>CM060832.1:20763333-23382500 GCA_030762175.1 Metallyticus violacea | reverse complement strand
TCTCGTACAGTCGAGTCATATTCCAGCTCTTGCTGATCTTTGAAACAGCTGCTGAACATTACTCATCCCTTACCACAGATCTCAGCTCCTGAGAAGCTGAACAGCCGATGTTAAAAACAGAAACATCATTTAATGCCCCACTTCTAGACGCTTACTATTCTTTGGAACAGTTTTTCCAAACGAACACTTTCATTTGAATTCTGTGTCCCTCCACAAACACAGCGTGGCAATAGTTCAGTGCAAGTTAGTCTCTGGGATAATTCTCCGATAATTGATAATTCTCATCAAACTGAACAGACATCTTGCAGTGGCTCTGCGGAGTCTCACTGAGAGTTATGTTCTAATTGTAGAAACACCAAGAGCCTGTCCCTGTGGGGACTTCTGATATTCTGGCCTCTGATCCGTAACGGTAAAGTGTAGAATATATTACATTTTCCATGTCAAGTGCTTCTGGATGGTCAGTCTGTAGCAGTTGGTTTTTATAGTTTCTAACTTCAGCTTACCACGACCACGACCACCCAATCTAGTGACAGTTGTGTCTTTCTTTCGCTTGAGAAAAGTGTATTCATCCTCATTGTTACATGATTGACACATTCTCCCTTCACTATTTCCACATCATATACCGTCACTTCCTTTAGGTGCTGGTGATCCTTGCGTTTCCATTAGCCAGTACAGGTGTATTTCATCCCACACCTCTGTACTGAGGGAGTGTAGAGGGCTGAAAGGGGGGAGGGGAGGACATGCAAATGTTGATTATCTGTGGACGACCATTTGCAGAAAAGGATACCGATTTTCGATTTTTTGACTGGTTTTGGCCAAAAACTGACTCCCAGTGCCCCTTAATGTTACTCTACAATCCTTTCTTACAACGAAAGCCGCAGTGTTAATGATTTCTTCCATTATAGCATAAACGGGTTCGGAGTTCATCTTCCTTTGAAATTGATTGCCTTCTGTATTTAAAACATTTGAACCGTATTCGAACTGTGCTACAAAGAAACGTAAACTCTCCATACGCCATCTCTAACATTGCACGGACCTTAGCTGAAGTTTTGTCGAGATGAAAACAGAATTTCAGAGCTGCATATTATTCTTCGCGTTTCACCTTTATTTTGCTGCAGAATGAACTGAGCATGTTTCAATTTGCACATCTTTCACAGGCAGGTACTGGAAGTGACAACAATGAAACTAGTGTCCGGTGTATATTACGTATTAAGCTAACTAAATATTGTAAAGTTAAATTAGAACAAGAAAGTATTACTGAACAGCTCGTACAACTGAAACTTCGTGAAATGGATCAAGTGTACATCGCACAGCTGCCTTAATGTTATAGCTGGTAGTGTGTATACAATCCTCATCTCTTTGCATGTCTATAAATCTTTTAAGTGTAACAGACGTTCTCTTAAATTTTCAAAAATATCGACTGAAAGCACCCAATTTACTAATTGTCCATTGTCAATCAATTGATAACGCAAAAGGTCTTTAGCAGCCTAGAGGAAGCCAGCTCAGACATTTATGAGGTTTCAGTAGATAGTTGTTAAGTATTATCTTTTAGATGGCGCTATCTAAAGTTTCAGACGCATAAGTGTAATCACTTGTTCGTGACGATCGTGTAAACAAACTAGTGCTATCATTTTCTATAAAACGGATAAAGGTGAAATACGAGCTGTGATAAAGTACTTTTGAAGGGTTTAATTCCAACAAAAATACAAAAGCAGTTATATTTCATATTAAAGGATTCTTCCCTAACGTATTCGACGGTCAAAAAGTCGGATGTTGAATGTAAGCGTGGTCGTACATCCATTCAAGACGATGGGTGCTCAGAGTGTCCCAAAACTGCTAAGATTGGGACAAGATTGTGATAAAAATTCATAATGCCATACTCAATGATAGTCGATAAGGTGCGCGAGTTGGTTGATATTACAAAGACCTCGATAAGCCGTGTTCACATCATTTTACATGAAGCTTTGCGTATGAGAAAGCTTTCCGCTGTCGCATTTATTAACAGTGAACCAAAAACTCTTCCGAACAAACATTTCGCAACAGTATTTAGACATGTTTAAACACAATTTCAGTTAGTTACTCCGATGTTTCATAACAGTAGGTGAAACATGAATTCATTACTACACTCCAGGGACGAAGGAGCAGTCCGGATAATGGATGGTAACAGGTGAATGTGCACCAAAGTAATAAAAAATAGTTCATCTGCAGGAAAAGTCATGGTTACAGTTTTCTGAGATTCTCATGGTGTGATACCCGTAGGTTACCTCCAGAAAGGAAGAACCATCATCGGGGAGTATTACGCTCCACTACTGGACAAACCAAAGCATGCTGTTCAGGCTAACTATGCACACCTTGCGCAAAAGAACATTTTTCTTTCATTATGATATTGCGCCTTCACACAAGTTTGGATGGTTGATGAAAAACTGCAAAACCTTCGCTTCCGCCATATTCGGGCACTTTGGCTCCCAGAGAGTATTTTTTTGTTACCAAAACCTGAAGAAATGGCTGGATGGACGAACATTCACATCAAATGACGAGGTTGAAGCTGAGACACACACACTTGGACAAATTTTATTTTACTGAGGGTGTTAAAAGCTTGCAGAATAATTGGACTAAATGTATTGAGTTACATTGCGATTATGTTGAAAAATAAAAGAAAAAGTTTCTTAGATCTTGTGTTTTCGTAGTCGTATTTTTTCTAATAATATCTTGGAAGTCAACAATTAACTTTTTGAAAATTTTGCAAAAAAAAAAAAAAAAATGCATTTTTCCGAGGGGATTAAAACATTGAAAACGTCTTTAGTTTGGAGAATGTTTTGTAGCGGAAATGGCTAACATTCTACAAAGTCTGTAACCATAGCAATCTTGACTGTGGGAGGAGTACAGTTAATGTAGGAGCGGCTGACTCAATGTATAGTTTGGCTAGCAGCAAGTAGTAATTCGCCCACCAGGACATTTCCCTGCCCACCCTCTTTTTTCTGTTTCTTTGTTTTATCTTCGCTTTTTCCACAGCACGCTTTGGCCAACCACTTTTTTTCTATTGCTCAAACACTCTTAAGTTCATTCGCCTCTTATCTAGCTGAATAAAAAGCTCTAGAGTGAGCTTTCCTTGGGCGAACCTCAATGCCGCTCCTTGACACTACTGCACTGGAAGGAATTACGCCCCTTTTTATACGCAATGTGGAAAATTTGAGATATAAATATGAAATTCTTGATTTGTGAACAATAAAATTTTTGAACATTTAATTAATATTATGTTAAATATTTATTTATTAATATTAATGGATTAAAACAATTCGTTGTCAAATCTTTGGAAGATGGTACACTTCATCTGCAGCGTAATTTCTGAATATATATCAGTGATTGGCCTAAAACTCTTTGAATTCAATTCTTGATTGAAAGCGGACGCCTTGAGGAGGTTCTTTGATATTCCAAGCAATTAGAGTGGTAAACTTGTTTTCCTTTATACGATGAAGTATAGTATGCGCAAAAATTATTGGTGCTGATGGTCTAGTGGTAATCATACTTGCCTCTTAAACCCAAGATCACGAGTTCAAACCCGATCAGGATAAACTGATTTTTTCGGGTGCAAAATTCCTAAGTATGGCTATATATATATATATATATATATATATATATATATATATATAAGGTTTCGCTTCAATATATTGTCCAAAGAGTAAGTTTTATGGTGAAACTGCTTACGGTAGCCCGGACATGCTAAAGAAACAATAACATCTGCTTCACAAAAGGCAGAGCAAAACCCAAGGAGACAAGTGTTGAGGCACCTTCCTTTGGCGAGGGTTAATAAAGTGCAGGCATTTAAATACGTTAGGGGAATGAACTCGATATGCAGTTGTACAGTTAACTTTAAACCAACCAATGTAAATAAATGTTTTAAACTTTCAAATAGTAGTGGATTGCGTGCGTTAGCAGGTGAATTTGAACCAACCAAGTAAACGTACATTTAGAATTTTTAAAGCAAGAAGTGAGACTTGCTCTGGATTGTTTGAACCCTTTTGGCGTCGTCAAGCCAACGTTTAGTTAATTTGAATTGAGTATATAAGGAGGCGTTTGCTTCGCTAATGCACTCAGTTGACTTAAGTAGTTTAGAGTTTCACAGCGGCGGAAGACACTTGTTTTTCTGATTCCGACGCAGGCACTCAGTTGAAAGATCTACACGCAGCGACAGATTCTTGAAGTCTTGCATTTCTCACGGACGAGTACGCTCAGTTTCTTTAAGCCGCGATACCCAGTTTCACAGCCTAATTTGTCACGCACATTATGCAAACATTTAGCTGCCATTTCTCTATCTCTGAGAGCATTGTGTAGGTAAAGCATCAATCAGTGTTAGATTAAAAGAATCATCAAAATCCTTACAGTGAGACGGTGCATGCTGGGCAACCAGCAAGGGAGACTTGGTTTTAACAGAACGTCTATGATTGTTCATGCGTAGCGAAACAACAGTAGAAGTTAAACCAATATAAAATGCTTTGCAAAGCTTACAAGATAACATATATACGACGTTCTTGGAAGAACAGGTAGCAAATGAAGAAATGTTAAATTCTCTGGATAAATCAGGGCTGTGGAATGAATGGCATGGCATAATTAGCGAACAGGTTTTACATTTAGGGCTTTGGCAAGGATATGAGCCAGCAAAGGGACGTGCTAAATTCGGAGGAGATAGATTGCTTGTTTATTTGGTTTATTTGCGGTCGCTCTTTAACATGTCAGGTCATCAGCGTCCCATTTAAGTCAGGGCGTGAAACGGTCGACAAAATTTGCTTAGAGGCCTCTTCTTTCAGGCTTAAGGTTCCTTATCGTGCCGTAAATCTACGACATGGAACCCATGGCTTTACTTCCCTTCCGAATGAGATAGGTGCGAAATATACTTTTAAGGGTGGGAGTGTTTAAAGTAAAGTGGGGCACAAATTTAGAAAAAAAAAAAAAAACACTTAAAGTGTATACACACACATACAACATTGTTCATCGTGATTTTTAGTGCGTAGTAAGTAGGATTGGTGTAGGTTTCAAGATATTTCAAAAATATTTTCAAGGGTACAACCGCAACAGCTTACATCCCTTCGGAATTCGCTAAACGCACTATGTTTGTTACAAATGTTTGAGAGCGCACCAAGATCAGAGAAAATCTTTGGAGGCAGTTTTTGTCATTTCGGTTGCGAGACATCAGGAAGGCGTGACAAAGTGCGCGTGCGCACGTGACTGACTGTGACTCAGAACAAAAACGTAAGGCCATTACATGAGGACATGCGTCACATTAAAATTGAGCAGCCCTGTTTGACAGAACAGAAATACGAGCGCCTCGAATAACAAGAAGCACTTCAATGAAGAACCGCCTTTGTGGAATCAGCGAAACCAATTTAACCAATTTGGAGAGTAGTGGACTTAAAACTAAAAACTAGCATTTATTGGATGTTCAGTGAAACAGGTTACGCCAGTTAGAATAGTTGCAACTTAGCTAAAAGATATTAAGATCTATAAATCGCAGTACAAATCATTTTTCATAAAATTATAAAAAATATGAATCACAAGCATTGTTGCCAACTGAGAAATATTCCATTTTGTGGGCCATGTGCGAAAATTTTGAAATAATAAAAGAGATAGAAAAATAAATAAAATAACTTCTGAATAATTTTACTTTTAAATATTTCATTACAATAATCGCAATGTTACGGCTTTGCATTTTAACATTTACGACATCTTTAATTGTTACTGAATAGAAT
The DNA here is from genome assembly GCA_030762175.1 of Metallyticus violacea. Lineage (NCBI taxonomy): Eukaryota > Metazoa > Arthropoda > Insecta > Mantodea > Metallyticidae > Metallyticus > Metallyticus violacea. The sequence goes on along the minus strand of CM060832.1, from coordinate 23,376,756 downwards.
ACTTTTAGTTATTATAAACAATGCTTTTTGGAACTTAAAATAATATTTAAAAAGTAAGAAATATGCACTATATAAGAAAATAGGTTAAAGTTAATATAAGTTAATATTTTTTTTCTAATTTTCACAAGCATAAGCTTTATTTTATTACCAGAATATTTTAATAAAAATACTAAAAAATACACTATTTAAAGTAATACCAAATTCAAGAAAATTACTTGAATTTGGTACCTGAAAAGTCAATTAGAAAATGTTCATATGAAAATATCGTTTTCATCATAACTGACACGGTTTATAATGCTTTTCTCTTTTCTAAGTGAACTAAAAAGAAACCATTTAGAAATGAACTGCAAAGATGAAATTATTTAGTTTAGAAAGCCAGGAGAAGATATTGATCACAATGTTTGGCCTTAGTCGCCTGTTTGACTCACAAAAAATTACTTCTGTCTTTTGCAAATTTCCACCCAGCGAAATTATCACAATTTCTCAAAAAGCTTTCTTAATGTTTGTTATTCCATAATCCTCTCTCACAATGACTACGTCGGTCCTGGTGCTGGAGTGGTAACCATACTTGCTTTCTAAACCCAAGATCGCGGGTTCAAACCCAGCCAGGATCGATGGATTTTTTTCGGGCGTAAAAATCTTAAGTATGGGGGTCCCGTATCGTGCATTTACGGCATTTAAAAGAACCTCAAGTCTGAAATAAGAGGCATCTGAGCAAAGTTTGTCGGCCGTTTTAGACTCTGAATTGAATGGTTCGCCGATGACCTAGAAGTTGATTGATTGATTGATTTGTTTATTTACGGACGTTCTTCAACATCTCAAGTCATCATTCAATTCAGGGCGAGAAACGGCGGACAAATTTTATTCAGAGGCCTCTTCTTTCAGGCTTGAGGTTCTTTATTGTGCCTAAATGTACGACACGGTAACCACGGCTTTACTTCCCTTCCGAAGGAAGTCATACTTAGGATTTTTACGCCCGAAAAAACCCATCGGTCCTGACCAGGTTTGAACCCGCGATCTTGGATTTAGAAGGCAAGTATGGTTACCACTACACCACCAGGACCGACCTGAGAAGTTAAAGAGTGTCTGTAAATAAAAAAATTAACAACAAACAATGACAACAGCGGTGTTAAGGGATACTGGGGGCGAGTCTTTGGCCAAAATCGGTCAAAAAGTCAAAAATCTCTTTTCCTCGAACCTTAGGGCATCCACAGAGAGTCAATATTTGCTTGTCCCCCTCCATTCGGGCTCTACAATCGTTTGAAGAGCTCCGTGTGTTCTTTTAAACCACCCTGTTTCCTACCATATGTTTTTCTCAAAACTTCATTTTCACACATTGAAAATGTTCCACGCGTCTCAGTTTTTGTATAAATTCAATTAAAATTTACCAGAAAGTGCAGCAGTATCCATTGTAACATTATATAGCACAAAAAAATTCTAACACAAATAATAATTAAAAAAAAAAGGCAATGAAAATTTATTAGTTTTAAACATTAAATTTTCTTATAGAATTAATAAATTGTCATAGTCTATTCAATAAATTTATTTAAATATACTTCCATACAATTTTTTCAACACATAAGCACTGTGGGACATTTTGATTATTCGTCATATTTACATAATAACATTTATGAACTAATTTATACCTCCCAAAATATTTGTCCAATTTGAATGAAATTTGGCATACATATTAACTTAATAGCAATGCAATGATATTTCAGTAAAATTCATAATCTGAAACAATTCACTCCCATTGTTCCGTAATGTTTTCTTCCGTTAGAACGCAAACTGGAGTGTCCGGTCTACCATCCTTTGAGATTGATTGCTTCACCTCTTGAGTCATTTTAAAGCCCTTCGAGTTGTGTTATAAGAAAGAACAAACTTTCCATAAGTCTCAACTGAGGATTTATTCAGACAAAGTAGAAGTTTAGAGCAGCATATTGTTCGTCGCGTGTCACCGCCATTTTGCTGTAGGCGGAACTGGACATGTCTCAACCTGCACACCTCTCACAGGTGATAACAATGAAACTAGTACAACCTATACATAATGCATTAAGTTAACAAAATATTGTAAGTTACATTTTAGAAGGAGAAATTATTCCATAAAAGGTACTCTCATACTTAATTGAACAAGCCACGTATTTTTTGGCTCCTGGACTTTTATACCACAAAAGTATGATCTAATATTTACAAGTGTATTAGTACAAGTCCTTGTAAAATATGGTCTTGTAACTGTCTGTCCTACGAAAGAAATGCTCTACTGGTAAAGTATTAGTAAAAAGTTACAAGTGACGTTATATAAGAGCAAGATGGAGGAACAGCCGTTTGCCATACGTCGCCATACCTTGAATTAGATTATGTCCACTCTTTAGAGATTTTTAATGTACAGAGCAGATACTTATCATTGCTACTAAATGGAGGTTGTATTATTTTTCAGACATAATGATAATTGAAATACTTTATTATGAATTTATTGATATTCAAGCGTAATAATCCACTTTGAGACGATGGTCCCTTACAGCCAAGAACCATCAATTTCAGTCGTCGAGAGGTGGCTGAAGAATCGATCTTCCCGATTGCTCTCGGTCGTTTATTTTATTAGTCCCTTTGATCATTTATATTTACTTGTTTGATCATATTGCTTAACAATCACCTTCTCATTATTAGCAGAAAAAATTGGGAAAATTGTGTCAAAAGGGACTATTTTAAAAGAGAACGAAGAACGAAAAGAAATTATTTTCTTGACAAGTAGCAAGAACCTTAAAAATACATTAACTAAGCTGCTGGTCTGAAATATGCATTTGAAATAGGAAACGCCAATATCAGTTATAAGCCGTACTTTAATTACACTTAACCTAAATGTATCATTATACACAAATATTTATTTATTCTTTCTTTATACATATTTCTACTCATCATCATCCCTTTCATTAATACTTAGCATATTTGGGTCAACTGATTTTCTAAATAATTAAAAAGATAACAAATTTTATGCTAGTATTTGAAGTTACCAATGTTGCTACACTTGTAGAGAAACTTATACAAACTACCTGATTAATATCAATACTCCTGAAGAACAGAGCACAAAAAATCACTTGTACTCTTGTAAGTATGGAGTAGTGAAGTACAAGAGTAGCAGAAGCATTTGTTTAACAGAATTTTACTAATAATTACAAGTTACAAGTTCCTACACGTGTAATGTATTAGACAAAACTTTTTTGAAACAGTGTGTATTAGTCTCTCAGTTGAAATACGCTATACTTTTCCACGAACTGAGTGAACACGACTCAGTAGCCAGGAGTCGCTAGTGTTCAGCCGATAATGTTGCCGGCAAGTCGACAATGAATCTCCTTGTACTAAGAGATATATGGAACTGAAAACAAAAGATGGAAAGGACAAAGAAACGATCATTATGCTCCCTACAGCTCGGAAAGCAATTCGTTCCGTTACGAAATGTAGACAAACAATAGAAAGATGCCAACGTGATGTGTAACACTGTGCGGTGCACTTGAAACACATTGTCGTGGGCAATATCTGATGAAGTGAAAGCCTTTAAAGTATTAGGTAACGGACAGACGTCCAGTGTCGCACTGGTTACGGAGTCTCTCAATTTTTCTCGCACCTATGCCCTTATCTACGTTCAATAATTTGTCTAGGAGGGCGGACTGAACTGTTCTCAGCCTAACAGTGAAGAAACGAGTTTTTAACTTAAATATTATTTTTATTCGTCATCCCCCTTAAGGTCAATACATTTATTTGAACGATGGTCAAATGCTAAAACTGGACTTTACAGGCTATAGTAGTGGGACATAAACGTGCACTGCGTAAAATAAACTCAAACAATGTCCCGCCCGTTATGATAAAAACAATGTAAGTAATTATACCAGCACGGCAAAGAACCTAGGTATATAGCCTGTGATCTATATACAGAATCTATAGAATGGTACAACCAGGTAACCCATACAGGCAATAAAACATTGTCCATGATTCACACATTAAAACACGTAGCAAAAGATCCACCTCTCAATCTCAAAAAGAATCTCATTCAAGTGTTTGTTATGTCTCACTTTGAATATTGTGATGTCTTGTACTCTAATCTGAATACTGGGCAGATCGACAGATTACAACGTGTTCATAATGCCTGTGTTCGCTTCGTCTTCAACAATCGTAAATTTCACCATGTGACACTCCTAAGCAATCAACCATCACGGCTACCTCTTAAAAGAACGCAAGGCTCTCTATTCCTTTACGCTCCTGTTCAAAATCTACCGCACATTCACCCCTTAGTATATCGCCTCTCGACTCTTATACCTGTTGATAACTCGAACCAGTAATAAGACTTTACTCTTGTTACCGAACACATTTCTACTCAACCTCATTCAGCGTGTCAGTTCCCAGATTCTGGAACTCCCTTCCTGCTGAAGTCGGAGATTGTCGGACAATAAAGAAATTTAAACGTAGATTAAACTATCATCTCAATTCTAGGAATCATAACAGTTAGTCCCTTGTTTTCTTCTTCTTCTTCTTCTTCTTCTTCTTCTTCTTCTTCTTCTTCTTCTTTTTCCACCTTTTCTTCTCAGCGGAGCAGTCGACACAATGAGTTGCAACCTGGAAAGTGCTCCAAAGAAAGCAAAAGCAATAGCCTCAGCAGCAAAGGTGTTGACGACTGTTTTCAGATTACCACGGTGTAATTTTATACATTTTTTTTCTTTTTGGATAAGGTTGGTAACTATTTTTTTGTTCAATGCCAGCCTTTTGTTCTCACGAACTTGAGTACATTATAACCTGGCATTGCGGTATTGTAGAGAACTGGCCGTAGTGCGCTGCTACTTTGCCTCAGTGGAGATAATGAAGGTGATATAGTTTTGGTGCACCATGCGGGTCCTTAAACCTATGGAATGAATGGAACGAGTTAATGATGGCTTAATCGAACTCGGAGTCCTTGACTCCTTAAAGCTATCCTTTTAAGGATAAGGAAAATTTTCAAGAGAAAAAATAATTTACCAGACAACTTTACCTAACCGTGAATCGAACCCAAAACCTCTGGATTAGTAGTGCCAAACGCTACCACTAGACCATTGAGGCATATATTACGCTATGCTACTGCAGCAAATAAACGAGGCAATCAAGAAGAATCGTTCAAATTTGGAGAAGAGAAAGTTTCTGTTCCATCAGGATAGCGCGCCAGCACACTGCGGCTCCAGATTATTATACTTAAGACATGAGATTCTTCCTCATCCCCGTATACTCCGGAATTGGCCCCTCGTACTACTTCGTGCTCCGTAATATGAAGAAATTGCTGTCAAACCAAGCGGTTATACCCGAAACAAATGGGCATTTTTCAGAGCTGAAGAAATCGCATTAAATGAATTAAATATATAAATTAGAAAATTTCTTGAATAAATTCAGAGATTTAAAAGGAGGTTATGCTATGAAATAAAACACTTTTTTTTTTACCAGAAAAAGCTATGTTCTACATTTATGCACGGATTTTTCGAACAACCTCGTAGTTCTTAGCCCTATGCCAATTATAAAGAAACGCAATGTCAACCATGTCTTCAAGAAATAGAATTCAAAAATATTTGCATTGTAGGTCTAGAGTATAAGGGCTCAAGCTTATAATCATTCAAAAGGAAGCAGCGTGGAGAGAAATGAGCCTTATGGAGAGAAATGTGTGAGAAAGGGAACATGCATCGATCTGGGTGGTAGTGATAGCCATATAGTAGACCCAAGGTTATGGGTTCAAACCCGGCCAACGTCGAAGCATTTTTGGGCTCCAAAAATCGTAAGTACGGCTCCCTTCCGAAGGGAACTAAAGCAGTATAAATTTACGGCTCGTAAAAGAACCCTTAGCAAAATTTATAATAATAATAATAATAATAATAATAATAATAATAATAATAATAATAATAATAATAATAATAATAATAATAATAATAATAAGAAGAAGAAGAAGAAGAAGAAGAAGAAGAATACAGGAATATGTATTAAGTGAAATAGCGTCATAAAGTATATATAGGGGGAAAACAATCAAACAAAAGCTTTTGTACTTTATGCAATTTCATAAGAAATATTTTTGAAATATATTGTAACAGTACGTGATTAAGATCGGTATTCCATTATTTATGTAACAAAACGTCCATCAGCTAACAATAAATTGTCGTTGCATTTTAATCCGAATTTTAACACTTTGCACAAATCCCTAGGCAGTAAAACAAAAAACTTTCCGTTTTGCATACATATTGTTAGAATATTAAAGCGTTTTCTTTATGTGGCCCCGCGCTGTGAAAGTCAAATTGAAGCAGTTTTCGGTATAGCAGCACCGAAATTGGGCATCAATTTGAAGCGGTTTTGTTTAGTGAATTTATTAATTGCTTTGGCCTGTTGCCCACGTTTCAAGACAACACAATATTATGGTAGTTTTTGCTGTTTTGTTGAGCCCCGCTCAACTGGAGTGGGAAAGGATACTTTTCGTTGCAAAAACACCGATGTAACATTTTGCACTACACAGTTTATTGCACGTAACATTGTTTATATTAGCAGATGTTCCTGAAAATAAGCGGGTTCAGTGTAGTGATTTTGACCTAAAACCGATTCTCGTAACATTACTTTGCGACGGAGATGGTAATTAGAATCTGATTTTGATCTTAGGACTGTATCCATCCTCGCGTTTGGGTCACCGGCCCTCTAATTACTATGCACAAACTTTCTACTATTCACATGGCACTAGAACTTTTGTTTTTTCTAGGCGAACGAGTTATCAGCAATTTAACTTTTAACACTGATTCACGTGATTCTTACATCGAAGCGTTCGTAGTCTCGGCGACGTGACGAAAAAATGATGACAGAGTGATGACAAAGTTTGAAGTAGTGATTCCAAACGAGGGGAACTGCCTGCTTATATACTACTGTGCTAAATCACCTCCACGTGGTTTACAGAAGCCCACGGGTTCACAAATGTAAACTCACGCTACCTTATGCTTTAAAAGTTAAAACTTTACAAAAAGAATTGGCTCGTTCAAAACTAAATTATGTAATAAGGCGGAAAAACTCAGCGTCCTTCCCCGATCAAAGTACAAATTATAACTGACGCTTGGTCATTAAAAAGACATAGAGCTTGCCTTTCGTGTTCACCTTTATTATATGTTATTATTTCATTATTTTGAGATTCTTTCCTTCTAGCGTTGAGTTGTACCAGAGAGTTGTCATATTAAAACTTACTATCCTAAACTTATATATTAAGATAAACATGTAATATAAATATTATTAATTAAACAAAATAATCTTTTTGTAAAATATTTATATACATAACGGATGCATGCGATAAACACTGCTTCAAAATGCAGATGTCAAACTTTTGGCAGAACCTGTATTTGCAGCTTCTGTACGAAGTTAACTATGCACGCTCTTTATACAAGGGTATAAAACCAGGAATACCTTCAGATAATCCTTGTTAAAATTCTGACGTTGCAATATGAATGCCCATATAATTATTTATGACTCACTGTGCTAACTATTAAACCACCACCAACTTAAACCTGTTACAGAACTTGCTAGGCGACCCCTAACCTCTTCATAGAGGGCAGTGAACGGCATTAAAACCAAGTTCTTGGCTGGGAACATCCTTTAGCAGGCTTTTGCTTTTAGAAACACGGCAGAAATAACTGCAAACTGGTGTCCGCAATGCAACTACGGAACCCGTGGGAAACAAATGCTCTAATGGTTAAGTTTCTTGACCGCCTGTGGATGTACAAAGGAAGATAATAAACAATCTGTCATTATAGAATGAGATGTAACTTTAGAATGATTTTTTTAAAAGAAAACAAATCCTATCCATGATGCATATACAACTTTGGTTATCTTTTACTGACATGTAATTATTTGACACTTTTGCATTAAGGATCTTGCCTCGTAGACCCAAGATCACTGGTTCAGTCCTGGTCGATAGAATGTTTCGATCATAAAAATCTTAAGTATGAGGCTTCCTTTGGAAGGAAAATAAAGCCATGGGTTCCATGTCGTAGATTTAGATGAAGTAGTATTAACGGCTTCACCCGCTCATTATTATTATTATTATTATTATTATTATTATTATTATTATTATTATTATTATTATTATTATTATTATTATTATTATTATTATTATTATAATAAACATTTAACTTATCATTACCATTTATTATTATATAATTATTATAATCACTTTTATTGTTTTCATTATTTTCTGATGTATGAATTACTTTGTATGATATGTAGAAAGCATGATTTGTGTATTAATTAGTATTAATGTATGTATGTTATATAGACAAAATTCTTGTAACTTAGGAAGTACCTGACGCCGTTTGCCCCTAGTAAAAACTTTAACAATAACAGGCTGAAGGTAGTAGAGTTCTTTGTAGAAGCAAGGTCGCTGTATTATTGTTGGACCTTTTTAAAGATACTTATTGTTAAGCTGTAAGCTACTGTTTTATGACATTTGTGTATTAGTGAGAGTTAAAAGCCACTCTTTGGGTGAAACACCCAAAATGTCAGGACCTTTAAAATCCTCGTGTAAGAGAAGACGTTATTTAGGAATAAATAAGAGTGAATCAGACCAGCCGTGTCAAGTTTAAGAGTACCCAATTAGGGAGCTGGATTCAAACTTAAACATTTAAAAGTGACGTTTTGTAAAGTTCTGCCAAACTTAAGCGTCCTAACTGCACAGGTTCAAACTCTGTATAAGCCCCGAGCTTCAACACTAGTTCCAATCTCGTAGCCGAGTACACATTTTAGATTCCAGGTTCTGGTTTCGATTCTGAAGCCGGCAGGCTGAGTTATTCTAGCCCTGAATCAGAAGCAGAAGGGAATATACATTCTAGTTGAAATTACGAGGTCGGCAGGAAGTTACATTCGTTCGGAAGTCAATGCGCCACACCATTCAACTGATTTACTTTGCTCAATGCAGTTAAGTCTTGTAAATTCATGTTTTGCCTTACGAATATTCTTCATTCATTAGAGACAAACGGCACGGCACTTAGTAATTTGGAAGTAATTTATTCAATAAATCGTAAACTTAATCTACTTCTCGACGCATATTCATTTGTATCAACAACACCTCTTCCTGTCCCATTTACTCAGTGTCAATACAACAGATAGATTTCCCTGAGATATCTATTACTCCTCATTGGAACGGGAGTAGTAGATGAACTTCAGTAGCCGAGGCATCACACCACAACAAGAATGTACACAGCAGGAGATTACTTACAGGGGCTTCGAACGACGCTATAGCCACATACACCAAACAGACTCATATTGGCTCACCAACATGAGGTATTTATTAAATGATGGCATCACTTATCACCCATACAGTCCCATTTTGACGTCACCAACGTGGGGCTATATTAAAATAGAGCCGACGACCTCAAATCCGTCTGGTAAGGAGGTTCCTTACTCCTGAAAGAAGACGCCTACTGAGCAAAATGTATCGGCTGTTTCATGCTCTGAATTGAATGGGACACTGTTGACCCGAGATGTTAAAGGGCGTTCGTAAATAAAACAAAACAACAAGTATTAAATAATATTTTAATATCCCATTTTATATACAGATCTTCATTTCAAAACTTGTTAGTCTGAATAGATATTAAAAAAAGTGCATTTACATATTGTAAGAAAGTTGATTACATTTTAGTTTTTATCCCATTACACCCAACCAATTTGACTTTGAACTTTCAAATTTTGCCCAAAGACCTCTTCTTTCAGAAGACTTTTCTTCCGTTCCCGTCCTAAAACATCCACTGACCCTGGCTGGGTTTACCACTAGACTACCAGGACCAACTGAATTTTTAAATTATACTCATACTTAATAATAATTAAATTTTAAGAAGAAATAAATTGTTATATATTTTATATAATTACATGCCAACCTAAATAGTTTATATTGTTGCTAGAATTGGGACAGATTAAAAATTACACAGTTACTTCTATGAAGAAAAAATATTCGGATAAAACTGCAATTATTAATATTGCTTTTGGAACTCCTGCGTAATCCGCTTACTTTCTTTCTTGTAATGTTGAAACAATTTCTTATCAAAACTCAAGCATTAAATTCAAATACGCAATAGTGTTGCAGTATTATTCTGTACAAATTAAAAAAAAAATATTGAAACAATTAAGGATGACAGAAAACAATAGAAAACTAAAGTTGTGATGACAATTGAATTCTACTTAAATGTTAAGTATCAAAAGGTAGGATGGAGGAGATATTTTCGGTACTTTAATCTTGCTCATGGCTGACCCGTATATGCCTACGCCGCTTAGAAACGGCACCACTGGATAGAAGGGATAAGGGATAGTGCTTACAAGCGATGACTGCGCGGACGCAATAGTAACCCCATAATGTTTGCAGAAGCGGTAGAGCCTCCTCTACAGTTGTTCGAGCCTCGGAACGTCCGATTTCATTCCAGATGCCCTCACGAAGCGCAAATCACCGTCACACCGCACCAGCCCCACCTCACTTTGACACTTAAGACTATACATAACTAATAGAATAAAATAATTGAAATGGCAGCGTGGAAAATTCGTAGAGTGTAAATATCCAGCATTTGCCCAAGTGATCAGGGGAAAACAGGAAAACCTCCAAGGTCAGGGTGACCAGCCCATTGGAAATTGAATCCATGACCTCCCGAATACGAGTCTCAATTCTGAGTCAACCCACTTGGCATCAAAAGATAGGGGTGATGATGTTTCAAAGTGTAAGCGAAAATCTAATAAACATTTACATTTTGTTTATTTGTTCAGTTACGGACGGTCTTTAACATTTCAGATCATCAGCGTCCAATTTTATTCAGGCGTTAGACGGCCGACAAATTTTGCTCAGAGGCTTCTTCTTGGCTTGATGTTCTTTATTGTGCCGACACGGGACCCAAGGCTTTACATCCCTGCCGAAGGAAGCCAGATTTTTCGGGCGTAAAAATCCATCGTTTCTGGCCGGGACCGAACCCGCGATTTTGGGTTCGGGAGGGTAGTTGGTTACCACTACACCTCCAGGACCGACCACTTGTTTTAAAATTCTCTCTAAATATCTACTTTTTTTATTAAATTAAAATAATTTAAACATACTGACTAAAACTCTGAAATTAATGTCATTGTTTACTCAATAATTATTTTGTAATGGTTTCAAAGCTACAGATCTGAGGCAGTTTACAAATTCCACTAGCTCTCACAATGCAATTGTTCTTGATATAGTTCACAAAAAAGAGGTGGAACAGGCTAAACAAGTCTTGTGGTGGCAGCTGACAACAAACAAGTGTCTTGAGCAAACAACAATAAGGCTGTTTCACGTTCAATGTACAGTGATGATTAGGGAGGGAGGTCTACCACACCGCTAGAGGCAAAACAGCTAGCAGTCACGATCTCCAATCATTGTGAAGGTCGATATAAAGGGTACCTGAAGGACGGCATGCAGAATGGTCAAGGACCTTCTGGTCAACCACCTGCCTGGTCCAGTTGGTCATGGTAATTTACCATTTTTATGACAGTATAAACAGAAACACTCATTTTTCGAGAAGCGATTACAAGTAGATTTCTGACCCTGAGAGAATGACTTATTTAGTAAATGTGTTGCTCCTTTCACACGAGAAATAAAATTTACGAAGTGCATGTACTTTGCAAGAAAAATTATTTTATGCAATAACAAAAATATCCATGTTCAAGTGTGTATCTGTTTTCTGGTACAGTAATTCTATTATTGGGTTCTTTCTGGTACTCAAAAATATATTTGGAGAACAAAATACAATTCATCTTATCTGATAGGTAAATCCTTCAAAATATGACCTTTTTGTATAGCATTTCTGAAGTTGGGGATTCTGATTTAATTAAATTTAATTCTGGATATTTAATAGAATATAATGCGACTATATGTAACCGTTGTATTGTAGCAAATATACATTTAGTTTTTGCATGTCCATGATGAAATCTTCAATCCCAAATTTAAAATTATGAGCAGCCATTATAGAAACCACACGTGTACTACAGAATTTCAATTCAATTACTTGAGCTTAAAAAGGAGAAAGCAAGAAATAATTTATCTTCGTTACATTAATAAATTTCAAATTCTTGATTAAGGGACACTGGCAGTGAATTTTCAAAATGTCACATTTTTTGTATGGATTTTCTGAAATTTTTACAGTTGCATTGGTTGCATTGCTGTTAAGTTAACATTTATTCCAAAATTTAATCCAAAATGGACAAATACTTTGCGAATTATAAATAATTTCATAAATTTTATTAAGTACATATGTCACATAATCCAAATGTAGCACTCCTCTCATGATTGGTTAGTATTTTTTGTAATTATAGCTTTGAATCACATCAAAAATTATATAAAAAGATATTTTAAATTAATTTGATAAGTGAACTGCAATAATTTTATAAATATAAAGAAATTTCAATCTTTAAAACGAATAATTGTCTCATATAACACATTTTTTTATAAATTATTATTGGGGTTAGCATGTAATTTGTCTTATAGATTATTATAATGGATACGTCTGCATATTCTGGGAAATTTTAATTGAATTTAAAGGAAAACTGTTGCGCGTGGGACATTTTGAATGTGTGAAAAAGAATTGAACGCTGTTTTATAAAAACGTTTTCTGAGAAACCGTGTGATTTAAAAGAACACGCGAAGCTACCCGAAGGAAGGGAGGAACACGCAAACGTTGAATCACCATGGACACCTAAAGGTTCAAGGAACCATTTGCAGCATAAAAAAAATCGATTTTACCGATTTTGGCCAAAAACTCACCCCCAGTACCCCTTAGGGGTAGACATGGCGAGTGGGGTAGCTCAGGGGGTAATGCATGGGACTTGCATTTGGTAAGAGCCGGTCACAATTCCCGTTGGTCCTGTTATCATGACCTTGAGTTATTTCGTAGTTTTCCTCTGGTCATTTAGGCGAGTTTTTTTAAGTAGTGTTTAACGCCCGTTTTTACTACAGAGGCACCACAGGCGGTGGACACTGGCGATATATGAAATGAAATAATATATTGGGAAAACAGTTTTTAAGGAAAGAAACGTTCCAGACCTTAGTTTAGAGTACCGCCCCGGCATTTGCCATCAATGAGGACTGAGGAAAACCTGGAAAAAATCTTAGTCAGGGAGGACGGTCCAGATGGGATTCGAACCCCAGACCTCCCGCTCACGAGTCCACGCCTTAACGACCTCGGCCACCCTTGGCGGTTTAGGCGAGTGCTACGATGGACATTTACATTCCACTAATGTTCCATTCTCCCATTTCATGTCATTTCATTTCGTTGGTTGTGTTACAGGATCGAAAGTGTCAGGGCGAGTGAGCTGGCGCGGCGTGATAGTGGCTTGCGCTTTATAAAGGTTTATGTCCGACGTTTGTATGGAAGTGGATCTTCTATCTGTAAACATGTTACGGACCCGTATATGACCCTCCAGTTAGCATCTTCGATCCTGGCCTCTTATACATCCCCCACCACCTCCCTTACTCTCGTGGGTACTTTCACTGGGAACCTGGGCATTAACGGCAATGTAACAATTCAAAGAGTGACACTGCTGAATTTTCCAACTTCTGTATTTTTTATTCAAAATAATATAATTTTTATATTACGCAAGGAGACTAAAATCCATAAACAGGACCAAATTATCAAACATATTCGTGCAGTTGTTTTTGAAACATTTACATTTAAAATTTTTTTAATATGCAAATACAAAATGCTTATTGGAAAAGAAATTTTAAATAAGATCTAAGAAATGCTATTTGAATTTCTCTTTTATTTTTGTAAATTCAGTTATTAAATTTAATATAGTTTTAATAGACAAACTTTTTATTGCGTTCTGCTGTTTTATTACACATGTTTATGCTTTTTGAAACTTGAATTTATTTGTGCGGTTATTAATTATACATAAAAAACCCAAATAAGCTTTTTCAGACTTGTATATGTCAAACATGAAATCAACCAGATGAAAATTGTTTTGCACGGAGCATTTTGGAGACGCAGAAATGCATTTTCATATTTAAGGAAGGCATAGAAAGAGTAACGAAGACGGAGGTGATATATGGGGGTAAAACGATGAGCGCAAAATTGGCACAGGGAGTGTGAACACAAACTTCCAGAATTCTTTTTGTTTTCTGAACCTTTTCAGATGTTATGTAGATACATTAAACACCTCATTATATTGATCTCTTTTCTCAGAACCGGACACGTTTCTTTGCTATATCATGTCCAGGATATCTTTTATGTTGGACACTCCTGAATTCTGGAGGCTGGACATCCTTTAAGATCTTATCTATCTAGGACAATTTCTTATCTGTTATATTATTCTGCTAACTTATTTAAGCTTGATTGGTATGTATCTCTAAAGATTTAAATGATTCATTAGCAAGTACACAGTACTGTAATATTAAAAGATTGGGGGTTTTCCTAACTGGCTTTCTGTTACCTATTTGAGATTTATTGCCTTTTACATCTATTCTTTTAAATGCGTTATTAAGCACAGTCTTATGGAAAGAGCGAGTTTTTTAAAACTTTTAAATTCTGTGGCGCTTTCTAAATTCTTTACAAAATGAAAAATTGTTACGTATTACCCCGAAAGTACACTGTACATAACTGTAAACTTATTGCAACAAACAATTACATATCTAAAATAAGTAGAGGGTCTTCATTTATTATTCAGGTGTGCAGAACAAAGTTTTACTTTTATTTTGTGTGCATTTTCAATATTATTTTGCATTAATGTGAAACATATGCCGTTTTCTTTAAATTGTGTACATATATACGAGTATGTACATACTATGAAAACGTAATATCCTCTATTATGGAATCTCGGACACTTTTTTATTAAACCACACCTGTCCGGTTAGAGAGGTTTCACTGTATAATTTGCAGTGCGTTAAGTGCGCTGTACTAGATTTTTCAATATATTTTTTAAAAAATTAATATATGAAATGAAAATAAATTTGATTATACGGTAAATTTTTATGTAAAACAAGTATATAAACTAAGTACTAACTAAACTCTAAAAAGTACATAAATACTATCAAAAAGTTGGAGGTCATTATCCTTTCTGGCCTTTATTCAATTGTTGTGCCAGACAGCGTATTTTATAATCTGAATTATTTAAACCCGTCTCAATAATGCAGAGGAATGTTCCAGTGCGAATTCGGAGGGCTGAAATTGCGCCATTAGGCACAAACTGGCAAGTGTTCACTTTTCCCACAGAGCAGTCCGGTTGCCCCAGAGTGTTCTGCACGAGCGGCTCCCACAAGGTACGTGTGCCAGATCGAACAAAAACACCATCACTTCTCATATTTACGTGCAGAATACTGAGAAACCCTTTCAGAAAGGACATCACGCAAGAGCATGGAATGTTTGCTTGGGTATGCATTCCTTCTACTTGGCCAGCTCTGACATCAACAACGTTGTTGCAGAGAATGTCTTTCACTTCATTTCTTTGCTACTTCTGATTCCCTCGACTCTCCCTTTCTAAATGCAGAACAAGAACAGAAAAAAAAAACGCCTCTTTTTCTCCTTTTCCTTCTCTTTTCTGCTTATTCTGTTCATTATGGATGCTCTAATGTCTCAGTGCTTGTATTCATTTCAAATATTAATTTGATGCATACGTTGGTAGGATTTGTTTTTGACATGGCAACATTGCAATGATAGGAATTTATTTATTTACTATTTGAGGTGACAAGTTTGAGCCCATGAATTCGCCTTGACTTTTGCACATCTGAAAAGAAAACTAATGCTATTGGGTTGATGCATTCTAGGCTGTGGTTTTTTATTTGAGATGAATAGCATACAGGAATTATGTATAACATGTTCTTATACTGCGTGAGCAATGCTTGATGCAACCGCGGGACCGGCCGGCAGCTCTATGTCACTATGTAGCGGAGGAGGGGAGTATGTTTCATTTACGCTGCGCAAGGCTTCAGTGTGAGTTGAACTCTTGCGCAAGTAGCACGTGATTGTTAGGTGACGCAATATAGTGTGTTGAGTGTATCAAGCGAAATGGGGCGACGCAAGTCTTCTATTCCCCAAAGAGTATTCATGTATGATTTGTATGTGCGTGCAGAATCAGCGCATCTTGTAAGAAGAGTATTTCAAGAGGAATTACCAGATACCCAAGATTTAACCCCCTGGGAGGAATTAAAAGATGAGGAATTAAAAGAGAAAGTGCACAAAACAAATCCACACACTTTAGATGAACTTAAAACTAACATTCGTCAAGAAATTACTGCCATTTCTCAGAGGGAACTGCTGAGTGAAATGAACAATTTCCTAAGCAGGTGTCAGAAATGCTTGATAATTTTACTACGTAATCCGGTTATGATTGGTCAAAATTCAAAATTTTGTTTCGTTTCATTGATCGATTTTAAGATAACGTCACATGATTGAAATAGTCATTATAAAAGTTAAAAAATAAACAAATAAATACGTATATAAATAATGACAAAAATGATAAATGTTTTCAATTTTAATGCAAATTTCTTACTTTTAGAGATTATTTTAGGCGCCAGAATTATTGTCTGGTCATAACTCAAGAAAAAGGACAAAGGCTGTGTCTCCCCTCAAAATTAAGCGTCAGTAAATTATTTAAAATGTATAAATGCCACTGGAGACTAAGAAACGATTTTTCAATATTAATTTATAGCGGATTTAGGTGTTGGTTTTGGTAGATATTTATAGTTACCATTTGATATCACGTGCCATAAGGAACATGCAATGATAGAAATTTAAAAATAAGGGCTCTTTGTTTCTATAAATTAAGGATAAAAATTTACAAGTAGAGCGCATTCTATCTATTTTGATATGCAGAAAAAATTAGCAATAGGAGAGGCAATTTACGAGGGTAAGTTACAACTTGATGTGAGGTACTACATATTTGAATGGGGCACCTGAGACTATTGCGATTAGATAGCAGCATTGCTCCTGTAGCAATTGATTGCATTCTACGCTATACAATCGATGTTTCCAATAGCGAAACAGCAGTTGCGAAGTGACTTGGCCTTTGAGCAACCTTGCAACTCTCGAGTAGCGCTCCGTTGTGCGATTTTTGTGGGCAAAAGGTATGAAATCAAAGAATGTTCATAAAGAAATGCTTCCCATCTACGGTAAGAACTGTCTGTTAACAGTTGGGTGCAGAAGTTCTCTGAAGGGTTGACACGCATCAAAGACATTCACGGAGATGCTACAGAGGCGAATTTGCAACAATTGGAAGACTTAATCTGAGTAGGAAGAAAATAACTGTACTTTTTTTTCTGAATAGTATTTAACGCCCGGTTTAACTACTGAGGCACCACAGGCGTGAAAACTGATGACATACGGGATGAAATGATAAACTGGGAAAGAATCTTTTTTAAGGAAGGAAGCGTTCCAGGCCTAAGTTTAGGGTACCTCTCGGGTATTTGCCGTTTATGACGACTGAGGAAAACCTGGAATAAACCGCAGTCAGGGAGGACGGTCCTGGTGGAAATCGAACCCCAAACCTCTCGTTCAGGAATCCGCGTTATAACGACCTCGGCCACGCTTGGCGGTAGTATAACGCTAGACTGCTATTTGTTGTTCACATAGCATGGCCTATCTCATAATACATGACAGGTTATGTTTTCACAAAGTCTGTGTGTAAACTGCGCACGATGACCACACAACATCAAATGCAAAATGCAAAAAACTCAGCATCTCAATCGCTACCACGATGGAGGTCACGACGTTAGCCCGAATTATCACGGGTGATGGAGTCTTGGGTTCGTCGTTACCAGCCCGAGATAAAGCGTCACAATGAGTGGAAGCATCCTGCGTCGTCTGTAAAGAAATAGTTTAAAGTGACATCATCCGCCGGGAAAGTGATGCTCACAGACTTCTGGGATCACAAAGGTATACTACTCAACGCATTCCAGCCTCAAGGACAAACCGTAAATACCGACTTCTATTGTAACATCCTCAGAAAACTTCGTAAGCTCATTCAATGTAAACGACCAGGATTCCTCACCAAAGGCGTGCTGCTCTTGCATGGCAACGAGCGTCCTCATACTGCCACAAGACAAATGAGATGCTGCGTCAAGTAGGAAGCCCTCAAGCCTCTTCTATATAGCTCCGACCTTGCTCTAAGCAACTTCCATTTGTATGGTTCTGTTAAACATCATCTTTCCGTTCAGTCTTGGCGGTCTAGTGGTAATCATTCTTGCCTCATAGACCCAAGATCGCGAGTTTAAATCCGACCGGGGTCGATGGGCTTTTTCGGGTAAAAATCCAAAATAATAGCTTCCTTTAGAAGGGAAGTAAAGCCATGGGTTCCGTTTCGTAGATTTACGGCACGCAAAAGAACCTCAAGCCTCAAAGAAGAGGCCTCTGAGTTAATCTTATCGACCATTTCACACCCTGAATAGAATGGAACGCTGATGACCTGAGATGTTAAAGAGCGTCCTTAAATAAACCATAATTAACAAAAAACAACAACAACAACAATAATAATAATAATAATAATAATAATAATAATAATAATAATAATAATAATTATAATGTATACTCTTTCTTGTGAACATTTTTCCGTCGACGAAGTTGTAGAAAGGGAAGTCACGTTTGATTCGGACAGCAACTCAAAGAATTTTATGCAGACGTTTATCAGAGATTTGTAAAACGACGGGCCAGGTGCCTCAATGTAAAGGAAGATTATGATGAGAGGTCAGAGTGTTTTTAAAACCAGTACTCTTATTTTTTTATGTACATTTGTAACTTGCTTAAAGATTTATAGTAAATTTCCCTGTATTTCTTGCGTATCACAAACAGGAACACAAGAATCCGCACACCGCCACGGGTGGCCGAGGTCGTTAAGGCACGGACTCGTGAGCGGGAGGTCTGCGGTTCGAATCCCGCCAGGACCGTCCTCCCTGACTGGGGTTTTTTCCAGGTTTTCCTCAGTCTTCATAACTGGCAAATGCCGGGGAGGTACCTAAACTTAGGCCTGGAATGCTTCCTTCCTTAAAAAAAAAAAATCCTTTCCCAATTTATCATTTCATCTCATGTATCGTCAGTGTCCACCGCCTGTGGTGCCTCAGTAGTGAAAACAGGCGTTAAACACTACTCAAAAAAAAAAAAAAAAAAAAGAATCCGCACGGCTGCATTTGGGACTGTGAAGTTGGTCGAGAAACAGAAGAGAATGCCTTTGAACTCATATTGTGTATGAATGAACTACAAACAGATTCTTCTGTGAATACTTCACGACTTTTCTGTGACGGATGTGTGGGCCAGAATATGAATTATCATGTCGTTTTACTGTCACACACTTGCTGCTGAAAAATTCTTCACAGCACATAAAATATATTTTAATAATTTTCCCTGTTCAATCATCTCTGCGTGCTGATAGCCGTTTAGGGAGAATGAAAAATTTCGTTAAAAGAAAGGAAGGGAAAATTTGAAAAATCGTATTGGTAATATGAAAGCCATTCCGCCACTGACATTGTGTGTATGCCAAAGTGATCTATCGCAGATAGTAGGAAGTCAGCGGACAGTTGCCAAAACATGTCCACGTGTGATTCAACAGGTGTTTCAACCAGATATGGATTCAAAATATAGGTCTATTGTATTCTTAAAGAAATACATTCCCTTTTTGATCATCGAATAAATTTAAAAGAATACTTGAAAATTCAGAAGGAGCACTACATTTTTACCTAGAAATTCCTTTTTCACCTGTGGGAAAAAAAATCATGGGAATCCGTGTGACGTCACTTGTTAAGCAACCAGAAATGAAGTACCTATAGCTATTTGAAAGTATCGACGAGTAAAACTTATCTCAGCTTTATCTCTGATGGAAGAAAAAAATGATGAGTATTTGTGTGTAGGATTTAAATATGCCCCTTCACTAACCAAGGAATTATATAACTCTTGTATCATGGCAAGAGGGAATAGTTCACACTATTGCTAAAGACCGGTGTGAAAAACTTTGTAGTAAATTATTTTATGTTTTCTAGTTCTGCACTAAGTTGAAAGGGACTTTACTTTACCTAAAAAGTTAATAATAGAAGTTAAGAAAATTGCGAGTATGTACGTAATTTGCAAGACTCTAGCAATCAGCATAGAAATGCTAAAGGGTAAAATGAATGTATAATGTTTTTGTTTATATATTTCATTGCTAGAACTACTTGTTATAATTATTAGCGTTAATAGGGGAGGATTTGATTGATTGATTGATTTATTTAAGGACGCTCTTTAACAGCTCAGGTCATCAGCGTCCCATTCAACTCAGGGCGTGAAACGGCCGACAAATTTTGCTCAGAGGCCTCTCTTTCAGGCTTGAGGTTCTTTTTCGTGCCGCAAATGTACGACACGGGACCCACGGCTTTACTTCCCTTCCGAAGGAAGCCATACTTAGGATTTTTACGCCCGAAAAAAATCCATCGGTCCTGGCCGGGTTCGAACCCGCGTTTTGGGTATAGGAGATAGGGAAGGAAGTTTTTATCCTCCCCCCTTTTAGCGAATTCCGAATAAGCAAGCACGGTCGTACCCATGAAACGATTTTTGAAAAACTTCTTCAAATCTGCATCGATCCTACCTATTATTCACTGAAAATGACAATGAAAAAAACTATGTATGTATGTATGTATGTATGTATGTATGTATGTATGTATGTATGTATGTATGTATGTATGTATGTATGTATGTATGTATGTATGTATGTATGTATGTATAATATTTTTTTGATTACAATTCTGTAACTTTTTCTTAGTGTTTTATCCTTTTCTACTTTACTAATTATTGTTAATATAGTTACATCGTTAATAGTATTATATATATATATATTGCAGCTTTTTTTCTCAACAAAACTGGGCATATAATTAACAATAAGAATTAAAAAAACGATTCGTCGAGTTCGTTAACCAGTTAAATTGGATCATTAGAAATAGGCTTAGCCTAAAGCAAACATTTTCTAAAAAAAAAAATTAAAAAGTCGCTCTAGCGCCCGCAATTTTTGTTTTTTCTCAACGAAACTCGGTATAAATAAATGTATAAAAGTAGTTTGTGAAAATCAGATAAACGGGGTATTAGGAGTGGCGGTACACCAGAAAAACGAATGGGAGTTAAAGCGAAATTTAAAAATTAAAACATTTACTCACAAATAAAAAACCAATTTAATTTTAAACAAATAACTAACATAGGTAAAATCCAGAAAAAACTCTCCCTCCGAGAAATTCTGCTTCATTCATCAATTCTAAAAAGCAAAAACTCATGGACAAGAATATTCCTCAATATTACTTATCTTTTGCACTACATTCTAGCAATAGCGGTTTATTCTACTAGGCGAGGAATTCGCTTAGTTGTTTTTATTACTGAGGCACCAGAGGCGGTGGACACTAATGATACATGAGATTTTTTTTTTTTTGAGTAGTGTTTAACGCCCGTTTTTACTACTGAGGCACCACAGGCGGTGGACACTGATGATACATGAAATGAAATGATATATTGGGAAAGGATTTTTTTTTTTTTTAAGGAAGGAAGCGTTCCAGGCCTAAGTTTAGGTACCTCCCCGGCATTTGCCAGTTATGAAGACTGAGGAAAACCTGGAAAAAACCCCAGTCAGGGAGGACGGTCCTGGCGGGATTCGAACCGCAGACCTCCCGCTCACGAGTTCATGCCTTAACGACCTCGGCCACCCGTGGCGGTCCGATACATGAGATGAAATGATATATTGGGAAAGGATATTTTTTCTTTAAGGAAGGAAGCGCTCCAGGCCTAAGTTTAGGGCACCTCCCCGGCATTTGCCAGTTATGAGGACTGAGAAAAAACCTCAGTCAGGGAGGACGGTCCTGGTTGGGATTCGAACCCCAGGACTCCCGCTCACGAGTCCGCGCCTTAACGACCTCGACCACTCGTGGCGGTAAGTAAAGATGACAAAAAGCACTACGATAGTAATAACGTACCATCCTTTAGATGGCACACTGTAAGGTTTCACTCACGTGTGGTCACTTGTTTGTGATGATCGTGTAAACAAACTAGGGTAAACATTTTCTAAAATAGAGATAAAAGCTGAAATATGAATTTGATGAAGTACTTCGATTTGAAGGGTTTAATCCCAACAGAAATACAAAAGAGTTAGTTTTATTAATGGAACTTCCCGTTCGTTTTCAACTTATTTCATCATTGCTCGATGTCCTGAATTTCGTATTGACTATTTCAGGAATACAGTTGTATACCATGTTCTTAAAACTAGCTCAAAAATTATAGGAACTGTCTCATAAGTAACGTCGATTTTATTTTAAATGTGTTCTGAACAAAAAATTAAACTAATCTTCAAAGTCAAGGTCATTAAATTCTATAGCATTGATCCAAATTTCAGCGAGGTTTACCAGTATCTGAATTTTGAAGCCGATACCCACTTCTATGGCTTCAACGTTTCCCAAATTTTTTCCACTCAAGAAATGAACCATGGATGTAAACAGACGGTAATATTCGGAGCTATATGCAGGGTGTAGAAGCAGTTCAACCTGTCCCATTTTTCTGTATTTTTTCAATGGTTGCTCGAGTGGTATGAGGTCTCGCATTATCCTACTGCAAGAGAAGTCTATTTCGCTTAACTCATGTGTTTCTCTGTCCCAAAACTTCATGAAATCGTTCCAGTTGTTAAGAATAAATCGCATCGACGGCATCTCCGTTAGGAACAAACTGCCAGTGAATCGTCCCTTTAACATTCCACTAGACACATTACTTTGGGGCGGAACAAAAAATTTTTAGCGATGACTTAGATAAGCTAATGGAGGTCGAGTCACTATTTCGAGGTATCAGAATGTGATAGTACACACATTTTTCATCACACGAGACAATTTTCCTGATAAATTTATCATCCATGGGATTTGCTGTAAGCTAACGACAGATATACTCTGTGTTGGGCCTGCTCAAGTGTCAGTGCATCTGGCACAAATCTACAGCTTCTGTATGCTTTTTTAAAGTGTCTTAATGTGGCAATGTATGATATCGTTTGATGTACCAAGTTCTTCCGACAGTCTAGGTGGTACAAGAGTAGGTCAATAATTTTCCGGCCTTGCCGATAAGGATTATCGCCTTCACAAAACCGTTATCTGCTGTCACACCTTATCTGTTAAGTAAATAATTGCAGCTGTAAATTCCGCTCCTCTATGTTCATTTGTTCAGATAAAGTTGCATAAAGAAGGCTATGTGTAGAAGATTGTGATATGTTCAAAATGGAGTTTCGTGCTGTTATTAAGTTCTTCACAAAAGAAGGACTTACTGTAAATGAAATCAAACAGCGATTGGACGGTGTATATGGGGAAGCATCCCCCTCATATTCTACCGTAAAAGAATGGGCCAAACTTTTTCGAATGGGTCGAGAAAGCATTGGAGACGAAGAGCGTGCAGGTCGGCCCTTGTGAAAACATCGCTCTTGTGGAAGGAGAAATTATGGAAGACGTGCGGCTCAAAGCTAGAGAAAAAGCAGTAAGGTTGAGCCTTTCTAAAACAACAGTCTTTTGAGTTATTCAACAACATTTAAAAATGAATAAGGTTAGTGCAAGATGGTGACTTGACTTCATTCCTCAGTCCAAAAGAAGCAACGAGTCATTTGTTGTCAGGCCTTTTTGGAGCTCTTCCGTGGCTACGATAGAGAAGTTCTGCAAGTCATCGTTACAGGAGTTGAAACTATGGTCCTCTACTATGATCTCTTGCCCAAAAGAGAATCAATGGAGTAATATAAACCTGG
Source organism: Metallyticus violacea (assembly GCA_030762175.1). NCBI lineage: Eukaryota > Metazoa > Arthropoda > Insecta > Mantodea > Metallyticidae > Metallyticus > Metallyticus violacea. The sequence goes on along the minus strand of CM060832.1, from coordinate 23,353,038 downwards.
CGAAACACCGCCTCTAAAGGTCAAGGTCACTCAGTCAAGAAGATCATGGCCACAATCTTTTGGGACTGTGAAGGAATGCTCTTCATTGACTTCAAGGAGAAGAACACCACAGTAAATGGGGGATACTATACTGGCCTACTGCACACACAACGTGCTTCCATCAAAGAGAAAAGGTAAGGAAAGCTGAGTGGTGATGTGCGCTTTCTTCACGACAACGCGCCTGTGCACACAGGTCTTCTTGCAAATGAAGCTGTGCGGAAATGTGGATTCAAGGAGATCAACCATCCACCCTACAGCCCAGATCTAGCTCCCAGTGACTATTTCCTCTTCTCAAAACTCAAGAAGGATGTTCGAGGAAGAAAATTTAAGCGTGATGAAGAAATGATGGATGCTGTTTGTGCCCATTTTACAGGCAAGACTTCTTACTATTTGGGGGTAGGGACTGAAATGTTAATTAAAGATGTGAGAAGTGTATTGCAATAAAGGATAACTATATTGAAAAGTGAAATATAGTTTTGTCTTTATCATACCTAGAAAATGGTTAGGCTGGAAATGTATGGACCTCCTTCGTAAATCTTTAGTGTTTTCTTCTCTATTATTGAAAGGCTGGAACCATCGTTATGCTACACCCCTCACTAGTGTGACATTACACTAAGTTTTCGAGTCACGGCAGCAGTTTTCTAACGTTGTTTGTTCCATTTTATGATCGAATATTAACAACTGACAAATGATAATAAACATACATTCTGTAAATAACATTGCCAACCAAACGAAAACCATTAACATCTTACAAAATACCAGACTTAAAATCTGACATTTCTAATGAGATAATCTAAAATTAAAAATTATATAAAACTTCAAACTGACATTTATGAATGCTTACCTATTCATAAATAGTGATTATGTAATAGATGATAATGGGTTAATTTCAAATGTTTTTCTGTAAAATAATTTATTCAATGCAATAAATTGCATATCATCTTGCTGAATAACATAGTGCTGCGAATATTCTGCGGGACAAACTATTTGTAATAGTTCTTACCGTAAGGTTCCTTATATACATGGAGCGAAGAGAACAAACTTTCATTCAACATTTGTAAATGTGTAAAAATGTCTTTTATTAGAAGTAAATATCCTTTAAAATATCTTTATAATATAAATAGAACACCACTAGTTGAAAATAAAGATTTAGGAGTACTTTTTACAACAAATCTTAAATTTAACAGGCACATGGAAATAATCGTAACAAAATCCCAAAAATTTCTAGGTTTCATTATTCGAAATTCATATAAATTTAAAGAAAAAACTTAATGAGTATTTAAAAGTCTTTTCTCAGACAAAATCTTGAATATAAATCTGCTATTTGTAATCCTAAGACCATAAAGTATGTTAACTTAATAGAAAAAAGTACAATAAAATTTTCTAAATTATTTACTGTTTAAAAGAATTGGATATGTTCATAAATTGCGAAACAATCTTAAAAATATTTAAATTCAAAGCTTAAATTTTAGAAGAGATATTAATTAATTAATTTGTGTATAAAATGTTACGTCCTACTGTCAATGACATCAATATATTCTTTTATGCACCAAATAGAATAAGTAGATTTAAGAATTTTGTTTCCAGAGTACCGCCACTGGTGGCTGAAGTCGTTAAGGCGCGAACTCGTGAGCGGGAAGTCTGAGGTTCGAATCCCGCCAGGACCGTCCTCCCTGATTGGTTTTTTTTTCAGGTTTTCCTCGTCCTCATAAACGGCAAATGCCGGGAAGGTACCCTAAACTTAGACTTGGAACGTTTCCTTCCTTAAAAATATACTTTCCCAATTTATCATTTCATTTCGTGCATCACCAGTGTCCATCGCCTGCGGGAAGAAGCGGGAAGAAGGAAGATTACAGAGGAAGATGAAAGAGTGTTGGAAATCCACGAGAATGAGCGGCGGGAGGAGATGGAAGGTGGAGAAGCGGTATCCGGAGAGGAGGAGCAGAGCGCGAGAAATGGTGCAACCAGGGGTCCAGTAGGATCAAGAGAGATGGAAGAAAGGACGGTTGGGAAGAAAATATGTAGAGTGATATGGTGGAAGCGAGGTGATAATGTTTAATGTGCTAAAGAGTAAGGATAAATAAATGAAATGAATAGGAAATATTAATAGTGATAAATGAACTTTAAGTGAAGTAAGTTGTTAAAGAGAAGGTGATTATTATGATTGAGATGAGTTAAAGAGACTTGAAAGATTAATGGGTGTAATGTTTAATTTAAGAGAAATTTCTGCCAAAGTACTGGATACAAGTACATACCACTGGTAACCAGTGTAGTAATGTAATATATTATGGTAGAATGGCTGGTTACCAGTAATTTTGTTAATTTTGTAGATTTTGGAATATAAACTTGGAAAGTAGCTTACTACATTTATATATTGGTTTAATTTAATTAATTTTGAGTTATTGTATTACATTATTTTACTATAGTTATTAGGGAAATCTGTAACATAATGAAGTAAGAGATTATTGTATTGTATACTTTATAATAATACATAGAAAATTTGATATACACGCCCAGGTTTATGAAACCGGGTACCAGGGTGGCGTATACAGATTTTATTTTATTTTATTTTTAGCTGTCATGTTGCCGAACAAGAATCAATGTGAAGGTGCGGCACAACAAAGAACCCATGCGATGCCACTTATGGTCGTATGGGACTGTGTATCGCCGTTACGTCTAAGGCGTGTAGGGGTTTCGTTGTACAGGTCTCTGTTTTCAGTCTTTCCTTGAAGAAGGTGGTCCATTATCAGTCTATCTGAAGTGTCCCAAAAGACGACGATCATCTGCTTGCCTGCAGATGGTTGACTTTGATTTATTTATGGACGCTCTTTAACATCTCAGGTCATCAGCGTTCCATTCAATTCAGGGAGTGAAACGGCAGATAAATTTTGTTCAGAGGCCTCTTCTTTCAGCTTGAGGTTCTTTTTCGTGCCGTAAATGTACGACATGGGACCCAGGATTTACTTCACTTCCGAAGGAAGCCATACTTAGGATTTTTTACGCCTGGAAAAAAAAATCCACCGACCCTGGCCGGGTTTGAACACGCGACCTTGGGTTTAGAAGGCAGGTATGGTTACCACCAGGACAGACCCTGCAGATGAAGCAGCACGAAAATTCTTAGTCGGGGACTTCTTGGATGTTTCCATTGCATGAACTGGACTTTCTTCTCTGGTGTGTGGTAGTGATACCATAACTCGGCACCAGTTACCAGCTTTTCCAAAAATCCGGATCTAAATTTACAGTATTCAACCCACTTTTCCTTCTGTGCGCACATTAAATCGCCGTGAATAACGTTATTGCAGATTACGCTGCATAGGCCTGCCTGACATTTCATTTCACTTCATCAAAAGCTATGCTCCTATGAGACACAACCTCAATATTTCTGGGAGACCGGGATGTTGGCGGACGACCAGTACTCACATTCTTGTGTGCAGATTCCTTGTCGCTGACGAACTCATTGACCCAGTTGTAAACGGTCTTCTATGCAGGAGTTTCTTGACCAATGGCACATTTTTGCAGTTTTGACGCTTTCCTTCCAAAAAAAAAAAAAAAAAAAAAAACACGTAGTCCACCTTTGTCCATGATAATCACCTTACATCTAGTCCACGTCTTTCTCTATTTGACAACAAACGAACATTGTCTTCGCTACACATCTAGCGTCTGTTTGACGTAATAATGTCAGTCCATCGCCTACGAATGAATATACCCATAGATTGCGCGGTGTTCTGAAAGCACTGCTATGGTAAATCGTTTCCGAACGGTCCTCTTGCCTATGTCCTAAAATAAGAGTCTCATTTCCTCAACAGCCTTGTGCGCTCTAGGAATGAAACAGGTATGCACAAGGCATTAAACCAGAGATGGTCACAGGTGCTTGGAAGGTTTGGTAAAGTGTTAGGGGCTATCTGTTTGGGTGTTCAGTTCAGAACATGCATCAGGAAAGTGCAGTGGTTGTTTAATGAATCTGAAAGTTTTTTGATATGCACCAGAATACTACTGTGGGTGAAATGAAGAGTATTGGAGATGATAACGGGTGACCATTTCTGATAAACTGCTTCATGACAGCAAAAATGGTGTCTTGCAAAGAGAGGTGTGATAAAGGACAGCGCCCCAACATCAATGTCACCTTCACATGCACCGTCACGGGCGGCCGAGGTCGTTAAGACGCGGACTTGTGAGCGGGAGGTCTGGGGTTCGATTCCAGGCCCGTCCTCACTAACTGAGGTTTTTTCCAGATTTTCCTCAGTTCCCATAAATGGCAAATACCGGGGAGGTACCCTAAACTTAGGCCTGGAGCGCTTCCTTCCCTTAAAAAAAATAATAAAAATCCTTTTCTCACAGTTCATTTCATGTATCATCAGTGTCCACCGACTGTGATGCCTTAGTAGTAAAAACCGGTGTTAAATACAATTAAAAAAAAACTTCACATGAACCTGTTACCATCCTGAAGACCTTCAAAGGTCTTCCTGAATTTGCAGTTCTCCGTCGTAATCCCGTTATCTCCTCCCGTACTTTTGAGTGCCATGTTTAGTCTAGTTGTAGAGAATACTGCTAATACCATCCACTTATTGTTTTTGATCAGTACTGTATGTAAATAAGCATCAGTATATATTCATTATCAAAAAAAATATATATATGTAAAGAAAAAAGACTGACCACCTCCTTGGTCTAGTGGTTAGCGTAGCTGACTGCTGGTCGGGAGGCCTGGGATCGATTCCCGGTAGCTACTTAGGAATTTTTCTCTGTTAGGGAGGTCCGGAACGGAATCCCACAGCCTCGCGAGGATAATTGGAAAGCTGCCTGATGGAGAGGTGGTGTTCTACGATCTAGCGGGCCACGAAAAGGCAATATGTGGGCTTCCGGCATGCTGATTGCTGCCCTCTATCAATGGAGTCATAAGACAGAGGTAGAGGAAACAGATCGCTGCGGCAGGCCAAGGCTCACTCCGGGCTGAGCGCCAATGAGAAGAACACTATTATTTTGGAACAAAAATGATGAGATTTGCTGTGGTCTACATCGTTACCGTGGAAACAACGAAAAAACGCAATCGAGAATTAAAGCGTTTCACTTGGTTATCATGGATACAGTATATGCTCCATTCCTAAGCATGCGTTATATGAACGTTTCCATGGTAACTATTAAGGAAATGTCCAGCTTGTCTATGTACACTACCTATAGAGTAGTGCAAATATTCCTTTCGCGTGTCCAAACCACAAAGAAACATTTAGTGAAGGTATTCAAGTGTATGGCGTACCAAAATGGCGACAAAACGAAGACAGGACATTGTTATTAAAATTCTGCACGATTTACATCTCAATGCACTGGTTGCGTGCTACGCAGGTGAATAACCTTACAGATCACGGGTTTGAAAACGGATGGTGTAGTCGGGGGCGAAAGAGAAGGAGAGGAAAAAAAAAATACAAGACAGGTTTCAGATCCTTAACTGGCTCTTCAGATTTGTCCAGGCAAGGCGAACGTGTGGGCCAAATGGACTATGAGGCGGGTTGAGGGATTTTTGTTTTCGATATAGACTTCAGTTAAAATTGCTGGAAACCTTTGAGCATAAAATTTTGTTTCTGTATGTAATTTTCGCAAAAAATATGAGGCTCTCACATTTTGAGACTAAGCTTGTTAAGTAAAAGTTGTAACCAAATGGATTACTACAGAAAAGCAAATAATAAAAAAATAAATTTTGTTTTATGCAGCCGTATATAATTTTATACATTTTAAAATTATTTTCTATGTAGTTTTTGTGGTAATTATCAAATTTAAAACTGAAAAAAACAAGATGTTAACATACCTGAGGAATTAAAAAATAACCAAAATAGTACATATAAACATACCTACTGTTAATTTTGCTTAGTTTTGATACATTACCTTTTTTACTTGTTCAAAGTTGTACAAAAATGCTCAAAATTATCACTCAGAGCCCTAATACTGGCTTCCAAGAACTATGTCACTCTGTCGGGCTTCTACCTTTCTCCTACATCTAGTTCGACATGCTAACAAAGACTACTATGCTGGTCTAGGATACACAATGCTCTGTGTAATGGATGGAAAATGAGCAGGTCAGAATGTCGGTTTACCGCGACCTATCCATTTATTTGGACGTTCCTGACTTAGAATTATTCGAGTAACATGAGAAATATGAGACGGTGCTCCATCATGCATGAACCATATATAGCATATTAAATATCCTTAAAAAGTAATACTATGACAAATGACTTGGCTATAAACCAATACATAACACAAATTTATAAAGAGCAAAATTATTTATGAAATTTTTATCAGTACATTACAAAAAGGATGTAAATGAAAAACAAATGTGCTTATAAAAGTATTTTTGCTGTATTTAGGTATTGTATCAACTGCTGTAAACACATTTATGTTTCTTATCAGTATAAATTTTAAGGAAAAATAATTAATTTATAAACCTTCTGATTTGTTAACCTCTAGTTTAAAAAAAAAAACGTTAATAGTTAGACAGCCATGTTTATTATCATTAAACATAACTATATCGACGTTTACATATATATATATCTTAATGCAAACCGGATGATCTTAGTATACGCGAGATTCCCCGTAAGACTAGAGTACAAGTTCTGCTGACTCAAGCAATCGATCGTGCTCAGTCATGTTTATTACGTAATTTTTTTCATTTGCATTTCTATAGGAAGTGCGTTTTAAGTATTTTCACTGTGTATTTGTGTATTTCAAACTATGCCTATGATAATAGATAAATGCCTATGATAATAATAAATTCTATGATAATAGAACACAGACTATATATTTATTTGTGATTGTTAAGTGCAAAAGAAATCATACTGATATTGAAGAAAGAATTTCGTACTAAATTTTCAACAGTTACATTTCTATCAGAAAGTAAAAAAATTCATATTGGTGAATAAAGTTCGAACCCAAGACGTTTTCTTTGACAAGAAACAGAGACAAAAAAAAAACGGTTTTAACAGTGTAGAAGGTTGATGGAATAAACTACCAATTAGAAACTTAATCCTCAAAAGTTTTCAATACGATTACTACAGCAAATTGGTGTATCTGTCGGCAGTGCGTATAAAGCCACTCAGCTATTTCATTTTCGTTCATATGAAATTACTTCTGCACCTAAAATAAAACGCGTGAAGGCACTGAAACAAGATATTCCGGAGACAGTTTACAAATTCGAGAGAATAAAATGCCGCAAATATCTCAAAATCTTTTCAAAAGGATTAAAGCGTGCTACAAAGTGAAGAGCTATTGTGATGTGTACTATATCATGCACAAGAAATTCGGAGCACAAGTCGCTATCGATTTGAAATATTGTGGTGATACAGGAAACAAATGACATCTGACATACAGAAGGCCTTGCATATAAACCCTATTATTATTCTATTATCATATAATTCAGCTATTCTTGTATATCTTCAATAACGAATAAATAAACATTTAACTTTTAGAAAACACCTACCCTATACATCAGAAGTGACGCGTGAGCATATCGCCAGAATGTGATTCAGGATTAATTGACCTTAAAACGTTTTACACCTCGCCATGTTTTCTTGCATCCTTGAAAAACGATAATATATCGTATCGACATTTCTTCTACAGCCCAGTGCATAACATTAATTACCATTCACTACTAAAAATTACGAAAGAAACAAAACAAACAAAAAAAAAAAAAAGCCAGTCAGGCAGGAGCTGCGTAAACTAAGCTAATTCCTTGGCAACTTGAATAACTTTAAAAAGAAATATAAAATCCACATTAAGAACTTATTAATTAATGAAATGAAATAAGTTATGACATTACTATGTGGTATTAGGGGAACAAAATTAGAATTCTTGCAATATATAAGTATCACAAAAGAGAAACAAAATCATTGTTATAATTATTATTGTTATTATTATTATCATTATCATCATCATCATCATCGTCGTCATCATCATTATCATTATCATCATTATTGAGATTAAACCACAAAAATTAATGATGTTCTATTAATTAAATTAAATATATGAAATATATAGACAAAGCTATTCTGTGTGGGTATTTTTAAACATTTTTAAATGTAACCATGTTTGTGAACTAGGCCTTTGATATCATCTTTATATTCACTAAAATAAATAAAAACAAAGTTTCGATTTATCTTGTGTATTTAAGAAGATATTATTCACGCATTTCAGTGAAACAAAAACATGTTACTAATTAAAAACAATTACAATGTACTAAGCAAATATACAAAATCAAATATACATCGAAAGTTCCTTCGATTTTCATGGCTATGAAATTTAATTTAAATGTTATTGTAGTAAAAACATATTATGTAAATGTTTTCTGAAGGTTATTACAGAGCGCTCTTACACACAAATTTAATTCTCAAACATATATTAGATTAATATTTCACATTTACTATCTTCACGATAATGCTTTTGTTAAATATAAAACATATACATAATTATAAATACAGTTTATATGCTGAATTAATTTGTCTTTTTATTTTAAAACAATATAGAGAAAATTAAAACGCTAGAGCGTTTTTTTACATTTCCGTCATCAAGTATAATCCTACTAGATTTCCCTGATATTCAGAAAACATTTTCCTATTTTATTTAAATGGTACACACCTAGTTTCGTTGCGAAGAAACAATGTTCGGCACAGGTAAAACCGTACTCCTAATAGTGTGAATTCACTTATTTTCAGAAACTATATGTATAATTTTATTTCAATGAAATTTACGAGTTTCGGTGAGGGGAAAAAAAAAAAAAACAAACAAACAAAAATTGTGTGAGCTAGAGCAATTTTTAAATTTCACTATAATTCCCACTGGGTTTACAGTTACAGCCTTACTCCTAATGACCCGAATGACAGTTTTTCAGAAACATTTTTTCTTAGTTTATTTCAATGAAATATGCTGAGTTTCGTTGAGAAAAAGCAAAAATTGCGGTCTCTAGAAGAATTAAAATATTTTTTTATAAATTTTCGCATTAGGTTTATTCTCCACTCCTAATGATGCAATTTTTCTGGTTAACGAACTGCACCAATCGTTTGTTAATTGATATATGCGGAATTTCGTTGAGAAAAAACAAAAATTGCGACCGCTAGAGCTTTAACAGGCAGACAAACACACACACACCCTCTCATATAATATTTCATTGTTGCCTTATAGGTAGGATTGATAGAGATTTGAAGAATTTTTTAAAAAAATGGTTTCATGGGTACAACTGAAATAGCTACATTCTTTCGGAATTTGCTGAAATGAACGCCCTAAATTCCAACTGTTCGATGTGGTTTCCCTCGTCAGGTGGCGAGGACGTTATTTAGTAACTTCGCGTAGGCAAAAACCAATTTACATGCAAGTAGTGGAATTACTTTATAATAATGGGATCTATTAAAGTTAAACGAAAGCTGTTTTTCGTAAATTAATATTTTACTATTCCATTTTAGGCACTTTTTTTTTCTGTTGTGATATCAGCTACATACTTTTATGTGCCGTGTCTCTTTATGATGAATTGTTTAAAAATCCGTATGTCACGTTTAATAATACAGACTTTTGGGTTTATGAATTTGGGTTAGGTTAAGTTTTTGGAGCGAATGAGTGCTGGTGCTATAACGCAATGTGCGCGTTATTTAATAAACATATTTCTTATTAGTTGACAATCACTTTCATCTGTAGAAAATGCGTCTACCTGTTATGCGATCCATGCTGCGTTAACTGTACAGATAACTGCCGGTCACGAAGACAGATCCCCTAGTTCCAGGAAAGCTTAAGCGTTCACGCCTTGAATATATGACGTTACAAAAGAAGGAATGGCTATGAAATTATAATGTTATTTAATTTGTGGCCGGAATTTTCACTCGCTCTGTCGGGTAACCATTGAAACCAATCGGTAAAAATCCTTTTCTAAAAAAGTAGTTCTTTAACACAGGTATTCAAACTAGAAAATGCACTCAGTTTTTATAACACTCCGTATTACCAGCTTTTTAATACGAAATTTGATGGTCATTAAATTATGTAAGCGTATATATTCACACATCTTATAATGCCTGAGATGTTCTTAAGTAACCATGTTGTTAACCCTGGAACCATGTCTAACTGGAATAAAGGCAATAACAGCTGATTCCATCAGAGCATGTCCAAGTACATACCATAGCTGCTTTCAATAAGAGCAAATTACACTTTTAAACAGCAGGCTGATTACTGGCAAAAAGTCGGTTTTGGTGATGTAGTGGTAACCATTCTTGCCTTCTAAACCCAAGATCACGGGTTCAGACCCAGCCAGGATCGATGGAAATTTTTCGGGCGTAAAAATCCTAAGTATGGCTTCCTTCGGAAGGGAAGTAAAGCCGTGGGTCCTGCCTGTGTTGTACATGTACGGCACGAAAAAGAACCTCCAGTCTGAAAGAAGAGGCCTCTGAGCAAAAGTTGTCGGCGTTTTACGCCCTGAAATGAATGGGACGCTGATGACCTGAGATGTTAAAGAGCGTCCGTAAATAAAACAAATGAACAACAACACCTGGCAATAAGCAACCGCATTGGAAAAAAATTCGTCACGCAGCAACTGCATAAACTAAGTGAATTCCTCAGCGAGTTGAATAACTGTAAAAATGAATATAAAATAAGAATTATATCCATATTAATAGTATTATGGGAACAAAATTAGAATTTTTGCAACCTAATGTTATTATGAAAGAGTAGCCACATTTTTAAAATTGTTATTATTATTAATATTATTATTATTATTATTATTATTATTATTATTATTATTATTATTATTTAAATTAAACCACAAAAATTATGGCATAGTGTTAAGTGAAATATATGACTACTATTAGGCAAAGCCAATCCGTGGCTGTATTTTTGAACATTTTTACATGTAACCATGTTTATGAACTACTTTAATATCATCTTTACATTGAATAAAATAAAGAGAAACAAAGAGAATTTTCAGTTACTTTGTGTGTTTAAGAAAATAATGTTCATATGTTTCAATAAAACAAAAATATATTACTATTTAAAAATAATTACAATGTACTAATATAGTGAAAATTAAAGGCAAGAGTGCTTTTTTAATTTCGCCTTTAAGTATACTCTTACTCCTAATGACCTCTTTATTTTCATAAACTATATTTTTTTAAATATAAATGGTATATGTCGAATTTTGTTGGGAAATAAATATTGGTGCCGCTAATTTATTTATTTTGCCATTCCAGAACATTTTATTTTTTCACATTTGTATCCTTCATTGCAATTATTTTATACGATATATTAAAGGATTTTTTTTTAAATCTACCAATGCATATTTTTGACGCAGTAAAGTTTTCAAAGTCGAAGATTATAAATTTTGAGTTTCAGGTAAACTCCCACTTCTAATAATCGGCTTTCTTTGATTTTCGAAAACTATTTTTGTTATTTTATTTAAATGGTATATAAGCAGTTTCGTTACGAAAAAACAAATATTAATGCCGCTAGAAGGATTTTTAAATTTTTGGGATTCAAGTAACACCCCCTTCTAATAGTATGATTTTACTGATTTGCAGACACTAATTTTCTTATTTTATGTCAATAACATATGTAGAGTTTCGCTGAGAAATAACAAAAATTGCGGTCGCTTGAGCGTTAACACACACACACACACACACACACACACAAACATTTTTTTTCCATTATCATATTCGATGCCTTGTTCTTAGGGTCGAAGGAGATTTGAAGTACAGTCTGATGTGTACAACCGCAATAATATTACATTCCTTCGGAATTTGCTAAAAGCAGAAAGAGTTATCGCGCTTAGCTATTTTTATCTCAGTATTAATACTTTTACTTAAAGCATAAAATGATAATCTATTTAAAGTGAATAATAATAAACACTAACCTGCGTTATAAGACATGTTGAAAATGATGCCACTCATCGACAATAGATTGCCGGCACCTGCGTAGAAAATTGCTATGTTTCATCTAACTATTCTTCTGTATGAAAAGGGCGGGTCAGAAAATGTTTCTTATGAAGAAAGCTCCTGAACCGCTAGGGTGGCTGAGGTCATTAAGGTGCGGGCTCGTAACCGGGAGGTCTGGGGTTCGATTCTCACCAAGACCGTCCTCCCTGACTGATATTTTTTCCAGGTTTTCTTCAGTCCTCATAATTGACAAATGCTGGGAAGTACCCTAAACTTGGCTTGGAACGCTTCCTTCCTTTAAAAAAATGATATCCCAGTTTATAATTTCATTTCATGTATCATCAATGTCCACTGTCAGTGGTGCCTCAGTAGTAAAAACGGACGTTAAACACAACTAAAAAAGAAATATTCGGTCCCTTAACAAGTTGGTGAGAGTGTTCTCTACAAGGAATACGATTACCAGGATGTTTTCTTATCATTTCTTTGCAAGAATCCAATTTTTCATATGCACCATTTATAAAAAATCGGCCTATTTATGTAGTGGCGTAACTAACGAAGAATTATTAGCACAATTTACACACAACGAAAACACTGATAAACAAAGGAGCCATAACTACTTGCTGAGAAAGCCTCCCTCAAACTAACTACAAGCTGCTAACTGCACATACATTATATCGCCTTGACGAATGACTTAAGAGCGAAATGGAGAAGGATTTGAAGAGTGAAATTAATACAAAATTAAACTTTTCCATTCACTCAATTCCCAAAAACGTTCCTACTGGAACCTTGGTTATTACAGTTTTAATGTGTAATAATGGAAACCTTTATGGACATAAATCATCTTCATATCTAATGCATACATAGTTTCCATGATAACCTAGTTGAAAATTTTTGAATCCTTAAACTTGAATTTTACAAAGATTATATTAGTTCCTCTCAGTGTTAGGGCTCGAACCTGGCCCTGCAGGACGTGAGGGAGGGCAGAATGGTGCCCCCTCCACCAGAGATGGGTCTTCTTCACACGTTGCCGATTTGGAGAGGGAAGCGCAGGTTGTATAAATGTATGAGTCAAGTATAGCATGGTAACAGAACCCACTCGCTCGCTACCCAAGGCTGTTCGTTCACCCGACATGTGCAAGGTAAGTCAGATTTCAACTGTTTATCACTTGCAGCATCCTCCATACAGCCAGTTTAGTAAATTGTTGCTTGCGACTTCCGTCTTAAAATATGAATTCATCTCGGGAATCGAACCCAGTATTACTGGGTTGTAGTAATTTGTACCAAAGGGATAACTAATCTTTCTTTCCATGGACCCTTAACATAATCTTGTCCTCTTGCATAGAAAAAGAAATATGGGTTCAAATACCGCAAGAGAAATTTTCCGTTTTCTTGGAAGCCGAATAAGTTTAGGTCATAGAATATTTTATATATATATATATATATATATATATATATATATATATATATATTATAAAAGTTGGAAATAACTTAAATTAATTTTATTTTACAAAATGTAAAATAAAGCATAGACTCTTCTCTATTATGAGCATGTAAAAAATATTATTTTATAAATATTTAGTAATATGTTTGTAAAAAATTAAAACTATCCTTTTTAGTGCACTGTCAAATTTTTGTACAGGAGTCTGTTAGCACCGAGAGGTCAAATGCAAAACATTTAGAAAAACAATTAAATGTTCATTAAACTATTGTTATCAAATTAAAAAAAATTCAAAATTTATTAACACGCTCTTTAGTGTTGAAATAATTTACCCTTTTTTCTGAGCTCTACCTCTACCCCTTTACCAAGAAGTCCCGAAGCAAATATCGGCTCATGTATTTTACACGTCATAAAAATATTCCAGTGCAATGATTTAGCGAAAGGTATTTATTTCAACTTGCAGTTCCGCTGTATTATATTTCCAACGCGCCCACTCTATACAACAAACCAGTTATAGGAATGGCCACCTTGAAATTACACCCAGAGGTTGTCGAGGTCAAATTGTAGGAGCAGTTATGTCTTGAAGGTTATAATGCGAGTTCATGTTATAAAACACCTAAAAACTATGTACTCGCTCTCATCTCGCTTGGAAGCCTTAAAGACTTTATAAAAAACCTGGTGTGTATGTTTTACATAAACTTAGTTAATAAAATTAATTTAAAAATATAAACTCTTTCTTAAATGTAAAACTCATATAAAAATAAACGCGAAAAATAATTTCGTTCATGTGTTTCAATTTAATGTGCACAAGTTTAATAATTTTGAGTGCCATTTCTATCCCGTTTCCGTAGTGTAGCGGTTATCACGTGCGCCTCACACGCGCAAGGTCCCCGGTTCGATCCCGGGCGGAAACATTAATTTTTTAAAGTTTTTGCACAATATCCACTTTTGATATAAACACAAAAATATGCATTTAGAATCGAAATTAACAATTATTTCGTATTTTAAAACAATTTAATGACATTGTTATTATATACTATAATTGTTATTACATTTTACATAATTTATATTTATTTTAATTTTCTTTAAAAACATCAATATTTTATACATAAAAACAACGATATTTAGTCAGCCCGTTTATTTCTACAATATTTTGACAAAATGTGATGTAAGATAATTTTACAAAAATGGAATATTTCGTGCTATTTCTGAAATTATTTATGTAAACACCAACTATATGACAAAGTTTTCTTCGCTTGTTATGTATACAGGTTAGTCAATATACTTGCGGAAGTAATACATTGTAACTGTATAAACATGAATAAAACAATTATAAATAAGGTAAGTATCAAGAGAAAGTGCGAAAGTTTTTAAAATTTATTTTAAAGATGTTAAATTTGGAGATTTACGATTACATTGCAGTGGCGGCTCGTGGCCTCTGTAGAAAGTTGGGCCAGGGACGTAACTATATGACGCCCAAATAACGTGGGAGAAGATCTCTTTTATCAATACTTACTTCTCCCCGACACTGCAGCGCCATCGTACATTTGTGCTATGAACTTCTGGTTTATATGCAACTCTTCTAATTCAGCAGTTAAAGTACGCCGTAAGCCTTCTGCAGTCAATTCAGAAGCAGCAATAAATATTATGAATATTTCAACCAGTTTTTTTCCACAGATACATCGTAGTATCACAACAAATTGTAACATGCATGTAATATCTGTTGTTTGTCGGCTTGTACAGAAAGAAATTTGCGCTTTCTATTTCTTTTCTAGTCTCGTTCATATAGACAAGACATGTTTCTCGCTTCACACCTGTCAGCAAAGATATTTTTAACAAAAAAAACTTAATTTTCCGCCGGCTTTCTAAGTAAGCTCCTATAGCTTTCGGTTGAAAGCTTTCGGATGAAGTCTAAATCGTTTCGCTTCCAACTTAACAGTTAAACTTAGACGTTAAAACGGAGTTTCAGTTAAACGTCCACTTTATTCATTGCCACAAAAGAGATACCTTTTTTGTAACCTAACATTTAACACTGTGAAAGTCAATTTTCCATTGACAAACAGAGAGGAAGGCATCAAATTTCGGACAAAGTGCGAAAACAACCCTTAATCTGTTATGTGCAGTGTCAGTAACATCTCAAATCTGGCTACTAAGAAAAGAGAGAATACCGAGCGCAGGCCTTGTTGTCTTCCTGCTGATCCAAGAGAACGCAGAAATAAGCAGGAGAAAGGCTAATCCCTCTTGGAGGAAAACAAATATAAGTCCTTGTAAATTTTTGCTGGCCCATGAAGGTATAGTTTAAAGTGTAAAATTTTCTGGCTCGTCCATGAGCTTCCCTCGCTAACGGAAGACCCCTGTGGTACCACTACTACAGTAGGGAGGAAATGTGCTTATTGCGCAAGATGCAATTAAGATATAAGGGGTTGGTTATATATTGCTATTTTCAAGCATTTTTTAAAGGTTGGCCAGGAGAAGAGAAAGGGGTGATAATTATGGCATCTTCTTTCGGGGGGAGGCATTTAGCCCTTGCATACGGGTCGCCGTTGGTTAATAGCATAGTCACACAAACTATATGTTTAAAATAGATGTAAAAGGGCGCACGGTTGATTTCCCTTGACCAGATAACCAGAATATTTCAATTGTGAATTCTATTCGGGAGCAAAGTTGAACTGTCATTATGGACTTGGTCCCTTCGAAGTTCAAGCATATAAATATCTTCTCCTCTGCTGTGGCCACCATTTGCACAAACACCATCTGGTGGTCAATGATCAAACTATGCTCTTCGAAGGCTATTCAGAACAATTTTATAGATAATTTTCATATCGCTGTGCAAGATACAACAAGAATGTATAAATTTAAATAGTGCCTTATTGTCTATTGTATAGTAGCGACATGCAAACAGCTGGAGGCAATGTTTTGTTGTTTGCGCTCTATTGAAATACACTTTTCTAAATTTTGACATTATTCTCAAAATATGGGTTAAATGACACATTTAGCATTTAGTAAACCAAAATAGGAGTTTGAAGACTAAAGCACATCTCCTAATTATGGTACAATATATCCATAGCTTCATGGAAGAATGGTTGAACCACTGCAAACCACTAGTTTATAGCCTCAATGACTTCATAATTTGAGGAAAATTTCCCTCCTCAAAGGTGTCGGTCCTGGTGGTATAATGGTAATTATACTTGCCTCCTAAACCCAAGATCGCGGGTTCAATCAAAAAGAAAGGGCGGACACAGAAAAACAACAGCAGGTAGACTTTTGATCCAAGGAATAGATTATATAAGATTCTGGTTCTTCTACATAGTAGCAGGTTCAAGTATTCATTATTAAGTTGCATGTTCGGACCTACGAAAAATAAATATTTTAAACCATTGTAATTTCTTTGTAAACAATAGGATAAAAATGGAAGGGAAAATAAGTGTGAAAGACAAAGATTCTTTTGTTGCATAATAGCACAATGTAAATGATAGTAATGATGGGGTAATAATAAATATGGTAATTAATATAAATTAAATATAAAATTCTTTGGCTAATCATTCATGTGAAGTAGGATTTCTTCTAAACAAGAATAGGATTAAATGATGCAAATAGGAATAACAAACAAACTTTTTAACTTCATTCAGAGAGAGAGGCAGGGAGGGAGATCATGAGCGAGTTAGAATGCACAGAAGACCTTCAACATAAGTGCGATCTCTCTCTCTCTCTCTGTACTAGGCTGACCGAGAGCCCCAATTTTGCCAGGACATTGCCGGTTGTCTGACCACCTGCATGGTATAGCGGTTAACGGTGCTGACTGCTGGCCGGGAGGGCCGGGTTCGATTCGTGGTACCTGCTTAGGAACTTTTCTAGTTAGGGAGATATGGAACAGGGTCCGCCGAGCCTTGTCGAGGACAATTGGGATGGAGAAGTGGCGTTTTTCGATTACGAAAACCACACGATAGTCGACCTGCAGGGTGCCGGATGCTCATCACTTGGGCCGCTGGCAATACTGCCGCCTTATGAATAAAGTCGTAAGACGGAAATACAGGAAGCAGAGGTCGCCGCGACATGCCAGGGCAGTAGCGCTAAAAGAAATTTCCTGTACTGAGGAAATGAGGAAAATCAAGTCAGACTAGTTATTTATTTAATGAGAGCTATAGAAACTTATTTCAATTTATCAAGCTTAAATGTTTTTAAACAAAGAACTGCTACAATAAATTCACATAACTGATAAACGTCAGTAAATACATATGTAAACACTCACAAATGTTTTTGTATATTTTAAAACAGATTGTGTTGTTGAGTAATTTTTAATAATTTATACTCTAAATATAGTTTCTCAAAATTGCAACAATTATAATTTGTTACATAATTTCTTAATTTTTAAATGTTTTGTGGTTAATAAAAGTTTTCATTTCTAATATTAAACGTACACGTGCTTGGCACGTGTTTCCAGTCGTATTATGTTATTATCATCATCATCTTAATTACTATTTGTCGGTCCTGGTGGTACAGTGGTAACCATACTTGCCTCCTAAACCCAAGATCGCGGGTTCAAACCTGGCCAGGAACGATGGATTTTTTCAGCGTAAAAATCGTTAAGTATGGCTTCCTTCGGAAGGGAAGTAAAGCCGTGGGTCCCGTGTCGTACATTTACGGCACGAAAAAGAACCTCAAGCCTGAAAGAGAGGCCTCTGAGCAAAATTTGTCGGCCGTTTCACGCCCTGAGTTGAATGGGACGCTGATGACCTGAGGTGTTAAAGAGCGTCCGTAAATAAAGAAATTAAAAAAAATCAATCACCATTTATAATCTGATGATGGACAAATGTTGAAGTGCAGTATCCAGGTTTTTAACACGGAAAATCTGGTCATCCCATCAAACTACAGAGAGTTCATTTGAACCAGTATTCAGGTCCGGAAAACCTGACGCTGTTCATTGTCTAGCCCATATTTTTGCTCCAATGACGAAATTGAGCAAAAGAAACATAAGTCTAAGTGCCTTAGGTTCTCTTTATCTATCCATTCTTATTTGTTTCATTTCCTTAAAGTTGCTATATATCCTGATAAAATTTCAAATGAAATATTCTTCTCATCAGCAGATATTTAATCACAGTTCTTTGCTCGACTCACTGCACTTTCCAACTGAATTATGTATATACAGAGTACGGCATAGTGTCATGGTTATTTTCCTCCGAAACAAACAGGTAATTCAAAAAATGCTTCTGACAAACTTTGAAGTGCTCTTAGGGGGACATAAGAAAGTGACATTTCAAGGCCAAATTAATTTTTTCAAATAGAATTATGCATTTCCTTTTCCGTAAATGGAAAGAGTATTCAATTTTCAGTATAAAAGTTCTAGTACATCTATCAGCTCGGGATATTGGACAAATAAGACAGCAAATGTGTTTCACTCACTTTCACACATCAATTTACGTATATTGGATAAGTTACTGTTTTGAATTTGTAATGGAGCCGTTGGCAAAATTCAACACGCTTCTGAAAACCATCCCCATGAAGGGCTTGATGTAGGCTGATGTGATATGGATGGTGTTTGTGACGCTTAATCTCTCTCCTTTGAGATATTCCCAAATCACGTTCCAGTTGACAGGGATTTCGGCGAGGATTAGCGGCAACTGCAGCTAATACACCGACTTCCGAATTTTCCTCAGTAGTACTTGTCATTCGATGATGTTTTCTTGGTGCGACACCTCCCGTTTTGGAGAATTAGTTGGAAAATTTCTGACAGATGGTTGTCTCCTTTAGGATATCGAACTGCGTATAAGTTGCAAGCTGCTCTAGCGTTCTTATTACTTTTGCCATTAATGTAAATCATACCGATCCTCTCATTGATCGTGTATCGAACATCCATGATTGAAAACGAAGTGGAACTGGCTGGGAATAATGTCCTTTGAAGTTTGAATTGGCAATGATGAGCAATGATGTAAACAAATGAGCATCTGAGTATGAACAAATGAGTTTCCTTCATGGCAACAGCAAAACAAAAGAGAGATAGTGGAAGTGAGTGAAAAACATTTGCTGTCTTATTTGTCCAGTATCTGATCATCTATCACCCCTAGCTGATAGATGTACTAGAACTTTTATATTGAAAAGTTGAATGCTTTTTCCATACTCGGAAAAGAAAACGTACTATTCTATTTGAAAAAATCAAATTGACCTTGTAATCACTTTGAGAATGGCATTTCAAAGAAGAGTTAAGGTCGCTGTCTTATGTCCCCCTAAGAACGCTTCAAATTTTGTCTCAACATTTTTTTTATTTTCCCCTTCGTTTCGGAGGAAAATAGCCGCGGCACTATAAATGCCCCACACATCATAATTTTAACGGCCGCTGTGACCTAATATAACAATGAATGAATTTAAAACTGTGCATGTGAAGTTTATACATTTCACACTTTCTTGTGCCACGAAATCATCGTTTTAGATGAAACTAGAAATTGGTTAGGAATGTGGCATAAGGCTCAATCCTTCACGGATGATTTTTAGCGCAGATATGGTGGACGCATTAAATTTGACCCATTCATTCCATTCAGTTTATCATCTATTTCCTGAGCAGTAGAAATATAACTAAAATATAATTACATTAAAAAACAACCTTATAAATTTCTTCCAAAAGCTTATCAACTCTACATCATTCAAAACACCCCAGTCAGAATGGCTGCTGCGGAAAACAGTCATGAGACTCAGCTATCACTATATTAATCCTAGTGATGGTGTTAAAATCTTAATAAATAAATCATCGATCATCCTCCGCTTGTACACGTTTTAGTAAATTATTGGTCATAAACGCCAGAGGTGGATCTTGCCTACACGTAACAAGCAAGGCCATGGTAACGGCTTCATCGGTCACGAGAGGTCACTCACATCGTCTTGTCTTGTGGTAGCTGAGAGTTCCTCAGATTAGCATATTAGCAGTAGTAATTATACGAGAGACACAATTCACTTTTGTTCTGCAACAAAGGAACGGCTTATGGGCGCACAGTGGTTGCATTAACAATTCAGGAAATGTTTACAGCTCGCCAAAGATGTTGCAACGTGTCCTGGTAGAGATAACCAGAACTAAATTTTAAATCTTCATAATAGTACGTACACAGGAAATGAAATCGAAATTACGCTAATATTTCATTTGCAAACCTTTGGATGCCATAAGCGTGGAACGTCTTAAATTTTCCTTTATGTTCAATTAGGCTTTAAGGTATCTAAAATAGCGGCTCACATGCTTACAATTAAAGATATGGTGATCTTCTTATAAAAGGCTGACTTTGTTGTGCTCATGTCTATAGTACGGCAATACCCAGCATTAAACAGCAAAATGGGAACCTGAAAGTTTAAGCAATTGCCGCATCTACCATACTCACCGGAGACTTAACTTTAAAATATATCTTCCTAGTCGAAACTTACAACAATATTTCCCAATATATTCATGACATTATAATATACATTTACTTTTATACTTTTTATTCTGAAAGGGTCTAATTCTGTCATTTTAACGGGACACCGAAGGGGAAATTTGAAGTTTTGAATGGTTAATCCCAGAGATTTTAGATTTTAAATACATATTTTTCACGTTTTTAGTATGGTAAAATTTTCACTATAGTTTTAAAGGTTTCTTTAATTTATTTGGTAATTCAAAGTAGTTAAAAAATCTACCTTCTCCTATAAATGCTGATAAGTTTCTGCAAACCTTTGTAAATGAGTTCTAAATATGTCTTAAAAAGTTGCATTTTAATTAGGATTGTTGGTAAATTTAACACACACACACACACACAAACAATATGCATTCAAATGCAAAATTTGGGAAAAATTAATAGCTGTGGCAAACATTTTTGTTAATACATCATGGTTTTTACAAAAAAAAAAAAAAAAAAAAAAATATGCTAACTTATATGAAAAGCAAGGCCTACAGAGAGTAAAATAAAATTTACCTTCTCCCATAAAAGCTGAAACATTTCTGCAAACCTTTGAAAACGAGTTGGTAATTATTGTCTTATAAAAAAGTTGTATTTTTAATGACGACTGTTGGTAATTTTTTTTAAAAAAGTAAAATATTCATTCAAATGCAAAATCCTTGGAAAAATTAATGACTCACTGAACTAAAATTTTTTGTTATTACAAAACAAAATTACAATACATTTCTATTTTAGTAATTACAAAAAATAATAAATAAATGCATGTTAATTTATATGAAGCAAGGTCTACGAGTGTCTCTAAAACGTCTCTAAAAATTGCAGTAGAGTTAGCGATTTTGAAAAGTTAAAACGAGAAACAGGTGTTTGCAATTTTGGATGTCTAAAAGATCGGGATTTAAAGAGCTCAGACATTGAAAAATGGCTGCTACAACAGGTTTCCAAAGAACTTAGGTCTTAGGTGTGTTATCTAGTTTTCAAACAAAGCAACAAGATCTCAAAAACTTTTTTTTTTCACTTCGGTGTCCCCTTGAATGTATGCGTTGTATGCGTTTTCTTATATTTGTTAAAAAAAATATTTCACGTCAGGTTCAAAGAAGGGGGCTTATAAACATTTTTCTTTGTGCTTTGCATACTTTTTTTTTTAGACATTTTATATTAAAAGTAGTTATTTTCAAACAAGGTGCTAAAAGTATAAACTGCTTTTGTAACGTTCAGTGCTATTAAACTGTTGTAAGAATAGTTTAATACGGAATATAATGATGATTATTGATTTATTTGAGTGGATAAAATTAAATATTTTAAAATGCATAACTTTTCTGTAATTTTACATTCTTCATGGGGTTTCGAAATCAGACGATAGTTCAATTAGTGATGTTACATAACTACCTATATTACACTGATTTTTAAAACTAATTTGCACTAGGAATAATGTAGGCAAGCCTGGAATTATGTCAGGCTGGAAATAAACAATAATAGCTGATTGCATTATTGCGTAAATATGGATCTTTCCAGCGTTAAAATTACATTTTAAAACAGAAATTTAATACAATATATAAAGAAAATATAATCAGAACAATACACATTATTTGTAATTCTATACCGAAAAATATTTTAATGCTACTTATCCCCACTGCTATTTTGGTAAGGTTATCCAGAAATTTAGATATTTCTTTCATACCAGTGAGAAATACACGAACTATTCCTTTGGAAAAAAAAAAAAAAAAGTGTTTCGGAATACCTGCTTAAATTTAATTTTGTTACAATTTTTTTTTTATTTGTAACTTTATTTAATGTCGACTAACAACATAGATCTTATGACGACTAGCTATAAAATTGAAAAGTAATCTCGACAGATTTTAAGAATAACGATATAAAAATCTTCGCCTAGTCCTAACAGTAGTATTTGTGTTTCTCTTACGGCAGGACCGGCTTCCATACTCGGTTGGGTTAATTTTCTAACGTTTTTCATAATTTTCCCCTAGTTCTTAAGGTCAATGCCTGGGAAAGTTTGGTCACAAAGCCCCAAAAAGTCTTAGCATTTTCTTGGGACGTTATCAAAATAGTTGCAGTTCTAAGAATGGAATGCCCTCAATTCTTGAACGTCTTCTAAGAATATTCTTTACAACCTGTACTAACAGAATATAAATTTAATTCCTGGAAAGTTTCCAGTACGTCACAGATACAGAAGCCCCGGCGACGTACTTCCGCCACACGCCTGAAAGGTATCGTCTTGCATTTTATTCACGAACAGGCGCTAAAAAAATCATGGGTAAGTTTATTCGATCTGAAAGCATACATGATTACAGTGCATGCTGGGACAGTTTCTAGAAGGGTAAAAAAATGTTTAAATTCTTAGGAACAAATCTGATGTTAGGACTCAGAAGGGTTACATTTACAGTTGCAACGTTTTGCTTGTATTGGTACAGAGGTTCTTAAATCTTGAAAGACCTCTCGCTGTGGTTTAAAGTCTAAATTGTATTCTAACTTGGAGGGACGCATGATACTACAGCTCTTCTTGGAGGACAAGACTAGGAATCAGGAGCTGAAAAGCAGAACAGGCATGAAGACGCTGACTTCAACTGAAGAACTAAAATGGAAATGGGAAGGACACATGGCGAGGCTGGACTACAGGAGATGGGCACAAAGAATAACAACTTGGGACCTCAGAATCGGCAGAGGGAATGTGGGACAACATGTCTGCTGGGTAGATTCCTTCAGACGGAGGACCGGGGTGCTGTGGACGAGGAGAACAAAGGACAGACGAGAGTGGAAAAAAATTGAACGAATCCTTTTCAATAACTAATGTAACAGGGTACAACGGTGTGATAGAAGAGTACACCTTGGAAAAATTGTATTGTATAAGTGAACTATCGATGTATAAGTGAAGTGAATCATAATAAAATGTGTGTAACAGTGGGCTTTCTCCTTAGGAACTGGCTCTCAATATTGAGCTCAGTTCGTGATGCCATAGTTCTTAGGTGATCCTAAGTCTAAATTAATTCATTTTATTTCTAAACTTGGCACATTTTAAAAATGAATGTGGTGAGAGTGATTTATGTAGAACTAACACATTTCTTTATTTCAAAACTAATAAAGCTAGCCACAACTTATTACTTCTCAAAAGTAGAGTATCTTTGAAAGATTATTAACCTCTATAGAAAATGTTCTTCCTCCTGCATAAGGTATAACTCAACACGTTCCATGTTACTGACCTCTCACTGGAGGACTGTGTTGTTTTTCAGATCATCCAGCGTCAAGAGGAAGTGTGTAAAGTTTAAGACGAGACAAAAGACAAGAGTGTTGTCAAATCAGGAGAACTCGGTGGCCACAGGTTTTTGGAGATTGTCCGATCGCCAAAGAAACTTTCAATTAGCGCCATGGATTGGTTTGACGTATGACATGTAGCACCATCTTGTTGAAAATATCCATAACCCAGCTCTACAACGTCCAGTTGCTCAACAAACTCTATGAAAATCCGACGGTACCCTACAGTGTCCATAGACTGGCCCAAAAAGAAAAAAAAATCCTATATTCTCTATCTATATAAAGCACAACAAACCCCGACTTCGATATGTGGATTTTGGACGGCCCACCAGTGTGAGTTCTGTGAATTTGCATAACTGCATAAAAGGGACCATTCTTCATCTGCGATTCATGTGATGGACAATATACCAGGATTTTGCACAATGAACGACTGAAACCAACGGCAATTCTTCAGTATTTTATCTGGTTCCTGCAATTGATGGACAACTGTAAACCTGTATGGTTTTGATAAGCACTTTCACAGCTCTCTGACACGTTGAGTACGAGTATGCGGTCTGCTGCGACAAACATCTTTAATGACTTACGGGGTGACCACACTAGTCGTTCCTGGACGTCCACAACAACTGTGGGCAGTCTAGATGAACGAATGTTTGTCTTTATCACCACCAGAGATCCAGTTGTTTTCAATTTGTTTACCATCAAAGTTTCTCTGGTATGTCCTTCCAGTAGCTGTAATTGAATTCGTAATTCAGCATTGTTTCACAAGGAAGAGACGTTGATTTAACATGTGCTGCATTTTCACAGCGACTAGAACAGAATATCGAAAGCTGTCAAACATGAAAGCCATACAACAAGGAATAAAGAATAAAGAATAAACACCTGCATATCTCGTGATAGGGAATCAGAACTCTCAAATATCCCGCTTAATTTGACGTTTAACTGGGAGTATTGGGTGAATTTCCAGCGTAATAAATAAAGAAAGAAATGTGTTAGTTCTATATAAATCACCCTATATATTCTTACAGGCAAATATCAATAAAATGAGGGTAATAAGTGTATAATCGCGTAAAATCAGCAATAATTATAGCTGAATATATGATGACATAACATTACTCGTCAATATCAATTCCGGAATGAAGAGCTGATATTAGGTCCTTTTTAAGTCGTGACACGAGGTATTAAATGCAGAAGTAGTGTAATTCTATCTAGGGCAGCTTACAGATAAAGTCATGTTATTGAAAATCGACACAGAAAATTAAGGAGACATCAATACACCCCTTTTGAAATATATATATGTTCATATCTAGTAATGGGATAAAATATAAATATTATATAAACATAAGCAGTTGCTTAGGAAGTGCACCGAACAACTAGTTCAGTCAGTCCTTCCATAATTCTTCATTTACAATACTCAAACGTGTATTAAATTAACAAAACACAGGTTTATCGTTTTCTTCCATGGAAACCTGGTCTTTTGAACCCATTGACAGATGAGTGGAAGAACACGTTGGTAAGTTCTTGCAATATGAATAACAAGAACAGAAATATAAAGAAGATTTAACGTGTTCTTTTTCCTGACTACTGTATGAAACATCTGGTCTTGTAGAAAGCTTCCCGTTTCACTGATGACACATTTTTTGTGTTTTACAGAAATCAATTATATGCAATTCATAATTTGGAATGAACTCTTTGAACATCATGGTAAACTGTATACATTTAACTTTCAGGAACTGCAACTTTTGTCTATAAATAGCCCTTTTCTAACTACTACATGATTTAATAGCTCCTTTGAGAGAAACATTCTTCTCCCTTCTTACATGCATAACAAAAGCATTCTTCTTTCTACTTGTTTTTACAATATCTGTCCAAGTATCAGCAGAGAAAAAGTTTCTAATGACTAACTCAATTAAACCGAAGTGTGCATCTTCAGGTAGGAAGCTGCGATCTGGAACTATGAACTTGTGGTTTATCACTTCAACTTTCATGTCACGGTCATGCAGTAATTTTATTATGGAAACACAAACGTTACAATTGCTCTTCTGTCCAGTACACCATCATAAAATGTAGTTATTATTTTATATTTCTGTGCATTTTCTTCTAAGTGTTTCACAATACACAATGGAACATCCAGGAACCTCGGCCTCCCTCTGTTTCATCCCACATGTAAATATGTACATTATCACCATTTGTACTAATAAAGTTGCTTAGCTCCTGCTCTGCACAAACGAGTACCATCTATGTAATACAGGAATTACGTACCTACAGCACTGAAACTATAATCGAAATAATAACAGTAACCTAATTTGAACTCACCCTCATAGAATACTTGCCATTTTCATGTACTGATCTAGCATTAATTATTTAACATTTTATTAATTACTAAAATTTTTTATTTATACATAAAGTGTACTAAGTAGCAGGATCCTTTTAATGTGGAATGGCATCTGTATGTTACAGGTGTTGAGTGCTGTTGTAGTGCTGGTGGCTGCCAGTCTGGTGGACTCCAGGGCAGCTGGACCGTTACTGAGTCCTGCAGGCAACGTCTTCAAGTAAGAGTCGCTATTAGAGCATCCTGTTATGTGTGCATGCCCAGACTAACATCACTAACTGTCGGGATGCTGTGGCCATACATCAAAGGGAACCATTTTCCTTTATCCAATCCTTTATGTCACATAAATCATTTCTTTGTTCTTTGTATTTTTTACATCTGTTTCGAATCCTCTATTTTTTCTTTATATTTATTTTTTCTTTTTTATTTCTTCTCTTCTTTTCTTTTTTAATTTTATTATTTATTTCAATTTCGGAATGTCTTTCTTTTCTCCAGTTACAAAATTAATTGTCCTTGAAAAAATGTGGATTTTCTGCCTCCTAGATATCAGAGCCTGCACTGCAGTTTCCTACTGAGGTCATGAATTCTTCCCTTTGTCAAATGTATTCCCGCGAATTACATTTTTAGAGTATTGCACTATCGAATGTTTATTATTGTGCTGTCGTAGAGGATTGCATCTTTGTGGGGATGAATGGTTGAATAGTGATTGTTTGGTAAAATATACATAAACATTTATAATTTCTAAGCTGCATTAGAATGTTGATCTGCTAATTAATACATATTATTAAAGTAATGCACTCCATTTCTGATAAAAGCAACATCATGAACAAGAGGCAAACGGAATATTTTACCATTTAGCACACATACGTAATAACAAAACACAAACGTTTATTTGGGAAGGTAATCAACTGCAGTAAACACTTGAAAATTTTCATAGTGCCATGGATATTACAGCATTTAATCACGGTTACACTATACTTGGGATGCTGTCTTCACCATTATCCTAATGCATGTAAGATTCTGTACTTCCGAATCAATAGTTCTAGTGTTCCTTGATCTGCTGTAATACAACACTGTGCCTTAACCCTAAATAGTTGCAGGTATATTCATTAAATTATTTTTTTTTTCTTATTTGGAATATTCAATTGTTATGTATAGACTGAACCGCCTAGGGTGTCCAAGGTCGTCGAAGTGCGGACTCGTGAGCGGAAGATGCGGGATTCGAATACCGCCAGGACTGACTCCCTGATTGAGGTTTTTTCCGGGGTTTCCTCAATCCTCATAAATGACAAATACCGGGAAGGTACCCTAGAAACTTAGGCCTGGAAAACGTTTTCTTCCTTGGAAAATATATCACTTTCATCTCATGTATCATCAGTGTTCACCACCTGTGATGCCTCCGTAGTAAAAACAGGCGTTAAACACCATGAAAAAAATGTATAGACTGGAGTTGGGTAAACAATTCCTAAAATAAACTATAACAATGGTCACTAAAGTCCAAAATGGAATATTTTCACGAACGTTCTAAAAAAATGTTCTACCGGGCTCTCCATGATTATGGTCGAAAAGAAGCACAAAACATGAAAATTAATGTAAATCGAAAATAAAAAAATAAATAAATAAATAAATAAATAAAACGAGTGGAACCCCTTTAAAATTTCTTGCTGTCACATAACCCTAAGATTTAACTCAAAGAGGAAACTCCTAAATTTACATTCTATAAACAGGGATTCCAGAATATGTCCTTACTGCACGCACGGGGTTCTGTATCTCCGCAGTTAGCCATGCCAAAATCGGCCGCGCCTGTACTCAAACTTAGATTTTTAATACGGTGTATAAAATCATGCCTAATAGCACATTATGGAAATATAGTCCTCCCACATTTCCATTGTCGGTCCTGGTGGTGTAGTTACCATACTTGCCTCCTAAATCCAAGATCGCGGGTTCGAACCCGGCCAGGACCGATGGATTTTTTCGGGCGTATAAATCCTAAGTATGGCTTCCTTCGGAAGGAAAGTAAAGCCGTGGGTCCCGTGTCGTACATTTACGGCACGAAAAAGAACCTCAAGCCTGAAGGAGAGGCCTCTGAGCAAAATTTGTCGGCCGTTTCACGCCCTGAGTTGAATGGGACGCTGATGACCTGAGATGTTAAAGAGCGTTCTTAAATAAATAAATAAAAAAATCCCACATTTCCATTGACATGATTGTAATGTTATTGCTTTTATTTCGCATGCTTTTCTTGAGTTCTTCCATTGTTGAGGATTTGTTTTGTACACTTTATCCTTCATACTCTTGTGCTGTATGAGCAATTGAGGAATCTTATTGAAACCACCCATATGATTTCTCTTCTTTCGTCAGTCAGAATGGCATTTCGGTATCTCTCTCCATTCACTATCTGATCGTATAAAATTGAACCGATTATGCGTCTTGCGCTAATCGCATACCAAACTCTAATTACCACAGAGAGGATAATTGAGGATTGTGTATAATTTAGATTTTCAGAACACCAATTGCGAGTGCTGTGTGTTCACGGGACCATTTTGTTGGAGCGGCGCCTCGTCGAATAGAACACAAGCTGTGGATCTATTAACCCTTCAGTAACTGTTGTAAGAAACCACTCACAATAATGCACACGTGATACGGGATCATACTGTCATAGACAATAGACAATGGACACTTGTGAGGTTAGTTTTAACAATTTCGTTTCTCTATGAGCAGAAGACTCTGAAACCAGCTTATCCTAATTTCAGTAGAGATTTTATTGAGGAATGTTCAAGATTTGCATTAATTTCCTCTAATTTGTCTTCTGTTAAAACGGAAGTCTTTGCATGTGTTTCTTATTTTGCACTGAGCCAGTAGTACCAAATTTATTTACAAGATCACGAATTGCAATTATGGAAATGCCCTGGGAACAAATTCCTTAAGAACGCGACAATCTGATCATAATATCTACACACAAAAATACATTGTTCTAAAGTCAACTGTCTTGTCATCTTCGCAAACGAATATAGTGGCGACTGCTCAGAAGCTCAAGGACTGGGAAGCAGGCGGCCGTGAGTAGGAAGGAAAGCCCTCCTTGGCCAAGACGCAAAACCCATATTAGACATAAGGAAATATTCTGGAAACCCGGCATTTTTAAAGTTTCTAATCACAGCTTTACAAAATTTAATCATAAAGAACAAGCAAATAAATCCCAAATTTTAAATATTTATCTATTTAGTGTAATGCTTTTAAAATAATCATAACATTAATTATATTAAAAAGAGTACAAAGCCCATAAGAATATTTATTAACAGTAACTGATGCCATTACTGGTAACGCCTCCGTGGTCTAGTGGTAGGGTTTGTGACTATTGAATCGTAGATCCTGGTTTCGGATCTCGGTTAGGGTAAGTTTTTTTTTCCCTCGCTGAGAAGAAGGCGCCAAGGCTCCGAGGTAATTACGCCAGCATTAATTAACTTCATTATATTAAAGACTACAGACTTACATCTATAATATTCACGTTTAATCTACAGACATGGTGAGAAGACCAATGCAAAGTGACAATAAATAAATAAATAAATAAATAAATAAATAAACAAATAAAATAAAAATAAACAAATAAAATTAAATGTTAATACTTATAAGCCGTGATATTTCGGGCTTAATATTAGAAATTTATATTCATTAGTTCTGATTTTACGTCTTCCATTTTTTTTATAGATAGACCAGTGCAAATAATTATTTTACTTACAAGTTGTTACTAAAGGCATCAATAATTTCATAATCTTCTATTATAGTTTAGGAAAATCTGGAAGGTTCTGATACCTCCGCCCACAAATTTCTCTACCCAAAGATGCGAGTTGTTCTCAAGGCAATTATAATGACAGACACAAGTTTTCTAATTGTTCCACGTTGTAGTCTTACCTATTTGAAAAGTTCCTCCTTAACAAATCCGATTTTAATTTGCTTTGCCTCAATAAATTCACGCCATATTTTTGTATCATTTTTTCATTTTATCGTAATCTAATGTTTGTAGTTATATATTCAATAATAAATTATTCTCACAGTACTTAAGTGTAGGGGTGGATACACCAGATCTATTTAGAGTTATACTATGCCCGCGAAGCACAGCAGCGAAGGATTTTAGTGCACTATCGATCGATAGTGTTATGATATGAGATAATTATTTCGTAAACAAGATATCGGCGTATGGTTGACGCGAGCATTGCACATGACAGCAGAGGAAGGGGGATTAGAACCGGATTCCATACAGTCTGGTCACAGTAACAGTGCTGAAAGTGAGGGAGTTGATTCATAACCTACAGTACAGTGTTTTTAAGATGAAACACACAAAATTTCGCATTTCAAAATGGAATATTCTGGTAGAAAAACTTGGAACTGAACAGTTTCGGTAAAAAGAAGAAAATAAGCTTCTGTGTTTTGTTTGAGATCGAATTTAAGAGACTAAAAACACGGGAGTACTCATTTTCAATTAATTACTTTATATATTACGTCAAATAGACTTTAGTTGAATTGTACACTCCATATAGGGCTAGCAAGAGTAACAACTTTACATTGGTTATATTTCATTCTAAATGTTGTCGACAGACAATGCGCTACTTTTATGTTCCACCTAGATGTCTGCTCTTATTTATCGGACCAGTGTGCAGCGTTCTCTAGAGTATCCTAAACTATAGTTGAAACTTCGGCAACCTCACGTCCATGATAGGAGAGGTTTCATGCTCAGTTATGGCACCCTGGGTTCCTTTGCGACACTTAGAAATGAAGCTAAGTGGATAGCAAACCTTTAGTTGAACCCGGCGTAACTCACTACTACAGTAGTGCTTTGTGAATCCCCTGGGAAGTATCGTCAAACTGTGGGGGTTCGCAGATCACGTTTAAGAACTGTTAGAATGAACCATATGTTTTAGCTCGTCTATTCTCGAAATGTTTCTCACCAAATAACTAACATTTTGTATAACTTTCTAATTAAAGTACAGAAATTCAATTTTTGACCCAGTCTTCGGATTCACTTTCACAGACTGCAAAAGAAAGAAGAAATATTGCATTAACAAAACTCGAGTTTTTATTTACATTGACGGCTCGAAGGATAATGTATGAGTTACTTTTGCTTGTGTTTTTGATGCCAATAATTTTACATGAGGTTTTACTGCTACTGCTTCCATTTTTACAGCTGGGCTTTATGCAGTGTGTTGGGCCTTTCATGGCTTTCTCGCCCGTTACACACAAGCTTCCGGGTCGGCATTCAGAGCTGTAACTCTCGGCGAAGTGAAGGTAATATTCGCGCAATTGGTTAAAATTCTCCCAATTACACCAACAATTACAATAAAAATAAGCATTTCCCTTATAAGAGGAGCCGATCCTGCTACACTGAATTTACTCATATCATTTTAATGACATTTTAGATTATTATCATCTTCATTCTTGTTGGTCGTTGTCAAGATGGCTCATTCTGGAGTTGATGGCTTAACGTCCTCTCTCAACGACTTCCCAAGCAAGACTACTCGCGTTACCAAGCTAATAGCTCAATGCATCCACATCATGCGCATGCGCGGGTCTAGTCCCTCCCCACTCATGCTACTGTCACATGCACAGCACAAGATACAAGGAATCTACCTCCTGAACTATGTGCCCGACAATATGTAAGCTCACATTACAAAGTCAACTCATGTTACCAACAATATTTAATAATTACTCCCCCACATATGCCACAATATATGTATTAACAAGTATGGAGAGTGTTTTTACATAACAAATGTGTAATGACACCTTTTGGTGTCTGAATCGTTTTCATTTGATTGCACTAGCTTGTTTTTTTATAAATACTATTTCTGATATTGGGGTGGTTTGAGCAGCAGTTGTTGGCTACATTGGCACATAAAATACCAGTTCAGTTTGTGCAGTAACATTTCATCTAATTATATATTTATATGGTGCTAACATTAAAGCTCCGATAATTATTTCTAAGCAAATTAAGGGCAACATTTCTTACGAATTTTCAAGCAAGATAAATGAATCAAGAATGAAGAAAGTATACAATTTCTAGATTTCTCATTCCAAGAATGTACCAAAAAAGGTGAGTGTAGTTTTATTTAACAAAGAGTACTTGTTATTCATCTAATAATAGATAGAAAAGCTTGCTAACATGGTCTCAATTAATAACGCGTACTAATTACTTTGTTAATCTTTTTTGACATTTTAATACATTTTACTTAAACAGTACAATTAAACCAATATAAGTACAGTAAAGACTCTCATTCATAAGTTAATTTTGATGTTATATTCTGTGTAACATATGAAAACATTCTTTCCAGGTTACCTTCAAGTACTCCCACAACGCAGCACCAGGAAGATCCTGCACTTATAGAACATCTACAGTTACCTCCAAATGACCATTCGTCACATCAATTATCCACCATGGGTCCCACAGAAAGCAGGAACTACGGAGATTTCAACGGTGGTATGGAAAACGAACATGGACTTCTCAGCGCTGGTATTCAAAAGCAACAACAAAATATATTCCCACAAGACCTGAGACAAATTGCCAACGTACGGGAGGACAAACGTACAGTAGCCGATTATCAAGATATTCCTATGGTGAACAGTCAGATGAGCAGAGAAACAAAACCGCTCGCGCAACAAGGAACACAGCAGGTATCCGGAGAGACTCGGCAGTTCCCTAACATGTTCGAGAATCCCATTCTGACTTACTTGCTACATCAACAGAAACAGGATGGTAGTAAAAGCGAAGCTGAGGAAAGTGGTAACATCAGGCGCAAAATCACTCACCAGCAAACAATAATTAATCCTAGTCCACAGTTTCTCCAACAGTTGCAACAACCGTCTGTACATTATCAGTATCCTCTACCTCAACAGTCAAACTACCCTGCGGCCCCCCCACCTGGTCTGGCTCAGCAGCTGATGCCAGTACTTCAACAACAGCTGTCATCTTCTGGAGATTCTCAGAGGAATGACCTGCAGCAACCACCTCCAGGAGAAAACTATGTCACAACACTCACACTGTACCCGGCCATTGCATCCGTAATGTTCACACATCCAGCACCGTCCTCCACAACGTACTACCCTACACCCGCTCCACCCTCCACCACGTATCCTCAGGCATCTCCACAAAGAATGGACTTGCAATCCTTTAAAAGCATAAGTCCTATAATGGCATACTCCACGAGGGCTTCCTGGCCTTTTGCCGATTATTTCCCTATCATCATTAAGGATCCCTTCGCGCAAATGATGAACGCGATTACAAGTATGGTAGAGTACGGCCCAGAAGCTGACGTATGCAGAAAGGATAAGACTGGCAGACAGGGGAGGAACGATATGTCGACAGGAGTAGAGCCTATTGCCAAGTTTAACGAAGCGGGGTGGAAACTGTTCGTTAATGGCGAAGAAAGTGGTGCCGCAGACAGCAATGCAAAACTCATCATAGAGAGAAAAGCACCGGAAAAGGAAGAGACGGCGAAAGAGCAAGGAAGAAAGAAGGAAGAAGAGGAAGAAGATAATAAGGAAACGGAGGTGATTATGGAGAGTGAAGGAAAGGGCACCTCTGGACCCTTCATTACCCGCCTCATGGTCAGAAAAGGGGGCGTATCGATAGCAGGTCCGGGTGGCATAGCCACGGCGGGGTCAGGTGGCACGGCTATCGTGGGACCTGGAGGAGTTGCATACACCAGTCCCAACGGACTGGCGGTTGTTGGACCTGGAGCCAAAGTTGTGGGACTTCCCAGTGAAGCTGATCTTTCGGCTCTAGCAGCATCTGCCAAAAACGCAGCAGATAGCTCTATGCCGAGGTGGCTGACTCTGCCACCAGGTGGCAAGCTCGTTGCGACAGGACCCACTGTGTATTACCACCCTCCCGAAACAAAGTGATCGAATGGCTGTGACTCCAAAGACAGACACATTGTCCATATTGGACACATTTTATTTTATACTTTCTATTTGTTTTATAAATTATTTTACTGTAGTTATTATTTATATTAAACTTATAATTAAAATAAATAATTGCTTACTTTTCTTAGAACTTCTTAAAGGTTTTCTGTTCTCTTGTTCAGACAGAGTTAAGGGAGATACAAATTTGGAAATTATATCGAGGGCAAAACTGAAGAGCAGTTTGCAGATTATCTTGTTCGGAATATTTTATATCGCAGTAACAAGCCATTCCCTCAAGGAATTTTCCGACTTGCATGGCCGTGTGAACAGACTAACTAAGTGTACTAACAACAGCATGGAGGAATATAAATACAAAGATATAATGATGAAAAAATAAAACAGAGAAGGGGCTTTATTCATGGTGAAATTGATGAACCTGTGCTGTTGATCAGGTTTCCACATGGCCGAGGATGGGGTTACCCGGTGATCCAGATGTCATCGCCGCGGATGTACCTCCTTCCTATGGCCGGATTTCGGCCCAGAAACACCTATCTTACCGCTCGTCATCCGTATTTCAGCTTCCTGAGGTGGCCGGGCGTTCTACAGCCTGTGTATTATCCGGTGATACGCCACAACAGCTTGGAGACCACCACGCCAAAGCCGATCCACAGACCATCCAGTAAGGTGACCCCTGGATCATTTCCCGAAGTTACCCTCACCGTAGCAGGGAACGGATACGACACCGTCAGGACCACCCTGGGAGAACCGGTAACTGATGATCTTGCCATACTAAATGACCTACCAACAACTACTGACGACAAAGAAGATCCAAAGGAACCTCCCACAACGTTAGTGTTGAAGCCCGTAGCCAAAGCAGTGGCCGGTATCAATGGAACTGCTATTGCAGCTCCTATATCGCGAGCCGTGGTAAGAAAAGGTCATCCGGTGAATATTCATTTCGATCCCCAAGCAGTGGCAGTAGTGGGGCCAGGAGGGTTAGCTGATGCACATTCGGACTTGTATATATCCTACTTGGATGAAGAGCAACAGGGACGTTCTGCATCCTTCAATATCCGTTGAAACACTCGTGCTAAAATGACAAGTGTCTCAAGAACTGTACGCGTATTCCTCCAGGAACTAACTGAAGTGTTTGAGTATACGAAAGGAACAGTACAAAGCTTAAAGAATGACCTAACGTGTTTCCAAAGGTCGTTTCTCCAATTGTGATCTTGAGAATTATGTTAGATATCTAGGTATGTAAGGAAACAACAGGAAGTTCGTCTCACAGATCAAACTGTTGAAAACATCGAGGCCTTGTTGAAAAGCCTGAAGAAACCATCCAAAATGCCTAACAGAATTTTGGGTTATACTCTATATCTAAGGAGAAAATACGAGGTGTATCCGAAAAGTATCCTGCCATTCTTTTTCAAAATCTTTCCTTAACCCCATCCCACCATTCACTTATTCCATTAACACTTCTAGTCTATAAACGCCTACAGAGTCCTGGTTTGGGATTACAGTCTTGGTTAGACATCGCACGGAACCAAATCTGACTCTACAGCGACTGACAGACATTGCTGCGCAAAACCTTGAGCTGTTTTGGTTAGACTAAACTGATTTCATTGAAACTCTGCAGTAGAATTAATTAAACTACACTACACCTAAGGGTAATACTTTTGCCATAAACCAAATGTTTAAAAATAGATAGAGCGCTTGTAGTCAGCTAATGGTCCAGTTTTGACATTGTTTGTGCAAGTGTCAAAAAGTATATGAACCCAAATTTTAAAATATCCTTTTAGAAAAGATATGATAAAGCAAGGAAACTTTTATAAATAGGATAAATTCAAGGGATCTTTTTAATGCGTTAGAAAGTAGAATTAGACAAACATTTACTTACAAGATGGAGCTGGGTGTTGAAGACCAGCATTTACAATTCTTCTTGAACATATAAGGGAATATATACTATAAAGTCTTCGACGAAAACATATAGACGGCATTAGATCACAAATTATCTGCCTATGTATAAAACTGAAACCTGACGATTAAACTCATCTTATTATTTTTCTCCTGACTTTACCACACGGCTTTATGAATATCTGGTACACAATCAACCCATTACTCCTCCTTCATGACATTTGTTGTTGGTACATCTTCGTCCAGAAGGATTTCTTCAGGTTTGGAAGAGAAAACAACCATCAGAGCCCTAGCTTAGACTATGAGTTGCATGGTTAAACTTCAAGTATCCAAATCCTTGATAACAGATATCGCTTTATGGGGATTTGTGTCATCAATGTGTATTATTTTGAGTGAGTAACAAGTCCGCTGTCCATTTTCTATGCTGATATTTCTTGATAGCCTCATATAATTACTTCACTGTAGAATCGTAGATTTCTCCTGGCAGGAGTTCCAATAACAGAACACCCTCTGTATTGCAATAAATGGTTACATTGGCTTCTCTGGCTGATTGATGCACAAGGGATTAATTGCAGGTCTTTATGTTTCCATTGCATGAACTCCTATTTGCTTTCTAGATCACAGTGATCTTTGTTTCATCTATAATAACAATCTTTGAGAAAAAGTAATATGGATTTTCTTGAAACAGGTCCAGATTCTCCTGACCGATATCCTTTCTGCTCTGGTGCCAACATTTGATATCATCACGTGGTTATAGACAATTGTGAAATCGTCCCAGTTGAAATGCCTAGTTCAGGATGACTTGTGTGGAGGCCATGTTTAATGAATTTCTGGCCATCTTAGGCCTGAAAGATTAGTTGGCAGTAGGGAGATGTATCATTTACCATATACACCATTCATCCTCCCTTGGATTTCTTTAGGCTTCCTCCCTACTTTGTAAGGAATTTAAATTACAGAACGAAGCTTCACACCACATTGTAGACCCAAAATTTGTCATTTTCTGATGACAGGTCAAGTTGCAATGAAATCGATCACAGCTATCAGCTGGAGTTGTAGTGGGTATATTTTTTTTTCATTAATAGTTTACCATATATATAAATTAAATATTTATCTAGTGCACGAGACGTTTGTGCTTCTATTTACACATAGTAAATGTTGTGAAAACACAGAAATATACAGGCTCTAAGTCACGTACTAAAATATTTAGGAAATAACCTCCTCTCCCAGTCATGATAGAAAAAATTATGGAATTAATAAGCATCTTAAATTTATCTTTACAGAACACTAAACAAGATAAATATGTAATTCAATACATATATAAAACCAAATAAAACCAGTAGAAATACATTTAAAAATTATAAGTACAATTATATGTTTTGTCCTCTCTAGCTATAAATTTTCTCTTACTCAACTTATCTTCCTAATAAATTTATATAGACCATGAAAATTATTCTCCAATACCAAATTTAGACATGCAGCCCTACTCCTCCTCGATTTCACAAAATTTTCGAAGGGAATCTGTGACCTCTGTAGCTTCACATTCTTCAAGACTATGTACCTAATTTTCCTCCTTAGCACACATAGGACACATTCTTTTGCCTGCCTCATCCGTCATTTTTTGCGTTTTCCATCTTTCGAGGCGCAGCCAGGACATTGCTGTTCTGTCTTCTCCTGTCATTTCATTTATATATGCTTCCCTTCCCCATGCCTATTTTTTAATTAATTTATTTATGGACGCTCTTTAACATCTCAGGTCATCAGCGTCCCATTCAATTCAGGACGTGAAACGACCGACAAATTTTGCTCAGAGGCCTCTTCTTTCAGGCTTGAGGTTCTTTATCGTGCCGTAAATGTACGACACGGGACCCACGGCTT
The DNA here is from genome assembly GCA_030762175.1 of Metallyticus violacea. Taxonomy (NCBI): domain Eukaryota; kingdom Metazoa; phylum Arthropoda; class Insecta; order Mantodea; family Metallyticidae; genus Metallyticus; species Metallyticus violacea. Next base: position 23,314,998 of record CM060832.1, on the reverse strand, counting down.
TACTTCCCTTCCGAAGGGAGGGATACTTGGGATTTTTACGCCCGAAAAAATCCATCGATCCTGGCCAGATTCTGCCTCTTTAGTTGTACTTGAAATTCCAGTGACACTTTGTTAGAACACTCAGTTTACCCTACCAGCCTATCAATTAATCACCTTCTAACTTTCCTCCAAACACTTCTTCTATTTTTTACTTCCATCTCCCATACTCATCCCCTTCCTTTTCTTTCCAAACCTTTTTTGCGGTAGAGCCCAGTTCCCAGGTCTTTTAATTTTTTCTGATAGCAAATGAATTTTTTGTATACGCCTACCCCCTACTCACCTGCTAAGTCTAACAAATACACAACCAAAAAGTATAAATGTGTTATTGACGACAAAGTAATTATTACATTTAAATTCAGAATGGCTTAATTGACAATTCTACCAAGTTTTATTCCGCTTGGTTTAGTCCAACTGAAACAGTTCACTTGTAATTTTGGATCTCCTATGACTTGACCGCCAAATAACACTGAGACAGCTGTAATCTTTTCCAATATATTGTAAAAGACTGGATAATTTCCGGACAGACTTCCTATAAATAAACTTTAATTACCAAATTGTTATATAAGAATTATTGCAAATACTGTGCATAAAGGTGCATTGATTTGAACAGTATTAAAACGTGAATAATGTTGAAGTAATATTTTTATCACATTTTTTGTATGATGTTTATTTGTCATAACATCTATGAAAATTTTCATCAATGTTATCAATAAATTAAAATTGTAATTTAATGTTTTTCATTTATAATGTACAGTGTAGTCAAAAATATCTCCCTCTAATTCCCAACTAATGAAGCTATCATAACAAAGTGAGCACAAACAGACACGGAAACTATGCAGGTTATGTATTTATTTAAAAGGTGTTCATATGTGGGCACTTTAGGGCTAAGTTTGTAGCATTATCCCAAACGCTCCAAATCGTAAACGCATTATTTATTGGTCAAAGAATCAAACAATGCACTAAAATACCACAAATACAAACTTTCATATTTTCTTTTCGTTTCTGTGTAATGTTTATTATAAAGAATTAACAATAACATTAAAATTAAGAAAGCATTAAAACTCTGTAGATGTTTTTGACTAACTCTGTATTTGAAATATTCTGAAATATAACCTCTGTTACTGTTAGTACACTTTCATTCCGCTCAGTAAAGGTGCAACACAATTTAATACTCCAATATTTTCACTACGAAATTACAAATCTTCATTAACTAAACTTATTAATTCCACCCAAGTATGCAATATCCTAACAAAATTGTATGTTAATTCAGTCATTACACGGTTGGCAATAAACGTATGTAAATGTTTCTCTTTGCATCCAAACTGTCCATTTATTGAACATTTCGACTAAATAAGTGTAATCATTGTTGATGTTTTCATTGTTTGCAATATTGTTTGTTCCACTAAGGTTTGCTTGATTTGCCCACATTTACAGCCCGAATTATGAAGAATTTGAATTTATGGCGATGATTTGATCAGTCTATCTAGATATAAATATTTAAAAAAGAGGAAATTATTTCTATTATATACTTTATTCAATTTCGCTATAATTAATAGTAGAAGAATGAAATAATTCAATTTAACTCGTGAACTATGAGGTCCATAAGTTTCCGGCCTAACCATTTTCTAGGTATGATAAAGACAAAAATTATTTTTCACTTTTCAATATAGTTACCCTTTATTTCAATACACTTCTCACCTTTTTGAATTAAATTTCAATCACCTCTCCCCCCCAAATAGTAGAAGTCTTGTCTGCAAAATGGGCATAAACAGCATCCATCACTTTTTCTTCATACTTACATTTCTTTCCTCAAAGGTTCCTCTTAACTTCTGAGAAGAGGAAATAGTCACTGGGAGCTATATCTGGGCTGTCGGGTGGTTGATTGATTTTCTTGAAGCTACATTTCTTCCCAGTTTCCTTTCCAACAAGAGTAGAGGACGATAGTTTCATCTCCTGTAACAATGGTTTGCAAAACTTCTTTCTGGTTGCCCCGGCAGAGCTCCAAAAATGCCTGGTAACAGATGACTCGTTACTGCTTTTAGACTGAGGAAAGAAGTTTAGACACCCATATTGCACTAACTTTATTCATGTTTAAAGGTTGATGAATATTTCGAAGGGCTGTTGTTTAGAAAGGCCCAACCTTGCTGCTATTTCTGTAACTATGAGCCGCCGGTCTTCCATAATTTCTCCTTCCACAAGAGCGATATTTTCAGGAGTGAGCACCTCCAATGGCCGATCTGCACGCTCTTCGTCTTCAATGTTTTCTCGACCCATTGGAAAAAGTTTGGCCCATTCTTTACGGTAGAACATGAGAGGCATGCTTCCACATATACACCGTCCAATCGCTGTTTAATTTAATTTGGAGTAAGACCTTTTGTGAAGAACTTAATAACAGCTCGATACTCCATTTGGAACATGCCACAATCTTCTACACATAGCCTTCTTTATGCAACGATGTCTGAACAACGGAACACAGCGGAAGTTACAGTTGCAATTATTTACTTAACAGGTAAGGTATGACACTAGATAATGATTTTGTGAGGCGATAATCCTTATCGGCGAGGCCCGAAACTTATGGATCTACCCTCTCTGGGCTAAAATGCATTTAAATTATATCATAAATCCAAAGCCTCCTATATGGAACTTTTAGTTTTAAAAATAAAGCTGTTGCAATAATATTGATCTAGCATCACAAGAGGCGCTGGAGTGCCTTTTCTAAATCGATCTGGGCAATGTATCACCACAGTTTGACAATTACATTTTGTTATATGCAAAGCAAGAGTAAAAATAGATGTTAAAGTTTTCTCTGCAAATTATAAAATATTGTACCTTGTGTTGCTTACAGCTATACAAATCTGCAATCTCTTTTAAAATGGACCAAATAAAGTCAACATTTAATTATTAGGAATGTTGATTTACTTTCAATTATAAATTATTGTAATAAACCAAGTAACTGCAATGAACCAAATTAACAAAGCCATGTAATTAACAGCACGGACCATCGTTTCCGCCATTTTGTCTCCTATTGCTACTACATTAAGATCAAGTAAATGTAGTGTGTCTTGAGTTTGATATATTGAAACGAGTTATTAGAAACATGCAGAACTATCGAGAATTAGTTCAGAGAATGGCACTCAGGCGCGCTACAAGATGAATTTGGTGATCACGAGACTTTTTTATGGCATATTAAAAGAGTTAAAACTAATTTTTCCAAAGTACAACAATTTTTTAGATTTGAATTCGAAAAATTCGAAAAACAAGAAACGAATTATTGCATCTAGAAATTTTCTGGTATAAAAAGTAACATCCAAAATGATTTCAATTGGTATATTAGGTAATTTTTTTCCAGTTTTCACCTATCCAAAGTTTCTGTACAAAATTCCTCCAAAATGGGAAAATCATCACGATTTGACAACACCGTGCATCATTATTTCATCTGTTCCACTCTCGTCTCGATGTATCCTGTTAGGGTTTCTTTAAGTTTAGCAGGAAGGCATTTTCTCAGTTTTTTCAAAGACTGTAATCTTAAGAAGGCATTTTTATGTACAGTGTCTTTTTATTTTTGTTATCAGCTATAAACGTGAAATGTAACTGAGAGTTGTACCAATAAGTATACATAGATTTTATCATAAATTTGAGTCAATAACAGTGAATCGAATTTTCGGGAAAATTGGGGATTTCTGCGGAAATATTTTATTTCCGTTGTAAAAACGGAAAACTGTATTTTTAAAATTATTATTATGCACGTGTGCTTATGCTATATTATTATTAATTATGCGAATATTAATTTTAATATAATTAAAACCAATTGTGAGATTATTTTGCATATAATTTTCTTTTTAAATAGCCATTTGTATATAACTGACATAAATATAAAATAGTTTTAGTAAAAGTATAAAAAATATTAGTTTATTATTAAAATATTAATTTTAGTACATATAAGATTATTATTAAAACTTTATTAAGATAAAATGTGGAGTGTATAACATTACTAGGTAAAAAAATTATCACAAAAGAATTGTTACATTCTTAACCCCAATTACGATAATTTATTAGTTTATGACTAAACTTTAACAACATTATCACCAAAAATTGTGCTCTATCTATACATTTACTGAATTTGTAATTTAAATAATTATTGGAGTCAAAATTGAAACCAAAATATTTACTCTATTACTGAAAGGGGTGGTTTTGTTATTGTTATTTACTGAATTTGGAATTTAAATAATTATTGGAGTCAAAATTGATACCAAACTATTTACTCTATTACTGAAAGGGGTGGTTTTGTTATTGGCGGTTGCGGTTTGAAGCGCAAACTTATTAAAAATAAATATGTAATATATACATTAATAGTATTTAGAGATTTTATAGTAAAACTTATCTTAAGAAATACTTCATGGCAACGCACCAGTTGTTGCTTATCCGACTGTACAGGAAACTGGTTGACAAGTTGTCCAGCCTGATAAACAGCAGCCATCTTACCTGGAAATAAAAAAGACACTATAACCTCTTCGTTCAGAAAACAAATGTCGTATTGGCAATAAGAAGGAAAAAAAAAAAAAAACACAGGAACGTCTCAATTCATCGCAATGGGTAGTACACTTCAGAATAACAAGCATTAAAACAGTTGAAGTCGAATAAATTTAATGCCAAAGACGTCTAGAAGTCTGCAAGAATTTGTATGCTTTAGCGAGACCTCAAGGCACACAATCAATGTCTGCAATGAGACTAGTCGTGTACCTGTTAGGCTTAATTAGTTAGGTAGTTAACTCAATCTGTGTTGCAAATAAAAAATCCGTCACGCAGAAGCTACTTAAACTAATTGAATTCCTCAACAAGTTGAATAACTTTCAATAAAAATGAATATAAGACCCAAATTAGACCTTATTATTTAATGAAATGAAATTGATGCATTATTATAGCATTATTGTTTGGTATTAAGAGAACAAAATTAGATTTCTTGCAATCCACAAGTATCACAAAAGAGAAACACATTTTTAGAATTATTGTTATTATTATTATTATTATTGAGATTAAACCACAAATATTAATGGTCACAATTTATTAAATGAAATATGAAACACTACTAGAAAAAGTTATACTGTGTGTTTTGTATAAACATTTTTAAATGTAACCATCTTTATGAACTGATCCCTTAATATCATCTTTACATACACCAAAAGACAGAAAAATAACAGAAAATTTTCGAGTTACAGTTTGTAATTAAGATGTTCATATGTTTAAAAAAAAACAAAAATGTTACTATTTAAAAACAATTACAGTGTACAAAACATAAAAACAATTGAAAATTATATCTATTTTCAGTGGCCTTGAAATTTAATTTAAATGTTATTGTAATAAAAACATGTAACTCAAATTTTTTCTGAAGATTATTACATAGCTCTCTTACATACAAATATAATTCTCAAACATATTAGATTAATATTTCACATTTACTGTCTTCAAAACGCGTTTTTTTTTGTTAAACATAAAATATATTCAAGGTATAAATATAGTATATATACTGAATTATTTGTCCTTTCATTTTAAATCAATTCAGAGACAATTAAATGCAAGAGAGTTTTTATGTTTCGGTTTTCAAGTACATCCCTACTCCTAATGGTTCAATTTCACTAATTTTGGAAACTATTGTTCTTATTGATTTAAATGGTGTATACTGAATGTTATTGTGAAGAAACAAATATTGGGCCGCAAGAGCGATTTTTAAAATTTGGTTTTCAGGTTTCCTTTCATAATGGTCCGGTTTCAGATTTTCAGAAATTATTTTTCTTGTTTTGTTTAAATGCTATATAAGGAGTTTCGTTGCAGAGAAAAAAATATTAATGTCGCCAAAGCGATTTTTAAATTTTGGGTTTCAGGTAACCCTCCACTTAATATCGATTTCATTAAGTTTCAGAAACTATATTGTATTATTTTATTTTAATAGCATATACCGAGTTTCCTTTAAAAAATTCAAAATTCAAAGTTTAACTTTCACCCCCCCCCTCGTTTTTTCAGGTAAATTCCCACTCCTAATAATCTCATTTCATTAATTTTCAGAAGCTGTTTTTCCTATTTTGTTTAAATATTCTATGCCGAATTTAGTTGTGAAAAAAACAAATATTTGTGCTGCTAAATCGAATTTAAATTTTGGGTTTCAAGTTAACCGCCACTCCTAATGGCCCAAATTCCCTGATTTTAAGAAACTGTAGTTTTATTTTATTTAAATTGTATATAGAGTTTCGTTGCAAAAAAAAAAAAAAAATAATGCCACTAAAGCGATTTTTAAATTTTGAATTTCAGGCAAACACCTGAATTGTCCGATTTCACTAATTTTCAGAAACTATTTTTTTTATTATATTAAATTGCTTCCGCTAGAGCGATTTTAAAATTTCACTGTAACCCTCGCTATTTTTCGGGTATACCCCACTCCTAATGGCCTGATTACCTTGATTTTCGAAAACTTCTTTTATAAATTTGTTTAAAGGAAATTGAACTATTTTCTTTGAAAATGAACAAAATTTTGGCTACTGCAGTGGTTTTTAATTTTTTTAAAAACATTTTTGCTTCCCCTCCCAATGATTTAATTTTACTGGTTAATGAACTCGACTAATCCTTTATTAATTGATGGATATGTCGAGTTTTGTTGAGAAAAAACAAATATTGCGACCGCTAGAGCGTAAAGGACGGGGACACGCACGCACGCACGCACGCAAGCACATTTACATGTAGACGTTATATTTATTTTTTATTTTAATTTTAGGTGCCTAGTAATCAATTCAGATTTGGATAGATTATTAAAAACCCTATCCAAGGGTACAACCGAATAGTTTACATTCTTTCGGAATTCACTAAAATGAAAGCGGTAATTGTGGAAAACAATCATTTCATAGTAAAAATTCATCAAATTTCATAATGGAACATTTTGAAATAAATCTCGCGATATAAAACTATATCAATCCTTTTTCTTTTATGTAAGAGTTTGCTGTCCCAAGTATGAAAATGAAAAGAGGATTCTGTATAAAATCAAACGTAAAATTAGATAAATTAATTTCACAATTTAAAAGTTTTAATATAAAATATACATAGACAAATATTTTAGAAAATTGTGGCATAAAATTTTCATGCAAAACTTTGCTTAAGTTGCCACATTTAATTAAAATTGTAATTTTATGCATAGTTATCGAATCCCTTACATTAGAAACCTCATATAAAGGCACTATATCGTCAAAAATTATTCTTTTTATAACAGGGAAATTTATTTACAAGACTGGAAGAAAACCAGTTTTATGCACATTTGAACGAATATTAAGGAAGTGAGCAGCTAAAATATACCTTCCCCATAGCTCCAACCATCAATATATTGCCTCGGTCCTGATGACGTAGTGGTAACTATACTTTCCTCCTAATCTCAAGATCGCGGGTTCAAACCCGGCTCGGGTTTAAAGTTAAATCTTAGTTTTGCTTATGCAATTATAGCTTTAACAATATTTTGTATCGTGGGAAAAGAAATTTCATACATGATAAAATTTGATAATGCACATCCCGGTATATGTCGGTCCTGGTGGTGTAGTGGTTACCATACTTGCCTCCTATACCCAAGATCTCGGGTTCGAACCCGGCCAAGATGGATTTTTTGGGGCGTAAAAATCATAAGTATGGCTTCGTTCGGAAGGGAAGTAAAGCCGTGGGTCCCGTGTCGTACATTTACGGCACTAAAAAGAACCTCAAGCCTGAAAGAGAGGCCTCTGAGCAAAATTTGTCGGCCGTTTCACGCCCTGAGTTGAATGGGACGCTGATGACCCGGGGTGTTAAAGAGCGTCCGTAAATAAATAAATAAATAAATAAATAAAACATCCCGGTATGCAGAGAGTATTGCAAATTTTACTTATTTTATCTTTAGATGTATCTACGGCAGATTCCCACTAGCGTCTTTGACAAGATATTACGAGAAAAACACACAGAATTGCCGGAGTATTCACTTGTGTCAGAGAGCACAGACAACTGTTTTGGTTTGTAAGGGGGGGAGACTTGAAATAAAAAAAAATCATAACTGACAACTAGGCTGGGCGGGGTGATGAAGTCACTGGGTGACCTTACGGAATATTAGACGCGTGGCGAATCTACAGAATTTGCCACTCCTTCCATTTGCTCCAGAAGCTGCCTCGCAAATCTTAAACGGGAGCATTAGACATCAGGGTTGTCCAAGAAGTTACAACTTCAGCTCAAAGTTGAAAGGAGTTTACTTTTCTTCCAAAAATATTGAAGCTGTTTCTTTCATTGTAGTAGTTTCTTGGACTGATGACTGACTTTCTTAAAGTTCTAGTTAATTATTGAGATACAATTGTAACTTTGTCACAGAGTTCATGTACTATCTGACTGCAAAAATATATTAAATATGTATTTCCTTACACTTTTTTTTATTAGTTATACTTTTATACGTGCATTTATTTTAAAGGTTTGTATAAATCTATGAGGATTGAATAAAAAGCTATTCGCGTCGAATCGTCGACCTTTCAGTTGTATTGGTAAACAAATCGGATGTACTCAAGGCTACTACTGAAACCTAGTTGAAAACGCGATCATATTTACTTATGCTGCACAAGGTTTCAATTTAAAAGTCATACAAAAGAATATACTGGGGGGGGGGTTTCCTTCCCGGGATCGTTCCAGTTGACTGAGCTCTGCAGTTTTTGTCCCGTTCCCACGCCTAAAAGTCGGGCGGAGAGATGGAGGGGAGGTCAGTACGAGTTTAACTTTAGGAACGTATGGAAGTATTCTTGTGTGCTGTGTCACAGTGTATTAAGTATTCATTAGGCGGCGTATTTCAATGTATTAATTACGTTAATATGGCTCAATTCCCCAAAGAGTATTTATTTATGTGCGTACAGATTTGGCTCCTTATGTACGGGTATTATTTCAGCACAGATTACAAGTTTAAGTTCGTTTCGCAGAATAATAAATAAGTTTCCAGAAAGTATTCTTGATAAAATGCGTACACAGCCACGTTTCACAGAAGAAACTTTAGGTAACATGGACATGTTCTGGAACGTTCCCCTAAAAAATCACTTCGATGTCTTTCTCAGCAAACGGGAATTTCCTATTCCTCTATACGAACGGCTACAAAGCTACTGAAGCTTAACTCTATAAAATGTGCACGAATAGGGTGACCCTGCATCCAAGAATAGATTTTGAGAATGAATTTTGATTACTATGTGTGACGAAGAAACTGATCTAATTTAGTTAATTATCAGAAAAAAAGCTGAAAAACTTCTACACATACCTACCACTTTTAATTGTTTCTTCTTTAAAAAAAAAAAAAAAAGGCGGTAAATATTCTCTTTTGTTCATGTATCGGTTGTTTTGTGAATTAACTACTCACTTAGGTGGAACCAAGGTATAGTATATGGCCAGGGTGGCCGAGGTCGTTAAGGCGCGGACTAGTGAGCAGGAGTCTGGGGTTCGAATCGCGCCAGGACCGTCTTTCCTGACAGGTTTTTTCCCACGTTTTCCTCAGTCCTCCTAAATAGCAAATCCCGGGGAAGCACCCTAAATTTAGGCCTGGAACATTTCCTTCCTTAAAAAAAATCCTTTCCCAATATACATTTCACCTCATGCATCATCAGTGTCCGCCGCGTGTGGTGCCTCAGCAGTAAAAACGGCGTTAAACGCTATTCAAAATGAAAAATGTAAAGTACTTATATACTTTTGTTCCTTTTACCATTTCTTCTTCTTCTTCTTCTTCTTCTTCTTCTTCTTCTTCTTCTTCCTCCTCCTCCTCCTCCTCCTCCTCCTCAAGGATTAGCCTATCGGGTCTGTCCAGACTCCAAGAAAGTTGAATTGGATTTATTATTTGATTTTACATATTTTTCTTTCGATACTGAATTTCATTTTCAGATTTCTTATATTCTGTTTTATTTTTCTATTGTATATAGCTTCTACAGAATCCCTATCTGAGAAATGTTTCCCTTTGTGTATGGGTCAGCGTATGAATATCAGACATTCACCAAAGAATCGGTAGGTGGCAGGTATCAGTATAGTTTGACGTAGTTAGCACCACAGTCACTAGAGAGCAGTAATGGAAAGTTCACTCGTTGTTTGAAGACTACTAGAATATTAAAGAGCGAAGAGTCAATAAAAAGTGAATACGTTATGTTCATTCATTATATTTTATATACCCGCAATATTTTTGGCAGTTGCTAGTAGAATACTTCGTACATTTTTTTTATTAAGATTCATGAAACATGATATGAAGAATTTCAAGTAATGCACCCGTCAGATGTAAAACGTGTGTTATATGCTTTACGGGCAAATTATTGATTAACGTACGTGACATTTCAGGTTATTATCGACCTTACTTATGGACATACTCTCGTACATAAAGACACACGTTATATGTATGCCGTGCCTTGTGCACGCCAGGTATCATATACTTTAACGTTATATATAATGTCCAATTACACAACACACACCCGAGACCAGTTGGGACAGTTAGCAAAGTCAAGAAGTAAACAAGCAAGCTTAATACATCTTTCACTACTATGTGGGAAGTAATATAAAATGCCATAAGGCGAGTGCATTACTTGAAATTCTTCATATCATGTTAAATGAATAATTGCAGCTGTAACTGCCGTTCGCTGTATTCAGCTATTAACATATAGTTGCATAAAGAAGGCTATGTGCAGAAGATTGTGAAATATTCAAAATGGAGTTTCGATTTGCTATTAAGTTCTTGACAAAAGAAGCACTTACTCCAAATGAAATTAAATGGCAGTTGGAAGGTGTACATGGGGAAGCATCCCCCCCCTCATATTCTTCCGTAAAAGAATGGGCCAAACCTGTTCGAATGGGTCGAGAGAGCATTAGGAGACGAAGAGCGTGCAAGTCGGCCCTTGGAGGTGTTAACTCCTGAAAACATCGCTTTTGTGGAAGCAGAAATTATGGAAGACCAGCGGCTCCAATTTACAGAAATAGCAGCAAAGTTGGGCCTTTCTAAAACAACAGTCCTTCGAATTATTCATGAATATTTGAACATGAATAAGGTTAGTGCAAGAAGGGTACCAAGGCTTCTTTCATCAGTCCAAAAGCGGCAACGAGTCATCTGTTGTCAGGCATTTTTGGAGCTCTGCAGTGGCAATGAGAGAGAAGTTCTGCAAACCATTGTTACAGGAGATGAAACTATGGTCCTCTACTATGATCTCTTGTCCAACAGAGAATTAATGGAGTGGTGTAAACCTGGGGCGAACCACCATCTCCAAAGGCCAAGGTCACTCAGTCAACCAAGAAGATCATGGCCACACTCTTTTAGGACTGAAGGAATACACTTATTGACTTTAAGAAGAGGAACACCACAGTAAATACGGAGTACTATGCTGGCCTACTGCACAGACAACGTGTTTCCATCAAAGAGAAAAGGCGAATAGTGGTATGCGCCTTCTTCCGACAACCTGCCTGTGCATACAGCTCTTGTTGCAAAGGAAGCTGTGAGGAAATGTAACTTCAAGCAGATCGACCATCCATTCTACAGCCCAAATCTAGCTCCTAGTGAATGCTTCCTCTTCTGAAAACTCAAGAAGGGCCTTCGAGGAGGAACATTTCTGTTTCGAAGAAGTGATGGACTCTGTTTATGCCCATTTTGCAGACAAGACTTCTGGCTATTGGGGGGGGGGATTGAAACGTTAATTCAAAGATGTGCGAAGTGTATTGCAATAAAGGGTAACTATACTGAAAAGTGAAATATAGTTTTTGTGTTTATTATACCTAGAAAATGGTTAGGCCGGAAACTTATGGACCTACCCTCGTATGATTAATTTTTTTGTTAAATTAGTGGTAAAAGAATCATAGGACCATTTTTTTTGAGCATGCAGTTGATTCTATTATTTATGTGAATATCATCCTAACTTCATTTTTTAGAGAATTAACATGCAGAGAGCGAGATCGTGTATTTTTCAACAGAACTCTGCCACTGCTGATAATGTGAATAATTCCATGAGAATAATACACAATGTGTTTCCACAAGAGAGAGTTATTAGTAGGGATTTGTGATCCCCTGGGTCCCCGATTAAACAGCCTGCGATTATCTCTGGGATAAAATGACAAATTCTGTGTACAAGACGAACCACCACACCATACAAGAACTCAAAAAATAATATTCGTCAGATTTTGTTCGGATTTCTCAAAATGAATTACAGCGAATGAATAAATTCCTTTAGAAACGCCAAAATTTGTGGATAATAATGGCGGGCAGTTTCAACACTTCATATTTAATAATAATAATTTAATAATAATAATAATAATAATAACAACAACAATAATAACGAGCTTCCTAAATTACTTTATGTATTGATGCATGGTTGATTTGTTTTATTGTTTTACTCTTTAGCTAATCATAGGGACCCAGTTATTTGACTAAACATATATAATATTTTTCATTGTCATTATTGCGGCCTAGTAAGTAGAATCGACGGAGACAAATAAAGTTTATTTGGTAAGCCGGTTTGGTATTTCTAAGGTAAAATTCGAAAATTTTTGTCCGATTTTCTCACATCAGGGTCACTGTAAGTGGGGATACACTATTTGGAAACAAGTTAGGAACTCTTGTCTATGTCCACGAATCCCGGTTTCCATCACTAAATTCTTTGCTCCCGGAGGTGCAACGTGCAACGGTTGAACAAGACTGAAATGCCGAACTATTCTTCTCTGTCCTAAAAAATACAATGGAATCCAAGAGTAATGTTTTAAAAGAATTTTCTATGCCACCACCATATTTGTTTTCATGAATGACGTAACGAACTGCGGATGTTGCATCAGAAATCTTTTATGAAAAATGTATACTAACACACGATTAATTACGGTAAACACATGGTCGGGACCCGTAATTCATAACGAGTAACATTAATACATTTGCATTAATCAATGCAAACACTTCATTTTGTAGAAACACCCGTCAAGGTTTTTGAGGCCTCTTGTTTGTTTTGCATTTTTTCTGTCTGCCTTCATAAAAGTTTACGACAGTGCATTTCCATTGATATTGAGTTAACCTTTCGTGATTCTTCTGGCAGTGCTTGCTACCATTTCGAGAATTTTCGTCCAAACAAAGGTGTCTTTGAATAAGTTTATGATGGACATAGCGGGCGTCTCAAATGTTCTACTACCTGTGAACACTAAGGAGGTTGATTGGGAAATCTTGAAAATCACAATGTGAAAATAAGCAGGTGGCTGAAAAATTGAGCAACAACATATATATGTCACTTGTCTTCTTGCCATAGAATGACTCCACGAGTCCGAAATATAGCGATCTCAAGTGTGACTTTTTTTTGTGTTTTATCTTTTTCTGCTATCATAATTACTGTTAATTTGTTACATTGTTGATAGTGTTGCTTTATTTTTATTTTTCTTATATATTGTTTGCACCTCTGGTGCTGCTTTTAGCTTTGCTTATTAAGTTTAATTTGCTTTTGTGTGTTTTGCTTTTGATTTCTTTACTATTTATCTATTATTCTTTTAATTTTATTTCTTACTTTCTCTGTGCTTTCTCTTAGACTTTATTGTTTATTACATCTTATACCATGACATCTATATGTCACTTGTCTTCTTGCCATAGAAGGACTCCACGAGTTCGAAATATAGCGATCTCAAGTGTGACTTTTTCCTAGTGTTTTATCCTTTTCTGTTAAGATAATTACTGTTAATTTATATATATATTAGTTTTCTTGTTTTAATGCCATCAGTTTATGGTAAATTTATGAAAATTAACAATTTCGACCGACATTAACCCTCTCAAAAACACTAATGCTAGACATTTCAAAACATTTCATATTGTACCTGACACCACACATACTATAAATCTGTAAGGGCTACATTAAATAAAAAAATTAAGTGACATAAATAAATTAATTCTCACTTTACTAACTTTCCCAGGGAAACAGTAAAAACAAAAACATTGACCGAACACTTCCATTCACAATTAAAGCCAATAATCTCGCTAAATAATGCTAGCGCTGTTCAACAGTAATATCATGAGCGTATCTTGAGATTACCGATAAATTCACGAACGTAGTTAGTGTGACAAACTCAAAGTGATATTTATTAGGATTATTTCAAAGAATAAAATAAGCATTTAAATATAATTCCTCTAAACTTGGCTTACAATATTGTAATAATTGTATATTTGTACTTGACCTTTTCAAGCAATCTTGTTACAGAAGAATGCCGATTGTCAGTAATGCCAATAGAGAAGAGAAAAATATGGGTTTGTGACTATTTCATGAACTGAATAAGAATAAAAGTGATATATATTTGAAATTCGCACACAGAATATTAACACTTGTATAAAATCTTATACTTTTGAAATATCTATTCTATTCAGATACCGACCGCCAAAGGGTGGTCGAGGTCTTTAAGGCGCGGACTCGTGAGTGGAAGTTTGGGGTTCGAATCCCGCCAGGTCCTTCCTCCCTGACTGAATTTTTTCCAGGTTTTCCTCAGCCGTCATAAATGGCAAATACCGGGGAAGTAGCCTAAACTTTGGCCTGGAATGTTTCCTTCCTTAAAAAAATAAATCCTTTCCTAATATGTCATATCATTTCTTGTATCATCAATGTCCATCGCCTGTGGTGCCTCTGTAGCAAAAACGGGAGTTAAACACTATATATATATTCCGATACCGTGAATGGACAGAAGCCCATTATTACAATCGCTACCGTTCGAATTTATAATACCAAATGAGGGGGGGGGGAGTTAACATTCAATGTCTTTATTTTTCTTTGTATTTTGTTGTTTGGAATTCCCAATGATTAGATATATTTGCACTTTTGACGCAGCACCAAACACTTTAGAGAACCTTGGATTTTGTGTTATGGTTCTCGATTTTCTATGCTTTTGTTGCTATCAATAGCTCTACACCGCCTCTAGCAAAAGTGCTAAGTGATGCTTGTCTGGGAATTATATAGTGAAGGTATAGAGTTGGCTACATTGACCGTATGTTGCGTGATAAAACGGATGTGATAATTTTTTTTCGATAATTTCACTCCATTATCCGGCTATGATTGGTCAAAATTCAAAATGTTGTTTCGTTTCATTGGTCGATTTTAATATGACGTCTCATGATTGAAATATTCATAATTATTTTTACAGACATACTTTAGCAAGCAAAATTTAAATTTGCAATTACTGTTAGCTTAATGCGTAATGTACACGTGATACTAGTCTAATTGTTGTCCCTTCCGGTTCCACTCTGTGAGAGGTATGCAAGTTGAGAATGTTCAATCCCGCCTACAACAAAATGGAGGTGACAAGTTACAAACAATACACTGCTATGAAATTCTGCTTACGTCTGAACAAATCTTCAGCTGAGGCCAATGGAGCATTTATTCTGTCTTATAGCACAACTTGAAGAAAAGAGATGGATATCTTTAAGGCGCGGACTCGTGAGTGGAAGGTCAGGGGTTCGAATCCCGCCTGGACCGTCCTCCCTGACTGAGTTTTTTTTTTCTAGATTTTCCTCAATCCTTATAAATGGCAAATGTCTTACTTACCTTCTTTCCCTGCAATAACGAAATCTCTATCACTACTCAAAAAGCTATGACCACATACTAAATATTTCTACTATAAATATTTCCCTTGAAAACTAATATTATCATGGCATGGCACTTAGAACACCAGATGACAGCATAGCACGGCATTTAGAATTGCACAGTCTGTTAACAAATATTTGAACTACTTCATTAGTGTATAGGCACTTAGAACACGACTAGGAATATGCACCTGGGCACATAGAGCAAACATTTTAAATAAAACGATTAAATTTAAAAATGGCACTTAGAACGTTTGACAAACGTTCAAATGTGTTTTCCATAATGTTCAGAGAGGAATAACAATGATAGACCAGCCATATGATACACATTATAAATTAATTTAAAATATCAGGGTGCGTGTAATTATATGGCCAGGGACTATATATATAATATTAAAGAAAAATAAAAATGAAGCAACACTATTAAAAATGTAACAAATTAACAGTAATTATAATAGTAGTAAAGTATAATTACTGTTAATTTGTTACATTATATATTATATATATATATATACACACACACACACACTGCCGATGCACAGAATCTCTCGTTATAGAACAGTATTTAAACTTCAATTACTACAAACATTAAAATATCCATATTAACAATAAATGTAGCCTAAAACAATAAAAAAGCGACATTTGTTGGCAAGACAGAGTGAGATGAAGGTACCAGTGAAAGTGTTTGACGTAACAATGTTGCACTTGGCACTGTGTGGAGGCGGTCACTGTGAGCCAATCTTAATGACATAACTCCACCCACTGGGCTATGCAAGCAATGTGTACGCATTCACATACTAATGAAAGGATTGCAACTATAATGTACAGAATGTTAAAGAGATTCTGGACTGATAAGCGGACATTCAAAAAAAGTCTTACAGTTGAAATCGAAATTTTTTGCAATTTTCCGCAAATTTAAATTTCACTAATATAATGTACCTTTTCTTGGAAAATATTCAATCTTTTGAAATTATATTTTTCTGTAGTTAATATTTAAGCACTACCAAATAATATAAACGAATAAAAAAGCATTAATAATTAAATTTTTTAAGAAAAATAATTCATTTTTTAAAAAAATCAAATTTATAATAGAGAAAATGAAATATCTGAAAATATTTTTAATAAACCAAAACTTTAGACCAATTTACTCGCAAGTTACTTAGAAAAGGTGCACCCTTATATTTAAAACACCTGAAGAACTATAGATCATAAAGGTAAATTTTTGTGAAGGAAAAAACTTTTTATTTAAAAAGAAAACCTCAAAAAAAAAAAGTGTCAAAACATGGTTGACAATGAACACATTTCAATACAATTTGGATTGCATTATCAAGGCAGAAGAAGATTTCAGATTTGGAAACCCGGACCTTATGTATCCTACTTAATCTTTGGGAGGAAGGGGTGAAGATCGCTTTTCTTTTATCGATTTGTTACAACACCCCCGGGGGGGGGGGTCCAAGAAATGGCAGTTTTTGTAATAAGCAAATTCCATCACTGCACACCACTAACCACCAACCCGCCTCGCTAGACTTTGCAAACCTGAAAAGATGAATAAGTAACGATATGAGATAGGTCTGGTAGTGCAAAGTACGAGAAATCACTAAAAAGCCCATGTCAAGATGACGTGCACCAGAGAATTTAAACCCGAAACCTTCCGAAAAGTTATCAGCTGAACCACCCAGCTAGTTCATCTAGTGTTGGGTTGGGCAGACATATAGGTCATGCAAACTGATATATATATTTCAACAAACCAACTTTCTTTTGCTCTATAATAAATATAATTCAATATCCCACTCGGACGCCTATGTTCAGAACTATTGACGTTAATGACAACGAAACACACTAACAGATATTCTAGCTGCTAAACTGTATTAAAGTAATTATATTAATTACTTGAGGGGGCTCAGGAGGTAACGATTGGGAATCGCATTTAGGAGATTCTGGTCTCTCTCTTTATTTATTTATAGATGCTTTTTAACATCTCAGCTCATCAGCGTCACATTCAATTTTGAGCGTGAAACGGCTTACAAATTTTGCTCAGAAACCTCTTTTTTCAGTCTTGAGCATACCGTAAATTTACGACACGGGACCCATGGCTTTTTCTTCCCTTCCGAATTACAGGACCATTGAGCAGAGAAATTGGTGCCGCTAGAAGAACATTAAATATAATTTTTTAGGCATATCCCTACTCCTAATAGTCCGAAATTCCCTATTTACAGACATTATTTTTTATTTCATTTAAATGGGATATGCCGAGTTTCGTTGCAAAAACAAACAAATAAACAAACAAAAATATTATTGCCGGTAGAGCGATTTTTAAATTTTGGGTTTCAGGTAAACCCCACTCCCAATAGTCTGATTTCGCTCACTTTCAAAAAATATTTTCAAAAAAATTTTTTTTTGTCGATGGCATATACCAAGTTTAATTGAAATAAAGAAAAATTACGGCCGCTAGAGCGATTTTTAAAATTTTGCTTTAGGTTAACCTCACCCCCAATGGTCCAATTTTAATGGTTAACGAACTTGATAAATAGTTTGTTAAATAATTAATAATTTATATTTGATTTGCTGATAAAAAAAACCAAAATTTCGGGAGCGTTAACACACACACACACACACACACACACAGATACATAATTTTATTCATCGTCATTATTGATACCTGGTAAGTAGGATTGAAGAAGATTTCAAGAAATGTTTCAAAATCTTTTCATGGGTACAGCCGTCACAACTACATCTCACTAATTTCCACTAATTTCCAGTATGAAATTCCTACTTGTGCAAGATTTTCTAGGAGAATTTTCTGAATGATTGCCATTGCAAAGTAATCTTGCATTTTTTTACCCTTAGGCTGGACACTTCCAGTTTCTTGAAATTTATTATGCAGATTATATACTGTTTTACGATCTGGAGCGTCTATACCGGGAAGCTTCCTTGAAACGTGTATACTGTAGAATTAAGAAATGAACAACACAACACACATCCTGGAACAACTACCATACGACTGTCACAGTCAGGAAGGTCCACAAGTAAGCAAGCAGGATTTTCTATCTAGCTGGACACATTTAAGAGTCAGATGGAACTGAACACGTTTCCGTACATTTGCAGTAGGCAGGGCTAGTTTTTATTTTGCCTTTTTTTTTTTTTTTTAATATTTTGGCTTCTGTTGCCTAATTTTAGATTTATTTTTTCCCCTATTTTAGATCGTTATTAATTTTTTGAGATTATTTATGCATAATGAAAAGCACTTAAAATTTCAATATATCGAAATGAAGAAAATTATAAAAATTAAATACCATGTTCACCTAACAAAAACATCTATTGAGAATCTTGTTATATATTTATTTCTTTTCAAGCAGTCAAAAACCTTTCTCTTCAAACCATTCACTGAAGCTCTTTAAATAATGAAACCTTCATTAGTGAAAGGAACGCACGGGTATCTTGGGCATACGAATACCAGGAAAAGGGACGGGGAAAGTACTGTAGTTTTGAATAGTCCTGGAGAATGACCTTGTAGGAAATTTGTAGTAGGGTAACTTTTTGGCTGCATAAATGTAACTTAACAGAGAGAGATGAGCGCGGTACAGCTCTGCAACAAACGGTCCTTGTACGGATGTAAGAGAAATACTAACCTGATTACCCTTAAATGTATAAACAGAAAATGAACTGAACCAGAAACCACTGCACATCTTTTGCTCTTTCGCCAGGACTACTTTAATTTATTTTGATAAGCATTTCCATGAAGTCCTGAAAGATAAATGTTCTGTTATAACAAACTTCCAAAATAGCTTATTTTAAATATACTCCAATAACTTCAATGGAGTGTTGTTGTTGCTGGTAAGCAAGAAAAGTAAGTTTAAGTACTTTAATTATGTGATAAAGAAATTATTATTTTAAATATCTATTTTCATTACTTCTGTTTTCAGACTTTTCAGTGACTATCTATTTAACTAAAATAAATGACTGTACTTCCGGATCCTGAAATAATAACTTTAACATTTCCGTGTTGCAAATTACATGAAGTAGGCTATGGTTTCTAAACGGTCGAACGCACACAAAAGCTGTTAACACATACACA
The DNA here is from genome assembly GCA_030762175.1 of Metallyticus violacea. Classification (NCBI taxonomy): domain Eukaryota; kingdom Metazoa; phylum Arthropoda; class Insecta; order Mantodea; family Metallyticidae; genus Metallyticus; species Metallyticus violacea. The sequence continues at coordinate 23,295,310 of CM060832.1, read as the reverse complement.
GCACTTCCTCACGCGTGATGCAAGGCTGATGCATCGGAAGGTCAGCTAGGAAGAAGAATAAGAAGATTAAACTCATCACGTACTATTACATCATCAAAACAAACGATTCTGCGATGGATATGTCGGCAAGGCTTGTTTGAAAATCAATGCGTTTGATAAAATGCCCATTGATGATATCACGAACACAAGGTGTATGAATCACTTACACCTGTTAGGTCAACCTGGTATGTCGTACCCCTGGAGCGCGTGATGAGCAAACATTAAAATGTCATCCAATGACAAGGGCATTGTATTGTTTTTTAATATGACAATTTAACATATTCTAGATTTTATGATAAAAATAATAATTTTACAGTAAAATTAAAGTTAACTTTATAAATAATTGTTGAAAAAATATATAGATGGCTTGGGGCTTCACCACGACATTTTCAGTTAGTAGTGACGTTTAATGGCCTTGTTTGTCAGTATAGAAAGTTATACAAAAAAAAAAAAAAATGGAACATATGCTAAAAATAAATAAAATACCCATTTAAACTTTGTGAAAAATTTTAATATAGTAAATACTTTTATGCATTAGCAACTAGATACAAATAACATGAAACCAAGTGCTGACGGCAAGCGTTTGCAATCATTCTTGAAAACATAATGTAAAACAATACTGTAATTCCTTGAATGAAAACAGTACACGACATATTTCACTGGACGAAATGACTGCATATTTCAAGAGAAATTTATCAACAGAAACGACGCTGGTTTTCGTACAAGATTCAACACAATAGCCCATCTCCAAACTATAAACCAGCTGATGGAGAAAGCAGAGGAATTCCATCTAACACTATACCTTGCCTTTATTGACTATAGTAAGGCTTTGACTCAGTCGAACATACAAACATATTACACGCTCTGGCAGCTCAAGAGATAGACCAAAGTACTTTCGTATCTTACACAAAATCTATAGTCAAAGTTTCACGAAAGTATATTACTATATGGGTGTCAGACATGGTCAATAACAGAAAAACAAAAGAACAAAATTAAATATGCCAAAGAAAAATGCAACGCAAGATCCTGGGAATAACTTTGAAGACAAAATACCTATAGTATTAATAAAAAAGTTATCTCAGACAACAGACGTAGCTACCAGAAGCAAATGGCAATGGGGAGGTCACGTCGCAAGAATGCAGGACAATAGATAGACCTACAAGATCTCCATGTGGGACCCCCGGATAGGAAAAATGACAAAAGGCAGACCCAGAAGAAGATGGACAGACCTCTTCAAGGAACATGCAGGTCCAGATTGGTCAAGAGTAGCAAGTGGAAGAGAAAAATGGAAATCTCTCAAGAAGAAAGTAGTGAGAAATGGATTGATAATTTGTAAGTAATGAGCCTCCTAAATTGGTTTATGTATTGTTGTATGGCAGATTTGTTTGATTGTTTTACTCTCCCACTAATCACCGATACCCGGCTGACCGGCTAATGAACTAACCAGCGGCGTACTCATACATAAGCAAAACACTCCGGGGGAAAACAAAACTGATCACACGGTATATATAAAGTTAAAGCATATATGTAAATACGAACTAGGAATTCTGCACTGTACACATTAACTGTCAAGATTCAGTTTGTTTATCCAGAAGTTATGCGTATAAAAACAAAAATATGAAGTGTTATATCTAAGACTTCAGAAGGAACCAGAGTCCAAGACAGTAACTTTCTTCAGCGCAAGCCAGAGTCACGCTGGTCAGGCACCAGCCCACCTTACATGGTACGTAGCGTAAAATGCATAAAAAGGAAAGATCTATCTCAGCATTTGCCTAAGAGACCTGGGGAAAGCGTTGAAAAGCCTAAGCCAGGTTTGACGACTCCAAAAAATCTAAACCCTGGCGACACTGCTTGAGCGCCGGTACTGACTTCTCAACATGAACATAGTTTACTTCAGGAAATATTGTAGACCGACTGATTCCTCGCATTAGAACCTGTGCTTCACTGGCTATTATGTATTAACGAGATCGATCGCGTTATTTTCTTAAGCTGAATCAGCACTTGTGTTATATCAACACTTGTACTATATACTGTGAGGCAGATAATATCCTGTTAAAGCAAGTATGAATACAAATAAGGTTTTAATAGTTCAATTATACCTTTTAAGTTGTTACAAAAACTAGGAAATAAACAAACTCTTTTATTGCTTTTCAAAACATTCGCCTTTATGATTTATACACTTTTGCATGCTTTCAAACCAATTCTGGAAACATTTTTTTCCACTCTGAAGTTGGTATCTCAAAAACATGGTTTTTAAAGGCTTCAACAGCTTCTTGTGGTGATGAAAATCACTGTTCAAGCGTTTTTGTTTGACATTCGGGAACAAAAAGAAGTGGTTAGGCAATAAATCAGGTAAATATGGGCAATGAGACATTAATTCAGTGTTTTTTTTTCATTCAAATAATCAATTGTTTGATGTGCTGTGTGAGAGCTGGCATTGTCATGAAGAATAGTGCGATATTTTCGGTTGTTTTCCTGATTTCGTTGGCGACTTCTGGCTAAAAAATTGTTGTATACCATTCAGCATTAATTGTTCTTCGATCCTCTAAAGGAATGATTGCGATGTGTCCAGTACAACCGAAGAAACAAACGATCATTTTCTTGCAAGTGCTTCCAAAATGAACAACTTTTGTGGAATTCGGTTCATTCTGGAACATCCAAACAGTGGATTGTTGCTTAGTCTCCGGTTCATACAAATAATATATTCATGTTTCATTACCTGTTACCATGACGGATTTTGCAGTTCCCCGGTGGAATTTTGTTGAGCATTTCATTAAACCAATTAACACGAGCGTTGAGGGTTTTTATTTGTTTTATTTTTAAGCTTCGGTCAAATATGCTGAATTAATCGGGAATAGTTCTTTTTCACAGCTAAATGTTCATGCAAAATCGAATGCACTGCAGTCCTCGATAAACTTAAGGATGCCTCTATAGGTTTCGATTTGCTTAAGTCAATTTAATATATTTTCAATATATTATATCTCAGTTTTCTCTGCGACAGATTATAGCCAAGCTATTTTTTGAACGGTATATAAAGCCCGTTTTTACTAATGAGACACCACAGGCGGTGAACACTGATGATATGTGAGATGAAAGGATAAATTGGGAAAAAATTTCTTTTAAGGACGGAAACGTTCCATGCCTAAGTTTAGGGTACCTCCCCGGCATTTGTCATTTATGAGGACTGAGGAAAACCTGGAACAAATCTCTGTCAGGAAGGACGGTCCTGGTGGGATTCGAACCCCAGACCTCCCACTCACGAGTCCGTGCCTGAATGACCTCGGCCGGCCGTGGCGGTGCTAAGCTACTGGAATAATGTTGATTCATTGCGCGAGTCTGATTCGGCGATCTACTGTGTAATTTGAAAAACTGTGTATCTTGTATTCCAGGGCGGAACATCGAGAGACGCCGGCTGATACCGAGATTCTGCGTTACTATGGGGGTGCCCAAGGTACCGTCCTGGCACGCCATCCTGGGCTAGGAATTGCACCGCGAATACGTCTGGAGACAACAACAGAGGAGAACGTCGGGCAAGAGGGAGAAGAGGAACAGGGAGGTGGAGGAGGAGGAGGCGGTGGTGGAGAGGATGGTATATCTGTACAACTTCCTCCTCCAGGTTGGTACCTTTTAAACATCAAAGTAGCGCGAAAATGGAATAATTGCTAAATATTTGTTAAACAAAATATCACATGTATGCTGCTTTGGGAATACATTTAAATTGTATTTCCTTTTCGCCAGTAAATACTTTGCATCCCACTCAGCCATCTGCCGATCACGCACACAGGTCGCTGCCTACCTGACTCCGTAATCTCATTCAACTTTAATATGCACACACTCTTGTCCTTCTTTTGTGAAGAATTTAATACAGCTAGAAAACTCCATTTTGAACATGTCACAATCTTGTACGCGTAGTCTTCTTTATGGAACTATATCTGAACAACTGAACACAGTGGAGCGGAAGTCACAGCTGCAAGTATGTACTTAACAGATAAGGTATGACACCGGGTAGGGATTTTGTGAAGGCGATAATCCTTAACGGCGAGGGCGGAAACATATGGTCCTACCCTCGTATGTTGGAGTAGTGTAATATTAAAAAATAAAAATGTGAGGTTTAGTGTTCTAATTTCTTGTAATTTATTGAACTTCCGTGTTTAACTTCATATTTAAGTGATTATACTTCTTAAATGGTTGAAAAAAAACTGCTTAATTTTAGACTTGATTTTTTCCCCTAATTTGTTCTAAAGTAAGTCTCGCAAAGGCCTTTTTGCTTTATAATATTAAATAATGACTTCTATAAAAACGTTTTAGTCAGTTTGGTAGATAAGCAGAATTGTCTAATGTGTGTTAACTGTCACCAGGCGCATCTGTGGCTGAAGTGCGGCCGGTTGGCCTCTCCATTGCGGGTATAGGAGGCGTAGCAGCGTCCAAGCCCATGGGAACAGCCGTTGTAGGTCCAGGAGGTCTGGCCATAGCCCGGCCTGTAGCTACAGCTATTGCAGGAGTTCCACCAGAGGCCGTATTGGGTCCTGGACCTGGAGCAGCCAGTATGGCCAGCAGACAGCAGGCTGTCATCGCCGTGGGTCCAAGCGGTACCAGAGGTGTCTCCAAGTATACCATAGTACCCGTCAAATTCTCTGGTATCCAACCTGTTGTACCGCAACGACAGAGATCCTTCAACGCCGTTCAGCCATTAATATATTACCCCGTTGCGTACTATTAGCAATAATGTGCCTTTCACAATGCAACAAGAAGGAAAGTTTTGACAAAATCTTCAAAACAAGGTTTTATGAAGGGGCTCGGGAACTAATTTGACACATTTCAATTTTTACGTTTCATTTTAATAGTTATTTTATGCCAAAACATAATAGTAATATTTTGCAAAATAAAACAATTTTCAAATTATTAAAAATTGGGGCAATGTTAAATAACGTATAATGGATATTGTGCCAAATCATTTATCACATTCAGTTTCCCCGAATTTTTTAAAAAATTAATTGAAAGTATGCATTAGTAATACAGATGATGTGGCAAACCATTGAGGCAATTTATAGTGGTTTCAAAAAAAAAAATACATCACAATTTTTTTTAACTCCCTATGTCTCTTAGATCGAATTTATATTTATCTTGCTTATAATATATGTAATGTTCCTTTAACATAATATTTATTTCTTATGTGATATTGCAGTTAATTTATATGCTTTTTTAATGTATTTTAAGAAACATATTTGAACATTTCGGAACTCATAAACTTCACAATAATTTGTTAAATAGTCAAAAATATTAGTTAAAAAAGTAACTTATTAAACTGAAAAATTATAAGTATTTGAAAACAAAATACTTTTAAAAATGTTTTCTAAAATATGTAAAATTACATTATAAAGCTTTTTATAATTGTATGGATGAAATAAAATAAACATCACACATTCCAGTTTTCGAAAACAAGTACCCATTTTCCCATTTTGCTTATCCCTCAGCATAGTAACAGAAACAACATAGTAACAGAAAAAGTGATTCTAATTTGACGTCTAGTTAGTAAGTTAAATACTTATGCTTTCAAAGCCTAGGCTGGGGCTGGAGATTTGAACGAGTGATTTATGAGCGGCAGTCAAATGAAAACACGCCAATCATTAAAAAACGTCACTGCACATATACTTACGCGCACCGTTGTCCAAATATATGCAGTATCCAAAATTGTGGTGCACATTGGATTCGGGTGTAAATCGGTTTCGTAGTTCGCCGATAACTTCATTCAACGTATCGTTTATTACGTCATAATACATTGCAGCAATTCTCAACTTCGTTACATTTATTGTTGGTCCATTATTGCACAGAGCGTTTGAATAATAGATAGTCACAAAATGGAGGGAAAACAGAGAAGAACACCTTAAGATACTAATTTCTAGCCTAAAGTAATTCTTTATGCCGAAAAAAACATGGTAACAGAAAGGGGGAAAGAGAGTTCAATGTAGCTGAGAGCAATGTTCGTTTGTGCCGCCAAGGGTGGCCGAGGTCTTTAAGGCGCAGACTCTTGAGCGGGAGGTCTGAGGTTCGAATCTCACCAGGACCTTTCTCCGTAACTTCCAGGTTTTACAAATGGAAAATGCCGGGGAGATATCCTAAACTTAGGCCTGGAACGCTTCCTTCCTTAAAAAATATCCTTTCTCAATTTATTATTTCATCCCATGTATCATCAGTGTCCACCGCCTGTGGTGCTTCATTAATAAAAGCTGGCGTTAAACACCACCACCACCACCACCCTACAATGGAATGAGCGGGGACACACTGCTGGGGATATCTGGCATGTAGATTGACAACTCTGAGCCTCCGATGCATATTTGTCAGGAAGCTGCAATTTCTGAAGCGGTTGTAAGCTCCACATACATGGTTAGATTTCGTTTTGCAGTTAAGGCCAGATATCGATCCTGTTGTGCAGCGTTTACTCTTGGTCGACCTTGTATTGACTTAAGACGAACATCTCCCGTATCTCGGAAACATTGCCAATGACAGTTCATGGTACGTTCAAGGTTACTGAGACTTCTGTCTATACCTGACCTGCTTCAAGGCGTCCAATTGTTTTGCCCTTTAAAACAGGACCCAACTGGTGTCTCTGTTGCATTTTATTACAAACTTAAGCAAGAGAGGACAAAGAAGACAGGCAGTACGGTTCTAAAGCAATGGTTTTGTTTATCTTTCACTCACAAGCATGAAGTACTTCTTTCCTAAGCACAGAGAACAAGGTCGTAGGTTGATATTTACGGCGATCGCTCCCCCTTTCACTTACCGTTTTATCGTTCTGGTGATCATGCATAACTTTTGGACCCTGGTGTAGCAGGCGTTGGATCAATTTTAAAAAGTCAATTGGTAGTATTCCTGATTTTTAGCATTTATAATTTTAATTTGAAGTGTAATATTTAAAATTTGGCATTAGTGAGTTTGAAAGTAAAGATATTGAAAATTAGCGAGAAGAAATGACAAATAAAAAATCAATTTTAATGCTGGGATGAAATAAAACGAGGTATATTAAAAAATTATTTCAACTTCTGAGCGAAAAAATGGTGTAGCAAACAACGGTTGGTAGTACCGATTAACTCTGAACTTCAACAAAACGCCTTGACATTACTGACAATCGGCAGTCTTCTGTCGCAAGATGCCTTGAACAGGTTAAATACAAATATACAATTATTACAATTTTGCAAGGCAAATTTAGAGAAATTATATTTAAATTTTTATTTTATTCGTAAAACAGTCCTAATAAATATCACTCAAGGTCTGAGCTTTCCAAACTCGCTACGTGCGAGAATTTTTCGGTAATTTCAAACCCTCTTGTGACAATATTTAGTGGTATTGGTGATATATGTAGTGTAAAAGTAATCGGCAGTCCCGTGGCCCGAGTACCGGACGCGAATCGACATCAGCTGATGACACTCGTGCACTGAGATCGTTCATGAAAATCGACACCTTACTATTCAAAAATTGTGTAACATTTGTATGGCATCGAGTCGTGAAATCCTGATCGTGACAACCATGTCACGATCTGTCAGCAACTCTTGGATCGCGTTAGTGAGGATGCATCTTTTATGAACAGAAAATCATTGGTGCTAAAACATGGGTCTGTGATTACGTTGTTGGGACGAATGTTCAATGATCAAAATGTGTTTCAAAATTTTCACCAATAACCAAAAGATGATCAGGTCAGATCAACGTCAAGGTTCTATTGACGGTTTTCTTAGACATTCATAACGAATTTCTGCCGACGGATCAAACTGTGAGCGTTAGTATTACAAATTGTCCTCAAAACTCCTCAGAGAGACAATTCATAGATAACGTGCCATCGGATTCACCTTTTTTACTTGTTGGCGACTTTTGCGCGGAAAACAAGATCAATGTTCTTCCCCATCCCCCATACTCTCCTAACTTATCCTCTGCCGGTTTTTTGTTTTTTTAATTCCCAGAACTCAAAATCGACAAAAGTATGGATATTCGACTCAAACGAGAAGATAAAACAAAATTGGCAGACAAAACTTCCTGAGTTCTCAAAAAACGTGTACGGGACTGCTTTCAGAAGCTGAAATGTCATCGGGAGATGCGTACCCATAGTGGGAATTATTACGTCCGGAGAATCAAAGTTAGGATTATTTAATTATTTATTTGTTTTATTTAGGGCATTTTTAACATCTCAGGTCATCAGCGTCCCATTCAATCCATGGCGTGAAGGGGCGGATAAATTTTGCTCCGAGGCCTCTTGTTTCAGTCTTTGGGAACTGTTGTTTATAGTAAATCTACGACACGGTACTAACGACCATGCTTAGGATGTTTACGCCCGACAAAGCTCAGCATGATGACGATAAGTCTGAACTTTAAGGAAAATTCTGGCAGGTAAGTCAACGGGCACACAAACACATACATATATCATATTCTCATTTGGCAAGTCAGTACAAATGTCTCCTTTATCTGGCGCTATAGCCGGGGTGAGCCTTGGCCTACCGTGGCAACCTCTACTTTCTCTACCTTCGTCTTACGAATTCACTGATAGAGGGTAGTATTGCAGGGGGGCATGTGATCAGCATGTCGATATCCCACCGGTCACCTATCACACGGCTTTCGTGACCGAAGAACGCCACCCTTCTATCAGGCAGCTTCCTAATTGCCCTCACGAGGCTGGGTGAACCCTATTTCAGAACTCCAACTCACAGAAATTCCTAAGTAGCTACTGGGAATAGAAGCGGCTAGCCCCCGGACCATTAGACCAAGGAGGTGGTACATATAAATAAAAATAAAGTAACACTTAGAACAATGTAACTAAAATAACAACTAAAGAAGCAGAAAAAGAATAGAATACTTAAACATACTCAGAATTATCTCGAACAATCAGTCTTCTTCAAAGGCAAGAGGACAAGTCACCGCCACGGGCGGACTCGTGAGTAGGAGGTCTGGGGTTCGATTCCCACCAGGACCGTCCTCCCTGACTGAGGGGTTTTCCAGGTTTTCTCAGTCCCATAAATGGAAAATGCCCGGGAGGTACCCTAAATATAGTCCTGGAAAACTTCCTTCCTTAAAAAAATCCTTTCGAACTTTACCATTTCACCTCATATATATTCATAAAAAAAAAACACCCAGAGTGCAATATAAAAAAGTTCACATAAAATTTCTCACTAAAAACCGTAAAACTGAACACTAAAACCACACGGATATTTCCAGCTTGGCTCTTGGTCACGTGATGAGAATCTCGACAAGAAGCTCGAAATACGGTTACGGTTTTTAGTGTGAAATTTTATGTGAACTTTTTTATATTGCACTCTGAGTGTTTTTTATGAATTTTAATGCTTTTTAGAAGTTTTTATTACTCCATTAATAGTATATATATGTATGTATGTATGTATGTATGTATATATATATACCGCCACGGGTGGCCGAGGTCGTTAAGGCGTGGACTCGTGAGTGAGAGGTTTGGGGTTCGAATCCCACCAGGACCGTCCTTCCTGATTGAGGAAGTTTCTTCCAGGTTTTCCTCAGTCCTCATAAAAGGCAAATGCCGGGGAGGTATCCTAAACTTAGGCTTGGAACGTTTTCTTCCTAAAATAAAAATATCCTTTCCCAATTTATCAATTCATTTCATGTATCACCAGTGTTCACCGTCTGTGGTGCCTAAGAAGTAAAAACGGGCGTTAAACACTATCGAAGGGAAAAAAAACGAGGTCAAGTCATTATATGCTTCTTAAGTGTATATATATATATATATATATATATATACATATTATAATTGCCTAGTGCATCTTTATAAAAATCTCAGTACATATAAACCCGGTAACAAACACTTTAAAGTAATAATCGCACTGTATTTTTAAAATGCGAAACGTAATTCATTTGCCATTGCAGTATGTCTGTTATTCTGTTGCTATGTAGATAGCTACAGACTTTTGTTTTCCTAGTGTGCAAAGCAGTGTTGGTATGCTACCTGAGTTCAGCGTATTAATACGTATAAACATTGCCCCATACTACTAAGTGCAGTTCAAATGTTTTTTAATCACGTATAATAACAACAGTGTGTACTGAAAACCCATGTTCCATTTATCTTGCGTAAATGAAAGTACAGAGGAAATTAACTAATCGTGGATATTCGATAACCTATCACAACATAATACACTTTCAAGGCAAATATATAACTCAGATACCTGTAGAATATTAAACTCTATCTACCTGGTCAGGCAATTGCATGTATATTTTTAAATGTTAAAACTCTCTGGCATAACCTACCTTATCTGATTTTATGAGCTCCCTTGCAAATCTCCTAATCTCATCTTCTAATCGGAACACTTTATCTACATAAATATCACAACAGATATTCATTGTCTTCTTTATAATCAAACATTACTTATAACTGTAATAATATATCGACAGCACAGGAAACGAAACGCAAGCAAGATTACTTTTCACCTCAAACAAAAGAGCTGCGGAATGTTTATCAGAGAGAAAAAAAAAAAAAAAAACGATCGATGTGAGGGTTTGCAGTGAGACTCGCTAGAGGACGTTGTTATTGGTGAGGTAGGAAATGCATGCGGATTATCAATCGATATTTATTTACTTAGTGTTTCAGTACATATTAGTACAGACAAAAGTAAATAACCCTGTCAAAGACAAAACTCCCACATTACGTAAGTTTATATTTATAGTTTTTCAGATAGTATAATTTATTTTAATAAACAAATAATAACATTAAGTTAATTATTCGAGGAAAATAGAGGTGAATAAAAGTCGTGAGACAGTTCAACACAATGAATTAAAAAAGTAAAAAATTCTAATTTTCAAATTATGTACTTTTTCCAAAATTCTAAGACAAATATATTAAATCAATATCATTTATTCCTATAATTTAAATATTTTAACTTAAAGATGCACATTTAGGTATTATTTTTAAAATTTCATATTCACTGTTTAAAAAATAAACTGACAAGCTAAAAAACTGATCAGAAAGAGAGAAAAAAGTGCCTACATATCTTATTTTTACAAAATTATTATTATTATTATTATTATTATTATTATTATTATAACCTACTTTCGTTCTGGTTTTTCAACAATTCATTATTCTATCAAACTGTGTTTTTCTTCTTATTGTTTCCCAACATTCTTTATATATATATATATATATATATATATATATATATATATATAACAGCGTATTTCGCAAAACTTCATTCTCACACATTTAGTTAACAGTTTTTGCTTGAATTCAATTAAAATTTCCCAGAAAGTGCAGCAGCATCCGTTTTATTATCCTCTACGAAAAAATACATGCTAACAAAAGAAAGCATTCTCTATGAAAAAATGATTCATTTTAAAGATTAAAATTTCTTATAAATTTAAAAAAGTATCTCAGTTCACTCATCAAATTTATTTAAAATATCTTTTTATACAATATTTGTATCTGGTTTGAAGTTCCAATTGCAGAAATGTCAACCAATTTTCTCAACTCATGAGCCGCCTGGGACATTTTGATTATGCGACATATTTACTTAATAAAATGTATGAAATAATTTATAGCTCGCAAAGTGTTTATATACTTTTAACGAAATTTGGTTTACATATTTATTTAACAGCAATGTAATACAATAAAAGTTTCAAAAAATCCACACAAAACTGCAGTACTTCTAAAATTCACTGCCAGTGTCCCTTAAGCGGCCGAAAAATCTTACTCTTCTTGTGTGTATGTTCTCCTTTTTTGTTTTCGTTGGTCACAAGCTTTTCCTCAGAAATCTTGATATACCAATTTAATTTTTCTCACTCTTGCATAATTTTTTTACTTGCATATTTCTTAATTATTAAACTGGGGATATTTAAAATTGCATAAGCATCATTATTAATGTTACTCTCTGTATGAACTGTTTTAATAACATATTGTCAAATCAGTACATTTCAATCAATCATCATAAAATGATATTCAGCACACAGTACATTTTGCAATTAAAAACAAAAAAGTCAGAAAAAATATAAAGAACATTAAAAACGTACCTTCCCTCCTCTAACTGGAATCATTGCCTGTAGACTACTATCCACGGAGTTCACAAGTGCACGGAGATCATCTTCAGGTGTGAGGTTTCATTTTTAAACCAAATTTATTCCTGAATCTTGCAGAATCTGATGTTACGACTCCGATAATGGGATTTAGACCTGAATTATTTGCTGGGCATTCAAAGTTTTTACAATGACTTCATCAATGAATGAAACGTTCAACAGTATGTGACCGAGCGTTATCGTACCACAATTGAAGGGGGGAAAATTATAACATACGACGGCTGCTCAAATGAATTTATAATTATAATTAATAATTAATTATAAATATAATTCGTATAATTACTTTACAGGCAAATTTTCTCTCGCTAAAATTTAACATTAAATTTATTAGATTAACGCATAGTGTAATGTAGTAGTAGTTTCATTGATGTCACTTTCAGTTTCCGCCTGTGAGAGGTGTGCAAGATGAGACATGTTCAGTTCCGGCAACAGCAAAAATAGAGAAGACACGCGATGAACAGTATGCTGCTCTGAAATTCTGCCTTCATCTTAACAATTCTTTAGCTGAGGCCGATACATTTTTATTGGACAATTTATTCTTCCCGATAGCGCAGCTCGAATATGTTTTAAAATGTTTATGGAGAGGAGGCAATCAATTTCAAAGAAAGGTGGAGCGGAACTCCAGTTTTATCTAACTTTATAATTCTTATTGGATCAACATTTTATATCTTTTCCAAGTCTTTTTGGAAACTTTGAAATATGATAGATAGGTACATGAGGTATTTTGTTTACTGAAAAATGGAATATTATGTTTTTTATATATGTAGCTTTATTTGTCAGTGATGAAACACTAGAATTATGTCTAGGTATTGCTACTTGTGGTAAAGGTCGTTAAACAACGGATTCGAGAGTGGGAGGTCTGGGATTCGATTCCCGCCACCTTCCTGATTGAGTGTTTTCCAGGTTTTCCCCAGTCCGCGCAAAGGGCATATGCCACGAAGGTACCCTAAACTTAGGCCTAGAACGCTTCCTTCCTTTCCCAAATAATAATTTCATTTCATGTATCATCATTGTCTACCGCCTGTGGTGCCTCAGTAGTTTAAAAGGGCGTTAAACGCTATTTAAAAAAAAATAGTTATTTTTACGGAGATTCTGATGATGAGTTTGAATCTAAATGGGCCAGAACTTGCTTATTTTTATTATAATTGTAATAGTACAAGCTATTAAAATTTTGCTTAGCAATTTTCAGAAACTATGCTTTTAGGTTTTCTCACAATTTTCTAAAAAGTATTTAAATTCAAAATATGAAATAGAAAATCAACTTTGGAATTGTTACATCTACTACAGTAATGTGTATTTTAATCATAGTTCATTTGTCATAACACATTTGTCATTATTTGAGTGGTAAATGATAAGATTTTAGCAGTTAGTAACTATACATATATTTTATCCCTGCCATGGGCCCTACTTTAACAATAAAATAATGTAAAAGGCGTTCTTTCCTTTTGTGTAGCCATAGCGACAGGATACTACGAACAAAAGAACAACGTAAATTTGAATAGAAAAGCAATAGGAATAAGTGAGGTTATGTTTTAAGCGATAGGGGCCATAAACATCGACCGCTCCTTGGTTCAACTCTATGTGGGTGTGATCTTTATGTGTCATGTACTATAAACTGCTTCATTTAGCCTTTGTTCGGCAAAGCAGCACTAATAACAATAAACGTAACGGTTTTAAAAATTCGCCACGCGGGCACCTTTTGAAACATATGGCAAGAGTCGTGTATAGTCACTGACAAAAGTTAGGAACGCTGGATTAATAAAAATTATTACAATTTTGGTGCAGTATATTGTAATTTTAAATTAAAGTATATGTTTTATAGCTGTGAAATACATTTTTAAAAATATTTAAAATGTAGGAGTAATGGAATTCACGAAATAAATTAGTTTAAACTTAAAAATGTTATTTAAAAATCAGGGACACATTTCTCAGATCTATTTTTAGAGTTTCTACATCCTTTTTCTGAATATATAAAGGGAATTTAATTCTCGTGGCTACTTCCCAAATATATATTAAATTAAAAGTTTAACAGTATCTCAGCTTCGCCTAACTTGAATGAATGAATGAATTTATTTCTTCACTTTCCAATTTAGATGCAGGTAATAATATTTGAACATATAAATCAAATCAATTTCATACCGTTTTAACAGACAAGTTAACATGTTAAAATCGAAGTAAGCCGTTTACATTTCCATATTCTCAACACATGTAAACTTACTACATCTATTTTTATACATTCACCTGCCGCCTCGTGCCATATTAATCCCATGTCCACTTCATGCAGAATATTTCGGATTTTATACTTCCAAGTTTCTCTCCCGTCAGTTCTTTCTTGTGTTACCAAACGGTGTTTGATGATATTTAATCTCTCTATTCTATATCAATATTGCATTACTATTTTTACGACCTGGCTTTTATAGCCCATCTTCCTGGTTCCATTAGAGCAATCTCGTAAGGTGAAGATCTATGTAAACTAGGAAAGTTCTACAAAATAATCTATTTATCACGATTATCCCTTTCCATCCTCTACCTAGCCGCCAAATATTTATTCCATTCTGCTCTCCATTACTGAATCATATACCCTCTTTGGTATTTTATTTACGCAAGACCTGGTAACCATTTTTCCATGTGCTAATGGTTTTCTTTTCAATTGCTCAATCTCCCATTATTACACCGTCTACCCCAGGTTGTCGATTTCTGTGCCTTCCCAGCACCATTTCCCCTGTAACTCAACTTTAAGATGTGTTTTTGATATCGGAAACTAAAAGCTACGCGAAAATATTTGTGTATCATTGTTAGATATTAAATATTTACAAAAACTTAAATTTTATATAAAGTGATAAAAGTAACTACCTTTAGTAAAATATCGCGAAATTTGTAGTAATTTATTATTTCAATTTTTACTTTAGATTGCAATTGTTGTTGGTGGCTTTCAAAATTTCCTTCACCACAAAATTCTTTTAAATATCTCTCGCTCTCGCGGACAGATAGGATTTAACTCAAAGTGTAAAATCTAAATTTGCATCACATGTACTCTTAAAGTTGCTTACAATTAGTTTACAACATTTAAAGGCATAAACTACATTGGCATTTACTATATTTGCTTTTTTATTGCAGCGTATTCTTACATCATAATAATAAACATAACAATAATATTATCTAGACATTAAAATGTATATTAAACACATAAAATTAATACTAATTAATTACTGAATAAGAGGGATGATTTGACATTTCACTCACTGACCGAAATATCAGGACAAGTCAATAAAGACTAATATATATTTAATCTCTCATCGCACGGTAGAGATACGGCAAAGAAACGCTTTTTATGAGAAGAACAGATCTCACTTGATTTATGGAAAAAAATTGAAAGCGCGCAGGCATGAGCGTCTTGGTGCAAGGCGCCAGCAAACAGCGAGTGTTTACAAGTCGCTATATAATGAGCATGCGGTCGCTCTGAAATTTTGCTTCCGTCTGGAGAAATTCGATATGAAAGCGTGCACGATATTACAGCAACTATATGAAGATGATATTCTGTCAAAATCAACCGCATCTCGGTAGTTCAAAGAGTTTAAGGAGGGCCTTGTTTCAACAACAAAGTAGGGCGGTCCAGATACTCCAATCGCTTCAGTGAACGAGACAATGATTAACACATTTGCGGTCATTGTTTGGGAAGATCAATGAATTAAGATATCTAGCAGTATGTTATAGATTTCACATGGCAGTGCGTTTACCATTCTGCAGGATCGCTTACATGAGAGACGCGCTAGTGCCAGAGATTGCTGACAGCTGAACAGAAGATGGTGCGAGGGGACGTGCGTCGGGAACTTCAACATTTGAGCGGAGCATGGCGAGGCATATCTGAATTCCATCATTACAGTGATGAGAATTTACTTCACCATTGTAAACTGGCGAGCTCATTGTTATTCCAACAAAATAAGACCAAAGTTGTTCAGTCCCAGGTTGTGATTTCTTTCTTCGACTGTCTCACCCCCCCCCACAAACAACGGTTAATGGGAAGTATTGCAAGACTATTTTCAGCATGCTAGCTGAAAACACCCGACGAAAAAGTTCTGAGCTCAATATCTGGTTGACGCCTTCCCCATGACAATGCATGCCCCCACTTTTGGAACGTTGTTGCTCAATATTTGGCCAGAAAAAAAAAAACAGCAAATGTATGCCACACTCTCGATACAGCCCGAATATAGCACCAAGTGGCTTATTTTTTTCTGTTCCCTCGTCTCAAAAACAACCTGCAGGTCTCTCGTTTTGATTCATCAATGGCTTTCGTGAAGAGGGGAAAGGTGGATCCCGGAAACGATATCAAAAATAGTTTCCAGCACGTCCTCCTGGAATGGTAGACACGTTGGGCCAGGTGCATGCAGTTTAATGGGAATTACTTTGAAAAAGAGTACACCAAACTTGATCCTGCCTAGTGTATTTCGTAAGTAAAAATTAATTCTAAGTCTTTATTGAATAGACCTCGTAAGCGAGTCTCAGTCTACGCTTTTAATGACCCGACTTACCTATTTGAAAGCTCCCTCCGGATCAAAGCAGTCACCTTCAATTTGATTCTATCGTAATTTACTTTACCCGAATAAACGCAAATCCTAAATTGAGGAGCGTTTTTTCAAAACTCGATAAATGACAATATTGCATTTTTCAGGAAACGTTTAAAATGTATGAGAAATAGGGAGAAAGTGCCTACCTGATATACCAGGTGCGGAAAAACAATGTGGAGATAATTGTAGAGTAGAATAACAGTGCCAAACTAACCAGAGTAAACAAAACGCTCATGTATAGTACTAGATTTTGTCGCTAGGTGTGTCTGATGTTCAGTGCAGCATTATTTGTGTTTTGAAGCTTACTGGATGTAATACCGAACGCTCGTCTTGAAATGAGGCGAAATTATGGTTCTAACATGACGGCGCTCCTGCACATTTTTCATTAGCAGCTGAAAATCACTTAAACAGAACATATGGCAACAGATGGATTGGTGCGCTGGGCCAAAGCAGTGGTCTCCCAACTTACTGGATTTTTTTCCTCTGGGGCACCATGAAAAGCACAATTTATGAAACACCAGTTGAGGATCCACAGGTCGCATTATGACAGAAGCAGAAAAGCTCTTGGTGTATTTCAAAGAACGTTCCGCCCTGTTGGTGGTCAGCATGAAAACTGTGGTCGTATTGATGTTGATATTAACTAAGTAATAAGACTTTTTGACATTTTTCTGTAACTGCACATTGAGAAGCAAAAACTTTTGATTTATCAGTCAGAACTTTATAGGACGTGTTGTCATATGAATTACAATTTGCACATATATTTGCTTTTCTCCATTCAGCATTTATAAGATATGTTGTACGGTACATCAATTAAGTACGCGCATGCAATGTTAAATTTTTCGTTTTGTACCAATACTCGTTAGTTGAGACATTAGGTACATACTTGTCGTGTTACATTTAATTTTGACCGGCAAATGAAAATGTTTCATAGCGTCAGATTTCAATTATGATCATGCAACGCTCCTGTTATTATACTGCATCTGCGACCCATGTTCCTAACCTCAAAATGTTTAGTTTGGTACTACCTTTCTACTCCGCTTTGTTTTCCGTACCATATACCGACGGTGTCAAAAAATGTATACACAATGTCACAGTAGATATCTATTTAATATATTTCAAAGTTGAACCGAAAAACAACAGTAATGTGTAGTATGATGTTCTGTAAACAGATACGACTCACATTACATTATGCTAGCGTTGCTACAACAAAATGGAGCTAAGATTATCGTTTGAAGATCGGAAAGCAATTTTGAAGTGGTGTTGGAAAACCGAGAATGTTGTTAAAGTTCAAAGGCAATGAAGACGTGTGTACCGCGTTCTCCAGATCTAACTCCGTTGCACTTCTACCTATGGGGAACTCTTAAGGATGTTGTATACCGTAGGAAACCAGCTACACTGGCAGCACTTCGGGAAGAAATTCAAACGGCATGTGCTGCAATCACTGAGGACACTTTCGCAAACGTTGCTCAATCAGTAGTTCAACGTAGTCAGAAGTGTATCGACGCCGATGGTGGACATTTTGAACAACTGTTGCAACTGTAAAAGTCTAAGGTGATTAGTGCTCATCATTTTCTGTTTGTGTGAGTTCAGTTTTGTTATTTTAACACAGTTTTTTCTTTGGTTGAAGTGTGTACACAATTTTGGGCACCTGTATATAAACAACAAATGATGAAAACAGTGACTTAAATGCCTTGTTTATTGTCTGTGCGTTGGTTCTGTAATCTCTGGTCGTACATAATACGAACCACGTTGTCATGAATCACCCTATTGTATTCGTGTGGTTCGTATGATCCGAATGTGCTTTAGGCCTCATCCTTGTTGTTTATTACTACTAAACTCATGCAGGAGAGAGACAAACAACAGTTTTCAGTACACAGACTTGGTGACTGATAACGCAAGACCACAGTGAATGCCAGACTTACGTTACACCTCAAGAAGATATCGGGCTGCGAACCGTTGATCAGTTGGCACAATGTAAGAGAGGTGCCACGCCCGGACGCCCCTCCTACGCCCCCAGTTGGTTGTCAACTCAGGCACATCGTGACACTGTTTCAAAACCTCACGTTGTCAGCCGGAAAGATTGCATCGCCGATATGGTGGGTGGGAACGGAGACAATGCGTGAGGCGACTGGGGAACGTCCACCTGGAGTCGCACCAGTAACCCTTCGCTTCATTCTCCTCTTCCTTCCGTCCTTCCAAACTTCTTTGCTGTCAATTAATGAGAGAAGAACTTAGTCGAACCTCTGACAAAAGATGGCTGAAAATAAGAAGTTCGATGAAAATATTAAACAATTTGAAAAAAGTACTTGTTAAAGGCTATTCTTTACTTCAAATTCCAATTTGATATACTTAGTACAACAAAAGAAATATCAATTATTAAAAAAACTATGAATATATTTTCGCCAAAATATGAATTAAATTAATTATCACACATTTTTCAGATTACAAATTACTTTATGATTCAAATTTTTTTTATTTTTAAAAACATGAAAAATTTCTTGTCAAATGGGGCAAATACTCTATTCTGCAGGAATAATGAATTTTTATCACCGAGTCGTACACTAAAGTGATTGATAAATATAAAATATACAGACAAATTGTTAATGTTCGTCTGGTTCAGAGGTTATGCTCGCATTACGTACGAGTATAATATCACCACTGATGACCAAGGTCGTTAAGGCACGGACTCGTGAGCGGTAGGTCTGAGGTTCGATTCCCACCATGACCGCCCTTCCTGAGTATTTTTAAGGTTTTTATTAGTCCTCATAAATGAAAAATGCCGGGCAGGTGTCTTAAACTTAATCCTGGAACGCTTCCTTTCTTTCTTAAAAAAATCCTTTTCTAATATATCATTTCATCTCCCATACCATCAGCTTGTGATGCCTTAACAGTTGAAATAGGGGTTAAACACTATTTAACATTTTCGTATATTTAAGTGTTCACAATACAAAACACAGTAATCAAGTTAATATTATATGTGGTATTTGCTGGTAACAAACATTTACCCCATTTGACCAACATACATTTCTCCAAGTATTTCTCCATTGTTCATCATTAACTCAATATTCTTTAGCTTAAATTCCGATTTGGTATAACGAAAGCAGCTTTTTATACTAAAACGACTGATGATAGATTAAATTCTCGCTGATGTAACACAAAATAAGAATTAAATTTACTATAAAATATTTTTTCAGATTATAAATTTCTTTGCTAGCAATGACGTTCATTAAAAAAAACACACACACACACACACACACACACACACACACACACCAGAAACTTAGAGGTAAATGGGGCAAATAGTTTTTCTAGAGATAAATGTATTTGATCCAAGCGGTTTATTTTCATCGTTGAGATTGCACTCTACTCACCAATATACATGTTTGAAAAATAAAATAACACAATGAACAATGTAAGTAAAATAACAATAACTAAATAAGTAGACAGAGATAAAACAATTAGAAAGTCACAGATTTAGTTCTTGCCTAAGAAGAACACGAGCTGTCCGAAATATTGCCATACTAAATCTGTGACTTTTTATTCTTTTTTTGCTTATCTACTTATTGTTATTTTATATGTATACTGCCTACGTACAGCTGATTTTGGTTCGGACTATGCACACATTTTAGAAATTTAATTAAGTGTCTACACATTAATAAATATATTATGCCATGTGACAGATTGTTTGCGGATAATTAACATTACCCCATTTGACCAGTCAAATATCTCTCTAGGTAATTATTGAAGACTAATGGTATAATATTTTATAAGCGGTGTATAAATAATGAATGCCTGTATCAAATATTTTGGGCATTTTTTTACCTGAAATCTAGCCAATTAGAGCATTAATTTTTATATGAGGAAACAAAACTAAAATAGATCTTCGTAGGCGATACAAATAACGGCTAACTGTGTAGAAATAAAGTTTAAGCAACTCGTTGTGCACGCCTAACTATCTAGTAGCTTTAAAATTAATTTTATATTATTACATTTAAACATAGTCTTCCTAATTATTTTTTTCTCTATCCGAAAATAAAAATTATAATAAAAAATTACCATCCCACGCTATCCATCAATAAACTCTTTCTGTGAAAGCATTCATACACGACATGCATGGAAAAACAAAACAAGGTATATGAACCAAGGAACTGCGTAGTGCGACATTGAACTTGACAAAGTAAGCCGATCCTTAAAAGTCGATGACCAGTAGGTGGTAAGTATCTTGTTACTAGAGCGTGCGTTAGTCATACTTCTGAAACAAGAGAGGATCTGGAGGCGACAACAACGAGTTTGCCTGCTATGGCAACGACTGCTATTTGTTAAGGTTGGTCGTGTATTATCCCACACAGAAATGCTTTTCGAGCGTCTAATTATACGCGTTTAAACTTAGAGATAGTAGTTTATTTATTAATAGACATGCTATATTTGTGTAGAAAGGAATTAAATTATCACCATGAATTCTAAAATGCTAAATATTGTAGTAAAATAATTATTTATGTAACTATTGTATACTCTTGGTAAATGTGACACGGATGAATGCTTAGCGCGTGAGCGGAAGCGAACACTCATGTTCACGAGTGTTCAGAAGCAAGATTATACAACGTTTTATGCATTTTTAGCATTTACACATTTTTAAAAATTACTAAACATTTTCAAAATGTGATCATATGACGTATTATGTTGTATGGTTTCAAACTACTCGTTTATATGACGATGTTATTTTATTTTTGTTTTGGAGAATTCAAATGGAGGCTAATTCCGCAATGTTTGCTGTTGAAAATAAGAATATCATTCCAAAGATATTATAAAAGTGAGATAGCTGAACGTTTGTTAATTCCTCAGAAATTGAATACTTATACGAAAAAGAATATGGCAATTTCTGTACAAGGAGAAAAGACAAACATGTTAGTTCAACCAATGACAACATCTTGTTGGCATATTTTTCAAAGCTGGTAAATATATGATATAACCGTTTATTGATTATTAATATGGAAGAAATTTAAAATTGAGATTCTTGGATTTATTTATTTTTTGAAGTCGAACATTTGTATGCCTTCGACGCTCTAGTGTGTGTATTCGAATATTAAATTAGTGTAGTAAGTTTAAGGAAATTTTTGTTAGTGTAATAGAGATTAGTAATGGTTCAAGATTAATGTTTTGAAATGAAATAAATTGTTCTGTGATTAATTAATTTGCATTTTCAATGTTTTCAAGAGAATAGAAGTTAATTTATGATGATTAATAAAAGATATATTGTTGTAGTTTCAAAACATGTGTTTAATAAAACGATTCTTGTGTTTGAATGTTGGTAAGCTTGTTAGGGTGACGATTTTAACTCTTTCTTATAGGTACGTAGTTTGAAATTATGTTGTGAAGGCGATGATGACTTCATGGAATACTAGTTGCTAGGTAACCTGTGTCAGAATTAGACTAATTGTGCAAGATTTATAGCGTCATAATTAGCGTGTTTTAATGCAAGGATTACATAAACATATATGCACTAAGATTATCGTACAATTCAATAAAAATATTCAATAAAACATTCAAATAATGGACTTGACACATCGAGTATTTTCTCAGAAGATTTTCGTTTAATTTTAATTGAAACTATGTTCTTAATTATTAAAACTGGGATAACGTTTATTCATGTCCGCGTTTGGTTACATTCAAGTTAAAAAGGCGATATATTTGGCACCTGGAGACATATCAGCGATGTTGAGACATGTGTTAATACGTTTATAAATGCATCTCAGTACCCACCGCTGCCTATGGAAATCACTAATTATTCTACACAACTGCAGTATCACTATAGAATTCCTAAATAAGAACACATTTTACCGTCAAATGCGTCAGACATCAAATACATGTTCAGCATATTTGTACACCCGGAAAAAGAACGGTGATTTCATTTAAAGACCTGAGATCGGTAAATAGAAAATGGGACAATAAGAGTGAACATACAAATTTATCCCATAACTCACGGGTGTCAACGTGATATCATGTAACTGGAAAAAAAAAAAAAAAAAACCGCGGAAGACAAGGCTGGAATGAAGACCTCAGCAAGAATAATAGAATGTGAGTAATTTAAAAGCCCCGCAAATTAGATCAGCCGACTAGCAAACCGACCCGCTCCCCCCAGAATTTTTTGACAGTCGGGCAGTTGTGATGTGAAGTCGAGAATGAGATGTCATTAAATAGTGCAGTAATTGAGTAACAGGGTATCACTACGTCATCGTATATTCTTCCTCAAGGCATACACCAGGGTAGAAATTCGTGTGGCTCAACGAATCAGGTGTTTAGATGTAAATTTCCTGGCAGTCAGCTCCAAAACTCAACCAATATTAAAGGTTGTACAGAGGTTTATTGAAACAGATTCTGTGAATGTACGGAAAAATAATTGACCACTACTCATCGCTCCAAGAAAGAATTGAGCCGTATATTTGATCCCAAAATTAATGGCCCTGAATTTATAGCTTCCTGATTTTTCAGATCTTACGATTTGTGAGGTTAACCTCTGGGGGAACATTGAACAACGAATAATAGAGTTTAACCTCCGTTTTTACTGCTGAGGCGTCACAGGCGATGGACACTGATGATGCACGAGATGAAATGATAAACTGGGAAAAAACTTTTTTTTAAGGAAGGAAGTGTTCCAGGCCTAAGTTTGGGTTTCTCCCCGGCATTTGCCATTTATAAAGACTAAAGAAAACCTGGAAAAAACCTCAGTCAGGGAGGACGGTCCTGGCGGTATTAGAACCCACTCACCAGTCGTTCACCAGTCCGCGCCTTAACGACCTCGGCGGTCCCCCACCCACGTCAGGACTGCGTTCCCAACTTCATTATGACTTCAACTTTGTTTGGAAGTACTCCCACATTTTGTGGACAGGAATTAAGAAACACTCCTGTTGACCACTTCTCTTTTCGTCGTTGGTGAATCCTGTATTTAAGCTTTGTAAGGGTCTCGCAGTACACCTCGTTGTTGACAGTCATTCTTTGAGTAAATCAGACCATTAGCAGTAGGCCTGAAGTGTCCCAAAATCGTTGATCATCTGCTTGCCCGCAAATGAAGCAGCACAGTGGATTCTCTGGATGTTTCCATTGCATGGTTTGAACATTCTTCTCCTGTGTGTTGTAGTGGCATTATGACGTCACCAGCTGCCAGCTTCTGGACCTTCATTATGCATTTCCAGTGGTGGACGACAGACCTTAACTCTTTTGTTATTCTGTGCTCTATCAAATCCCGTGGAACTCAATGTGCACATAATTTTTCATATTCAAATCGACGTGAATGGTTGCGACGGAAGCCTGTCTGAACATTCCAGTTCATCAAAAGTTATGCCCCTATCAGCTACAATCAATTCAGACACAGCCTCAATGTTATCGGACGACAGTACTCACATTTCTGTGTGAAGATTCCTTGTGACTGGCGAACGCATTGACCCAGTTGTAAATTACAACCGTCATCTAGCACCTGCATGGTGTACTAGTATCAGTTCATCACCCTATCAAAGGAGTGCCCTTTGTTTGCGTGATATTAGTAAAACGCCGATATTGTAAATCATTTCCGAACGCCCCTGGTAATTATGTAATCAACATGACCACCATCCATGTCAAACCATTTTGTACAAACTTTGACTGCAGCCCGACAGAAGTTTGTAAGCATATCGTCTAAAATCTATGCACATACTTCTCGAATACGATTTTTCAGATCCTAGAAATCCCTTACTTTAGTTTTATACATTGGTAAGGACAAATCCCCAAGCAAAAGGTTTGACCAACGGCCTCTGGAAAATGTTCGACGGAGGCATTCCCTCACATCAGACGCAAAATGAGACGGTACTCCAACTTTTTGAAAGACACCAGCGTTCATACTATCATCCAAAATTTCCAAGTAAACTTTTCTTTCACCTTTGTACGTGCGAAGCCTTGCAATCGAGAGAATCTTTTTCTATAAACAGCATTCTGCAGTTATCGAAAAAACACACACAGAGAGGATGCAAAAAATGTATACACACTTAAAACAAAGAAAAAGCTGTGTTAACATAACAAAACTGAAATAACACAAACAGAAAATGATGAGCACTAATCATCTTAGACTTTTACAGTTACAAGAGTTGCTCAAAATGCCCACCATCGGCGTCGATACACTCCTGAGTACATTGAACTACTGATTGAGTAACGTTTGCGAAAGTGTCCTCAGCGATTGCAGTACATGCCGTTTCAATTTCTTTCCGAAGTGCTGTCAGTGTAGCTGGTTTTTCTACGGTATACAGCATCCTTAAGAGTTCCCCATAGGTAGAAGTTCAACGGAGTTAGATCCGGAGAACGCGGTGGAAACTCAATCGGACCTCTTCGTCCTATCCAATGCCTAGGATAGTGTCTTGGATCCAGTGCGCGGTCTGGTTGTTGTGTGAGGTCTCCCAGATCTGCCTCTGTGAACATCGCATACGGTACCATGAATCTCAAATTTGTCTCGAACGCGTGCAATTGTTACTCGCGTTGGCGGTTCTGTTCTGTACACACGTCTCCATTGCCTTTGAACTTCAACAACATTCTCGGTTTTCCAATGCCATTTCAAAATTGCTTTCCGCTATTCAAACAATTAGCTTGGCTCCATTTTGTTGTAGTAACGCTAGTATAACGTAATGTGAGTCACATCTGTTTACAGAACATCATATGATAATCTTACTTCATTTGTTCATTGCTGATTTACGTGACGTAGCAACGCTATCATAATGTATGTGAGTCATATATATCAACGCTTACTGGTTTGTGACATCATTGCACAGTACATATATTTAATTACTATGTACATTTCATTTATGACAAACGATTATTTCCTGATTTTTTTTATGAAAAATAAACATGAAGGTACTGAAAAGAAACTTTACATCTATTTTTCTGTAAGTTATATTTTTTTTTTTCTTACAAGTTTTTCTTTTCCTTAACTTCTTCTTGATCTAGAGCTTTCAAAATTTCAGGAAAATTTTCCTTTGCACTTCTGCGTAATTTAATATAACTATTTACAAAAAAAAAGAATAAAAATATGCGCTGCAATTTTCGTACAAAAATGCAAAAAAAAAAAAAAAAAAAAAAAAAAAATGAGCGCAAATAAATTTATTTTTGGAAAATTAAAAATTGTTTCCTTTAAAAAAAAAAAGCCCCTGGTAAAATGAAACCGACATAAGCAACTATGTGCCATAAAATGAACCACCTACTCCAAATAAAATTTTAGAAAAAGAAAACTAAATTTTAATAATTTGACATTGGTAGGATAGGGCATGTCACGTTCCCTTAAAGAAGCACTATATAATATTCATCTTCCGAAATAAACGCTTTTGTGCAAAATTATATTAACCTCCTGTAACAGAAATTTTGTTTTAAATTTTGAATGCGCTGATCTGCAAAACTTTTTTCTAGTAAGTCAGCATAAATTATGCATGAACAAATCAAAATATCAATTTGTACTTCTCCGTTTAACGTAGGCAATGTAAACACTGTCATTAACTCATAATGACATAAACGCTCTCAAACCCACATTTTATGGCACACATATTGATATTATGATGATTATAGCTTGCGTGGCGACTAGTTAGGGTTTAATTTCTCATAACTGTATCTCGCTCGGGAGAGAACAAGTGTCAAGGACCCGGACTCTTGACAAAAGGGGAGAGCGGGGAGATAGGCCGGGTTTGGTCTGCACACACCTCGATAATGTCACAAGCGAAGTTCCGAAAGATGACTTCATTATTTCAGATATAAAGAGTTGAAGGTGTGGTCTAACAATAACCCAAGAGCAGAAGGCCTTGATTCGCTTCTCTGCTACTGGGTCTTGTAGCTTGTCACAATTACTGGGAAATATTTGGAACGATTTACATTGACTTTCCATGTTGCAATTCCAAAATTTGTGGAGGCTTTTAGAAACCTTAACAGTATTAATTTACATCTCTTAGACTGAATTTTCAAAA
Organism: Metallyticus violacea; assembly: GCA_030762175.1. Taxonomy (NCBI): domain Eukaryota; kingdom Metazoa; phylum Arthropoda; class Insecta; order Mantodea; family Metallyticidae; genus Metallyticus; species Metallyticus violacea. The sequence goes on along the minus strand of CM060832.1, from coordinate 23,268,669 downwards.
TGAGAGCTCTCTTCAGGCGACTGACTTTTGAACATTGATTTCCGTAAGATTCAAATTTGAGTTACTCATGATGCACTAGTTACTTTGGGTACACTAAATGGAAGTTACTGGCGAACTTCATGAGCTAAATATCGCAGTGTCTACATTTTTACTTTTAGGCTTGATGAAGCTCTCAAGCTTTCCAAAAATATTGTCGCCTAAACTGAAGAAGTCTTCCAGAATTTCATCAGTAAATTCTACTCTGGCATAATAAAAGCTGCCAATTCTTCACACGAAACACGATGAACCACAAGAAAACTTTGTATTAGAAAATGAAATTCAAATGATACTTATCAAAGATGCTTACATTAGCATTAGTATATTTAAATCATTACAAATAAGTACTTTTTTTAACTTTTCCACGAAAACTTTTTTAATTATGATAATATAAAATTTTTTAAAGGTAGGTCATCAAGATATTAAGTTTAAGTTTATCTAAACTGCTGTGTAAAATTGTTGCAGGATTTAAAAGCAAATTTAACAAAATAAGAATATTTGCTGATAAAACAGGCTTTTAATTTATGAAAAATTATATAATTTTTGTCTTCGACGCACTTCTGCAATTACTGACCTCATTTTTCAAGACATTCCGTTATTTAGTCAGGAAGTGGAAATCTCGGCGCTATAGGAAATGTTCAGTTATGTTTTATTTTAATTTAAGAATACTCTTATAATACACTTGATCTATAGCGTCTCATTCAACTCAGTCGATAAATTTTGTCTGTTCAACAATAATAGTGATATTCCAGAGGTCTTTGATTAGGGTTTTTTCTAAGGTATCCACACTTATTGCAGATAGTCCTCACGCATCCAGCAGCCTAGGTATGGTTATTGTCATTCGTGAAAATCGTTTGTTTTCTGTTATCATCGGTCCAAAAAGAAGGATTTATTCGTGAGAATTTTGTCAATGATGCACGTATGGTCTTGTTTACTCTCGGAACGAGATATTTGAAGCAATATCAGGAAAAGGACGAAACAATGAACAGTGCGGATACAGCAGCAGAACTGAAGCTACACATAAAGGGGTTGTAGCAAGGAATTTGTGAATGAGTGAAGCACTCTTTCAGCGGCCGCTGTGTCTCTTGAAACAACACGGAGTTACACAGTTTCTGAACATGCTCTCTCAGATTATCATGTATTTGCACCACTGAAGGACACTTTAATGGGATATATATTACGCCTTTTGGTGGGAGCGTACAGTCTGGTTCAACTTTCATTGGGCTGACTATTCTGATATTGACTTTTTTCGAGATTTGCCCATGTCACTTACATGGATATTTGCATTCCACAAAATTTCCACCCTCACATTTCGTATCATTTCATTCCTCTGGTTCTGTAATAGGGTCGCAAGTGCCACAGCTAGGTGGCCTTGCTCTTTGAAAGGATTTCTTCTCTGGTGTCTGGCTGGAATGGAAGCGGATATTCCGAGGTACTCAACTAGGGAGATGGAGTATCACGGCGTCGGGGTGTTCTACATGGAAATATGTAAGAAACTCCATTTGCGTCCAAGCAGTCTTTCGCCCTTAAATCCTGGCCACCTAGAATCAAGACTCAAGTATCCAAAGTATTCTCCGTCACCGAATACCATCCATCCATTGGCAAGAACCAGTAAAAAACATCCACACTTTCGCCATAACATGTTTTAGATTTCATATTGCCCTCTGCGCATGCGCGCTTAGAGTTGGTGCACTTGGTCATGGGTGCGGGGTTTGACCTTAAGCCCTACAGCTATTACATTATAAAAATATCCGCTTCGCTAGTAGTTTGCACCAAGGAGGAACATCCAACATGATGTTGATCCGATTTCCCTGGTCGGAAGGTGTGAACAGGACTGAAATGCATCATATCTAATATGTTGACAGTGCTCTATCATGCAAAATTATTATTTTTTTTGGTGTAACGAAATGCTTAAAAGTGGTTGGGCCAATGTGAAGCACAGAGAGGGAGCAGAACGCCCGCCAACCTCCCCACTCATAACAAGATTCACTAAGTTGAGAGTTGATTCTTGAGAGGTAGCGTCTTCTCGGAATTTCGGTCATGGTCCTGCAAATCAAATCATCCACGACGAACTCGGATTCCGAAAAGTATTTGCACGATGAGTACCAAGACAGCTTACAGCAAAACACAAGCTCAAATGTGCTGACATCTGTCAACGCTTACTTGATCGCCTTAGCAAGGAAGGCGACACATTTCAGAGCAGAATAGTCAAGTGGATTCATCACCATGAGTCAGAATCGAAACGCTAGAGTATGGAGTAGAAACACTCGCAATCTCCGACAAGAAAACGTTCGAGACCGAATCATAGGAGGAAAAGATTATGCTAACCGCTTTTGGGGACGCAAAAGGGCCTATTCTGGACGATTACATCAACAGCGCGAGTTACAGCAAATTGTTGAACAAGAAACTGAAGCCAGCGATTCGCAACAAATTCCGAAGTCATGTATTTGTAGAAGGTGCTGCTGTTGTTGCATGGCAAAGCGCGTACACGGCTCACCAAACCGTTCAAACCATCAACCAGGCGGGTTTTGAGGCAATGGAACATCCTCCCTACAGCCCAGATCTCGCTCCCTCCCTCCGACTTTCATCTGTGTGGGCCGCTCAAGAATACTTTGCGCTTTGTCGTTCTTTGACGAACTTAGCCACGCAAGAAGCGGACAAAAGCGACTTCGCAACCAACCGAAAACCTTCTTGGAAGGAATACGCAAACTTGTGTTTCGCTGGAACCAAGTGCACCGAAGCTATATAGAAAATTATGTAATTTTTTTTTTAAAATAAAGTGTAGATAATCTTTTACTCACCCTCGTATGTGCATCTGCTTCTCCCCCACTACCTTGATATGACGCTAGCGTAGCCATGTAGAAACACTAACTAAAGACACACTCATAGAAACAGCTGTGACAGACTGCATTGATAATGGGTATAATATATATATATATATATATATATATATATATATATAAAACCAATTAATGTTAAGATAAATTAGACAGAATCCTCGCTGGCACACCTCACTTGAGTCAACCCAGTTCGGTAGCGCTCACGTTCGTGAGTTGACGGCAACACTCGGTTCAAAACCGATAATTCCTTGATTGTCGGCAAACGTAAAATAAACACGTAATAGTTCAGTACACTTAAAAATTGCAGTAGTGTTAAGCATAGTTAAGTTGCACATTATCGTCCTCTCGAAGCCGACACCCTTTCACCACTTCTTCAAGGCAAGATGTGCCGGCTAACAATCCATTTAAACTGAATCACGGTAAAATACAAATATATCTAATCACTATAAAATATTCAATTTCCTGTTGTATTTTAATACGCCCTCATATATAATTATGCAAAACAGCGATTTTACCATTTTACAAAAATTGTAACATTTTGTTAAATTTTTTAAAACTTTGAAAGGTAATATTGTTAAAGAATAAATGTAATAAAATTGAATTAATTATCGCAAGAAATATCACTGAGACCCTTGGGTGATATTTATTAAACTATTTCACGAATAAAATAAGAATTTAAATATAATTCCCCTAAACTTGGGTTACAAAATTGTAATAATTGTACATTTGCATTATGAATACCTAACCTTAACAAGCCTTCTTGCAACAGACGAATGTCGATTGTTAGTAGCCGATAGAAAAGAACAAAATACGGGTTTAGGACAATTTCATGAATAGAACAAGAACAAATGGAACATATTTTAAAATTCGCGCACAGAATATTAAACTGTATAAATGTTATATTTATGAATATTTACCTATTCAGAAACCGCTACGGTTAGATTTTATAATACCAACTGAAAAAAACAAAACAGATATGACATTTGAACATTCTGAACAATGTGCTTATTAAAGTTTATGGTTGCTTAGGCAGATATTGTTACATATTTTATAAAATGATTTCAGACTGTATGGATGAATATGCAATAATAATAATTTCTTGCGTGAATAAACATTAAGTAAGGTAAATGTACATTTATTGATAAAAAAAAAAAAGAGAAAAGAAAAGGTCAGTGATGCGTGTTCAGGAATTATATAGTGGAGGTATAGAGTTGGCTACACTGACCAGAAACAAATACGCTTCATGATAAAACGGGTTTACTGAAACTTTAAGATAATTTCACAGCGATATTGGTCTGTGATTGGTCAAAATTCAACATCTTGTTTCATTTAATTGTCGATTTTATGATGACGTCACATAACTGAAATATTCTAAGTAATATTTAATAATATTTGTGAATTTTAACTGTAGTATTTCAGAGTTCTTCGTATTTTATCTGGAACTATAAAATAATTCTAAATGAATTATTAGAATTAATAAAAGTTAAAATGACAATTTTCCCAAAAACTCACCATCTGCATAAACAAATGCTAGGCGTTTGTACGTGCGTTAATTATCGGGGCGTTGCCAAGCGATGTGCAGTGGCAACATTATGAACAAATCAATCGCAATACGATAAAAACTTGTAATTGGGGACTAGCAACTGATGGGAATAATAAAACAGCAGGCTTGCCAACTCACGGGACGTGCGCATAAAAGGAAAATAGGAGAATTAACATTATTGCACGGTTTTGACATTCAGTAGCAGCGTTGGCACAAGATCAAACACGGCCTTCTGGGAATCGCATTCGTTACCTGCTGTTTACACCGCATAATGCAATAACAGTTGAAGGCGACATGGGGCTCCCGCTGATTTAAAGTTTTTAAAATATTTTCGCTCGGGCGAAAAGACGTCCGGAATATTAATTTGCAATAACTTTCTAAGTAACCGAATACTATTTTTCATAATTTTTTTCAAACGATAATTTTTCATTAAAATGTTATCTTATTTTGAACATGCTAATTTATGTTAAAATAACTTCTGGAAATGCGGTACAAATGCTCAAAAACATCTACAGGATTTCACGATTTTTGCTAAAAGCATATGTCCTGGATATCAAAGTTAGCTATGCTTTTTGTTTCAAATATTTTAAAGATAACCTCAAACTAAAATTTGGATGGTCACACATAGCATGTACTGTTTCTGTAAAGAGCAATTTTAAGGTTAAGGCTCCCCACTCAAATGCTGCTGCAGCTACTGAAGTGGTTCCCCACATTGTCAATGAAATGGTTGGAAAGACTATACGAGGCTCTGGTTGAGTCGAAGATGATGTATGCAGTGGAAATTTGGGGAGTGTCAAAGTGGTTGATGTACATAGAATGTTTTGTAGAGAGGTTCTCGGGTTACCAAAACGTTCACTGAGGGGGTAAGTATGGTAGAATTACGAAGAGCTAGAAGGAAAGAGAGAATCTTAACATGTTGGTACAGTAGATGTTGGAAACTAGACAATATTGATATACTAAAATAACATCTTATGTACCAATAGTAGTACAGGGAAGGGAGTGTTGGCTTGGAAAGGTGAGAAAACTATTAGAAGAAATTGGAATGGAAGATGTATGGCGATTGGGTGAAAATAATATTTGTGGATTTTGGAAAGAAGTGAGAGAGAGATGGGGGGGGGGGGTAAAAGACATAGAGAGGCAAGAGATCTGGGCTAGCTTAAAGGATAAATGTTTTTTAGATTTATATAAAGCAGCATCATAAGATGCTCTTCTCTATTTGCTCCTCATTTCATGACTACCTACTATTCAAACGCTCTAGGGAATAATAGGCTAACAATAAATGTAACAAAGTCAAGAATTGCAGCCATGCATTTAAGGTAATAAACGATACCTTCCTATAAAGTTACCAGTGAAACAAGAGAACAGATTTGCACTCGAACCTAAATGTGCGCATTAGATTCGCAAGAATACGGCATTACTTTAAATGGAACAAATAAAAAATTACAAGCGAAGTAAAGTAAATAATACACAATATTACAGCAAAAGCAGCATTAAAGTTTAATAGCGAAATATGAAGCGGCGCAGATGAGATTAGGTGACTATTTAGCGAATAAAACACTAACAAATCAAATAATATGTCCATAAAATTCGCATACAGCTATGAGTGCCCAATCCGGATTTTTAAATTCAGTTAAGAGTTAAACAGATAAAAACCGAAATAAAAACGATTTGAGGCATATATTGCGTTATTTTTTCATTGAATCTCTTAGGTAACAAACCGAAGACAACTGAAGCGCGAAATATAACATTAATTATATGTACAAATAATTAAAATGCAGTTATAAAAAGAAAATAATATTAATTAAACTATTTCCACACACTATTTCTATTTTGTTTAGTATTTTTTAAGCCATACCTCTGAATAATAAGATCAATTTGTGCATATTACGTTTCGCCAAAACGTTTTCAACTGCTCGACATTTTGATTATTAATGCTGATGTTTTACCGAAATAAGCTATAAAGATATTTCATTGCGCTCTTCTGATGAATGAAACGTCTTGATTAGTTACAAGTCTATCATTAGACCGCGGAGGCAGCCGCCATAATTATATTGCATATTGTTGAGGGTGATGTTACAGAAGATGCGCAGTTTCTTTCAAAGATTATTACTGCTGATGAAACTTGCATACACCATTTCGATCCTGAGAGAGGGAGAGAGAGAGAGAGAGAGAGTTGCTTCCGCTAGATTGTTGTTTTGTTTTATTTATGGGCACTCTTTACATTCTCAGGTCATCAGCGTCCCAATCAATTCAGGGTGTTAAACAGCCGACAAACTTTACTCTTTCAAGTTTGAAGTTCTTTTTCATGCCGTAAAAGTAAAACACGGGACCCATAGCTTTACTTTCCTTCCGAAGGAAGTCATACTTAGAATTTTTACGCCCGAAAAAATACATCGGTCCTGGCCGGGATTGAACCCGTGATCTTGGGTTTAGAAGGCAAGTATGGTTACCACTACACCACAGGACCGATTGCTTCTGCGGGAAAGGTATTGTCATTTCAATTTGATATTCAAGGAATGGTTTACCACCATGTCGAACCTGCACATTCTACTGTAACTGTGCAGTACTACAGAGATGGCCTAAAAACTCTGCTGGATCATATCAGACGCTCGCCAAAGGTCACATTTCCGTACAACAAGCTGGATGCTGCACCAAGATAATGCACAGACACGCGGTCGCAAAGTTGTTGCTGAATATTTCACATAAATAAACGGAAGTGTGTCCCTCATCCTTCCTGTAGTCCAGATTAGGCCCTATCCACTTTTTGCCTTTACCCCAAATTGAAGAAACAGTTTTTGCATTATGAGGTAGCTGTAGAGTGCGTTCAATTGTAGGTAACTTTTGAACAGAAAGGAGTGAGGGTATATTTTGTCTAGCGCAGAAAAAACAAATATATGAAGTCAGAAACTTATAGCCCAAAATACTTTTTTGACGTTATAGTTTTGTTAACCGTTCTCAAAATTAAGTATCACAGAGTTTCGTCACTATTTGAATAAGTGGCATTTTTAATATTTTATCTGATAACTTCAGAGAGACCATGGAGCCCCCAATCTATATGTGCGCCACTCCAGATTGGTCATGTTGAAAATTATCATACGTTGTTCGTTTTGAGCACACCTTAACCAATGATTACGACTGTTTCAACACTTAAGAATCATACTGACCCTTGATGTGTCTGAAATCACCCAATGTCCCGTTACAGACCAGACACCTTCGTAAATAAAAGTCGCCTGCAGCTTCTCATTAGAGAGAGATTCCGGTTCTACTTCTTGCGGGTCGCCTTTTCATAGCTCGGGGGAAGACCACGGTATTCTTTCAGTTATTTTCTCTACTAGGATTGTCTGAAGATATTCTTCGTGCCCCAAAACTATTGATTTCCTGTCCTATACACCCCAAATCACTTAACATTCGAATATTTCCTGAAGGAGGTAAGTTATTCGCAAAATTATTTTATGTCCAAACATTTTTGTTAAGGTCATTTGTAGAAGTTTTTGACTTTATGCGTATTATTAAATTACATATTTTGCAGATGATGCCCATATGTAGTTTTTGTTTATTTGGGGAGTTTAAATGGATATCAATGAGACATAAAATATGGTCATCATTTTTTTTTTTTTTTTTTTTTTTTTTTTTTTTTTTTTTTTACGGACGCTCTTTAATATCTCAGGTCATCAGCATTTCGTTCAAATCAGGACGTGAAACGGCCGGTGAATTTTGCTCAGAGGCCTCTTCTTTCAGACTTGAGGTTCTTTTTCGTGCCGTAAATGTACCACAAGGGACCCACGGCTTTACTTCCCTTCCGAAGGAAGTCATACTTACGGTTTTTACGTCCAAAAAGTCCATCGATCCTAGCCGGGTTTGAACCCGCGATCTTGGGTTTAGGAGGCAAGTATGGTTACCACTACACCACCCGGACCGACGGGATCATGCTGCATCGCAAAATACACACTCTTATCATTTTGTTATTAGCCACAACTTGCATATTTTTAAGTTCACATAAGCTTTTCTTAAAAAAATATGTAAGATATAGTTATGAACTTTCATTGCTGCATAGCTGGTGAGTTTTTAACTTATGTATGCATCAGAATTCTGAACAAAAATATTTGAAATTTATATAATATAACAACAGACTATACAAATATTTTCAAATTTTAAACTTATGTTTTAAATTACATATTATTATACTAGCAATGTTAAACAACATTTTTTCTAACTGATTTTAAAATTGGAGGATTTTTAATAGTGTTTAACGCCCGTTTTTACTACTGAGACACCAAGGCGATGGACACTGATAATACATGAGATGAAATGAAATGATAAATTGGGAAAGAAGGATTTTTTTTTAAGGAAGGAAGCATTCCAGACCTAAGTTTAGGATACCTCCCCGGCATTTGCCAGTTATGAGAACTGAGGAAAACCTGGAAAAAACCTCAGTCAGGGAGGATGGTCCTGGTGGGAATCGAACTCTAGACCTCCCGCTCACGAGTTCGCGCCTTAACAACCTCGGCGTCGGTCTTGGTGGTGTAGTGGTTACCATACTTGCCTCCTAAACCCAAGATCGCGAGTTTGAACCCGGCCGGGACCGATGGATTTTTTCGGGGCGTAAAAATACTAAGTATGGTTTCCTTCGGAAGGGAAGTAAAGCCGTGGGTCCCGTGTCGTACATTTACGGCACGAAAAAGAACCTCAAGCCTGAAAGAGAGGCCTCTGATCAAAATTTGTCGGCCGTCGGCCATTTCACGCCCTGAATTGAATTGGAGGCTGATGACCTGAGCTGTTAAAGAGCGTCCATAAATAAATTAATCAATTAACAACCTCAGTCACCTGTGGCGGTAAAATCGGAGGATATTAAGATTAATAGTTTATGGGAAAAGTGCACCTAAAGAAGCAAAACTTTTTAAAATTAACATTTTTTCTCTGGTTTATTGAAATAATCAGCGAAAATATAAAAATAATTTATAAATTAGAAATAATTGCTTAAATGTCTAAATTTTAATTGGGATAGACAGTATAACTTTTTGAGAAAACTCCGCTTCTGTTCTTCTGAGATTCAGCACGAAACTGCCATGATGACTTGAATGTGTTAAATAAATGGAGTAAAGCGAACAATCTTCCATTTTCATGAAAATGTCAGGTTATGTCTCAAAAGTAATATTGATTTTATTTACACTATAGATTAAACAAAATTACAGTTAGTCAAAACAGAGAATTCGGAGCAATTTTCAATAAAGACTTATCATTTACTAAACATATTAATATTGTTAGTGTACACATAATAATCTGGGATCTATTGTTCGTAATACCATCTAAAAATTTTATTTATTTTATATATTTATATGTCAGATCTAAACTTGAACATGCTTCTATCATACGGAGTACTTACAGTGACAAATATGTTAAACTTATTGAAACAAATCGACGTAAATTTCTAAAATCTTTTTCTCTTCCTAATTTAATTTCTTATGATATATTATTTAAATTATTTCAGTTTAAAAGTTTATCATACAGAAGGAATCGTCAATTGTTTTTTTTTTCTACAAACTATTATATAAAAAGCTTGAGGATTTAAACCTAAGACAATCAATATCTAATGTTCCCAATAACACGTCAAACGAATTTCATTAGGTCTTTTTTATTCCAAGGGTTAACACTGATGCATATAAATTTTCTCCTGCTCTTAGAATGCAATCTTTATATAATAAATTACATTACAGAAGTATTAATATATTCTACATGAATCGTAACATCTTCACTTTACCCTGTGATCATTTACTACAAAATATTTATTGATTAATTATTATGTACCAACATTACCATTTTTTGCTTTTGCTTTCTTTTTTCGTTGTTTTGTAATTGTAAGAATATTGTATCTGGTTAAGTGAACATTGCAATTGGAGAAACCTGCAACGTTAGCAAAAATAAAACAAATAAACAATTATGTCACTAGCAAGCGTCCGTAAATATATTTTTATTTACGTAATACACTACACTTTAAAAAACAAATTTCTTCTGTAAATTAAAATTCGCATGCACACAAGGATAGATCCATAAGTTTCCGGCCTAACAATTTTCTAGGTATGATAAAGACAAAAACTATATTTCACTTTTCAATATACTTACCCTTTATTGTAATACACTTCTCACATCTTTGAATTAACATTACAATCCCCCCCCCCCAAGTAGTTAGAGGTATTCTGCAAAATAGGCATAAACAGCATGCATCACTTCCTCGTCACACTTAAATTTCCTTCCTCAAAGGTCCCTCTTGAAAACTGAGAAGAGAAAATAGTCACTGGGAGCTAGATCTGGTCTGTAAGGTGGATGGTCGGTTTCCTGGAAGCCACATTTCTTCACAGCTTCCTTTGCAACAAGAGCTCTGTGAACAGGCGCGTTGTCGTGAAGAAGACGCACCCCACCACGCAGCTCTCCTCGCCTTTTCCCTTTGGTGGAAGCACGTACTCTGTGCAGTAGGCCAACATAGTACTCCCCATTGACTGTGGTGTTCCTCCCCTTGAAGTAAACGAAGAGGTTCCTTTACAGTGCTAAAAGATTGTGGCCATGATCTTCTTGGTTGACGAGTGACCTTGGACTTTAGAGGCAGTACTTCGCCAGGTTTAGGCCACTCCATTGATTCTCTTTTGGACAAGGGATCATAATATAGGACCATAGTTTCATCTCCTGCAACTTTGCAGAACTTCTCTCTCGTTGCCACGACAGAGCTCCAAAAATGACTTACAACAGATGACTTGTTGCTGCTTTTGGATTGAGGAAAGAAGTCTAGGCACCCATCTTGCAATAATCTTATTCATGTTTAAATGTCCATGAATCACTCCAAGGACTGTTGTTTTAGAAAGGCCCGATCTTGCTGCTATTTCTGTAACTTTGAGCCGCCGGTCTTCCATAATTTCTCCTTCCACAAGAGCGATATTTTCAGGAGTGAGCACCTCCAAGGGCCGATATGCACGCTCTTCGTCTTCAATGCTCTCTCGATCCATTCTTTTACGGTATAATATGAGGGGGATGCTTCCCCATATACACCGTCCAATCGCTGTTTAATTTCATTTGGAGTAAGTCCTTCTTTTGTGAAGAGATTAATAACAGCTCGAAACTCCATTTTGAACATGTCACAATCTTCCACACATAGCCCTCTTTATTCACCTTACTCTGAACAACTGAACACAGCGGAGCGGAAGTTACAGTTGCAATTATTTACTTAACAGATAAGGCATGACACCAGATGGCTTTTGTGAAGGCGATATTCCTTATCGGCGAGACCGAAAGTTTATGGACCTACCTTGTGCAACAGCACAAGAAATGTATTAAAGTAATAAAACAACAGGTAAAGCAATTTTTATATATATATTTTGTTCTCATTGAAATATAAAAGTCTTGAAGACAATTTACTCTGCAATTGATTATTCCGGTTACACAAGCAGGGCTCGGCCCTAGATATTTGACTTTTACAGCTAGTTGTGAGCTAAATTGCTAGCCAGATCAGTATAAAAGAATACACATAAAGTTGCTTAAAAGTATTACAAAGTAGCCAAAACTTTTTCTTAACAGTCCTTGATCTCTCAATAGGAGGAGGAGGAAGAAAAACCTTGCACACATCTCTGGACGCCATCAACCTTGCTGAAATGTTAATGAATGGTTTGAAACGTATTTTAGCTGCATAATATCACTAGTTTAATTTTGATTTTTCATTGATATTACATTTTTTAAAACATTTTTCTAAATGTTCCTTTGGAAAGTAATCTTATGACGCTGAAACAGGCTACATAATGCACTTGAGCGTGGAGCAACGTTTCGGAATAATATATTTTTGAAGGATCAAGAGGTGATGCACATTAATTACTTTAAAAATAATATACCTAACGTTTAATATATTTATCAAATTGGCAGTCGAGACAATCAGTCCCATTCTTGTAGAATCTTTGCGACTGCTCATAGATTCAAACCGATGCCCAAGAAATACCTCTCTTCAAATCACAAAAACTGTGAAAATATCTTGAATTATCTGAGCTTTAGGGAAGATGTTCAAGTGTTCCGTACACAAATCCCTGAAATGCATTTCTCACCAGAAGGAAGTTTGGGGTTATGGAGAAGGAAAGTATTCCAAACAGTTTCGACTGCGAGAGTTGTTCTAAATGCTCTTACCTGACTCAGAGTTGTCGTGAAGATAGCCAAATTAGGATGATATTTGTTAAGTATCATCCTTTAGATGGCGCTCTGTAGAGTTAAGACACGTAAGTGTAGTCACTTGTTTGTAACGATCGAGTAAACAAACTAGTGTTAACATTTTCTACAAAATGGATAAAATAGAAATACAAGCTGTGATAAAGTATTTCCTTTTGAACAGTTTAACCCCAACAGAAATACAAAAGGAACTAGATCTCACATTAAAGGATTACCCCCCTTCATTTTCGACGGTTAAAAAGCGGGTAACTGAATTTAAGTGTGTTCGTACATCCATTCAGGATGATGAGCGATCAACGGGTCCCAAAAATGTTACTATCGACAAAATTATGACAAAATTCACAATTCCATACTCAGTGATCGCCGATTGAAGATACGTGAGTTGGCTGACATGCAAATACCTCCATAGGCCGTGTCCACTATATTTTACTCGAAGTTTTGGGCAAGAGAAAACTTTCCGCTCGATGGGTGCCGTGTTTGTTAGCAATGAACAATAACGCATTCGAATGAACATTTCGCGAGTGTTTAGACTTGTTTAAACGCAGTTCCAGCGAGTTTCTCTGCAGTCCAAATAGTGGGTGATAACAGGTGAAAGTGCACCAAAGAAAGCAAAAAAGTTCCATATACAGGGAAAGTCGTGGCTACGGTTTATGGCATTCTCATGGTGTAATACTCATATTCTACCTCTAGAAGGGCAAAACCATCACCAGGGAGTATTACGCTTCATTACTTGACCAACTGAAGGATGCTATTCAGGACAAACGTTCACTCCTTGCGAAAAATAAAGTTCTCTTTCATCACAATAATGCGCCTTCATACATGTCTGAAATTGTTACTGCAAAATTATATGACCTTCACTTCCAAGTGCTTCCACATCCACCATATGCGCCGGATTTGGCTCCCAGCGATTACCTTTTGTCCCAAACCTAAAGAAATGCCTGAGTGGGCGAAAATTTACATCAAATGTATTGATTTATAAGGGGAATATGTTGAAAAAAAGTCATAAATCTCGTGTTTTCTTCGTCAGACGGAGAGTTTTTAGTACGCTTCTAGTATATGACAGGTTTCAGTTTTTTCATAGCACGTCGTATTGATTGCGGCCGCAATATGACAAGCAGCGGGCTCTTGCAGTAGAAGAACGTCATCATGAATTTCCCGGACGAGTGTACGTCTTTGGACTTTTTCGGCAGGGCAGACTTGACGTGTTTGGCTTTCCCGTTTGCTCTAGGGAAAGACACTGACACCAGTTTTATTCACGATGACGGAGAGGGACAAAAATGTCTGCTCTTCCTCGTATTGCCGCAGAGATATTCGTTCTGTGTGCCCTCTATTCCTCCATCATGATGTGGAACCCACTATGCGCAAATTTGCGATACTGCAGTTGGACTTGGTAAGCTTATTCCCTATAAAAACTTACTTTCTTCAACTGTGATTCATAGGATTTTCCCGTATAATACCATTCACGACATGATCATTATTTATTGAACAGTCCTCGTACAAGTGTTAAAAATAAGATTTAATTTGTGTATTATATTATTTTTTCATTACTGCCTATGGTATCTCAGTAGGTAAAACGGGAGTTAAATACCATTAAAAACAACAAAGACATTATTTTGGACAGTCATTGTTTATAAATTACTTAGTTAATTGATAGTTTGTTTAATAATCTATTTTAGCTGCTTTTAATAGCACAGTAGGTCAAGCATGGTACTATAGTACATCATGCATTCATTTGTTGACTCTACGAACAATTGGGTGTTATTAATGTTGCAGAATTATACAAAAAAAATAGTCTTCCGTAATACACTATGTATACGAACGAGAAACAAAAAAAAAAAAAAAAAAAAAAATCCTGCAGAGTTGAAAATATGGTAATCTTCGACACTGTGGCCAAATTGTTCGATAATTAAAATGTGTTTATTTATAAGGGAACCAAGGTATAAACTAAATTCATTCTTAAAGCTGAAGGGTGACGGCTATAGGCAGAAAAAATTATACAATTCTAAGGCAGGAACAATTTACGACTGTAGCATTTGTATAACAATTTCGTAGAGAATGTTTTTAAAATGCCTTTTTACGAGCACCATTTTATAACATCCGTTTGAAATTTCAATGGCGCAGGAGAATGTGTGCGCGCGCAGGTTCTCAGTGCCTGTCCTGGTGGTCTAGAGGTAACCATACTTGCCTCTATAACTCAAGATCGCGGATTCTATCACTGCCAGGAAGGAGGATTCTTTTTTCAGATCCTAAGTATAGCTTCCTTCGGAAGGGAAGTAAAGTCGTGGGTCCCCTGCCGTACATTTACGGCACGAAAAATAACCTCAAGTCTGAAAGAAGAGACCTCTGAGCGAAATTAATCGGCCATTTCACACCTTGAATTGCATGGGACGCTGATGACCTGAAATGTTAAAGAGCGTCCGTAAATAAATCAAATGAAGAAGGCTCTCGGCAACCTTTCCGCAGACTCCAACGGCAATTGCATTTATACATATACAGAATGTTTTGGAAATACTTTTAAAAACTTTGATGACAGGTTGCTCACATTGAAACAAGAGAATAAAAGTGCATATAAAAATATATCCGGAAATTCTTAGTTTTTGAGTTATTAAGGAAAGTTTACCAAAATAAGAAAATTAAAAAGTCCATATAAAAACATATCCGGAAATCCTTAATTTTTGAGTTATTAATGAAAGTTTACCAAAACAAGAGAATAAAAGCCCATATAAAATATATCCGGAAATCCTTAGTTTTTGAGTTATTAATGAAAATTTACCAAAACAAGACAATAAAGTCCATATAAAAATATATCCGGAAATCCTTAGTTTTTGAGTTATTAATGAAAATTTACCAAAACAAGACAATAAAGTTCATATAAAAACATATCCGGAAATCCTTGGTTTTTGAGTTATTAATGAAAATTTACCAAAACAAGACAATAAAGTCCATATAAAAATATATCCGGAAATCCTTAGTTTTTGAGTTATTAATGAAAATTTACCAAAACAAGACAATAAAGTTCATATAAAAATATATCCGGAAATCCTTGGTTTTTGAGTTATTAATGAAAGTTTACGCCAGAGTTAAAATTTACCATTTCTATCATATCTTTAATAGCGTTATTACCAAAACACATAAATGGCTAACCTTCAACGGTGTTATTGCTGCATTTTGCGAAATATATTTTTCAGTATAAGCATGCAATGCTGAGCGCCAAGTATCGATGACATCATTTGCTTACTTAACAAAATGAATTTTATTTTCGGTTACGAGCGTAAGTTGTTAGATAACACCTTGAAACGCGTTGAAGTTAACTTTCATTAATAACTGAAATACTAAGGATTTCCGGACATATATATTTATATGCACTTTATTTTCTTGTTCTGGTGTGAGGAACCGCCGTCAAAGTTAGCAAAGTATTTCCGAAACATCTTGTACAATCTGGCGATCAGGAGAAGGCGAATGTGGGCTGAAATGCGAGGGGGACTTGAACTGTTTCTATGCACGTGAAGAGTGAATATGGGGTACTCAAGTTTCCAGATGTTAAGCGAACAGACCCAGATATCGCACATCTGCTGAACTTCTAACCATGGGTGAGTATATGGCAACACTGTTATTGTTTACATATCACATTCCCTTTGCCTTCTTCTGATCGCCAGACTATATTTCGGGCGTAAAACTCCTAAGTAAGGCCTCCTTCGGAAGGGAAGTAAAGCCGTGGGTTCCATGTCTTAAATTTACGTCATGTTAAATAACCTTAAGTGTGAAGGAAGAGACCTCAGAGCAAAATTTATCGGCCGTTCCACTCTCTGAATTGAATGGGACGCTGATGAGCTAAGATGTGAAAGAGAGTCCATGAATAAACCAAATAATAATACATAATTACTTTTTATTTCAGAAAAATTCCGGGATTTCATATCTATTTTGAAAAGCATATGTACATTTTACTTACAGATGGCGTTTTAATTAACGAATCTGTAATTTATACATTTAACAACTGCTCATTAAAAACATGTGAAGGGTATAAAGGAAAACCAGCAGAATTCTAAAAAACCTTAAATGAGATATTGGTAGCACTGCGTGCTTCTCGGTCAGCTGTTTCATCATGTTAACTCATTTACAAGGAAAAACCAATACGGTTTACCCTATAGCCAGTTGAAGAAACTGCGTTTGATGGAAAAACCAACACACTCACCGCCTTCTTGATGTATACAGTCCATGTAGAAGTTGAAAAGCTATAATAATTTAATTACAGAATGTACTGAGGTTATTGCATTGTTTCAAATCGTGATAAATAATGTTTGGTGGTGAATTAATTTACTTAAACAGCTTTAACTTCTTTTTTCTGAATGGGGTTTAACGCCCGTTTTTACTACTGAGGCACCACAGGGGATGGACACTGATGATACATGAGATGAAATGATATATTGGGAAAGTATTTATTTTTAGGAGGGAATTATTCCAGGACTAAGTTTAAGGTATCTCCCCGGCATTTGCCATTTATGAGGACTGAGGAAAACCTGGAAAAAACCTCAGTCAGGGAGGACGATTCTGGTGGGAATCGAACTCAGACCTCCTGCTTGTGAGTCCGCGTCTTAACGACCTCAGTCACCCGTGGCGGTGGCGCTTTAACTTTGTAAAAGTGACATTTACTTGTCAGTGCGTGGCCATTCTTTCATGGAGCCAGACAAAAATATGGCATTGATCCCAAAGACTGCACGGGTTGAAACTCCTGATGGCTGCAGAGAGGTGATCACAGAGACCTGGGTCAAGCCTGTATAGTCTCTTGTGAACAAGAGATGTTTAAATGTTAAAATCTTCTTCCAAGTCCTACAAGAAGAAGACACCTTTTGCTCTCAGGCTAGTGAAACAGGTGAGATTCCTTCAGTCAAAATCAAAAACCGTATAGCGTGGGGACACTTACAATGTAGCTTTCTTCTCGTAATTGATAAGGGATCAAAGGAAGAAGAGGGTGAAACAGCTACAGCCACAAGATGTTCAGGCCAGCGGTATTGTTGTCTATTCCTCTGCCTAAAGAGCTGCTGGTCTTGATGAAATTCTGTGAAGATGAGGGGTCCAAGAAATGCTACAGCCGACTACTTGCTGCCCATCAGCCAAAATTATTGTCATCTGAACATCAAGATGATATCTCTAACTATGATAGTGGATTTTAGAAACACATTAAACAAACTTGACAATGAGAACAGATTAGGCCTCTCTTTAGGCTTATAGAGAAATGTCTGATCGAAGTTCTTAGGCTTTCATGGCCGGTGTCGTCGCTAGGAACAGTGTTTTCTGGGCTTGTGGATCTGATCTACTGTGTTCCTCTTCCCAGACGTTTCGTCTACATCTACGGTAGAAATCTACAGTGACAGTGGCGAGGTCGAAGGTTCTAGCGGAGGTCTCGACAGCGACTGTCGTTAAAACACTTTGATCTCGCCATTACCACCGTAGAGGAAGGCAAAACGTCTGAGAAAAAGAAGGAGTCAGGAGACCACGGCCCACAAGTCCAGAAAACACTTTATAAAGTAATGTCTGCCAACACAAATCCATACTTTTTTATAATTACATAATCCAATTAAAATTAGTCTTACAAAATCCATGGGAAAAACCAATGGAGACCAAGCACAGCTTAATTAAATAATAATCGGGCAAGTAATGCAAAGTAATGTATCTGTAGTTCCAGGTTGAAAGAACAATTAGTATTGTAATAAACTTTTAAAAAATATTGTCACTTGGAAAGGCTCAAAGCTATCCGAAATTAAGCGTTTGAATTTTTTTTCCTTCTACTGTAAAATTACGGTTTTTGGATTCTGTTCGATTTTACCCTGTACTCTTCATATGATAGCTGACGACATCCAAAGGATTTTCCAACTCGGAATGGAATTTATGAGCAACAACACCAAAGGTTCCGGCACAAGCTGTCTCTCCTGTGCTCCTGTCATCATCAAATGAAAGCTCTGCTTTTAGCTTAAGGTGTCTAAAACATTTACACCTTCAAGATATTTAACATTTCATATACTGCTGTTTCGTATGTACAATGAGAATATTTGACTGACCCAATATTTGTTGTACAGTAGGGTCTTGTTGAAAGCGTGCTACCAATAAATTTTGGTCACTAAGCACCTCAACAAATGTCTGTAATACTCGATTGAACCTAATTATTACGCATTCCTTACTGCTGGAGAATATCCGGTTTTAGTTTCGCCGACCCCAACCCAACGTGGGAGTGGTGATGGATGTTGGGATGCAGGCGAACACTGGCAAAACCAATTAACAATAAAATGTGGTGGTTGGGCAAATTGGTGGGCGGTAGACTGAGGGAGGAACGAAAAACGCACGGGCTTGTAGATCATAGCTGCCATAAAATATGATAAGCATTTAATTCCCTATTAACATCATGTATGAACGTTTAAGTCATCAACATGTCAAGAAGGGATGACGTTCACGTTGATAAAACGTAAACACCCAACTTGACACGATCAGAATTTACGATTTCTTAGTGCAAAATTGACCTGAGAAAACACCAAATATTCAGGATGGGTCTTTAAAAAGGCCTCAATACGTAGAATATTATTTACTGTCTAACATTGTAGGCCTTGTAAAGTAATCACCATTGCATTCAGAATTATTTATTTGTCTGTCAAATTTTCGTATTTACGCGAACCTGATGCGCCTACTGATGAACCTTTTTTGTGAAAATATAGTATTCAAGATAATGGCGCGCGTTAGACTTCATGGCGTGTTAAATTCGAGTGCAAATCAGTTCCTTAACTCGCCGGTAACTTTATTTAAGATTATAATTTACTACGTCATAACGTATTGCTGCAGTTCTCGACTTCGTTACATTTATTGTTGGTCTATAATTGCGTACAGCGTTTGAATAATAGGTAGTCACGAAATGGAGGGCAAACAAAGAGGAAATCTTATGATGCTACTTTCAAGCGTAAAGTAATTCTTTATGCTGAAAAAAATGATAACAGAAAGGCAGCAAGAGAGTTTAATAAGAGCTGAGAGCAACATTCTCTTGTGGCGGCAACAGAAATTGACATTATTTACAACTAAAGATAGTAGGAAGACATCCTGACATTGAAGAAAAAGTTTTGGAATTCGTACATGAAAGGAGGAAGAGTGAGCAACCTGTGACTAGTGACACCATTAGAATTAACTTTTTCTTCTTTGACCTACGTCAACTGTTCTGACAACAGCACGAGTGATGGATTTTTTCCTATGTGCCCCAAGATGTAACAAAGTTCACTTACAAATTCTATGTTCAGATCGTTTTATGAAGAGGACGGGCTTATCTCTAAAACGCCGTCCAAAAATGTGCCATTTTTTTTATAATTTTAAGTTTCAAATTTGGGGTGGGCATTACATTCCATGACGCATTAGATTTGCGTAAATACGGTAAGTAGATAATCTGATGTTCCTAGCTTCAATAACTTACAAGTTCTGATAGCATTTTAAGAATTGCAGAAAAACGTGGTTTATGCCGCTATTAAATCTTCGCACCAGAAATGTTAAACAGCAAAATAATTCGTGAAGATACTGTTAACATTTTTGAAGATGAGTTCATAGCAAATACTAGCAAAAATTTGCGCTCTGGAGTTTAGGTGTGGAAGATTGATTTGCGAACTGCAATAGGTGCAAGTTGGGTACAAACTCAGGAGAATGATGGCCGTATTTGTGACCTAGATGGCTTGTCTGGGATACTTGAGGCGGGTTCACAGCTGACCCGGGAGGAAGGGACGAGGTAAGGTAGACACCTGGCGGTCAGTGAATGCTCGAAGAAGTTGCAGTACCTAGTATTGTTTCCAGATAGAACACCTCGACGCCGTTAGAGGCCCCTTCTTCCATAATTCGTACCCTTCAGAAGATACGTTTTCATAGCAGACATGATAGAAACCTCTTCAAAGCTCAAGTCACCTTCATACCGCACATGACCCTATTCCACCTTACCCTGGCACTTAAGTTCCTATAACACAACCGATGGAATGAAATGTTATGGAATGGAACTGCGGAAAATTTGTGGCACGTAAAGGTTCATTAGTGCATTCGCTTAAGTACCACACCAGGAAAAACCCGAGGTCAGGATGACAGATCCCAAGGGATTTTCTGCGCGTTTGTTGTACAAAAGTGCAATTTGAACTTTTTCTAGAAAAGAAATTTGCAATTATTGTTCCAAGTCATGAGTTCAGAAGGACATGGCGAATTTTTGTACTTGTAGACATTATTAGATAACATTTTGCTATGCGAAAACGGAACGAATTTCCATGTCACCATAACGGTGTACTGAAAGCCCCAAACTATAGAAAGTCTGTCACGCAGGAAGTGCAAATACCTCAGCAAGTTGAATTTGTGAAGATTTTACAGAGCGCTAGAATAAAAAAACAAGTAACATTAACTTAAGATGTACATATGTATTTAATAAAATACATAACTTTCAGGATCAAAGTACATGCTTTTCCCGTATTATTATTTTATTTATGTGTTATATTGTTAGCTTAACGTCTCCAATTGCACTTATCTGTATAACAACTAAAATGAGACGTGATTAAAATTTAAACTAAATAGTTAATTTTAGACCTATAATTGCTTGTTTTTCTGTGTTCCGAAACCTTTGTATTCTCTCCCCCTGCATTTATTGTATACTTTACATTACTAATGTTGATAGAGTATATACACTACGGCTTAAGATTTGTACTTCGCTCAAGCATTCCTGGAATTCAACTTTTTCCGCTGCCGTTCTTCAGTACTGAGGCCACAGGACAGCTTCTGTCTGTAAAGGTGAGTCCGATTATTCCACCATGCGTATGCTCAGACTATTCCCCCATACTTTTTCACACAACACCAACGAGTTTATCGCTTGGCGGGAATACCCAATCCCCTCGTATGCCACATCTCCCCCTGGGACACCTTAACCGACATCCTTAGAGATAACAAAAATTCGGTTTTGTGGTATATCCCCGCTCTTAATGGTTTGATTTTCATGATTTTGAGAAACAAATTTTCTTATTTTATTTAAATGGTATACACCGAGTTTCGTTGCTAATTTTTTTTTAACTTTAAATTTCAAGTTAATCCGCACTCATAATGGTATGATTTCGCTGATTTTCAGAAAATATGTTTTTCATTTTATTTCAATAGTAATATACTAAGTTTCATTGGGAAAAAATAAAGAATGCGGCTCCTACAGTGATTTTTATTATTTATTTATTTATTTATTTTTTTCATGGTTAGAATCTTTGTTCGCTAAAAACTTGGGACATATTCTGATCTGTGGATGTCAAGGTTAAGATGCTGTGTAAAATGTATAGGTGTAAAGTTTGAGATTAATTCTGTGTTTTACATTCTTAGGTATACCCTAAACAAAGCTATGGAAGATGCATGAATTTATAAAGAGTCACTTTTTCGGTGATATTTACGACTGGCGTTGTATGCTGGGCTATACGTTCTCTCTCCACTCCAAACATTTTATAATTACAGGCATAGGTTGGCAGATTATCCTTAGGTACTTGGGTTGGGCGGTCAACAACTTGCTTGTTTTGTACCGGGGAAATATCCCGTGAGAGTTGCGTTGTAGTTGGGTTTCCGGGGCCGCGGGCTGTAAAATGTTAAACCAGCTGCAAAATGTATACGCTCTTATATTTAGAAAAGACTGAGAAAGTTGCTATTTCTGGAATTTCAGATTTAAATACAATTTTGCAATTGAGCAAACCGTTAGATATCAGGCACACAGGAGCCTTACAAATTAGCACTGGTCTTGAAAAAAATTATATAAAATATATGGTTTTGTGACGGTCGTTTTTCTTTAAGTTCATAAGTTTTTTGTTTTAATGGAACTATTTCACTCATATGACGTCATCTTAAAATCGACTAATGGAACGAAACAAAATTTTGACCAATCACAGCTATATTATGGAGCGTAATTATCGATATATATATATATATATATATATATATATATATATATCAAATCCGTTTTATCACTTGACGTTCATTTGTCTTGTGGTCAATGTAGACAACTCTATACCACTACTATATCATTTCTGAACACGCACCACTGACCACTTTTGCTAGAGGCGGTGGGAAGCTACAAAAGCATGGACAATCGACAATCATTATGCAAAATGGAGGGTTCTTCAAAGCGTTTTGGTGATGCGTCAAATGTGCTAATTGATCTTATCATTAGAAATACGAAACCACAGATTACAAAGGGAAATAGAGACACTGTATGTGATCGTTTTTTTTTTTCTTTCTTTTCTCATTTGGCACTGAAAATTCCGAACGGTAGCAATTGTAATAGTCGACCTTTGTCCATTTCAGTCTCACGGTTTCTGAATAGAGTAAATATTTCATAAATATATAACATTTTATACAAGTGTTAATATTTTGTGCGCAAATTTCAAATATATATCACTTTTATTCTTATTGTATTCATGAAATAGTCCTAAACCCGCATTTTTCTTTTCTCTATTAGCATTACTGACAATCGACATCCTTCTATCTCAAGATTGCTTGAATAGATTAAGTACAATTATACAATTATTATGCTTTTGCAAGCCAAGTTTAGAGGAGTTATATTTAAATACTTATTTTATTCGTAAAATGGTCCTAATTAAATATCACGAGAGGGTGTGAGCTTTCTCGAACGTAGTGAGTAAATTTGTCGGTAATTTCAGACCCTTCCGTGATATTACTTGTAATAAATATATCATGTATTTCTGAAAATCAATAATTTCAAAAAACATAAACCCCAAAAGACTAATGCTAGACCCTTAAAGGAAAGCTTGTATTATATTTGTCATACATTATATAAATATGTACCTGCCATTTAACAGTGATGTAAATAAATAAATAAATTGTATTTAATTAATTTCACCATTAAACAGTATAATAATAATAATAATAATAATAATAATAATAATAATAATAATAATAATAATAATATAATGTTCTCTTTCTAATAAATATTTTTAATAATATTTGGACGTTCTCTCAAGAAAGGCTTCATTAAAATATATTTGGAACACGCGAATCTTGTGGGACTTGGCGAGAAATCATTTGCCCTACTTTGGCTTCATAGTGCTGACTTTGTGATAACTATAGATGACATAAGACCTCTGCTTTTATTTTGAATTTTTATATGTTTACATTGGAGTGCAAAACTGAAAGCTATAGGCACGAAAAATTACAATGAATATAAAGTGTGTGTGTGTTAAGGCTCTAGCTGCCGCAAATTTCGTGTTTTCTCAACAAAACTCGGCATATAATGATCAATTAACAAACGATTCATCGAGTTCGTTAACCAGCAAAATTGGACTATTAGGAGCTGGGATTAACGTAAAGCGAAAATTAAAAAATTACTCTAGCGGTCGCATTTTTTATTTTATCTTAACAAAACTCGGTACATACCATTAAAATATAACAACAAAAGTGATCTCTGAAAACCAGTGAACTTAAACTATTAGGAATGGGAGTTTACCTTAACCCAGCATTTAAAATCGCTCTAGTGGCATCAATATTTGCTTTTTCACAACGAAACTCGGCATACACCGTTTAAATAAAATTAGAAAAATAGTTTCTAAAAATCAGGGAAGGCCGACCAACAGAAGTAGGAGTATACCTGAAAACCGAAATTCAAAAAGCGCTCTACCAACATCAATTTATAATTATTTCCTGAAAGCAGACACAAGAGTCACTGCTTTCTCCCAATTTCTGTAGTAATTTCTCTGCTATAGAGCACTGTAACGTCCATCACAAATTCGACTTGCTGAGGAATTCGCTTAGTTTACGTAGCTACTGCTTGAAGGATTTTTTTTTTTTTCATTTTTCTCGCGGAAAATTCGTTTAAATATGTATAAAATAGATTTTCTACTGATTTTGTTCTTTAACAAAGTTTTAAAAAGCATAACGTTTTTTCTTTAAAACCGGCTATGTCTCTATAAAGAGAACATTTTAGTAACAAAAAAAAAACTGCAAAACTGGCGGATGTTTGCGTAAAAATTATTAGACATAGGGGCGTCATATTTCACAAAAAATGAAAAATGAACATTATGTATCTCTAGTAGTGGTATAAAAACTATAACAGGCCAATTTCTATAATTTCCCCTCTGCTTTCATATGGAATTTGGCCCATATGCCAAATACGCCGTTCATTGTTGAATTCTGACATTCCAACTTTAAATATTTTTTTTTCATTGTGGTAAACTAGACATAAAAAGTAAAGACATTTAATTGGAAACTACACAGCTATATAAACGGACTAAAATATATAATCTTTTCGGGGCAAGGTAGTGCATTTGTTTTACCTCCCCTGCATGTCTACCGTACCAAAACCGCATAATTTTATCACATGCAAAACGAGTTTGGCCATCAGAAGTTAATGATAGCAAACGAACCACAATAATATACCTGAGCTGGTCAGAACGCTGTTTCTTAATGAAGAATCCGACAGTTTCTAGAGCAGTTGGGCGTTTTAGAGACAGTTGAACTCCACTTTTAAAAAAGCAAAGCCGGAACCGTTTGGCACTAACCGACTCTTGGGCACAGCATTCAGGTTTGAAAAGTGCCTCCAGGGTGCGTGCCCTAGCAGATCTGTCGCGTCTTTAGATCCACTTCGGGCATCCATAACAACTGTTTACGATGGTTTATTTCTAAGCTCCGCCCCTGATCTATTTATAGTTGACCAAACTATTTTTTTCCTAAGCACAAGAAAACTTAAAAACCACACGATTCTCTGCAAATGAAGGAAGTTTTGCTTCTGAAATTCGTCAAGATAACTAAGCATCATTCGGCGAACATGCCATATCTTATGCTGTAGTAAAAAGATCGTGAGTTGAAATATATGGAGAACATTTTGTGAAAATAAGCATGGCGATGGTCCTTGAAAAGGTCTCACAACATAAGAAAAAATAAAAAAGTGTATGATTTAGGGCTAAAACATCCATTCGTGACTAGTGCTTTGGTCCTGGTGATGTGGTGGTAACCATACTTGCCTTCTAAACCCAAGATCGCGTGTTCAAACCCGGCCAAGATCGAAGGATTTTTATGTGCATAAAATCCCCAAGTATGGGCTTCCTTCGAAAGGGAATTAAAGCCGTGGGTCCCATGTCTTAGATTATGGCACGTAAGAGAACCTCTAGCCTGAAAGAAGAGGCCTCTGAGCAAAATTTGCAGGCCGTTTCACGCTCTGAATTGAGTGGGACGCTGATGACCTGAGATATTAAAGAGTGTCCTAAACAAATAAATAAAATAAAAGTTACTGTCGAAAATAAAATATCTTTGCTCATGCTAATTTTGCCCCAAGTGAATGCAATGCTTATGTCCCAGCGTTTCTGTATTTCTCAAATATGAGCTGAAAAGCATTTGTTACCAGGCACTTCAGAATCGCCTTTATGACCTTCGCCACTACTGACGATGGAAAATGCTTCCCACGAAGGCGTTTCTTCACTTTGGGGAAAAGGGATACATCTGGACCATAGGGAGGGTGAGGGACACATTTAACATCGATTTATGTGATATATTCAGCAATATATTTGCGATTTGGATCGTGCATTATCGCGAGGCAGTACCCAGCTTATTGTACGGAAATGTGGCTTTCGTTAGCGTGTCCCTGAATTCTGACTGACTATATCTCCCTAGAGACATTTCTAGACAATAAGACTTGTGTGTTGCAGGCAGGCAAGCAAGGCAAAGAGACTTGTTGCATTGTTTAAATGTACGGAGCATCAGGGTGAAGTTAAAACAACGAAAACACTTCCTTAATAAGGAAATAAAACAAATCCATTGGTTTTTATTCTCTCGATACAAAGAGAATATCATGAACGTCCTCTTCTCATTGATCAAGATTTTCATTCTTATGTAGATTTTTAAAGAACACTTGATTGCAACAGATAACAAGATAAATGAAATATTTTATATCAAGTGCTGAACGATTTTGCCAAATTCAGAATAAATTTTGGGAAATAAAAACGAACGCTTTTATGTCATTCATTTAATGAGGCGGCTGTGCTGTCTCGGTAGTTAAAAAGGGGCGTTAAATGCCGTTAAAAAAGACACTTATTTAATGGCGCCTAAAGATGTATTTGGTCAGAGTCTTTGAGAAATTAAAAAACTTTCAAGCTTAAAAAAGACTGCAGTTTTCATAATATATTACTTTTTATATGAGCATGTTTTAAATGCTCGTTGACAACATGTATCATTGTAAAATAATTCCAGTTAAACTTTAAAATATTCTTACTTTTTTTGCATTCAAAATATTATACCACACGATCCGGTGCTGCCCAAATTTTATCAAAATTTCTATTTCTAATTATAAATGATTAACAAAAGTTGCCACAAGATTTCAGAGCACTTGTATATCTCAAAATGCTCAATAATTTTCATTAGTTTTGAAAAACGTGAAAATGTAGTATTCATGTCTATTTTTTTCTGAAATAACTAGGGCAATAGGCAAAAATTTATTTAGCAATTTATTTTCTAAACACCAAATTAATTTTAAAAAATTTATTTTGCCAAAATTATAAATTCTGCATTTAGTTCTACATAAATGCGAAGAAAAAAATTAATAATGTTAACTTGAAATAAGACCAAGTGTAATATATTGGTAGAGCAATTTATGATAACAACTTGAAGAATTATTTAAAGATTTTGTTTTTGAGTACCTTCAAGTCGCCCATGTCATTTTCAGTCGATGCATCACATAAAAATAAGAAAGAATGTGAAACACTTACCTACCATAGCGTTGCTAAGCAACCAGAGACAAATGAACGACGCTATCCCACACTTTGCAAGGCAGTTTGATTACACGAAAAGCTACCACAGCAAGGCCTGTCACTCACTCCAACTTCAGAATGGTGAAAGGGACAAATGAAGAAAGGAAGGGAGACAGAGAAGAGAAATTGAGATGCCATATGAATTGCTGTCATAGCTGCTGCTGTTGCAAATCTTTGGTTCGAGTCCAAAACATGAGCAAAGCATAATTGTAGTTCTAACACGCGATATATTAACAGTGACGTAATTTTTGTTCAGTGATTTAGAGAATTCGAAGTTCGAACGCGGAACTTGTGTAATGTGTTTAATCAGTATAACATACTTGATCTGTTTTTCTCTACTTTTACATGGTATCAATCAAAGTCAAAACTTTCATTAGCATCCATTTATTCTTTTCGCTTCCGGTGACTGTCGGAAGCTAGAACACAAACGCCTCCTGGCGACAGTTTTAAGAAACGTTTGTGCTACATTTTAAATAAATTTTGGAACGAATTCATAATTTGAAACATGTTGTAAAATGTTATTTTCATACTTTTGATTCATAACTATGACGATTTGCATGCCAGAATATCAATTACTTATTTCAGTCCCCTAAAATATGAAAAGATCAGGTGCACCATAATCAACCAGGATTTTAAGAACGAGGGAGAGAAATTTTTAAACAGGGATGTACAAAATGTTTGGCTTCAAAAGGTAAAAATGGAAATAAATGTTATTTTTTTATATTGTATTTTTATTTACTTAAATTCCTTTTCATTTCACAGAAGTAATTTTATACTTTTAGAATAAAAAATTCTTTCCATTCACTTATATTATCTTTTTAGCTCTGCCTTCATTTTCTTGTGTTGGGGTAGAGCCTTTAAGTTTGGAAATTCGATAATGAAAATAAACCTATTGTCCTGTGCATGCAACAAAGTTCATACTTAAACCAAAACGACTCTAATATCGGCTAATAAGTTTAAAAAAAATGATTTTGTTTTCCTGGATGTGAACCCCAAACCATCGGATACTAAGCCCATCACAACCTTTGAGCCACCGATAACGTTCAGGCATGAAAATCAGGTCTCTCACATGCACTGAATATAAATAGAGGGTTCGTATTTTATGCCAGCGTTGAAATCTCCGATGCAATTTTTTTTTCAAGCCTTTAATTCCCATCGTTCTTTTATGTTATATTATCGTTAACAATTGTGGGAGTAGTTGAGATGGTGGGGGTAGGGCCCTCTGTCAATGCCTTCCCCTCGCTCCCCACCAAGCCAAGGGAGCATCTCTTACCAGCATGCTGAAATATCCAGGCCATTGTGATGGAGTCCGTTGGACTTTATAAGCCGTGTTCTGGACCCTGGCAGTCGGCATTCGATCAGCTACTACAACGCTAGAAACATGAAGTGGCAGGTAAGCGAAGTTAAACAAACAAAAGAACGTAACAAAACAAAAATACTTTCATAGCGTAGGTCACGTTAACTGTGACGTTAATGTGTGCGATTTTGCTACGTAATTTATTGCTGTGCTCCTAATGCTTTTTATCTTCTTTTTCTTTTTTATTTACGAAGTCATTTGTCTCTTGGGACTATCGGATGTTTCAAAATGTTGAACCCTGGATAACAATAAACATGGCTTAAGCTTTAACTGTAAAATGCACGAATCTTCTGATAACTGCTTTGCAAAATATTAACTTAAATAGTATTAGAATAAAGGTTGCTAAAATGTGTTTTTTCTGTGGTATTAACGAAAATGAAGAAAGAATTGCATTCTTTTCCTGTAAAATATGATGAAATGAAACGTCATATTATTATTATTATTATTATTATTATTATTATTAACTACCCAGCGAGTGCGATTGTTAGGCTATTCTTAGTCTAGTTCCACGGTTATTTCAGTACTTGGTACGAAATTTAAAAATACGGTACAGTATCGACTATCCGAACTAATTGGGACCTAGAAATAACACAAGAGTGCATAAAATTGAGAAGTTTGTGTAAGGTTATGTTACCACTAAAATGCATATTTGTTATTCCCGACATGTTTTCTTTTTCTCGAACAATCAAGGCGGTCAAGTTAGGGCGCAGATAGTAACACTTTTTTGTTATTTCGTTTGTGTTATTAGAGATAGTGTTTCCATTGTATCCATTATATGCACTTACTAGAGAAAATTCATCCATTCTTTTCCTGCAAGGCTTTAATGTTATCCTGTTTCTATTGTTAACACATTACCTTTTGTTTAATCAAAGAGATACCATGCCTTGCAGTATATACAGCTGGCTCTACAAAGAACAAGTGATTTAGTACAGAACAAAAGGCAATAAAACATCACACTTTAACAAAATTCTAAAACTGAAAATTTTGTTCATGGTTATTGAAGTCATGTGATACGATAATGGGCATTAGGTCATAATACAATTGAAGAATGTAGTCACTTAAACTCCGATAAATAATTCATGGAAAGGAAGATTTATGCGCTATTCTAGAAGACCGACAGAGAGAGAGAGAGAGAGAGAGAGAGAGAGAGAGAGAGAGAGAGAGAACTGTATAATAACTACAGGTTTCCATGGTTTACATGGTATTGACCAGCCTTACTGAAGTCAGATAATTTACAGTAGTAGGGAATTTCAGTAAAGTATAATTTGTAGATTTGAACGAAGTATGTTGAGTGGGTTCAGGCTTTTGACATTTCGGATAACGAAGTTTTACTTCAGTTTTAAATGTAATGATTTGCAGCAATTTCCAATCTTTTCTTTTCTTTTATGTCAATTAAAATATAATATTGCACGGTTTTTGGATTGTGACATTTTCTAAATTCTTGCGAAAAACAGCTTGCTCAGGAAGTAATTTTGTTAGTTTTTTTTATCTTTTAACCTTGCTCTTTGGTACATGAACTTTTGGCAATTAACCATTGTACATTTATAGACAATAAAAATAAAATTTCTTGGTATTATGCATTCTCTAGGATGTTAGGCATAAAATCTTATGTTGTCCTTGTCTAACTTTACAGCACTTCCTTACAACCGAGAATCTTCTCATATTTATGACTATACAGCTTTGTATTCATTGGTTTATTCCGGAAATTCTTACCTTTAAAAATAGAATCTGCAGCAAAGGATACGCTTTACTCTATTTTGTATTTGTTTTTACTTTCTACATTTCAAGCTAATTGGTTCGGAATAAATAGGCTTTTCGACCCCGACATTTATATTAAGAAGACAAGTAAAATCTTTGTCCTTATGTTTAATATTTCTTTAACATATCCAGACACTTAGAAAAAAACCCTATCTTGTAATGTTGGCCACATTTCCTTCAATTTAACTGATCAGATCAACAGTTGCTCATGAATTTTTCTGAAGCACCTCCGTGGTCTAGTGGTCAGCCTATCTGCCTGCTAGAGGTCTCGGGTTCAAATTCCTTGAGGTAGTTGCCTGGGTAAGATTTAATCTGGAGGGTTCAATACCAGGTAACTTTAAGCGTTGTGGACTCCGGGCCCATTGACGAACTAATTTCGTCAATCATTCATTCCTCGTCTCCGTAGATCCCTTCGTTAATATGAAGGACATTAAACTGTAAATACATATTAAACATTGAATATATTTCAGTCCTGGATGTCGAGTTGAAGTCCAGATTTGAGTCACAACATTTTATAGTATTATTTTTTCGTCAGCAGAGGAAAGTGTTTTATTTAATTTGCCGTAAATGTCTTTAGACAACAAACTGATAGTTTTGAGTAACAAGCTTTTCAAAATTGTCTGGGACCAGATGTACCTACCTCTACAGGTCATGATGGGAATCGAAACCCAGACAGAGCCTTAACGGCCTCGGCCCTTTGGTGGTGGCATGTGGTAGTAAAAATATGCAAAAGGTATTGGTACTTCATCAAAGTTGCAAAGTAGAGAAAGGTACATCTGGTCCCAGATTTAATTCCTATCTGACTGAGGTTATTCCGAGGTTTTCCTCAGTCCTCAAAAATATAGCATTCCAGAGAGTTAAGCCAGGAACATTTCTTTTCTAAAATAAATAAATAAATAAATAAAATCTCTCCCAAAATATCAGTTCATCTTATTATCATCATACATCACCGCGTGTGCCTCAGCAGTAAAACGGGCATTAAACACAATTTAAAAAAGTATCAAATAGCAAATTTCGAGTCTGTCAACGACCAAGTTAAATGATTTACCTTTGGACGGTAAGGGAACTCTCTATGAAACACTTTACTCATCACAAAGCAAATGTTTAGGAATCATCCAGAGGTTTCGGTCAGCCTGTAGCTGTTAGCACCAATGTCATCGATGTGGGCGATGAAGCAAATCGAAACTTTCGCCTCAGTGCTATTGACCCTGTGTTGGGGTGGGGCGTCACAGGTTGCATAACTATGTACGTATGTGTTCTCTTGCAGAGTCCGGTGACCTTGGCAGCGGTTCTTCTAGTGGCAAGATGCCAGGGCGCGCCGCATCACTTCGCCCCTCCTCAAGTGGTGTACCTGAACGAGCAACCTCTGCCCCAACATCGGCACACGGCCAACGTGGTCATCGTCCCAGGCAACACTGCGGGGTAAGCCGATACAATCTCAGAAACGTTGAAATGTTATAGTTGAAAAGAGGTCTATCTTTTCCTTTATAAAAGTCAAATCTATGAGAACACTCAGAAAGTTTCCAGATACGGGTCAGGTGTTAATGATAATCTGAAACCTTCCACTACATTTTTGAAAGTATTTCCCATCGTTCTTCATAACAAAGACTAAAAACTATCACCGACGTTACTGATTATCCTCAATGGGCTCAGCGCATTTTCTATGCTGCAACAGTAGTCTCTGAGCAGTGGTTTTTCAACAAAGAGTGCCAGGCTAGGACTGTAAGGGGAATATTGGCCAGCTTTAGGGAAACTCTCCAGAAATGTAAGTGTGATCTTGACACGGTACAGCCTGATATCTGGGTCGATTTTTTACACATTTTTTGGTATTTTGGGAGAGAATTTGTTGCTTGGCATTCTGACCTAACTGTCCTTCGATTTTCAAGAGAAATTGATGTCTCAAGAAGGCCATCATCACCATTTTCTTCCCACAGTCCTTTGATGTCTAGACGTTCATTGGGTTTTAGTGTCTGGGAAGATCTGACGTTTTGTTTCCAGATTATACTGTACTGTATATTTGGAACACTTTGCAGCACCATTCCACTAGTCCTTTACCGAGATTGGGGAGAACTCAGCGGGAGGAGATGCCTCTACATTGTAGGTCTCCTTCTCCAGCGATGCTTTCTGCAGTTACTGCGTCTCTCTTCGTCCTTAAAAGATGCTTGGTACCTCTAAAATTTCGCGAACTATCTGGTTAATGTGCGAGAAGAAACAAGGTCTCAAACCTCTCAAGACATTTTTTCTGGTATAAGCCAATTTATAAAACGCAATCATTTTTCTATTTTATTTATTTATGGATGCTCTTTAACACCTCAAGTCATCAGCGTCCCATTCAAATCAGGGCGTGAAACGGCCTACAAATTTTGCTCAGAGGTTTCTTCTTTCAGGCTTGAGGTTCTTTTTCGTGCCGTAAATGTACGACACGGGACCCACGGCTTTACTTACCTTCCGAAGGAAGCCATACTTAGAATTTTTACGCCAGGTAAAATCCATCGATCCTGGCCGGGTTTGAACCCGTGATCTTGGGCTTAGAAGGCAAGTATGGTTACCACTACACCACCAGAACCGACACAATTATCATTGCATTGCAATGTTTCCATACTAGTTCCTTTGCGCAACAATGAATTAATACAACACCTGTCACCTGCAACCCACATATTGAAGCTGCACGGCTAGCAACTGGTGGACGTTATATTACTTTACAATGGTGTACTCATATCTGGAAACTTTCTGGTTATTCCCTGTATACTAAAAGTAAAAATATCTTAAAATGACAATATTTACGGGTGTTTTCGTAGGAAGCATGCAAAGATATAATTTTATATTTTAGCAGTATGTCTTTTTATCATATTTACTTGAGTTTGGGAAGACAAATTATCTACTTGACTCCTGTACATTTTTGATAAGTTAGCTTTAGAGCGTGTAATGATATTCCTTGACACTTGAATTTCAAGGGCCTTATATGCTCTTATTGAATAATCCTAATCTGATCTGGAGCTTTAGTGAACTCTAAAAATCTTTCCTACAAGTTTAGAAATCACATCTTCTAAGGATTCTAATAAAATCAAAGCCCCACACTCTAGTAAGTTGTGCTTTGCAATTTCTTCAGTTTGTTCACATAGATCTCTTGTGGGAATTCCATGGTAGAGTCCCATGCTTTCCTACTCATAAAGTCCTTACTCCAGGTGCTATAGGATATTTTATTAACAATTTTACTCAGTTCTAAGACTGGAAAAATTCTCCTATCTTATCTCGTGTTCTTTCTTGGTCTATTGATACAAAGCAGTTTTCGTGCTAATACCGTAGAAAGGATTTGGCTCTTTGAAGTAAATCTTAGTTCCTTCTTTTGCCAATTTTATCCGCTGCTTCATTGCCTTCTATACGAAGAGCGGGTATTCATCATTAATGTGAATAAGACTAAAACAATTACTTTCAAGGACGGATCGGTTAGTAGTAGGACGGAGGTATGGGAAGACTTTCGATGAAAGGAAGGTGGAGGAAACATTTTGATTTAATCATAAACCGGGAATAAAAGCACCAGAAACTCTGCGGATAGGTAGCAGGAACCCAGAGATGTCTGTAGGTGTACTGGAAACCGCCTATTGGGCACTAGTAAGATCTACAATGATATGGGGCAGAACATTTTGGATGGAATCTAGATTCACTAAGGACATGCTGTCTGAAAGAAATTTTGAGGCTAGGGAGCGGCACAACGAATTGCGGAATTCAGAGGGAATTCTAGGCCTACAGCGAGATCGTAGAGTATAAAAACAGAGTAGTGAGGTACTGACTGCGATTCATGGAAACCAAACTTTAATTAGGGCACTGTGCTATAATGAACAGCTGGGGTTGGTAGGGAACATGACATGGACATTCAAATTAAGAAAGGAACTAGAAACAATAAAGTCCATTTGAATGGCGTGTCAGGGGAATGGAAAGAGCGAATGGAGGAGGGTTAGAAACCACTTGAGAGATATGGATAGGCAGCGGACAGTTGCACAGTGCAGAAAGAATGGTTTCACTGGAAGTATAATCGGGGATAAAATCTGAATGGGGAATGGAGCAGTACATCAAAATAGGAACTAAACTCACTAGGCAGGAACTCGCGTGGCTCTGACTAGGGCATGGGGGGATGATTAAGATCACTGACGAATATCAGGGGATAATTTTCCTCCCTTGCGAGGAGGGGGAATCATGGGCACATATCCCTGCTGAATGTAAAGGTACGAGTGAATGAAGGGAAACGTATCTATCATACTCGTTCATGGGATTGAACAAATACTGGGCAAGGCAGGAGAGGAGAGATTAGGTAAATTTCTGACGAAAATGAGACAGCTCAGGTTTGAAAAAGTTAATAACCGGGGAGGGGGTTAGGAGAATCAAATTGATTGTTGTGTGTCATTCATTATGATATCTTGAATGTATAAGTTTTGTAGTCTACTATGAAATATCTAATCTAATGTCATGCACTAACTCAAATAGACCTGTGTATTATCAAAAGTACGTATGGTCCGTTGAACGTTGTATTGTGTTGTAATGGTACTACAACTTTCTATACTCTGATATTCAGGCACAAAGATCTGAATGGTTCTTTGCGGAAAAATTACTTCATTTGCTTACAAGTCTATAGTTGACTGAATGAGATTTAAATGTAGCTTGACTGTCAAGGTATACTTGATTAATATAATTTCTGTTCTCACAGAAATTCAAACAGATCAGAAGTGCAATTACTTTTGACTAAAAGTAAAGAAAGTTTTTAATAATCTCTGATTATGTGGTAAACTTTTTAGGTTTCTTTTAAGATAAAATTACCAATTGTTTTCTAATTTCAACTTTCGACGTTAAACTATATCTGAGAAATATGTTCCTAAATGTTTAATAGTTTTTTTTCAAAGCGTTTTATATGAGGTTATGCTTTTTTTAAAAATCGGTTTAAGCTATTAAAGTAACGCAGAATGAGTTTGAAAATAAACAGAAAAATTGCAATAAATTCCTTTGAAAATTTCTAAAGAAAGTTAGTGGTAATTACTATTTGCATTTTCTAGCCATGTACACTTCACATTCTTGCGACGAAGGTGGTTCAACTGCCACAACAACAGATGGCAGGTGGAGCTCTCAGATAAACCTTGAGCTCCTGCTCATAATGAAAATTAGGCATAACTGATGTAAAAATGTCAGATTTTAGCCTAACTTTTTAAAATGATTCACTAGAAGGTTTGCAATTTCCCAGTTTACGTTGTACGTTAGCTAGACAAACGATAAATACCGTATTTCCTATACCCCGACTTCTTCAGCGATGTTCATCTCTTTCTAAACGTCCAGTTATGCTCTCTGTATTCAGAATTCTATGGCAAACTTAATAAACGCACTAGTTGAAGCGTTCACCTTATTCTGAAATGTTCTCGACATATTCACACTCGATTCTGAAGCAAGTTACAAGAAATTTACTTCAGTGGGGGTGGTTCTCCATGACATTCTGTACCGACATGAATGGTCGAGGTCGTTAAGGCAAACACACCCGCTAGAGCCATTCTTCCCTCACTGAAGCTTTTTCTAGATTTTCCTCAGCCCTCAAAAATGGTAAATGCCATGGAGTAAGCTAAACTCAGAACAGGAGTGCTTACTTTTTAAAAAAAAATCCTTTCTCAATTTCTCATTTTATCCTCATGTATCATCAGTGTCAACCGCCAGTGAGGCCTCAGCAGTACATTATTAAAATGTCATATTCCAGAAGGAATTCCGTGTCCTTCAGACTCTACTCTGGAGGTTCTGCAGTACTTCTGACGTAATTAGAAATGAATATGAACCCCTTCTTTCGGGGGGTCATCAGGATGGTTGGAAATAGTGGGGCAGTATGTTCTTGACATTCATGGGTGAGATGATAAGTTACTTAAAAACACTTGGATTAACCTCTGCATTGGTACTAGATTTGGCCGCCCAACCAGTGGAACGGCATTCTTGTCAGATGGCGTTGGCGCATATAGGAGCTGCTGTTCATGAAGTTGTATATTAGGTAGGTGAATAAAACTACACGTATACCTTTTTCAATGTAATCTACCCATTATCGTTAATGAATCTCCGCCCTCAAAGTTCAGTTTTCAGTTTGGAAAACAGGTAACAGTCGTTGGGGCAAGGTTAATGATAAGGTACATGCGTTCACAGTAACCGTGTGGATTAGTGCATTGTCGTGTAGCAGATCAACTCCTTGATTCATCATTCTAAACATCTTTTCCTTAATGATACTCCGCAATTGCAGCAGCCATAATACCTCCAAGTCATCCTTGCGTTCCATTGTTTGAAGTCTATCATCAGAATACCTCAGGGGTTCCAAAAATGCGTTGCTTTAACTTTCTTCGCAGACTACGTGAATCTGACCTTTCTAGGGGATGCTTCACCCTCCTTCTGCCACTCTAACGCTCTTTTTGAAAGAGGTTCAGAGTAGAGGATTGTAGTTTCATCTCGGGGGACGATGGACTCCAAAACTGCCTTCTTGTTACCACAGCAAAGATTCAAACACTTCTGACAACATTCCACGAGCACAGTTGTTTTAGATAGACCCAAACATGTAGCTCTCTTTTGTCCTCAGATGCCTATCATTCAGAAGACATACACCCCCCCCCCCTTATGTTAGTCATCTTCAAGGTTCTTTGCCCAAACGAAATAATGTTCACCACTACCTCACAATGGTATATAAAAGGGAAACTTCCCCATACACACCGCCAATGAGTTATTTAACATCAATGGGTGAAAGTCTTTCTTTAGATAAAATTTTAACCACTGCTCTGTATTCAATTTCAACATCACGCTGCGTTATGTAATATCTATCTGCAGGAAAGGAAATGCAGTGTTTATACCCCTGAAATTGTATCAGATAACATTATCATTGCAACAATAAATAAACAAATAAATAAAATGTGCCTAAGCCACCCTGATAGCTGGTTTCCTAAACCAC
The DNA here is from genome assembly GCA_030762175.1 of Metallyticus violacea. NCBI lineage: Eukaryota > Metazoa > Arthropoda > Insecta > Mantodea > Metallyticidae > Metallyticus > Metallyticus violacea. The sequence goes on along the minus strand of CM060832.1, from coordinate 23,231,213 downwards.
GGCATGTATATTAGATTTTCTATTTATTATTATAACTATACAATATAATATTTCTTACTTCATTGTTTTACATATTTTCCTAATAGCTATAGTAAAATAATATAATAAAAACAACTTAAATTGAACCAAATTATAATAGTACTAAACTACCTCCCAATTTAATATTTAAAATTTAACAAAATTACTGGGAGCCAGCAAGAATTATATCTGGTAGCCAGCTATTCTATCCTAATTTATTACATTACTATACTGCTGGTTACCGGTTACCAGCGGTATGTACTTGTATCCAGTACTTTTACAGGAATTTCTCACTCAACATTTAAATATTACACTTATCACTATGTCAAATCTCTTTAACTCATCTCGCTCATACTAATCACTTTCTCTTTAATAACTTACATCACCTAAAGTTCATTTTTCACTATTAATCTTTCATACTCATTTCACTTATTTATCCTAACACTTTAACTCATTTCCGCCACGGGTGACCGAGATCGTTAAAGCGCGGACTTGTGAGCGGGAGGTCTGGGGTTCGAATCCCACCAGGACCATCCTCCCTGGCTGGGATTTTTACCAAGTTTTCCTCAGTCCTCATAACTGGTAAATGCCGGAGAGGTACCCTAAACTTAGGCCTAGAACGCTTCCTTCCTTAAAAGTATCCTTTCACAATATATCATTTCGTGTATCATCAGTGTTCACCGCCTGTGGTGCCTCAGTAGTAAAAACGGGCGTTAAACATTACTCAAAAAAAAAAAAACATTTGATTTAACTATCAGTACCCACTACTTATGTGGACGCAGAGTTACACCGAGTTATTCTATATAAAGTCGTTATAGAAAGATCTGCTACAACTCCATCTTAAGGTCATGTAACGGTTTCCAAACCCATTAACAAACCCCATCACTATGGAATAATATCGCATTTTAAAACCCACAACACCTGAAAGTTGAAGTTCTTTCGTAAGAAGTAAAGATGTTTTGAAAGATAATACAGTAATAGTATTGCGGGTTTCTGCCACATAAATATTCAAGCCAAATTGTCTTAGGAAATATTACATCTTTCGCATACCAATAAGTGATAAATTACACGCTGCTGCGGCGAGTGTAATAAGCGGGTGACCAGTGCCAAGTGGCGGTTTTTAATTGATCATCACGCCTTATTTGCTGGACAAATCCAAATATTTTATAATTTAGATTAAGGCAGAGAAAAACAACGGAGAAGCATGAAGGACAGAGTGACCTTCTGAAAAGATCAACTGCAACGTTTGGCCGAACTTCAAAAGTTTGGCACCCGTGATTGCCGAACACATCAGGAGAGACAGATGTGTTTTCTGTGACCAGATGGTCAGTGACAATTGCATGACCAACCTTATTTGTTGCCAAGATTGAATACTTTGAGGTAAACGTCATCGCCCATAAAAATACTGCGGGTAGAAAATATTTCAGGGATGTCCTTGTTTCGACTTTAAAACAATACAGCACGTGGGACAATTTTACAAGTATTATTGAAAGGTGTGGCGTAAAGACAGTTTTTAGAGAATACACCTTGTGGACCTTAATGTAAACCAACATAATTTTCTATGAATATTGTATAATTTGGAAAGTTTTAAACTTCTTATGAATCCAGCTATAATTTTATGAAGAATTAGTGTTTTTAATGTTGTTATCAAGGCCAGAGAATGATTTTTTTGGCACTTAGGCTTTGCTTCATGGCTGGCCTTTGTACCTACGCCCCAAGTGAGGGAAGTTCCAGGAGGAAGGGATGACGCGTGGGGAACATCGAGGTGACGGTAGGGTACTGTATTTTGAATAGTGTTTAACGCCCGTTTTAACTACTGAGACATCACAGGTGGTTGGCACTGATGAAATGATAAACTGGGAAAGCATTTTTTTAAAGGAAGCGTTCAAGGCCTAAGTTTTTTTGGTACCTCCCCGGAATTTGCCATTTATGAAGACTGAGAAAACACGAAGAAAAAAAAAAACTTCAGTGAGAAAGAACGGTCTGGTGAATCGAACGCCAGACCACTCGCTCACCTTAACGACCTCGGCTACCAGTGGCGGTACGATGAGGTACAGACGTAGACGAGGTTTCTAACATTGTTTCCAAATAGAACATCCCAGGCGCCGGCGGAGTTCCGCTCAGAAGGGTCGCTTTCATAACAGACCCCGGGGAAGAAATCTTTCCAAAGCCCAAGTCACCGTCACACCGCACCAGCGCACCTCACCTGTATTCTCGATACAAAGCTGTATCCTCCAGAACCGACACGTCTTTAGAGATGGCACCAACCTCCTCTTCATTAGAAGCAATAGCTGTTTCCGGACTGCCAAACCGAGGCACGTAAATTTTTGCATGGCAGTTGATAACCGGAAAAAGTCATAGAATGCCAGATCTGGATTGTATAGTAGATGGTTCATCATTGTCACTTCCCGATTCTTTCAGAAAATCCATTGTTTTCAAATGGGGTGTGTGTGTGTGTGTGTGTGTGTGTGTGTGAAGGCATTGTCAGGGTAAAGCAACAGCTCTCCCAACTCTGACTTCTTTCCGCTGATGTTCTGAAGTTTCTGGAGAAAAATTGTGGTGGAACACCATCTTCAGGTCTACATTTCGGAAATGTTAAATCTTCACCGGGAGGGTCGTCATTTGGGAAGACCTAAAACACCGATTGCATCTTTCGTTCCGGATCATGATGGTAAATGCAGCTTTCATCCATTGTGAAGAAGTTTTGGACACGTCGAAAGCTACCATTGCTGAAATGACGAACCATTTCCAGGCATAATTCCATTCTTTTTGTCATTTGTTCTTCTGTGAGGTTTTGGGGCCCCCAATTATATCAAAGCTTCCTCACACAAAAACATTTGTGCAGATTTTTTGCAGCAGATGTTTAGAGACGTCTCTATCTCCCTGTGACGTCATTCACGGATTGCTCTTCACTATGGCTTCTACGTGAGCAATGTTTTCATCTGTAGATCACTGTTGCTAAACGCTCTATTGTTTCTCGTATTTCAAGGCAGTTAATTTCTATAAACCAGTTACAGATCTTTGTATGGGAATGGACAGACTCTGTAAAAGCTGTCTGTAATTTTTTTCTAGGCGTTCTTATTGACTCAGATTGCTCTCAAAATTTTATAAATGTTCCGTCACGTAGGAGATGGTAAACTAATAAACTAAGCGAATTCCTCAGCAAGTCAGAATTGTGAAAGGTATTACAGAGCGCTAGCAGAGAAATTAGTGCCGCTAGAGAGCATTTTAAATTTCGGTTTTCAGATATACCACCACTCCTAATGGCCCGATTTCCCTAATTTTCAGAAAATGTTTTTATTATCTTATTTTAATAATATATGTAAAATTTTGTCATGAAAATAATATTGGTGCCGCTAGAGAGATTTCGGATTTCTAACAAACCTTCGCTTCTAATAGTGTGATATCACTGATTTTTAGAAACTATTTTTCTTGTTTTATTTAAATGGATATAATGAGGTTCGTACTGATAAAAACAAAAATTGCGGCAGTTAGAGCTATTTTAAATTTTTCTGTTTCAGGCAAGTCTCTACTGCAATAGTCTGATTTTGCTGATTTTCGGAAAGTATTTTTATTATTTTATACCGAGTTTAATTGAGAAAAAATAAAATTGATTGCGCCCTTTAGAGCGTTTATATAAACATTGCTTTATATTATTCCACTGCTAATGGTCCAATGTTGCTGATTAACGAACTCGATGAATTGTTTAATTGATGGTTATATGTCGAGTTTCATTGAGGGAAAAAAAAAAGAGATAATTATCATTTTTGGGTGCTTAGTAAGTAGAATCGATGGTGATATTAAGAAAGGTTTTTAAAATCTTTTCATGGATACAACAGCAATAGTTTACATTTCTTCAGAATTCGCTAAAAACATCGTATGAAACTGCTCTCAAGTCACCTCTATCTTAGATAGAACATTAAATAACGAGCGCACGACCAAAATTAACATTTTGCTGTTTCTGCAACAATGACTTTTTTTTGGAATGGAGTTTAACGTCCGTTTTTACCACTGAGGTACCACAAGCGGTGAACACTGATGAAATGATATATTTGGAAGGGTTTTTTTCAAGGAAGGAAACGTTCAGGCCTAAGTTTAGAGTACCTTCCCAGCATTTGCCATTTATGAGGACTGAGGAAAACGTGGAAAAAAACTTCAGCTAGGGAGGACGACCCTGGCGGGTTTCAAACCCCAGACCTTCCGTTCACGAGTCCGCCCCTTAACGACCTCTGCCGCCCGTGATGGTCCAACACAACAATGGATGCTATCTGCTAATTTCCAACGTGTTTACTAATCAAGACACCTTTGCAGTGCTACTAACAGGGATCTAGTATATCTCAGTATCTTCAATTCTCGAAAATTAAATTAAATTATATGTTGCCAAGCCCGCCGAGAGTACATTCTTTCCCTGGTAGCCAAACGTATAAGAACGGCTATATCTGGAAGACATTAACAATACTGTGCAATCTTAAGATTAGATTTATGTTTATATAAACAAAGATGACATCTGATGTTCCAGAATACAACAGTTCGCCGCTGCAGGAGTCCCCCTTCCCGTAGGAGGACAGTATCTCTTAGTGCAGCCCGGAGCCCCAATAATGTACCTGACACGGGCCGATGGGGATAACAAGCCCACTGATGGAGGCAGCGGAGGCGGAGGCGGTTTCATCGACTTAATCAGCAGTTTCTTAGGCTGGGCACCTTTTGGATTCGGCAACTCCACCACAACTCAGGCCCCTCCAGCTGGGAGCGGCGGAGAGACCGTTACTGAAGGCAGCACCAACAAGAAACCGGAAAAGGTATGGAATACCCGCACCCTTTACAACCATTGCAAAGAGCTTACTGTCCTATTCATTGCATGGATTTGACCTCAACGATGGTCCGCTAAATTTTGCTAAGGATAACAAATCACACAGAGTCAAATAGGGCAGTACGTAGGCTGTAGATATGTTATTAAACAACATTATTTTTCACTCATTTGAAGATATGTACTTCACTTATATTCCAGCTTAAACAACTCTTTCTTAAAAAAAGTCTGTTGGATAGGAGCTGTATTAACTAAGCGAATTCCTCAGCAAGTTAAATTTTGAAGGGTAGAAATTAACACCGCTAGAGCGCTTTTTAAATTTCGGTTTTCCTACTCCACTTCTGATGGCCGGTTTCGCCATTTTTATTATTTTATTTAAATGACAAATGCCGAGTTTCGTTGCGAAGAAACAAACATTGGTGTCGCTACAGCAATTTTTAAATTTGGGGTTTCAAGTAAACCCCTACTCCTAACAGTTCAATTTCACTCATTTTCAGAAACTATTTTTCTTCTTTTATTGCAATGGCATATACCGAGTTTTGTCGAGAAAAATAAAAAATCGCAGCCGCTAGAGTGATTTTTAAATTTTTTCTTTGGGTCAACCTCCTTCTCCCTATGATCCAATTTTGCTGGTTAACGAACTCTGTGGATATAATGATTATCATATGCCGAGTGAACACTACAGCGTGCGGAAAAACAATGTACAGAAAATTATAGTGTAGAAAGGCAGTACCAAACTAAGCATTTTGAGGTTAGGTATATGAGGTCATTATATTTAAATTATGATGCATTTATATATATATATAACTGGGACCCCATTTTCTCATCCTCAAAATGCTTAATTTGGTACTATTTTTGTACTCTACACTTTTCTGCTTTTTCGCATCAAATATATATTCATTTTCATTTTCAGTACCTAGAAAGTAGCATCGATGGAGATTTGAGGACACTTTTAAAAATCTTTTCATGGATACAACCGCAATAGCCACTTTCCTTCTAAATTCGTTAAAAATAATCGGTTCTTAATTAGAAAAGAATTTCTAATTGTTCCAATAAAAGCATTTTCGCTCCCAAAATGTGTTCCTTGGAATCTTTCCTTCAACTTTGTAAACAAACATACATCACTTGAAGCAGGGTGAGTACAGTGGGTGTATCATAAATTCTAAACCAGTATTATGAATTGCATTAAAAATAAGCAAAGCTCTTGTGTGCCGGAGCATCGTTCTCTGCTCTTTATTGCATTAACAGAGTTTGTTAATTAACGATGCGTGTTATGGTCTCTCACATTTCAAATAACCCATCGCTGAAATTCCCTCAGACTCCCAAAACTAGCTTTAAACTAAGAATAGAAATGAAGCATTTTTCAGCACCGATCCAGAAAACGTTTCGGATTGTGGTTAAACAGGGTAAATTGGATTCTGTAATAATTACACTCTCGTTTTTGTTAATACGTCTTCATTACTTGCATTCAGCATATTGAATCTTTTAGAGCTCATTAATAATGGTTCCAATTCTACCAATTGAGAAGCCTGTTAATACAGTTGAACAAAAAAAAAAAATCTATGATTTTTTTTCACAATGCTCAAAAAATTAAGACGGGTCAAATACGATATACCAGCTTACAAGTACTCTATAAATTTAAACTGAGGACGATGCAACTGTAGGGACGTGAAAATGATACCAGGTCTTAGTGATGGTGCTGTGAATGAATGTACAGGACAAAAATGGCTCGCATAGTTCCAGGAAGGTAAGGAAACCTCAAGGATGAGCCATGGACAGAAACTTCAACTCTTAGCTACTATTGAGACGAACTGTGAGGACGTGATACAGCAATTCAACGTCAGTGCAGAAACCATAAGGCACTATCTCCGCATTTAGGAAAAAGATACAAACTAATTTGCTGGGTTCCACACAAATTGACAATAGCTCTTGATATGCGATGAGAAGTGGACACTTCAAGTCGCCTTGACTGCCTATTCCCAAACAACTGAAATCACCACTGTACCAAAAGATGGATATGCATTGTATTTGGTGGACTTTGCATGAGCGGCCAAACAATCAACGCTAACCAGCTGGAACGTGTTCAAGAAAAGATGAAAACTAAGGAATCAAAGAACTTGTAAATCGGATATGTGTTATTATTTTACTGATAACGCAAAACCACACTGGTTCGTGAAACTATGATGCATCTGGTTTGGAGACTCTAATGCACTTGCCATATTCATCAGGTATTGCAACATGAGATTATCATTTTTCCTTCCAGGGACACTTTACCAATCTGGAAACTGCACTGCATGGCTTTTTTGCTTCCCGTCTTAAGGCGTTCTACCATAAAGGAATTCATAGTCTTCTATAACGTTGGTACAGAAATCCCATTACAGATGATAACTATGTTTAATACTGAATATATTATTTGTTCAGAATATGATGATTTGAAACATCTGGCTTGAAACCGACACAACTTTTTGATCACGTTATTATCGCCGTTTACCGCCGTATAATTCTTTACTTTTTGGTATGATGGAACACCATCTCCAAGTATATTAACCATATATCCTGAAATGTTCAACTTTTCTTGTGCAGATATTGAATAACAGCATGACGTAAGATTTTCTCCATATCTTGAAATTTTCTGAGGACTTCTTCTTTCATAAAATATTACTTGTAAGCTACAGGATGAACGATCCTTCGCGCAACCGGTTTCGCGGCGTACGGCCGGCAGGTGAGGCTGACTGGTATGTCAGAGGTGTGCTCCTTGCGCAAGATTTCAACTCACGCTGAATCCTCACCTTCCCGCCTCCACCGACAATGCGCTGCCAGCCGGCTCCGCGGTTGCGTCAAGCATTGCTCGCCCTATATTAAAGCTAGAAAAATTAAGGGGCATTGGGAATAATTTTCAAAGTTCCATATTTTGGTCAGGGTTTTTTTCTGAAACTGTTACTGTGATTGCATTGGTCTTAAATTATTATATATACTAAATTTCATTCATATTGGATAAATACTTTGCGAGCTATAAATTATTTCATAAATGCTATGTAGTAAATCTGTCGCATAATCAAAATGTCCCAAGTTACTCATGAATTTAAAAAATTGGTTGCCATTTTTGCACCTGTAGTTCTGAGCCCCATACAAAAAGTGTACAAGAAATATTTTAAATAAATTTTATTCGTTACCTGTGAAAATTGTTTAATATATAAATAATTATAACCTTTAAAATTGAAAAAAAAAATTGAAAAACATTGCTGATGTTAACATGTATTTAGTCTGTTGAATGTGTAAAATGAATTTTCGAGAAAAATTTAACTTTGCAGATTACATTCAAAAGCATATTATAAAAGGTACCAAAATGTATAAACACTTGAAGCAAAGAAAAAACTGTGTTGACATAACAAAACTGAATTCATACAAACAGAAAATGATGAGCACTAATCATCTTAGACTTTTACAGTTACAACAGTTGCTCAAAATGCTCACCATCGACGTCGATACACTTCTGAGTACGTTGAACTGTTGATTGAGCAACGTTTGCGAAAGTGTCCTCAGCGATTGCAGCACATGCCGTTTCAATTTCTTCCCGAAGTGCTGCCAGTGTAACTGGTTTTCTACGGTATACAACATACTTAAGAGTTTCCCATAGGTAGAAGTCCAACTGAGTTAAATCCGAAGAACGCGGTGGAAACTCAATCGGCCCTCTTCGTCCTATCCAGTGCCTTAGAAGATTGTCTTCAAGGTATGCACGCACATCTCGGTGGTAATGTGGTGGTACACCATCCTGTTGGAAGTAAAATTCCTCATTTCTATAGAGTGTATGAATGGCGGGTAAGACGGAATTGTTACTCGCGTTGGCGGTTCTGTTGCGTACACACGTCTCCGTTGGCTTTGAACTTTAACAGCATTCTCGGCTTTCCAGTACCACTTCAAAATTGTTTTCCGCTGTTCAAACGATAATCTTAGCTCCAGTTAGTTGTGCCAACGCTATCATAACGTAATGTGAGTCACATCTGTTTACAGAACTTCATAGGATAATCTTGGATTTGCTCATTGTTGATTTACCTGTCATGTAGCTATGCTATCATAATGTACGTGAGTCACATCTGTTTACAGAACATCATACTACACATTACTGTTACTTTTCGGTGTAACTTTGACATATATTAAACAGACACCCAATGTGAAAGTGTATACATTTTTTGCCACCCTCGGTATATAAGAGTCACTAATAATGCACAGCCGACGTAATCCTCTGGTTCAAAACTTGCAAGATAACATCGGCTGTGGCAAAATCCGGTTGGAAATAGAAGTAGGTATGTAATCTATCCGACAGTAACATAAAAATGATGGCGCATTAATATTTCTTGGTTGAGGAATTGACGCTGACGTCACTCATGTAAAAACCGTTGTAAATTATAGTAATAACTTGAAACTCCACGTACTCCATGCTCTGAGACCTGCGTTATCGGCGCAGTAGATAAGCTACTACTAAGCTAATTCCGCGTTCTCTTTTCAACTGTTCACCCAATTATTTCTACCATTGCAGCCCATCAAGGTGGTAGAAGCATCCTCGGAGGAGTCTCAACCTGCCAACCTTGAGACACTGGATGAGGATGTGCCTGCTCAACCTTCACCGTCCATTCCTGTAGTACCAGCACCAGGACAAAGAGTCGTGGTCATCGGCCAGCCGCAGTTCTTCGGCAGCTACGACGCTCTGAGAAATCCCGCCATCCAACAAAGTCTCAGTACGAGCGGTGCGGTGTCCAGTTTCCTAATCCTTAAGGGTCAACAAGTCGCTGATGGTAAGGTGCAAGAGGCAGATCTCCAGAAGTACATGGCAGCAGTCAAAGATGCCCAGGATGCACCACAACGGCCTGCGAACGTCTCTCCTTTCGGGTACCAGAATCTCGTATACCTCACTCGGCAACAGGCTGTAGACAACAGCGACGACACGGCTTCCATAACAGTAGAAGCGCTAGGACCAAAGCCAGTCAAGACGAAACAAGGAGAAGACAACGATGAAGAAGAGGAAGATGCCGAAGACGTCGAAGCTAATCCACCTGGCCCTTCAGTAGCCCAGGTGAAACCGCAGGCGATAGCCCTAGCAGGACCTGGTGGAGTAGCAGCCGCAGCACCGCTAGGGACGGCCTTGGTGGGACCTGGAGGTCTCGCAGTAGCAGCACCCTCGGCGACGGCTGTAGCGGGACCTTCTGGAGGTGCTCCCCCAATTCCCGGAGCTGGAGCTGGGGCTCTAAGCTCTCCCGCCGCCCTTAAAGCTTATCTACTGGAGCAGCAGAACAAGGGTGTTCCCGTGGTAAACCCAGCTGCGTCGTACCAGCTCGCCTACAACTACTAGCACCCACATCGTGTTCCTGACATCCTACCGCTCTCTGGACATCTTCCACAACAAAACCTGCTCTCTATATTTATTGTGCACATTGCGAGTTTTGCTGTCGGAAGACAAGTATGAATGTATGCAAGGTCATGACGCCATTTTTCGTTATTTTTAGCAAATCAATAAAAAAAATTGTTAATAGAAATGTTTTATTCGTATTCCATCCCTATCCATAATGTTTTCTCTCATTAACACGTATCTGGAATTTAGGTACCAGATAAAAGTGTGAGGTCAGAAATGGTTTTTCAAAAGTACTGGAGGATGCACCAAAAATACTCACTCTCGACTGATCCTAAAATGACGATATCAAGCTAACTTCTGAAAGGTTTCAGCTAAGATGTGACATTCTATCTGTGACGGGGCCATTCATGTAAGATTTTTACTGACTCTGTTGTGACAAAGATAGGGATTAAAATTCTATTAGCTTGTCCAAAAACAATTCCATTTTGGTCATCACAATCATACTGATTTGCATGTATCTGTTAAGGTTTTTGACACAATGAAGTCTGCTCTTAGATCCAGTTTGGACAAATGCTACTGTAAGAACTTCTCAATATTCAGTTATGTTATGAGTTTTAGCAAAGAATTAATTCTGGATCTATTAATGCAAGCCTTCTCCAAAATATTAACTATTGTTTATCTCAAAGCAGTAACTATTTTAGTAAATTTTAGAACCATTTGTTCAGGGACTTTCAAAGACTGGGAAATGGTAAAATCAGCTCAAAGTTCTAGTGCAGAAATCTTACAATTTGTTTATACAATCTTCTATACTTCAACGGAGCAAACAATGACTAGCTATATGGAGAAAGTGCCTAACGGTAGATTTCGGCGGTAGTTCAGGAAATTCCCAATTTAACAGTTGGCACACGCGGTTTCTGTGAGTGGTTTGGCTTGTAACTCAACAGAAGAATAGACTTGGGAAATGACGTAGGCCAGATGTTGTGGAGAAGCGGAAGAAAATGTCTTTAGGAGCAAAAAAGAAGGAAAATAAATGAGCAATAACTGCGGTTGATCGAAATAGCGGACTGGCCTCAGTCAATCCACAGCGCCGTTACCATGAAGACCAGAAGAAGACCATCACTAATGGTGAGTATTTGTGCAGAATATTTTGTTTTAAAGATGGTTATTTAGCTAATTCTGAGATAACTGCGCAGGTATTATCATCATAAAACCGGCTTTTCTAGTTGACCGAATTTGGAAGTGACTGTTGCAAATGCAGAAGGCTCTCAATGTTCGAACGGTAACTCGATATGCCTTGTATTTCCAGCCTGCATTCCTTATTTACTTTATACGCCAGTGTTGCAACATCTTTGTAGAGAGTCTGTGTGTGATGGGCGTTAGAATTACAAGATTTTTGCATTTGTTGGCGTATCTTTGGGTCGTTTATGATTGAACCGTGGGAATCTGTGTAGTGAAATGTATTTTTTGCGGGAAGGAAGCCATAGTTTAATAACAGGCCATACTTTTTCATTTATTACTAAATTCTTTGAGTAATTAAGCAATCCATTCAAAGTTCAGAATTTCACAATTTTTGAGGCCAAAGACAGTCATTCTTTTTGTATACACCCTAAATAACAGATATTATAGATGTAAGGTCTAACACATAAACAGCAGATTTTGCTTCTATCATGCTTTTATTGAGAAAATATGGTTGAAGTTGCTGGTAATGATTGAACAGCTTTCATTGCCGAATAATTTTTAAATTCTTAACATAATTCTCCAATCCTATGACCCATAGCCACGGTCAAGAAGCGGATACTCAAATAGCAGCAAATATGATCACTGAATGAATTTGAATCATGGCCTACAGTGTTTTGCTTCAGTTTCTTAAGAATGTGACGCCGTTAGGCCCGCCTCGCTGTATAAGGTAAGTCGACATGACAGAGGCGTGGTCTGTTGTCCTTGACTTTGAACCGTTTGCTGGTTATTGAACGCGACTTCGCGTCAGATCTGGTTCTGCATGCTCTGGGGGACAATGGAGAGGGGGGATCGGAGAGACGAAGAAGAACGTAGAAGTGCTGGTCAGAAAGTCTAATGTTTCATTTCCTCTCTCCTTTATCCTTCTCTTGCTTCTTCCCCTCCTCATTATTTTATTTTCTTCTTGCTCTTCTATTTCACATTTTCTCTGCGAAAGAATTATTTATGTTCAACACACAATTCATGTTTTCAGGACCACCTGCTAATTATATCGACGCTATGTTCTACAGCAACACCCTTGCACCTAGTAGCTGTTCAGAAAGTGACAGGATACAGGTGAGGCAATTTTATAATTTAAAAAATTCCATGTTGTAGTATCCAGGTATCAAATGTAGGGGATATAATGGAAAATCTGGGAAATCTTACTATAGTTTGCAGCGATACATTATCTATTATTTGAAGTAGCTCTATTAATAACGAGAGAGAGAGAGAGAGAGAGAGAGAGAGAGAGAGAGAGAGAGAGAATTTCTGTCCAAAATAATTTGGAAATTGAGGTAAGACCAAAGACACCTCCACATGGTAGGGCGTGCGAACTATTCTAAGTCGGTCCTGGTGAGGTAGCTGTAACCATACTTGCCTTCTATACCCAAGATCGCGGGTTCAAACCCGGTCAGTATCTGATGGATTTTTTTCCAGCGTAAAAATCCTAAGTATGGCTTCCTTTGGAAGGGGGGGGGGGGAGAGCCGTGAGTCCCATGTCGTACATTTACGGAACGATAAAGAATCTCAAGTCTGAAAGAAGAGGCCTCTGAGCAAAATTTGTGGGCCGTTTCACGAACTGAATTGAATGGGACGCTGATGACCTGAGATGTTAAAGAAAGTCAATATATATCCTTGCATCTCTATTGCTTTTTCTCTACATAAAATTTTTTGCCTGTTAAGGTATTATGGACAGATTTTTTAGGTAAAACCGGAATACATCTCTTCAATATTTGCCAATCATAAGCTTACCTTATTATTATTATTATTATTATTATTATTATTATTATTATTATTATATGTAAGTGATTATGCAGATTACTGAACACATTACCATGGGAAATTTGTTAATGTCTACCAGTCTATCCACTGTTATTCGTTCATCTTGCCAAACAATGACGGCAGCTCTGTGTTAAACATATTCTCGTTCACTACAATAGTGTTGAAACACGACTTCCCTTAACTCTTTGAGCTACCGAAGTGCGTGTGATAGTAGCAGAATATCGTACCTATATGCTTGTTGTAACACCACGTAAGCTTCCACACCGCATTTCTGCAGACGGAAGCAAAATTTCAGAGCAGCGTATTGTTCGTTACGAAGCGATTCCATGTTACGATGCCTACTGGTGAACTTTTTGTGGCGTTCTGTACTAATACGCATGCGCATACATATTTCCAATTTTTCCTAATAATCACACGACACCTGCATTTTTCGTGAAATTTTTGTTCAACACCATATCTCTACTTATTATTATTATTATTATTATTATTATTATTATTATTATTATTATTATTATTAATATTATTATTAAAAAACGGGAAGCCCACGTTCATGTTTAATACCGAAAGGAAAATCTACATTAAACACAAAAAAATGAAATAACTCAAAATAGTAAAACCAATTTATGTTTAGGCACGGCTACTAATTGAGGCTGGAATTAACAAACGACACAGTTTGTTTAAACTTTTAAGTCTTTCATAGAAAAAGATCACAGCTCACAAGAAACTCAGAATTAAAGGAGTTCACTGTTGAGTTCGATTATTGATTTGCATAACTGACTTTCTTTTTAAGTGTTGTTACTTTAGATTCATCCGCTCATTTTTAAATAATACAGTAGAGAGCACGAATAAGAAATTGCTTTTCTTTAGGGGAAATAGTAATACAGAGATGTATTGTTGTATTATGAAAATACATTTTTTTCTTTATATTCCTCTATTCTTCTAATACCGCATACTAAGTAAATATCCTCAAGCTTGAAAGAAGAAGCCTTTGAGCAACATTTATCGGCCGTTTCACGTCCTAAATTGAATAGAACGCTAATGACCAAAGTTGTTAAAAATTGTCCATAAATAAATATATTACTAAAAATAATGTAAATCGTTAAACACTAAATTATAATTTTGTTTTGTACACGAAAGATTTCAAAATGTAATGTGAAAGCGCTGCACTATTTTTTTCCAGGTTATAGCAACATATTTAAAGAAAGAAAGGGGAAAAGACAAAAATACAGAAAAAGGAAATAATTAGAAATGAAAAAAGAAAGAAAGTAAAGTGAAGATGAGAAGGAAGGAATTAAAAGAAACAAAGAGAGAAAGAAAGAAAGAAAGAAGGAAGGAAAAGGTAGGAAGAAAGAGTAAGAAAGAAAAGAGAAAAGAAGAAAGAAAAGAGAAAAGAAGAAAGAAAAGAGAAAAGAAGAAAGAAAAGGAAGGGAGAAAGAAGCAAAAATAAAACGAGGAAGAAAAAGAAAGAATGCAGAATTGTAATAATGAAAGCACTGTTGATAATACAGCACTACTATAGTTGCAAGTAATGTAAACACAAAATGCTATTGACCGTCAATAGAACTCTAATGGAATTATTTAACAACAAAAACCCTTTCATATAATCAATTATTTCTTAACCCTCTTTATGCCGATTGGGGGCTCAGGTTGTAACGCTTGAGACTGGCATTTGTAAGGTCCCAGGTTCATATTCTTTTGGGAGCTATACTGTTGTCGATTTTTTCGCGGTGGTAGGTATGGTGGGCTGGTGCTGTACGGGAGTGGCGGTGGCTTGAACTTTAGAAAGGTTTTTGTTTTGGCGTCTGGTATAGTAATGGCTTTCATCCGCGTCGGGGTACTTTATCAGGAACAATATTAGGGACCACGTCTACGTCCATTCCTAACCGCCCCAGTGTCTCCTTCACCTTCCTTCCTCCCTTCCTTCCTTTCTTCCTTCCTTCCTTCCTTTCTTCCTTCCTTCCCTCCTTCCTTCCTTCCTTTCTTCCTTTCTTCCTTCCTTTCTTCCTTCCTTCCTTCCTTCCTTCCTTTCTTCCTTCCTTCCTTCCTTCCTTCCCTCCCTCCTTCCTTCCTTTCTTCCCTCCTTCCTTCCTTCCTTTCTTCCTTTCTTCCTTCCTTCCTTCCTTTCTTCCTTTCTTCCTTCCTTCCTTTCTTCCTTCCTTCCTTCCCTCCTTCCTTTCTTTCTTCCTTCCTTCCTTCCTTCCTTCCTTTCTTCCTTCCTTCCTTCCTTCCTTCCTTTCTTTCTTTCTTCCTTCCTTCCTTCCTTCCTTCCTTTCTTTCTTCCTTCCTTCCCTCCTTCCTTCCTAAGATGACCCATTGGAGGCATAGGCCCAAACGGATAGCCCTTGAGCACGGCTGAAGTACCGAAAATTTCTCCGCTCTCCCTACCAATCTAATCCATTCCATGCATGTATTTATTTTCAAGGCAGTAGCAATTTGTAAAGTTATTTGGTATTCCATTTCATAATCTGATAATAGAAAAATACAAAATCTCATAGCATTAGACAGACATTTTATCTGCAATGGCAGCACTTTTATGTATGTGCATAAAATTTAAAAACATAATTCTTCTTCTTTTGAATATGGCCATAGAATTCCATATTTTTATTCCAAGTTTTTTGGAGTTAAGCTGTTATAACAACCAGCAAAGGAAATCAAACAGAAATATAGTTGAAGCAGCTCAAATTAGCATGTACTTCGTATTTTATCCACATTCACCTATTCCCAGCTTTTTAATGTGTCTTTAAAATCAACAAAAGAAATAAAATTAAAAGTGTATCGACGGATTATTTAGCAAACGGTCAACTGTTTCTTTAAAATTTTGTGGGGCAAATGTAGAAATCTAAAATGGCAATAGAATTTTTTAAACTTCTACATTTCGTTAAATGGATATGTGCTGGAGATCTATCCTGCTGGAATCAACGGGTGAATCATCTAAAATTTGCACCACAAATATTTCTGAAATGGGAAATACTATCCTTTCACAGACTTGGAGCTTAGAGAGGGGTTCAATATTGCACCCCATGCACAGATGTTAACAATTATTAGAATGTATGCTTGTTGAATAAAGCTACCTTTTTTTTTAATGAAACAATACCTAGTGACACCAATAAAATAAAACTAAAAAAAATTACAATGTTAATGGTGTTGTTGTGAGATTCTAATGCAAATAGTTTACGAGCTATAGTAATATGAACATTTTAACTATGCATAGTTGGCTGCCCTTTTTAACTGCTTAGTTACTAGGCTACAATGTTCGTAATTGTGATTATATTTCTTTTTAATACTGAGTTTTTGTGACTTCCTTGCCAGCATTTATGATAGTTCTTGAACTAGTACATGATGGAAGAGGTATTTACTAATGTTCAACATCTCTATGTTGAAAGAATGATGTTCTTTCTTGAAACGTGTCTGCTGAAAGATATTCCAAAAAACGTACTACACTTGTCTTCACTGATTGTTTCAAAATTGTTGGATTGGACGAAGGGGACCTGTACTTTGGCCTGCCCGCTTACCGGATTTCATCCCTCTTTAGTCATTTCTCTATGAGAAAAACTAAAACACTGTCTACCAGGACTACATCAGTAGATGTGAAGCGATATATTACAGCTGGCTGTTCTGAAATTTCTGCTGAAATGCTACAACATGTGCAGCAATCTTTACATGACAGGCTGAAAGCTTTTATTGTAGCTGGTGGTTAACATGTAAAGACCAGTTTTCCTAAATAAGTAAAGTAAACTTACGAACATCGTAGCCTAGTAACTAAGCAGTAAAACGGAGCATACAACTGTAGATACTTGATATTTTCATATGACGATAGCTCATAAACTACTTGCATTAGAATTCTGCAATAAATTGCATTTTAATTTTCCCTAGTTTTATCTTCTTGGTGTCAATAGGTATTGTTTCGTTTGGAAAAAAATGTATTTTTAAGAAATACACATTCTAATAATTATTAATATCTTTATATGATCTGCAATTATGAATCCTTGTCTAAACTTCAAATCAGTAAAAGCAGCATAACAATAGCACCTTTCTTTCAGAAATATTTGCGGTGCAAGTTTTGGTGATACACTCTGTATATGTTAATACTTTTAGCTGAATGCTGTCCCGAAATGCAAAAGTATAGCTGTTAAAAATAAACAATTGTAGTAATAACATTTTAATTTGTTTTCGTTATTTTCTTCAGGCTACCTGTTGAACATCAGTTGGTATACCAAGAGGGTCCTGAAGTCCTCATTGTGACACATCCTAATCTTCGTGTAATACCCCAAACAAACAGCGAAAACAACGCCGTCAAGCTCTGGTTCTCCCGGTTTCCACCTTTAATTGAAAAACTTGTACAACGGATCCAGAATTATTTCTCCACTTATAACAACGTTGGTGTCTACGCCGATGTCATTCATGATGAGCCCTACAGCTCCACGGTGACTTCATCATCTATCACAACATCGTCCTTTACCACGTCGCCGCCCTCCACCACTAGAACTACGTCAGTACCACCAATTTCTACAGCATCCTTAGCGGAGATTGACCAGCAGACGCAAGTTGCTGATGAAGGTCATTCCGGGAACAAACATGAAAGGAACACAGCAGATCAGAAGTAAATTAAATTTCTGACGCCGAGTTATGTAAAGTAGGTTTCATGAGTTCTGTCCACAACTTTCTATAAATACTGAACAAGAGTGGACAAAATCGTAGCACAAAAATGTTCAATAACAGAAAATATTTTTCAGGACATCGATTGGTTGTTCACTTAATGACAGTCTATCACAAGACGCCATTAGGCAAGTATTATTGTCTCTTAATAGCTTTCTTTGAGATGTTAGTTTTTCTAGACTTAAAACCAGAAACATCGGCGTGAAGATAGCAATAATATTTATTACTTTAAATGTATAAATTGTTATTTATTGTTACTAAACCATGTCACTGAAATAAGTTATGTTATTTGCTGTACTTTCTAATGTATTTTTAATTACATTCCTAACCAAAGCCTCCTGTAACGTTTCTAAGCCTACATTGTTGGTGTTTTAATACATTACTGAGAGCCTACGTATAAAGTTAGAACACAGGCGTCTAATGTCCTCAACAATCGCAATAGCAACATTGTCAATGATAACATTGTTAATATTATCATTGACTGAAGCTAATACAAATTGTTTATGCAGAGCCTCTTGTAGCAAATTCATTGCCTGTTTTATTGAGTTTAATTAAAGTTTCCGTTATACTCACATGAAATCTTACATTACTACTATTAAAACAAGAGCAAATAGTGGAGCCTATCGAAAATGATATAATTGGTGAAACTGGTCATTAGCCTTGCCCTTGCAGTGTGACCAACCAAATCAGACATCGCAATGGTCATATACTGAACCTGTATTGTTGCTTGGCCTGCGGGGTCGACACATTTCTCAAGCCCAATCGGTCGAGAGAGGTCGTTACCCCTGAAACTAAAATAAAAACGATTTAGCAAAAAACCGGCTCAGCCAGTTCAGTAGACAACAGTTCGACCCTCAAGCGAGGCATGGTGTTCAACCTCTGGGCCGCGACGCTCTAAATAACGATTTGGGAATTTTAGTAATTTTTTATTATAAACGTGTATTAAAGGCTTTTAGCGAATTCGCTATTGTGCTTATGCACATTTTCATCGATCCTACTTACTAGGCACCAAAAATGACGATTATATATATTGCTTTAGCGACAGCAACTTTTGCTTTTATCAACGAAATTCAATATCCATCAATCAACAAACGATTGAGTTCGTTAACCAGGAATATTGGATCATTGGAGGGGGGGGGGGTTAACCTAAAGCAAAAGTTTGAAAGCCGATCTAGTGGCCGCAATTTATTTTTCCTCGCCGAAACTCGGAATATGCCATTAAAACAAATTTAAAAAATAGTTTCTGAAAATCAGCGAATTCAGAGTATTATGAGTTGACCGGAAACCCAAAATTTGAAAATTGCTCTATATGTACTATGTTTTTTTTTTTTTTTGCAACGAAACTCGGCACATATTATTTAAATAAAACAAGAAAAATAGTTTGCCAATAACAGGAATATCGCACCATTAGGAGAGGAGTATGGCTGAAAACCGAAATTTAAAGAGTGCGAGTTAATCCAAACTGGAAATTTAAAAATCGTTTTCTAGCGGCCACACTTTTTTCATCTTTCTCAATAAAACTTAATATTTGCCATTGCAATAAAATAAGTAAAACAGTTTCTGAAAATCAGCAAAATCAGACAATTAGGAGCAGGGATTTATGTAAAACCCAAAATTTAAAAATCATTCTAGCGGCCGCAATTTTTGTTTTTTCTCAACAAACTCGTTACATGCTATAAAAATAACAACAATAAACCATTTTCTGAAAATAATTTAAATTAGATTGTTTGGAGGGGGGTTTATCTGAAACCAAACATTTAAAAACCTCTCTAAGGGCTCGATATTTGTTTTTAGCAACAATACTCCCTATATACCTTGTAAACAAAATAATAAAAATAGCTTCTGAAAATCAAGGGAATCAGACTATTATGAGCAGAAGTACATATGAACATGGAAATTTAAAAACGCCATAGCGTTTAATTTTCTCTCAATTGTTAAAAAAAAAAAGGACAAATTAACTCATAATATTAATCTATAACTGCGACGCTCATCGTATACCCAGCCGGTGTCAAAAGGGGCGGAAATTTTTTCATATGACGGTTATGCGATATCATAACAACAGCACTGTTTAACTCCGCAGCTATAACACGTTTGTCTGCTGTTAATCCTAGACTGATATCGGCTAAAGCTACTACATCACTCCATGTGGAGTTTGTCTGTGCTAAATCCTAGACTCTTATGGGCTGGAGCTAAAATATTATTGGTGCGTTGAGAAAGAGAACCTCTATCGCTACATTATCACCTAAGTATTATATAAGGCTCTGAAAAAATCGTGGCGTCTAATTACACTGGCTTGGCCCGTCTTCTACAAAAGAAGGAAATGACCAAAGGTGAGTGTTAATCATGGGCCCCTGGTAGTAGGCACACGATTCACTGCTTCCTCCCAATTTCTGTAAACTCAAAATTTAAATTCTCTGCTCTGTAATAACATTCCCAAATTCCACTTGATGATGAATTCACTTAATTCCATAGCTACTGCGTGACGGACTTTTTGGTTGTTTTATGTCAACTCAGTATCGATATGAGAGAGTTAATTATGAAATGTAAGGAACTTATAGAAAATAAAACGTTTTATTTGTCATTTTTTAATATGTTCTATTTAAATTTTTATTTTCATTCATATAATGCGGCCAACTCACAGTGTTAAAAAGTAGTATTTCTTAAAGAGAACATAAAACTAAAAGCTGACTTTATTTAAACTTTTTGGAGGTAAGTGGCCTTTATAATAGTATAATAATCAACACTTCATCGGGCGCTATCATGTGACTCTAGGGGAGGTAACTCTAGAATTATAAATTGAACGATGGTATGTTAGTTAGTGATATTCCGTCTGTCCCCAAAAAATTAAGAAACTACGGCTTTAAACTTTTTTTTTTTTTTTTTTTTTTTTGCACAGTTACAGTATCAAAAGCTATATGTCTTTGAAACAGTTCAAAATTTTTTGCAAATGTCACTTTAAAGCCCAAGTTAAAGACTTATTCTCATAATCCTTCAAAATACTCTCCATCTCTCTCCACACACAGTTGCACCCAGTGCAGTCAAAAACACTACCGTATTCGGACTGAGATATTGTCAACAGAACTGAATTTATTGCTTCAGCAAGGTTCTGCACTCTTTTAAAATGTTTAACAGCAATACAATATTTCACTCGAGGAAACAACCAGAAGTGACACCGTGCAATGTTAGGGCTGTAGGGTGGATGGTCAAGCTACTGGACTTTAACGACTTCAAATTTGCAGCTGTTCTGTGAGGAGACGCATTGTTGTTCAAAAGTAATAGACTTGAATTTCCTGTCTTTGAACACCGCCACCTCAGATCTTCAAACAAAGGATCCAAAATGTAACTGCCATAGATTCTCCATTGATTGTCATTCCTTCTGAATACAGTCCTTCACAGTTGAAAAAAAAAAAAAAAACAGTGAACATTTGCCTCTGTAGTCTTGAGTCATTCCCATTTACCCACAGGAAGTTCTAAGCTTTATTTGGGATGTGTATATTAATAAAGTCAATTTCATCACAAGTGAATGCATTTGCCAGATGTTTAGGATCATTTGGTGGAAACATGTTCAGCAGCTTCCTTGCACATTTCTTTCTCCTCTTCTTCTCTTCATTGGTTAGAGAATGCGTAGACTATTTCACAGGCTTTTAACAGCTTTAAATGTTCATGGAGTATACTGTTAATGTTGTCAACAGTGGTACCCACTTTCATACGTACCATTTGAATAGTAATACGTTTATTTTCTCCTAACAAGATCCTCACTCCTTCAATTGTTCTCTCGTTCACAGTTCCCCGAGGCCGGCCAGAGCGAGGCTTGTCTTTCAAAGTCTATCGTCCTTCTTCAAATGATCAAATCCATCTTGCAATGTTATCAAACGAACATACTTGATCACAATGAACATCTACCAAGTTCTCGTGGATTTCCAAACTTATATCGTGTGAAAATGTAGAATCTAAAGTTTCCTATAGAAATATTCATAATTTTTCACCAGCTATTGGTACAGGACTGAGCTCAACAGACGGTGTGACTATGCAAGTTTAAACTTGCAATTATGCACATTTTGATAGATTAAGGTCCATTGTTGCCAGTTGAATTATCTACATTTTTTAGACATTATTGTCCAACAATGGATAGGCTGATTGCAAACTTTTGAATGCCGCTCTAATAGAAGATAATTACACTTTCTAAAAAAATAAAGAAAAAAAAACACGGAAAAAAGGCAAAAAATATGATAAATATCAATTTCAAAACCATCAAGAATATTAGAAATCATTCAGTAGTTTTGATTGTTTAGCTCTCATTGATCCAGAAACATGGAAAGGTCTGAAGTAGAGGTAAAAGGTGTTTTTAAATTTGGATATGTGCAGGAGAAATCATTGACTTGCGTTGGAAGTTCAGTGAACGACTTGGGATGCAAATGTCACATATGACATTCAAACAGCTGGAAGTAGAACAGAAATTGCATGCAGAAGAAGTCAAAACTGAATGATGAGAATGCTCTTGTTGCTGTTTTGGCGAGAGATAGCGGGATCTGCCGCACATGGATACCATATTTGTGAGTTATCAGAAACTCACATAGAAAGTCAGCTGCGCGTTGATAACACAATTCAGTGTTAAGTGACATACACTGCTGGCCATTAAAATTGCAACGCTCATAAGAGACGTCACATTATCTCAGAAGGAGCGTATGAGGAAAATGTAACGAAAACATGACAGCAGAGGGAATTTTATGTCATACTGAGTTGGGGGTTGTCATTCCGCGGCTCGTATAGGACGAAATGCGTCCACGGCGAAACGATTGATCAGTTGGTCGAGGTAGGACAAACACACAGACGTGAAGGATTTCAACGGCTCCCTCAAACAATTGAACTTAATGACAGACATTATTTCCGTGTGACTATGTTAGAAAAATATGAACTCAAAATCTCAAGCATTAAAACTAAAGTAAGGATCTTTGAAGCTAAACACCTTCGCAGATCCAAAATAGTAATAAGCGGCTGGAACAAATACAAAAATTTAACTATTTAGGATGCAGTGTAACCTATCAACACAACTAAGAAATGAATAATAAAGCAAGTAACTTCCAGAACAAGAAAAATATTCAAAAGATAAACATGAAAAGCTTATAACAGTGGCGAGCCCAACGTTAACGTATGGTTGTGGAACATGGACGATAAAAAAATGAATGGGATGAAATAAATGCGATTAAATAAGATACCTAAGAGCTGTTAAGGGTTGTACAATATTGGGTAAAATTAAAAAATAAAGACGTAAGAGAGAAATTAAATATTTCTTCAATTAATGACAAAATCATTCAATATAGAAAATAAGAAGAAATCATTTGTAGATGCTGGATAAAACCTGATACATTAAAATGACATGATTTTCAACCATGTGGGGGAAGAGATAGTGGAAGACCGAAGAGGAGACGAGACATTAGGCCGGAACAGGAGAAGTCTCCTAATTCATGAAGAGATGATGATGGTGATGATCAGAGCCCAGAAGTTAAGGAAAATCTCTTTTCTGTCTGAGTGAACATATTTAAGATTGTGTGGCCATCCTCTTTACTCCCAAATTATCTGCCCATATGGTGCCGCTTATTAAATGAATATACAAGGTCTTATCTATACGTCTTATCATTTCTTTTTTCTGTTTTTAGCATGAAGAAAAATGTTATATTTCAGATATTTAGGTTAACATTTCTGTCAAGAAATAATGTTTTTATGAAAGAATAGTAATACAAAAGACTATAAAGTTATAAAAATAACGGCCGAATCTACAGGCGTTTCAATGTGGCGATAAATTCTAGAGTCAATAGCAGCATATGGGAGGGGCAAGCGAGAAACACAGAGTAATATTTTACGAGGGTCATTTGAAAAATTCCCGGAATAACCCACAGATTGCTGCAGCAGTTCCGAAGATTTTTTGTTATCAAAACCCGTCATCTTCCATTAGAAACATTTGTGCAATAATACTTGGGTTGATCAAGAATCGTAGTAGCTGTAGCTGTTTGTTGTAGTGCAGAGATGTATACGGGGGAAAATGTCAAATATCGAACATCGTTACTTGCCTCCTAAACCCAAGATCGCGGATTCGAACCCGGCCAGGACCGATGGATTTTTTTGGGGCGTAAAAATCCTAAGTATGTCTTCCTTCGGAAGGGAAGTAAAACCGTGGGTCCCGTGCCGTACATTTACGGCACGAAAAAGAACCTGAAGCCTCTGAGCAAAATTTGTCGGCCGTTTCATGCCCTGAGTTGAATGGGACGTTGATGACCTGAGCTGTTAAAGAGCGTCCATAAATAAATCATTAAAAAAAAAAATCAAACATCGTGCGGTTATAATTACTTGATAAAGAAGTGTATGAATGCAACAGAAATTCATACGGATATGACAAACACTCTGGGGACTCTGCACCATCAGTTTTTCAACCGTTTTCAAATTCACCACCGGGTTTAAACGCGACCGTGAAAGCTTGAAAGATGACACACGCAAAGGACGACCAAAATTCATCACGATATCAGAAATCATCGATAAAGTGCACGACATGGTTCTGGAGGATCATCAATTAAAGATGCTCTCAATTGCTGAAGCTCAAGGCATTGTGCTTGAAGGTATGAGCCGCGTCTGCTACTCACTCAGGATCAAAAGCGAATGAGATATAAATCTCTCAGCAAAGTTTGGTTCATTTTCAGAGAGATCTCGCCGACTTCAAGCGTGGATTTGTGACCAACGATGATACTTGCACACTCTACTACACACCCGAAACAAAACAGCAGTCTAAACAATGCGAGCAACACGCAAGAAGAGCAAGCGTGTGGAATCGGCCGTGAAGATCAAGGCACCAGTTTTCTGGAATGCCAAGGGAGTTCTGCTGATTGATTATCTTCCTACCGGAACATCTATCACTGGAGCGTATTATACTAACGTACTGAAGACAAAAATAAACCAGGATAGGTCGGATTTATCAGAGAAGAAAGACAACTTGCATCAAGAAATGATCGCCCTCACACATGTATCGCTGCAATGGCGAAAATCAATGAACTGGAGTACGATTTTCTGCCACATCCCTCTTATTCCCTGAAATGGTCGCTAAACTGAAAAAACTTCTGAGTGGAAAGAAATTTTCGTCCAACGAAGAGCTTAAATCATCAGTTGAGGCGTATTTTTCAGGAATGGAGGATTCTGACTTTCGTAATGGGATAAAGGCTTCGGAACAAAGTGCACTAGTGTCAAGGGATACCATGTTGAAATATAAGAATAATGTTAAAAATCGATCCCATCATTTGGTGCTTCATTCCAAGAATTTTTCAAATGACCTCGTACTCTAAAGTTACGATGGACAGTACGTTTGTGTCAAATACTGCATAACTTTGATATTAACAAACATTTCCGGGCTTTTTGGCCGGGGTCTAATTGTCAATTCATATTTATGGTGACCTGACGTTTCGTCCAACACTATGGCGGACATCTTCAGAGGAATAAAATAAAATGTCTACTTGACTCCGGACGTCGAACAGCAGGTCACCATAAATATGAATTGACAATTAGATCATGGCCAAAAAAAAAAAAAAAACGGAAAATTTTGTTTATATCAAAGCCTCCGGCCGTGAAAAATTTACCTATGTATTTAACTCCATAACTTTTTAGACATAATAAATAAAATTGGCTTCATTTGTTGAGGATAATCAGAATATTTAATAATGATAAAATCGTTTCATTCAAAATTCTAAAATTACCTTCTTCCGGAACTCTCTAATGGGGTTGTTATTACCACGAACCCCTTCTTCCACAAATTTTTGAAAAAAATCAGCATTTAGTTATATTGATTCATTCAAGAGATCCTATAATTCTATTAAACACTACTTTTTTTAAAAAAAATTAAAACTGAGTAACACATCAATTTGAAACGAAATTATTTTTATTTCATTTCACAAATATTAAAGTCAACCAGTCATTTGTCAACACTTTAAAGATACGAAGGTCTTTCAACTTTCCTTCGGAAAGAGCTCTTCTTTTGTTTGCTTTGAAACCGAAGAGCGTCTTTTACGTGTCAATAAATAAACAAAATTCCGCTTGGTGTGTTAATCTGAATGCTGATTCCGTTGCAATGAACGTTTTCAAGTCTCAACTGGCAACATCCAAGAAGAAAACATTTGTCAGGTTATTGAAGTGACCACCCAGGTTCTGTTTTACATAACCGGATTTCTTTGTCATGATTACAAGTGCAAATCTATGGTTGTAAATGTAGTAGAGGTGAGGTTAGCAAGTGTTAAAGGTAATTTTATTCTCCATTATGGTGTTCCATCTATGTCCCTGATAACTTTTGTCACTCGTCGATCCTGCAGCAGTAAATCATCACTGTTTTTTTTCTGTTGTGAGATTTTTTAACAACCATTGCTATTGTCACGCTTATCTTCACTAGTTCGATGCCCGCAGATATCCTCATGACATGTATGTAAGGCATCGCCTTCCTCCTCTGCTTCAACATCCACAATCTTCTTCAAAATGTGTTGGTGACATGGGAGGGAAAGTTTCTGTCTCGTAGTGTTCTGGATGCTGTAGAAGTAGCACATTCACTGTAGCTTCAAGTTATTTATTAAATTCTAATTTTCACCAGCAAGCGAAGCGATCATCGATCATGTTTCTGAGCCGGAAATGGAATATTCTCAGTGCCGGAAATAAATTATACCCTCTCCAAACGCTCCCTTTCCTCCAGCATATTGCTGGGAACTCCATTACAAAATACGACATCTTACGATTCTTCGCCTTAAGTTTCCAGTTAAGTTTTTGATTTGGTTTATTTAAGAACTGAATTCAGGTCGTGAAATGGTCGACACATTTTGCACAGAGGCCTCTTCTTTCAGGCTTGAGGTTCTTTTTCGTGCCGTAAATGTACGACACGGGACCCACGGCTTTACTCCCCTTCCGAAGGAAGTCATACTTTCGATTTTTACGCCCGAAAAAATCCATCGGTCCTGGCCGGAATCGAACCAATGGTCTTGGATTCAGGAGGCAAGTATGGTTATCACTACACCACCAGGACCGACTTTTGTGATGTAAATTTAGTTTCCTCCTATAAAAAACGAAACATTCCACTTAGGGGTTCACGTCCAAGGACTATAAATTCTCAATTTATTGCAAGGTCAATGTTCTCTTGTTATATTAATTGATAAATTGAACATTTATCCTACTACGGCGCTTACTGCATGATTTTCAGGCCTCCTATAAATTGCATAGCTCTCAGTTGAAGATTTATTGAAGAGAAAGAAGAATTTCAGAGCAGCATGTTGTTTTTTAATGAAAGCCCTGCTGAAGATGCGGTTAGTTTCAAACCGAACTAAAACCCCCATAAAATGATGCAGCAGTCCTCACATATGTGAGCGAATATACATACCTAAGACAATAGATTTCCTTCCCTGATAAATTGGAAAAAGAAGACTCTCATTACCCTGGAGAGCATTTTGGGCCCTTAAGTTTATATTGTTAGACCAAACGCTAACTAAGAAAATCAGATTCCAGACGCTCGAAACCTATGTATACCCTGTATTACTATATGGATGCCAGACATGATCAATAACAGAAAAACAAAAGAATAAAATTAAATATGCCAAAGAAAAATGCAACGCAAGATCCTGGGAATAACTTTGAAGGACAAAATATCTCAGTTATCTCAGACAACAGACATCGTACAAATAGCTACCAGAAGCAAATGGCAATGAGGCGGTCACATCGCAAGAATGCAGGACAATAGATGGACCTACAAGATTTCCATGTTGAACCCCCAGACAGGAAAAAGCACACAAGGCAGACCCAGAAGAAGGAACATGAAAGTCCAAATTGGTCAAGAGTAGCAATAGGAAGAGAAAAATGGAAATTTCTTAAGAAGCAACTAGTGCAGTGGGAAATGGAGTAACCAAAGAACAAATCAGTCAGAGTGTCTTAAACAGCATACGAACAACTAGCGTGGGAATAGCTCCCCATGTTAGAGAAAAACGAGCTCTCCCTACTTGTTAGAGGCCTTTTCCCTTAAGGGACACAATAGGCTACCTTTTTATTTATTTATCTTTTTATATTGTTTTTGAGTGTCATCTCCATTTTAGTAGGCGGAACTGAACATGTACCAACTTGCATGCCTTTCAAGGTGGGAGGCGAAGTGACAACAATGAAACTAGTATCACGTGTTAATTTCATATGTAGCTAACAAAACTTTGTAAAATGAGATTTTTGTATATAAAAAGTATGTTCAATAACTCTTTATTGAACAGTCCTCGTATTTTAGACGGGGGGGGGGGGCATCAATACTGAGAGATAAATGCTTTGAGCTTGGACATGCTTTACAAAGCCAAACAGGAGTCGTTACGTGAAAAAATAATATACAGAAACAGTGCAGCCAACACTTAAATATGTAGCAATAACCAACATTTGTATATAACGAAACCTTTTCAATGCAACAGAAAAATCAAAGTTTGCAGCGCAAGCCATTAAACTATTTTTTAAAACTTTGAAGATTATAAACAACTTTCGACCTATCTTACCACCCCTAATTACAGTCACCTCGTATCTGAAACGCTAAAACGTTTATTAATTAATATTTTCTCTTTTTGCCTTAAATTATTTTCCTGTATTTTCAATTTGAGAATATAACTATAATGAAACATTCTGAGATACAAAATATTTCGATTACAATGCCCCAGCAAAAATCTTTTTGAATCACTTCGCTCTAAAGCTTTGGCAAATGGATGTGACGTCATTGACTGTGTGCCACCTTTAACCTACATTAGTAGCGGAAGAAACGGCAGTCAGGAGTTGAGTGTTAGTGCTGCCAACAAAAACAACTTATCACATAAACTTCTCTGTAGTCGGTGCATCGTGCCATACGGTCACGGGTGTTTGTGTCGGAGATGTCTCAGGTAAGTCTCTGCTGAACTTTGTGTTTCAGGCTGACAAAACTGAGGATAAACACAAGATTGTTCAGAAATTAACGATGATTTATGGTTTTATTGTATTAATTCAAAAATTGTCTTAAGTATTCCCAATAGCCATTAAGCTAGTTGACAATAACCTTATATCATTTGGATGAGAATTTAGATTTTCAATATGATTAACTCCCCAAATGCTGTCTCAGTAATTGCTTGGTTATTGAAAACTGTTATTCAGTCATTCATATGTGAACATTCACACGTACAACAACAAATGATTACAGACATGGGTGGCTGATGTCGTTTAGGAATTGACTCGTGAACGGGGTAGTTCTGGGATTTAATTTCCTCCAGAACCGTCTTCCCTGACTGAGGTATTTTAAGGTTTCCTCAGATCGCAGGCAAATGCAGGGGAGGTACCCTAAACTTAGACCTTAACTTTTATTTCTCAATTTATCGCTTTATTTCATGGATGATCATCAGTGTCCTTGCCTGATAGAGAAAACGGCCTTAAAACACTATTACAAAAATCCTGTATTCGGCTTCATTCTTCTCAAAGCAATTTCCCTTTGAGCCTTAAGCACTTGTCATCAAAGTAGTGCACCGACTTTTCTAGAAATACGCCAAACACTAGGAAATTGGAGGCCTCAATGATGTTGAGAAACATTCTTAATGGTTGGGAACATGGTGCCAGATCAGGACTGTAGGGCGGACGAGTCATTAATTTCGCACCTAAAGTGACCAAAAAGTTAATTGTTTGTTCCGCATTGTCATTGTGGAATATAATTCAGTTTTGTGGTCGTCCTCCACGCACTTTTTCCAAGATTATCCAAGTTGGGCTTTCGGAGGATTCCAGGTTGGTGCAGGCTCTTCTCGTGGTTTTCATCTGTCGCTTAGGCCATTGACTTTGTTAAGGGTTGAAATAGCCAGGGCGAGGTAGGCTGGTGCGATGTGACGGTGGCTTGCACCGTTGAAAGGTTTCTGTCTCGGGTTCTGACATGGAAGAGATCTTTCTGAGGGGCTCGTGCTCCTTAGAAGGGGGAGGACCTCCGCCATTTTTAGGAACCCAGTTTACATCCGTACCTCATCGCCTAAGGATACTGCTGTCCGATGTCTCTCTCATGCCTCGTGTCTCTCATGTAAATGTTTAAATGTTAGCTGATGTCATTGTGAGAGAGGATCGTCAAATAACATTCAAAATACTTTCAGAATTTCTGAAAATTTTCCTAGATGCCATCCATACGTTAGTAACTGAAACGTTGCATATGAGATGTGTTTGTGCACGGTGGGTTCCAAGAGTTCTGATTCCCGAACAAATTAACGTTTGCATACAGATGATGTTACAGGAAGATGTGGAGTTTTTTTTAATAGCGATGCCAATGAAACTTGGCTACATCATTTCGATCCTGAGAGACAACAGCAAAGTGCTTCTTTTGGGAAAGTTATAGTCATCTCATTTATCGATATTCAAGTAATGATTTGCCAGCATGTTCTGAACACATGTCTATATCTAGGCAATATTACAAATATGTCCTACAACTCTGCAAACCACATCACACGCACAAGCCACACTTCCGTTGCAACAAGTTAGATGCTGTCTAGCGATAATGCACAACCAAATACCGTAACGTTTTTTTTTTTTTTATGAATACCTCACAAAAACCAATTTAAAATGTGCACTTCACCTTCCTTTTAGTCCAGACTTAGTTCCATGTGAGTTTTTCCTTTTCCCCAAATTTAAGAAACACCTTCGTGGTAGGCATTTTCCATCAGCAGAAGCAGTGATGAGATCACCTCCTTTGTCTAGTGGTTAGAGTGCTGACTGCCTGGTCGCGAGGCCCGGGTTCTATTCCCGGTACCTATTTAGGAATTTTCTTAGTTAGGGAATGGATCCACTCAGGCCCCTGAGGACAATTGGGAAGCTGCCTGGTGGAAAGGTGGCGTTCTTCGATCATGAAAGCCGCTTGATAGGCGAACGGTGAGATGCTGGCATGCCGATCACATGACTCTCTGTAATACTGCCCTCTATCAATGAAGTCGTAAGACGGAGATAAGGAAACAGATCTACGCGATAGGTTCTGGCTCGCCCCAAGCGCCAAGTGGAAGAAGAAGAAGAAGAAGAAGAAGAAGAAGAAGAAGAAGAAGAAGAAAGAGGAGGAGGACCCGTCAAAAGTTTTTTTTTTCCCAACATGTCTTTGAAGGCTGGCAAAACACTGGGACAGATGTATTTTATCCAACGGGGACTGCTAGATCATCAAAAAACAATTCTTTATAGAACAATCCTCAGTGGGTGGTCAAGATGTTTTGTGTATATATAGAGGTGGCATACCAAAATCTCTATTTGCCCTTTTCTTCTTGCTCAATTCTCCTGCAACAAGCACGGCGGTCTAAATCAAAGAGCCAGTGAAATTAAGACTTGAATAAGAAGATCCGTTAATTCACAGTACCTGCAGCACTTGCTGCTGCGTCAATTATATTTTCATCATCTGTCGATCAAAATCGGAAGCAAGGAGGAATCAAGCATAGCTGTGTTTGTTGTAGCCTTTGCGTATTGCGGAATAGAAAATGAATCCAAGCCCCAGCCAGTTATATCCGCGGATCAAATATAAGCCGGAATTTTATTTTATCGCCTGTAAAAGGTACGGAGCGATTCATGTCTTTAAGATGTTATAAATGGTGTTCAGGGCATAGGGGGAGGGAACGTTTTTGCTTCGCAAAGCCGTTTTGTTTGTCAATGGCATCACGTTCGAGCAAGAAGTACATTCGTCGATTGCATAACGCATTAAGCTTTTGGTGCGGGAGGGCAATAAAACTGGCCGAAATTTTTCAAAGAAATGTTTCGTAGTTTGGGGAAAAGAAGATGTCTAAAACATAAATGTCTCGACCAAGAGTGGCATTTAAGAAGGAGCAAACCAGTGAAACCGAAAGAAGCATGGGCTGTTTGGAAGAACGATTTCTGAAATTGCTTCTGAGGTTGGGGTAAGTCATCATTTCAGATGACTTGGATTATCGAAAAGTCTCGATAAAATGGAATCCTGGAATTCTTACTAAAGACCAAAAGGCTTCACTCATGAGAGTGTATCGGAGGATTTGGCGAAATACCGGGATTGAACTATAAACAGCGATTATTGCTTTTATTTTTTTGGATGGTGTTTAAAGTCCATTTTTACTACTGAGGCACTACAGGCAGCGATACTGAGGATACATGAGATGAAATGATAAATTGGTAAATGAGTATTTTTTAAGGAAGGAAGCGTTCCAGGCGCACGTTTTAGTGTACCTCCCCGGTATTTGCCATTTATGAGGACTGAAGAAAACCTGGAAAAATCTCAGTCAGAGAGGACGGTCCTGGTGAGAATCGAACCCCAGACCTCGCGCTCACGAATCCGCGCCTTAACGACTTCGGCCACCCTGCCGGTATAACCGATGATGAAATATGTTTACATTACTGTACTCCTGAATCGAAACAAACGAGCATGATGTGGAGGAAAGGGGGGGGGGAGTTATGCTGCTGTCAAAACACTGTAACTCGTCTGTGAAACTCTCTTGCCAGTTTTCTGGAACTCCCAAGGCTTTTTTTCATCATCGATTATCTTTATGAACGTCAAAAATTCATTAAAACTTATTATTGACAGTCTCTGATTGATGCAAAACGTGCCTATTGGCGAAAAAGTGGTCAACAACCGATTCGAGATGTTCTTCGCCAAGAAACAAAAGCCCGTCCGCATACGGCTGCTTTGACAAGGGAAAACCCCGAGGAAAATCCACTGGACAGCATTGAAACGCCTTCCCCTATAATCCAGATATAGAGCCTTGTGTTTACCGTATGTTTGGATCGCTAAAAGAAGCATATCGATAATTTGACAGCGACGAAGGTGTGGAAGCATTTGTGTGTAATTGACTGGAAACCTAACCCCATTCTTTCTTGGATAATGTGATTAAGAAACTTCCAACCCACTGGGAAAACATGGGAAACCATGTTAAAATAAATGACGTGTCCTATATTATCCAATTCTCTCTTTCTCTCTCTTTCTCTTTCTCTCTCTTTCTCTCTCTCTCAAAAAATTATAATAAGAAAATATATTTTGACCTATAGATTCACCCTCTTATCCAGGGTGCGGAAAAACAATGTGTAGTAAATTGTAGAGTAGAAAGGCAGTGCCAAACTAAACATTTTCAGGTTAGGGACATATAACAATAGGAGCGCTGCAAGATCATAATTGAAATCTGACGTTATGAAACCTCTTCATTGGCAGGTCAAAATTAAATGTAACTCTCTGTGCATGTACTGTCTCAATGATGAGTACGGTACACAATGAGAAACTAAACAATACATGTGATGTATTGTGTTGTAAAATACATCTTATAAATGCTGAATGGAGAAAATAAAATGTTTGTTCATATTGTAATTCATATTACAACATGGCCTAAAAAGTCTGACTGATAAATCAAATGTTTTTGCTTTTTAATTTACAGTTACAGAGAAATATATATAAATCTAATTGCTTAATTCATGTCAACATGCCGTAACAAATGTCCAATTTGACCGCCATTGGCCATGTGACAAGGATCGGCGTGTTTTCTGAAATACACCAGGAGCAGTCCGAAACATTTCTGCTGATAACATTATGCGACCTACTTTATCTTGTGCATCCTCAGCTGGAGTTTCATAAATTGTGCTTTTTATGGTACCCCAGAGGAAAAAATCCAGTGGCGTCAATGTAGGCGAACTTGGAAACCACCACGTTGATCCACCTACCAAACTGTCACCAAAATTTCTGTTTAGGTGATTTCGAGCTGTAAGTGGGAAATGTGCAGGGGTGCCGTTATGCTGGAATCACAAGTTTCACCTAATTTCAAGACGAGCGTTTGGTAATATCATACTATCCAGTAGGTTTCAAAATACAAATGCTGCATTGAACATCAAACACACCTCGCCACAGTGACTAGTACTGTACAAGAGTATTTTAAGTATATTGACACGCCAAAAACAAGTTTCACAATCTGAGACTATAACATGACAGATTTAATGTTGACGCACGTAGCGCATTAAAGAAGCATCTGCGACCTTTGTTCCTAGCCTCAAAATGCTTAGCTTAATACTGCCATTCTGTAGTTAGTTTCGTTTATTTATAGGCGCTCTTTAGCATATCAGGTCATCAGTGTCCCATTCAATTCAGGACGTGAAACGGCCGACAAGTTTTGCTCAGAGCCTTCTTCTTTCGTACTTGAGGTTCTTTTACATGCCTAAACTCATTTTGTTTAAATCGTTTAAAGCTATAATTAGATGCAAGTTAAATACACCATGCAGTTTAAGTACTTGGATATTAATATAAATGGGATATTTATTACTAACTCATGTATTTGCCAAAATAATGTAAATTTTGATAAAAGAGTTAAAATAAGTTAAACTAACTTCCTTTTTTTTTTATGAGGTGGCCTCACCTGCCAACCCCCAGTAACCACCAGTAGGTACGTCACCTCCCCATGCTGTTAGTACCTAACATGCGCATGCGGGGGTGTGCTTGTTAATGAGAGCACGTGCAATTAGGGTTAATTCAGTAGTGTTAGTTTGGGTTGGTTTCGCCTGAGCACCCCGGTTAGTGAAAATTAGTTGGCTATGCTGACATGCAGTGCATACGAGTAAATCAAGCTAATCTCTGAGAAGTTCTAGGGGGCGTTAAGGTGAAATAGTTCATATGAGTTAAGTCAGATAGTTTTAATTTTGTTTCGACATGCTCAAGTTCTTGAAGGTGTTAAAACACTTTTATGCACAAACTAATGACTTAAAACGCAAACAAAATTATTTTAAAACATTTACTTTTTTTGCATTTAATTCATGAACGTTTCGTTTCGTTTATTAAGCAACAAACTATTAACACTTTTAAAACTCATACGTTTCAAAAAAATAGTGTTGGCTAGTTTTTATCAGTTAAAAGAGAGAAAATGTACATCTTCTGCCATCTACCGACCATTGTAAAAAACACATTTATTTACAAAACCGGCAACAGCAACTTATTGGCTTTCACGAGTATAATTGTTCTGAATACCAAAATATTTTTTCTAAAAACTGAAATTACTGTATATGGAGTCAGAAATTTACTTGATTTATTTTTAGAAGAAATAAGCAAACCTTTAAATTTTTTCAAGTGTACAAAATGTTCATTAGTCAAGTTCGTGCTTAATTAATAAACCACAGCTTTCTTCGCTTCTATTTATATGTAAATCACTTAAGCTAAAATGCCTAAACATTTATCTTAAAATCTAAGACAAAACATTGAAACTTATTATTTAAACAATGAGTTACATTAAAAGTATAACTCTCCCCTCATTTGGGATACGCTTGGAAAATATTATGACCGTTTAATTACATTTTAATTTCAAATTTTACTAAAGAAATCTTTTTAAAAATATGTTTAAATTTAACAATGGCAAGCCATATTTTAAAAACCTTTATTTTGGGCACATACCTTGTTTGTTTGGCGTAGCACAATCGAAAGTTTTACTTAAAAGTCTTCCTATATCCTAAGAGATAACATAATTGAATGTATTAATCATACGTGAACATTCGACAAAAAGGATGAATGGTAACACATATTAACACATGTGTTATAGCTTTTGAAATAAAATGTGCATAATAAAAGCATATGAACAACTTCACAAATATCGTAAAAATTTCATTAAAAATTTTCAATTGAGATAGTTACTTATCAGTATCTAACATTCTAATACTTTATAAATGTGGCTTTTTATTTGTCTATTTTTAGAGTATAAAATACCTTCGAACGAAGAATTGGATTAAAACGTCTTATTTCATGATTAAGTGCTATGTTATTTTATTTTGTGAGTTTAGTGAAAAAATATATACAATTTTCTTTTAATTTTTGGATTTTTGGGGTTGTAGCGTTAAATTTTTTTAGAGAGTTTTTAAGTAGGTATCCTCTTCCATGAAGATAGATCATTCACGCCATCTCTACGCAGCTGATTAAACTACACGAACTCTGCTGGCTGTTTCAGGTAACTCTGGTGGTTTTGGCAGCACTGGTAGCGGGTACCCTGACCTTGCCACTACTGCTATTACCTCCACCCATCGTTGTCCCCTGGGCAGTAGGACCGCCGGGCTTTGTGGCGGTGTATAGGTAGGAATATCTTCCAAATACTAGTGTTTGTATTTTTAATTTTATCTCATGAGTTTCAAAGTTAAGTATTATTGAGTGTGGCCATTACTTACACAGGTAGCTACTAATCCCAGTTGTTCGGATTCTGTATTAGCAGAATTAAAGTTACTTTTGCAAATATAATTTTCAAATCCAGTGGAGAAAGGAGAAGGTAGTGAACCTTTCAAGATCTAGCTAGATAATAAGGTACTCAAGCACCACATATTATAGTTCAGAGGATAGTAGCATCATGCTCTAGTTGTGAAGGTAGTGGGTTCGAATCTTCACATACTGATGGTTTTATTTCTTTTCTGCCGCAGTTAAAAAAGATTCGCTACCGTCACAATTATTTACTCTCAAACATTGAACCCACACAAAGAGCTATAAATTAATCTTTACGAATTGTTTTTTCTGCTGCAATCAAAGAAAATTTGCCACCATTACAGTGATTTACTCATCCCTATCAACTGTATTTACGAAAATAAGGCGAGTTAGGCCGTCAGGCCGTAGCTCACCGCAGTAAACCTCTGGATCCACTGGTTTCTAAGATTTACCCAAGGTTAACGTTAAGGTAAGTGTGTGTGTGTGCGCGCGCGCGCGCGGGTGTGTGTGTAAATTAATTGCGAATTCCAATAAGACAAGCATGGTAAAAGGTGAAAAACTCAGTTTTATAATAAGGAACAACATATTGCAGCCAGAAAGCTACGGAAGACAACGCATAGGTTTACGCTACCTTTAACGAAAAATTAACACATGCAATATTTTATCCTTTAACACGCTGTCACGCTATCTCTCGTTCGGTACTGAGGAGTTCGGCTCTTTCCGCTGTCGCTCGGGACAGAAGCTCTAGCCTTCGAGAATTTATACTGCTGGTAAGGGTAAGTTGAACTGAAGACCAGTCCGTACACGAAACAATAAATTTTAAAGATGCCCCGATTTGTGATTCCATATTTGTTTAAATATGCAATATTATGTTAATTGTTATCATGGCTGAGTAAAATTAAACAGACTATGTTATTTATGTCTGGTAGTCCACTAAAATTACTAAAATTAAAGGGTAAAAGAGATTATCGATTGTTACTTACATATTAAAGTAATGCTCTCAAAAAATCCGTATATCAGTGGATGAGGATAAACACGGAAGATATATGGATAAATACGTAGAGTTGGCGACGCTGTTTTTCAGCTATGTGACCAGCAGATTTATAACATGCCCTTACACGCAGGACGGAAATCAGTAGCGCAACTTGTGCTGCTAATGCAACTTTTGATGCTGTGTGTGCGTAGTCGCCTGTAACTGTGTAAATATTCGATTATTTATTTTGTTAAAAATAATCGAACTTATGCGATGTCCTCCGCAACTGATAAATATAAATTGATAGGGCATTGTTAGGCGGGTAAAATATTGTAACGGTGACAAAATGTGCTCTTATTTGAATTTGCAATCAATTCATATATATACACACATATTAACCCTAACGCTAATTAGCCTCGCTTCGCTTTGTGACGGAGTAAATCTGCTCTTAGCAATTAATTCATATATACACACACGCACTAACCCTAACGATAACCTTTGCATTTATCCAATCACCAGTGCACCCTGCAATAGCCTCAGCAAAAGTTGGACTAAGAATTTCTGTCCTGCGTGTATGGACATTTGCATTATATTGCACCTTTTCAGTATTAACACAAAATCAATAGGGGCGGGTAAATCACTGAATGAGGGTATTGTTAGGGGGTATAAATCTGCTCTTAGCAATTAATTCATATATACACACATGCGCTAATAACGCTAACCTTTGTAAATCCAAACCAGTGCACCCTGCAGTATCCCCCAGCAAGAGTTGCACTAACAATTTCTGTGCTGCATGAATGGATATTTGCATTATATTGCATCTTTTCAGTATTAACCCAAAATTAATAGGGGCGGGTAAATCACTGTAATGATGGCATTGTTAGGCGGGTAAAATATTGTAACGGTATAAATCTGTTCTTAGCACTTAATTCATGTGTACACACACGCACAAATAACGACAACCTATGTAAATCCAAACCAGTGCACCCTACAGTATCCCCAAGCAGGAGTTTGTAACGGTATAAATCTCCTCTTAGCAATTAATTCACATGTACACACACGCACCAATAACGCCAACCTATGTAAATCCAAAATAGTGCACCGTACAGTATCCCCTAGCAGGAGTTGCATTATATTAGTATTAAAACAACAACAAATATTTGCACATACAATATTATTACTTTCAGACAATCGAGGTTGTACTCACAGCTGCCTAAATTATATCACAAATATGTTTTGGAAGAAACTTTGAATTACCTATAATAAATTACGTAACACTTAAGGACTTTAACATCAACTTCCCCATAGCACTAAAACTCTGTTGTACTTTTTTAAAATAAGCAATGCAAAGTTGTTTAATTGTTTTGACACATACAGAAAAATAAACGATGGTACAAATGTTTTGCAGGTCCCGAATGATTCTGCCATCTGAGAGCCAATATAGCGAACTAGCAGAAGACAACGGCTTCAAGACTGCAGTGATACCTAGCGAGCTGAGGCAGAACCAGACGGCAAGACTGCCAACGCTCGGCGATCTCATTGAGTTGGTGCCCTTTCTTCCTATTGAGATAAATGTTCCAGATTTACTCGTTGGCTTCACGAACTTCCTGTCTTGGATGTTTAACAGGAACCAAAACAGCACAGGTCGCGTATACTTTGTGTTGGACCAGGGCTACCCCATACCGCCCTTTATGCCGCAGCCCGTATTTCTTCCATAAGGCTGAGAGAGTTTGTGCGTCTTTTCTAGGTTTTGATAATTTTGTATGTACACACAAAGAACACTTTTAAAATAACGGAGGCGGTTCAAAAAGATCTTCTTTTGTGATTATTTTTCTTTAAGGACAACGGTAGTCGAAAGTCAGTTCTAACAACTCAACAAACTTTGATCCAATTTTTCTCAGGTACTATCAACATAAGTAAATGAAATTTTTATAGTGTATACAAGGATCTCTTCTAAAGATAGTCCATATAAAAGTACTTGTATATCATGTATGTTATTGATTTATAAGTGTAATAAATCAGATACAATTTTTAAAATTTATTACGGCTGGGAGAATGTTTCTCATAAACTGTATATTCTTATTCAACGAAATTTTATATGTTGTAATATATGAAGTACTTGACATGTTTCACTAACATTTTTTCCCCCTCCTCATGAATGCAATTAAAAAAATGTTCAACTTCTAAATACCAAATTCATGCTATGTTTTTTACACACATCTTACTTTAAATAAAATATGAATAAACGAGTTACAAAATTAGGCGATTTTTTTTTTTATTTTCCCCTTCTTTTCAGAGGAAAATGGCCGCGACACTATAAATGCCTCGCTGTGTATATAAAGACTGCACTTAGGACTTGTTTCATGGTAACGGTAGACGCTTGATTTATGCTCCAAGATAGTAAGTACAGCCAAAACTGAGAATCGGACAGTGGTCAGCATGTAAGACGGGAAAAAATGTGTGTCGTTGATTGGCTGCCCCGCGCAACTCAGAAGGATGCGCGAGCCAGCGAGCATTATCAGTTTGTTTAATATAATTTTTTGAGGCTTCCTTTAGCTTCAACAATTTAAAGTAACATTTACTGTTGTGGCATTTTAGCTATTTGTTTTATAGTCTGTAGCTACGAAAATAAAACGCTTTGGATTGTTAACGAATTTCTTTTATTGCTATTGCATTTAATTCTGACTATATTGAATATATTATTGTGGTACTACTGTTTGTAACTTTGGTTTTCTATGCCCCCATATATACAGCAAGTTTCTAATATGTTAATAATTGAAATTAACATCCATATCTGTGTAACTGTACATACACAATAGAGAGGCACCGCCACGGGTGGCGGAGGTCGTTAAGGCGCGGACTTGTGAGCGGGAGGTCTGGGGTTCGAATCCCGCCAGAACCGTCCTTCCCCGATTGAGGTTTTTCCAAATTTTCCCCAGTCCTCATGAATGGCAAATACCACAGAGATACCCTAAACGTAGACCTGCAATTATTCCTTAATTAAAAAAAATCCTTTCCCAATATAACGTTCCATTTCATGTATCATCAGTGTTCACCGCCTATGGTGCCTCTGTAGCAAATATGGGCGTTCACCATTATATGTTTCATAAAAATAATATGCTAACGCACCAATTAAATAAATAATAAATTATTATCCTTGTTTTCATGTCAGTAAACTTATCAATGACCCTTTTGCTAAAGGTTGAGAGCTACAGGATGAAGTCTGTCTCTATAGACAGCAAACTGTCCTGGCAACAACACGAGTGATGGATTTTGTCCTACGTGCTCCATAAATGTAACAATCACTTATATATTCTAAGTTCTGATCGTTTTATGAAGCAGGCGGGCTTATTTCTAAGACACCGTACAACAATTTGCTCAAATATTTTTTATGATTTTAAGTTTCAAATTTGAGGTGCGCATTACATTTGACGACACATTATATTTGCGTAAATCGGTGTATTTCAACAAAATTACAGCACCTCAAAATACTTCAGCAGGTGAATAATAGCAAACTGCACTTTAAAATATATATATATATATATATATATATATATATATATATATTAATGAAACATAAAAATAAAGAAACACTATTAACAATGTAACAAATTAACACTAAAATAAAAGTAGATAAAGATAACACAGAGAAAGAGTCACACTTGAAACTGCTATACTTCGAACTACTGCGAGTTCTTCAATGGCATATATATATATATATAACATGCCTGTTTGTGCGTCCTTTTATTAAAATGCAATAATGCAACTTATGCACCGGAATGATGACACAGAAAAACGAAGCTACCAAACTGTAGTATCACATCGCTGGCTTCAATATGGTCGGAATTAAATGTAATAGCAATTAAAGAAATTCTTTAACAACCCAAAGCGTTTTATTTTCTTAGCTACACACTATAAATAAGTAACTAAAATGCCATACCATTAACTGTTGGTTTAAATTGTTGAAGCTAAAGGAAGTCTCAAAAAATTATATTAAGCAAGCTGGTAATGCTCGCTAGCTCGCGCATCCTTCTGAGTTGCTATGGAAGTGGGGCAGCCAATCAACGACACACCTTTTTTCCCGTCTTAGATGCTGACCACTGTTTTGTTTATTTACGGACACTCTTTAACATCTCAGGTCATCAGTGTCCACTGTACGATTCTCAGTTTTGGCTGTACTTACTATCTTGGAGCATAAAGCAAGCATTTACCGTTACTATGATACAGGTCCTAAGTGCAGTCGAATTCTTTATATACAGAGTGAGGCATTTATAGTGTCGCGGCTATTTCCCTCTGAAACGAAGAGGAAAATCAAAAAAATGCCTCAGAGAAAATATGAAGTGTTCTTAGGGGGACATAAGATAGCGACCTAACTCGACCTGGAAGTGCCATTCTCAATGTCATTTAAAGGGCAATTATTTTTTTCAAATGAATTTTTTTAATCGTATTTAACGCCCGTTTTTACTACCGAGGCACCACAGGCGGTGGACACTGATGATACATGAGATGAAGTGATATATTGGAAGGATTTTTTTTAAGGAAGGAATCGTTCCACATCTATGTTTAGGGCACCTCCCCGGCATTTGCCAGTTATAGTGACTGAGGAAAACCTGGAAAAATCGCCAGTCAGGAAGGATGGTCCCGGTGAGATTCGAACCCCAGACCTCCCGCTTACGAATCCGTGCCTTAACGACCTCGGCCACCCGTGGCGGTCAAAGGGGAGAGATTAAGCGTCACTAATACCTTGCCTTTCACATTAGCCTACATCAAGCCCTTCATGGGGATGATTTTCAGAAGCGTGTTGAATTTTGCCATCGGCTTTACTACAAATCCAAAGCGTAATTTTTCCAATATACGTAAATTGATGCCAGTAAAGTGAAAGTGAGGGCAAAACATTTGCTGTCTTATTTGCCCAATTTCACATGACCTATCGCCCCTAGTTGATAAACGTACTGGAACTTTTGTACTGAAAATGGAATGCTCTTTCCATTCCCGCAAAAGAAAACACACAATTCCGTTTGAAAAAAACCAAATTGACCTTGAAATGATCTTCAGAATGGAATTTCAAGCACCAGTTAAAGTTGCTATCTTATGTCCCCTCCTAGCACTTCAGATTTTATCTGAAGCATTTTTAATTTTTCCCTTCGTTTCGGAGGAAAATAGCGGCGTCACTGTAAATACCTCCGCCTGTATAATGTGTAAGAATCATGCCAAAACAGCGCGCTGTTACCAATAAAATGTGAAGATTAAATTTTAATTAAAAACGGAAAACCACGAAATTATTAATTACATATATACTGAATTAAATATTGATGCAACCTGTATATACCAACTGCAACTGAAAAAAACTATCTTGTCTACCCAGAAGTTTAATTATGTATTTGTTTCTTCCAATGGTTGTAAAGAAAAAAAAAAAAACTTAGAATCTAAACTTTGTACAGTGTTCATTTCCTTTAATTAACACAAAACGAAATAAAGAAAATGTTTCACGAACTTATACGAAACTTCATCTGCCTGCAACTCAGCAACAGTGGTACTAATGAAATGATTCATTATCATTGCTAGAGAGTATCTGAATTAAGAGTATTGCTACTTCAAATGTAACGTTGTTAAATACTGAAAAACTAAAGGTTCCCAAATGTAAAATATATATTGCCACTAACACAGTTTCACTATAGTTACCAATAGTTGTTTAAAATATTTTATTTAACTTCGTAAGTCAGTATGTATAGAACTGGAGGCTTTCCAGCGAACGCAGGTGACGAGAGGTGACGTTTTGGTGGTGCATGCACCTGATAGTTCTTTGGACGAGAGGTTCCTTCTACTGTTTCCTCCGCCCTCCCTGAGTCAAAGTGTCCCACAAATTCACCTAGACTCACGCAGGTAATGATCGCAAATGCCAACATCAGGCGCATGATAGAAGTTTTCTACAGCTATTGTTTTTAAGTATGAGAGATAAATCATAAGCCATGTCAACTATTTTTTTCCTCGCAAATAACAGACTAACAGACACGAAAAAACTAAGATATACGATTGAAAGTATATGGCATTTACAACATTGGTTTATTATGATGTGAGCAAAAGTTAGACTCAATTACTTACAGAAATTGCAAAATCGTCACAGGACGGTTTTAGTAGCCTTCGAAGCAGTCTCCAAGCACATCGACGCTTCGTTGCTAACAATGAGAGGGCCTCTGTCCACCTTGCCACTGTTCGATAGGGCAAGGTATGTGCTCCCAGTGCTTCACGTAGCTCTATTCTGGTGCACTCCTGCCGCATAAAAAGTGTTATTTTCACATACGCACGTGACCTTCATTCCTGACCACTGACGCTCACTGCTTGAACTTACGGGCGTGCTGAGACACGCACCTCTGGTTACATACACCATCTGGTGCCTACATTCGAAAGTACATTTCATGTACTTAGAGTTTGTTTGTCTCTTGTTCACAAACACACACACACACACACACACACACACATACATACACACTATATATATAGTTGCCATGGCTTATCACTAATTCCTCGTACAAGAACGCATTAAGCAACTGCTTTAGAAAATTAAACGTTGTAATATTTTAGGTAGCAAAACGAGCAATCTCCTAAAGGATCTGAAATAGAGATAATTAAACCTGAAATAAAAAAAAAAAATTGGAAAACAGCAATTATAGATAAATGTGGATAAGAGCAACAGTTCATGTTTTTAGAATATCCCTGGTCCCTAATAATCTTTTGACCTTTCGTGACTTCTTTTGCGTATCTCCTACAGTCTCTGGCCTCCTTAGACATGTTCCTTTGTGCGCGATCTATCGCATCACCCGCTGATATTTCCAACAGGCCATATACTTTAATTCTGCTGTTGCATCCTTTTTAAAACGTACCACTGTATTCAACATCGAGTTTAAATGCAATAGCTCCAATTTACATAATTTTGGGAATGCCTCCCTAGGTGAAATCTTTCATTTTGCGATTCTGAGTACGACCAGATCAAGATCTCTGAAAACTTACCTGAAATCAACATCAAGAATCTCAAGCCTAACCTTACGAAACAAAATTTACCACTCTTGTGGGCCAAGATTTGAAAATAAACAAGTATATACATGTAGTCACAAGCATTATATGGTGTCTGGGAGGACGTGGCCATATTTAAATGTCCAAGTTAATAACTCTTAGGAACAGAAAACTCCAACGTTCAAAGCTTCTAAAAGTTGACAGTGTATAGTTTTTTTTATGC
Organism: Metallyticus violacea; assembly: GCA_030762175.1. Taxonomy (NCBI): domain Eukaryota; kingdom Metazoa; phylum Arthropoda; class Insecta; order Mantodea; family Metallyticidae; genus Metallyticus; species Metallyticus violacea. Next base: position 23,187,003 of record CM060832.1, on the reverse strand, counting down.
CTAACAAATAAAATATGTTGACTACCAAATGTTCCTAAAGACGTAATTTTATACGAGCATACGTTTTTATTTGTATAAAGCATTAAAATTGCATTGTCTTTCAGACACAGGTAGCCAATATCTCAAATCAGGTTTGCAAAATTAGAATCAAAAAGGAATAAAAGCAAAGGAAATGAAAGTAAAAAATATCGTCTCGGTGGAAATTTTATTCAAGATATACTACCATCACTTGGAACTTTTTATAATTGCGTGCGCTTTCGAAACCTTTAAAACTTTCGAAAAATCTATCTTGCGCGCTTTCAATACGGGCCTTCTAAGTTTATATCTAAACTGACGTGTTTTTTGTTTCAATAACATTTATTTTAAGCAGGTAGCTATTAAAATTGCAAGTTTTGAAACGAAAGTACAGTTTGTGTTGTTATTCTTGTGTTAATATTATAACAAAATTCATTTAAAGTATTTTATTTTGTTTTATAATGATATTTAATTTTTTACACTTCTTTGATTTAAAAACAGTGTTCTAAAATGGTTCCCTTTAGATCCAAAGCAAAACATTTTTACCCTCAGAACAAATAGAAATGAACTGAAATTTTCTACTTCCCTCCCTGACAGTCATTTAGGGTTCGAACCTCTGTAGATTGAATTGCAATGTGGTCATAGTACCAGCAGTTTTGCCAAACTTTATGCTGAATTGCCCAGAAAAGACTTCCAAACCAACCTCCACCTTTTTGAAAACAAATTATTCGACAGTTTCAATTTCTTGGTTTAAACTTTCAAAATAACATTCTTTTACTAGAGAAGTGAAATATAGATAATATTTGAACTGTCTAGCACCATCTTTCTAAAATATAGAAAGTTTCAATTAACCTACATACAGGTCAAAGTATATATGAAGAAGTTAATGGCTCCTACACCTAACCCTTGTAATTTCAAGAAGTTCGAACCCAATATTATAGGAGCGGTGAATAGGTTAATATGCTGCAAGTGGTTGATAAACTAGACAAGTAGTAGTCAAATCAAAGAGCGCAAGAGGTCTCGTGTAGTAGTCCTCACCAATAAATTGCGTTCCTGTCCAACCATTTGCGGTTTGTATTTGGCAGTTACACACATCAGCTCCACGTGAAGTCGTAGACCTGTTTGCAGCATATATCTTTATTTCATCATACCTCAGTTTGCAACGCATGGAAGCGACACCAACACAAGTTAAGTGTTAATTTTAACGAACTAAATGGAATATTTATTTTAATCTTACATTGATGGAAAAGCAAAACTTGGCAACATGGCTCACAAGCCGAGAGGGTTAGGTGAAAGAAGATAAAAGCGCATTATCATCAAACAAGTGTAAGCCGCATATTAACCTTATTCATCGCTCCTTTAATTCTACAACACGATTTAGCTGTGTGTGTCCGGGAGTGGGTCCAGGTAGATGGGTAACACCTGGTGGTCCTTGATGGCATCCCGCTGGTAAGGAGCCACTTGAGTATCGTGCACGGCAGCGACGGGGATGGCCCCAAAAAGGTTGGCTCTTTCTGACACAGAAAGTTCACGTTGTCCCTCTGTCTTCTTTTTCTCCTTCTGACCGTCATCTGTCACGGTCCGTACCTGGACATACATGGGTACCTGATAACGAAAACTGTAAGAAAATCCTGTGGGACTCTGAACGTGGGTTACTCCGTCTTGAGCTATGACGGGCACCACAGGCGACACTGCCAGGTTCTTCGCAGACCTAAGCAGCCCGTTTGAGGTCAGATCAGGATTATCTACGATGACGGCCTCTCTATTGGCGTCATGCTTGTGAGTGGGGTCGTAAAGGTTTTGGGGCAGTAAGTCGAGGTTGGGGTACCGGGTGAGTTCTGCACCTGAGTCATCTCCTTCGCTGGTGTCGCTTTCCACCACTAGACCTTCCTCGTCGTGAGGTGCGGTGAAGTCTGAGGACTCAGCTGGGGATGAAGAAGGTTGTTCCGGCGTTGAGGGTACCGAGGCGAGGGCTGCAGCTAATGCTTGTTGGTATAACTGCATGTGTTGTAACTTGGCCGCCTGAACTTCTGGAGTATCCTGAACGGGTTGTGGTATTTGTTTATATAGGGCGGGAAGGTGGTTTCCTGCAGCATGAAAACCACTACCATCGTCCCAGTACTGCACCTGTAACAAGAGTCTTGGTGATGTTTCTTAAAGTATGTAAGTTTATTATATTTGTGTTTGTTAGGATATGTTTCACAAACGGAAATATCGCTAAGGACATTCCTCCCAATAATGACTGAGACAATTCTTCTTTTCATTATGCCAGTGCTTTATAATTTAAAACGACCCCCCTCTTTGGTGGATGAAAATAGATGCGCTATGGAACACTCAGAAAGTTTCCGGATACGGGTCTGATAATTTGAAACGTACAACTACTCAAGGTGCTGGGCGAATCTAAAGTTCATCCCTGGTTTCTGGGTTCGACAGGCAAAGCAGAAACGCTTATGTCAACAGAAAGAGTATCTCTCCAAGTTTGTATTCGTAATAGACGCTATGACGTTGTTGTAGATTTAGTCGCTGGAGAGCAGTCATAACGAAATAATGGCGTTCACTGGAGCACATAAAGCTTTCTGCTTGTTACAATTCGCTAAATATGGGTCCGTTGTGACGGTAAAACGACGATTTCATTTGAAATATCAAGAGAACCATTCGTGCATGATACAAAAAGTTTGAAGGAACTGGCTGCTTTTGTGATGGACACCAACAGGCTAGCAAAGAGTGTCGGTTGAGACCGTTAAGCATGTGCGAGAAGCATTTGTCAGAAATCCCAAGAAGTAGACACGCAGCGCGAGTCAGGAATTGCAGACTCCGCAACCAATTATCTGGCGCATTTTTGTTAATGACTTAAAGTGAAGACATACAGGACACAGCTATTGCAGATGCTGAGTCCCAAGGATCACAATCGTCCTCAACAATGCTGCGTTGATCTTCAAGAGCGGCTAGAAGAAGGTTTTGCTGAGAAACTGATTTTTAGTGACGAGGCCACCTTCATGTGTCCATCAACGTGAATCGTAACAATGTATGCGTTTGGGGCACGGAAAAACCTTGTGTTGTGGTAGAACACATCCGTGATTCCCAAAAAGTCAATGTCTTTTGTGCTGTTTCTTCGTCAAAAGTGTGCGGCCCATTTTTCTTTGAGGAGAAAACTGTTAAGATCCAGTGTACCTGGACATATTTCATAAGTGGCTAATGCCACAAGTACAGAGATACTTTATTTATCAGCAAGATGGAGTTCCATCTCATTTTCATCACGACGGCCGTGAGTACTTCGATGCTGAAATTCCTCATCATTGGATTGGACGTGCTCGAGATTATTCTCCTCTTCTTCTGTGGCTTCCACGGTCACCTGACCTAACCCCATGTCATTTTTTCTTATGGGATTATGTCAAAGATCGTGTATTACGCCATCTTTGTCATATGATTTAGCACGGTTGCAGTCGCTGGTATCGGCCGTCAGATGTTGCGACGTGTGTGGTAAGAGCTTGAGTACAGGATTGATGTCTGCCGCGTCACCAACGGAGGACTTGTGGAATACCTGAAAGATAGGTACAAAACTTTGAGAGATGTTCTATCCACTGATACTAGCTAGCGTTTCCACTATGTGTGTCATCGTTACTGTTCTATTGACACCCGAAACCAGGAAACGACTTTAAAATCTCCCAGGATTCTCCATCAGTTTCTATACATCAGTTCATTGTTCGGAACCAAAACTGTCCTCATTATTGCTACGCTCCTTTTCATTTACTGCTACATCTTCGACTTGAAAATCGCTTTCCTTGCAATCGGTTCTTCAACAAGGGAAATAGGAAGAAGTTGCAGGGTGTCATATCAGGGCTGTAAGAGGGATGGTTGACAAACTTCACAGGGGTAATCTTCAGGATTTTAGGCGTGGTACTGGGTGACAGTGTGGGCAGAGGCATTGTCAAGGTGCAACCTGATGACTCTAAGTTCAGTTCCAGATGTTTTTCACGTACCAATTGGAAAACTTTTGGGAGACTAACTATTGTATACCACCCTTCAGTAACTTTCCTTTGATTTTCAAGGGGAATCTCATATTTTACTTCTTGGAACAGTTTCTCCCCAGCGGTTATGTTTTCTGAAGTCACTCTCATCGAAGGTGCATGAGTGCAGCCGTTTTTCTCTTCGTCTTTAAAAAATATTTGGCCAGCTGTTAAATTCACTGAAGACTGATGTACGCAAAGGAACAAGTTCCATAAAGTCTGTGTAAGTTTCTCAAACACTGGAAATGATTTAACGCACTTTGAAGATCATAAAAATATTAATGCACGGTAATGTTCTCACCGAGCTCCATTGCGCGACACTGAACTACTAGCGCAAGAGTTACTTTCAACCCACATTGTTGAGGCTCTATGGGAAGTTATGTTTATTTGCAGATAAAAATATAGACTATCACACATGACATAAACAGTTTACTCAGGTTCGAAAACTTTCTGAGTGCTTCCTATACTTACATGCGCCAATTGTCAAAGCTACCAGTGTCATTGGTTGGGTGACCTAATCTACCATCACTCTCCTCAGCTCTACAGATGGGTAATAAGAACGTTTTCAGGAGTGTATTCAATACACAGTACCGGAATTAAACTGCCTCACCAAGTTTATCCCACGACACTCCATAGGAGATTCAGAACGTCAGCAGTACTCGAATGTTCGAGGTCCACAAAAGTCACACAGTAGTATATGAAGGGGTCGAAACCCCTACTATAATGGAATACTTGAAGCACCCCAGGAACCCTATCTATCAGCTTTCCGCAGACATACCGACACGCATCTCCACTGAACCCAACCGCTTTGAAATGCAGACAAGAGTTCAAAGATAGGATGGGACGCAATAGGATGTTTCGGTACCTCGGCCACTAGACCATGTACGGGTACTACGGGAGGAAGGGATGAGATACTGGGAGAACAGGAGCCACAGGCGGCGATCCACGGACGTAGGCATGGATCGTAATGTTTGTAGATCATAGATCCAACGTGAACAGTCTGCGAGAGCAACGATGGCCTTCCCAAAGATGAGATCCCAGGTATAACCTACCAAACGTCGGAACAGAAATTTTCTCCAAGACGCAATCTTACCGCCACGCCGCACAGTGCCAGTTCACTTTTGACTCTGAAATCAAAGCTAAGTTATGAATTATATAAAATAAGAGAACGTGAAATTCGTGGAGAAACCACGAAAAAAATTCAAGACGAGTCCCAAACCTTACTGCTTGAACCACCCTATTTGGTGAAAACTGAGCAATTGTTTTAAATACTTCCCATCTCAACTTCCACAGAAATTCATTATAGAATGCAAGAAGATGTTCAATATTTGCAAGAGACTGAGAACTTATGGAGATAACGGCTATAATCAGAAGAAAAACAATTCTTAACGAAAGTTATGAAGGAACACATTTGTTGCATGCGTAGGCTAAAACCAGTGACAAATTTGACTTCACAGACCTAAGAGTTTAGTGTGACATCTGCACATATTCGCAGATGGTGATTTGGATCAGCTTTAACATTGACATTTTTAAGCAATGCGCCAGGAGAAATAAATTCAAATCAATTGCATTCTCAATGAAGGATCCAAGTTGATAAGAGAAGAATTCGTTTGAAGAATCGCTCAACGCAAATGTAAAAATAAGGGGCAAGAGGCCGCAATTCAAGAAAAAAGGAAACTGATCAAGCAAAGACCACTATTTTTAGGAAAGTTCAAGGAAAAAAGAGATCACTGAATGACAAGCACAGTTTGGACAATGTGACTCAGTCAAAAACTTACCTTCACGGCCTGTCCCCACGGATCCAGATAACTGTAAGACCCTCGGACTGTTCCGTCAAGATCACGAGATTCTATGCGAGCTTGGTCAGGAGTTGAATACCCGAACAGAGCACGTCCTCTGCCATCCTGAGCATGGAACTGAGCAGCCAGAGCCTCTAGTTCCACAGTGTTCTCATCCTGTACTTCGTTGTGATGGGCCGCTGGAACCATCCGAGCTCTGAACGGTTCAGGCTGGAACGTTGGTAGCAGGCTTACACTGTTGGGCGACAGGTAAAACAGCTGCAGAGGGTACGGTAGTTGTTCTGCCAGCACCTTGGGGCTTGCCAGTAACGTCGCAACCTGCAATATGACACCAATATGGCATTTTGGCATTTGAAGCTGAGTTAAGATTAAAAAAAAATAAAACTCCATGAGCTAATGATCATAATATATTATAGCTCGATAAGAACTCGATATACGAGCAAATATATTTCGTAATATGAAAAGTATGATGCGGACAATAATTTTCAATTTACAGTACATACTACTCATTTTATAATTTATTTGCTCATTAAAGGCGATTTAACTTAAATGACTCTTTCTCTCTCTAAATTTAATATTTTCTACAATATTTAGCACCTTTCTTCCAAATTAAGAAAATTCTTGTCTGCATAGGGAACCTCATGCCTGAAGAAAACGGGGCTTTGCCCTGGACACACCTTATAATAGAATGGTCACAATAGTAACACTTGGGTATTAAGCAATGCTGATCAATGGGAAGGCATATAGAAGTTGGTACATGAGATTCCAGAGTTCGCAATGCTAAGGGAGAGGCACTCCTACCTTAGATATAGAATACTAAAATGGGGGACAAAGAAGGGAAAGAAGAGGGCAAGAGAGATCGAGGAAACCAGCTAGACATCAGAATATCAAATAACAAACTTACATTACTAACTTGGTTTTCAACCAGTGTTCCGCATGATACTTGGTGCGCCATCTTGAACTAAAATAATTAAAACGTTTAATTTAAACAGCCAATAGTATTGAAAGAAAATATAGAGGAGTTACATGTGCACTGCCTGAAACATATACTTTTAAAGTAATATTATTTGTGCCCCATTTGACTTTTGCGAAAGGCTGCAATATAGAGCAATTCGTACTTTAATATTCTCTGTTTATAGCTGAATTTCACTTCTGAGTAAGGTTAAAATAACTGACTAACATTTTTAAACTAAAATTTAGAGCTTTGTTCAAGCATTAAACATTGTATTGCTCGTCAAAATATTTTGCCTAGAGATAAAAAGTGATTAATCCCACCCCCTCCTCAAAATTAATTATTTAAGAAACATCCCTTAGCAAGGCACTCTTATGCCATCTCATCTGTGCGTCATTAGACACTGCCTTGAGGTTATATGTAGAATAGAAAAGGTAAGAGATGGAGGAGGAGGAGATCGACATGTAAGCCACAATGATGAACCTTTTGTATCTACCCCATACAAGGGCATAGCTTAAATGAAGGCGGCCAGGTACCAAGGACGGCAATTTATGGACTTAGGTGAGGTCCCTAATGTTTTGCCAAATGAAGTCCCCAGGTCTACGATGCCCCCCTTCCCAGCCAAACGCAGCTTCAAGAGAGGTCTGGGGCCTCTAGACAGAACCCACTAGACGCCAAAACCAGGCCGCTTTGCTAGGAATTTTCGACTCTGCAACCAAAAATGGGACAGCGAAACGCTCTGGAAAGTGAAACATTATCGTAAGTTGCCAGGGGAAACTATGGGTGAAACCATGGCTCCGAAAATCTCAAGTGTCCCGCCTGAGCCACCAATATTTTATTTAACGTTCATGCCAACTGTAAACGGAAGACTATTTCAAGTTGGTTCAAGTTCTTCTTAAGGCTATATCTGAGTTAAGCTGTAAATCTGACGTCCAGGTAATAAATGCCTTAAAGCAGATGCACTATGTTGCTGTAAGAATTTATCTGGAGCACTCGCAAGCAAATCTAAGGTCACAGACCTGCCGCGGGAAGACAACTCACCCCTGAGTGCCGGAGAGCCCACTTTCACTTCAGGCGAAGACACCGACACTTGAATGAGGAGAAATAAGATTTTTTTTTTTTTTTTTTTTTTTTGCTTATTTTCGGACGCTCGTTAACATCTCAGGTCATCAGCGTCCAATTCAATTCAGGGTGTGAAATTGTCGATCAATTTTACTAAGAGGCCTCTTCTTTCAAGCTTAAGGTTCTTTTACGTGTCGTAAATATATGACAAGGGACCTAAGGCTTTACTTCCCTTCCGAAGAAAGCCATACTTAGGATTTTTATGCCCCAAAAAATCCATCGAACCTGACATGATCCATACGTTTCCGACCTTATCATGTTAGGTAAATGTGCTTCAATGCATTTCTCTCATCTGTGGATTAACATTTCAACTCCCCTTAAACAACAATCCGAAACTTTGTCTACAAAATTATTTATCGTTCGTGAACCTTCGCTCAAGAATGTCACATAATTTTGGGGCTGTACAGTGAATGATGCAGCTCCTGGAGGCTACGCTCGTTAGCACCAGCATGGATGTGGACTGGTCTGTTGTCCAGCCGAACTCTTCAACTCGGCGATCTACGCCTCTTTTTCTTGATAGCACTGTGTAATTGATGCAGTTAGATCAAAACATTACTTCCCATTCATTCTTATATTCCTTTCTTTGAAGTCTATCATAAAAATTCCTTACAAGCCCAAATTATCGCCATGGTCTTCTTCGCAAGCTATATAACCTTGACATATCTTAGGGGGGTCTTCAGCATTCTTTCTCCACTCCATTTATTCTGTTTTTGAAAAAGGTCATGGTGGAGGATCATACTTTTTTCCTCTGTGACGATGAATTCAAAACCTTCTGACAACATTCCACGCGCACCTGCATTTGAACTGCTGAAAGAATTCGGGGCACCCATTTACACTGATTTTATACACATAAAAATGTTGATGAACGATGCAAAGTACGGTTGTTTTTGAAAACCCCAATCTTTTGTTTTCAGACGCCTATCACCCTGTCACTCAGTACTTCCTTCTAGAGTTATCGCCCTATCCTTATGTGGGCATCTTCAAGGCTCACTCTGCTCAATCGGAACATTCTCCCCATGCACAACGTCAAGATATTGTTTAAAAGCACCAGATAAAAGTCTTTCTTTGATCACTGCTCTGTACACCGAGCTGTGTTATGTAACATGTAAACATCGCAACAAAGAAGCATTGTCTTATATGTCAGGTCGGAAACATATGGACGCACTTCATATTTGTAAGTCCAAATTAACTATCTCGCATTCAAATACCTTTTATTGGGATAGTCAATGTGTTACCTGGCTGGTAAGATGTATGCACTGAATCAAAAGAAGTGAAAATTATTTTTAGTTATGAAAGGAGATTGTTAGTTAAAATAAAAATTACTTTCAGTTGATAGCAGTAGAGAAAAGCTTCATTAATAGCAAATGAATACATGTTATGAGCATAATAAGTATTCTTCAGCTTTAAAAATTTGGTTATTTATTGTTTTATTCTGAAAAAAAAACGCTACCTTTTCTATTTTCCCATTAAACTCCCCACATCCCGTGAGAAATCACTTCCACTTTACCGAAAATCGATCCCCAATTACCTCATAGCAGCAAACCGCTACAACGCTGCCATTAGTGGCTTGCGGTCACTGGGAGCCAATTTTGAGAAGCATCCTTTCAAGCGTGGCTTCCCGCAGCAAGTCTATTGGTCAATGACGTCCAAAACCGTCATACTAGAAATTTCAAGGTCTAGGTTAATGAACTTTTTGTTGAAACAGCTGACAATCCAAGGGTTATGAGCGTGGGAGGCAACGGAACACAGCTGTGTTTCAGGTGGCTTTGGAACGTGACAAAAGTTTTCGGTGCAGCGACTGGTTTAAGGTTTCTGAGCCAAAAAGGGTCATTATGATCTCCCGAAGTCTGGTTTTAGCATTGTAACACTTATTTTTAAAACAAGCTCTCCAAATTTGTTTTAAAAACAAGTGTCGAATATTTGAATAGTTGATGTGTTCTGCAAGCCTTCTAAAGTCCGTTAGTTTTCTAGTTTTTGTGACAAGTTTGTGAAAAACAAACTTTTCTAAGGACATTAACTCGAAAATACTAATGCTAGACATTAACAAACAGTTTATATTATAGTGGATATCGCATATTATATAAATGGTATGTGCCTATTTAATATATCATTTCAACAAGTATGTGAATAAACTTCCCCACGGTAAATAGTAAAAACAAAAATACAAATAGAGTTCCGATTAGGGATGTTTTGTCAGTGAATAATGCAAGTTGTCAGCAATAATACATTACGAAGCCCTGCAGCAGGTGAACAGGTGTGGGATAATGATGCACAATATTGAATTTTGTTTCTATGTACTTTTGAATTCTTCTTCTTATTTCGCTGGATTAGTTGCTTTAGGGGTATCAGTAAATACAAATTAGTATTTTGATTGAACAATTTTGTTGAGATTGAAAACTAGGACCATTTATCAACATTGTGTTTATAGAACGAATATTAAAGTAAAGAAGAAAAAGATAAAAAGAAAGGGAAAAATGGAAAATGTAGAAGAGCATGTGCTTCTACTTTGAGCATACTGCTGTTTAATACCAAATCTATTAAATGGATCCTTTTGATGTAGATAGCCATTGCGATTCGCGTGATTCTTGTGCTACGCCATGTAGAAGCCAGCATGATAGTCAACTGCCGCATGTAATGACGTATGAAGAAAGCGTTAATTAATAGAATTATTAAAAATATGGCCTGTGCGTTTAAATGCCGAACGCACCTAAACCGGCGGTGCAGTACAAATGGATCAAGGTGGAAACTTGTTTCTAAGGTTGGCAATGGCAGTGACCTCCAAGAGCAAGTAGAAGTCAGCCTCAAGGCCATGGTCTCAGCAACCTGTTCAGACATTCCTTGTCGGTACATAGCGCTGGGATGGGGGAGAATTGAAGCCTACTTTCCTCATTGCTCTTATACACCCTCAGTTGTCAGGGCTAGAGTTAAGCAATTATCTTCTTTATATTTTAAAGGTTTCAATACTCTGTGCTAACTACCAAAGTCTTTTAGATAATGGATGTAATTAATTATGTCACGAAGGAATCCCATCGCAGGCAAAGTTAACCGGCATTCGCCTTTTTAGGATGAAGAAAACTACAAAAGACATCTTATCCAAGTAGAATTCGGATCTGAGTCCTTTATACAGCAATTAGGGATCGATATTCTAGCCATTGAGCCATGGAGATTGCTGCCGGTGGAACGAAATACAAGACGAAAGTGGGAGAAAAAGAAATACAAGAAGTGAATTAAGGAAAGTAGCGGTTGAAAAAAACAAGTATAAAATAAGATGTAAAGAAAACGGAAGGGTGAAAGAAAAAATGATTAGCAAGAGAAGAATATTGATGAAGAAAAACATGCAATTTAGAACACGATAAACGAAATAAGAAAAAGAGGGGGGGAAAATGATTATGGTCATAAACACAAGTAAAAGGAAATAAGCAAGAGACGTGATAGATTGAAGAACAAAAGCAAGTTAAATGAAAAGAACAAGAGAGAGAGGGAAGAAGTTAATGATAAAGGAGAGGAACAGAAAAAAAAAAGAGGAAGAGAAGCAATATGACAAAGGAAAAAAAATAAAATAAACAAGACGAAGAGTAAAATGAAGATTATGGAAAGGGTAAAACTAAAGAAATAAGAGAAGGGAAAAAAATTTCAGAACTGAGTAAAAGAGCAAGAAGATGAATCAGAAGAAATTCAAAAATAGAAGATATGAAGAGAAATGTGATTATTAGGGTCCAAAATAAAGATAGCAACTAAAAACACTAAAAACAAGAGAACATAATAAAAATAAAGGGAAGGAAAAGAAGATAAAATTAATGCATTAGCAGTAATGTACTGATCAGACGCAAAATACAAAAATAAGAAATAAGGAGAAGGAGAAGGTGAGAAGGAGGAGTAGGAAAAAGAATAATGAAGAGAAAGGGAATGGTATAAAACAGGAGCAAAACAAATAGAATAAACCGAGGAACAGAAACTAATGTAGAAAGAGAAAAGAGCAAAAATAAAAACAAAAAAAAGAATAGAACAAGATGGCAAAGAAGAATCAAATGAACAAAAGGAAAACCAATAGAAAGAATGGAAGAGATAAAGCATTCATATTAAATGATAAACAAGATGAAGAGGAGGAAGATAATGAAGATGTAAAGAATGAAATAAATAAAATTAAAAAAAAATAAAGATAACTTCTGGAAGAGAGGGGAAACACAATTAGTAAAAATAGAGACAATCGTGAAAAAAACTAAGAGCTAAACGGAGCAGAAGAAACAGAAGACAACAAGAGCAACAAAAACTAAATATTTATTTGATTATTTACGGACGCTCTTTAAAATCTCAGAAAATCAGCGTCCTATCTGATACAAGAATTAAGGGCGTGAAACGGCCAAAAATTTTTCTTTCAGTCTTGGGGTTCTTTTACTTGCCGTAAATCTACGACAAGGAACCAACGGCTTCACTTCTCTTCCTAAAAAAGTCATACTTAGGATTTTTACACCCGAAAAAATCCTTCGATCCTGGCTGGAATTGAACCCGCGATATGGATCTACGAGGTAAATATGTGTAGATCACCAGACTGACGAAATTAAAATAAGCAGATTAGAAAAATAAGTAATACAAAACTATCAAAACAAGGAAATGAAATGAGCAGGGAAAAGGTGGGAGTACCAAAGATGGCTGGGAGAAGAATGAAACGCCAGAGGTGAAATAATAAAGGGATATCGATGTCTAAACGGTTGCTACTGAGACAGAAGGGTGGAGGACACGTTCTCAATTGGAGACGCGTGATTCACTTCATGCCTGTCTGCAAATGTATTCAGACCCACCCTCAAGGCGCGTCCGCACTACACAGAGGAGCTGCAAAGTGTAGGCGGGCCTTAATTCCTCCCTAGGGAACAAATGACATTCTACTCGAACAGGAAACGCTTAAGACAAAAATTCATTTGAAAACATTCGACAAGCCGTACAGAACTACAGCGAGAAACATTAAAGGAAAGAGGGAAATGTGAAAGAGGTATGTCATGGGAGAAAAATTAATGAAAGAATAAGAAAAAACGCATAGACGAAAAATGGGGGGATGAGAACCTAAGACCTCGAAATAGAGAAGCATAGAGAGGAAACATAACAAACTAAGGACAGCAACACGGTTCATAAACTATCTGCAAAAATCAAAGAAGAAAATAACTGCCATTATCAGGTGGATATCAGCATAACTCCAATTCTGTGAGCTTACATGGCGATGGAAACAAATTACTGTCGCTCCAAAGCCGACCATGTTATTATCGTTTTATAATCTGATTCATGCTAAAGGGGCCGTGGTTAATCGTGAGGCATTTGTCAGCGCTGCTTTGTGGCCCGTGACGAAAAAAGACAAAAAACTGTAGCAAGGTGGAATGTGGAAAACGGGTATGCTCTGAAGTTTCATTTTCAAGCAAGGTCCATGTAATTTCTGTAGTTTTTAGTAGTTCTTTTACCCCAAAGCACTAAAACTTATAACCGCACTAACTACAAATGATTTATAACATTCTAGAGTTACCAAATTTGGTTTAAATATAGAATGTAATTATTATTAATCTATTTGAATAAGTACAAATTACATACTTTATAATGTGTTACTTTGTTTATTTTTTTCCTTTCTCACGGCAGTTTCAAAATCAAGCCATAGTGCAATTAATGATATTACCTACATTAAGATATATGTACATTTTAATGTTAACGCCCGTTTTTACTACTGAGGCACCACAGGCGGTGGACACTGGTGATACATGAGATGAAATGATACATTGGGAAAGGATTTTTTAAAGGAAGGAAAGGTTCCGGGCCTAAGTTTAGAGTACCTCCCCGGAATTTGCCATTTTATGAGAACTGAAGATAACCTGGAAAAACCTGTCAGGGAGGAGGTCCTGGTGAGATTCGATTTCCAGATCTCCCGCTCACGAGTCCGCGCCTTAATGATCTCGGCCACCCATGGCGGTAAATTTTGATTTGGTCCCATGGCCTTACTTCCTTTCTGAAGGAAGCCATACTTAGCATTTTTACGCCTGAAAAAATCCATCGATCCTGGCAGGGATAAGGATGGCGATTTATATGTATAATTAACCTTTTTGACAACTCAGGTCTATTTTAAGTTGAAGAAAATCAACAATAGCTGAATGCATCATTGCACCTGCTCTAGTCTCTTTCAAACTGATGAAAATACATTTAATTTTGTATATAATATAAAGAAAATATTATAATAATAATAATAATAATAATAATAATAATAATAATAATAATAATAATAATAATAATAATATTAATAATAATATGATAATAATGCAGCAATAACTTAATTTGTAGCTTTACTCAGAAAAAGCACACTTAAAAATATAAATTATCACCATTGCGATATTGGTAAGAGGTTTAGGAAATATTTAGGAATGACTGAAATAAATTTATTTTATAATTACTAATTTATTTATAAATATAGCCGATAATGCACGTGTTAAAATAGATATTATTTTCTGAGTAGATCGTTTGAGAACAGACATTGGTGTTCATTTTTAACATGTATCAAAAATAACTATTTTATATGAATTTCTAAATTTCAATGCAGAAAGCTGGAGAAGTCACATCTGCATAAAACACTACCATAGTTGTGAAAATTAAAGTTTTATTTGAATTTTAGTTGTAGATTAAATTAATAAATGTATTTTCATTTACACAACTGAACTGAGCAACTAAACCTAAATATATATTTTCGAGAAAAAAATAACAGAAAAAGAAAAAAGAAAATTTAAATATTTTTGTAAAATTGTTTTTACAAATATTGTAAAACGTAAAGAGAGGAAATATATGAAACTTCACATTTTAGATTTCTATTTCATAGTACTGGGAACGTTCAATTTTATGTAGAATCCAAACGCGCATTTTAATTTTTCTTATTTTGTAGTATTCTGTTAACTTTTTCCAAATTTAAACAAATATTTAATTTGCTCATATTTTTCAAATTCATTTTGAAAAATTAATATAAGTAGTTTTCTACGCCTTTATGGTTTTTTTTTTTTTTTTTTTTTTTAAGGTTTTATTCTGAAGTTTTCAATAAACTCATCGAAACTTGGAGTTTTAGTAACCGACCATTTATTCTTTGACATTTTACATAAAAAAAACCTTGGAACTGTAAACAATATCGTTTAGGTAACTTTCGAATAGGTTGTAAAATGCTGGGTATGTTAGCTACTTTGTATTATAATTTGTGCCAAATATTTTAATATATTGTTGGTTAGCAATATAATTAGATATTAGTAATTATCAGATGGCATTTAGTTTGTTGTCACATTTTACCTTTATTAAGAAGTATATACCGAGGGTGCCAAAAGTGTATACACACTTTCACAGTAAATATCTATTTAATATATTTCAAAATTGGACCGAGAAACAACAGTAATATGTAGTATGGTGTTCTGTAAACAAATATCTCATATACATTATGATAACGTTTCTACGTGACAGGTAAACCAATAATAAACAAATGAAGCCAAGATTATCGTATGATATTCTGCAAACAGATGTGACTCACATTACGTTATGCTAGCGTTGCTACAACAAAATAGAGTCAAGATTATTGTTTGAACAGCGGAAAGCAATTTTGAAATGCTATTGGAAAATCGAGCATGTTGTTTAAGTTCAAAGGAAATAGAAGTTTCTACCGCGTTCTCCGGATCTAACTCCGTTGGACTTCTACCTATGGGGAACTCTTAAGGATGTTGTATACCGTAGAAAACCAGCTACACTGGCAGCACTTCGGGAAGAAATTGAAACGGCATGTGTTGCAATCGCTGAGGACACTTTCGCAAACGTTACTCAATCAGTAATTTAACGTACTCAGAATGTATCGACGCCGATGGTGGACATTTTGAACAACTGTTGTAACTGTAAAAGTCTAAGATGATTAGTGCTCATTATTTTCTGTTAGTGTGATTTCAGTTTTGTTATGTTAACACATTTTTTTCTTTGCTTGAAGTGTATGTACATTTTTTTGGTACCCTCTGTATTATGTTGATTCTAGATGCTCGAAACCTGTGTATACCCTGTATTACTACTCGTATATAGGGGGCCAGATATGGTCACTAACAGAAAAACAAAAGAACAAAATTCAAATATGCCAAAGAAAAATGCAACGCAAGATCCTGGGCAAAACTTTGAAGGACAAAATACATATAGTATTAATAAACCAGTTATCTCAGACAACAGACATAGCTACCAGAAGCAAATGACAATGAGACGGCCACGTTGCAAGAATGCAGGACAATAGGTGGACGTACAAGATCTCCATGTGGGACACAATGCAGGCCCAGGAGAAGATGGACAGACCTCTTCAAGGAACGTACAGGTCCAGATTGATCAAGAGTAGCGAGAGGAAGAGAAAAATGGAAATCTCTCGAGAAGTAACTATTGCAATGAGAAATGGAGTAACCAAAGAACAAATCAGTCAGAGTGTCTTAAACAGCATACGAACAACTAGCGTGGAATAGCTCACCATGTTAGGAAAAAGCGAGCTTTCCCTACTTGTTAGGAGGCCTTTGCCCTTAAGGGACACAATAGGCTATTATATATATAAATCACAAAGTTGTGATATATTGTAAACATGGGATCCTGATTCTTCGTTATTCATCAAATAAAGGAAATACATAAATTTTAATTGTAATGTCATTTGTATTAGTTGGAAAATTAAGTTCAAATTCTTAGACGTTTCGAACTACCGATAAGTTTAGGAGGCTGAGGTCTGAAATTCGATGTTTTTAAATGCCATGCACAGAGCAAAACACTTGCAATCATATTTTGAGTTAGATTTGCCAAAATGTGCTTCTGTGTTATTTTTTTTAAAAAAAATAATCAGAAACACCTGAATTAATTTCTTAAGCTGTATAAAGAAATAAGCTCCTTCTGGGAATAAATTTTAAGAAATTTAATATTACATATTCAGTTAGAACTAATTATACCCAGTCGCAAAAAAATGCTAGTATTTAGTAAACCAGTAATACCAGAGGCAGCGTACAATAAAGATGTTTACTTCACACCCTGCTTTCAGTGCTATTATATCTTCACGGTCAATCTTCATCAATAAGCAGAAAGAAAGTGTTAAAGATTGGGAAAATCGTGATATAAAGATCGGAACAAATTCATTTATTTATGCATTATATGTTAATGAAATTCATTCTAATAGAAAATATTTGCCACAGAATTAGGTTCTCACGACCTGTACAATTTATAACAAATTCAAAAAAAAAAAAAAAAAAAAAAAATAGGAATTCGATATTGCCTATATAATTAGAATCGGTTGTGTTGTCAAAATTTATATATTTATATAAAATGACAACAGGGGCAATGAATTCAAGCGATACAACAACGATATCGGGTATTTCGATTCGTTAAGTGGAGAACCCTGGATTGAACAGGGTTTGCCGGGGCGCTGGAAGTTATTTAGACATTTCAGTCTTTTTCACGGAGGAAGAAATGAGGTAAAGGCATTGGGTGGCGGACTATTCAGGCGTAGACGGGGTTCTTAATGTGTTTCCAGATAAAACTCTTCGAAACCCCAGTTTCCAAATAGTCAAACCCTTGAGAAGGTCTGCGTTCTTTCATATACCAGACGCAGGGATACAAAGCCAGCATCATACCTTACCTGCTCTACCTTCGCCCTGTCAGTCCTGGTGATATAGTTGTAACCATACTTGCCTCGTAGACCCAAGATCGCGGGTTCAATCCCAGTCAGGGACGATGCTTTTTTCGGACATAAAAATCCTAAATACAGCTTCCTTTGGAAGGGAAGTAAAGCCGTGGGCTTCGTATTGTATATTTACGGCACGTAAAAGAACCTCACGGCCTCTGAGCAAAATTTATCAGTAATTCTACGCTCTGAATCGAATGGGACGCTGATGACCTGAGTTGTTAAAAACCGTCCGTAAATAAAACAAATCAACAAGAACTAAGTTTTTCCTGACACTTTTGACCCTGTAACCGAACCAACGCAATCGCCTTCTTGGTCTAGTGTTTGGCTTGCTGAGAGCTGGCCGGATGGCCCGGGGTTGATTCCCGGTACCTATTTAGGAAAAGTTAGGGAGTGGAATGGTATCCAGCCTCGTGATGACAATTGGGAAGCTTTCTGGTGGAGAGATGGCGTTCTTCGACCTCGAAAGCCGCGTGATACAGGAACGGTGGGGTGCCGGCATGGCCTCTATCAATGAAGACAGAGGTAGAGAATGCTGCTGAGGTAGCTGCAGCTATAGCGCCAAATGAGCAGAAAAGAATGACATAAACGTGAATGAAATAGAAGAGAGGGAAAGATTCATCGAATGCCTAAGTGACCAAGGGAAACCACGCCAAAAACCCAAAGTTAGGATGTTCGGTCCAACTGGAATTGAACCTTAGACCTCCCGAATGCGATTCTCCAGCGTTACGGCCTGAGCCACTGCGTTTGGTTACTTGGGGTCTAAATGAAACTTTATGACTATATGGTACTCGGTAATTTTTTATTGTATAAAAAGATTCTCACTTACAGATAGTACAATCTCTTGCCTGAAAGGGCTTGTAATTTACTGTCAAAATAGTTTTAATTAATATATTATAACATTTTAATATGTAAAAGTTAAAGTTATTTTTTTTAATTTGAATACGTAATAGAAGGGTTGATCAGAAACCGAGTTTCGTTTGTGATAGAGAAATTAGAAGTGTGCGATAATTCTAATAAATGCGGTTGGCAACTGTGCAGAAGCCGCCACCTGCAGTGCTATTTGTAGATAAACACAAATGACAGCTCGTTTGGAAAATTGGTTTTGCGAAGATATCTGCTCCGTTATTCCATTTCCGTGGGGAAACGTAATCGCGGCTGAAATTCACCAGCAGCTGGTAGAGCTTTGCAGAGAGACTTAATGTCTCGTCAGCATGTCGCAGAATGGTGTCCGGGTGGAGAAAACGTCACCGATGAGGATCGCAGTGGCCGACCCAGCACGGCATCAACAGATTTGAACACAGCTCGCGTGGTGGAGCTGATTGAGGACAACAAGACGATCACGTTACGGCATATGACGGTAGAATTGGGTAATGTCGTTCGGAAGCGTCCGTCAAATTGTTCACGGTATTCTGTTGTACCGGAAAGTTTGTTCCTGATGGGTCCCACGAAATCTGTCAAACCAACGCAAGGAGAAGCGCATGGGGGAATGTCTGCAACTTTTTGCAACGGTATACATTGTTAGGGGTGACGAAACATGGATCCACCACGACACCCCCAGCAATAAGCGGTCGTCATTGGAGTGGAAACACCCCTCCTCTCCAAAGACAAAGAAGTTTAAGTTGGCGTCATCTGCCAGGAAGGTGATGCACACAGTGTTTTGGGACAGCGCGGGTGTCATACTCTTGGAGTTTAGCACACTGGCTGATACTGCGAGATCTTGACACGACTGCCCGAATCAATCAGGAGGACCAGCCCCAGAAAACTACCACGCTGTTGAAGCAGTTTCGCTGGGACATCATCGATCACCCTCCCTACAGCCCGGACTTCGCTCCAAGTAACTATCATCTTTTTCCTAACTTGAACTCTCGCCAACGACGAGAAGGTGAAACATTTCGTGTCAATGTGGCTGAACACGCAAAGACAAGAGTTTTACCAGGAGGGAATATCCAAACTCATCCCACGAAGCAACAAGTGTCTAAATCGATGTGGAGACTATGTCGAAAAACAACCTAATGTATGTACTATCAGTTGGCTGTATTGTTGTATGAAATAAAATGTATACGTTTCACTGCAGGCTTTGTAACCTTGGTTTCTGATCACCCCTCGAATTTCTAATTTAAAAAAAATTAAATTTTCTTAATATATTTTTTTTCCTTCTTTCGGGTTATGTAATTCCATATATTTATGGACAGTAAATTTAAAAATAAAACTGCGTGTTTAAAATGGACAAGTGTGATCCCTTCCTGACGTTTAAAATCTGCGAAGAATATTTTTATCAAATATTAAATTGCTTTAAATAAATAGACAAACACACAAAAGTATAACATATTAAGTTTTAGAATTTAAGGACCTGAATTTTGAGGAGATCTATACATCTCTCCCTTTTTTAATTATACTTTTGTAACCACAATTCACACATTGTTATTGCTGGAGCTTTTCATGCAATTATTCATAATTGCTGCATATTTAAAAAAAAATATTAATTTAATTCTTTGCTGAAATTAAAACATTTGAATTATTTTTTTCGTCAACAAATGAACGCGATTTAGCTGATTTTCACAGAACTGATTATTGTGCTGTTTTTAAGTGACTATTTGTTCGTTTGGCCGCAAAGGAATGCAAACGTATTTGGCTTTTCAATGTAAATGAAGTTTTAGGTGTGGCAACGCGGAGTTACGCCCTTGTTCATCAGGAACAAAAGGTTTGTTTTCTGGGTAGGTGCGCCCTCTACATAATATACCTCTCACCTATGTATTCATTTATTTATTATGTACCTTGTTCAAAAATATGTGAAGAAGCTGACACTGCTTTACAAAATGTGCGCGTATTGCTTTTAGTGCCAACCTAACAAATTTATCTTTGCAGCTTCTGCGACTTTGAGACCTGCAATTTATTTTGGATTCAAAAGAAACATAAATTTAGTTAAATAATATAATTCTACCGAGCAGATTATGGAGATAAAAACTTTTTACACAAAATCCTGCTGATACAAAGAAAGAATAAATACATAAATCCATGAACCTGAAAATACAATTATTTAAAACATTGAATTAAAGTAAAATTGTACTTATAAAATATTGGTATTAAAATATTTTCTAAATACTTTAAAATTTATGGAAACAAAGTTTCTGTGCTGGATTTCATAATTTATAAAACGCTCAAAATTTTACATGCTAGTATTTTTTTAGAAATAATTTATTTTCATGCTAAGACTTAGAGGATAATTTTTACATGTATGTTTTTTAATATTTAGAGTTTCAGTTTTACCCTAGTAGTAAAAAAGCATTTTTTAAAAAAATTATTTTCTTTTAGTGCCTGTAATTTGATTCAAATATTGGCGAAAAAATCACCCTTTGTGGAGCATTATAGTCTTATAAAGAATTTTTACAAAAGTTTTCAATAATTAGCTACACAACATATTTGAAAAAAAAATACCGTTTGGGATAATTATTACTGAAAGGCATTTAAATTTACTAAAATTTTATTAATACTTTTTTACGAAATTCGCCAAACACCATCCAATTTATTTAAATCACGGTACATTTGTTTTTGTAAGCAATGGTATAGAGTCAGAATAAAATATTTTGCCTGTCATAAAGAAATGCACATGTAATACAAGTTGGTATGTGATCAAAAGAATAACTTTTATCAAATGTAACACAAGGAAAAAAATCGCATTAAAAGTCTTAAAAACACAAAAAGTATATAAATAATGCTTAAGTAATTGCGATTATGTTTCAATAATAATTTTCCTCCCAGTTATTCAAAAAAAATTGCTAAAATTTCATTTTTTGACATTATTTCCAATAAATACGTTATAAGACAGTATGATATAAATGTAGGTAATATTTGCAAAGCTACTATTTAACAAAGATGATCTTAAATTGTGTCGTTACTATATCTACAGTTCACGTTTATAGTATCTAAATATATAAAAATATTATTAATATGCCGGCAATAGAAAAATAAGAAAAAGAAATAACAGTATTTGTGTTTTTTGAAAAAACAAAGCAAAATTTCCTCAAACTCAAAAATGCATTTCATCTCAGTTTCCATAGTTACCTTATTTAAAACAACGTAAAGGTGTGATCTGTTCTTAAATGAGCGTTGCCTAGCAACATAAAAGTTTTAACTTAAGATGTGTTTGCCTGAATGTATGTACAAAACAACAATCTGATTCTAAAGAATTGGCGTTAGGCGTTGTTTGAACTTACCGCGAGTAGCAGATGGTGGAACATGGCGGCGAGCGTGGACAAGAAACAACTGACGACTAGCAAAGTGGTCCTGTGGTTCTGTGGTAACCCTCTCACCTCCAACTTCCCCTTCTCTCCTTGATCCTGAACACCCGCGGGCCAGAAAAGGAAAAAATGGAACAAATTTGCCAGCTGCCACTTATGAATAGTTTTGTTTTAGCCCAATCACCGAGATATTTTCACAGCACCTCGTTCACTTGCTTTTGTTTTGGATTTGCAGGTTTTTCATTATCATACTACCAGGGATGGAAAGAGTGTATTTGTAACTACAGGGTCACGAGTTCGAGTTACGGCTTGGATGCAGATTGAATGCAATATGTTTTTAATGAGAAGAAGATTTTTTATAGAAGAATAAGATAAAAATAAAACGATGATTATGATTATGATAATGACATTAGGAGACCTTTCTCCTGTTCATAAAAGGAAATAAAAGAAAGAGAGAAAAGAAGCAATTGGGGAAGGAGAAGATGCTGACAATAATCAGTGGAAGAAATAAGAGAAACTCTAATTTTAATTTCTTATTTTCCTTTCCCTTTTCCCCGTTTATATTTTCTTTTTCTTTTCTTATCTGAGTGTATTAAGTTTCACACAACCTGTTTTAAAACTCGCTTCAAGTCGGGTTAGTTTTATTGCGTTTGTAACCAGTTTCGTAAATATATCAGTGCGATAATGAAATATAGAAGACGAAGAAGAGTAGGCGGGATAAAGAGAGAAGAAGAGAGTAAGAAAAAAAATACTTTCCTCCTTTAAAATAACAGAGATAATTTGAAAAAACAAACAAACAAAAGAAAAGTAGATAAGAAGATAATTAAAAAACACAGGCTTTTTTTTTTCGTTTACCATGGGCATAAAAAAACTCTTACTTACTATAGTTCGAAAAAAAAAAAAAAAAATGAAGACTAGAAAAAAGGGGGGGGATTATAAAAAGTAACATAGGAAGGGGTGGGGAAAATGACAAGGAAAAAAAAAAAGCAGAGAAAAGATGAAAGAATAGACGAGGAACAGTAATAAAGTAAAAGCAAAAAGTAGAGATCATAATAAAGGAATACAAACCCAACAGCGTATAAGAAAGAAGAACAGACAAAACAAAACGGAAGAGAACAGAATAAAAGAGTAAAGAGTTGAAGAATAAAAGAGAAGAAAAAGACACATGAGAGAACAGATTGAAGGCAAATAAAAATCAGATAAGAGAAACAATAATTAATGAATAAATGAGAAAGCAGAATTATACTGAAAAGCACAGTAGACGATAAAAGAGCTCAAAGAAGACAGATAAACAGAAGAGAAAAGAAGGAAATAAAATAATATAGGGGATAGAATTGTAAAAATGCACAGAAGACTATAGAGCAGAAGAACAGAAGGGAGACCAAATTAATGTAAAAAAAATTGAGAAGAAGAAGAAGAAAATAACAAAAGAATAAAGTAAAGACCAGAGAAGAGGAAGAATTTAAAGAACCAAAGAGAGAAAAATTAATGTAAAGGGCAAAACAAACGACAGAATAAAAGGAAAAATCACAAAGAACATAAATAAAAAGAACAAAGAAGGGGAAAGAATAAAATATCAAATATGAAAACAGTACAAAGAATAAAGAAAATGCATAATAAAAGAGAACAGAATATAATAAAATATTAAAAAAACAGAAAATAAAAATAGAGGATAAAATAAAATAACACAACAAAGAAGAGGACAGATTAATGAAATAAGGAAGCGAGAGTAAAAAAAGCACGACAGTACAGAAATGAGCAAAATAAAAGAGCAGGGAAAAACACATAATAAATTAAAAAGAGGGATAAAAGATTACAGGAGAGAACCCAATAAAACAATAGAAACGAGGATAATCGAAATGAAAGAAGAATAAATGAATGGAGAAGATAACCCAATAAAACAGCAGAAAGGAGGATGGAATAAATGAAAAGAAAAAAACTTAGAATAAAATAAAAAAGAGGACAAATAAAACATAGTGAAAAGAAAAGACAAGAAAAGAAAACAGGACGCAGGAAAAAAAACAAGGGAGAAGAGGAGAACAATATAAAATGATAGAGAAAGGCAAACAAATTACAAAGAAATAAAGCAGAACAGAGATAGCTATCTATATTACAGTAGTCCTTGTTTGTTCTTCTTGTTACTGACATTAAGATGTAGAACACGTTTCAAGTTTAGGGGTGGCGAACGCCGAGGCAAACTAGAGGTTTGTACTCTTTGATTGCTTCATTTCTAAGTGGCGGATATCAATCCAGAAAGGTCATAACATAATTCCATAGATCAATAACGCACTGCGATCCTGTCTGCTATACTTTGTGGGACTATTAGTGGTTGATTCCACTTGCAATTGACCGCAGTTGATAGAACCTCTGCAGTTCTTGTCTCGTTCCCACGCTTGAAAGCCGGCCGGCAGACGGAGGGGAGGTCAGTACGAATTTAACTCTAGGAGCGTGCGGACATGTTTTTGTGTGACAGTGTATTAAGTATTCATTACGCGGTGTAATACAAGGTATTGATTATGTTAATATAGCTCAATTCAGGTATTCTATTCCACAAAGGGCATTTCTTCGCGAACAGAATCGACTCCTGATACACGGAGCTTTTTTTCAAGGGAGATTCACAGATAGGTAAATAAATTTCGTAAACGGAAAGTAATCTTGATTGCATACAGCAAGTGCAATAGAAACGTTAGATAGCATTGCACATGCTCTGAAATATTCCCCTAACAAATCTCTTCTAAGTCTTTCTCAGCAAACGGGGCTTTCCTATTTCTCTGTTCGAACGGCTACAAAGCTACAGAAGTTAAAACTATATAATATTTCTGTACTGCAAGAACTTGAACCGCATGACTCTCCATGCAGAAGTAGATTTTGAATTTTGAACAGTGGGCATCTAATTTTCTTTCGGGGAGAAATCTTATGTCCACCGAAGTGGGTATGTCATTCAAAAACAACCGGTACTGGAGTGCAGAAAAACCTAACCTGCCTCACCAGGAACCTCTGCATGATCAAGATAGGTGTATGTTGTACCAGTAGCGGCAGAATATATATGGTAGGTCCTTTTTTGTTTTTGTTTTTTAAACAATTAATAGTGATAAGTATGAGGGTAGGTTCAGAAGTTTCCGGCCTCGCCGATAAGCATTATCGTCTTAACAAAATACTTATTTGGTGTCAACCTTATCTGTTAAGTAAATAATTGCAGCTGTAACTTCCGCTCCGCTGTGTTCAGTTGTTCAGATATAGTTGCATAAACAAGGCTATGTGCAGAAGAACGTGACATGTTCAAAATGGAGTATCGACCTGTTATTAAGTTCTTCACAAAAGGAGGACTTACTCCAATTGAAATTAAACAGCAATTGGACGGGTGTATTAGTGTTTAACGCCCGTTTTTACTACTGAAGCACCCCAGGCGGAATTGGACGGTGTATTTGGAGAAGCATCCCCCTCGTATTCTACCGTAAAAGAATGGGCCAAAAATTTTCGAATGGGTCGAGAAAGCATTGAAGACGAACAGCGTGCAAGTTGGCTCTTCAAGGTGCTCACTCCTAAAAACATCGCTCCTGGGGAAGGAAAAATTATGGAAGACCGGCGGCTCACAGTTACAGAATTAGCAGCAAGGTTGGGCCTTTCTAAAACAACAGTCCTTCTAATTATTCATAAACATTTAAGCATGAATAAGGTTAGTGCAAGGTGCTTAGACTTCTTTCCTAAGTTCAAAAGCAGCAACGAGTCATCTGTCGTCAGGCGTTTTGGAGCTCTGCCGTGACAACGAGAGAGAAGTTCTGTAAACCATTGTTAACAGGAGATGAAACTATGGTCCTGTACTATGATGCTTTGTCCAAAACAGAATCAATGGAGTGGCGTAAACCTGGCGAAGCACCGCCTCTAAAGACGGTCACTCAGTCAACCAAGAAGATCATGACCACAATCTTTTGGCACTGTGAAGGAATACTCTTCATTGACTTCAAGGAGAGGGACACCACGGTAAATGGGGAGTACTATGCTGGCCTACTGCACAGCTAACGTGCTTGCATCAAGGAGAAAAGGCGAGGAAAGCTGTGTGGTGGTATGTTCCTTCTTCACGACAACGCACCTGTGTATACAGCTCTTGTTGCAAAGGAAGCTGTGAAAACTGTGGCTTCAAGGAGATCGACCATCCGCCTTACAGCCCAGATCTAGCTCACAGTGACTATTTCCTCTTCTCAAAACTCAAGAAGGACCTTCGAGGAAGGAAATTTAAGCGTGACGAAGAAGTGATAGCTGCTGTTTAAGCCCATTTTGCAGACAAGATTTCTGACTATTTTGGGGGAGGGGTTGAAATGTTAGTTTAAAGATGTGAGATGTGTATTGCAATAAAGGGTAACTTTATTGAAAAATGAAATATAGTTTTTGTCTTTATAATACCTAAAAAATGATTAGGCCGGAAACTTATGGACCTACCCGCGTATGTGTAGAATATTTTGCAACCCTTTTCCTGTAAATTAACTGCAAGGGAATGTAGTTTCGTGATTTTCAAACAGGAAGTCTTCAACGGCACATACAGCCCATGTTTTCCTGCATGCAATTCATGAAATATTCGATGATAGAACATATGGCCCCCTCCCCTCCTGGTTAAATGCTCTGCAACTTTTTTTAAGGGGAAGGCTTTAAAGGAAAAAGCGTACAAGACAAATGTGTACACATTAGATGACCTGAAAACTAACATTCATGAAGAAAGTTCTTCCATTTCTCAGAGAGAACTGCGGATTGTAATGGTTAATTTCATAAGCCGATGGTAGAAATGTGTGGAAAATGAAAGGAAGCAGTTGCTGCATTTTCTGGCATGAAAATGGGTGCCTTTTAAATGTTTATGCCGTTCACAACAACACCAGGCCGCCACGGGTGGCCGAGGTCGCTAAGGCACGCACTAGTGAACAGGAGGTCTGGGGTTAGATTCCCACCAGGACCGACTTTCCTGACTCAGGTTTTTCCCAGGTTTTCCTCAGTCCTCATAAATGCCAAATGCCGGGGATGGCCCTAAACTTAGGCCTGGGGTTCTTTCTTCCTTAAAAAAAATCCTTTCCCAATTTATCATATCATTTCATGTATCACCAGTGTCCACCGCCTGTGGTGCCTCAGTAGTAAAAACGGGATGAAAAATCACCCATTATAACTCGAATTTGACTCCTGTTTTAAGTAAATTTTAAGACTACCTACCTCATGTGTTATTGATGCATCCCAAGGGAACACTAGACACTGTCAGTGATAGACTTGCTGAGGTCCAGGTCAAACCTCAACCCAAATGACTTCCCCATATTTAGCATGAACATAATAATCGATTGACATGATACTAACTCCGGTTAGCAAAAGTTTATATTTATTTTTAAGGGAAAACGATACTTGAATAAGAACAGCACTACTTGTGGTCAACAGGTGTTGAAGCTATTTAGGAAGTTGTCACAAGTTGTAAGTCCACACATAAATTATCAAGCGTTAACGGAAAAAAAAAATGATAAAAGGACCTTTTAACATAGTAGTTTGGTGATAATTTGATTCAATGTAGAGACCTCAGACAGTTAAATTATTATGTAATTAATTATCTAACTTTAATTTCCTTCAATATTTCATGGTCATTACATTTCATCCACGTGCTTGGTTTGATAAACGAGCTCAGTGGTGTCAGCTGGCTGGGCTGAAGTAAATTACCCCCTCCACTTTTCTTCACAAAAATTCCACTTGGGTTGACGAAACAATTCAACCAGATACAGGTAAAAGAACCTGTTGTGTTCCAATGACCGCCTCAACCACTGGATCAATTAGTGGACCAGGTCTCAGGAGACTTGGTAAGCTGCAAACCATTAACTAAGACAGGGCGATTAGAAATATTATGTAAGCGGCTTTAAAGACAAGTTCAGGTTGGCCTTGAAGTCTAAGAACCGGGGTTCATAGCCTACAACAGCGCATCAAACAATGGTTGAGTGGATGTAGACTTCAAAAATCGTAAAACAGATGATTTTGGTCAACCCAGTTTCGTGAAAATTCAGAAGTAGTGAACAAAGATAAGTCTGCAATATTCATGTCTCATTTACTAAATCTGATGTGCTGATTTCAAAACTGCAATTCGTTTTTTCCTACCACGCACCACCTTTTTACAATTAGTAATTTTATACATATGTTTTCAATGTAGTTGTGTGTATAGCTCTTGTTTGAAGCAAAGAAGTACTACGAATTTAATTGTTTCACAATAATACTTTTATATTTTCATTTCAATACCTGGAAATTTAGTTCAGTTTGTAGTTGCTTTCAAAAAGAGCATATACTTTTGTAATTGGTAGTTGTATTTCATTGATTTGTTTCTTTTGAAGAAACGTGCCTTCCAGATATATTTTGCCATGGTAATTTTGTTGTTAGAAAGGGAAGATAGATGATTACAAAATGTGTTGTAAAACGTTATAAAACTTGAAGGTCTGGACAAAAAGTGATCGTCGAAAAAGGTATGTCACACTTGAGCAAAACAACTAAGGAAATGGAGTTAAGGAAAGAAATCTAGTATACCGTTTGCTGTTCTAATGATCTGGTATAAATCTCGAAGCCATGTGGATGATTGCTATTTTTGTGTATGCTATGTTACAGACTGCAACATAAAAAACTTGTAAGAAATCACTTATTCACCTTGTCAGAAAAAAGACCCATCAAAATTGTCCTGGTGTTCCCCAACAGCACATTTGGAAAGGAACGATCATTAGATTCTGAAACGAATTCTCAAGACCATGAAAGTGATTTCGGTACAGTTGAAGAACACCTTTTCAACAGTTCACACAGACATAACAGGAACTAAGGTCTTCCAAAGGCTTTTGCTGAAATATTGGGAAAAGATAGGGGAGAGAGAGAGAGAGAGAGAGAGAGAGAGAGAGGAAAAAAAACTCCTGGCTCCGGGAACGTTATTTTCTTGAAGATACTCTGTTCATTATTTCTCTCAGGAAGTGAATCTTACATATTGTGGCATACGAGGGATTTGGGGAACTGTATTGTAGCATTTAGATCGTCAAGAAGTAGATGAGGAGTTGAAATGAATATGTAAATAAAATTAGAGTCTGCGCATGCGCAACTTACCGGATTTCTAGAGTCGAGTGTGTAAACTTGAAGAGAGAGGATGGGCCACCGACTGCTCCAGGGTAGCCTTTGGTTGGCGTTCATTATGAATAGTTATTGTTTATTAAATACAAGTTGCCTATGGTTTAAATAAGATTTGCGTGTTCACTGATTACCTAGTTTGGATATTTTCCTGGTTTGATCCCGTTTAGAGTAATGATGGGAAAGGTTTATTCAAATTAATATGATTCACTATATATGGCTACCCCTAGCTAGCAGCCACAAGCCTAAAAGATCATTCTGTAACTTATATAACGAATGGGATTAAATTAGGAAAAAGTTCGGAACTAGGTAGGCATTGAACACACAAACATTATTTAAACCATAAGCAATTCTATTACTTATATTCATAATGGACGCCAACCAAGATGGCTACCCTGAAGCAGTCGGCGGCACATCCTCTCTCCTCAAGCTCACACACACTCGATTCTCGAAATCCGTTACAGAATGCTATCATATACCTATGTTACGCACGCGCAGACCCTAATTTTCCAACTATCACGTCTATATCTTAACCAACTTAATGCATTTTCCCAAACCCCCTAATGTCACAATATTACTATGATATTACTGGTTTAATAATTGCTTTGGGAGCTACAGAATCTTTCCAGTTAATTGAAGACATTTGATAGACTCCTAACCTCAAGAAAACATATAACTTAAAATTGCATCTATAAAAAGTCAAACATAAAGAACATAAATGGCAGGTGTGTGGAGATTTAAAAGTTATCGGCATGATGCTAGGTCAAATTCACACTATAATAAAATGTCATGCTTCATTTGTTCATAAAAATTCTAAAAATGTGCATCAAAATAATACAATTCATAAGCGTCTCCTTCTGCCCCTATATCATCAATCCATTCGCCGCCCCGTATATCATCTGAATTTTATTTACAAAAATCACCACGGATGGCAACAGGAAGTTGCCCATGCTAATGGCCAGACGAGTAAGACATGTGGTTAGTTATTCCAGAAGCATAGTTTTAAAGAAACAATCTTAACTGGTGCTTACATTATTTTCTAAAAGAGGTTATACTCAAATATTTGGAAGGACGATGTAACTTAAACATATTTATTGATAATTATCGCCACATTGCACCCACAGTCTACTTTAACATACCACAATGCGGAGAGTGAGCTGCCAACATAAAATTTAAAACATCCCTGAAAGTCTTAAAAGATATATTTTTGCCCCCACATCCCTTTGCCCCATCCTTACACCATATATAAATATTTTTCATATATTATATTAATTATTACTATTTTTATCAATCACAGAGCTATGGACTCACTACTGTTCTATCACCGAGGCGACCCTGGTTACTGTGTGTACCGAGTTGGAAGTGAACTAGTAACTTCCACATTTTAATATTCACGCGAATTTTACATGTCAGGCCAAAAAAAGTTTAAACAAATATCTCTTAGGTTTTAAAATAGTAATTTCCCGTTTAAACCATAGAACGAGGGTCAATAAACTAAATAAATAATTCATTTTAACTGCTGAAATAAGCAGCATATAGGAGTCAGAAGCTATGACGTATCGGACACAGAAAACTTGCTTCCTACTCAAGGGCACACCTGCATATGTTTGGAATTTCGCTTCAAGCAAGCTTAACTATGGAAATGAGTCATACATCTGCTGTGGGTGGCGGTAAATGTTGATATAAATGCTCCTGCAGGCTGTCCGCTGAAATATCGTTGTTAAAATTCTTTTCTGTAATTTTAATCGCAATTGACCATGAATTTAAGAAAACAGAACACGAAAAAATAAATGTAGAACAAATAACTAGTTATAAAAGAAATGTAATAATATTTTTTAAAGTAATATAACCTAAAAATAACTCTAAAATTAATAGAAATTAATGGGGAAACATTAACTTATACCAGGAATGCCGGGTGTTGCCATGCAACCATATTAAACACATTTCATTTCGTCAGAATCACAAAATTCTCAGTTTTATAACTTCTTAAATTAATAGCGATATTCTCTTTAGTTGGATGCCTGCAAAACCAAGTGAATTGAGGCGTCTTTTTCAATTCTCATTTGACGGTAAGTGATAAACTAATGGTGTTGCAATGATGCAATTGTAGCATCTTTTATGTGAAATTATCTGGCTATCGGTAACCTTATGAGAAATAGTTTAAATTGTTTTGAGTGGGATATCCTTTATAATACAATCATCACGTACTTAGGTTGTTGTTGTTGTTGCTCTCACTTATTTCGTGCATAATCAGACATTGATTTTCGACAAGCGAAGCAAGCAAAGTGTCATATACTGTTCCTGTCCATATTACGCCCATAGACTAAGTAGAATGGTGCACTTTACATCACATATTAGTGTATAATTTTAGCACGGATTGATAACACTATAGGATTCTTATGTGTTAGATTAGGTGACTAATATGCAATAGGATCAACACGGGATTTAAAACACATTTAACGAACTTTCCTGTATGTTAGGGGTGCACTTTTAACAAATATAACACATTTTACTCATTTCCAAATTTTTTCAACACTCCAGAATAACAATGTGCTTTCTTTATGACCATTTACCTGCTAACTTAGTATCACACAATCCGCTGCCAATTAATACTTACGAAAAGAAAGCGAGCGTAGGCCGTCGGGCCGTAGCTCGCCAAGCAGACCACTGGTTCCACCGGTTTCTAGGACTTATCCGAGGTTAGCGTTATATATTAATTAACTACGAATTCCATTTTCCCCAGCTGTCCGTTAAAACACAGTTACATTTCTTTCTATATCTTTGTGACATTTCACTATTAATTAGTTTTTTTTTTGTGGTGTAGTGGTAACCTCCTAAACCCAGCCAAGATGGATGGATTTTTTCGGGCGGAAAAATTCTAATATGGTTTCCTTCGGAAGGGAAGTAAAGCTATGGGTCCCGTATCTACATTTACGGCACGATAAAGAACCTTAAGCCTGAAAGAAAAGGCCTCTGAACATAATTTGTCGGCCGTTTTACTCTCTAAATAGAATGGCACGCTGATGACCTCATGTTAAAGAGCGTCCATAAATAAAATAATAATAAAAACACTCGTTTTGAGCTCATTTTCTCGCATATTCTGTAAGTAATAGCAAGGTTGATAAAGTAGATGTTATCTTCGGTCTGGTCCAATGAGGAATATTTTCGTTTTGTTACGTTGAAGTGACGTCATGGATTATAATATTGCTTTTTTCTTATTTTTTTAATTATTATGTATGATCATACTTCGTTTAGTAGTTTTTCAGAATTTTTAATATATTTTAATATGTTTTAAGTTAGATTCATTCATTTGTGGTTTAAATTACAAATTGGATACTATATAAGGAACATCTGCAGTCTTCTTTAACGTTATTCTAGCACCGTAATGGTATAGACGCTAAACTTATGATCATATAAGTTGGGAAAATGTGTTTTAACATAATTATAAGCACATAAGCCAGTAGATAATATAATAGATGGTATATTACGAGTGGATAAATATAGGCAGTGAACAGATAGAAGTTGTGGAGAGATATCAAGTAATAAATATTTTCCGATGTAGGAAACCATTTTAATGCAAGAAGGACGTAAGTAACTGATGACAGTATTCTAAAGCCAGTTCTGAAGTAGTGTTTAACGCCCGTTTTTACTATTGAGCCACCACAGGTGGTGGACACTGATGATACACGAGATGAAATGATATATTGGGTAAGGCTTTTTTTTTTAAGGAAGGAAATGTTCCAGGTCTAAGTTTAGGATACCTCTGACTGAGGAAAACTTGGAAAAAACCCCAGTCAGGGAGGACGACCCTAGCATTATTCGAACCCCGCTCAAGAGTCCGCGCCTTAACGACCTCGGCCACCCGTCGCGGTAGTTCTGAAGAGTGATTATAAACACTGTCAGAAGATGAAATGAAAGATGATGAAAAATTTATTGAAAGCTATTTACTTATCCACCACCCTGAAAATAATTCTTCCAATTCCATAGCTGAAATCCAACTAAGAAGGAGAAAATGGCGACGTAGCGGTGACGTCACAATTGTACCACAGTATGTACAGTGGGGGCCACAAAAATATAACTGTGGTAGATTTTTGTTAGCATTGTTTATTTTGAAAATTGGATCGTTTTTACATTTTCTTTTAAAAACATATTATCGTTTATGAGCAGCTAATTCCAACTTCACAGTTATACACAAATTATTTATTTGATTACTTATTAAGTTAGATCTCTCTTCTATTTCCTTTCTACTGTTTCCTTCTATATGATGAGTACTAGCGTAAATATTTAATCGTTGACAAAGATCTCGCTATCCCCCAGTTATTCACCAGCAATTTGCTAGTAAGGCATGAAGGCCGTGCCGTCTCGCAATTTACGAGAAACAATTGAACTGGGAGAAACGTCTTGCAGACAAGCTAATGAGGAGGCAACGAAGATATGCAGACAAGGTTATGTAGTGCTAAAGTCTCAGCAGGGGCTACAAAATACAATGTGCCAAATGTGGCGTTCAAATGTTTGACACTTACATGCCTTGCACTTAGTTGATTTTGTTTCCCCGACAGATGTCATTGTTTTTACCGTAAGACTCCTCCATCTCAGTTAATGAGCGGTGTAATGTGGTTTCAAAAATAACCACGAAGACCACCAGTTTATTATTTGCTTCTAAACGAAAAATAAATAAAAAACATTCTTTGCTTTATAAGTTTTAGAGTAATAAAGACTGGTCCTAAAAGTATTTTGTTATTTTAAAACATTTTTCTTCTTTTAATAATACGAGATGCAGATAAATAAATAAAAGTTCGTCACATACGAGCTGCGTAAACTAAGCGAATTCCTCAGCTAGTAGAATAACTTTAAAAATGAATATAATATTCCAATTAGACCGTATTAATTAATGAAATAAGTTATGGCATTACTGTGTGGTATTAGGTGAACAAAATTGGAATTCTAGTAACCCACAAATACTACAAAAGGAGAAACAATATTTTTTGATTTATCATTAATATTATTATTGAGATTAAACCACAAAAATTAATGGTTACTAGTAATTAAATGAAATATAAGACCACTGATAGACAAAGATAGTGTGTGGGTTAATTTTAAACATTTAAATATAACCTTATTTATGAGCCCTTGGTATCATCTTTACATTTACTAAAATAGAAAAAAATAGCAGAAAGTTTCGAGTTACTTTGTGTATTTCAGACGATGTTCATATGTTTCAATAAAACAAAAACATGTTACTAATTAAAAACAATTACAATGTACTAAGCAAATATATAAAATAAACAATAAGCAATCGAAAGTTTCATAGATTTTTTTTTGCTTTTGAAATATAATTTAAATAAGTAATGCTTTTCTGAAGGTTATTACAGAGCGCTCTTAAATACAAATATAATTCTCACACACTTATTAGATTAATATTTCACAGGTGATATCTTCACGTCAATTCTTTGGTTAAATATACAACACATGCATCATTATAAATACAGTTTGTATCCTGAATTGATTTGTCATTTTATTTTAAAACTATAGAGAAAATTAAATGTTAGAGAGCTGTTTAAATTTCCGTTTTCAAGTATACCCCCACTCCCAATGGTCCAATTTCCATACTTTTCAGAAAACATTTTTCTTATTTTATTTAAATACTATATACCGAGTTTTATTGGGCAGAAACAAATATTGGTGTTACTAGAGTAACTTTTATATTTTGCGATTCAGGTAACCTCCACTCCTAATATCTGATTTTCATTCCATTTTTTTACCTCGTTAACTACAACTTTACCTTTAGGCAAAACTGTCAAGTATTTAAATTTGTAAAACTATCAATTAGTATATTTAACGCAATGAACGTATTTTGTCAAAATTTTACTTTTTTGTGTTTCAGAGTTCTTGTTCATACAGAGATGTCGAAAATGCAAAACAAGCAAATCTTAGTGTCGGAGGCAGTGTTGCAACGTCTGAGCGGCAAAACGCCTCCAAAGTGTACAGAGGATGATAACTACTACTATAAAAAGCTGGCCGACATGGATATGGAGCACACACAAAAGTAACATGGAAACTATCAATTTAACATTTAACGTTAAGAATTTTTATTTCATCATGTCTTTGTAGACAAAGTTCGCATTTTGGATTGTAACAAAGCAAGGCGTAAAAGTGACCAAATTCTAATAATAAATTATAAAATCGTATTATATTGGTAGTAACTGTATAGTAAACAAAGAAGAATAACTCCTGTGTTAGAACTTGCATTCTGAAGGCCCTGGGTTCAAATCCCTTGAATCTGATCTTGTGTGTGTGTGTGTGTTTTGTGGTTCCTCCTGGTCACGTAGGTGACTGCCGTAATGGTTATTCCCTTTACACTTTTTTCCGCTCTCTCCCTTCACCTCATTTCGTTCCGTCGGTTCTGATGTGGGATCGAAAGAGCCAGGCGAAGTGAACTGGTGCTCTGTGCGGTGTGGCAGTGGCTGGCACTTTGAGGGGCTCGAATTCCATGGAGGAGTTTTCTATCTGAAAACAATGTTAGGGACTCCGTCTAGGTCTGTATCTCATCGCTCTTGGATCGGTGTCCCCCTCACTTCATCCCTTCTCCCCGGAGGTGTCCCAATTGGGGATGTATAGACAATTAGTCAAACCAGTTCATCTGTACAGTAAACACTGGGAGAATAATAATTATAGCAACAACTTTTCGATAGTGTAAATCAAAACAGCAGATAATATTAAGAAAAGAAGAAGAAACGACAATTGAAGAAACCAATCAAGCGCCAAAACAAGAAAAAAAAATGAGTATTGGCGGAATATGGTTCTATGATGATTTACACACATTTTAGTATACAAATCAGTCAAACACCGCCCTCTTGTATAGGTCAGGAATGGCATTAACTTTCGTGTTTAAGTCAGAAACAATCAAGCAACACTGCTTGGCTGGTTCCTGCAGTGAACTGTGGATATTTTATGTTTTTGTTGCCTAATATGGTGAAAACACTGATCTTTATAGTGATAGTCCAACAGGACAAAACAAGAATCACACAGTCGTTAGATTTTTTATGAACCTGCTTGACAATGGGTGATTTGACAGTGTCACCCACAACTCCCCTGTTCGTATTCACCGTGTGCAAGACTTTGGGGGCTATAAAGCATCTGCTGGAAAATGTTGATTTTATTTACACTCCAGAGGAATACATGGAGCTTATACAGAAAATTTTTACTGTTCACAAAGACATCTCCCAAGATGTCAGAAGTTTCAAAACATGGTGGTCTCATTCATACAAAAAACTTACTAACTTAGACGAAACCTCGAAGTTATGGATGATACTGTCAAATCGCCCTTTGTCCCGCAGGTTCATAAAAATCTAACAACTGTTCATTTTTGTTTAGACCTGATGGGCCATCACTATAAAGGTAGAGGTGTTCCTAAAGAGTTTCAAGATATCGACATACCAACATTTTTGTTACAACAAGAACACACCTGGAATCATTCACTCACCTTCACTATGCTAAATACAGATGTGCTCCTCCTTACCCACCCAGATGGTCCATCCTTCAGAAGGAATGAATAGTTTTTACTACTGGGGCACCACAGGCGATACATGAGATGAAATGATACATTGGGAAAGGGCTTATTTTTAAGGAAGGAAACGTTCCAGGACTAAGTTTATGGTACCTCCCCGGCATTTGCCATTTATGAGAGCTGAGGAAAACCTGGAAAAAACATTCGTCAAGGAGGAACGGTTCTGGTGCAAATCGAACTCCAGACCTTCCGCTCATGAATCCGCGCCTTATTGACCTCGGTTACCCGTGACGATGGGAAGAAAATGAGATATGAGGAATAAAGGTGAAAAAGAAGAAAGTTGAGAAGCATTGAAAGTCTGAGGAAAAAAGAAGGAAAAGAAAAATAGTGTAAAGTAAGAACAAAACGAAAAGAATATAAGCTAAAGAAGAGAAATTATAAAAGAAAAGAAGAAAAAATGGAATGAGAAGCGAAGAGAAGAGAAGAGGAAGAAAACGGAATAAAAATTATGGAAGAAAATTTAAGGAGGGAGAAAGAGAAAGATTGTATGCAAGAAATGTAGATGAGCAAAAAAGCAAAAGAAAGAGTGAAGAGGAATTAGGAACATTTTTATGTTGCTCTTTCCTTTTTCTCCTCTTTTTAATGAAGGAGAAGAGGGATGAGATGAGATTAACGTTTTCTTACTTTGTACTTACTTACGCACTTTCTTGCTATTTAATAAAATGATTGAAAAGAAAGAGAAAAAATTTAATCATAGTAAAAAGAAAAGTAAAATAAGAGCGGACGAAGGTGAGAAGAGAAGGAGAGACATTAGAAAAGAAAAATAACAACGAGAATAAAGGAGGAAAAAAGAAGAAAAAGAGATTGTAAAGAAGAGGAAAAAAGTTAGAAGAGAGGAAAAAAAACCGTTGCTCTACTTTTTCTCTTTTCATTTGTAAAATAAGATTAATTTTTTATATTTTATACTCCTTCCTTTTGTCCTGTTTTCTCGAAAGTAAACGAAGAGAATATTTTAAAATTAATTTGTCTTTCGATTTTTTTTATCTTTTTCCTATTTTTTCCTTGTCTTCTTTTATAATCATCATCAACATAGAGTAAAGCTATGGTAGGAAAAGATGGGTTTAGATTAAAAAAACACTTGCTTGTACTCTTTCTCAAAACTATGGAAGAGACAGAATAAAGTTACAGGTAAACAATAGAGAGCGATAGAGAAAGTTGGGAGAATCTGTCCCCCTATATCTCGCGCTGTTTTTCTCGTTTTCACAGTTAATCTTATTCTGCGTTCTCTGCTTATATTTTATTTTTGAGGAGTGGTTTACAAGAACGAGATGTGAACTCAAGGCCCTCATGTTCCAGGATGGGTTTGACCGAAGAAAACTTCTGGAAGACCCTGAGTGAGGTGGAAGGTCACCTTGGACTGAGTCAATTATTGTCCTGTGTACAGGACAGAAGTTACCTCGCTACTTGCTATAGGGAGAACAGCTCGTCGCCCCTGCTTTGTGCTGAGAACCTCGAGCAGTTCACAGAATGTCTGCATAACGCGACCGCAGCGCAGCTCCGAAAGAAATCCGAGACCACGGCAGAGTGAAACATTTAGACCATGTGCATTTTCATTTGTAGTGCCGTTTTGAACATAATATTTTTTGGTGAGCTAAAATTATATTTTAGTTTACTCAACACGAAGCATCACTCGATTTTGCCATTTGTTCGATGGGTAGCCCGTTCTCTAGATGAGTACTCTCGACGATTACATTTGTAAAATGGAAATTGTTGTTATCACGTGACACAGTGACATCATATGGAAATTTTTCTACCGGGTTTCCGTCAGCAACGTATAGCTATATAACAAATATCTGCAAAAGAGATAATATGCATTATTTACTTCATTAAGATATAAGGTGACCAAAAACATCGTCTGTCTTAGACAGTAATCTTACTTATTTCCTCTATATATTTTCTTTCTAGAGTTGCCTGTTTACATTCTGATCCAAATATACACAACTCCAGGTTATTAGAGTATTGGTGACCATCATATTGTTGTATTACCCTACCCTTGATTATACTTATCTGACCTATTGTACTTCTAAAGTTATGTTTCCTTCTCTCTTCCTCTTAATCATTCTTATCCATTTCTTTCCAACTTTGCCCAAACATTTCCCTATAGTTTTTAGCGAATTCGCGTCCGGACTAATGAAATATTTATTTATTATTTTTTAACAAATTCCAAAGGAATGCAAGTCAATGTGGTTGTACACATTGAAAAATATTTTAATAATCTATCCAAATCTGCATCGATCGTAACTATAAGGCACCTACAATTAAAAAGAAAACAATAAAACTGATCTATATACAGGATGTTAATGAACTGCACAGAGAGTGTAGAGATGTCTTATATAAGCAAGTTCAGATAGGCAAAGTAAGGTCCACATCTAAACATAAGTCGGTCCTGGTGGTGTGTATAGAAATATCGATTTTTCTCAGCTCGTTATCAGCGTTTTCAAGATTTAATGCCATAAAAATTGCTCAAATCCCGAACCAATCATGTGACAGTGCAAAGCTGATAATCTATTAACTGCCTACTTGCATTATGTAGAAGTTCTTTGCTTGTGTGGCGTAATGCATAACTCAAAAGTTGATGTTCTGTAAACCGCGGGTTAAATTCATGGCATGGCGTTAAGTTTATATTTTTATTGCATATGAAATGCTGAGATATGCATACTAAAGAATTATGAATGAAATTTACTTAATACTTTCAAGTTTTATTCTCTTCCTCCACAATGAATGTATTACCAACATACAATGGCTAATAAACTTACTACTACTAACATAATGTCTGATACTTAATTT
The DNA here is from genome assembly GCA_030762175.1 of Metallyticus violacea. NCBI lineage: Eukaryota > Metazoa > Arthropoda > Insecta > Mantodea > Metallyticidae > Metallyticus > Metallyticus violacea. The sequence goes on along the minus strand of CM060832.1, from coordinate 23,147,721 downwards.
ACCTAACACATACTCAGAACACGATTCTTATTGGTAAGTACAATAACAACTACAAAGCTTGTAATTATATGAATTGATATGTTAAGATTGAAGTGTATAAACTTAAACATCAACCTAAACGTAGCTGTTTATTAGACCAGTCAGGGGAAGGAGGAAAAAAGTGATGAACGAACTCGAAAACAAATATTTTAAAATAAAATGACAAATAAATTCGGCATATAAGCTGTATTTATAACGATGCATATGTTTTATATTTAACAAAAGCATCATCATGAAGATAGCAAACGTGAAAGATTAATCTAATATGTGTTTGAGAATTATATTTGTATGTAAAAGCGCTCTGTAATAACCTTCAGAAAACGTTTACCGTTATATTACATTTGAATTAAATTCAAAGCCAATGAAAACCGATGCAACTTTCGATTGTTTATTGTTGATTGTGTATATTTGCTTAGTACATTGTAATTGTTTTTAATTAGTAATATGTTTTTGTTTTATTGAATCATATGAAAATCTTCTTCTGAAATATACAATGTAATTAGAAACGTTATGTTATCTCTCTCTATTTTAGTGAATGTAGAGATGATATCAAGGGTTCAGTTCATAAACATGGTTACATTTTAAAATTACTCACAAAGTATAACTTTGTCTATCAGGGGTCATATGTTTCATTTAATTAATAGCATATAATTAATTCTTTGGTTTAATCCCAATAATAATAATAATAATAATAATAATAATAATAATTCTAAAATGTAGTTTATATTTTGTAACACTTATAGATTGCAGGAATTCTAATTTTGTTCCCCTAATACCACATACAACAGTAATACCATTAATAATAACTTATTTCATTTCATTAATTAATCAGGGCTAATTTGGATCTATACTCTTTTTAATTAAAAGTTATTCAACTCGGTGAGAAATTCGCTTAACTTATACAGCTCATGCGTGACGGAATTTTTTACTTCCCTAAAAAATTCTTAATGAACTCTTTTTTTCCCATACTACCAAATACTTCTTATCTTTCAATATCTCCCATTCTTACATTCATTTCATCCCAGAATCCTCTGTTTTGATATTCCCTACTTATCCATTGAAGTATATTTTGAAAAAAAATAAAATAATTGTCTGCCGTTCGAATTTCATTAGGACCGCCCCATCTGACTGAGGTTTTGTTTACATTTTCTGTCTTCACCACTTGCAAATGCCTGGAACGCTTCTTTCTCAAAAATTCCTTTCCCAATTTATCATTTGATCACATCTATACCGCATGTGGTGCCTCAGTAGTAAAAACGGGCGTTAAACACTACTCCAAAAAAAATCACATTTATCATTAGTGTCCACCGCTTGTGAGGCCCCAGTAGTAAAAATGGGCGTAAAACGATATCCTATAGAAATGTTAGATAATAAATAATGTCTGAGAAGCTGGCAGCACTGCAACGCTTATGTCAAGGTCAAGGCATGCAGATCGTTCCGCTCCGCTTAGAAAAATATTGTGTTATTATAGTTATCATCGGCACCTAGGGGTGTCTAAGGAAGTGATTCGCGTTTGTTCACCTGCGGAGAATAGTTGCAGCTTTACTACCTCGAAATGAAAATCTGAAAACAAAAGAGCAAGGAAATGTAGTTGCATACACAAGCTGTAATTTAAAGCATTTGAATTACAACTCACAAGGGAAAAAAATAGTTTTAAAGTATTGGATGATCAAGCTAGCAAAATGTTAGCTGGTAATGTCTACAACTATAGGGCATGGCAGCAAGTGAACAACAAAATAGCCATATTTATAGGTGTAATGTATCCAGAGGGGTGGCTTAGGCGAGTAACCTTTGGGACTCATTTTCAGGAGATCACGCGCTCAAATTCCTTGCAACCCACAATTCTCACTTTTTTTTCTTGCCTGGTAAACCCAAGATCGCGGGTTCAATCCCGGCCAAGGTCGATGGATTTTTTTTTGGGCGTAAAAATTCTAAGTATGACTTCCTTCGGTAGAAAAGTAAAACCGTGTCGTACATTTACGGCACGATAAAGAATCTCAAATCTGAAAGAAGAGGCCTCTGAGCAAAATTTGTCAACCGTTTCACGTCCGGAATTGAATGGGACGCTAATGATCATTGATGTTAAAGAGCGTCCGTAAATAAACCAAATCAAATGGTCGCATAGGCGAATGCTGGGTATCAGTTTCCTCTACCATGAATTCTTCACTCTCTGTTGGTTCTTTCGAAAGTGCAAGCGAGATGGGGTGGTACTGTATGCGGTGTGGCGGGGGCTTGCGCTTAGTATAATTTCTGTCCCGGCGTCTGGAGTAAAAGCGGATCCTCTAAGAGAATTGAACTCTAGTCCCATAATGAATGCATGTTTTAATAATGAAACACATCATACATTTGCAAAGTGCTAATATGATGAAGTCAATATGAAATTATGTTGGCACTCCTTCACTTTGTTGGCAACATTTTCAACGACTTTAGAGCAAAGTTGCAGCTGAACTTCACTCATGACACGTCCAATATCCACTTTGAGTTGAGGAATGGTTTGTGGATTGTCCACATAAACACAAGATGTTACTTTCTGTTATATCAATGTTGTAATAAAATAAAAACAATTTTCATACCCCTGTATTAACACCAAACCGCAGTACTGGGAATACACCGAGCTGCGAGCACGTTTTAACGTGAGATAATTTGATGTCATTTCAGATGAAGCCAGATAATGTGGAAGGTCAAGGTTACGGACGGGTGTGGTCCTGGGCACAATGAAGGAGGGGTTAATTTGCGAACTTAGTGGGATTTATTCGCATTTCTAACTCTATAAAATCTAATATATATATATATATATATATATATATATATAATGCCTGGCTAGATTATACTTTAAATGACACTTACCAAATAATAAAATGTACTATGGAAAAGGTTAAAATGGTACACCTCCATTCCTAAATGTTCTGGCAAGAGACAAGGCATTTTAATCATCACCTCCAAAATATAAAAAGAACTCTCATTGAAAACACTTATCTACCGAATCAAAAACATTACCGAATCCGACGGTCTGAAATCAGAACTTAATCATTTACAAAGAGCCTTGTGAGTCAAGACTATTGCAAGAAAGAAATCGATCTAACCTTGAAACCTCTGAAAACAACATCTACAAAAGGCGCTTTTGTAATATCTCGGCCTGACCAAGAATAAAATTTGTTCAAATGTGAAAAATGAGCGTCTATCTGAGCTTCAATCTCATTATTTAATGTGAATCTTCTTCCACGCAACCATTTCTTCAGTTGTGGGAACAAAAATTAATCGCTGGGAACAATATCCGGTGAATAGGGGGAGTGTGGAAGCACTGGGAAGTGAAGATCATGCAGTTTTGCAGCAACAGTACCAGGCGTGTGTGAAGGATCATTATCATGATGAAAGACAATAAGGTGTGGACATTTAGTATCAATAGCGTCCTTCAGTTGGTCCAGTAGTGAAGTGTAATGATGATAGTTCTGCCCTTCTGGAGGTAATCTACGAGAATCCCAGAAAACCGCATCCATGACTTTTCCTACAGATGAAACCGTTTTTGTCTTTTTTGGTGCACTTTCAACTGTTGCCACCAACTGTTTGAGCTATTCGTTAGTCATTGGCATGTAATGATGAATCCATGTTTAATATAATGTTATGAAATGTCGCGGAAACTCACTGGAATTGTTTTTAAACAAGTTTAAATACTCTTGCGAAATGTTCATTCGAATGCGTTTTTGTTCATTGCTAACAAACACGACACCCATCAAGCGGAAAGCTTTCTCATACCCAAAACGTCGTGTAAAATGTAGTGGACATGATCTATCAACGTCTTTGTAATGTCAGCCAATTCGGCGATCATAGAATATGGCATTGTGAATTTTTGTCACAATCTCATTTGTTGTAGTTGTTTTGGGAAGCCCTGAGCGTTCATTATCTTGAATGGATGTACGACTGCCTTAAATTCAGCAGCACACTTTTTAACCGTCGAAAACGAAGGGTAATTATCCTTTAAAGGGAAATAAAATTTATTTTATATTTATGTTGGGGTTAAAACCTTCAAAATGAAATACTTTATCACGGCTCGTATTTCAGTTTTATCCGTTTTGTAGGAAAAGGTAACACTACTTAGTTTACACGATCATCACAAACAAGTGAGTACACTTACCCGTCTGAAAATTTACAATTATTATAGTAATTTGGCCATATTCACGACACCTCTTAGTCACACCGAGGAAAAAAAAAAAAACGGTCCTGGTGGTGCAGGGGTAATCTAATTGCCTTCTGAACCCAAGATTGCGGGTTCAAACCCGGCAAGGATCGATGGATTTTTTCGGGCGTAAAAATCATAAGTTCGGTTTCCTTCGGAAGAGAAGTAAGGCTGTGGGTCCCGTGTCGCAAATTTACGGCACGAAAAGAACCCCAAGTCTGAAAGAAGAGGTCTCTGAGCAAAATTTGTCGGCCGTTACACGCTGAATTGAATGGGACGCTGATGACCTGAAATATTAAAGAGCATCCATAAATAAATCAAATAATAACAGGCCGTGAACTTTTAGAACAATTGAGCATAAATCTGTAACCATGACAAAAGAAAGAATGAAAAAGAATTAAAGAGGAATCAGGTGTTAAAGCCAATATTTGAGTTTGTTGGCTACGATATACTGAGGTGTCAAAAATGTATACACGCTTTCACAATAGATATCTATTTAATATATTTCAAAGTTGAACCGAAAAACAACAGTAATGTGTAGTGTGATGTTCTGTAAACAGATGTGACTCACATACATTATGATAGCGTTACTACGTGACAGGTAAATCAACAATGAACAAATGAAACCAAGATTATCGCATGATGTTCTGTAAACAGATGTGACTCACATTACTTTATGCTAGCGTTACTACAACTAAATGGAGTCAAGATTATGTTTGAACAGCGGAAAGCAAGTTTGATGTGGTATTGGAAAACCGAGAATGTTGAAGTTCAAAGGCTATGGAGACGTGTGTACAGAACAGGACCGCCAACACAAGTAACAATTGCACGCATTCGAGACAAATTTGGGACTCGTGATACCATATGCGATGTTCACAAGGGCAGATTCGGGAGACCTCGCACAGCAACAAGCCCTGCGCACTGGATCCAAGGCACTATCCAAGGCACTGGATTGGGCGAAGAGGTCCGATTGAGTTTACATTACGTTCTCCGGACCTAACTGTGTTGGACTTCTACCTATGGGGAACTCTTAAGGATGTTGCACACCGTAGAAAACCAGTTACACTGGCAGCACTTCGGGAAGAAATTGAAACGGCATGTGCTGCAATCGCTGAGCACACTTTCACAAACCTTGCTCAATCAGTAGTGCAACGTATTCAGAAGTGTATCGACGCCGATGGTGGGTATTTTGAGCAACTGTTGTAACTGTAAAAGTCTAAGATGATTAGTGCTCATCATTTTTCTATTTGTCTGAATTCAGTTTTGTTATGTTAAGTTTTTTCTTTGCTTGAAGTGTGTATACATTTTTTGGCACCCTCTGTATACTTGCAATATAAATGTTTATTTAATACGCAATCTCTAACCGAAAATTGTGTGAAATCTATTTTAGTTTAATATAAGAATGGGAAGTGGGGAAGAAAACACTTTTAAACATTATAGTTTAGACGTAATGGTCGACGTCAGACAAAAAAAAAAAGTTGGCAATTAGACTTGAACCTTCAAAGACAATGCGCAAAACTCATGCTTTACTTCTGAGCTATGTCCTGACATACGTAAATTATTTTGTAATAAAATATTGATGTATAATTTTAGTAATGTAGTTTTTAGCATGACGAAAACCTTATTTATATGAATGTATGCCAAATAAGTTAGAAAGGTATAAAATTAATTTACGATAAATAGCACTAAATTTGGCAAAATGAAAGTGACGGTAATAAAATAGCTATTCAGAGCAACAAGTAATACTGGAATCATTAATCCGTTTTCTTGGGAAAGATACGTTGACCATTAATATCTAGGTTAATGCCGTATATGTACTTTACATTTGTTAGTTTTTATTGTGCAATTCTTGTGTCGAAAAACGCATTGTTTCTAATAGATAAATTATTAAAAACTCGAAAGATAAAGTTGCACTGAACTGAAATTCAGTAGCTGTGAATCTTAAGTGTCAATAATTTGAATGGGCGGGTATATCATTCTAATATGGCTTTTATACTTCAATAGTTACCCTCCTGAGAAACAGTTCCCTGAAAACAAGGAATACAACGTATAAGATAATTGGATGAGTAAGCAAGAATGCGGTTGGTCTCAAGTTTGAAACGAAAACGTTCTTACCACGCATTCCGCTGCGCGTGATGAATGCATGGCCTCCTATATCAGAAAGAAAACAATGCGAGGACAGATAAATCACGAAGGAGAATATTGCAACAAGCGGTTCTGCCTGCGGGCGACAACTTTGAAACCCACTTGCACGTAAACTTAAGTTTCTGATCGACATCATCAGGGCTAAAAGAATGTACTTGGCTGAATTGTAGACGTTCTAACACGTAACCAAAATTGATTGGAATTTAAAAACAAAACGCCGAAAGCTAATAGAGGTTTTTGAAGTTTCTGAACAGTTTTTGTAAATTGTTTCTTTGCATGAGGTATAAGTCATGGAACTATTATTATTTTTTCTGGCGAATAAGGACAAAAAAAATAAGATATACGATTGAAAGTGTATGGAATGCGGCATAAACAATAACCCATTTTAAATAGTGCGCTATTGTTGGTCACGTTTTTTTTAGAGAGCTGATGTTTGTACCATTGCGCAGTGCAGTTAAAGGCATTTTCTGTACGCCATATTACATGACCTTGGCCACTCGCGCCGCTGCACATACTTAGCAGTCAGTATTGGATGCAGGTTGAATGAGCATGGTGCGTTTGCAATTGAAACGTTTTTTTAAATGTGTGTGATTGTGTCGTAAGAATGAAGTTTCTGTTTCGGCAACATTTCGACATCGGTCAGAATGGACAAGCTCCGTCACAGAAGGCGATTACGAGATGGGTCAGGCAGTTCATGACAACATCCGCTTGAAACGAGGAGCCAACTGGTAGGTCACCTAGGTTAGCACTCCATAAACATGGCAACAGTAAGAGCTGCTTTAGAGCCAAATCCAACGCGATCTGTTCATCGGCATTCGCAAGTCCTCAAAATATCGGATAGTAATGTGCATCGGATGAATGCCGACGAACTGATGGTGTTGGACTTTGCTCTAAAGCAGCTCTTACCGTTTCCATGTTTATGAAATGCTTACTGTAGTTGGCCTACCAGATGGTTTCTTATTTGTTGCCGAAACAAAAGCTGTGTTCTTACGACTCTATCAACACATTTGAAAATCGTTTCAATTGCAAACGCACCAAATTCATTCGACCTGCATTTCATACTGATTGTCAAGTAGTACTGTGCAGCGGAGCGAGCGGCCAAGGTCATGTAATATGGCGTACAGAAAATGCTTTGAACTGCACTACGAAAAGATGCAAACATCAGCTCTCTAAGAAGCCGTAAACAACAATAGGACACGATTTAAAATGGGTCATTGTTTCTGCCGCAGCTTGTACTTACAAATACAGCCTACAGATGGTGTATATGAGCAGAGCTGCATGTCTACTTGACGTTAGAAACCGATGCCTTCCTACGGCTCAAGTCTCAACGGCAGCGGAGAAAGCCGAACTCCAAATGAATGGCAGTGTTAGAAAGTGTCAATATGGATTTCTATTATGTTTTGTTAATGTTCTGTCATTTTTGGTTAACTAAACTAACCTATAACCTAATCTAACCAATGATAAAATTAATATTTATTTTATTACGAACAGTATAGAAAATTATGAAGATTACCAGAGAGAGAGAGAGAGAGAGAGAGAGAGAGAGAGAGAGAGAAAAGATAACAAGTGGGAAAAAAAATTACCGCGGGGAATTGAACCCATGATCTTCACATTATTAGCACTAAGTCCTAACTAACTAAAATAACAGGCAACATGCACATTAAGGAAATTATCCACCTAAAGTAATCTCTACTACTAAACTCGTAACCAATCGGCTTTCTTCGCTACCGTTCAGGACTGCAGCCACAGGACGGAGTTGGCATGTACGGTAAAGTTGCGTGTCTCATCACATCCCGAATGGTGAATGGCAGTGGCCAGGAATGATCAGGAATAGAAGGCACTTGCGTAAGTGAAAATAGCATTTCTCCGTGGCAGATGCCACACACAGCTACGAAAGCACTGGGTGCGCATGCCCTGTCCTATCAAACAGTGGCGAGGCAGACAGAGGCCTTCCCATCGCTGGCAACGAACAGTCGATATACTTATACACTACTTTGAAAGCTGCTAGACACCTTGGTTTACCTGTGAAGCACGTACTATGACGGATTTTCAACCGTGTGTAAGTAGATATGTGTAACTTTTGCTCTTGCCATAAGAAACCAACGTTGTTCGGTTTCTGTGCCTTGCTTCTTCCGTAAGAGGACCGCCTACATCCAACCTCCCGTAGATGGTACCACGCGGCATTAAGTGCCATAAACTTTCAATCGTATATCTTAGATTTTTTGTGTTGTCTCTTGTTTGAGAGGAAAAATAGTTGTTATTCATTACTTATTACTTGTCCCTTGTACAAGATCTTTTAAAACGATTGCTCTGCTTTCATATGGATATAATTCCCATGTACCAATCATGTATTTAATTTGCATACATCAATTGACAGACTTATTCTCTAGATTCAGACAGTCATGTCAATGTGATATTAATATGTTTCATTGCGACAAACAGTTTCTGGAGTAACCATAACGTTCTTATCAAGTGGGGTGGCTCACGCTGTAACGCTTGGGACCCACATTCGAGAGATTCTGGGTTCAAATCATTTGAGCCCGGTATCCCTGACTTAGGATTTTTTCGTGGTTTTCCCATCGCTTAGATGGATGCTGGTAAGAAGCTTTTCTTTCCGCAAATATTCCACTCTGTCATTTCATATCATTCCATTTTGTTGTTTGTGCTAAAAGGTCGAAACTGCCAGAGAAGTGGGCTGGTCTGGGTGACGGTGACTTGCTTTTTGTGAAGGTTTCAGTCCCGGGGCTAATATGGAAACGGCCCTTCCCAGGGACTCGAACTACTTAAAGATGGAATGTTAGGAATCCTGTCTTAGTCTGTGCCCCACCGCCTGGTATCCCCGTAACCTCATTTCTTCCTCCCGGAGTTGCTCTCACCGGAGTCACAAACGCCCCGGTCTTGAACAAGGCTGAAGTAAAGAAATATCCTCATCCGTCCTTAAAAATTAAATTCATTACTCAAATAAAAACCAAGGACAGATATTTGAGCCTTATTCAAGGCTGGCCCAATGAGAGTACTCATAAAGGAAGGGATGAAGTAAGGGAGACCCATATTGCCCAGGCACCCTGTAACAAGAAGCAACGGAATGAAAGGGTATGAAACGGGAGAATGGAACATTCTTGGCAAGTATATATCTATCTATCTCAGAATTCACCTAAATGACCAACGAAAACCTCGAAAAAACCCAAGGTCAGAATGACCAACTAAATATTCCCGGGACATCCCAAATGTAATAGTGGTAAAAGTTATATGATAATTTAACATAGTTTTTCTTTAAGTCCAGTAGTTTTATTGTTTTAACGAGATATATTGATAGTATATTTGTGCAAATAATAATTTTGAAAAAACTCTTGGTAGACATTTAATAAACATGGAAAAAATTCTAAAAAAATTTTGTGTAATATTTAATAAACATTTCAACAGTGACATAAAACAATTAATTCATATTGGACAAATCTCCTCGTGGAAAGCTGTTAAAAAAAACTGGTTTTTTTCTCTTGGACAAAACATATCGTTATTATTTAATTTTCCGTTAATGAGAAACCTCATAAAATACTTTTGTAAAATTAGCAATGTTGCTAACGTATTGGCCATGCAGGACAGAGCAAAAAGTCAGATGTGATACTTTGACTTGAGATTGCTGGCTGTGTGGTGACTCTACTGTTACGTATGCAAAGTGTTTGTTACTATATTGGTTTCACTTGGAGCACAAATCTGAAAACTATATAATTCATAATTTGTATACTTTTGAAGTATTTTTAGTATGGCCTTTGTGGGCAAATCGTTGAAATATGTGTAAAACTGACTTTTCAGGGCCAACTTTTCAGGTGCAGCAGATGCGGCCCAGCTGCATCAATCTTTCATCCGGTATATTTGTAATTATCAATTTCAAGCTTTTTTTTTTCCATTTTTAACTCAAATTTAAATTATTTTTGATTACTGGCATAGGAGTTTGTTGATAACAGTGGGTTGATTGGGCATAATTCTTACACCAGTATCCTGTGGTAGAGCCCAAACGCGTCATAACCTGCGACTTGTTTCATAGCGTCACAGGTGACCGAGGTCGGTAAGGCGCGGACTCGTGAGTGGGAGCTCTGGGGTCTGATTCCCACCAGGACTGTCCTCCCTGACTAACTTTTTTTTTCTCCTAGTTTTCCTCAGTCCTAAGCTTAGGCCTGGAACGCTTTCTTCCTTAAAAAAAAACTCCTTTCGCGGTTTATCATTTCATCTTAATATCATCAGTGTCATCGCCTATGCTGCCTCAGTAGTTAAAAGGGCATTAAACACTACTAAAAAAATGGTGGTTGCTGTGGCAAAGGTAGACGGTTGCTTTATGCTCCGAGATAGCAAGTACAGCCAAAACTGAGAATCGGACAGTGAGCAGTGGGCAGCAAGGGTTGAGAGGAATGTGCATCGTTGATTGGCTGGGCCGCTTCCCGCAACGCACGATATGCGAACAAGCCAATATTGCCACTTTGCAAAATACAATATTTGAGACTAAGTTTACCTAAACACACTATTAAATGTTACAGGTTGAGTGATTTTTCTACTTGTTTTATAGTCTGTAGCCTATAGCTACAAAAATAAAATTTGTTTTATTGTTAACGTATTGCTTTAATTTGATTATACTTAGCTCTGACTATATTGAAACGATTGTTGTGGTACTACTGTTTGCAGCTTCGATTTTTTTATAGCGCCAATTTGGTGCATTATTGCATTTGCATAAAATTAAATGCACACAGTGAATCTTGTATATGTTCGTGAATATACTTTTTAAAAGCTCATTTTCCTATTATACAGAGTGATTTATATAGAACTAACACATTTCTTTATTTATTTCAAAACGAATGGTGTTAGTCACAACTTTTATACCTCAAATGTAGAGTATCTTTGTGAGATTGTTAACTTCTATAGAAAATGTTGAAAATGTCCTCCCTCCTGCATAAGGCATAACAACAGGTCGTCGTTCCATGTTACTGACCGCTCGTTGGAGGACTGTGCTATTAATGCTGTGCTTCAGATAATCCAATGTCTGGGGGCGTGGGGTCTTGTCTTTTAAATAACCCCACAGGAATAAGTCAGATGTTGTCAAATCAGGAGATCTCGGTAACCACATGTTCTTGGAGATTATCCGGTCGTCAAAGAAACTTTCAATTGGCGCCATGGATTGGTTTGATATATGACATTCAGCGCCATCTTGTTGGAAATATCCATGACCCAGCTCTATATCGTCCAGTTGCTCAACAAACTCCATGAAAATCCGGCGGCACTCTGCAGTGTCCAAATTCTTGTCAAAGGAAAAAATTGGTCCCACTATTTTCTGTGCAGATATTGCACACCAAACCCTGACTAGAAGTTGGTGCATGGGTGTTTCATGAATGACATGGATTTTGGATGACCCAATGGCGTTCGCATAGTCGCATAAATGAAACCATCTGTGAGCCATATGATGGACAATATGTCAGGATTTTGCACAATGAACACCGTGTTGTGTTATACCTTATGCAGGAGGGAGGACATTTTCAACATTTTCTATACAGGTTCATACATTTCCAAAGATAATCTACATTTGAGGCATAGTAAGTTGTTGCTAGCATCATTCGTTTTGAAATAAATAAAGAAGGAAATGTGTTAGTTCCATATAAATCACTATGTGCATATACTGTAATATCTCTGATATGATGTATTTTATGTTGAAATATAGTATATTTTACTTTATCAATATTCCATTGGGTAATAAGTAGTCTAAAAAAGCAAGTAGATATAATTTTGTACACAATCAAACTGTGTAGTAAATATAAAAATTATTTTCAAATTAAATTCTATATGTGGAGATAGGACTGCGTCAATTTTATATATCAGGATCCACCAATGATACTTTTTTTAATCTTGTAAATTAATTAATATCTTTTGCAAATTATCGGCTTATTGTTTAGATTTCTATTTCAAGACTTTAGAAGCTATATATCTATAACAATAATTTAATAAAATTATTAATTGGACGATTTATTTCATGGAAGCTATTAGACCCAGGGACAAAAACACTCGTCTTTATATATTATAGTACTATTACAAATATATCTGAAATTAAAAAAAAATATGGGGTAAATTGTTCCAGTTTTTCGTCCGATTTTACATGGAGCCCATACTCTTGCAGACATTCAAGTCAGCAGCAGCTGAACTTTTGCCAAATCACGCAGGAGGATAACTCTGTTCTCCATGACACAGCTACTTTTCATTTAAGAGAACACTCACAGTTTCCGTGGGGAAAACCCTCGTACACAATGTGCGCGACTCACCAAAATGCCCCTTCTCGTGTAGCTCTTTCTTGTATATGAAAAACACAGGTCTCTTGAAGTACTGGGATACTGGCTATTTTCTCAACTGGACGAAAATTCCAACGATTTCCCAACAAGATAGGACAGATCCTCATTGTTCATCGATTCCTCAACCAAGTTCTCCCTCGTCGTTGGATTGACTGATACGGAACTCTTGGCTTGAATCATTACAACTGGCCCGAAAGGTTACCGGGTCTTATGCTATGTGACTTTTTACTTTGGGGAAGTGTCAAGGATACTGTGGGCATGCCATTACTCACGAGCTCATAAACTGCAGTGTCACTGCTGTAAATTCATCTGGAATGTGGAAACAAGTCAACTATCGGCTGGATATTCTTCAACGGAAGTCACATAGAGCACACATGAGAAGCGAACCATGGACAGTTTTTCAAGACTGTTTAAACTGGGACAGTTTCTTCGTCATTTGATGTGCAACAAAATGAATATATGATTAATTGGTGAAGAATTATATCCCTTTGAGTTAATTGGATTGTTAATGTTGGAGAATTTTTTTCGAACTTCAGCCTTGCTCAAGTGCTGACCGTTTGTGGAGGGAGGAAGACACCGAGCGGTCAGAACACCCTCCAAGGAATTTTAGCCCTTCGGAAAAACCACTTCCATATCGCACGCCGCGGTAAAAACCTTTGAAAAACTCAAGCTATCCACACACCACACAGTTCACTTCCCCTGGAACGTTCGACCCTGTAACAGAACCAACGGAATTAATTGATGTGAATAGGAGAGCAGCAAAGTATTAGAAATGAAATATCCATCCCAACATTCGCATAAGCAACCAGGCAATTCTGTTAGCTTAATGCGTAATGTACACGTTGTATTCATTTCAGTGTTGTAACTTCCGGTTTACGCCTGTGATAGGTGTACAAGTTCAGACATGTTCAGTTGCACCTACAGCAAAATGGAGGTGACACGCAATGAACAATATACTGCTTTGAAATTCTGCTTTCGTCTCAACAAATTTTCAACCTAGGCCTATGCAATGGTACAGAAGTTTTTTATGTATTCTTAATCTAGCTGTCTTCTCCACTCCCCCTCCCCCCAATAGTCTTCCAATCGTGTTATTCGGTACTTGTGGTTTTGAGGAGTTCAGATGGACAATACCTTGACATTTTTGGAACAGTCCTACCTGCAGGAAGGGCTAGAATTTTACTTGTTCTAATATGGTGATGTTGGCGTTCGGACTTTGAAGGATGGAACGGTCACACATGGCGGAATTGCCGGAGTGTCGACCTTGGACCCTCAGACATGGCGGAGTCACCGGGCTTCGACCCCTGGAACATCACACATGGTATGTTCTCCCTACAGCACAACTCGAGGAAGATCTAAAATGTTTAAAGAGGAGAGGCAATCAATTACGAAGGAAGGTGGATGCGGGCTCGTTTGTCCACTAACGGATGAAATCATTGAACACAGCTGCCGTCATTGTGCAAAAGGATCATCGGAAACATTAAGAACACTTTCAGAAAATTTGAAAGGTTTTTTCAGTTGGGGTCACCCAAACGTTGATATCTGAACATGAGATGTCTTTGTACACGGTGGTCATTCCCGAACAAAAGGAATGCGAAGTTTCTTTCAGAGAATAGTCACTTCTTATGAAACTTGGTTACATTATTTCGATCTTCAAAGCAAACAGCAAATTTATGTGGAAATCTCCGCCAAAAGGAACAAAAGTAGTCGCTTCTGCTGGGAAAGTTGTGGCATGTCATGTTTCGATATGCAAGGATTGGTTCATCAACATTCGTACCTGTACACACAACTGTAACTGGGCAGTACTGCAGAGATGTCCTGAAAAGACCCAAACACACTTGCAAAAAACCACATTTCCGTGCAACAAACTGGATTCTGCACCATGATAATGCACGGCCACACATCGCAAATGTTGAAGTTGAATATCACACAAAATCAAGGCGAATGTGTCCCTCATCCTCCTTATAGTCCAAATATAGCCACGTGTGACTTTTCCCTTTTCCCCAGATTGAAGAAACATCTTTCTGGGAGGCGTGTTCAATAATCACCATAAACGATGCGGAATATTCTGAAGGACCTGTCAACAATAGTTTCCAGCATGTCTTTAAAGACAGGTAGAAACGCCGTGACAGGTGCTTTGCATCCAACGGGGACTATTTCATAAATATAATCAAAGATGTTTAAAAGTATATTGTCAAAAATATTGCGATCATTCTTTATTGAACAGCAATGGTAAAAACAAACCATGAAGACATTTTAGTATCAGCACCTCAAATATAGAAAAACTTGTCTATCTTTAATAGGTTGGGCATTATTTTTAGTCTTACGTAATGTGCTGTTTATATTTCTTTCTGGAACCATTTCAACTACATTTTTAAAACTCCAGACATATATTGGAGTAATTCTATGCGATTTTTAAGCTAAGTTCTCTAGTTTTTAATATTTTTATTACTTATTTGGGGCATTTCTCGTATAGGAAGGAGGTCTTATATACCAAATAGCATCGCGATGATGCAAAAAGAGGAATTAAAGAGGAATTAAATGGTGTATTTGTAAAAAGGTACACAAATGTTATTGCAGAAATATAATTTCTTTATTATAATACCTAAAAGTACAACTGAGACACGAAAGAAGAGGTGGGAAAAGGAAAATATAAGAGGAAAAAACAAGAAGGTAATTACATTTAACTCTGGCAAGTACAAACGTGACGATCAGTCATTTTTTGAGATTTGTACAGTGCACCACTTGCACCCCTGACAATTTAGAAATTTCGGTCCATTTTAGTGTTTCGATACTCCACAAAACACTGCAGTGACTTAGTTTCAGTTAAACATTTTAAAAGTGTACCGTAGTTGACAGTTTGTTTTATCGGCTAATGGAGATGCATCTCCCGATAGTAAGAAAAGAAACGTTCCGTGCTTTCTCTTCTCGAGGGGCAGTGTTACAGTGACAATTCTGGTGCGGTGGTGCGGCTGGCGAAGCCGATGTCTAGTAATGGTAGTAGTGCGGGGTCATAATCTGGTGTCCGGTCATCCAGGTAAGGGGGTCCATGTAGGGTGAAACGGGCATCTGGATGTGCATTGGGGTGTGCATGTTCATGACGCTGGTCAGGTCACGGCGACGTCTGTGGATCTCTGGCACCAGACCGGTGTAGAAGGGGTGCTTGTGCACGTCCGGGGTAAGGGCGGCGGCGATGGCAGCCTTCTCGTACTCCTTGGCGAAGAGAGCCTTGGCGCTCTTTACCTGGCAGGGAGAGTAAATTGTATGATGAGTACGTCATGCCATGGTGGGACTTGGGACTGGGGACTTAGGAACAGGTTGAGCTTGATTAGTGACCCAAGATTGGTAGAGAAATGTTAGTTCTTTTCCTCTCCATTTTTCTCTCAGAAAGAAAACGAAAGAAATTTAAAATAATTCATTAAAGTTTCGAGTCTCTTCTTTGGATAAAATCTCCCCAATAGCACAATCTTAGATATCTTTAAGGTACAAAGATTCAGATGATGATTTGTGGCTATGGTCAGATAGGGCACGGTATCTTAGATGGTAAGTGCATCGGTACAGTAACCCAAAAATCTATGTTTCCAGTCCCAGCTATGACCTCAAAACTATTCCATTTGATTCTTTTTTCAAAACTTAGACTAACACACGACATGGCAGAAAAAAGAAAAAAAAATCACTTTTCATTCCTATCTTCAGGCTCATGGGCTATTTTCAGTTATCATGGTGATTGCAGGATGGAAAAGTTGTTCCCTAGGATTGTTCGGTCACTCCAGTTGGCAAACACTGCCACGGAATTCTGTTTCAAAGCTGTGTTTGTGAGGTTTCTTTTGGCATATATAAATAACCAGTATACTAAATTATATCCGTTTTACTTTTTAATATGCATTGTGCGGTTTCTTGTTCAATTACCACAGACTTTATACCAGGATTGTCATCAATAAGTTAAAAATTGTTTGAATTAGGCACCTTAGGCTATTACAGATAGATGGCAGTATTAGTCCGGTGGCAATTGCTAACATTCGACACGAGACAATAGATGCTTACAATAGCGAAACAGCGGTTGCAAGATGGCGGCCTCTGAGTGTAAATATAACTTTCGAGCAGTGTCCCGTTATGCAATTTTGTGAGCAAAAAGTATGGAATTGAAAAAAAAAATTCATAAAGAAATGCTTCCCAAGAAGGTAAAAAATGCCTGTTACTTCAAGTTGTTTACAATTGGATGCAGAAATTTTCTGAAAGGCGAACAGCGCGTCGGCCGGAACGGTGATTGCCAAGAAAGATTCAAATCGTAAGTGTGCGGAGAGCAGGAGTTACTCATGGCAACATCGCACACAACTAAGTGCGCCTTAGAGCACGAGACAAATGAAGATAGAAACTCACCTCAGGAGTGTCGTCGACAGGCTGGGGCAGTCCACGGGAGGTGTCCTGGCTGGGGATGGCAACCTGAACTACATGATGGTAGGGGTAGATACCAGGAACCAGAGACTTGACGACCATGGGTTCCTTGAGAGCCATCACATGAGCTCCTGAGAGCAATGGACTAGGCACGCCGTAGGGCCATGTCAACTGCGCCTGGGCACCTGCAGCCACGAGTAGCAAGCTTGCCAACTGTAAGCAGAAAAACAGTGTTAGTCCTTGAGCGGAGTTTGTTATGTTTAGAACTCTTCGGAGGTGAGTTAAATTATGCTATTTCATTTCTAGTAGCAAAATGTATCCATAATAACTGGCTGGTGCCGAACCCGATACTGACAATGTAATTTAACTGAAGCCAAATGTTCCAATTTCAATTCAAAGTGCACATATCCCACCTCTGTACTTGCAATTTTTATAATAGGGAACACTGGAGTGAGTTTTTTCCCAAAATAGGTCAAAAAATCGAAAATCCTCTCTTTTTTTCTGCAAATGGTCCCTTGAACCTTTGGGCATCCACAGAGAGTCAACATATTCATGTCCCACCCCCTTCTTTCGAGCTCTACAGCCCTTTAAAGAGCTCCGAATGGCTATTTCAATCACACTTTCCTAGCATAGTTTTTTATAAAACAAAATTTTTTCAAAACATTTTCCCACAATCAAAATGTCTCACTTGCAACAGTTTTTGTTTA
Organism: Metallyticus violacea; assembly: GCA_030762175.1. NCBI lineage: Eukaryota > Metazoa > Arthropoda > Insecta > Mantodea > Metallyticidae > Metallyticus > Metallyticus violacea. Next base: position 23,129,938 of record CM060832.1, on the reverse strand, counting down.
AATTAAATTAAAATTTTCCAAAATGTGTAGTAATATCTATTGTAATAATTTACTAGGACCAGTATAATTAAAAAAATATTTTATATGACAAAAAATGATTATGACATTTCTTATAGATTTAAAAGGTTATCACAGTTCACTCATAAAATTTATTTAAAATATTTTTCTACACAATTTTTATGTGGTTTAAAGCCCCAATTGCAAAAATTCCAACTAATTTTCTCAAGCCATGTGGGTTATTTTGATTATGTGGCACATTTACGTTAGTAAAATTTATAAAATAATTTATAGCTCACAAAATAGTTATCCAATTTGAATGAAATTTTGCTTACATATTAACTTAACAGAAATATACAATCACAGTAAAAAATAAAAATACACACACACATATATAAATGTTGAAATTTGAAAATTCACTTCCAGTATCCCATAATGCATCTTTTGGTGCTCAACGACAGAAATGTGTCATTATACCCATACCAAGTAGATAAGGCATGTGCTAGAGGAAATATATAATTATCTTATACAATAGATCCAAAATTTATTGTAAGAAGTATTTCAAAAACAAATTTTAAAGAGTTTAAAGTAGGTACTGAAAATGAAGAAGAGCAACAAAAATGAAAATAATTTCTAATTTGACTGTATAAGCCGTTTCTTGGGTGGTGCCATTGTGTATTTAGTGAAAGCATATGACTACATCACTTTAAAATCGTAAAAAGAGTTTAGAATCGGTGTGTACTACCAAAATTAAAAAAATAGAGCAAGCTTTCATTTATAACTAAAACAAAACAAAACAAACAAACAAAAAGAAAACAAGCTTTAAGATTTAGTACATTTTCTTTCGAAATAATATTATTAAAAACTTATTGCAAATCAGAAATAAGCACTTAAAATATGGTTAAGTACTCGTAGATTTCTTTAAAAACCGATTTTGATGTTTAGTAATATATTTAAAAAAAACAGTATCATTTACAGTTTTAAAAATGTACATATAAAACTTCTGCTTAGCAGTAAAGTGGGCTTTATTAGAATTCCCAGTGTTTATAAAATTTGATATGCAAATATGACTAAGCCAAAAAGCTGCAGTTAGGCTAAGATGGTAATTTGGTAATTTTTGAGTCACGCACTCTGTGACAAACACTAAGATGTCACTGCCGTTTAGTTAAACAGTCAGAATGACATCACACAATGATTAGCATGATTCCTCTGTTGCGCACGTCATTTCATTCATATCAGAAAATGTGAAGGGCGTGTGACTCAGTTGCTATGGTAACGACCTAGCGCAGAGGAAGCTACACACAGGCAGCTATTGTAAAGTTGTAGGGAAGACGCAAATGGATTTACTCACAGCCTCTTTTGTATGCCAGAATAAAAACACGTTTCAGATGCTTATTAAATTGAGTATAAGCAGGAGGTATTCTTATTGTTTTCCAGAAATGACTGTAGGAAGAAATCAGTTGACGCGACTAGTTAGTGGTTTTCCGGCGTACGATTTCCCGTTTCCTAAAACTGTGGGGCGTTTGTGAGGTGACGCACATATTAGAGAACTAGAAGAAACGTTTCTAAATGTAAATGTCACAAACCGTGCGTTAGGTTATTACAAACCGCCACGGGTGGCCGAGGTCGTTAAGGAGCGGACTCATGAGCGGGAGGTCTGGGGTTCGAATCCCTCCAGGACCGCCCTCCCTGACTGAGGTTTTTTCCAGGTTTTCCTCAGTCCTCATAACTGGTAAATGCCGGGGAGGTACCCTAAACTTAGACCTGGAACGTTTCCTTCCTTAAATAAAAAAATCCTTTCCCAATTTATTTCATCTCATGTATCATCATCTTCCCTCTAGCCTAAAATCCTTAATAAACAATGACAATTCCTTTAAATCTGCTCTTAGAAAATACCTATGTAAAAAGGCCTATTATTCTGTAAAGGTATATATGAGTGACAATAGTATACTGCACAACATATCAATGTATATGTAAATATGTATTAATAAAAGTTGTATGATTGATTTGTCTGTTTTTGATGTTGGTTGAGTTGTTCTAAGTGTTCTTTTTTATTTTTATTGTAATTATTTATGTATATGTAAACAAATTTTTGTAAATACAGATTGAAAACTACTGTGGTATTTGTATATGACAAGTTCAATGTTCGTAGGTCTCTGCGGCTGCTTCACGAACTCACTGAATGCTCCGAGAACTAAACTAAACTAATCAGTGTCACCGTCTGTGGTGCCTCAGCAGTAAAAACACCATTCAAAACAAACAAACAAAAAAGGTTATTACAAGAATAAAAATGTGATATACTTAAATCTGTCTGTATTTGCTATAATGACAATGTCATCTTCTTGGTAAACAGGTTTGATTAAAAATCAAAAAAATTGAAGTAATTTCGTTAACATAAAAACAGTGGACGCTTTTCGTCGTATAGCGTTACAATTTCCATGATGTCATGCATGTAAAAATGTTAACGTTTATCCAAAAACTGTTGGAAGAATTTATCTCTTTATCATACAAAATGCCGTCATGTACAGTATGCGGCAAAACAAACGACACTGAAATTATCCATCATTTGATGCCCAAGTTTCCAAACAATGAAGTTTATTTATTGTATATAGTTGTTTTACACGCTGTGAATTCATTTTTATGTTCATTTATCGTCCTCATAACAGAAGAGAAGGAACATTATTTCCAATCATAAGAAGTAGAACGTCAGCATAGACAGAGTTTGCTTGCGTTAAAGAACAATACGAGGAGAGATTTAATGAGGTACCAAATAATAAAACAATGTTAGCCGTGATACGGATCAGCCCTATGCCAACGAAAGGGGACAACAGATCGCCCAGGAACCGTCACTACAAACGAGAATCAAGGATTACTTCTCCAACAGGATTAGAGTCACCAAAGCGTAGTTTACGATGAACATCACTGAAACTTGGTTTAGCGATAGATCTTTTGGGCGGATGTTTAAAGACCTGGGTGAATTTGTATACCGGCTTCAAGTTGCTCAACGTCTCAGGAAGAGATGAGCGAGCCTGAGTGTTGTCTATGACGTAAGAGGATCCGGATTTCTTCAGCAACTTATGGTTTTCAGATGAAAGTTACATTCACCTTGATGGTTACATCAACAGACAACTCGTTAGGGTTTCGACGGCCTGATGTTATACAGAAATCAGGGCACGGGCTACGGTTTGGTGCGCATGTCCGGTCATGAAATATTTGATCTTTATTTCGTCGAGGATGCTGCACAGAATCCGCTAACAGTAAACCAGCAGCGCTACAGAGACCTCATTATTATCGCATTCGTGCGGAAATTGTGCCTTTTTTGTCATACCAAAATTTTATCTCCCCAATGACAATGGATACAGCAAGATGGAGCAACAGCTCATACCGAGGGAGAATCACGTGCCCTTCTACAACGACGCTTTGGAAATTGCTTAATTTCCCGTGGAACTTCATTCCCGTATCCAGCCCGTTCCCCGGATTTCACAGACTCTGATGCCTACATATTGGACATGTTGAAAGAATCAGTTTTCAAGACAGATGATCCACCTACAAATATTCCCGAACCACGCGAGAAGGTTACGTCGTTTTTTGTGTCCTTACAGCAACCTTTGTTCAACAAAATGTTCAATAATCTTCAGAAACGTTATGAACAATGTGTGGCACGTGATAGTACACATTTTGAACACATTCTGTATCAATGTCCCTAACATTTCAGTGTCGTTTGTTTTACCTCATACTGTACTTTTATGGAAATGAAATGCAGGCTAGTACAACTTCAAAGTTAGAACTCTGATGCGATCTAACTTGAGTAGTGTGTCAATGAACCAGAAAATTGCATCCCGCAAACAAAAGACGAGTCGTGCCTTTCTGCAAGAACAGTTTGAGTGAACGAAAAAAATAAACAAATGAAATGAAACAAAATAATAAAATGCTGGTATATTACTAAAAATACGGACAAAATATTTAAATGCGTTCATTAGTTTGTACTCAAAGTTTTAGTAACTTTATTTAGAATAACAATTATTTAGAAATGAAGCAATTTTTTTTAATGTACCGAAATAAGCGTTTTTGAGCGTTTTAGAAATAAAAACTCTTCGATTACAAATGCTTACCAAGATCTGCATGATGTTTCCTTCAAAGTGGGTCAGAATCTGCAACAATGGATCTTACCTCAGCTTGTCCAGAAAGGGAATGCTCTACTGACCTATATATACGCTGGTTTCCTTTCATGCCAACAAGAAAAACCAGAAAATGCATCGGAATTAATGGCATCACAAATTGTGAGCTTTTAAGTGTTGGCGATTGGCTGATGTTCAACCACGCCCACTATGTTTTCTTGTTTCGAACATTTCAAAGCCTTCTGCGAATCTCTCAGACACGCTAATTTTGTATTCCTCTGCGATTTCAAGGGGACATATTTAAAATATACGAGTCGTTTGAACGCCTAACTGCGATTGGTGGACTCTGGCAATAAGAGTGGTTATGATTGGCTTAGAGCTCAGGGTGGCAACAGCAGCATCCCTTGGTATCAGAGAAGATGTCCTTGGTGGATTAAAAATTCTGGACCAGTTCTGATGCTACTTTAGCCAGGATAACACAGAAGCTTCTCGACTTTGCTTTTTCCTTTTAACCAACTCTACAGAATATTTAAAGTATCGCGTAGTTTATAATTTCACCAACGTTGGGCATTAAAAATTAAAGATCAAGCAATGAAAATTTAAATTTGGATTAATCAAAAATAAAAATGCTATGTTTAAACGAGCTACATGAACAAACCTTTATACTTTACGAAAAAGGCCATTTTTTTTTTGGAAAAATACTGAATTTCCGTCAAGTTGTAATAACTATATTTCGGTTTCAATGTCTGACAGGAATAGTTTATAAGGAATTTAGAATTTACTTGTTTATTTTATGCTCTTAACAACTATTAAAATATTAGATGCGCTGGAATAAATTATTAATATTTTGGATTCATTCCGTTGAAAGTTAGCACGTTTTATGTTACAAAAGAGGACAATTAAAATAAATTATGATGCTAATGTTTATGTCAAAATATGAATATTTTGAAATTCCTTGTGTATATGCTTTTTATTATGTTGTATGTTAAATTATTCAAATATCAACACTAGATAACAGCCCGTCATGCAGGAGCTGCGTAAACTGATGAATTCCTCAGCAAGTAGAATTTGTATTACAGAGCGTTTGAGTAGAAAAATTGGTGTGGCTAGAGCGCTTTTAAATTTCGGGTTTCTTTCCTATTGGCCCGATTTATTAAAACTTTTAGATACTGTATTTCTTGTATTATTTAATTTATATATACCGAATTTCGTTGCAAATATTGGTGCCGCTAGAGTGATTTTAAAATTTAAGGTTTTCAAGTAAACCCCTACTCATAATGTCTGATTTCACTGATTTTCAAAAACTATTTTTTTTTTGTTTTATTACAAAGCATATAACGAATTTCTTTAAATTTTAATTTTAAGGCATTGTTTCAAAATAAAGAGACAAATTAATTCAGCATATAAACTGCATTTATAACAATGCATATGTTTTATATTTAAAAACATTGTCGTGAAAATATCAAATGTGAATTATTAATTTAATATACGTTTAAGATTATATTTGTATGTAAGAGCGCTTTGTAAATACCTTCAGAAAACGTTTACGTTACACGTTTTTATTCCAATAATATTTAAATTAAATTTCAAAGCCACTGAAAATAGATGGAATTGTCCATTGTATATTGTATGTTGTTGATTGTGTAATTTGCTTGGTACATTGTAATTGTTTTTAAATAGTAGCTTGTTTTTGTTTTATTGAAACATATGAACATCATCATCTTAAATACACAATGTAACTAGAAACTTTCTGTTATTTTGCTCTGTTTTAGTGAATGTAAAGATGATAACAAGGGTTCAGTTCATAAACATGGTTACATTTAAAAATGTTTACAAGCACCCACACAGTATAGCCTTGTCTCTCAGTGGTCATATGTTTAATTTAATTAATAGTATACCGATAATTTTTGTGCCTTTATCTCAACAATAACAGTAATAATAATAATTTTAAAACTGTGGTTTCTTTTGTAATGCGTATAGATAGTAAGAATTCTAATTTTGTTCCCCTAATACCACACAGTAATGCCATAGCTTGTTTCATTTCATTAATTAATAAGCAATAATTTGGGTTTTATATTCTTTTTTAAAGTTATTGAACTTACTGAGGAATTCGCTTAGTTTAGGCATTTCCTACATGACATTCTTTTCTGTACTTCTGGCCGTTTGAATTCCATATGAAACATTTACATCCCATGTCGTTTACTGAACACTTCTCAGGCAAGCGTGTTGCTCCTGCCTTCCCAGCGTTAAAAGCACTTTATATGCTTTGAAACCGACAAATGTAAAAAATTTATTTTAGTACTTTCATTCCAATGTTTCACAAAGTGCACAAAGTGCTCTATAGTACTTTTTCAAACTTCTTAAGATATTATTAAAAATGTTTAAAAACTAAAAGTTACACAATCAAAATAACAATTAAAAAGTATGCCATCGTTCAATTTATAATTTTGAAGCCCCCCTCCCTGGAGCTCCAAGATGGGGCATACAGCTTAAGGGACACTGGGAGTTAGTTTTAGGCTAAAATCGATCAAAAATTAGAAAAAACAATTTTTTCTACAAAAGGTTCTTTGAGCCTTTGGGCGTCTACACAGAGTCAACATTTATATGTCACCCTTCCTTCGGGTTCTACTGTCATTTCAATAGCTTCGAACGTCCATTTAAATTACACTGTTGCCCAGCAGTTTGTTTTTATTTATAAAACAGCATTTTTCCTCAAAACTTCATTTTCACACATACAAAATTTCTCACGCATAAGAGTTTTTGTTTAAATTGAATTAAATTTTTTCATAATGTGCACAAGTATCCATTGTAATGTTCAAAAGGACAAAATAACTCTAACACACACACACACACACACACACACACAAACAAACAAATTCCAATATATATATTTCTATGATAAAACTAATTTTCAAGATTAAATAAATTATCTCAATTCACTCATAAAATTTATTTAAAATATATTTCTATACACTTTTTGTATGGGTTCAAAGCTTCAATTACAAAAATACCAATCATTTTCTCCACTCATGAAACGCGTGGAACATTTTGATTATGTAACATATTTAATAAAATTATGAAATAATGTATAGTTCGTAAAGTATTTGTATAATTTGAATGGAATTTAGTATACATATTAAATTAAAAGCAATTCAATCACAGTAAAAGTTTCAGAAAAAAAACCATAAAAAATGTGGGACTTTGGAAATTCGCCCCAGTGTCCCTTTAGTGTTATAGTGGCCGCTCGTGACAGAAAAATTTGGTGTAACCCTATCTCTATAAGAGTTTAATTTGCAAACAATGTTGAAATGTACTACACAGTTTGAGTATAAAAACATACTTATATACACAATTATATCTACTCACTTTTTTTTACTCGAATTCCGGAGGAATGTAAGCTATTGCGGTTATACCAATGGAAATATTTTTTACTAGTCTATCTAAATCTGCATCGATCATATCTACAAAGCACCTATAATTAAAAAAAAAATTGGAATATATGTGTGTGTGTGTTAACGATCTAGGGGTTACAGTTTTTGTTTTTTCTCACCGAAACTCGGCATATAACCATCAATTAACAAACGATTCATTGAGTTCATTAACCAGTAAAATTGGACCATTGGAGGGGTAGGAGTTAACCTAAAGTGACATTTAAACAAAAATGAAAAATCGCTCTAGCGGCCGCAATTTTTTATATCAACGAAAATCAGTATATTTCTTTAAAATAAATTGATAAAAACATTTTCCGAAAATCAGAGCAATCGGGTCATTACTAGTGGGAGCACACCTGAAAAACGATTGGAGGATATGGAGAAAGTTTAACATTTTTTTAGGGAAAATGGGTATATGCTGTTGAAATACAATAATAAAAACAGTTTTCGAAAATAAATGATATCGAAATAATTATTTAATTTTCAATATAGTTACCCTTTATTGCAATACACTTCTCACATCTTTGAATTAACATTTCAATCCTCCTCCCAAAATAGTCAAAAGTCTTGTCTGCAAAATGGGCATAAACAGCATCCATCACTTCTTTGTCACACTTAAATTTCCTTCCTCGAAGGTCCTTCTTGAGTGTTGAAAAGAGGAAATAGTCACTGGGAGCTAGATCTGGGCTATAGGGTGGATGGTCGATCTCCTTGAACTCACATTTCTTCACAGCTTCCTTTGCAACAAAAGCTGTTTGCATAAGGGCGTGAAGAAGATGCACACCACCACTCAGCTTTCCTCGCCTCTTCTCTTTGATGAAAGCACATAGTCTGTACAGTAGGCCAGCATATTACTCCCAATTTACTGTGGTGTTCCTTTCCTTGAAATCAATGAAGAGCATTCCTTCACAGTCCCAAAAGATTGTAGCCATGATATTCTTGGTTGACCGAGTGACCTTGGCCTTTAGAGGGGTACTTGGCCAGGTTTACGCTACTCCATTGATTCTCTTTTGGACAAGGGATCATAGTAGAGAGTCATAGTTGCATCTCCTGTAACAATGGTTTGCAGAACTTCTCTTTCGTTGCCACAGCAGAGCTCCAAAAATGCCTGTCAACAGATGACTCGTTGCTACTTTTCGACTGAGGAAAGAAGTTTGGGCATCCATTTTGCACTAACCTTATTCATGTTTAAATGTTCATGAATAATTCGAAGAGTCGTTATTTTAAAAAGGCCCAAACTTGTTGCTATTTTTGTAGCTTTGAGTCGCCGGTTTTCCATTAATTCTCCTTCCATAAGAGCGATGTTTTCAGGAGTGAGCACCTCCACAGGCCGACCTGTACGCTCTTCGCCTTCAATGCTTTCTAGACCCATTCGAAAAAATTTGACCCATTCTTTTACGTAGAATATGAGGGAGATGCTTCCCCGTATACATCGTTCAATCGCAGTTTAATTTCATATGGGGTAAGTATTTCTTGTTAGAAGAAGTTGATAACAACTCGAAAATCCATTTTGAACATGTCACAGTCTTGTATACAAAGCCTTCTTTATGCAACTATATCTGAACAACCGAACACAGCGGTGCGGAAGTTACAGCTGCAATTATGTACTTCACAGATAAGATATGACACGAGATAAGGCTTTTGTGAAGGCGAAGCCGGAAACTTATGGACCTACCCTCGTACCAAAGGATACAGGTGTAAGAATCATGTCAAAGCAACGAACTGTTACCAATAAATTTGTATATCAGCACTCAGAAATAGTTTAAATTTAGTTAAAAAAGGAAAACCATGAACTTGTTGATTAGTTGATTACCTATATAGTGGATAAAAGATTGGCGCAGTGGGCATGCAGTTTAGAAAAGACCAGCATTACTCCATTTAAGAGATATCCGCTTCCAAACCATATAAGGGATACTTTCCTATATTAAGAGTGAATCAGGATCTCTGCAACAAATTCGGAGGAGAGATACATGTCACAATGAAACATTTTTGTTCAAAAATTTATATTCTCTAATGCGTCGTCTAAAAGTTGTGCACTCTTGTTTGCGTATGTCTATATTTAACCTAAACATAATATTTTGTTCAGAACACAATGCTGTGACATATGTCTGACAGAACTAGCTGGAAAATTTTAGAAGTCATTTCATTTGACATGAATATATATCGCGTAATGTCAGAACGTTTCTCCATTAAATTTTGCCATTTGCGGCATTAATGCAGATAATGTTTTTTAGCACAACAAACGTTTTGCTACAATTTGAATATCTTTTATATACATAAATAATTTCTCAACGTAAACGATAATAGTTATTGCATTTTGCTGCATATTAAAACAACGAACTGTACCAAGTTGTACACTATTAATATTAAGCACTACATTATCTGATTTAACAATGCAGTCTTTCGCTGCAGGGAAGCCACAACCATAAATCACTCAACAGTGCTGTTGCGTGTAGAATAGCAAATGAAGTTATCAAACAAGTTTTGCAAGAAATCCTTATTTAGATCAAGAACACAAAAAGTAAAACAAAAGTTTCGTTCGCCCTAACTGACTCTCATATCAGCCTGGTGCAATAAATAAACCGAACAGGTTAAGGTAGCGTTTGTTACCATGGCGACATTCAGCTGTCACTAAAGTACAGTCAGCAACGAACCATAACACCCACTTGTACATTTTAATTACGAACATAAAATAAATTAGACAAGCTTATTAGTACTAATTATTATTACAGCTACCCACCTCTGAAGTAACTCGGGTACACCAACTGAAAAAAAAAAAAAAAAAAACAGAAAGGGATAAGCGCATAGACAAAAGACGATAAGATACGATTTAATGTATTTTCTCTTATTTCGCTTTTGTTCACCAAACGGGGTGACTCAGGTGGTACAACTTAGGACTGGCTGGGTTCAAATCCTTAAGGACATTCAGGGTGATCTGCTGGGACTGTCTTTTCTTTGTAGGAATTTTCCGCTCTATCATTTCATTGTTTCATTCTGTTGGTTTTGTTACAGAATCGAAAGTACAAGGGGAGGTGGGTTGGTGCTGTGTACGGCGTAACTGAGACTGGCTCCTTAAACAGATTTCTGCCATCGCTTCTGATATGGAAGCGGTTCTTCTGAAAGACCCAAACTCCTTGGGGGGGGGGGCTTTGCCGAAATCAGGATACTCAACGTCGTCCCTGAATTCTGGTCGCCCGGTACTTCCCTTACTTCAACCCTTACTCCCGGAGTTGCGCTTAAGTGAAGGCGTAGGCACAAACGTCCAGCTCTTGAGTACAGTTAAACTATCGAAAATTCCAGGGATTTTTTTGGAATGAAACTTGTAGTTAGTATATATGTTGCTTATATACAGATAACTTATTGCATTTCAACTAAAATAATTCTGAACATTTCAAAACAATTCAGTTGCGTAACGTTTAGAATTTTTAGAAGTTTCTCCTTTTTATATAAATTTCTTTATTTATTAAAATATTTTAAGGATTTAAATGACAATAAAACAGTATTAAAATAATGAAATACAAAAAAATATTATTCCTAAAACATTTTTATTAGTTTCTTTGAAAAAGAAAATAAAAAGAAAAGAAAGACAAAAGCAAGGGGGAAAAAACCGAAAATAAAAAAATCTTTCGCTTTGACAGCAGTGAGGAACGCTGGCGGCAACTACAGAAAGCAATAACAAAAGAAGGTATGTTTGTACGTGCGTACTTAACAATGATGACTCAACAAGTGTTTGTGTCGTCTGGGATTCCGCCTAGCTATTAGCCCACTTCGCGAAACAAAGTGAAATACATCTCGAGAATCACTGGAGGGTTTGCGCCTTAATTTATTTGATCGATAAAGTAGTTATTTAAATTGTAATTTTAAAATTGTAATTTAATACCTTTGGAATGTTTCCTTTTTAAATGGTTAAGATATTTGATTTTTTAACCACATATTAAGGTTAACGAGGGAGTTTCGTCTATAGCTTTGAAAGAAATAAATTATTGTTTTCTAGAGCCCACATTTTTACAGTTAAAGGGACCTTAAGTGATATAAATGATGCAAGAAGGCATTTTTAGGTAAAAACACCAGTTAAATGTTACTCAATCTTCTATTCGCGATTAGCGATTTTATTTAACAACATTAAGAAAATGATATAATGGACTACAAAGCAGGAGAGGAAGTATCACTAAATATGATTCATCTACGAAATACAGAATTTAATATGGAATTCCGGGATTTTCTAATATGCAACTAAAATAGCATTAAGAAAATAATTATAGTAACTGAAGTTCATAATGTATACTTTAATAAGTTAAAAAACATACTTTCAATAGCTTTACTGTTGTTTAAAGGAATTCAAAATTCGTTACACGTGTCAATTTAACTCAAATAAATCATATCATAACCCTCTCTATGAAGCGAAAATATTTATTGGATTAGATTAGTACCACATTGAGGCATCATTTGAAACGAAATACCACCAGGATAGATATGGAATTAATTTTGATTTAATAAGTTTTAATTAGTACCCCCAATTGCAGCTGGAAATGATTGGTGGTTTAATAGGGGAAACCGTTCATTAAAGGAATTCTGTGGTACCGATGTTATTCTCTTCATGGGGAATGGGAGTAGAAGGATTTTAGTGATTTATTTGGTTATCTCAGGGTGCGTACGGGGGATGCGGAAGAGATATTATTAAGTAAGGTACTTTTGGAGCTCTTCATGAGTTCTTTCTCCGGCTCTCCCTTCTTCTTCTTCACTGTTCCCGTATATCCTCCGGATTCCGCTGCTGTTGATGACGAGGGAAATATTCCTTCGCCGCCCTGGCTGTGATTTTTTTTTTGAGTAGTGTTTAACGCCTGTTTTTACTACTGAGGTACCACAGGCGGTGGACACTGATGATACATGAGATGAAATGATATATTGGGAAAGGATTTTTTTAAGGAAGGAAACGTTCCAGACCTAAGTTTAGGGTACCTCCCCGGCATTTGCCAGTTATGAGGACTAAGGAAAACCTGGAAAAAACCAGTCAGGGAGGACGGTCCGGGTGGGATTCGAACCCCAGACCTCCCCTCACGAGTCCGCGCCCTAACGACCTCGGCCAACCGTGGCGGTCTCTGGAGGGCGTGAATGGATATTTAAGTTAGTCTACTCATTTAGCAGTTCGTGGTCTATGTAGGTCTATTGTGAGGAACAAAAGTTCTCTGATAATGGATTAGCACTTCCCGGGTGATGTTCTGTTTCACACAAGGCACGATTCAACAAAATATATGGCGGAGCTTCTCTCCCCTAAACAATTTACGAAGTTATTAATTTTCACTCAATAACCAACGAAGCGGTTGGTGTACAAATTACTTAAGCACTGTTTTCATGTACGTTGTCAACAGGAATGTAGTACAAATATTTCATGGGCTGCCTGATATGCGTCTACTGCTCCGACTTTCTGAAAAGTCTGCGATCTGCTAAAAAAAAATGCCCACAATTGTATTTGATTCCCAGATTCCCTCTGTTTTATTTTTTTTAATCAAATATTCAGTCGGAAAAGCTGATGATGCCATGAACATTATGCGTCACAATATTTCAAGTATTATGGAAGCGATTTCTTCCTCCCTATTGGTTGCCGAATTCGCGGAATTTCTGTCATTGGTGAATTATTTCGCGCCTCTAGCGTTACCGTTGAACCCTCTTCAAAACTCTCTGTCCTGAATTGACACAACACATACAACAATATCTGTCTATATGTCCTTAAGGAAGAAACCAGGGATCTAACCATGACAAAAGAGTACTTGTTTCTCCCTTCGTCGGTCCTGGTGGTGTAATGGTTACCATACTTACCTCCTACACCCAAGAACGCGGGTTCGAACCCGGCCAGGACCGATGGATTTTTTCGGGCGTAAAAATCCTAAGTATGACTTCCTTCGGAAGGAAAGTAAAGCCGTGGGTCCCGTGTTGTACATTTACGGTACGGTAAAGAACCTCAAGCCTGAAAGAGAGGCCTTTGGGCAACATTTGTCGGCCGTTTCACGTCCTGAGTTGAATGGGACGCTGATGACCTGAGATGTTCAAGAGCGTCCATAAATAAATCAATAAAAAAAAAAAAAAAAAAAAAATCTCCCTTCCTATTTCTTGGAAATTTTCCATCCGAGATTTTACAGTCCGGGCCTGGCAAAGGCCATAAAGTCATTGCGTTTCTATTCAGTCACATGTCCGCTCAACATTCCTAGTGCACAAACATTTTAAGCTTTCTCTTCTGCGGATTTATTTTTATTTTATTTATTTATGGACGCTCTTTAACATCTCAGGTCATCAGCATCCCATTCAATTCAGGGCGTGAAACGGCCGACAAATTTTGCTCAGAGGCCTCTTTTTTTTCAAGCTTGAAGTTCTTTGTCGTGCCGTAAATGTAAAACACGAAACCCATGGCTTTACTTCCCTTCCGAAGGAAGCCATATTTAGGATTTTACGCCCGAAAAAAGCCGGGATCGAACCCGCAGTCTTGAATTTAGGAGGCAATATGGTTACTACTACACCACCAGGTCCGACAATCTTCCGAGGAAAATATAAGCTAACTACTAAGGTCCAATCGAATATTTTATGTACATAAGAAAGATGCGACAATTTACTTATATATATATTGCATTTAAGTTACTATCAGTCGTGATTGATACTTATGTTTCTCATGATAATGAACTTTCTGTCGCATCTAATACTTAGCAATTCTTTTCTATTGTGTAGAGAGCGGTAGGCCTTGACTTTGTTCTGGAGCCATCGCTTAATCGAGGCAACTTCCGATACTAGCATTTTGTTTTTGTTTTTACAAGAGGAGAGAATTAATTGCATCACCATGGAAACAAAGGATCTCTACGTCATACCTTGTAAGCAAAGGCGACATATAGGGGTAGTTAAAAATTCCACACCACCTAAATAACTAGGCGTGTATAATAGCCGTATACTGAGAACTCAAATTGATGTAACCGATTTTTTTCTACTTTTCAGCTCTCTTATTTTAAATGGAATGCCAATTACATTTTTACATTTTCGAACAATGCTCATTGAGAGCTTTTCAAAAAGTATCCATATAGATAACTCTGTACAAGTTTATTTTTACTAAATCAAGAAAGAAAGAAAAAGTATAGCGAATAAAAGGCTCCTTCTTATAAACCAAATACAAATCTAGCTCAACGTCTAAATTCTCTGTTCAAACTGGTAGCCCTCAGATACTTGACAGGAATAACTTAACCAGGCTTTAAGAAAGCCTTGCATCAGATCTTTTAAGTTATTGGGTCTTTCTCGAGATACTACTGTCTTCAATGGCCCCCGCAAAAAGAAGTCCAAAGGCGATAAATCAGGGAATTTTGCTGCCCACTCTATATGACCTCTCCTCCTATCCATTGTTGTGGAAACGCCTCGCCTAAGTGCTGATGAACATTCTGTCTATAGTGAGCTGGAGCTTCATTTTGTTGAAAACAGATGTCATCTCTGGGTATCTAATGTCAAATGGAACATAAATGATATAATCACCAGCCCAAAATTAAGTTTTTGTGGATACTGCTTGTAGTTCTCCTCAATCCATTGCGGATTTGATTCCGACCAGCATCAGCAGTTTTCATTCAAGCAGAGCGTGGTTTATTTGAGAATACAATTTGTCCACGAAAAACTAAATTGTTGCTAGTGCCCTCCATTATTAATTCACATAACTGCATTCTTCTATTCGATCGTCCTCTGAAAATTCTTACAAAAGTTGAATTTTACAAGGACGCTGCTTGGAAATTTTAAGGATTTTCATCACGAAACTTTGATTTATATTTGATTCTAATTGGAAATTTGTAGTAGAAACTTTTGGATTTTCTTACAAACGAACGAGAACATCCAAAAGAAGTATTATCACCAGTTGCACTTTTCTTGCGACCTGATTCTGGTTAAGTCCTTGTCACTGCTATATGTGGAAATGGATTGCATTCTGGATGCATATCATTAAGTAAATTCGCTTCCTCTCGATGAGATCGTTGCCTGTCTCTATATCAAACCATAATTAAAATTAGAATTCTTTCCCTTTCGCTCGACATCAGACAGAATTATTTCACACTAGATGTCAGATTTAATCCTTTAAAAAGAATGTATCTATATCAATAAACACGATTCCAAGGATATAGACAAATGACAGTATTTATGTTATTACTGACAAAAAAAAAAAACAGAAAACAAAAGAAGCGTTTTATTACTCGTATTCGTTACATTTTTTATTTTCTTGATATAACAAAAATAAATTTGTGCACAAGTATCTAGTATAGGTACTTTCTGAAAAGTCCTTAATAAGCAATAGTCAAAATGTAAAAATATATTGGGTATTTTATTTAAAATAAAATAGTTGGTATTGTTTCGGGTTAAACCGGAATTAAAAAAAAAAGTCGGTAATATAACTATTGAGTTCCCAGTATACAGCTATCCCTGCACACCGAGTTTCACGTCACTGAATCACGCGTTTCAAAAGTTATTTAGATGATGCGGAAATTTTTACTAACTCTGTATAGTTAATAGTATAATTAGTTTATAGATAACGTTTAATGTTTCAAAACTTTAATTTATATTGTGATATCATGGTTAACATTTATGGATATCATTAATTTATTTCCTCGTATCATATAAAAGAGAATTTCTTTAATTTACAACGGCCAACCCTTTAATTGAATTTGACGATTACCTTAACATTAAGGAGTTACCACAGTAACACTTGCTTCTGTAAATACTGCAAAGTCACACAAAGACATTCGGTTTCACGGTATAATGGATGTGCGGGATACAATTGTATGAAAATATCGAACACTACCGACATTCGTAAGTGATTAAGTTACAAATTGATGGGGGTGCTACATGTTTGAATGAGGCACCTGAAACTATTGCCATTAGGTGACAATATTAATTCAGTGGCAATTGGTGACATTCACAATGTTTACAATAGTAAAACAGCAGTTGCAAAATGGTGGCGTCTCTGAGGAGCTACAATTGTGCGATTTTATTACCAAATGATATGGAATCAAAGAATATTCTTAAAGAAATATTTCTCTACAGTGAGAAGTACCCGTCACGTCAAGTTGTTTTCAATTGGGTGCAGAAGTTTTCTGAAGGGCAAACACACATCAAAGATGAACAACTTGTCGGCCGGCGACAGAGATTGCCACAGAGGCGAATTGTAACTAGTTGAAGACTTAATCTGAGCAGACCAAAGGGTAACTATAGACACTATGCCGCTAATATTGGTTGTTCATAAAGCATGGTTATCTCATGACAGATTAGGTTTACAAAATCTATACACCGTGGGTGCCACGCAAGCTGTCCCCACAACACAAATGCAAAGAATGGGTTCGGCATTACAGCATCTTAATCGTTACCACGATATGCTAGGCAGAATTGTTACAGGCGTTGAGTCTTGGGTTTACCATTACCAGCCCGAGACAAAAATTGCGTTGGGCACTACTCAAAAAAAAAAAAAAAAAAACAAAACAAAACCTATTACTATAACTAGTAGAACAATCTACAATGGCTCCTGATTGATTGATTTTTAATTTATTTACGGACATCTTTTTAACATCTCAGGTCATCAGCTTCCCATTCAATTCAGGATATGAAATACCCGACAAATTTTGCTCAGAGGCCTCTTCTTTCAGGCTTGAGGTTCTTTATCGTGCCGTAAATGTACGACACGGGACCCACGGCTTTACTTCCCTTCTGAAAGAAGCCATACTTAGGGTTTTTACGCCCGAAAAAATTCATCGATCCTGGCCGGGTTTTAACCTGCGATCTTACGTTTAAGGAGGCAAGTATGGTTACCACTACACCACCAGGACCGACACAATGTCTCCTGGGAGTCTCATATTATTGTTGACAAAATGTGCCGTACACAGGCTGATAAGCAGCCTACCCCTTCCTATTCAAATTTAATTTCACTTTTCAAGGAAAAGTATAATTACTTACAATGCCTGAAGAGATTCTGTTCTGAAAATGCTCAGCTCTATTTTTCAAGGTTTTCTATAATAGACAAGGGATACTTTTGACTGAATGATTATTTTCAATAGTGTTTTATTAATGTTTATATTTCCCTAATCAATTATCTAGTATAATTTGGTACATTCCATATTACAGCTAGTGGACTTTGATTGATTTATATACAAGTATGTGTACTTTGACTAGTTATTGTTTGAACAAGTAACACGACACTAATTTCAAAAGAAACGTCTGTTAGAAAAACATCTTAAGCATTACTTTAGAAAACAACCCCTGCTATATATTTAATGTGCTTAATTTTGTAGCATTTTTTACACTTCTGTAAAAAAGTAAAAAGTGGACTTTGATTGTTTTCACATGTACCATAGTAACTCTGTACAGCCTTACAAGTCGGTCCTGGTGCTGTGGTGGTTACCATACTTGCCTCCTAAAGCCAAGATCGTGGGTTCGAACCCGGCCAGGACTGATGGAATTTTTCGGGGCGTAAAAATCCTGAGTATGGCTTCCTTCGGAAAGAAAGTAAAGCCGTGGGTCCCGTGTTGTACATTTACGGCACGAAAAAGAACCTCAAGCCTGAAAGAAGAGGCCTCTGAGCAAAATTTGTCGGTTGTTTCACGCCCTGAATTGAATGGGATGCTGATGACCTGAGATGCTAAAGAGCGTCCGTAAATACATCATTAAAAAAAAAAAAAAAAAAAAAAAAAAAAAAAACTTACAAAAACACCTCTAAATAGTTTATGAGAGAATTTCTCTTGTTTGATCAGATTATCTGGACTTATAACTTTGCTCCTTCTAATCCTAAGATTCTGTAACAAACTGAGAGGAATCCTACCATATTTCAGATTTATAGGTGTTTGTAAATTGCGATTAGTTGAAACATGTCATTCGAAAACTTGATTTTTTAAAAATGAAATTCTTTAGTAAGATTTGTACTTATCTGGAGCACAACTCCCCGCTACGTTTGCGTGCGGTACTAAAATGTTGGGATTCCCGGCGTGACCTCATCAAGGTCGGAATGCAATAAGAGTGTAGGAAGATTATTGCTTGTTTTGTTTTGTTTTTCTGTTAACGGGTCTTGTACATTCAAAGTGTAGATGTTTTGGAAATAGATTGTGTTGGTTATTACTAAAGCACAAGAAAAAAGTACATCTTACGGTTTCCATGGCAGTCAGCGCCTTCATTTGTTCCTTATTCCTTCACCAAATTATTATGTGTTATCTGTATACGAGGGTTGTTCAATAAATAATGGTAACATACTTTTACTTATTCTCATAATTTTGATGCTTTTTCTCAAAGTATTCCCCGTCGGTGCAATGAACCTCTCTCAGTTTTTCTGACAGTCTTCAAAGACATGCTGGAAATCATTTGTTGACAGTTCCTTCACAATCGCCTCCGCAGTCTCCACCAGTATCTCTGATGACGGAAAATGCCTCCCATGTTATTCGACGATTCATTCTCACAATGACAGCAGCAGTGTCAATTTTTTTTCCGTTAGAGTATAAACTGGAGCGGCCTTTGAAATTGATTTCCTTCTCTCTTTAAGCATTTAAACTCTCTTAGAGCTGTGCTATACAGAAGAACAAATTCCCCATAGGCCTCCTATAACATTGTACTGGCCTCAGCTGAAGATTTTTTGAGACGAAAGCAGAATTTTAGCACCATATTGTTAGTCACTTGTCACCTCCAGTTAGTTGTTGGTGGAACTGAATATGTCTCTTGGCTTGCACGGGCGGGAACCGGAAGCGACAACAATGAAACTAGTTCCACGTGTGCATTACACAATAAGATAACTAAATATTGTAAAGTTAACTTTTAGTACATGAAATTATGCACATAAAAATAGTATCTCTCTTTATTGAACAACCCTAGTACAGTATTTTACATAATAGATATTAAAAATAAAGTAATCCTTGGAACAATGTAATTGAAATAACGAGAACTAGAGAAGCAGAACAAGATAAAAACGTAATAGTTACATAATTATCGCAATATTTCCAACTACTTGTGTTCTTCAAAGGCAGTTTTTCATCTCAACTATAAATATACATATAATTAAGCATCGTTTTTATACGTGTTTTAAAAAATCATGAATAATTTCAATTGAAAATAAATTACAGATTTTTAGGAAAGTTATCAGATATGTCAATTATTATAATTATAAGTGGCACACTTAATTTTATTACCTGTTTGGGAGCAAATCCTCACGATAATTACATATCTCGAACTGACATATATCCATCGAAAATAGAATATCTTTAAATTTTGACAGGAAATAGCATTAATAATCACCAATTTATATACTTTCTGCCCAGCGTAACGTGTGACCGGTCATTCAACAATGAGACACGGTTTGTTGATTAATTTTTTTTCTTTCCCCCAATCGGATTTTGCTGTATTTTATAGCTCAATTGAATAGGGTAACGGTTTTTTCTAAATCAAAGGAAGGTGAAAATGACAAAAGAGAGAGAGGCGGAGAAGTTATTTTGAAAGTTAAAGCAAAACGAAAATCAATCATTTGGGTCGATTAAAAGCAGTATTTTAATCAAAAACATATAAAATAAAAAAAAAATCATCTTAGGGAAGAACCAAACAGAAATTATATGTAAAATATTTTTTATTATTCAATAGAAAATAGTGCACAAATGTTAAAAGCATTTAAATACTTTTACATATAGAATTTCACCAACTAATTGCTGCTGGTTTTCAAGTATACATATTAATCCAAATTTTGCTCGGAATATCTTAAATTAATAAAATTAATCCTTTAAAATTATTTCAATGTTTCTATTCCTTAAAAAATTATTTTCATTGTAAAACATTATTTAAACATTTCAAAATAAGTTATAATTTTAAATATTCACTGCAAAAGATAAATATAGCTATAGAGCCTATAATATAAACTTTGACATATTTTGTGGAAATCTGGGTGATTTGTGAGGAAATTCCATCTCAGAAGATCTTTAGGTGCTGAAAATGTGAAGCAAAAAGAAAGTTTATAAGAAAATGTTACTGTGCGTGTTGATAAGAAATTCAAACTTTATTTTTCAAAACGATTTTCAGCTCTTACTTTTTCTATAGCTTTCAGTTCGTCCTAATGCCCAAAAGAATTATCTTGTATTTTTTGTGTTAGATGTAATTATCCAAAAAATGCGCAAAAAATGGGCAAATTTTTTAAATAACGATTTGAGTAGATTTTATTGTTTTTGGAAAATTCAATGAGATTTTCGGTAATATCATAAAACTAAATATAAAATTTTCTATAAATACTTTATTGATAAAATTGGAAATTATATTTCCTTCCAAACTCTTTGAGGTATGTTTAAATTTTTGATTCACGTGTTTTTTTGTTTTTTTTTCCTCCCTTTAAGGAAAGTAGGCTACTAAAATACGAATTGTAACTTAACTGTATTGGTAAAGGGCAGGAAAGAGAGCGGCGAAGTGGAGGGGTTGGCCATGAAGAGGGGATGGGACCTATTGACGTCTTAACGATATGTTACTGTAACAAGAACATTCCCAAGAGAGGCGGATATGCACTGGCACCCGGTGAATCACGGCGGTACCATAGACTGTCACCTCGCAGAACAGCACGGCCATAACCATGGAGACCTTGCTTCTGCTAGCTCTGGTAAGTGGAACAGTAAGCTTAAAGTAGGTCATGATATTTATCTTCGCTTAGAGCAATAAGATTAAACTGTAACACAAAGCATCACAATTTCGTGAAATTTATGTTTTTAAACTTTTTAAATTCATGAACACGAAATTATTTACTTATTTGGAATAGCTGAGGGGAAACTTTTTTAACAATTCACTCTTTTATTTGAAATGCTTTGCAAGAAATTATCATTTTTGATGATTTTCATGTTTTTGGATTTTCATTTTCATTGTTTGTCAATGTACTATTTAATCTCGTTCAGACAGCTTATAATAAGATTCACAACAGCTTTTCATCATTTAACAGCAAATTATTAATTTATTAATGCTGTTTTTACACATGTCAAATTCTCAACGCATGCTGAAGTTTATGGAGAAGAACCGCAATCATTAAAACACAAAACTTTCTACATGGCCCTCTCTAAAATTATGCCTTATTAAGTTATTGCAGAGGGCCATGGAATCTATACAAATTCGGTACTTTAATTAACGTCTTAAGTTTGTGTTCCTCTGTTGGCTGTGAAAGACTGTAACGGATATGACGTCATTCATATACCCATGATCCTCTCTATATGGGCATCAGATTATTATTTTTTTAAAGGTTAGTAATATTATTTTGGAACCTCGACAAACTCATGGCAATGGTTAGCTGTAGTGGTTGCATAACACAGCAAAATGAAATTGTAAAGAAAATATCGTGATTTTTCACGAAGTAAACCGTATAGCAAAATGGCTGTCAACTTCAAGAAATGTGGTATTTTTCCAAACGCTATGAAGAAAGTAGTTTCGAGTGGAAGAATGTGATTGAATGTGTCCACTCAGTACCACAAGGTTCAAATATGTAACTGTTTACCAATTAGGTTGGTTTTAAATGTATACGAAAAACTTTTTAGAGGTTAGGATTTCCTGAGATTGTAGCTGTAGACCTAAATGTTTCTGGAGAAACATTCTGGAGAATGATTCGAAATTAACATAGACTATTTAGAAAATAAATGGAAATCAGTGTCTTAAAAATATATAAAAAAAAAAAAAAATTGCACTGACATTAGCAGTCTTATATCCCCAAGTTTACAGCTGTATTCGAAAAGAAATTGGAAACTTAAACACATTGAAAAAAATTTTAAATGATACAGTAAGATAGACGTATGTTTGGAATTCATTATGGATGTCATTTAATAAATTTCATATGATACTGAGTGTCACATTTGTATTGATTGATATATGATAACCTGTAAAATTTAAGCAACCTTTTTAAGTTCAGTGAAATGTCAAACAGAATACATTCTATACCAAATTATACAACAGCAACTTAGTGCATTAAAAACAGTTCAACTCTGAGTTACAATTCGAACACACATAGCAATAAATGTACATACATTCAGTAGCATTAAAACGGCTGATACAGCTCCACCGGAACTAAAATTGCATCATGGGAATAGCGCCATATTACATACCGTACTGGTATATGTTCCCTCCGTAGTCCAAGTCTATTAACTGGAAGTGGCAAAGAATCGTGTACAGGAGTTCCCTGATAGTTACTTTCGTGAACGCTTCGTAACGCCGAAGGCCTACAACAGAAAAAGGAAGGACATCTTCCCGGATGTTTTGTGCACAAGGCCAAACCGCACAGCGTGGGTCAACAGGCATTTAAATTTCTTATACATACATTAATGAAATTAAATTTTTATCTTAGGTTCTAATATAGGCGTGCGTTATTTCCTCGGAAGTTGCTTTTTTAAAGGATTCCAGCATTAAACCATTGAAATTTATCTCGTTGGGTTTAGAAGTGTGTGAAATTTATAGATTAGTTAAGCGATTCTCAAACCAGTGTTTCTTCCAGAGACTTTTACCCGGGGGGGGGGGGACAATATCAACATGCGGGGCTCAAAAAATCTCAATTCTCTAAACGGCGCGCTGGTTTTGTATTGCGTGCAGCAGGCGTGTGGTGCACTTAATACAACAATGAATAATTAGGCATTTGTTCTCATTATTCGTAAGTTTGCATTCTTTGTTGTAATTTTTAATGATTCAGTAACTGATTAAAATATGTATTTAAAATCTTAAAATATTGCTGAAGAACTGCCTCCTTATATACTCCCATGAAAAATAATCTCCACGGAGTTCACAAAAGTAAGCGCACGATATCCGCAACTCTTTAAAAGTTCAAAATATATAGAAAGGATTGGCTAACTCAAAACTAAATTATGTCATGAGGCGCAAAAATCCAGCGTCCTAACGCTACCAAAGTACAAGTCATAACTGCCCTTAGCCAGAGGCTTGGTCATTATATATATATATATATATATATATATATATATGTACTACATTACTTTAACAGAGGCATACGATAAATACTGCTTCATACGTCACTGTGTACGAAACCTCCGCTGGAATCTGTGCTGAAGAAACTGAGCATAACATTGTTTAAGAACACGCATTGCAACTTCCAGCAAGATTCAGCTCCAGCTCATAAGACAAGGTCACCCAAACATGAGAGAAAGGTTCCATACTTTATTAATGCTCAAGATTGACTTTCAGCAGTCCTGACTTAAACCCCCTATACTACTAACTGTGGTCACCGCTTAAGGGTATGATCTGCAAGAAAAATACCACCAAATTGAGAGTCTCAAGCAGTCCTTGAGTGGCGAATTTCCCAATTGCGGTAGTATAGCGTGCTGCTATAGATAAATGGCAAAAAAAAGAGCAACATATAAAAAAACAAATAAAATTTTAATATACAAGAGATAAGCTATAAGTCATGACAACTGTTTTTCTTTTTCTCGCGAAGAAGGGATAACATCGAAAAATCGAAGATATACGACTGAAAGTGTGTGAAATGAACCCACCAGAAAGTGTAAGCTGCATGTCAAAGCACGCTCCGAAGTTCTGGTGATTCGCTATATAGTGTCAGAAATTGAGGCACAAAGAGTGAACTGCTTGCATATGGGAAAATAATTACTTATTAATCCGTTAATTTAAAAAACTTAAGGAAATATGAAAAAGGATTATAAGCTCACGTTAGCAACTCACATGAAGCAGATGGTATTCAGCGCCTTCCCCATCGCTGGCAATGTACTTGGAGACTACTTTGAAGACTGCTAACACCGTGGCCTGTGACGGGTTTGCAACCCTTTGCAACTAGTTGTGTGTAAGTTTTGTTCATGTCATAATAAACCATTATTGTCATTTTGCATGTGTTTTGCTTCTTCCCTATGAGGACCGCCTACCTCTAGCTTTCCGTTGGTGGCACCACTGGGCAGTAAATGTCATATACATTCAATCGTATGTCTTAGATTTTTCATGTTGTCCTCTTATTCGCAAGGCGGGGGGGGGGGGGGCGGAGGGGTTACCATTGCTTATGACAGAGCCCAGAAGTTAGGCAAACTGCTTTTTCTATCTTGGTGGAAGAGTCAGACAGAAATGAACATGTTTTCGTGCATTTGTTTAAAACTTTTTTTGTCTATTTTAGATAGTTTTGGCCTTTTTCTGCGCTTATTTACGCATTTTAAAAAACATAAAAAGAATTTCAATATATCGAAATGAAAAAAAAAAAACATAAAAAATAAATGCCATGTTCACCTCACAAAATAACTATCGATATATTTTTTTTTCTTTTCAAGCAGTTAAAAACTTTCTCTTCAACTCATTCACTTAAGCTCCTTCATTAGTGGAAGGAACGCTCGGTTATCTCAGGCATACGAATACCAGGAAATAGAGAGGACGAGGGAAGTGCTGTAGATTTGAATAGTTTTGGCGAATGACCTTGTATCGAGCTGTGCGAGACAATTATAAGAAATTTGTGGTGGGGGTAACTTCTCAGCTGAATACATTTAACAAATAATTGCAAGCGAGAAAAATGAGAGGGGTATAACTGTGAATTAATCCATCCCTACAATGTTCAGTACAGAAGTTAGAGATTTTTTTTATTGATTTCTTTATGGATGCTCTTTAACATCTCAGGTCATCAGCGTCCCATTCAATTCCGGGCGTGAAATGGCCGACAAATTTTGCTCAGAGGCCTCTTTCTTTTTCGTGCCGTAAATGTATGACACGGGACCCACGGCTTTACTTCCCTTCCGAAGGAAACCATACTTAAAATTTTTACGCCCGAAATCCATCGATCCTGGCCGGGTTTGAACCCGCGACCTTGGGTTTAGAAGGTAAGTATGGCTATCCACTACACCACCAGGACCGACTTACGGAAGTAAGAGAGATACTGACCTGATTCCCCTATAAACGCATAAACAGAAAATGAACTCGACCAGAAACCACTGCGCATCTTTTGCTCATTCGCCAGGACTATTCAAAAGTATTTTATTTTGTCTTGATCAACATTTCCACGATAACCTGGAAGGATGATGTTCTGTTATAACTGGTATTAGTCCTTCTGAAATAGTTTGTTTTAAATATACTCCAATCACTTCAGTGACAGTGGAACATACTTTTTGCATGATGAAAAATGTTCTGTCTGACAAGCTGCTGACTATGACAGTTGATATCTTAAAAAAACAGCTTGTTATTGCTTGTAGCCAAGAAAAGTAAGTTTAAGTACTTTAATTATGTGATAAAGAAATAATTAAGTTTCTTAAATACATATTTTAATTAATAATGAGTGATATTTCTCTCTTTTTTCACTTTTAATAAATACCTATTTCAATTATATTTTCAGTATTTAAGTGTCGTTTTGCCTGAAAATAAAAACCTGAACTTCCGAGCTCTGCTTAAGATTTGTCCCTTTTATATTGTAACAGTATTTATGGCAAGGCTAGACAGGTAACAATGGCTCGGCATTCCTATGCTCAGTTTTAACAACATAATCTCTGAAGTACATAATTTCCCAAATATTCGTAAAATTTGTCCCTATATCATTAAGTAACGGTTTGCATCTTTGGAAAAAAAAAAAAAAAAAAAAAAGATAATCGGTTTTAAAGCTCACAGTTGGTTTTTTCCCAAATGAAAATATAAATTGACTATATTCATGATGGAGACGATTTTATTTTTGAGCAGTGCAATTAATTACGTTCAATTTGACACAAATGTTTCAGATAGTAGCGTGCGTGTCTTATAACCATGGGATGACACTGTATGGCGTGCCTGAATCCATACCTGCCACTTCTCAGGTGCACTTCAAAGCATTCAATCCAAAGGATGGAAGTTACCACTTTGGTTACGATACAGGTGAGAAATTGTAGATCAGAAAGTAACCAGCCTCCTACTATTACCATCATGCTAATAGTATAGTTTCCAATAGAAATAATGTCATTTAAAATTCTTTGCGTAAGCATTTAACTATTCTACCAACAGTCCAGTTTATTTACTTCTTTTGTTATTTGTACTTGTGCATACAAATAGCTACACTGGTTGCAAGTATCCATATTCTGTAACACAGCGAACTACGATAAGGGAAGCTGTGTTTTTGTACTTTTTGCGAATACTCGAGGAAGTATTTACTGTATATATGAATTCTTGCACAAGTATTTTTTTTTTAATTAGGTTGATTTACGGACGCTCTTTAACATCTCAGGTAATCAGCGTCCTATTCAATTCAGGGCGTAAAACGGCCGACAAATTTTGCTCAGAGGCCTGTTCTTTCAGGTTTGAGGTTCTTTTACATGCCGTAAATCTACGACACGGGATCCACGGCTTTACTTTCCTTCCGAATGAACCCATGCTTAGGATTTTTACGCCCTAAATCCTGGTCTTACACATGTAGTAAATGGGCTGTGCAGAAGGGTAGAGTTATGAAATTTGTGGAAAATATTTTGAGCAGAGCCATTTTATAAATATAAATTCAATGTTATCCACAACTGGTTGCTATTAGTTACAAAGAATTTATTTCAAAATGCAAAAACAATATAAATTGTTTAAATATACTTTTCTGTTAACTTGAGGGAGAGAAGATAGAGGCCGCTAGAGCCAATTGAAATTGCATTGCTTTGTTAGGGAAGAAGGACATGTCGGTACTTTAGCATTGCTCAACGACTGTACGTTTGTGCCTACGCCCCGATGAAAGGCTTCTCCAGGAGGAAGGGATGAGATTGGGTAGCCAGGGTCAAAGGCAGCGATTGTACTGACGTAAAAGGATTCCCTACCTGACGCCGGTAAGAAGTTCGAGTCCCTCAGAAGGTCCGCTTATATACATAAACCTTTTTATTAAATAAAGAACATAATACTTAATTAAATATTTTAAATTCTAGATATAAAATATACCGTGCTTTCATGTAAAAACTATACCGCAGCACGCGCGGTGTTTTGATTCTCGGCTTTGTGGCGTGTCGTGGTCGTCTTTGTACTTTAACTTCGCTTCTAAAATTGTGTATAGGATGATGGAAATGTCGTACCCTTCGACAGTTATTACATCGGGAAAACACACTCTGACTGACCCGTTTAAGTTCGGTCACTGTAATGCTTCTGATTTCATTAGTAATATTTTCCTTTAGTTCTCCAATGTGTGAGGGTTTGTTTTATAAATTCTCCTTCAGGCAACCTCATAGTGAGAAGGCCATACACCAGCACTCTTATCTTCCTTAATTTTACCACTGCTATATGAGCAGTTACAGAATCCTGTTGAAACCACCCTAATGGTTTATTTTGTTCTGTAAGCTGCTGAAAAAATGGGGTCAAAATGTCCCCTCTGTACCTTTCATGTTTGGTATACCAGTAGCGCATGTTTTGTCTGTTCACACGGCAATTTAGATCAAACCAGACCTCGTCTGAAAAGAACGGAAGCGTTGGGTCTATTGAACCTTCATTCATAGATGAAAACACTACTCACAATAACACATTCCTGCTACTGGGTTGCCTTGTTTTAAACAACAACGGATACGTGTATACTTGTACAGTTTGAGGTTTAATAATTTTGTTGCTTTATGAGCAGAATCCACTGAATACTCCCCCTTGATGTGATTATTTCGGGAGTGATTGTGTTGACAAACGATCAAGGTTTGCACAAATTTCGTCTACTGTATTGAAATTCTACGTTTCTGCGTGTGTTTTTGTTGTGCACTGGTCCAATAGAATCAAATTTATCCTCAATATCATGAATTGCTTTTCTATAAGAATACAATTGACCAGGGAACTACAGACGAAATTTTGCACGAACACTAAGAGCTGACTAGTATTCATGGTAACATTTACAGACGAAAATGCGCTGCTCTAGAATAAACTGTCCCATCTTGTTGAAGTTCAACTACTGCACTGCTTAGAAGTGACGTTCAAGGACAGGAGGTTGACTTGCAGGGGAAACAGAGGGTAGCTCCGCTGGCAGCCGACGGAATTCAAAACACCGCGCTTGCGGGACAGTTTTTACGTAAAAGCTCTGTACTATTTAACATTAAACCGCGCCCATTTCTTCCTGGCACTTTCGATCCTGTAACAAAAACCAATAGAATGGAATGATCTGAAAGACAGCAGAAAATTCCTGCAAAGTAAAGATCCATAACTGCATTCGCCTAGGACGAGGGGAAATCTCTAAAAAAGTCGAAGGATTTGAACTGTGGACTTCCCGAATGCGAGTACCTAGCGTACCGCCTGAACTACTCCGCCCAGTGCTTTATTGCTAAAGGTATCCATTTGCAGAACCTTTCAGTGTGTATGGTCTATAGCAGTGTCCACCAGAATGAAGTAATGACATGGTTACGCTTGCCGGACATCGCTTGCAGGCAACTGAGCCAGGTAGTAGAGTATTCAGTACCTAAGCTGAGAGTGTGCGTCCGTCAGAGGCTCGCATTTGTTTACATACTTTCCACAGTTGTTAAACAACAACAACAGCTGACCAAGATACTCTTATTGACAGATCATCAACACCAACATATTAGCACGTGTAGGAAGAAGTACGGTACAAGTGGTCCGTTCGAATATTCAATTTTGTAATTATAAGTTGTAAACGGCGTATCCCAGTACCTAATGGAGATGATGGTTGATGCACCTTTTTAAAGTTTGTTTTGAGGTATACTGTAATGAAAGAATGAAATTCCAGCACAGCATATGCTTTATCAGCGCATGTCGCCATCTTATTGCTAACTGCTGTGCTCTCGCGGCAGAGTCCGAAACTCGGCTGAAAGAAAACAAAATCTTTTGAGTTTTTTTATAAACCTGTAAAGTTTAATGATATTAGGTACCGGGATCGATGCCCGGCGCCTCCACCATTTGTCACGACACCCTGCTTAATATCATTCTATACCTTATTTAACGAACTGGGGAGGTGGGGTCGTCACTCAGAACGTATCTCACAACACTAATCTAAAGAAATTATGGCAATCTCTCCTAAAACGGATCAATTAGGAAAATATCGGAACTTGGTATGCACTGAAAACACAAACATTAGCTAACCATGGGAAAGCTGTCTTTATAATCAGTAATCACTTATGCATGATGGACGTTAAACAAGATGTCTACCAGGTAAACAGAAAACACATCCTCTCTCCTCAAGCTCTGTCAGTCGATTCACAACGTCCCAAGAAAGCCGTTAAAAAGAACGCTTCTCCTACATGTTGCGCATGCGAGGTCCTAATTTTGCTTAATTATTCTCTCCCAATCGTAATTTCCAATTCTTAACCGACTCAACGCTACAACCATTTTCCCACACATTGATAATTCCCATATGGTAAAATATAGCTACGGTAAATATGTGAAATTGCTTCCATCATTTATAATAAACCTGTATTACCGTGACACATATGTAATTGCATAACACAAAGCAATTATTGTTAGAAAAACACATACGTATAAATCCGGTAAATCAACAATTAATTCGGAATAGATAAAAGTTATAGTGTCTTAAGTTATTTTTGAAAAGCTTAGAAGAGTTCACAAACTCATAATAAAATCAAATATAATTTGTGGCAGCAGTAGCAGTATAAACATTTAAAATCTGTCAAAAAGACATCTCTGCGGTTAACTTTTATAAGAAGATCAATCAATACAATCAAAACAAATAAATGGTAGGCCAATGCATATTATTTTTAACTTCCCATACTTTCAAAACCCCCTACATAGAATTAAATTTTTTCACAAAACAAAATACTTTAGAA
Source organism: Metallyticus violacea (assembly GCA_030762175.1). Lineage (NCBI taxonomy): Eukaryota > Metazoa > Arthropoda > Insecta > Mantodea > Metallyticidae > Metallyticus > Metallyticus violacea. The sequence continues at coordinate 23,099,725 of CM060832.1, read as the reverse complement.
GTCGCCATAGCAACACTCTTCAGCAAAATATAACAATATTTTCACTTGCAGGCTTAACGAAGTACCAGTCTTTCCGGGAGGAGATACGAGAACCAAATGGAAGAGTCACTGGGATATTTGGTTACATTGATCCTCAGGGCGTACTGCGCATGACCGAGTACATTGCTGACAAACGTGGATACAGGTATGATATCCAAATGAATTCACTGTCTATATATGGTTTACTATACGAGGGAAAGTCAATAAATAACAGGAATTTGGTAACATCTTTTTACAAGGATACTTACAGAAACTGTTTATCCTTTATTTTTCTACACAGTCACCTCGCTTTCACAACACACTTTGTTTACCTGTCCATAAGATTGAGAATACCACGTCGGTCCTAGTGGTGTAGTGGTAACCATACTTGCCTTCTAAAACCAAGATCGCGGGTTGGAACCCGGCTAGAATCGATGACTTTTTTCGGGCGTAAAAATCCTAAGCATGGGTTCCTTCGGAAGGGAAGTAAAGCTGTGAGTCCCGTGTCGTACATTTACGGCACGATAAAGAACCTCAAGCCTGAAAGAAGAGGCCTCTGAGCAAACTTTGCCGGCCGTTTCATGCCCTGAATTGAATGGGACGCTGATGACCTGTGATGTTAAAAGACGCCCGTAAATAAAAAAAATTAATTAATTAATTAATTGAGAATACCACCAGGGGGGGAGCTGTTTGGTGTGGCCTTTAAACAGTGATATAACTCCCCCATTGTCCTGTTCTAACCCTGCAAATATTGTATAAAAAACCTGAATAATGAGACCAAATACGGATTATGACACCTTGTATGGTTCAACATTTAAACTTTCAGATCATTTAGTGTATGTGTACAAATGGATATAAAACTTAAACAAACGATAGTCTTCATTTGAAAAATATTTTATTTCTCTACATAATCTCCCTATACAATGAGGCAATTGCCCCATCGTTTCACAAGCTCTGAAATCCAGTAGCTTAAAATTCTTTGGGCTGCTGTCGAAATCAGGCAAGACCTCTCTTTCTACAGCTTCATCGCCAGGAAAAATGTTCATCCGAAAGATAATATTGAGCCCCAAACAAATGGAAGTCGCTTGGGGCAACGCCGGAGTCAAACGGAGGATGCTCGAGGATTTCCCATTTGAAATTTCGTAGGGTCTCATTGGTCTGTTTGGCAGTATGAGGACGCGCATTGTCATGCAAGAGCAAACAACTTTAGTTAGAAGTCTTGGTCGCTTTCGTTGAACGACCTTACAAGTTTTCTAAGGATATTACAGTACTTACTGTTTGTCCTTGAGCCTGGAATGCGGAATAGCAGTACACCTTCGTGATCCCAGAGCATCACTTTACCGGCTGATGATGTCACTTTAAACTTTTAATTCGTAGGCGACGGAGATGTTTCTACTGGATATTTTGTCTTCGGCTAGTAACGATGAACTCAAGACTCATCACCTGTGACAATTCGGGCTAGCATATCGTGTTCTTCATCCTGGTAGCGTTTGAGATGCTGTAACACCAAACCCATTCTTTACATTTTATGTTGTGAGGTCAGCATTCGCGGAATCCATCTTGCACAGACCTTGTGAAAACTAAACTTGCATGCATTATGAGGTAGGTCATGCAGTCTAAACACCAATAGCAGCGGCTATGGTGTCTATCGTTATCCCTCTGTATGCTCGGATTAAATCTTCAACTCGTTAGAAAATCACCTCTGTAGCAATTTCCGTTGCCCGATCGAAGCGGTGTTGGTTTTTGATACGTGTCCGTCCTTCAGAGAACTTCTGCACCCAATTGTAAACATTGGGCATTACAGGCACTTCTCACCGTAGATAAGAAGCATTTTTTCTGAATCTTCTTTGATTCCATACTCTTTGTTCACAAAAATCGCATAACGGAGCGCTGAGTGAGGGTTGTACACTTACTCAGAGCGCCGTCATATTGCAGCTGCTGTTTCGCAATTGTAAACATCCATTTCTCTTGTCACCAATTGCCACCGTAGCGATGCTGCCAATTTAATGGCAATAGCCTTAAGTGCCTCATTCAAGCATGTAGTACCCCACATCAATTTGTAATTTACTTAACGATATACCTTTGTACAAACAAAGAGGTTTGTTTTTAATTTCCCTTTTTTGAGTGAATTGCTAAAATTATCATTGGCCATTTGTGTTAGAGTGGTTTATTCATCAATAATTGCTCTATGATGTTCAGGGTCTAAGGCTTTGCCTTACTTGTGATTATAGACGTAGATCAAGTGACATGACGTAATATGAAAATCCGAAAAAGTCGAAATAGTTCGTTGAAAAGGTGGTGGATTCAGTTTTTTTTTTGGTGGGGGGCACAAAAGGCATTATCTTGTTTGTCTGCTTGCAGAAGGGAAAAACCATTACTAAGCATCATTTTTGGAGAGGTTAAAGACAGTAATTGCGGGAAAATGTCCGGGAATATTTTTTAAAAAAAAAAGTGTTGCTTCACCGTGACAATACCGGTGCATTAAGTCGTGTTGCTCAGGACAAATAGACGGAATTAAATTTTGAAATGCTTCCACATCTACCCTATTCACCTGATCTCGCTCCCCCGTATTTCCATTTGTTTCCGAAACACAAACATTCCCTGATTGAACACAAATTTAAGTCAAAAGAAGTCATACAGGAGGTAAACGAATATTCTGAGGGTCTTGCCGAAAGTCACTTCCACGAGGAATCACGAACGTTGGAGCAAATACATTTAACTTCGAGGGGACTAAGTCGAAAAATAAAGTACGTTGAAAGACTGTACTTGTTTAATTTAATACCAACCAAGCTACTTATCAAACCACTTTCGTAAATGTCCATTGCTGGAAAGAACTACTCCCAATTTATCATTTCATCAATGTCCACTCTGCGATCCTCAATAAAGAAAACGGGCATTTAAAAACTGCTGGAAAAAAGAACTTTAACAAACGTGAAATAAGTCAGGAAGAAATGCTTCCTATTTAATTATTCCTAAACGAAGGTTAAGGGAGGGGCTACTATTTTATTTTGTTTAGTGTGCACAGATAACAATGAGTGGTTCAACCCAAGTTCTACACCAGGCCAATATTGAAACACATGCCAACACAACACTTTACAAACATACTGATAAATAATTACAATATTTCCAAAATACAAATTGCCCTGAACAAACTCAATCTAAATCAAAAGTGCTCCCTCCTTGCAGACATAATCCGTTTGTTCTTAACTCTGTATAAACGTTGCTCCAGATTCCTAAATTGACTTTGGTCACCAAACATTTAGCTGCAATTAACTTACTTCATTTCAATAACAGTTGTTGTCTCCATTTGTTTGTTCCTGAGCATTCACAAAGAATATGGTCTACATTTTCCTCATTTTCACATAAAGGACAAAATCCATGCTCACCACTAGTCCTAAAATCCCTTAATCTCCAAATTCCCAATCTAAACATGCCATTCTCTCTTTCTCCTGACCGACAAGGGTGGCCGAGGTTGTTAAGGCGCGAACTCTTGAGCGGAAGGTGTGGGGTTCGAATCCCCCAGGACCATCCTCCCTGATTGAGGGCTTTTCCAAGTTTTCCTCATCCTCACAAATGCCAAATGCCGGGGAGGTACCCTAAACTTAGGCCTGAACGCTTTCTTCCTTTAAAAAAAATATACTTTCTCAATATATCATTTCATATCATGTATCATCAGTGTCCACCGCCTGTGGTGCCTCAGTAGTAAACACGGGCGTTAAACACTATTAAAAAAATCTATATTTCTCTTTTAGTATCCTGTTGTTTCTCCTGATTAAACATTAACAAACTCTTCTTCCACATTATAGAACGTAACATCTGCCCAGCTATATCACCAAACCTCACTTTAATCCGTTTCCAGAAACCTCTCTCCAAATCACCTCTTAGTGATAACTCCTCATTCTATTTCTTCCTTAGGTCTTCCCAACTTTATGCACCCAGTAACAATTATCTACTCCAGACTCTTGGAATATTAAACATTCTTTCAGTAAGGAGGTCTGAGACATCTGTTATACCCTGAACCAATACTTTAACACTCTCTCCATTACTCACCTTCTCACACCAACCAAGAATGCTCCGGCATTTGCAGCATTTTTAGGGATTTTCAACATAATCTTACAAAAACTACTAAGTACCCTATCTATCCATTTCCAGTGTTCAGCTATCCCCCATATTTCAATACATATGCCCACCTGGACTCCACCATTGCCCTATATGATCTTTCCAACCGATTTACTGACAGCTCAGGTGCAACAAACATGCATTTCTTTATTAACTTCAGACATAGTAAACGATTCATGGATTTTTTTTCATATTTTTTATGATAGCTCTGTTGCGTTGTGAAGTTCTTTTATCGGCTTGGTTTCTGGTTTGGTTTCATGATTTTGGGTCCAAAAGTGGGCTGCAATAATATCAATGGTTTCAACAAAGATACAGTATTAAAATTATCAATAAATTTGAAAGATATATAAAAGAGATTTCCACACTTAAGAACATCAAGGGGGCCACTAGCATATTCACTCTCGCCACAAATTCTCAGTTGGTGTTCCACACCCAACATACAGTTCATACTTTCATTTGTGATAAATGTCTGGTCAAATCCAGTGAAAATGCTGGAAAATATAAATATTCGGCCTGATCTACAGGATGGACCCGTGAAGATTAATCAACCAAATAATGAGATTCTTTGAGACCAGAAAAACTAAGTTCATTGGCATCAGGGGGTGATAAAATACCTGCAAGAAATATGAATAAAAGGAACAAAATTCAGCAGCAGGGAAGCTTGCAAGTATAGACTCAAGGGCACCAAGAGTTTAAAGAAAAAAATTACATCTCTGACTCAAAACACGAAATTAATTGGTGTAATATTTATACCTAGTAATGTTTGAAGTCGAGCAGTAATTTAAACAATGAATTAAAAGGGAGGGAGGAAAGTATTGAAATCATTGGGGAAAGAATATTACACTGCTAGAAACATATCAAACTGATGACAGATTTTAGATCACATAAAATTTCTTAATTGTCAGATAAAGGAAAAACGAAAGCAAGGAAATTCAAAGAACATTTATCAATGGAGTAGTATGGGGAAGCATGGCAAGGCGTGGGGTAAGGAGCCTGGTAGTGTTAAAGGGCAACATTAATCACAAAATATACAAGAAGAGGCCTTAGACTTAAAACTGCTGCCTACTGTTTGTGATTATTTGGGGTTGACAGTTGCCGGTGCATCTTCCAACAGGATGACACAAAGTGCCACACCGCTCGAATTAATCAGAAAAGGTTCAGGGACCACCATGTTACTGTCCTCCCTGGCAAGGGAACGATCCTGACCTCAACACAATTGAAAACTTGTGCTCGAGGCAGAAAGTTTTGGTGCCACATCGGAATTGCAGTAACAAGAGGGAGCTGCATAGGCAGTCATCCAATCATGGTTTAGAATGATAACACCAGAAGATCTCCAATGTTTGGTGAACTCAAAAGCCATGAAGAATTAAGGGAGTAAACAAAATATCAACATAAAGCATTTACAATAATCCATATGAATGTGTTCAAAATGTACCATTTACAGCTGTTGTTTTGATAAGTAGCATTTGTAATTTAACTTGTTTAATTTCGAGACAGTGAATATTGAACATTAAGACATGTTTGTTTAGTTCTTCTGAAAATTTGACTTCAATAAAAGCATACATTTCAATTAAGGTCAAAAACTAAATGTAATATTTAACATAATCCTCTAAAGTGTCCAGAATTAATAACCACTACTGTGCATCTGTTTATGGACTGAACGAGTTAGATAGCAAGAATAGTAATTTCTAGAGAAAAAAATATTTTGGTCAAGCATCATTGTAAAGTAGAGCATTCCCCGAAGATACGAATATTGTTAAAAATTATAGTAATAGCTCCAATTAATGCTACTGTTTAATCACTATTATACCACAGACAAGATGGTTGAGTTCTGTAGTTCAAATCCTGCCAGGAACGTCCTCCGGAATGAGATTTCTTCCAGGTTTTACTTACTTACGATTGAATGCCTCCTTCCCCAAACATACCTTTCTCAATTTCATGTTTTAATCATTGTTCATTGCCATATTAGAGAAAAACGGGCTTTAAACAATGTTAATAAAATTATTTCTAGGGTTATCACTTTTACATTAATAACTTCAATGAAATAAACACGAGGTAATTCATTAAGTAACTTACAAATTGATGTAGAATACTATATGCTTGAAGGAGATACCTGAGGCTATTGTCAGTAGATGCCTCCATCGGTGGCAATTGGTAAATGAATCGATATTTACAATAGCGAAACGGTAGTTGCAAGATGACGGCGGCTATGATTGTACAACCCACGAGCAGCGCTTCATTGTGCGATTTTTGTGGGCAAAATATATGAAATTAAAGAATATTCACCAGAAATAATTCCTATCTACGGTGAGAGTGCCTGTTACGTCAGGCTGTTTAAAATTGGGTCAGAAATTCTCTGAAGACGGACACCTATCGAAGACGAACGGAGATTGCCACAGAGGCGAATTTGCAACAAGATGAAGACTAATCCCAGCAGAAAGAAGGTAACTATAGACACTATAGCCGCTGCTATTGATTGTTCATACGCATGACCTACCTCATAATACATGGCAGGTTACTTTTTTACGTGTGTGCACGATGGGTGGCGCGCATGCTGCTCCACAATATGAAATGCAAAGCATCTCAATCGCTACCACGATGAAGGACGCGATATGTAGGCCGCATTGTCACGGGTGATAAGTCCTGGATTCACCATTACCAGCCCATGACAAGCGTGTGTTAACGCAGTGGAAACAATTTGCGTTGCCACCGGGGAGGGGGGGGGGTTCAAGTAACACCATCCGCCGGAAAAGTGATATTGACGACCTTCTGGTATCACGAAGACACACTTCTTACAGCATTCCAGTCTCAAGGACATCCCATAAATGCTGAACACTACTGTAACATCCTCTGGAAATTTCTTAAGGCCATTTAACGAAAGCGACCAGGACTTCTCAGTAAAGGCGTGTTGCTCTTTCATTCATGCTGCGTACATGACAAATGAGAAGCTGAGAAATTTCAAGTGGAAAGTCCTTGAGCATCCTCCATATAGCCCGCATCCTGCTGCAATCGACTTCCATTTGTTTGGCCCTCTTACACATCATCTTTCGGGTGAACATTTTTCTGAAAGCTGTTGAATGGGAAGTCATCACCTAGTTCCCACAGCAGCCCAAAGAATTTTAGGCTCCTGGATATCAGAAACATATGAAACTACAGAACAAGTGCATCAATGTATAGGGAGATTATGTTGAGAAATAAAAGTATTTTTTCAAATCGGTATTCTTATTTGTTTAAGTTTTATACTCATTTGTAACTTACTTTACCCTTGTATTACCATAATTAATTATAGTAATAATAAGAAGAACAAGAACAAAAACAAGAGCTTTGTGGCTAACAACCTCAATTGTAATCATCCAAAGAGAATTAGTCGAGAACTTGAAACTAGTGGAGAGAAAAATTCTGAGGAAGATTTTGGGAACCTCAAAGAACAAAAGATGGATCACAGAGAAAGAAAGGAAATCAAGATGGAGGAAAAAATCCCAGGCCCCATCTGTAAAAGAAGAGTCATGCTATTCAGCCTGATCTACAGGATGGACCCGTGAAGATTAATCAACCAAATAATGAGATTCTTTGAAACCAGAAAAACTAAGTTCATTGGCATCAGGGGGTGATAAAATACCTGCAAGAAATAGGAATAAAAGGAACAGAATTCAGCAGCAGGGAAGCTTGCAAGTATAGAATCAAGGGCACCAAGAGTTTAAAGAAAAAAATTACATCTCTGACTCAAAACACCATGGACAGTGAGAGTAGTAGAATGAATATATAACAAAATATTAGGGAGTACTGGACAAGGATCAAAGCCCAGAAACAGATAAAATAGAATTAATGTGATCCACAGTCACCCTAAACGAAAATAAAAAATAAAAACAACAATGAAAGAATGAATGAATAAGTAAATGTAAACAAATTGTGCTATGAATCCCTACCCATGTAGACATTTGTTGAAACGAAATGACAGATGAGCTCACCAAAATAGGAGCAGCAGTACTTAGCAAATCATAAAAATATAAACGGTTAACATCAGCAGTTCAGAACTACAGAATGAAACAAATATAAAAACATAAAATAAAAAGAAACTTTAAAAAAAAAGTCTGTTAAAAATTGCACGTACTCTGAAATTATTGCTGCAGGTACTGAATTCCTTCTGTTAAACAGTCTTGATTGCTTGTCAGAACACATCTACAAGACAGGGATGATCAAAGATCAAAAATGCACGATATGCAATCAGAACGGCAAGTCTTCAACAGAGATTTCTCATGCAAAAAATTGACATAAGAAAAAAATTAAACTATGAGCTTGTAAAAGATAAGAAAGATTGAAAGATAAGAAATATTGGCACAAATCACTTAATCTCTTCATCAGGTATTTCAAAGTAGATACTTAAAAACAAAACAGAGCAGAATGGAGTTATGTAGGTATGGAATTGTACACTACAGGTGGGGGGCTACCATAGGTCAAAAACTAAGTTCTTGTTTAATTGCTGGACAGTGATTCATTGCCTGTGTTTGTGTGTATCTAATTTGCTGTTAAGTACTTATAATTTAAATGCTTACTCATTATCAGAGCCTGGAAGTTCATTTATTTTGGTGAAAATAGGCAGGCAAAAAGGCACTCAAAATAATGAAAATGGCAGTAATATAATTAAAATAGGCAATTATTAAAAGTGAAAACAGAGTTGTATCACTCAATTTAAATGAAAACACGTATTTAAGATATTTAATAATTTCTTTATTACATAATTAAAGTACTTAAGCTTACTTTTCTTGGTTACAACCAACACCAAAATGTATTTTCTTGATATCAACTTCATAGTCCACCGCTTGTCAGAGAGAACATCTTTCATCATGGAAAAAGAACATTCTACTTCCATTGAAGTGATTGGAGCACATTTAAAACAAACTGTTTCCAAAGGACTCATACCAGTTACAACAGAACATTCACCTTTCAGGACGTCATGGAAATGTTAATCAAGACAAAGTAAAGTAGTTTTGAATAGTCCTGGTGAATGAGCAAAACATACACAGTGGTTTCTGGTCGGATTCATTTTCTGTTTGTGCATTTATGGGGAATCAGTTAATATCTCTCTTACTTTCATACTGAACACATTGTAGGGATGGTTTATTGCCTAGCTGTACAACTCTCATCTTTCTCACTTGCAATGTTTGTTACATTTATGTAGCTGAAAAGTTACCCCCCACCACAAATTTCCTACAAATGTCTTGAACAGATTGATTCAAGGTCATTTGCCAGGACTATTTGAAACTACAATACTTCCCTCATTCTATTTCCTGGTATTCATATGCCTGAAGTAACCGTGCATTACCTTTACTAATGAAGGTTCTGCTATTTATAGAACTTAAGCGAATGGGTTAGGAGAACATTTTTCACTGCTTGAAAATAAATAAAGGTATGACAAGATTCTTAATAGAAATTTTGTATGTTAACAAGCCATTTAATTTTTATAACTTTTTTACCTTTGATGCATTGAATTCTTAATATTCTTTTTAATATGCACATGTATAAACAATTTGAGAAAAATTCATAATGATCCAAAACATGCAAAAAAAGATTTTAAACCTTAAAATAGGCAACAGAAGCCAAAATAGACAAAATAAAAACTGGCCCTACTGACCCCAAATGTATGGAAACATGTTCATATCTATCCGACTCTTTAATACATCCATCCAGTTAGAAAAGATATTTTGCCTAACTTCCGGGTTCTGCTCATCACCATTGGATAACAATGCAATAAATGATTCAATTAATATAAGGTTACTTAGAGCACTCATCTCGGGGATTAGAAGTAATATCTGCCTCTCATCCAGTTAGTTAGTTTTATTTGTGAACGAGCCATGCTCTCTGGAAGAACTATTTCATTTTTTGCTCTTATTAATTAATTGATCTATTGACTGTTTTGCAGAACTTTAAGAATTAGCTTTCTGTATAAGACTAGAATGTATCTGTCAGATCAATCTGTATATTTGATATTACTGAACTTTAGTAGTTAACTTTATGTTTAAGACCAGAATGTAGCTCTCAGATCAATTAGTATATTTAATATTACAGAACTTCAATAATTAGCTTTCTGTTGAGGGCCAAAATAACCTTTCAGAAAAATTTGTATATATGATAAAGCTAAATAAATGTTAATTCTATACATGTTAATTTTACAGAACGAAAACAACAATCCGATACCTGGTAAAAAAGCAAATGCCATTGCCAATTATTGGACCAATTCCACCTCCACTGATTGAACAACACATTGCAAGTTATAAGAAGTAAAGTCCAGTTCAATGCAATTTTCAACTAGTCAGTGTATATAACACCATACTACTGCAGTGGCAAGGAACCAAGAAAGAAGGAGCAGGGCTGAGAATTTTGTTACTGTAATCTCATCCATATGTGCCAATGCTACATTCTTTATAAGATTTATATTGAACAATTAAACTTGTAAACTTCACATGTTTCCACTGAAAAGTGATATATCTTTTAGTTTATGATGAGCAAATCATTTTAATTTATTTATAGTTTTATAAAATGGACTGAAAGATTTACTGTACTTATATTTATCATTTTGTAATTCTGTAACATGCAATAGATTTTGTTTAAAATTAACATTTCATACATTTTGTAAAAAGAACACATCTTTTATCCTTAAATCAAATCACCATCAATCAAGATTCCAGCCATTTTCAATATAGATGGCGATTTGCAAACATAAGAGACTAAATGAACACACAAAGTTCTTTTAAATTTTTTCACAAATGCAGATTTTATAAATTCAGAGGTTCTATACTACTGGACTTTTCTGTCAATTGTCTGGGTCTTATACCATTCAGAAGATGCATAGAAAACAAGGATGTGCCCCACCCATCAGTATGATCTACTTTTATTGATTGATAATTCACTTGATAAGAAGTGATGACAAACAGTTAGTATATCCTACATTAATGTGTTCAAGATGTTAACACTAACTCCACTTACTTTTTTAAAACTTTGGACTAGTTTCGGGAGTAGTTTAAAAAAGTAAATGGAGTTAGTGTTAACATCTTGAACACATTAATGTAGGATATATTACCACTCCATTGTCTACTACCGCCTGTGGTGCCTCAGTAGTAAAAACGGGCGTTAAACACTACTCAATAAATCCATTGTCTACAGCTTCATAAGTACATTTTTTACTTAACAGTTAGTATGTTTGGCAAAATTCAAGTTCCTATAAATCTTCACCTACAATTCCTGATCATATACATTGTGTCCGGTAGAATCAATATCAATAAGAAATGTGGATATCTCCTCACTCAGTTAAGTTAGAAATATGATTTTCATCTTATCTTGTGTAGAAACTCTCTAAGTTTTGTGTGCAAGTGACAACATATAGAGGTTTGTGAAATGGCATAAACAGACATTAGAAACAAGTTCTGTGTTAAGAAAGAAGGGAAGCTGGAAAAAAAAAGTGCCTGCCAATAAGAAATGTTAAAAATTCCTACACTAATACTGACAGAATAACTGACTTAGATTTATATTAACAAACCTCACCAAGTTTGAATAGATCTCCGCATGTATTGGATCACAGAATCATAAATCAAAGTACACCACATGCTAATTTTAGGGCTATTACATTGATATTCCATTATGACATGTGGACTTTTCTTCCCATATTCTACAGTTATGTCCGTGCACCTTACCAGACATGTAAGAGGTGGCTTGATATGAGAATGTGATATGATTGAGGAATCCATTGTCATCATCAATGTTCCCATCAGGACCAATTTCCCTGACTGGGGTTTTTTCCAGGTTTTTCTTTTCTCATAAATGGCAAATGCTGGAGAGGGGGGGGGGGGTACTCTAAACTTAGACTTGGAATGCTTCCTTAAAAAAATATGCTTTTTCTATTTATCATTCATCCTGAGCAGTAAAAATGAGCATTAAACACTATTCACAAAAAAAAATCAAGATAAAATAAAGAGATATTACAAACATTTTTAGTTAGCTGGCGGGATGTCATAAAGTACCTTAACCTCCAATTATATACAAATAGTTAAGATTTATGCAATTGTGTAGAAAGTCACAATTTTAATAAATATTAAATATAGCCTTTAACTTACATTTCCAGATAAGGTTATTTCCTTCCTCAGTCTACACTATACTTTTCAACACAAAACTAACATTTTCCCTTTTTTATTACCATAAACAAACTATCCCTTCAATATGTTTACATTTATCTGGTGATTGAGCTAAGATTGCCAGTACTGAAACTGATCTCTCTGCCTCTAGTTTACACATATAAAGCTAACTTACTTCACACCTAATCCTCTAGATGACAAGACATACAATAAATTCAAGCTGATCAACTGGCACAAAGTTACCCCTGAAGCACATCCCTGGATGATTGTACTGCATTTTAAGCAACTTGAAGTTGCTGACCTGCAATGTCATATGAGATGAAAAATAATCTTAACAATACTACCAATATGGCTAAGTTTAACAAATTTATATCTTAGCAGATGTATCCTTTAGGGGAGTGTTTGGATGGATTGGCCTCAGCAGAGTATGTGGTCACCATAACTCATGGAAAATTAAGTATAAGGTAATAGAGCATAGGAGGGAATGCCTTAGGCATATACCTTAAATGGCAGAGGTTAACTCTTCAAGCGCTGCTTGCTATGGGGGAGTATTAAACTACTTAAATATGTTCTATTCACTCACATGCATAGTGAGGAGGCCTAAGCTAGATATGGCCACCTGACCAGGGTACTGGTAGTTGAGCCAAAAGATAAAGTTTTGTATGAGCAAGGCAATTGTTTCCAGATTTAATGGCAGGTCAGATTTGTTTTCTAGATGCCATCCAAATGGAAAGGACCACCAAGTGCAAAGGGATGTTTTTTGGCTGAACTTGCTGGACATTGGAGAGTCTAAACTTGTATCTAGATTGCATAGACCAATTGTGAAAATTTTGGTTCAACTAATCAGCTAATGTATCTAAATGGCTATTCTTGATATTTCTTTGAGCTCAGTATTTTGTTTAGCTGCAAATAACATAAATCCATATAATGAAAGGCTCATAAATAACAAGGTGAAATAAGAGCATAATTTATTAATCAGACTTTAAGTGCTCTGTAATGCAAATATATTTGGATCTAAACTTCATTTTTTATTTTTTAATGTAAGATTATTGTGCTTAGTTATGTCCTGTGTCATAGATTTGTTAATGAACTCTATACCTGAAAAACGATGTCTCCTGACAATTACCAACCATTTCACATCTAAGTAATACCTTAGTATCACACTAGGTGGCACTTGAAGTGATGGGCTTGATAACCTAGCCTTCTACTAGGTGCTAAGTGTAGCTAAATTTGAATGGCTCATATAGTCCATCAGGATCTGGAACATGCCTTAGGCCTAATCCTTTTAAGTCGATAATGATTTTGAAATACAAGTAATATCCACTTTCAAAGGAAAGATACAAGTAATTGTATAAATTGTTGAATTTAATGTTTTTGGTCAGGTGCTTGTATACCTTTTCTCTTTACCTGCAAATGCCTTCAACCCCATTTTTCCCCATCTCTTAACTGTTCTTTACAATGGACAAGTGTTCCAGTCTAACTTTATGTTTCCACGTTGCTCATCTGATCAAAGATTGAAAATTGTGTGCAGGCCTGTTTTAAACTCTTATCAAAAACGATAGGTTCACAATAAGAACTTGAAATTAGAATAAATGCAAGGAATACAGGATTGCATTATTGATGGACTATTAAGATATGCTCACTTTAGAATTTCTTTCACCATGTCCCCAATTTATGAAACTTAATTTTAGAGCTTATAAGCTGTATTTCAATATGAATAGACATAGTACAAACTTATAGGCATCAAGCATTGACTCTTCAAAATAGAACAATTCAAAGTTTCAAAGTTAAATTAACAAATCAAATTCATAGTTTGAAAACTTTTTTCATCTAAGTGTCACTGCATTTACTTCACAAGTATACATTGATGTAAATGTAAATATCCAAACCAATATGTTCAATGATACTGTTATTTTTTTTTTACTATATGTAATCTATCATAGAAGCAATAAAGTGAACTTAGAGACAGAGTAGTATTTGAAGAAATATCCCATCTTTTTTTAAAGACTATACAGTTGATCATCAAGTTTTAAAAATCTCAAACCTATGTTATTGTATGTAGAATTTTGAGCAGAATTGGTTTTAAAGAGTTTTGAAAATAATAATATATCTTGAATGTTCCCTAATGAAAGTTTGATGAACATAGAAAACATCATTTGAAGTTGATAGGCATGATATCTTAGTAGGACTGGTAGCCCTCATGAAAAGTACATATTTTCTCCTAATTAGTACAAAAAGGAACAGTTTATTTTTGTCGATGATGTTCACATTGACATGTATCTGAATTTTTGTCACACTATGCAACAATTGTTGTTGTCAATTGATGATCAGATTAAGTGTTTTGTATAATATTTTTGTGCTTCTCAATATAGCCCACTATTTCTTGGTTTAACTGCTTTCTTCTGTATTTATATTTGTTCATCCTAATTGTAAATTGCAAATTTTGAATCTGCAATAATTTCTATTCTATGGAAGTGTTCCGACATGTTATCATTATCTGTGAGGCAGCATTCAGCATCTTGAAAATTTCAGACTGTGCAATTGGAGTATAATATTTGTACAGCTTTTCCGTTAAATTTTTTGGCTTATTGAGTGTTGTATCTTTAATTTTATTTCATTCATATTGCTGTTGTAAACTATATTGTAGGTTTTGATGTTCCTTTTTTGGGAAGCTCATCTGCCATTTCATTTCCACCAATGCCTACATGGGCAGGGGTAATTTGTTGAACCTTTGGTTTAAGATTATTAAGATTGTTTGATTTACATTGTGGTATTAATGTTCTGGTGGTTGTAGTGATATTGTTAGAAATAGCCCCCATTGAAGATCTGGAATTGGATAATATGAATATTTTCTGTTTAATATTTGGCATGTATAAAATATTTGGACGGCTGCTTCAATTGCTATTAAAATGATTCAAAAGGTATATACTAGGTAATTCATCTAAAACTTGCTACAAATATTTCTGAAATGGGACATGCAATTAGTGTGCTGCTTTCACAGAATTGATGTTTAGGGTAGGGGGCTCAGAGTTGCAGCCCATTAACAGATGCTAATAATTATTAGAATGCACATTTATTGAAAAAACAAGGGATATTTTTTTAATGGAACAATGCCTATTCTTATCAAGAAAATAAAACTAGTGGAAATCAGAATGTCAATGATTTTTACATGATTCTAGTGCAAGTAGTTCACAAAATTATTGTAATATGAAGTTTTTTAATATCTACAGTTGTCTACACCATTTAGCTGCTTAGTTTCTAGATCACAATGTTTGTATTATTGTTCACATTTCATTGAAACTTCTTTGTAGTATTTTATATTAGTTCTTGAAGTAGGAGGTGATGAATGATGGTATTTACTAATACTGAAAAAATTGACATGCTCATGGTATATAGAGAATGTAGAAAGAATTCTTGTATTCTTATATTGTGTACCCTGAAAGACATCCCAATAGATGTACTAAGCTTGTCTTCACCAATTGTTTCAAAATTGTTGGATTGGATGTTCACCAGATTTGACTTGATTAGACATTTGTCTGTGGGGAAAGCTAAAAGACACTGTCCACTAGGACATATGGACTACACCAGATTTTGTGAAATGACGTATTACAGCTGCCTGTTTTTAAATTTCTGCTGACATATTACATGTGCAGCAATCTTTACATGACAGACTGGAACTCTTTTCAAGAATTAATAATTATTAATAACTGTGCATGAGCTGCAATTATGAGCCCTTGTCCAAACCTTAATTCTGTGAAAGCAGTATATCAACAGCACCTTCCATTTCAGAAATACTGTGGTGCAAGTTTCATGTGATTCACCCTGTATATTGATGAAATATATGGCATTGTCAAGAACAATTGAGCACCGCAATTTACGGAATAATTATAAAAGACTCTAATTGTTGTTCAATAAATTGCTATTTACATAAAAAGATAGTTAATTGAATGAACTTAATTAATTTTACATTGATTTTAAAAGTCTATTTATATGTATATGTTTTTCTTAACATATAGCAAGCATATTGTAATTAAAAACTACAACCAATTAAATAAATTTAAAAGTAACTTTTATTAACTTGCATAGTACTCCAGTATATGCGAACTACAATCAGAATGTTCGTCCAATACCAGTAATAAAAATATGGTATATCTGGCAGTATCAACTATTCTAACAACCGCAGAAAGTATTCATCATTTTGCGTCAGTTTTCAGTAACAAATAATTAGTCTTTGATGCCAGTACTGCTTGTACTACTTCAATCAAGTTGAAAGACTCAGAAGCAAATGTAGAAACAAAGTAATATTTCAAAGGTTTTTTTCTTATGGTAAACATGTGTGACACTAATTGTAGCAGTGGAACTAAGTGTGAATTTGACAAAGAGATTTGTCAAAGTCTAAAAATAATACTTGCAAAGTAGAGAACATAAAAGTGACAATGAGTATGAATACAATAAATTGAAATGTCTCAAACTCTTCCCCCTGATGAGGAAAGAAGCACAAGACTATTTCAGTACTAAAGGTAATATTTTTGTTTCAATCTTAGTTCCTTATATTCTTCTTCTGTTTTAGTAATGTGATGTTTTAGGGATCAAAGGTTACTCAAATAAGTGTACTTACGAAGCTGTTGACAATGGAGTGGTATATATATAAACAATGTATACAGTTTTTTTCACACTAACTCCATTCACTTACATAAATTTGGAACATATGTTTCGGGAGCGATCCCTCCCATCTTCAGCCTGTTGACAAACTGTTGTTAAACGTGGCGGTTGGGTCTCTTGATGTTCTTGTGGCGGCATCTGTTGGTTCTATTAGGAATTTGCTGAGTTCATCCAATGGAGGGATATCGAAATTCATTAAATTATCCTTATTTTTTGTAATGAAAATGTTTTCCCAAGTGGCAAGTTCTATTGCATTATGAAGTTGTTTAAGTAGTTTTATCTCTGATTTAATTTCATGATTTTTATTCCAAAAGTGCGCTGCTATTGCTGATTTATCAATTTGTTTTAAGCGAATATTTCAGAAGTGTTCTTTTTTCCGGATTCCCAAATTCCTCTTTGTTTTTCCAATGTATTTTTTGTTGCACTCTGCACATTCTATTTTGTAAATACCTGACTTTTGTTCTGTTGGCATGTAGTCCTTTACTCTGCAACCTAATAAGTTCTTTATATTAAAATTGTTCTTTGGGGCTAACATAATTCCTTGTTCTTTGAATATCTTTTTGAACTTATTGTGATAAATTGGGTGGTATGTGAAACTTTTGAATTTGTACCTTTCTTTGGCACTTTTAAGAGTGGAAACATCTCTTATTGCCTTTTGCTTTTTGGTTTTATTGATGATTTTTATTACTGTGTCTTTGTTGTATCCATTAGTTTCTCCTATCTTTATGATTTGTTGGTATTAAGAAACTAATGGATACAACAAAGACACAGTAATAAAAATCATCAATAAAACCAAAAAGCAAAAGGCAATAAGAGATGTTTCCACTCTTAAAAGTGCCAAAGAAAGGTACAAATTCAAAAGTTTCACATACCACCCAATTTATCACAATAAGTTCAAAAAGATATTCAAAGAACAAGGAATTATGTTAGGCCCAAAGAACAATTTTAATATAAAGAACTTATTAGGTTGCAGAGTAAAGGACTACATGCCAACAGAACAAAAGTCAGGTATTTACAAAATAGAATGTGCAGAGTGCGACAAAAAATACATTGGAAAAACGAAGAGGAATTTGGGAATCCGGAAAAAAGAACACTTCAGAAATATTCGCTTAAAACAAATTGATAAATCAGCAATAGCAGCGCACTTTTGGAATAAAAATCATGAAATTAAATCAGAGATAAAACTACTTAAACAACTTCATAATGCAATAGAACTTTCCACTTGGGAAAACATTTTCATTACAAAAAATAAGGATAATTTGATGAATTTCGATATCCCTCCATTGGATGAACTCAGCAAATTCCTAATAGAACCAACAGATGCCGCCACAAGCACATCAAGAGACCCAACCGCCATGTTTAACAACAGTTTGTCAACAGGCTGAAGATGGGAGGGATCGCTCCCGAAACATATGTTCCAAATTTATGTAAGTGAATGGAGTTAGTGTGAAAAAAACTGTATACATTGTTTATAGATCAAAGGTTAGTTACTGTGTAGACAATATTAAGGTGAACATTATTTCATACTGCATATATAATTATTTATCATTATGATCTACCTCTGCACTGCATTCAATTTAAATTCCACAGTTTTAAATGCATAAAATTTCATAAAAATATGATACTGTAATCATATATAATATATATACATAACTGAAGCATTTCACAAAAGTAGTTCTGCTAACACTGTCCACTATATTTTTAACGACCTTCACTTTTATACTGAATTCCATTACAAATTTTCTGTTTCAATCTGAGCCCCCATTAGTTTTAACCTTCTAAAACTGCCACTGGGCACTGATAAAATATTTTTATAAGGAATTGCTCAAATTTCACTAATTTTTACCAACATCTTGGACATCTTTTAAAAACTGTTGTCTTTGTCAACAAAATGGAATCAATGTCAGTTTTTCAGCATGCTAAAGAGATGCATTATGTATTACGAAACAGAAACAGATAACATGTTACCATTCTTAAATATTAAAATAATGAAGCGTCAAGGAAGCCTGGAATTTGGAATATACAGAAAGAATACACATGCAGACATTTTAACCCACAACACAAACATGCGGTGATCAACAGCTTAACACACCAGCTAGTTAACCTACAAATTAACAAAGAAGAATGCTTTACAGAAATCAAGCACATAGAAAGAATAGCAGTTAAAAATGCTTTTAAAAAAAGAACTAGCGCACAAAAAGCACAGAAATTCAAGAGGCAAAAATTTATTGAAGAAACCACAATACTTTTAGCAGGAAAAGATAAGCTAATTTTTAAAAAATGCACATATCATCCACGGGCTATGAAAAAATTTCAAAATATTTAAAAAAAATGTAATACCTGGTTAGCACCTGTAACAGATTTAATGTTAAAAATCTTTTGATAGACAATGTTAAGGACAGTATTCCACATGAGAAAAAAGCAGGTATTTACAAAATAAGTTGTGCAGAATTTAAAAAAATCTTCATTTGAAAAACAAAGAGAAACAAAAGCACATGTTTAAAAGAACATTTAAGGAACATAATATACAAGCAAACGGAGAAATCAGTAGTAGCAATTTAATTGTGGATAGAAAACCATGACAGTCAATGAAGCAAAATTATTAAAATCAGTTCAAGAACCTACAGAATTAGGATCATGGGAGAAAATCTACATTTACAAACACATACGACAGTTTAATATGCTTTGACACTTTCCGGGATGAAAATATAAACTTTAAATTTCATTACACCTCCACCAGAGCAGAATACACATTCCCACTTGCATAATGAATTATGCAGCAGTCAATGGGTAGCTGGTGGTGCGAACAAAGGGTTCATGAGACTAGTACTACATATTATAAACAAGTGGAGTAATAAGAATGTGTAGTTCGACTCAATCATACAATGATCTTAACCAATCTAAAGTTTGTTGCAGACAGTACTTTTCCAGATCAATTGTTGGGTCCTATGATGCAGGAATATGCTAAAATGTCACTCAAAAGCTTAATAATGTAAACTGTGTGCAAAAATCTCTGATTGGGTTATGAGAAAATTATAAAATGTGAGTAATGGCATAATTTTTGTCCTGTATAATGTTTATGTGTGTTCAATGACTATGTGAGATTAAGTTAATGGGTATTGTGTTTTATTTTGATTCAATACCTGCAAGCTGGATTAATTTCTATAGTATATCTTGATTAAAAAGAAACGTGGTTTTCATGGGAAAATGTTCTGAACCCTTGAAATTCCATTTAAGTCAGGTTTTACTTAATATAAAAAAGACAGGTGCTAGAAGAAAAGTTATTTAATTACATATTTTGTTTACAGTTTATAATATTTGCATGCCCATACATATATAAATACAAATTAATATCATAATGTAAATATATGCACCATAATTTGTACAGCACTTTCAAATTTATAGCACAGGAAGAGGAATGTGAAACAATAATTTCTATGATAAGCTAACGAGTTCAAATGTCAAAAAACTATCTCTTCTCTAACTGTTTGAACTTTGCTTCAAGACGCTTTGAATAAGCATCAAGTTTATATGCAGCCTGTTCCAGTTTAGTGACATTGTCTTCTATTTGATCAATTTGGTCCAAATATGGCTGTAGGCTCTTGTCTGTGAACAAAAATATTATCATTTAGCAGTTCTTAGAAAATCAAGTGTTCAAATGGTAGTTTCATAAAATCAAGAAACTAGAGCAAACTATCAATCAAGATTATAAACCAAATCCCTTCTACCAAAACAAACTATAAATAAATTACATTTATCAATCAGCTTTGTTTACCAATTTACGAGAACTTAATGACATTATTTGACATTGAACTCATATTAACTGTGGAAATTGTGTCCAAAGTCAGATAAATCTATAATTTGAAGAAAAAAGTTAATAAGTAGTTTTGAATAGCAGGAACTTTCACAGTGAAATATAGTATAACAAATTATTATTGAGAAAATCCATGCTGAAGTTGAAGGCAACAGCCTTTGAAACATGTCCAAGTAAGTGAAACAAAATTAGTGAAATGTGAGTGATTTCCTCAATCATAATTTGATACAAAAAAGTAAATGTTTTTAGTATATTTTTACTGGATGCTGTTGATATCTGCATTGATTTTTAATCAAATTGGAATAAATCCCATTAAAAATTGCATTTGAAGTACAGTGGCATATTTTTAATTCAAACATAGTTTGAACCGAAGCTTATTTTCCTTGAAATTTCTATTGTAAATTATGTTAAAAATGCCTATTTAATTTGACTTTTCCAACTTACTACTCACTCAATTCAAAGACAGGATTCTATTTATTCAAAAAGTAGTACTTATTCCTAAATTCCAATTTATTCTCTGCTAATAGGCATTTCCACGAATGTTTAGCAATGGTTAGAAAGCAAGCAGAATAATGCAATTTTGACTCAATTTTTTTAAAACATTAATCATCTGTAAGTACATAAAAGGCTACAGAATGACATCTGTAGACCATGTGGAAAAATTGTTAATGCTGAGGATGAAGGCAATGGCCTTAGAAACTTTCCAAGTAAATGTTTGGAAAGTAGTAAAATTTGAGTGATATTTAGCCAAATATACAAGTTAAAGTTTTCATTGTTGCCCAGTGTTATCTGACAGAATAAAATGGAATTATTTCTTACAAGCTGAGAATACCGACACTGAAGTCTGTTCAGAATTTTAGTTACCCAGGAGGTGGTTTGTTTACAATTGTTGACTTTATTTGTTGACCGGAAGAAACCAGTCAAACTTAGTAGTAGCAATTCTCCACCCAAGTTCATAATGTAGTACAAATATCAAATTGAAGTTGATAACATTTTGAAATTTTGAAGGTATTAGAAATACAAAACAATACTTTGATACTATACAGAAATGTTAACAAAGAGCTACCAAGGTTTAGGACTAATAATTGGTTACGTAACTAACCACCGTGCTACAGTTCAGGCATGTGTACCTGAACTAGAGAGGACTTACACTTTTCATTGAGATCTGTCATGGTGCGAGCAACATTTCCAGCTATTTGTTTCATGTCAGAATATTTTGTAATTGTTGCCCTGTTCATTGATTCTAGCAATCTGTAGTCTTCCTGAAAACAATCATAAAACAACTGTAATAACTGCTATAGAATATATTTAATGTGTGGAAAACATACATGAGTTTAACAGTAACATTTTTAAATTACTTCATTGCGTGCATGATTCCTGAGTCAGCTGGTAATTAAAATGATCTAGTATTTGGTTTCTCAATGGTTTACCAGAATTACAAATAGAGCTTTGCATATACCTTTAGAATAAATATGACAATAGTTACAGACTACTAAAAGTAAAATTAAGTAGTACTTGCTTTTTCAAAGACTGAATGCAAAAACTAGTTGAATGATTTATTAGTAAGGTTATGTCTAATCTTTGGTTATATAAATTGATATAAATATGCATATGATGCGTGTTACACACTGCACATTATTTCTTATTGTGTAGAACAAGTTAGTATTAAGATACTTTTTTTCACAAAGTGTGTACATCAAGATTCATTATTCTGCTGATAAGATTCTAAAAGGTAACTAAGAGAAAGTGCTGATAAGGATACAGTAACTTGGAGGACAGCTACATGTAGTGTGAAAAATGTTAACACTTTTAATTCTCCCAACTTATCCCAAATTATCTGAACATTCAAACATATTAACTGAAGCACAATATGCCCAAACAATTTATGTATTTCTTCGCATTTCTGTACTTCTTAATGGGCTATAGTACCAAATTATATAAAAATTGGCCATTCATTACTATTTGGTGAGTTTTGAAGTTTCACGATTAATAATGTATCTTTAAAACACTGGTCTTTATTTTTCCAATACTAGTGACAACAACAACAACAACCATATTTCCTCTTGCAGGGCGCCAAGTTAACCAAGTAAGGGTTTAGGATTTCTGCTGCTAGATACTAATATGGTACTTGAAAGCTTTCACCACTATTATAAAGTACATTATGCTGATTTACCCATCAGGATGGCTGGTTTGGTATCCATTAATATAACACCATATAAGAAGGCCATGAAGTAGGGTAATCTAACATATTAACTTAAACCTAACCTATAGGTTACATTTTAAGATTGTTGTAAATTGCATGGGTGCACTTCATTCTGATAAACTGACTCTCAATTGAGATGTTGGGCAGTTCAATTGCAAATTAAGTAGCACATATTTGCCAAACTAACAGCATGAAATTCATGAAAGGAAATAATCCCTAAGCATATGTGCTATCCACAACAATTTTAAAATGTAAACCTATGTTAGGTTATGTGTTTATTTAAATTTAAGTTACAGGAAGTGCTTAAAAACTTCACTATATTGTGCTTATTCTTATCGGCCTAATACTGTATCTATAAATTGAACATAACCTCCACAGGCCATTATTTTGTAGGAACTAACATTTATGTGATAATTCTACTGGAACATGTCATAACATGCCTTGTTGACATTGCAATTATTGCTTGATGCACAACAATACATTCACAATACCAGAATAACAGAAACCCACTAAAATTCTACCAGTGTATGCTTTATGTTGCCCATTTTGATTTTCTGAATAATGGGGAAGTCTGTAGCTGTATACGAAATACATGCACAAGATGTGTGGCAGGAGATCAAAGGAGAGGTTAGTAAATCTCAACAGAGCGCTCAGATAAGCCAAATAATTTTACAAATGCCTTGTTTTCTTGCATCTTGCACATTTATCTCCTATTTATTACAAAAATGGCTTTTTATAAGTAAGTTCTCATATATTGTATTTCCCATTTTGTAAGATTTTAATTTCTTTCAACTTCACTTATCCAACAGAACATTTAAGTCAATTTTCCTTACCTGAGTAGCAGTTAGTTCACCATATAAGTAATCTGTGGTCTTTTGGAACATTGTGGTGGCCAGTTTGCTCAAATTTGGGTCATGTGGGTCAAGAGCCTCAAAACTGCTTGTACTGGTGGACAGTGTGGGTCCTGAAAACATAAACAAAATTAGCTTACAATAAAAAGTGCATCGAAGCACCTACAAGAAACGAACTAATGTAAAAATAATTAAAATTAGTCATATTATTTTCCAGCACATTGCCATTAAAGTCATTAAATTTGTTGCTGCCTCTCTTTCTTCAAGATTATTAAAAACTGCAATTATTGGTAATTCACTAATTTGCCTTAAGAAAAATTAACATGTATCATCAAGAGTTTCACCTAACCTACAATTTCAAAATTTATGACTATTAATACCAATAAAGCGACCGCATCCGTGGTGTAGTGGTAACTAGTGCGACTATTCGGAGGTTCTGAATTCGATTCCCGGTAAGGTTTTTTTTTTTTTTTTTTTTTTTTTTTTTCCGGAGTTTATCCTTGTTCTGGGAAGGTGAATGCCAAGCAACTTTAAGGCACCAAGGACTCCGAACTTATGTGCCATCATTAATCCATTTCATTCATCCCATAGGTTTAAGGCCAGCTCTAGTGCACTATAATCATATCACTCTCACCATTATCTTCAATGTGACGATATAACGGCGCGTCTCCGCCTCAGTAGTCCGCCACAATAGTGTCATACCAAGGGGGAATGCCCACAAGTTTATCAGAACAATGTGCTGGCATTGGACCAAAAAAAAAAAAAAAAAAAGCGACAAAGTAGGAATAGATACTTTATCTAGCTTACCTTTCTTTGGGGAATCCGTGACTCCTTCGCTATCACAATCTTCAGCCATTTCTAAAATACAATTCACTTCAAGGAAAAGGAAATGGAAGTTTATTCTTCTGTTGTTTATGAGTGTTGCTATCCAAGGCTACATTTCAGGAATTATCTAACCTACGAGATCTAACGCCATTTGCATGTGACTTTTACGATTTGACATTTCTTACACAGGTTAGCCAACACACTAAAATTCAACTTGTGAGTGTTAAATTTCCCGCCTAACAATACGCGATAGCAGTTTTAGAGCGCCTGAAACTAAATTTCATGTGTTTTAACATTTTGCAAGAAACACAATTCGTGGTTGAAATAATCCCTGATTTCGATAATGTTCGTCGTAATTAAAATGATCCACTTTGATTAATAGTAAGCACTACACGCTTCATTATATGCCGAAAAGTGGCTCATTAACATGAAATGTGTGTAAATTCAAACTAATTATATTGAAACCTAAATCCACATGCCTTTTAACTACCCTGCATATTCGTAGAGGCGTACTCTTTTTTTAACGTGTACTTCTGTCTTAGCATTATGGAAACATTAACTGTTAATAATATAACTTCAAACACTTAGTAGAAACAATAATAAAATTTAAACGCGATTACTACAAATGTTAAAATGAAAAACACCACTTCAATATAATTTAATGAACGTTACAATAAAATTCTTTCCAGAGAAGTAAGAAGCGACGGGAAAAACATAGCTTACCAGACGAAGCTGGGGGGAAAAATAAATAAATAAATAAATAAATAAATAAATAAATAAATAAATAAATAAATAAAAAAACCGACAGTTTGCACAGAAAACACCATTTTCGCAAATACAGCTTGAAAAATTATAAAGGGATTAAAATTGAAACTAAATGTCGAGTAATCACAAACACATTATAATGAGAGCTGATTAAATTTCTATACATCATACCACTTCAACCTGTGGATCATATAATGTTTTTAGCAAGCTCTAAAAGAGTTGTCAACTCTACGACGAAGATTTCGTTTAAAACTACCTAAATATATTTTGATATTTGATAAAAGTGTCACATTCTTTATATTTTCAAATGTTAACTGTGGTGTAGAGGTTATCAGAGATGGTCATTTTTTGTAATAAAATGCCATTTTAGGAAAAAAGAAAAAAACAAACAAAAACATTTATTAATGGTGACTTAAGTTACTTACATCTAGAATATTTACAAAATGGTAACTTAACGTATTTACATTTATTATAGTTACAACACTGAAATAATTCAATAGAGAAATACTAGTACATTTATTTTATGATTGCATGAAATTATCCTCTGTATAGAAGAAGTGAGTGATAAGGGTCTTTTTAATGCTAACATGAACTGAATTTTATTAGCATGCAGTTCCTTTATAGATGGTGGAGGTGTATTAAATAATACTATACTATACTTTTTGGAATGCCTGCAACTTGTTACTTAATATCACTGCTGTTTATGTCTGATTTCTTTGTTGTGTATATCTGTATTTTTTATGAATACTTCTGAGTTCTTTTAAAACAGTGTTTAATGTTTCAACCACTGAGGTATCACCAACGGTGGACACTAATGGTAAATGAGATGAAATGATAAACTGGGAATTTTTTTAAGTGTTCCAGGCCTAAGTTTAGGGTACCTTCTCGACATTTGTCATTTATGAAGACTGAGGAAAACCTAAAAAATAATTTCAATCAGGGAGGACGGCTCCGATCTAACACCAGACCTCCCCCACTCGTTTGCCGCGCCATGGAGAGGATAGCAACCCTACTTGTTCACTTGTTTACCTTGCAGATCGTCACAGTCTTAGCACAGCTGTTCCTGGGCATGTATTGTGTTGTTCGTTTCTTAATACAATTAACAGAGATTTAGAGATTAATAGACAGGGAGCTTTATTATGCATTTTTTTCAACAGGAGTCTGCCACTGCTCACACTGCGAATAATTCATGAGAATAATTCATAAAATGTTTCCACAAAACAGAGTTATTAGTAGGGGTTTGTGGCCCACTCTGTCTCCCGATTTTACAGCCTGCGACTACTATCTTTGCGATATAGTAATCCATACACTATACAAGAACTCAAAAATAACATTAGTCAAGAAATTGCCTGAATTTCTCAAAGTGAACTATGGCGAATGATGAATAATTTTCTAAAGAAATGCTCTCCCCCCACAGGCAAAACACTCCGGTGGAAAACAAAACTGATCGCATGATACTTACTGAACAGATTATTGTTATTATTATTATTATTATTATTATTATTATTATTATTATTATTATTGTTGTTGTTGTTGTTGTTGTTGTTGTTATTGAATGGTGTTTAACGCCCGTTTTTACTACAGAGGCACCACAGGCGATGGATACTGATGATACATGAGATGAAAGCGTTCCAGGCCTAAGTTTACGGTACCTCCCCGGCATTTGCTATTTATGAGAACTGAGGAAAACTTGGATAAAAACCTTAGTCAGGCAGGAAGGTCCTGGTGGGATTGGAACCCCAGACTTCCGGCTCACGAATCCGCGCCTTAATGACCTAGGCCATCCGTGACGGTACCGAACAGATTAACAAGCATAAACAAAATACTTTATTTTACTTGTATGTTTACGTCTTCGATCATTAAGAATACCATACAATTGAGGGCGAAAATAATAAAGCCTAATAAATTTTGATTAGTCTATTTTTCAGGATTTTCACCAAATATGGCTTTACTTCCCTTCCGAAGAAAGCCATACACAGGGTTTTTACAACCTAAATAAAACACACACACACACACACACACA
Source organism: Metallyticus violacea (assembly GCA_030762175.1). NCBI lineage: Eukaryota > Metazoa > Arthropoda > Insecta > Mantodea > Metallyticidae > Metallyticus > Metallyticus violacea. Next base: position 23,072,319 of record CM060832.1, on the reverse strand, counting down.
CACACACACACACACACACACACACATATCGCCACCGGTCAGATTTGAGTCAGCAACCTTGGGTCTATGACGCAAGTATGGGTACTACTAGACCACCAGGACACAAAGAAAAGAATACCTAGCTCAACAGTACACACAAAGCAAAGAATGGTAAATCACCAAGGAGCTGTTAGGGTCTATCAATATCTATCAATATCTATCCAATCACGGAAAGGAGGAATCGAGCTTCTTGCGGCTTTGGAAGCACATTTACAAATACTAGGTTCTCTGTGATAATGGGACCAGTCTCTACTGATCTCTGCTCTCTCTACTGAATATAGACATTTCTTTTTTTAAATTTGAGTGTTACCTCAAATAAGAAGTTTCATTTTCCCCCAGTTATACTAAAAATTCCGGACATTTGCAGGAAATTAAAACGTCATGCGGTATATTTTATTTCAAGCTAAGTTAAGGCAACCCTATAAAAGAACTGCCCTACAGAGAGAGAAAGGCTTACAGACCTACATATTATTTATTCCTGACGCAGATCAGTATGTGTAGCAGTATGTGCAGTCGAAAGTAACGTTGGCAGCATGTGTAGCGTCACCATAACCTCCATATCAGAGACCAAAAATCAAGAAAAAGTTTCCCCTTATCGGAATGCTATAAAGACATCGATAGTTCTACTTTTTAGACAGTCGACCTTGGTCGAGCTTTGATAGTGCATGTGTTTGTGTTTGTGTATGGCATTCGTGAGTTCCTTTCTTCAGAAATGCAGAAATTGGTGCGTACCTTTTCATTGTGTTTAATCGATAGTAACATAGATATATGTCGCCATTTTCCATATTGCTTTTAATAATGAGTTTTATTGCACAATACAAAAATATACATTTATGGAAGGGAAAGCTACATTAGCAAGTACGTAAATAATTAGTAAAACCACGCATAATTACTTTGATTCATTGTTTACACTACTAATTGTTATTCTTCACAAACTATAATCGATTATATAAAAAAATAACACGTGCTATATAAAACTATTTCGTTTGAGTGCAGTTTGTTTATGAAGGTGGAACAATTGCATGTTTTGCTAAATCATTTACGATAAACTCTTTGGACTTGGTTACGAAAATGGCCTAAAGTGCAAATCGAGCTTGAAAAATTTACAGAGTGCTTTTCCACACTGTTCCCCTACACAAAGAATACAATACCATGCTAAACCCGATATATGCAGAGGAGTCAAACATTCATTCACTGCAGATGTCACAAATCCTGCACAATTATCCTGAGGAAGCTTTGTTGTCTTTGAATGCTCAAAAACCTCATAGAAGAACAAAATGCAACAAGAGTAGAATGCAAAACGCAACACCTGCGACAACAGACCTCGGCGTTTGTTGCGAATTGCTGGCTTCAGCTTCCTGTAAACTGTAACTTGCGCTGTTAACGGTAAGTCCCCTTTTCCATGTAGTCGTCCAGTATACGTCTTTTTGCGTCCCAAAAAGTGGTTAGCATAGCCTTTTCCCGCCAATGACTTAGTCTTGAATTTGTACGTCACACTTGTCCGGACCGCCTGTGGTGCCTGAGTAGTAAAAACGGGCGTTAAACACAATAAAAAAAAAAAAAAAAAAAAAAAAGCACTTGTCCGACCACTTTTAAACATCTACAAGTCTATGATGAATTTCAGCCCCGTCCACATCCCCCGTCCAGAGAAAGCACTATTCCCCCCCCCCCTTTTGTGCAAAATGCTAGCGGAGCGGGCATTTTTACACTGTAATAGCTGGGGCCCAAATGACATGAGCAATGTCAAATTCCACACCCATGACCACCGCTGTACAAATTCTAAGCATGCATGAGCAGAAGGCATGTATTAACATAAAGTTGTGTTATGGTGAAAGTGTATGAGAGCTTATTCTGTTCCTCTAAGTTTTAAAACGAATTTATGCATCATATGAAACATTCTTCTGATAAAAACAAAGGTTTTAACACCTATAGAAACATTCAAGTATAAAAATGTTGCGGCAATGCACCTCCGTATACAGATCTGGTTCTAGATTTACGGTTGGCATATTTATAGTAAAAAGTCATCATATTTTCTTCAGGTCGACGATTGAAGCTACATATAACGGTGAATAATGTGAACATCTCACACATAGAGCCAACGCCAATAGATGCTAATCCATTTTCAGAGATTTACGACTGATTTAATCTAGCTATTTCCGACTACAAATGAGGTAACACAGAAAACCAGCGACCAAAACAATAGAAGCATGGAGATTCCGCTCTACCAAAAAGGAAAAACAGGAGAAACCTTGACCTCACACGAGGGTCAGTCAAAAAGAAGGTTTCCTTAATTGTTTTTATAAGGGAATAGGTGAAAGAACACTATTTTATTTCTACACTAACTCTTAATTTTCCTAAAATGGCCAAAGATTTTCAATCATTTGTCAGTACGTAAAAGAAGTTTTTCTACACCCACATGATAGAAACTGGCGTCTTGTTCTTTAAACAATATCAACACTTAATCTTTAACAGAGTGAAAATCGTCTACTCTGAAGATGTTTTGTTTCATTTTCCTAACAGATGAAAGTTATTTTATTATTATTTCTGTATTTACGGACGCTCTCTAACGTCTCAGTTCATCATCGTCCTATTCAAGTCAGGGCATGAAATGGTCGATAAATTTTGCTCAGAGGCCCCTTCTTTCAGGCTTGAGGTTCTTTTATGGGCCGTAAATCTACGACGGAACCCGAAGAAAGTCAGGACTTTTAAGCCTGAAAAAAAAAAAAAAAAAATCCAATCGACCATGGCAGGGATTGAATTCGCGACCTTGGGAAAGATGAAAGCAAATGATGGCTGGGAAACATGTTGCCAAAGCCTTTTGTTCAAGAAATCGTTTCTAATCCCTTGACTTTCTACAAATACAAGCCAAACTTTTGGCAATTACTGGACAGATATCACATTTACAGACACAGTCGATCAGTGGATGTTTACAGATTCTGTATCTTCTGTCCATAGACGTGGAATAACTGCGCACACTTCTCCCAATTGGTCGAGTGGTGACTAGGGCCGTAACACTTGAGACTCGCATTCTTGAATTCCTGGGTTAAAATCCCTTGGGGTCGGCTAACCTTACCTTATGTTATTTCGTGTTTTTCCATAATCTGGTTGCAGAGTCGAAAGTGTTAGGCGATGTGGCTGGTGCTGTGAGGTTAAAAACATTCCTTTCCTGGAGTCAGGGGTTCTGTCTGGGGGCTTCTTGGGATTCGCCATTTGGAAGGAACCTTCGTGCTTCCAACTTCTGGGACTTACGATCTAGGAAGACGTTAGGGATCTCCTCTATAGGTCCGTCAATTGCCACCCGCTGTACTCCCATCTATCATTTTTTCTTCCGGAGGTGCCTCCTTTTTTGGGCGAGCACATCTTAGGTACCGAAACTATTTCTATGTCCCTTGCCTATCCTATTCTATCCTCCCTTAACCATCTATCCATTGCCCTCGCTGTATCGTAACTGGTGCTGCGTCTGCTCTTTTGTACAGGTGGCTGTTGCTTGACGTCACCTGAAAGTTTTTTTAATAGTGTTTAACGCCCGTTTTTACTGCTGAGGCACCATAGGTGGTGGACACTGATGATACATGAAATGAAATGACAAACTGGGAAAGTATTTTATTTTTAAAGATGGAAGCGTTCCAGGCCTAAGTTTAGTGTACCTCAAAGGCATTTGCCATGTCTGAGGACTGAGGAAAACCTGGAAAAACCTCAATTGGGAAGGACGGTTCTTATGGAAATCGAGCCCAGGACTTTTCGCTCATTAGTCCACTCCTTAGCGACTTTGGCCATGCGTGGCGATTAGCTGACAGTTTTTTTTTTTTTTTTTTTTTATGTTTAACGCCCGTTTTTGCTACTCGGGCACTACAGGCACTGGACACTGATGATACATGAAAAGAAATAATATATTAGGAAAGGATTTTTTTAAGGGAGGAAACGTTCCATACTTCCCCGGCATTTGTCATTTCTGAGGACTGAGGAAAACCTGGAAAAACCTTAGTCAGGAAGGACGGTCCGGGCGGGATTGGAATCCCAGACTTCCCGCTCACGAGTCCGCGTCTTAACGACCTCGGCCACCCGTGGCGGTCACCTGGCAATGGGAATACACATTAGAGAATACAAAATTACAGCGAGCTGTATTCTTTTGTTTTAAAGTAATGCACTAGAAACTCATATCGATTAATTTAAGCAGAAACTGCTGTTGTATCCATCTAATTTTCCAGATTTAGCTCCAATACACTTTCGTTTGCTCCATAAGGAAACTTGATATCACACACTTTTCGTCAAATAAACATTTGAAGAACAACAAACGACTGTTTTCTCGACCTTCAACAGGAGAATGGCAATAAAAGCATCTAAGCATCGACAGAAAGAGTGACGTGTGTTTAAGAAAACTACTTAAGACGGGGGAATTTTCTGATTTGTCTTAATATTAGCGCGGTGAGTCTATATTTTTATTTTTCTTTAATAGAACAAAAAAAAAAAAAAAAAAAAAAATGGAAAGAGATCAACAGAAATGAAAAGATATAAATATTACAAAAAGCAGGGAGAAATTGAAACCTCCACATCACATAAAAGATGCTGTAGCAGAAAATTTCCTTTCAAGCTCTTTTGGAATGTCTGTTTATCATTTGACAGCTCCATAGTACGGATGGCGATGGGCGTTGTCATGAAAACACAGCTCGCCCTACCCAAATCTGTCGGGATTCCGCTTTTGTTATACCACTCTAAGTATAGGTTGCACAGTGATTACGTCAGGGTGAGAAATTTCGCAGGCTGAATTTCCCACCTCTGGCGTACTTTGTGCTAAGGTAGTATAAGATTAGGTAGTCAAGTAACAAAGCTGATAATCACGGCCAGGAAGTTCAGGCATTTATTTTGGTTAAAATAGGCAGAACTGAACATAGGCAGTAATATAATTAAAATAGATATTCATTAAAAGTGAAAACAGAGAGTAATATCATTCATTATTAATGAAAATACATATTTAAGATACTTAATAATTTCTTTATCACATAATTAAAATACTTAAACTTATTTTTCTTGGATATAAGCAACAAGAAAATATTTTTTCAAGGTATCAACTGTTATAGTCAGCCGCTTGTCAGAGAGAACATTTTTTATCATGAAAAAAAACACGTTCTACTTTCACTAAAGTTTCTTTTAATTGCGTTTAACGCCCGTTGTTACAACTGTGGCACCACAGGCGGAGACACTGATGATATATGAAATGAAATTATATATTGAGAAAGGGTATTTTTTTTTTAAGGAAAGAAACGTTCTAGGCCTAGTTTAGGGTACCTTCCCGGCATTTACCATTTATGACTGATGGAAATCTGGGGAGGAAAAAAAAGTCAGGGAGGACGGTTCTGGTGAGAATCAAACCCCAGACCTCCCGCACACGAGTCCACGCCTTAACGTCCTCGGCCACCCGTGGCGGTCTTCACTAAATTATTGCAGTATATTCAGAGCAAGCTATTTCGGAAGGACTCATACCAGTTAAACAGAACATTCACCTTTCAGAACATCGTGGAAATATTGATCAAGACAAAGTAAAGTAGTTCTGAATAGTTCTGGCGAATGAACAAAAGATGCGCAGTAGTTTCTAGTTAAGTTCATCTTCTGTTTAAGCGTTTGTAGGGGAATCAGGTTAGTATCGCTCTTACTTCCGTACTGTAGGGACGGTTTATTGCACAGCTGTACTGCTCTCATCTTTCTCGCTTGCAATTGTTTGTTACATTTATGCAGCTGAGAAGTAAACCCCCACCACAAATTTCCTAGAATTGTCTTGCGCAGACCGATACAAGGTCATTCACCAAGACTATTCAAAACTACAGTACTTTCCTCATCTATTTCCTGGTATTCGTGTGTATGTCCGAGGTAACCGTGCGTTCCTTTCACTAATGAAGGTTCTGCTATTTAAAGAGCTTAAGTAAACGGAATGAGGAGAACATTTTTGACTGTTAGAAAATAAACAAACATGTAACAAGATTCTTAATAGATATTTTGAACCCACCATTTAATTTTTATAGCTTTTTTCACTTCAGTATTTTGAAATCCTTTATATGATTTTTAAAATGTGTATATACTGTAATCGGAGAAAATTTGCATAATAACCCAAAACAAGCGAAAAAAAGAAAATTTAAATTTTAAAAAAAGTTAACAAAAGTCAAAATCGGCAAAAAAAAAAAAAAAAAAAAAAAAGGGCCCCAAATGTTCGGAAACATGTTCATTTCTATCTGACTTTTGAATACTGTTTGAAGATTGCGTTATTACCGGATATTTTCCCTAAATTCTTGTATAAAAGTTATAAAACGTTTAAAATGTTCAAAGGAAATGTTGCTCAAAGGACACTTTGGTTGTAAGGGGTGGACCTATTTCCATATGCTGCAGAATCATATCTCTATGTACGGCATTGTCAAGCTCAACACATAAGTGAACTTAGTTAAAAAGCTTTGGAATGCAGATCAGGTGCAGGGGAAAAAATTCATCATCAAACATAGTTTTGTGTTAATATTGCTATAACTATTGACAGGTGATAATGAAGATACTGCTGCTGCTGCTGGTAGTTGTCATTGGCCTGTGTTCTTCTGCTGTGCCACAGACCAGAAGGAGGAGGTAAGGAATTTGGCTGGGTATCCTAGATAGACTGTTGGTAATAGTTTTTTTTAGCATGCTCAAACTCTACCAACTTTTTGGCAAAACTCATACAATTGTACAGATTTATTACATAGAATTAATACATTTTTTTCTTTATTTCAAAACGAATGATGTTAGCCACAACTTATTACGTCCCAAATTAGAGTATCTTTGAGAGATTATTAAACTCTATAGAAAATGCTGAAATGTCCTTCCTCCGGCATAAAGCATAACACAACACGTTGGTCCTGGTGGTGTAGTGGTAACCATACTTTGTCTTCTAAACCCAATAACGGGCTCAAACCCAACCAAGATCGGTGGATTTTTTCGGGCGTGAAAATATTAAGTTTGGCTTCCTTCGGAAGGGAAGTAATGCCGTGTCGTAAATTACGGCACGAAAAAGAAACTCAAGCCTGAAAGTAGAGGCAAAATTTATCGGCCATTTCACATCTGAATTGAATGGGACGATGGCCTGAGATGTTAAAGAGCGTCGGTAAATAAACCAAATTAACATAACACAACAAGGTGTTCATTGTGCTAAATCCTGGCATATTGTGCACTACATGGTTCGCAGCTGAAGTATGGTCAATTTATGTGGTTATGAAAATTCACAAAATTCAAACTACTGGGCCATCCAAAACCCCCAAGTCATTCATGAAACACCCATTTAATTGCTATTAGGTGCAGTAGTATTGCAAGTTTAGGTACAAGTTATAGTTAAATTTAAGTATAGCGGCATTACTATTTAAATTCTAATTATCGCGTGAAATTTATAGTATTAGTGTGTAGTTTAAACCTGAAGAATTTATTTGTAAAGGAAATTACCTAAATAAATACTCTGGAATATTTCGTCCTGATATAGGATCAAAGTATCAGGATATAAGCTTTACAGAGCAAAATAAAAAAACAAATAATCGAACGCCTGTTAGTACTTCACAATAAGAGCTCTAATTCTTTTTATAGTCTGTTTACATAACTCACACACCTCGCTTTATTAAGTCGATTTCTGATATCTGTTTTTCTCTACAGCGAAGCTGTCAGCATCACCGTCACCGATCCCCAGGGTCCTCACGGTATTTGGAAGAAACACGTGGTCTGGAAGGCGAGATGGATAAAGGAATGGAAGCAGGTGAAAGTGTGGAAGGCGACGTGGAAGAAAGTGTGGGGCCCCGTGGAGATACAAGAATGGGTACCCATTCCTAAGCCGCCAGTGCCGTTAGAGTGGGAGCATCCTAAAGATCACGGGGAACCGACTACCATTATCAAGGACAGAGAAGAATAACCTTGTAGTTCGTAATTACAGATTTTTACAAGTGTCTTGAGGCTTTGACTTAAAGTGCACAGGCCTGCAATGGAGGAATTCCAAGAAAACTAATGATTGAATTTTATATATTGGGTGCTGTTTTCAGTAAAAGTAGTAGATTAATCATCCACCATTTTTATATACTCAAATTAATCGCATAGTAGCATTGAAGCAAAATTAAAAATAATTAACATAATTTAAAACACATGAGAGGCCTGAGGTTTCTCTTCAGCAAAAGTGCCATAAGTCAATATGAAGAAGTTCCTGAAATTTTAGAGATATAGGCTTTTTAAATTCGTAAATGATGTAACATCTTGACAAATAACACACTTTGTCACAGCAGTACTGTACCATTAAGCTTGCACAAAGATTTAGAGGACATTTCCAACTCCTTCACATGTTACAGTATGGGACTTTGCTGATCCCGAGGTACCCGACGTTACTAGAAGGGCACGGGACAAATTTCAGTCCCTCCCGGGTAGTGTGCAAGGTGCAAGTGGTCTGGACTCGGTGAGAACTGTGATTTCCATACTAATGTTCGTTACCTTAAATGTTCGGGTTACCCACCTGCAGAGCTAGAAAGACTGATATAAGATTAGGCCGCCTAACTAGTGGTAATGTTGCCTTGCTGGGTGATGTTGCTGCATGTAAGTAGCGTATCTACTTCCGCCCTCTAATAGAGGAAGAGGAGGAGGAGGGTCAGTTTAGGAAACCTGTGCTGGCCTACTGGAAACACCTCACCGGAGAGGTGAGTCTGTCATGTACTTTCGCTAGGCAGAATGTTTAACTAATTTAGGGAATACAAAGATCCTGGGTCTTATATAGCGGTTCAATATAGTGGTCCCACGCTGGGCACCAATTGCCTCGGCCGGTTGCCCACGCTTCACGACAACAGAATCTCAGAGTAATTTTTGCTGTTTTATTGAGCCCTACCCAACAGGACTAGGAGAGGATACTTTTCGTTGCAATAATTACACCAGGAAACATTATACACCGCACAGTTTATTGATAGTAACATTGCTTACATTTGCAGGTGTTCTGAAAATAACCGGGCTCACAAATCTTGACCTACATCCGATCCTCCAAATATTACTTTGCGATGGAGATAGTAATTGGAATCTGACTTTGATCTTGGACTTACCTGTCCTCGCATTCGGGTCACCGGCCCTCTAATTACAATACATAAACTTTCCGCTGCTCACAAGGAACTAGAAACATTAATTTTTCCAAGCGAAAGAGCCTTCAGCAATTCAACTCTTAACACGAACCACTTGGTTCTTGTGCTCTTAGGCCAAATGCTCTGTACAGTAGATAGATTAGAAAATTAGGTTTGTTTAAGTGTAAAAAGTCTTGTAGAAATGCTCCGAGTGTCTTATAAAAGTGACCCCAAATGAGACGAACTGCCTCGTTATATACTGCCGTGAAAAATCGCCTCCATGTGGCTTAGAGATGCCCACAGAGTTCATAAGTAAGTGCATGCTATACGTGAGTCTTTAAAGTTCAAAATATATAGAAAGAATTGGCTCAATCAAAACTAAATTGTGTCATAGGGCGTGAAAAATCAGCATTCTGACGCGACCAAGTACAAATCAAAACTACCCTCCGCCTGATGCTTGGTCATTAAAAAACCACAAAGCTTGCCTTTCGTGTTCACATTTTGTTACATTTAGCTATTTGATCATTTTGAGATTCTTTCCTTATGGTATTGAGTTGTACAATAGAGATATTATATAAAAACTTAACTTTAGAGTGAATCCATTATATAAATATTAACATTAGCAATTAAACAACATATCCTATTATAAAATATTTACAATGTATATATATGTAAATATTATAAAATATTTACAATGTATATATATATATATTACATTAAATAGTTATAACAGTCATGCGACAAACACTGCTTCAGACTTTGTATGTATAACGGAAAATATGCTGAGAAATTCAAAGTAGAAGTTTTCATTACTTTCAATTTATAAACATCCTTACGTAACAGAGACAAATACTTGCAATCAGCACATAAAAACACGTAAAAGTCGTTATAACATTATAAGCAGTTTTCACTTATTCCAATTTTGCAGGCCTGTGTAATCATTCCGTTGTTTTTACTGTTAAAAGCAGGTCACGGATTCAATATTTGGCATTTTCTATCGCTTCATCTCATTTAGTAAAATAACAATCATTGTGCATTTGTGATCAATGCGATCGAATTACATTGTGAAGGATATTACGGTGTTAATATTTCAATTGATGTATAGTATTAAGAATGCCGTTCTTTGCTGTCATCAGTTACTTGGTAGTGTGTGCAATAAAATTATAACTAATATACTAAATGAAACCATTTGAGCAGACTCAGGGTTTTGAAATAAATAACTGTATTTTTTCTTATAATTAGAAATCTTCTACTTCAAAGTAAAATAATAATTCTTTTTATTATGTTTATTTTATTGTAAGATATTTTGAACTTTTGGTTTTATTTAAGCCATTATTTCTATATGATCATTTTGTTAAGTTCGTAATTTTTAAAGCATTGTAACTTATCCAGTTTGTTTATACGTACAATATTACTGTGTTTTCTTATTTTATAAACATTGTATGTTTTAATCATGAACAAGGTAAGTCTAGAAAAACTTTTTTATTGAATGTAACATTAATTTGTATTCATATATCTAGTCATATTTATGAAAAATTCGTAAAAAATAAATATATATATTTTTTGTCATTTAGCAACAATGTATTACGCTCCTATTAGTTTTAATACCAAGGCCTACAAGTGTTTTTAATTTCTAAGAATATTTTTTTTTAGTCGATCATATTTAAATAATTTTGTTTTTAATTTTGAATATTACGTGTATGTGTTTCATAAACAAGCTTTTCTCCTGTAGGAGGGTTTGAATGTGGTTGCTACGGCAACATAAATGTTGTTTTTGGAAACTAAAATAGTTCCCAGATAAGAATAACAGAAAACTTATTCTTCGAACTTCAAACGGTATAACAGTTCCATTTAAAAGCAAGCAATATAAATCATAGCGCTCCGATGGCATTCAGCAATTGTACGAATTAATAATATATTTAATTTTTCTAAATAAAAGCTCAACTTTTTTTTTGTACGAGTACAAATTTGCACAAGTGCGGTAAGTAATTATAACAGACCTGAACTTTTTTTTTGTTTCTATAGCAACTAGGCAATATGCTTCATTGTCAACGTACGAGGCTTGTAAATACCAATGGTAAATAAGGATAGGAAGGCAGGATCATTCAAAAATAATTTTGAAAATTTGTGTCATTAATCTGCTCTGCTTTAAAGTCATGCACTGTGCAACCCCATTTAACTGGTTCAAATGAGACAAGATACTATTCGCATTAAAAATCCGGGAAATTCACAAATGAGTTTTTGCATTTATGTAGGCAAGAGCCACCGCTGCACATATGAACAGTAGGAGTCTGTAACTCTAAAATCACAAATGTCAGAAAAATATTTATAATATGAGGAAATGATTTACAATAGTGATTTTTGCACCTTTTTTATACAACATGTTTCAATACACATGGGATCTCTCAATATACTCCCAACCGACGTCAATGCACCGTTGCCATCTTACTGGTAACTTCATTATGGTGTCACGAAACAACCATTTGAGGCGCTACGCGGCCACTCAATAGCTGCCTGGATTTCCTTGTTGTTGCCGAATTTTTGTACCTGGCAGCGAGTCCTTCATGTTGTCAATTTAGGCATAATCGGACAGTGCTAGATCTGGTGAATATGGTGGGTGCGCCACGATTAAACTTAGCGATGCAACTTAAGTCATAGGGTTGATGGCATGGAGCTGCGCATTGTACTGTTGGAGAAACACTTCTGTCGATCATTTTGCCTTCCGCCGTTGCTTCCTGAGTATAAGAAGCGTAAGGGTCTATTAGTACATTTCGCTGTTGAGAGTTGTTCCTTGAGGAAGTCAGTATGGCTGAAGTGTCCCAAAAGACGGTGATCACCTGCTTGCCCACAGATGGAGCAGCATGAAGTTTCTTGGGTAGGGGACTCCCTGCATATTTCCATTGCATGGGTTGAACTTTCTTCTCTGGTGTGTGACAGTGACAGGAAGAGACATCAGCAGTCACCAGCTTCTCAAAAAAATCCGGAATCTTTATTTATATATTTTTTGAATGGTGTTTAGCGCGCGTTTTTACTTCTGAGACGCCACAGACGGTATACACTGATGATACATGAGATGAAATGATAAAATGCGAAAAGATTTTTAAGGAAGGAAACGTTCCAGGTCTAAGTCTAGGGTACCTCTCCGGCATTTACCATTTATGAGTACTGAGGAAAACTTGGAAAAAACCTCAGTCACGGAGGACGGTCCTGGCGGGATTCGAACCGCAGACCTCCCGTTCACGAGTCCGCGCCTTAACAACCTCGGGTATCCATAGCGGTGAATCTTTACTATGCATTTCCAGTAGCCGACGACAGACTTCAACCCTCCCTTTTGCACCTGTATCAAGTACCTTGGAACCCAATGTGCGCACAGCTTTTTCATATTCAAATAATGAATAATAGTGTGCAGGGGGCTACTCGGCCGAGGCCTATCTGACATTCCAGTTCATCAAAGTTTATGCGCCTATCAGCAATCCCACCAACATAGACTGTAAATGATCTGTTCAGGACTTCTTGACCACATACCGCAGTTTTGACGCCTTTCTTCCACAATAATAATGCAACCTACCATCTTGTCCGCGTCATTCTCCACTTGACAAAAACAAAAATGCCCTTTTACTGCACACTCTGTTTACAATCTAACGTTCACGTGGCGTACTGGTAGCAGTCCATCCTCTTAAGATTGCGCGGTAAATGTAAAACAATTTCGATCGTCTTCGTATATAATATTGATCGTACAGAGTGATTTACACAGAACTAACACATTTCTTTATTTATTTCAAAACGAATGATGCTAGTCACAACTTATTATATCTCAAATGTAGAGTATCTTTGTGAGATTGTTAACCTCTATAGAAAATGTTCAAAATGTCCTCCCTCCTGTATAACTCAACACGTAGTTCCCTGTTACTGGCAACTCGTTGGAGAACTGTGTTGTCAATATCATTAATGTCCTGTTTGATGTTGTGCTTCAGATCGTCCATTGTCTGGGGCGTGTGTCGTAATCTCTGTCTTTAAGTAACCGCATAGGAAGAAGTCCAGTGTTATCAAATCAGGAGATCTCGGTTGCCACAGGTTCTTGGAGATTATTCTGTCGTCAAAGAAACTTTCAATCAGTGCCCTGGATTGGTTTGATGTATGGCATGTAACCCTCTTGTTAGGAATATCCATGACCCAGCTGTGCATCATCCAGTCACTCAAAAAACTCCATGAAAATCCGGCGGTACTCTGCAATTATCAATGTCTGGTGAAGAAAAAATTTAAAAATTAGGTTCTGGTTATTCTGTGAGGATATTGCGCACCAAATCCCAACTTTAACTGGGTGCAAAGTTGCTTCAAGAATGACATGGGGATTATATCGGCCCAATAACGTAGTTCTGTGAGTTCGCATAAATGGAACCATGCTTCATCTGCCCGCCATGGGTGGCCGAGTTCATTAAGGCGCTGATTCGTGAGTGGGATATCTTGGGTTCGAATCCCTCCAAGACCGTCCTCCTGACTGAGGTTTTTCCCAGGTTTTTCTCAACTCATAAATGGCAAATATCTGGAAGGTATCCAAAATTTAGGCCTGGAGTGCTTCCTTCTTTAAATAAATCCTTTCCCAATGTATCATCAGTGTCCGCCGCCTGTGGTGCTTCAGTAGTTAAAACGGGGTTAAACACTATTGAACAAATTATTCATCTGTGGACTATGTGATAGACAATATGCTAGGATTTTGCACGATGAATGCCATGTTGAGTTATGCCTTATCTAGAAGGGGGAGCGTTTTCAACATTTTCTATAGAGGTTAATAATCTCTCAATGAAACTCTGTATTTGAGGCATCATTCGTTTTGAAATAAATAAAGAAATGTGTTAGTTCTATATAATCAATTCTGTGTAATAACAATATACATACATTGCACTGCAGTCAATTACTCCTAAGAGCTGGAACATAGTGCCAGATGTGGACTGTGAGGTGGATGCATAAGTAGTTTTGGTTCTGTTCTTTCCAGAAAAACAAAGTTGGCAATATGAGCAGAAACAAGAAAACTCCCCTTAGCCGTATTCTCGTCCTGGGAAGACAGACTTCAGTGTGCCAGATATTTACCAACAGATTGGCTGTTTTCATATGAAAGAAACGTTAGTTCGTTGCTAGTTCCTCATGTATGCTATTTTTAGTATATTTAACAGAAGCTAGTGACAGTCTCGAAGCATGTGGGTTACGGATGCGGGGCATATGAAATAGAACGGAACTCACTGTGAACACTTTCCTCAGTCGGAGTGACACAGTTCATGACTTGTGGGGTCAGACGTGTGACGCGGGACTGGAATACATTATTGTTAGAAACTTTTTCTTTTTTCCTACTTTACTTTTTTATTGCTACTTTATTACTTCTAGTGGAATGGAATTCTTCTCTACGCACAAAGGAAAATTCCGATGAAACTTTGTTTAAACAACATGGGAATCGAACACTAGTTGGCATACTGGTGTCTGAGTCATGATATACATTTATCTTTCTGTTATTTATTTATTTTAATCTTATCTTATATTTCTCTCTTTACTTGTGTAATTTCTCTTTCTCTTTCATTCTTTCTCCTATTTTATTTCTTTAAAATTTTCTTCCCCTTCACTCTATCTTTCCAGTACATTTATTCTTTATAATATTTTTTCTTTCTTTCTACGTTCTATTTTTCCTTCTTTCTCTCTGTTTTCATTTCTCTCATTCTCTCTTTTTTTATTTTCATTCCTTCTCAGTTATTTTTTCTTTCTTTTCTTATTTTTTCTACACTCCTTTTTACATCGTTTATCTTTCGATATGTTTTCTCTTCTTTACCGTCTTTCTCCCTATTTCTCTTCCCTTATATCTTAATACCGTTAAAATATTCAAATTTCTTCGTTCTTAATCTTACTTTCTTTTTCATCTTTCTTTCTTTCATTTTCCTTTATTTTTACTTCTTTCTTCATTTCTTTTCTTTCTTCCTCCCTTTTTTCTGTGCTTGTTCCCTATTTCTCATCTTAATTATTTCTATTTATTTATACATTCTTATCCCCATATTTAATCCTTTTCACCTTCATTTCCTTGTTTGCTTAATTCTTAATATTCTTTATACTTTTCTCTATATATTTCTTCTCTTCCTTCTCTTTATTTACTTTTATTTTCTTTTCTAGATATTTTTTTTATTTCGTTATCTTAATTTCTTACTTTCATATTTTCACTTCCTACATCAACAGATTCAGCGCTTCATTCCTTTGTTGCTTATTTTTTCTTCAAGTTGTTCCATTTTCTTTAATTTAATAATCTTTTCTTCTTACCTAGGGTGCATAAGTGTTATATTTCATTTATGTTGTATACGAGGCGTACTAAGGAGCAGAATAAAATACTGAGTAGAAATAAAACTACAGTTCCCTTTAGTATTTTCGTTTCTTATGTCTAGTACCGTTAATTAAATCTTTGCTTAGCTTTTGTTTAGTGTCGCCGACTGAAAGCTTGTTTGTTACCACTCGACTAACAATGTACAAAGACCCCCGCTGTCACTTTCCTGACCACACTAATTAACAACCAGCTGAGACAGATTTGCATTCCTGCACGACAGCGGCGGACCTTGGCCATGTAACAACAGAAGGCCGTGACTGCACGGAGAAAGTAAAACATACAGAAGGCCAGGCAATAACGACAGAACAGCATTTACACTTCCATTCCACAAGTCGTTACATTAAGTGTGTAATTCAACTAATTATCAGGAAAACTAATAAGCATTTATAAAATATACTGCAAAGACTACAATAATATATACAGGCAAAACGAAAATAAACATTACTCTACGGAATAAGGAACTAAACAAAATATAAACACACGGAGAAATCAGCATTAGCATACCATTTCTGACAAATAAATAAATAAAATAAACAAACCAAATTCCAAAATGAACTAAAATCTCTAAAAACTCACAGAATTAACAATATAGGAAATACAGGCTGGTGCAAAAGTAACTACACACTTACTGAATTTCAGTTAACAAATAATTCACTTCTTTTTATTCTCAAAGGTAAATGCGCACTCAATAAATTTCAATAAGCAAAGCATTTCACTTCGTTTTATGTTCAAGCTGCTTCCCTGCTGCATTAATACGCCGTTGGAGTCTACCTGGAACACTCTACACACGCAAACACTGACGAATAGTGGAAGGCGTCCTTAATGTTAACAGTCAGTTCTTCAATAGTTTGCGGTTTCCTTCCATAGACTTCCGTCTTCAACCGTACCCCAAAGGAAGAAATTCATTGGCGATAAGAGCAGGAGATCATGATGGGAATTCAATTGCTGCACGACGTCCAAGTATTATTCTGTTGAAAACGTTATTAATGAACGTCTGAATAACTGTAGCATAATGCGCAGGAGCTCCATCATGCTGGAAATAGAGTTGATCAAAGTGTCCAAATATATGTTGAAGAAGAGCCAAGTACTTGTTACCATCGAGATGTCCATCAATAGAGTGCAGCCCAATTACATCACGTGCCGATAATGCATCCCGCACATTTACGCAGGGTTGAATTTGCGTTTGATCCAAAACAACATGATGGTTTTCCGTGTACCAGTAAGTACAGTTATGTCGGTTTGCAGGTCCCGATAACTTAAAAAGTGGCCTCATCCGAACATAAAATGTTTTGAAAGAAATTTGGGTCACGTGGATACTGATCGAGCATAATTCTAGCCACCTTTCTGGATCATCTTCCAACAAACCATATATCAAACATGGAACTTCAGCTGATGCAATATTCTTTGGATTGACCGACGTGACATTGCTGCAAATTCTATCGCTAATCGTCTTGTGGACTTCCTTGGACTAGTCATGACAGCCAGATTGATATTGAGTTCATTTCCCTCAATCTGTGTTGCTCTAGATCGTTTACTTTGAGTTGCATTCAAAACCTTCAATTTCATATTTGTGAATTACATTGTAAACAGCCGTACGTGATGATAAATCTGACTCTAAATGTTCTCTCCATTCCCTCAGTACAGCACACCAAACTCGTTGATAATCGATATTTACAGCAAAAATTATTTCCTCTTTCTTTAACATTTTAAACAGTTACTGATAATTCATTTCCTGTTTCCTGCTCTTCCCGCTGACAGTATTACCAACTTAGAAACATACATAGAGTACATTTAAAAACAAAATGAAAAAGGAGAACGTTTTGAACATAACATACAAAGAAATCAAATTATATATTAACTAAATTAACTAAGTGTGTAGTTACTTTTACTCCACCCTGTATATTCATAAACAAAAACAAAGAATATTTAGTTAAATTTGATCTTACAAGCAACAAAACCCCATCACTGAATTCGTGAGATCTACAAAGTGACATCTTAATAGTATATGATATATGATAAATATTATGTATCATTTAAAGAAGTTAATATTTGTTTTATTAACTGAAATATAATCAATCAAAATAATCGTATTTCTCTATTTTCAGATGTCATATATTTCCTCAGATGATGGTCAGGACTTTTATTTCGAGCCTATGCGTTTTCAGGGAGAGAAGACATTCCTTCTTGATTTGAAGTAAAATATTTTAAGATAGGCTTTCGCCTCTACCTCCATGGAGTACTAATGCATTTCATTAGGCATATCTTTCGATCTGGATACAGAAAACACCTGACCGATTGTGTACTAGGAAGAGCGAAGAATTAAGGCAATCCAACTGTCTATTACAAGTTTATCATTAGCAGAACTGCGGCAAAGAACTTCTCAAAGTTTGAGAGCTTTTTTAGGGACTTAAATGAGATATTTACTTCTGAGCAACTTTGCATTTTGTTAAGAAGAGGACTTACTAAGCTTTGAATTTCTTAGAGCAGCGATTCTCAAACTGTGGTCCGCGGACCACCGAGTGTCCGCGAGGTATTACAGTACTATTAACACATTTATTCTTGAATGTATAGATACAAGCAAAGAATTACTAGAAAACGAAAGATGATACAAATTTACCACGTGAATTTATTGAGGTAAAGTAAATCAAGACTGCAGAATAAAAAAATGATTATAATTTTTACATGCACAATTTCTCGTGCTATAATTTAATTTTAAGTATTTTGTTAGCTTAACACGTAATGAGCATTTCTGGTATCAATGTTGCCACTTCTGGTGGTTCCCGTCTGGTAGAGGAGTGCAAATTGAGAAAGTTTTTGAAATTCTGCTTTCGTCTTAACAAATCTTCAGATGAGGTCAGTGGATGTTTTGCTCTTCCCTACAGCATAGCTCGAAGGTGGTTTAATAAGGAAGGTGGACGCGGCTTACAGTGTAATGTCATTTTATTTTTTTTCTTTTACAAGTGTTGAATTATTGTGTGTAAAATATTATTTTCTTGCAAGAATACAGAAAGTTACTCCAGCTATAAAATCTGATCTTGGAATTTCTGTTGCCTATTGTAGCAATATTTGTAAAGATGACTCAAGCAAACCGATGTTTTCTGGAGAAATTTCTAAGGAAGAATCATTTGTAAGATGTTTATTTGTATTGTGTTACAGAACTGTAAAGCAGGTTTAGCATAATAAGACATGTGGCAATTACAGGGATGAAAAGACAGGGCGATAACCTTTTCAAGGGAAGAAGCTAGCAGCTTGGGTTGACGTCTACATGTAAAAAGTCACGTAGGCCATATTTATTTAGTCTTGTAATTTTGCGGCCCGTGGTTAGTTTTCCAAGAGTGTTAAGCGGGGCATTATTAGTGGAAGGACTTTCTCAGTTCAGTTAGTGGAAAACTGTAGTCAGTTTTGAAGGAGTATTCAGTGTGGAGCATTATCAGTGTGGAAGATAGGCACGGTCAGTTCAGTTTTGTTCAGTGAAAGAGCATTAAGAGGAAG
Organism: Metallyticus violacea; assembly: GCA_030762175.1. Taxonomy (NCBI): domain Eukaryota; kingdom Metazoa; phylum Arthropoda; class Insecta; order Mantodea; family Metallyticidae; genus Metallyticus; species Metallyticus violacea. The sequence goes on along the minus strand of CM060832.1, from coordinate 23,053,350 downwards.
AGTTTTATTAGTTGAGTTCAGTTGCGTCTCAGGATTAGCTGATTTCAGGATCAATCTTTATCAAGTTAAGAAACGTCAGAGTGGTCGTCATAGACCGAAAGTGGCGCATTATCTCTAGAAAATAATGGCAGTACACTTTGTGTTTATGAACAATAAATTGTGTTTCATCTCCCATAACAATAAAATCACCGCATACCCCTTCCCCTATGGTCACAGGACCATAAAAGTATCCAGCACCAAAGTCTCAACAGCGGTGGCGAAATATAAGTCAGCGGAAACCAATCGTCGGAGAAGAAGTAATAACATTACCCCTGAGAATCCATATAATCTATCAAATCAAAAATCTTTTTCCATGATTTACCTTCCACTCTAAATATTTAATTAATCCCCAATTTTTTTTTTTTTTTATTTAAAACCGCTACACCATGTCCAGTAATTAATCCCACTTCTCTCCTTAACTTTTTCCTTCCTGACATCAGAGGCGTTCTGGTGAGTGTGGGCTTGGGCAACCTGTTGTAACTAAAGATAGCAAGATGACATTATTGAGACCTCCCTCTCTTCTGCAGCAGATTTGCCAAAGTTTTCATTTGAAATATGTTTTTCATTTGAAAAGCGCCCAGTTTTATTCCCCGTAAAACTGATCAGCTTGGAGGCAAAATAATAAAGTAGAAAATTTGTAACTTTTTGATCAATTTCGCTTTAAATAGCTCCTTCAACTATTAGTGACTTATGCCAGCTGTTTGACCCTCAAAATAACGTTTGCCAGACAAATGAGATAATGTATCTGGGCAGTCAAGAGGAAGTAGGCTAAAAGGTGGCGACGTACTGGCCACTCTAGTGACAAGTGAAAAGAGACGGCCGTGGTCGAGAAAGTTCTCTCACATGACACAAGGAAAAAAACTGGGAAACCTTGAAAACATGTTCCGTTATCTTGTTTGGAAAGCGGCAAAGGATGCCACAACATGAGTTTTGTTAGAAATCCCCTGATACTGTGAGCAAACATATCACATTGGCATGTTGAAAAAACACGCTCGCCCAAGTCAGAACTGACGGATTTACTTCTCGTCAAAATGTTTTCATTCTGACGTAATCCTCTGTATATGAATTTCTTCAATAATGAAGGATTTCATGACGTATTCAAAGGATACAGAACATTTTTTATCTTTAAAAATCCTTTCCATCAGCATTTGTGGCATAGAAGAAGGCCTTATTGGGGACCAAATATGGGCCCACCGGTTGACAACCAGATCTTACGCATCATTCATTTGAGCTTTGATATCAGAGGCCAGAAGTTCAGGCATTTATTTTGGTTAAAATGGACAGGCAAAAAGGCACTTAAAATACTAAAAAGAGGCGGTAATGTAGTTAAAATATGCATTTATTAAAAGTGAAAACGGAGAGTAATATCACTCATAATTAGCTAATGAATGAATAGTGTTTAACGCCCGTTTTTGCTACAGAGGCACCACAGGAGATTTAATTAGCGAAAATATGTATTTAAGATACTTAATAATTTCTTTATCACATAATGAAAGTACTTAAGTTTACTTTTCTTGGTTACAAGCATCAACAAAATGTTTTTTCAAGGTATCAATTGTCATAGTCAGCCTCTTGTCAGAGAGAAAATGTTCAAAATGTTCAACTTACTGCAAACGAAAGAAAGCAATGAAGTACACAGGGGGTATAAAAAGACCCGCATTTGTCCTTTCAAGTTACTTTCCGGATGTCCATGTCTGGTGAGGAATAAGCTGTATGAATTCCAAACTGCAGAATACAAAGAAAAATAGAGACACTGTGTGTTATCCTTTTTTTTTTTTTTTCTCAGTTGGTATACACAGGTTATTTTTCACCAGACATGGACTTCTGGAAATATACTTGAAAGGACAAATGAGGGCCTTTTTATATCTCCAGTGTACTTCATTGCTTCCTTTTCGTTTGCAGAAAGTTGAACATATTGACTCATAAAGATGTGTTGATGTAAAATAGAAGCAAACGTAAATAGCTCTTTATGACACTTTTGGGTAGATCTCATATGTCAAAGATCAACATTCTGCAATTTGTTTTTCGTCAAAAGCATTTCTTTATTTCCAGAAATATCATAAACATGATTAATAACTATTTTAAGCGGCTTTAGGTAAATTCCAAAAACTTATTAGAAAATATCGGTTTTTCTGATGCTATCAAATGCTCCAAAAATTATTTTTGAAAATTCCAGAAAAAAGACCGTTATTCCCACAATGATAATTGTTCAAACACTGTAACATTATTTGTTTCGATCTATTTTTTCCCATTTTCCCGCTTTTTATTTATTAATAGTTCTTAGGTCCGTATTTTTACAGAGACATCGCAGGCGGTGAAGTGAAATGAAATGAAAACTTGGAAAAGAAGTTTTTCAAAGGAAGGAAGAGTTTCTGGCCTGAGTTTGGGCACCAACTCGAGATTTGCTATAGAAGGGGACTGAGGAAAACCTCGTAAAATCCTCATTCAGGGAGGACGATCTAGGCGGGAATCAAATCCCAGACCTTCCGCTGATGAGTTTGTTGCTCAACTGCCTCGGGTGCCCGTTTTCAATTGTTTTAGGGAGGTGGGAGCGGCTTGCATGCGAAATCCTTCAATGAACAGGTGAATTTAACAATGTTTGTATTCCTTCCTTGTTTATGAAGATGTAATTTATTCAGCTGCGCAAAAGTGTCAAAGAAAATGACACAGTACATATATTTGTATCTAACCTGACCTATAACCTTGTACTCAGCGTTTCTGACTGCTACACTTCACATCCCTCTCGCGCCAATCGCACTAGGTTTAAGTTCTTCCCTGGTATCATATAATCTTCATCATCATCCCTATAGTAACGGATGGCCAAGCCGTTAAAGCACGGATTCGTGACCGGCAAGTCCGTGGTTCGATTCCCACCAAGAACTGTTCTCCCTGACTGAGATTATTTGCCAGGTTTTCCTCAGTCCTCATAAATGGCAAATGCCGGGGAGGTACTCTAAACGTAGGTCTGGAACGCTTCCTTCCTTGAAGGAAAAAAAAAAACTTTCCCAGTTTATCATTTCACATCTCATGCATCACAGTGTCCATTGCCTATGACTCAGTTGTAAAACGGGCATTAAACATTATTAAAAAAAAAAAAAAAAAAAAAAAAAAAAGACCACCAGGTGTTACATGTTACATGAAAATGAAGATATTCTTTCAAAGGTAATCACTGCTGATGAAAATTGACTTCATCATTTTGATCCAAAGAGCAAACTGCAAAGCTCGTGTGAAAATCTTTATGAGGTTGGTTCTACTGGAAAAGTTAATGGTCATCTCATTTTTCAATATTCAAGGAATAATTTACTAGCATGCATCTGCACACACAAATGTAATTGAGCAATTCTACATAGATGTCCTGAAAACTCTGCTGAGCCATATCATGTGCATAAGACCACATTTCCGAACAACAATCCAGACACTGCACAACGATAATGCACGGCTGCACATCGCAAATACCTCACAGAAATCAATATGAAGCGTATCCCTCACACTTCCTATAGTCGAGATTTATCCCGGTGTGACTTTTTCCCCAACTTGGAGAATAACCTTCGTGAAAAGCATTTCCCATCAGCAGAAACAGTGATGAGGGCTGCGGAGACAACTCTGAAGGACATGTCGTCTTTGAAGACAGGTGAATTGCATCTACTTTGAGAAAAACTGCTACAATTGTGTGCATTAATAAAGATATTCTGACCATTTTTTATCGAACACCTTTCGTAAAATTTAAATGAGAGTTACTCATTTAGTTACTTAAATTCTCCTCCACTTTCCACCAGCTTTGTTAACGGCAATAGCAAAGTCCAACAGTCAGCCACTCATTGAACTTCATGTAGAACTTCGTGGCCCAGCCTACTGACCATCTGGTAGCATTAATCGTATAAATATTAATCGGGCTATCAATAACCGGATCGTACAGTGATGAAAATGCGGATAATTACTACAAAAAGAAATGGAAACAACCAATTGTCTCATATCAAGGACATTTTGTTCCTGTAACGAGGTGGGCAGTCATCTATAAGGCGTCAAGAACAAAACAAAGGTGGGCTGCCCATGTGTGGACACACGCGGTGAAAAGTGACCGCAGCAGGTCCGGCTTTCTCGCAGTGAGTTGGTCTGTCACTTTCACCTTCTGGTGCAGCCCCAGCATCCCACTGCTGCTTTCTCCGGTTGCATCTTCTGGTGTACACACATGCTACTCTCTAATTACTGGTTCCCGATCGACTACTGTACCTGCACTACTTTCGCTTGTTGTGAAAATGTGGGGGCACATCACTTGCGAAATGCCTCCCACTTGATGAAGCAAATCGCACCCAGACGATGAATCAGCTACTTTCTGTTAGGTAGGGCTTCAACTTCTTGAGAATTCCTACACAAATATCATGTCGAATTAACATCAACATCATCATATAAAACATACATTCTCCTGTTAATTGTATCCTACTTTATTCCAAAAATTTAGCCAACATTTCCCTTGATCTTTTCTTTAAGTTCTTCTAATGTGTAAGGTTTGTTTCATTCTCTGCATGCATTTACTGATATACTAACCATGCAAGGCGATTTGGTGTATAAAATTGGAGTTTTCTGCACACCAGTATCTGTTATTTACATTGAAAAATAACCACGCTTCATCAGTACAGAATATTGACTTGTATGTTGTTAAGTTACCGTCACGGGTGGCCGAGGTCGTTAAGGCGCGGACTCGTGAGCGGGAGGTCTGGGGCTCGATTCCCGCCAGGACTGCCCTTCCTGACTGAGGCTTCACTCAGTCCTCAAAAATAGTAAATGTCGTAGAGGAACCCAAATTAGGTCTGGAACACTTCCTTCCTTAAAAAAAATAATTTCCGAGTTTGTCATTTCATTTCATGTATCATTAGTGTCCACCGCCGAGATGCCTCGTAGTAAAAACGGACTTTAAATACAATTAAAAAATACAAAAACAAAAGACGTACCTGCACACAAAACTTAACTAGGCAATACTACAGATATGTCCTAAAACTCTACACGGCCATATCGTAGCAAAAGGCCACATTTTTGTGCAAACAAGCTGTACAACGATAATGCATGGCCGCACAAAGTAAAATGTTGCAAAATAGCTTACAAAAACCAACGTGAAGTGTATCTTTTAACAATCCGTATTTAGCCTCGTACCAGGGTAGTCCTAAAGTATTCATAAACAGAAAATGAGAATTACTGTGTCTTTTCCTTATTTATGAGTGCGAATGTTTTTATATTGCCAGTTATATGGGTGCCGGATACGAGGGAATTGCTGTACTTGGAAGAACGTGAGCAATTGTAGCGTATATAAATTATGTGTACAGTAGTGGTACATAATGCTTAAGAATGCAACCATTGACAAACAATTTTTAAAGTCAAATTTATCATTTTAACTCACTAATTTAAAGGAATTTTGAACAAATAACTATTTTGCATATTTGTAAAACACGTTTTATTTTTATTATAAAACAAAACACAACAATATAATACAAGTGTTAACAGTCACGCACATACAACCTAGTCTAGACATGAATAACAATACATTGTTAGAAATGGAAGCGTTATTAAATAATCTTCCATTATTGTACTTAGCAGCCCACAGGTAGAATAATCTCGTAGGGGTACGCTAATTCTCTTGCCCCATTTGTCTTATTTAAAGGAGGTATATTTAACGGATATGCTAATGTGCGAACGTTACTAAAATGGCCAGTCTTTCATTCTTCTCCATTCGTTACTGCATGCAAAATATGGCAAAGTAAATAGGAAAAGTTTAATTATTTATGATAGCAGTTAATAATGGTTGAGATTTTACTTACAATGGTACGTTTAAATAAGCTGGTATCGCGTATAAGCTAAGGGGTTTTTAAACCGACTTGGATTTTTAATTTTTTTTTTTCCAAAGCGCTGTTATTCTTTCCTGTAAATTTACTTTTTGTTAAAACACGTTCAAATGATAAATTTCAAATGAAGACATTGACACCCATCGAATAGTCCAGTGCAATTAACTTTCGCAACATTAACAGCAACTTGAAACAGACACGGCAACCTTGGGAGCACTGATATCCGAAACTGCACCGTAAATGCTAACAACGCTTTTCGATTATTCTGGTATTGCACTTTTTAAAGCATAGTGCATGCGCCTCACGTTTCAGTGCTACCAACCTTCCGCTGAAGTAACTTCTTGAGATTTCCAACGTCCAGGTACTCCTTGAAAGCATTTGTTACACAGTTCTTTTTTTCGTCCACGCACACGCACACATTCTTCACTGTCGAGGGAACTGCCACGTTCTCTGTTGTTGTTGTTGTTGTTGTTGCTGCTGCTGCTGCTGCTGCTGAAAATACTGTGATTGAGTAGGTGTGTCAGACCTGGATATAGCGGCCTTACGGCTCCAGTCAGGCTCTTGATTAACTTGCGGCTTCGGGAAAGCCACCTGTTGTTGCTGTTGTCGAGATTCGGCTACTGGGCTGTCCTTACGGTCCCAACCGTGTTCCTCGTGATGTGGTGGATGGTGGTCATTTATGATAACCCACTCGTGAATCCAAACAGGCTTCCAGATTTTCTTCCAGGCCGGTACCCATATCTTCTTCCAGTCGGGCACCCAGATCTTCTTCCATGCTTCCTTCCATACCAACTTCTTGTCCGGAACCCATATCTGCTTCTTTTCGATCCTCCAGATCTGTTTCCAGGCTTCTTTCCATTCAAGCTTCTTATCGGGCACCCAGATCTGCTTCTTTTCGGTCCTCCAGATCTGTTTCCAGGCTTCTTTCCAGACGAGTTTCTTGTCAGGTACCCAAATCTGTTTCTTAGCTGGCTTCCAAATCTGTTTCCATTCTTCTTTCCATATTAGCTTCTTGTCAGGAACCCAGATTTGCTTCTTAGCGGTCTTCCAGACCTTCTTCCACACTGGTTTCCAGACAACTTTTTTCTTCCACAAATCATGAGAGGTGTACTCCCAACCATTGTGATCTTTACCAAGATGCTTTTCTCCTGGAACATGAACTTTTACCAATTCCGGAACCCATATCTTTTTCCAATCCGGAACTTGAATCTCCTTCCAAGCAGGTACTTGGATTTCTTTCCAGACTGGTTTCCAGACCTTTTTCCAGTCTGGCACTTGTATTTCCTTCCAGGCTGGTACTTGAATTGGAACCCACACGGGCTTCCAGATTTTCTTCCAGTCAGGAACCTGTATCTCTTTCCAGGCTGGCACCTGGATTTCCTTCCATACCGGTTTCCAGACTTTCTTCCAATCTGGGACCTTGATCTCCTTCCAAGCAGGTACTTGTATGGGTTCCCAGACTGGTTTGTAGATTTTCTTCCATGCAGGTTTCCAGATCTGCTTAGAGGCGGGCTTCCAGACTTTCTGCCAGTCTGGTTTCCAAATGAGCTTCTTCTTCCAGTAACCCTTTGGCTCATGGTGGTGGTGTTCTTCGTGATGGTGTTCCTCAACATGATGGTGATCCTCTATGTGTTCGTGATGATGTTCCTCGTAGCCGCCGCGTCTTTGGGCCTGCTGTCCCTGTTGTTGTTGCTGTTGTGGAAAAGGGAACACCGGTCCCAACGCCGTGAATGACCTGCAGACATCAAGTTCACAAAATTCAAGTTAAACTCTCTCGAAGGCTGTGCAGGACGGAGTGAGGATTGGATCAGCGGTTGGAAGCCATAGATTATACTTGGTTCAATTGAAACAAAAGATCGAAACCATCACCAACTTTGAAATATGCCAAAAGATGTTCTTCGCCATTAGGTGTAAAGCAGCTGTTCACACAATTAGGAACACTATAATGGTTAAATGATGCACAGTTAAGCAGTCCAGTATTGTTAATAACTGCTGACAGCAGTCAAAATATCCAAAACCTTCACCAAAGATTAAGTATTTGAAAAGTTAGCCTAGAAACAGTCCACACTGGTGGTGCAGTATTTCAGTACAAAAGACAACTCAGTTTCCATGGTATTAGATCGAGGAAACATGAACCTTATAAGTGTAGAAACAACACAGGCAAATGTTTCATAATTTGTGCGGCGTTTATAATGATAATTAGTAAGAGATTCCATATTTGGGTTGGTGCAATCTCAAACATACAGCTCTAAAGAAATATTGGTATCTTCGGAGAGTTCTTGACGAATTATCCAAATTCCTGCCATGAAATTGTATAATGATTAGATAATGTATATTTCTTCAATGCTCGGTGAACATTTCAGTTGCTTATGGTTATGGAGGTCTCCCTCGTTCAAACTTGAGAGGACCCTCAACATGAAATTCTCCTCTCCCCTGTAGCTACAAGCACCTACATAATTTGAACCTCTAAAGAAAGTAGTAATTCAGTCTTTAAAATTAGTCAAGTTTATAGCCATCATTATAATATTAAAGCATATAACTCCATTTCATGCAACTTAAAACACGTTTCAGTTTGTTGAAATAGAGTTTTTAGATTTCAACAGAGTAGACGTGCTCATTTCTCCAGCGAGATTATTGAATGCAAGTTCTGAGCAGTAAAGTTCTGGCTATGAATTGTTTACGGATATCGGACACTAATTAGGGTGATCTGTTACCAGGAGCAGCTGAGAATGGAGGGAAATAAGACCTGGATTTCAAAATTAAGAAGGGGTCTGGCGAATATAGGAATGGGTAACACTTGGAGAGCAGAGAGGGGAAACAGGAGGGGGTTTGGACTAAAATTAAGAAACGCTTGGGGGACATTAATAGGCAGTTGACTGTTTCGGAGTGTTCACAAAAAGTTTCGCTGGTAGCACAATCGGAGCTAAGGACCAAACTCTGCAATCAGAAGTACGCTTGGTTTAGGTTAGGCGTGTGGCGGATGACGGAAGTATCAGACAGAGAAGGTACGAGAATCTGCTCTATATGTGCGGAGAAAGAATCTTGCAAGGGAACTGAAGAATGGAGAAAGAAATATCTACCGGCCCCGTTTGTTAACAGGGAGAGAGGGCAATGTTAGTGCTGGACTTTGCTAGCAGATAGAAAGGAGGAAGAGGGAGTAGGTAACCTTTTAAAAAAATGCGATAGCTCAGATCAGCAGAAACAGACAACCGAAAAGGAGTTAGGGGAACATGAGTAACAATATTTTGGAATTATTTGCACATATATGTGAAGGAGAGTATGTTGCTTACTTTTGTACTGTTTTTTTCTCTTTAATTTATTTATATATTAGAATAATGCTATTAATATATATTATTAATTTATTTATTTTATTAGTATATGTAATGTTTGTCTCTTAAGAGTTAAATATTGGTTAGTGCAATTTCAAGCATTTCCTAGTGTATTGGGTAATCACGTACGGTCACAGGGCCCGTGCGACATCGATGAGCAAGATTTGTAACAAATATATTTTGGAAATAAACACACTAGTACTAATATATTTGGATTTATCGAGTGAAATGAAAAATATAATATTATAAGTCTGCACATGTACTAAACTAGTAAAACAGTTACAGCAATAGCCATATATAAATAGAAAACGAATGTGAAATAGTGAGCAATAAATACAAATAAAATGCCGTTGTAAGGCTTTTGTATGTGTATACTTGAGTACTGGCAACGCTGGAACAGTTGCGAACTGTTGTCATGGAAACCATATACTACATGCTTGGGGTAGTGACAACATTGTAACAATTGTTGTCAAGGCAACTACATGCTAATAGTCAGCAAAGCCCGGAATAGGACCGGCACATTAGAACTACAGCACATGCCCTTGGTTCAATCCCATGTTGCGGAATAAAAAAAAAAAGTCTGCATAAAAGAATTAGAACATTTTCGAGATGAAGATGAGAAAAGAAATTGTGTAATTATTTACGTTAAAGAAAGACTAAAGAACATGTTGCATCAATGACATACTTTAACAAGAATACAATCATCATAATCCGCAAGGAACTAACAGAAGAAAAGGGAGACAAAATTACACTCCAAAATTAAATTCAAGGCCAACTGCAAATAAAATACAGGACTGCTCAATAAAGAATGATCATACATTTTTTACAGGCATAATTTCTCATGCACACATGATACAAGTTTTATTGTTGTCACTTGCGGTTCCCTTCTGTGAGAGTTGTGCAAGTTGAGACATGTTCAGTTCCGTCTATAGTAACAGGAGGTGACACGTGACGAACAACATGCTGGTCTTTCGTCTCAACAAATCTTCAGCTTAGACCAAAACAATGCTACAGGAGGTCTATGGAGAGTTTGTTCTTCCCTATAGTACAGATGGTTTAAAATGTCTAAAGAGGGAGACATTTCAAAGTAATGTGAACCCGACGCTCCAGTTTGTGCTCTAACGGAAATAACATCGCTGCTGTTATTTTCTGATAATACTAAGGACACTTTTGTAAATTCTGAAAATTTTATTGGGTACCACCCCCACTGTGGGTTCCCAGTCTGGTGATCGCGAAAAAATGACGTTTGCATACAGTTGAAGATGATCTTATAGGAAGATGCGGAGTTTCGTTCAACGGTAATCAGTGCTGACGAAATTTGGCTACATCATTTCGATCCGGAGTGCAAAGAGCAAAGCCCTGTGTGGAGATCTCCATCTTCACCAACATCAAAATAAACTTTTGTACGGAGAAGTCCTGAAAATTCATCTCGATAATGCACGGCCACATATTGCTAATGTTGTTGCTGAATATTTCACAAAAATAATGCGAAGTGTGCCCTTCACCCTCACTTAGTCCAAATTTGGCCCCGTGTGACTTTTTCCTTTCCTTCAAATTGAAGAAACACCTTCTTGGGAGAAGTTTTCCATCATCAAAAGCTGTGGGGAATTCTAAAGAACGTGTCGAAAATGGTTTTCAGCATGTCTTTGAAGACTGGCAGAAAAGCTGGGACAAGAGGATTAATTTGAGGGAAAAAATCATCAACATTATGAGGGTGGGCAAGGATATATTGTCAAAAATAATTAGTATACTTTAGTGAATAGCCCTCGCAGAATTGTATGATATGAACAGATCTGTTATTATTAGGCAGTTCCCTAATTATTACAGAATAAACAAAAAATTCCAGCATTAAAAAAAGCCCATTTTTTTTGTAAGATTGAGATGTACTTCGGAAAGTTCGGAGAGAAATATTGAGAAGTAAAATAAAATTCTTAGGTTCTGCGTTTAAAAATGTAAAAACGCCACATTTTAATAGAGCAAGATGTTTCCTGACAAAACGAGCAGCGTATCATCGATTCATGAAAAGGAACGAGAGGGAGCATAAAAGAAGTATATGGTGAAGTAGGTGTTAGGTTAGGTTTCTGTATCTTGAGCGTATGTATTATATTGCGCTCCAGTTTACACCTGAGGCGGACTGTACACTTCAATTCGTATTTTATGTGTTGCATGCGCTACAGCAACTCCATCCCTGAATCCTATCCAACTAATACATGTTAGAGTTAGTGACAAGATTGAGGCAGTTGTGAGCGTTTATTTAAGCATCCCTACCACATGCTACATGCTGAGATACCGGTAATAGCCCATGCTATGGAAGCATTCAACTCCAATAACCTTCACCATACCCACTACTATAATGTCAACTTACTGTTGTTGCTGCTGATTCTCTGGTGGTATGGCTTTACCAACTACTAGAGTCACTTGTAGTACTGCCGCAAGGGCAACCTGCAACAATAAGAAAACAACTGCATCAGAAAAGGTGCTTGAGAATTTTTAATACTGTTTAACGTCCATTTCTACAGTTTGTGACCCTTGCCCCTGAGGTAGAATTTAGCGACATTTGCTTGGAGGGTCCGAGTTCTGGGAAATGGGTGATTTGGGAAATTCACTTTTAAGTGGAGCTGAAGGTAGGAAATGGTAGAGTTCCAGTCAGCAATTTAAGCAATTTAGATAATATCGAAATCCATTTTTTGAAAATGTCGCAAATTATGTATAAGGAGAACTACATGCTACATACTTTTGTGGGTTTGAGAAACACCTGCATATTAGTAATCAGGAAGCTAGATGCGAAGTGACGTTTGCATTGTAGAATTACTGATTTACCAAATAAAAATTACAGCACTGTTATGAATAGGGGATACGGTCAGTCTTAACAGAGTATCTGTGACTTTATTTGTTAACATTTCTTCCTAGGAAGAGCCAATATCTACTATAACGTTTATGAAGGTAAATTTAAATATTTCTGAACAAGTTTCAGAAAGTAACTCTCAAAACACGATTACACATGTTTAACTAATCATCTATGATCAAGTCGGAACAATATCAAAGCAAGAGGGATGAACAATTCCTTGCAATAGTGATAACAAATACTAAGTAAATAGGGGGGGGGAAACAAAGGCATGAATCGGAACTGAAACAGTTTTATATGGTAACCATGTTTACCCAGTAGATAAATTCCGGTCAGAGTCAATGAATTTTTTCGGGCGTAAAATTTCTAAATATGGCTTCCTTCGGAAGGGAAGTAAAGCCGTGGGTCCCGTGTCGTACATTTACGGCACGAAAAAGAACCTCAAACCTGAAATAAGAGGCCTCTGAGCAAAATTTATCGGTCGTCACAAGCCCTGAATTGAATGGGACGCTGATGACCTGAGATGTCCGTAAATAAAATAAATGAGGCGAATTTACTGAAGAATGTAAAACAAACATTGATAAAAAGAGTTGAAATAAGTTTGAACAAATAAATTTGTAAAATGTGAATATATAACAATTTGTGAAATTTGTGAAATTTTACGAATTTATAAAATATGGGGTTAATGGTCGAAAATATGAAATTTCATATTTTTATTCTCTCTAAGAAGGTAAGTTGAAATTGCAAAAATGGAGATGGCCAGAGTTGAGGGTGGAGACTAAAATGTAATAAATATTGATTTTTAAAATTCCCCCTCAATATCTAATTTCACATTATTTTGTTTAAAATATTTAAATTCGAAATTATTCAAATTTATTCTTTAGTTACACACACACACACACACACACACACACACACACACACATAGTGTAGAAAAGTACGTGGTTTCAACTCCAATATGAAACCTGTTCCCACAATTTGCAATTCTGGCACATACTTTTTCATTTAAAGTGAAACACATTAATATAAATTACACACTTGTTTCAAAAAGTTCATTCTAATGATATTTAATTCCTTTTAAAGCGATTCAATTTATTTTAAAATGGAATTGCTAAAAAAGCAAAATTCCGGACTTCGTCATCTATGCATATCCCTGGCTGAATTAAAATTAGATTTGTCTTCCTTTTTCATCGACGCTACTGCCCTGGGTAGGCCTCGGCCTGCCGCGGTGACTGCTGCATTCTCTACCTCCGTCTTACGAGTTTATTGATTGGGGGTAGTATTGGAGACGGTCGTGTGATCAGCTTGCCGGCACTCCGCCAGTCGCCTGTCATGCTGCCCCCCAGTTATCCTCACGAGGCTGGTTGAACTCCATTCCATACCTCCCTAACGTCGAAAATTTTCTAAGCAAGTACCGGGAATCGAACCCGGGCCTAAAGGCCAGCAGTAAGCATGCTAATCACTATACCAAAAAGATCCTCCGGTTTGTCCTTGGCTGGTTAATTTAATAAACGAGAATATGAATGTGTAGAACGCTGGGTAAGAATAGAGCGGCGCAAAAGAACATAACAGATAAAAAGGGTAACAACCGTGGAAGCACTTGTTAATAAAATTACTCGCTTTGTAACCCGGGCTTCATGCCTCGTTGGTCACAGTCACATGGATATAAGCAGCTAGCCTAATGCGACGCTTCACCGCTCTAAATGTGAACTCGCTCACTATAAAGCAACGTTTAATGATGATGATATATTTATGACCATGTGGTCAACATTACGCATGGTCATTGGTTATAAGAGAGCAACGCTCATCAATGAACAAATATGAAAATCATCCATGCTAGAGACGATAAAAGAACCCACAACCCTGAGATGAGCGTGGGCTTTATAATCGGCATGATACTAACGCGTGCGTCAAGTATACACCGGAATCTATTTATACAAACACTTTTTTCCCAGTGGATAGGAAATTTCTTAGTCCCATTATCGAAGAACTACTAGGGTTGGTTATTAGACAATTGTGCGCGAATGATTCCACTTCTTCATAGTCGACTTTCCAATGCTCGTTATAACAGTTTAAACATACAGTAATCTGCGACATGTCTGGGCAATAAGGAGAATATCTAAAGGGAAAAGAATCGGCTACTGACGTTCCTTTTGCCGCAGACAGAAGACAGAAGTAACAAGCAGTATTGACTTTTCGATGTCCATGAAGAACATCGATGAATAAAATACCTTGGGAGTCACAGGAAACTATCAAGAGAACTATTCTAACTGGCAGACCAATATTTGCTTTGACAGGAGTAGATTTCCCTTCTTTTCCTTCATTTTATATGTTTAAATATAATCTCCATAATCCCAGTATTGACCCAAAACTTCTGACACAACCGTTTGATTCTCTGCAGAAATTCGAGGGACCGACCAATTCCGAAACTTTTCTGTAATTCAAGTCATCTGAAATGAACATTTCCACAACTTATCCCAAACTCAGAAGAGAAGCGATTTCAGGAATTGTAAAAACGTCGGTCACACTCGATAAGATCGCGAAAGGTCCGAATGCTTTATTCAGTTGAGATTGACTTGGAGGCTTTCATTTTCCACAGTTTCCCGTCCTTCTTGAGGCTTTTATAGCACTCATACACTTGTGTCTTACACAGTGTTACCCCCAAACTGTAGTCTTTGGAAAACGTTAACTGATTGCCAAAAATATAATGCGTTGGGCAACTGACGAATGTACTTCTTGTTCGGACATGATGCGACTGACAAACGCATTACCATTACAGCTCGAGGAGACCTGGGGCTCCAGTCCCGTGCGACAGCGGAGAGAGGCGAACCCCTCAGTCCCGAACGCCGCAAGCGGGATTGGAGCCGCAATCAAAATGAAAAAGGTATCCGTTTGTAACAGTGTAAATATTATATGTATTAGTGTTGTGTTAAATATAACGTAGCTTATGCGTTGTCATCTGTAATTTTTATGGCTCCAATATGTTATTTCTTATTACAAAACCGAGTTTCCGGTCCATGTTTCAACTTAACTTTATCACATTGTTGTCTCATTGGAATTAGCCATTAATTCACACACACACACACACACACACACTAGCCCTCGGGTAAATCGTAGAAACGTGATTTGCTGCGGCAAGCTACGGCCTGACGGCATACGCTTGCCTACTTTTTGTAAATATAAAGTGGTAGGGGATTGTGTGCTACTAAGTAGGCAGTAAATAATTGAAATGGTGGCAAAACTCCTTTAAGAAAATTGGGCCGTGAGTATTTGAACTCGGTACCTACGCAGCCATTGCACGACGCTCTAACCACCTGGACTAACATGCCAATGTGTTACTCTGTTCACCCTTAGAGTGCTCCTGTTCAAAACAATGTCACTTGACGTCGCGTCACTAACACGACTGTGTGCAACAAATAAAATCACATTACCAATGCACGCAAAGAAAGTAGTTTCGCATTAGTAATCTAAATTTGAGCATGGGTTCAGTAGTAAATAACATCTATTATCCAAAAAAAAAAAAAAAAAAAAAAACCAATACTTATGGTATTAATTTAATTACTGCTGGCTTAATTTAATTGAATTTGCAAGTTTCAAATTGGTGGACTTACAACTCAAAAAATGCAGCTCGCCTAATTCAGCGGATGTTTAAATAAGGCAAGTCGCAAGGAGTTTGTGCTTGTTATCATGGCTGACGATAACGAACTACGTGCTGCTATTTCTATGCAAAGCATAAATCGGGCAAGCCATTCGTCGCGGACTTTTTTGATGATGCAATGGAATTTCGTGTATAAATTTAGATTTTTAGCGTTTCAGCGTGTCGCTACATGACCATTTAAACGAAACCACGCTTCTTCCGTGACAAAAAAAAAAAAAAAAAATGGGGGGGAGGGGAGCAAATTCTAACATAACCCAAAACACAGTTACAGAAAATTTCTCTACTTACATATTACAAAAAACAAAAACGATTCCTTAACGACGTTATCCTATACGGTTATAATTTTAGACGTTTGGTGGCATTCCAAGCCGAGGTTTGCGGAATCCCTGTTTCCTGTGCAAGCTTTCTCAGGGTTTTCTTTGGAGACTTTGTTCTAACCTTTCTCCAATTTCATCAAGTTTCTCCTCGGCAAGCAGATGGCTGTTTACTTTCAGTTTCTTATCAAGAACAGACCCCATTTCCCTATGTATCTGTTTACAAGATTACAAATAGTGCTTCGGCCAGGTGCAGGGACACCGGGGAGTTTTTCTTACAAATCGCAGGCTCGCTATTCTGTAAGAGTTTTTAATTACATACGAATCATGCATGGAAATTATTTTCATGGCATCTAGCAGGAACTTTAAAAATACATACATTAACTAAGATGCTGGTCTGAAATGAGCATTTGAAAAGGAAACGCCAATATCAGTCATAAGCCATACTTTAATTGTTCTTAACCTAACCTAACTTAACCTTATCTTTGTACACAATATTATTTATTCTTTATACAAATTCCTACTCATCTTAATTATAATCACTTTCGCTAAAACTTAGCATATTTAGGACAAATAACTCCTAAAATCATTAAAAAGATAAATCTGATATATAAAAATATTTTTCCTCGTTTTATCTATTTTTCCATGTGGATATTTGTAATATGGATGTCCTGAACTCAAATATGTTTTCAGTTTTACTCTATCGGGCTAGGTTTTTAAACAAAATCTCATCAAATGTATAATGTACATGTATATTTTCATGAAATATTATTCAGTTTTAAAACATATACCCAAGATAAAAAACAGTTTTTTGTGTTTCATTTTAACTTAAATATTAATGAATATATTGAAAAAAGAGAGCTATGTGTCAATAATTATACGTTTTAAAACTTTTTTCACTATTAGGGAGAAGAAAACTTAATTTTTTTCGAATCTCCGAAATGCCCTTTACTAGTGTCTCGTTTTAAACACCAACATCAACCATCACTGACACATCCCAATGGCCTTGATAGCAGTTTTCCATTGTTTTAATGTCTTTATAAAACCGCTCACCTTGTTCTTCACTCATTCAACATTCGTAGGGAAGTAATCAATATGGCTGTTGAGAAAATGCACTTTGACACTCATTCTACACCCTATAGTTCTAAAATGTTGTAACATTTCCTCCACAATTTCTTTATAGTTCTCAGATTTCTTGTTGTCAAGAAAGTTTTCCGTCACTTTTTTGTATGCCAACTTTGCTGACTTCTCTCACTCGGACATCGACTGAGGAAAGGCCTCATCCTGCACAAGCTCACGAATCTGAGGGTTTATCGAATGCTGCTATCTTAGTTCAGTTTTCTGTGGAACTTTATAACAAGAAAGTTGAAACAATCACTATCCTTATTCAGAGCAGTAACAAATTGCTTCATCAAACCCAACTTAATATAATGTGGTGGATGAAGGACATTAGAAGGAGAAACCAAAGGTTCCCACTTCACATTTTTTTCCCTCCAGGAACTAAATTACTCCTTAAGGGCCAGTTTTGCTGGTCCAATGCTCTGATTTAGTCCTACTGTCCCATTCACAAAGTGAACGATTTACTATCTTGTTTAAATCTCTTAGAATATTTGCTGTATGTTTCTGCTCAATGAACAATAATACAAATTATTTTCTATAATACTGATTTCTGAAAAACTGTAGCCCAATGAGACAGAACTAAGGCTGGTACGGAACATATGAACAGTTTTCATTCAACAAAAATTGCGTGGACCAGGACTGGTCAGCTCTCCAGGATGTGCTATTTTTACTGCCTAGTCCTATTCTACTCTAACCACATGTTAGGACAAAAGAGTTACAAAAATCCAGGCGAATGAAGATGATTAATTTGTATAGTAGGAAAGTAACAGAAAAATATACAAAAGAATTAAAATATTTCACTTTGTGAAATAAACAACACTCACATAAGGAGTACAGGAAAATTATTATTAAAAAGATAAGAATGTTTATTAGGAAGGTCACTCGAGTGTTATATCGATATTGCAATCGCGTCCAGTGCAGTTACTGACGTATCAAAACATACATCGAGACCACGGTACATGGGAGGTCGCTGCATGCTGCGCCATTCTGATGTTTCTTTTCTGCCTCAATAGAAAAATATCTTCCAATCTCACCTCCATTTATCATCCACACTGTGGAAAGAAATACAGACCTAATCCATAACAAGTACATGATTTATCGTGAGTTTTATGATTTAATTTCTCTACGCGATGTACTCTAAGCCGTTTGCACGCTATGACAAGTGTTCACAGCTATTTCAAAGCTTTCCGATCACTTATGTCTATATTACTTATGTAATGAGTTACAGAAAACACGAGCAAGTCCTAGTGGTGTAGTGATAACCATACTTGTCTTCTAAACCCAAGATCGCGGGTTCAGTTCCGGCCAAGATCGATGGATTTTTTCGGGCGTAAAAATCTGAAGTATGGCTTCCTTCGGAAGGAAAGTGAAGCCGTGGGTTCCATGTCGTACATTTAAGGTATGTAAACGGACCTCAAGCCTGAAAGAAGAGGCCTCTGAGTAAAATTTTTCGGCCGTTTCACGCCATGAATTGAATGGGACGCTGATAACCTGAGTTTATTTTTAATTTTTTTAATGGTATTTAACGCCCATTTTTACTACTGAGGCACCACAGGCGGTGGATACTGATGGTACATGAGATGAAATGATATATTGGGAAAGGATTTTTTAAGGAAGGAAACGTTCCAGGCCTAAGATTAGGGTACCTCCCAGGTGTTAGCTAGTTATGAGGACTGAGGAAAACCTGGAAAAATCTCAATCAGGGTGGACGGTCCTGGCGGGATTCGAACCCCAGACCTCCCGCTCATGAATCTGCGCCTTAACGACCTCGCTCACTTGCGGCAATGATAATCTGAGATGTTAAAAAGTTCGTAAATAAAATAAATCAACAACTTATTAATATTTACATTTACTTTCAAGCAACTATGGGTAACTATCAACACCTGAATTTACAGATAAAAATTACAGGCCTGTGAAACTCGAGAGCTTCAACATTTCGACTGCTTGTACTTTTTGTGTTTATATTTACAGATGTCTTCCCGGTAATGATCCTAGATGGGTATAAGGCATGCTAAGTACATTCACCGCAGCGCCAAAGGCAAGTGCCCAGAGTCGACCTTCTGACCTTTGCAATATGTCACGAAGATCGTGCCAGGAAACAAGGTCAAGCCGTGCAGATCGTCTTCCATGTTAGATCGTGACGTCAGAGAAAGTGATAATTGCACCGGGGTCGAAGTCGGAGATAGTCAAATAAATATCCCGGATATCCTATGGCGCTTTCGGGCAGGATGGAAGTTGTCTGCTTTTTAGCATAAAGGAGGATGAGAGATTATATATACTTAATTATTTCGATAAAAGGAGCATTACAAAACATTAGGAATGTGAAAATCGAATGTTTCGAACTCAAATCTCAAAAACTCTTATTAATTTGGAAGGATTAGTTTTTAACTGTAGGTGACTCAAGAGAATACGGCAGTTTCCAGAACCTTCTTGTGAGACACTTAATTAGAATTAAATAGAAATACTTTTTCAAGGAACAATTAATAATCTGAACTTATTTTTTTTAAAAAAACACATTTTTAAGTGGATTCCATCATAATGAACACATTCGTGGAATCGGTACGGGGGAGTTTACCAGAACTCGCTGCAATAAAACATGATCAATGTCCCTAATTTCACGAGTAATGTTTTCTTTTAACTGCATGATGGTCCGTAGCCTATCGCAATACACTTTATAAAGTATCCCCATTAAAATAGTCTGCAGCCGTCAGATCAGGTAGGCCAGGCAACATCAGCATTAGAGAAATTATGCGTTCAGGATCCTCAGTGTTTATTGTTTCACGAGCGGTGAGCAGTGACACCATCTTGCTGGAACTAAAACTCATTTTCATCACTATCCATCTGAAAGTTCAGTGTTGTCAGCATTTTTGGCACATTAAATTCTACCCTAAATTTTCTCTGAACGTAGATTCAATAAATCTTGCCATTTGAAACTTAAAAATTTGGGGCGATCGGTGATGAGGGGTGTTTTAAACATTTGTTTTAAATTACTCCTATGAATCTAAATTAACATGTTATTATTTAAATGAAAATTATTTTAAAAATACTGGCAAATTTTGCAATGAATGTCCTGAATATTTTGCAATGAAAATGTTGCTACTAATGTGTTGTAATATAAACTTCCCATTTTTGATCTCTATTTAATTTTTTGAAAAACATACAACTTATACATTTATTATTCATTTTTTGTACAGGCTTAGTAACGTTTTATTCAGTTTATTTATATAATTATTAGGTGTTTAATGTCCGTTTTAAAGTGACAGACACTGATAGTATATAAAATGAAATTATAGATTAGGAAAGAATTTCTAGGGTTAAGTTAGGTTACTTTCCTGGCATTAAGGAACGAGAATAACCCGCCTCCAAAAAGTTAGTCCTGGCGAGATTCGAAACACAGACCTGTAGTTCACGAGTCGTTCTTTAACAACCTCGGACATACGTGTTGATTAATGCAAGTCGTTGCCAGTCTAACGGAAATAAAATGATGCGCAATTTAAATCCTTCATTACTTTTGAGACACTCTTTAAATATAAAATAGATTTGTGGCAATGGAAATGGATTACTGGAGTCGATCAGCAAGAGTGTCGTGACTTAACAGAGATGCTGAAATTAGACGGTAAAGGGCAGTGCTTATAAATATATAAGGGTTTAACTTGTTGCAAAAACTAGGAAAGAAATAAACAGTTTTATTGCTTTTCAAAATGTTCGCCTTTAAGGTTTATATACTTATGCATGCGTTGAAACCAATTCTCAAACATATTTTCCACTCTGAAGTTTCAACAGCTGAAAATCGCCGCTGTTCACACAGTTTTTGATTGACATTCGGGAACGAAAAGAAGTCCGTTAAGCGATAAATGAGGTGAATACGAGCAATGAGACTTTAATTCGACGTTTTTCTCCTCCAAATAATCAACTGTTTGACTGCTGTGTGAGAGCTGGCATTGTCATGAATGATGCGACGTTTTCGGTTGTTTTTTCCTTATTTCGTCGATGACTCCTAGCAGACAAATTACTGTATCCCATTTAGTACTAAATGTTCTTGGATCCTCTAAAGGAATGGTTGCGATATGTCCAGTACAACCGAAGAAATAAGCAATCATTTTCTTGGAAGTACTTCGTGAGCTTACAAATGTGAGGGATTCGGTTCATCTTGGAACACCGAATCAGTGGATTGTTGTTTAGTTTCCAGTTCATACGAATATATACAAGTTTCGTCACCTGTTACAATGTTGTATACAGATTTTGCAGCTCCTGGGTAAATTTTTTTGAGCATTTTATTACACCAATTAACATGAGACTTTTTTTTTTGAGCTGCGGTTAAATTATGCAGAATGTATCGGGAACAGATCTTTTTTCACAGCTAAATGTTCATGCAAAATCGAATATACTGCAGTCTTCGATATGTTTAAGGATGCCTCTATCTCACTGTAAGTCACTTGCCGATTATCTGCAATCATGATGCGAAGTTTTTTTGAATGACAACCGATTTTGGTAGACTTTCACGAAATTCATCACTGACGGACGCACGACCGTGAGGAAATTCTGCATACCAATTGAAAACAAGTCTTTTCTGATGGTGCTGCATTACCAAAAGTTGAATGAAGCGATTCTATGCGTTGCTGTTGAGTTAGACCTTTACTAAAATCGTAAAAAAATCCTCCACCGAAAACCTTTGAAGCGAAATTTCCACTTTTTAGCAAAATTGCTTTGTTTAAACGCTCTCTGTAAACAAACTACTCTTATCAATTTCTAAGCTGCAACTGTTTTCACAATAACAAATGTCAATTGTTGCGAAAATAGTAATGACACATCTCAATAGCGCCACCTAGTGGCTGTTTGTAACAACTTAAAAGGTAACTCTAGTGCATATATACTCTTTAAACATAGTATTGTAAGTTATTTTATTTCACAAACTTGACCGAAAACATCGCTACATTCGCTAAAACAAAAAGGCCGTACAAGAGGTTAATACTTGATTTACTCAGTTGCAATGACAAGCCTGGTCTAGTTTCTAAGCGCGTCTGACCTGCCTCAACATGAAAGAGCAACTTAATAATGTGCAGTGAAGAGGTGTGGGATTTCGCACGTCAGATTTCACCTGATTTGCATTAATAACAAGTTGAGCAAGAGGGAAAGTGCCATTGTCTTGTACAGCTTCCGTGGGACGCGACCTGCGCTACGTGACATTGTTAGGCTGTAATGAATTCCTTACCTTAGCGTGGGCAAACGATATAGTAGCAACTCCGTTATTTTCTTTGAGAGTACTTCACTGACATCCGTATGCCGAATATATATACACATTTTTCAAAACCCAGCAAAATTGGACAATTGGGAGTGGGGGTTAACTTAAAGCGATGTGTGTATATATATAATAAAATAAAGTAACACTATTAACAATGTAACAAATTAACAGTAATTGTAATAGTAGAAAAGGATAAAACACTAAGAAAAAGTCACACTCGAGATCGCTATATTTCGAATACGTAACTTGTCTTCTTGTCCGAAATAGCGATCTCAAGTGTGACTTTTTCTTAGTGTTTTATCCTTTTCTATTATATATATATATGTGTGTGTGTGTGTGTGTGTGTGTGTGTGTGTGTGTGTCTTAACGCTGTAGCGGTCGCAATTTTTTTTTCTCAACGAAACTCAGCATATACCGATAAATTAACAAACGATTCATCAAGTCCGTAAACTAACGAAATTGGACCACTTGGAGTGGGGGTTAATGTGAAACGAAAATTTGCAAATTGCTCTAGCTGCCGCAAATTTTGTTTTTTCTCAACGAAATTTGATATTCGATATGCCAAAGAAATAAAATAAAGAAATATATTTTTTGAAAATCAGCGAAATTAGACTATTAAGAGTGTGAGTTAACCTGGCCCAAAATTTAAAGCTCGCTCTAGTGGCACTCATGTTTGTATTTTCGCAACGAAAATCGATATATATATATATGATATACATATATCATTTAAATAAAATAAGAAACATAGTTTCTGAAAATCAGTAAAATCGGACTATTGGGAGTATGGTATATCTGAAAACCGAAATGTAAATGCGCTCTAGCGGCACCAATTTCTCTACTCTAGCGCTCTGTAACACCCTTCACAAATTCGATTGCTGAGGAATTCGCTTAGTTTACACAGCTTCTGCGTGACAGTACTTTTTTCCATTGCCGATCGAAATTTCTTTGCCGAGGAGATACAAGATGCTATGGTGTCGGCATATGTATCACTTAAAAAGTTAAAAAGTAAAACATTTGGGAATATTTCAGAAAAATGCATAAACAGAACAGTTCCATTTCAGTCAACTTTAAGAAAAATGGTGTCCAGAAGTTGCTGAAGTCAGAAACACACTATAAAACACTTAACTCCATTCCAACGAACATAAAAGCTACAAACTGTAATTCGCTCCTGTCACATCATGTGATGTAGAGCGTATCTTTTATTATACAAAAGTATTTTCACTGACAGACGGTATAACCTCTTGTCAGAAATTCTGGAGAAAATGCTTGAAACTTACTGTCAGAACAGTGTAATGTATAGTTCAAATTATTATATGTATTGCAATATCAAATCTTTCAATTTGGATACTTAAATCTTTTTTTTTTTTTTTTTGAAATGTTTTAATATTTTAGCATTCCGGGCATTACGTGAAGTGGGTAATCGTCCCTGTGAGAGATCAATTCTACTTTTGATCCAAAAATTTGAGGCAATTGGTTCTGTCGCAAATCAAAAAAACACCTGTCTGTGTACGACGTAAAAGTTCCAATGAAAACATAGTCGAGGCTTTGTGAGAGTGTACGCGAGAATCCAAGGAAGTGAATTTTTCAGCAAGCACAAGAATTTGGCCTTTCATATACCGCAATTTGACTGATTTTGCATCAGGACTTGAAGTTACACACTTACAAAATTGTTTCAACTCTAGAACTGAAGCCAAAATGACCAAAAATTGCTCTGTGTATTCTCTCACTGGACTGTGTAACAATTGGAAGTTGACCCTGCTTTTAACCGAAAAAATTAGATCCGTTTTTGGATCATTGGTTTCGTTAACAAACAAAATTGCCGCTTTTAGAGCAATGAGAATTCAATGGAGATTCAAGAACGATCACTTCATCCACGAAATGTTACCGAACTGTGACTGTCAATGCAGAAAGACTGTTTTTGGCTTCAGTTGGAAGATATGGATCTCAGATACGTTTGATTTCATCAAGATGGCGCCAAGTGTCATACTGCTCACGAACCAGCCAATCTTTTGAAGAAGTTCAGAGGCTTCATCATTTCGCATTGTGGTAATGTTAACTGGAGCGTTATTTCTTAATTTGAGCCTGGTTTATGTTAGTCTGTCATTGAAAACTGGAAGAAACGAATACGCGCACTCCAATGAAGCCTTGCTGGCCATTTAACTGATGTTCTCTTCCTTACGTAATAACACTATTTACTTCAAAATAATAATAATTAAATAAATATACTTCTTTCGTTTATACATGCGGTTTTTATTTATTTATTCATTTCATTTTAAACGTATGCCTCTTTTCGGCTACACACGACTAAATGCGGACGAAACTCTCAAGACCTGTGTATTCCAATAGTAATGAAATTATTTGTAAGAGTTATTTTTAGATAGAACATGAGAATAGTGACACACACGTGGCCAGAGAGAAAAGCGATGAGACATGTAAACCGTGTCCGCCTCTGTGGTACAGTGGTAGCGCTTGTGACTACAAATCTGGGAGTTCTGTATTCGATTCTCTGTAAGGTGAAGTTGTCTGGGTAAGGTTTATTTAGGAGTTTTTCCTCACCAGGTGAATGCCAGATAGCTTTGAGTCGCCAAGGATTGTTAGCTCATTATTTCATTGCTATATAGGTTTAAGGACTCACCTGGCGCACCACGACAGTAAAACGTTCAACACAAGATCCACTGAGACAATGTAGCGACGCCCTCAGAAGCCCACTACAATACCGCCATGCCAGGGTGGCAATGCTCACAAGTTTATAAGAACAATTTCTTGATTTGGTTTATTTACGGTCATCAGTGTCCCATTCAATTCAGGGCAGGAAACGGTCGATAAATGTTGTCTCAAAGGCCTCTTCCTTCAGGTGTGAGGTTCTTTTACATGCCGTAAATCTACGACATGGGACCCACGGCTTTACTTCCATTGCAAAGGAAGCCATACTTAGGATTTTTACACCCGAAAAAAAAAAATCCATCGACTCTGACAGAGATTGAATTCGCGACCTTGGGTCTACGAGGTAAATATGGTTACCACTAGACCACTGGGACCGATCATATGAATAATGGGCTGGCAATGGACAAAAAAGTGTGTGCTATAATGAAATAAACTTTGTGAAATATGTAGCTTTTGTCTTTTTGGGGTTATGATATATTTAACCTCATTAAAATGAGAAAACTTCTAAATATCAATTTATTAAACTGTGTGGTTCTCTGGAATGGGATGTATGTTTTTCTGTAGCAATGTTTTGAGATTGGCAGGCAGGAAGTAATGACTGAGTTTAGAGACTTACAACTCTGAAACAAATGGCAGGTTATATTTTCAATATGACTTTATACTCCCAAAAATCAACGAACGCAATTTGGTGACAAAGTTGAGTAAAGTTGCCGGTGCTTGAGTTGCAAATGACAAGTGCGTAACCGTAACTGTCCAGCGAATCCGGGAAGTTGGCAAGTTTCGGTCAGGGTAATTAGAAAGGCAGGACACGAGATTTCATGGTTGCCAGCCTGTAGAAAGATCCACTGATAAGACATCTTCAGGTAATAGTTGGCTTCGTGCTCCGTCCGTCATCTAATCCAAATAACGCTGTCAGAGTAACAATTTCGCGACTTTTGAACAAATATCCCAAGGCTGGTAAGAAAATATTTTTTCTCTATATAATTAAGATAAACGTCCCCTTCAATTATCTCCAAGCCTTTTCATATCGGTGCCGCACTTTTTGTTTCTTCTCTACGAAACTCGGCATAGGCCATTGAAATAAAACAGGAAAAACAGTTTCTGAAAATTAGTGAAATCAAATTATTAAAAGTGGCGGTTCACCTGAAACTCAAAATTTAAAAATCTCTCTAGGGACACCAATATTTGTTTCTTCAAAACAAAATTCGGTATACACCATTTAAATAAAACAAGAAAAATAGATTCTGAAAATTAGAGAAATCTAACCTTTAGGATTAGGGGAATACTTCAAAATCGAAATTTAAAAATCGCTCTTGCATTTAAATTGATCCATATTGATTTAAAATAAATGCACAAATTAATTCAGCATATTAACTGTATTTATGAAGTTGCATATTTTTTTATATTTAACAAAAGTACCGCCTTGAAGAGAGTAAATGTAAAATATTAATCTAATATGTTTTGAGAGTTATATCTGCACGTAAAAGCGCTCTGTAATAAACTTCAGAAAAACGTTAGCGTTGCCTGTCTTTACTCCAATAACATTTAAATTAAATTTCAAAGCTACTTAAAATCGACGGAACTTTCGATTGTATTTTGTTGGTTGTGTATAATATGAACATCGTCTTCTTAAATATAATCACTAGATAATAATACAGTCATATATTAGTTGATTGTATTCATATATTTGCTTCAAATGGAATTTTCGATTAATGCAGAACAAGCTAATTACAACATACACTCTTTGCTCAGCCTCTTTTGACACCTGCTGGACACAATGAAAGAAGTTGGAAATATCTGTAATTCTATGACTGTCAAGCTTTCCCCTTCTGCGAACACTTAGCGCTGAAGCGACCTTGCAGCTGAACTGCTCTGTTGGTTATAGGATGCACAGTTTTCTTGGAATCGGAAATAATGCAGCCAGAAACAATGAAAGAAGGCATTTGACCTGAGTTCAGCCTGTCTGTTTCTTTCTCAGTTCTTCAATTTAGTACCTAGGTACTAAATTGAAATTCAAATTTTCAACAAAGCTGAGCGAATTTAAATAAATTGAAATAGTAATTAATTCCAGTCTGGCTGTATTTTATGTCAGCGCTCTTCGAAATAATACTAAAAAATGTAACATTTTGCACTCATCAAGCCTGATGGTATATACAAGGCAACTTTCAGAACTAACCTCTAGGGCATCAGTTACCGCCCATCTCGAAGGCCAAGTTCATGGTATTGAAGTCCCCATGCTATCGGCTACCACAATTTCATAAATTAAATTTCTATAAATGTTTCCTCTTGAAACCACTTCCTCTCTAGCGCTATTGACATGAGTGCCCTAGAAAACAGTTGATCAGCGCGAGAATGCAGGTCAGTAAAACTAAAAGATTGCTCGCAGCTATTATTTCTAGTAGAAGAAAGTGAAGATATTAACGAATAACGACGTAATTGGGAAGAGCCATCAGAAAATCAAATCGGGGTCGACGCCGGATCTATAATTACGTGAAGAGAAACCCACCAGTCAGAGCAAATCATCTGTCAAATTTCGTGCGTACGTGTCTTGAAGTGAAAACGGCCATTTTCTCTTCTATGCACGCACTGAACGTTCTCATGAATGATACGCCCACTCATTTCGGTCACCATGGCTACAGGAACTTTATGGACCTTGGTTACCATGGAAATGGTTCCTTTCCTGCTGGTTTTATGTAAGTGAGAAGTTTTTTTTTATTTGATTTATTTATGGACGCTCTTTAACATCTCAGGTCATCAGCGTCCCATTCAACTCAGGGCGTGAAACGGCCGACAAATTTTACTCAGAGGCCTCTCTTTCAAGCTTCGTGCCGTAAATGTATGACACGGGACACACGGCTTTACTTCCCTTCCGAAGGAAGCCATACTTACGGTTTTTACGCCCGAAAAAATCCATCGATCCTGGCCGGGTTCGAAAGTGAGAAGTTTTTTTTACCATGACAACGTAACATTTTGCTGTACTTTTCAAATATTTTTTTTTTGCACGCTCTTTAGTCGAAACATGAACGTTTAGCTACCTGTAATAAACTTGATTTGTAATGCCATTTCTTACAACAAGGTGCCAATAAACGATTAATTCAATACATTTCTAAAAACACGTCGCTTCAATGGGTTTGTTTAAGTGATTACCACACCATATTGACACACGCAAAGAAACTCTCTTTGACAACCACGTCTTTAATATTTGTAAAATTACATCATATTATTATATTCGTTTATAATGTTACACTTTAATACATTAGTAAATGTTTAAAAAACGAGAGAGGTAATTTTCTAAAATTTTAAGAATACCATAGTTGCATATAGCATATAAACAAGTTTCATATGATATTTTGCATACTAGAATTATAAACAAATATTAATAAAATAAATACGAATATCGATATATTATTTTGAAGACAATGTAATTTTTATTATGTTTATGACATTCTGTCGATGGAGATTATTTTTAATTTCTCTATTGTTATTGTTAGCACAGATGGATCTGGTGTAAGGAACTTTAACCCAAGCTGAAAAGGCTTATTTGTCACTAATATCGAAAAAATCTTGGAATAAGCTAGGTTTATTAATTAACTAATGTAAACTTCTTTTTCATTTCATTTGGTGTGACGGCCCGGGGTGGTCCTTGGCCTACCGCGGCCACCTCTGCTTCCGCCTTCATTGATAGAGGCAGTATTGCGAGGAGGCAAGTGATTGGCATACCGGCACCCCGCCGGTCGCTTATCATGCCAGCTTTCGTGATCGAAAAAAGCCACCTCTGTACCAGGTAGCTTCCCAATTGTCCTCACGAGACTGGGTGGACCCTGTTCCAGATCTCCCTAACTTAGAACAATTCCCAAATAGGTATCCAGAGTCGAAACCGGGCCTCCCAGCCAGCAGCCAGCAACAGTAACCACTAGACCAAGGAGGTATAAATTAATTTACAAATCTTTAATGCTGGCATATGTTTCAGAACAGGTTAGCATCACCAAATTCTAGCTAAGCGTAAATTGTTTCCTTTTCTTTTCTTTTCTTTTTTTTTTTTTTGATTTGTTTATTTACAGACGCTCTTTAACATCACAGGTCATCAGCGTCCCATTCTATTCAGGGCGTGAAACGGCCGACACATTTACACGGGACTCACTGCTTTACTTTCCTTCCGAAGGAAGCCATACTTAGGATTTTTACGCCCCGAAAAAATCCATCGGTCCTGGCAGGGCAAAACAAATTATTTCCTAAGTATTATTGTACCATAATAATTAGTTGATGATAGTTTTTAATAAAAAAAACCCTGTTTTAATCAGGTATTTTTACTATGGTAATTTTATGCAACTAATGTCATAATGTATCATTTTATTAAAGATTTTGACCAACAATAATGACAATTTATAATTCTGGTATACAGAAAGTTCTTTATATGTTATTTTTTTATAGTTTTAACACATTTTCTTGTTAATTAAAATATTATTGTGTGTTAAAGCAAACAAAATAGCAAAACAGTAATTTTAAAGAGAATTTCGTAATTATAATGCTAAAATAAAAACCTCGAGGTTAAAGTTATAATACATTTTCTAAACCATATAACCTACAACGTTCCAAAACTTCAACTAAATTCCTGCATGGGCAAATTGTAGATAAGTTTACGCCAGCTCATAAATAAGGACAATTTCTCGCTATCTCGATACTCGAAAGATATCGTTATGAAACGACATCCCTTTACGCCTTTACTTTTCGATACACTTTTAATTTATATTGCAATAAGAGTTCATTTTAAAATGTTTGCTAGAAACAGCTTCTCATTCGTAAGTTTCTAAATAACCGCTGCAAGAAATTGAGTACTCTTTTAAGCCAGGAGCAGACTCTATAATAAAAGCGGGCGGCCTCCTATCTAATGCGAAGGTAAGTCAGTAAGTTACACGCTGTGGTGGGGTACGTTAGGTGGCAAATGGTGACATTCAACACGAGACAATCCATTTAAAAATAGCGAAACAGCAGTTACAACAAGGTGGCGACATTGAGTGAGGTTACAACCCTCGGAGCAACGCTCTGTTGTGAGCCTTTTATAGGCAAAAGGTAAGGAATCAAAGAATATTCTTAAAGAAATGTTTCCCATCTACGGTGAGAAGTGACGGTCACGTCGAGGTGTTTACAATTGGGTACAGAAGTTCTGTGAAGGGCGGACACGAATCCGAGCAAACAGAGGAGTAACATAAACACTATAGCCGCTGCTATTGGTTGTTCACACTGCATGGCATACTTCATAATGCAGATAGTTAGGTTTTCACAAAGTGTGTTTGTGATGGGTGCCGCGGATGCTAACCGCACAACACAAAATGCAAAGAATGGCTCCGGTATTACAACATCTCAATTACTACCACGACTCAAATTGTCACAAGTGATGAGTCTTGGATTCAGCATTACCAACATGAGACAAAGCGTGTGTCAATGCCGTGGAAACATCCTGCGTCGCTTGCGAAAAAACAAAAGTTTAAAGTGACATCATCCGCCGGGAAAGTGATGCTCGCAGTCTTCTGGAATCACGAAGGTATACTGCTCACCGCTTCCAGCCTCAAGGACATGCAAATGCCGACTTCTACTGTAACATCCTCAGGAAACTTAACAAGGTCATTCAACAGAGGTGACCAGAATTCCTCACAAAAGGCGGCGTCCTCAAACTGCCAATAAGACAAATGAGACACTGCGATATTACAAGTGCGAAGTCCTTGAGCATCCTTCATATAGTCCCATAGATTTCCATTTGTTTGGCCCTATTAAATATCATCTTTCGTGAACATTTCCCCGACGTTGAAGCTGTAGAAGCTGTTCAGGCTGTAACCGCCTGGTTCCGACAGCAGCCCAAAGAACTTTATACTGCTGAATTTCAAAGGTTCGTGAAAAAATTGGGGAAATGCTAAACGTACAGGGAGATTGTGTTGAGAAATAAAAGTGTTGTTCAAACCAGTACTCTCGTTTGTTAAGTTTTGTATCGTTTATGCGTTAATTAATAACTTACCATCGTACCATGCCCTCATTTCGCTGCCCAATCAGAGTTTGTAAAATGTTTCGTACAAGAACCGAAGAAGAAAATTTTCAGGAGTAACATCATCGGGAAGATATGCAATTTCAGATTGGTGAACTAAGTTCGAGCCATGGCGTTTTCATTGGCAAGAACCGAGTTTTAACAGAGGATAAGCTATGAAATAGATACTTTGCTTGCAACCATTTGGCTCATGTGGCGTCATCTTAAAATAGACCAATTATGGATATATATATATATATATATATATATATATATTTGAATGGTGTTTAACGCCCGTTTTTACTACTGAGGCGCAACAGGCCATGAACACTGATGATACATGAGTTGAAATGAAATATTGGGAAAGAGTTTTTTTTAAGGAAGGAAACGTTCCAGACATAAGTTGGGTACTTCTGCGGCATTTGGCAGCTATGAGGACTGAGGAAAACCTGGAAAAAACCTCGTCAAGGAGGACGATGTTGGCGGGATTCGAATCCCAGACCTCCCGCTCACGAGTGCGCGCCTCAACGACCTCGGCCATCCGTGGCGGTTATGTCTATAAAAACCGTTTTATCACGCGAAGTGCATTTGTCTCAATGTGAGTGTAGTCAAAACTCTATACCTTCACTATATAATTTCTTTTGTTAGAAGCGGTGGGGAGCCATTGATAGCAACAAAAGCATGGATAATCGACAATCATAACGCAAAATGGAGGGTTTTTCAAAATGTTTTGGTGATGCGTCAAATGTGCAAATTGATCTTATAATTAGAAATTCTAAACCACAGAATATAAAGAAAAATAGAGACATTGTAGGTTATCTTTTTTATTTATTTTTTCCCCTCAGTTGGTATTAGAAAATCGAATGGTAGGAATTGTAATAGTCGACTTTCGTCCATTTCAGTCACAGTGTTGCTGACTAGTATAGATATTGACAAGTATAACATTTTATACAAGTGTTAATATTCTGTGCCTGAATTTCAAATATGTATCACTTTTATTCTTATTTTATTCATGAAATAGTTATAAACCCGTATTTTGTTCTTCTCTAACAATCGGCATTCTTCTGTTGCAACATCCCTTGTAAAGGTTAAGTACAAATATATAGTTACTACAATATTGTAAGCCACGTTTAGCGGAATCATATTTAATTTCTTGTTTTATTCATAAAATAGTCCAAATAAATATCACTCATTACGTTCGTAAATTTATCGGTAATCTCAGACCCTTTCGTGATATTACTTGTGTTAAAATTTTCTTACGATTACATGGTGTATACGTTCATCTAGCCCACAGTCTTGTGCTCTTTATGTTTTGAGTGCTGCGATATATTTCGCTATATAGTGGGTCATGTGTATGTAGCAGGCTGTGGTTTGGTAGGAGCTTTGTTGCTTGATACCTAAATAGCAGTCTGAAAGATGAATTCACACAAATCAAACCTTAGCGCAGTCTATAAAGAGAGAATAGCACACCAGGTACATTCACTCTGACAATCGTCTTTGAAATAAACAAGACGGAATTAATTCAGATAAAGAAAATGATACACTTAAGATAAAAAGACATATGTTACGAGTAGTTTAGAAATAGCTTTTATACTGGGTGAATCGATGGAATATGACGGTTTTTAGAATCTTCTTGTGGAACACTCATACAGCAATAAGTAAAAACACTTTTTCAAGCAACAAGTAGCACAATGGAGTTTATTAAAGTGAACTTTTTATTTTGCTTATTTTTCAAAAAGCCCATTTTTAATAGGGATCAAGACAACGAACACATTCATGCAATCGGCTCAGGAAGTTTGCTATAACTCGCTGCAACAAAACGTGATCAATATCCCTAATTTCAAGAGTTATGTTTTCTTTTACTGCATGATGATGGCAGTACACATTACTTTTCAAGTATCCCCATTTAAAATAGTCTGCAGCCGTCAAGCAACATTAACAAATCAAGAAAGTATGCGTCCAGGAAACAGGACCCGCAGGGTGTTCATTGCTTCACCAGCGATGTGAGCTGTAGCACCATCCTGCTGGAACCAAAACTCATTTTCATCATTATCATCTATCTGTAAGTCCGGTGTTGCCGGCACATTAAATTCTGCCCTAAATTTTCTCTGAACGTAGGAGATTGACTTAGATTCAATAAATCTTGTAATAATAAGGAATACACGTGTTTTTAAACCGTCCAGGTGTCAATACTGCTATTTTCTAAATGTACGAATAAATTGCACAGTTATATAGCAACCATTACCATAAATGTAATGCAAACTCGATAGAAACGGCAGCATTCTGAAAACCGTCATATTATATTGGGCCACTTATAATTTTTAAAAAATAAGACCAGATTAATAAATTACGTGGTGCTACTTGTTCCTTGAAAATTTTTTTAAATAAATTCTACACAAGTGTCCCCACAATAAGGCTCTGAAAACCTTAGTTAAAAATTGCCTGTAATTTTTTTTTCTACAATTGAATGCACATAAAGAGAAAATTTTAAAAGCGTTTGACCAATTATTTAAAGATTGCTGATTTTATAGCAGCATTTTTTAACCATAAACAGTTGCTATAATACAGAATAGAAAATCATGGGTTCGATTGTTAGTGAAAGCAGAGGAATTGTTCTCTGGAGTATTCACCACATAGGTATATTGTCCGAAATCGTCTACTGTAACCATACTTGACTAGTAGTGCGATGGTGGCGGCCAGTGTTGATGGCTTTTTTAGGGTGTAAAACTTCTAAGTACACCAAACGACCAGGACCGACATGTTTATGCAATAGATTATTAATACCCGATGTTTAAATTGTAGTATGCACGGTCTCTGGTCCCCTGCGATGGATATAATTTAAAAGTTATGCAACACTGACAGCGAATTATCCAAATTTAACATTTTTGTGTGTATTTTTCTGAAACTCTTACTCTGATTACACGGCTGTTAAGTTAAACATGTGTGCCCAATTTAATTCAAATGGAATAAATTCTTTGCAAGTTATAAATAATTTCATGATTTATATTACATAAATATGACGCATAATCAAAATGTCCCATGCGGCTCATGAGTTAAGAAAATAGTTGGCATTTTTGCAATTAGAGCTATGAGCCCATATAAAAATTACATAGATTGATATTTTAAATAAATTTGATGAGTGAACTGTGATAATTTTTAAATCTATACCTAATACATTTTAATCCTTAACACTAATACTTTTTTCATATAAATATTTTTAAAATTATTAGTGGATTAGGGTGTTTTTTATCCTATAGAATGTTACAACGGATTCTGCTGCGCATTCTGATAAATTTTAATTGAATTTAAACAAACTCTGTGACGGGTGGGGCACTTTGAATGTGTGAAAATGAAGTTTTG
Source organism: Metallyticus violacea (assembly GCA_030762175.1). Taxonomy (NCBI): domain Eukaryota; kingdom Metazoa; phylum Arthropoda; class Insecta; order Mantodea; family Metallyticidae; genus Metallyticus; species Metallyticus violacea. Next base: position 23,018,930 of record CM060832.1, on the reverse strand, counting down.
AGAAAGACTTTGTTTTTTAAAAGCATATGCTGGGAAAACAGTGCGTATTATAAGCATGCGCGGAGCTGTTTAAATGACTGTAGAGCCAGAAAGAAGGGTGGGGGAGACATGCAAATATTGACGCCGAAAGGTTCAAGGAACCATTTGCAGCTAAAAAAAAAAAAAAAAAGATTTTCGATATTTTTTTTTTTTATCCATTTTAACCAAAAACTCACTTCCAGCACCCCTTAAGGCACATACACAGTCTGTAAAATAAACAGTTACTATATATATTTTATGTTGAAGTGGTATACAAGAAAAACATATTCAACAGAGTCAAACTCGATAACCATATTTCACTTGACGCCAGTATCATGCCGACTGCGCCAAAGAAACAAACTCCGCAACTTTCGACCGTTATTATTTGGTATCAATTCGAATGGAATCTTAATCAGTGAATGCCGTACTGGTCCTTTAAAAACTTAAAGCCTTAACTTTGAAATCTCGATAGATTCTCTGTATCTAATTGATTTTCTAAGACTGCTGAACTTATTTACAATAAGAGTCGGGTGGGAAAAATTAAGAGGTCATGGATTTTCGGCTTACTGTGCCGAAAGTTGGCCCTGGTGGTCTAATGGTTATCACACTTGTTTTGTACACCAACGAACAGGTGTCAAAGATTAACGACATGTAAAAGAACTCCAAGCTTGAAAGAAGAGGCCCATGGCTTTACTACCCTTACGAATGAAGCCATACTTAGAATTTTACGCCCGAAAAAAAAAAAAAAAACATTAAACCTGGCCAGTATTGAGCCCGCGATCTTGGGTTTGCGAGGCTATCACTAGACCACCAGGACTAACAGAATCTATCTGTTATTTAAAGCAATGTAAGCCAATATATTGGAACTTTTCTCATTTTCAGATTTTACGTGTTTTGAGTCTCTATATTAAAAGTATAAGAGTTAAGAATTATGATAGGCTATTTTCATTATGCAAATGACATCTAATAAATTTAAACCTTAACACTTATGAGTATTCAGAAATTATTATTTTTTTTATTTGGTTTAATTACGGACGCTCCTTATCATCTCAGGTCATCCGCGTCCCATTCAATTGAGGGCATGAAACAGCCGACAAATTTTGCTCATAGGCCTCTTTTTTCAGACTTGAGATTCTTTATCGTGCCTTAAATGCTACGACACGAGACCCAGGGCTTTACTTCCCTTCCGAAGGAAGCCATACTTAGGATTTTTACGCCCGAAAAAATCCATCGGTCCTCGTCCGGATAGAACCCGCGATCTGGGGTTTAGGAGACAAGTATGGTAACCACTACACCACCAGGACCGACATTCAGGAATGAAATCTAAACTCTAGCTTATTTATTTTTTCCCTTTTTACGCGAAATCGTAAGGTACATCACTAATAGAATTTGAAAATGTTTATCGTTGATTTTTTTTTTTTTAATAGAAGCCCTTTTAACATCTCAGGTCATCAGCATTCCATTCAAATCAGGGCGTAAAATGGTCGAACAATTTTGTTCAGAGGCTTTTTCTTTCTGGCTCTGTGCCGTAAATGTACGACACGGGACCCACGATTTTTTTCCTTCCCGAAGGAAGCCACACTTAGGATTTTTACGCCCAAAAAAGTCCATCGATCTTGGCCGGGATTGAACCCATTATTGGGTTTATGAGGCAAGTATGATTACCACTAGACTACGAGTACCGACTGAAAATGTTTAAACGGAGTTTGTGTGCCCTTGGTCATTGCCAGATTGTAAATGAGAAACATTACAGAGAAATTAACTTATTTATCGAAATATTTGTTGCATTATTATGGAAACACTAAAATTTATTATACATACCATATTTATTGATAAAAACTTAGAAAATATTAAACTTGTTTAAAGAAAGTAAATATTTGATGTGCATTCAAAATTTTTCGTGTATAACTTAAATAACTTTATCAGCAAAATGCACCTGTTTCATAAAAATTATTTAAAAAATAAGGGTTAACGATTCATAGCTAACTACTGAAATTGAAATACATTTTAAAGTTCAAAGGCCGCAGTGTAAATACGAAAAAGTTTTAAATTAAGCAACTTTTATAACGTTAAAAAGTACGGAGCTTGATAATTAAACTTATGTAAACAACAATGTTTGATATTGGAAATGGAAATAATTTAAATAATTGCATCACAATTCTATACACATTAAAGTAATCTTTTTCTCAGAGTTTTGTAAAAAAAATTTGCATTTCCAAATAAAATATTAACGTATGATGCACAGTAATAAGAATAATAATAATACTCAGGCTTTCGTCACTGAAATAAATGAGCACTGACCACAAGTGTCCGGTAGCTTTTCATGATTTCGCCGGCTCCTCCGTGCCACGGGCGAAGAAGAGCGTCTTCCGCTGCAGGAAAAACGTATACTACATGTGGGGTACTTGATGCAGGTCCCCCATTATATAGACGTCCCTGGCACGAGGTAGAGGGGGCCAGGTGTTTCACTTTCACCACCCCCTCTTAGCAAGGCCAAGGTATGGGAGTCGCACTGACTTGAGTTTAATTAGAAAACAAGTGGAGTGTTTATACCAGCACTGGCATTTGTTTCTAGTGAAAGTGATGCAACAAACTGAGATGAATATCAAGAACCTCTCCTCCTGCAAACGGAAAAAGGAAGTCCAGCTAAACGTCTTCTTCCTTTTCTCTGTGATGCATACTGTTCTGTAATGAAGGATAGTTTGTCTTCTAATTCAGAGAAAGTGATGCAACGATGACCAATGTGTAGTTCTGTTTTTTCCTTAGCCACAATTACTGAATGGTGGCCTTGCCTAAACTGGTGCATTAGTATGTCATTCTTCCATGCAACTGCACCTCGCTTGGGAGTTGTCCCCATTTGACCTTCAAAGAGGGCATGAACTTTATCCATTTTACAGTCAAATGGGTACACTAGTGAATTAAATTTTGACTGAGAATAGTAATCACTATAGTGCACATGAAGAAGCTGGTATCGAAAGTTAGTGAGGCATTTTCTCCCACGGTCGATGAAGGCATATTCTCCGACTGCCGTAAGTCCGCAAGCGAATGCTGCTGGGAAGTTTCGCTAATTGCAAAGCATGGTATAATTTAGCACATACTTTCTATAGCACAAAAGATTGCCTCGTCATGTTTAAACATGGTTTTATTCCCGGATTAAATTTTCAGCTATCAATACCCATTATCTATTTAATATTTTTGGAAAACAGAAAAGTATGAAAAATATATCCAGCTGCCCTCACCAAGAAAGCAATAGATGACATTTTTCATTTATTGGAAAATCTTTCTGTAAAATCAATTTGGCTGCTTTCACTATAAATGAAACCATTTAATGGTTCTATGGTTAAGTAGTAATAGAGTAGCAGTTAGTAGTGGTAATGGTTGTGGATTAGTGCAGTAGAAGATTAGATATCCAATAATAAATAAAATATAAAACATATATTTAAAAATAAAATAAAAGTAAAAATGAATATAAAAGATCAATAAGAACATGTGACATACATGCACACAGCTGGATTCGCTGAATTTGTATTCCCTTCCCCTTCCCCTGTAACCAGCCGATCCTGGTGGTATAGTGGGAACTGTACTTGCCTCCTAAACCCAAGATCGCAGGTTCGATCCCGGCCAGGATCGATGGATTTTTTTCGGGGGTAAAAATCCTTAGTATGGCTTCCTTCGGAAGTGAAGTAAAGCCGTGGGTCCCGTGTCGTAAATACGGTACGATAAAGAACCTCAAACCTGAAAAGAAGCCTCTGAGCAAAATTTATCAAAAAAAAAAAAAAAAAAAAAAGCCCGCAACGAATCTTTCCAGGCCGAAACGGTTTCACTTTTATCATAAATTTATCCATTCTATCTTTCTCTTTCTTGCTGACAGCAGGGCCAGCATGTCCATGTTCTGTTCGACCCGGTAAAGGGTCGTAATAGATACTTTTCCCTCCATGTTTTCAGACCTATATATTCGGCCAGTATCTTCAACGGGCAAATTCTTAATGATGACCCTAATCTTCCGCCATGCCCCTAGCGTGGCTCACTGACGGGTGAGTTTGGCTCCTTTTTTATGTACGCAATGTCTGCTGCCTATCCATATCCTTCAAGCGGTTCTTAACTTTCCTCCTCGCACTCTTTCTATTTCCCTAATCCAAAGGATCCCATCCCTATTGTTTTCAATACCATTTTTAATATGAATGCCCATGTCATGTTCCCTATCAACATTAGCTGTGTCACAGTCTCTTAATTAAAGTTTGGTTCCCATGAATAATTCCTAGCCAGTACTTCTTTGATTTTTATATTCTATGCTCTCGCTGTAGGCACCGACATTAATTGGGAAATTTGCTATGTCCCCCCCCCCCAGTCTTAAAATTCCTTTAAAAAACGTGTCCAAACTAAATCTATGTACGCCGTTTGTTTCCACCCCCAAATTTCGACTTCATATGTTACCGTAAGAGTATATATATATATATATATATACTCATGGTTAGATATGCAATTCAGTAACATGCAATCAGCTCAGTTTTCGCCGCACATGAGGCGGCATCGCAAGGGTCAATATTTTTTTTTGTTCTCCATGTGCTAAAATGTCAAGCAGCTGTTTGTTACTTGAAAAAAGAAGTTAAAGAGGTAGGCAGGTGTCAGCCACGGAGGTGATGGTAAATTTATGTGTTTAACTAGATTTATTTTATTTATGGACGCCCTTTAACACCTTTGGTCTTTAGCGCCCTTTTCTATTCAGGGAGTTAAATGGGCGATACATTTTGCTCAGAGGCCTCTTCTTTCAGGCTTGAGCTTCTTTTACGTATCGTAAATCTACGTTACGGAATCAATGATTTTTTCCCCTTCCAAAGGAAAATTTTGACTTCCGAAAAAATCTATCGACCCTGGCCGAATTTGAATCCGCGACTTTGAGTATACGGGGCAAGTATGGTAGACCACCAGAACCCACGAATACACGTCTTATTGGAGTTCTTCCATTTGCCATAAGAAATGGTAGACCAGTCCATTTGAATATGCGCACCGAGAAATCAGTAGACTACATTACACTAGAAGATGATGATGCTGATGGAGATGGGGGTGAGGTGAAGATGGAGCAATGGCGGAATGAGTGCCAGGGGAAACCTGAGACCCGGATAAAATCTCTCCAGACACCGCTTCGTCAGCTGGAATTGAACCCGTGTCTCCTCAGTGGAAGTATAACTACTCATCCCACGGCACCTTAATGATAAAAAGCAACTACTAGGGTTTTAATAAAAATTATACACAGGCTTATGATATCACTAAAATTCATACATTTAAATTATACAATACATGGATTGAATTAAACTCAAAAAAGGAATTAAAACTGCAACTATACACGAAAATCTCAGTTTACCACATTTACTTTTGAGCAAAATGACGTAAATAATATTGGGAAAGGCGTATTTGATTTTTTACTGTGCGTTACGTATGTTGCGGCAGGAGGGAGGAAAACATGCTGCATTACTGCAAAAATTACAGTGGTAAATAGTCAGCAGTATGAAAAACTAATTGTTAAATCCCTTCGTTATCAACCACAAAGAAAAAATTAACTTTTAATGTACCTGATGATTCATAACAAAGTTAAGGAACGGCAGTTTTTGGTCCACCGTTGCAAGTAATTCATATTACAAGGTTATTTATTCTACCACTTAATACACTCATAATCTACCGCAACAGCTTAATGATATCCGTTGCAGCATTTATTTGTCTTGCACATACAAAGTGTACAGGAAAGCTAAAGTTGGCCTAAGAAGGTACTAATAAAAGAACAGGAGCCATATACATTACTCCATTTATGGCATTAACCACAGTTGTCAAGCTTATATACCTACGAATTAAAATGCAAGCAGCCCTTTACCGTTTAGAAAACGGATAACCATGTGGCAGTTATTGGTTAAAGATGCGAAAACTTAGTTAAAAAAAAACACTACTGCAAGAACGGCAAATGGAATGTACTAGCTTACAGGCAGGAATAAAACGGAAAAAAATGGTGGGTATTTTTCCTTCGTGGGACCGCTCCACGTGCAGTTGATCGCAGTTGACCAAGCTCTGCAGATCTCGTCTCCAACCCACGCTTAAATGCCGGCCGGGAAGCTGGAGGAGAGGTCAATATGAGTTTAACTCTAGGAACGTATGGACGTTTCTTGTGTGTTGTGACAGAGTATTAAGTATTCATTAGGCGGCGCAATATAATACATGCGTACAGAATCCACTCGTGATGTACGGAGTTTGATTTAAGAGAGATTCCCTGAGATTCAACTTCCAAGTCAAAGATCGATTCACAGATTGGGAAATAAAATTCGCGAAAAAGAAATATTTTTGATAAAAAGGTAGTGTATTCAAAGAAGAAACGTTAGATAACATGGACATGCTCTGCAAAGTTACCCCTGCAAAATTACTTCTGCATCTTTCTCAGCAAACGGGAATTTCTTATTCCTCTTTTCGAACGGATACAAAGCTACTGAAGTAGAACACTAAAATCACTGTAGTAACCGGGTGACCCTGCATCCAATAGTTGATTTTGTGAATGGATTTTTAACAGTGTACATGACGGAGAAATTGACTCTAGTCTAATTTTCTTTACGAGCGAACCTTGATAACACCTATGAGTGGCGTAAACCTGGGGAAGCCCCGCCAAGGTCACTCAGTCAATCAAGAAGAGCATGGCCACATGTGAGACAGTGAAGGAATACTCTTCATTGACTTCAAGGAGAGGTACACCACAGTAAATGGGGAGTACTATGCTGGCTTACTGCACAGACTACGTGCTACCATCAAAGAGAAAAGGCGAGGAAAGTTGAGTAGTGGTGTGCGCCTTCTTCACGACAACGCGCCTGTGCACACAACTCTTTTTCCAAAGGAAGCTGTGAAGAAATTTCGCTTCAAGGAGATCGACTATCAACCCTACAGCCCAGATCTAGCTCCCAGTGACTATTTCCTCTTCTCAAAACTCAAGAAGGATCTTTGAGGAAGGAAATTTAAGTGTGACGAAGAAGTGAAGGATGCTGTTTATGCCCATTTTGCAGACAAAACTTCTGACTATTTTGGGGGGAGAGTCGAAATGTTAATTCAAAGATGTGAGAAGTGCATTGCAATAAAGGGTAACTGTATTGAAAAGTGAAATGTAGTTTTTGACTTTATCATACCTAGAAAATGGTTAGGTAGGAAACTTATGGACCTACCCTCGTAGGTGGGGACTTTCTGAAGCAGCTCACCACGGAATCGACCGAACGACCGGCTGTTAGGCTTGGAGCCGTCTCGCCTAGGAAAAATCCCCCATTACTATGTAAGCTCTCAATTCTATTACTTAGATTTTAACATCAAAATTACAAACAATATGGTTTGGTGATTACACTGGTCATAATCTTCAAATATATTGTAACAAAGTTAGTTTAAAAAGAGCAGTCAATATTAGATAATGTTTCTAAGAATGGAATGCATTTATTATCTTTATATCTATTGTATTTTCTTAAATTACAGGCATATTAATTGGTATGCGTTTACAGAAAGCTGTACCCCAATACAGTTTCATACATCTGGTTTCCCCTTACTCTAGCACATGTCGATATAGAGCCATCTTTCGTCAGTGAAAAAAATTAAAACTAGATTAACTTTGAGCCACTACTACCACTCAAAATACAGTTACAAAAATTTACGCAACTTACATTAATGTGTGAAAACAGTTACCATATGTAGTTTTAATTTTGAAAGTTTGGTAGCTTTCCAAGCCGAGGTTTGCGAAATTCTTGTTTCCTGTGCACGCTGTCGCAGAGATTTCTTTAGTTTTTTTCGTAATCTTTCCCCATTGTCATCAAGTTCCTCTTTGGTAAGCACACGGTGAGTTTTTACGCTTCTTATCGAGAACAGGTTCCTTTTTCCAAAATGCTTTAACATGACGACGCATGACATTTTTATGAGAAACAGGGACGTTTGCTTCAAAATCGCCTTTTCGTATTCTGCACGAATTTCTTTTAACCGTATCACATAATTCTGAACACAGCACAAAGCAATTTGAATTTGTGAAGGTTATTACAGAGCGCTAGAGAATGTAGCAGAAAAAACAAATAACCCTTACTGAAGATATACGTACTAGCATTTATTTAATAAAAAACATACTTTCAGACTTTTCCAGTATCGTTCATATTTTATTTGCATGTTATATTGTTCCAATTGCATTTAGCTGTATAACAAGTAAAACGGAATGTCAGCTACACAGTTAACTTTAGGAGTACGATTGCTTGTTTTTCTGTGTTCCGAAACAGTTGCGTTCTGTCCGGCATTATTTACTGTACACTTTACCTTACCAAGATTGATAGAGAACATACACTACCGCTTAAGTCGGTCCTGGTGGTGTAGTGGTAACCATACTTGCCACCTAAATGCAAGCTCGCGGGTTCGATCCCGGCCCGGACCGATGGATTTTTTTCAGGCGTAAAAGTCCAAAGTATCCTAAATTCTAAGAAGAGAAGTAAAGCCGCGGGTCCCGTGTGGTACATTTATGACACGATAAAGAACTTCAAGCCTGAAAAAAGAGGCCTCTAAGCAGAAGTTGTCGGCCGTTTCACGCCCTGAATTGAATGGGACACTGATGACCTGAGATGTTAAAGAGCGTCCATAAATAAACCAAATAAAAAATAAAAGCTATCGCTTAAGATTTGTGTATCACTCCGTATCGCTCCAGCATTCCCTGTAATTTGGCTTTTTCCGCTGCCGTTCGATAATGAAGCGGCAGGATGCCACTGTCTGCAAGAGTTAAGTCCGATTCCATGGGCATGTGTAGACTATTTGCACCACACTCTTTCGCCTGACGAGTTTATCGCTTGGCTCGAATATCCAATTGTTAGTGCTAAAAATAACAATTCCTCTGTATGCCACACCTCCGTTATATTCGACGTCCTCGGTGATTAGAAATCGGTTTTCACGTATATTCTCGCTCCTAATGGTCCGATTTTCCTGATTTTCAGAAACGATATTTATTATTTTATTTAAATGTTACATCCTGAATTTCGTTGCAAAAAAAAAACCAAATATTTTATTTTAAATGCCGGCTTCATCTAAACCCCCAGTCATAATAGTAATTTATCAAAGTATCTGTTTGACAGAATATCAAACCAATGTTGACACACACTTTTTTTACAGAGAGCAACCAGCTGATACTTTCGTTTTTACTGTTTTCTGAGAGGAAATTACTCAAATATAAATAAATGGCATATACCGAGTTTCTTTTTCAGATATATTCTCATTATATAAATGCTCCTATACTCCTGATTCTCAGAAACCATTTCTCTTATTTTATTTAAATGATAAAACATATTTTTTAATGCTTAGCATTGGTATTTTTACAAGTACAGTATTCAAATGTATCGTATTTAAAACAAGAAAACCAATGGACTTGAAACAAGTTCTTCACATAATTTTACAGTGAGGTTATTTGAATGATGGCCAGGACGCGGTCGTGCTCTGGGACAAGTCAGTCGTCAAGGCCATGTAATGCATGGGCAGGTACCAGCTTGTAGTTAGTTTTAGGGAGACTTTGCTAGTGCTTGAAGAACGATTTTATTTACAATACATATGTGGAAACGGATTCTTGCAGACAAGTAGTAACGTGATTCGCAAAAATACATACAGGCAATCGTGTTGCAGGTAGATAAACTTTTTCCCAAATTGTTAAAAATTTACGAGAGACAGGATCTCTCAATGATAATTAACGTATTCCGAACTGCCGGGTACTTACGATAAAGTTAGATGAAATAAAGGAATTCCCTACATAGATGCCGGCAATGTATTGCCGCCGAGAGGCATCATTTTCAACATTAGCTTATACAACAGACTGGTTTTTATAAATATCGGTTTTAAATAGAATATTACTTTATGTTTTCAGGAAATATATAAATACTAACTTTACGCGCCGCGACATTTTTCCAATTGCAGCAACTGCACTTCCCCGATAAGCAGCCGTGCTCGGGCGCTCTGTAACTCAAATAACCTCACTGTATATCTCTTTATAGGTATGTATACCTTTTTCATGGGCTACTAAATTGCAAGGTTCCTTTTTTTTGGTGTTTAACGCCCGTTTTTACTACTGAGGCACCACAGGCGGTAAACACTGATGATACATGAGATGAAATTATATATTGGGAAAGGATTTTTTAAGGAAGGAAACGCTCCAGGCCTAAGTTTAGGGTACTCCCCAGCATTTGTCATTTATGACTGAGGAAAACCTGGAAAGAAACCTCAGTCAGGGAGAAAGCTCCTGGCGGGATTCGAATCCCAGACCTCCCGCTCAAGAGTCCGCGCCTTAACAACCTCGGCCACCCGTGGCTCCTTGGTGTCCGATTTCACGGTTAATCTGTAGTTTGGATTCCGCGTCCCCTAGCAGTGCTAATGGAACTTTCACGTTCTGATCTCATAGTCGTTGTGTAGACGAAACGCCATAGACGAAATTTTAATAACAAAGGAATTAATCTAAACTAGAAACCATATACTGCAGATGATTAATTCCTTTTCTGATGGGCGTAAAAATAAGTACTTAGGAAACAATAGTCCTGGATTGCTCTAATCTAAGGATCTGGTCAAAACATAGTGACAATGACTTCAGGCCCTCTTCGTGATGTGATGGTAGTGTTTACATACGGATGTCCTAGGTTCGAATCTCGGCATTCTCAGGTTTTTTTGGGAAAGATTTTTATTCGGAGCTTTTCCTACCCTGGGAGGATGAATGCCTGGTAGCTAAGGCACCAAGAACTTCGAACGAACTGATTTGTGACATCGTTGTTTCTCTACAGACTTACACCTGTAGTATTCTGGTCGCGAGAAGCAAATGCAGTAAAAGTAACAGTAAATAATAATAAAAAAAGCGACTTTCAGAAATGAAATAATGATTTATTATTAAGTTATTTGAGAACGGAGATGTTTCACACACTTTCTAAGAATGCCTGGTGAGTAATCTGGTTGTAATATTTATGACCATCTTAATATTTTAATGCTTCTGGTTGACTGCCAATTTATTCTCACTTTTTTCCACATTAATTTTGTAGAAAGTGAATAAATGAATTGTGTTTAACGCCCGTTTTTGCTAATGAAGCACCACAGGCGATGGACATTGATGATACATGAGATAAAATTATATATTGGGGAAGAGTTTATTTTTAAGGAAGGAATCGTTCCAGGCCTAAATTTAGGGTACCTCCCCGGCATTTGCCAATAATGAGAAGGACGGTCCTGGCAGGATTCGAACCCAGACCTCCCGCTCACGAATCCACGACTTAACGACCTCGGCCGTCCGGGCGGTTTGTACAAAGTGAGCCCTAAGCCTAATAACGAGAGGAAATATATTATTTTTGCTGCTATTATGACATAATTATTATCCTCCCACGTTTTGGTCATCACAGAGCTGTCAACTGGTTCATTTCATTCCACCTTTTTGTTTTCAGTTTACAGAAAACGCTTAACTCTTATGAAGAACGCAACTACTGCCTTGTCTATGGTTTTAAATCTGCTATTCCGAGAGAAAAAAATAAAAAATGTTTGACAGGAAAAACATAAAATAACAACGAATCTATCAGCAATATAGTATGACCTCAAATACTGTAAATATTTTGTGTGAGCTGCTATTGAAGGAAACACTAAAAGAATTGGGTATACAAATAGGAAACAATACAACAGTCACCTTATTGATAAGACGCGTACATTAAGCAAATAAAAAAAATAAATAAAAAGAGAGAACATCAGCTCAAGAGGAAGCCATGAAAGAATATCAGCCTATAGCGAAATGATATTCTATTTCTTACATAAATGTGAGTTTTCTTTTAATTGCAGTCTCTGGAAAAAAAAAAAAAAAAAAAAACTCTTCCATACAAACGCTGCATTATATCCGAACATTTTAAGCATAACATTTTTAAAATTTAACAGAGTAATTATAATTTAATAAAAAAGTTTGAAAATGCAATGTACATATATAGTGTGATCAGGGATGCTTTCACTGCGGCGCGGGATTTTTCCTATGAAAGAGCAGCCCAGTCGTTTGCCTCACCGTGGGTGAGATAGAAATCCCTACTACCACTGTAATAAACAATTTACTATTACTTGTTGACCTTGCTGATATCACAGTCGTAGCGCAGCTGTTCCCGGGTGTGTTGTGTTGTTCGTTTCTTAATAGTATACTGGACTACGATAAACCTGACTTTATACATGAAATACCAAAGAACTAACCGACAGGGAGCGCGTTTATACATTTTTTCCAATAGTACTTTGCCACACCTCACACTGCGAATAGTTCCATGAGAGCAATTCACAATGTGTTTCCACAAGAAAGATTTATTAGTAATTGCATTATTATCTGTGGGGAAAATTAAAAAATATCGTGTAAAGGCAAACTATACAAGAACTGAAAGATAAAAGTCGTCAGGAAATTGTCCGGATATCTCAAAATGAACTATAGCGAGTATTGAAATGTTTCCTAAAGAGATGCCAAAAGAGTGGAGAATAAAGGCGAATGTTTGATAATTTGGCAAGTAATGATACTCTTAAATTGACTGTATGATTGGTTTGTGTTATTGTTTTACCTCCCGCTAAATACAGAGATCCGGCTGGCCGGCCAACTGCAGCTCGCAAGCCCTTAGGCAAGACACTCCGAGGGAAACCAAACTAAACCCACGGTATATTTTACATATATATATATATATATATATATATATATAAAATTAAAATCCAAAATTTCAAGTAGAAAGTAAATGGTCACATTTAAAAGAAAACATTTATTCTTAATATTTTCGTTAATCATATGGAAGTCTTCATTGGTATTCTTCTTCTTTTGCTGTATTTACGTTCCTGCGTGCATTAGATTGTTAGGGTCAGGGAATATTTCGGTACTTCAGTCTTACACAAGGACTGGCCATTTGTGCCTACACCCCCAATGGGGACATCTCTGGGGTAAGGATTGAGATTAGTAAAACTTCATCTGATTCACGGACGTGAACATAGCCCGTAACATATTTCCAGATAGAACACCCCGATACCGGCAGAACTCCCCTTCAAGGAATTTGAATCCTTCCCAAAGGTCGCTTCCATACCAGTCGCCGTAACAGAAACCTTTCGAAAGCAAGTCACCGTCACACCGCAACGATGCATCTTACCCTGGAACTTTGGATCCTGTAAGAGAGCCAACGGAATAAAAAGGTAGAGCGCAACATTCGTGGCTCCATCCCAACTTTAGCGAACAGCAGAAATCCAAAGTGAAGATGGTCAGTACCAGGGGATTTGAACCCGGGACCTCCCGGTTGCGAGTCTCAAACATTATTGCTGAGTTACCCTTATCGGTCTCCATTTGTAAGACTTACACCCCCCGGAACTTACACATCGATGCAAGATGACTGACGAAATGGAAGGTGAATCCGTGGCATATGCTGTTTCTTAAAGTGAGGGCGTGTGTTCATTTTGTCCTTAGCGCATTCTGTGTGTAGCTAACAAGAGCTAGGGATTGGGCTTGAAGGTATGCCGGACAATGTGAGTGTTCAAGATAAAAGATTATACATTAAGAACTTTACGAGGTAACACTCCACAGTGCTTTAAGTGAAGTTTGCGGTGAGTGATACAGTTTCTCATTGGGTTAATCGTTTTCGTGTTCGTCGTGTCAGCATAGACGATGATCCAGTACCAGGAAGGCTGAAGACATCAACAAGTGAACGAAGTAGGAAACCTATGGCAGTTGCTCTTCCGGATGATCATCGAGTGAGAAACTTTAAGAAGTCAGGGGAATTCCACCAAAGTATTTTGAAAGTGATTTATAGAAGGGAATATTTTGTACGCGATGATTTCCTCACTTCTTGACTGCTGAACAGAAATAACGAAATTGTAAACTGCTGAAGATTAGATTCTGGAGGTCAACATTTTTGTGTCCAGTTATCACTATTGATGAAGCCTGGACTAGAGACTTAGAGCTGGAAATCATAGTCCAACGAGTGGAGAAAATAATCTTCCTCACTACTAAAAAGCGCAATTAAAGATCAAGCAAATGTTGATCAATAAGTGACACAGCCGTACATTACCATGATTTCGTGCAAAAATTGCTCAAAATGCAAAAAAACAAACCTGAGTTGCTGATGATAAAGCTCGCTCAAACACCGTGAATGTTGTGGACCAAAAGCTGCGCAAATATGGATGGGAAGTGTTATCTCATCTGCCCTACAGCCCGAACACAAGTTCACCAGACTTTGGCTTACTTTCAGAGTTGAAAAACTCTTGTGCACATCGTTTTCCTTCTCTGAAAGATCTTTCTGCTGCCATTAATGGAGCATTTTGACAGATGAACAGAAGATGTGCTTTGAATGAATAGCACAGCTTCCCAAACATAGATGTCTATCGTTGAGAAGCAGGGAGACTATTTTGAAGTGCTATAAAGAGACACTGTCAGAAAATAAAAGTGTAAGTAAACATTTATTTGCATTAATTGTAACAAGACCATTTTAAATTCTGAGATTATATTTGCGGGGATAGAGAAGCTCAAAGAAAATGTCTGGGAAAGTGGAGTAATATGGAAGAAAGGAATGGAGTTTGAACATGAGTCAAGAACGTATTAAGCTTAACAGCTGGAGAAATTTCTCCAAATGTCTAGTTTCGTACATTCCAGCAGGATTAACTTATCTGTTCACACGATAACAGACATAACATTCCTATCATTGGATGACGTCGGTAGAAAGCACATTCTTGTTTCTCTCCCCTCCCAAGAAAATCGGAGCCAAACATCCGAAGCTTGTCACCGTTTGGGCGGAACTTCTGAGGAACCTGTCGGCCAATAGTGTAATCTTATACCGGTCTGACCGTGTCATGTAGTAGACAGATTGCTGTGTGTATACTTCTGGATATCAGGTTGAGGGAGAGGTGAATTTGAAAACTAGATAATTTATGTGCTCAATGAACTCGAAATCTACGAGCCTTAAAGCTTCTCAAATTTAATTCAAACATGTGTCATATTTTATTATATAGTACATTAAAATGTAAATAGCAAACCGTTCAGTACCAGAATAAAATCTAAATTAAGATTTCTACGGTATGATATCCGTAAAGAATCGTTTGAAATTTGAACAATCTCCGTGAATGGATTGAAGATGTATGGGCCTTTACTGTCACAGTACAGAATCAGGTGCGTCTAGACCAGTGAAACGCAGAGGCGATCAATTAATCGTTTATTCAGACGGCTTTTATATTTGTT
Source organism: Metallyticus violacea (assembly GCA_030762175.1). Taxonomy (NCBI): domain Eukaryota; kingdom Metazoa; phylum Arthropoda; class Insecta; order Mantodea; family Metallyticidae; genus Metallyticus; species Metallyticus violacea. The sequence continues at coordinate 23,003,695 of CM060832.1, read as the reverse complement.
ACAAAACATGTGAAAGGAATTTAAATTAATTCGTTTAGTCATTTAACAACTACACCGAAATACTTCCAGAGACTGTAGAGGGGAATTAGACAAGCAACTTGGATTCTATGTGAAGTGTTATTTTACCACAAGTCATATGTTAGACTAAAGTTTAGAATTAGAACCAAACGGAAGTCTTCGACATACCGTATCGATGTTCTCACCATCTCGGTGCAGTACTCTGCTTGTTTAATTCGCAGGGCAAATTTAAGATGACGATTCCAGTCCCCGATGATGTCGACATTTTCCTGACTTAACTATGAAACCTGGAACTAAAAAATGTCTAGTTGTCTCTTCTGGATGGGCAGTCCGGTGAAGTGGATGAGCTTTCGGTACTTGATCCTTGCTCACAGCTTAGCCCTTTGTACCTACTCGTCTTAAAGTCGCGATTGCCCTGGCATCTCGCAACAGGCTGAAATGCGGTGGGTGCGGTGGAAATGAAAGATCACATCAGTTGGCCTTAAAGGGTACTGAAACACCCTATGTTTGTCCTGAACCTGTGGTTGGAATCAGTATTAGGGGAAAACACCAACTAAGGTGGCAAACCTATCCTGGACATAAACAAGCTAGGAAATTGGTCATAGATCCAAGCAACACTCTTTTCTCATCTCTCCTTAAATTGGGCAAAAGAGCTATAAAGAAAGTATAGTTGAGTTGATAACTGAACCGAGTCACTTCAACCGCCACGGGTCACCGAGATCGTTAAAGCGCGGATTCGAGAGCGGGAGGTCTGGGGTTCCATCCCCACAAGGCCGTTCTTCCTGGCTGAGGCTTTTTTTTACAGGTTTTCCTCAGTCCTCATAAATACCAACTGCCGGGAAGATATCAAACTTAGGCATGGAACGCTTCTTCCTTAAAAAACAAAAAACAAAATCTTTCCCAGTTTATAATTTCATTTCATGTATCATCAGGGTCTACCGCGTGTGATGCCCCAGTAGTTAAAACGGATATCAATCACTATAATAGTAAACCATAGCCTAACATATGGTTTGTGATGTGTTGATTGTTGATTTGGTTTACTTACGGACGCTCTTTAACATTTAAGGTCATCAGCGTTCCATTCAATTCAGGGCGTGAAATGGCCAGTAAATTTTGCACAGAGGCCTCTTCTTTCAGGCTTGAGGTTCTTTTTCGTGTCATATATCTACGACAAGGGACCCAAGACTTGATTTCCCTTCCGAAGGAAGATTTTAACATCTGACAAAATCCTTGGACCCTGGCCAGTAGTGAGCCCGCCATCTTGGGTATAGGAGGCAAATATGGTTGCTAAGATCACCAGGGCCGACACAGCTTGTGTGAAAATCCTCATTTTATATAAATTAACCTTAATAGTGTCCTTAACTGCAGCCTGGCCACAAGTACTTTAATGATTTCAAGTCGATTCTGGACGGTTTGAATTTGAATTTGAGTGGAATAAAATAAGTTAGCTAGTTGTACGATGAAAATAATGTTTCGTGTAAAATTACATTATCTAATATTACGGCATTACCCTTTTTCGTAGCTCCTCAGTTACATTTTGTTTTTCTTGATATATCATTTTGAAACAATTTATCACCAAAACACACATATTACATGAATTACTCATAAGTTTTTATAGAAGTATTCTCTTCAAATTCAAACAAAAATAGCAATCGCACCTGCGTGCTCAAGTGGTAATGTTTATGGTTACAGATCCGGGGGTCCTTGGTTCGATTCAGGCCAGCTTCAGCTGTCTGGGGTTTTTCCTTGCCCTAGGAAGATGAATGAAAGAAGACCAATGCAGTGAAAGCGACAAAAATAAAATATAAAAAACAATAATGTCAATGTAAGCTTCCAGGCACCAACAAAACAAATGATGTAGGAATAATTTAATCCTCTTTAAGATTAAAAATCAAAAGGTAAGAAAATAATTTGAAATTTTAAAATAGGATTTGTAGGACGAAAGATCGTGAAACAAAAGTTCGTTACGCGGGAGCTGCGTAAACGCCTGCGAATTCCTCAGTAGTGGAATTTGTGAAGGGTTTATTACAGAGTGCTAGAGCAGAGAAACAGGTGCCGCTAGAGCGCTTTTTAAATGCTGGTTTTCAGGTAAGCTCCAACTTCTAATGGTCAAATTTCTCTTTTTTTTTTCAGAAACTATTTCTTATTTTATATAATGACATATACGAGTTTCGTTGCGAAAAAACAAACATTATGCCCGGTAATTTTTACTTTAGGTAAAAACGATCCAATTTTGCTGCTCAACGAACTCGATGACTCGTTTGGAAATTGATCATTATATGCCGAGTTTAGTTGATAAAAAACAAAAATTGCGGCAGCTAGAGCGTTAACACTTATACACACAAATATATAATTTTTTCATTGTCATTTTCGATACCTGGTAGGTAGGATCGATGAAGATTTGAAGACTTTTTTCAAAAATAGTTTCATGGCTAAAACCGCAATATTCCTTCCGAATTCACTAAAACGAGAAGCATTTTATTAGGGCCGCTACGAGTGGCCGAGGCCGTTAAGGCGCGAACTCGTGAGCGGGAGGTCTGGGGTTCGGATCCCGCCAAGACCGTCCTCTCTGACTGAGGTTTTTTCTAGGTTTTCTTCAGTCCTGATAAATAGCAAATGCCGGGGAGGTACCCTAAACTTAAGCCTGGAACATATCCTTCCTTAAAAAATCCTTTCCCAATATATCATTTCATCTCATGTATCATCAGTGTCCACCGCCTGTGATGCCTCTGTAGCAAAAACAGGCGTTAAACACCATTAAAAAAATCTTTATTAGGATCACTTATGCTGGGCGAGATAAGCTATGTCAATAAAGTAATCGAGGAGGTGGCTCAGGCGATAACTCTGTTGCCTCAGAGAGAAAGAGGAGGATGGGAGATTTGTTTCATGTTGGCAGCACTGGATAGAGCGTGTCTTGATTAGTAACAGTAGCGGAAGTTAGTGCGCGGCTCCCTTTGTTGCAGCTGTACCAAATTTTAATTGTGTTGTGCGTTCGCTGGCTATGATGGACGTGACTCAAGAATATTTTCGTGCGATGATTTTTTACAATTTTTATAAGTGCGGTCTCTGCCAACAAGAATAGCTGGGAAAACAACAGAGAGCTTTTGCGGACTGTGCTCCTTCACTGGTAGCAGGGTTTAGAACAGAAAGAACAGCTTTGGAAGAAGAGAAACACATGGGGCATCTAGCAGCAGTAGTCGCCGATGAAAACATCGCTCGTGTAGAAGCCATAGTGAAGAACAATATATAAGTGACTTATAACCAAATAGGGAAGTTTCTAAACATTCATTCGCCACAGGTATTAGTAACCTGGCAGCTCACGACATGTCCACGATACATTCACAAATGACGAGACTGGGATGCGATCTGGAATTAAAGAGGTAGTCAGAGACCTGGGACAACTTCCCCCTCCTCCTAGTGAAAGTAAGCAATGTCAAAATGTACCAAGGCCGAATGATGGTTGGCAGTTTTTCTCAGCAAGTGCCCATGCTGCAACCATTCCACTCCAAGGCGAAAAAAAGTCAAAGAAGACTGAAGTTTGGGTTATGAGGGCTACTCCATTACGAAAATGCCTCTGCTTTGATAACAATACAAAAATCTGAGGTGACACCCGTACTGTTTAGATCTGTTCCATAGTGGATTTTTCCTTTTACAACTTTCAAGAAAAACTGATGGACCATCAGTTTCAGAGTCCATTGATAATTTGGTTTATTTACGGACGCCCTCTAACATCTCAGATCATCAGAGTCCCATTGAATTCAAGGCGTGAAACGGCCGAAAATTTTGCTCAGAGGTCTCTTCTTTCAGGCTTGAGATTTTTTTTACATGCAGTACATCTACGACATGAGACCCAAGGCTTTATTTCCCTTCCGAAGGAAGTCATATTTAGGATTTTTTACGCTTGAAAAATCCATCGATCCTGGCCGAGATCGAACCCGCGGTCTTGGGTTTACGAGGAAAGTATGTTATCACTACACCACCAGGATGGACTAAAAAAGGAAATAGGGGTGCAATATTTGTAGAATATAGTAGTTGCACTCCAACGAAGAAGGATAATGGTTTCACGAACCACCTTAGCAGTATATGATTTTTCATTATCTTGCAAGAGAATAGCACTTTTGCAACTCATGAGTGTTGTAGCCTTTCAGCATTTTTAGACGTTAGAATACACAACGACGTTACTTGTTTGACCGGCTGGCACCAAACGTTCGCACCAAACAGAGTAGAACCTTCATTTGGTGCAGTGGTGTTCAGGTTTTGGGGATAGATTCATGGGTTTACTTCACTTTGTATGTCAGCATCCCATAAAGAAAGATATATACTTCTGACAACAATACAAAACGGGGGCTGGAGCTCGCGCCGTCTTCTGAGACATTGTCAACTCGTGTGGAACCCAGTGACCCAGTTTATATACAGTGTGTCCGTAAAGTCATGGTGTAGTTTTGAACAGCCATACAAAAGCAACGAAACAAGACAGAAATTTGAAACCTTTATCAAATGAGACAAAATCTTTCCAAATTTGTGTGACTGTTCAGATGTGGCTCCGTGTGTTGCCCTACTCAAATCTAAACAATATTCTAATTCATTCTACACAAGACTAAGGACATCAGGCGCAACAGAGTGAATAACGTCTCTGATTCTCTCTTTTAAAAGGTCAATGCCGTTTAAACGAACACTGCAAAAAAATTGCTTGACATAGCCCCACAAGTAAAAGTCTAAAGGCGTTAGGTTCGGTGACCGTGGTGTCCATACCTTTCGTCCACCCCTTCCTATCAACCTCTGGGGAAATGTGGTATCCAGAAACAAACGAACAATTTTGGTCTCAACACTGAACATAATCACAGCAAACTCTAAGCAGTTGGGCGGATAACGTGTAACAATTGCAGTTTGTAACCCCCCGAAATTGGAGACGTTTCTTTAAAACTTTATAAACTTCAGGCTTATATTTCGAGAACAGGTATGCATCGACTTCTTGGGGCTCCTTATCTGTATCTCGTACAGCTTCAACAGACTCGTCACTAACCGAAGATCTACCTGAACGTTTTTGGTCCAATATTCCTCCAGTTTCCTTCAGCTGCTTATCCCACCGGTGAATGTACATGCGGCGACATTCACGACCTACACATGTCACGGATTTAAATTTTGTCATCCACAGGGCACATTGAAATTTCTTTTGCACCGTCCATTCTTGACTAAATGATTTGATACGCTTCACTGTTGTGTTGTGCCATTACCTGCGCGCGCACAAAAATGAAATTTATGCTTCAGAAACTTGGCATCTCTTCAATATATCGTAGGTTCATCCTGTTTAGCCATAATAAGTGTTCAAAACTGCACCATGACCTTACGGGCACACTGTATTTTTCCTAGCTGATGGTGAGGGAGCCATATAGTTTCTGCAGTGACGTTTAACTGCTATGATATGTCCTCATAAATCTGCTTGTTGTTCTCCTCAGCAGTCGCTAAAAGAACCTTGTTATTGCTGTTAGTCTTTCTGACCTGACTTATCCTTGAGGGTTTTGTTGTTTCCTGGAATTTGGCGAAACATCAGCACCAATTTGTGGCATGTTTTCCTCACCGCTGCATTGTTCTCCACAGCATATAATAAAGTTTGGGATGACCGATTTTCTCGGAATATTGGTTGATATTCAGAAAACTTGAATCTACCAGTTTAACAGGTTAACTCTCGGCTTGATATTTGAGCAACGGAAAAAACTATCAGAATTTTTTGGTCAATCGTATTTCATGCAACACAGAGGAGTATTTTGTTCAGGACGGTGAACAGTAAATTCGGTTTATCTTGTGCACGGGAAAAACAGCCATCCAGCAATAAGACGAACAAACTACAGATTTTGCCTACATCCCAATTCCTACAAAATAATGCTTGGCCACATACCGCTGCTACCGTGCTCGAGGTAGACTGTTCATCTTCATCAGGGCCGAAGCGTCCATTTAGGCTGTAAGACTGAGTATACCAAAAATTAGCGTGTGAGCGCGTTTGTGTTAATTTTATTCACTAATTGAAATCCCCTTATTTGAACTAATAGGATGTCTGTAACATAAATAGCCTGCATCGAGTAGATAGTAATGAAGTTTCATGTCTCTTTCTGGAAGAGATGAAAGATATATTTTATTGATTTTTATTGAATTCAAAAAGGAATGTAGCTTTGCGGTTGTATCCATGAAAAGATTTAAGATTTTTTATTTATCAAATACCATTGATCCTACTTACTAGGTATCAAAAATGACAATGAAAAATGGTTCTTTCATATATGTGTGTGTATGAGTGTTAACGCTCTAGCGCCCGCAATTTTTATTTTTTCACAACGAAATTCGGCATATAACGATTACTTAACAAACGATTAGTCAAGTGTCCGAAAAATGTAAAAAAAAAAAACGCTGTAACAATTGCAAAATTGTTTCAAACGAAATTCGCTTTTTGCCTTGAAATAAAACAATAAAAATAATTTCTGGAAATCAGTGAAATCATATTGTTCGGAGTCTACCTAAAACCCAACATTTAAAAATCGCTCTAGTGGAATAAATATTTGTTTTTTTTTCGTAATAAAACTCGGTATGTAACATTTAAATAAAATAAGAAAAATAGATTCTTAAAATCAAGGAAATCAGGCTATTAGAAGTGAGGGTTTATCTGAAATCCAACAGTTAAAAAAAGTTATAGCGGCAATAATGTTTATTCGCTTTCTTACAAGAAAACTCAATCAATTTGATTTAAATGAAAAAAGAAAAAAAAACTTCTGAAAATTAGGAAAATAGGTCCATTTTGAGTAGCGGTATAACCTGAAAACTGAAATCTAAAAGCTCTAGCAATTAATCTTTTCTCAATTGTTTCAAAATAAAAGGACAAATTAACTCAGCATAAAACTGTATTTATAACAATGCATGTGCATTATATTTAACAAAAGTATCGTCGTGAAGATAGCAAATGTGAAATATTAATGCAATATATATATTAATGAGAATGATATTTGTTTGTAAGGGCGCTCTTTATAACCTTCAGAAAATGTTTGCGTTACATGTTTTTAATACAGTAACATTTAAATTAAATTTCAAAGCCAATGAAAATTTCTGCAACTTTCGAATGTTTTTATTTGCTTAGAACAATGTAATTGTTTTTAAATTATAGCATGTTTTTGTTTTATTCAAACATATGAACATCTTAAATACAGAATGTAACTTGAAACTTTCTGTTATTTCCCACTATTTTAGTGAATGTAAAATGATGTCAAGGGCTCAGTTCATAAACATGGTTACATTTAAAAATGTTTAAAAATACTTACGCAGTATAATTTTGTCTATCTTTGGTTATACATTTCATTTAATTAACAGTATATAATTAATTTTATAGTTTAATTTCAATAATAATAAATAATAATAATAATAATAATAATAATAATAATAATAATAATAATAATAATAATAACAGTCATTCTAAAAACGTGGTTTCTCTTTTGTAATACTTATAGTTTCAGGAATTCTAATTTTGTTCCCCAAGTTATTCAAAATGCCAAGGAAATCTCTTAGTTTACACAGTTCCTGCGCGATGAAATATTTGTTAATGTATACTTGTCTACCTTACTATGTTAACCTTCTTCTGGGATTTTGAAATCTAACAGGACTGGGATGCAGACGGTATCAATTTAACACATAGCATTTCTCTGCTTTTAGTTGTATTGTGGTCATATGGAATGGTATAATTATTTACTTTTAACAGTAAACACTATTACTATAGCTTACTATTTTTACACTAATCATTAAACTCCCTTAATCGAATTTTTAGTTTACATGGGACTGTATGATGGTTGGTATCCCTTCATTTGTAACTGTTTTCCCTCTATCTAAGTAATTGTCAACTACAGCGAAATGGCTTTAGAATTATAGAGAAAATGGAAGTAAAAAGTTCAGTGAATTGTAAAGAATTATATTCAGGAGTGACAGATGTGTTTCCACAAAAAATGACAGGGTGACCTATGGGATACGAGCGATTTTTAATATTGCATGTAATTCTATGTAACTGTTATTTACATTTTTATAATCATATGCCATAATTTTTTCATTAAATAATTTATATTTCCTGGCAATTTTAGCATAATAGTTATTTATGTAACTAGTGTATAATGTTGATAATTGTGACACAAATGAATGTTTAGAGCGTTCACTTCCACTTACGCGCTAATTTTTCACGAGTGTTCAGAATGAAAAGTAAACACCCGTTGCATACAAATTTTTTATGCAAATTTAGTATTGAAATATTTATAAAGTTTTAAAAAATTGCAAAATATCATTTTTTGTTTAATTAAGAACGCGCTTTAACATCTCAGGTCATCAGCGTCCCATTCAATTCAAGGCGTGAAACGACCGACAAATTTTGCTGATAGGCCTCTTCTTTAAGGCTTGAGGTGATTTTACGTGCCGTAAATGTACGACACGGGACCCATTTCCCACTTCACTTCCCTTCCGAAGGAAGCCATACTTAGGATTTTTACGCCCGAAAACAATTAATCGGTCCTGGCTGAATTTGAACCCACGATCTTGAGTTTAGAAAGCAAGTATGGTTAACACTACACCACTAGGACCAACACAAAATGTGATGTTATGATGCAGTAGATGTGACGTATTTGCATAGTTTCTTAGTATCTAAACGTTTCTATGACTATTTTATTTTGTTTTTGTTTTGAAGAATTCAAATGGAAATGGATGCTAATTCCGCAATGTTTAATACTGATATCATTCCAGAAGAAATTATAAAGGATACCGAGATAGCTTTGTTAATTCTTCAAAAAAAAATATCGAAAAGTGTGTATGAAAAGTAGTATATATAATATAAATTATAAATACTATAAACAATGTAACTGAAATAACAAAAACTAGAGAAGTAGAAAAGGATAAAGCACTTAGCTTATTTAAGTATTTAATCCTTTTTCTACCTCTCTATTATATATGCATATCTTTTATAGCGCTATGAGTGGCCGAGGTCTTTGAGGCGCTACTTTTGAGCGGAAGGTGTGGGATTCGAATCCCACCAGGACCGTCCTCCCTAACTGAGGTTTTTACCAGGTTTTCCTCAGTCCTAAATGGCAAACACCAGGGAGGTACCCTAAAATTATAGTTGACTTATTTGGTAAGTTTAATATAAAGAATTAGGCAAAATTATGGTTCGCCTATTTATTAAACCTCATTAAGAATTCTTATTCGCACTGAACTAGCCAACCAGGATCTCACGTCTTTATTATAATTTGCTTCATAGTTAAACCAATTATAATAGGTGGCTTCGGGAATGGATTAATCCCTTTAATATTTGGAAGCCCAGATATAGCTTTCCCGGTCTGGAACCCTTCCTTCCTTAAAAAAATCCTTTACTAGTTTATCATTTCATCTCATGTATCATCAGTGTCACCGCCTGTGATGCCTCAGTAATTAAAACACTATGTATAAAAAAGGAAAATGACAAGTTCTGTATATGGAGAAGAGAGAAACATGTGAGTTCAGCTAAGGAAAAAATCCTGTTGGCATATTTTTCAGAACTGGTAAATATATAGTATAACACTTATTGATTATTAATATAATAAATAATTTAAAATTTAGGTTCATATATTTTGTTTATTTTTTCCAGTCGAAAATCTGCATGTCTTCGACGCTCTGGTGTGTGTGTATTCGAGAGTTAAATGTACTTATATGAATGTGAAAGAAATTTGGACGTTTCGTTTTTGTTTAATAAAATGATGGAATACTTCGTGGAGCACTAGTTGCTAGGTAGCCAGTGTCAGAATTAGGATAATTATAGCGTCATAAGAATCGTGTTTTAATCCCAGGATTGCATAAATGATATTTTTCATTATTTCCGAAGCCTCGTCACTGATCTACCTCTGGGAGCTTGCCTCGGCGGATTTTCATGCATTTGGACCCTTGCAGGAAATTTTTGGATAGGAAAGAGTTCACTAGCGATGAAAAAGACCTGCAACGTGTTAAAACAGTAAAATTTAAGGAGCTAAATTGATGTTATCCGTTTATTTTTATCCAACTGTGATTTAACATTGAAGTTAATAATGAATATTAGCGTTTCTCGCCTCTGTGTTGAGAGAAAGCTTGAGAAAATACCCCACACAGGGATTATAACGAGAATCAAACCCAGATACGTTGGCCTTCGTAGTGGCAGAGACTTCCTCCTAGGTCAAGAACGTGGCAGCAAGAGTGGGGCGTTGCTCGAACCCGTAACCTTCGGGAATAAGGCCAGTAAGAGTTGGTGCAGAGCGGAATATAAACACACCATAACAAGCAGAGAAAGTTATCTACCGGCTACACATATCTCAGTATGTCGGAATCTGGCACTGTGCTAGAAAAACTGCTGTCATTTGCCACCGCCAAAATACTCGGTCATGTTTTCACTCTGCAAGGGAGCACCACTTTTCACCAATTACACGGTCTTGTAACCAGTTTGGGCTCTTAATTTGGTCATTTAATTTGCAATATTTTATATTTAAGGGAACAAATAAGGCAATATATCTTAAAGAAATCCAACGCTTTCATCGATCAAAAGAGAGAGGGAGTTGTTCAGTAAAAGTCTCATATGCCGAAATGTTTTGCAGCTTAAAGAGAATTCATACGGATAATATTTTAATTTTCAGCATTATGCGCAGTTAGAAGTCGTTCTGATTTATAACTTCATTATCTTTTTTAATTCATTTCTCTGCTCTTTATGCTCTCTCGTTTCTATTTGTCTTTTCTCTGCTTTTGCCACTCCCCCTTCACTCTTATTTCCTTTTTCCTCCATTCTCTCCTGTCATTTAATTTTTCCTTATTCCGTCTCTTATTTCATCTCTTTCCCCTCTATCTTACTCTTCTGTCACTTATTTTTCTTCTTTTGTTTCTCTTCCTCCGCTTTATTCTTATTTTCTTTCTCTGCTTCTTCTCTAATCATGTTCTTTTCTTCTTTCCTCTTCATAATATTTTCTACTTCTCTCATCTAATCTCCTCTTTCTCTTTTCACCTTCCCTTCTATTACCCCCTTACCCTTTTCTCTGCTCTTTCTAATTTTACCCATCTGCTTATTTTCTATCTCCCCGCTCTTATAACTTTTCTTCTCGTCTCTTTGTCCTGTTTTCTCATATCCACTCCTTAATTTCTTTTTTCCTCTTTCTTTTTTACCTCCACTCTCTTATTTGATGATCATCCAAATCTCATCTTGACTTCTTCTCTCAGCTCTCTTACTTTTTATATTCTTGCTTCTTTTCTTCTGTAATTCTTTCGTTTCTTTCATTCCTTTTCTTCTGTGTTCGTCTCTTATTTCGTTTCTCTCACTCTTCTTTTCTCTTGCCTTAACTTTAAAATTACCTCCTTTTCACTCTCTTCTTTAATTCTTTCTTTTTATTTCCTTTTCTCTTATTTCCTCTTTCTCCTTTTCTCTCTTTTATGTTCTTCTGTCCTATCCAATTTAGTTTCTCTGTTTCCTCTTTTTCTTCCATTTTCTTATTCCTACACTCTTTTTCTCTTCACCTTCCTTCCTTCCTTCCTTCCTTCCTTCCTTCCTTCCTTCCTTCCTTCCTTCCGTCGTAAATGTTTCTTTCCCCACGTCTTCTCTTCTATGCTTTGTTACTTCCTTTGCTCACATTTCGCATACCCTGTCTTTTATTTCATAATTTTTTATTGTCTTCAAATCTTAAATTACTCCTTCCTCCCTCTATTCTGTCACGGCCCGCTCCTCTTTCTTATTATAATTTTTCCTTCTTTTTTTCTCTCTTTTTTTATCCTTTAGTATTATTTTTTCCAATATTTTTGTTTACCCAAAAGAACGAAGGTTATTGTTTGCTGTTGTTATCAAAGCCAAGCACTTGTTAACACATATGATTGTGGAGAGGGAGGAAGATTTCCGGGTGGTTCACCCTACAGGCTGGTACTGTCACGTAACGGATTGGAAAGTGCTCCAGTTTTGTTAACAAAACACCTTGCGGTCACCACCTCTCCCCTCTCCTCCGGATTACCCATTAGCTCGTAATACGCATTACATTACCATGGCTCATGACTAGCATTTCTTTCCTTTTGTTGCTCTAGGGGAATGAGGGGAGAAACGCTCTCGCTGACTGGGTAATATACTTGTAAACTAATGAGTCATATCTTCTAGACGATTATATTGGTTATGTAGACCAGAAGCGCATAAGTTTCCTTGTGGTGGACCAGATAATTTGACCAATCGAACCTATGCCTTCTTCATAATGCTGCTGATTAATAATTTGCTTTCATACTAACAACGATAAAGAATAGAATAAGTAAAAAAACACCCGAAACAAACTTAATCTTAGCTAACCAGACCGGATTTTCTACTTCTGGGATCAACATTTGTCATTATGAGGCAGGGTTAACGCTGTAACAGGTCCACCTTGAAAAGATTCTTTTGGAATATACAATAAACAAGAGTCACTTAATGAGTACGTGAACGTTTTGATCTCTTGGTCGTCATATGCAGAGAGAAAAAATAGTTGCTTTAAATTAAAATATACTTTTTCACGTCTCATTAATGACGTTAGTACAAAGAAGTAAAATTTCCCATTAGAACCTCTTACATTCTCCTCGCAAATGCCGATGGAATTGGTTTATTATTCCAGTTGATTTTCTCCATAGCAGCTGTAATACAGAAGGGTCCAATAAATGTATATACTGTCTGACCATCATTTACTTGTAATGAATTGAGATACAAGTCTCAAATTTAGTGAAGATGTAACTTAATGTTCAATTTATTGAAATCACTTGAGACCATCAGCAGTCAAACACAGTCAATGCCGCCGAACAGTGGCACGAACAACATTCTGTAAGTATCCAGTAGTATTGCTGCACACGAAAAGTCAATATGCCTAGGGCAGCCAGTTTAGGTGACTTTGCCAGATACACAACATCTTTTAGGGACCCCTAGAGGTAAAAGTATAGAGGCGTTAGGTCTGGGGACCGTGCTGCATAATCAATAGCACCTCTTTGGTCTTTCCATCGTCCAGGGAGAGTTTCATCAAGGTGCTCTCTGATGTCTCCTTGGTAGTGAGCTGGGGCACCCCCTTGTTGCAGATAAAACTCTCGGAATTGCACGTTAAATCGATGTCTACAACTTGCGAAAATAAACCGGTTCCTTTAAGGAACAGTTCCATCAACCCCCGAGAAGACAATTTGTCCCGAATACGCGCAATTGTAAGATGTGGCTGTACTCGAAACCCCTTTCTCCACTGTCACTGCTTTCAACTTGAAGTACCACTTAAGTATCACCTTCCCTTCTTCGAAGCATTGCATTCGTCATTTTGCATAGCTGTTCTCGTCACCTAAACAAACATTACAAACTTTCCAATCCAAGGCCACCTAAATCCTAGACACTAAACTACACCTTCATCAAATTTGTAGACTTGTATCTGAATTCATTACAAGGTTATTGATGATAAAACAGTAAACACATTTTTGACCTCTCTGTATATTTTTAGTACACTCTCTGAAAAATAATTGCTTGAGGACATACAGCAGTTCGAAGAATTTACCTTCAAGGAACTGTTAAACAGAACGTGTCATTAGGGCCGGTCGGTAGATTCAAGCTGGTAACGCGGTGCACGGGACTCAGAAAGTGCGTAGCAATTATTGTCGCCTAAGTATTTCCTTACTGGCCACCCTATGCATTTGCTTGGAGAAGCTTATTTAAGTCAAACATAGCGTGAAGCTCAAAAATGAATGCACAGCAAGATTAAACTTTTAACTAAAGGACTTTCACCTAGTGGTGTTACACAACACCTGGACGATGTATATAAAGAATCTTCCCCTTCACATTCAACTCCGAAGGAGTGGTCAAAATTATTTCGTTTGGTTGGAGAGCTAATGCAAAGAGATGGAAGAAGATCACAGTCCAAAGTCAACAGTCCACGATGCTCATGGCGATTTTTTTTGGCAATGTAGATTTCTGTTGATAGACTTCAAAAAGAAATATAAATGGGAGCTACTATGTGAGGAAAAGAGAGGTGGAATGTTAATTCAAGGAGTTCAACAGCTGATGTGAACACTTGTGACTTCTAGGAGCTGGATCATCCACCTTACAGCCCATATCTTGTTTTCAAAAGTGAAATCAGATCTTCGAGGGCAGGAATTCATTAACGATAGTGGGTTGCTTTCCAGTATTTTGAAGACAAAGTTTTGAACTTAATATTGTAAGTGATATTGACTTCACTGTTTTCATAATTAATTCACAAGTAGTTAACTAAAGTAATCTCATATACACTCAGCGGCAGAAAAAGCGAAATAGCAAGCTGGTTTTGTTTTAAACAACATTAAACTTGTGCTTCAAGCTTTGTATACCTAAGGCCAACTGTTACATTAGAGCAATGCAATGCCTAATGCTTAATCAAAAGCTTTAATCCTTTCTTTGGAACATTTTTATTGGATTCTGATTAACATGCCGTTAATTTTGTACTTAAGAAGGCTTTTTACAGCAATCACCGCAAAAGAATTCAGGCTTGTGTAGCTATTAGTCTCAAGTCAGTTTTAACTTTCGAAATGACTCTTAGAGCTGAAGATGTAGCAAGGGCCGTGGCATTAGTGGAGAATGGATCTTATTTCAATGTACGCAGGACTATCCAGAGGTATCCACACCAGGATGCCTGATTCTGTACCTCTGATCGCTTGCAAGTTCTTCGCTATCGGCATGCGACATCGGTGGAGGCCAGGAATAATTTGCAGCAAGTACGGTATGTTAACATCAGTGATAGGACAGTTACAAGGAGGCTGTGCAAAGTGAATATAAAGTCCAGCAGAACTGTAAAAGGACCATTGCTGACCAAGGAACACCATATCTGTCGGATGCAGTTTGCTCGCACCGATCAAAACTGGACTGTGCAGCAATGGAGCACGGATGAGAGCAAGTTCTGTTTGAACGCAACAGATAGGAGAGAGAGAGTTTGGACAAGCCCAGGGGAACGTTATGCACCCTGCACTTTCTCTTCAAGGACACTTAATATAGTTTCAGTATTGGTTTTGGCAGGGATCAGCATTGAAGCATGAACAGAACCGGTGTTTATCGAGAATGGGTCACTGCCAGTTCATCGGTACATCGAGAAGATTCTTGTTGATCATGTAGTGCCTTTTGCATCCGTTATTGACGACATTATCCTTATGCATGATAACGTTCGTCCACACATTGCTCGGCGTGTTTCTGAGTTTCTCGAGATTGAACGTATGGTATGGCCAGCACGCAGTGAGACCTGAACCCAATAAAACATGACAGGGACATGCCTAGAAGCTACTGATCGATTCCCTGACTCACTGGCAGATCTTCGGGCTGCACTTCAAGCGGAATGGGAACTGATACCACAAGAGGAGAATGCAGATATCCGGAGCATGCCTGACAGATTCGCAGCTGTAATTAGAGCTACAGGTGGCAGCACTCGATACTGAGACCATGGTTATATTACTCAAATAGCTAGAGAACCACAGCGCTAGTAAAAGTGTCAACTTCCAACATTTTAAAAAGTTCTGATTATTGTAATGTTTGACCATGTTTTAAGATATTTCTGCATTATAATTAATAAGATAGAATTTGCGCTTAAAATATTCCTTATGTTTTATTTGGATGATAAATCATTGTTAAATAATTGTTGAGGAAATTATCCCTTTAATATTTATCTTCGTTTCTTAATGGAAGATTTTTATTTTAAAATGTGTTTATAAATTAAGTTTTTCGCTTTTTTTCTACTTAGTGTGTATATTAATGTTAATTTAAGATATGTGACAAATCAACAGTGTAGATGCCATAATTTGAATTCTTGTCTATGTCTTATAACATTAATTGTATTAATTAAAGCTATTTCAGTAAAGGAGAATACCATTTATGATAAAAGATTCTATCTTGTTATTCTAACTTAGTCTGGCTGGGTAACTATGGACCGCCTCCATAAAGTGCAAGTCATTGAGAGCCAGCAGGCCTTCTGTTTACATCGTTGAAGGTATTTGCATATAAATTGGTAAAGTTATCATTATATCATAATTATTTTATAGACTATATTTTGGGGCCTGTAGCAAGAACATTATTATGTATTGTTTATTAATTGATTTATATGTCTAAATACAAAGAACTTTAATAAAAACAATGAAGATGGTCATGAATAACGCATATCACCCTGTGAGGCAGTTGTTTGGAACTTGTGTGATTTATCCCATTTTACCAATTCAGCTTTCCTCAAATATCTCCGTAATTATTGACAACATTTCGTATACTACGTTTTATTAATGTCTGTTATTTTGACGTCATTTTTCGCTATAGCAGTTTCAATTGGTTTATTAGTAATATGGGTGAGAAACTGGCTTCTATAATTATGAGAAACAGGATTTTAAACAACAAATAATGATTAAATATTTAAGCTTCATTTTATTTCCTGCTTACACTTTTATCAGTTAATAATATATGCTAGTGTATTTTATTCTCTAGGGATATATACATTAATAAATAAAGAGAAAACGTTATAAGCAGTACCCGGAAGTTCAGACACTTATTTTGGTTAAAATAAGCAGGCACGCACTTAAAATACTGAAAAAGCCAGCATAATTTAAATGGGCATTTATTAAAAGTGAAAACACAGAGTAATATCACTTGTTATTGATGAAAATAGGCATCTAAAATAGTTAATAATTTCTTTATCACATAATCAAAGTACTTAAGCAACAACAATATGTTTTCAAGGTATCATAGTCAGCCCTTTGTCAGAGAGAATATTTTTCATAATGGAAAAAGAACGTTCTACTTCCACTGCAGTGAGTGGAGCATATTTAAAACAAGCTATTTCAGAAGAGCTCATACCAGTTACAACAGAACATTCACCTTTCAGTACATCATGGAAATGATGATCAAAACAAAGTAAAGTAGTTTTGAACACTCCTGGCAAACGAGCAAAAGATGCGCAGTGGTTTCTGATCGATTCATTTTCTGTTTATGCGTTTATAGGGGAATCAGGTCAGTATCTCTCTTACTTCCGTACTGAACACATTGTAGAGACGGTTTATTGCACAGCTGTACTGCTCTCATCTTTCTCACTTGCAATTGTTTGTTACATTTATGCAGCTGAGAAGTTATTTCCAATACAAATTTCCTACTCGCCAGGTTTCTCAAAACCATTCGCCAGGACTATTCAAAACTACAGTACTTCTCTCATCCTCTCTATTTCCTGGTATTTGTATACCGATGGTAACCGTGAATTCTTTTCACTAATGAAGATTCAGCTATTTAAAGAGCTTAAGTGAATGGGTTGAGGAGAAACTTTTTGACTGCATGAAAAGAAATAATTGTATAACAGGATGTTCAATAGATATTTAAAGAGGTGAATATACCATTTAATTTCTTCAATATATTGAATTATTTGTGAGCTTTTTAAAATGCGTAAATAATCACACAAAATCCATAAACTTCGAAAACAGTCCACAAATTTTTATTAAACCTTAAAATAAGCAAAAACGGACTCCTACCAACAGGAAATGTACGGAAGCATATTCATTTCTATCTGACTCTTCTGACAGATAGAAAAGGCATTTTGCCTAACTTCCGGGAGATGAGTGAAATGAATTGAATTCATTGGTTTCGTTTATGTAATGTGTAGGGAAGCATATTATTATAATTAATGGAAAATATACGCAATTGCTATTTAATATACCACGAAAATGACTCTATAATGTTGTAAAATTCATATTAAAATTATGACACCGTGGCTGTAATTATATAGGTATTAATTGAATTAAATTATATGAAAATAGTTCCATGACTCATCCTTTAATGCTTGTACACAAGGTAACCCCCAATAAATCAATCTTTAAATATATTCTTGACATTTCACTGATATTTTTACTCCTCTTTCTCTATAATACTAGTGAAATACCTTGCCGTTCCGCTGCATCTGACAATTACGTAGAAAGATAGGGAAAACATTATAAATGAAGCTACCAACCTACTATACGGTCCGCGGTCTTGCGTAAATTAAAAACGCTATTAAGGAACCTTAAGAGTAAATTGTAAAAATAACAAGTCATAGTAAATGGTTTTTAGTGTTAAAATAAATATTTATATCATTTCGCGTTGCTATAATACAGCCAAAAATTAAATTGATACTGCTTGTATACCGGTTTTTCTGTTGGGATTTACGTTCTATAAAATGTCAGACATAATCAACTGGATATGCCCAAGGCCTGCCTCTACAGTAATGAAACTTCATGAAAGACTTACCTCTTCCTGACACGTGAAAAGTCACTACTAGGCCTGAGGAAGGCAGTTTGAGCTTTCGACAGTGTTATTGATGTTCGGTTATCTACGTCACAGAGAGCACACTATTTCAAATATGGAAATATTTGAAATAATTAATAACGGTGCACATACAATAGTCAATGAACTAATTTTGGATGAGCTCAGAAGTACAATGTTAATGAACACTTCGTTCCTGTACACATTCTCACGTGAAGAGTACAGAATGCAGAAACAAGTGGAGCTTTTTTGACTGGTCGCATTTCCCCTAATTGCTAAAAGCCCTTCAAATCTTAAATTTAAACACTTCATTATCTTGGGGACATTCAACTCATCTTTGTCTATCTGAACATATGGTGGAGAAGGATCGCACAAGCCACGCGAGCCGTGGTGCTGGAGAGATGCCACAGTAGCATTGCCCGTTACACAAACAGAACACTTTCACAGATTGCGTGCCTGGAGTACCGATATATTGTGCGTGCCTACATGCCTATTGTCTCAACGGTCGGCTTTTGTTTCGTGCTAAGGATGCTGCAAAATGCAAAAAAATTCTTTCTTTGTGACTAACAAACCGCTAATTCTGTATGTCACTCTCCAAGTGGAAAAATGCACGCTTTTCTTGAAACAAGAAACAAGAAACACGCAATCATTACACAACCTTACATGTAAGTTATTAAAAAACCAGGCGGTAAGCTGTATACAGAGGGTTACTTGCAATGTGTGGAATTATGTTTAGAAGTTCGTAATTAAACCAGCGGAATCGAATATAACTTTGACAATGTGAAATGATATGCATGTAGCTAATGTACTGCAATATGCTCTCTTGCCTTCCACTTTCACTTAAAACTACTTTGGGAAAGGTATATTATTGCCCTTTTGTTGCAAAACACACCAATTCCTATACAACAATGTAAAGGCATGGGTTTCATTGTGTCTAAGAACGGTATGTAATGTGAACTTAACAAAAAAGATAAGGCGCCTACTCCAGAAGGAAAGAAACAGGCAAATTCAAGACTAGCCACCAGATGAACCACAAGATAATTCGTAAAGTTAGGGCCCTGTCTATAGCTCGAATTTAGCGACAGAAAAAACTATTTCATTGAGACTAAAAATCTCAGCTTAACTGTGATAACAATTGATGTTAGTACCCGTTTTTTTTATTTGGTTTATTTACGGACGTTATTTAAGATCTCAGGTCATCAGCGTGTTATTCAATTCAGGTCGTGAAAGGGCTGACAAATTTTGCTCAGGGGCCTCTTCTTTCAGACTTGAGGTTCTTTTTCGTGCCGTAAATCTACGACATGGGACACATGGTTTTACTTTCCTTCCGAAGTAATCCATACTTAGGATTTTTACGCCCGAAAATATCCATCGGTCCTGGCCCGTTTTGAACCCACGATCTTGGGTTTAGGAGGCAAGCATGGTTACCACTACACCATTAGGACCGACTTAGTACCCGTCCTTCCCTTTCAAAACAAGGGCGTTTTCGGCTACTATGAGAATTTTCAATTATTCCTATATTTCTACAGGAGGCAGAGGAACAGGCGGTAAGCCCATCGCTTCTAGTGCCATCTGACAGGGAATTAATGTACTACTTCGATCATTTTATCTACGTATTTAATTTTTATATGGAGTTTTTTTTTTTGAATAGTGTTTAACGCCCGTTCTAACTGCTGAGGCACACAAGCGATGGACACTGATGATACATGAGATGAAATGATCAATTAGGAAAGGATATTTTTATTTTTAAGAAGGAAACGTTCCAGGCCTAAGTTTAGTGTACCTTCCCGGCATTTGTCATTTATGAGGACTGAGGAAAACCTGGGAAAAAACCTCAGTCAGGGAGGACCGTACTGGCGGGATTCGAACCCAAGACCTCCCGCTCACGAGTCCGGCCTTAACGACCTCGGCCACCGGTAGCAGTTTGATATGGAGTTCTTTAACGTTCCTAAATCTACGATTAGGGACACTTCCCTTTCAAAACATAGGCGTTTTCGGTTACTAAGGTGAACTTTGAATTACTGTAAATTTCTATAGAGGGCAGAGAGAGAAATGGTAAGCCCATCGCTTCTAGCGCCATCTGACAGGGAACTAAGGTATTACTTCGACGTGAAACGGGGATAATTTTATCCAGGGACCTAATTTTTACAGGTATGGATTTCTTTAACGCCTAAATCTACGATATAGGACTCGGGTTAAAGTCCCTTCCGGAGCACTTGCGCTTGAGTCCAAACCAGTAGTCTGGCTGCATTAGGATGTGGCTTCACCGCTATTTTTGGAGGAGGACATGGAAAGAGAAACGGAAACACATTCCATCCCTTACAGTGACATCTCTGTGGATTTCTGTGCATTTGGGTTTTGGAAGCAGAGGACTGCGAACTATGGAAGGCCTACCAGGACCTGTACAATAGAACGGACTGTTTCTCGCACCCGCATGCTGGAAAGAAAACTGCCGAGGCTACTACATAGAACCTCATCGCTTCTGAAGGCATGATTTTTTAATATTTAGAGCAGTTTTCATTACTACATATAAAAAAGAGAGAAGCTCTCAAGTGAAAAAACAGTCACAGGTGATCGAGGTCGTTAAGGCGCGGACTCGTGAGCGGGAGGTCTGGGGTTCGAATCCCGCCAGGACCGTCCTCCCTGACTGAGGTTTTTTCCAGGTTTTCCTCAGTCCGCATAAATGGCAAATGTCGGAGAGGTACCCTAAACTTAGGCCTGGACCGTTTCCTTACTTAAAAATATGCTTTCCCAATTTATCATTTCATCTCGTACGTCACCAGTGTCCATCGCCTGCGGTGCCTCATTAGTAAAAACGGGTGTTAAACACTATATATAAAAGCAAGTGAAACTAGCAGTTACAATTTCTATGTAATTTTCAAAACGTGTCAAAAAATCAAAAATACTCTCACAAAGTCAAAAAAATTCGCCTCGCAAAAGCTGCGTAAACTAAGCGAATTCCTCAAACAAGTGGAGTAAATTTATAAAAGAATCTAAAATCCAATTATGTCATTATTTAATGAAATGAAACAAATTATGGCATAACTGGTATTGTTAGGGAAACAAAATTAAAATTCTTGCAATCTATAAGAATTACAAAAAAGAAACTACATTATTATTATTATTATTATTATTATTATTATTATTATTGAGATAAATCACAAAATTAATGCTATACTATTAATTAAATAAAATAAATTATCACTGATAGATAAAGCTATACTGTGTTAGTATTTTTAAACATTTTTAAATGTAATTATGTTTATGAATTGAGCCTTTGATATCATATTTACATTATCTAAAACCGAGAGAAATAACAGAATGTTTCGAGTTACATTGTGTATTTAAGAAGAAGATGTTGATATGTTTCAACAAAAAAAAAAGTCACTATTTAAAAACAATTACAATGTACACACAATGAACAATAAACAATCGAAAGTTTCATAGATTTTCATTGACTTTGAAATTTAATTTAAATGTTTCTGTAGTAAAAACATATAGGGCAAATGCTTCTAAATTTTATTTTATTTAATTAATTAAATGTAGAGTTTTGTAGTGAACAAACAAATATTAATGATGTTAAAGCGATTTTTAAATTTAGGGTTTCAGAAAGCCTGATTTCTAATGGATCTATTTCCCCGATTTTCAGGAACTACATTTCTTATTTTATTTAAATGGTACATATGGAGTTTCGTTGCAAAAACGCAAATATTGGTACCGCTAAAGAAATTTTTAAATTTTGGGTTACAGGTAAATATTAATCTGATTTCCCTAATTTTCAGAAACTATTTTTCTTATTTTATGCCAATGATATATAGAGTTACTTAAAAAAATTAAAATTTCCACTGTTAAGGTGATTTTTCAATTTCGCTTAACCCCCATTCGTTTATCAGGTATGCCCTCAACCGTAACGGCCCGATTGCCCTCATTTCCGGAAACTGCTTTTATCAATATTTATTTTAAAGAAATATGCAGAGCTTCATTGAGATATACAAAAAATTGCGGCCACTAGAACGTCTTTTTAATTTTTCAGAACTTTTTCTTTCCATCCCCAAAAGATCAATAGCGGTTAACAAACTGAACAAATCGTTTGTTAATTGATGATTAAATTTCGAATTTCCTTGAGAAAAAACAAAAATTGTGACCGTTAGAGCGTTAACGGGCGCAATATATTTTTTTATTGTTATTTTCGGTGCCTAGTAGGTAGGATCGATGGAGATTTGAAGAAATTTTTCAAAAATCTTTTCATGGGCACAACCACAATAGTTTACATTCCTTCGGAATTCGCTAAAATAACCATAAACATAGAAAATTGCGCATATAAATTATGCGATGTGATGTAACTAAAATCTGCCTCAGTTTCTAGAAATATTAAATAAATTGTTCTCATTTGGTTGTTTCGTGACTGGATATTACATGGACCGGTATGTGCAGTGCACGTGGTCAATTGCTTACCTAACTCTATTTGCCTTTGTTTTGCTTGGCATGACGTATTAATATGACACGGATGAACCTAAAACTCCGCCTAAAAAGAAAGTAACATTCCTTTAAGTATAACAAAAAATAATGGGAAGAAAGTTATGCGTGGATTAATCTCGCAAATACTTGCGCATGCTAACACCGGAGGACAAAAGCATTCAGGCATGTCTCATGGTCTGAGCAAATAATCCAGTGCAGAAAATGTTCATGGCAAATAATTACACTATGCTACTGAGCGAGCTTAGCTGTAAAGGCCGCCGTACACCGGGTGCTATAATATGCAACTACACTATAAATATATAAATAGATATATTTAGCGTTGCATTTGTTTATATGTTATACCGCACAGTGCAAAAACAATATAACTTGTCTTCTTGCCTTAGAAGAACTCAAGTAGTTTGAAGTATAGCGGTACAAAAGCTGTGACTTGCTAAGTGTTTTTATCTTTTTCTCCTTCTCTATTTATTATTATATACATTTTCACAGTGTTCTGTATATATAAATATATATACATATTTATATATTCCCTGCCAAGCCTCCTAAACCCAAGATCGCGGGCTCGAATCCGGCCAGGAACGATGGATTTTTTCGGGTGTAAAAATCCTAAGCATGGCTTCCTTCGGAAGGGAAGAAAAGCTTTGGGTCTCATGTCGTACATTTACGGCACGAAAAAGAACCTCAAGCCTGAAAGAGAGGCCTCTGAGCAAAATCTGTCGGCCGTTTCACGCCCTGAGTTGAATGGGACGCTGATAATCTGAATTGTTAAAGAGCGTCAATAAATAAACCAATAAAAAAAAATTAATCTCTGGCAAAAGCTAAGGCCATGGGGCCTTATCTTCCAATCTACAATATTTAAAAAAACAGCAAAAATACAGTATACAATATGCATAGTAATATAAAAAACAGAATACATAGTTATATAAAACACAGGAAAGAAATTAAAGGTATATACTGTGTTAGCTACATTTATGTAGACATTATTGACCAACAATGCCTGACTGCAAAACTTTTTGAATGCCTGTTTTACGACTAGGAATCAAAGAGGCAATTGGCGACCTTGGTCTTTTATATTTGACAAACGCGCACTTTCCTTGCCTTAGAAGAACTCAAGTAGTTCGAAGTATAGTGATACAAAATCTGTAACTTGCTAAGTGTTTTTATCTTTTTCCTCCTCCTCTATGTTCTTTTAGTTACATTGTTCAGCATGTAAATAATACCGGGTTAGCAATTTTTGACGCAACCGCGGGTCAGGCAGGCATCGCTATATCGGCGGAGGTGGGGAGTATATTTCCCCTTCTCTACGCGAGGCTTCAGTGTGAGTTGAAAACGTGTTTGTTAGGCAACGCAATGTATTGAGTGAAAGTGTATCAAGTGAAATGGGGCAATATAAGTATTCTATTCCTCAAAGAGTATTCATGTATAACTTTACGTGCGTACAGAATCACCGTGTGCTGTAAGGAGATTATTTCAAGAGGAATTTCCTGATGTTCACGTTTTTAATCGGAGTTCGATTCATCGATTAGTAAATGAATATGAAACCAAAAGTATTCTTTAACTCGGGGGGGGGGAGGATGCATTAAAAGAAAGTGTACAAACAAATCCACATACTTTAGATGAACTTAAAACTAACATTCGCCAAGAAACTGCTGCCATTTCTCAGAGGGAACTGCAGAGCGTAATGAGCAATTTCCTAAGCAGTTGTCCAAAATGCTTGAGAACAACGAAGGGAGACAGTTCCAGCAGCTCCTTGCTTAGTATATGTGAGTAATTTACTTTTGTCAGCCTCGCCGGCCGGCCGCACATCACGAAACCGGTTGCGTGAAGGTTTGTTCAACCTGTACAATCATAAACATCAATCACTGTCAAATGACACACCACAGTTTACCTTCCCGGCGTTTTCAGAGCACTAAAGTGAGAGTTGTCAGGATTAACCACTATGCACACCGCTCTGAAAGTAATGGAATTTTTGCAAGAATCGGGAATGATACCAGTGAACCATGCACCATACAGTTCAGATCTTACTCCGTGACCTTAACCGATTTTCCACCGCCAAATAATACCTCAGGGGCAATCAGTGGGAGTCCGGAAGAAGCCGCTGTGTCACACGAAGTTGGTGCCATTTTTAAAGGAGCATTGCAGGCTACTTCCAAGTAAGATGTAGCTTTGTATCGAGGGAGACTACCGCGTAAAGAGATAGGCAGAGTTATTGAGTCATATCGTTCTGCTTAGTAGAATATTGAAAATTAAAATAGCTATCCTCATATCTGATGTTCAATAACGAGTAAATTTCCTCTACTTTTCCGTCACTGTTCTATACGCAATAGTAGAAGAATGCACTTTTATTTTAATTACTTCTAGTGTAAATAATTAAAAAACTATTAGCACTTATTATTATAACTGTTTTCTTTTACTGGTTCCATAATAAATATTAATAAATATTACAATTTTTTCCCCTTCATGGTTGATATTTGAAGAGTGGAAACGTCAAAAGTTCTAAGTGCCATTTTCTAAATTTTACAGGATAAGCAAAACGTTATCCATCTCTCTTAACATTTAACTTATTACACCCAAAATCATTATGAAGATATTTTTGCTACAAAATTATTTTGGCAAATCGTTGTCAAAATACAATTATCATCAGGGAAAAAAACATTAATAACAGGTTCTGTGTACCATAGTATCGAAGAGTGGGTTACGAGTGCCATTCAAACTTTTGTTACATTTTATTTCAGATTTTAGAGGGAAAAATTAAAATATAACATTAATGATTAGCAGGAACATATATTATAATGTTATTAAGGACAAAAGTACAACCATGTATTATGCAACATGTACAAGAATACAAATCCTTATATTTTCTCCTCACAACTGACAGAAATAGTTTATAGTTTAATTCTTACACAGATGTCTCATAAAACTCTGTGTGTTCTTCAGGAAGTAAGGGCAACATGGACGAGAGGTGTTTCTTTTTTTTTTTTCAACCGATAAACGGGGTTGATCTTTCAGACGAAGCACGGGTTGCTGTAAATCAACCCCTGATTTTCCTCTCCTTAACACTTCAGAAACCCTCCATCCTTCTAATGGTGAGTAAGTTCTTTTAATAACTATTTTAGATGGACTAGATCGAGATACTTTAAGCATTGCACATTTTGAAATGTTGCACTTATTTAATGTTAACAGTAAATCAGCAACATTCCTAAAATCACTTGACTCCATTGGAACTACATGAAAAGGATTTATATCTACAATCCTATGTAAGTCTTGGGGAATGTAGGCCTTACTTACCATTCTTCCTTTATCTATAATAGCGAAATATCTATCGCACCTCAAAAAGTTATGGCCTCTTGCTAAATATTTCTGTACTGTTAATATTTACCCTTAAAAACTTACAGTATCATGGCATGGCACTTAGAACACCAGATGACAGCATAGCATGACATTTAGAATTGCACAGTCTGTTAGCGAGTATTTGAACTACTTCATCCATGTATAAACACTTAGAACTCGACTAAGAATAATCACATAGAACGTATTTTTGAAATAAAACGATCTCAAAGATGTGAGAAGTGTATTGCAATAAAGGGTAACTATATATGAAAAGTAAAAATATAGTTTTTATCTTTAGCATTGCCTTGCAAAATATTACACATAAACAGGGATAAGACATAAGAGATACACGTGTAATAATATGTACATGCGGAAACCCAGCTTTGCTTAACTGCATACTTTTCTTATTTTAATGCAGTAAATGTTTTTTTAATATTACCATATCGTAATGTAACTGAGGCCTATCTAATTTTAGAGCTAAAAGTAGCAGTTTTGCTAATAAAACAATTGAAGATTAGTACTGCAAAGTAACTTTACATCACTACTTTGCGACCCTGCTTTACAATTTACACTGAAAGTAACAGTCATGCTATATCTCACAATTTAATAGAATAAATTTACGAAATTATTCAAGCAATGCAGATTACTTGATTTTTTTAAATGTTGTTTAACGCCCGTTTTTATTAGTGAGGCAACACATGCGATGGACACTGATGATACATGAGATGAAACGATATAGTGGGAAAGGATTTTTTTTAGAAAGGAAACATTCCACGCCAAACTTAGGGTACCTCCCCGGTATTTGCAATTTATGAGGAAAACTTGGAAAAAACTTCAGTCAGGAAGGACGGTCGTAGTGGGTTTCAAATCCCAGACCTCTCGCTCACGAGTCCGCGCCTATACGACCTCGGCCACCCTTGGCGGTACTTGCTGTTAATATACTACATGAGGCACAGTATATAAACTTTTTTCTTTTTTCTTTTCATTTTCATTTTTCTTTTCGCACCAAGCTGTGAATAAATCACGTTCTGGCTCATATCGTTTTTTAGATTTCTCAGGCAGAAAACCATTCCTTATACTAGTCGACCCTTCAACCACCTTCAAAATCTTTTATCATTTTCGTCAAATTCAATTATAATTTCCAATTAATCTTTACATAATCGAGTTGCTAAATGCTTCAATAAAATCAATACTAAATAACGATACACTAATGCGTAAGTGTACAAGCATATGAACAAATACTAATGGAACCGATATTTCTACTCGTTTTTTTAACTTTTGAAATTAAAATAAATAATAATAAATAAAAAATGAACTAATTTATATACATATGGTAGTATACAAATGTAACGTACTTGTTTTTTTTTTATTTTTTTATTTGCTTATTTACGGACGCTCTTTAACATCTCAGGCATTCCATTCAATTCAGGGCGTGAAACGGCCGACAAATTTTGCTCAGAGGTTTCTTCTTTCAGGCTTGAGGTTCTTTTTCATGCCGTAAATGTACGACACGGGATCCACGACTTTACTTCCCTTCCGAAGGAAGCCATACTTAGGATTTTTACGCCCGAAAAAAATCTATCTATCCTGGCCTGGTTTGAACTCGCGATCTTGGGTTTAGAAGGCAAGTATGGTTACCACTACACCACCAGGAGCGACAAACTTGTTGAAAGGCTCATTGCGATCCTCGGTGAATCTTGAGTTGCAATTATTCATACTCTGATAGCAATATGTGCATTTCAAAACTTACATTGCAATATACTATATCTCACACTTATGGCAATGAAAATTTTCCAATACCAGTAAAGACTAATGCTAGACAATTCAAAAACGTTTGACATCATAGGTGACACAAACTATACATTTAATATTTAATATATTTTAATTTGGATATAAATTAATTGATTTATATTTGACCAACTTCCCTCCAAAAAGCAGCAATAACAAAAACATCAGCTGCTTGCTCTCTCTTTCAATCTGGCATTAAATTTCATGTTTTATCACGAAGCACAGTGATAAAAATACTTTCATTAAATTATTTTAAGAAAAGCGGGACTTGCTGGTTTCGTCCACACATATCTGCTAGGCTGAGCGAGAAGTCAGCGGTACAACTTTGACTTGAGATACAGACAAATACAGATACAAATAAATGCTATACTATACTTCTGTACTTCTAAGTATGAAATTATATATTCTTTCTATACTCTTTTATCTATTTTTTCATTTCCTACCGGTCCCGTTGGTGTAGTATGAGACAGTATTAATGACCTGTCACCCCGCATATTTAATTAGAGTAAGTAATTTTATGTAACTTCCTTGTTATAGTCCTGAATGTAATGTCATTAATATCCTGTACAAGTGTTGAATTATTGTGTGTAAAATGTTATTTTTCTTGCAAGAATACAGAAAGCTACCCCAGCCATAAAATCTGACCTGAAAATTTCTGTTTCCTATTGTAACAATATTTGTGAAGATGGCCCAAGCAAACCGATGTTTTCTGGAGATATTCCCAAAGGAGAATCCTTGAGTAAGATGTTTATTTGTATTGTATTAGAGAATTATAAAGCAGGGTAGGCATAATTAAACATTTGGCAACTACAGGGACGAAAAGACAGGCTGATAACCTCTTCAAGGGAAGAACTAGCAGTTTGAGTTGATATCTACATGTAAAAAGTCACGTAGGCCATGTTTATTTAGTCTTGTAATTTTGCGGCCCGCAGTCAGTTTTGCAAGAGTGTTAAGCGGGGCATTATTAGTGGAAGGGCTTTCTCAGTTCAGTTCAATTAGTTTCAGAAGAGTATTCAGTGCGGAGGATTATCAGTGTGGAAGATAGGCACGGTCAGTTCAGTTTTGTTCAGTGGAAGAGTATTAAGAGGAAGAGCTTTATTAGTTGAGTTCAGTTGCGTCTCAGGATTAGTTAATTTCAGGATTAGTCTTTATCAAGCTAAGAAACGTCAGAGTGATCGTCATAGTTAGTGCGAAAGTGGCACATATTCTCCAGGAAATAACGGCGGCACATTTTATATGTATTAGGTAATGAACAATAAATTGTGTTTCATCTCCCATATCAAAAACTCTTATAAATCTCCATATATATCTTCCCCTCTGGTTACACCGCCACGATTGGCCGAGGTCGTTAAGCGGACTCGAGAGCGGGAGGTCTGGGGTTCAAATCCCACCAGAACCATCCTCCCTGACTGAGGTTTTTTCCAGGTTTTCCCCAGTCCTCATAAATGGCAAACGCCGGGGAGGTACCCTAAACTTAGGCCTGGAACGATTCCTTCCTTAAAAATAAATCCTTTCCCAATATATCACTTCATCTCATGTATCATAAATGTCCATCGCCTGTGATGCCTCTGTAGCAAAAGCGGGCATTAAACACTATTCATTCCCTATGGTTACAGAATCATAGAAGTATCCAGCATCAGAGTTTAAACAGCCGTGAAAAAATATAAGTGACCGGAAACCCATCATCGGAGAAAAAGAAATAACATTATCCCTGAGAATCCAAAACAATTAAGTTAATTTCCTTTTTCCAAATATTTCTCTGCATACTTATATTTAATTAACTCCCTTTTATAAAATACCGCTGCAAAAAGTAAACATAATGGCCTTGTAGACCCAAGATCGATGCTGAATCCCAGCCAATGGATTTTTTCGGGAGTAAAAATTCTAAGTATGGCTTTCTTCGGAAGGGAAGTAAGGCTGTGGATCTCTTGTCGTAGATTTAAGGCCTGTAAACAAACCCTTAAGCCTGAAAGAAAAGCCTCCGAGCAAAATTTGTCGGCCGTTTCAGTTCTAAATCGATGGGACGCCGATGACTTAAGATGTGAAAGAGCGTCTGTAAATAAAAAACAATTTAACAATTTTCATCTTCCAATATCAAGAGCACAAACGAATCATCTGGTATTTCTAACTTTCCTTTACTCCCTTTCACATTCTTAGAAACGTCTTATTTACAAAATACAATGCATAACTTTGTTCATCTAACACGGATAAATGAATGTTCAGTGAGAGATATGACGCCACTGGCTTCTGTATGCTAATTTGCACTTTCGATACGACCTACGACAAGAACATCACGTAGGTTGGTATTGCTGTGTCTGTCGTAACCATTGGGAACACACTTCCTAGTGTGCGTGTATCACTTTCCATCTCAGGGCGTGTTCTGGGGTACATTCCTGGCATCTGGAGCACGGCCCATCAGAGGGCATACATACTCTAATGCATCTCAAAGGAAAAGGCAAAAGTATTTTCAATATATTGTCACCGTCATTAGGAAAGGGAAATTTGACAGTTATTCTTATACTGTTTACTCAATCAAATAGTACTATTTTCATTTCTCATCACTTAAACCTTTAGTTAAAATGAATAGTATGATATAAATGGTATGTGAAGGCAAATTTTTTGCAAATAATGCTACCTACCCAGGAGGAGGAAAACAATTATAAATAAAAAATAAAGAGCAAAAATTTGAAATCAGAAAATTTCAGTTTCGGTGTATCTAAAAGTTATGTACCATATAATCTTTAAAATTGCGTAAGGAAAACAACTACTAATCTTTTTATAACACAAGACAATTTGCACTGTTTTTAGCCATAAAAATGTGATTTCAACATACAATGCCCCAAAATTTCATTCATGGGCACCTTTAATCACCTACACTTAAAACGTTATTAATTAAAGGTTTACCGCTGTTGATCTGGCTCATAACTTTCACGGTTGGCTGAGCCGAGGGAGAAAG
Source organism: Metallyticus violacea (assembly GCA_030762175.1). Lineage (NCBI taxonomy): Eukaryota > Metazoa > Arthropoda > Insecta > Mantodea > Metallyticidae > Metallyticus > Metallyticus violacea. The sequence goes on along the minus strand of CM060832.1, from coordinate 22,972,871 downwards.
GATAGTTTGGGTTCCACATTGAACTGCAGGTACCCTCTGCGTCGCTGGATAAAGATGCCTCCAGCTGAGAAATGACTGCACTGTGCCCAAAAAGGTCACAAGACATTACAAACGCGCTATCACATTTTCCTTTAAATTACGGGCCTAAAGCAACGGGGATTACGTTGGAAGGCCGAGAGAGCTACCGTACGTGTATGAATAACGTAACGTAATAAACATGTCCAAACCATTGTACGGACTGGGGCAGACGTCTTGGTAAGATTTATGTGTGGTAAAACAGCACGTAGTAGTATAGGTAGTATAAATGAAGACCAGGCATCCGCTGGTGCGAGGGCTTTTCAAAAAGCTACAAGTATATTGGAGCCCTTAATCACACAATATTTCAAGGTACTCTTATCTCTCTCCAATTGCGGGCTTTGCCAACATTTATCAATTGCGCTGCAGTACTCTGAGGTATTGCCAACAGAATTCACAGCCTATTCTCATTTAAAAGGCTCTCCACCTTGGTATATTTCCGTTTAGGGAACAACCAGAAGTCGCACGATGCAAGGATGAGGTTGTAAGGAGATGGTCAAACATCTGAACTTTTCTGGCCTCCAGTTTCTTCAAATTCCATGAGCAGCCTTGAAGTTCTTGTTGCTACTTTAATTTTTCGAATAAAGCATACAACCCTCAAGTGTCATAATATTCCCAATTCACTATCACTCATCTTGCATACAGACAATCACTGATGATCCTTGAACGAAACATTCGTTTCTGAGAACAAACATTTTGGATAAGAATCAACCACACGCAATTCTGAGCTTTGACATACTAACAAAACATAGCTTTTAACACCACTACATATATAGTGAACCATTAGGGTCGTTTGGGTGGAAACATTTCAATCAATTTTCTTCCAACTGCCTTAGTTTTCAGCTTTCCAAGGACGTTAGAAAACACAATTTGTTGATTGTAGTCGTTGGTAGCAGTTTACGACATAGAATCCATAAGACACAAAGCAAACATTTACGACGGTAGGTCCATAAGTTTCCAGCCTAAGCATTTTCGAGGCATGATAAAGACAAAAACTATATTTCATTTTTCAATATGGATACCCTTTATTGCGACACACTTTTCACATCTTTGAATTAACATTTCAATTCCTCTCCCAAAATAGTCACAAGTCTTGTCTGCAAAATGGGCATAAACAGCATCCGTCAGTTGTTCATCACACTTAAATTTCCTTCCTCAAAGTTCCTTCTTGAGTTTTGAGAATAGGAAATAGTCACTGGGAGTCATATCTGAGCTGTAGGGTGGATGGTTGATCTTCTTGAAGCCACACTTCTTCACATCTTCCTTTGCAACAAGACCTGTGTGCACAGATGCGTTGTCGTGAAGAAGGCGCAAACCACTCAGCTTTGCTCACCTTTTCTCTTTGATGGAAGCACGTAGTCTGTGCAGTAGGCCAGCATAGTACTCTCCATTTACTGTGGTTTTCTTCTACTTGAAGTCAATGAAGAGCTTTGCTTCACAGTACCAAAAGATTGTGGCCACGATCTTCTTGGTTGACTTAATGACCTTGACCTTTAGAGGCGGTACTTCGCCAGGTTTACGCTACTCTACTGATTCTATTTTGGACAAGGGATCATAATAGAGAATCATAGTTTTACCTCCTGTAACAATGGTATACAGAACTTCTCTCTCTCTCGTTGCCACGGCAGAGCTCCAAAAAATGTCTAACGGATGACTCGTTGCTGCTTTAGGACTGAGGAAAGAAGTCTAGGCCCCCATGTTGCACCAACCTTATTGATGTTTAATTCCTGAATAATCCGAAGGGTTGTTGTTTTAGAAAAGCCCAGCCTTGCTGCTATTTCTGTAACTTTGAGCCGCCGGTCTTCCATAATTTCTCCTTCCACAAGAGCGATATTTTTAGGAGAGAGCACCTCTAAGGACCGACATGCACACTCTTCGTCTTCAATGCTTTCTCGACCCATTCGAAAAAGTTTAGCCCATCTTTTACGGTAGACTATGAGGGGGATGCTTCCCCATATACACCGTCCAATCGCTGTTTAATTTCATTTGGAGTAAGTCCTTCTTTTGTGAAGAAGTTACTAACAGCTCGATACTCCATTTTGAACATGTCACAATCTTCTACACATAGCCTTCTTTATGCAACTATATCTGAACAACTGAACACAGAGGAGAGGAAGTTACAGCTGCAATTATTTACTTAACAGATAAAGTATGACGTCAGATAAGGCTTTTGTGAAGGCAATATTCCTTATCGGCGAGGCCGGAAACTCATGAACCTTCCCTCGAATTTGTATGGTACAGGTGGTTTCTATTTTGTATTGGAATAAATTCATGGGCTGCCATCGTGATGACGGCTTCTTGGAGTGTCGCAGAAGATCCACTTGTCATCGCAAGTCAGTAGCCTATCAACAAAGAGATCCCTCTGCTGACGTTACAGCAATGCAAATAGGTCGTCACACAGGAATTGCATAAACTAAGTGAATTCCTCAGTAAGTTAAATTTGTAAAGATTATTTCAGAGCGCTGGAGCAGAGAATGTAGTAAAAAAGCAAGTCGGCTAACTGAAGATATACATAAGTAATTAATGAAAACACAACTTTCAGGATTTTCCGGTATCAATATTATTTTATTCCCTTGTTTTATTCTTCGTTTAACATTTCCAATTGCACTTAACTGCATAGTAAATAAAACGGAATGTAATTTAACATTTAAGCTTGTAGTTAATTTTAGGTGTACGATTGCTTGATTTTCTGTGTTCCGAGACTGCTGTGTTCTCTCCGCCTGCATTAATAGTACACACTTTACACCGCCGAGGTTTGATAGAGAACTTAACTACCGCTAATGGTTTATACATCGCTCCGTTCCCTGGAATTCGACTTTTCCCGCTGCCGTTTGTTACAGAAGCCGAAGGATAGCCATTGTCTGTCCGATTATTTGTCCATGCGTATGCACAGACTATTCCCCGCACGCTTTAATGACACCGAGTGTATTGGTGCGAATACCCAATTGTTAATGCTAACTATAATCCTTTTCTATGCCACATTTTCCCCCAGGCGATTGCAAAATTTTTGTTTTCAGTTATACCCCCACTCCTAATGATTTCTCTGATTTTTAGAATCTATTTTTATTATTTTATTTAAATGATATATACCGAGTTTCATGCAACTTTTTTTTTAAATGTTGGTTTTCAGGTAAACCCGCACTCACAATAGTGTGGTTTCGCTGATTTTCAGAAACTTTCCCTTATTTTATTTCAATGGCATTTACGGGGTATCATTCAGAAAGAGCAAACTTTGCGGCTGTTAGCGCGATTTTAAATTGTCATTTTAAATTACCCCCACCCCAAATGCGTATTTTGCTAATTAAGGTCGATTAATCTTTATTGACTGACGTTATGTCCCTAGTTTCGTTCAAAAAACTATAAACATGTAACAACTTTTTATGGTAATTTTCGCTGATTAGTAGATAGGGATCGATGGAAATTTGAAGAAAATTTTCAAAAATCTTTTCATGGGTACAACTACAATGACTAATTTCTGCGAAATCCGCTAAAAGACGTCCGCCTATTCCACCTTCTGGGCCGTTGTTACTCATGTGGAATTGAGAGACCGAATTTATACCTTTTTCTTGTTGATCGGTGATGCCCTATGATTTCTGCACTGACGTTGAATTGCTACGCCACGTCCTCACATGCCTGGATATTGTTTACTCATCAATAGCTAAGAGAGGCAAATTATTAATTGTTATTGCTTTCCCTGTTAGTGGCCCATCCTCGCGGATTCCACTGTCTTCGCGAACTATATTTTCATTGAGATGGGGCAGCTACTCTAAGAGGTTGATGATTTATGCAACCCCCAAATTGAGAACATTTATTATTATGGTCAAAATGTCTGTAGGGGACTTCTACCTTGCTCTGATGTTTGTATTTGTAGTTATTAGCTGCAGGGGAATTGGTTTGTAATCGCGATGCAAACCACTATCTAGGTAAGTTTGTGGAGTAAATGAGATAATTGGATGCGTGCATAGCTCTTAATTATGGCTTAATTGAAGGAATAAAATTTCATTTTACTCATTTTTATAATAAAGTTGTTACAGCATCAACCTCGGTCTTTATTGAACACCCGTCGTACATTTGAAATAACAACACTCTCCTGCAGACACTCTTTAGCTGTTTCATATCAGCTACTGGAAAATGTAAAGAAAATAAACACTATTCAAAGTCGTTTTCTTTTCAATTATTTGAAGAGAAAAATTGATATTAAAAACTGCATGGACAAACTCCAAGTTTGAGTCAAACTGTAATTTCAAAACAAAGGAGGGACTGCTTTTTGCTGTCTATAGAGACAGACTTCATCCTGTAGCTCTAAAACTTTATATCATAAGTCTTTGGCGTGTAAACCAGGAGAACAGGTTTGTTTTGTTTAATTGGGTGCATTACTAAGTCAGCTTAAGAAGATGATTGATTTACATTCCAAACGGTTCTTGTATGATAACTGTACTGCAGAACGTGGTACACATCAAGAAGTACAAAGTTACATTAATGCATCTGTATTTAATATGAAGAGTATGCCTCACCCTCCCTATAGTCCAGATTTAGCCCCATGTGACTGTTTCCTTCCAACTTCGTGGGAGATGTTTTTCATCATCAGAAGCAATGGTGAAGGTTGCGTAGGCGGTTCTGAAGGAACCGTCAAAAAGTGATTTCCAGCATGTCTTTGAAGACTGGGAGAGGCTACTTATTAAACTGCTCTTATATTTTACTGGATCATTATACTGTGACTTTATAACGGATCATGAAAATATGTTGTTGGGAAATGATTCATAAAGCTTAATAAGCAGATGTATTTCATGCTTTATGGAACAGCATTAGGAAACGATATGCTAGTTCTCCTGACCTAAACCCACTGTGTATTACAGACTATTGATAACGTGGAAAATCTTTGCCAGTGTATTGAACTAAGTAAGTATCATGTAAAAGCTCGGGGGGAATAGTCTCTTCATGTGTAAAGACGAATAATTAGACTTACCCTTACAGATAGCAGCTTCAGTACCGAAAATGTGAAGATTTTAAAAAGATTTTATTTTATTTTTATTGTTTAATAATATTCTTTTATATAATAAGTTTTATTTAGTTAGAGTGAATGTTGGAGCGATACGGAGCGATATACAAATCTTAAGCGGTAGTGTTTGTACTCCATCCTTGGTAGTGTAAAGTGTACAATAAATGCAGTACGAGAGAATACAACGGTTTCGGAAGACAAAACAACAAGCAATCATACGTCTAAAACTAACAATGTAGCTTAAATGGCTCTAACTATCGGTAAGTATAAATATTGGGTTTATTAAAAGACTAAGTGAAAATAATCATATGTTCATAATGAAATTTTTGCATGTTTTAAGCCTTGTATTTATTATTCGGAGGTTCCTCACATAGTAGCATTATGTATATCATGTAAATGTGAAGTAATATGGAAATTTCTTCAGTTCCTTATGGAGTTTAGAAAATCCAAGTAACTTTTTTTATTTAAGCCCTGGTCATGAAGAAAGAGACTATGGAACCACTCTAAAAGGTAATACTACTACTTCTGCATATTTTCTTTTTTGAATGGTGTTTAACGCCCGTTTTTACTACTGAGACACCACAGGCGGTGAACACTGATGATACACGAGATGAAATAATAAATTGGGAAAGGATTGCAAGCATATGTTTCGGGTACCTCCCCGGCATTTGCCATTTATGAGGACTGAAGAAAACCTGGAAAAACCTCAGTCAGGGAGGCCGATCCTGGTGAGAATCGAATCCCAGACCTCTCGCTCACGAGTCCGCGCCTTAACGACCTCGGCCACACGTGGCGGTATTCTGCAGATTAAACGAGCATCTGAATAATTGTCAGGTTTTAATTTACAGGACTTGTATCCTGAAAAGGACATAATGAACTTACAGTGGTGGGAAAATTTATTGCATCACTCTTAACTCTCTAATGTTTTCGTTATAATCTTTGATCCTTTTTGAGTTTTTATTTTCTCCATGCTGTTCCATAAATGTATTATTGCATTATTATTATTATGCACTTTATTTCTATTAAATTTACACATTTATTAAAAATAAAAACTAAATAACCACAGTAAGAAGTAAAATTAGATTAGGAATACATTTGTTAGTTATTATTTTAAAATGTTCAATGAATAATACGTTAAAACACACATTAGTGAAATATTGTATATTAATAAGACCTTCTCCTTGGTGGTGCGTTGCTGACTGGTGGCCAGGAGGCCCGGTTTCGATTCCTGGTACCTACTTAGGAATGCTTCTAAGTTAGGGACGTCTGGAACGGAGTCCACCCAGCCTCGTGAGGACAATTGGGGAGCTGCCTGATGGAGAGGTAGCGTTCGTCGATCACGTAAGTCGCGTGATAGACGACGGCGGAGCTGCATGCATGCTGGTCGCATGCCCCTCTACAATACAGCTCCCTATCAATGAAGTTGTAAGATGGAAGTAGAGGAAGCAGAGGTCGCTGCGGCAGGCCAATGCACATCCCGGACTGTAGCCCCAAATGAGAAGAAGAAGTATGTATAATAATAAAAAATTCAGCCGTCTAAGAAACTACATTGTTTTCATTAGTACTTTGTTGGTCCACTACGTGTTTTAATCACTGCCTGGCACACCATTTTATTAATTTATTCCTGAGTCAGTACATGAAACTACATGCACACAATTACCTCCTGGAGTTCTCTTTTATTGCTTGGCTTGTTTCTTGCAACAGTATGCCAGCAATTCTCAATCGGATTCAAGTCCAGGCTTTTCCAGGCCTCATCCTCACACTTTTTCTAAGGAATGCCTTGATCTTAAGTGTTTGAATGACTGATACTTGCACAATTACTACATATATTCCAATTAATACAAATATCAAAGTAACTACCGTCAGAGCTTTGTGACAGGGCGCAGAGTCATTTTGAAAAGAAGGATCGCCATTTTCCCTTCTCCTTGTATTTCTTCAGTGCTCTTGAAATGGTAGGCTTGTTCCTGAGATTATGTCTCTATGTTTTGAAAGGGTTTTACTCTTCAAATTAACCAATGATAAAAATGACTACAGTAAGTTTTGGTTATGAACATTTTCTTATTGGGATAATTATAAAATATTTATTTGGTTTATTTGTAGACACTGTTCAACATCTCCGGTCATCAGCGTCCCATACAATTCAGGGCGTGAAACGACTGATAAATTTTGCTCAGAGGCCTCTTCTTTCAGGCTTGAGGTTCTACCGTAAATCTACGACATCCAAAAAAATCCATGGACTCTGCTTGAGATTGAATCCGCGATCTTGGGTCTACGATGCAAATATGGTTACCATTAGACAACCAGGACTGACTGTTAGAAAAGAATCCTTCATTTTCATTTATGTTAATTGAGCTGGGTGACTCAGGTGGTAAGGCTTGGAATTTAAATTTGAAAGGTCCCGGTTCAAATTTCCTGTTGCCATTCGGCCTGACTTTGAATTTTTTCGTGGTTTTCCCTGGTTACTTAGCGAATGATCGGATGGATGTTTCCTTTCCACGAATTTCCCTTTCTTCCGTTTTACGTAATTTTATAACTCTAGCTGCAAGATAGAAATAGACTAGGAAAACTGGTGCTGTGCGGCGTGGCAGTGGAATTGCGCTTTGAAGAACGTTCCTGTTTTGCAGTTTGCTCGAGTGTATCGTCGTATCTGTTGAAGACCTGCCCGTGTCTGGATCCTGCCTATGTTCGTGAATCGCCGCCCTTAGTTCCTAACCCCTTATATCATCTAATCCTCTCGGAGATTTTTTAATAGTGTTTAACGCCCGTTTTAGCTACCAAGTCGGTGGATCTGATGATACATGAGATGAAATGGTAAACTTGGAAAGGATTGTTTTTAAAGGAAGGAATTTGTTAATTTTGTTATTTATAGAAGCTCTTCAACATCTCAGGTCATCAGCGTCCCATTCAATTCAGGGTTTGAAACGGCCGATAAATTTTGCTCTTTTTCAGGCTTGAGTTTTTTTTTACATGCTTTAAATCTAGGACATGGAACCTACGGCTTTATTTACCTTTCGAAGGAAGCCATACTTAGGATTTTACATCCGAAAAAAGCCATCGATCCTGGTCGAGATTGAACCCGCGATCTTGGATCTAGGAGGCATATATTGTTACCATTAGAGCACCAGGACTGACTATATAAAGGAAGATTTCCAGGCCTAAGTTTTAGGGCACCTCCCCGGCATTTGCCATTTATGAGCACTAAGGAAAATGCGGAAAAAAATCTCAGTCAGGGTGGATGGTCCACATGGGAATCCCCGCCAGAGATACCTTCCTAAGGGCATATGCACAAAAGGCCCATCAATAAGCTTAGGTGCCGAAATTACCTCTTAAGTTCCACACTATCCTAACAGAGTTTCATTGGCATGCATTGGTAAAAAGAATCACCTGTTTTCTAAATTCAGTTCCCTGTCATGCGATGGTATTAACACGCACAAGTCTTAACAGCTGTCAATCACGCTGGTGGAATAACAGCAACAATTTAGATATTGTTTAATTACCTGCAAATAAATGTTTACAAAATGAACCAGGTTATTTTTTTTTTTTTTCCTTTTAACAAGCAACCTTCCATTCCCACAAGGTTGAAAAATACTTCCTGTAATTAGCAAAAAGTACTTTCTCTTAACATTAACACTATCGTGTGTCTGTTTACACGTGCAAAATTCCTGCCTCAGTGAACGAAAATAAAACAGTGAAAACATGCTGAAGTACACAAAGAGGCTGCGTGGGGCATTTAATTACTTTACACAGGTCCGCAAACTGAAACATTAGTAAGTTGTTTCGCTTTTGGAATATGCTTCTAAATTTCTGTACCGCTGATGAAAACAACATTATTTTTCTCATCAAATCTGTTATTTAGTCAGCTAGTTAGTGAGATAATTGAAATACCGGATAAAAAATGTACTCTGCTACAACAAATATTTATGTACGATATTTGCATTAAAACAGATTCACTCCTACAAGTGTGTAAGCAATTTGTAGACAGATTTCCTGTCATACGACCTCCCAATAGAAGTACAATAGGTTCAAAGAAACGGCAGGGCTGAACTCTAAAATTCGTAGGCCTAAACGTAGGAAGAAAAGCTGGCATCACTTGAATGTTCTTATAAACAAACATTTACGTCGTGTAGCTCAAGAAGTAAGTGTTTCGCAAACTTCAGTCCATACTGCTGAACTTCTAAAATTGAAACCTTACACAGTTACTATAGTCCAAGTTGGGGGTTATGAAAAGAGGGTTTTATTTAATTGTCAGTTCCATGTTGAAGTGCCAAATTTGCGGCGGGCTGTGAAAGATTTTGGATTGATTGATTCTGATTTGAATTGGAGTGTATCTGATGCTTACTGTTGATGTAGTATGTCACTGCCACGAAAGAAGTCTGCGTTGAACCCTCCTGCTGCCGCGATCGTCTCAGGGATGCTGAAATACTTCAAGGCTTTTCTGGAAAGTTCCCATGGGAGGAAGAAGATGCGGATTAAGGCTCTACCATTGACAAAACTGTTCACACTTCACTGATAATTTTATTATTTTTTTTCCCCTTGGAGACACTTCCATACTCTTAGCAAGGGGGTGGGAGAGTTTTTAAATATTTCCTGACGCCGCACTCACAAATTATTTAATTGTTCGCATTGCATATAGAAAATTACACTATTGATATCTTCTAAGCAGATTGAGCTTTACTGTTCCACTTTAAAGTTACATTTTTCATTATCTACGAGTTTTCAATAAGATTGTACCAAACCCGTGATTATTTGGAGGCTATAAGGGAGTTTTTGAAGACAAGGTTATTTATAATGGGTTATTGCCTGCACGTTCCCCAGACCTTATTGCGTGATATTATTATTTTCCTGGAACCCTAAAAAAGGTAGAGTCTATAGAAATAACCCACACACTGTAGATGAACTGAAAGACAATATAAGAGCAGATATAAGAATTATTACAAATGAAGAAATTTTGCGTGTAAATGCAAATTTCATCAAAAGATATCGGAAATGTTAATGCTGAAGGACACTACTTTGGGCAACTTTATTGTAACAGGTTAACGAAATAAAATGATGATTGTGTGCATTCCATAGATTAATGAATTTGTATGAGTAGAATATTCAAGAAATTACGCATCTAGAATGTTGTGTTCACCTCGCTCTCTACCAATCTCCTCCCGCCCGCTTTCTCGGATCAAACGTGATGCGAACTGTGTACATCTGGCCGGACATCCAAGATCCTCCCTTCAAGGGGTCGTCTGGGTGGGCAGGACTAGTGTGGTAGTGTGTCTTCGGGATTGTTGGCTATTAAGACAAGTCGGTGGGGTGGTGAGCTACCAAAACGCTCGATACCCACCGGTATAGCTGCAGTGACTTATGTAAAATTAGGCCACCCAACCAGTGGTACTGATAGCCTTGTTGCATGGCGTTGGCCGAGGAAGAGAAGAGGCGAGGGAGATTCCGGGCGGCCAGAATTCAGGGGCGGTGAGGTACGGACCTAGCTGGGGCCCCTAATATTATTTCCGGATACAACACCCCAACGCCAGCGAAGGCACCCTCCAAGCAGTTCGAGCTCCTGAGTGGGTTCATTCAAACTAGACTCCCAAGGAAGTGCAAGACCCTGCGCCAAGCCCACCTTGTCCTGGCTCTTTCGACCCTGTAACAGAACCATTGGAATGAAATGATATTAAGAGAGAAAGTAAAGTATTCGCCCATATGGCCAGTTTTGCAACCAAGGTCAGGCTTTCTAGTCCCAGGAGATTTGAACTCGGGATCTCCCAAGAGATACCGCCTGAACCTCCCCGCTCGATAACATTCACGTTCTTGAAACGGCGCAAGTGTCTTAGAAATTAAAACAATTAAATTCTCCCGGGCTGTTTTGCCGTGGTTCATGGTTTAAATTACTACCATAGCTTTCACCAACTACTCCGGTTGGCATCTTCAGTGGACGAAGAGTAACACCTAACTGAAGATCTTCGTCCACTGAAGATGCCAACCGGAGTAGTTGGTGAACACTATGGTAGTAATTTAAACCATGGACCACGGCAAAACAGCCCGGGAGAATTTCATTGTTTTAATGACAACACCGGCCGTGAAAGCCTAAGAAGTACTATGTCTTAGAAATTGACCAAACACAAGCGTACACACATTAGAAACAGGTTATAGCTGAAGTATAGATTTTATAACGTGTAAGAAAATACAATTTTAATGCAATAATACAAATTTAATTTTACAACACACTATCTTTACTAAAGAAAGTATAAAGTATGATTGAATAAGTATAATTTACAACGTAAAGAAAGTATAATTTACCACTTGAGGCAACCTGTTGCTGGACTAGTACCAGAGGTACAAATGTTTAATCTGCCCGTTAGTACGCATGTACAATTCTTCTGTATAGCATGGTATGCTTTCGTTGTCCTCCGAAACGCAACAAGAAGTCATGTAGGAACGTTTGTGTTTTAAACCTGCTCTGAATGGCGATCCGCGATTTCTCTCGTCTGCATCGATAAATCAAGGAGAGCGGGAGGCAAGAGGCAGAGATATAGAACAAAGCAAAAACGGCAAAAAGAAATTTTGAAATAGTAGCGCACGACTCACAATTTATTATTTGATATAATCCAGCAAATAATTTGCAATTTAAACCGGACTGGCTGACTTGAAAGTTCAGTTGACTAGAGCATAAGGTTACGGATTAATGACGTCATTGGCATTTGCATTGGACAAAGTTGGGTTTTCAAGGTTTCTTCTGCTTCCTCGGTTTCTATGAAATTTACCTCAAATTTTTTTGGCAACTTCAGGTATCCTTCATGTGGCTATTAGGTATATAACCGGATTCGCTTCCTTACTTTTGGTTAGCATCTATCTGGATTAGCTATTGCAAAAGTCGTCCAGATAGCGGAAACGCGAACAGTGCCACTTAGATCTCAGGCAGATTGCTAGTTTGCGCAACTGAAATTTTTCAACGTTGAAGATGCGTTGCAAAATAATAAGACGAACAGACGAAACTTGGCCATGTAAGGAGAAAAACCTTAAGTATATCACATTATATCGTCTTTGTCTATGATTAGATACAAATGCAATCCTTTCAAAGACTGCCGAACAAAAAAAAAAAAAAAAAAAAAAAAAAGAAAGAAAGAGTCCGTTGCAAAATGATAAAATCACTTGTCATTAATATTCTATAAATGCATCCTATTTCAAAAGAACCTAAATCACACGATTCTTCATACCCTCTCCAAGCTTCTGTAATATAGACAGTTTGAGATAATTTATGCAGATATAATAGAGATCTTTAATTCCTCACACTGCCATATTGCTTACCAACTTTATAAACAGCCTTGCATAGATTCTCCATACATTCTTCATAGGGCTTAGGTCCGGGAAATTGGGCCATTCCAATCCTGTCTGTCTCAGGTAAAATGTGCTCTTAAAGCAGTGTTGTGATATGTGATAGCATATGGCTTTAGTAAAAAGTCACAAACAACATTTTATAAGAGCAAGAAGCAGGAACAGCTATTTGCTATACCTTGATTTACTTTATGTACAACCCTTAGGAACTTTTAATTTACAGAGCGGATTATTGTAATTTCTGTTAAATGAATCTTGTATTTTTTCTCAGATATATCGATAATTTGAATACTTTTTATACATTTGTCAATATTCAAGCGTAATAATCCACTTTGAGATTTTTTATTTATTTATTTATAGACGCTCTTTAACATCTCAGGTCATCAGCGTCCCATTCAACTCAGGGCGTGAAACGGCCGACAAATTTTGCTCAGAGCCCTCTCTTTCAGGCTTGAGGTTCTTTTTCGTGCCGCAAATGTACGACACGGGACCAACGTCTTTACTTCCCTTCCGAAGGAAGCCATACTTAGGATTTTTACACCCGAAAAAATCCATCGGTCCTGGCCGGGTTTGAACCCGCGTTTTAGGTTTAGAAGGCAAGTATGGTAACCACTACACCACCAGGACCGACACACTTTGAGATGGCGGTCCCTTACAGCTGAATTAGAAGAATCAATTTCAGTCGTCGAGAGGTGGCTGAAGAATCGAGCTTCCCGATTGCTCTCGGTAATTTATTTTATTAGTCCATTTGATCATTTACATTTATATATTTGTTTATATTGCTTGACAATCACGTTCTCATTATATGCAAAAAACTGGAAAAGTTTTATCAAAAGAGATTATTTTAAAAGAGGATGAATAATGAATACAAACTATTTTGGTATTCATATAGCAAGAACCTTAAAAATACATTAACTAAGATGCTGGTCTGAAATATGCATTTGAAACGGAAATGTCAATATCACTCATAGCTGTACTTTATTTGCACTTTACCTGACTTTATCATTGTACAAAATATTTATTTATTCTTTCTTTACATATATTCCTACTCATTGTTATTATCGATTTCGCTATACCAAGCACATTAAACCGCCACGCTTGGCCGTTAAGGCGCGGACTCGTAAGCGGGAGGTCTGAGGCTCGAATCCCGCCAGGACCGCCCTCCTTGACTGAGGTTTTTTCTAGGTTTTCCTCAGTTCTCATAAATGGCAAATGCCGGGGAGGTACCCTAAATTTAGGCCTGGAACGTTTCTTTCCTATTTTTTCATTTCATTTCATGTATCATCAGTGTTCACTGCCTGTGGTGCCGCAGTAGTAAAACCGGGCGTTAAACACCGTTAAAAAATAGAACATTAAGTCAAATGACCTCCAAAATCATTTGAAAGATAAAAAATTGTGTTAGAATTTGAAGCTACCATAGTCCTACACTTGCAGAGGAATTTATACAAATTACCAGTACCTGACTAATACAAATACTTCTGTGGAACAGAACAACGAAAAATCACTTGTACACTTGTAAGTATGAGGTTATAAAGTACAAGTGTAGCAGAAACCTTTGTGGAGTAGAATTTTACTAATAACTACAAGTTACAAGTCTATACACTAGTAATGTATTGCACCACACTTTTGTGGAACAGGGCCTAAATGGAACACAAGTTGTGTTTTTTCTCCATACCGGAATCCACCCCAGACTATTACAGACTTTCCTCCTTGCTGCCTCTTTCCAAGCACTTCCTCTTCTTTTCTGAGGTATGCCAGTAGTGTGCCCAACCATCAGAACCGTCAAGTTGTATTTCTTTTCATTACTGAATATTATACGCTTCCATTCTTCCTTCCAGGTGATGTGTTCTTTAGCTCAATCAACTCATCTCTGTTTGTGGTGATCCATCAGACTGAGTTGCTTCTTCTTGTTCTTCTATTTCACTATGTTTGCTTGTCAGACCAGCCTGAACAACTTCGGTTTCTGAACATTAACAACGGAATCTTGAGCAAAGTGCCCCAGCACTGAGTATTATGATAACTTCCCTCTTTTTTTAGGACGTGAATTTTTGAAGTCTTCCAAGCGAAATTTTCATTCCATAATTATTTCCTAGCTTCCGGAAGTTATTTATCACACTTGGTGACCTGCCAAGCCTTCTTGCCATTTCCTGAGACGAAAACTCTTCTTCTTTGTAGACTTTAACTTCACCTTGTTCGAAGCTGAACAAACCTGCCTTACGACCCATACTTTCTTAATTGTACGCTCTTCACAAACATAACACACAAAAGCCTGCTCACTCCACAGCTGCAGAAAACGGTTGCACCTGAAGTATTCAGGTGGTCTTATCATTTTGCAACAGGACTATTTTCTGTCTTCCGGCCTGTGTGCAATGGGTCCTTATGTTTATGTATATGCTAATGTCATCCTTATAGCAATCAAAAGGGCCATACTCATACATACGGACATACATATATAAACATACATCCATACCTATGCATATATTCATACACACATACCTACATACACACATATCTACATGCATACATACAAATATACAGATACTTCGATACGTTTAAATTTTCTGTTAATAATTTAAATACAAATACATACACATGAATGAAACCCTTACTCTTGAGCTCCCTTCCCTTTGCTCACACCCCCTCTCTATCCCCCCTCTTCATTATGGCCATTAACCTCCGTTGTCGGGTCTTCTATAGAAATATTCCCAAATTGTGTTAGTATCTCGCATGCACCAACACTTCCCGGCATATGTTCGAATTTCTATTGGAATTCACAAATTGCGGTGATAAATGCTTATTTTTTGAAATCTCCGTTTCCCTGCATTCTGTCAAAATATGCCTCCAGGTATCGCTTTCTACCCACAATGGGCAAATGCTTTCCCTTAAAGCATTAACTGTTTTGTTTCCTTTTCCCAAGCCCCTACCGCCACGGGTGGCCGAGGTCGTTAAATCGCGGACTCGTGAGTGGGAGGTCTGGAGTTCGTATCCCGCCAGGATCCCGTCGTCCCTGACTGAGGTTTTTCCAGGTTTTCCTCAGTCCTCATAAATGGCAAATGCCGGGGAGGTACCCTAAACTTAGGCCCGAAACGTTTCCTTCTTTAATACTCCTTTCCCAATGTATCATTTCATTTCATGTATCACCAGTGTCCATCGCATGTGGTGCCTGTGTAGCAAAAACGGGCGTTAAATAGTATTCATTCATTCCAAGCCCCTAATCTGGACCGTGCGAGACCACTTCTTTCTTTCCTGCCACAGATATCTAGAAAATCCCCTCTCCCCCACACCGGATGTATTTGAGCCTGCAGGTTCAGCGATACTTTTTCTGCGCATTGAGACAAAATATTTTGTCTATATCTCGCAAACTTCTATTAACTATTTTCCAACTATTTCGTGTAATGTTCTCTCCCCTTAACCAAATATACCCCCAATAACTAACACTACAATAAAAGTCATAGAGTTAGATGTACTTAAGTCTTCATATATTTCATTTAATTTTTTCTGTATATATGACAAGTCTCATCAGATGTTCTTATCATTTCCAACCATTTTAATTTCCTATATATATATATTGCATAATTAGTATTTATGCATAAAAAAACAATGTCTATAGGGAGCTTGTAACATCGCTTAAGGAGACTTGGTTTGCAGTTGCGGTGTAAACCAATGATATGGTAAGTCTTCTTCTTCTTCTTCTTCTTCTTCTTCTTCTTCCATCGCGGATTAGGTCCTACTTGTTCCTATCTCATTTTTGTTTCTATCCATCTTTTTGTTAGTCTTCTTCCTTTTGGGTTGTATGCCAGCCTATATTTAGTATTGTATCTTCGGCCATTTTTAAAAAGTGTTTTGCTCATTCTTGTGTGCAATTCCTTAGGTGTTGTAATTTGTTGGTTGCACTTTAATTCTTTTCCTACATCCTCATTTCTTATGTCATTTTCTTTAGTGCAAACCTTTGACTGATCGTAGGTATTTCTACCCCTTCAGTTTTATTCTCTTCCTTTTTAGCGAATTCCGAAGGAATACAGCTATTACGATCTTGGCACCTTGAAAATCTGCTTATTTTTGGTCTCTTTTGTTCTTTTATTATTATTATTATTATTATTATTATTATTATTATTATTATTATTATTATTATTATTATTTTATTGCGAATTCAGAAGGAATGTAAGCTATTGCTGTTGTACCAATGGAAAGAGAATATTCAAATCTGCATACTTCGTACGAGGGCAAGTCCATAAGTTTCTGGCCTAACCATTTTCTAGGTATGATAAAGACAAAAAATATATTTCACTTTTAAATATAGTTATCTTTATTGAAATACACTTCTCACATCTTTAATCCCCCCCCCGCCAAACAGTCAGAAGTCTCATCTGCAAAATGGGCATAAACAGCGTCCGTCAGTTCTTCGTGACACTTAAATTTCCTTCCTCGAAGGTTCTTCTTGAGTTATGAGAAGAGGAAATATTCACTGGGAGTCATATCTAAGTTGTAGGGTGGATGGTTGATCTCCTTGAAGCCACATTTCTTCACAGTTTCCTTTTGCAACAAGAGCTGTGTACACAGGCGCGTTGTGAAGAAGGCGCATACCACCACTCAGCTTTGCTCACCTTTTCTCTCTGATGGAAGCACGTAATCTGTGCAGTAGGCCAGCATAGTACTCCCCATTTACTGCGGTGTTTCACAGTCCACAGTCAATGAAGAGCATTCCTCCACAGTCCCAAAAGATTGCGACCATGATCTCCTTGGTTGACTGAGTGACCTTGGCCTTTAGAGGCGGTGCTTCGCCAGGTTTACGCTAGCCACTCCATTGATTTTCTTTTGGACAAGGGGTTATTGTAGAGAACCATAGTTTCAACTCCTGTAACAATGGTTTCCAGTACTTCTCTCTCTCCCCCGTTGCAACGGCATTGTTCCAAAAATGCCTGACACAGATGACTTGTTGTTGCTTTTGGACTGAGGAAAGAAGTCTAGGCAGCCATCTTGCACCAGCCTTATTCATGTTTAAATGTTCATTAATAATTAGAAGTACTGTTGTTTTAGAAAGGCGGAACCTTGGGTCTATTTCTGTAACTTTGAGCCACCGGTCTTCCATAATTTCCTCTTCCACAAGAACAATGTTTTCAGGAGTGAGCACCTCCAAAGGCCGACCTGCACGCTCTTCGTCTTCTATGCTTTCTCGACCCATTCGAAAAAGTTTGGCCCATTCTTTTACGATAGAATATGAGGGGGGTGCTTCCCCATATACACCGTCCCATCGCTTTTTAATTTCATTTGGAGTAAGTTCTTCTTTTGTGAAGGGCTTAACAACAGCTGGATACTCCATTTTGAACATGTCACAATCTTCTACACATAGCCTTCTTTATGCAACTATATCTTAACAACTGAACACAGAGGAGAGGAAGTTACAGCTGCAATTATTTACTTAACAGATAAGATATGACACCAGATAAGGATTTTGTGAAGGCAATAATCCTTATCGGCGAGGCCGGAAACTAATGGACCTACCCTCGTACGTACTAGGAATCTATTTTTTTTTATAAAAAATATTTCGAAAAATGTGCTTTTATGTATATGTGTGTGTTCGTTTTCTCTTTAGTGATCACAATTTTTGTTTTTTCTCAACGACCGAATCATGATCGATTTCATAACTTCCATTATTATTCTGATAATAACATTTTTTTACTAATCCCCTATATCTAAACTATCTAAGTACTTTTTATCCACCATTTATCCATAATTTTTCTCCAAGTATTCTCCCATCATTTTTATATTTTTATCTCCTATAATTTCTAACGTCCTTCCATTAAATTTTCTCCCTCAATTTATTCCACTTCTCTTTCCATACCTGTAGTCTTCACTACTTCATTTGCTCACAATACAATATGCTATTGCCCTTTTTTTAATAACGTTTAACGCAGTTTTAACTACTGAGGCACCACAGGTGATGGATACTGATTATACATGAGATGAAACGGTAAACTGGGAAAGAATTTTTTTTTAAAGAAAGAAAACGTTCCAGACCTAAATTTAGGCTACCTCGCCGGTATTTGCCATTTATGAGGACTGAGGAAAAACCTGGAAAAATACTTTAGTCAGGGTGGACGACCCTGGCGGGATTCGAACCCCAGACCTCCCGCTCACGAGTCTGGGCCTTAACGACCTAGGCTACTCGTGGCGTTCCTATGATACTCATCAGGTTCACCACACATGGGACATTCTTTGCCACAGATTTTTCTCAGTCCTTTTAAACTCCTTACTCCTGATATGGCCCAAACAAATCTTTCTCTCCCCAATGTATTACAAATTTCTAGATACATCTCCCTCCTCCAAACTCTTTTTAACTCTATAACTTTTCAGTGAACTCCTCTCTAAAGCTCACAAAGATTTCTCATTTCTCAATATCTTCAAATTTATCCCTTACTTCTTTCCGAAACCTCCAATGTCTATTTTGCTACCCAGCAATTTCCCAATCCAATTTTTTCAACAATGTCGTGGGTTTCAAGCACCTTTTCCTTTTAAGCTTCTCCTGTGCACCAAGACAATCCTTGACAATCTTTTCATCATCGAACATATTTATTCTATATAGGTATTTCATTATTCTTTTAATAAACCATCTTTATTAGTAGGCCTACCTAATCTACCAAGGCTACATAATTAGGTGACACATGGGATAGTCCCAGTATTAATTTGCAAAATGCTAAGTATTTTAAAAGACTATTGGATAGTTGGAATGAAATAGTATATTAACAGCAACTTAATTAAGGGAATACAAAGGAGAATTGTGATAAAGAGAAGAAATAAATTATAAGGAAACTGTGCAACAAAAGAACAGTGCAGATAGAAAAGTCTAGATGGCGAAAGAGTAGAATCAATAAACCGATTTTTGTTGATTTCATTTATTTACGGACACTCTTTAACATCCCAGGTCATCAGTGTCCCAATCAATTCAGGGTTTGAAACGGCCGACAAATTTTGCTCAAAGGCCTCTCTTTCTGGTTTGAATTTCTTTTTCGTGCCGTAAATGTGCGACATGGGATCCACGGCTTTACTTCCCTTCCGAAGGAAACCATACTTAGGATTTTTACGCCCGAAAAAATCCATTGATCCTGGCCGGGTTTGAACCCGCGATCTTGGGTTTAGAGGCACGTATGGTTACCACTACACCACCAGGACGGACAAACACACTAAACCGAGCGGGGTGACTTAGGAGGTAGCACTTTAAGTCGCATTTAGGAGGTTCCAGGTTCAACTTCCTTAAGGCTGGCCTTTCTGACCTTGGGTTTTTTCGTGGTTTCTCCTTTGTATTTACCTCCCCGGCATTTGCTATTTATGAGGACTGATGAAAACCTCAAAAGTGCTAGGCGAAGTGTGTTGGTGCTGGTGGTTTGTGCCTTGGAAAGGTTTCTGGTATGGACGCGGCTCTTCGGGGGGGGGGGGGCCTTCACTGCTCTATTTGGAAACAGTGTTCATATCCATGTCTCACCGCCCCTGGATATTTTAGGCCCGTGACTCCTTCGCCTCATCCCCTCCTCCCGTTGGAGTCATCTTTGGGGTGTTCCTTTAGCATGTATGTCTTCTTCTGTTCCTATAATCCAATCCAAACCAAAACACGAAACTGAAGAAAGAAAAAGTAGCAAGGGCGTAATTTGTGACTAGATGGGCAATAAAAAAGGAGGGGCAGCATCTAAAGACAGGAATTACGTGGTTAAGTGGACAGAGCCAATTCCAGGCTGTCCACTGCATGCTAAGATCACAATCTGTGGGTTATGAGAGGTTGGCACTACTGTAACAGATATATTACGTGACCCGCGCCTCTCGGCGTTGTAACGAGTCTCCGTCGTGTACCGGAAGATCTCGCAGCTGTTTCCCGACCACAGAAACGAAATCCGGAAGTAATCTGCCTTTATCCTCCGAATAAGGAAAGATCCTTTTAATATGTACGCAAGAACTGGAGTTAGAAAGTTACTGGAGTAGTTAATTATTTTACACGTTTAGTGTTTATATTTACAACAGTTGTAATACGCTTCGGGCAATCCTATTGCGAGCAAATTAATTCATACGACGTGACACCGAGATGGTGCTATTGAAATAGCGAGGCAAAAAATGTTGACTGAGAAGAGAGAGAGAGAGAGAGAGAGAGAGAGGAGAGAAGAAAGGGTAGTAGTTGGTAATAGACAGGGAAAGGAAATAACAAACTATAAAGAATCATACAGATCTTCGCCCAACAAGGTCGCTATAATGGAACTAAGAATATTGGGCTATAAAAGCAAGTAATAGAAAGACTACTGCAATATTGATATCACCAGACAGCGTTTGGTTGCACAAGGGAAAATTAAGAGGAGAGCAACTTGGATATATAAAATCCGAAATATTCTACAAGAATTGGGTATGGGATTAATATGGCGTGAGGGGGAAAGAATGGGAAAAGGCTTTTAGAAAGAGAGGATAGTGACAAACAGGAAATATGGGTTCTGGCTCGAAAGCTAATGTCATAACCATGGCGCCAGAGTGATACATTCTGAAAACTCCTTCGTTATCGTGTGTTATGCTTTCGAGGGGCATCTTCATTAGTGGCTCTTTAGAAAACTTGTAGCTTCAAAATTTGAATAGACAGGCCATGCGTTTTCTATCTTAAATTACTGTCTTAGACACCTCCACACTACTTGAAATTATTTCGGTGTATTTCATTAACACCTCTGGATATCTGTTAGTCTTTCTGTGAGCTGACCGACACCGAGGTCTAATGGCTGAGGTTCAATTCGCGGTCAGGTCAATCTTCTTGAGTTTTTCCTGAAAAGGTGAATGACAAATAGCTTTAAGGCGCCAAGGACTTCTAGCTCATTTGCGCCATACCCTCACGAGTGGCCGAGATCGTTAAGGCCCGGCCTCGTGAACGGGAGGTCTCGGATTCCATTCCCACCAGGACCGTCCTCTCTGACTGACGTTTTCCAAGTTTTCCCCAGTTCCAATTCCGGAGAGGTAACCCTAAACTTGGCCCGGAACGTTTCTTTCCTTAAAAAAAAATCCTTTCCCAATATATAATTTCATCTCATGCATCATCAGTGTCCACCGCCTGTGATGCCTCAGTAGTAAAAACGGGCGCTAAACACTATTTAAAAAATGTGCCATAATTCGTTTCATTTCATTCATAGGTTTGAGGACCCCTTGGTGCGAACCAACCATATCACCTTCACAATCGTGGCGGCGCCCTAAGGCGTCTAGGCCTTTGGAGTTGAATACAATACCGCCATATCATGAGGGAGGGGTGTACCCACTAGTTCATGAGACACTGGGTCGGTATTAAAATTTTTTTCAATAAGAGAAGCACAAATTTTGTCACTAATGTCATCGGGGAGTAGATTTTGGAAATCGAACTGAAAGGTGAGGTTAATTTCTATTAACTGCTCGAGTAACCCCATTGCTGACAAGCATCGTTCTTATAGCCATATTGATAAGTTTCAGTCAGATGCGACGCGGTGAGAACATTTATTTCTGGACAAATTAATTAAAAAGTGGGCGTACATGTACCGCAAACGAAAAAAAGAAAATTATATATGAAAATGGTGTGTTTGCGATGGGTGTCACGTTTGTTGACTGTAAATCAAAATACGTGAAAGAATATTTTAATGTAGTATTTAATAAAATCTCAAACCATAGGCCTGTTTGAGTCAATTTGTGAATGTAGATGAACGACTTAGATATGACAATGACATTTTCATATAATAATTCTAGTAAACTACTTGGAAGAGTAACATAATATAACAGTTTGGCCGTTTGAAAGATTAAGGAAACCCCGACTATAGTAGTGCACAAACGCAGGACTCCTTCCCCTGAACTTCGAGCAAGGAACATATCATTATCAGTCCATAATACTCGCTCGCTATGTAGGCTAGAAAGTAACACCCAACCTGTTCACTTTTACGATACCTGTCAGAGAAAACAACTCACGATCTGCATGTGCAAAGCTGAAAGTTGGGGTCAACATTTATTCTGTACTTCCAGCATGCCAACCATTTATACTTTCTTCCTCAAAGCTTCAGTAAACCTGGGAAGATTCCACATATATGTTTACATCTGTATTTAATTAAGGAAACTGAAGCGCCCTCTTTTTGCTGAGCTTCATCATCTCGAACAAGTTAGCATCGTTATGCGTAGTATATCCAGAAATACTGGTCGAAAGGGAAACATGCGGTAACGCAACGGAAAAAAAAAAAAAAAATTAAATTCACTTTCCTCTCATCATTATAATGCTACATAATTCCATATCCGGTTCCGTCTCATGATCCATAGATTTCTCCGGCACGGTCGTTTTGATTTACGTGAAGGAAGAAGTCAAGGCCTCCTGCCTCAGGCTACCTGCCTCCTTTGGTTTAATGAGCTTCACTTTCTATACATTTACTGATATGGGAAGCAGATTCCAGAATATACAGTACTTTTGCCATAAAGAGAGTTTTGGGTAACGTCACGATAGATTAAACTTTACTATTAATGAATAATTTTTTTTAATAGTGTTTAACGCCTTTTTTAACTACTGAGACACCACAGGCGGTGAGGACCATCACAGATAGTTAAGATCGTTAGGGCGCGGACTCATGAGCAGGAGGTCATGGGTTCGCATCCCGCCAGGACCGTCCTCCCTGACTGAGATTTCTCCCAGTTTTCCTCAATCCTCATAAATAATAAATGCCGAGGAGGCACCCTAAATTTAGCCCTGGAACATTTCCTTAAAAAAAAATCCTTTCCAATATATCATTTCATCTCAATCATCAGTGTCCACCGCCTTTTTTTTCAAATGTTGTTTAATGCCCTTTTTACTGCTGAAGCACTACAGGCGATGGACACAGGTGATACCTGAAATGAAATGATAAACTGGGAGAGGATTTTTTTTTAAAGGAAGGAAGCATTCTAGGTCTAAGTTTAGGGTATCTCCCCGGCATTTGCCATTTATGGGGACTGAGGTAAACCTGGAAAAAACCTCAGTCAGGGAAAACGGTCCTGGCGGGATTCAAACCCCAAATCTCCTGCTCACGAGTCTGCACCTTAACGACCTCGGCCACCCGTGGCAGTGTATATATATTACCAAGTATTTATTCTCAGTCTGCGAGCTGGTAACTAGGCAAACGTGCATTTTACAGTGGATGGAAAATAGTATATTACTTGATTTATTTATGGACGCTCTTTAACATCTCAGGCTATCAGCGAACCATTCAATTCAGGGCGTGAAACGGCCGATAAATTTTGCTCAGAGGTCTCTTCTGTCAAGCTGAGGTTCCTTTATGTGTCGTAAATCTACGACAAAGGACCCATGCCTTTACTTCCCTTAGGATTTTTACGCACGAAAAAACCCATCTACCCTAAGCAAGGATGAACCCTTGGGTGTTGGGTCTACGAGGCACAAGCATGGTTACTACCACAACTAGGAACGATTCGTGGGAAATGCAGGTGTTCTCCAAGTAACTCGTACCAATCACCAGATCATCCTATAAGGAAGTTTACCTTTATCTACTGTGTACATATTGCTCCAGAACTACTCTTATTTTTAGTCTTTCTTTTGCATGTAAAGATATCTCAAAGAGTAAAATATAATTCAATTCCGTCATTTGTCATTTCGCATTAATGTAAAGTTATTCACATTTACTTATATACGATAAAGTAGATTCTTGTAGTAATTTCTGATTTAATTTAAATTAACGTTATTAGGATTATTGCATTAATAAACATAACAGAATTTACATTATTTCTTTCTTCTGTGCGAGAAAACAAAACAAAAAAGGTATACTTTTAAGGACCAGTATTCGAACTCCGTACCTTCAAGGATAGAGCCCAGCGCGCGCACAGTGCAACACAAGTCAGAACACGCCGAGATGCGCATAGCAGCCATTTCGGCTGAAATCGATACAACACAGGGGACAGTGTTACGAGATAATCGGTAAAAACGCTGGGATTTCATAATTTCCCAATCCCCTGGATTAGAAAACTCACTCGGTGTGTTAAAGCAGCTTATTGAAAAACGAAAATACAATTTATTTTGGGTAATATACATTTAATAAATTGTGTTTAACATGTGCTGCGTTGTAATTCCTGAATAAACGGTTTACATTCTGTTCTTTCTTGAGCGGCACAACCCTTTTGAAACAAATTATTACCAAGAGATAATTATTATTTTAACTGCTCAATCCTTGTTGTAGTTTTATTCTGTCCGAATTCAAGCAAAACTTACCATTCTAAGGTACTAGACACTTATAGAAAAATACAGCGCGGAACTTTAGGCTTTAAAAGTTCATTTTAGGCCCATAAAGCAACTCCAATTACAGTCTACAAAATATTAAATAGGCTCTAATTAAGAGGGATACTTTTAAAGTTTTACAAAGACCACTAGGTGGTGCTATTGAAATATGGCAGCATTATTTTCGCAATAATTGACATTTGTTATTGTGAAAACAGTTGCAGCTTAAAAATTGACAAGAGTAGTTTGTTTACAGTTGGCGCTTAAACAAAGCAATTTTGCGAAAAAAAAATGGACATTTCACGTGGAGGTTTTCTCGAATGATTTTTTAAAGATTTTAGTAAAGACCCAAACTCAACAGCAATGCATAAAATCGCTTCGTTCAACTTTTGGCAATGAAGACTACCAGAAAAGACAGTTTACAATTGGTTTACAGAATTTCATCGTGATCATGCGTTCGTCAGTGATGAATTTCCTAAAGGTCGACAAAATGAGTTGTCATTGCAATAAACATCGATACTGAGCGCAACATGATTGAAGAAGATCAGCACATGACCTATAGTGAGACAGAGGTATTCTTAAACATATCGAAGACTGCAGTACATTCGATTTTGCATGAAAATTTAGCTGTGAAATAGTCTGTTCCTGATGGATTCCGCATAATTTGACAGAAGCTTAGAAAAAAAAAATCGTGTAAATTGGTGTAATGAAATGATCAAAAAAACCCACCGAAGATCTGCAAAATCCGTATACAACATCGTAACAAGTGACAAACCCTGGATATATGAACCGGAAACTAAGCAACAATCCACTGTTTGGGTGTTCCAAGATGAACCGAAACCCACAAAAGTTGTTCGTTCACGAAGCACTTCCAAGAAAAGTATCGTCTGTTTCTTCGGTTGTGCTGGACAGTCGCAATCTTTAGAGGATCAAAGAACAATTATTGCTGAATGGTATATAACAATTTGTTTGCCAGGAGCCATCGAAGAAATCAGGAAAAACAACCGAAAACGTCGCATCATTCTTCATTATGACAATGCTAGCTCTCACACAGCAGTCAAACAATTGATTATTTGAAGGAGGAAAACATCGAATTAATGTCTCTTTGCCCGTATTCACCTGATTTATCCACAACGACTGTTTGTTCCTGAATGTCAAACAAAAACGCGTGGACTGTGATTTTCATCGCTGAAGAAGCTGTTGTAGTCTTTAAAAACCATGTTTTTGAGTTACCAACTTCAGAGTGGGAAAAAAAAAATATTTTGAGAATTGGTTTAAACGAAAAAGAGTATAAATCTCAAGGCGATTATTTTGCAAAATAAAACAGTTTGTTTTAAAAAGTTATTTTTCTTTCCTAGCCTTTGTAAAAATCTCAAGGCGATTATTTTGCAAAATAAAACAGTTTGTTTTAAAAAGTTATTTTTCTTTCCTAGCCTTTGTAAAAATTTAAAAGGCAACCCTCGTATTTGGTAAAAATTGACAATTCTGTACACCACATAATTTCTAAGAAGAACCCAACCAATAAAGATAATTATTATATCCAGAATACAAACCAAACTATATTCATTACAAGAAAAAAAGTATTTTCATTTAAATACGAGAAAACGGTATGGGTGGCCGAGGTCGTTAAGACAAAGACTCATGAGCGGGAGGTCGGGGTTCGAATCACACCAGAACTGTCCTCCCTGATTGAGGTTTTTTTTCCAGATTTTCCTGTCTCATAAATAGCAAATGTCGGGGAGGTTCTCTAAACTTAGACCTGGAACGTTTCCTTCCTTTAAAAATTAAACAATCCTTTCTCAATTTATCATTTCATCTCATGTATCGCCAGTGTTCACCACCTGTGATGCCTCGGTAGTAAAAACGGGTATTAAATACTATTTAAAAAAATGAAAGAACTAGTACCCAGGGTTATATCTTCTTATATGTTAAGAAAAGCTGCACATAAGACAACCGCCAAAAGATTTTCAGTGGAAAGTTCTTTTTGCATTCCATTTTCACTCTTCCCATTTCAAATACCGCAGTTGACCTTCTGTTGTCTTATGTGATGAAAGTAAAACCGGTTTGAATACCTACAGTTGTGTATTTCTTTCCGTTTAACCTTTATTTATGAGCATCACATGATGAGCTAAGCTCCTATCATAACCCTCAATGTAAGATAAAAGAGGAAAACACACTAAAAATATTTAAAAATTCAAACTGTAAAATTTCTAAACTTCTTTAAAATGGTTTAATTATTGTCACTTCAACCACAATGGTTTTCTCGCGATGGCTGTAGATTGTGGACTGAATACTGTAGGTGTAAGTCTGTAGGGATGAATGAAATAAATTAATGATAGGGCATAAGCACTCGGAGTCCTTGAGCATTAGCCCACGGAGGCAGTTCTGAAGATTTGTAATAACCGTAAAGGATGATGCACAGCGGCAGTGCACATTCTCACTGGAAACCAGCAATTCTTACCTCCGCCTGCGTTATCACAGGGCAGTGAAACATATTAACGAATTATCAAATCACATCATAAAATAAAAAAAAATATGAAAGTTTTCTGCAAAAAATATTACCGCATTCAAGCTAAAAGAGCAACGTTAAGATTTAATATAACCACGTTCATTTATATTTTGACATTTATTTATTTATTTGACTTACTTATGGACGCTCTTTAACAGTTCAGGACATCAACATCCGCTTTGTTTTAGGACGATGTTTTTGCTCTATCCCATCTTGAATGTTGCTTGCAAAATACGCCTCAACTGATGATTTAAAACTCTTCATCGGACGAAAATGCGTTTCCACCATGGACTTTTCTCAGTTAATAAAACAGATGAAAGTCATATGGAGCCAAATTCAGCGGTATATAGCGGGTACGGCCGCAAACCGTACTCCAAATCATTGATTTTAGCCATTGCAAAGACACGTGTGAGGGCGAGCATTGTCTTGAGCAAGACAATTTACTTCTTTGATAAACCTGTCTTTTCTCGCGTAAATTAGTCCTCAAAAAGTTAACACAATACGCTCCAGTGATAGGTGTTCCAGTGGGAACATGATCAATTAACAGTACACTGTTGGTATCCCAGAAAACTGACGCCATAATCTTCTCGCGAGTTTCACATACTGGACCTTCTTTGGCGGTGGAGAATCGTGATGCTTCCCTCGTTTAGTCTGTTTGAAGTGTATAGTAGTGCACCCAAATTTCATCATCGATTACAAATCGACGCATAAAGTCGGCGGGATCTCTCTGAAAACGGCAAAATTTGCTGAGAAATTTGTACTCCGGTTCTCGGTACCCATCTTGCCTGTAAGTTTTTCATACTCAGTTCCTCTCTCTAAATGTGGAATGCCCAGAGCTGTGACGGATTTTAATCCTCTACTGTTTGGCTCATCCTTTCGCGGCTGTTTGGCTCATCCTTTCGCGGCCACGTGTAAACTCTGTAGTCCACATGGAAACGGTTGAAAATGATAGCGCAGACTGTTTGTCATATCTGTATGAATTTCTGTTGCATCATTTACCAAGTACTTAATAACCGCACGATGTTGGATGTTTGTCATTTTCCCGTATACACACGTCTTCACTGCAATAAACAGCTATAGCTACTACGATCTTTGACCAATCCATGAGTTATTGAATGTATGTTACTAAGGAAAATGGTAGTTTTGGTAACATAACGACTTCGAAACTGCTGCTGCAATCTGTGGGTCATTCCCAGAACTTATCAAATGATTCTCCTATATAAGAATATTAATTCTGCCACAAGCCATGTTATTATTTGGGCACTATCACATTTAGAAAGGACTTCATTTAATTATGTTGATTCATTTAAGATATAATAGGTCGTAACACGTTATATGGGCCATCCTATATACTTCCAAATGAGTCATACCTTCAACGACAAAATCTATGGAATGTGAATTGAGATTTCAGAAGTATACTCTGCTCTAAGATTCCTGAATTTTAGCGAATTCCGAAAGGATGTAGCTATTGTGGTTGTACCCATAAAACGGGTTTTAAAATTTTTCTTCAGATCCCCATCGATACAACTTACTAGGCACCAAAAGTGACAATAAAAAAAACTATGTACACAGAGGGTGCCAAAAATTTTATACACACTTCAAGCAAAGAAAAAAACTGTGTTAACATAAGAAAACTGAATTCACACAAACATAAAATGACGAGCACTAATTATCTTAGACTTTTACAGTAACAACAGTTGCTCAAAATGTCCATCATCGGCGTCGATACACTTCTGAGTACTTTGAACTGCTGATTGAGCAACGTTTGCGAAAGTGTCCTCAGCAATTGCAGCACATGCCGTTTCAATATCTTCCCGAAGTGTTACCAGTGTAGCTGATTTTCTACGGTATACAACATCCTTAAGAGTTCCCCATAGGTAGAAGTCCAACGGCGGTTCTGTTTTTACAAACGTCTCCATTGTCTTTGAACTTCAACAACATTCTCAGTTTTCAATATCACTTCAAAATTGTTTTCCGCTGTTCAAACGATAATCTTGTCTCCATTTTGTTGTAGCAACGCTAGCATAACGTAATGTAAGTCACACCTGTTTACAGAATATTATATGATAATCTTGACTTCATTTGTTCATTGTTGATTTACCAGTCACATAGAAACGCTATCATAATGTGAGTCACATCTGTTTACAGAACATCATACTACACATTACTGTTGTTTTTCGGTTCAACTTTAAAATATATTAAATAGATATCTACTGTGAAAGTGTGTATACATTTTTGGCTCCATTTGTGTGTATATGTGTATGTGTGTGTATGTGTTTGTGTGTGTGTGTGTGTGTGTGTGTGTGTTAATGCTCTAACGGTCGCAATTTTTGTTTTTCAAAAAAAAAAAAAAGAGCTCTAGTTTTATTCAACGAAACTTTCGTTATTTCTTTAAAATAAATTCATAAAAGTAGAGTCCGAAAATCAGGGCATACGGGCCATTAGGAACCTTAAAAACTAGCAGGGGTTAAAGTGAAATTTAGAAATCGCTCTAGGGGCTAGAATTTTAAATAAAGTAAAATGATATAGGCCATTGAAATCCAAAATAAAAATCACTCTAGCGGCACCATTATTTGTTTATTCATAACAAAACTCAGCATATGCTATTTAAATCAAACAAGAAAAAGAGTTTCAGAAAATCAATGAAATTGGACTATTAGGAGTGGGGGTTACCTGAAAACCAAATTTTAAAAATCTATATAGCAGCTCAAATAGTTAATTGTTCATAGAAAACTCGGGATGTATTGTTTAAATAAAACAAAAGAAATATATTCTGAAGATCAGTGAAATTAAATAATAAGGAGGAATATTATCTGAAACCCAAAATTTAAAAATAACTCTAGCGGGACCAATATTTCATTTTTTGCAACGAAACTCCGTATGTATCATTTAATTAAAGCACGAAAAATTCTTTCTAACCTAAAATCAGGGAAATCGGACTACTATTAGTAGCGGGGTTACCTGAAACCCTAAATTTAAAAATCACTTGAGTAGCACAATATTTGTTTCACAATAACATTCAGTATATACCATTTAAATAAAAAAAATATTTTCCAAAAATTAGTGAAATTGGACTATTAGGAATAGGGGATATGCATGAAAACTGAAATTTAAAAAGCGCCCTTGCGTTTAATTTTCTCAATATTGTTTTAAAATAAAATGTTAAATTAATTCATCATATTAATTGTATTTATAACGATGCATATTCTTTATATTTAACAAAAGCTTCTTCGTTAATAAAGTAAATGTGAAATATTAATGTAATAAGTGTCTGAAAATTAGATTTGCATATAAGAGCGCTCTGTAATAACCTTCAGAAAACGTTTGCATCATATGTTTTTACTGCAGTAACATTTAAATTAAATTTCAAATCCATTGAAAATTGACGAAATTTTCGATTGTGTATATTTTCTTAGTACATTATAATTGTTTTTAAATAGTAAAATGTTTTTGTTTTATTTAAACATATCAACCTCTTCGTAAATACGCAATGTAACTCTAAACTTTCTGTTATTTTTCTCTATTTTGGTGAATGTAAAAATGAAATAAGGGCTCATTTCACAAACGCGGTTATATTTAAAAGTGCTTAAAAATACTCACAAAGTACAGCTTTGTATATCGGTGGTCATATATCTCATTTAATTAATAGCATAGCATTACTTTTTGTGATTTAATCTCAATAATAATAATAATAATAATAATAATTTTGTGATACTTATAGATTGCAAGAAGCAGGGGTTCTAATTTTCTCCCCCTAACACAAACAGCAATACCATAAATTACTTTATTTCATTAATTAATAAGGCAATAATTTGTATTTAAAATTCTTTTTTAAAGTTACTCTAATAGGTGAGGAATTCGCTTAGTTTTCGCAGCTACTGCATTGTAGATTTTTTAAATACAATTGCTCGAACATAAATAAGTACTGGCCGCTACTGAATCACCTTAAACACACAGGCATGCTAAAAATACTTCCTCTCTAATTCTTTACATTACTGCAAATATAGGAGAAATTCGCCACAAAGTAGTAAACATATCATTAGGAAGAAACAGTGTCTATACGTGAAAGTTTGGGAAGGTCACGGCCCAAGTTATTGCTCATCTTCAGAAAGGAAGAAGAGGTTACAGCAACACCTGCTTATTACGTAGGTCCTACTCTAACATTATCGAGTTAGGCCTTACAGTGGTGCAGCTGTCACAATGTGAACCTTTCTCTTGTCCACCTGTTTCATTAACACTTTGCTGCGCTGCTGCAGACCTCTAGCGGCGTTCCCACTAGGGCTTCTTAATTGCAGTACTTTCTTTTTTTACGCAAGCTTGTGGATTGCAACAACTAATTAAAACGTGTGCTGTGCACCTTCGGAGCAAGGGTAGTCAAAACTGTACTCTTTCTTATGTGAAATGTATTACACGTCTGAATTTTTATACAAGTGATAAAAGTTATAATTAGGGTTCGGATTTTTATGTAATGTTATTTCAAAAATATCTACAGTTTAATAAAGGATTCTCATTATTTTTGGCAAGCTAAAATTTAACTTTACCATATTTTGTTAGCTTAATGCGTAATGTGATTTCCAATTCCCGCATGTGAAAAATGTGCACATTGAGACATATTTAATTCCGCTTACAGCAGAATGGAACGATATGCTGCTCCGAAATTCTGCTTTCTCTTCAACAAATCTTCAACTGAGTTCTATGTAATGTTACAGGAGGCGTATGGAGAGATTGTTCTTCCCTAGCTCGAAGATGATTTAAAATGTTTATTAAGGGGAGGTAATCAATTTCACGAGAAGGTGGATACAACGCTGCGCTCAAACGGAAGAAGACATTAACACTGCTGCTGCGGGAGCGGAAGGTCGAATTTCACTGAGTGCCATCCACACATTGATAACTGAAAAGTCAGACGTGAGATGGGTTTCAAGACTGCTGACTCGCGAACAAACATTTGCATTGAAGACGATGTTACAGAAGATGCGCAGTCTTTTTCACAAAGGTAATCACTGCTGATGAAACTGGCTACATCATTTCGATCCTGAGAGTAAACAGCAAAGCTCTGTGTGCAAATCTCCGTCATCGATACTAAAAAAAGCAAAAGTGGTTGCTTCTGCTGGGAAAGTTATGGTCATATCACTTTTCAGTATCCAAGAAATGGTTTAAAGCATATCGTACCTGCACACACAATTGTAATTGACAATTCTACAGAGATGTCGAGGAAACTTTGCAAGGCTACTTCACGCGCAAAAGGCCACATTTCCGTGTAACAAGCTACACCACGATAACGCACGGAGGAACAACGCAAATGTTAATATGAAGTATGTCCCTGTCCTTTCATATATGCAGCTTTAGCGCAAGTAAACTTTTCTTTTCTTTTCGTTATCAGTGAAAAACAAGAAGAGAAGAAGAGAATAATTGTAGCCTTCGGATGGAAAGGAAGCAGCTGAGATAAGAAGTAGATGCAGAACAAGAGGAGGAATATATGAAAAAAGCAGAAGAGGAAGAAATAAAAAGCAAGGGAGCAAAAAGCATCAACAACCAATCCAAATCTATGATAAATGTAGAAATAAAAGTGAATAGAGAAAAAGATGAAGAAAAGAGAAGAGAAGGAAACTGCACTGTCACCATACAAGTAGCTGGGCTTGAGATCGGCAGCAATCTCATTGTTGACTGGAATTTGAGTGGGGAGCAGCGCAGACAATGAGAGTCAGCAGAAATGAAAATTTTGGATTGTAAACGGTATAAAACATGTAAATTAATTAATTGAAAAATGTAATTGATTGTAAAGGCTAAAATATCTAAAAAGTACGTTGAATGAACTATAAAAGAAGTGTAAAAATTTAATGCTACTGGGTACCATGTTTAATTATACGTTATGGTTTCCAGTACCAGTTTAGTTTTTGAAGTTATAGTTTTTTTAGTCATAGTATTAGTGCTGCAGATTTTAAATCTGTAGAATTTAAATTGTACTGATAAATGTAAAAGAGGAACAATTAAAAATTAATCCGGAGTTCTGAATAGAATGGAAGTTATCAGTCTGGGGTTTTATTCCCGCCAGGACCATCCTCTTTGACTGAGTTTTTTTTTTTCAGGTTTTTCTCACTTCTCATAAATGGCAAATGCTGGATAAGTCCCCAAACTTAGGCCTTCTTGCCTTAAAAGTTTCCTTCCTTAAAAAATCCATTTCCATTTATCATTTTATCTCAGGTATCATGAGTGTTCACCGCCTGTGATGCCCCAGCAGTAAAAATGGGCAATAAACACAATTAAAAATGGTGCCGATACTACAAGACTAACACTTACGAAAGATTGGTGCCAAATGGGTGCATCATCCCTGAGAAAACTCTTTGACACTACGAAATACAACAGGTACGATTTAATCGGAGGAGTAATTCCATGCTGAATCACATCAGTGCAATGGATAGAGCATTGAACCGGCTTTCAGGCGCAAGTCAGATGAATGGGGACATTCTTCTTCATCTTGTAAGCACAAGATTTAATGAAAGTCATCTCCTACAAAGGCCATGTCAATTTTGGCGTAAGACATTCAAGGTGTTGTCTGTCAAAGGCAACATGAACGTCCTTTATTTCAAGAGATTGTAAAATACCTGGGTGTGCAGAAACGGCTAGAAATGTTGCAAAATGCAGGCATAATGCATGGATTTCATGCTGCAATTTCTGTCAAGATTCTTTTACTGATGGAGATGGAAAGTTTTTAACAGCACCACATGCTGAAAAGCTATAGGGACCAATACTGAACAGCTTGAACAGCAAGTTGTAAGGCTGTTCACCAATCATCCCGAATAACAAAACCGGCATGTTCCACCACTGCAAGTGACAGCTTGTTCGCCCAACGACTAAAATTGCTTTTATTTACTACCACCTTGGCAAACATTTTCTTTGAGCACCCAAGGAAGTCCCTGATGGTTTCAATTTCCTACTATCACTTCACAAAATAAAACACTATTATGGCATCTAGCGGAGAGCAATAAAAATAAATAAGATAGTGGAAACACACTTAAAATGTGTTGTACTATTTATTAAATATCTTTGTTTTATCATTTTGTGTTGAAAATGTTTCTTCAAGGGAAGAGGGGAAAATGCGGAACTTTCTTTAGGAACTGTACTGAGATGTGTCAGGCAAGCACTTGTTGATCCCAAAAGGATATACCAAGATACCGCCCTCCTTCTCACGACTCTTTCTTTCTCACACTCTCATCATCGATGCCGTGCTATTGTTGAAATGTTAATTGTTACACAACAATGTGGAGTTGCTTTTGATCCCGTCTCAGTTTAGAAAGTACTAAAAACGATGCACGCTTGAACTTTCTCACGTGCTTTATTATGGACCAACTCTGGGCTTCAGAGCTAATGATTGAGATTTCTAGTCTTTCTTTCATCGTGGGCTGAAAAAAAATGAAAATTTAATTTATTAAAAGACTGAATTACGGCTAGAAACCAAAGATAACAGGAATGTAAAGCTTAATTTAATTTTTCATAATGGTTAGGTACACAATTTGGCTCAGTTTAGCTAACACATGAAACAAAAAATTGATTTTTCTTGTGACAAAAAGATGAATTTAGTAGAAGGGGAAATTATTCAGAAAGTTATAGCAGCCTATAGAAAATAACTACTGCTATATAGGATTTCTAGTATCTGAATAAATTAAAAAAAAGAGAGATAAAAACGTTTATTAAGATAGAACATGGTATTTGCCACCCCTTTCAAAATCTCGCCACCCCTCAGGGGTACAATGAAATGAAAGTAGCTAAAAAAATTGGTTCTAAAATACAATGCTGCAGTTTGATCCAAATCAGTGGTTCACAAACTGTGGGTCGCGACCCCCTAGGGGCTCGTTATGAAGAGCATTTCAAAATAAAAAATTAAAATGCTTTAATATTTATATTTATTTTATAATTAGGGACAAATACAAAGGTGAACACAGAAAAATGTTTTAGTAATAAAGTAAAACAACGGAAGATATCTGTAACAAAAAAAAAAAAAAAAAAAAAGCCTGTTAACGGCAACTAAGGAGGTCTTACGCAAAATCTACAGCTAGTGTTATTAGTGTCTTTTAGAGATATTTTCAATAGGTAGTAGGTGTGAAATGCAAGATACTCTTATACAGTCCATCAATTTTGTTTACCCTCGGAGTGTTTCGCTTATGGGCGAGCGCGCCTCTCGTTAGCCGGTTGCCGGCCAGTCGCGTTTCGTGATTAACCACACAATAATATACAAACCAATTTAAAAGGTCTGTTACTTACGAAATTTCAAATGAGGTGTTGAAACTGGCCGTCTTCATTCTCCACACATTTTTGGCATCTCTTTAGGAAATTGTTCACCATTCACTGTTGTTCATTTTGAGAAATTCGGACAATTTCCTGGCGAATATTATCTTTGAGTTTTTGTATGGTGTGTGGGTTCATCTTGTACATGACAATTTTTTTTTCATTTATTCCAGAGATAATAATTTCAGTCTGCTAAATTGGGGGGTTAAGGGGGCCACAAATCCGCACTATAATTCTGTCTTGTGAATTGCTCTCATGGAATTGTTCGCAGTGTTAAACAGTGGCAAGTCCTGTTAAAAAACAGTGCATGATCAGGCTCCCTTCGGTAATTCTCTTATAAAGAGGGGTTAGTATGGTATTCGCACGAGAACAGAATCAACTGTGGACTCAAAAAAATCATTCTATGATTTTATCACCACTGAGTTAACGCAAACGAATCGTACATAAAGACACCCTGTGTCTATGTATAGTACACATTTTTATACTGTCAAATTAAGAAATGAACAAACAACACAGCTGCACTATGATTGCGACAGACAGCAAGGTCAACAAGCAAGCAAGCAGGCTTGCTACCTCCTCCACGCCGCGGCAAAAGATGGGCCGCTGGGAAAATAATCACTGACCGAAAGGTAATTTTACGTATGCATGTATGAGATTAATTTTTCTTCTCATTTAAATAAAAATGTCTTATTATGCAATTAAATAGTATACTTTCTACACGTCATGTCGGCTAAATAGGCTTTACCTTATTAATTCGTTTTTCTTTTAAATTTTTGGTAAATTTTTTATCATTAAATTAAACTTTCAACCTGTATGACCTTTTAAACCAGATATTGGTTATATATTAAATCATGATAATATTTTTTAAACTTATTTAATTAATTTTCAGCTTTTGGTATCGCATCGAAATGAAAAGAGAAGGTATAATTGATCACAAAATACATTGAAGGGAAAACAAAGGAAGCTGTAATATCAAATTATTTACCTATTAAGCAACAGAGCAATTTGGTGCTCTTCGAAGAACAATATGAACGTCTATCATGTCAGAATGTGTTAAAAATCAAGCACAAAAATAAATTTATCTTTTGGGAATATCAAGTAGAACTTTGATGCCAAATAATTGGGTTAGCTGTTAAACAGCAAGCTTTCTATTCATCTTTAAGGGACACCGAAGTGCAAAAATAGAATTTTTGATCAAAAATGTTTTTTGTTTTTGCTCTTAAAAATTACTTTCATCCCCAGAGAAACTCTCTGAAAATGTCACACGCCTAAGCCCTTTGAGATTTTTGTTTTGTCAACCATTTTTAAATGCTTCCACTCTTAAATCCCATCTCCTGGCCTTTAATTTCTAAATATCCAAAATTTCAAACAACTTTTTTGATCTTATCTTCTAGTATGTTTTCCTGCCACTATTTTTATGTACGCTTTTTATACATATTCACTTTTTATATATTATGTAAACTTTATAAAAATCATCATGAATTTGTGTGTAAAAATAAATCCACAAAAACTTTTAGCATAGTCACTTACTAAATTTTCCATTATTTTGCATTTGAATGCATCTTTTATATTTTTTTTACCAACAGCGATAGTTAAAAATGCATGCAAATAAACTTATCACGAAGATAAAAAAAGACAACTGGTGGGATAATGCTGCATTTCGCTTACAAGCCGTGATAGGAGACATGTACTGTGAGTTCTGTTTCTACATTGTTCAAACGGTTTATATAACTTGCATTTTATATAAATGAGAATGCAGAAAATCAATTTTAACACAGATAAGTTTTTGCGAAAGGCATCAATACTTTCATGGACCTACTTTGATTGCCCTGGAAAATCTGGTAGCCTATGCAATAGGCAATTTTCGTTTCCATGAAATCATTAGCATCTTTTGGGCAAAATCACATACATAGACTACCAGATTTTCCAGGACTATCAACGATGCCAATTTATAAAATACAACTTTTTATCTTTTTTTTAATAGTGTTTAACGTCCGTTTTTACTACTGAGGCACCGCAGGTGTGGACACTGATGATTCATGAGAAAAAATTATAAATTGGGAAAGGATTTTTTTTAAGGAAGTAAACGTTACAGGCTTATGTTTAGGGTACCTCCCCGGTAATTACCATTTATGAGGACTGAGGAAAACCTGAAAAAAAGCCAGGGAGGACGGTTCTTATGGGAATTGAACCCCAGACCTACTACTCGCGAGTCCATGCCTTAGTGACCTCGGTCACCCGTGGTGGTTTCTATCATTCAAGAAAACAAACTAAAGCCTTATAGGGCAGAAAATTCCAAATATTAAACATGTAAAGCAACAAAGAATGCCATGAATTTAATACACCTCAAGTTTAAAATAATTTGTGTATGGGTTTTTTTTTTTTTTTTCATAAGTGGAAAGCAAGTATCCTGTTTAAGTTCCTGCAAACAAGCATACTGAAAAGATAAATGCATATTGGCTTTACGGTAAGTATTAAAAGGAAGGAGAGTCAAAAATCATCTTTATGTTTTTGTGAGGTTTTAATTTGATATAACTTTCATTAATGTTGCCTGATTATTAAGTTTTAGATAATTGTTAATTATGTTGCTTCGATTTTGAAATATTTTTTGGTTTTTGCTAGCACTTGTCCAGTTAAAAGTCAATATCTCAGGTACTATTTGCTGTAGAAGATTTCAGTTGGAGTTTCCCTCAAAACAGGAAAACAATGACGGTATACGTATAAACGAATCAAAATTAAACCACCTCCGAGTAATTAGCAGGTTATGATAATGAATTTCACTGGTGAAAATTTCGACCTCAGCGGATATTTTTCCAAATTTCAATACATGAGTATTCTGGGCTCACAAATTCGTATCCTCTGCACCTCGAAGAACTTGCTGCAATCGTCGGAAGTTGGCAGTCGGGCAAATTCTGATGGATACACATTAATAACCGTTACTCTGTCAGGATATGCCCCTAGGACCGCCTGGGAAAGTGGATCGATAGTCATCAACGCGAATGGGCCATTCATGAAGGAAAGTGAACTGGTTTCCACAGTTCCGCCTTCTCTCTGCCACCAACAGAAGTGGGTGCAAAAAGTTTAATACTACAGTCAGAA
Organism: Metallyticus violacea; assembly: GCA_030762175.1. Taxonomy (NCBI): domain Eukaryota; kingdom Metazoa; phylum Arthropoda; class Insecta; order Mantodea; family Metallyticidae; genus Metallyticus; species Metallyticus violacea. The sequence continues at coordinate 22,934,360 of CM060832.1, read as the reverse complement.
TGCAGTTAATGGGTGGGTGTTAGCCGTGACCATTGCATGATGTTATGAACACAAGTGCAAGGTTACACATAACCCAGAGGCATGTAGTTTCAAACTGTTACAGATTATTATTATTATTCAATTTACACGTAAAGATAGGAGCGAAATAATTAATGGTTATATTTAAATTATTCGCTATAGTTTAGTCATGTTATATCATTTTCATTGCTTCTTTCACATTCTACTTTCTAAGCTGTTTTACTTAGTTTATGGCTCAGGTGATAAACGCTTGGCACTTGCATTCAGGAGGTTACGCATTCACATTCCTTAAGGTTGACTATTCTGACTGAATTTTCATGGTGTACTTTCCCAGAAATTTCTGTAATCCTATTTCATATTTCATTCCGTTAGTTCAGTTATAGGGTCCAAAGTGTCAGGTCCAGGTGTGACGGTGGCTTGCGCCTTGAAAAGGTTTCTGCTCCGACGTGAGTATGGAAGTATTCCTTCTGAGGCGCTCTAATTGCTTGGAGGGGGTTCCGCTGGATTGGGGTGTTCTATCTCTGTCTCCCTTATCTTATTCCTAACTGAACTCAAGAGACTATACGACAATGACTACGTAAGTTTAAATTTATGCATATTTTGATAGCTTAAGGTTCATGCTGTCAGATATCGTACGTTAAATACATTTTTGGTTTGGATAAATTGATTGCAAAACTTTTTGAATGTCCCTCGTATCTATATATGTTTGTGATAGTTCAATAGTTTATTGTCTTATCAAATAAAATACCAAATTCTCGTTTTATTATTTCGGGATCATTAATATACCCAACAATATATCTGAATTTCGTTAGTTACCGAGTTGGGATTTTTCTATATTTTATTTACTGTCGCTTTGATTGTTTTGTTCTTCTCGCGAGCTCTGCAGATTATGCAGATTATAGGTGTAGATCTGTAGGGTGGCTCAAATGAACCATCAGAGTCCTCGACGCCTTAAAGCTATTTGGCATTCACCTTCTCAGCATAAGGAAACAGAAAAAAGCCTTACCTGGACAGCTTGACCTGGCGGGATTGGAACACAAGAACTGCGCATTAGTAATCCCAAACATTACTGCTATCATGCAAGCGGTCATCTGGAGTTTTGAAAACCGAAGTGACTAGGCTGTTAGTGTTGTGAGATTTACCATCTCGGTGAAAAAAAAATCTTTAAAACGCGGTAAATGGTGAGGATATCGCCCCCAGGGCCTTTTGAAAATATTTGCTATGTTCATTCCAATTACCTCAAAAAGACTCGAATTGATCACAGTCTTCTATCACCTCAATCAGATTACTTTTTTTTTTTTATTTATTTATGGACGCTCTTTAACATCTCAGGTCATCAGCGTCCCATTCAACTCAGGGCGTGAAACAGCCGACAAATTTTGCTCAGAGCCCTCTTTTTCAGGCTTGAGGTTCTTTTTCGTGCCGTAAATCTATGACTTGGGACCCACGGCTTTACTTTCCTTCCGAAGGAAGCCCATTTTTACGATTTTTACGCTGAAAAAATCCATCGATCCTGACCGGGTTCGAACCCGCGATCTTGGGTATAGGAGGCAGGTATGGTAACCACTACACCACCAGGACCGACTAAATCAGATTACAGTATGCACAGTTACTGACGGTTTATGGTCACGGTGCACTCTGAATCAGAGCAATTCACATCTACTGAATGACAGCATGCCCCAAAACATGGAGAGTTCGCTGGTTTTCCGCGATTACTTTTTCCATTAGGGCAGCCTGGCGGATGTTCGAGATTGAGATGCCTGGAAAGTTATCCAAGGATAGCTTCCGGGGGGATGTTAAATATTAGTTTGGTCTAATGAGCTCATGGGACTTTGTGGTCTAATTTTTTCAGGCAACCACTGTAAGATCTGAAGAAAAAACCCTGAAAAAACCAACCTCAGAAAGCAGATCCAATTGAGCCTGCCGCATAGGAAACATGCAGCCTCTAGTAAAGTGTTACCGCCATTGGTGTTCAAGAAACAAAGTTGTTGTTTTAATATCAAATAGTGCGATTGAAGCTCAGATTTTACATTCTACCTGTAGGACATCTTTGTGGTGAAGTGCTGGAGGGACCACAGTTGCTTTCATACTTAGTATAAGCATCTTGATGAAATGCTTTTCTTATAAGGCTAAAGCAGAGAAATACAAATTATTTCCACATACTGTTGCTGCATATGTTAATATTTCTTCCAGTGGAACATTAACAGCTCAGAAACGTTTCAGTTCACCTGAAGTAAAGATGAAAGAAATCTTCTCAGAAAGAGCTAATGTTGGATCTAAAATCTGAACTTTTCTTTTCGAAGTTTATTGCACGATGACATAATTTATAAAACTTGTGCGTTTTTCTCACGCAACGCTATCTTTACACTATTTGAAAAACTGACGATAAAAGAAGCCAGACCGAGTTTCAGCTACATTATCTGATTCCAAAACCTGTATTTATTTACGGAGTACAACAGAAAATTCAGCTGTAGCTCCAAATTGGCACTGAAGGGAATTATTTTCAACCTGTCATACCACCTCCATCATCCAGGTTGAATCAATATTATACACATTGAAAATGACGCAGTGATACTGTTCTGGCTTTAGTCTTGTGCTTCGGAGAGTTGTCACTTAGGTTGGAGACAAAAAAAAAACTGATAATTTTTTTTTTCAGAAGACATGAAGAACAACAGCAGAAGCGAATACTTTGACCACTTTTCCCCCCTTTCATACTTCCTTTGGAATCTTGCATACACCGTCACACTTGGGACTTGGTACAGAATCGTCTGAAGTAGAAATCTGGCAATTGCTCTGTTTTCACGATTTATGCTATGTGCTTTTGCAAAAAGGGCATTTTTTCAAAATTGATGCACTACGAGTGTAAAGCACATTGAAACTTTTTAGTCGCCAAATAAAGAGCTTCGGTTGAGAGAAGCTCTTCTATGCTCTGTTGCATTTTGAATCCTAAATGGTCATGTCTGACAGGAAATTCTGAGATTTACCCAAAAGTTGAAATTAATCAATAACTTCTTCAGGATATGCAGATGGAAAGATTTGGAGTGACACAGGAGAATTAATTGCTCAACTTTCGGTGTAAATTTTTGATCTTTTTAATAGTGTTTAACACCAGTTTTACTACTGAGGCACTACAAGCGGTAGACAGTAATAATACATGAAATAAAATGATATATTGGAAGGAGTATTTTTTTTTTTTAGGGAAGAAAGCGTTCCAGGCAAAGTTTAGAGTGCCTCCAAGGAATTTGCCAATTTATAAGGACTGAGGGAAACCTGGAAAAAACCCGTCAGGGAGGACGGTTCTGGTGGGAATTGAACGCCAGACCTTCCGCTCACGAGTCCGCGCCTTAACGACCTCGGCCATCCGTGGGGTCATTCTATAAAACTAAAGTATTATTGATAAATATATAAATACCGTATTAAGAATATCTGTGTTCCACAATTTATCTTAAAAACAGAATACAAATAATGCATAATATGGGTGGCGATAGTAGTAAAAACGAGTGTTGGAAAACTTGAAGGATATCACCGCTTAACTTTATTGGAGCATGTACCTTGCTGGGACGGTTGTGTTTGTAACGCTCCTCAAACAAGCCATCTCTCGTTCGTGTAATATTTAACTTCCTGAATAACTATTGTTAATTTCCATAGAAATCGGAAGCGTCGGGTTTACCGGGCTAAACTCGCCAATGACCTCGAAACGGAGTGGTAATTTCCAAGAATCGCTTTCTCAAAAAGAAAAAAAGAAAAAATTCATCAGGTTGTGTAGTGACTCAAGAAAACGATATTAGTTCCTTTCGTATTCCAGCTTTTACATCTTGGCTTTCTACCTGTTTCCGGAATTTGATCTCTAGCACGGTCACTTATGTTTTGATTAGCAATATTTGCAAGTATGTTGTGAAAGAGTTTGTAACGTGAGAATTGCAGGTGGCATGCGGCTTGCGAAGGGAAACATGATCGCCTCTCAGCTTACTGGTAGGATGTTCGAATCCGGATGTATCAAGTGGAGATTTCTTCCGCATTAATAATACCACCAATTTTTATGAGGATTTTTAGGAGACTAAAAACTACACTGAACAACAGTGAATATTTTCTAGTTGAAATAATGTACTTCAAATGTAGATTTTAGCGCTGAAGATAAATGATGCGTAGCGAATTTCATAGGAATGAGCAGCTATTATGGTTGTACCCATGAAAAGATTATTGAAACTTTTCTTCAGATCTACATCGATCCTGCTTACTAGGCACCAAAAATTGCGATGAAAAAAAAAGTTGTGTGTGTGTAAACGTTCTAGTGGCCGCAATTACAGTGTTTTCTCAGCGAAACTCTGCATATAACCACCAATTAACAAACGATTCATCGAGTTCAAAAACCAGAAAAATTGGACCATTAGGAATGGAGGCTAATCTAAAGCCATGTATATATTTTATACATGTGTGTGTGTGTGTGTCTTAACGCTCTAACGGTTCGCAATTTTTTTTTCTCAACGAAACCTGGCGCATATAATCATTAATTAACAAGCAGTTCATCCTGTTCAAAAACCAGTGACTATTAAGAGGGGGTTAACCTAAAGCGAAAATTTAAATGTCGCTCTACTGCCACGGTGGCCGAGGTCGTTAAGACGCGGACTCGCGAGCGGGAGGTTTGGGGTTTGATTCCCACCAGGACGGTCCTCCCTCACTGAGGTATTTTCCAGGTTTTCCTCAGTCCTCATAAATGGCAAATGCCGGGGAGGTATCCTAAAATTAGACCTGGTAAACTTCTTTCTTTAAAAAAAAAGCTCTAGCGCCTTTTCTTTAAAAAAAAAATGTTTTTTCTCAACGAAACTCGGCATATAACCTCAATTAACAAACAATGCATCTAATTGAAAAACCAGCCAAATTGAACAATTAGAAGGGGTGAGGATAACCTAAAGCGGAAATTTTGACATAAATTGCATTTTTCTCAGGATTGATTGAATCAATCTTGTTGAAAATTTGCACACACATAAAATATGCAAACGTGGTAACTGGAAGTATTTAAACATTACTATTAGTTGATAAAAATCAATACCAGTAAAAAATGAAAAATATTTCTATACATATAATAAAAGTAGATGAGGATAAAACACTTAGATAAAGTCACACTTAACGAAATTATTACTGTTAATTTGTTATATTGTTAATAGTGTTATTTTATTTTTATTTTTCATTTATATTATATGTATACATATTATTCTACTTCCCAAGAAAGATGTTATCTACAGTTCATGTAAAAATACCATTCCAATTCCACCAATAGGTTATAACAAAAAATGCATGATTATGTTACAGTGTTTTCAGTTTTTAACAAGATTTTAATTTGGTTTCATTTTTTTAAAAAAAATTTTTATGTGCATTAGAGAATTATAATTTACAGAGCATTTTTATTTAAGTGTTTTAATATCTCTAAAATTTTCATATTGATAGCTTTATAAATTTCTAAGATACAGTATAAAATGTATACTGTTGCATTATTTGCTAGATTTCACTTCATGGTTATCTTAAAGAAAGGAAAGATTTAGAATAACTCAAAATTTAAATAAAAAATGGATTCAAATAGAAGAAATGACACTCAAGTGATTAGCTATCATCTTCATTACTAATGATGGATAATGCAGTTATCACAGTGTGCAACAGCCAGTCCCACCATACACTATGCAAAAACCTCTTAGTGCAGATAACGTAAGTACGCATATTTCTAACCGGTAACTCCACAGAATGTTTTTAATTATTTGCATTTCACTTCTGTATAAATGAAGGGGTGCCTCCTATGTTCATTAAACATATGCATAAGTCGGTGCGTAGTAGTTTTGGCATAACGTCTGGTCCTGATACGGAGTTTCACTTTCGTCCAGTTTCGACGTCGTCATTAGTTAATTAAAGCGAGAAATTTCTGCTGACAGCTGACCTACATAGAACGTTCGTCCCAGCCAAAACAATTACTGCTGTGTAGGTAAATTTATGCGCAGCTATTTAGTCACTGACAAAAGAAAGGCTGAGAGATGAAACACTTTAGAACAACAGCCACACTTTCATTAAGTTAAGTCCACTGTTACTTCCGCACTCTGTGGGGGCAATTGGAAGTCATAAGGGTGTTAGGTACAGGAAAGTGATTCTGGTACTAGCTTGAAGGGGACTTTCAATGAGGAAGTACTATTTTCCAAAGTGAAAAGAAAAATTCCTTACATTTCTAACGACCTCCAAAGTATTGCAATGTTAACAGAAATTTTCTGGTCTTTATCCCCTACACCCTTTTGCAAAGTAATGTGAACAAACACAATTTTTATGGAAATGCACTTATTTTTCAACGTTTTACACTTTCTACGAATCCAATGTTAATTTATACCAGTAATAGAAGTGTATATATTACAGTAAAACTTCAACAGACACAAGAATTCAACGGACTATGTGTGTGCTTTTATAATATACTACGCAAATTTGTAGCTATATAAGATATTAAATCGGACATTAGATATTCCTAAACAGAATATAAAATAAGATATACAATTAGCAATAAAATAAAAATTAAACGGATAAAATATTACTAAAAGGAAATAATACTCGCACACTTTAATGTAATGAATTATTAATATTTTGTATGTTCATTTAAGTACATAAAGTTGCTTGGTCAGATTTTTGCACTTTTCTTGAATTTCTCTAATGTTGATTTGTTTTATTCATGGACGCTCTTTTACATCTTAGGTCATCAGCGTCCCATTCAATTCAGGTAGTGAAACGACCGATAAATTTTGCTCAGAGGCCTCTTCTTTCAGGCTTGAGGTTCTTTTACAGGCCGTAAATCTACGACACGTGATCCACGGCTTTATTTCCCTTCCGAAGGAAGCTATACTTAGGATTTTGGAGTAATATATATAAGTTCTAAAAGACTGTTGCATTTCTTAATTTATTTTTAACTTGTGTTTGGACAATGCTCCCCTTATGTTCGCAGTATATGTTCGCGTAAAAATCTTAAGTATGACTTTCTCCGGAAGGGAAGTAAAGCCGTGCCCCATGTCGTAGATTTACGGCATGCAAAAAAACTTCAAGCCTGAAAGAAGAGGCTTCTGAGCAAAATTTATAGGCTGTTTCATGCCCTGAATTGAATGGAACCTGAGCTGTAAATACCAAATCAACAACAAATATCTTAGATAGCAAATACATACTACAAGGAGATCGGTCCTGGTAGTGTAGTGGTTACCATACTTGTCTCCTAAACCCAAGATCGCGAGTTCGAGCCCGGCCAGGACCGATGGATTTTTTAGGGCGTAAAAATCCTTCGGAAGGGAAGTAAAGCCGTGGGTCCCGTGTCGTACATTTACGGCACGAAAAAGAACCTCTAGTCTGAAAGAGAGGCCTCTGAGCAAAATTTGTCGACCGTTTCACGCCCTCAGTTGAATGGGACGCTGATGACCTGAGATGTTAAAGAGTGTCGGTAAATAAATCAATTAAAAAAAACTACAAGGAGCGCAGCATAATCTAAATAAAGTTGTGAAAGAATAGATTTAAAGGTATCTGAGAGAAAAAATGAAGCTATAACATTTGCAGGAGCCTATACTGCAAGATCTACTTCTGTTAAATAATACAGTGGTAGAATAGGGTTCATTTATTTATTTATTTTTCATTTTTAGACTCCTAAATCTCACACATAGGAAATTTGGATATTAATAATTTTAAACATTTAATTATTTGTTTGGAACAATACGTTTTACGTTAAAAAGGATTAAGACATGATTGAAAATAAGCTTTAGAGAATAATGACAATGAAACATGAATTATGACAGTAAAGGATGAGAGTGAAGTTAAAATAGCAGGAATGAAACTTTTCGGATCAGTGATAGGTATAAATAGAAGAGATAAAATGACATTTAGTAAATCAAGGAACAGGTTCAAATAGAAACTATAAATAAAACAATTTGCGAATACAGAAATAGATCGTGTGCAGAAAAGGGATAAGAATACACCACCAGCACAATGTTAAAACACAAATTCTGAGATAAGCAAATGTATGCGGACCTAAAAATGATGGTAGCACCAATTGTAAAGGACCTGGAACAAGTTTAATTATATATTTTGATGTACAGGAAGAAGAAACATTAATTTCTACCTTTATGCAATAAGTCATAAAGAAAAAAAAAATGAAATAACCAGGTAGTCACATTTTATTAAGCAAATTTCCGCTTTCCAAACATTTCAGCACTACAAATGCTCCGATATTGCGATAGACACGCTCTGTATAATAAACGATCACTCTAACCCAGTCTGTTCTCGTTTACTTTAGCGTTGAAACCTTCACCTGTCTTATCCTCTAAATATTGCCCCTTCACATTCCAATTTACCTGTCTGCACTGTACCTTCTATCACTCAAGGCTTTCCATTTATGATATTGATAAGCACACCTTTCCATAGCGAAAATCAATGGACTAAAAAAAACTGGACAAATTGCAAACAAGTTAAGGTTCAATCGCCACATGATAATGTAAGAACTCAGATTGGCTTTTCAGAAGTTCAGAATAAAGAATTCGAGGCGTAAATAAGCTTAAGAATCAATGTTTGTAAGGAACTTACTACGATAATTAGGAAAATTTAGCGTTCCGTAGACAAGAAATAGCAAGATAATCATCAAACAGAAAAGGGATGATATGATGCAGCATAATTACTGCGCAAACGGAAAGACAGTTGACGGGATATTCAGCAAGGTGGAGACTTCAACGCGGGTGTATGACACGAACAGTTGTGCATTTCTCGTACAAGGTCCTTGTTAATTCTTGCACTTGCAAGTCATGTGCCTTGACACACTTTTTCTACCTCTCCTCCAGTGAAATGCTGCATCATTCTCCGCGTGTTCGCACTTCCCGAGTCAGAACCTTTTCCGTAAATTATAAGCGTCTCATTTAGTGTCGGTATCCTGGTGGTAGTAGTAACCATAATTGTCTCCTAAACCGGAGATCACGGGTTCAAACCCGCCAGGATCGATGGATTTTTTTTCGGGCGTAAAACTCCTAAATATGACTTCCTTCGGAAAGGGAGTAAAGCCATAAATTCCGTGTCGTAGATTTACGGCACGAAAAAGAACCTCAAGCCTGAAAAAAGTTGCCTCTGAGCAAAATTTCACGCCCTGAATTGATTGGGACGCTGATGACGTGAAATATTAAAGAGCGTTCATAAATAAACTAAATAAAAAAAAGTTATTTAGCAATTTAATTGTTCAGAACGTTTAACTAGAAAACCATCTTCGATCATCGATAGCTGATATGATCCTCCATTTTTATTCTGCCTCTATAATGTGTTTTTGGTTTGGCACATCTAATATAAAGTCAATTTCTAAGAGAACTATATAGAGATATAGATTTGAGTAGTGTTTAACGCCCGTTTTTAATACTGAGGCACCACAGGCGGTGGACACCATGATACATGAAATTAAATGATAAATTGGGAAAGGATTTTTTTTAAGGAAGGAAGCGTTACAGGCCTAAGTTTAGGTACCTCCCCGGCATTTGCCAGCTATGAAGACTGAGGAAAACCTGGAAAAAAACCCAGTCAGGGAGGACGGTCCTGGCGGGATTCGAACCGCAGACCTCCCGCTCACGAGTCCGTGCCTTAACGACCTCGGCCACCCGTGCCGCATTCTCAGATGAAGTGTTTCACCTTTCTCACTTCTGATATAATGCACCGGCAGAGTATGGGGAGAAGAAAACTCACATGTCGTAATGGAATACGAAAACGTGGTAGGTCTAAAGTTAACGTGTGGTGGGCTTTGACTTGTGATTCTGTGATCGGGCACATGTGGAGATATATTGAAACTTTGTGAGTTTTTCTAACATAAAATGTAAGATTTGTTATCCTGCCACTATTAGTATAGGAAATATTCACAATCCTTATTGGCAGGCATGGTTTTTTTGCTGCCTCCCTTCTTTCTTAACACAGAACCTGATTCTAACAGCTGGTTATGCCATTTCACAAAACTTTGTGTGTTGTCATACCACTGTAAGAGCACTAGAGTATAATTTTCAATGTTACAAAACTTGGAGAGTTTCTACACAAGATAAGATGAATGTCATATTTCTAACTTGACTGAGTGAGGGGATATTCACATTTCTTATTGGTAGTGTTTCTACCGGACACACTGTATACAGATAATCAGTTATTATCGCAAAAATAGAAGATAAATAATAATTAAGCAACTTTTAACTCAGTCAGGTCTGTACAAAATATAACTTGGAAAATTTACCTTAAAATGCAAGCAGTGACATTCAAAGGGGGGGGGGACAATAACATTTGTTATAAACAATGATATAATAGAAACAAGTTAGTTGTTTTAATTATCTATGCTGTGACATCTCTTTGCATAAAGTAATAAATTGAACCCAATAAGTGGAGCAATAAAAATAACTTTAAATAAGAAAAAGGTAAGAAGATTGTAGAAGCCGAAATGAAATTTTATCGTCGAGTAAAAAATTGTACATAAGAAGAGAGAAACTCTTTAAAGTTCAAATACAAGGTGAACATAGCTAATTAAAAAGACATATTACTGTCATATATTGAATATTAATTTGCTTGCCAAGACTGACAAATAAAAACTTCAAGCACAATGAGGATCAAACGCAGGTAGCTTTTAGTACTACTTGATATGAACTTATGTCCATTCAGGAATAAGAGGAATAAACGCCCTACGTGTTTATGGCATAACTTAACGTAAAATGAAGGCAGGCATTTACACTTTATTGTTTGCCCAGCCTCAGCGAATACTTTGGTAATGGTTTTAGGCAACTGCTCATTTTTTTGTCTTGGTGTGTACAAGAAACTATCACCACATTCCTTTAGTGCCCTTCCGTGTGCAGAGAAGTCAGCCAGACTCCAACAGGCATTGCTTCTCAATATGCTTGATTTTAAACATAAGGCAACTCTCCAATAAATTTCATGCAGTGAAGGTATATGGAAATCCCGGGACAGACACAATGTGGGTGGGAACTATAGCCGAATGCAAACAACCTTTTCACTTTTAACACTTGTGGTACAAGTGGCGCTTACGTGCTTGCGGATCATTGGACTTGTCTCATTAGAAAACACGACTGACCAAGTTGCACTTTCCAAAACGCCGATAAATGTTTATAGCTTCCGCAGGGCCCTCATTGATTTTAAAATTCCTACACGTGTTACGACTTTCTGGCTTATATACAGGTTTCTCTACAAATTAGACATCTTCATACAAAAGGAAAGTTATGAAAATTTCCAAATTCAACACGATTGATTGCAGAGTTCAAATTACTTTAGTTGTTTACTTTTGCATCGTCAATTATTCATTTATTCACTGATTCATTTTCCCCCAATGCCTACCCTGTTCCCTTGAACTGGAATATCCTCTCCGGATTAGCAATATCGTAGCTTTCTTCTAAGGCGAGTCGCGCATAAAACATAGTTACGTCCACCTTTTTGGAGATGATAATCAGAGCCCGGAAGTTCAGGCATTTATTTTGGTTAAAATAAACATTTATTAAAAGTGAAAAAAGTGAGTAATATCACCATTATTAATTAAAGTAGGTATTTAGGATACTTAATAATTTCATTATCACATAATTAAAGTACAAACCTACTTTTCTTGGTCACAAGGCACAACAAGAAAGATTTTCAAGGGATCAACCGTCATTGTCAGGCCCTTGTCAGAGAAAATTTTTTTCATCGTGTAAAATGAACGTTCTACTTCCACTGAAGTGATTGCAGCACATTTAAAACAAGCTATTTCGGAAGGGCTCATACCAGTTACAACAGAACATTCACTTTTCAGGACATCATGAAAACGTTGATCAAGTAAAGCAAAGTAGTTTGATTAGTCCTAGCAAATGCGCTAAAGATGCGCAGTGGTTTCTGGCCGAGTTCATTTTCTGTTTATGCGTTATAGTGGAATCAGGTTAGTATATCTCTAACTTCAGTACTGAACATATTGTAGGGACGGTTTATTGCACAGCAGTATCGCTCTCATCTTTCTCGCTTGCAATTGTTTGTTACATTTATGGAGCTGAGAAGTTACCCCCACCACAAATTTCCTAGCATTGTCTCGCACAGATCTATACAAGGTCATTCGCCAGGGCTATTCAAAAATATAGTATTTTTCTTATCCTCTCTATTTCCTGGTATTCGTATGACAGAGGTAACCGTGAATTTCTTTCATTAATGAAGGTTCTGCGATTTAATGAGCTTAAGTGAACGGTTGAGGAGAAAAATTTTAACTGCTTTAAAAGAAATAAATGTATAAATGATTGTCAATAGATATTTTGTAAGGTGAACATATAATTTAATTTGTATAATTTTTAGTTAGATATACTGAAATTCTTTGTGTTTCAATATGCATAAATAATCGCAGAAAAATTTCACGCCCTGAGTTGAATGGGACGCTGATGGCCTGATATGTTAAAGAGCGTCCATAAATAAATCAATAAAAAAAATTAAATATATTACTCCTGTTCTAAACCATGCCAGTCCTTCCCTTCCTGCCGTATCACAGACTTCAACATAAATTTCTCTTCCCCACACATTAGAAACAAATTAGAAGTCTAGCAGAAGACAAAAAAGTGGGCGGAAGTAGTGTGGCTATTGAACAAATTACATTTTTGTTATTCGAATTTTGGATAGTTTCATTTTTCGTCATATCCTCTTAGATTTCGAATTAAAAAGCTCCTCTGTAATTTTATGCTTAATAGATGCATATTTTCATGTGCATTGCCATAGATAAATAAACCATAACTTCCAAGCGGAATGCTGTCCCAAAGAGTTAAACAATCAAACGAGTGTCATCAGGAAATCAAAGCATTTGCTAACTTCAATCGATATTCACTTTGTCCTAAGCTGCATAAAAGAACACTTTTGAAATATTCTTCAAACTTGTCCTACTTTGCTCCTTGCTGAATTCAGTTTCTCCATCTTGTAGGTGCGAAGTTAAGAAGGAACGTCTTGATAGTTTCTCTTACGTGATACGCCTGGAGGGGCAGATTCCTCAGTTATTATTGAACTAGTTCTCGTTCTTGTTACCTTTCTGGGTAAACGCTGTAAAGTGATTTCTCCTTCCTAAAACGTACATGCTACATTTCTTAATTTGTCAAAACACTAAGCAGCTGGTGCAGTTTCAGCATATGTAGGGATGCACGCGACACTTTCTATCTGGTTACTATGGAAACAGTACTTGTCAGGATGGAAGTTTTGAAGACTGAATAATCGTATCCATTTTTGGAGCGGTTTCAAGGTTACTGCGGTTTGTCATGGCCTAAGTACAAGAGTCATCACCAGTTATGAGTGGTACAAAAGTGTGGGAAAATCAGTCATTAAAGTCGACTTTGGAAGGGCTTAACACAAACATTCCACAAGTTCGGGACCCTAACGAGCATAGCCCAAGTTTGATCATTTTAGAAATAGCTTTTTAGTGTGAAATAAATTAAGGGTGTGTTCAATCTATCATATCAGATGACTTAGATTACCGAAAAGTCTGGACGAGGTGGAAGCATGGAGTGGAGTACAAGTGGACGAATCTGTTTCTATCAAAGCAAAAAACTCGCTTATCAGCTGGGAAGGTTCTATTCACGGATTTTGGGACTCTAAAGACATTTCGTTCATAGATTTTCTTTTGTATCCGTCAAACAGTATATGCAGTCTATTACTGCCAGCTTCTGGTTGAGGCAAAACGTGCATATTGGCGAAAAATACATCAACGATTCGAGAAGATCTCCTACAATACAACGCCAGCCCGCATACAGCTCTTTTGACAAGGGAAACTCGAGAAAATTCACTGAACGCACTGTATATAGTTCAGACTTATCGTTTTGCAATTACCACACATATACCGGGGGTAAGTGATGGCAACTACTTATTTTCTCACGAACAAGGGACAACGTGAAACATATAAATATAGAAAGGGCATGAAAAGTTCTTTCGGTGAGAGACAATGGACAAGAATGGAGGTAACGAAAAGTGAACAACTTGTGTATGTGAAAATAACATTTATTCGCGATAGGAATGCACGAAAATGCCATACAGAGCTACGGGAAGCACTGGATGCGCAAGCCCTTCCCTATCCAACACAGTTGATCTCGTGGTGTAGTGGTAGCCATATTTACCTACCATTCAAAAGATCGCGGGTTCAATCCAGGCCACATCGCCACGGGTGGCCGAGGTCGTTAAGACGCGGATTCGTGAACGGGAGGTCTGGGGTTCGGTTCCCACCAGGACCGTCCTCCCTGACTGACGCTTTTTCCAGGTTTTCCTTAGTGCTCATAAAGCAAATGCCGGGGAGGTACTTTAAACTTAGGCCTAGAACTTTTCCTTCCCCCCCCAAAAAAAATCATTTCCTAATATATCATTTCGTTTCATGTATCAACAGTGTTCACCGCCCGTGGTTGCCTCAATAGTAAAAAGGGGCGTTAAACACCATTCAAAAAAAAAAAAAAAAAAACCAATCCCGGGAAGGGTCAATGGATTTTTTTTCGGGCGTAAAATCCTAAGTATGGCTTCCTTCGGAAGGGAAATCAAGCCCTGGGTCACTTGTCGTACATTTACGGCACGAAAAAGAATCTCAGTCCTTAAAGAAGGGGCCTCTGAACAAAATTGTCGGCCGTTTCACGCCCTGAATTGAATGGGACACTGATGATCTGAAATTTCAAACAGTTTCCATAAACAAACAAAAACAAAAACGAAAATACCACATAAGAACAGCTAAACATAATTGCGTCATTTGTTTCAGTAGCATTATTAATTATAATACGGTGGAATAGTTGCCTGCTTTTTTTAAGAGTTTCCAGTACTGATAAAGTATGTACTTGAAACTTCTAGGTTCATTTGGTCAAAATTATTCAAAGGAATTCGATTCAGCATTAAATAATATATTATTGCCGTAATCCATACAATCAGTAAATTATACACTACTTTAATTTGCAGCAAAAGCGAGAAGTGCAACATAAATCGCCAACCGCTACCAGCCCGGTTGCTTAAACTTTAGCATCAACAGTACATATTTCCAAATGCTTACATTCGCAGATAATTATAATTGGGTCTTCTGAGGCCTACACATGCCTGATAGCTGTTTAATTTACTAAAAGGGTAGCAGTACATTTTCGGTCTGTATTAAATAATGCCATCCCTTTGTTTATACAGAGCCATCCCAAGTAGAATACATCAAATACAGTCAAATTCGTAACATGTGCACTCAACCGCAGGAAATAGCCAAGCCGTCCCTGGTGTGAACTTTATTGCTGTTGAATGACTTTTCCTTATCAGTAGAAATTTCTCCGAGCTACTAGAGCTCCAGTCCCGAGCCTCTCTCGAGCGATAGCGGAGAAAGCCGAAGGTAGTGAACTTTCGCAGATTTAGCTAGACAATAAGGCTCTTAAACACAACGGCATGATAGCTCAGACGGATAGAACGCCATGCTATGGTTGTGAAGGTAGTGGTATCGAATCCTCACATTCTGGTGTTTTTTTTTCTATCGGGGTTAAAGGAGATTTGCCATTCATTAAAATAATTTACTCGCTAACATAGTACCACACACACAATGTGCTATAAATTGATATTTGCGATTCTTTTTTCTGCTGGAATCAAAGAAAATTTGCCACCATTACAGTGACTTAACCGCACCTATCAATTTATATTTACGAAAAAGAGGTGCGCGTAGACCGTCAGGCCGTAGCGAGCGGCAGCAAACCACTGGGTCCACCGGTTTCTAGGATTTATCGGAGGTTAGCTTTAAGGTTAGTGTGTGTGTGTGTGTGTATTTGAATTAATTGCGAATCCCAATGAGATAACGAGTGATAAAAAGTAGAAACTAAGTTTTATAATAGGAATCAACATATTGCAGCCAGAAAGTTAAGGGGACAATGCATAGGTTGCATTACCTTTAATAAAAAAATTAATACATACACTCCTACAAGCGGCTACACAAACAGAGAAAAATAGCTATTTTTCTCCCGTTCGGGACTGAGGAGTTCGCCTCTCTCTACTGTCGCTGGGGGCTGGAGCTCTAGCAGCTCCGAGAATATTTCACCGGGTACGGGTAAGTGTTGAATGACCAAGTCCAAGTGTACGGTTCGCTTTTCTGTGGAAATGAAATGCTGACACAATTGTTATCAGATACCAGGGATGTCCAAATGTTAACTGTGCACAAATCGTCATCATCATGTTTTACAATTTAAGCTGCTTCTGTCACCAGGCGCTCATGTAAGGTAAATATATTATTCTTCATAATGAATAAAAGTGCTGAGTTTTAATACATCCCAGTTTGCAAAAGTATGCACAAAATAGGTAACAAAATATAAACTAGATAATTATGACACGAGTGTTCAGAATGAAGATTATACACGTGTTGCATACGTATTATGCAATTTCAACATTGAACTATTTTTAAAAAGCATAAAAAATTTTGCAAAATATAATGTTATGATGTAGTAGATATGACTATAATATTGCATATCTATAATTTGAAGAATCCAAATGGAAATTGATACTAATTCCGCAATGTTTGATATTGAAAACATGGATATCATTCCAGAAGAAATTATACAGGAAGCTGGCTGGGGTAGCTGATAGTTCGTTCATTTCTCAAAAATCGAAAAATGTATACGAAAAGGAATAAGACAAGTTCTGTACTTGGAAAAAAGAGAAACATGTTAATTCAACTAATGAACAATTTTTGTTGAAATATTTTCAGAGCTGTTAAATATATAACATTTATTTATTACTAATATGGTAAGTAATTTAAAATTTAGATTCTTGGATTTGTTTATTGATCAGTCCCTTAGTCCAGTTAACGTTGCTGATTGCTGGTCAGCAGGCCCGGGTTCCATGCCCAGTACCTACTTAAGAAAATTTCCAAGTTAAGGAAGTCTAGAACGGGGTTCACGCTTCCTCGTGAGAAGCTGCCTGATGAAGAGGTGGCGTTCTTCGATCACGAAAGCCGCGTGATAGATGACCGATGAGTTTCCGGCATGCTGAACACAAGCTCCCTGCAATACTGCCCTATATCAATAAAGTCGTAAGACGAAGTTAGAGGAAGCAGTGGTCGCAGCGGCAGGCCAAGCCTCACCCCGGGCTGTAGTGTAGAAAAAAGAAAATTTTTTAAAATTTTTCATGTGGAAGATTTCAATGCCTTCAACGCTTTGGTGTGTGTGTATTCAGAAGTCAAATGTACTGTGAAAGTGAAAGAAAATATGGATGTTTCATTTTTTGGTATAATTTTTTTATTTCTTGAAGCAGTGTTCAGTGGGATATGACGCGGGAAAAAAATTAAATGTGCTCCCTGTTTCCGAAAGTGTTCGATTTATGATAAAAGCACCTGATGATAGGTATTTACGAATGAAGGCAATTTTGTCTTTTGGAATTTTTGGGGTTTGTGGTTGCCATGAACTTTATGTGTATATGTTGTTGAGGTTGAAGGCCGTATTTTGGTGATTCATATTCGAGACACTAAAATTATAAGTCACGTATATTTACTAGTTTTTCCATTGTTTCCAAGTAATTTTTTTAATTGATTTATTTATGGACGCTCTTTAACATCTCAGGTCATCAGCGTCCCATTCAATTCAGGGATGAAATGACCGACAAATTTTGCTCAGAGGACTCTCTTTCAGATTTGAGGTTCTTTATTATCGTGCCGTAAATGTACGACAAGGGACCCACGGCTTTACTTCCCTTCCGAAGGAAGCCATACTTAGGATTTTTACGCCCGAAAAAATCCATTGGTCCTGGCCGGGTTCGAACCCGCGATCTTGGATGTAGGAGGCAAGTATGGTAACCACTACACCACCAGGACCGACAATTTTTCCAAGTAATGGAAGTTAATTTATGATGATTGATAACTTACATCATTGTTGTTGTTTCAAAACATTTTTTAATAAAACGATTCTCGTGTTAGAATGTTGGTGTGCTTGTTAAGGCGACGATTTTAGCTGTTTCTTAAAGGTACGTTATTTGAAATTGTGTTGTGAAGGCGGTGATTACTAGTTGCTAGGTAACCAGTGTCAGAATCAGGCTAATTATACACGATTTATAGCGTCATAAGCAGCATGTTTTAATGCTAGGATTACATAAAGTGTATTATAGTATTTTCTCTCTACTAATGGGGCAACACAACTTATGTACAGTGTCACGTCGTGTTGTCATGTCACTGAAGTAGCGCTATTGTACCATTTAATTATAGCAGGAGAGGTTTGTTGTTGAAAGGCATTTAACGCCCGTTTTTACTACTAGCAGGAGAGGGGGGAAAAACTTAGCGATATGTTCTGCGGAATTTCATCTAACCTGATGCAGCATTTCAATAATTATAGAGTCCCATAGCTAGGTAAAGTGTTTTCAAACATATATTCACTATATTAAAATACTTAAATACATCCCTTGAGTCATGCCTGGAAAAGTGTTTGGTGTTATTTTACTAATCTTATGATATTTTTAGGAAAAAAATATTTTCTGTACTTAAAAAAACGAAATTAAACACAGAGTGTATCAAAGTTACGCCAAAATTTGTTATATTAGTATTATCTATTGAATATTTTGAATGTAAATAAAATTAGTGCTGCCAACAAATATGAATTAAAATTCCAACAAGTGTAAAGAAATTTCCATTTATTTTGCCAGAGAGAACTTTTGAATTTCCAAATTACTCCCAAAAAGGCAAAATTCCCATATAAATGAAAGTTTATAATTAAATAATTTTAGAACATGCTGCTGTAGGTATGATCGGAGCATCAGAAATTAAATTGCAACGTCATAAAGAGAAACGTACCTCATAAAATATATGGATATTATATTCGCTGCAGAGAAGTGGAACGTATCCGGTAATATATTGACATTTCTTCAGCCATGTTTTACACAGTGATCTCCCAAACTAATGTCTGTAAACCTTTATCTATTTAGATAATGGCTTGCAAATTTGCTTACGATGCAAAACAGGACCTGCACAACTGCTACGCTGGAAACAGACCCTAACCCAAGCACACCTGTGTGCGTTTCTCCAAATTCTGGAACATTTCTTTCAAACTAGCGATGTTAGCGATTTCAGTTTATTCGCGAAAAGGTTCTTTTTGTGTGGGGGTTTATTTTTGTGCACATTTCTCTCAGTATATCTTAAAGAAAGAAATCGGGAGGATAGATATTTTTGTGAAGTGAGCATGCAATTTAATTTTTATAATTTTTTTCATTTCGATATATTGCAAATGTTATAAGCTTTTTAAAATGCATAAATAATGGCAGAAAAAATTTATAACTATCTAAAAGAATAAAAATAATAAACAGGTTTTAGAACTTAAAATAGGCAACAGAGGCCACAATAGGCAAAGAAAGGGAAAATAAAACCGACCCTACCGACTCCAAATGTAAGGAAAAATGTTAAATTTTATCTGACACTTAAATACATCCCCCCAGATAAAAAGGTATTTTGCTTAACTTCCGAGCTCTGTTATGACTGAAAAATTCCAAGTTCATTTTCCTCACATCAACATGACTTTTGGATAAATATTCCTGAATATTACTGAAGTAAAATAAAATCTCACTGGAAGGTAACAAGTAAGTTTTATAACATAACATTTCTTTTGTCATAAAAAAATCTAGATTTGACAGGTAAGGCATACAATTCTAAGACACCATCATTGACGGGCTATTATTAGTGAATCAAACATCCTATTCCGCAAATCTACATCTAAATCATATTAATACTTTTCTAATCAGTTGTTTCAATGTGCACATGTTATTGCAATAGCGCTGCTCAGCGGGAAATGTTTAAACTAACATGCGCAATGGTACATTTCCAACTTACACCACAGGATATGATAAATGTCAATACTTTGCTTAAAACATTTATTTGTGTGTTAGGATACAGTTGATAATAGGCTATTTTCTACTTAACATATACGAGAGGAGTTCGGAAATGATTTACATAGTAGTTGTTTGCACCTTTCTCAATATAAACCCCACCAAAGTCAATCAATGCATCATGGTTACTTCGTTATAGCCTTGGGATTACTAAGCTACCTGTGTGAATTTCCTTGTTGTTACGAACGTTTTTTTATCTCGCAGCGAGTCCTTGAATAACGCATATTCAGACGGAGCAGCGGTGAATATGGTGGGTGCAGCACAACAAAGACTACCGCGATCGCAGTGTTGCTAGTGTGAAGCCGCACATGGTCGTATTACAGGAATGCTCCTGCTGACCATTTCCCTTTCACCATAGCTGAAAACTGCGTCTAAGGGTCTCGCAGTACACCCCGTTGTTGACAGTCGTTACTTGATGAAGCCAGTCCATTAGCAGTATGCCTTAAGTGTTCCAAAAGACGGCGATCATCTGCTTGCCCGAAGTTTCTTGAGCAGGGGACTACCTGGAAGTTTTCATTGCATGGATTGAACTTTCATCTCGGTGTGTGACTCATCACTAGTTACCAGCTTCTCAAAAAATTCTGATCTTCGTTATGCAATTCCAGTAGGCGACGACAGATGTCAACCCTTTGTCCTTCTGTGCATGTGTCAAGTCCCATAGATCGCGGGTTCAAACCCGGCCAGGACTGATGGGTTTTTTCGGGCGTAAAAATCCTAAGTATGACTTCCTTCGGAAGGGAAGTAAAGCCGTGGGTTTCGTGTCGTACATTTACGGCACGATAAAGAACCTCAAGCCTGAAAGAAGAGGCCTCTAAGCAAAATTTGTCGGCCGTTTCACGCCCTGAGTTGAATGGGGCGGTGATGACCTGTGATGTTAAAGAGCGTCCGTAAATAAAACAAATCATATCAAGGCCCATTCAGTCAAATGGTCGTACCATCGAAGATAATGCGCATATCAGTCAATTCAGACACTACCTGAATGTTCCAAGGAGACATCGATGTTGACGGACGACGAGTACTCACATTCTTGCCGCTGGGGAATCCATTGACCCAATTGTAAACGGTCTCACATACTGCAGTTAACGTAAATGAATTTCTGCAGTTTTGACGCCTTCGTTCCACAAAGGCTATGCAGTCTATGATAATCGCCTTCTATCTTGTCAAAGTCTATATTTGACAAAAACGAATACTGCTCTTTTGCTACACACTGCTTACAACTGTCATCTAAAGTCTACATGTCGTAATAGCATCCATTCCTCAGCTAGGAATGGACGTATCCACAAATTGATTGATCGGATTCGTTAAACACAGTAAATCATTTCCGAACGCCCCTCCTGCATTTTAATCATGCGACATTCAAGTCACTACTGCCGAAATGGATGACGAGGAACGGTGAAAGTTATAGCATGAGCCCATTATATTGTGGGGTTTTCCATGCTGTTTCGTAACGTTGATGGTATGTATATATTAAAAATGTAGAGTTGACAAGTAAGGCAAACAATTCTTAGATTGATATTGACAAGCTATTATTAATGAATAAAACACCCTAATTGCACAAATCTACATCTAAATCACATTAATACTTTTCTAATCCGTTGTTTCATAGTGCAGATGTTATTGCAATAGCTTAGCGGCTAAACGTTTAAACTAACATGCGCTATGCATATAACTTTACAAACACTATCTAAGTAATCAAGAGTTACAGACTGCAGTTTGAGGCCCCTAGTGAGAGAATAAGTAAAGGTATTGTAAATATTTAAAAACTCAAAACTTTTTAAATATTATAATGCATTAATAAATCCAAAATTATTTAAAATTGTCATTCCAATTATTTTTCTCCCATTTTGTATAAAATACACCAAAATGGATAAATTACCACTATTTGGTCACATTGCAAGTAAGCTTCATATAATGGAGGCATTTAAAGAAGAAATTATTTCTATTGGTGTAGAGAAATTATCTTAACTCTATTAGTATGAGTGCATAGATACTGTATTTTTCAGTGCTAAAGGTGTATATTTACACTATCTAATAATTAAGTCGCCGCTTTGAGTACTACCTTGGCCGTGAACAGCTCTGATAGTTGTACTGCCTTTATTTGGAGTATATTAATTGGAGAAGTACTTCATTAGGCTGCTTATCCAGACGGGATTAGAAGCTATGCTATCAGTTTACGGAGTTGATCTCAAACCAGCTATACCGCCTAATGGCTTGCTATTGAACATTGTAAACCACAGTTTTCGAATACGCCCTGGTCAGATAACAACTATGACGACATGACAGTGGATTCGAACACGCGATCTTGCGGTGACCATGAAGACAGCTGGAGAGAGGAAGGCAAACCAGGAAAATAACAATGGGTAACACTGGTGTCGCTTTCAAGGGCGAGGTTAAAGCACTTTCTTTGGCTGTCAACAACTTCGCTACTGGATCAGTCACTTTCTTCTTTATCTTAATTTCATTTTGCCACGTGCTCGTTTATACTTTCCTACCTTTCATTTTTATATCTTCCGCTAAAGGATAACACATTTTTACATGTGTGTTATTTACATTCTTCGGTAAAGAGTTGTTTATAATCCGCACAAGTCCAAACAGCTGACAGGTTTAAAATGTTACAAAAGATGAAATGTTGGTACTACCTAGTGAGAAACATTTGTGATCTATGATGCGTTTGCTTTTAAAAGAGGTCCGCAGAAGTACGTCAGGGAGCAACGAGGAAGATACTACCAACATCAGGTGGCGGGGGGGGGGGGGGGTTGAAAGAAAAAATAATGGAGGAAATAAGAACTAAAAGCGCATAAAAATAGCAATTTAGTGGGGGAAAAAATAGCAATTACAAAGAAAATGAATACAATGCATTAAATACAGGTTGACCAAAAGTTATTACCCATCACATATAAGCCTTCATTAAGTAATAAAACTAAGCTTAATGTTTTGCAAATTATCCCCAGTCTTAAAGAAAAAAAAAATTATTTCCAATAAGCTTTGTAAATAATTGTGATTTAGGACTCACTCTGTATGAGCACCATTGAACAGAACAATGTATTTTCTAACTTAGTTTCTTCTGCAATATTTCTATAATTATTTTGCTGTTCGTTTGGCTTAATCACATATTCGTTATTACAAAGCACTTAACCTAAACTAACCTAGAGATAAGCGTTTGATTATTGTGCAACATACGCGTGCTTGACGAACTGCAATCTTAAATATGCAGAGATGAGCTAGCTAAGAGGACCTTATGACACCTTCATCAACCTATAATCTCTTTGTGTACCATAACCTCTAATCTTGACCTTACTTACTATTGAATTCCCAGGAAAATAGCTTCTTGGGGATAATATGAAATGGTGGAGTAAGAGAGACAGAGCTGTTCCTAATGGTGTGAAATAAAGCTTGTTGATACTTCAAGTTGCACTGTTAAATTCATTTTTTATCCTAGTAATGATGTCAATGGAGTTATAGCAAGAACTGCCATAAAGGGGTACCGTGTTATACATCTTTGCCGTCTAATTGGGTAGCAGTAATTTTCGTTTCTTATTAATTTTTACATTACCGGTGCGGACTTTTTAGACCTTTGTGTAAAGCTCATATATTTATAAACTGAAAGCAATGGTCAAAATTTCCTGCAATTGCAAACAGGTTAATAAATTATAGGCAAGCACATGGTTGTTTCGTGCGTGAACTGGATAGATTACAGCTGTTTTATAATGTTCAGAGGCTATTCCCTAGGGATATGTAATCTAAGGAAATAACAGTACTTGCCGCAGAATGGTCCTCCTGCCCTGAACAATCATGCAGAAGGAAAAGAGCGCAATATCTTTCCTAGCCTTGTTTCACTCATGTCATTAACTCACTTTAGAACAAATTACTGCTCACCTATGAACAGCCGATAATCATGTAGACTTCTTGACGTTTCTTATCATTTGGCGATACACTTTACACACATCACAAATTAGAAATATTAAGATGATTGCCGTTTTGTTTACTACCAGCTGGCGCTCTTCGTCGCTTAAATAATAATAACGGTCGCACTTCATTTGTTTTTCGGCAACATTGCAACAAATGGTTTGCTTTTCAGTACTGTATTATACTGATAACGGTTTCTTAGAATAGGTTGCATATAAAGCTGTCACAGATGTATAGTAACATTAAAATAGCTGCTAATTATAAGAGTTCTTAGAAAACTAAATGGTTATTAAGAGTTATTTACATATATTCTTTCAGATTATGTTGGCTGCGCTGCTACTGTATTGTCGTAAGAGAATATAAAAATTAAAATGTAGTATGAATTTGCATGAAGTTATAACGCAATGTGACAGGAAAGAGATTAACAATTAAAATGACTGAATATATGTGATTTTAATTGGTTTAATTGATAAAATATAACTATTTAGTTGCTGTATTTAAACTGTGTACTTCCGCGCCATGAACTATAATGTTCATGTCTGTATCGTGATTGTCTGGTGACGGTAGACGTAGGAATAAAGCGGTAGATTCTATTAAATTATGTACTTCCGCGCCATGAACGTTTTAGTGTGTGTCGTGAATTGTCTGGTGATCGTAGACATTGAAATGAAGCAGTAAATCAGATTTAATATGTATTGTTTTTGCTGCTCAAAGAATTTTGGTACTAAAGCTGTAGAGTGCATCTTCTTGTTAATGTGATGTTTGTTTCTTGCAGAACTAACATATTGCCTGGATTTAGTGTAAATATACATTTGCAATTTACGTAAATGTGATTCAGATGTGTGTTTTTGTGCATTTGTCAAGAGGAAGTTGCTCTGCATTGGTTCTGCCACAATAGAGGTTAGTATACATGTTTACTTTCTCGTGTTTTGTGTTCACAGCGAAAGTGAAGCAGGGTGAAAACTAAAATGAAAATAAAAATAAAGAATGTATGTTTTGTGACATAGTAAACAAGCATAAAGGCTTGAGAAAGCTTTTCTTTTTCCGGTGTATTTCCTTACCACTTTTCATATGTTGCGTTAAAGCTCTTTTATTATTCTAACGATCGTATTTTAGGAATTTATTTATTTATTTTATTTAATAATTTCTAGTCTATAATACATGGAAGCATTTCTTCTGCTTGTTTGACATTAATATAGCCGTGCTTTGATATGGAGCGCCATGGTCTCTCCATATGCAATTAAAGCATGCATATTAACATGGAGATATAAAAAAAAAGTCCATGAACGGGAAGAACATAAATAGTGCTATAAACGGTGCTGAATTATTTTATTTAATTCGCTTTTAATTCTGCACCGTTTCTATCGTTTTATATCTTTGTGAAAATGTTGGGCTTACAAGTACCGTATAACTGTGTTCCTTAGCCACTTTGGTATTATGTTGGTGTTGCTTACATTTTTCGAAGACATTTGCTACTGCGCAAGCGCCAAGATTTGCTGTGAATCTGATGTTTTCATATTCCTTTTGCTCCATTCTTAACAATGTCATATTATGTGTATGAGTGCATTTTAAGAGGGGTTATATTTACTTCCAAACAATTAATATTTTGAAATTCTGTAAACTCTGCAGTATTAAAGTCGCACACTCCAGAAAATATAATAAATTGTTTATTTTATATTATTCCTGTGATAAAAATACATTAAAGAATTCTGCAGAAATTTACATTTTATAAAATTCTGAAAGACTTATTTTAAAACAATCTAAAGCAGAATGGCTAATAATGTTATTACCTCTAGCACACTACTTGTAGATATATATTACTATCTACAAGTATCTTTACTTTATATCATTATATATGTTTCGTTTTTGAGCTGCAATATATATTTTTAAAACTTTTTTTTAACTTTTGCAAAAAATCTAATTTGTTTAAATAAGTAAATTTTGCCAAAAATAGATATGTTACTTTTTATATAATGCTTTTGAAACAACATTTATACAAGTTTGATAAATACAAATAAAAACGAAGCTATTGTTGACAACTTAAAATCCTATACTGCTACCGACAAACTTTAAGAAATATGTATGACACATGGAAACAGAAGTTTGGGTTAGTGATTGTAAACAAATCACATATGTCTATGTGTGTCATATTAAATTCAGCGACTGTTTTTATATCGCTTTGGAGACCAATTAATAAAATCGTCCAGTTTGTTTCAACAGGAATATCCAAAATAAAAACTTAGATATTGCATTTGAAAGGAGTTTTGTGGATATTATTTCTAATGAAGATTTTTCTTTAGTTTCATAATTATTCCATTTAGTGTCTGAAAAAACTGTAAAACCGCACAGAAGAAATGCTATGTGCATAAAGCTTTAAAATATTTTCATATATTTTGAATTATTGCATAAAAACAGTATACTTTAAATTTGATTTTATTTCATGTATTACCTTTTTAACCTATTATATGAAAGTTGTATGATGCCAATGAATTAGAACGTATGCTTTATGGAATTCCTGTATTTTTACCAACACTTTAGAGCACTAAATCAGCAGTTATTGCCCACGTGTTACAGTAATCGGTACACACAATCTGTTGATATCAGGTCTTGATTGCAGTATATCAGAATGCGAGTGGAAATCGTTAATTAATATGGTGGCGACATCTGCAAACACGTACTGATAGCATTTGTACAGATAGTTGCGAGATTGCCCGCATGGTGTCATGCCTTTCCAGTGAGCATGCGTAGGAATTTCTATTTAAGCGGTGTAAAGGGGGGGGGGGGGTACTTTTTGTTATACTTACTGATAAATCTGACATCCTGGTCTTTTCTATTGCTAATTTTTATTGTTTTTTTATAGGAACATATGGTTCATAATAAAGCTTGTACAAACTTTCATTGACGCTCTGTTACATTTAAAATTGCATTGGACATTCTCCAGTCAGACTAAGTATAATTCAAAATCACTATGCATATACGAGGTCTGTTCCAAAAATAACTGAAAATTTGAATTTTTTTTAAAAATTTGGACAAACCTGCATCCTTTCCTCTTGAAATAATTCGATTGATACACCTGTCCCAGAGGCGTTTGAGCTTCTGAAACCAGTTCTGATTTGCGGTTTTCTTTCTTTTTCTTTTCTCCTTTTTCTTTTTTTTTTTTTTTATATTTCAAAGTTCTGTCTGTAATGTTTGTTTTATCTCAACCGATTCACATGTTTATTCCTTCATCGTGGGTTTCAGCTTTGCAAATAAAAATACGTCTATAGGTGCTATATCAGGAGAGTATGGTGGATGGGGAATAATATGACTTTTATTTGAACAAAATTAACTTGGAATCTTGTATTAATGCGTGGTACTATTCTACCACAACCTAAAGGGGGTAAGTCAAAACAAACGCTAATCAAATATGCTACTTCTGCCCACAAAAATGCGTATGGTTATTTATTAATGATTTAGTAGTCACCTTTTCAGAAGCAGTGCAAGAATGAACATTTGGAAGGAAAACTGGTTTAATTACGTCTACTATGTTAATTTCACTTCCCAATAAATGTGAACAATTTATGGCAAAAGAGGGAACATATATAATACTTTCTTTCTTTTGCCTGCATTTGTCAACCAACAAGTGAAATGTTTACAAGTCGGCACTTGTGAACATTTACTGCAGTTTTCACTCTGACCATAAGGCTATGTGTATGTGTTAACCTGCATTAGTAAGTAATAGTATTTACGCTGTATTTATATGTTGATTTGGATTGTTCAGTTTTGTAGATCTTAAGGTTATTGTTGATTTGATTTATTTATGGACGCTCTTTAACATCTCAGGTCATCAGCGTCCCATTCAATTCAGGGCGTGAAACGGCCGATAAATTTTGCTCAGAGGTCTCTTCTTTCAGGCTTGAGGTTTTTTATGTGCGACACGGGACACACGACTTTACTTCCCTTCCGAAGGAAGTCATACTTAGGATTTTAACGCCCGAAAAAATCCATCGATCCTGGTCGGTTTGAACCCGCGATCTTGGGTTTAGAAGGCAAGTATGGTAACCACTACACCACCAGGACCGACAGATTTTAAGGTTATGCCCAGTATTATTTATATGATCAGAAGGATAATAAACATTTAAAATATCATTAATGTATTCATCAACTCTGAGAAACGTATCAACATTACTACTTAAATGTCATTTTTAATGAAAAACAAAAAACTTTTGTTATTTGTCGGTATGATTGAATAGGCATAATTTTAAAGGAGTTACATTTTAATTGTTTAATGCATCCTCTGGAAATGATTACCAATAAATTGGAAGTTTTCCGATATGCAGAAACTGCAAATGTTGACATGTTGTTACATAAGTTCGTTAGCTAATGTACCTCAGTCACACTATTACAGGTGACTTGAGTGGCTGACTTATCCAGTGTATATTTATAAAGTCATTATTCAGAATATTGTATTTATTATAATTATAATTATTATTTTGTCACTCCTCCGGGAAGCACAGAATCTTAATAAAAACAAGTGACTGAACGGCATTCTCTACCAGGAGTTTAATTTAATTCCAAGTTTCCATTGTTGCCTCGCTTTAGTTTTTATATTTTTCCCCTTCTGCCTAAATAGCTTGTCCACCCACCTCTAGGATTCCATCCTAAGTCCATCCTTGTTATGTTTCCATATTGTTTTCTAATGTGTGTCCTATTAATTTCCATTTTCTGCACTTAACGTTCTTCCAGGTCTCATTTTATAGCCTCTTCTACAAACTCTTGTTCGAGATGGTCATTGACCGCCTTATTTGCAGACCGTCTAAATTTGAATTTTTAGTGTAAATTTCAGTATTTCTATGTTTCACATTCATACAGCAAAGCATATTTAACATCAAAGTCTTATTTTTGTTTTTGGGGAGATGTACTTAGATTCACATATGGGGACTAACTGCGAAAAAGCAATTTTTTTTTAATTTTCTAATTCTAGCCTTGATTTCATCATCAGAGTCTCTCTTTACTGTTATAATACACAAATGTATTTATATCCTCAATTTCAGTTAAGTTTATTTATCATCATTATCATCATCAATCTAGTTTTGACACAGTCCACTGTGCTTGCTGCTTGTTTCAGATCATGTCTTCCTTTAATATTTGAAAATCTATGAGGCAATAAAACAAACATATTCATTGGCAGATTGCCTCTGGCTATATGTACTTATCAATATATCATCCAAAACTTACTAAAACATAAATGTATGAATGCTAAGAGAAATACATTGAAGGAACTTACAAAGTTGTGAAGATTTTGGCTAAAACATTTGGTGCTGGACATGTTACAATATGCAATATCAAGAAAAAACATATACAGAAAATTAATTACGAGGGGTGTTCCAGTGTTCTAGTTCTCAACCCGACTCAGAGATGTCGTGAAGATGATCAAATTACTATGCTAGTTATATATTATCCTTTAGATGGCGCGCTGTAAAGTTTAATTTCAGACGCGTAAATGCTGTCACATGCTTGTGACGATCGTTTAAACAAATAGTGTTTTAAGTTTCTACAAAATGGATAAAACTGAAATACAAGTTGTGATGAAGTATTTCGTTTTGGAAGGATTGAGCCCCAACAGAAACATAAAAGTAGTTAGATTCCACATTAAAGGATTTTTTCCCTTCGTTTTCGACGGTTAATAGTGAGCTTCTGAATTTATGTGTGGTTACATCAATTCAAGAAGATAAGCGCTCAGGGCGGCCTAGAACTGCTACGACCGACGAGATTGTGACAAAACTTCACAATGATCGCCGATAGAAGGTACGCGAGTTGGCTGACATTGCAAGACCTCCAAAGGCCGTTTGCAGGCAGTTTTGGATATGAGCAAAATTTCCGCTCAATGGGTATCGCGTTTGTTAACAATGGATCAAAAATGCATTCGAATTAACATTTCGTAAGAGTGCTTAGACTTGTTTAAACGCTTTTCCAGCGAGTTTCTCTGATGTTTCATAACAGTAGATGAAACATCATGACTATATGCCAAAGACGAAAGAGCAGCCCAAATAGTGGGTGGCAACAGGTGAAAGTGCACCAAAGAAAGAAAAAACGATTACATCTACAGGAAAAGTCATGACTACGGTTTTCTTGGATTTTCATGGTGTCGTGCTCATTAACTACCTTCAGAAGAGTCGAACCCTCACCGGAGAGTATTACACTTTACTACTGGACCAATTGAAGGATGATGTTCAGGCTAAACGTCCGCATCTTGAGAAAAAGAAAGTTCTCTTTCATCAGGATAATGCGCCTTCACACACGTCTGGAATTGTTGCTGAAAAACTGCATGGTCTTTGCTTCCAAGTGTTTCCACATCCATCATATTCCCACCAATTACTTTTTGTTCCCAAACTTGAAGAAATGGCAAGGAGGATGAAGAATCACATCAAATGATGAGGTTGACATTTCATATTGCACAAAACTTATTTTACTGAGAGTATTAAACGTTGGAAAGTCGTTGGGTTAAATGTATTGGTTTACAAGGCAACTATGCTGGGGGAGGGGGGCATTTCTCTTAAATCTTGTGCTCTCTTGGTCAGGCCGCGAACTTTTAGAACGTTCCTCTTATAATGTTAGGGACCCCTGACAGACTTCAAAATATAATCCACATAACTTAATATATTTATTATGTCGCTGGTATACAAGACGGTCCATCCCTTTCATGTAGATGCTTTTAGATTGCTGAGAGATCACAGCCATCCCAGTGAAGAGGTCCTCGACGTGTACAAAACCATGTTCACGAATGCTTCTTTTCAGGTCGTCAAAAATGTGAAAAGCTTTATAAATGTTTTATTTAATTTTTATTCTAACGTTGTAAGGTAATGTTTTCCACTAATATATGCATACCACGCCACTTCTTAAGAACATTTTAAACAGTCAAGAAGGATATCGGAGAGTGTGCGTTATCGATTGTTTCACAAAGAAAGCCGAATGTTGAAAATTGACCTAAGTGACTTTGTACCACTATGAGCACTGATCTGCAGGTCATCATTTAATGCGTCATTAAGAAAAGATTTCTTATCTCCACATTCACTTTCTATTTCATGAAGCGCTTTTGACCCCAAGGTGTGCTATCTATCCGCTTTTTATGGCCAGGCAATAAATGTCTGTTTTTGGTGCATGCATAGACACCATGAAGAGATCAAATGAGCTGTAATGCATTCTGGTTGATTGATTGTAACCCCTAGGGCACACATGCGCCAGTTCCGCTATGTTAAATCGCCGTTCAGCGGCGGTAATACTGAACACAACTGTTTTACTTAGTTTCTGATATTACAGCATTTTAAAAGATACATATGACATATTGCTGGAAATTTCACGCCTCTTCTGTATATTTTTACTGACGAAATTAATGAAGCATCAAGCAGAACAGAATCATGTGAGTCTAAAATGTTAATTTTATCTCACAAAATTGCCTGAAGCGTATGAATGCCGTATGCGCTGTTAAAGCAAACCGTACTGATAAACAAGAGCGTTTGTCCGCAAATAAACCAAAAGAACTGATGAATGACAGGTCAAAGAGGAGCGGGTGGTTGTGGCTCCTGACATTTTATACCTCTCCTACCTGTTGTTCTCAGTTTATTACCAACATAACTTCATTCCGCTTCAGTTTTAGTACTTAGAAATTTCTATGCCTTAGATATACATAGTTGTATTACGTCATAACAGCTGCTGGGACGGTAAGAAATGCTTATTCACGTGGAATATATCGAGCAAAGCGCTTCCAAATGGATATGAAATTCATTAGGGTACATGAGCACCTTCGGGGAAAAGTGTTCGGTATTATGATCAAGGAAAAAAGAGTTTAAAATGTGGTAGAACATTTGCAAGATTGACAAGTGAAGAAGCGGGAATCTCATGCTATGGTGTAGGTATATAATATTTTAACTAAAGAAATAAAGATGTAAAATTAAGTGCAAGATAAGTATTTCGAATGTTGACACATATTAAAAATGGCTGAAAGTCAATTGTCAGCAACGTTTAAGACATTCTCGGGGGGGTAAACAGAAATGTCTTGACATATTTGTCTCTATGGATGAGTCATGAGCTCACATCCATCCATCAGCAAAATTACGACTATAAATTCCAAAATACGAGGTGAATCAAATATATGCCGTCTTAGTACGGGGTATAAACCCCTTTGAGACATTACACATGGGGACTTTAGGAGTAGGGAGGGAGAAAACCGGTTCCCACGTTTGTAGCATCATCTTCGCACAAGAAGTACACATTATTAAGTTTTTGACGCGGAAAAATCTAAAACCGACCAATGTTTTGCAAAGTTAAGGGCACAGTTTGGGGATAAGACAGTGTGTGAGTAGTGACACAAAAGTCTCACAGAAGAACGAGAAATTGAGGGAGATTAACGCCGAACTCGGGCGAGTGTATAAAAAAAAAAAAAAAGAAAGAAAAAAAAGAAAGAAGAAAAAAAAAAAGGCATTCGGACCGTTCGGGACCTTGTGGCTTCTGAGATTGGGATAAGTTACGAAAATGTTGAAATCATCCTTTCAGATGACATGAACTACCGAAAAGCCTCGGATTGAAAAATTTCGGAAATTGATCAGTTGTGGCTCGCGCTCTTAGTCGGCAGATGACTGACTGAAACGCATGATATTCATAATGGAACACAAAAATGGATGCAATGGCTTCACAAAGAAATGTTCCATTTAGAAATCTGTTGTCTCCCTTGGAAATTAAAATTTGAAGCTATTTTATTGACAATTTTTTCTATTTACGAACGCACTCAAAGGAGGTGCAGAGCAGGCGGTAGCAGTTTTAGAAAGTTCATATTAATTTCAGCCCTTGGGCGAAACACGAATTGCGCTGTATAGCAAGTAATGTTAGGTGAAAGCATCCTATAACTTGCAGCGCTATAAGAATGGCACGGCGACGGAACGAATGGCAGTCTTAGACGGAACTCCGCTGTCTGGTTTCATGTTTCAAGGTTGATCGCGTCCCTACTAGAAATTTGTTGACCTTTATAGAGCAAGCTGAGTTTTGCTTCGTAAATGTTTGGAGTGGTTTAGGCAGATTGGCTGGTTATGCTCTGAAAAAATGAACTCGGTGCTTGAAACCGAACATTATAAACACTTTACGCTATAGTCAAGAATACACATGTTCCAGTGACAGTTTTTATGTCATAAAAGTAGTTGACATATTGCTCTAAGTGATCCTAAAATTTTTATTGCCTGTGTGCCTCGCTGTTGCGGAACCCTTGACTCGTTTAAAATCATAATTTTGTATTCTTCTTCTCCTTCTCCTCCTCCCCCTCTTCCTCCTGCGGATTGGTAACTGGGCAAATGTGCATTTTACAGTTGATGGAAATAACAAGTGCTCTCAAGTGATCCGCCGCATTCACCAGACCATTCTATAAGGGTGTTTACCTATATCTAAACCTCCAAAGGGGGGCCGAGGTCGTTGACCTGCGAACTCGTGAGCGGGAGGTCTGGGGGTTCGAATCCCACCAGGACCGTCTTCCCTGACTGAGGTTTTTTCCAGGTTTTCCTCAGTCCTCATAAATGGCAAATGTCGGAGAGCTACCCTAATTTTGGGCCTGGAACGCTTCCTTCTTTAAAAAAAATCCTTTCCCAATTTATTATTTCACCTCATGTATAATCATTGTTTGCCGCATGTGGTGCCTCAGTATGGCGTTAAACACTATTAAAAAAAAATTTATCTACTGTGTACATATTGCTCCAGAACTACTCCTGGTTTTGTCTTTCTTTTGCATTAGGGATATCTACGAGGGGTAAAAAAATCATATAATGACTTATGTTTGTCATTTTACATGAATTTAAAGGTAACCGCATATACTTATTGTGTCCAATAGAGCAGTTTCTGATAGTAATTTGTGATTTAATTGAAATTTATATAATTAGAATTTTTACATTAATAAATATGGCACATTATTTAGCTATTTCGTGTCAGAAAGCGAAACAAAAATTGTGTACTTTCATGGTCAGTATTTGGACTCTGGACCTTGCAAAATGACTCAGAACACGCCGAGAGAGGCATAGTAGTAAATTCGGCCGAGATTGATTCCGGGACAGCGTATTAATGCCAGGATTGTACACATTTCCACTCGACATATGTGTATGTATACACTTATGTATTATGTTCTTACCGCTCGCACGGGATTTTGTATTAGTACCTGGATATACCACAGTCTGCTGCGCCCGTTTTCCTTCTTCGCATTTTAAAATCGTATATAAAATCTTACCTTATAGCAAATGCTAGAAATGTAGTCCTCCATCAAAACATCGTACAGGGTAAACACATTTCAATTGACACAATGTTTTCCGATTTCATTTCGTGTATTTTCCTTGAGTTCTTCACCTAAACTGGTTGTTACTAAAGACCTTCTTTGATAGTCCGGGAAATTTCGAGGATGGGATGCAGGCGAGCCCCAACCTACGCAACTCGCCGCTGTTAGATGCGTGCTGTTGCCAGGAAAACTTTGATGGTACATGTGTCTGCCTCTTCCACTTCCGAACGCCTCTGTAGTGTTATTGACATATTTACAGACTTGTAAATTTAAGTGCAAAAATGTATCCTTCCCTACCGGTCTTTCGCGCATATACTCAGCTAATAGGCTGTAAAACGGACACTGGTAGCTTGGAGGCAATAAAAGATGTTTACACTGGCGGCAGTGCGCTGTTTGCACTTGGAAGTATTCTTTGCATTGTCACCAATAAGTGTTTAGCATCAACGTTGTCTAGTTTTAACACATGTTCCATACGTTCGGTTCATATCTCTGTTCAGCTTTACTCAAGTTAGAAACACTGTTCGAAGAAATGAATAATGGAAAACGCTTGTACAGTACGAACGAACCAAGAGTTTACATATATTTCACGGGTACAACAAGGAGCGCATTGACGAAGAATAAATAACTAAAATGCACTGGTGGCCATAATGCCGTTTTTACCGAATTATCGGATATCGCTTGTGTAAAATGTACTTCTGCCCGATAACAAAACAAGCACATCGATTTCGTTTTTAAACAAACTACACAACATTATATCAACGGTTAATATACGAGGTGGTATCCAGAATATTCGGGAATGGTACTGCCATCTGGTCAAAAACTTACTTTGAGACTAATCACCGCCTTCACCCTCCAAATAGTTCCCTTCCACAGGTATACACCGGTCCCTGCGATTCTGCCATTTTCCAAGCGTATCTTGGAAGTCGTGTTCTTTGAGGGTGTTTAGCAGACAGCGTTTCTTCTTGAATCCTCTCAATTGTGTCGAACCGACGTCCTTTCAACTTGATTTTTAGTTTGGGGAATAGAGCGAAGTCGCAGGGTGCCAAACCAGGTGAATAGGGTGGATGGAGGACAACCGTCATGTTGTTTTTCGTCAAAAAGCTCCTGGTGAACAAGGAATTGTGATAGGGACATTATCGTGATGCAACAGCCAGTTCTCTTGTCGCCTAAGTACGGGCCGTCGTCTCCGCACATTTTCATGGAGCCGTCGCAAAACGTCACGTAGTACGTGAAACTCATTGTTTGATTTGGTGGGACGAATTCTTTGCGCACGTGTCTCTTACAATTTCTTTTCTGCCAATGGTGCTTGTTTTTAACACGCTTCCTTAACGGTAGTACTTCGAACATGCATCACAGGCAGTAGTGCATTAATTCATAAGCGGGAGGCTATATGACACGCAAATTGCGTTTATTCAATTAAAGAGATATATTGTTTTCAGTACCAACTAAAGAGAAAGTAACAAACGAATCTCGCTAAAGTGAGATGTGCCTTAATGGAATGCATACTCTTCTTAACGTCCTACGCCAACCGCTCAGCTCTTTAGCACGATGTAACTAAGCGAATTCCTCACCTAGTAGAGCAGCTTTAAGATGAATATAAAATCTAAATTATGACATTATTAATTAATGGAATGAAATAAGTTACGGCATTACTGTGTGGTATTATTGGTACAAAATTAGAATTCTTGTAACCTATAAGCATAATAAAGAAAAACCACATTTTTAGAATTATCATCAACATTATTATTATTATTATTATTATTATTATTATTATTATTATTATTATTATTATTATTATTGTTGTTGTTGAGATTAAACCACAAGAATAAATTAATGATATACTATGTCAAAGAAAAATGCAACACAACATCCTGGGAATAACTTTGAAGGACAAAATACATATAGTATTAATAAATCTCAGACAACAGACATCGCACAGATAACTACCAGAAACAAACGGCAATGGGGCGGTCACGTCGCAAGAATGCAGGACAATAGGTGGACCTACAAGATCACCATGTGCGACCCCCGGGTAAGAAAAAAGACACAAGGCAGACCCAGAAGAAGATGAACAGACCTCTTCAAGGAACATGCAGGTCCAGGTTGATTGAGGAAGATAAAAATGGAAATCTCTCGAGAAGCAAGTAGTGCAGTGAGAAATGGAGTAACCAAAGAACAAATCAGAGTGTCTTAAACAGCATACGAACAACTAGCGTGGAACAGCTCCCTACTTGTTAGGAGGCATTTGTCCTTGAGGGACACAATAGGCTATCTTTATATTTATTAATTGAATGAAATCTAGGACCTCTGATAAATAAAGCAAATTTGTGGCATATTTTTAAACATTTTTAAATATAATCATTTATATATACTGAGCACTTGATAACATTCACTAAAATAGGGAGAAATATTAGAAACTTTCAGTTACATTATGACTTTAAGAATATGATTTTCTTATGTTTCATAAAACAAAAACATGTTACTATTTTAAAACAATTTCAATGTACTAAGCAAATATACACAATCAACAATAAACAATCGAAGGTTTTCATTGGCTTTAACATTTAATTTAAATGTTATTATAGTAAAAACATCCAAGAAAACGTTTTCTGAAGGTTATTACAGATCACTTTTACATACAAATATAATTTTCGCACACATATTAGATTAATGTTTCACAATTGCTGTCTTTACAACGAAGCTTTTGTTAGATATAAAACACATGCAACGCTATAAATATAGTTTATATGTTCAATTAATTTGTCATTTTATTTTAGAACAATATATGGACATTAAAGGCAAGAGCGCATTTTAAATTTCTATTTTCAAGTATACCCTTAATGGCCCGGTTTTCCCCCTTTTCAGAAACTATTATTCTTATTTTATCTAAATGGTACATACGAACTTTCGTTGCGATTTTTAAAATTTTAATTTCAGGTAACACCCCCCCCCCCTATTCCTAATAGTTCCATTTCACTGATTTTCAGAAACCAGTATTATTATTTTATTTCAATGTCGTATGCCGAGTGTCCTTAAAAAAATAAATAAAATTGTGGTTGCTAGAGCGATTTTTAGATTTCGCTTTAGCCCTAGTCGTTTTTAGATATTCTCACTCCTAAAGGCCCGATTGCACTGATTTTTAGAAAGTGCTTTTATCAACTTATTTGAAATGAATATACCGAATTTCGTTGAGAAAAAACAAAATTTTCAGCGGTTTTTACATTTTTTTTTAGGTTTACCCCCAACCACTGTGGTACAATTTCGTTGGTTAACAAATTGGTGGATATATGCCGAGTTTCGTTGAGAGAAAACAAAAATTGCAACTGCTAGAGCGTTAACGGACACACACATACACATTGCGGCTGTACCTCTATGTGTATGTATATAGGTGCTGTTGCGTGAAAAAATGTAGACAGACAGAGAGAGAGAGAGAGAGAGAGAGAGAGAGAGAGAGAGACAGAGAGAGGTTTCACGGGCACAAGCGAATTCCTTCGGAACTTGCTAATAATAAAACTTTTTAGTTTTTACAATTTTTGACTTACTTGCATCTTAATGATTTTTTTTCCTCCCTCAAAGTAACCTCCCCTCTATTAATATATTTCTCCCAAATGCGTTTGAGTATATGAATGCAGTCCGGATAATGCGTGAAGTTCTGTCTGTAAATTCTCACTCAATTGAATCAAATGTTTGCCCTTGCATCGTGAGTTTTAATTTTGGAAATTAAAAAATGAATAATTAAATGTCGATAGGAGTTACATCAGGGGAGTACGGAGAGTGGGGAAGAACAGTAATCTTCTCTTTCGCATAACAGTCGCAAACAAACAATAATGAATTGCGCCGGTGCTTTGTCGTGTTATTTGTACCGTGTACTGTCTCTTCACAGTCAGTGCCTTTTTTTCCTTACACTTTCTTAAAAATATCTGAAAAATTTGAGTTTTCTTATGCCTAAAAGACTGAAATTACGATAAAGAGTGGTTTATTAATATCTTAAGAGTTACTGCAAAGTATATTGAAAATAGACGGAGAAAATTATTAAAATACATGTGTTTTCTAATATAAGCAATTTGAAAAATTGTTGTAGGTAAATAATTTGCTTAAATAAATAAAACCAAGTTGGCGAAATAAACATCCAGTCAAATTCAATTTTTTTACCAGCATGTCTGAAAATGTTATGTTTTTGAATAAACATTTCATAATTGACAACTATAATAATTTAATTTTATTTGTGTGATAACTGGTAATCAGGAAATTTGTATGAAAACCGGGGAACCTTATTGAAGCGTATGCCGAAGGTGCCAAAAATGTATACACACTTTCACAGTAGATATCTGTTTAATATGCTTCAAAGTTGAACCGAAAAACAACAGTAATGTGTAGTATGGTGTTCTGTAAACAGATGTGACTCACATACATTATGATAGTGTTGCTACGTGACAGGTAAATCAACAACGAACAAATTAGCCAAGATCATCGTATGATGTTCCGTAAACGAGTGTGACTCACATTACGTTATGCTAGCGTTGCTACAACAAAATGCAGCCAAGATTATCGTTTGAACAGCGGAAAGCAGTTTTGAAGTGATACTGGAAAACCGAGAAGGTTGTTGAAGTTCAAAGGCAATGGAAATATGTGTACAGAACAGAACCGCCAATGTGAGTAACAATTGCACGCATTCAAGACAAATTTGAGACTCAATGGTACCGTATGCGATGTTCACAAGGGCAGATCTGGGAGACCTCGCACGGCAACAAGCCTCGCGTACTGGATCCAAGGCACTGGATAGGACGAAGAGGTCCGCCTGAGTTTCCACCCCGTTCTCCGGATCTAACTCCGTTGAACTTCTACCTATGGGGAACTCTTAAGGATGTTGTATACCGTATAAAAAAGCTACACTTCGGGAAGAAATTGAAACGGCATGTGCTGCAATCGCTGAGGACACTTTCGCAAACGTTACTCAGTCAGTAGTTCAACGTACTCAGAAGTGTATCCGACACCGATGGTGGACATTTTGAGCAACTGTTGTAACTTTAAAAGTCTAAGATGATTAGTACTCATCATTTTCTGTTTGTGTGAATTCAGTTTTGTTATGTTAACACAGCTTTTTCTTTGTTTTAAGTGTGTCTACATTTTTTGGCACTCTCTGTATACATACCTTGAACAGCACCATTTAAAACCATTACTTTTTAAAA
Organism: Metallyticus violacea; assembly: GCA_030762175.1. Lineage (NCBI taxonomy): Eukaryota > Metazoa > Arthropoda > Insecta > Mantodea > Metallyticidae > Metallyticus > Metallyticus violacea. The sequence continues at coordinate 22,895,105 of CM060832.1, read as the reverse complement.
TTAATTGGCAATAGAAAATTACAAGTTGTAGTGAATGAACAACATATTCCGGGACATAAACTCAGGACCAGTATTAAAATAAATACACACGAGAGCTTTCAACCAATGTACAATCTCATTGATATCTTATTCACCAATCAGAATGGAACTTATAGTTTTATAGCATGATGCTCAAAAATTAACCTGATCTTTTTTTCCCTTTCCTACGCTCGTTTCGTTTTCTCCAATAATTTCTGCTTAGATTCGACTAGTGATCTAGGAAGCCATTTCTCATGCATTTTCCTGTTCACTATTGGAGATTCGAACAAACTAAAAATGGCGAGATTTGGTGATCTGCGAATTCAAAATATAAAAGAAACGTAACCAGATCTAACGCCGCATAATTCTGTCCCTTCTGCTTCGATTGCCTCCTGAAGATAATATTAACAACACAAAATTGATACAAAAATAATAATAAATGGTAATTGTAATTGTGTTCACCTGTATTTTATTTCATTTAGATCTCCACGTGGTTTCGCTTGGGATGAAAGCTATTGAAATTAGTGTATGCTTTCAGGAGATCAATCATGTTAGCAAAATCACTTCAGTGATTATATTAAAAGTACAAAAGTATCTTCCTCGCATTGCAGTTATCTTACCGAATTCCTCTTTGGCTTTTAATTTTTCTTGGGTAATTTAATTGAGCTTTCAAACTCTTACTTGTCATTAGATAATTGGTTTGACACATCGTCATTTATATTACCGAAAATTTATCAGCTCTCGTAGTATTACTGAAGAAAGTTGTTACCTGCAAAGGAATAACATTGTGAATGTACCATTGTCACAACTGTATATAAAACAATAATATATTTATATTTAAGGTACTGTATACATATCTAATTTCTTTTGCTTTTAATTGGAAAAGAAAGTGGGTAACCAAACAACGGTGTTGCAGATGGTGAACATGATTTATATCCAGTGCGTAAGATGTCATCTGGTATGAAGACAGAGACGGAGATAAGGCTTTCACCCTCCCACTTTCTTCTCTACCTGAGAATGACTGCGGCATCCTCGCCAAGGGAAACTTGTGAACAAGTTGTTTTGTCTTACCTCAACCCACGTCCTGTAGTCTTTGGTTCCCAAGTTGATAAAATCTACAAGTTTCTAGCCTGATTGGCTTTTGAGGTGAGAAATAAACTAGTTGTGTCATATTTCAGCATAATTTTCCCTCACTTTGATACACTTTTCACATCAATGGACGCCATATTAAATTTCTTTATTCCACGATGTATGTTCGATTTAGAGATAAGGAATTAGTCACTGAGTGCTAGATTTGGGCTATAGGGCGAGTTTTCTATATCCTGGTATCCTCAATCGTACACTACAGGCTTCGCAAGCAATAGTCATGTGGATTGTGAATTATTGTCACGAAACCAGCAAGCATAATGCCTCAGTAGGCCATAACTCACCATTTATTATGAAGATACAAAGCTGCATGCTCCGGAACCAGTCATGGAAGCAATCGCGCCATGCTTCTTTAGAAACGACACCTGCCTCCTCTTTGTAAACGCAACAGTTCTTCCAGATTGCCAAACAGATAGCTCCTCAATTTTTTTCTTGACAGTTGCAATCAGGAAGAGCCAGTTCTGAATCCCATGTTCGATAGTTTCACCAGCGTCACTCCAGTTTCAAAGCGGTGTGCGCAGAGATATTGTGGTAAAACAACAGCCTTTGCAACCCATACTTCAAACTGCCACGGGTGGCCGAGGTCGTTAAGGCGCGAACTCGTGAGCGGGATGTCCGGGGTTCGAATACCGCCAGGACCGTCCTTCCTGACTGGGTTTTTTTTCAGATTTTCCTCAATCCTCATAACTGGCAAATGCCGGGGAGGTACCCTAAACTTAGGCCTGGAACGCTTCCTTTCTTAAAAATATCCTCTCCCAATATATCATTTCATTTCATGTATCGTCAGTGTCCACCGCCTGTGGTGCCTCAGTAGTAAAAATGGGCGTTAAATACTACTCAAAAAAAAAAAAAAAAAAACATACTTCAACCCATTTTCTGTGAGTGTTTTGTAGTCCCTGGGGAGACAAACTGTAGTTTTTCTTCAAATTTCCGTTGATCCTACCTACAGGAACCCAAAAATGACAATGAAAAATTATATATATATATATATATATATATATATATATAAAACATAACTAAAGAAGCAGAAAAATATTTACAGGTTATTGCTGGTTATATATCGAACCACTCATGTTCTTCAAATCCCATGGAACCCAATTTTCGTACTCCTTTTTCATATTCAAATCATTGTGAATAATGGTGTATAGGGTTGGCAGGTCAAGGCCTGCCTGACATTCCAGTTCATCAAAAGTTATAACCTGGGAGACTGGAACATGTTGATGGTCAACCAGTACTCATTTTTGTGAGCAGATTTCCTACCGCTGACGAACACATTAATCCAGTTGTAAACTGTCTTTTGTGCAGGTGCTTTTTGACCATAACCGTAGTTAAACATCTACGGATTTCTGCAGTTTTGATGTGTTCCCTCCACATTAACCATTCAGTCCATATTTGTTGTTCACCGCCATCCGTAACCGCTATTGTAAATATTTTACAAACGGCCCTTTATAAAATATTGTGACGTTATAAATTCATTAAAATATGCAATTATAAAGAAGCCATTGGAAAATCAGGGTCGTCTTATATTCAAGTAAATGTAATATTTCTGGTGGGAGCCGTCCATTGGCACCCCTTTGCAGATCCACACATAATACTAAAAGATCATCCACAATTTACATGCATTAAGATAAGACGACCCCTCAAGGATCAGTAATGAATAGATCTTCCCTTTTGGACACTAAGAAGCTCTAAATATTCCGCATCACTATCTGTGCATGAAGTATTGCTTGGTGGTAACCTACGTCACACAGTTCTCCTGCATTTAATAGAGGGGAGACACACTCACTGTAGCTTGAACTGGTTTAATTAAACATGCTCTCTGTTCAAAGTGAAGGTGTTATGAATGACGAACACTTTAGTATATCCAAATTGACCAAAGACAGGCCTCTAGTAAAAAGTAATTTTCACTGAAATATTAGACATAATTTTGATTTGAAATTTAAAGCATCGCTATTCAGAAAAGTCTCGTCAAGAGATTCAAAGGAATTGCTGAGGACAGTAATGTGCGTATCAAGATAAATAACAATAAAATTAAGAATTCCATCTTTCTGTTACTAGAGCTGCAAAGTAGGAAAGCAGTAAACTCGGAACACTCTTTCTGTACAAAAGTATATTTAAACTTTTTGATTGATGGAATGCCATTTTCAAAGTTGAAGCAATCGTATTAAGCTCTGGCAGTTCTTTCATTTTCCTTGGTCTTGGGAATTTTATCAGAGCGGCCTTTACAGGTGCAGGAAGTGTACGGCTTTATCCAGTATGCACGTAATTACTAATTTCATGATTTTCCGTTTTTAAATCAATTTTAAACTGTATATAAGTGCTGACATGAATTTATTGGTACTGCCTGTATCTTCTGGTACAGACCAATCCCGTAAGACTGCACATGCGATCTGTTTCATAGCAAGTAGAATTTTTTTTTTTTTGATTGATTTATTTATGGACGCTCTTTAACATCTCAGGTCATCAGCGTCCCATTCAACTCAGGGCGTGAAACGGCCGACAAATTTTGCTCAGAGGCCTCTCTTTCAGGCTTGAGGTTCTTTTTCGTGCCGTAAATGTACGACACGGGGCCCACGGCTTTACTTCCCTTCCGAAGGAAGCCATACTTAGGATTTTTACGCCCGAAAAAATCCATCGTTCCTGGCCGGGTTCGAACCCGCGTTTTGGGCGTAGGAGGCAAGTATGGTAACCACTACACCACCAGGACCGACTAGCAAGTAGAATGGCAACAGTAGACGCTTGCTTTATACTCCGAAATAGCAAGTACAGCCAGAACTGAGAATCAGACAGTGGGCAGCAGCTAAGGCGGGGAAACTTGTGTGTCGTTGATTGGCTGCCCCGCTTCTATAGCAACTGAGAAGAATGCGCGAAGCAGGTGAACGTTGCCAACTTGCTAAATATAATTTTTTGAAAATTTGTTTAACTAAACAATTATTAACTTTTATATTTACCGCTACAGTGATTTAGTCATTGTCTTATGGCCTGTAGCTACAAAACTACAACTTTTGGGGTTTTTATTACTTTGATTGCTATTGTATTTGGCTTCGGCCATATTGAAGAGATTAGTGTGGTTTGTAGCTTCGGTTTTTTCGGGCGCCATTTCGGTGCATAAGGTTCATTTGCATTGAAGTGACATACAAATAATGAATCGGATGTATGTGAAAAAGATTTTTTAAAGTTCATTTTACTATTATGCACTAGCTTTAGTACCTCTGATGTGTTTGCGTTTTATGTCGAAATATAATGCATTTTACTCTGCCAGCCTTTTGTTGTGTAAAGTATATATCTCAGTATATTTTTATACTCAAACTATGTAGTACATATTAAATATTATTTTCAAATTAAGCTCCTTATGTGGAGGTAGGGCTGTACAAACTTGTTACGCAAAAAAAAAAAAAAAAAAAAAAAAAATCCACAGCAAATTTTTGGTAATTTTAAAGCTTAAATAATTTTGAGTCAAGTTATGCATATGTACTATTGATAAATGTGGTTAATAATTTTCTTGGATGCATTGGCTAGAGTTTGAATACCGTGTCCCTTCTCATCTCCACGTTAAAGGCTAACAATGCGTTTTATTGTGCTTGAGGGTTTTACCGTGCTGAAAACGAGCGCAAACAATTAAAAGAAATGTTATTATTTTATTGCGTCACCTCCTTTTACAAACTGGAACTCTTTCTGTTTGGAACGAACATCAAGGGTTACTTTCTCATTTTATCACTAAGTTCAGCTGAAACCATGCCTTTGAGTGAAGGCGTTGCTGATTGATGCAGCTTCCGTTATGCCGCTACAACCATAGGCGCGACCTCTACCACAGTACAAGAGGCTGTGAGACGGTTCCTAGGAACGCAGAGCTATTCCAGAAGACCTGAATCTGGTATAAAAGAAAGACTACGTCCGGAGTGATCGATTTCTCGTCTCGCAGGTTCTAAGAAATCGCTGTACTGCAGCTGTTGAAGCTGGAATCGTTTACAACATGTGCAAGGATGAGAGAGAGTGGACACTTTGGAGAATAAGATCTTCAGCCACGACTACTTGCTATATCATCAGTTTTGGGCAGCGAGCACAATATCCCTCGTCACCTCGGTCAATGAAATATGCAGCAATGGACTTGTGTTTTTCTCGGATGAATCCAAGGTCTCCCTGAATTCTCCAGATCCAAGGAGAACCTGGAGCAAGACGACCTGGAGAGCGGCTCACAGAGTGCATATACAAGCATTGTGGTTCCGAGATGGTGTGAGGTAGTATCTCTATGGAGGCCCGAATCAATTTAATGTTCATCGAGAACAGCAACCTCAAAGTTCACCTACGCACCATTTGTTGGAGATGCAATCAACACTGTCAACCAAAGAGACCTAGAACTTTAATCGAAACCACGTTCGAGAGAATGGCTGCCGTAATTAAGGCTTGAGAGGGGGGTACACCAGATACTGGGCTTTTGTTGTGTTATTCTTAGGGTGAAGTTAAGTTGTGTGTATCGCTTCCATTTTCAATGTTTGTGCGGTGTAGTAAACAAATATTGAGCATAAAAGTTAAGTGAAAATTTCAACAAAAAGTGTATTTCTTTCCTTTAAGAAGGCCCTTGTCTCAAAATTTATATTAGCAAGTGCAAATTCATGTGTTATAAATTACTTCGAAATTTACATATAAGCTTCATTGTTAATAACTATTCTAAGTGAATTATTAAGGGGGTGAGGTTGGTGAGTGTACTTTAGGAGGCGCCACTGTTATTTATATCCTCAATATACTCTCTGTCCACGGAAATACTCCATGATTATAAACTGTTATACTTTTGCAAAAATATAAGAAATTTATATCGGTGTCATTAGAGAGAACGGCCCAAAGAATTTCTTTTTAGTACACTGTGAAATGTATAATTGCTGATAGAAACAATAAATGACACCACAAGCAATAAATAAATACATTTAAAAAAATTAATAAATAAAAACGTTCCTATTGGTTGCCGCTCTTTCGCTTCTCATTTGTTGCATTGTTGGATTGTGTGCATGTTTACATTCTACAGATGTTTATTAAGTTAATGGCGATCCAAAAGTTTTGAACGTGTGCGGGGGACATTTGTGTGTTGTAGAGCTAGGCTACAGTTAAACATCCTTAAATCCACCGTGTCTAAGATCCTACATTTTCGTCCTTTCAACCTGCAGTTAGTGCATAAGTTGAAACCTGATTACCCTCCAGAACAACTTGCTCTCTGTGAATATTGCGACTGAGTTCATCCCGCTCGGAGCGCGTGTGGCGTGAGTAGGAATGTCATCTTGATATTTACAGTGTGACTCTGTATTGCCTGTGTGTGAGATGGGCACAGCATTTTTGGGGGGTCTCTTTCTAATGTCGCTAGTTTAATGTAAATATGACTACCGAGAGTGACACTGTAAACCCTTTGATAACAAAATGAGTCTTCGCCAGATTTTACGTGTCAGTCGGAGAACTTTGGGGACGCTCGTAAACGCTGTATTGACAAGCGCATGCAGCGAGTGCACACTGCAATGGGCGTTTTGCCTGTAAACGTAATGGTCACAATCATTAGCGGTGACCGAGCGGTTCAGAAGACATTGCTCTTTTGCGTAAGCCCCTGGGTTCAAATCCCACGCATTTTTAAAAACATTATGTAGCCTTAATATAATATTATATTTAAACATATCACTTGAGTTTTATGGCATTACTTAATGCACACACAAAAGCGTTATCACAAACTAACGCATTCTTTACAAATAATGAATAACTAATGAATGAAACATCTATCTTCTAAAGTGGAAATACAAAGAAATAAACACACATTAATATCGGGTGTATGAACCCTCAGCATGAATAACTGCCCTCAATCTTCGGGGTATAGATGATATCAGATTTCTACAGTAGTGTGAACAAGAGGCTGCAACATCCCAGGCTTCTTGAATTTGTGCCCATAAGCCATCTTTTTACCTTCGTGTATGTGCAGGGAATACGTGTGCAGCATATTGCATGTAGATAGAACAAATACTGAAGGAAATATTATAATATTCATTATATAAAGTTAAATCTTACTGTGTATGGGAAACAGTATTACTAAACTAATTTGACCTGTGTTACTAAGGTTTATTTAAAAAAGTACTTCATGCCGAGAGGCGAACCTGCTTTCTTAACCACGGCATTCACTGCACACTCTGCCACAGAGCTAACGGAACACACACACATACTTACTATTCACCTTCTTGCATGCCGTATAGTCTACACAGCTTTGCTGGGTATCTTGTAAACCGCCTCTGTCTCGAGTAGTAATTAGAACATTTTTGCGTTCAAGAATTGACTCATATTTTGACAATACACGACTTTGTCTCTCGGACAGTTCCTGGCTAAAAGCAAATTTGTATTATGTCCCCCCCCCCCTTACTCACCCGAATCTGCTGTGTATCTTTTAAAAGTTATTCCCACGGGAGAAGAAAACACTGATAGGGAAGGCATTCAGTGATGTGCATGAGGTGAAAGAAAATACTCTGAGGGCTTTGAGCAGCATCCCTCTTCAAGAATTCCAGATCTGTTTTCTACAATAGAAAAGAGCATTGGGACAAATATACTGTTATTCATGGAGAATATTTTGAAGGTGATTAAAATATGCAGTTCTACAGTTTAATAAAACTAAACATAAAATTCGGTTATTTTTGGATACCTCCTCGTACCCATTTTATGCTAATTTTGCAACGGAAACAAATTCTTTTTTCCATATTTACATATATTAGCGTTCTGATTGCTTTCTGGAAGCAAATTGCTTAAAAACCAACTTTCCGAAATCGATAATGCAACTAGTTATCGACATGAAAATTCTCTTGTCTCCAGGAAGTTATGTGATGCTTTTGCAAAATAACAACAAAAGGTTTTTTTTTTATAAAAATTATATGTTAGATTAAAACGGTCAGTATAAACAATAACAATGGCTTATATGTCTATATAAAATATATAACATTCGTCGCATATATTTACATGACATGTGTAACATAGTAAAAAAACACATTTCTTCCTGCAGCAGTAGTCCAAGAATTGTAGCAATTTTTGGTTAATACTGTAGGTTTGTACACTCGAGGTGATAAAAAGTCACTTTGATGCTCGCTTTTTGTCCTGTTTTCTTCTGTCATAGGCATGAATGTCTTTTATCATTACACCGTAAATAACTTCACACCTTATATTTACTAATTATTTTTATGAAAATAATGTACAATTAATATGAACCAGGCGGCGCTTCACACTCCTTTGATACAGGAATTATTTATTCGAATTTCATTCCGTGTGCCAGTTTACAACACATTATTGAGATACCTGCTCAAAAATGACTAAAGGATATTTCCAAACTATCAACAAGTCAACCTAATTTATTTTGCGTCGCATTAAAAGCGCGCATATCACCTCAGTTGCAAATAGACCACAATAGTGCCATTGCTTCCAGTGTGAAAATGTTTTCCTTGACCCCATTCCATTGATCATCTCATTTAAACTTCCACAATTGAAGATAGGTTAATTTGCAAAATCCGTTTTCAATCGTTTCTCTTGTTGGCATAAGGAGTGTTCAAGAAAACATCTGGCCAGATGCCAAGATCGCATAATGGAAGGTCAATTTGTACCTCTATGCCATGATGCCATCATATTTTAAATACAAATCTAAATATACCCACTTTCAAAACCTTGTTCAATACTTCATAACTGCTCCAAACGCCATATTTCACTTTTGATCATCTCTCGAATTAAAATTTTGCTATCGGAATGCCAAGGCAGTTAAGAAAGTACTTCTGGTTTTGCTGTATGGGCCGCAGGTCTGATTATGGAACCGTGCTTGGCATCTACTCAAAGTAAGAGAAACACCGCCCTGCATATTTCTCGGAGTACTTAAAGCATACTGTCACGTCACCACAAGTATGACATCTTGCGAGCGACTACTTGCAGAAAATGGATTTATTTATTTATTTTTTACCCGTTAGCGATTAAAGCAGGGAGCTGTTAGAATGGGATGAAAAAATCAGTCCCAACCATGGTGGTGAGGTTTCTCGATTGGCACCCAAACGTTCTCCCACACTGGCTTCCAGACCTTCTTCCACTCCGGAACTTGGACGTTCTTCCAGACAGGCACTTGCATCTGTTTCCATTCGTCTTTCCATACTTTCTTCTTGTCGGTCACCCAGATCTGCTTCTTCTCCGTCCTCCATATCTGCACCCATTCTTCCTTCCAGACTAACTTCTTTTCCGTGACCCAAATCTGTTTCTTTTCCGTTCTCCAGATTTGCTTCCATTCCTCTTTCCATATCAGTTTCTTGTCCGTTACCCAGATTTCTTTCTTTTCTGTTCTCCAGATTTTCTTCCATACCGGCTTCCAGATAAGCTTCTTTTTCCAGACGCCGTGAGAGGAGTGACCCCAATCATCATGGGAGTGCTCCGGGACCCAAACCTTCACCCACTCAGGTACCCAAACCTTCTTCCAATCTGGAACTTGAATTTCCTTCCAGGCTGGAACCTTTATTTCCTTCCATACTGGTTTCCACACCTTTTTCCAGTCTGGAACCTGAATTTCCTTCCAGGCAGGGACTTGATGCTCTTTCCAGATTGGTTTTTGGATTTTCTTCCAGGCAGGTACTTTTACTTCTTTCCAGGCAGGGACCTGAATTTCTTTCCACACTGGGACTTGGATTTTCTTCCACTCCGTTTTCCATTCTAGTTTTGAATGTGTTTTCCAGACTTTCTTCCACTCTTCTTTCCAAACAAGTTTCTTCTTCCACACTCCCTCGGGCTGATGATGATGGTCTGCTGGAGGGCCATAGCTATCAGAAGGAGCACCATAACTGCTCGATGGGGCTGGGGCACCGTAGCCCGTTGAGGGTGCTGGGGCTCCATAGCTGTCTGAAGGAGCACCGTATCCTGTTGAAATTGCTGGGGCCCCATAGCTGCCTGAAGGGGCACCATACCCTGTTGAAGGTGCTGGGGCGCCGTAGCTTCCTGAAGGAGCACCGTAGCCAGTTGAAGGTGCAGGAGCGCCATAACCTGCAGATGGCGCTGGGGCACCGTATCCGGAAGATGGCTGATAACTGTCAGCAGCTGGTGGTCCATAACTGTCTGAGGGAGCGCCGTAACTCGAGGAAATTCTGCAAACACGAAAGTCAGAAAACATTACAATGTACACAAGGAAATGACAGCCTCTTTTCCAGAGCATGCTTCAATGACATTTCTATCACAGACTCAAGAACACCTGTAGAAAATTCAACAGAACTGTCCGGTTGGACCAGACTAATCTCAATGAAACTTTATAGAATTATCAATTAAGTCGTTACGTATATAACACAAATGTAATTTGGTCTGTGAGCAGCTGCGTGTCCAGCACAGATGGTCACTAGATCTTCTCATACCTGAGATTAGTAATGGGATAATCGAAAAACTTTATCAAATAAGTTTTAATAGATTATTTGCATAATCGAAATATAATCGATTTCCACACATATAATAATATACAGTCAAGACCTACTACATTTATGACACCGATACGAAAAAAATGGCGGCCGAAGTAGCCTTACTATTGCCAATAGCAAATAAGAAACCTTTACGCAGTATTACGTTTACAAGTTGGCATATTTATCATTAGGAAATATTTACATTGTTTTTAATAATCTGAATTTGTTTACAAACAATGTTTCTTGCGTGTAAACGAAATATAAAATAATATATATTACAAAATTCGCCACAGATAGAAATCTTTATAAATTACTGAACACCTTAAAACTAATCGATATAGATGGGACAGCATTAATTTATCTTCGGCTATTTTAATGGAAAAGACATAGCCTTCCTTCCTTGGCAATAGTTATAAACGATGTACCTGTTTTGCATCCTCACTTGCAAGGAGTCAAAATATAAAAATCCTGCTCACACCATTTATTGAAACTCTCTGTCTCGCTCCAAAATCCTCGACATTCCGATATTTCCTTTCGTTGCTAGCCCTTACTGTCACACATGATGGTAGATTACGGAAAATCATATAAGGAAGATATCCTCACTAACCACAAACTTTGATATGAAATGTTTAATATAACTACACACTACAGTTTCATTATTAACTGCAAAATTTTCACATATATACTCTTTATCCGATTCTCCTTTATGCTATTTATGAAATGTAATTATGGTATTATGCGGTGCACTGCCATAATTAGCACATAAAAGAGCAACCTATGTTGTACACTTTCTTACACAAGCTTCATAAATCATTATTAGTGAAAAAAAGTAAATAAGTAACATGCTACTTTGATTTACTATAACAAACCAGGTAACTGCAACAAACAAAATTAACAAAGTCATGTAATTAACAGCATGGACCACATTTTCTACCATTTTGTCCACTATTGGGGCCTGGTAAATTTTGCTGGAAGTAAATGGGCTAAAATCTGAATGAGGGATGGATTAGTACATGAAAAAAGGGACTAAGCTCACTAGACAGAGGAGCGCGTGGTTCAGATTAGTGGCATTAAAATCACCGACGGATACGAGCGAAGAATTTGCCTATCTGTTAGCGAGGAATTATGGACACATGTTTTAGCTGAATGTAAATGTGTAAAAGAATGGAGGGAAAAGTGTGTACCACACTCCTTTACAGGATCGAACAGAGGGAGACGGTCATTACGGACTTTTTGGCAAGGAAGGCGAGGAGAGGAGAAATTAGGTACATTTTTTTTATGAAAGTGAGATAGCTTAGACCTGGAGGCTGGTAACGGGGGGCGGGAACAAATGATTAAATTCAGCTTTCTTTGTATTTTATAATGTTTTTAAAAATTATTCTTCTGGTATTTATTTTATTTTTTTTTTTAAACAGACCAAGTATATTTTAAAAGCACGTACCCGTTGGATCCATACGCCTGTTAAATTGTTTTGTATTGTATTGGTGCAACATATGTAACTAACAATAACAGGGGTTGATATATGAATGTGAATGAAATTTATTATTTATTTGTGTTGCGTGTAATATTTGCATCATGAAAGTGGAAGTAAATAAGTACTTTCTTACTGAATGAATTTTTGTACGAGAGACGTTGGGACATTATTTACAAAATAGGTATTTTACGAACACAACGCGATCTATAGGCATATTTGTAGTGCAGTGTAATGGTATTAGTATACCATGCTCACGCTAGATGGCAGTGTGTAGCGTAAGAATAGTGTTCGTTTGCTATCAAGTACAGAAAGACGTGAACAATGTGGTCTTTTTTGGAAGGAAGGCGTCAAAACGGCAGACATTCATAGGCATTTAGCTTCGGTATGAGGTCAAGAAGCCCCTGAACTGAATACCGTTCATAATGGGTTCGCCAGCTGCAGGAAATTTGAACACAAGAATCTCGTAGGAAGAATGGGGTGTCTGAATTGATTTTGGTTGATAGGGCCCATAACCTGCACACAATTATTCATCACAAGTTGAATATAAGAATGGTGTGTGCATATGTTCCACGGGACTTGACACAAAAGAGTTTAAATTTGTCGTTTTTTAATAGTGTTGTTTAAAGACCGTTTTAACCACTCAGGTATCACAGGCTGTAGACACTGATGATACATGATAAACCTGGAAATATTTTTTTAAATGAAACGTTCCGGGCCTAATATTTAGGGTACCCCCCGGCATTTGTTATTTATGATTGAGGAAAACTTGGAAAAACCCTCAGTCAGAGAGGATGAATGTGGTGGGAATCTAAACCCAGACACATCGCTCACCAGTCCGTGCCACCCGTGAGGATAAAATCTGTCGTGGGCTACTGCAAATTTACAATGAAGGTTCGAATATTTTGGAGAAACTGATGACTAGCCACAAGTCATGAAGCCACGACGACACACAGAGAAGAAAGTCCAATGCATGCTGTGGAAACATCCAGGAAGTCCCTGTCTAAGAAATTTCGTGGTTCTCTATCTGCAGTCAAGCAGGTGATCGCCGTATTTTGGGACACTTCAAGCACACTGTTAATGAACTGGCTTCCTCAAGGTACGGCTGTCACCACTATGACAGTAAAGTTGGCATCGCTGGGGGTCATTGTGTTCATTCACTGAATCTCGCTCCGTAAATTTCTTAAAGAAACAATCTCTAAAACCAAGTCCTTTGAATAAAATCCAGTCAAAAAAGGCATACCACATAATGCAAAATTCTAATTAAAGCGTATTCGACAACATGAAGGACTCGCTACGAGGTAAAAAAATTTGGTAACAGGAATTTCAGGCAGCTGCCCACAAGTGGTGTTGTAGTATAACCGGACCTTCCTTTGTTTGGTGTTTTTAAACATCATCTTATCATTTTCCCGACTAAGAAGCTGTAGAAAGGGACATCACCAGCTGGTTACAACAGCATCCCAATGAACTTTATGCTGCTCGATTTCATGGGTGGGTGAAACGAAGGAATAAGTGCCGCGTGTTTACTGAGAAATAAAACTATTTTTCAAACGAGTACTGTTATTTAATTTCTATATCTAATCTAGCTTAGTTAATGACTTCCCTCTTGCCGCACTAAAACACTTAATTGAATTACCTTTGTTCGAGAGATGCAGTTTCTTTTGTGAGTAGAAATGAACCATGGGTTGAGAGACAGCCTATTCGGATATGGATGACATGTCCCTGTTAGTTCAATCATCTTGGGTGTTACAATTAGTGTTTTGTTTGCTGTTTTCTTACCGCAAGTGGCTAAAAGTATGAGCACATCTTTATAACACTGCAGTTCTACTGTCACTTTTAGCCCTACTCCGGACACTTGCTTTCGTGATCTAACACTTTGTTACTCAGCACTTTCTTGGCTGCACGAAAGCAGGTGTCTGACAGACACCGTATTACCAAATCCGAGGAAAGTCAAAACGTGACAAGGCTGGAGACCAGGCTGTCATATTGTTACCAGGAAGTGGGTACCTTATTATAAAACGTTCGTACTTTGATATTAGCATTTTTATACTTATCTTCTGCTTTTACCAGCTTATATAACCGCCACGTGTGGCCGAGGTCGTTAAGGCGCGGATTCGTCCGGTCAGGAGTTCGAATCCCGGCAGGACCGTCCTCCATAACAGTTTTTTTTTCAGGTTTTCCTCAGTCATAACTGGCAAATGTCGCGGAGGTACCCTATACTTTTGCCTTAAACCTTTCCTCCCTTAAAAATAAATCCTTTCCCAACATGTTTCATCTCATGTATCATCAGTGTCCACCGCTTGTGGTGTCTCAGTAGTAAAAACGGGCGGTGAAAGCAATGGAATTTTAAAAAACTGCGATCTGATCATTGCATAATTTTGTAAATGCTGAACGTCATCCATTGTGGATTCAGATTATTAAAACCGTTGATCGTGAATTTTTATTTTATTTTGAGGAATATAGAATTGTCTGGCACCAGATGTGGACTGTACGAAGGAAGTGGTGAATATTTGACTCTTAACTCCAACAGAAAACGAGTTTTCCAGGGCTCTCCAAAGGAGCGTCAAATTGTAGGAACATGAGGGAGGTGGGTTGCTATTAAAATGCGTTAATAGTAAAACAAGAACAGTGAAATACTGACTCAGACTAAAGCAGGGAGACCAGTGCGCACTTCGCACTAAATGCTATAGACACCAGATACAACATATAACAACTCTTTGGGCTACAGAAGTGGAAAGAGCAGTTAGAATAATTGACCTGGGTTCAATATTGCAACGAGGCAATGCAAATAATAAAAACGTGAGGAAGAAGGTTATAATAAGGCTAGAGGATTGAACCCGCGATCTTGGGTCTACGAGACAAGTATGGTTGCCTAGGCCACCAGATGGAATTCTCCTACTGACTGTATACATATTGCGATATTTGTGTTAGAATTTTACTGTTTAATCCATTTCTGCTTCCCTGTTTCTGGTTATATTATGTACATTGTTCCAAAGTTAGTTTATTGTTATTATTTTTTAATTTTTATTATATATATAATATCAGTGAATTTTCTCATCCTATGGATTGGGAAGTTATACAATCCCGGCATTTAACAGCCATTCCCGTAAACAATGTCGCTACTTCACACAGATTTCTGCCAAATTGACTAGTATGTGCCTCCCAGCGTGCTCTGATTTGTGTTGCACTGTGCGTGCGCTAGGTTTTAGCTGTGAGCTTCCGAGGTTCAAATACTGGGCAATGAAAGTATACTTTTATTTCCAAGCACGGAAGAGAGAAATAATGGTTAATCGGTGATATTTATTAATGTAAAAATTCTAATTATGCAATTGCAATTAAATCACGATTACTATATGAATGTACTTTATTGAACATAATAAGTAAATGCTTTTTTTAAGTACTGCTTAACGCCCGCTTTTACTACTGACAGGCGGTGACACTGATGATACATGTGATGAAATGATAAACTGGGAAAGGATTTTTTTTTTAAGGAAGGAAGCGCTCCAGGCCTAAGTTTAGGGTACCTCCCCGGCTTTTGCCATTTATGAGTACTGAGGAAAACCTGGAAAAACCCCAGTCAGGGAGGATGGTCCTGGTGGGATTCGAACCCCAGACTTCCCACTCTAGAGAGTCCGCGCCTTAACGACCTCGGCCACCCGTGGCGGTATAATTAAACCTGAATAATTTTACATTAAATTGAAATGACAAATATAAGACACAAAATGCTATTTTACTCTTTGTAGATATTCTTACATACAAAAGAAAGGCCAAAATAGGAGTTGTATTGGCGGGAAGAAAAATGAGTGTCAAAATAACAAACTGTGGAGAAAAAATGTTAAAGTTTAAATCCCACTACTACAATATGTGTATATAATGCCATTACTTTTAATTTAATACATCATCTTTTAATAGACTGAGGAAAAGAGTTGTAATATCGAAAATAATAATTTAAGAAAGCAGCACATATCATCACTGATCACAAAAAAGTGCAAACAAAATTTGAACATTGTCTTACAATATACCTCATTGTTGCAACAGCTGGTTTTGTTGTGCTGTTCATGAGGTATTTCACTTGTAGCAGATATGCTGACTGAAAATTTTTGGATTGTCATATGGTGCACCTCCAGAATGAGATTTAAACGTGTATTATTAAAAAGTGGGTTGATCGTTTTTCATAATTGGTTTCTGAAGTATTATAAGCTAATTCTGTAACACAGTTACTTAGTCATTCTCTTCTTGGATATCTGAAGTTGTCTAATTGTCATACAACCCTTGTGACTCTTGTGAGATACTTTTCTTTAGGTTATGCAAGTGAAATTTTCCTTCAATATTGGCAATATTCTACTGTATAACCTTTCTGCATATTGAAATCACCAGCACCTAATGCAGGAATAGCTTGTATTTTGCTCTTCCTTGTCCAGGTAACAACAGTCTTACGTACCACGGTGGGAGATTAGGTGAATATTTGGAGTTCTTTTATGGTTCTTATAGGAAACGGACTTTAAAATATCGGACCAATCACGAAACATTGATTGCTTACACTCAAGTCACTTTGTGGCTTTTGTCTGGAACTTTTAATAACATTCAGAAGGGAGTCCCACATTAATAACCTTGAAAGTTTATGCTAGTCAGGATCAACAGTGTTAGTTTTCTAGGCTGACACCTTTTAACCAATAAAAAGAAATCAAACCTCCTAGAAGAATATTTTGTTTACTATAGTTGCGTATTATTAACTTTTAAAATAATGGACATTCTATCATCCAAGTCAGATATTTTCGAAACACTTCAGTCGAGTACAATAACAAGATGAGCCCACCTCCTGGCTTTGTGCTAGTAACTTCTTGTTTACATCACTTAACCTCTCCTTGCTTGTACACACTTCATCACAGTCTGCACATTAATTCGGAAATTAATACTTTATTGCGATGTTGCTTCAGCTATCCAATCAGAAACAATCAGTGTTGTCTTCAATGCTGCCCCCGAAGTTGGGCTACCACCTCTATTTCCTTAAACGAGGTGGACTACCATTTCTTGCCTAAAAACTTGCTCTTATCTGTGGATCTATCATATTTGTAATAACCCAGTAACCCTCTATTAGTTCCTAACATAATCAAATAAATAGCAGTCCTTATCCCCCCCCCCCCAGCCCTTCATATGTACACAGTAGAAAAAAGTGAACTCCCTCATAGGACGTTCTGGTGATTGCTGGCGGGCTCCTGCATTTCCCACGACTGTAAAATACAAGTTTGCCTCGTTACCAAAGCGCAGGAAGAAAAAAAAAATCATTCCGTATATCGTTAGATTGCGCATTATGCCGTAACGATCGGAACAGATAGAAAATTCACCGGAGTAGCAATAACAACATAATCGCCAACCGCTACTAACCCGGTAACTTAACAGTAAATGTTTCAGAATGATTGCATTCAGCAATAATTGTTATACTAGAGTTTCGGATGCCATACGCATGTGTGATAGCTGCTTAATTAATTAAAGCTTATGAGATTGTATTTAATTAAGTCACCCCTTTATTTATGAACCGCCACGGGTGGTCGAGGTCGTTAAGGTGCGGGCTCGTGAGCGGGAGGTTTGGGGTTCGAATCCCTCCACGACCGTCCTCACTGACTGAGGTATTTTCCAGGTTTTCCTTAGTCCTCATAAATGGCAAATGCTGGGGAAGTACTCTAAACTTAAGCGAGGGACGTTTCATTCATTAAAAAAAAAAACCTTTTCCAACATCAGTGTCCATCGCCTGTAGTGCCTCAGTAGTAAAAATGGGCGTTAAACACCATTCAAAAAAATTATTATTGTATGGCATTCAGGCTGAGAGTATAGATAGGTTCGTGATACGTACCCAAGAATTCTATCCCGAGAAATATCCAAGCTATGCCTGCTGTTAAATCACTACTGAAACACAAAACTACTGTGTGTTAATTCGGTATTGCTTTGACAGACATTTTAACTGAAATATCGCTTATTAATATAATGCTACAGGTAAAATGTAAAACATCTATTTACACAAATAGCACAGCATTATGTGAGTTCATCGAGAGTAAAAAGGCTGGAAGCAAATCAGAATAACTTCCTCCACGTGCTGACATCTACTTTTGAATTACGATGGACTCAGTATATTTCAGAGATTGTACCTAGCAACTTGGCAGGCGGCACACTCCAGACGCTGGGAGGCTTAGGTTTCGCTATGTTAATGTCGCGAATAGCGGTACTCGCCTCAACAATCTAACTACAGTCGTGCAATAAATACGCCTCCTTTTTGTTTTTTACTTTCTCTGCAAAACAAAACAGCAACAAAGGAGTTGATGAGTTGTGGAGCTTTGTTGGGGAGTGTTGGCAGTGCTCAAGCTATTTCACGCGGTGGCATACTTTTCCTTGGTAGTAATTAACCAGACATTTATGAAAGTGTCAGTGCCAAGCGTGTCCGATTAGAAATTGCATATTGTCACACGTTTTCTAGTAGTATGGAGAAGTGTTGTGTGGGTTAATAACTTGTAATAAATAGCTGTGTAAGTATCCAGATGGCTTGAAGTTGCCTTCATGACTAGTGAAAACAGGATTGATGAGCAGCCTTTCTCAATATTTGAAAATCATTGCATTACGAGGGTCATTTGAAAAATCTCGGAATGAAGCACAAAATGATGACATACGTTTTTTGAAATTATTGTAATTTTTCAACATAGTCTCCCCTAATGCATTTTGCTCCCATCCCCAAATTCTTGCAGGCATGCAAAATTACGCCTCAAAGGATGATTTAAGATTTTATCGGATGAAAATATCTTTCCACCAAGGAATTTTGGGAACAGAAGAAAGTACGATGGAGCCAAGTCAGGCGGATATGGCAGCAAATCGTACTACAATTCATAGATTCCCCATTGCAAGGGTACATGTGTGAGGGCGAGCATTGTCTTGATGCAAGATGCCTTTCTTCTTTGATAATCCTTGTCTTTATTGCGTATTTTTGTCAAAGGACTTAATAGACTACAGTGGGAAGATACCCAATTAGCATCTCATAAAACGCACCCATGGTTTTCCTGGCCGATTTCACACACTTGGCCTCCTTTGGTGGAGGAGAGTCGTGATGCCTCCATTGTTTAGACTGCTGTTTTGTTTCAGGTGTGTAGCAGTGATCCATGTTTTATCCTTATCTACGCATAAAGTCGGCCAGATCTCTTTGAAAACAGACTCTGCTTTCCTGAGGGACTTGCACTCCGGTTCACTTTTGATCATGAGTCAGCAGTGGCGGCCCCCATTTCTCCTTTTTTGAATGGTGTTAGCGCCCGTTTTTACTACTGAGACACCACAGGCGGTGGACACCGATGATACATGAGATGAAATGATATATTGGGAAAGAATTTTTTAAGGAAGAAAACGTTCCAGGTCTAAGTTTAGGGTACCATCCCGATATTTGCTATTTATGAGGACTGAGGAAAGCCTGGAAAAAATCTGTCAGGGAGAATGGTTCCAGTGGGAATCGAACCCCAGACCTTCCGCGAGTCTGCGCGTTGACGACCTGGGCCACTCGTAGTGGTCCCATTTCCTCTGAAATGCCTAAAGCATCAGCAATTTCGGATACCTTTGATAGGCCATCCTCCGAAACCATGTCGTTTACCTTAACAATAATTTCTAATGTCATGACGAATTTTGGTCATTCGCATTGTCTTCCAAGCTTTCACGATCACGTTTAAACTGTGTGGTCCATTTGGAAACTGTTGAAAATGACGGTGCAGAGTTCCCTGAAGTGTTTGTTATAAGCACGAATTTCTGTTGTATTCATATTCTTCTCTATAAATATTTCACAAACACACAATGTTCGATATTAGTCATTTTTCCGTGTGCACTGCTGTACATGGTACATAGTAGCTGTAGCTACTATGAATCCATGTATTTTTGCGCAAATGTTTGTATGTAGGATGACGGGTCTTGATACATATTGCTTCAAAACTGCTGCTGCAATCTGTGGATCATTCCGAGAACTTTTCAAATGGCGCTCGTACCCTCATAATTGAAAAACTTTAGATGAGTACTTTGTTTGCAGATGGATCAAATGTACAAAAATGCCGAGAAAGTCCTACACATTCAGGACATATACAAGTTAACCTTCAAAGGTTAATGTCAGCAAATCGTCTCTTAAAACACCAATAAGGACTGTAAGATCATGCACGTGGTGCATACAAGACAAGGTTGCAATATCTGCAGGTTTGATAAACATACCTATCATGCTCATATTTTTTTGATATTCTACACACTTAGCAACATTCTTTTTGTAAAATGGCTCCCCCATGCGCTCACACATGACTGACATTTGTTTCCATTCATCAGTGATATGGTAGCACGCACTACTCCATGGAAAAGTGCGCCACTGGGGCCTCAAAGGTTCGTTTGGAGCTGTCAGTACTGGGTTATGGTTTTGAACACGGCCTGAAGTCAATGGATTGAGGTCGGGGTGTTGGAAGTCCAGTCTCGGAAGGCAATAAACTTAGAAACTTATCTCTGATGTCAAGTCTGAGTGTATAGTGCCTTATGAACTAGTGTTGAAACTGACTGGGGAACCTCAGTTCCTCTTCTTGAACAAAGTGGTGTTTAGATATTTCATCTTAAGTTCAAGAATAATGGAATGTGCACATTGGACAATTCCCGTCTTATTCCCGTTTGGAAGAAATGACGCCATAACTCACTTCCCACTAAATCACTACTGATGCAGGATCATCTGGATTTTTGCCACCTCTCATAAGTTTTCGAAGAAACTACCCTGTATTTTTGGCGTTTGTGGCTTTTTTCCATTGTTTGAAATTCAGCTTCCTGTCCTTTTCAGGGTCAGAGTTAAAAATGTCTAGTACTCGGACAGAATTTTGGATTTCCTGGAAATGTTCCTCTCATGTACTGAATTATTCACGTTTCACTGAGGCGGAGATTCATTTGGTTTATTTATGGACTCTCTTGAACATCTCAGGTCATCAGCGTCCCATTTAATTCAGGGCATGAAACGGTCGATAAATTTTGCTCAGAGTCTCTTCTTTCAGGCTTAAGGTTCTTTATTTTGCCGTAAATTTAGGACACGGGACTCACAGCTTTACTTCCCTTCCGAAGGAAGTCATACTTCGGATTTTTACGCCCGAAAAATCCATCGCTCTTTGCCGGGATTGAACCCGCGCGGGGAACATGCGATATACTAAAATTCTGTTGACGGCGTACTTATTAATGATCGGGAAAGTCTCATTTGGTGACTATGGATGTCAGTCATAGCAAAACGGCTATAGTAATCGTTCCACCCTAGGACTAAACATTTCTCTAAGTGCTGTTTTTTGCAATACTGGCCAAGGAAAGAGATTAGTAGCGAGTCCGTTTTGTTATCACCTGTTTTGCACGGTATCAGTAGCATGAAATTTGTTCACAAGATCATGAATTGGAGTTCTGGAAGGAGGCAATTGTCCGAGGAACTTCCGAACACATTCCTCGCCAACACGACCAGCTGCTTCGTATTTATAAGAACATTTGCAGACAAAAGCAAGTTGCTCTGAAGTCAACTGTCTTGTCTCCTTTGCGAACAAATGTAAAATGATGACTGCTGGAAGTTCAAGGAAAAGCAGGCGGCTGTTAGTGGGGAAGGGAGCGAGCCTTAGTGGAGACACAAAACCCCATGCGAGCGTTGAGGACATATCCTGGAAGCTCGGTAACATTTATAATTTATTGTATTTCCTATCGCGTATATTATTTATTTTCGTAAATTAACAACTGTTAATATTTTAAAGATAAATGGTGATAGAATAATATTACAAAACTGTTGAGTTTTTAATGTAATTACTGTAATTGTTTCCAAATTATATATATATATATATATATATATATATATATATTTACAAGAGGCTGCATTATATAATATTAATAATTGCAATGTTACCGAAAATAAATTTAGTTTTCATCCAGCAACTAACTTATTTTCTATTCTGTCCAAATTCAAACAAGAAAAGAAATTAATATATTTAAGTGCGGGAAATTAGGGATGTTATATAAATTTTCAAAGCGGGGATGGCTAGGGGTGAGGGAACAGAGCCTAAAATGTAATCAAAGTTGATTTTAAACAAACATCTCAATGTCGAAATTGACGTGTATTTGTTTAATTTATATTTATTTTAAATATGTAGTTTTGGAACGAAAGCCCCTTATAAATAATAATTAAAATAGTTTTCTTAAATGCCAAGTGCTAAATTAAAAGAAATAATAAGTATATCTGGCAGAGACAGAAACAGCCTGTATTACGACCATCTTTTATTCGACCCACGTAGTGGATCAGGAGCCTTTGGCATGGCCCAGAGCTAAGCCTGCCTTGCACAAGCGCAGTAATGATTTTTCAAGTCATTTTTAGGGAGAGGTGAAGGGGATTTTAATGGAGTTTTTCTTTTCTGTGTAGGCTAGAATTTGACTTTGTCCAGTTGATTATGTCTGCACATTTTGAAATTTTATAGAATCTGAAACTAAACCCAAGGACTGCGATGCAGACGATATCATTTTAAAGCATATTATTTCTATTTTGTATTATATTGTTATGATATGCAATGATGCAATTGCTATATTTTAGCAGTCTACCATTTAAGTATTTGTTATTACTTATTATATTTAAACTCGTTCTTAAACTCCCTTAATAGTATTTTAGTTTATGAGGGACCGTGGGCATATGAACATTAGTGACGATAATGCACGGCCGCACATAAAAAATTGTTGCTGAATATCTCACAAAAATGAATGTGAAGTGTGCCCCTCATTTTCCCTATAGTCCATATTTAGCTGCGTGTGACTTTTTCCATGTCCCTAAATTGTAGAAACTCCTTCGTGGGAGGCATTTTCCGTCAACAGAAGCAGTAATGAAGGCGGCAGTTTCTCAAGGACCTGACAAAAATGGTTTTCAGCATGTCTTTGAAGACTGGTAGAAACGCTGGAACGTGTGCATCGCATCCAATGGGGACAACTTTGAAAATGATCATCAAAATTATGAAGATGAATAAAGATATGATCTCAAAAAATTATCATGGGACAGTATATGAAACAAATGCCTAAGATTTGTAATGGATGGCCTGTGTTTAATAATCAATGTTACCCAATTTGTCTCGGATTTTTTCCTTGATGGCGTTAGATACTTCACTACCGTGAATTTCCAAAGGACTTTTACGATTAAAAAGCAATGAAAAAAATAGCAAAAACAGGAGGACAACATCTCTTAGACACAACTATTATTGTTGTTGTTATCATTTATAGGTTAATTTAAGCACGTTCTTTAACATCTATGGTCTTAGCGTCCCATTCTATATAGGGCGTGAAACGGCCGATAATTTTTTTTAAGCTTGACGTTCTTTTACGTGCCGTAAATCTGCGACATTGACCAACGGCTTTACTTCCCTTCCGATTGGTACCAGTGACCAATAAATTTTGGGAAATTGATGAATGGAATGTTAAACTTTACCGGGATATATCTTCAGTGTTCCACTTGATCCTATCCTCAATCCAAATGTAAACTGATTTCGAAGTGGCCTATTCCAAAAATGTCAACTTGTGCAAATATATTGATGACGGTAAGTACATAGGCGGAAAGAATAAATCAACCGAACAGATTAAGCGATTAAAACAAGTGAAAGGACGTGCAAGTAGGAAAATGCAAAACAGAAGTAGATAACAGAAGTAGGCTAAACGAGTGTTTGTTGTTACATGGTGCTCTGAAACCAAACTGCCCGCATTTCCAGAACGGAAATGACTGATGTCAAGAGTTTGTTCGCTGCAGTGAAAGCGGAAGAAGATAATGACGAAGAGTTCCCATGCACTGCTGACGGAAATGTTATCTGTCAGTAAGAAGTAAGGTAATACCAGTATTTCCATGGTAACTGGGTCGGAAAATACGGAAATTTCTGTAATGCGTGATTACCATGGAAACAGATAGTGCAGTTCTTCCGCGCTTCCGGAATATAATAGCCTCGCTGTCATAATGGTAACCATGAAACCGAGCTACCAATTCATCCTACACAATAATTTAGTGTGCATATCTGCATAATGCGTTTTGTAAATCATTCAACATAATCTTCAGCTATTACTTTTAATTCGGCACAGTTAACCGTTACCTACTCTCCTACAAATATCGTCGGTCCTGGTGGTGTAGTGGTTACCATACTTGCCTCCTAAACCCAAGATCGCGGGTTCGAACCTGGCCAGGACTGATGGATTTTTTCGGGCGTAAAAATCCTAAGTATGGCTTCCTTCGGAAGGGAAGTAAAGCCGTGGGTCCCGTGTCGTACATTTACGGCACGAAAAAGAACCTCAAGCCTGAAAGAGAGGCCTCTGAGCAAAATTTGTTGGCCGTTTCACGCCCTGAGTTGAATGGGACGCTGATGACCTGAGCTGTTAAAGAGCGTCCATAAATAAACCAATCAAAAAAAAAAAAATCCTACAAATAATTTATGGTAAATATCGCTTGTTCAGCATTTCCTTTCAACTATATTGTTTCTGATGGCAGGTCAGAACATAACCTTAAAAAGTATAGTTTCTGTTTATGGAATTGCATTTTACGGTTATATACCCCAAAAATGTTTTTCATTAGAGGATATGATTATCAAATATTAATATTATTTATAAGCAATTAGAATGATGTAGAAGAGAGACAGATTGGGAGAGGTTACAATAAGTTATTTTTTACGAAGTGCATAAAGTGCAATTCCGCCAATTGTTGGTAACCTCAGGTGAATATTTAAAACGTTTGTGCCTAAAAAAATAAATTAATCACATTACGTGCTGTTATTCGATTTACGCAACGAAAAAGAAATGCCATTTTCGATATATAAACTTCAAACTTAGAAATTAATTATTTACCTCTTTGCGTAAATATTATATGTAAAAATTTTACATTCATATTCACATTGCACTCTAATTATTACGTATGTAATATTCGTTGCTTCCATGTAGCATTCCACTTTTCCCAAACGCTCTGTTTAGGCGGCCGTGAAATTGTGATCTTATAGCCTCTGCATCTTGAAGATATTTTTTTACGGATTTTGCCTCGCTTCTTAACTTCACATTCATTCAAAAAAATTACACTTTAGGAACTTGTATAATAAAGTAGCTGTTGTGATGTGTGCTAAAAGTGGCATTTTATTTTGTCATTACAGTCATTACGAAGCGTTCGTTTCAAAGAAATAGTTTGCGCATTTCTCACTAGGAGGAGCAGTGTTAAAAACGTTACTTAAATGATTTATTATTGGTGGGTTTTAAACGTATTTTGGCGGTGATAAGGAATGAATTAATTTTTCTATTGCTATTAGCATTTTATATATTGTTTAGAAAATACTTTTATCGCTCTGAAGAAGTCTATAACGATGGGACCAATAGCTATTTATTTTCTTCTAGCCAACATGGTTCCAGGGAAGTTAACATGGCTACTTGTGAAAGTATAAGAAAAATTTAAATATTATTGTGTAATATCATTACTTGCACTATAGCCTGCTTTCAAATCCTCCGTCAGCAGGGTACAATTAAAAAATATGTAATATATTATAAAAAAGAAATTTGTATTCGCTTAAATATATTTATAATTCGTATTTAACAAAAGTTGGTAACCCTGAAGTGTTATAAGAATTTTGTAGTACTCAGCATATTTCATCTTGTGTTAAAAGAACTGTCTAAAAATATATTGAAAACCCCATGAAAGTTATTGTTCAATTTTAAGACAAAATGCATTGTATTGTATTTACAGGAGATTTTATGCTTGAAATGTATTTAATTTTTATTTACTTTCTTAAAACTTTGAATGAAATAAAATTAATTTTTTAATGTTTTTCGTTTATGTGCATTTAAATCTACACATTTTTCATAATATCAACACCGTGTATCGATATAAAAATTGGGGCTTTAGTAAAGACAAATGCACCACAGAATTTTGATTTGCTAAGGAAATACACGGTTCAAACACTAACTAGTCCCAATCTATATGTCCTAGTTAAGCTAAATACTTACTCTTTCTTCTCCCTGACTGGATTGCTGTATGCAGGAACTGCCAGTAGCACTCCCAGGAGTACCTGAAGAAAATCAAAATCGTTTATAATCTCAGAATATGTAAATGCAATTAGAATCTTGTGTTAACATAGTTCCTTTCTTTAAAGAGGAATTGGCGCCATTTCCAGACCCGCAAAGGATCGATTGTTGCCGTGCATTGTTGATTGCCGGAGAAATAAAAAAGTAGTTGCTATGGTAACAGCGATTTTCTGTCCATAACTGATAACCTAAATTTAATATGTCCCTGAAATAGCTGAACCTTCAAGTGGCATACACTGCCGACAACCAGAGCCTGGGCCTGGACCTTAAGGCCACGCAGACGGAAACTGCAACACATCTGGTGTCCGTCCGTGATCTCCAAACTAACTTCACGGTTATGATAAATAGCATCATTAAATTGGGCTGTAATATTGTTACACTTAAATTTCAATCTCCTTAGTGTCGTTTCCGGAATTAGCTCTTATTGACATTGTCCCAAAATTAAAAATGAAATTATTTAACAATTTAACAATCACGAAAATTTTTCAAAAATATCCTAATTAAGTTCCGATTTTTCACACAACACTATCGGGGTCTGGATATCGCCGCACATGAACACTGTCACACATAAACACACACTAACCAGTAGCATCCACGTCTTCCCCATTCTGAAGACGTCCCTTCCAACACTTGCCGACGCACTAAGATGTACTGCCTCCATCAGGTGGTCCGGCGCCTATTATATACACGTGCCCCAAACTTAGTGTTACATACAGGGGGCCTTGCATCAGTACCCCCCTCTCTCTCTCTCTCCGTGCGCTACCTTTTACTGCCGCCACAGAGGGAAGGGGAAGAATGCCTGCCAACTTTCTTTGTACACACTTCGCTTTAACACTGTGGAATGTGGCCGGTTCTAATATTTCCTATTTAATAATCTTGCATTCCTTTCTCAATATTACAACTGACAAATGTGTGCCATTTCCCTTCCTTATTATTTTTTCTACCAATTGGTTTGCTCAAAGTAATTAGAAAATTGGCAACCATGACCATGAAAAAAGTCTGCAATTTTAGGTTTATCTTAGGAATCTTTATAAAACAATTGACATCTCCTAGTTTCTATTGTTAAACTTTGGTTGATTGATTTATTAATCGACGTGTAATTATATACAGAGGTACTTAAGCCACAAGAAGCGTTAGTGCACTTCTTTAACCCTAATCAAAGCTAGAACCTTAATGAGCAGGGAAAATAAAATAGCACATCTAAGAAGTACTAATCTATAATAAGATAATGCTATTTTAAATCATTTAAACCGTCACTTCCTTCAGTTTTCTACACATCAGAAATAAATCATTCCTCTACAGTACTTCATTACTTCTTAATTTGATGAACATTTCTTTCCTTTTAAATGTATTTTACGTTTTGGAAATAGACAATAGTCTGAAGGTATATATCTGATGAATAGAGAAAGTGGTGATTAAATTCAAAGTTGACTTAAATAATTTTCTGCGCTATAATCACCAAAGCCCGGAAGTTAGGCTAAAAGCCATTTTTATCCGGGTGGATTACGAATATATCAGGTAGAGGTAAATATGCTTCCGTACATTTGGAGTCGATATGCCCAGTTTTAATTTTGAATTATTATTATTATTATTATTATTATTATTATTATTATTATTATTATTATTATGCATGTTTCGGCCTATGTTGCCTATTTTAAGGCTGAAATGTTTTTTTTTTATCTTTTTTATTGCCCGTTTGGATCGTTATAGATTTTTTCTGTGATCATTTACACATTTTAAAAAACACAAAGTATTTCAATTTATCCAAGAGGAAAATGTTATAAAATTAAATGGCATGTTCTCCTCATAAAAATATCTGCTGAGAATCTTGTTACACATTTATTTATTTTCAAGCAGTCAAACATTTCTTCTCAATTCATTCATTTAAGTTCTTTAAATAGCCGAACCTTCATTAGTGCAAGGAATATACGGTTGTACCGGGCACGCGGATATCAAGAAATGAGAGGATGAGGAAAGTACTGTAGTTTTGAATAGTCCTGGTGAATGACTATATCGATCTGCGCGAGAAATTTCTAAGAACTTTGTGGTGGGGGTAATTTCTCAGGTGCATAATTGTAACAAACAAGCGAGAATGATGAGAGCGGTACAGCTGTGCAATAAAACATCCCTACAATGTGTTCAGTACGGAAGTAAGAAAGATGCTAACCTGATTCCCCTATAAACCATAAACAGAAAATGAACTCGATCAGAAACCACTGTGCATCTTTTGCTCATTCGCCAGAGTATTCTTTGTTTTGATCATTTCAATGATGTCCTGAAAGGTGAATGTTCTGTTGTAACTGGTATGAGTCCTTCCGAAATAAATTGTTTTAAATATGCTGCAATCACTTCAGTGGAAATAGAACGTTCTTTTTATATGATGAAATATGTTCTCTCTGACAAGCGGCTGGTTATGACATTTGATACTTGAAAAAAACATCTTGTTTTAACCAAGAAAAGTAAGCCTTAGTACTTTAAATATGTGATAAACAAATTAAGTGTCTTAAATCCCTATTTTCATTAATAATTAGTGATATTACTTTCTGTTTTCGCTTATAATAAATTCCTATTTTAATTAAATTACTCTATTTTCAGTATTTTAAGTGTGTTTTTCCTGCCTATTTTAACCAAAATAAATGCCTTAACTTCCGGACTCTAGTAATCAGGGATTTGTAAGCGGGTGCAATGCTTTGCTAAAAAAATAATATTTGGAAAAATTTTCCTTGGCATTTTTTCAATTCTTTTTTTCTCGAAGCTTTATCAGTAATGTGCAATGTCATCGTTTTACACTGTTCTATATAATCTCTCGTAATAGTTACTTCATTGTTAAAAAATAATTAAGAATCTTTCCTGCCGATATTTGGACACGAAATTTATTTGGGTGCGGAGAACCATCATCTTTCTATTCCTTTTATTTGTCTTTTGTTTCTGGATCTTTGTAATGGATCCATGTTAGTTCCAATACGATCCAAAAAGTTGGAAGAATCGCCGTCAAAACGACGATTAATCGACTTGGAAGTTGTCACTCTAATTTATTTTTGATCAACATTCAGGAAATTTATGATCCGTTTAGCAGTGACTTTTCTCTTACTCAAATGACGTGCAATGTTAAAAACGCGTTCTTGTGAGATGTTAAAACTTTCAGCCCAATTCTTCGATCTGCCAAAATAGTATCATCATCATTTTCCGCAGTGAACACAGAAACAGGTCTTCCAACTTAATGTTCATCTTTGACATCTTTCTTCCTTTTTTGAACTCCGAAACTCACGTGGTTACATACGAAGCGCAAAGCTCCTTCATTGTACTACTATATACACATAAATTTTCTTGCAACAAGCCTTTGAAAAATAAATACTTGTCACCGAAAAATACTAAAGTTTTCTCAAAAGTCAGTTCTTCTCTGCAATATGTACTTTAAACATTCACAATGCTATGCTTACGATCACCAAGTCGGTCCTGGTGGTGTAGTGGTAACCATACTTGCCTTCTAAACCCAGATCGCGGGTTCGAACCCGGCCAGGACCGATGAATTTTTTCGGGGCTTAAAAATCCTAAGTATGGCCTCCTTCGGAAGGGAAGTAAAGCCGTGGGTCCTGTGTCGTATATTTATGGCACGATAAAGAACCTTAAACCTGAAAAAAAGAGACCTCTGAGCAAAATTTGTCGGCCGTTTCATGCCCTGATTTGAATGGGATGCTAATGACCTGAGATGTTAAAGGGCGTCCGTAAATAAACCAAATAAAGAAAAAGATCACCAAAATTAGAGAAACTGTTTTCATTATATTTGTCCTGGTAACCACTCTCGGTTCTATTGAAGGTAAGACTTCAAGTCTAACAACTTATCAATACCTCCTCGTATAGTGAACGTTTCTTCAGTAAATTGCTCCCACATTTTGTGAAATGTTGACGCTTCCCGATACACATTCAGCTGATGCCAATGCTTACAAATACAACAATTTAGTTTTTGTAAGATGCCACTCGCTTGTAAATGCTGTCACTTTGGATGGTGAGAGAAGCTTACGTGACGTAGGAAATGTCCTCGGGGCATCATATGGGAGCTTCGCGTGTTCATTTCGCTTTCAAGAGCTTGGTTTTTACTATAGAAGGCCTGATTCCGGCCGAAAAGACGTGTATCTGCATGGAACGAGAGATTCATGAACCTCAGGTTGAAAGTATCCTGTGACGGACACTGAAATAAGTCGATAGAAGTCCAGATGCTCTTCAAGAGAGTCAAACATCGGTAGCATTATTAAATTATAAGTGACAGTGTCGGTTTTGAATTTCAATAATGGAGCAGCTTTCTTTTCACGTTGACTAAACTTAAGATGCATTTCTGAGGAGATTCCCTAATATCAAAGAGCAGAACATATTAACGAAATGCAAACATCTGGGGAATGGGAACAAATAGCGGACCTAGAACAGGCTATTAGAAAAAGATTTTGGGGATGAATAGGGACAAGAAATATTGTGATTAAGAGGTAACTCGGGACCTACAGTGAGATCATAGAGTGCAAAACCATAGGAGCGAAGTTTTGACTGCGAATTATCCATAGGAACCAAACTCTAATCAAGACACTCTGCTATCATGAACATGACAAGGATATTGAAAGCGATAGCGCTGGGTTGTATTTGGATAGTGGATATTTGGAATATGAGTGTATAGAGGATGGTTTAGAACTTTTCGAGGGATATGGATAAGCAGCAGATAATTGCGCAATGCAGGGAGATAATATCGAGCGGAAAGCTTTTCATACCAAAATCTTCGTGTAAAATGTGAGGACACAGCCTATCGAGGTTTTTGTAATGTCAATGCTATTTGCGTATATTCAATGAGTACGGCATTGTGAGTTTTTATCACAATCTCTCGGTCGTAGCAGTTTTGGGACTCCCTGAGCACTCGTGTTGATGTGAGGCCACGCTTAAATTCAGCAGCCCACTTTTTATCCGTCGAAAACGAAGAGGAAGAATCCTTCAAACCCTTTTATAACAGCACATATTTCAGATGTTCACACTAGGTTGTGTACACGATCATCACAAACAAGTGTCTACACTTAGGCGCCTGAAACTTTACAATGCTCCATCTAGAAGATGATACTCGGTAACTATCATAGTCATTTGGTCATCTTCACGAATTTCTGTTTCAAGTAAGAACTTTTAGAACAACTGTCGCATCTTGAGATATTACATGAGGTATTCCAGATCTTGAAAACAGGCTGTTTTATGGAGATGGTGTTGATATTGCAACAGGAAGGAGTACCACCTCATCATGGCTTAGAGATCAAACATGTCTTAAAAACATTTTAATGAATGGATTGACAGTTTGTTCAACAGAATTACTGCTCAGATCATGCGGCATCTCACCATGTAAGTTTTCGTTTTGAATAAAAGATGTTTTTTTTTTTAAATATCATAAATCATCTAATGTGGACCGGACATTCGTTCCATCTGTGAATAAATGTCCCAACGAAAAAGATCGTGTGGCGAGACTGTGTTTTCCGTTTCGAGCAAATTATATAAACAAACGTATAATAAAAGATAATAAGATTTTGTTTTTTGATAATTTTTTTGAGGAAAGTGATTTTTATTGTTATGTCGCCCTGCAATTGTGCAGAAACTATTACAAAGTTGGAATACAAAATTTGACTTGCGTTTCAGTACTGAACATCCAGTCTAACCTAATGAACACTCAATGCTGCTTTCTCCCTTCATTTAAGATAACGCTCGGATCTCGAGAAGAGTGGATGGAGGAAATTACACGTGGAAAAGAACGTGAATGGTTCACCTACTGATCCCGTACAGTTATACAATAGGGTGCAGGCATTCATGGCTTAACTACAATGACAAATATCAGTCCTTATTAACTATAAGGACGAATATCATATATTCTGATATTTGTCCTTGTCTTGGGAGACATTAATGTCTTGGGAGACAATACAGTCTTTCAGATATAAGTATTTGCTGTGCTTTTAGAGGACTTGAGAAGTGTTACCACCGTAAACGAATTCTCATCCTCAAAGATGACCAAAAGGCTTTAAAAGCATTCTCCTCTGACCAGGCAAAATCTAAACAGGTCTAGAAATGTCTAAATACCCTGACTGATCTGGCATCTCGCAATAGGCTTGAACTGCAGTAGGTGGCGGGGCATCGGGGTGTTATGGAAGTAAAAAGGCAGACCATATGGTCAAAAAGTGTACTGAAACACTTTTTTTAATAGTGTTTACCACCCATTTTTACTACTGCGTCATCACAGGCGGTAGACACTGGTGATACATGAAATGAAATGATATATTGGGAAAGGATGTTTTTTTTTTTAAGGAAGGAAACGTTTCAAATCTCCTCCCCGGCATTTTCAATTATGAGAACTGAGGAAAATCTAGAAAAAATTTCAGTCAGGGAGGACGGTCCTGGTGCGAATCGAACCCCAGATCTCCCGCTCACGAAACTCGGCCACGCACTGCGGTATGTCGGTCCTGAACCCTGGTTGGAATCAGTGCATATACTGCTAAAACCGCAGTAGAACTTGGATAGGGGAAATACACAACTTAGATAGCAAACCTATCCTGGACAAAAGTAAGCAAAGAAATTGGTCCTAGGTCCTAGCGACACTCTTTTCACAATCTTCTAATATTGAACAGAAGAGGAATAAGGAACATGGAACATGGTCACTTCAGGCAACATTTAAGTGGGACTCTACAAAGATGAACACATTTGTGTAAACAGGATGTATACTGCTTGAGTGTCCAATCCTGGTAAGAAACAGATTTACTCTTTCTGTAACCAGGGAAGATTTAGGAACGGAGGCTGACATTGGAACCAAAATACTGCAACTTGTTCAAGGAACAGATTTTAGGAAACAGTGAAAGCGTCTCTTCCTATGGAGATACGCAATAAGCCGTTTACGTTGACGTGAGGGAGGTCGATAAACTCCAATGAACACCCTATAATCAAAATAAATTAAATTAAATTTAATTGCATTAAATTTCCGACATGCTTGGATCAAAGAACCTTACAATATTCCGTACCACAAAATACAAATGTTGAATGATTTTAGGCGCCTCTAGTGCCACATCGTGATTGTTATTCATTCCTCATCTTTCGCAGAAAAGAGGACGTGTTTGTGTCCTTGCTTTGCAATGAAATGCTTTCGGATAGCGTAGACAGCGAATTACACCACCTATCCTCAATATGAGTAAAGATCCACTCGATGCGACACACTTAACTTTCGCCGCCTTGGTGGGACGTAACGGAAATTAATTGCAGTCTCCCGCTGTAGCAGATGGTTAATCTTCGTGCTGCTCATGGAGAAAAACCCATCATAGGATGACCATAAATAAAGATCGCTAGAAGAGATTGTTACTGCCACGTGAAAGAATGGCTATATTAGCTACCTGTTTACAGGTCTTTGTTCGCACTCTTTTAATTATCCAGAACTTTTATTGCTTTTAGTAGAATATTGAAAATATCCTTATATGTTCATTTTAACTGTTAGAATATTGTTTGTACTAACATTTATGTAACATATTCAGGATTTGTATGATTTTTTTGCTAATTAAATGTGACTCCAGTCGGTTATATATTTATTCCATAGAACATGCAGAAAATTTTCTAACAAAATAGCATAGCATAACACTTTGTTAGTTGTTGAGCTGTACTAACCAAACTGTAAAATGATTTATAGTCCAATTTACCAAAACACTGCTACTCAATAAACACGGAGAATAATTTGTTATTTGCAAAATATACTAGGCAGGGACAAGATTGGTATAATTTTTTTTTTTTTAAGTAGCCCTGAAAACTGGCAGACACGTTGGGCCAAGTGCATACAAGTTAATGACTTCACAACAGCCTCCGCCTTCTTCACGACAGCCGGTAATGAATCCAAACGCTGGCCTGCAATTCGTTTTTAAGACGAGAGAATAGAGAAAAAAAAAAAAAATCACACGGAACTAGACTGTATGGAGTTTGGGGCACACTATTAAATCTCTCTTGTAATACTCCCCATTAGCCGTTGTTTGTGGTGGAATTTCATGTTGATAAACCAATCCGCTACAGTCGAAGAACGAAATCACCATAACCTTTACTGTCGACCGAACATCCTTGGCCTTCTTTGGTGTCGTCATGGTTTCGTTCACTACAGAGGTTGGAGCATCTGGATCGCCGTGCTTTGTTTTTGAAACATGACCATCCTTAACTCTTTGAACTGCCATATTGCTATTGATGATGCAGATTATCATCACCAAATGCTAGCTGTAGCTTTCACACAGGATTTCTGCAGACGGAAGCAAAATTTCAGAGCAGCGTACTGCTCTTTAAGAAGCGACGACTGACAAACACTTGCTCTTTGCTGCGGTCCTGTACTTAACACATGTGCATCGCAAATCATGTGAGTTTGTTCTTTTCATTAAAAATTGTTTCAGCATCTGTCCAGGGGGTCTAGTGGTAACCATACTTGCTTTGTAGACCCAAGGTGGTGGGTTCATACCCTACCAGGGTCGATGGATATTTTATGGCTTCCTTCGGAAGGGAAGTAAATCCATTGGTCACAAGTTGTAAAGTTCGTGTACGTTAAAGAACCTCAAGCCTGGAGGAAGAGACCAATGAGCAAAAATTTTCGGTTATTTCACGCCCTGAACAGAATGGGATGCTGATGGCATGAGAAGTTAAAAAGTACTTCTAAATAAAATTAATCTAAACTACCGTATCTTCACTGAGTGATAAGAAAAAGAATCATTTCCAGTCTTTATTAACTAGTCATCGTAGATTTTTGGGTTTATTCTGTCCAAATTCGAAAGACAGTAACATTAACGTTGCAGGCAATGATATAAATTAAAATGTGTGAAAATAATTATTTCTTTTTCAACTTGGTTGGTTGCTAGTGATCATTGTCGATGCTGATATTTACAATTTTTCACTAGGTTCCCCATAAAGCGCTTCCAAACTATTTTTCATTTGTTTGTTGCCATCAAATTGACTGCATTCTTTGTTTAAGATAGTATCCACTTACTTACAAAGTGGATAGTGGCTATAACTGATTGATTTCATCCTGAAGAGATGTTTTTAACAGGCAATCATGCCCAATAGTGAAGCGGAATTGGGAAACTCGAATTTTTCTTGGTTGCAGTAAAAGATGTTTGAAAAACTTTGATCATCTTATGGCTTTCCTTTAAGTTTTTGTTGGATATTTTGTTGTTGTTTAGTTATTAATCTTATAAGTTTCAATTTAGGAGGAATTCTAGTTCAAAATTTTGTTTTAATTTTATAGTGGCTCTCTCTCTCTCTCTCTCTCTCTCTCTCTTTGCTTAAGTATCAGAAATCTCTTTCCTCTTTATACCAACCAGGCTCGGAATCAAAACTATTTCTGTGTTTCTGATCTAGATTTTAGGATGCAGTTTTCTTATTTCATTTATAGGGTATGGTGATTGGTAACTGTTTTTTTTAATAATGTTTAACGCCCGTTTTTACTACTGAGGCACCACATGCGGTGGACACTGATGATACATGAGATGAAATTATATATTGGGAAAGGATCTTTTAAGGAAGGAAACAATCCAGGTCTAAGTGTAGGGTACCTCCCCAGCATTTGCCTTTTATGAGGACTGAGGAAAACCTGGAAAAACCTCAGTCAGGGAGGACGGTCCTAGCGGGATTCGAACCCAGACGTCCCGCTCACAAGTCCGCGCCTTAACGAACTCGGCCACCCGTGGCGGTATGGATAACTGTAATTCATTGTACTGATTAGTGTTGCTTTAGAGTAAATTTATAAAGGTAGAGGTGTCAATTCAAAATTCAAAGGGGGAATAAATGGAGATCAATATCAAAATTGGTGTTTGCTTAAATTAAATATATTTTATATAATTAGTAAATGATATTGAAAAGTGGAAATGAAATTTTTATATAATATGTATAGAATTTATTTTCTAAAATTGCTGAAAACAGAAGGCATTGTAACCTAATTTAGTACAGATTGGGTTGTCTGGGATTTAATTTTTGGTTTTAGCAGAGACATTATTCTCTATCCTTTTTTCCCCAATTTAACTCAGTAATATTCAACTTTTGTTTTTAGTTGATACAAAAATGAATTTTAACAAAGGCGAAAAATACATAATAAGCATCTGTCAAAGTTTTTTTCTATTGTAAGTCATTTGTATTAAATAGATAAATATTCTGAAAACACAAGGATAAGTGTAGATGATTCATAATTATGTTTTATAAGAAAGCGTTAGAGACCTAAAATAAAACCAGACAAGGCTAAAGGGAAGGAACATCTTTAAGACATATCGATTTGCATAATTTTTCGTTCCGCCGCCTTTCTCTTTAATGTTGGTTAGCGGTTAGTGCCACATGCCTTTGTTTTTACTGCTGGAATATGATATAAACGCTAATTACTCAAGGTCCAGCTCATGTATGAGAAATACTTCGTTGCGTCCTTCCGGCATGCGCAATTACCCTGCGCGGTGGACCTGGAGATTATTAAAGATGAAATGCTTTAATCCTGTTCCATTGTTTAGCATTAGGAAAGGCGGACATGTAATTTGTTGAGCTCGTGATTTTTTTTTTTTTTAAATGTGACGGTTAGTTGGTGGAGAAGATTAGAGTTGGAATCACGGGGTGTAACGGGGTAGAACTGTGCAAATGTTGCAAGTATTTCAAAGGAAAAATGCGTTATAACAAGGAGCGTTCTAAAATGTTTCAACATTGTGACCTTGTAAATAAATACAGTTAGTCCGACTTTCCACCTTTTTTATACCTTCAGTAAAGTAAGAATTCTTCAGCGTTAAGAACAAAAAGCAATCTCTGGGAACCAAATCCGGTGAATAAGGCGGATGTGGAAGCACTTGGAAGCGAAGGCCATGCAATTTTGCAGCAACAATCCCAGACGTATGTGAAGGCGCATTATCGTGATGAAAGAGAACTTTCTTTTTCGTAATTTGGAGATGTTTGGTCTGAATAGCATCCTTCATTTGGTCCAGTAGTGAATTCTAACACTCCCCGGTGATGGTCCTGCCCTTCTGGAGGTCATCTACGAAAACCACACTATGAGAATGCTAACAGGACTTTTCCTGCAGGTGGAACCGTTTTTGCTTTCTTTTATGCACTTTCACCTGTTGCCACCCATTGTTTGAACTGCTCCTGCGTCTCTGACGTACAGCGATGAATTCATGTTTCATCTACTGTTATGAAACATCGGAGAAACTTATGAAATATTCATTCGAATGCGTTTTTGGTCCATTTTTAACAATCGCGGTACCCATCAAACGATCTTTTTCATAGCCAAACTTTGTGTAAAATGTAGTAGATATGGCCTATCGAGGTCTGTGCAATGTCAGCCAACTCGCGTAACTTCAACAGGCGATCGTTGAGTACAGCATTGTGAATTTTTGTCACAATCTCCTCGCTCTAGAAGTTTTGGGACACTATGTGAAATCTAACTCCTTTTGTATATTCATTGGGCTTAAACGCATCAAAACGAAGTAAAGTTCGTGTTTTAGGTCTATCTATTGTGTAGTAAATATTAACACTAGTTTGTCATAAACAAGTGACTACACTTACACGTTTGAAACTTTATAGCGTGTCCTCTAAAGGCCGATACTTAACAAGTAATTTATTATAGTAATATGATAATTTGGCCATATTTATGACACCTCCGAAATGTACATAGTGTAATGAAGCATTGCATTTTATTCTCCCATAAACGTAAAACATGAAGTGTTAAAATATTCGGGTAGTTGTGTCGTGGTTTGCTTGAAAAACAAAGCTTTCCCATCATCAATGTTAACTTCCGTATGAAAAGCGTTCGGGACACCTGTCTTGCAACTCTTTCTCGTATCTTTTTAACAGCTTGACGAACAGTTTCCCTACCTGGAACATGATTGCCTTGACCTTACCATTTCTGTACAAGTTTTTACATGTGTGCCGTTCCTCTAGTCTAACAAAGAACAATTTACACACAATGTAAGCACAGTGTAACGCACAACACACAACCACGCGCTTTACCAAATAACTACAAGCTGATACCTGCACATGCATAATGCGACCTTGACGACTGACTTCTCCCAGTACGCAGCGGCGATCACATAACCTGACCTTGACTTTAATGACATCTCTTTTAGTTTCTTGCATCGCCTCTCCTGTTTCAGCCTTTGCCGTCTATCTTTTTCATTTCCTCGTCTTTCTTTTCATAGTTTTATTTTCTCATTACTTCACCCTAGCTTATCCACATTTTTTCCTTCCTATTGATATTTGTCTTTTCTATTCGTCCATCTCTTCCACCTTTTCTTCCTTTTACTTGTCTTTCTTCTATTCCTGATTTTATTTCCCGCCAATATCATTGTTTCCTTTTTATTCTCCTCTTTATTCCTCGTTGTTGTTTTCTTTGCTTTGCTTTATCACCATCTACATTTATTTCTTGTTCTTCTCCTACATCGTTCCGGTATTTATTACAATCTTTATACGCTTCATTCACTACCTCTGTTTGTCATTGTCTTTTACCTTACTTTCATTCTTCTCCATTTCACTG
This sequence comes from Metallyticus violacea, assembly GCA_030762175.1. Classification (NCBI taxonomy): domain Eukaryota; kingdom Metazoa; phylum Arthropoda; class Insecta; order Mantodea; family Metallyticidae; genus Metallyticus; species Metallyticus violacea. Next base: position 22,856,455 of record CM060832.1, on the reverse strand, counting down.
TAGTCTGTTTTCCTCCCTATTCTTTATTTTCTTTTGTCATAGTCTTTTTGTCTCTTTCCTTCTTAATCATCGCTATTATTTTTCTATATATTTTTGCAGGCATCACAGGCGTGGATGATATTACTGATGATGGTGCATGAAAGGAAAGGAATTTGAGAAAAGTATTTTGTTGCTTCCAAGGTCTAAGTTTAATGAATCTTGCCGGCATTTACCCTTGATGAAGACTCAAGGAGAGCGATCTTGGCCGAATTCAAACGACAGACCTCCCGTTCATGAATCCGTGCCGTAGCAACTCCAACAATACCATATTCCTGTTCTTTTTGTGTTTCACCTCATCTTCAGCTTTCTTTCTTTTCTTCTTTTCTATCATTTGCTTTTTGTGTAACATCCTTGTTCCTCACTGCCAATTTCCCTTCTCTTTTTCGTCATAATTTAAACAGCTGCAAGGAAAGTGCCCTCATGAATTAAACATTTCTAGTCTATCTCATACAACTAAACTGGGCATCACAAGAAGATAACGGGCAAATCGTGAGCGGACCACAAATATATACCGTGATTTATTACCGCCATTTCTTTCGCATATTTTTGCAATGTCTTTCTTTTAACAGGCAGTTTCCGTTCTGTAGTTTTCCTTTTTGCCCACAGTTGTTGCACGATTCGGTTGTGGCAATTAAAAGCATTTCGCCTAAGGCGGTGATTGATGTTTCCTTTTGTTTTCATGTCAGCAATCAACATTTCCTATCTGACAGAAATTGTTTCACCGAATTGAGTTTACTGAAACAGAAATTATTTAAAAAGATTAAATAAATAGCCTCCAGAAAACTTTATGATCACAAGTAAAGACTTTAAGAGAGTGTTTATACAAAGTAAATAATAAAATAGACATGGTTACTTGTCAGAAGCCTGTGCAATTAAAGCTTTCAAGAAGAATTAACATTTGGTAAACAGAGAATGAGCTTAACACAGAGAAATTACGAGGATAATAAATATGAAAATCTTCTAGTGTCTGGATTTCCAATAGGAAACAACTATCGTACAGAAGATAGGGCAGTATATGTTAGCTAGGGAGTACTTGTTTTATTTTGTAATTTTTGATAGTTAAGAATATGATTAGAAATTTAAAAAAAAAAATATACTTATTCATGATGATCACACTAAGATCCTGGTACTGCTCTTAGCATTTCAATAAACATTCAAATTTGCAATATTACATCCAGATCTGGCTCCGAGCGATTTCATTTTCCAAAAACCAGAAAGAAAACATTCGAGTAGGTAAATTTTCATCAGCTAATGAAATTTTGGTGGCTATAAAACAGTGACTTTTAGAAATTGGACAACCCTTCTTCCAGAAAGCTGGAGTGCATTAATCTTCAAGTAGGATGTCATAAAATTAGCAATAAAAATAAAACATTTTAGATTAGCTAGAAATTGTGAGTGTTGGAGCATAGAAGCTTGTGCTTCACGAGAAAGCCCATGCAGGTAGTACGTCGTTTGTTTCACTTTATGCAAACACCAACAGCACGGTACTAATTACTGATGTTATTAATATTCTTGTGGCAACAGTGAAAGGAACATCTTCCGCTCTCCGCTACTTGAAATGATGCCTCGAGGCATCTTCCTGGACCACCTCACGGAAATGTTAAAGGTAAGGCTGCTAAAGGAATCTTCTGAACGATGGGATTTGATTTCCAAACGTCTCTAGTTACCTGCAAGGGGGCGCGAGTTCTGTATACTTTTTCTTACACTTGAGACGGAAGATGAACCTGTTGCTTCCTGAAGCAACCGCGTTATGTGCTGCATCTCCTCGACCTCACGAAATAAATAAAAGGGGGATAAAAAAGGGGTGAAATTTTTAAAAAGAGAAAAATAAATAAAAAAAAAACAGGTGCAAAGAGGAGAATTGCAGGAGAAAAATTGTGATAGAAACGAAGAAGAGCTACAAGGAAGGTAGATAAATATGAAGGTAAAAAGATAATATAAGCAAAACTGTTATTAAAATACGGAAAGAAAAGGTAGAGGTGGGAGGGAAAGAATAAAGGAAAGAAAATTGAAAAAAAAACGTAAATATTGAAGAATAGAAAAGGAAAGATTGCAGAGCATAAAGGCAAATATTGAAAAAAATGTATTAATGAAGGTGTAAATAAAGGAAAGAAGAACAAACAAAGAGGGGAAAAATAAAATGCCGAAGTGACAAACAAAGAAAAGAACAAAGAGAAGACTAAAATAAGCGGCAATAAATGGAAGAAGGCTGAGAAGGAAATGTAGATAGGATTTTTGTCTCCCGTCCCTCTGAATTTATTTAACGAAATAGATACAGAGGGACGGGATACACAAGCGGGAAATAAAGAAGAAAAAAGCATAAAACAGGAGATTAGAAAAGTGACCGAAGGACACTGGAGAGGAAAATGAAAATGGAAATTAAAAAGCATAAGGCAAAGATAGAACACGGTTGAAGGCAACAACAGAAAGAAAGAAGCGCGCAACGGAAGGAGAAAGATTGCAGAAAAAATGAAGGAAGGAAATAATCAAAGAAAAAAGTGCGATAGAGAAAGGAAGAGATAGGAAAAAAGTAAAAGCTGAGAATGGAATGTACGCAGAATGAAAAACAACAAACGACTTTCTCAAAGAAAACACGCATGCATAGAGCTACTTGTTTGTTGTGAACGCTTTAACTTGTTCTCCAGAGTCCATAAGTCACATGAAAGTGAAAGTAGTGACCACTACTTGCCCGCTCTGCGCATATCAGGAGTCCGTGAAACAAACGCGCCTTAATTGAGTCACATTCATAAACAAACGCCACTTTCTCCGGCCTTACGCACTTTCCCATGCTCTTGTTATTGTTACGTAAAAAAAAAAAAAATGTTGCGTGACTTGTAACACGATATTATCCGCTACTTGTTTTGTTACTAAGTGAAAGAATCTTGTAAATTGAGTTAGCTTGTTTTCAGAAGTCGTTCAGTAACATTGAGGTTGTGTAATATCTGATTAAATTGTTTAAGTTTTGATTTGGCATCTAGCCATTGAATTTTACGTTTCCTTCTCAGAGAATTTCTTTCTCTTCCTGAAGGACGAAATAGAAGAGACGAGGGTCAGCTGTTTATTCTAATTACTGAGCATATAAGTTTCCTGCCTAGCCATTTTCTAGGTATGATAAAGACAAAAACTTTATTTCGCTTTTCAATATAGTTGTCCTTTATTGCAATACTCTTCTCACGTCTTTGAATTAACATTTCAACCCCCCCCCCCCAAAGTAGTCAGAAATCTTGTCTGCAAAATGGGCATAAACAACATCCATCACTTCTTCGTCACACATGAATTTCCTTCCTCGAAGGTCCTTCTTGAGTTTTCTGAAGAGGAAATACTCCCTAGACTGTAGGGTGGATGCTCGATCTTGAAGCCACATTTCTTCACAGCTTCCTTTGCAACAAGAACTGTGTGCACAGGCGCGTTGTCGTGAAGAAGAAGAGCCATTTCTCGCCATTTCTCGTCTTTGATGGAAGCATGTATTCTGTGCACTAGGCCAGCATAGTACTCCCCATTTATAGTGGCGTTCCTCTCCTTGAAGTCAATGAAGAATATTCCTTCACAGTCCCAAAAGATTGTGGCAACTATCTTCTTGGTTGACTGAGTGACCTTGACCTTTAGAGGCGGTCCTTCGCCACATTTACGACACTCATTCCATTGATTCTCTTTCGGACAAGGCATCATAGTATAGGGCCGTAGTTTCATCTCCTGTAACGATGGATATGCAGAATTTCTCTCTCGTTGTCACGGCAAAGCTCCAAAAATGCCTGACAACAGATGACTTGTTGCTGCTTTTGGACTGAGAAAAGAAATCTATGCACTCATCTTGCACTAACTTTATACATATTTAAATATTCATGAATAATTCGAAGTACTGTTGCTTTTGAAATGCCCAACCTTGGTGCTATTTTTATAACTTTGAGCCGCCGGTCTTCCATAATTTCCCCTTCTACAAGAGCGATGTTTTCAGGAGTGAGCATCCCCAAGGGCCAACCTGCACGCCTTTTGTCCTGAATACTTTCTCGACCCATTCGAAAAACTTTGGTCTATTCCTTTACAGTAGAATATGTGGGGAGTGCTTTCCCATATACATTGTCCAATTGCTGTTTCATTTTGAACATGTCACAATTTTCTACACATAGCCTTCTTTATGCACTTATCTCAGAACCACTGAACATAGCGGAGCGGAAGTTACAGTTGCAATTATTTACTTAATAGATACGGTATGACAGCAGATAAGGATTTTGTGAAAGCTTTACTTCCTATCGGCAAAGCTGGAAACTTATAGACCTACCCTCGCAGAACGGGATACTTATTTGTTCATATGATTGATTGAAGCTGCAGTGTGTAATGATATTTCTTGACCTTTAATGTTAATTTACGGCACGTAAAAAAAACTCAAGCCTGAGATAAGAGGCCTCTGAGCAAAATTTGTCGAACGTTTACGAACCTAATTTGAATGGGACTATTAATGACCAAAGCTGTTAAGGAGTGTCCTTAATAATACATAGTAACAAATAAATTTTAGTGCAAAGTTTATATTTACTTCATTGAGTTCTAGAATCTTTCCTACAAGCTTAAGTATTCCATGTCCTAAAGACTGAATCCAAATAGAAATACTCCTTGTCTGTCCTGAGTTTCACACTCTAGTAGCATGTGTTCTTCAGTCTCTTCAAACTGTTCGCATTGACGCATGTAGGATTTCTCGTAGATTCCCGTTTCAATAGATATAGCTCAATATCAGCAATCTCCTTCAAAATCTCTCATCTCTCTCCAGAATTCATTTTGCTGTAATAAGATGTGAACGCATTTAATCACCATGGGTAGCTAAAATGTCCTCATATAACTTTTTTCCGCTCTCTCACCTGTTTATACCATGTGAAAATGTTTTCTTTAGAAATTTCATCTCTTAACAAAAGTGAACTCAACAGAATTTCTTGCTAAAACCATCCATGTTAATTAATATATTTCTAGCTTAAAGTCATGACTTTCAGACCGGTTAGTTTCATTCTTATGCTTATTATTGTGTAACAATGCACAGGCACGTTGCGGAATTTTTTGAAATGTCTTCCATTCTAAGTCGGTGAGTAAAAGTAAATATTGATCCACTTAAAAGGAATGTAACTTGGAAGCACCATCCCTTACCAATAAAACGGTCCCAGGTAGCGACCCTCTGCAATTTCACATTCCAGAGGGGGGGGGAGGTAAACAATCACTTTCGCGCACAGGCAGTCAGTCGTTACGATGGAGCTGGAGAGAGAGCATTTTCGCGCTGTGGTTCTTTATGATTTCAAGAGTGGCTTAAATGCGTTCCAAATCCTTGAGCGCTTACAACAGGCTTTTGAGATTTTCCTCCATCTAGGGCAACAGTTTTCCGCGTTTTGCGGAATTTTAAAAGGGCTGAACTTCACTGTAAGATGAGAGAACTGCATGCCAGCAACAGCAGCGAATGAGCAAAACATTGTCTCGGTGGAAACAAATGGTACCCGAAAACTATCGCATTAACATTTAAGAACATCGAGTTAGCCTTCCAGATTGGATCATCTTCTGTCAGGAAGGTTTCTTCCCGTTGGGTGCCCCACAATTTGACAGAAGCACAAAAGCGCACTCGCGTCGAATTGTGTGAGGAAAAGCTGCAGAGATTCGAACGAGGGAGTTCACGGCGTGTTTTTGATGTCACGGGCGATGAAACATGGATTTACCAGTTTGACCGGGGACCAAACGACTGTTGGCAGTTTGGATCTTTCCGGTTGACGATCCACCAACGATAGTGAAGAGAGACCGAAAGAAACTGTTGGCAACAATTCCTCTGGAAGAGCAAAGTACGGTTACAGCTGAGTGATATGCCACAGTCTGTCTGCCGAAAGTTTTTGACAAGCAGACAGGACTGAGGGGGATCTTGTTTCACCCATGACAACACCTCCGCTCACACGGCTAACATTATCATCCAGTTCCTGGAGTCCACAGAGGTCAGACCCATGACTCATCCCCCCTACAGCCCTGACCTGGCTCCATGCGATTATTTTCTCTTGCAAGTGGTAGACAACCACATGCGAGGAAAGAGGTTATCACTCCATGTTAAACTTTTCATCCTTGAGGAAAAAGAGTAGCAGGGGAGCTTTTTGTGGATGAGAAAGGGTATGGAGTGTGGTGGAGAGTACTTCGGAAAGATACAACAATCGGAAAGAGTCTGCCCATTCCCAATTGAGTAGGCGGTTACAGCCAGTATTGAATTAATGTTTCTGAATTAGAAAACATTTTAATTATATATTCCCAAATTCTAGCCTATTACATTACAGTTATCTCTCCTTGCCGTATTTTTAACAGTGTTCCTGCTAACCGGTTGAAAACCTGCGGAAGTTAGCGCCACTTTATTCTTAGCACTTCATTTGTCTCTGACAATTTCATTGCTAGAGGAGAAATATGCGTTATGTAACATTTCGTAACATTACAAACAAATTAGTAGCGATTTGCTTCATTATGCCAATTATATTATTGCGTGACAGCTTTCTTTTTGGAATTAACAAACCATCATTAGTGAACTTCACGGCAGAAATGTTACGGTAAGCTGTGATAAATTGATTTACGTTTCGTTCTACGTTATTAGCCTGTGGTATGTAGGGTAAAATGATACAATCTCATCAAAATATACTACCATTCATTAATTACAATACACCATTTCATTTCCCAATTCTTCTAAGAGCAACAGAAGGAAGTATATCAGCACTAAAATATGTTTATTAGATCAAAACTTCAAGGGCACAAGGAACGAAAGTAAATTTTCTTTTCATCAAAGTAACTACCTTGCTTTAAATAACGCAATTCGGTTTTATAAGACCTTTGAGGTATTATGATTCTGTACTCCTCCAATTTTGTAAAATAAATTCCCCCAAATTGTCTTAAATTTATATAATAAGGAAAACTTCTATGCACTTCGTCCCATAACTTTTTTTTTTAATGATTTATTTATGGACGCTCTTTAACAGCTCAGGTCATCAGCGTCCCATTCAACTTAGGGCGTGAAACGGCCGACAAATTTTGCTCAGAGGCCTCTCTTTCAGGCTTGAGGTTCTTTTTCGTGCCGTAAATGTACGACACGGGACCCACGGTTTTACTTCCCTTCCGAAGGAAGCCATACTTAGGATTTTTACGCCCCGAAAAAATCCATCGGTCCTGGCTGGGTTCGAACCCGCGATCTTGGGTTTAGGAGGCAAGTATGGTAACCACTACACCACCAGGACCAACTCGTCCCATAACAATTCTATGGAATCGAGACACTAAGCCGTATATCTTTTAGCACAATTTCCTTTTCATTATGACTTATACATTATCCAGAACGGCTTCTATAGGTGAAAAGTTTTCTTACCAGAGGGTGTCTCAAAAGTAACGCAGGATTTAAATATATAAAATAAACCTTTATTTATACATGAATTGGCAAAGTTGTGACGTAATTTGGAAAAGTAAACACTCCCATTAAATATGGTAAATAATATCCTACAAATGTCCTACACGTCTCATATGACACTGGTACAATCTTTTGACAAACTTTGCAATCACATTTTCACAGTAGAAGGACCTTAAAGCAGAGCCGAACAATTTTTTTAATGGTCTTTAACGTCCGTTATTACTACTGAACCACCACAGATGGTAGACACCGATGATGATACGTGAGGTGAAATGATATATTGGGAAAGGATTTTTTATACAAAGAAAGGAAGCATTCTAGGCCTAAGTTTAGGGTACCTCCCCGGCATTTTCCATTTATGAGGACTGAGGAAAACCTGGAAAAACCTCTCACGAAGGGCGGTCCTGGCGGTAATGAAACCCCAGACCTTCAGCTCACGAGTCCACGCCTTAACCACCTTGCCACCCGTAGGGGTTACCGAACAAACGGAAGTCGCTTGGAGCATGATGGGGACTATACGGAAGATGTCTTCATTAGAAATTACGCAGCGTCTCATTTGTATTTTTGGCATATGAGGACGCGCGTTGTCGCTCAAGAGCAACGTACTTTGGGCCTTGGTCACTTCTATTTACGAAGTTTTCTGAGATGGATTCAGTACGTGTCGGCATTTACGGTTTGTTCTTGAGATTGGAATGCGGTAAGCAGTCTCCCTTAGTGATCTCAGAAGACTGTGAGCATCACTTTACCGGCGGATGATGTCACGACACAGGGTATTTCCACTTTGACACTAATGGTGAACCCAAGACGCATCACCTATGACTATTCGGGCTAGCATAATGAGAATACGATGGGGAATATTTTTATTTAATGTCTAAGGAAATCCTTTTTTCATCTCATTCTTTTGAACATTTTTTTTCATAGAAGTCTCACCCCAACAACTGAACTAGGATTAATCTGACCTCTAGGAATTTTTGCATTTTGTGTTGTGGGGTCAGCATGCTCAACACCCATCCTGCACTGATTTTGTGAAAACCTAAACTGTCCTACACTGTGAGGTAGGCCTTGCCTTGTAAACAACCATTAGCAAGGGCTATAGTGTACTCGTTGCAAATTCGTCTCTGTTAGCCGGTAGACGCGGTGTTGTCTTCGATAGGTGTTCGCCCTTCACAGAACTTCTGCAGGCTGGGTTTCTCCTTATATTCAAAGGGTCCTAGATTTTCTCGAACTGTTAAAAAAGGCCATGAAAGTATTGATGCCTTTCGTAAAAACTTACCTGTATGAAACATCATTTTCTCGCTCATTTTATTAAAAAAAAGTGTAGGAATCGCCAGATTCAGAACCCAGAATACTAATATTTTCTTTTAAGCTCCGATATATTACGGCGTGTTAGAGATATGCAGCATTATTTCTCATATTCCAGAATTAATATCGTGTGATGTGCCGTCATACATTTACATATTATTAATATTAATGTTTTATGTGTTAATATAATTTTGAATATAATAATTATAATAATAATAATAATAATAATAATAATATTGTGTAAGAATACACTACAGTAAAAGGGCACGTACTGAAACAATGTATTTTGGTTTTATATCTTTACATTTTACAAACCAATGACGAAAAACTTTAAGAAATATATGAGATGCACATTTAAGGTCTATACTTTAAGCTAAATCTTGGTAGCCCTGAGCAGCGAGGGATTTTTGAAGGGAGGAGCGCGGTAAAGATAAGTTTGAGGGCTCTGTCTGAAGTCTTCTTTTGTTAAAATACTTTAGCAATATTACTGCTGCATTTACACCTGTTAACGCTCTAGCGGTCGCAATTTTTGTTTTTTCTCAAGGAAACGGGGCATATAATGATCAACTATCAAACGACATTAACCAGCAATATTTGATCATTAGGGGTAGAAGTTAATCTTAACCTAAAATTTAAATATCGCCCTAGCGGCCGAAATTTTTGTTTTTTTTTTTTTTCCTCAAAGAAGCTCGATATAGTTTCTGAAAATTAGCGAAATCAGACTGTTATGATTGGAGGTTTACCTGAAATCCATTTTTTTTAAAAAAAAATGCAACGAAACTCGGTACGTATGTACAATATAAATAAAACAAGAAAAATAGTTTCAGAAAATCGGGGAAATGAAACTATTATCAGTAGGGATTTATCTGGAACCTAAAATAATCTCAAAGAAGTTTGGCATATACGATGATCAATTATCAAAAGATTTACCGAGTTCGCTAACCAGCAAAGGGGTCATTGGGATGGGGGTTAACCCAAGCGAAAATTTAAAAATCGCTCTAACGGCCGTAATTTTTGCTTTTGCTCAACGAAACTCGGTATGCCATTTAAATAAAATAAGAAAACTAGTTCCTGAAAATCAGAGAAATCGGATCATTAGGAGTGGGGGTTATACCTGAAAACAGAATTTTTGTAATCGCCGAGGACGTCGAATAGCGTGGACTGGCTTGAGATGTGGCATAGGACAGGATTGTTATTATTAGCATTAACATTGGGTATTCCTTTCGAGCGATGAACTCTTTGGTGTCATGCGAAAGAGTGTGGGGAGAATAATGTGCGCATGCGCATGGGGACTTATTTTTACAGTCAGCACCGTCCTGCGGCTTCGGTACCGAACGGCAGCGGAAAAAGTCGAATGTTGGAGTGATACGGAACGACGTATAAATCTTAAACTGTAGTGTGCGTACTCTATCAACCTTGGTAGTGCAAAGTGTACAGTAAATACAGGCGGAGAGAACACAACGCTTTCGGAACAGAGAAAACAAGGAATCGTTCCCATAAACTTAACTATGTAGCTTAAATGTTAATCATATTCCGTTTTAGTTGTTATACAGCTAAGTGTAATTGGAAACGTTAAGTTCACAATATAGCACGTAAATAAAATAATAATGATACTGGAAAAGCATATACTTTTAAGTCTAAAGTTGTATTATTATTAACTAGTGTGTATATCTTCAGTTAGCGTTACTTGTGTTTTTACTGCATTCTCTGCTCTAACCTTCACAAATTCAACTTGCTGAGGAAATCACTTAGTTCACGCAGCTCCGGCGTGACGGACTTTTTACTGTTGCAGCAGATACGATCTTTATTCATTTCTACTAATTCATTCTGGTACTGGAAGTCACAAAGTTGGCAACATGGTTTATATTTACTTAAACACACCATAGCTGTAGGCACGACAGATGCAGATCGTCAGTTGTTTGTCACATTTAATTCTTCCCACTTGGGGAGCTTGTCATAAACCGGTAGCCATAGCAACACATCAAACGATCTCATTGGCTCTCATGGCCCTGTCACACCCCGCGGCGTACGGTGTTGTCACTAAAGTCAAACGAAGTTCTTAATTTCGTTCCGAAGTGACAGACATGTCGTTTTAATGTGGTGTTTGTTCCGTGAACAGTTAATTTTGAAGCTATTTAGAAGTCGTACGATTGTCACATGTTTATAGCTACTTATTAATGTGCTAACTTAGTTCAGGACATATGCTCAAATGCTGTTTGTATCAAACTGTCTAGTCCCTTCCTTCAATTCAAAACGCGTATATCTATTTGAGCTACCCAAATTTTCGCAATTCAGTGGGTGATAGTGCATTAGTAAAATCTACTGTATGTACCAGCAGCCTCCCTGTACCCAGTTTTAAATGAAGGTTGGCTTCCCTGCAGTACATTGATGTAAAACAATGAAATCCCATGTTCCACATGCCAAGGTGTCACGTTTTGTTTCTTTGCTCGTTTAAAAAAACCTTGTACTACAGGGAAATCTACATTAAAGAACATCGCAGATTGGCCGTCAGATGTATTTTGGGTTGTAAAATTAAATGAGCATTATTGCCGTAAAATAATATAAAATAAATGTGAAAATGGTTATCCGTTTTATATTTTTTAATTCTAATGATGCTATGAACTTTTATAAGGGGAAACAAATCACGACAAAAATTGACTTAAAATGTCAACTAAGTTTTGGACATTATTAGCTTTTTGAAGTGACAGAAATAAATGTATTTTTAATTATAATATTGATTCACTTTAACACACTTTGCACAACTATTTTTAATAGTTCTTAATGCATGTTGTAACTACTGAGGCATCACAGACGGTGACACTGATGATACATTTAATGATAAATTGGAAAAGGATTTTTTTTAAAGGAAGGAAGCGTTCCAGGCCTAAGTTTTGGGTACCTACCCGGCGGCATTTGCCATTTATGAGGACTTAGGAAAACTTGGAAAAATACCTCAATCAGGAAGGGCGGTCCTGGCGGGATTCGAACCACAGATCTCCCGCTCACGAATCCGCGCCTTAACGACTTCCGCCCCCCGCGACTATAATAAACAGGTCTGCATAACTATCAGTTTAAATATTTATACAGCTGTTGATATTTTATGTTCAAATTTTAAGAATATACTATTTTTTATTTTAAACTTATACATGATAATAAATGTCATTGAGTTTCCTTCTCAGAATACTTTGTGATATTACTTTTGATAAAAATATTGGGAAACTTAGAAATTGGGTGACCCTAAAAAACTATTGTTATTAAGAGCCCGTCTCCAAAAAAATTGTTTTAACATGCTAGTGATTCTGTTGAGCTTAATTTTTTAATAAGAACAGCTGTACGCAAGTCTAAAGAGACAATGAATGAATGTTTTTCACGAAATGAGTGCATAAATGAGCCCCGTAGTCCATCCACAGTGCTTGAAAGTTAACCGGCACTCAGCTTTTCAGGGCAAGGGAAAACTACGGAATAAAACCTTACCAAGTCAACTGAACTTAAAGATTCGAACCCTGGGTCTCCCAATTTGGAGAGACTCCATGACCACGTAGGCGCTCTCCACTAGCTTGCCTTCCTTTAATTTATAGTATAATTTGTTTCCCTCTGCCCCTGATGTAGCGCAAGAGCGCTCAAAGGTAAGAAAGCTGCAACAGAAGCAGGGTATACGTCGCACAAAGCAATAAATAATCCAACAGCTAGGCAGTTGCTGGGTAAGTGAGAGGTTTCTGAAGGTTCCTCATAAAACGGCATGTCTTCCGCCCTTTTATTAACGGATATTATGCACAGGAAGGCGAATGATTATAATTTTCTCTTTCGGTCCCCACTGCGACAACTCTAGGGTCAACCTTGTGAACAGGGTCGTAGAAAGTTTGCTCACTTCATTCAACACTTTAAGCTTGCGTTCATGAGACACCTTCTCTAAGTCAATCAATACTTTATACACTAACAAGCATTCGACTTCATAAAAACTATAAAAATATAAGCGATTCTATGACAATCATTGTCCTGCTATAAAAACTCTATTACATGGCCTTTTATCTAATGATCTACCTACAAAGGGTATTCAAAAGGCTTTACACATTAAAATCCAAGCTAAGGACTGAATTAGAAAACATATCCTCACAATCCTTCAAAGTACTTTCCATCTACACACACAGTTGTAGAAAGTGCAACCACTTGTCAAAAGTACTGTGATATTTGGACTGATATATTGTCAACAGAGCTGAATTTATAGCTTCAGCAAGGTCCTTCCCTCAATTAAATTTTTTTTTCAATAATGCAAGATTTCACACGAGAAAACAACTAGAAAGTTCAGGGCGCATGATGGCTGGTCAAGCAACTTGATTTTGGTGACTTCCAGTTTCCTCAAATTTGCAGCTGTTCTGTGAAGAAACGTACTGTCGTGCAAAAGCAACAGACTTGAAATTCGTGTCTTTGGACGCCGCCGCCTCAGTTCTTCAAATAAAAGATTCAAAATATAAGTGTCATAGTGTTCCCCATTCATTTTCATTCCATCTGGCATTCAGACATATTTGAATAAAATAAACATCCGAGAACAAAAATATTGTAGAAGAAGAATTGGTCTTGGGTCATTCTCATTTACCCACAGTCAGTTCTGAGCTTTATTTGGGGAGGTATATAATAAAACCAACTTTCATCACCAGTGCATACATCTGTCATTTGGTGTAAACATGCTCAATAGTTTCCTTGCATATTCCTTTCTCTTATTCATTGGTTAGAAAATGTGAAAGCCATTTTGCACAGCTTTTCCGCAGCTTAAAATGTTCATGGAGAATAATATCGGGAACAGTAATATGTCGATTTTCCTCGACCAAGTTCCTCACTCTTTGAATTGTTCTCTCGTTCACAGCTTCCCGAGGTCGACAGAGCGAGATTTGTCTTTCAAAGTCCCTCAGCCAGAGCAGTCAAAGTCTTTAATTCGTGTCTATCTTGAAGGGAAATTGCAAAGTTACTTGCTTGATATTCGAGAATGCTAAATGTACCTCTTGAATACTGGACTGGAAGAGACAGAGAACATGTTTGTGGTTACGCACTGAGTGCGAGATGAGGGAGACATTGGGCTACCACGCTCCAGGGGCGGTGAGGCACGAATGTAGGTGTTTTAAACATTGTTTTTTATAGATAAATTACCCAAAATTACTCCTTCCACAAGAGCGGTGTTTTCAGAAATGAGCACCTCTAAGGGCCGACCTGCACGCTCTTCGTCTTCAATGCTTTCTCGACCCATTCAAAAACGTTTGGTCCATTTTTTACGGTAGAATATGAGGAGTGTGCTTCCTTTTATACACCGTTCATTAGGAGTAACTCCTTCTTTTGTGAAGAAATTAATAACAAACAGCTCCATATTCTTTTTAGAACATGTCACAATCGTCAACACATAGCCTTCTTTATGCAACTATATCTGAACATCTGAACACAGCGGAGCGGAAGTACAGCTGCAATTATTTATTTAACAGATGGCACCAGATAAGGGTTTCGTGAAGGCGATAATCCTTATCGGTGAGGCCGGAAACTTATGGATCTACCCTAGTAACGGTGAAAATTAGTAGATGTGACACTGGTCATTATATAAGAGTGTTTTATATAAATAACTCAATTCATAAACATTACTAAAGTATTACTTTTGTCATTTGACTGCTTACATTTAAGTTTTTTAATAAAACCCACACTGTTTATTTGTACCATTGCAGGAAATATGCCATCTTTTTTGGAATTTACTCCTTGCCCATTGAGCATTTTTGAAACCCACTACTGTAAGTGACATAACTGCAATAATCTGAATTATTGCGAAAAGTTTTGGAACCACAGAATAAATGTGATTTTGTTTTGTTTATATCTTCAAGTGTCTTTTATTTCATTTTAGTAATTTTTTCTTGTGGTTTTCACAAACATTTACGCAGCACACTTTATAGTTTGAACACATTTAATTGGAATTTTGTGTACTAATTCGTTGTGTCATAGTCTAAAATGAGTAAGTAAAACAGGTTGCTAATTAAATACACTACACAGCCCCCTCAAAAATGTGTATGATGTTTCAGCAAAACAAGTAATGCGACTTATGGCATGCGCTAAATGTTTTTTTGGAATTTTTTGGAATCCATGCCAAATTCTCTTGTTGTTGATTGCGCATTGAGTTTAATTAAGAATCATGCTTTGGTCCGGAAGGTAGTTTCATTTCGGAAGAAATTTATGACAAATATACCTCCATTATAATAAGTAAATATTGTAACATACATTTGCTGATTTGGTTTATTTATGGACGTTCTCAGCGTCCCATTCTCGGAGGCCTCTTTTTTTCAGCTTGAGGTTCTTTAACGTGCCGTAAACGTACGACACGGGACCCACGGCTTTACTTCCCTTCCGAAGGTAGCCAGACTTAGGATTTTTACGCCCGAGAAAATCCATCGCTTCTGGCAGGGATCGAACCCGCGATCTTGGGTTTAGGAGGCAAGTATGGTAACCACTACACCACCAGGATCGACACCTCTCGCTTCGTACACCTATTCCTACCTCTTTTTTTTTTTTTTTTTTTTTTTTAACTAACTACTACATGATATTAAAGGAGAATTTGGGAAGTGTGGGGATTAGAGGAATTTACTTGAGGTACCGCTTTAAGCACCCTCGTAAGTATGAGGGGTTTGCAAGCTTCCTGCCAGTGGCCGGGAGCGGTCTCATAGAGTTGGGTGCGGGAGGAAGTCATGGCCGAGGCCCTGACTACTCCCCCGGGGAAATGTGGTGTATTTGGGGGGTTTGAAAAGTTGCTGTCTTTAATCATTCATTTAATTATTGTTAGCTCTGACGAGCTTTTTGTTTTGTTTGGCGCTCTGACGAGCGTATGGTGGCAGCTTTATTTGCGCTGGTTTGTCCAAGATGCCGGAGTGGTTTCAAAGTGTGTGTTACGGTGCGTTTGTGTAAGTTGCTGTATGCTGGCTTGGTTTGCTTTGTGTGTTCTCTTCATGTCCAAGAGGTGGTTGGTGATTTGCGCAAAGTATTTGAAGCTGTATGTTCTCAGTTCTGTGAAGCCCTCTTCTAGGCGGTCTAGGCGTGCAGAGAGTAGTTGTAGAGATGTCAGTTTTTCCTGTAGCTCGTTGTTGTGCCGTTGTGCAAGATCTGTGATGGTGGCTATGGCTGCAGGCATGGACTGTCGCAGGAATGTGTGCTGGTCGTCGAGGCGCTGAACCAGGGCGTCTCGACTCCTGCGCATCAGCCCTGCCTGTTCGTGGAGCTTCTCTGCCAGTGAGGATTCTGGGTAGTTTTGCTGGTTATTACTCTGAGTGATGGCTTCGTGTAAGGACGAGATGGCCGCTTCGAGTAGGCTGCTGCGAGTGGCAACAGCTTCCAGGGCTGTCGCCTGCTGTTGAACTAAGGTGGTCAGTTTAAGTATGAGGTTTTGAAGTGCCTTGATGTGATGAGTTGTCTCAAATGATGGAAGCTCAGATGGGTTCTCTGACTTGTGTGATGCTTCGGTGTCCATTAGTGTAGTCACTGTGCGCTTCTTTGAAGGTTTCTGTGTGTGTGGATTGGAAGATTGGCTGCCTATGACGTTGCTGTTTAGGTTGAATCCGTGTTGGAGTGGGCATGATGCTTGGCCGGTGAAGTGGTTTATCCCTCCACAGGAGGCACAAAACCTTCGCCGGCGTGTACCTCGAACCCGAAATATGACTTTATTGTCTATCCCTCATCACTGAACACCAACACGACGCTAAGTTCACAATATATCACGTAAATAACATAATAATGATACTGGAAAAGCATACACTTTTAAGTCTAAAGTTGTATTATTATTAACTAGTGTGTATATCTTCAGTTAGCGTTACTTGAGTTTTTACTACATTCTCTGCTCTAACCTTCACAAATTCAACTTGCTGAGGAAATCACTTAGTTCACGCAACTCCTGCATGACGGACTGCTTACTGTTGCAACAGACATGATCTTTATTCATTTCTACTAATTCATTCTGGTACTGGAAGTCACAAAGTTGGCAACATGGTTTATATTTACTTAAACACACCATAGCTGTAGGCACGACAGATGCAGATCGTCAGTTGTTTGTCACATTTGTCGAATTCCACCCGGACCGTCCTCCCTGATTGGGGTTTTTTCCAGTTTTTCCTTATTCCTCATAACTGCCAAATGTCGGGGAGATACCCTAAACTTGGGGAGCTTGTCATAAACCGGTAGCCATAGCAACACATCAAACGATCTCATTGGCTCTCTTGGCCCTGTCACACCCCGCGGCGTACGGTGTTGTCACTAAAGTCAAACGAAGTTCTTAATTTCGTTCAGAAGTGACAGACATGTCGTTTTAATGTGGTGTTTGTTCACATGAACACATTTCTACCCAACTTTATTTTGCGTGTCATTTCCTAGAATCTGCAGCTCCCTACGCACGCAGTATACATATTTAATTTTTTTGTTTGTGTATGTATTTTTTTTTTTTTTCGTTTGTGGAAAAGAAGACTCCCATGGGCTTAACTCTTGTCATTTAAATAAATATATATTCCAATTGCATAAGGATGTTTTGCTTAAGAAACCATACTTTTTGTTTTATTTTTTATTTTCAATTTGTGTTCACAGGTTTTATTCAATAACTTAGTTTTATTTGCGTATAATGACCTTTTTCTTTGGTATCATGTTTATACAAGACAGATTTAAAACAGTGTTCCAAATCGATGTTGAGTTTCAATTTGTATATTGCATCGTATATACGAGAGAAGCACTGGTGACCTCAAGTTATGCCTATTGATTAAATATACTGGTTATAAAATACACACCAACAAGTAGTTACATTAATTCAACATACGAGAGGCCCGCCACTGCACGGTAGTCTTGCCTAACCGCACATTATTCAATATTAATCTCGCAAAGTGTAGAACCTCATGCATCGTAACTCGGAGATCTATTCATGAAACAATAAAGTCATTACGTTTGCACACTGCTTACACAATTGCTTCTGCCTCTGCTGTGCTAACAAAACAATGACGGAGTAGAGAGAAAGTTGTGACTGGACGCTATAGTGGTAATAATGGTTCAGAACAGAAGATAAATTGGTCCATTTCAAAGAGAAACTGTGGCTCTGCTTCCAACTTGATAAATACTACTCAAGTCGAGTTATATCCTTCCGCAATAGGTCCTCGACCTGGTGCTACTCCGGTAGAATATACTTACACTTTTTATTACGTCTGTAGATTTATACAACTTACTGGGTTGCAGGACCTAATTTGAAATCAACATTAATTAAATTTTTAATTTGTAAAATGAGCCCATTCTTCCATAGAACATGGAGTACACTGTAATTCAAAGTAAGAAGAATGTATTTTCAACTGACAATAAATATAGAGGTATTCATATGGAAACGGCTCACCGCGCTAGAACTCAAGGCGCACAGAGTTGGTCACTTGGTGTTTCTAACGATATTGTCATCTTTGGGGAAGCATTTTCGTTGCTTGTTTAGTGCTGTGGAATTACAGTTAGCGGTATGTGTGTTGTTCATCAGCAATGGAGATGAGAAAAGAACAGCAGTAAAGTGTGGTTTGTATTTTGGCTGCTGAGGATATTGGAAGACGAGAGACTTATCATTGCATATTTGTTGTGTGACATGTGGCAGCGATATAGAAGTGGTTATTACTTCATTCAGTCGACAATGGCGGGGTAATGAGCTACCTACAAATTCAGTAGGCCAATGCTAGGAAGGCTGTTGTACCTGTAAAAACTGGGGAGGTAATCTGCAGGTGTAAACAGCATCCATCCTTCCTTCCAGGAATTGTGATGATTGGATGCAGATGTTCCGCAACTGTCCCCACGAGAAATCGGGATTATAAAAGGATCCCTCCCCATTACCAGAAGATGTTGTGGTGTACAATCTTTTCACAGAGGTCTGCGCATCCTGTAAGTTTTTGCATTAGGGCGACACCTAGCAGCTATTTCGACCCGCCGTTCGGCTGCAGACGTTTGCGACGCCCAGACGCGCTAAGTTGCCTTAGCTACCAGATTCTTACTGGTGGAGAGGCCTCATCTAGCTAGACCTACTCGTGTTATAGAGGTGAGTCACCCCACCATTAAGGTAGCCACCACCCTCCCCACGAACGACAGCGATGGTAGTTGTTGATTTGGTTTATATATGGATGCCCTTTAACGTCTCAGGTCATAAGCGCTCCATTCAATTCAGTGCCGGAAACGGCTAATAAAATTTACGCACATGTCTCTTCTTTCAGGCTTGAGGTTCTATTAAGTACCATAAATGTACATCACCATGCCTTTACTTCGCTTCTGAAGGAAGCCACACATAGAATTTAAACGCTGTAGCTGGGATTGAACCCGCGATCTTGGGTCTAAGAGGCAAGTATAATTATTCTAGAATACCAGGAACGATGGGGGGGATCTATCCCCTTCTATGCACGACAGGTATGCAACAGTAAATTTCTCATCAACAGTCGGAATAGAAACCACGCCTTACTGCTGTTCTTTTCTCACCTCCATTGCTGATATTGGACAAATACATATACCGCTAACTTTACTTCCAGTGCACTAAACAAACAATGAAAGTGCTGTCTACTTCCCCAAAGATGACGATATCGCTAGAAACACCATTGTTTGCGCCTTGAGTTCTAGCGTGGTGGCCCGTTTTCATATGAATACCTCTATATTTATTGTCAGTTGAAAATATATTCTTCTTAATTTGAATCACTCTACTCTAGGCTACTCCCCAAAGGTAAGGGCTCGAGGTTCGGGCTCGATGCATGGTGCTTGGAGCGTGCATGTCTTGTTTACGCTTCTGGAGTGGCATAAGATTCCGAGAATCCTGGTGCCATTGCACTGGTGGATGGCCTTACTCCGAAAAATCAACAGATGATAGTGTAAAAAGTAATGTTTTGTTGAGAATAAGTGTTATTATCAAAAACCACCTATACTGCGGAAAATGTTGCGTGCAGTTTCCTCCATTACTGTATCTCTGCAGCGGTACCATGAAGAAGAGTGTTGATAGTTGTATTCTCACCGGGAACAAAATGTACTGCTACCATTTTCAGCGCAAAAGCAAACGGCCAAGCCAACAGCGGAAACAAGTGTATTTTCCCTTCCGAAAATGTCCAGAGCCATATACACAAGTTCCGGAAAATTCTTTGACTGCGAGAGCCTGAGACCTCAAACGATGAGAAATCTGAGGCGCACCATAAAGTAGAAACGCCCTGGAATGTTATCGAATAATATTAACCTTCTCCTTGATAACGCCTGCCCCCACACCTCCCGACTTGTAATCAATACGTTTCAGGGACTTGGCTGCCAACACGGACCTTTACCCATGCGATTTGACGATTGATAAGAGATATTCGTGGATATCAGTTTGAAATGACTGGCAAGGTTGTGTAGACATCAGCAGCCTAAAAGCTTTAACAGTAACGTGTCTTGTCTCCCAACGGGATGAATGCATTAACAGTTATGGAGATTACTTTTAAGGTAATAAATGAGCGACGACACTTTTTAATGCCCGCCTGTTTATATTTAACTGCCCTCCATGTTAATTTATTTGATAGTTAATAAGGTGGGAGGGGGAGAGTCCCTAAATACTGAGACATTTAGGATTTATTGTATCACCTCAGAGACTTTTGTTTGTTTGTTTGTTTTTAATAGAATTTAACGCCCGCTTTAACTACAGAGGCACCACAGGCGATGGACACTGATGATACATGAGATGAAATGACATATTGGAAAAGGATTTATTTTTTTAAGGAAGGAAACGTTCCAGGACTAAGATTAGGGTACCTCCCCGGTATTTACCATTTATGAAGACTGGGGAAAACCTGGGGGAAAAAAAAAAACTTAGAGTGGACAGTCCTGGTGGAATTCGAACCAGACTCCCCGCTTACGACTCCGCGCCTTAACGACCTCGACTACGTGGCAGTTAACCTCAGAGCTGAATTAATTATTTTTAATAGAGTTTAACGCCCTTTTTAACTACTTTATAATGTTATTGGACGATCTTCTGTCACAATGACAGCAGTGGTGTTCATGTTTTCTTCCGTTAATACACAAATGGAGTGGCGGAACAGCCTTTCCCCTCTGTAACATTTTAATCATCTTGGAGCTGTGCTATAAGGAAGAACAAACTCCCCATAGACTTTTGTATTGCATAGGTCTCAGCTTAAAATATGCTGAGACGTAAACAGAACTTCAGAGCAGCATATTGTTCATCACTTGTCACTTCCATTTTAATATAGGCGGAGCTGAACATGTCTCAACTTGCACAACTCTTGCAGGAGGAAACCAAAAGGTAACCAAATATAGCAGAATTAAATTTTAGCGCAAGAAATGATGACTGTAAAATATAATCATTCTTTATTGAACAGTTCCCATATAATTTTTATTCAAGTGCCCTCTAGCAATAAATGAAATGGTTAAATGGATGTCTCGACATCATTTATTATCACAACGTTATTTCCGTTCATTTGCTATTCTGTGCAGCTACTGAATAGCTGTTACAATTAAAAAGTAGGTAAAACTGTTTTATTTTGTGGAATCAACGTATGAATAACTTGTCTATTATTTTAATCACTCTTAAAGTTTCCTCTATAGAGAAGTTAGCTGATGTGCATAGATTCTGAAAATGCTACAGAAGCAGAAAGATAACGTTAAAGATTATTTGGTAGTGTTATAAACCATAGTGGCGCTAAAGGTCTAAATATGTAGATTATTCACTATATTATATGGAAAGTACTTATTTATTTCTTTGCCTGTTGGCCTCTTTATTCCAACCACATCTCCACACCAGGAGAAAATTAATATTGAGTGAATATTTAACAAAAACTCAAATTGTCTATTCAGGAAACCTACTGCTAGTTATGAAAAATGTCTTAATTCTCTGAAATGAGTAATAATTTTCAAGCTCTTCGTAAGTGAATTGTATTATATTAAATACACCATCTAAGTTATCATGATGCAGTCTGCAGAACAAATTCAAGATACAATTTCCTTGTTTGGATGTGTGTACTTGTTTCAAAATTTAACAAATTAAGTGTTAAGGTGGCTTTATTTGGACAGATTATTTTACAAGACGGATAATACTGTAATATGAATAAATTAAAAATAAAAGAATAGTTTCTACAAATATAAATTTCCTTAGAATACTATAATGAGATTACAAATGGACAACATTAAAAAAAGCAAAAACTAGAGCACTTGTTGCATGTTCCGGACCGGTGTTCAAGCACATAGTAGTAACTGAGTGGGCTTTATGTTGGATAAATTCGGGATTTTCATTCCCCCCCACTTTTGTACTTCTTTTCAATTCGTATATCCTTTTATTCATTACAGTCTGTTTATACGATCGATAGGGCTGCAGGCCTACCATTCTCGCATGGTTTTAGCCGTTAATGAACATTTGGTCCAATCTAAAATCTACGAAAGAGGAGGGGAATTGCATTGAAACACTCGGCCTTCGGCCTAAGGCACATTATAGAGGGCGGTGCATTGCCCCAAACTCACAAGTTACTTTAGTGTTGCTCGGACTTTCTTGTGTGAGAAGAGGAACTCTCTAATACTATAGAGTTCCTTCATCTCATTCAGCTGACCGCTAGAGATGGCCGAGGTCGTTAAGGCTCGTACTCCTGAGCGGAAGTTCCGAGCTCGATTTCCACCAAGACCGAGACTTTTCCAGGTTTTCCTCAGTTCTAATAAAAGCAAGATGCTGAGAATGTACTCTAAAACTTAGGCTCGTAACGCTTTCTTTCTTTAAAGAAAAATATTCTTTTCCAGTTTATCATTTCATATCATGTATCATCAGCGTCCATTGAATGTCAGTAGGCGTTAGTTGGTTAGTTGGTTAGTTAAAAGTTGCATATGAGACGTGTTTGCGCTCGGTGGGTACCATGACCGGACAAAACAATGTTCATGTGCATTTTGCATACAGTTGAAGATGATGTTACAGTAATATGCGGGGTTTCTTTCAAAGGAACTACTAATGAAAGATGGCTACATCATTTCGTTCATGAGGGCAAACGCAAGACTTAATGTGAATAAAAAGTAAATAAATAAATTTAAAAAGTGGTTGCTTTTGCTGCGGTCATTTAATTTTTCTATATTCAAGGAAATATTTACCAGCATATCATACCTGCACACACTATTACAACTGGACAATACTACAGAGATATTCCTGAAAACTATGCAGGACCGCCATGCACAATAGGCCACATTTCGTTACAACAAGCTTAATATCTCACAAAACTGAACACGAAGTGTGTTACCACCACGGGTGACCGAAGTCGTTAAAGCGTGAACTCGTAAGAGGGAGGTCTGAGGTTCGAATCCCAACAGAACAGTCCATATTCATTCCCGTGACTTTTTCCTTTTCCCCAAATTGAACAAATGCTTTTGTGGGAGGCATTTTCCATCATCAGAAGCAGTAGTGAAGGCTGCGGAGGCGATTTTGAAGAACTTGTCAAAAAATGGTTTCCAGCGTGTATTTGAAGACTGGCAGAAGCCTGCGACAGGTGCATTGCATCCAAGGGACTATTTTAGTCATCAAAATTGTGAGAATGAATAAAGGGATGTTGTTAGAAGCAATTATTCTTTGTTGGACAGTCCTCGATGTTCTCTCATTAATTGTTTTTGTCATAAAGTGATTTTAAAATATTTGTTATTGATTTTATACTTCCAATAAAAGTATTCAATCTTCAACTGGTCTATTTTGTGCAAATACATAATTCACTTTCAATCCTAGATATTCCGAATTTTACTTTTCTAATCACAAATAACTTCATATTTTATACGAAATGATGAAATAAAAACTATTAAATAGTGCATAAAATATCAAAGTGCTGTTTAAAACGTAAATATAAATTCTCTTCATATTTTTAGTAACTTTCTATTGACTTTCCCCCCATTGTGAGTTTAAAAGGGCATTGCAATTTGTTACTTCATAAGGCACTTTTAAACATAGTGTTTACTTTAACCCAGATTTAAAGAACAAACTTGACAACGCTGTGTTCACTTACACCGTCATGTTGTGTCTGTATCTACGCGCTCAATTGTTTCACTTCGATTCCAAAGACGGCCGTGACCCTGTATTTCACCGCAAGGACGCTCGCGTCACGGTCTCCTGGATGCTGAAACAAACCGCTCGCCGTAATAAATCGTCGTTTGTTAGGCGGTCATGGACTACAGGAAGAGAGTTTTTTTCTTTCTCTGTGACTTTCCTTTCTCTTTGTTTAGTGAACTCGTGCACTACATCAGGGGGCATTCTCTTTGCATTGTCGAAGTTCAGTTTCTCAGATGTATAGTTTTTGATTTAGCAAAAGCCCCACAGTTAGTGCAGGATTGGTGATTTTTCACTTGTGGAAAGAAAATACTTTAATAAAATTAATGTTAAATAGTTTCAGAGCTGGGGAAATATTCCTTTCTTCTTCCACAAGGTATAGGCCTGTCGACCTGTTCCATATGTTTTGGTTAAACATATCACTTCATCTAGTTCTTGGTGTTTTGAAATGTATGCATTATTACCATTTGAAATTTCATACTGCGGTGGCTGGAAGTGAATTGCTGAAACTAAAAATATAATCAACATTGCCTTTAAAGCTGATCAAAATTTATGGTTTTGTTTAAATTAAGTTTTAATAAGCAATTATTCAAACTGGCAGATTTTAAAATGAAAATTGTAAACTAAACATGTTATGTTTGCAAAATTCCTGTTTCTTCACTTTTACTTTTTTTTTTAAGTGTTTAACGCACGTTTTTACTATTGAGGGACCACAGGCGGTCAACCAGGCGTAAATGTGTGGAGTGCAATATCGGCTCTGCTTCAAGAGGTTACGCCAGGAATCATCATGCATTTGGACAACTTTGATCAACTCTAATTCCAGCACGATGGAGCTACTGCGCACTATGTTACAGTTGTTCAGACGTACATTGATAACGTTTTCAATACAAGAGTGCTTGGACGTGGTACAACAATTAAAAATTCCCATCACGATCCCTGATCTGACACTAATGCATTTCTTTCTTTGGGGTATGGTTGAAGACGACGAAGTGTATGGGAGGAAACCGCAAAATGTCGAAGAATTGACTGTTTACAATAAGGACGCCTTCCACGTCTGGTCAACAACATTCAATTGTGTTTGCGTGTGTGTCACGAAGTTCCAAGTAGACTCCAACGATGCATTGGTGCCGAAGGGAAACGGTTTGAATATAAAAATAGGAGTAATCTTTTGCTAACTGAAATTTAGTAGGTGTGTAGTTAGTGTTGCGTCACCCTGTATAAATGGACTAAGAAAGAACATCAGATAAGTTTCAAAAACTTTCCCGGTCAAAAACTGGTTAAAATTTTTATAAAAATATAAGATAGCACCCTGGCCAAGAATCTACTGAGGCAAAGTTATTGTAATTTTTTTGAATGGTGTTTAACGCCCGATTTACACTACTATGACAGCAGAGGCGGTGAACGGCAGTGATACATGAAATGAAATGATAAATTGGGAAAGGCGTTTTTTTTAAGGAAGGAAACATCCCCGGCATTTGCAAGTTATGAGGACTGATGAAAACCTGGAGAAAACCTCAGTCAGGGAGGGCGGTCCTGTTGGGAATCGAACCCTAGACCTCCCGCCCACGAGTCCGCGCCTTAGTGACCTCGGCCACTCGAGGTGGTAAGTACACAAAGAACATCTGTAATAGGATTCAGTCCTTTAGGAGATACAATTCCTAAGCTTATAGGAAAGATTCTAGAGCTCACTAAACCCTTAGATGTGAAATTATCAAGTTAAGATAAAGGAGATGCCAAAGGACCTCGTGGCTTGTATATTTACATGCGGCAATATAATAAATTCATAAATTAAACCTCGCAATTTCCATTAATCCCTATAAATTTCAATTACTGGAAGATTTTAGTACAATTAAGTCCATAATTACTTTCTTGCAGGCTGTTCAATGTACCAAATCGCTATTAAATATTTATGAGTTGCTCCAAATGCTCTAAAAAGTAGGTATATACGATTAGAAGAACAAATTAACTGTCCAACACTGCATAATGTTAACTAAAAGAGAATGTATATTTTTAAATGTTGGGTTTTTATTTCTGGTATTATTTAAAACTTTTGCAAAACAGTCATCAGAAATGTGAAATGCATGTTATCCTCTATATTGTGTCTTAAGTAGGTAATAAGAGAAGAAAGCGTTTCCATAGAGACAGGCCAGAGTTTTGAATGACGGTATAAATAGCATGTGCATTAATTGAGGTTAAAAAGTAGAATATTTTTGACGAAGAAAGTGGAAAAGGAAAAGCTTACTAGGAATGATACTCCAGCAGCTCAAGTAGTTGAGCGATGACGTAAAGTACTTGAGCTGGTGAAAGTGAGGAGGGTGAATCATTTTGTTCGTAGAGGTCACACTTCGAGGGTGTCATACACTTTCACAAAGCGTTGCATAACAGCAGACTAGACCAGGCCTCAGTCGATGGGCGGTGGATGATCCGTTACGCTTTTGGAAAGACCCCCTCGGGGGCATCAGGGCAGCTCACTAGCTCAAACTTGAGAACATGCTCTTGTCTGTGGGTAGAGCATCGGGCGCACTAGGGGTTACCAATAGCGAAGCGATTACGGGCTCATTCAAAATGTCAAGTAAATACGAAATTTACCTGAACACTTCTTAGCGAAAATAATTTCCTTCCCGAAGTTTATGCACATAATGTTAAACTTGCTATGTTATTTTTCGATGTACTAGGGAGCTAGAGCGGGACTGTACGGCGGATGGTTAAACTCCTTGAAATGACATTTTATCACGTGGCATGTAATTATCATGAAGTTCAACGGCCTGCTGACATTTTCCGCATTCTGTTGACTATTTCCATGCAAGGTCTTAATTGTGTATGCACACATTTCTTCAGCAATGGTCGACTTATTTGATATAGCAAGTCTTATCATAAATGCTGTTAGAAAGGTTTAGTTAAGTAATTGCAACACATTTTAGTATTTTTTCATCTGCTTTGAAGCAGTATTTATGCCATGTCCTGTTATAACAATAATTATATGTATTTTAATTAATATTTTAATATTACGTATTTGTTCTAGTGTGTAGCAACAGGATAGTAAGTTTTTATATGATACCTTTGTTGAACACTCAATAGCACCTTGCTATCATAAAACAAACCAACCATACAATACACAAACCATTAAAAGGCTCATTACTTACCAAATTATAAAATGAGGTTTTGAAAATGCTGACATTTTTGGCATCTCTTTAGGCAATTATTCATCACACGCTATAGTTCATTTTGAGAAATCCGGACAATTTCCTGACGAATATTATCTTTGAGTTCTTGTATGGTGTGCGGATTCGTCTTGTGCACAGCGTCCTTTAATTTATACTAGAGGTAATAATCGCAGGCTGTTAAATCGGGGGACCAAACCAAATGAGACACAAATCCCTACTAGCAACTTTGTCTTGTGAAAACACATTGTGAATTGCTCCCATGGAATTATTCTTAGTGTGGGCAGTGGCAGAGTCCTGTAGAAAAAATGCAGGATCACGCTCCTTGAATGAAAAAAGAGGTTAGTGTGGTATTCACACAAGTAACAGAATCAGTTCTATGCTAAAAAAAAGATTGGTTATGATTCTTTCACCGTTGAGATAACACATATGAATCGTACATAAAGACACGCTGTGCCGTTGTAAACATACTAGGCATAATATACTTTATGTATACGGTCGAAGTAAGAAACAAACACCACACTATACACCCGGGAACAGCTGCGCTACCACTGCAATGTTAACAAGTAAGCAAGCAGGCTTATTACTCCCACCACTGTGCGGCAAACGCCGTGAGTTCGCTCATAGGAAAAACCGCGCTCTTCTTGTAAAAGCTTCACTGATCGTTCTGTAATTATATTGCATTTATTTACATAGTTATTAAAGTTAATTGTATTTAGAAAGGAGACTTTGTTCTGTAAATTCTAACACATTATCCAGTTTTATTTTACATTACTGCATAAAAATGATAATAAATAGCTTATCTAATTTTAAATTTTCTGTTACTTCAAAGAGATTTCTAACCTATCATGTAGCACATGACATAGTATGTAGTCTAAATCTTCTTTCCGGGCTTGGAAGCATTGGTCTGTTGGAGCTAAGGTGTCCAAACGTTTCATTCCCACCTGCGGAAGACATCTTCAGTGGCGCGGTCTGAGTCCTCTAGGTGAAGGTTCTGGCACGTCCGTAAATGAAACAAACAAACCAAACTTGCAAACTTCTGTAGAAACTGGGTGATCATTAGGTCAAGCTGCCCTTGATACTTCTGTAGGCGTTTTGTCAACCTAAAGGGAATTCTGATAATCTAAGGCGCTTCTAGTATTTATATCTAAACAGATGGCAACATTACCAGTTTTGTAGTCTGGATCGTCACCGAGTGATATTACATTTATGGCAGCCGCCAATTATGATCTTACATGATAAAGAGAAAACATTTGGAAAGGTTAAAAGCGAGACGTGATATGAAAGTTTGTTAAAACAGTGCTATAGGAAACAGAACGCGCTATTTTTTGTTGCAATGGTGCATGTAACCTGGCGCCAAGGCCCTGGCTCCTTGCCACACTTAACCAGGAAGACTTCTCCAATATCTCATCTACTGGTTTATAGGAACGTTTTCTCCAGAAATTTCTATTTCGTTGATATGCAGAGAAAAAAACTGGGTAGTAGTTATTATGCAATAGATAAGCACTAACACACTACTAGCACTTTTGTAAACTTTCTTATGTTTTGTTCATTTTAGCTTGTAAATTTCAGTTATGCCAGTACCCGCAAGTAGTTTAACTGGCAATGAACCCAGTAAGGAAGATTTCGTGTGTAAGCAATAGGGATTGGGCATTTTCTACCATGGGCACAAAGCTGTCTTATCAATAACTATATGCAGCTGACCTCTCTTTCCCTCTCTCTCTCTCTAGTCGATCCTGGTGGTGTAGTGGTAACCATACTTGCCTCCTAACCCAAGATCGCGGTTTCGAACCGGCCAGAACCGATGGATATTTTCGGGTGTAACGTGTGGCTTCCTTCGGATGGGAAGTAAAGCCATGGGTCCCGTGTCGTATATTTACGGCACGATAAAGAACCTCAAGCCTGAAAGAGAGGCCTCTGAGCAAAATTTGTCGGCCGTTTCACGCCCTGAGTTGAATGGGACGCTGATGACCTGAGAGGTTAAAGAGCGCCCGTAAATAAACCAATTCAACAATCTCTCTCCTTTATATATATATATATATATATATATATATATATATATATATATACGGTGTTTAATTCCCGTTTTAGCTGCTGGGCACCGCATAAGTGGATATTGAGGTACATGAAATGAAGTAATAAACTGGGGAAGGATTTTTTATAGGAAGCGTTCCAGGCTTAAGTTTAAGGCATGTTCCCCTCATTGGTCATTTATAGGACCGAGGAAAACCTGGAAAAAACCTCAGTCAGGAAGGACGGTCCTGGTGGGTATCGAACCATTGACATACCGCTCGCGAGTCCGCCTTAACGACCTAGGCCATCCGTGACGGTGTAGTTGACCCTGAACTCTGCCTAGCATTCCCATATAAACAGCAAGTTTCTGTTACTCAATCACAAACTCAAACTCCCTCCTTCTAACCCCAAGCATATCTCAGTCTATGACTGAGTGGTCCCATCTGTAAAAATCAGACGACAACGAGAAAATTAGTGGAATGTTTTTAAATTTTTAATACATGTTTATTTTATTATCATGTCTAATGACGAATACTATTGAGAAGTGTGTAATATTTGATGCCAAATTCTGCCAAATTTTTCGCATTTTATTAAAACTGTCTTAATATAGAGAGATAACTTTCGAACTCCTGATAGTAGAAATATAAAATAAATTTATATTTAAAACTCATATATTGCCTAGCATAATGCTTTGTAAACATACTCATTAATTTCTAAGATTAGAAGAAAATGCTACATATAGGGTGTCCCATAATGAACCAAGATTTTATATTAATTATAAAATATAATTTAATTGAGAAGTGATAATATTATGAAGCACAGACATTGCCATTAACTATGAAACAAAAAATCAGGCAAATTTCTTGCACGGCTTCATAGGCTCACCTTCACGCTGTTGTCAACATTTTCAACGGCTTTAGAGCAAAAGTTCCGTGACACATACAATTTTTGCCTTGAGTTGAGGAATGGTTCATGAATTGTTCACATAAACACAAGATCAAAATTCGCTTATCGGAATGGTTAACTGTTGAGAACGGCGCCGAATCGGCTTCATTGCGCTCGTAGCAGCTCTCTGTCTGACCAGGGCAACATTCTCTACCCATAAATGAGAACGCTGACGTCTATCATGTATCTTCCAATTTCCTTTTCAGTTTCTACAATGCAGTGTTGACACGTAGGCGCATTTCATCTACCAAAAACTACACGGTATTTGAACGGGCTCTGCACTACATTCACCATGCTTAAAACCACTTTCAGCGTTGACCGTTCCTTATCGCTCATTTTAGCTGATAGCAAAACGAAAATGATGATCGTTTATCGCAATACAAACGGATGACAGTCTTAAATTTCAGGTCCTACAACCTAACAAACCGAGAGAATCGCTGAATTTAAAAATTGCTTTCATTATGGGACAGTTTATGTGTGCGTGCGTGTGTGTGTGTGTGTGTGCGTGTGTGTGTGAATACTTTCCCATTAAAGGCAACGAAAAAAAATTGAAAAATTGAAAAATATTAAGATAAATGGATACTTTTCAGAGGTAAACAAATGTAGAAAACAATTTCATAGCTAGAAGTAGACTCTTTATGCCTAACTTAACGTCAATAGGGTTATCTCTCAGGCAAACTCCCAAGTCAAATGTTGTACAGCTGGCTACTTGTTCGGCCGCGTCAAACCTACTTGGCTCAACCAGCAATACGTTATCTAAATATAATTAAACGAAAATGTTATGGGTTTTCCAGATAATAGAAGTTCAAAACCCACCAATTCTGAATATTTATTTTTGAAATTTTTCCCCACACTCGATATAATGTTGCATCCTATGGAACGAATTGTGAAGGCA
Source organism: Metallyticus violacea (assembly GCA_030762175.1). Classification (NCBI taxonomy): domain Eukaryota; kingdom Metazoa; phylum Arthropoda; class Insecta; order Mantodea; family Metallyticidae; genus Metallyticus; species Metallyticus violacea. Next base: position 22,825,670 of record CM060832.1, on the reverse strand, counting down.
GCCACACAATGCTTCTTTAAATTTGGCTCCTAGCTCCTCTTCGTCGAACGAACCAGTTTCTTAAGGACTCTCAAATTGACTCCTCAGTTTTCCCTTGGTGGTTGAAAACAGGAATAAGTAACAGGAAGTCAGATCTGAACGATGCTATTCACAGTGCTTTATTTATTTTTTCAAAACGATGTGCGCAGAGGCATTGTTGTAGTGAAGACAACGGAAGTTCGATCTTCATTCTATAAGTGTTATGAAGATCCTAGAGAGGCAAACTGGGGGGGGGGGGGGGTGGAATGGTTGAACATGGCCAAAAGTAACTGGCAACCATCTTCGACATCGCTTAACCTTCACTGCCGGATCGTCATTTGGGTGCATTCAGACAGCGGGTTGCCTTTTTGGTTCTGGGTCGTATCGGTAAACTCAGCTATGGTCACTGCGAAGATATAGCGGACATGTAGGGAGCTGTCATTGTTGAAACGAGGAATAAGTTCCACACTTGCTGTTCTTTTGTTCTTCTGTGAGGTTTGATGTATCCAACGACAGTAAAGCTTCCTCTAAATTTTCTTCACTATGGCTTCTATATATAGCTACGTTTTCATCTGTGACTACTGTTGCTGAACCTCCCGTATGCTCCTCTTTCAAGGATCTTCCTGGTCTAAACACAGCAAACATGTTACAGATTTTTGTGTGTGAAGGAACAGAGTTTGAAAATATTCTCTATAATTTTTTTCAGGCATTCTTGTTGACTCAGCCGTACTTACAACCTTAAAAATTCATCGTTCGAAAAAGCTCTCAATTTACCTCCATCTTAAAACATCAAACAGCGAGCGCACGACCACAATTACCATTTCACAGCGGCTGTAACAGGTAGCTTCCACTACTAATTAAGAAAAGTGCTTCCCATGCTGTAAATAAGAAATTATATCTCTCATACTTCCTTAATTTCAAAAATTAAATACCAGTCCTAAATTAAATACCTTTGGCATAAGTTATATACAACTGTAAACAAGCAAACACAGTAAAATAATCTCCGAGAACTTTGTGTACAACGATTTAATAGGTATATTATTTTAACGCAAATTTGTTTTTTAAAACAAATTGGCTTTTGGTTAAATATGATATTTTCTAGTGTAAGATCTTTATTGTAACTAAAAACCAGCACACTTTGGCATAATTTTAACTGTCTGCATATGGGCTATTGCCAGTGTTAGATTTATTTACCCTGGCAAGAGTTAAAGCCATTGGGCCTTCTCTTTTACTATACCAGGCGAAGTGCCAGCAAAAGTACAGAGTACAATATGCATAGTTACATAAAATACAGAAAATGTCAAATAAGACAGTGTTACAATTCCATTTGTTTTTCAATGTTATTTTTCTCGAGTACAAGGGGGCATGGGGGAGGGAGAGGAGGAGAAGAAGAAGAAGAAGAAGAAGAAGAAGAAGAAGAAGAATAAAAGCAGAGGGAAGAATAAAAGCAGAGGGAAGAATAAGAAGACACGAGAGACCAACTGTTGTGATTCCTAAAGGTGAGATGACAATTTAATCTATGTTAAAATTGCTTTATTGCCCGACAATTTCCGACTTCAGTAGGAAGGGAGTTCCAGATTCTGGAAACTGACACGCTGAATGAGGTTGAGCATAAATGACAGGGATAGACAGTAAAGGCATATTACGGGTTCCAGTTAGGAAGCGAGAGATACGGGGGATTTTGAAAGCGTAAGGGAATGGATGAGTCCTGCTTTCTTTTAGAGGTAGCCATGAGAGTCGATTGCGTAGGAGTGTCACATGATCAAATTGACGAATGTTGAAGACTAAACGAACACAGACATTATGAACGTGTTGTAATCTTCGATCTGTCCAGTATTCAGACTAGAGTACAAGACATCGCAATAATCAAAGTGAGGCATAACAAACACTTGAATGAGATTCTTTTTGAGACTGAGAGGTAGATCTTTTGTTTTAATGTGTGAATCAAAGAAAATATTTTATTGCCTGTGTGGGTTACCTGGCTGTGCTGTTCTAGGTCGGAGTCTATATAAACTTAAAGGTGTTTTTGCTATGCAGGTATACTTGAATCACATTTGTTGTTTATCATGATGGTCGGCGCATCTTTTGCTTTTATTTTAAGTAGTGTATGCCCTACGACTGTAGCCTGTGATTTAAGTGCATTCAGTTTTAGTGCAAATTTTATTGTTATTGTGCAAACAAAAGAAGAACGTCTATTTGGTTGCGAAATAATTAATGTACGTAACTTTCACTATAACACGAAAATTTTAAATTACTCCCATGTTGCTTGTAAACTTTGTTGTATATAATTATATTTCCCTACCAGTTTCTGGTCATTTCCCGCGTGTTCCCTGTATTTTACTTTCGCTTTTATTACACACAGTATATATAAAAAGCATAAAAGAAGAATGGTATGAATGAATTTTTATTTCTCACACACGTCAACATACAAAATATTTATAACAAAATAAACACACAAAATAAAATTAAGATTAAAATATAACAAATAGGATCAGTGCCTTTGGAAATTCCAGAAGGCATTAACTCCATGAAAATTCAAACCCAATCGCCAGTTCATCAGCAGCTACCTTCTGGAATATTCAGGGGACTAGAATCCGGTCCAACCAAAAGAAAAACATAATGCTATAAATAATTTATGCCCAAATTATTGTTATATCCAATTTACCGCCACGGGTGGCCGAGGTCATTAAGGCGCGAACTCGTGAGCGGGAAGTTTGAGGTTCCAATACCCCCAGGACCGTCCTCTCTGACTGAGGTTTTTTCCAGGTTTTCCTCAGTCTTTATAAATGGCAAATGCCGGGGAGGTACCCTAAAATTAGGCTTGGAACGTTTCCTTCCTTAAAAATCCTTTCCCAATTTATCATTTCATCTCATGTATCATCAGTGTCCGCCGCCTGTGGTGCCTCAGTAGTAAACACGGGCGATATATACTATTTAGAAAAAAATATCCAATTAACTGCAATTCCTATACTAATAATTCCCATATTTCTGAATTGCTCAGTTATAAACAGACAAAATATCTAAAAAAAAAAAAAGTATAAATTAACACTATCAGAATTAATCTAAAAATTTACCAGTACCAAAACTAACGTTTTCCCATACCTTAACCGCCTAGTTACATGTATGGCAACAACACCCAACATAAATTATTTTTTCGCCACTGTGTGTGCCCTCAAGCCCCTTTCCTTATACTTCTCCTCCACTTGTTCCTTACTTTTCCTAGGAATTCCCCTAACTTATTTATTTTCTATCCTAATTTCTGATAATATTTTTATTGCCACTATATCTTATTGTAGGCTGTCCCATTTTCTATCCCAGATACTATCTCCCATATTTACACATTTCACATTCAATTAGACAATGGAACATTCTATCCATTTTCCCACACATAATACATCCAACTTTAAAATATTACACTTGTGCGCATCCATACAGGCTCATTCTTACAAACTGATCCCAATTATCTCCCCACCCCCAATTTCTTTTGGCTACTTTATGTATATAAAAACGTTTATCTTTTACACTAGCCCAAATCTCCTGCTTCTCAAGAAAAATGGTAACTGCAGCGACTATAATAAGAAGAGAAAATCACATTGATATTGTGAAGAGCCATAATTATATAAAACAGTTCAATAACAGAATATTAAAAGGATCAATTTTGAAGACTGGTGATTTCAATGCTATGAAATCTGTTCAGAAATGAACCAAGCTTTTATATATTTTAACTTTGGGCTTAACCTACAAGTTATTGAGCTTTCAATTCCTGATATACCTTTCCCAAAGGCGTTTGAGCTTTTGAAGGTAGTACTGATAATGCATTTTTCGAAATTGAGGGAAGTTCTGCCTGCAAATTTGGTTTTTTTACTCTTCAGCTAAGTAGAATCTTCGTCCTTTCATCGTGGATTTCAGCTTTGAAATGAAAGTCCGCAGGTGCCATGTCAAGAGGGTATGGCGGGTGGGGATGAACAGTCGTCTTATTTTTCGCCCAAAAGTCACGAGCAATGCGCTGGTGAGTTATCGTATTGCAAGATTCATTAATTGTCTCTTTACAGTCCATGTCTCTTACTTCTCTCGTTTTCTCGGAGATGCTTGAGGACATCTTCTTTAACAACGACTCAAAGTTTGACTCTGTGGCAGAAATTCGTGATGAATATCGTCCTGAATTCCGAATAAAACTTTCAACAATACTTTGATTTTGACCTGACCTGACAAATTTTATTAGTTCTTGGTGATGGTTTTGCAATCCATTGTGATGATTGGACTTTTCGTCTCATCGTCGTAAACATATACCCATATTTCTGCTTACAAAAGCTGCATCCTCATTAAGGCGACCCAAGAGCTCTTGACAGATCTCTTTCTGTTCTTGTGTCAACAGCCGAGGAACAAACTTTACTGCAACATGATGCATATGAAGCTTTTCTGTCAGAATTTGTTGATATGATCATTCTACAGGAATGTTGCACTCTTCGGCAATTTCTCTAAAACAGTCAGGTGTCGATTTTCTTGGATGTAATTTATTCTGGTCGCAAGACCGTTTTCAGTTTACGTCGATGGGCATCTATGATACAGGTCATCGACTATGGACTCCAGACCTCTTTTACACCACATTTCATACCACTATCAGCACTGAGCCGACTTAAACAATTATCACAATAGGGGTTTGAGATTGCCAATAAATTCACGAACGTAGTGAGCTCAGACCTTGAGTGACATTTATTAGGACTATTTCACGAATAGAATAGCACTATAATTCCGCTAAACTTGGCTTACAAAAGTGTAAAGTAAATATATATTAGTATTAAGAATACTTGCCTTTTTTAAGTCATCCAGCAACAGACGAATGTCGATTGTAAGTAATGCCAATACAGAAGAACCTAATACATGTTTGAGACTATTTAATAGAACAAGAATAAAAGTAATAATTATTTGGAATTCGCCCACAGAATATTAACAATTGTATAAAATTTTATACTTACTTATGATCACCTACCTATACAGAAAGCGTGAGAATGAAACGGACGAAAATCGACTGTTACAATCGCTACCGTTAGATTTACTAATACCAACTGAGAAAAACAAAGCAGAGAAAACATTTTACCATTCTGAACAACGTGTTTGTTAAAATTTAAGATTGCTTAGGCAGATATTGTTACATAATTTACAAAATTGTTTCAGACTGTTTGGCTGAATACGCAAAAACAATTGCTTGAGTGAATACATATGAAGTTAATTACATATACAATTATTAAAAACACAGCTATCAAATTTGAATGAAGGGGTTGCTATTTCATTAGATACAAAGTGTATTTGGGAATTAGTAGATGAAAATGTGAAAACAGAATTCCGTACTCTTTTTTTTTTTTTTTTAGTATTACCGAATGATGTTCTTGATTAACCAGTGTGATACTCAGGCATTATAGTGAGGGTAGATAGTTGGCTACATGACTACAAAACAAGTAGGGTAGGGTAGATATGATAAAATTTTGCGATAATTTCATTGCGATATCAGGCTGTGGTTAATCAAGTTTCAAGTTCATCATGTCAATAATTGCAGAACACTCGCAACACTGTTGCAAAGAACGTAGTATGGAACTCGACTGAAATAAGAACACTGCGAGGCAAACGCCAGGCATCTCGCCACTGTCAGAGCTAATCAGACCTACCAACCGCTTTTTGACAGGATTTTGGTGCAGACTTTTGAAAGATCGAATAATTTTTTAACCGGCCTCATTTTAGCTTTTCATTACAGAAAATCCTATGCCTCAGTATTTGATCTATACATAATAACAAAACTATAATAGTCTGCAAAACATTACTATGTACATGTAAACAAATAATTACGGAAACTATTTCAACATTTAGAAACATTACCCTCAGGTTTGAAATTTGTTAAATATTTTCCAGAACGTTCATATTGTGAGAGAAGTTGAGTTAAACTGAAGCCTGATAATATAACGTTACCAAATAACATAGTCAAATGCCGCACATAATGGCAAAATAGAACAAAATACAATCTAAACTTGTAGGTTTTGAGCGATGTTCTGCTTTATTTATTAAAAACTTCAGTAATAGATTTTTAAGCACTGAATGTTGTTATTGTAGAAATACAAACTCAATTGTTTTGAACAACTTAGTGTGAAAAAACTTAAAGAATATTTTTATCCTAGTATATTAATCATTCTTTGAAAATAAGTTTTATTTGAACTATTATATTTCATATACCTGAATCATAGCATCAGTTTCAAAAGTTTGGCACTAATATTCTAAAATTTCCAAAATTAACTCCCTAAAAGCCTGAATTTTCGTAAGCGCACTCAAAACCTATATTTCTTATAGAGATCGTGCAAGGCTATCTCCTGGATTCTCTTATGTCACTAGGAATTCCATCTCGTATGAATTTCGTAATAATGCAACCGAAATTGGCTCACCACCAAAACCGATTTACCAACAGCCCCGCGGCATCGCTTTCCCTGGTTTAGAAACAAATAGACATTCTTGTCTTCCTGAGTTGTGTCTACATTGATCGTTATGATGATGAAACACTGGATTAAAATCCTCAAGACCAGACAACTTTCAGTCAAGCAATTTTCAATAAGCCAAAGCCCGGAAGTTCGGGTATTTATTTTGGTGAAAATAGGCAGGCAAAAAAGCACTTAAAATATTGAAAACAGGCAGTAAATATTTAAAATAGACATCTATAAAATTGAAAACAGAGAGTAATAACACTCATTATTAATGAAAATAGATATTTAAGATGCTTAATAATTACTTTATCACATACTTAAAGTACTTGAGCTTAATTTTCTTGTTTACAAGTAACAACAAATATCAACTGTCATAGTCAGCCGCTTGTCAGAGAGAACATTTTTCATCGTGGAAGAAAGAACGTTCTACTTCCAGTGAAGTGATTGGAGCATATTTAAAACAAGCTATTTCGGAAGAACTCATGCCAGTAACCGGATCACTTTAGGACATCATGGAAATGTTGATCAAAACAAAGTAAAATAGTTTTGAATAGTCCTGGCAAATGAGCAAAACATACGAAGTGGTTTCTGGTCGAGTTCATTTTCTTTTTATGCGTTTATAGGGGAATCAGGTTGGTATATCTGATACTTCCGTACTGAACACATTGTAGGGACGGTTTATTGTACAGCTGAACCGCTGTACCTCTCTAAACTTTCTCGCCAGCAATTGTTTGTTACATTTGTGCAGCTTAGAAGTTACCCTCACTACAAATTTTCTAGAATTGTCTGGCGCAGATCGATACAAGGTCATTCGCCAGGGCTATAAAAGCTACAGTACTTCCCTCATTCTCTATTTCCCGAGATAACCGTGCGTTCCTTTCTGCTATTTAAGGAGCGTAGATGAATTGGGTTGAGAAAAAGTTTTTTGACTGCTTGAAAAGAAATAAATGTATAATAAGATGCTCAATAGATATTTTTGTGATATGAACCCGTCATTTAATTTTATAAGATTTTTTACTTTGATATATTGGCATCTTTCATGTTCTTTCTAAAATGTGTAAACAATCGCAGAAAAAATCCATAACGATCCAAAACAGGTAAAAATTAAGGTTTTAGTTCTTAAAATAAGCAATACAGTCAAAATAAGCAAAATGGAAACTTTTTCTACTGACCCAAATGTCTGAAAACGGGTTGATTTCTATTTGACTGTTAAACATGTGCACCCACATAGAAAAGGCATGTTGCCTAACTTCAGGGCTCTGGTAATAACCTATATAGGTGCGTTTCATATGTTTGCAACCAAACCGTGTTTGATTAAAAACAGGTATAATTTTCAACGCAATTGCTAGATTAACATTTCAACCCCCCCCCCCCAAATCCGAAGCTTTGTCTGCAGAATGGTGTAATACGACGTCCTTTAACTCACATTTGTTCTTGAATCTCCGCCCACGAAATCCGTCTTGGTAAAAATCCTAAGTATGGCTTCCTTCAGAAGGGAAGTAAAGCCGTGAGTCCCGTGTCTACATTTACGTCACGAAAAAGAACCTCAAGCATGAAAAAAGAGGCATCTCAGCAGAACTTTTCAGCCGTTTCACGCCCTGAATTGAATGGGATGCTGATGACCCGAGATATTAAAGAGCATCCATAATTAAAACAAATCAACAAAATCCGCCCAGAAACGTTAGATTTACAATAGGTAATAGTCATTGGGAGAGCAAGATCCGGGTTGTACGGTGGCCTATCCAGCTTCTGGAAGCTACAGCAGCCTTGACATCAGCGGCTGTGGGGACTGATATGTTGTCACACCTGATTTCCTTGATGGCACTGCACAATTTATACAGCAGCTCAGAAAAATACTTCCCAGTCACCGATGTATATTTTTGTTTGAAGTCTATCATCATAATTCCTCTGCAGTCCCAACAAATTATCGCCATGATCGTGGACAGTGCGATCTTGATGTTTCTAGGTGACGCTTAACCCTTCTTTCACCCATTGATTCTATTTTTAAAAGAGGATCATTATAGAGAAGCTTAGTTTCGTCTGCTATGACGTTGGATTCCAGCACTGCCCTCTCGTTACGAGGACAGCAAGAAGTGTGACAAGGCAGTGCAGGTTTTCCTAGCTTTAGGATAGCAACATGGGCAAATCTTAGCACTCCCCACCACTGTGTGCTGTCAGCACTTCTGTGTAGTGTAATCTGGTGCTGCTACGACAGAGAGCAAGCGAGAGAATTTCCGCCCTATTATTTACTACGATGTTAAAGTCAGTTTAGGGGAGAGAGAATGTCTTGATTGATCGCATCGTACATTTTGGAGCCTTTATCCGTCGCTACACTCTATTTATCGATGTTTGTAGATTTTAGGAGAGCAATGCATTCCCTAGAAGATCAAGAGCGCGTTGGATGCCCCGCTACATTGGATTGGCAGCAGTGAAAACAATCTTAGAAGAAACACTTCATGTTAGGAAACTCTGCTGTCATTGGATTCTCTTCCACCTCAAAGATGAGCAAAAAATAAAGTATAGTGCCAGAAAATAGAAAAATTTGAGGAAGATCAAAAACATATTTAACAGCATAACAGATAACAGAAGCTGGATATACCTGTATGATGCAGAAACTATGTACAATCATCACTCTGGGTCTTCCCAGGAGAGGGTCTCCCAAGAAAAACGAGGCGAGCGAGAAGTGTTAGTAAGGAGACTGTTATTTCTTCTAACTAGTGGCCAACTTGTGACGGTTACACTTGAGGATCAAAAACTGTCACTGCCAGATGGTACACCACAAAATGCCTGCCCCAAGTCTTCAGTGTACTGAGAACAAAGCGTCCTAAGACTGTTCTGTGCGGAATCCTGTTCCATCACGAGGCTTCTGTCCATTCAGTTCATTGGAAACCTCAACTTCTGTAGAAGTCAGGAGTCAATTGTTTGACCCATCCCTTATACAGTCCAAATCTGGCACCGTTCAAATTTTTTTTATTTCTCAAAATAAAAGTATTTCAATCTCTTGAATCTGCAATTGTTGCATACAAAGAATGTATTTGCACCCTATTCAAAGTAGCATGGAGTTCAGAATGGCTTGAACGGTTGAGACGTTATATACAATGTAATGGAGAATACTTTGAAAAAAATGCAATGAATAGATTTCACTTTTTAAAAGTTTATTACTTTCATTCTTAAAGCTTTCACAGTAACCCTCGTACCACGGTAATGGTTCAACAACTTCCACGCGCACCTGCACTTGAAATGCTGAAAGGATTCCGGACACCTTTGTAACAAGGAAGTTGAAACAATCACTATCCTTAATCAGAGCAGGAACAAATTGCTTCATCAGGCCTAGCTTAATATGGAGTGGTGGAAGAAGAACATTAGAAGGAGAAACCAATGGTTCATATTTCATATTTTTTTCCTCCAGGAACTAAATTGCTCTTTTGTGGCCACAGTGCTCTGATTTAGTCCTACTGTTTCATTTACAAAGTGAACCATTTACTATCTTATTTAAATCTCTCAGAATATTGTTTTACTACCTGCTCAATGAACAAATAATAAAAATGTATATTTTCTGTGATACCGATTTCGGAACAACTGTAGGCCGATGAAACAAAACTAAGACTGCTTTAAGGAATACCATGAGGTAAGGAATCAGAAAATATGAACAGTTTTCATTGTGTAGACCAGCGTTATGAACTCACAACAGTGAATTACAGCCTTCTGTGTAATACCGGAAACTTATGGATTGCAATTTGTAAATATGACAAGGAAGCACGAAAGGACGAAATGAGATAAAAATAATTTGCCTGGAGAAAGTAAAAGAGGAAGACATATGAACGTTAAAAACACACAGCATAATTTAAGTAGTTAATCATATGTAGAGGCCACAAATTCCTGGCGTGTAGCGAAATGTCAGACATCTGCCGGAATTTGATTGCGCAGGACTTCTACTAGTCTAGCTGTAAACACTACAAACTTTTCAAAGGACTGTACAAGGTGTTTTGGCGATCAGATAACAGGTCGCTGCCAGAATCTTAATGCGGTTATTGGTTGCGCACACAATAGCACTTTGTTAAACACTTAGCCAAGGAGTGGGAAACCCATGTTGCTATGATTGCCCTCCATATGGTTGGAATGCCGCCACTAGGGACTTTTCAGATCCTTAAGAAGCTGAAAATCAGCAGAGTGTTTGTATATCGTATTTCTGTCGTCTTGGCAGTCAGCACACCAATGTTTAGAAATAATGTTCCGCTCTACGATTGTTTCAACCCTAAAAGCTCATTCCTCAGTTGCGTAAAGCATTTAAGTGTGTGCAGCTTGTGTACTTTTTTGTTTCGTTGATTTAGTGCATAACACGACAAAGAGTGCAAGAGTACGGTAATGGGTGAGATTACAGCAAGTTTTGAGGTTGTTTTTATAGTGTAATCTTTATTATTAATGTATCATAAACAAGAAAACATGCCTCCAATTGCTTCTAATTTGAAAAGAAAATATTACACGTTCGTTTCTAAGTGTGTACTATTTTATCACAAATGGGGTAAGCAATAAAGACGAAATCTACTCGCAAGAGCAGTACAGGGTTATTAGCAAATATACTGTAGCGCTATTGTTTGATATATTATCACAAAACTTTACAGGAACATATAAAATCTCAACAAGTTTTTTTCTGTGTCATATTGCAAATGCTTCATGTGGTTCTCCTATTGATTCTGCAGATATTAAGTTCTTCCCACACTTGACGCAACATGTTTCTACAAAATGTTCAAAGGCAGTGTTAATATGAGCTGGTAGGTTTGCTGATAAAGGAGGCACAAACACGGAATATTTGACATAGCCCCACATAAAAAATCGCATAGGTGAGGTCAGGGGAGCATGGAGGCCATGATAGGAGTTGCTGATCATCCCCTACCATGACCGATGCATCTTCTGTTTAAAAATTCGCGAACATTGTGGTGGAAGTAGGGCAGAGCATCATCCTGTTGGTGGAGAAAATCCACACTGTCAGTGTCCAGCACCAATTTTCCAGCGTGTCCAAATACACATGTCCTGTAATGGTCTCTTCGCAGAAGAAACAGGGACCATAAACTTTAAACTGAGAGACTGCACAGAACACATAAACTTTTGGCGAGGCTCTAACGTGCTGCACAATAGCGCGGGGATTTTCTGTGCTCCACGTTCGCACATCGTGTCTGTTCACTTTGTCACTGCTTCATCACTGAAGACAAGTCTCTCACCAAGCCCATCCTCTTCCATAAGTTGTTGCAGCCGTGCAGAAAACCCAAAGCGTCGCACTTTGTCATTGGGCGTCAGGGCTTGAAGCAATTGCAAGCGGTAAGGCTTCTGTTACAACCGTTTCCGTAAGATCTTCCAAACGGTCAGTTGTGCGATGTTCAGCTCTCTGCTTGCTGTTCGTCGACTTCTGTGGGCTGCGTGTAAAACTCGCCCGCATGCACTCAACAGTTTCTTCAGTCGCTGTTGGACGACCCGCTGATTTTTCCTTACAGAGCCAGGCTGAAGTTGTATGGAATTGGCAATTGGTGTATCTTTTTTAAACTTTACTATATCTAAGAGACGAAAAGTGCGTGTTATTATGCATGAAGTGTCTTTTCTACAAATTATCAGTAGCACGTTGGCAAAAAATTCAGACCTGTTGTTTGTTAAGATTTCTTTATATTAGGACCTGTAAAAAGAAACGAAAACAACGAAAGGGAATGCCAAGAAATAAAGAGAGACAATAAGAATAAAATATTTTAAAACTAAAGAGAAAGAAAGGAATTAGAAAAGATAATATGAAAGGAACCAGTAGAAACCTGCATCTACTCAGTAATGCTATATGGATGCCAGAAGTGACCGCCTACAGAAGATAAATGCACTACAAACAAGCCAAAGGAAATGCATGAATTAGGAATAGTAATATTGGACCAACTCTTCAACGAAGCTTTAGCCTAAATAACATCATAAACGACATCGCAGAAAGAGCCGCCAGACTGAACTGGAAATGTGAAGGCCACATAGCGAGGATGCAGGACGACAGGTGGACGTATAAGACCACCATGTGGGATACGCGCTTAGGCAAACGACACAGAGGCAGGCCAAGACAGAGAAGGGAATACTTCTACGCGTCATAGACAGGTCCAAAATGGTTCAGAGTAGCAAAAATCAGGAATGCATGGAAACTCATCAAACGTCTACTTCGCAACGAGTGTAACAAAGTGTAGTGTACAGGAAAGTTGTACACAACCCTAACACGAATTAGCTCATCTCATTAGTAAATAAGAGTTACCACCTTGTAGGAAGCCTTTGCCCTTTATATGGATATTCGGCTCGTTATAATAATAATATTATTGTTAACTATTATTATAAAGTAGAAGACATTGGCCTAGGGTTAGCGCTTTCTCCTCTGGATCCGCGTTCGCGGGTTAAAACCAGGCCGGGGTCAATAGATTGTTTTAGGGCATGAAAGTCTGCAGCACAATCCTCCGGAAGGGCTTTAATCCGTGGAACCCCATGATTTACGGCACATTAAAGAAGGTCATATCTTGGAAAAGTGGGTCTTGGAGTAAATTATCCACAATTTCACTCCCTTAGTTTTCCCTGTCTGAAGGCTTTGAAGGCGATGAGCTTAATACATATATCTCTGTCCTCAGCCGGGAAATTAGTGTGCTTAAATTTTCCTTTAAAATTGAAGCACATCCCTCATGTCCCGGACGAAACAAGGTAGAAGAAACCTAAAGATAATCTACGTATTTCTGAATAGTACAGAATTGTGTTCTAAATGAACGGGTTTGTTTGTTTGTCACTTGACTATATTTCTTTGTACCAGAACCTCTATTGGTTTACACTTAAATAATGCTCCTCAACTCTCTTTCGGTTAGCATACACACGGAACGGGGGGGGACAGGAAACACTTAATTTTTAAACATGTTTTAAAATAAAAATCTGCAAAGACATAAATATGAAAATAGAAATTTTGTAACAATTATTTAACAACATTTCATGATCCAAATAATGCATAAAGAGCATTTTAAGCATAAATTCTACCCTATTATTGATTTTAATGCAGTAAATTTTTAAAATATGGTCAAACATTACAATTAACATAACTTTTTAAAAATATTAGAAATTGACACTTTAAATGGTTCTCTAGCTATTTGAGTAAAATAACCACGGTCTCAGTATCGGGTGCTGCCACCTGTAGCTCTAACTACAGCTGTGATTCTGTCAGGCATGCTCCGGATAAGATCTGCATTCTCCTCTTGGGTTATCAGTTCCCATTCCGCTTGAAGTGCAGCCTGAAGATCTGCCAGTGAAACGGGGAATTGACCCTTAGCACGCCTCCCAAACATGTCCCTGGCATGTTATATCTGGTTCAGGTCTGGACTGCATGCTGGTCATACCCATACGTTCAATCCCAACCACATCCAGGAACTCAAAAACACGCCGAGCAATGTGTGGACAAGAGTTATCATGCATAAGGATAATTTTGTCACTTATAACGGATGCAAAAGGCACTACATGATCAACAAGAATCTCCTCGATGTACCGATGAGCTGTCAGTGACCCATTCTCGATGAACACAGTTCCGTTCTTGCTTCAATGCTGATTTCTGCCCAAGCAATACTGAACCTCCATTAACAGACGCCCTTGAAGAGAAAGTGCAGGGTGCATAACGTTCTCCTGTACTTCTCCATACTCTCTCCCTCCCATCTGGTGTCTTCAAACAGAATTCATCCGTGCTCCATTGCTCTATAGTCCAGTTTTGATGTGCGAGCAAACTGCATCCGAGAGATATGGTGTTCCTTGGTCAGCAATGGTCCTTTTGCGGTCTCCTGGGCTGTCAATTCACTTCATACACTCTCGTTCTAACTGTCCTTTAACTTACGTTAACATGCTACAAATTATTGCTGGCCTCACCGATGTTGCGTGCCGATCCCGAAGAACTTTCAGTAAAACAAAGTGATGGTCGCCATCAGAAGTGCTCCTCCTACAGCCCGAACAGGACCTCCTGATGTAAAAGTACTATCCTCTCTAAACCTCTGAATATTTCTGCATGCATTGTAATAAGAAGTGCCATTGACGCCAACAAATTAACGTAGATTTCCTCCATCCTCCACTAATGCCACAGTACTGGCTACATCTTCAGCTCTAAGAGCCATTTCAAAATGTTAAACCTGGCTTAAGACTGATAGTTAGGAGAGCCTGAAATCTTTAAATTATCATGTGGCACAACAATGTAGAGCAAAAAATTTTAAACATTAAAACACAGCTTTGCCCATTACGCGCAAAATTAACGGCGAGTTAGTTTGATTAAAAAAAAAAAAAGTTTCAAGGAATGGATTAAAACTTTTTAAATCTATTGATTAAGCATTAGGCATGTTGCGTTTCTGTAATGTCGCAAGTTTGGCCTTATACAAGACTTCAACCCAAGCTGCAGTAAAGTAAAAAAATACAGAATAGCTTGCTGTTTCGTTTTTCTGCCGCTGAGTGTATATTCGTAGCGTAGAAAACCTTACAGCTCTTCAGTTCTGGAAATAGCCCATTACGTAACAAAGAAAGGCAGGAAGGTGTGAACAGACCTGTCATTTCTCCAACATTTGCCACGTTTGAAAGGTATCAGCGAAATGACGGTTGCTATAGTTACTACATAAAGTGTGATGCATGAACTATCACCTTCCTTTCTTTCGATTAAGAACTTATCAGGTAAATGAGCAGTCAAACATTCCATCGTTGGGAGAATGTCGGTTTGGAACAATACATGACCTATTACTTGCAGAAATTTCAAGTTGATGTGATGTCACACTGGAGTGAAATGACGTGACGCTCTCTCACCTCTGTGGTCACTTTCCATCACGTGATGGTTCAACACTTAGGGCGAGAGAATAACTATAAAAACAATTGAACATCGTTAAGCAACACTTAAGAATCACTTAGCACTATCATCTCCAATGTCTTGTACACACAAAAGTAAGAAAATTACTCACGATTTTCCTTTTGTTTGCTGGATAATGAATGGAGAAGAGTGCTTAGCAGCAAATACACTGTCTCTAGTCTCAATCTGATGAATTACCTTCTAGAAGTTCTAAAATCATCCCTCTAGTTAAGCATAACATTTGGAGAAAATCTGCAAACTTAATTTGCATCGCAAAAAAGGAGGGCAGAATAACAAAAGATTCACAGATATGTGCCAATATGAGTGTGCCTTTTTCTTTTAAGAGACACATAAAAAACAGGAATATTTAGTTTAGTTAGTCTGTTATGAAATATTTGTTTGCTTAAGGGGCTCTTAAAAATTAACTAAGTGCCAACATTTTTTAATAAAAGCTAAAAATTGTCAACTCTTTTGATTTTGAAAGGCTTTTTATGCGAAAAAATTATTATTTCATAGTCACTATCAAAAGCATAGCTGTGCATAACGGATCAATCAGCCTGATGGCAGACGCGGCAGCGGAGGATACTTCGGCCAATAAGCCATCGCTCAAGGTGAGCCGGATGAGTCAGAGCGGACAAGTTTTACCGAACTGCTATGTTGGCCTTGCCACTCGGTGCCGTTTGAACAGTGAAAGAAACAACACTTATCAAATCTTAAAGAAGCGTCTGCCGAGAATACTAAAAGGCAAATTATTGTATTTCCAACGTGTGCTTATAATTCTTACGAAATGCGGCACAAAAGCTATCTAAAACATGTTTCCGGCTACCCCATTATTTCACTTGGACAAGCTTATTTAAGTCAAATGTGTTGCATAGTACAGCATGAGGTTCAAAATTGAATAAAGAACAGTGATTAAATTTTAACTAAAGGACTTTCATCCAGTGATATTAAACAAAGCCATGACGATATGAATGAAGAAGCCTTTTTTTGGGGGAGGGGTATATTTATGGACGCTCTTTAACATCTCAGGTCATCAGTGTCCCATTCAACTCAGGGCGTGAAACGGCCGACAAATTTTGCTCAGAGGTCTCTTCTTTCAGGTTTGAAGTTCTTTATCATGCTGTAAATGTACGACACGGGACCCACGGCTTTACTTCCCTTCCGAAGGAAGCCATACTTAGGATTTTTACCCCCGAAAAAATCCTTCGGTCCTGATAGGGAATGAACCCGCGATCTGGTTTTTGGAGGCAAGCATGGTTACCACTACACTATCAGGACCGACAAAAATAGAGAAGCTGCCCCCTGCACATTTCATGCTAATAATTTGGGCGCAATGAAGACGGAATTGGTTGTAAAATTAGAGTAATCAAGCACTGGTTGCACATAATAAAACGAAATCGCACAACTTTTAGGGTCTTGTACTACCCCAGATTAGTAAATGGGATCAAAGAGCAAAAATTATAAGAAATTTATAGAGCATTATAAGGAATGGGTATGGGAGAAAGTATAAAAAAATGTAATGTTTGGCGGAACGTACAAAGAAGGCTAAGGAAATTAACCAACATGATAAAGATACAGAATGCAGAGAGTAAACATCACTTAGTTTGGGTAACGAACTCAAAATCAGCACGGGCAGAGTAATGCATATATATTCCTTGAGTTCTCAAAATAGATCGGCTCTAGGGATGTGGGACAGAGAATTGCAGAAACAAAGAAAACTGGTAGCACATTCTAAACGACTGCCCATGTACAAAACAGTGAGGATTGACTGCGCTTGGAGCTAAGATTCTTAAGTCGAATAAGGGATAGGTTAGCATATTGGGATCTGTTTCCATAGGAAAACAACTAACTAAAGTTTGGTTCTGTTCTATACAAAGTGCGCTGAATCAGCACTCTGTTGGAGTAAGACGGTCTTTGAGTCTGATAATATTTGCGCGTTTGCACGAGCGAACAATATACTGGGTGTCCAGGTATCTTGTAGACCAAAATAATATTTTTCTGATGCGTCCAATTAAATTGTAAAGTTATTTAACATCATGGGGGATTCAGTCCTGGTGGTGTAGTGTTTACCTCGAGGGTTCAAGCTATAAAAACAAACTCTTTAAGTCACTCTATTTTAATGGTGCCATTCGGTTCAATATACTTTTTAAAAGTTAATTTCCCTATTAAATACCTACTGTAGTACCCCTCTCTATAGTTTAGTTTAGTTCTCGGAGCATTCAGTGAGTTCGTGAAGCAGCCACAGAGACCTACGAACATTGAACTTGTCATATACAAATACCACAGTAGTTTTCAATCTGTATTTACAAATTTGTTTACATCTACATAAATAATTACAACAAAAATAAAAAGAACACTTAGAACAACTCAACCAACACCAAAAACAGACAAATCAATCATACAACTTTTATTAATACATATTTACATATACATTGATATGTTGTGCAGTATAATATTGTCACTCATATATTCCTTTACAGAATAATAAGCTTATGTTGAAATATATATGTTGTGCTTTATCAGCCTTCTGTTATGTAAATAAGTAGTCTAAAATAGTGAGTAGATATAATTTTTACACTGAAATTATGAAATAATTTTCAAATTAAACTGTTTATGTGGAGGTAGAGCTGTACCAACTTTTTATGTCACTGATTTGCTGAGTTTTATAAAAATGTAAATTTGCCTCGTTTTACCTACAAAAAACAAGTAAGTGTAAAAACTGCAGTTAAAAGGAACAGGTTTTTCTACGCGCAGTAAAGCGAAATAGCAAACATTGCGTAAAAGAAGCTGCTTCTGCTATGTAACAATGACAAGCAAAGTAGCTATTTCACAGAAAGCTGCTCAATATTTCCACATGTCAAAGTTCCATAAGCCACATCATATTGTAGGCGATTGAGTGAGCGGCAACGGACTCATGGGGCCGAGCGTTATGAGCCATTAAGGAAAATGACTGCTCTTCTAGGTGTGTGTGGGGCGGTGCTTTTTTGTTTCATGACACGCTTGATGTAAAGCCTTGAACTGCCAAACTTTGCTGCTCAGGGGGCCTTGCTCCGATGCTCATAAGTTATGTCTAATAAATGTCAGGTTGCAGCGGCATTAGCTTTGTTTAAACGAAATTACCTGACAAAGTTTCTGTTTCTCTCTTGCTCACTCTCTTCCTTCATCTGTCATTTATTTCTTCTTGATTATACACCAGTTGGACTACGTGAAACTATCCGAGGTTATCACATCTTACAAAATGAATACAATTTCGGAAGAAATAGAATATCTTCTGTTAAACAAAAAGAATTTAAATACCTGCAGCCCATTCAGTAACATCTCTATAACTTTGTGCTCAGTAGAGGGCGCAAACATGCGAAGAAAACTTTAACGAAATATGAAATTCACAACCCTAAAATGTTCCAAATAGAAAAAAAAAACCATTAACATTTTATTTTTAGCTAATTCCGAAGGAATGTAACTACTGCAATTGTACCCAGTAAACAATTTTTGAAAATGTTCTTCCACTCCCCATCGATTCTACCTACTAAGCAGCAAAAGTGACAATTCAGCATATAATCATCAATTAACAAACGATTCGTCGAGTTCGTTAACCTGCAAAATTGGACAATTGGAGGTGGAGTTAACCAAAAGCGAAACTTTTTTTTTTAAAGCTTCAACTCGCTCTAGTGTCCGCAATTTTTGTTTTTTCTCCACGAAACTCGGTATGTTCATTAAAATGAATTAATAAAAAAAATTAGTTTCTGAAAGTCAGGGCAATCAGGCCTTTAGGAGTGGGGATACACCTGAAGACCCAAATGGGGGTTACAGTGAACTTAAAAGATTGCTCTAGCGGCCGTAATTTTACTTTTTTAAAAGATGCTGCGTATATGCCATTAAAATAAAATAAAATAATTTCTGAAAATCAGTGAATCCAGATAATTGGCAATGGGGGTTAACCTGAAACATAAAATTAAAAAATCGCTCTAGTAGCACCAATATTTGCTTCTTAGTAATGAAACCCAGTGTACGCCATTTGAATCAAATAAAATTATTTTCTGAAGATAAGAAAAATTGAACCAATAGGAGTAGGGGTAGATCTGAAAGATGAAATTTAATAAGCGCTCTAGTGTTTCATTTTCCCTCTGTTGTCTCAAAATAAAAGGATAAATTAACTCAGCATATAAACTGTGTCTATAACGAATATATTATTATATATTATATATTATATATATATATATATAACAAAAGTATCGTCGTGAAGGTACCAACTGAGAAATGTTAATCCTATGTTTGAGAACTATATTTGATTATAAGAGCGTTCTGTAACAACCTTCGTAAATGTAAATTTTCTGTTATTTCACTCTATTTTAGTAAATGTGAAAATGATATCAAGGGCTTAGTTAATAAACATGTTACATTTAAAAATGTTTAAAAATACCCACACAGTATAGCTTTGTTAATCATTGTTTAAATCTTTTATTTAATTAATAGCATACCGGTAATTTTTGTGGTATAATCTCAATAACTATAATAAAATGTAAATAATAATAATAATAATAATAATAATAGTAATAATAAACCGTAAACAAGCGGTAGAAGTAAGCAGTAATGTATACAGTAGGAACGGAGTATTCAAATGACAATATTTCTTCAACCATCAAGCACTATGATCATGAAAAAATGTAATTGTTATTCTAAGACTAACTACTTTTATTTTCTAGTGTCAGTGGTTATTGTTCGATTTAAAAAAACACGCTTAATGCTAGATTTCTGTTCATTGCACGGGCTACATTTCAATTGCATCAATTGCACATGTCTTTACTGCAAGACTCGCGGTGATTATTCACCCGGTATGTACATATTTTTGTATTTATTTATTCTTTTCTTCTTCAATTACTTTCTCCGCTATCGCCCCCCACGGAAGAGAGCGCGCTGCTTACCAAAAGGAGGCAGTACAACAAAGTAATAAAAAGAAAGGCGATGATGGTATCTGGTTGACCCGGAGCATGTTGCGCCTGCCCTTTGCTAAGAAGTGAGAGGAAACGTTTCCGAATCCTTCCGGCAGACTTTCCATCTAGTGCGTGAGAAATCTTACGTATAGCATATGACAGTATTATGGCATTAGCCTCGAGCGTTGGTGGGAGGAGTTAAGAGCCGGGATTTTTAAATTATATACGGCCGGTTGCATAAAAATCGCTAATCCAAGTTCAGAAATGAACTTAGTTTAATTCCCTGTTCATGTTGTGTAATGCTTGTCGTATATCACGCGAAAGTGGTTTGTAGGTCCTGGTGGTGTAGTGATAACCATACTTGCATTCTAACCCAAGATCGAGGGTTCAAACCCGGCCAAGATCAATCGAGTTTTTCGGGCGGAAAATTCCTAAGTGTGGCTTCCTTCGGAAGAGAAATAAAGCCGTGGGTCCCGTGTCGTACATTTACGCACGAAAAAGAACCTCAAGCCTGAAAGAAGAGGCCTCTGAGCAAAATTTGTTGGCCGTATCACGCCCTGAATTGAAGGGGACGTTGATGACCTGAGATGTTAAATAGCGCCCATAAAAAAGAAATTTAAATTTAAAATTTTAATGTGTAGTTGCCTTTAAAAGAATTTCAGCTCAGTCAAATTATAAATATACGCCTACTCATTAAAACATATTTTAAGTAACTGATTACTACAAATCTAGCAGAATATTATTTTCTCATATTAAATGAAATGTGGAAATTCTGTTAGCCATTGCAGCATCAGATTTTACCCTTTTTATTTTGGCATATTATACTGCATAGCGTAATGTCCTACCACTTCAAGCTTTTCTGGTGATCTGGTGGTAACTATACTTGTCTCCTAAACCCAAGATCGCGGGTTCAGTCCTCGGCCAGAATCAATGGATTTTTTCCGGCGTAAAAATCTACTAGGCTTTCTTCGGAAGGGAAGTAAAGCTGTGGGTCCCTTGTAGTATATTTACGGCATGAAAAAGAACTTCTGAAAAAAGAGGCCTCTGAGCAAAATTTACAGGCCGTTTCACGCCCTGAATTGAATGGAACGCTCATGACCTGAGATGTTAAAGAGTGTTCATAAATAAAACGAATGAACAACGCTTCAAACTTCTCACAAATATGGAGAGAGAAAGAGGCTAACAGACATTCAAACTAACCGTTATACAACATTGTTGTTGAAATTCTGTTTGACGAAAATAAAATGTTCCGCTAATTGTTGCATTTCCTGGTAATGTTAGAATCGAATACAAACAGCAGAGATGAGATTTTTAAGAGCAGTAGCTGGATTTATACTATTAGACAAACAAAGAAATGAAGAACTTTGAAAACAGTTGAAAATGTGTAATTTATAATTTAAAAAATTAAAATAAAAATAATTGATCAGCATATATTGAAGAACGGATATGAAAACGTTTATTAAATAATAAATCTACAAGTAGGGAGACCAAGAACAACATGGATATGTTTAACTGAGGACGGAGCCACGTCAACTGGCCTACATCTTGTACAAGAAGAAGAAAACGCTTCACTCATTGTTGCGTTTCCTGGTAGTGTTAATACAAAAACCGCCACGGATAGCCGAGGCTGTTAAGACGCGAACTCGTGAGAGGGAGGTATGGCGTTGTATTCCCAACAGGACCGTCCTCCCTGACTGAGATTTTTTCCATATTTTCTTCAGTCCTCATAAATGGGAAATGCCGGGAAGGTACACTAAACTTAGGCCTGGAACGTTTCCTTGCTTTAAAAAAATCCTTTCCCAGTTTATCTACTCATTTCATGCATCATCGTGTCACCGCCTGTGATGCCTCAGTAGTAAAATCGGACGTTAAACACTATTGAGAGAAGAAGAAGAAGAAGAAGAAGAAGAAGAAGAAATTAATCCAAACTACTGACATTTAACATTGCTTACATGTATGGGCATGTGAATAAATAGGCAATAACAAAACTTTATATTGATTTGTTCATTTTAAGCAGAATATTAGCAAATTAGACTCTAACAGTCATTTTAGGGTATTTTAGGACACTATCAAACTATATGAATATTTTTCAAATTTCATGAAACATAAATATTAATAATTATTTTCTCCCTAAAGGAAAAAATAGGCATTTGACCTAAAATCCGATGTCTGATATAATACAGGAATAATTTCAAATGATCTTGCAAAGAAATACAAAACTCCTTCGACTTCGCAAATATCCTGCCGCCATTATATTGCTTTAAAATACTCAAGTCAACTATAGTTTCACCAGCAAATAAGGAGTAACTGTTTATAAAAATATTTTCCCCAAGGTTAGCCTTTAAACTTTTATTCACAATATTTTTGCAAAATTAATTCGTAAATACCACATAACACATGTTTTTCAGTATTATCCATTTCAAGTGGAAATAAGATTTTGCCGAAACGTGGAAATTCTCAAAACTTTGAACAGTTTTTAAAATACTTGATTTTGTGTTGTTTACAAGGTATGAGAATACAAGGCAGTGAATGACGCGGGGGACAAGCCTCCTATTGGCTACAGGAAGCTTCAGGCTAATGCTTCAGGTCGTATTGTTGTTCTCCATTACTGCTCTTTATTTTCTTTAGCATACGGAAGTACCATCTCAACTCCTAATGAAGCATTTTCAAACCAGACCCATGTTCTGCAACGTAACGAGTAATTCATTGATTAAAAGCCCTGGGCACAGCTGCCACCAATTCCGCTATTTTTGAAACGCCACGCCGTTACTGCAATTGAAAAAGTGAAAGTCGCATCATGCACGTTTTGATTCTGGATTCATTACACGAGTCCATTGTGGTCTTCCTTACGTAACCATGGCAGAGTGTGCATCATTGCCATCTTTAACCTCTCACACGGAAAAGAGCCACGGCCCTCTGCTAATCTGCTACACAACTTGTAACATCTGAATGACGAACGGACTGTTATATAATGGCGGTTTATCGCAGTAGAAAACGTTGCAAAATATACACACAAGCTTCGAGAATTCTAAGCAAATTTAAATGGCGCACACCTTTGAATGTAACCATGGAGAATTGGTAAATACGTTATTATGCCCTGAAATAGCACAGTTGTCAAGAGTTTCACATGTTGTGAGGTTGAAAAGTACAGCTTTCGACATATTTGTGTTTGGTAGACATATTATTAAATGTTTATGCATTTCGTGGTTCGCACCAAAACCAAAATGATTACATTTGAGTATATTTTTGCTTTCTTAATTAGGTCCGTTGTTATAGTTACATAAGGTGTGTTGATGTACAGGGTGTCCCACATAAAACTGATACGCCTCACTGTCATTTATGTAAAAGTCATGGAACTATATTCTATTACTTCCTATGTAAATATCGCATAGCTACAACAAGACTTACTGGTTTATAACAAATGATGAAAGTGTACTCCACTGACATCCAAGCATCGCTGTACGACAATTCTGATTAACACGCAATTCTTGACTATCGTTCGAGAGTTGCTTTTCATAGCTCCCCATAAATAAAAAGTCACAGGAGGTTGAGTTCGGCAACAGCGGAGGCCACAGTTTCTTGCTGACAAGCCTATTTTCAAAACACTTCGTTGATACGTGCCATGCTTTGGTTGGAATGTGTGAGAGATGGCATCATCTTTTTATAAGACGCCATGTTTCTTTACATTTTCTGATAATTTGAATAGAACGGCTCAAAGATCTGCAGATATTTTGTGCTGTTGATCGTCGTATTGAAAAACAGGGGCCGTTAAATGCATTCCTGACACACACTGTTGTCTTTTCTGAGTGATGCGGTTCTTCATGCACGATATGTGAAACATCCTGCGACCAATATCTGCAATTCTGTGAGTTAACATAAACAGACAGATGAAACCAGACTTTTGTCATAAAAAAGAGCACGGGGTCCAATAACGATCGAAGATGAGAGCCAATAACGCGTTTGTCTGTTTCTTTCAATTCATGCACTACGCTCACACGAAATGCTTGGAATTTGAGCTCTTTTAGCACACGATGACATGTTGTGCGGAATACACCAATTAGCTGAGATAATCTCTATCGCTTTTGTTAGCTTCTCGTCATGTCCATGCGAATTCCTGCTGCCGGGGTCTTCATTGTCGGACGCTTATTCCTCTTCATATTCGCAACATTTCTTACACAGATCTTGAATTGTGCGGGTTGTAGGGGGCTTGATACCAGGATATTTCACCTCAAATATATTTTTAGTCTCCTTAATGCAGACTGTCTTTATATAAAATTCCACAATAAAATTCGGTTTTCAATCATAAACTACACAATTTCTCTCACAACACTTCCACGGTATTCACGACAATTGCCATTAAACTGAACTGTGGAACTGTAACAATTACTTAAACGGTGAACAGTGCATCACACTTCTAAATATGAATGCAGTGAGGCGTGCCGCTTTTATTTGGGTCGCCCTGTATTTGAATTGGTTATATATGAAAACACATCAAAGTTTTGGGAAAACAAACAAACAAAAGAAGAAGAAAGAAAAAGAAACAAGAAAACTATTAGCTTCAAACCTGTTTCCATAAAGTACTTTATAAACTTTGTAATGATTCCGCACGCAGATTAACATATTTCGTAAGCAGGTTTTAGTTTTATATAATATTTTGCTTTCGGAAAAAAATTTAAAGTATTATTTCAAAAGTGATAACTTAGGCCCTTTATTAATATTAGTATTTGTGTGCAGTGTTTACTCCTTGAACATAAATATATCAGAGCGTTTCTTAAACAAAAAAATATATTTGTATGTAACATAGTAAATAAGAATAAATAAACGCATTATTTAAATGGACTATTTCACTTATGTGACGTCATCATAAATCGACAAATGAAAAGAAACAAAATTTTTAATTTTGACCAATCATAGCCCTATATCGCAATGAAATTATTGAAAAGTTTGATCAAATCCATTTTATCACGCGACGTGCATTTGTCTTATGGTTAACGTAGCCAACTTTATACCTGCACTGTATAATTCCTGAGAACGCATTACTGACCACTTTTCTGCGTATTCAGTAATTGCACGAGGGTAGGTCCATAAGTTTCCGGCCTAACCGTTTTCTAGGTATGATAATCACAAAAACTGTATTTCACTTTTCAATATAGTTACCCTTTATTACAATGCACTTCTCACATCTTTGAATTAGCATTTAAATCCCCCCCCCCCAAAATAGTTAGAAGTCTTGTCTGCAAAATGGACATAAACAACATCCATCACTTCTTCGTCACACTTAAATTTCCTTCCTGGAAGGCCCTTCTTGAGTTTTGAAAAAAGGAAATAGTCACTGGGATCTAGATATGGACTGTAAAGTGGATGGTCGATCTCCTTGAAGCCACATTTCTTCACAGTTTTCTTTGCAACCAGAGCTGTGAGCACAAACGTGTTATCGTGAGGGCGCACACCACCACTCAGCTTTCCTCGCCTTTTCTCTTTGATGGAAGCACGTGCAGTAGGTCTGTGCAGTAGGCCAGCACAGTACTCCCCATTTACTGTGGTGTTCCTCTCCTTGAAGTCAATGAAGAGTATTCCTTCACAGTCCCAAAAAATTGTGGCCATGATCTTGGTTGACTGAGTGACCTTGGCCTTTAGAGGCGGTGCTTCGTCAGGTTTACGCCATTCCATTGATTCTCTTTTGGACAAGATATCATAGTAGAGAACCACAGTTTCATCTTCTATAACAATAGTTTGCAGAACTTCTCTCTCGTTGCCACGGCAGAGTTCCAAAAATGCTTGACAACAGATGACTCGTTGCTGCTTTTGGACTGAGGAAAGAAGTTTTGCAATAACCTTGTTCATGTTTAAATGTTCATGAATAATCTTTTATTTTAGAAAGGCCCAATCTTGCTGGTTTTTCTGTAACTTTGAGCCGCCGATCTTCCATAATTTCTCCTTATAAGAACGCTGCTTTCAGTAGTGAGCACCTCCAAGAGCCGACCTGCACGCTCGTCTTCAATGCTTTATTTCTTGGCCCAATCGAAAAAGTTTGGCCCATTCTTTTACGGTAGAATATGAGGGAAATGCTTCCCCATATACGCCGTCCAATCGCTGTTTTATTTCATTTAGAGTAAATCCTTCTTTTGTGAAGGGCTTAATAACAGCTGGAAACTCCATTTTGAACATGTCACAATCTTCTACACAAAGCTTCTTTACATAACTATATCTGAACAACTGAACATAACAGATAAGATATGACAGCAGATAAGCATTTTGTGAAGGTGATAATCCTTATCGGCGAGGCCGGAAACTTATGGACCTATCTGGTATATCTATCTTAATGGGTATTCGCTTATTCAGTCAAACAGTCTGAAATAATTTGTAAATTATGCCTAAGCAATCATACATTTTAATAAATACTTTGTTCAGAATAGTATCTATTACGTTCTCACTCTTTCTGAATAGGTGGGTTTTTGTAAGTATAACATTTTATACAATTGTTAATATTCTGTGTTTGAATTTCATATATTACTTTTATTTATATTATATTCATGAAATAGTCCCAAACCCTTATTTGGCTCTTCTCTATTGGCATTACTGACAATTCGAAATTCGTCTGTTGCTAGATGGCTTGAAAGGGTTAAGTATTCATAACGCAAATGTACAATTATTACATTATTATTATAAGGCAAGTTTACGGGAATTATATTTAAATTCTTATTTTATTCGTGAAATAGTCATAATAAATATTACACGAGGGTTTGAGCTTTCCAGATAAATTCTCTCGTGTCATACCACCTGTGGGGTTATTTTGCCATAGTCGTTGGCTGTAATTAAATTTAAAATCAAAGCTTTCGCCGACGCTATGGTGAGCATCATCAGTGGACTGAAAGTGTCTGAAGAGGCAGAGGAGGTACAGAACCATTAAAAGTGGTAGGGTTAGGGGTGATAAGAAGGTGATGCAGTAACGAGTTCCAACTCTTGTTTATTTAAAAAAATCTGTCTTTGTTTATATTATCTGCATGTTTTTTATTTTTAAGGCCCCTTCTCTAGCCAAATAACATTTTTTTTTTATTTTATTCCATGGCAAATTTTAATGACATGTTCCGCATTCGCAGTTTTTTCTTGTTGATTAAGGAGTACGCTTACATTCTCCCAGCCAAATTTTATGGATCTAAAGAATTTTTTTGATCTTTTGCGGAATACTTTAATGTAATTTTATTTTGATTGTGAAAACGGTTTTTATGCCTTTCTTTTTCAAACGCGAGCAATACTTTGCGTGACGTTTCTATAAGAATGAAGGACAAAAACGACACGATATTTTTATCCATTGCCAGTGTGGATTTTGTTAACTCCCTTTCCTGACCTCCTGAAACTTGTAGGCAATATTCTGCACGCACTTTCAGTACACTATATTCTCTTAAGGGAAGTCTTAGCACTCTTACATCTCCTTGGTTATTTATGTTTTTATTTATTCGTTTATTTTTTACTGATGTAACTGATAAAACGTCTGTACACTTATGCAGGTGTGACTTGTGTATTTATGAGCTGGTTTGTTGCGGTTTTGGTTTCCCTTTCCCTAACCTAGGTCATCTAAAGGAACAAGTGAGTAAGTGGTGCTGTGAAATTGCAGATCGTGTGGTCCATACCAGTTCTCGAACGGAAATAATACCGTTGTAGGTAGTTACATAGATTTAACAGTTACAAAGAAATTTGATTCGCCACATTTTTAGCGTTCTCTTTGACAGTGTATACAAGGCTCCTATCTCTGGAACCACTTCCGGAAGTATCCATGCCACTCTTTTTCCGGCACTACGTCCAGTTCCTCCAATAATGTATTTTAATGCGTAAAAGAAAAACACAATAATGTCTGTAGGGAACCTATTTTGCTCTAATGTTTGTAGTATTTGCGGTTTATCTGTAAGGGTGCAGGCGCTTTGCACCACCAGAAACGTCACTCTCGTCACGTGAGTTCCTACCAGTTTCGTTACGAAATTAAGTTAAATATTTTACCAAGTATTAGATACTTTTTGAAACCGTATATTAATTGCAACACAATCATATATATTAAATATAAGAAAACTTAAGTTATTTCAATATCAAACAATATTACATTGAAGTAACAAGTGTCTATTGCATTGCTCTCCAGCAGCGAAAATCAGTTAAATGTGAGGCTTCTTGAAGTAGTTACTTTATTTCGCTTTGTGTGATTTGATTTTTTTTTTTTTTGATTGATTTATTTACGGACGCTCTTTAACATCTCAGGTCATCAGCGTCCCATTCAACTCAGGGCGTGAAACGGCCGACAAATTTTTACTCAGAGGGCTCTTCTTTCAGGCTTGAGGTTCTTTATCGTGCTGTAAATGTACGACACGGGACCCACGGCTTTACTTCCCTTCCGAAGGAAGCCATACTTACGATTTTTACGCCCGAAAAAATCCATCGGTCCTGGTGAGGTTCGAACCCGCGATCTTGGGTATAGGAGGCAAGTATGGTTACCACTACACCACCAGGACCGACATGTGAATTGAATATCAAGAAAAATAACACTATACAAAGTGCAAACATTGCTTACTGTTTAAGTACGACATAGGTTGTAAATTGTGCAACAAACCGCACCTGTCTACATTACACTCCTGCCCGGAAGTTCAGGCATTTAAAATTGGCAGGCCAAAAGGTACTTAAAATACTGAAAATGGATTGTGATGTAATTAAAATATGCATTTATTAAAAATGAAAGAAGAGAGTAACGTTTAAGATACTTAATACTTTCTTTATCACACAATTAAAATACTTAAGCCTACTTTTCTTGGTTACAAGCAACAACAAGATTTTTTTTTTTTCAAGGTACCAACTGTCATAGTCAGCCGCTTGTCACAGAAAACATTTTTCATCGTGAAAAAAGAACGTTCAACTTCCACTGAAGTGATTGAAGCATATTTAAAACAAGTCATTTCGGAAGGACTTGTACCAGTTACAAAGAACATTCACCTTTCAGGACATCACGGAAATGTTGACAAAGACAAAGTAAAGTAGTTTTGAATAGTCCTGGCGAATGAGCAAAAGATGCGCATTGATTTCTGGCCGAGTTCATTTTCTGTTTAAGCGTTTATAAGGAATCAGATTAGTATCTCTCTTACTTCCGTTCTGAACACATTGTAGGGACGGTTTATTGCACAGCTCTACCGGGCTCATCTTTCTCGCTTGCAATTATTTGCTACATTATGCAGCTGAATATATTTCCTCGAATTGTCTCGTGCAGATCGATACAAGGTCATTCGTCAGGACTATTCAAAACTACAGTACTTCCCTCATCCTCTCTATTTACTGGTATTCGTATGCAAGGCGTTCCTTTCACTAACGAAGGTTCTGCTATTCAAAGAGCTTAAGTAAATGGAATGAGGAGAAAAATTTTGACTGCTTTAAAAGAAATGAATGTATAACAAGATTCTAAATAAATATTTTTGTGAGGTGCATATGCCATTTAATTTTTTTTTAACTTTTTTACTTCGACATATTGAAATTCTTTATGTAATTTTTAAAATGCGTAAATAATCGCGGAAAAAGTCCGTAACTCCAAAAAGGGGGAATTGAAATCTTAAAATAGGCATCAGAAGCCAAAATATGCGAAAAAGGCAAAGTAAAACTGGCCCTATCGACCCAAATGAACGGAAACACGTTCATTTCTCTCTGAATCTTAAGTATACCCACCTAAATAGAAAAGACATTTTGCCTAACTTCCGGGCTCTGATTATCATCATAAGAAAGTTTAATCCTGCTGAAGAACACGAAGCTGTTTCGGCAGTAGATTGCTTAATCTGGATGACCTAGGGCAAAGGCAGAAATTCCAACAGATTTGGAAGATCTTACGCAATAATATCGCCACTAATTGGTGGAACTGGCGCACTTTATGGTATATAATAATGGCCCTTGATGCAAAATGACCCTACTCCCGGAAATAAGGATACAGTCAATAAACTTGCTCCTTCACTTTCCACTTTGCCCCAGGGGGAGCACTCCGGAAATTTTCCATTATTGGTTTCCAACACAATGACAGGACAATGCTAGCGAGCATTCAGATCACTGTGATAGGGGAAGGCGGATGTATGAATGATCCATAATGATTGTGAACTGCACCAGTAGGTGAGACATAGGTGTGGACTAAAACTATTCCTCATATTTGATTATTGCCTGGGAACTTGCTTTTCAAATCATTTTATATTTTATTGTGGAATGACGAAGGGGGTAAAGCAGTTTATAAACGTAACAGACTTGTCTATATTGACATTTTTAATTTATTATTCTGAGACACATTAACGCATCCTTTTCATTACCAATTATCTATGCAACATCTGATTCTTTTCTGGAATACTAAAGCCCACATATTTTAATTTCATCTACTGAATTTCTGCAGTTTTTCAAGCGACTCTTTCTGGGTAAGGCACACCAGGGTCTTTGGAATATGTAGTATGAAAATGAAATTTAATTCTGATATTCCTCTTATTTGTTCATAGAATAGATAACAAGGCAAATGAATAAATTTACACAATACTTCATAACTTGCGATCATTTTATCGTGCTCATCGTTTTGCCTTGAGCACCGGAGTAACGGGATACGAAGAGGCTACTGCCCTCTCCGTCGAACTGCCTCTTCGGAACCCTCCCGGTGTCGAAAGGATTTTTGCATTCGGACGGTATCTAGAAGTTAAATTGATCCGCATTTCGTCTTCAGACAAGTAATGCTGCCCAGACGCTAACGGAACAGGTGACACTGGTCGGTCGGCCTTACCTAGCACAGGTCTACTCATTCATTAACCGGCAAGTGATCAGAGCATTTATGTATCTCACTACCCTTCTTGATATAAAGGACCTCCTGGATTATGTTTTTTTTTTTTAATGATGAGGCGTGTTTGGTTACATCAATATCACAACCATGGGCGGTCCTTCGATAAGCGCCTCCCCTCAAAAGAAAATGTCATAATTATTCACTATTTTCTTTTCTTCTGGTCAACTTAAAACAAAAAATGCATGAAAATCGTAATGTACAACCGATTAGTTCTTAGTTGTATCTTACGCGATAAGCGCATTTACTCTCTACTGTAGTAGCGGTAGCTTGCGGGTTCTCCGTTAGCGAGGGAAGCTGCTAGGACAACACAGAAAATTTTAAACTTTAAACTTATATCCTTGGGTCAACAAAGATTTGCAAAGACTTATATTTGTCTTCCTCCAAGAGGGGTTAACCTTTCTCCTACTTATTTCTGCTGGCTATCAGGAAGACGGCCCATGGCCAACGCTCCGTATTCTCTCTTTTCTTAGGTACCAGATATTGAGGCATTACTGACATCATGCATAAATGACTAGGGGATGTTTTCGCACTTTGAAATTGTGTGACTTCCTACTGTTTGTCAGTGAAAAGTTGACTTTCACAGTGTTAATCATTAAATTACAAAAAAGCGTATCTGTTTTGTGGCAATGAATGAAGTGGACGTTTTATTGAAGACTCGATTTTCGCGTCAAAGTTAAAACTGTTAAGTTGGAAATGAAACGATTTGGGCCTCATCAAGCAAAAACTAGAGGATCTTACTCAGCAAAACGACACAAAATTAAGATTTATTTTTAATAGTTTGAAAAATACCATCTTGACTGACAGCATGTGAAGTGAGAAATGTATCTTGTCCAAAGGAATGAAAATAGAAAAGAAATAGAAAGGGAAAATTTCGTTGGCTGGCGAAATGACAATTTTTTGCGATATTAAGATATATCAGTGGGGGCAAACTGGTAAATTGTTCATAACTTTCATTGCTGTTCCTGAATTGCAGAAGGCTTAAGACGTGTTTTAACACCTAGATTAGGAGAGTTCCATATAAACCAGAAATTTATAGCACAAACGTACGATGGCGTGGCAGCTATGAGAGAATGTCGGGAAAGGATACGTTTTGATAAAAAGAGATTTTCCCCCCTACGCCATATGGATCTCCTGGCCCACTCTTCTATAGGAAGCATGACCGCCACTGGTCAATAAACATTCACACATTTTACATGAATCTCTGCTGCACTCGCAGAAAGGGGGGGGGGGTTATGTGCGATTTCTCGTTGACGAATAGTGGTTGCGATTTTTTTTTTTTATGAAACCCTTGACAATAGAGCATATAAATAGTATTATTGTCCATGGTAGTACATAGTATTCGGATGTGCAAGATAAAATGATCGCGCTGTGTAATCAATACCAATTAAGTACAATATGCACATAATTCCTACTATTTACGTTAGGTATAAATATTTTGTATCACGTTAATTACGGATTCTCTTATTCATCCACCACTGTGGTTATCACCGAATTCATTCACACTCGTAATTAACACCCGTCATCTCTAATAACTTCCTTTCTTCAACTTGTTTACTAACCCGCTTCAACCATTTCTTCCTCCTTTTTCTTAAACCATTTCCTATTTCGGTACATTTTTACCTTGAACTTAAAATTGATTATCTTATTCCCAAATTACTTCTATCGGAAAATTTCTCCAATTCTCCAAAAATGATTTCTCCCTCAGTCTAATTTTCTTTACATTATACATAAACTATGCGAGATATTATCCTTGTCTCCACACATTGGATGTAATAGTTCTAAACTTTAAGTTCCGGTAAGCATTTAATTCTCATATGAACCATAAGTTCTTCTTCTTTTCATTTGGCCCTACAGCTCGGCGTGAGCTTTGGCCTGCCGCGGCGACCTCTGCATTCTCTACCTCCGTCTTACGACTTCATTGATAGAGGGCAGTACTGTAGGGCGGCATGTGATCAAGCCGGCAACCCCCCCCCCCCCCGGTCGCCCATCATGCGGGCGGCTTTCGTGATCGAAGAACGTCACTCTCCATCAAGTAGCTTCCCAGTTATTGTCCTCATGAGACTGGATGGACTAAAGTCACCAAATACTTATTACAACCAATGTCTTCAATCGTTAGCTTAATGTTATCTTCTAAAATCTTTCTCTTTTAGTTTATTTTATTGGTTTAATTACCTTGGTAACAGTTAAGGTCATTATGCCTACTCTTCCACTATACCAAACAATAACACCAGTGAAACACAGTGTACAATGATCATAGCTATATAAATTAGAGAGATGCCAGAGACATATTAAGATATATGCTTCATGTAAATTTAACATATTTATAATTAAATTACACAGTTATCAAAAATAGTCTTAGAATTTCCTTTCTTCTTCAATAATATTTCTTAAGCACCAAGGGAGAAAGGAAGCCCTAGAATTGAGAAAATGACAATTTAATCCACGTTTATCTTGTTCCAACAATCTCGGTTGCTTCTCAAAAAGATATTTGTCCTCACGGTAAAACATGTCCTATGAAAGCTGTTGCTATTAATAGGAATAAAACATTTGTTCCGATTATTCAAGTGAAATGTACTTTATATGATTTCAGGAGGAAGGGAGTTCCAGGTTCTCGGAACTGACACGCTGAATGAGGTTGAGTAGAAATGTGTTCGGTGACGAGGGATAGACAGTAAAGTCATAATCCGAGTTCGAGGTACGAAGCGAGAGGCGATATACTGAGGGATGAAGACACACAAAGTTTTTAACAGGAATGTAAGGGAATGGAAGTCTTTCTTTCTTATAGAGTTAGACAGTTCATTGAGTAGGGGCGTCATATGATAAAAATTTTAATTCGCTATCTTTCCATATTTATTCAATATCAATTCTTCCAAAATTTCCTTAATTATGTCTTCTCTTTGTTTGATCTTTATTTGTAAAATTAAACTTTATCATAATATACTTGGGCGTTCGGAAACGACTTATAATAGCAATAGCAACGCACATGCTAAATGAAGGTTATGAGCAGAGTGCGTAGGGAAAGAAAGAAGTGTTCGTTTATTGTAAAGTAAAGAAAGACATGGATAATATGCAAGAAGACCATCATGGACAAACATGGACTGCATGGTGTTTGTGGAATGAAGGCGTCAAAATGCACAGAAGATTGCTTACAACTGGGTCATCCCCAACGGCAGGAAATCTGCACACAAGCATGTGGGTATTGGTCGTCCGTGAACATCGACGTTTTCCAGCAACATTGAGGTTTTGTGTCTGAATTGATTTTGGCTGTTAGGCGCAGAGTCTTTGATGAATTGCAGTGCCAGACAGGTCCCAACCATGAAATTCTGCATACTATTATTCACGACGATTTGAATGTGAAAAAGGTTTGGGCACATTGGGTTCCAAGGGACTTGATACAGGCAGAGATAGACAAAAGGGTCGAAGTCTGTGTTCGGCTACTGGAAGTGCACAATGAATATTCGGATATTTTTGGAGAAGCTGGTAATTGGGGCTGAGTCATGGTGTTACTACCAAACACCAGAGAGGAAGTCCAATCCAGAAAGTCCCCCTGCTCAAGAAATTTTGCGAACAGAGGATGATCACCGTCTTTTGGGACACTTGAGGCATACTGCTAATGGACTGGCTTCCTCAAGGAACAGTACAGCGAGGTGTACTGGGAGAGTTTTATGGAGTTTTTAGACGCAGTATTCAGCAACAGCGAAAGGGGAATTGATCGCCAGGAATGTTTCTCCAACATGACAATGCGCGGCCCCGCACCAGCAACACAACAACCGCTGAATTCGTTGTTGTGCCCAAAAACCGTATTCACTGATCTCGCTCTGTCTGATTATACCTTACTCGGTAGCATGAAGGACTCGCTTGAAGCAAATGATTTCGGCAAAGGGAGGAAATTCAGACAGCTGTCCACAAGTGATGTCGTAGTACTCCCAAACAGTGGTTTTAGGACGCCATTATGAAATTACCTGGAAGATGACAACGGTTCATTGAGGTTGAGGATATAATATATGTATGTATGTATATATATATATATATATATATATATATAATTTCCGAACGTCCCTCGCAAGTATCAAAGCACAGTCCCCATAGAAAGCTACTCAGCTAATCAAGAATAGTTTCTGCAGCTGTAGAGAAGTGGCTGCTCTTCTCACAAATAACTTGTTGGGCAAATTACTTAGTGATTAAGTATTTTCAAATTACAGCTGACATATCGAACTGTAGCAGGGTTTTCACATTTAATTACAGAAAACATTAATGAGCAGGAATACTGTCTAATAATCCGACTATCGGTTAATCGAGAGGCGGATAATCTTAGGTCCTGTTGTCTATAAATCTGCCCATTTGGCGGGGCGGCCCCGTAGTTACCGCTCAGATAATGTTATAACCTTTCCCACCGTTAAATCACCTGTTAGCGGTCTTCCATTCAATTAACTCCGAGCAAGCTGGTAACAGCCCGATGGAACACAATATGTCGGACATGACAACAGTAAACAGACAAACAAGAAACCTGCAACACAAAAGCCTGCAGAGGAGAAAGTGGGATGTTCTGCTAATCTGCTATGCAGAATTAATGTGGCGAGATTCCTCGGCCTTTCTCCGCTCGTTAGAAACACATTCTGTTGTTCAACAGGCCATGTAACATTTCTAAACAGAGTGGGTCATTTCTCAGACTACTTTGGTTGTGGTAGTTGGCATGATGGAGCAATATATAAAGTCGCCTAACAATGAAGATTATAAGTGTAAACTCGAAATTGGCTTTATTTTTCAACGCACTCTCCTTGAACTTCGGTGATATCTTTTCAGCTATGCCTCATTACTTTTACATGTCATTCCAGAAGTTCTTTTCTTTAATAGATGTCATTCATCTTACGAAAAGTTGATGGGAAGGCAGCAGTAATCTGCGCTACAAATTCCGTTTGTTTCATGAATGTTTTCCTTAAGATTATCCAGAAGGTTTTCATAGTAATCTTTCTTTATCATTTGATACTTTGGAAGGCAGCGCTGAATATTCCTATTAGGCATCATAGAAAATTAAAACAACACATAGTTGACAAGGTAATCAATTTTTATGTTGGAACATATGCGTTCTTTCTAAAGCCGGCCTGTTGCAGTATTTCATAAAAAGGATAAAATTGAATATCGTGCATGATCCTTGTAAAAAATCTATTGACGTCAAATAAAATTCATACAAAATTTAGAAAGGTTTATGGGGACTCTTTCGTAATTTTGAACGATTAAAAATTGGTTCCTGAATTGAAATATAACTGTATCACTTGAAAGTACCCACTTGAAGCATGTCCATAAATTGCAGCAAAACAAACTACATTGAACAAATGATAACTGGCGATAGTTAAATTGCGTGAAAAACTGAGACTATGGTTATTTCAAACGAACGTGTAGGTATGAAAATATCGTACGAAGGGCATTCAAAAAGTTTTGCCAAGTGTTACTTTAAAGTTCAAGCTAAGGACTGAGTTCGAAAACTTATCCTCAAAATCCTTCAAAGTACTCTCCATATCTCTCCACTCACAGTTGTAGACGGTGTAACCACTTGTCAAAAGCACTACGGTACTCGGACTGAGATATTGTCAACAGAGCTGAATGTATAGCTTGAGAAAAGTGCTGATTCGCTTAAAAGATTTTCCATCAATGCAAGATTTCACTGCAGGAAACAACCAGAAGTCGTACGGTACAGCATCAGGGATTTGTGGTGGATGGCCAAGCAATTGGACTTTGGCGTCTTTCAATTTCCTCCAAATTGCAGCTGCTCTGTGAGGAGACGCTTTGTCGTGCAAAAGAAACAGCCTTGAAGTTCCTGTCTTTGGACGCCGCCCCCCTCAGCTGTTCAAATAATGGATCCAAAATATGTGTCATAGTATTTTCCATTCATTGTCATTCCTTCTGGCAATGGTCCTTCATAGTTGAAGAAAACAGTGAACATTCGCTTCCGAGCGAATCTTATCGAAGAACAGCTGGTCTTGTGTCATTCTCATTTACCCACATGCGGGCCTGAGCTTTATTTGGTGTGATATAATAATAAAACTAACTTT
Source organism: Metallyticus violacea (assembly GCA_030762175.1). NCBI lineage: Eukaryota > Metazoa > Arthropoda > Insecta > Mantodea > Metallyticidae > Metallyticus > Metallyticus violacea. The sequence goes on along the minus strand of CM060832.1, from coordinate 22,788,525 downwards.
CATCATCTGTCACACTTTTAGAACTATTTGGTGGAAACATGCTCAGCAGTTTCCCTACACATTCCTTTCTCCTCTTCTTCTCTTCATTGGCTGGGAAATGTGGGACTCGTTTTGTACATATTTTCGGCAGCTTTAAATGTTCATGGAGTATACTGTCAATGCTGCCAACACTTATACCTTCTTCCATACTTAGCATTTCAATAGTAATATGTCGATTTTTCAACACTATGTTCCTCACTCTTTGAATTGTTGTCTCGTTCACAGCTTCCCGAGGCCGGCCAGAACGAGTGTTGCCGTCCAAATTCTCTCGCCCCTCTTCAAGTTATCGAATTCATCTTGCAATGGTATCAAATGGACACACTTGAACACCATCAACAGCTACCATACTCATGGATTTTTTCGCTTTTTACCTAGCTTATAGCGTGTAAAAATATAAAATATAAAGTTTTCTTAAGAAATATTCATGATTTTTCACCAGCTATTAACACAGGACTGAACTCAAAATATTGACAATGATTATGGAGTTTATACTTGCAGTTATACATATTTTCATAGCCTATGGGTCATTGTTGCCAGCTGCTTTGTTACATTATTTTTGGACATTATAGACTGGTCGCAAAACTGTTTGAATGACCCTTACAAGAGAGACGATTTTGTAAGTCCATTTATAACTGTGGAGTACTTCAGTTCATTATTACAGACCAAAATGAAAGAGCAGTCAAAACGGTAGACAGGAGTCCGTTGTGCAGCGCCAAGTAAGTCAAAAATCGGTTCCATTTGCAGGAAAGGTTATGGCCTCAATCTTTTGGGAAGCTAAAGATTATCTTTAGAAAGGTAAAACCAAAAACGGATGAATTTTTTATGGACGCACTTTAACATCTCAGGTATCAGCATCCCATTCAATTCAGAGTGTGAAACGGCCGACAAGTTTCGCTCAGAGGCCTCTTCTTTCAGGCTTGAGGTTCTTTTACATGCCGTAAGTGTACGACAAGGGACCCACGGACCATAACCGGAGTGTGATATTCCAGTCTACTAAACCATCTAAGGGAAAAATTCGTGAGAAAAGATCCATTTGCAGAAAAAAAAATTATAAAAGCAATGCACATACACACAAGTGTTTTATCGAAGACGAAATCAAGAGATATAAGGTTTGAATAGTTGAAGCACCCACCCTGTCTCCCAAATGTATATGACTCCTTCCCCTACAATTCTTCTTCGATTGTATCTGTAAATAAGTACATTCAGGGACACAAACCCGCCCACTTTTATTTCTGATTATATTTTGTTCATAATTCTTATATTTTGTTCTTAACTATTTTAAAATGAAAGGATTACCCATTTAAACAAAAGATTTTACTAAGCACCTTAAATTGCAATATAAATAAAAATGTGTTTCTAGTGAGAAAAATTACAAAGGACGTAAAACAATGGCAAGTTTTGTTTTAACTTTGATTACATTTTTCGGTGCTTGAAACATTAAAAACATCTTTTAATAACGGGTCTCGGTCCTCTCTGGCTAAAATAGCTGTGTTTATGTGTTGGCATGATTTTAATCAGGTTAGTTATGGCTTATGAGGAATGCTCCCATTCTTCAAGAAGTGCTCGCCTCAATTCCTGTAAAGTTTCTGGCAGCGGTTGTCTTCGTCTTAACACGCCACTCCAGCTTATCCCACACGTGTTCAAGCGGATTCATGATGGGATTCCTTGCTGGCCATGGTAAAGCATGGATTCCCAATTCTAGGAGATAATCTCAGACCATATGGGCAATATGCGGGCGTGCATTGTGCGTTAAAAGAACGTTATTGCTTGTAAATGGACCAAATGATACAACATGATTAGCCAAACATTCATTTATGTGTCTATCAGCTGTTAGAATGCCATTTTCTACTAAAACTAACTCAGTATCGGCATCCATAGACACTCCTGCCCAAACCGTCACTGCACCACCTCCAAATGGTAACTTTTCGGAAATGCAGCATTGTGAAAATCGTTCTGCTCTCCTTCTCTAAACTCTTTTACGTCCATCAGGTGAGCGCAGATTGAAATAGGACTCGTCTGTGAACAGAACACAGCTCTGTCACCCCTATGATCATTTGCAAAAAGCAATCGTTCGACTCGGGGATTCTGAGCAAACTGGTACCAGTTACAGGTCTACTTGATTTCAATTCACTTGCTTTCAACCTTTTCGTATCTGTTTCGGGCGATATCGGGCGTCATGCAGTTAACAAATTGCTGAGCTACAGGCATAGCTGGCAGGTTGCGCTCCGTAAGAACTGTCAGCACTATGTACCAGTTTTCATTTCGATTTGTAGCTCTCGGACGACCCTTAACCATTTTATGGCATCATGGACTGTGAATCTAGGCATATTTATTACATTTGCTATGTAACGTACTCTGCTCCATTGTCGTTTGGGTAACATCTCGAGCCACATCTTTAGGTCTCACTTTTTAAGGGTGAAATGTGACAACCATACTTACATTTCATTATTTACGCATTGTAAAAAGTACATAAAGAATTACAATATATCGAAGTGAAAAAGTTGTAAAAATTAAAAGTTCACCCCACAAAAATATCTATTGAGAATCTTGTTAAACGTTTATTTCTTTTCAATCACTCAAATACTTTCTCCTCAACTCATTCACTTAATCTCTTTAAAAAGCAGAACCTTCATGAGTGAAAGGAACGAACGGTTACCTCTGCCATACGAATGCCAGGAATTAGAATAAGGAAGGTGCTCTAGTTTTGAATAGTCCTGACGAATGACCTTGTATCAATCAGCGGGAGACACTTCTAGGAAATGTAACTTCTCAGCTGTATAAACGTTACAAAACTTGCAAGCGAGAAAGATGAGAGCGGTACAGCTGTGCAATAAACCGTTCCTACAATGTGTTCAGTACAGAAGTAAGAGAGACACTAACCTGATATCCCTATAAACGCATAAACAGATAATGGACTCGGTCAGGCACCACTGCGAATATTTCATTCATTCGCCAGGACTATTCAAAACTACTTTACTTTGTCTTGATCAACATTTCCATGATGTTCTTAAAGGTGAATGTTCTGCTGTAACTGGCATGATTCCTTCCGAAATAGCTTGTTTTAAATATGTTCCAATCACTTCAGTGGAAGTAGAACGTTCTTTTTTATGATGAAAAATGTTCTCTCTTACAAGCGGCTGCCTATGACAGTTGATACCTTGAAAAAACATCTTGTTGCTTGTAACCAAAAAGAAAGCTTAAGTATTGTGTGATAAAAAATTATTAAGTATTTTAAATATCTAGTTTCAGTTTTTTTAAAATCAAAATTAATACGAACTTCCGGGCTCTATTAATGACTAAGTTTTAAAAGGCATTATGTTCGGAAAGACATCAGCTTTAAAATGGGCTATTGTTCAGATATCTATTTTAAGTGGTTCGAGAGGTAAATCTGCATATTTAAAAGGCAAGTTTAATAAATATGTCAATTTATTGAATTTTTGCTTGAAAACTAAGGATGTTATATTTTGCAAAACCATTCGTCTTTATATATTTTATTGTAGAAAAATTTATTAACTTTAAAAACAAATGTTCCTATTTTCATTCCGATTTCACTTGGAATCGTCCATACAAAAACCACTCTTTCCGTGGTTTTACCTATTTCTTCCCGACTTTTCCCTCATTTTGATAGACAATAATAATCTGAGGTCAGTTCCGTCAAGACCTTTGGCCAGTAGCTACAGTATCTTCCGCCTCCTTTAGAACAGGGTGCAGATATTTGTGCCTAGTACCGAAATAACACAATATAAGACACGTGAAAGTCAGAAAACCTGCTAGAAGGTCAACGGCCGTGTTTTCATAAGATAATACTCGCTTCATATGCACGGCTGTCCAGCTCTCCTTGAGTCTTCCTCAGGCACAACAAACAACCAGCTTCACATGCCTATGTAGGTTTCCCTGGGGCTGTCAGTTTCGAATAACTTGATAGTAGAAATATCTGCCAATAAAAGAAAGTTTACATAAGTTTTGTTTACATTGAAAGACAGCGGGGTGGCTCAGGTGGTAACGCTTCAGCTCCTATTGGGCCGGCCATCCTCACCTTGGGTTTATTCGTGGTTTTCCTCTACTTACGTATATTAAATTCCACGGTTTTTCCACTCTCCTATTTCATATTACGCCATTCTGTTACTGCTGTTACAGAATTGAAAGTGTCAGGGAAAGAAGTACATGCACTTTGGAAAAGTTGCTGCCTCGCGGCGCCTGGAATTGAGGCGGGCCTTTTGAGGGGCTCGAGCAATTCAGGGGGGAATGTTCCACAGCCGGGAAATATACGAGGGGCTTTCTAAAAGTTCTCAACCTATCCAATGAAACACAAGATTTAACAGATTTTTTTTTTCTACTTGTCAACACTCACATTGTACATAAATACATTTAGTCTAACGACTTTGCAACTTTTTAAACCCCTCAGTGTCGTTTATTCAACTGTGAAAAATAGTGTCTGTCTCAGCTTCAAATTAATCATTTAATGTGAATGCTCGTCCATATAGCCATTTCTTTAGGTTTGAGAACAAAAGTACTTGGAAGCTAAGGTCATGGAGTTTTGTATCAACAACCCCAGAAGGTGTATTATAGTGATGAAAGAGAACTTTCTTTTTCGCAAGGTGTGAACGTTTAGTCTGAATAGCACCCTTCAGTTGGTCCAGTAGTGAAGTATAATATCCCCCTGTGATGGTTCTGCCATTTTGGAGGTAGTCTACGAGCACCACAACATGAGAATCCCATTAAACCTACCCATGACTTTTCCTCTATGTGGATCCATTTTTGCTTTCTTTAATGCACTTTCACTTATTGCCACCCACTGTTTGGACTGTTCCTTCGTCTCTGGCGTGTAGTGATGAATCCATGTGCCATCTACTGTTATGAAACGTTGAGAATTTCACTGGAATTGGGTTAAGCATGACTAAACATTCTTGCAAATTGTTCATTTGAATGAGTTTTAGGTCCATTGTTAAAAACGCGACATCTATCGAGCGAAAAGCTTTCTCATACTCAAAACTTCGTGTAAAATGCAGTGGACAAAAGTGGTAACACGTCATATTTGATAGATTTATGGCAGAACTGCAACTGACTAACTTTAAGTAAAACGCCAATTTCATATAGTTATTTTTCTTTCATACTTCTTTTCTGATAAATACATGGAATTTTTGTTTCATACTAACCCTGTGTAGGCATATGTACTCTTTAAGAAATAAATCTCTTATAGTAGAAAAACCTTAGGAAGATCTCTGGGGTGTATAGAAACAGAAGAGAGTGGTCCGTCGTTATGTGACTGGAGAAGAACACGGTAGCTTAGTTGGTTATAGTGTCATCCGGAAGGCTGAAGATCCATAGTTCAAATCACGGCCCTGACCCGAATTTTTAGCGAATTCTGAGGAATGTAGATATAATTTTGTACCCATAAAAAGGTTTTTGTAACTTTTTTTTTTTTTCAAATCGCCATCGATTATACTTTCTAGGCAACAAATTGACGATGAAAATTTTGTATATATAAATATGCGCGCGCGCTTGTGTTTGTCTGTCAGTCAACGCTTTAGCGGTCGCAATTTTTTTTTCTCAGCGAAATCTGAGCATATTACCCTCACAAATTCATCTTGCTGAGAAATTCGTTTTGTTCACAAAGCTCTTGCTTGACGGACTTTTCAAATATGGTCGTTCATTTCTTTCCTAGTGTTTTGCCCAAGATATGACCTCACCCATTTTCTTCTTTAATTTCAAGTCTTTTTCATAGGACATTGAATTTTCAATTGAAGCCTGGCTTACAACTGTTGCGAAATCGGAATGCTTGTTTTTCAGCATTACATTACATTAACACAAGCGTTTCTTTAGAACTTCGGTCAAATTATGCGGAGTGTATAGGGAACAAATCTTTTTCACAGCTAAATGTTCATGCATAATCGAATGTATTGCAGTCTTCAATGTGTCTAACGATGCCTCTATCTCACTGTATGTCACATGCCGATCTTCTTCAATCATGTTGAACACAGCATCGATGTATTTTGAAATGACAATCGATTTTGGTCGACCTTCACGAAATTCATCACTGACGGGCGCACAATCACGACGAAATTCTGCAAACCAATTGTAAACACGTTTTCTGGTGGTGCTTCATTACAAGAAGTAAAACGAAGAGATTCAATGCATTGCTGTTGAGTCAGGTCTGCACTAAAATTGAAAAAAAATCATCCAACGAAAACTTTCACAAGAAATTTCCCATTTTTTTGCAATTTTGTTTGTTTAAATCCTCACTAGGTTAATTTCTAAGCTGAAACTGTTTTCACAATAAAAATGTCAATTGTTCCGAAAATAGAAATGACATATCTCAATAGTCCCATCTAGTGGTCGTTTGTAACAACTTAAAAGTAAAACCCTTCTGGCCTTGAGCGATGATAACTTATCAACCAATTCATTGCCCCGCCGCATCAGTCATTAGATAATTGGATGATCCTTATATCAGCTGTAGATTAAAATTCATTACAATTTGATCACCTGATCTTAAAAAGCAATTGATAACGGTGTCAACGTGCATTTGTTTCTGATTCATTTTAATAATGTTCATTCTAACCTAGCACCTGTCTTATCAGTTTATATTAACGTAACAGAACCCTAGGAACTGCACCCCAGAAAAGACTCCGGAGGAAATCCCGGGAGTGCAACGTTGAGCGAGCGAACACTGGTACAAAAATAAAATGGGGTAAAAGTAAATGTGACTCTTGGCGGAAGTCTTTAGTAAGAGTGAAAGAGAGGAAATGTGGTCAAGTGGCTATCGCACACCTTTGAGAGTGCTTCAAAGGCTTTCTACAGCCGTACTTACCACTGTAAACATTGATGGAGTGCTTTTAAGAGCTAAAGGGTTGGGTGCAATAAAAAAGGAAAACAAGGAAACTATTGCTTGCATAAATCGTAGCGTGATCTCCGTTTTCAAATATCAGCATTTTCATTACATGTTTAATTTTACTAATTTATCAATAAATTTATTTGAACAGCTGTGAACAAAATATTAATAATTTATTATATCACTGTTTTATTCACTGTCATTAACAGTTGATTGTGATGGTTTCTTCATGAGAATGTAGATGCACTTTGTAAATGCAACTGTTAATCTCGTTCCAAAAGAGTACCTTCATGCTGGTACCTAGCGGCACTAATACAATGCTGTACATTATTGTTATAGCGTTTATTTCATTTTTAAATACGAGGATGTGGGAAAACGTGGGGGAAGAATAAGAGTACCTGTTTTGCTAGTTTTCAACTACAGAGATTTTTTATGGTATATTAATAAACAGAACCTGGAAGTTCAGGCATTTATTTTGCTTAAAATAAGCAGGCAAACAGATCTGCAAATAGGCAGTAATGTAATTAAAATAGGTGTTTGCTAAAAGTGAAAACAGAGTAATATCACTCATTATTAATGAAAATGGGCATCTAAGAAACTTAATAATTTCTTTATCATATAATTGAAACACTTAATCTTACTTTTCTTGGTTTCAAGCAACAGCAAGGTGTTTTTTCAAGGTATCAAAGATGCACAGTGGTTTCTACTCGAGTTCATTATCTGCTTATGCGTTTATAGGGGAATCAGGTTAGTATTTCTCTTATTTCTGTACTGTACACATTGTATAGGGACGGTTTATTGCACAGCTGTACCGCTCTTATCTTTCTCGCTTGCAATTGTTTGTTACATTTATGCAACAGAAATTACCCTCACCACATTTTTTTGAGAATTGTCTCGTGCAGGTGGATACAAAGTCATTCGCCAGGATTATTCAAAACTACAGTACTTCCCTCGTCCTCTCTATTTCCTGGTATTCGTATGCCTGACAACCATCCGTTCCTTTCACTGATGAATGTTCTGCTATTTAAAGAGATTAAATGAATGGGTTGAGGAGAAAATTTTTGACAGCTTGAAAAGAAATGAATATAGAACGAGATTCTTAATAGATATTTTTGTGAGGTGAACATGTCATTCAATTTTTATTGCTTTTTTTTTTTTACTTCGTTATATTGAAATTATTTGTGTACGTTTTAAATGCGTAAAAAATTGCAAAAGATCCAAAACAGGCCAAAAATTATTTAAACCTTTAATTAGCCATCAGAAGCCAAAATATGTGAAAATAGCAAAATAAAAATTGGTCTTACCGATTCCAAATGTACGGAAACATGTTCATTTCTATTTGACTCTTAAATAAATCCACCCAGATAGAAAAGGCATTTTGCCTAACTTCCGGGTTCTGTTTATTAATAAGCTACAAGTATTTTTGTCATTTATGAGTTGGTACTTTCTAGTCTAAGTCAAGGTTTGCTAGAGGGGGCTCGCAGAAACTGGCATGAGAGCTTGTTGATTACACCTGCCGTTTATTATTTATTTTTGTTTTGTTTTATTTAATGATATTTTAACATCTCTAGTCATTAGTGTCCCATTCAATTTAGAGCTTGAAACGCCGGGTAAATTTTGCTCATAGGCTTTTTCTTTCAGGCACGAGATTTTTGATGTGCCATAAATCCATGACATGGGTTTTACTTCCCTTCAGAAGGAAGCCATACTTGATAATTTTATGCCCTAAAAATCTATCGACTCTGACTTTGTTTTCATCCATTATATTGGGTTTACGAGGTATGTCTGACACAAACCACCAGAACCGACGCAAACAGTGTAACTTTCTTGAGAACATCAGCAAATTTTATTTTATACATTTATATACTTTATATATAACATTATATATTCATGCACTTTTATTGCAACAAATGAAACATTTAACATACATTTTAACGTTGTATTAACATTATTTCTTTTATTACAATCTATGTTTATGTTTATCTTTAAATCTTTACTCTTAAAGTGGATAAACCTGGTATTGGAATAACAAGCACATGTTCAGTAAGGAATGTTACCACCATTGACTCGAATATCAGCTACGGACATACTTGTAATTTTGATGCCAATGTTAATTTACGGAATGTCATCCCATTCCTGAGCAAGCGGTACCCCAAGTTAGCCCAGAATGTAGAAAACTCGTCGACGAACAGATGTGCAAGTGAATCCCACACGTGCTTGATGAAATTCAGGTACGGACTTCTTGAATGCTTTTCTGTACGACGGTGCCGCTTTCTCCTCATACCAAGCAATATGGAGTTGGGCGTTATTGTGCATTAGAATGAAGTTCTTGCCGATGTAGCAAGTATAGGGGATAATGAGTGGAAGGAGAATGTACTCAGTATAGTGGTGTGCCGTAAACGTCGATTTTTAACGTGCATCAAAAGTAACAACAGCACACATCATTATTGAACTTCTTCCAAATGACATCCTTGACGAATCAAAGACAACATAACGCTTCCTTTGTTCTCCAACCTTTCTCTTCCATCTGGAGATCTAACATTGAATCTGGCTCTGTGTAAGAGCTTGGCTCCATTGCTTAATCGTGCAATTCACACAATCTTCTGTATGTTGAAAACGATCTCTTCAGTGCTGTCGAGGCCTGAGTTCAAATTTGCTTCTCTGAGTCTTCTGCATTTCCAGGCGATTTCTAGCACCAGCTGCTGTCAATTGACGATCTTTCGAAACTTCCAAAGTTAAAAAAGTTCCTGGATCTGCGTAAACTAATCATAAGCAAATTCCTTAGTAAGTCGATTTTGTGAACGATATTGCAGAGCGATATAGCAGAGTAATTCGTGCCGTTTGAGCGTCTTTTAAATTTCGTTTTTCAGGTATACCCCCATTTCCCTGATTTTCAGAAACTACTTTTTTTTATTATAGTTCAGTTTTTTATATCGAGTTTCGTTGAGAAAAAACAAAAATTACGACCGCTAGAACGATTTTTTCAATATTCCCTCTTTAAATTTCGGTTTTCAGGTAAACCCCAGGTCGGATTTTCCCTTATTTTCAGAAAAAAAAATATTTTAATGGTATATACCGAGTTTCGTTGCGAAAAAAGAAATATTGGTGCCGCTAAAGCGATTTTTTATTGTGGGTTTCAGGTAAACCCCCACTCTTAATACCCTGATTTGGTTTATTTTCGGAAACTACTTTTCTTGTTTTATTTTAATGGCATATATGAAGTTTCTTTGAGAAAAAGCAAATCTTCCGGCCGCTAGAGGTATTTTAATTTTTTTTCTTTTTTAGCCCCCATGGTCAAATTTGCTTGTGGACGAACTCAATTAATTTTTATTAATTGAGATGATGAATATATTATTCATCGTAATTTTTGGTGCCTATTTATGAAAATATTTCAAACATATTTTCTTAAGTAGTACGGCAATTGAATTCGCTAAAATACAAGTCTGTATAATCAACAGTCTTCATTTGGAATGACATAAGATATTTACAATAATTAAACAATTAGTATGAAGTCTTGTCTTTGAACCCAGGTTGAGATACACGACTTCGACACGCATCATTGCGCCAAAGTAAACGCAGATGAGACTAACCGGAAAAGAAAGGCGCGCAGCACAGAAAAAACAACAGACAGTCGTTCCAAAGTCCCCATTGCATAAGTGGGCGCGAGTCAATAGAAAGGGAATATTAGATTTAGATTTCAACATCTGCGGAATTCTTCATATACAGCGAGTTTCTAAGTAATTTGTTCAAACTTTCTGGTTTTTTTGTTCAACATATTTCATACAGCGACTTGCAGACAAATGTGGCAATAAAGATTTATCATTAATAATAAACGTTTGGAACTTGCAGTTCTTGTTGACAAATTAATCACTAAGAAGCCGTTATCTAGCGTTTTATTTTAAATAAAGAAGGTTCTATTACTCAAATTTTCAAAATTTCTTCCCAGAGAACAACTTAAAGTACTTATAACTTCATAAATAGTGTGATCGATATTTATTTTTCGGGATTTGAAGAAACTATTATAGATAAAGGTTTCCTGTTAACAGCTCTGGAAAGAGTGTGTCTCGATCAATAACCATTGTTGAAGTTAGTGCCCGTTAGTGCTCGTTAGTTGCAGCAAAATGTCCACTCTAGCCGTACTATTGCTTTCTGATATCAGAGGATGAAAGTGACTCAAAAACATTTTCTTGAGAATATTTTTTTACATTATAAGTGCTGCCTGGAGAAATTACTCGTTTCCTCCAACCCTCATGTTAACACTGCTATGCAGGTTGTGCAAGTTCACGCTGTCATCGCACGGATCCACGCAGCTTGTGATATACTTTGCATTCAACCTTGCGTTTTTGACCATATTCACCAATGTCTTCACCGCCTATGTATGTATGCTCTGTAATTACTTTGGAGGTCGAATGTTCGAAGCTCTTTAGTAATTAAATGCACATGTGATGCTCTTCTTGGGTTGATGGAGGTTTCTTGACGAATTCTGAAAATAACGCCCATAGCGGTATCCGAAGCGTTGACGACCCACAACGGCCAAACCGGACATGGGTCTCCCTCTTGAAAAAAGTATACTCCAAGAAGAGTCGCGGTTACGGTCGGACAGAACACGGTAGCTCTGATATGATGAGTATCGACTCGGTAGCCAAAGATTCATGGTTCGAGTCCTGGTCTCGAAAGTTTCCTGATTCTTTTTCCAAATCTTTGCCAAATATACAAGTATAGAAATTAAAATTACCATGATTTAAACATCTGCAAATGTTCATGTATTTCGCTTAAATTTTTCATTGAATGTAATTGAAGATAAAACAGAATAGATAGCAAGAAATATGAAATATTCATAAGACGAACAAGCTGACCTCTACAACACTGAACTCCACGGGTGGTACTAAAAGTCACTATAAATCTTTTAACCAACCACCATATTCTTTGCCCTCCAGTTCATTTGCCTTTTAATTGGACAATACAAGTCTAGGAAAATACGTTTTAAAAACTTTTAACATCTCGAACACGCTAGTATTTTACGTTACGGAAAGTTGGCAGTAGTTGCTGCTTTCACCTGCCGCTTTGATGTATTAATCATAGTAAGCTACTGCATCATTGTTAGGTCACCAAATTTATTGTTCCAAAGTGTTGCGCTCCCTCGCTTGGAATGGAATTTTACTACATTTTGCTTGTAATTACAAGCATGTCTTATCAAGTTATCACGTTCCATACACCGCAGTATGTAAACAAACAATGCTAGTCGTTTGTTTTTGAGCGCACTGAAGCTAGGAGTCACGCAAGCCAGTACTTTTCCATAATTAAGACGGTTATTACAAGTGGGTTTATTAATTAAAGATTTACGACAGTTTAATCTCCAGAGACAATGTCACTACAGAGACTTAGTCAAGAGTGAACCTCGAGGAGAGAGTTGTGATTGTAATTAGCTGTTAAAGACTTAGAATGCTATGACATGACAACTACACATTTCATATTTCTTATCTTTTGGTTCCTTGTCCATAACATTGCAGAAAATTATTTCGTATTAACAAATCGTTGCCAAAAATACAATGGTTAAGGTAAAAATATTAATAACATACGTTTTATGTGCCATATGATGGAAGAGTCGGTTACAATTGCCATTCAAACTTTTATTACACTTTATTTCAGATTTTAGAGTGAAATAATTACAAAAATCACAATAGTGATTAGCAGGAACGTGTATTATAATGTTATTAAGGGCCAAAGTATAAAAATATATTATGAAACATGTACAAGAATACAAATTTTCATATTTACTACTCACAACTGACAGGAAGAGTTTATATTTTAATTCTTACACAGGTTGAAATTGATGTCTCATAAAACTCTGCGTGCTTTTCAGGAAGTAATGGTAATACGGACAGAGATCATTCTATTTTTCAACCGATAAACAGGGGTTATCTTTCAGATGAAGCACAGGTTGCCGTATATCAGCCAATGATTTTCCTCTCTTTAAAACTTCAATGGTGAATAAATTCTTTTAATAGCTATTTAAGTTGAATAAAACCGAGATACTTTTAAGCAGTGTACATTTTGAAATGTTGCACTTATTTAATGTTAACAGTGAATCAGCAACATTCCTAAAATCACTTGACTCCATTGGAAATACATGAAAAGGATTTATAGCTTTAACTCAATCTACAATCCTTTGTACATCTTGTGGAATGTAGGCCTTACTTACCCTTCTTCTTTTCTCTGCAATAACGAAATCTCTATCGCAACTCAAAAGACTGTGGGCACTTACTAAATATTTCTGTACTATAAATATTTTCTCTTAAAAACTAATATTATCATGGCATGGCACTTAGAACATCAGATGATAGCATAGCATGTCATTTAGAACTACGCTCTCTGTTAAAGAGTATTTGAACTACTTCATCGGTGTATATGCACTTAGAAAACGACTAGGAATATTCATCAGGACACACAGAATGTACTTTTTAAATAAAACGATTAATTTAAAAATGACATATATAAAGTTTGAAATTTCGGTTCTTCAGTTATGTTAAATATGGATACAATCGAGCGTAGGCAAATAATGGCTTATTTTCAAAAAATCAGGTTTAGGAAATACTGCAGGCGGAAGTATTTGTTATCCTGAACTGTGTTTAGAGGACTTGAGAAAGATTACCATGGTAAACGAATACTCGTCCTTACACATAGCCTAAGTGCTTGAAAAACGCTCTCCTCCGACTATGATATGGGCTTTTTTAATGGTGTTTAACGCCCGTTTTTACTACTGAGGCACCACAGGCGGTGGACACTGATGAAACATAAAATGAAATGATAAATTGGAAAAGGATTTTTTAAGGAAGAAAGCGTTCCAGGCTTAAGTATAGGACACCTCCCCGGCATTTGCCATTTATTAGTACTAGGAAATCCTGGGGAAAAAACTTGAGAGGACGGTTCTGGCGAGATTTGAACCCCAGACCTTCCACTCACGAGAATGCGCCTTAACGACCTTGGCCACCTGTGGCGGTATGGTATGAGGATGCAAAAATGCACCGACTGCCCTGGAATATCGTAACAGGCTTGAACTGCGGTGGGTGCCGGGCATCGGGGCCTTTAGGGAAATGAAAAAGCAGTTCAGCTGGCAAAAAAGGTTCTGAGACACCCTGTATTGGTTGAAATCAATACATGTAGTGCTAAAACCGCAGTAAAAATCTGGAGTTGGGGATAAAGACCAACTAAGTTGGCAAACCTATAATGGACAAAAAATAATCTAGGATGTTGGCCCAAGTGACGTTCTTTCCACATCTCTTCTAAATGTGGACGGAAGAGGAATAAGGAAAGTCAATATCGTGTGGGAGGTCGATAAAGCTCCAATAAAGGCTCTGTTTTATATATATATATATATATATATATATATATATATATATATATATATATATGTATGTGTGTGTGTGTGTGTGTGTGTGTGTGTGTTTTCTGTTATTTTTCCATACAATTAGCTACATTGTACTAATTTATTTATACCACACGAAAATATATCATGCTCTCATTCCACTACGCAATCGGATTTTGTATACATTAGTGGAACTATTCAGTGGAGAACGATTACCGGTAAAATAGGAGATAAAAATTCGCTGACGTAGGCAACTGAACTTGCTCAATCGTGTTTGTTTTTTGTTAGAAGTGCATGTTTGCCTTTCTGCAATTTATTTGGTATTGTGGAGTATGTGGATATATATATATTAGAACAAAGAGTATTTATTTATGCTTTATATGTAAAAAAGAATTTATGTAAGTGCTGTAGCAGAATTTATTGTTTTAATTTCCAGGAGTAATAACATCCCCATCGGGAAGTGTAATATACAGATTGATAAACAAAGTTGGTAACCCAGTACGTTTCCATTGACAAGCCGAGACCAAAATATCTGTAAGAAGTTGATGAAACAGGTTATCGATTCGAAAATTCTCCTCGAAAGCTTTTAACACTATAAGCCCAGCAAGTCGATGTATCTGTTGACAGTGTGTGTAAAAGTTACTCAGCTACATATAAAATTACTTCTGTGACCTGAAATAAAACCCGTGGAGCCGCTGAAGCAAAATATCAGGGATGACGAATTTCCACAAGTATGAAAAAGATTCAGGTTAAGTCTCAACAGCAGAGGACGGGCTCCCCCAGCATCAACTATAATGTTAAGTACAATATTGATTACTGTTTACTGTTAATAAATATCGCAAGAATGAGTTCCGATCGCGTGACACGATTTCTCTCAGCAGGTGGTGACGCTGTATTGCAGTAACTCTCCGCGAGCAAAATTTATTTCCAATTGCGTAGGGTATTTTTAGTTGTGTCTGCAGGGGGTGAAAAACCACTTCTTTACCTCATTATCACTTTTAAAGATTTCTATTTTCAAAGCGTTCATCAGGGAATTGATCACATGACGTGGTGGCTCCACATTGCTGACCTCAGTGCCTTCTTCAACATTGCGCTCATGGCATTATTCACTGCTTCACCTTTTTCCTGGTGGTGCTTTAAAATTGGTCCTTTTATATCCTAGAAGAGAGCCATATCTACCCGACACAGGGTCGAAACTTGAGCTTGTTCTTGGTTGAAGATGCATCCGTCTTCTTGAGACTGCCTCTTGCTTTCGTCTTCTGTGAGATGTAATATGCCTACCAACCAACATATAATTGGCAGACTGTATTGTAGCTGTGCTTGGACTTAGCGATAGAGGGTGAAGAGTAGATGCAGAAAGTGCTTGACTTCCCTATACTGTAATGAGTGGATATGACATCCTAGGAAATGCTGAATATGAATATGCCCTGATAGCCTGGTTTCGGTTATCAGCAATTCATACTGTAAACTGTTTTTACATATAAAATGTAACCTGAAAAATATTGGCTTTTATTTCCAGGGGAACGGTATTGAGTTATTGTCATCCAAGGTGTCCGCAGGTTATGCGTGACACCTTGAATGTGGGCTTTGGTCTTGTGTGGCAGTCATAATTGTCCAGTTGTACAACGCCGAATCTGTATGAATTGCCTTGTGCTCATGGCTAACAACGGTATGTGTCAATCCAAAGTGATATCCAATTTCCTGACCAGAACCTCTAAAGAAATAAGTCTTTTTACACCAATAATGGTTTCAGTGATGGCCGTGCTGAGATGACTAGAACGTTACAAATTAAAGAATAAGGTTGATCCATTTTAAGTACATCCACCCAATTGTACATTCTTCTGTGATTTTTATGAGGTGTGTATCACGTAAATGTTGGCTAAGGGTCAATACTTGGTCATTCAGAATTTCCGAGGTATTTGTGCAGTTCAGTCACAGTCACTTTTACAAAAGGTCCCAAATTATGATATAAAAACTCCTGGATGAAAGACTTCATATAGGACTTGTTTGGTGTTGGCTGAAACTCTGTAAACATTTTATTTTTTAATTTATTTTTGATAGTGTTCGGTTTTGGCCGATATTGTATAGGATTTGTCCAAACTAAAACTCAATGCATATTTTATATCATTTAGTAAAATTATACCGAATACATCATTGACTCGTTTTCTTCAAATTATGCACTTATTTGGACTCTAGATCATAATTTTCTCTGTAATATCTCCTCTAATTTATCTCTTCTGTTTTATAACGAATTAACTTCTATGAAAAAATCACAAAAGTTTTGTAGATGCAATATTTAAATGTTAAATAAATTAGTTTAGGTATGTATAATATCATATGCTTCATTAACCCTTGGCTAACTATAATTTTCAAACTAATCATGTTGAAATACCCGGTACTACAGTAATTTTTTCGTTGATTAATATTTTTATTTTGATACTTTGGATAATTTAAAGTGTATATTTTCTTTAGTTGTAGATTTTAATTTTTCAATACAATTGTTTACCGTTTATTTATTTGCAAAATAATGCCATGTTGGTTTTTCTCGACGAATAATTGAAAATAGCATACCTTTCCTTAATACGTCACTGACACACTGAACCGGCTTCCTCTTCCTTATTCGTTGTCATCAATCGAAGGGCGTGTGAATACAGTACAGTCGTGCAGCATGTCAATAAAACGTAATGTTTATGGCTATAGGCAAACATCTTAATGCTGCAACAGTTACCGCACAGTTGGAGGTGTGCATAAAAGTGAAGGAATGCTCTGGAGAAATCCCATTTACTTCAGTTTATTGCCCTGATTTGAATAAAGTTGGGGAGAAAGTTGGGAAACAGTCTAAGCAATTAAATCCAAGTCTTCTGGTTGAAGGGCAGAGAAACTGCCCCTTGTGTTTCTCAAGGGCATTAACAAACTGAAATCTCACGGCCTGCGGTACAACTTTTACTATAGAAATGCGTGGAACGGGACCTTAATTTTAACAAAAGAAGTTGTTTGTTTCTTCCCAGGCACGCCTCTTTTGAAAGGGACATTGTAGCTGTAAAAGTTCCACAGGTTACATGGTTGGTCTCTGTGAGCTCAGTATGAGCAAATTTTTAAGTGAGAAATAATAAATGTGAAGAACCCAGGTGTTAATTATAATAAAGACAAAACAGAGTCCCCTATTCTTATTTATTGTTGCTTGATTGTGTAACGTTAAGAGACAAGTCTCATGTCTGATATCAGCATGGTTTTCTTTTTCCATTGCTTCCTTAGGGCTCCTTACCAGCATTTCTAATGTTAGATTTTAATTTTACCTCTAATCAGTTGGGTGACACAGGACGTCACAAATTCTCACCATTGTGTAGCCATAATGCTTTTATGTGACAATTTAGAACTCTATAACTACCGAATTATGGATTTAGACCCTTTACTCAAAAAATTAAGGAAGAAGAGGAAGCTTTTAGCCATTTTTTGAAATGCTATAACTTGATTACGACTATCACTATGAGGGTAAGTCAATAAGTAAGATTTCCCAATTTTTGTAAATAATTGAGTAACAATATTATTTTATTTCAAAATCATTTTTTATTTTTCCACCTACCATCAAAGTTATTCAGATATTTTCAAAGCTTAAATTGGATTTTTCTAAACGAGCAACCACACATGATATCAACGTAACATTTTAACAGTAGACCTTAAATTTAAAACATTTTAATATGTATTTACAATAGTACAGGTGAAATATAACCTTAGTATGTCCAGCAGCTTCCAAACAAAAATTGAAAAGTTGGTACATTTTATTAAAATTGTAATTTTTGGGCATAGCTCTCAAACGCCTTAAAATAGAAATCTGAATAAAAGTCAATTACAATTAGCACGAATCACATGTGTCAAATATAATTAACGAACTTATTTTTATGAGAGTTTTTGAAGGAACATCAAAATGACATTGAAATATTTTTGTGAGTAAATGAGAGAGAAAGATAGAGAAAGAGAGAAAATTCAGTCGATGTATTTGTTTTTATTGTTGCTTATACTCCTGTTCAAATTTATACCATCTCTGTCCCAAAATGACAGTTACACTTATTTGTAGAGGTTTTTATTGAAAATAAACGAATGCAAATATTTATTTACAGAGAGTGCTGAATTAAATCAATAAATCAATATATATAAATATATATTATCAGTATTCTCAGATAACTAATAACTCAACAAGATATACAACAGCATACAGCAGAGATAAGGTCGGGGTTGCAACAGAGAACTAAAGGCAAACACTCCTGTAATACAAGAGTAGATCCATAAGTTTCCGGCCTCGCCAATAAAGATTATCGCCTTCACAAAAGCCTTATCTGTTGTCATGCCTTATCTGTTAAGAAAATAATTGCAGCGTAACTTCCGCTCCGCTGTGTTAAGTTGTTCAGTAGTTGCATAAAGGCTATGTATAGAAGATTGCGACATGTTCAAAATGGAGTTTCGAGCTGTTATGAAGTTCTTTACAAAAGAAGGACTTATTTCAAATGAAATTTAAAAGCGATTTGAAGGTATATATGGAGAAGCATCCCCTTCATATTCTATCTTGTGGAAGGAGAAATTATGGAAGGCCGGGAGCTCAAAGTTACAGAAATAGCAGCAAGGTTGAGCATTTCTAAAACAACAGTCCTTCTAAATTATTCATGAACATTTAAACATGAATAAGGTTAGTTCAAGATAGGTTGCTAGACGTCTTTCCTCAGTCCAAAAGCAGCAACGAGTCATTTGTTGTGAGGCGTTTTTGGAGCTCTCCTTGGTAACGCGAGAGAAGTTTCGCAAATCATTGTTACTGGAAATGAAAATGTGATCTCTTGTCCAAAAGAGAATCATTGGCGTGGCGTAAATCTGGCGAAGCATCACCTCTAAAGGCCAAGGTCACTCAGTCAACCATGTCCACAATCTTTTAGGACTATGAAGGAATATTCTTCATTGACTTCAAGGAGAGGAACGCCACAGTAAATGGGGAGTACTATGCTGGCCTACTGCTCAGACTACATGCTTCCATCAAAGAGAACAGGCGAGGAAAGCTGAGTGCTGGTGTGCACCTTCTTCACGACAACGCGCCTGTGCACACAGCTGTTGTTGCAAAAGAAGCTGTGAAAAAATGTGGCTTCAAGGAGATCAATCATACACTCTACAGCCCAGATTTAGCTCCCAGTGACTATTTCCTCTCTCAAGAAGGACCTTCGAGGAAGGAAATTTAAGTGTGACGAAGAAGCGATGGATACTGTTTATGCCCATTTTGCACACAAGACGTCTGATTATTTGGGAGGGGGGGAGTTGAAATGCTAATTCAGAGACGTGGGAAGTGTATTGCAATAAAGGAGTAACTATATTGAAAAATGAAATATAGTTTTTGTCTTTATCATAATTAGAAAGTGCTTAGGCCGGAAACTTACGGATTTACCCTCGTAGTTTGTAGCAGTTCCTCCCATTAACCTTCATACATTCAATCATGATGTGTTGTAATGTCAGGAAGATATTATTCAGTGTTTCCGCAGGAAGATCTTCGATATCCTTCATAACGATGGTAACAAGTGCATGCATTATAGATGTCAGTTATTGACGTTAGAGGAGCTGTATAGCAAATTTATCAGCAGTTTCCTTTATCATACCTCTTTTTGTAAGTAGCTTTCACGAAGCAGGTGATCAGAAATGGCCCGTCACTGAGCATCTTTAATATTCTTCATTCCTTCCATTGTTTCAATGCTACCTTCCTCTGACTCTGTTCCACAAAAGTTTTGTCTAATACATTACAAGGTATGTACTTGTAACTTGTAGTTATTAGCAAAGGTCTGTTTCAAAAAGATTTCTAGTATACTTGTACTTTACAACTCCATACTTACAAGTGTTCTGTTCCACAGAAGTATTAAAATTAGTTGTGCACTGTTAACTTGTATAAATTTCTATACAAATGTAGGAACATTGGTAATTTCAAATACTAGCACAAAATTTATTATCTGTTTAATTATTTTGGGAGCCAGCTGACCTAAATGTGCAAAATATTAGCAGAATGATAATAATGTTGATTAGGAATATGTATACAGAAAGAATAAATATTTGTGTATAATGACAAAGTTAGGTTAAGTGCAAATAAAGTACGGCTTATGACTGATATTGACGTTTCCTGTTTCAAATGCATATTTCAGACCAGCATCTCAGTTAATGCATTTTTAAGGTTCTTGCTACTTTCCACGAAAATAATTTCTTTTCATTCTTCATTCTCTTTTAAAATAATCCCTTTTGACATACTTTTCTCTTTTTTTTTTTTTTGTTGCATATAATGAGAACGTGAATGTCAAGCAATATAAACAAGTAAATAAACATAAATGATCAAATTGACTAATAAAATAAATGACCGAGAGCAATCGGAAATATCTATTCTTCTGCCATCTCTCGATATCTAAAATTGTTGTTCCTAAAAGTAAGACATATGCCACCGTCCTCTCAAAGTGTATTATTACGTTTAAATGTCGATAAATGCCAAATAAAGAATTAAATTATTATTATTATTATTATTATTATTATTATTATTATTATTATTATTATTATTATTATTATTATTATATCTGAGAAAAATACAAAAAGATTTAGCAGGAATGACAATAATCCGCTCTGTAAATTAAAAATCTACTAAGGAGTGGTCATAATTCAAGGTTTGACGACTTATGGTAAACAGCTGTTTTTTCTTATATGATACAATTTACTTTTAACTAATACTTAACAAGTGTTGCACCTCTTTCGAGAAACAGGGGATTACAAGACCATATTTTACAAGGAAAGCAAACCCTTTATATCATCTTTACATTCTCTGAAATAGAGAGAAATAACACAAAGCTACAATTTATCTTCCGTATTTAAGAAGACAATGTTCATATGTTGCAATAAGGAAAAATATACTACTATTTATAAAAAATTACAATGAACTAAGCAAATATACACAATTAATAATAAATAATCCAAAGTTTCATCGATTTATAGCGGCTTTGAAATTTAATTTAAATGATATTGCAGTAAACCATATACAGTAAATGTTTTCTGAAGGTTATTATAGAACGCTATTTCATATAAATAAAATTCTCAAACCCGTTTTAGATTAATATTTCACATTTTCTATCTTAACGACGATGCTTTTGTTAAATATAAAACGTATGCATCATTATGAATACAGTTTATATGCGGAACTAATTTATTTGTTTGTTTTTTTTATTTTAAAACAATTTATTGAAAAATAAATCCAAGAGCGCATTTTACATTTTAGTTTTCAAGTATACCAGCACTGGCAATGTTCCAATTTCCTTAAATTTCAGAAACTATTTTTCTTATTTTATTTAAATTGTATATACCGAACTTTGTTGTAAGAAACAAATATTGGTACCCCTGGAAACGAATTTTAAATGTTGGGTTTCAGGTAAACCATTCTAATCCTAATAATTTGGTTTCACTAATTTTCAGAAACTATTTTTCTAATTTAATTTCAATAGCATATACTACGTTTCCTTTAAAAAAAAAATTAAATTGCTACCTCTAGAGCGATTTTTAAATTTCACTTTTAACTCCCACTCCGTTTGGCCCGATTGCCCTCATTTTCAGAAATATTATTAATGTATCTTAATGAAATATACAGAGTTTTATTGAGAAAATACAAAATAAGCAGTCACTGGAGCGATTTTAAAATTACTTTTTAAATGCTCTCTTTAGGTTAAACCCCATCCCCCATGGCCCAGTTTTGCTGGTTAACAAACAACTTAGGCCTGGAACGCTTCCTTCCTTTAAAAATCTTTTATTATGTTCACTTTTAACACTATTTTATTACATACGAATGATATATCCAAACTTAATAATCCAAAATAATGAAATTATTTGAATAACAAAAAAAAAAAAAAAAAAAAAACACCTTTACATTCAAATTTCACTCAGTTTATCATTTCATGTATCACCAATGTCAATCGCCTGTGGTGCCTCAATAGTGAAAATGGGAGTTAAAAATAATAATAAAAAAAAGGCTAGGTTTACCTTATATTCGTCATTTCACTTGTCTATACGGCAGTTGTGGATACTGCTGCGAAGTTCTGGATAAAGGATGCGCTTATTTATCTGTCGATATTAGAAGAGGATTCAAACCGAAAGCGACGTCAAGATGGTGTTTGGCTTTGAAAGAATTACTTTTTGGAAAAACACCTCCAGCGACGCATGGGCTACTTTCTTCCTCAACTTTCTCCACAATAACTTGGTCCAGACAACGGCCAGTTCGAGCGTAACACTGGCCTTACAAGGACGTTCATTGTCTACAGCACACAGCGTTGCCACATAAAGCAATAGTCTCTCTCACGAGACTGGAATTTGGCGGATTTTGAATTTATTTGTTTACTTATGGACGCTCTTTAACAATTTAGGTGATCAGCGTCCCATTCTATTCAGGGCGTGAAAACGGCCGACAAATTTCGCTCAGAGGCCTTTTTTTTCAGGCTTGAGGTTCTTTATCGTGCCGTAAATGTACGACACGGGACCCACGGCTTTATTTCCCTTCCGAAGGAAGCAAGACTTACGATATTTGGCGGAATTCAATCTTTATGACCATGAAGGTACTTTCGGAAATCAAGCATTGCTCATTATTTGGTTATTTACGGACGCTCTTTAACATCTCAGGTCATCAGCGTCCCATTCAGTTCAGGGTTTGAAACGGCCGGTAAATTTTGCTTCTTTCGGGCTTGAGCTTCTTTTACATGCCCTAAATCTACGACGGTTTTATTTCCCCTCCGACGGAATTCATAATTAAGATTTTTACGCCTGATTGAACCAGCGATATTGGGTTTATGAAGCAAGTATGGTTACCACTAGACCACCAGGACAAACCTTCTTATTTTTCACAGATGATCTACATTGATGATAAATTGCGAAAGAATTTTTTTAAAGAAGAAAACGTCCCAATGCAAATGTAGGATCCTCCCCCATTTGCATTTATGAGGACTGAGGAAAACCTGGAAGAAACCTCAGTCATGGAGGACAGTCCTGGTGGGAATGGAACCCTAGATCTCCCCCTCACGAGTCCGAACCTTAACGACCTCATCCACCAGAGGCGGTTTGCTTAATACGAAGAAATATTGAGTTATAATTAATTAATGCGGTCTTTTATATGTGGCGCTTTGTATGTTAGTAAATGGTTTTGTAAGAAAAAAAATTAATATGTAACCAAATGACGTTCACTGATTTTTAGTTTGAAGCTCAGAAAAATGAGGGCAATAAAAGTTCTGAAAGCGGAGGATGGACATTCAGTAGAACTATGGAATAAATTTCCCAAATGTACTCCAAAGAACTTGGTATCGACAAGAGACACTGTCATGAACGGAGATTAGTGTCTCCAAAACCATCAGAACCATGGCTTTGTTTTTACCAGCTTTTCCGTAGTCATTAATGACAAACCCTGATGAGGTTTGCTAAACTTATTTGAAACACTTGTTTTGCAAAGTTCGTCTCCTTCTGTTCTTCCTGGGAAAGAAAATTTTAAGTAAAAAAGCGTTCCACACCTAAGTTTAGGGTGTTTCTATAAGCAGTGAGGATAGATCGAACCCTAGATCTCCCCTATCAAGTCCGTGCTTGATTTATTTATTTTTTTTTTTTTTTGAGATGCCTTCAATGTGAGGGTCAAAGGTAACATTTTTCTAACCTGGAAGTTAAGTAGCGGTTTCTTTTCATTGTTTTGATGCGTTAATTCGGTGTCAACGAACAGCAAAATGAACATACTTATTGAAGTTCCTGGGGTTGCAGATTACGTTTAGAGAGCAGGGGAGTTACGATTATCAATCATTGCTATCTGACAGAAATATACCACACATCTCCGTGTGGTGCCAAGCAAGGTTAGGTTGGCTCGCCACTGTTGGTAGATGTTATCTTGATCAACTCAGCTGGGGAGGCGACAGTGTCCTGGCATAGGTTAAGCATTTCCAACGCACCTTGATTAATGGAGCGTTAGTTTATATGAACTGAGATATATGTTATCGTTAGTGCTGAGGAATTTTTAACGAATAAATCTCTTGGACACTTTTCACCACCAATTTGCAGTCTTTCAACAGAAGCAGTAACTTCTGGCAGTAGCAGGGGACTAAATTTCTTTTATATTGCTTTCAAATTGTTAACGTTTCAATCTCTGCCAAGTATTTCAACTCAGCTGGCTTGAACAACTGAGTAAACAAAGTAGTTGTAGAACAGGTTTTTTTTTTTTTTTTTTTTTTTTTTTTTTTTTTTTTTTTTTTTTTACACCGAATCCCAAAGAATGTAAGCTACTGGGGTTGTAACCATGAAACAATTTTTGAAAAAGTTCTTCAAATCCTATATATATTTGTGTGTGGGTTTTTTTTAATCTTCTTTATTTACTGCATGCTCCATTACTATAATAATTAGTAATACTACATGCATTGCTATCATTTCATTGTTACATGTTATCCTTAATACTATTTTTGAACACTGTTTCATTCTTATTCTAACCTAATCATATTTGAAGATCGCCTAAATTCGTTATATTTGAATGCTTTTACATTATCATTCTCAGTCACCACATTTCCTATTCTATTAGTCAATTTGTGTTAATTTGAAAAATGCCAAAATTTATACTGTTTACAAAAGTTTTAAACTATTTATTATATTTTAGAACAAGTTCACTATTGTCTATTGGCCATCGCCTAGTTACTTTTGCTACATCTCTCCGAAATATATCTCGTTCTTTCTTCAAAATTTTACAGCCCCACAAGATGTGTTCCACCGTTTGTATACCCTCCTGACATACACATGATGCGTTCTCTGCTACTTTGAAGCGATGAAAGTAGGCTCCAAATTTCCCGTGTCCTGAGAGGATCGCTGTAAGATTGGGGCTTAGAAGGATGTTGGTTTTTAGCCTTTTAGCTACAGTAGGAAAACAGGATTTTGTAATCGCTCCGTTCGTTTGCCACTCTGTTTCCCATAGTTGCTGACTTTCTTCTCTTAATTCATTCGGGATGAGTTGATAATTCACTTGCTTTTCGCTGCTTCTTTAGCGAGTCGGTCTGCTATTTCATTTCCTTCATTGCCGATGTGTGTGCTTTAACCCAAGTAAAATGTATTTCCCAGTGTTCTGATTTTAACTTCTTCCTTATTCTTTCACACAGGTTACCATGTTTTGTGTGGTTATTAATTAAATCTAATGTAATTCCACTATCCGTGTGGATTGCTGCTGTTCGTTTGTTGAATGCTACGTTGTCTATATTTTCCAACTGTTCCAGGGCTCTCAAAATGGCGAACTGCTCGGCTTGATTATTTGAGCATTTTTGGTGCAGCTTATACCGTAGTTGATGAACTGGTATATTATTAATATACATTATTATTCCTGCCCCTACACCTGCCTCGCTTTTGCTGCCATCAGTGTATACTCTTTGTCATTTTGTTTCTCCATGTGTGTGTGTGTGTGTGTGTGTGTGTGTGTGTTCTTTAAAGCTCTAGCGATCTCAATTTTTGTTTTGTTCAAGTTTGTTAACCAGCTAAATTGAACCACTGAGGGGGGGGGGATTGACCTAAAGTAATAAAATCGTTCAAGCGGCAGCAACTTTTAACCTTTCTCAACAAAACTTGGCATATCTCTAAAATAAATTTATAAAAGTACTTTACGAAAAGCAGGGCAATCGGGCCATTAGAAGTGGAGATATACCTGAAAAACGAGTGGGAATTAAACCGAAAGCGAAATTTAAAATTGCGGCTCACCGCCAACATTTTACTATTTTAAAAGGAAACTCTGCATATGTCATTGAAATAAAATAATAAAAATATGCTCTGAAAATCAGTGAAATCGTACTATTAAGAAGGGAGCTTACCAGAAACCCAACATTTAAAATTCAAGCGGCATTAATATTTTCTTTTTTGTAACAAAACTCCGTATATACCATTTAAATTAAATAGTAAGAATAGTTTCTGAAAATCAGGGAAATTGGGCCATTAGGAGTAGGAGTTTGTCTAAAACCTCAAATTTAAAGCGGCGAACGGCACCAATATTTGTTTCTTCACAACAAAATTTGATATATGGCTTTTAAATAAAATAAGAATAATTAGTTTCTTAAAATTGCGGAAATGGAACCATTAGGAGTAGGGGTATACTTGAAAACCGAAGTTTAAAAAGCGCTCTGTCGTTTAATTTTCTCTATATTGTTTTCAAATAAAAGTAGATATTAATTCAGCATTTAAACTGCGTTTGTAACGATGCATATGTTTTATATTTAGCAAAAGCACCATCCTGAATATATCAAATGTAAAATATTAATCTAATTTGTGTATGAGAATTATATTTGTAAATAAGAGCGCTGTGTAATAACCTTCAGAAAACATTTGCGTTACATGTTTTTACTACAATATCTTTTAAATTAAAATTCAAAGTCAATGAAAATTTATGAAACTTCGATTGTTTATTATTAATTGTGTATATTTGCTTAGGACATTGTGATTGTTTTAAATAGTAACATTTTTTTTATTGAAACATATGAACATCTTCTTAAATGCACAATGTAACTCGAAACTTTCTGTTATTTTTCTCTATTTTAGTGAATGTAAAGATGATAGATATCAAGGGTTCAATTCATAAACATGGTTACATTTAAAATACCCTCACACATATAACTTTGTCTATCGTGGCCATATATATATAATATTAATGAAAAATAAAAATAAAGAAACACTATTAACAATGTAACAAATTAACACTAATAATAAAAGTAGATAAAGATAAAACACAGAGAAAGAGTCACACTTGAAATTGCTATATTTCGAACTACTGCGAGTTCTTCAATGGCAAGAAGCTAGACAAGTGAAGGTGATAATTTTGTAAATATTGAGTATCGAAGGTAACGTTATGCATGGAAACAGATGAAACTAGAAATGAGAGTGTGGGAAGAAAAAAACTAATATGTAAGATTTAAACCAAAGCGCGTATACCACCTGGTTTAAATCTTACATATTAGTTTTTTTCTTCCCACACTCTCATTTCTAGTTTCATCTGTTTCCATGCATAACGTTACCTTCGATACTCAATATTTACTTTTATCACCTTCACTTGTCTAGTTCGAAATATAGCAATTTCAAGTGTGACTCTTTCTCTGTGTTTTATCTTTATCTACTTTTATTATTAGTGTTAATTTATATATATATATATATATATATTTCATTTAATTAATGGTATCTCATTATGTTTTGTGAATTAATTTAAACAACAACAACAACAACAACAACAATAATAATAATAATAATAATAATAAAAATAATAATAATAATACAAATGTGCGTTTCCTTTTTTGATACAGGTTGCAAGAATTCTAGTTTTTTCCCCTAACACCACACAGTAATGCCATAACTTATTTCATTTCATTAATTAATAAAGTCATAATTTGGATGTTATATATAGTAAAGTTACTCTACTAGGTGAGGAATTCTCTTAGTTTACGCAGCTTTTGCGTGACAGACTCAATTTTGTAAAATATCAAGAGTAAAATAGAGTAAAGAGTAAAAATATCATGCATTGCCTTATGCTTGTGATTTCATGTTTAAGGTAAAGTATTCGCATTTATTTATGATCTTCAATAAAACAGACTGTTGTAGTAATTTGTGATTTAATTGAAATGTACATAATTAGGATTTTTACATTAATAATATTACAATTAGCATTATATCTCTCTCTTCTTCTTGCCAGAAAACAATTCAAAACAAAGAGATATACTTCCATGGGCCAGTGTTTGAACCCCGGACTTTTAATGCTTAAGCAGCATGCCACAGCGCAACACGTGACAGGACACACTGAAAGGCGCAGACAACCAATTCGGCCGAAATCGATACGAAGCAGGGTACTGTGTTTAAGAGATAGTCTGTAAAACGCAGGAATTGTAAAACTTTGCAATCCCGTTGTTTGTTTATTGCACTAGAAGTTTGGTTAGCGATTTGTGTATTGATCCATCATCAGAAATGTACGAGGGCAAGTCGGAAAGTAAGTTCCGTTAGTTGTTTTAAGCAATGCTACTACATTTTTGGAAATTTTATTACGTACAAGCGAAAATTACAATTATTCGACTATTTTTCAGCTGTTGCCACGAGCTTCTTGTTGATTCATTTGAAATGTTAATGAGTCCACCTTGGAATTGAGACACCAACGTCGAACAATACTGTCACTGATAGTGTTCCGTACACTGCAGTAATCTCACGATGAATTATAGCTGCTGTTTGTTTCTTTACCCACAGAAACCGTACACTTGGCGGGAACTCCTATCCCTCCACACATTTCACAAGCCTGTCTCGGTGCAAGAAACAATCGAATGCTACTTCACACAGAACGTACTGGGACAAGCTACACAGCACTGCTACCGCCTGTCCTGCTAGTGAACGACGAGACCAAAACAATTTTTCGGATTGCCCTCGTAGATGAACAAAGAAGAGCAGAGAGGCGTGATTCGTTTGGAAGGCGCGAAACACATTTTCGATGTCTGCTGTGTACGACGAACACTATACATTACTTTCACGCGTGCTGGGCGGCGTAAAAGATTCTGGGACTAATGCATTCATTGTTAGATGATCCACGCCCTGCGCATGTTCATCGCGTCATTACTCGTGATTTATTCCTTATCAAAATCACCTGCAGTACCTAAAAAATTGCGAGCAGTAGTTGCCACGTGTACTCACGGACGAACAACAATCTCACAAAATGCTTGTATCTCTGAGTCACCTGCAGTAGCACCAATAGGAAGGGTATGCATTTTTTCTCCTTATCCACGCCGGAGATGAAAACTACTGCCCGAGAGCAAATACAGAGTGAAAATACGGGAATTTTGCCCCGCTGAAAAGTACAAAGCCGTAAGCATAAGTTCCAAAAAGTCCTGCTGACTTCTTCAACTGCGAGATCCCGCTGCTTCAAAATTTCTCGTGGAGAGCGGTTTTCCGGGGTTTTGCCTATTTTAACTAATTTTTTGGTTGACTGGAGTTCAAAACCTTTAGTTGTTTTTAACTTTGTTTGAGTTCATTTATAGATAGAATAGTTTGTTTGTGGTTTTCTTGAGAATCAGGCCGCAATCAACATGACGCTTTGTAGACACTTGCAGAAACTGAGGTGAGCCATAAAGGCCTGGTAATGGTATGAACCACATTATCCTCTTATATGGCAACGTCCACTCTTAGCATATGCTTCAGGGATTAGCTTGGTATAAACTTCAACACCACTACAGTCCAGATTTTCCCCACTTTTTTGTCGGCCTGAAAGGAGACATTCGCGAACATGTGCGGGTGGATAAGGTTGTGGAGCCGTCAGCTTGTTCAAAAGATCAACTAACGTCCTCATCTCCTATTTGGATGAATGTTTTAACAGTTAAGGAGAATAATTTTGGGATAACAAATGTGTAGTGACACTTTTGGTGTCTGACTCGCTTTCATTTGACTGTCCCTCATAGATTTTCTACTGTAAGAAATGTTTCTAACTGTCATCATTTTAGAACTACAGAAATGCAAATGTAGGGCATATTTTTGTTGAGAAGAAAGCTAAACGTTCTTCCTTTAGAACCCCGGAGCATACTTTCTGGCTTATGCTGCGACGACTCTTATTGATTAATGACGATGTGACTAGAACAGGTGCCGCCCTTGCATACCGGAGTAGGAGCTTGTCTCTCTGTCATCAAGCACGAGTTTTGCAAAGAATCCGCATACTTAGCAACTTTCTCGCGCTACAACTTTCTTCATGCAGGTCGTCACCGAGAGTGGTAACGCTTGGAACTCGCATTCCGGAGATCACGGGTTCATTTCCCGTTAGACGGTCATCTTGACCTTGGGTGTTTTCGTGGTATCCCAGGCTAATATTGAAATGGATATTTACATTCCAGGAATTTTATGTTCTCCCATTTTCATAGCATTTGATTCTATTACAGGGCCGAAAGTGCCAGGGAGTGATGGGCTGGTGCGGCGTGATGGTGGCTTACACTTTGGAACGGTTTCTGTCCCACAGTTTGAAAGGGAAACAGACTTTCGGAAGGGTTCGTACAATCGGAGTAGGGGTCTCCAAACATCACCGCCCGTAGATCCTGGTCGCTCGATGTCTTCCTCACCTCTTGTTTTCTTCCTGAAAGTTCCCCATCAGGGGATAGGCACAAACGGCCAGCCATAAGCAAGACTCAAGTGTCAAAAGTATCTACCTCCGCCCCAGACAATGAGGCAGATCGTCAGTGGCAGGCCACATGGGGAAATGAAAGTGATGACACCTTTAGTAAAGGACAATTCTTGGATAGTTTTTAAATAGCTTCAGTACACTTTGAGTGTTTATAGTTTGCCAACATTAGAATATAGAAGGCGACGGGCAATGCCAAAGGAGAAAGAAATAAATTATTTATACATATGTAGCAACGTTTTTATTTTTAAATACACACTAAAACTAGAGCTTATATTCTTATGTTACTTTGGTTGCATACAATCACAGTGCTGTTTTTTATCAATGTGCCAAAAGTTACATATTTAATTTATAAATGTTAATTTTTTAGTTTATATTTTCGCCCATTGCTTTTTTATACTTTTCAATAAAAGTTAACCACTTTCTACATGATTAAATGTTTTACTAAAGCTACTAAAAAGTCAAAAAGAACGAGAATTAATCTTTTTTCTCACAAAATACATTAAGCACAATATAAGTTGAAATGATCTTTATCAAAGTAGTTCCCATCAAGTTGTATGGACCTGACTCATTTTCAGAACAGCCTCCGCCTTCTTCAGAACAATCATTGATTAACTATTTGCTTATTGTGTAGTCAGGTTTCAGACGAGAAACAAAAGGGTCACATGCGCAAGATCTGGGTTGTATGGAGGGATCGGCACATATTTCTTGTGGCTCCAAATTTTGACATGAGGGCATGTGCACTATGCTGAAAACACTGCCATGGAAAATATTTAACCCATCCGCCAGTCTATCAAGCGATATTTGGCAATCTTCACTGCAGCGACCTAGCACCCTATTTTATGCTCAAAACACTGTCCTACTAAAACTGTTTGAACCTCTGAAATGCGGTTGATTGTACGCCCGATGCAACATTTTCCATGTTTCAGTGGCGGCATTTTGCATAGAACTGCGTACAGTTCATCAGGAAGCAAGTGCTAACCACTCGTGTTTTGTTTGCGTTGTGCACCTATGCACACTCTGTAATAAAAAATAAAGTCATTCTCATTCTGGTTTGACTGGCCCTTGATGAGTACACTTGAAAAACTGTTAAGTCCAAAATAATCTCTTTTTTTTTTCGATGCCATTCAACCGCTCAAGTGAATAGCTTTATGTGATTTAGCTGTACAGCATAAAAACCTGATTACTTCAGGGAAAGTGACAGGTTTTAAAATGGCGTACATAGAAACATCTGATATGTTCATAAAACACAATGAAAAAAAGTTTTAATTTTACATTTCCCTATATTTTATTCGTGAATTTCTTACATTTGTTTTATAGCCATTGTTGTAATAACTACATTGTTGACAATGTCTCTAAAATGGATTTTAAAGCAGGTTTAATCATTTCCAGATAGAAAATAGGATGCATAAAATAACTTAACATTATTTTAGTTAGACCCTAAAATATAATGCAAAAAGTACGAGGGTAGGTCCATAAGTTTCCGGCCTCGCCAATAAGGGTTGTCGCCTTCACAAAGTTCTCGTCTGTTAAGTAAATAATTGCAGCTGTAAACTTCGCTCCACTGTGTTCAATTTTTCAGATATAGTTGCATAAAGAAGGCTATGTGTAGAAGATTGTGACATGTTCAAAATGGAGTTTCGAGCTGTTATTAAGTTTTTCACGAAAGAAGGACTTACTGCAGATGAAATTAAACAGCGATCGGACGGTTTATATAGGGAAGCATCCCCCTCATATTCTACCGTAAAAGAATGCACCAAATTATTCGAAAGCATTGAAGACGAAGAACGTGCAGGTAGGCCCTTGGAGGTGCTACTCGTGCTCTTGTGGAAGGAGAAATTATGGAAAACCGGGATCTCAAAGTTACAGAAACAGCATCAAAGATGGGCCTTTCTAAAACAACAGCCCTTCGAATTATTTATGAATATTTCAACGTGAATGAGGTTATAGCAAGATAGATGCCTAGACTTCTTTCCTCAGTCCAAAAGCAGCAAGAGTCACCTGTTGTCAGGCATTTTTGGAGCTCTGCTGTGGCAATAAGAGAAAATTTCTGCAAACCATTGTTACAGGAGTTGAAACTATGGTCCTCTACTACGATCCCTTGTCCAAAAGAGAATCAATGGAGTGGAATAAACCTGGCGAAGCACCGCTTCTAAAGGCCAAGGTCACTCAGTCAACCAAGATCATGGCCACAATCTTTAGGGACTGTGAAGGAATACTCTTCATTGACTCAAGGAAAGAAACACCACAGTAAATGGGGAGTACTATGCTGGCCTACTGCACAGACTACCTGCTTCTATCAAAGAGAAAAGGCGAGGAAAGCTGAGTGTTGGTGTGCACCCTCTTCACACAACGCGCCTGTGCACACAGCTCTGGTTGCAAAGAAAACTGTGGAGAAATGTGACTTCAAGAAGATCGACCATCCCCAAACAGCCTATATCTAGCTTCTAGTGATTTTTTCATCTTCTTAAAACTCAAGAAGGACCTTCGAGGAAGGAAATTTAATTGTGACGAAGAAGCGTTGAGTGCTGTTTATGCTAATTTTGGAGACTACTTCCATTTTTGGAGGGGGGAGAGATTGAAATGCTAGTTCAAATATGTGATAAGTGTATTACAATAAAGGGAAACTATTGGAAAGTGAAATATAATTTTTGTCTTTATCATACCTAGAAAATGGTTAGGCAGGAAACTTATGGGCTACCCTCGTATATATACTGGGTGTTTCCAAGATGATGGTGATATGAACCTCCATGATGGGGAAGGGCAAATGTATCAAAATGAGATAGGAAATTTCGGTCACGGAAACGCTTCAGTTGCACTCATAAGTCAAAGGCATTTTTCTTGGGTTGTAGGAGGTATAACAATAGTTTAATTTGAGACAATGCGGTTACATATTAGGGTTGGGAAAGAAATTCCATTAATGCAATGCAGATGGCTTGAGTTTTAAACTTTATTACAACGTACTCCAATTGTTCGTCAAGACATACGAATTCAACATAACGCCCGTGGCTGCTTGTGACTTCAGGGTTGTTCGACCGGATAATACAGAATTACTGCGAAGTTGTTATGCCTGCATAGAAGTTGGGAACGACATTTTGAACAACTATTATAAATGTTTTTGCAGGCATCATAAAATGATCACATATACAAAGATTCGGAAGTTTTTTTATTCCGTGTTCATAGATATCCGAAAACAACTTTGGCGTATAACTTGCTACTGAGGCTTTTCCAGACTGAAGTTCCGTATTGCTGCAGATTGATATATTTTCCCTTCTTCATCATCTCCGAAAGTTTGTATCATCAGTACGGAAACTTCCAGTGGGATAACAAGTAATTATTATACAATAATTATACTAGTGGAGAAATACTTTGTGATTGAAGTTTCTACAATCACAGGCAGCGTCATTACGCTGTTGCATCTCATCACTGGCTATTCGACCTCAGCGGCTGCACTCCAAGATCATCATCAAGAACTTATTTCTGATCCTCTGTGATTTAAATCATATTTACACTCCATACTTATCCTTAGTATACTATATATTTTTACATGTATGACAATATATATATATGTACTTACATAATTGAATATTTTACACGCTAATATTTTCAAAAGCATTGTAATGGTAGCAAATTTGTGTTAACTATTACAGAACCCATGTAGTGACATCTAGCGGTAGAAATAATAATCTGGACTTGGGTGCATTGGCTCGAAGGATTAACGTGTATGAAAACGACGGGTACGCTTAGGAAAATGTGCAAAAAAAATCCTACAAAGTCTCTTTTGTTTGAATATTGATACAAGCACAAGTACTACTGTTAATAAAATACTTGTATACGAAATATTAGATCAGTGCACGCATTTGAAAACACTTGCTACTGGGTTATTGAAACTTTCTAACCTCGCAACTGTTACAACATCGATGATGTAATACCTGTAACGATAATGTGTTTTGTTGCCTCATTAGACGAACCTCTCGCCAGCTGAATAGTCGGCATAAACACGGCCAAGTGTCAACCACAAAGTAATTGCTCCCGTACTATAGTGTAAGAACATGTCGAGACTATTAGAATTTATCAGGTTTATTCTTTGTACAGTTTGTATTGATTTTAAAACCTTGAGTGCACCACAGCTAATTTTAAAGTAGTCTATGTAGTTTCACGAATTAAGTTTTGATGCTATACTTCATTGTTTTAAAGCGGAGGAAATATGATAACCAAAAGAAAATATCATTTTGCTTATCTGTAAAAATAGTAAAATATCACTTATCAATTTTTCCCCTGTACTTTTCTCTTATTTATAATCACAAAATAAAAGGCGAAGTGCCTGAATTAGACCCTGATTGTTCCTGGACACACTTTTTAGGTTAGAAATATAATGTGAATAACAGACCCTTAAAGGATGTCGTGTACGGAGACTTAAGTGTGCCCTATATGAGGATGAATGAACCTACGGCACCACAATCTCCATGTGCAGAAACTCACTATATGTAGTTATTGCATAAAGCGGATAACGGAAGTCCGTCCTGTAGAGCTCTCGCCTTGTTCCAGAATCAGATCTGTAAGCTCAGAACTGTGCAGAAAACTGACGTGTAATCACTTAGAAGCAACAGCTGTCATGGCATCTGAACATGAAGAGAAAGTTTCCGGTACCGAGGCTCAACACAGGACACGAATATTTACTACAATTGCGAAATGCATTGGTGCGATGAATGTGATTCACTAAGTAATTCATTTCAGTCAGTAATGTGATTTAGAAGCAGTTTTATCGTTTGTGCCCCAGTATTCCGGGGGTAAAGTTGGATCGGGAACACGCGCATTTATCCACTCCTGTTGTTCCTCTTGCTTCTGCCACTCCCCGTCACTCCCTTGCTGCCACTCCTCGCGCCATGCAGGGAGTTCTCGCCATGCACCACCAGTCGATTCCAGATGCACGTGGTGTACAGACAGCCTGGATAAGAGTAGTGTAAAAGTTGAACAAGTTTGGTGAAATATTTTTAAAACTAAATTATTTAACTTAGAAAATACTAGAGAAACGTCATAAGTTTCATGAATGTGTATCCATTAGATCCAAGGCCCTAAACACTCATTGTTAGCAGTTGTTTAACTATATTATTTTAATAACATGTTTGTATATTACGTAAATGCTCAATATAAAGGCACAAGCATTTAATATTAATGGCTATAAAAGCTATGTTAACTTAAGTTCATTTAGTATGTCATTACGTGAGATAAAGGCTATAATATTTGATTTGAAACGCAAAATTTTCATTGATAATATGTTTTTAATTATATTAATTCAAATAAGTTCATTTGTACATGTTTAAATATTAGGTAATGGCTTTAATGTTCAACTCAAATAACGAAATTTCGTTGGCAATACGTTTTAAATCGTATAAATTTAGCAAGCTCATTTGCATAGATTTTATGTATCAGATAAGGGTTATTACAATGTATGCTTAATGTTTGTTGGCCTTTATTATAATACCGTAGAATATAAAAACGTAACAGTTCAAAGGAACACGTACATAGCCAAGAATATGAAAAGATTAAACTACAGATAAGAAAATTGTAATACTAAGTGAATCAACTAATGGCAAGCGTAACAAAATTAATAATGTGAACCAACAATGAAAAACGAAATACAGCTTTATTGAGACTGAATAGAAACGAACGAATTTCATTCGTTTAGCATACATATGTTGAAAATAATGCATTGTAACTATAATATTATTACAATCCTGTTGTAATAAGTGAATGTTTTCATCTTAAATTTTGTTAGTTAAGTATTGGATTCAGTCGACAGAAGTCGTGTTTTAAATTCCATTAGAAGAAAGAAATCGTAGTTCTTACTCCGTATAAAGAACCGTGTTTTAACATTACATAAACAGAAGTAGTAATTAACATTTTGTGGAAGAAATTACAAAGTTATTTGTGGTAAATGATAGGAATTACGAGTGTGAATTAATATCCATATATAGTTTTCGGAAAAGAAACCAATTATAACACATCTGTCTTGTATTCAGTTTGCATATAATTATATCTTCAGAGCATATCGTAATTAGAAAAATTATACTGTTGTGGTAATACAAAATATTTAAAAATTACATAGATTTCTATCCGTGGTGATTTTGTTATACTTAAAATCTCACTTCTTTCCCCTTAAAAAAAGCTATAGTACAGAACGCTGAACTAGCTAAGCACTTTGTAGTGGTGTTAGTTACGCCAACATCGACGACGCTGGGTCTCCATCATAACTCCCAAATTTGATCCCCGAACGTGTCGGCATTTACATCTACATAGACGGCGTCGCCCATTTAATACCGCTACATGGATCGATATGTATGCTTAGTCTCGATAACTTAATACTTTCTTAAAATAAGATATACAAATTTCTTATTCTATTATTTACATAGTGTTACTATGTCAAAAAATTAGATTTGAATTTTCTAACTCATTGCGTTGGAATGTTCAGTAAAATAATTTATGAACCGACATGACATGTTTCTTTTGGTTGCAAGTGGCGCTGTTATCACTTATAACATCCAATTTAACATCCAGGACTGTTCAATAAAGAATTATCATAATAATTTTTGCCATCATAGCTTTAATCATCCTTATAATTTTTAGATATATCTCAAAGTAGTCCCCGTTTGGATACCAGCGTATCTGTCAGTCTTCAAAGGCATGCTGGAATCAATTTTTGACAGTTCCTTCAGAATTCTCTCCACAACCTTCACCACTGCTTCTGGTGATGGAAAATGCATTCCATGAAGGAAAGTGAGGCAGGCCCTTCACGTTGATATTGCGGCCGTGCATTATTGTGGTACAGCATCCATCTTGTTGCACATATATGTAACCTTTTACAAATGTGAGAGAGAGTTGCAGAGTTTTCAGGACATACTTGCCCAGTTAGAGCTGTGTGTGCAGTACGGCATGCTGGTAAACTATTCCTTGAATATCAAAACATGGGATGCCCACAACTTTCCCAGCAGAAGCGATTACTTTTGTATTTTTGGATATTAATGACCACGCAGCGCTTTGTTGTTTTATCTCAGGATCAAAAGTACATAGCCAAGTTTCATCAGCAGTGATTACCGTTCAAATAAACTGTGCATCTTCCTAACATCATCTTCAACTGCGAACGTTCTTTTGTTCGGAAATCAGCAGTTCTGAGACAGCACCCAGTGCACTTTTTATAATTTCTGAAAGTGTTCTTAATGTAACTGGACGATCTGTACAGGTTGATTCGGGTACTACTAGGCCCTGGGTCCAGGGGTGCAACACAGAGGTCTGTGCTACCCGTGGATTTTTGCATTAGGACGGTACCTTGTTTCCTAAACCGACCCGCCTTTCGGCTGCAGACGATTGCGTCGCCCAGGCGCACTAAGTTCCCTTAGCTTCCAGATTCTCACTGGTGGATAGGTCACAGTAGCTTATTTAAGAGGTGAGTCACCCCAGCATTAAGGTAGCCACCACCCTCCCTACCAACAACGGCGATTCCGGCGCACCGGCCCCCAGGGTAAACGCCTTAAGCACTCCCTTGGGACACGCCGCCATCGTAGGTCCTCAATTCCCCGTGAGTCCACTGCCAAGCCGAGTCCAACCCAATCCGGACAACTCCCTTCCGGGAGGGGCTCGAATCAAGTAGGCCCGGCTCCCTCTAGTACGTCAGAGGTACCACGGGTACTCAGGGTCCGCAGAGCCCGCACCTGGAGCATCTGAAGAGCAACGACCGAAGCCGCGCCCCCCCTTTACGGGAAGGAACGATAGCCTTGGTATTAATGTTTTCTTCGCTTAGATTGCAAACTGGAATGCCAGACCAAGCTTTCTTTGAAAAGTTTTTCCTCCGCTGTTCAAACGTTTTAAACCATCTTCGAGCTCTCCATATGCCTCTGTAACGTCCCATAAGCCTCAGTTGAAGGTTTAAAGAGAGATACGAAAGCAGAATTTCTGAACAGCACATTGTTCATCGCGTGTCACTTTCATTTTGTTGTAGAGGGAACTGAACGTGTCTCAACTCGCATATCTCTCAAGCGGGAACCGGCTTTGACAACAATGAAACTAGCACTACATATACATTAAGCTAACAAAATATATTAAAGTTAACTTTTAGCGTAAGAAATTATGCCAGTATAAGTTATAATTCTTTATTGAACAGCCCTGTATGTAACCAACCACTTTTTAAAACACGTTTTCTTTGTTTTATTTAATAATTGCTGTATTTGGAACCTTGCGTTTATAAATAGTTTGCTGAACACTTAGTTATTTTTTTTTTTTAACAAAATCACAAGAAAATGGGTTATATCTTTAATGCTAATTTCCTAAAAATTCTTATTTGATAACAATCAACTAAACTAATTTTGCTTAAATGCAACAGTTGATTCACTTTCTTTATTTCAGGCAATAATAAAAAGTAGAAATTAGCAATTTGGTGTAATTATATGCTATTCGTTCATACGATCAGAACCATGTGAATTTTAAATACAGCTCTTCAACTGTGTCATTCTAAAGTAAAAGTTGGGCATAAGATATATACTGTAGGTAGAAAGTGAAACATCTAAATACCGATGTCCCACAACCGGATATGAACCCTGGATCCTCTTTGACCTTTGGCACTTGAGCTCGTAAATACTGAGTATGACAAAGTGAATGTAAGGAAGGGAAACGTGTTTTCTGAGGGTGGGGATAATGCGATAATACCCCTCTTTCCTAAACAAATTTAGATATGTGCTAGCCGAATTAGTTGCAGTTTGAAGTAGGTATATTCAAACGAACTATTAAACAGAAACGTCATCAACAAGTAAATTTGTATTTAATATTTTATTTTTTAATTCAAAAAATGTAATTCTTTGTAACGTAGCTGCTTTATTCAATAGGCAAATTTCTACTAGTCCTTATGTAGAAGTTAATTTAGTGCTACATATATTAGTAAATATTTAAAACCTACTTCATTTAGTGATCCTGCATTAAAATCAGAAAACATATACATAAAAGCCCCGTACTATCTAAATAACTCTGAAAGCATATGATTCAGTAACATTAAACTCGATGTGTAGAAATAGTCGTATACTGAGAACTCAAAAATGATATTACCCACTTTTTTCTACATGCGGTTTAACAGGAAGTAACTCAAATGCTTATTTTAAATTAAACACACCAAATATAATTACACTTTCGAATAATAATCATTACGATCTTTTCAAAAATTTATTGTTGCTAAATAGGAAAACAAAATATGTAACGAATAGTAAAATGTTCCTTCCTTAAAAACACAGCAAAGTTGCCTCACTCCTAAACTCTGTTTCAACTGGCTGCTCTACAGTGTGTCAGTTGATAATAAACCATTTAAGCAGGCTGTAGGAATATCTTGCATAGCTTCCATTATTTGGTGCTCCATATCATCCTCGGTCCTGTCGGTCCTGGTGATATAGTGGTTACCATACTTGCCTCCCAAGATCGCGGGTTCGAACCCGGCCAGGACCGATGGATTTTTCCGAGGCGTAAAAATCCTAAGTATGGCTTCCTTCGGAAGGGAAGTAAAGCCGTGAGTCCCGTGTCGTACATTTACAGCACGACAAAGAACCTCAAGCCTGAAATAAGAGGCCTCTGAGAAAATTGTACCAGCCATTTCACGCCCTGAATTGAATGGAACGTTAAAGAACGTCCGAAATAAACCAAATCAACAAAATTCAGATCATCGAAGTTGTTGAGTCTTTCTCGATATACTTCAAATGACCTCACAAAAAGAAGTCCAAAGACGACAAATCTGGGGACCTTGCTGGCCATTCTATGTGACCTCCTCTATCATTCCATCGTTGTGGGAAAATATGGTCTAAGTGCTGATGTACATTCTATCTATTGTGAGCTGGAAATGAATGTCAGGTAGCCCATGGTTGACTACATGCGGCAACAAATGTACGATAGTCTGTACTGGATGTTTCGTAGCAAATGCAAATATCCATTAGCGTTTAGTGTTTCTTAAAGAAGAAGGGACCATCATGATCATCAACAATACCAGCCCAAATGTTTTTGTGGATACTGCGTGTGGTTCTGCTTCATCCATTGTTGGTTTACGTCTGACCAGTATCAGCAGTTGACAAATCCATTCAGGCAGAATGCAACTTCCTGAATACAAATAGTCAAGAAAACACTGAATTGTTGTTAATGGGCTTAATCATTAATTCACAAAACTGCAGTCTTCAATCAGGATCGACCTCTTGAGAGTTCCTACAAAAATTGAAGTTTATAAGGATGTTCCTTGGTACTATTAAGGATGTTCATTACGAAACTTGCAGTGGTATCATTTGTAGGTCGTACGTAGGTCATTGACGTCGGCGCTCACTACTACCACCACGACATACACGGCTATTTCACAGTTTGTTTTTACATCTGGATTTCTGGGGTGAAGGGAGTGTGAATTTCAGTTTATCAAATTCACACTAGAAGTTTATTAATGTATCGTCATTAATACACAACTGAGCACTTTCCTAAAAAAGTGCTCTGAGAATATTAGATATAGACTGAATACGTGACGGAATTTATATTTCTCTCCCGACAACTGTGCTTTAAAGGCAATGCCCCTTTCGTGGTTGTTAATACCGACAACAATCTCTTTTATTTTATTCGATACTCCACACAAATTCTCTTTTTATTGATTTTAACCGTGTAATTTATCTTTGTCCAGGTATAAATCATTTAATATATTCCTATACGGATACTAATTCGAGCTCATGACTCTTATTATTCCCCACGACTGGTAATTTGTAACTTCTCCCTATGTAATATTAAATGCAACTTCTCTTTACGGAGTACGAACCACGAACTACGAACTACAAAGCACACCCTCTCCCTAAGGAATACAAATCACAACTAACTAAATATTTTGAAATATAAGCGGTCACTTATTACAATAGGATTGTATTAATACTATTGGTTACAATGCATTATATTTTCAACATACGTATA
Source organism: Metallyticus violacea (assembly GCA_030762175.1). Taxonomy (NCBI): domain Eukaryota; kingdom Metazoa; phylum Arthropoda; class Insecta; order Mantodea; family Metallyticidae; genus Metallyticus; species Metallyticus violacea. The sequence continues at coordinate 22,747,161 of CM060832.1, read as the reverse complement.
TTAAGCGAATGAAATTCGTTAATTTCTATTCAGTCTCAATAAAGCTGTCTGTCTCGTGTTTCATTCTTGGTACACATTATTAATTTTGTTACGCTTGCAATTGGTTGATCACTTAGCATTACAATGTTCTTTATCTGTAGTTTAATCTTTTCATATTCTTGGTTATGTATGTGGTCCTTTGAACCGTAACATTTTTATTATTGAGTATTGTCATAAAGACCAACAAACAAACATTAAAGTACATTGTAATGGTCCTTATCTAACACATGAAATCTGTACAAATGAGTTTACTAGATTTATACGATTTAAAAAGTATTCTTAACGAATATTTGTTATTTGAATTGAAAATTAAAGTCTTTGCCTTGCATAAAAACATTGCAAATGAATTTATTAAATTTATATGATTAAAACACATTATCAATGAATAATGGAGCTTTAAATCAAATATTATATCCTTTATCTTACGTAATAACATACGTAAACGAACTTCTTAGTTTAACATAACTAAATAGATATTGTCATTAAATGTTTTGGGCTTTATCTTGAACATTATAGCCCTTGCCTAGTATAAAAACACATGACAGTGAAATTATTAAATAAATATTATTAAACAGCTGCTACCATTAAGTGTTTAAGGCCTTAAATCAGATATTTTCCGCTTCGAACTTTGACTTATATTTGTTTCTTACTACAATTTGTAGTAGAAACTTTTGAATTTTCTTGCACACGGAGGAGAACAACCAATGAAATATTCTCATTATATGTCCTTTACGCTTCCAGTATGAATAAATTTCTTTATGATCCTTGTCACTGTTGTATGTGGAATTGGATTGCGAATTGTATGCATATCATTAAGTAAATTTGCTGCCTCTCGATGATAACGTTGCATCTGTTGCCAACCATTTATTATTACAATTCTTTTCCTTTCGTTCATCATCAGATATCAGATTTAATCTCTAAATAGCATTTTTCGCTATGAATAAACATGATTCTGTAGATAGAGTTGTTTATGTTATTACTGACAAAACATAGTAAGCAGAAGAAGCATTGTATTATTCGCTACACTTGTTTCTGCTATAATATAGTTTTACAGAAGTGTCTAGTGTGCTTTTGGAAGTTCTTAATGAGCATTATTCGAAAATATATTGTTTTAAAATAGGGATTACTTCTGGTTAAACTAAAAGTAGAAAAAATCGGTAATATCATTTTTCGAGTTATCAATTTACGGCTATCGCGTCAATGAATCTCATGCTTCAAAAAGTTATTTAGGTGGTGCTAGACTAATATCACATATACATACGAAACGTGTTTATATCTGCAGCTTGATTCCCACAATGCAGTGTTCCAAATATGCTGCAGTGAAGATTTTCTTCCTTTGTTAGTATTTATTAATAAACAAATTTAGATTTCTTTATATTTGGCACTTTAAATTAACGATGTAATCAAATATTCTATATTTATTACAAGAGTTGAAAAATTTCAAGTTTTATATGTAAAATGTGTTATTTTTAAGCCCTTTATATGAGAGTGATGCGTAAAATGCTCTAATAGAAACTCTTATTTACAAATTAGCACTAATGTTAGCAAGTCTTGGTATTTTAAATCTTAAAACATCAACTTTTGTAATTTGAAAAAATAAACATTTTAATATATAAATATAATATAATTATGCCATTACTGTATTATGACAGTATGGATTAAAAGCTATATATTATTTATTCTATTCCAAAGTAGAATTATTACCATTTAAAGATGTAAGGTAGTCATAAAGGCAGATCAGACTGTCATAGAATATATTTTGTAGCTAATTTAATTAATTTATAATTGGGTTTTCGTGATTTAATAACACAATGAGGCTTATACTGTTCTCTCAAAAGGATTTTTTAAAAAAATATTAAAAAGGAATCACAATTTATACTTCTGCACCATTTTTGTTGCTTCAGTCGGTAACAAAATGTTTGACAAATGCCTAATATAATTTCTGCTTATAAGCCGCGCCTTTCATCATTTAAATCACCGAGTCTTTAACTCTAAATTCATAGTTCAAACTCTTCACACATATCAGGCTGTAAAAATGTTTTGTAAATGACAGTAAAGATATCTTGTTATCTGTTATAGTACCTAATTACAGGTAACTTATTGAAAAATGCTGTACTGATTTGGATGAAATTGTTAAAAAAATTAATTTAAAATATACTTGAGTAACAGATCATAGCATGGAATAAAATTAGTTTCTAGTGTTTCATAGAAACAAATTTATCTAAATACTTTCAATCCAATACTACTGTTGTATATAAATGTTTAGCAGGCTGTGAACGCTCCTACAAGAGCGGAGAAATGCATTACTTACGTTTTCTTAGGAAGGAATGTCTGGGATGTGAGGGCAAACATCGCCAGAACCCAGAGCAAGGCCACCTGAAACAAATTACAGCTTCTGTGTAGCATGTGCTTGTTTTAAATGCGTTACTAGCAATCGCTTGTTGACTTAGCAAGACCGGCAATTAATTGGCCAGCTTCACGCTGGGTTTAACATGCATCTGATAAGACAGACGAAAGAATTAAACTTGTTACACGCACAACTGCTTCAGATAACTATCGTTACAAGGACCCACCTCTGTCAAAGTCTTCATTTCAGCTATTGTTGTGCTTGACGATACTGATGCACGGGTTTTATATATACATCACTTCCGGTCGAAAATTCAAACGCGTCCAAAATCGTGACATTGGACGCTCACGTGATCAGTGACAATTTTCGCTTAGAAAGTTTCCCATACTGTCTTTGAATGGGAATCGTCGAATTTACGCACATTGGTTTTTAAGGGTCTTTCTAATCTGACTTGTTTATGTTGTTTTGCTTACGCGTTCCCAATTTAAAGATTTATCAAGAAGCAAAGAACTCTAGAGGCCTACTTCCTTCGAATCAAAAATATTTAGTAGGTACTCAAGGAGTTTACACAAACCTTCCATTTTCCCTTTTGTACATTAGATACCAATCGCAAATTGGAAGGTATTAATGCTCAGTTTTAAGGGGGGGGGAACGAATTATTACAAGTTTAACAGATGCATAATGTTTAAATGAACACTTTATATATTCTTTATATATCACCTTGACCCTTTCTGCTGTAATTTGAATAAATGCATTGATTTTACTTTGATGTCGTTATTTTGATAATATACCTTATTTGCCCGAATCTTATACACACCGTATGTTCAAATGTGTTTTAAAAATTGTGGTGCAAATGCGTTCCGTAGTTCACTGGTAACTTCATTTAAATGTATAGTTTATTATGTCTTAATGCATTACTGAAATTCTCGATTTCGTTATATTTGTTGGCCTATTATTGCATAAAGCGTTTCAATAGTAGGCAGTCACGAAATGGAGGGCAAACAGAGAACACATTATGAAGCTACTTTCAAGCGTAAATTAATTCTTTATCCTGAAATGAATGGTAACTAAAGGCGGTGAAGCTGTCCCTGGCTCCCCACTAATTACAGAGTAATTGAGATAATAAATATTTGTAATTTTAAATCGACGATTCTGTGATTTCTTACAGGTATGTTGTGCTTTCTGCATACAGGAAATTTCGATGACCAAAATCATGCATGTAGAATTAAGATTGTATAGTGTTTAAGACAGCATAATGTCTATAATGTGTGATTTTAGTAATATTTAAGAAATAACGTGTAATATAGCAAAAGGTAAAGATGAACTCGAATCTCACTCTTAACAGCCAAGGCAAGGGTTGGAAAAGTCAGACAACGCAAGCTAATTCCTTCTGGTATGCAATAGGCAAAGAATGGTCGCCCCTCTGGCGCAGAAGTCATGCACTCTTCGACGATGTCCATTCGCAGATCATTAACAGTAATGTGTGAAATTTGTTTGAAGGAAGCTAATTGATGAACAGTGGAGCACTTGGCTTCATTAAAATTGGGCAGCGAATAGGAAGCACCATGAGTGATGTAAGCATCAGCCTATGAGCATGGTGAACACAGAACTGGCGCGAAAACCCCGTTTCGCTTTTCTTGTGTTAGCATCAGTTTTTCTGGAGTATATTAGAAACAGATTTTGCCTCAAAAGAGGGCAGTCTCAAAATTCTTCGGGCAAAGATAGTGCTGCTGCATCGCCCGGACAGTTAGAGGAAGAACGGCCAAAGTCCAAGGTACAAGATCCGGCGTCACCGAGGCTCGACAATCAGTCAACGTGCGAGCCACATATAGCACCATTGTGATGCATTAAACATCATTGAAGTAGCACTTTCTTTATATTAGACACCATTTGGCGAACGCAACCAGATTTATGGGGTTGCCAAGTTTACCTTTCCAGTGATCCGGCTTGAGACGTGAGTTCATCTGATTATTCATGTTTGGGAGAATAAACAACCTGAACAACTAAATCACGAGACATTATTTATCGGAGCATCGCATATTAAATCTCCTTCACTCAGCCTTGACTAGCTTACTAGAAATCTGCGGAAAGCCCGAGAGAGAGAGAGAGAGAGAGAGAGAGAGAGAGAGTCTCATGTAAGCAGAGTGGGTGGTGACGAAATCTGTGATCAACGGGCTTAAATTATTCACTGACTACCATACAGCCCAATTCCCACCCCCCACCAACAATCCTTCAAACTGGCTCTGAAATGTGCGGCTTGATATAACAAACGTCATCACACGATGCGTTTGCGTTGCCTCGCACATCCTTCTTTAGCGGGAAGAGGGTTCATTGTAGTTGAGAGCAACGTTCGCTTGTGGCAGTAACGGAAATTGACATTATTTGGAACCGAAGAAAAAGTTTTGGAGTTCGTACATGAAAGGCGGAAGAACGGGCAACCTGTGACTAGTGACACCATAAGAAATAACTTTTTCTTCTTTAACCTACGTCAAATGTCCTGACAACAGCACGAGTGATGGGTTTTGTTCTACCTGCTCCAGGATGTAACAATAGTCCATTTATAAATTCTTTATTCTGATCGTTATATGAAGCGCATGAGCCTAACTCTAAGACGCCGTACAACAATAAGCCATAAGCTTGTTTTAGGATTTTATATTTCAAATTTGGGCTGCTCATTACATTTGATGTCGCATTAGATTCGTGTAAACTCAGTATCTTAACAAGTTTTTCTATAATACTCCTCTATTTGTGGGTGTTTTTACTAATTCTCTCTTTAACCACTTTCAGATATTCTTTTCTTATGAGTATACAAAATTCTTGAGGCAATGAAATATTTCTTAAAATACGTTGTAAAAAATCATATTTAAAGGGTTTGATACCTAGCAACTCAAAGGCAAAAACTGAAAAACGGTGTAAAAACGGTTATAACATCTTTATATGTATTATATAGTTTTATAATTGCCTGGTATGTGCATAAGTTCATGAACGAATGCAAGTCTCCGGAGTTTTATAACATCACTACAGACAGATTACGTCTGGCGCTACAGTGTAGAGTTCCTTCCACACTAGTCGTAATATGACATGACATAGTAGGCTGTATGGCGATAATACGCGTCTTCAAATCGTTTAAGCCAGAAGGCAAGATTAACAACAATACTAATTTAATAGTGTTTAATCCACATTTTTACTACTGTGGCATCACAGACGATGGTTAATGATGATACTTTGGATGTAATCATAAATTGGAAAAAGATTTTTGGGAAGGAAATGATCCAGGCTTAAGTCTAGGTTCAGTCAGCGAACGATCTTGGCGGCATTCTCCCGTAGATTCCGCACCTTAAATACCTGGGCCACTGGTATCGGCGGCATCTTTTATTTATGTATCCCCACAAGAAGTTGAAGGCGTCAAATGGGATGACCGCGGTGGTTATGGCAAGAGCCGTTGATTGCTGTCATATGCAGGCCTAATGCAAACATGATGAGAGTATGGGGACACTGTCTTGTGACATGAAATCTGGGTGATTTGTAGCCGAGGCATCAGTCAAAGTGTCAACATCCCAATTTCCTCCAATTAGAACACCCTGTTACCTGAAGCACAGCGGTTTTGAGAGGATGTTGCAATTAACTTACATGGTAAGATGAGAGATGCGTTGAGACCAACATCTGCCATCAATTTCTAGAAATCACTGCAGAAGTTGAACCTTCGATCATGATCCTCAAGTGTCGAATTTGTGGGTATAGTTTCTGCAGCAATGTTTTCCAAGGCTTTTCCACATCCCAAGTTGTGACAAGTCAAGGCGACTGAGTTGCTAATGCTCTTATTCCACAAGTATGGTCTAGAACATGGAAACTAACGAGTTATAACTTTCAGTTCCTCAATACTTGTAAAGGATTAGTAAAACGTTATAAATGATGAGCAAGACGGCTGTTTGTCCCAGACGTCACACCTCTAACTTCATAGTAATAAACTAATATTTTGTAGTATAGAGAACTGATTTTCATAATTTTGTTATATCTGTCTGATATTTTTCTCAGGAATATTGACCATTTAAATGCTTTATTTTGCATTTGCCGTTATTCAAATGTAAATCTCTACTTTGAGATGACCATCGTAAATTTTCATGCATGCCTCTATGTCCCAGAATCAATTTAGTCAAAAAATGGCACAAGAATCGATATTTACGATTGCGATAGATCATTTATTTACTAAGGGAATAAAGTATTTATTTTAAAACAACATGAGAGAAAGAAAGACCATTTTTGTCTCATTTAATGAATGTCCTTTAAACAGAAGTAAGATTGGACTGAAATTTGTCAGGCAAGGCAAATGCCAGTCATTGATTTGGTTTATTTATGACGCTCTTTAACATCTCAGATCATCAGCGTCCCATTCAATTCAGGGCGTGAAACGGCCGATAAATTTTGCTCAGAGGCCTCTTCTTTCAGGCTTGAGGTTCTTTTTCGTGCCGTAAATGTACGACACGGGACCCACGGCTTTACTTCTCTTCCGAAGGAAGCCGTACTTAGGATTTTTACACCCGAAGATCGGTCCTGGCCGGGATTGAACCCGCGATCTTGAGTTTAGGAGGCAAGTATGGTTAACACTACACCACCAGCAGTCATAAGCCGTACTTTATTTTCTCTTAGGTAATTAAAACTTTCATTATACTCAAATACTGAATTACGAATATTATTACTTTATACAAATGTCTGTTCTCACTTTCGCTGCTTGTATCACATATTTCACTAACTTTTGCCAGTATGTAAAGTTACCAATATTACAACATTTGTAGAGAAATCTACACAGTTACAAGAATACTTCTGTGTGACAAAACAACTAAATATCACCTGGGTACTTGTAACCATAGAGCAGTAAATTACAAGTGTAGAAAAAACAAAAATGATCATTAATTTTTTACAAGTATAATTTCTAGTGCTAAAATTTAACTGTACAATATTTTGTTAGCTTAATGCGTAATGGTAATAGTTTCGTTGTCACTTCCAGCTACCATCTGTGATAGGTGTGCAAATTGAGACATGTTCAGTTCCGCCTACAGAAAACTGATGTGACACGCGACATACTGCTCTGAAATTTTGCTTTTGTCTCAACAAATCTTCCGCAGAGACCTATGGAGAGTTCGTTCTTCCCTATAGCACAGCTTGAAGAGAGTTCAAAACGTTTAAAGAGGGAAAGCACTCAATTTCAAAGGAAGGTGGACGCGGCTGCTGTCATTGTGAGAGAGGATCGTCGTATATGATTGATAATACTTTCAGAAATTCTGAATATTTCAAAGGTGACCCCCCTCCCCACACACACACAGTTGGTAGCTGAAAAAACTGCACATGAGACGTGTTTGTTCATGATGGGTTTCCTGAACTAAATGACGTTCGCGTGCCGGTTTTGCATGTAGTTGAAGATGGTATTACAGGAAGATGTTTCGTTCAAAGGTAATCACTGTTAATGAAACTTGGCTACATCATTTCGATCTGGAGAGCAAACAGCAAAGCCGTGTATGGAAATTTGTATCATCACCAACACCACAAAAAGCAAAAGTGGTTGTTTCTGCTGAGAAAGTTATGTCTTTTTCGTACCTGCACACAACTCTAACTGAGAAATTATAAACAAGTGTCCTCAAAATTCTAAGGCTATATCATATGCAAAGGCCACATTTCATACAACAAGCTGACGCTGCACCACGATAATGTATGGCCTCACATCGCAAATGTTGTTGCTGAATATATCACAAAAATTAATGTGAAGTGTGTACCTCACCCTTCTTATAGTCCAGATTTAGCCCCGTGTTGTTATTTTCTTTTCTTCCCCCCCTTTTTCCCCTCGCTCTTTTCTTTTCCCCAAATAGAATAAACACCTTCTTGGGGCTACTTGAGAGAGATCAACTAAATTATGTAAACGAGAAAAGGTGTATTGTCAAAAAACCATTTTTGTCGTTATTTATTGAACAGGCTTCGTAGTAATAGACTCGTACTGACTGCAAACTGTAAAATACAAATTTCAGAGCTTCTTCGTCTCACTGTACAGGTACCGCCACGGGTGGCCGAGGTCGTTAAGGCACGGACTCGTGAGCGGGAGGTCTGCGGTTCGAATCCCGCCAGGACCGTCCTCCCTGACTGGGTTTTTTTCCAGGTTTTCCTCAGTCTTCATAACTGGCAAATGCCGGGGAGGTACCCTAAACTTAGGCCTGGAACGCTTCCTTCCTTAAAAAATATCCTTTCCCAATTTATCATTTCATCTCATGTATCATCAGTGTCCATCACCTGTGGTGTCTCAGTAGTAAAAACGGACGTAAAACACTACTCAAAAAAAAAAAAAAAAAAAAAAACTGTGCAGGTCATTATGTTTGTAATCAATGTTCATTTACTTTTTAAATCCCTTGGAATTGTTTTCTAATAACTTTGTATCACCATTCGTTAAACTACTTTTGATCCAATTAGACTTCAAGAGGTCCGCACACTGTCGGACCAGGGCAGTAGGTAGGGCAATTCCTAAAAACACACTTGCTCAGAGTGACCTTCTGTTGAAGAATGATGATGATGATGATGATGGTGATGATGAAATTGACGGAATGAATTACACAATTTGAGCAAACGCTGCTTTTTCGGCACAAAATTCACTTACAATTTCTGGAATCTATCTCAGATGGCGGAGAAGGGTCAACAAGCTTACCTAAATAAAATATGTAAACTTGAGCGTGCTTTGTGTTTTTTGTCTAGAGTATATTTTGACGTACTGAGTGCGGCAAGTGTCCATCAAGTCATAACAATCTTTCTGTGAGGAGGCTGTGTGCCTCATATGTTTCCACAAAAGTCGAAAAACAAACACATATTGACCGGTGCAATAAAAGCTTTAGCATTTCGAGGACATCAAATTTCGCCTTTGACATCATAACAGGTGACCAAAAATGGGTTTAGTGCCATGAGCTAGAAAATAAACAATAATCGGTACAGTAAATCTTTCTAGACGAAGAAAAACTGATAAAAGACGAAAGAGGCCGAAACACTTGCAAGAAGCTCGTAGCCTCATTACTTCTTCGCTCTGTGCTGGAGGGTCGACGTAGGGTTAATGCCATTTGTTTGCTGATTGTCTTGCAAAAAGTCAAGTTACCTCAAATAGCGAAATAGAGAGTGGGCTTTTTGGTTACCTCGTCCACTCTACAGTTATCATCTGCCACTATGGAACTTTTTGCTTGTTCCTAAGCCAATTTGAGCGGATTGTTCCTTAATACAGCTGAAGTTGCTCTTGATTTTAAGCACATCTAGAAAGTTCAATGCAATGCTTTGACTACTGTCGAATGAAGAGGACGTAATATTTTAAAAAATGATTTTGTACTTCATATATCTATTAAAACAGACTTTCATTGACCCTTATAATCTGAGAAATGACAGCGGGTTTTGATCCAGAAGCTCCTCTTTGGTAAGCGGTAAAGTTTCGAGTCACAAAGCCACACTAACAGTCAAATAATATAATGTTCATATATCCTTTAGCCTTATAGTTTTAAAATATATATTGTGATAAATCCATTTGCTGTTGAGAAAAACTACTGTACTGCGGCTGAATAACCTTTGTGTGACATCTGGCGGGGTGTAGGCGAGTTATTTAGTTGTAGCTTTCGCTTCCAAACAGTTGTAGACTTTGCCGAGAGATAGAGGAAGAATAGACTTTCGCTTATGTCGTGAATTCCTTACGATCAGCAAGCACCAGAGGTTGTAGGTTGTATTAACGACGTTCATTAGACCACTAATATAATTGTAATTAATCATATTAAATTATATTTGGGGACGTCTTCAACAAAGGTCACGTTGAAACTGAAGCAAATTGGTTCATGTAGGGGAGAATTTAATAAATTATCATTTTTATGATACAAAATTAAATAAAAATAGCATACAGCAATCCTAATTTGTAACTATTCGTATTTAAATCACAATTAACAAGCCGTTAGCTAATCAAATAGTCAGAAGTGTCCTAAAAACTATATTTTAAAGACTGCTAAATAAAGGGCAGCAGTCTGTTTTGATTACAGATTCAGTTAAACACATTGTTGTCTTTCAATGTAGTAACCACCATGGATGGCCGAGTCATTAAGGCTCGACTATGAACGGGAGGACTTAGGTTCGATTTTCGCCAGACTGTTCCCCCTGACTTCCCCCCCCCTCCAGGTTTTCGCAGTCCTCATCAATGACAAATGTCAGAGTATTATCCTAAATTAGGCCTGGAACGTTTCCTTCAAAATCCCTTTTCTAATTTATTATTTCACCTTGTCTATCATCAGTTTCCACCAACTGTAATACCTCTTTGGTGAAACAATGAAAAATCAGCACATGAGATTTTTCAGGCTGTGATAAAAGTGGAAATCAACAAGATATCTATATGCCAAAGTGCCCAACATTTCAGTCAAATAGGCAAGTATGATGAACGTCTCGAAATGGTGAAGTGATCAAAGTGTTATCAGTGTTCGATGTAATCCAGTCAAAAAGCTGACATGAAATCTTCAGTAAAGCAATGTTCAGATGCTCAGACAAGACCCTAAATTGAAGATTTGTCCACTAACTGCATAACTGAAATAACAGAAGAAACGAAAGCATCAATATGACAAATTACACCGTGCTTGGACTCCAGGACGATCTCGGAGGGTCCTGAATATCTAAGGAGAGTCATCAAGCTCCATGTTTTGTTAAGTGTGAATGAAGACAATCGTCAAAATGTGCAAATCACTCTAGATTTGTCTTGAGAGAAAGGTTTCTGATTTTATTGCTGTTTAAGGTCTGTAAGAAAGAAAACCTGAGACAAAATTTGCAGTCAGCAAAAGCGGATTCCTCAATGGGAATTCTGCTACGGAGGTTACCTGGTTTTCTTCCTGATTCAATTTCATCAATGATATAAAAAGTTACAGCTTTTAATTTCACATTTTCCTGGAGCGTTTTGAGTGTATTGCACAAATCCATAATGACTGAGTCAGCTATTTATCTAATATAACATTAATTTTGAAACAATTTCTTTATAACACTTCTATAAATATTTTAACGTAGCAAACAGCAACAGGTTCATCAGCATGCATTCCAGCTTCTCGTTCTCTTGTCTTCAAATCTAATAAATCTTTTAATAACCTCAATCCGATTCACAGGCATTTAGTTCCATATGATGGGATTGGAAAACTTTTCTAGCAATAACAACTGAGCCTTTATCTGCTTCAATATAGAGAAAAATTCCCCCCAAATCAAATATTTTACCCCTTGCAACATCCTGTCAGTTTATTTTGCTGATACACAAACTATTTTCGCTTCTAGGTTGGTGCATCTTTCAACTTCATCCACAATGGTTGAAGGAGTAAATAAATCCTAAGCACTCTACTATTGTGCCCCTTTCAGATCCGATCAAATTATGAACAGGAGTATTTCTGTATGAAGTCTTTTACACCATACTCTCCGAGTGCTGACGCGAAGTCTTTGTGCTATACAGGAGTTGAAGGGTATGAGAGCACATGTTTCAGTGTTATGGTGTGTTAGTACTGTTATAATGCCAAAAAGTCCGTATACTTTAGCATACGGAATCTTCATGCATGATTACTTTGTAGCAACAAGCTCATGTACAGAAGTGAGACGACGATTAATAGATAGATTCCCTGCTGTTCGTGCGCCTCATTCGTAATATTGGGAATAGATTTAGGGAAACGGGAACTGTTCTGGCTAAGAAACCGATAATTAAACGCCGTGTTCTTACGAAGGAAATACACGATGACGTCGAAGGAAAGTTAAAAGGAAGTCCAAAGAACTCTCTGAGAAAGTTTGCGCAGATATTGGGATTGCGAAAACATCTCTTGGAATGTGCTTAAGTTTAAAATTTAAAACGCTATAAGATAACTGTGGTTCAGGAATTGCAGCCACATGTGAGTAGAGTAAATTTTTGCAATCTGGAATTGGATATATTAATATTTGCTCTATTGACCAGCATTCATTTTTTTTACGAACGAAGCATTATTTTATTTACATGCCTATGTAGCGACACAAAAGAAAATATACTGCAGTGCAGAAAAATTGGATTTTGTACACGAAATGCCATTGTATGAGTTTGCTGTAGAAACCTACAAGCTTGAACTTAAGGGGCTGTGAATATCCGACTCCGCCCGCAAACAGCGTGTTGCCGGGGCCAAGAAAATCCCTGTTAATCGGCCACGCGTCCAAATGAGGACTCTGTGAATGTTTCAAAACTTTCTTTGTTCCAGTATAGTATCACTTACATCGCCATCGCAATTTTGTGTTTCGAAAGAGAGCCATCTTCATCTGAAGCGTTGCATAGTGCAGGCTGAGGAACAAATTCATGGTTTTCATCTTCAGCTGCCATTAACTCCTGATTCTAAATTTTTACTTTAAACAAGCATATTATTTTCTGTTCTGAACATAAAATCTGAAATTCTGTACAATTATGAATAACCTCAGTAAGGGAATAAAAGGCATTCCATAACATTAGGTCATCTTAAAGTCGACCGATGAAACGAAACAAAATTTTGAATTTTGACCAATCACAGCAGCATTACGGAGTAAAATTATCGAAAACAAATTACCAAATCCGTTTTATCACGCGACGTGCATTTGTCTTGTGGTTTGTGTAGCCAACTCTATACCTCCACTATATAATTCCTGAACACGCAACACTGACCACTTTTGCAACTGGCGGGGGGAAATTATAGATAGCAACAAAATCATAAACAATCGACAATCATAAGGCAAAATGGAGGGCTCTTCAAAGCGTTTTGGTGATGCGTCAAATGTATAAATTGATCTTATCATTAGGAATTCCAAACCACAGAATACAAAGAAAAATAGAGACACTGTGCTATTTTTTTCCTCAATCGGTATTAGAAAATTGAACGGTAGCAATTGTAATAGTCAACTATTGTCCATTTCAGTTTCACGGTTTCTGAATAGAATAGATATTTATAAGTGTAACAAGTTAATATTCTGGGCGCGAATTTCAAATATATATCACCTTTACTTTTATTCCATTCATGAAATAGTCCCAAACCCGTATTTTGCTCTTTTCTATTGTCACTACTGACAATCGGCAGTCTTCTGTGCAAGATTGCTTGAAAAGGTTAAGTACAAATATACAATTATTACAATTTTGTAAGCCAAGTTTAGAGGAATTATCTTTAAATTCTTATTTTATTCGTGAAACATGCCTAATAAATATAACTCGAGGATATGAGCGTTCCAGATAAATACACACACTACGTTAGTAAATTTATTGTTAATCTCAGACCCTTTTGTGATATTACTTGTGATAAATCATTAAGTAGGTTACAAATGGATATATAATTTAAAAGCATAAGAGGACTGATTTGAAAAATACTTTTTTTTTTTTCAATTGAATCTCCTGGGAGGAAATTTTATTATAGATTGTGAAGGCTTTGGGGCTGTCTGGAAATGGACTAGGGATGGAGTACAGAGATCAACTTCGTGTTTCATTCTCAGAGAGGTAGAAACAGGTTTGTATTCCATAGTTACAAGGAGGTTGCATCTTTAAATCTTCAGTTACGGAGTTAAAGTAGATATGCTGACACTAGGCTCTTCCAACATTTGCAGTAAAGCTAATGCGTGCTTACACCGCTATGTGCTAGCGTGAAATCATCTCCAATAGCTAAGACTTGGAGAAGGTCTGTTTATAGTAACCCCTCTCGTGGTGGCGGCTGTAGAACTTGCCGTGGGCTCCACGAGGCACAGCCAGGATGTGATGGTGATGCACTTGTCTTACCGGAACATGCACCATTACCCGCCGTCTGCAAAATATACACACCACATGAAAACTCAGGCAGTTAACAGTACGCAAAACTTTTGAAATTAGTATCGGAGTCACTTTACTAGTCTATTAAAGCATGTTCCTACTTGTAAGTTAATGCAATAATACGACATTTTTTATTTTTGTATTTTTAATCATTCTGACATATATAATATTAAAAAAATAATTACCATGAGAACAAAATTTTGGCTGACTATTTCACTTATGTGACGTCATCTTAAAATGATCAATGAAACGAAACGTATTTTGATTTTGATCAATCACAGTCGGGTATCGCAGTGAAATTGTCAAAATGTTTTATCACGCAACGTGCATTTGTGCTGTGGTCAATGTAGCCAACTCTATACCTCTAATGTATAATTCCTGACCCCTTTTCTGTATTATCAATAATTGTAAATTTAACTAGCCTAATGGGCATTAACTCAAGCAATTGTTTTTGCGTATTCAGCGAAATAGCCTGAAATCATTTTATAAATTATGTAACAATATCTACCTAAGCAACCATATATATTAATAAACACATTGTTAGAATTTTAAAAGTTCTCTCTGTTTTGTTTCTCCCCGTTGATATTAGCGAATTTAACGGTAACGACTGTAATATTCTTCTTTCGTCTATTGCATTCTGAAGGTTTCTGTAAAGGTAGGTAAGTATAATATTTCATACAATTGCTAAAAATCCGTGCGCGAATTTCAAATATATACCACTTTTATTCTTATTCTGTTCACAGAATAGTCCCAAACCCACATTTTGCTCTTCTCTATTGACATTACTGACAATCGACATTCGTTTGTTGCAAGATGACTTGAAAAAGTATTCATAAAGCAAATGTACAATTATTACAATTTTGTAAGTCAAGTTTACGGTAATTATGTTTAAATTCATATTTTACTCGTGAAATAGTCCTAATAAATATCACTTGAAGATTTGAGCTTTCTAGATATCGGAAATTTCGGACTTTCTTGTGATATTACTATTGATAATCACCGATAACATATTTTTCCTTTTTTATATTCCTATGTACAATTCAGTGTTTAATTTTCTTTTCAAAAACAAATAAACGGAATAAAGGAGTTTAAATGTTTATTATACAGTCATTAAAGATGCTGTTTTCTTTTTTAGTTTTTCTTATTTGTATTTGTTCGTCGGGAACAATCCGTAAGTACTGCTTGTAATATGCCAATCTCAGTATAGATACAGATTGAGAGATGAAAGAAGATATAGTGTCATACCTATGACCGCCACGGGTGGCCGAGGTCCTTAAGGCGCAGACTCGTGAGCGGGAGATCTAAGGTTCGATTCCCACCAGGACCGTCCTCCCTGACTGAGGTTTTTTACAAGTTTTCGTCAGCCCTCATAAATGGCAAATGCCGGGGAGGTACCCTAAACTTAGGCCTGGAACGTTTCCTTCCTTAAAACAATCTTTTCCCAATATATCATTTCATCTTATGTATCATGAATGTTCACAACCTGTGGTGCCTTAGTAGTAAAAGCTATTAAAAAATTCATCCTGACACTGCAGTTTCTTGCATACTTAAAAATTCAAATATAAAATACTAATTATATTATGAAATGAATCATATAAAATAAATAGATATAATTTTATGACGGTAGTTTAAACATCTTGACTAAGACCTTACCTTTTTTGACAGGTTACAGAGGTAAGTGCAAACAACACCAGTAGGAGAAATCCAACAACCTGTGGAAATACAAAGGTCAGTTAGAGATACAAAAGTACTTTAGTAGTCTTAAAGATAGTAATAGCAGGTAATTGATTAGTATGGCGGTATATTTTTCGGTTCAGTTTGACTTTTAATTTCCAACGGTCGGATAATATCACGTTTTTATTTTCCTTTCAACTTGTTTGCTATATTGCCTACAGGGAGTTACACCCGGTCATCATGGTCGTAACATCTCAACGACTGTTTTTCGACATAAAAAAATAGAAGAATTTTCTTGGTGAAGAGCTGAGTAAAATTCTTGTAATAACATCCGATAACACCCAGGATAAAGACTCATTGAGTAGGGGTATAAACCAAGCTAGGAAAGCTGTTGGAATCATTTCTGACATTAGCCATCCATCCCGGAAACACCTACAGATGGTGGAGCCCTGTAAGGAAATCTCAATATGGTTAGCGTGAACTATCTGATGAGATTGCGAAACACGCCTTACTGGAGTGTGGGGCTTTGTCTTTATTAAAATTCAGTCATTTAGAAGATGTAATTCCTAACTTTATAAGGAAGAGTCTACAGCTCTACATCTGAAACTACAAAAGGGTTGGAAGAGTGCACAAAGGACCCTTGTGGTTCAAGTGCCAAGGTGTACTACTGCACACTCCAAGAACAATTTAATCTCTCTTACCCACCGATTATACTTGGCGATATACATTTTTGAATGCCATTAATACATCCTAACGAACCCTGTAATTTAAGATGATTATGGTTCAAACCTCCTGGCGAAAGTTAATGGCATCCTGGGAACAGCGGTATGGAAGAGGTGGCTGGGGCAAACTACAGAATAGATGCAAGGCATTTTATTTAAAAATGTTTTGTTTATCGTCGCTTCAATTATGTTGGTCTTTTTGATTCCAAAATATTGGATATTACTTCTCTGTTTTGCTTTGCTTTGCAATGTAATTTATTTATACAGGCTGTTTCAGAAATAGTTTTACAGACTTTGGTGATAAGTTACTCACACCCAAACAAGAAAAAAAGTGCATATAAACATATGTCCTGCAATTCTTAGTTTTTGAGTTGTTGGTGAAAGTTTACTTCAATGTATTTCAAGGTACAATCTACAACACAAGTTCGTCATCGAAAACAAAATTCATTTTGTTACGTAAACGAATAATGTTATCGATACAAGTCTGCTGATGCCCTCATTGTATCCTAGATGATCATGTGTTGTCAAGGAAACTTGTTTACATTTGTCATTTGGGTACATTCGTGGTTAATCTGTTTCTCACTTTTCACTTGTGTTATGTTTAACCATGGCAGGGTATCCATTTCATGTCCTTTAAGAAGAACCACGTGGTTTATGCATAATGGGGCTCCAGCACCTTATAGCCACATTGTTCGAGATTCACTGGCTGATATATACTGTGACATAGATAGGTAAATGAGGACCAGTTCCGTGGCCTGCACATGGACCTTAATCCTTTACATTTTTATCTGTGGTACCTCCTAAAACAATTGGCTTATTCAGCAGACATTCCTAATGCAGAGACACTTCATCAACGTTCACGGAAACCTGCGAAACCGTTCGACACCTTGTGGGAGTGTTTGAAAGGGTGCGATAGTCCCTGATTCGATGATGTGTGGAAGCAACAGGTTTGAACATTTATTATGAGTTTCTCAGTTGACATTGCGTTTATTGGGTTTTGTTTCTTATTTTGGTAAGTGAAATTTCATTAATAACTAAAAAAAACTAAGTTGTTTATTTTGATCTTTTTTTCTTATTTTGGTAAACTTCATTACAACTCAAAAATTAAGTATTTCCGGATGTATGTTTATGCAGACATTTTTTTTTATTGTTTTGACTAACTTTCATTAATAATTAAAAAACTAAGGATTTTCGGATATGCTTGTGTAAACCTTTTGTTCTTGTTTTTATAAACTTTCATCAAGAACTCAAAAACTAAAGATTACCGGACATATGTTTGTATAGATATTTTTTCTTGTTTTGGTAAATTTTCATTAAAACTGAAAAATTAAGTATTTCCGGGCATATTTTTGTATAAACCCTTATTTCTTCTTTTGGTAAACTTTCATTAAAAACTCAAAAACTAAGGATTTCCGGACATTTGTTTGTATGGACATTTTGTTCTTGTTTGTATAAACTTTCATCAAGAACTCAAAAACTAAAGATTTCCGGACATATGTTTGTATAAATATTTTTTTCTCGTTTTGGTAAATTTTCATTAAAACTCAAAAATTAAGTATTTCCGGGCATATTTTTCTATAAACCCTTATTTCTTGTTTTGGTAAACTTTCATTAAAAACTGAAAAACTAAGGATTTCCGGACATTTGTTTGTATGGACATTTTGTTCTTGTTTTGGTGTAAGGAACCCGTCACTAACCTATGTAAAAGTAATCTGACTTTAGCCCCTTCTTGCTGAAACATATACATTCGTTCTTCCTCAATTAATTGGAAGAGAAAACTTCTCCAAAATACAGGCTAGTTATTGCTTCATGGTAAAACATTTATGGGCAGTTATTCGTTCCACACTCCTGGCATATCGCACTTGAGCGTTAATAGACTTATTTTAACTATCTGGTGTATGGAAACGGAACCACGCTTTGTCACTAAAATTTAATTATGGGTTTAAAAGGCCGTCATTTAAGAACTGAAGAAACCAGCGACAGCAAGTACTCTACTTTGTAGATACATGTGCGATTAAATGTTTCAGTAATGCGTTCTGCTCATCCACATCCAACTTTCACTTGTCAAACTATGAGAGAGAGTGCAAGCACCCATATAACCAACATTTTCCTACATTAATGTGTGACTGTCATCGGTTTGATCCTAAGATCGCGGGTTCAATCTCGGTCAAGGTCAATAGATTTCTTTCTGCTGTAAAAATCTTAAGTATGGCTTCCTTCGGAAGGGAAGTAAAACCGTGGGTCCGTGTTGTAGATTTACGGCACGTAAAAAAACCTCAAGCCTGAAAGAAGAGGCCATCGGTCGTTTCACGCCTTGAATTGAATGGGATGCTGATGACCTGAGATGTTAAAGAACGTCCGTAAATAAATAAATCAACAACAATATCTGTCTCAAAACTTCTTGAACCTAGTTGATGAGAATAAAGATTCACTTCAACTGCATGCCCATTAGGAACAAATTCCAAATGAATTACACCTTCAAAATTCCACAAGACATAACATTTCTTTGAGGACGAACAGATTTTGTTTAGCGATGACTTTGGAAGGCTTGTGGGGATTGAGTCATGTGCGATAATGAACTCATTTCTTATCACACGTGACAATTCAATCATTTAAGATCACACTTTGACTCTGTATGCTCTGCACTAATACCTCGTCATTGCAGATAGCTAGTTGGAATCGTATTTCTATATGTGATATCATTCCATCAGTTGTTAATTAAACAGATATAATAATCATTTGACCAGTCCTTTGGTACCATATAGTGAGAATTCTGAAAAACGATACACCGAATGTATTTGGGACACAGTTGATATCAACATCAGCATCTTTATGCCCAAAATAAAATTCTTAGCTTCTTTACAGTTGATACAAAATTTGACTTTTGAGACTTAAGGGTTAGTTTAACATTTTTATAGCAAAAAGTTTCTGGATAATTTAAATATGTCTTGGTGTATTAAATTTTACTAGTGAAATAATGCATTAAGGTTATTTTACTTAAGGGCCGAGTATGGAAGAAGCCAGTCTTGTACCTGCAGATAGTAGCTTGTAGATAGTTTCAGGGAGGCTTTATCAGCGACGTGTTACTCGGCGCTTTCATTGCGTGTAAATTGTGTGCTAATTGTTCATTCATAGTTACGAGGGGAATTCAAAATGTTCTCGGCCTGACCAAGAAAACACAAGACCTAAGAACATTTTTTTATTTTTTAATATAGTCCCCTTGTAAATCAATACGTTCAGTCCAACGTCTTCTGTCTCAGCTTCAGTCTCATCATTTGATGTGAATCTTCATCCATCCAGTCATTTCTTAAGGTGTGAGAACAAAAATGAATCTCTGGGAACCGAATTCGGCGAATATGGTGGATGTGGAAGCACTTGGAAGCGAAGGTCATGCAGTTTTTCAGCAACAATTCCAGACTAATGAAGGCGCATTATAATGATGAAAGAGAACTTTCTTTTTCGCAAGGTATGAACGTTTAGCCTGAATAGCATCCTTCAGTAGGTCCAGTAGTGAAGCGCAATACTCCCCAGCGATGGTTCTGCCCTCATGGGGGTAGAATATGAGCACTACACCATGAGAATCCCAGAAAACCGTAGCTATGACTCTTCCTGCAGATAGATGTTGTGTGAGTGTGTTCTTACATCTATTGCCACCCAATGTTTGGACTGCTTCTTCGTATCTGGCATGTAATAAAGATTGCATGTTTCATCTACTGTGATGAAACATCGGAAAACTCACTGGAATTTCTTTTAAACAAGTCTAAGCACTCTAGCGAAATGTTCATTCGAATGTGTTTTTGGTCCATTGTTAATAAACGAAGCACCCATCGAGTGGTAAGATTTCTCATAACCAAAACTTACCGCCACGGGTGGCCGAGGTCGTCAAGGCGAGAACTCATGAGCGGGAGGTCTGGGGTTTGATTCCCTACAGAACCGTTTTCCTTGACTGAGGTTTTTTCTATGTTTTTCTCAGTCTTCATAAATGGCAAATGCCGGGGAGGTACCCTAAACTTAGGACTGAAACGTTTCCTTCCTTTAAAAGAATACTCTTTTTGAAGTTTATCATTTCATCTCATGTATCATCAGCGCCCACCGCTTGTGGTACCTCAGTAGTTACAACGGGCTTTAAACACTGTTAAACAAAAATACCCAAAACTTAGTGTGAAATGCCTATCGAGGTCTTTGCAATGTCAGTCAATTCGCGCACCTTCAGTTAAGTACGCCATTGTTAATTTTTGTCACAATCTCGTTGATCGTACCCGTTTCGAGACGTCCTAATCGCTCATCAACTTGAAAGGATCTACGACCCTGCTTAATTTCAGCAGCCCACTTTTTAACTGCTGAAAGCGAAGGGGAGAGAATCCTTTAATAGGAATGTAACTCATTTTGTATTTCTGTTGAGATTAAACTCTTCAAAACGAAATTCTTATCACAGCTCGTATTTCAGTTCTATCCATTTTGTAGAAAATATTAACACTAGTTTGTTTACACTTTGGTCACAAACAAGTGGCTTCACTTACGCATCTGAAACTTTATAGCACCCCATCTAAAGAATAATACTTAACAACTATCATAGTAATTTGGCCATCTTCACGACATTTTTGAGTCAGATCGAGAACTTTTAGAACACCCATAGAAGACCACTACAGAAATATATTCTTGAACAACGAGTTTTTTGTACGGTACATATGTGAAAACGAATTCTTGCAGAGAAATGATAAGGAGTTTCGCTAGAAAATATCCTGTGTTTCGTGTTCCAGACAGAGAAATTGTTCGCCAACTTGTTAAAAAGTTAGGAGAGACAGGACATCTCAATGATCAGAAAGGTGTTCAGAACCGGCCTGCTCTTGCGGAGGAAAAGTTACAAGTAATACAAAATTTCCTGTACAGATTTCTTCAATGCATTGACGCTGAGAGGGGATCATTTTTAATACAGTATCTTTTAATTCTCTCGGTAAAAATATAAATAGCAAACTAAATATACCAACTCTAAGCGCGGCCACTTTTCCTGTTGTGACGGCCGCATTTCCCCAGTAAGTAGCCGCAACTCTTAACTGAATAACCTCACTGTATATAATAATAATATAGCACAAAAACAAGACCTAAAGGGAATTGAATAAAACTTGTGCAAATATGCATACTATAATTTCATTAGTGGCTCTCGGCTTACATAAAAATATACCATTCAAACATTCAGAATACATTTAAATATGATCAAATATGCATATTCTTGACATTCTGGCTTCTAGCATGAACGGGAACCTCATTTCCATTATCATATAACAATGAGCCAGTAAATGTATAATTATTTCGTTCCAAGACGGGCGAAAAAGGACACCAACACTTTAAAAATTGATAGATAATAAACTGCATTAATAAATATTGAATTTACTTGTGAAAAAAGCATGTGGATCAGTGTTATTTAATGAATTATTAGGCCAATCAACCCTTACCGTAAATAAAATTTATAAACATAGCATCTTAAACCAATCAGAGTAAATTTGGATGAAGGATAAGCGGATTCCAACAGTAAACAAACCACGGCTGCAACTAACATGAACACAGAGTATAATTATATCAAGAATAATAAGAGATTGGAAGATAGGGCTTAAAGAATGCAGAAGAATTAAGAGACAGTCTAAAAGCATGCATGTTGTAGTGTTTCGTGTAGAATTAACGAGTAAATTCACCTTAATGTTGCAACTCCTGTGCAATGCAAATGTTCAAACAGAAACCCCTGCTTACCTTCACCCTGGAGACCATGTCCAACTGTGGAGACGTTCAACACAACAATAAACACTCGTTGCTTTAGTAAACACTGTGCTCTAGCATCAGCGGTCTGGAAACCACATAAATTTCTCCGCTTCGCGCCTACAAGTAAATTTGCAATGTTGTGTAACAATCGCCGGTATGTATTTATCGCTCGATTGGCTACAACATAGGCGTGAAGCTGCCACAACAGTCGAAGTATCAGATTGTGATTTGTTACGTTACATTATGTCAGCGGTACGCGAAATCATTCAAGGGAGGTACAGCTATTAATAAACCCTTAAGTATGCTATATTTTCAATTTTTTCCTATGCTTAGGAATATTCAAAAAATATATTTGGTTTTGTGATTTTATTATGGGGAACATATAAATTACATCATTATCTTATTCTTTGAAGCGGGTTTTAATGTGATGAAGATGTAATTATTATTGGATAGCTACCCGAGGGTCCCGCTTCGTACCCCGGGTCTTTCAGGGGCTCGAAGTCGCCTTTTGTGCCCTCGTAGTCACGGAGAAGGGAGATTAAAGGGAAGGGTTCAAATCTCGCAACAGTTTTTTGCATTAAACGCTTAGAATTGTTTATTCACACGACACTTTGTTGTCGGCCATCTGGTTAGGTCCCTCTTTGACATAAAGCCACGAGCTACGTACGCTGCTTGAAATTGCATCTACCACTCTAAGACTAATTGTGTGTTTATTTACTTTCCTACTGTATCTGGGACTGCGTCCTGGTAACTAATACCGTCTGAAAATGCCTTTACTGTCTCTGGAAGTTTCCTCTACTGTTTCTATAATCTGGAGATTGCCCTCTCTGCGATGCGTTTGCAAAGTTGTTTCCCCTTATATACTTAATTCAAAGTGTCCCCACGTGGTCGTGAAAGCTCACAGGGGTCACAGAATAGCGCCCATGGATTCCTGAGCCTTTAAAATATTCAAATATTATTGGTGAGTTCTTGTGCTCCCAAAGGCGCTCACTTTAAATTAATCAACTCTTTGATTCCTCATTGGAGAGCCCACAATCATTCGATGTAATGACGTCATCACCAACACATGTTCCCTTCCTAATTTTAACGAATTTCGGAGCATCTACAGCAACTAAAGATACAAAAGACCTATTGCTCGGCTCATGCTGGACACTGCATGCACTTAGCTTTATCACATTAGAGAGACCCATTGCTTGGGCTATTATCAGCAAGTGAAAGATTACAATAATCAGCTTTTTCCCCTCGTCAACGAGGTATCGTCCAGGTAACCATGAATACATTTTTGTGATACATGAAATGTTCCTGCTTGTTACTACAGGCTGTATAATATTTAATAATTATTGCTATTTAAATTATATAAATACATTCACTCTCGGGCATGCATGGGTATGAGGATCTGCCACATTTTCTTCCATAACGCGCCTATTCCGATCTCACATTTTTGTTTCTATCCATCTGTTCTTGGTCTTCCAATTGATATTCTCTCCATTCGAGTTATATGTCAATACGTTTTTCGGTATTCTAGCTCCCGTCTTTCCCTTTACTTCCCTAATTGTTGTAACATTGTTTGCACCTCTAATTCTTTTCTTATATCCTCTTCTTTTGGGAACCTTTGACAGATCAATATTAAATTTTACTCTCTTCGTTTTTATAAGGTCCAAGGTTCGCTTCCACAAAAAAAAAAAAATGGCAAGTCCATGGCTGTGTACAATCTTAATTGTGTGTTTTTTCTCACTTTGTTTTTCAAAGTATTTAACATTATTCCATACACTCTTGGAACTTTTGTATTTTTATATTTAACACCTTGGTCTTCTTCATATGTTGTATCACAACCTAAATATTGACAGTGTGATACTTGTTGTATTATTTTTTCTTGAATCTCAAATTTTTTATTTGATATTTACCTCGGAAAACAATTACTTTTGTTTTAGTCTTACATAATTATCATTTATTCATTCCTTATGTCCATAAGTTATTTAAATAGTACAGTGCATCGCTAGTTCCATATTTTTCCGCTATAATAAACGTGCCTTGCAACATGGAGACATTCAAGAAAGTAAAAATTCTTTGTACAGCAAGTCCATTAATAAAATTCTGTTCCTATAGTAGATGGCGAGCTTTCAGAAAGAGCCATCGCTGCCAAAAAAAAAGTCTTTCTTTTAAAAAAATGCAAATGGGTATTCAGCCAGTAAGATATTTAGTGTGCAAATATTAGCAGACTGGAACGTTCCTATTGCAATCAGCTGCATCTCTCTCTTTTGGGATGCACAAGCAATTCTGGTAATTTGCACAGAAGAGCTACAATAACAAACTATTATTATTATTATTATTATTATTATTATTATTATTATTATGCAAATTTAATTTTGAAATTGGAGATCCATTCAAGAAGAAACGTCGTAGAAATTTGGGGCGAGATGTACAGTTTATTTAGCATATATACTTATGATGAAATAAAACAGAGTTTAAACTGCTGGAACATCCACCTTAGTCACCTTATCTAATTCATACCAAACAGGCTGTTCCGAAAACCGGAGAAAAACATTGAGAGAAGAAATTCACCAGATTATGGTATAAACCAGTGTTTTGCTGAAGTTGGACGGCGCTTCTTCCAGGAAGCTGTAATAATGTTGGATCATCGCTAAAGGAAGTGCACCATACTGAAAAGCGAGGTAGAAATAAACGTTTGAGATCAACTAGAGAGAGGTCAGAGTGAAGCACACACATAAGTTTCCGGCCTAACCATTTCTAGGTATGATAACGACAAAAACTATATTTCACTTTTCAATATAGTTATCCTTTATTGCAACACACTTCTCACATCTTCGAATTAACATTTCAACCCCCTCCCCCCAAACATAGAAGTCTTGTCTGCAAAATGGGCATAAATGGCATCTATCTAAATTTCGTTCCTAGAAGGTCTTTCTTGGGTTTTGAGAAGAGGAAGTTGTCTCTGGGAGCTAGATCTGGGCTGTAGGGTGGATGGTCGATCTCCTTGAAGTCACATTTCTTCACATTTTCCTTTGCAACAAGAGCTGTGTGCACAGGGGCGTTGTCGTGAAGAAGGCGCACACCACCACTTAGCTTTCCTCACCTTTTCCCTTTGATGAGAGCACGTAGTCTGTGCAGCGACCAGCATAGTACTTCCCATTTACTGTGGTGTTCCTCTCCTTGAAGTCAATGAAGAGAATTCTTTCATAGTCCAAAAAGGTTGAGGCCATGATCTTCTTGGTTGACTAGGTGACCTTGGATTTAGAGACGGTGCTTCGGCAGATTTACGCCACTCCTTCGGTTCCATTTCTTTTGGACAAGGAATCATAGTAGAGGACCATAATTTCATCTCCTGTAACATTGGTTTGCAGAACAACTCTATCGTTTCCACGACAGAGCTCCAAACATGCCTGACAACAGATGACTCGTTGCTGCTTTTGGATTGAGGAAAGAAGCCTAAGCACTAACCTTATTCATGTTTAAATGATCATAAATAGCATGTTATTTATGAAAGACTGTAGTTTTAGAAAGGCTCAACCTTGCTACTATTTCTGTAACTATGAGTCTCCTAAACTCAAGATCGCAGCTTCGGTCCCGGCCAGGACCGATGTTAAAGAGCGTCCCTAAATAAGCCAACTCAACAAATGATTTGCTGCGCTCACCTCCTTTTCGTAAATATAAATTGACAGGAGATTGTGTGTTACTAATAAGCGGGTAAATCATTGTAATGGTGAAAAATCTCCTGCAGAAAAAATGTTCTCAAATAAAAATTTATAGCGGATTGTGTGCAAGGCACTGTTAGGAAGTAAATCATTGTAAAGTGGAAAATCTACTTCAGAAAAGTAAATAAAAAAAAGAAAGAAAGAAAGAAAGGGGGGAAGAAAGGAAGGAAAAAAGAAAAGAAAGAACTTCAGGACTCGAGGATTCCAAACCAGTAACTTCACAACTATAGCACGACGCTCTAACCATCTGAGCTATTATATTCCGTTGCGTGTAAACGCTGTATTATCTAGCTGTATATATGCAAGTCACTCTACCCTCGGCTCTCTCCACTACCGCTGGGGAGTTGCTTGGGACTGCAGCTCCAGAAATTGTTCTCCTTTAAGGATAAGTTTCAACTCTGTCGAGTGCTATTAGCATGGAGTGTGAAAAAGGAAATGTAAGAGTTTGTAACATTTGTGTATTGAGTACATCAGAACTGTTCGTATGCCTGGAATGTGGTGGGCAATTTGAGGACAATAAACATCTAGAAAAGCATGTCTCTATAGCACTCTTGTATCAATCTGGTATGAAAACAATTACGTGCAGGTTATGTATTCATGAGGCAACATCGGAGTTTCCCCGCTGCCGTTCGGAACTGAGGAGTTCGTCTCTCTCCGCTGTCGCTCGGGACTGCAGCTCCACCAGCTACCTCTGAAGTTCAGAGGTGCACTCTCCGGGTAAGAATAAATGAACTACCCAGCTCGTAAATGCGGAGACCGGAACTTAGTTTTCGAATTTCCTTCGCAATTACTTTCTGATTATCAATATAGTTCCAATGAATTCCTTCAGGTGCTGTCTGCATAGATGTACCACGTTAATGACAACAGAAGCAAATGTGAAACAAAATATACAAACTAAAAGGCTCTACAAATAACACTGGTCAAATAAAAATACAAATATTCTTTAATAAATATAGTTATATTTTAATAACGCTAGGTGGAGGGAGCGATCTGGTGTTAAAATTTTGAATTAACCATAGCTTTGGAGATACGCAACTTGTTCTTCTGTTTAATAAAGAAGGGACTTTTTTTTTTTCTTTTACAGGCATAATTTCTCTCGCTAAAATTAACGGCTGATAACATTAACACCACTGCTGCCATTGTGAGAGAGGATCTTCGTATAACATTAAGAACACTTTCAGAAAGTCTGAAAATTTCACTTGAATGTCACCCACATGTTAGTAACCGAAAAGTTGTACATTTTATGCATCTGTCCATGTAGATTCATAACACAGAATTGCAGCAAATGATGTCGCTATCAGTCTCGATAAATCTGATTTTCACCTTCTCAGAATAAGGAGAAGAAAAGAAAAAAAAAAAAGATAGTTTTTTTTCTTGATACAGAATCGAACCTAGATATCTGCATTTGTAGTCGCTACCGCTAAAGCACGGAGGCGGTCAATAGTCCAGGTTATCAGACAGGGATAAAACAACAAAATTTATGGTTACAATTCGATCCTCTTAAAGAGCTGGAGGTAAGGGAGTGATACCTGAAATTTAACCAGTATCACTTTTAATCTTCAGGTCTTTATTTTATTGCTGTTTAAATTTGGACAGGGTAAAAGAAAGCCAGTTGGTTTTATGATGAAAAAACTATTTATTCTGAGTAATATCGTTTTACAAGTAAGCAGATACGTTAGATCAGCCAAAGGCATTTTATAACTATTTTTATAGTTTAAAATTATTTAAGCTTCTAATCTTTTGTTTCTTTTTACAATGAACGCTTATAACAAACATTTAGATGCATATCTCGAATGTTTTTTTTTCCTTCCGTCACTGCCAGAGTACGTTTCCATGGAGACATCACCGAGCAGTGGCTAGAGGAAAAAAAAAAATCTTTTGTGCGTTTGAAGTGTATCGCTTATTTCCTGCAGAGCATTCTCTTCCGGTTTTTATGTGTCCCGTAAAGAGAAAGTGAATAATTCATCTACTACCGGGCGTAGTCATGAAATCACTTTTCAATTTCTATTCTATTGGTGTATACGTGACCAAGAGTAATTTGTATTCATATTAAAACTTCTTTGCGCTCGTAAACTGTACACAGTGTATGTGCTACTATCAGTTGCAATGAAGGTGCTAGTTTTTATCTTGCAGATTATTCTTATTATTCCTTTATAGTAACGCTCGGAATATTTTCTGTGTGTTGTAATAGGGTAAGGGTGGGCAAAAGGGACATTCGGGCGGACGGACATTTAGGGACATTTTATGTTAGCAATTCCACTTTCTGCATTCTGGCTTGTTAAAGTAGAGTGAAATGCGGCAGGAATTATCAATAAATATATATACAAGTTACAGCATCCAACCACGTACTTGAGTATAACAGTTGAGACATTTTCTCATTTCTTTTACCTTGACTGAAAAAAAAAGTTATTACAGCACCATTTAAAATGATTTCTTTGAAACTACGCTTTGGGAATAATTAACCACATGGCTTACTCGTCTGGCCATCAAAGTAAGCTTTCTTGCTGTCATCTATGGTGAATTTTTTGTAAATAAAATCCCGGTGTTTTACATGGGGGCGAAAAGACACTTATGAAGTGTGTTGTTTTAATGCAAATTTCTAGAACGTATATGAATAAATTAATATAAATGTTGCGTAAAATACATTTTGTTATTTTTGCTGGTATTTCTGTAGGAGCATTCATTGTATAGCCTCTCGTAATGCAATTCAACTAAGTGTTTTTTGTTTGTTTGTTTTTTTTTAATGAGAAATAGAGAAAGAACCAGTGGTCACTGTCCATGAGTGGTAGAAAAAATATGCAGTTGGCTGTCAAAGCGGTGAAGGTAGATGAGATGTCACTGGGTACAGCTGATAAAGTTTTTTTTGTCTCAAGATATACCTTGAGATGGCGAGTTAATTCTGGGGCCCACTTACCTAAAGTTCAAAGGAACTTGAGGAGCAATAGGTGAAGTATTTCTTTTTAATTGGATGAAATTGAGCATAAACTGACTCCAAAGACATCCGCAGTCTAATATTGCGTTATGCTGCTGTGAATAACATGAACATCCATTTAGCAATGAAGGACAAACAAACTTGACAAGGAGCTTTCTTAGCCATGATAAAACGCTGAGCATGAGAATCAGAAGGACCTGCATAAGCTCTCGTAAAAAAAAATTACCAGGGAAAACATTGCCATTTTATAAGCTACTTGATTACGATAATTAATCCACTGGCATTCTCAACTGGGACGAGACAAGTTTGCAATTTATTTATAAGCTCAGGAGAGTCATATCTAAGTGAGGAAAGAAGAATATTGCGGGCCATAGTAATTGTATAAAAAGATGGCATGTGTCTCTGCAACAGGTCATTATGCACCTCAATGGGAGCAGTTTGTCACTCCTGGATCACTTTATTAGTGTGAAGTCAGCTGGACCAGCTATTCTCATTCTTGAGGGACATGATTACATTGCTCCGACAATGACAGTTAAGTACATTGTCTCAAATGTTGGTTGTGGTACCACGTTCATTGTGTTGATGATGGAAATAATGCTTATATTGAATGTGTTATTGCAGCACTAATTGTATAGTCATTTATGTTCACGCCCATAACTTTCCAGACCGCCCTCGAAAAACGGCTTTGTATTTTGTTTCTTTAGTAAATTTTTTCAAAATACACCGGTGGTTAAATTGTCTGAAGGTTAATGGATTCTGACTATACGTTCCACGTGAGCATTCTGCTTAATGTGTTACATTTCAGCAGTTTACTACACCAGCAAATAAGCTGGGTTACACTTAAGTTGACAACGGCCCAGAAGGAGGCACTGCTCATCGCATGTCAACAGCCTATCAAGATACTACTGACATTACAACAATATCAAACAGAAGTAGCCTTATGAGCCATTGTCAACTCGTGTGGAACACCGCGACTGAGTTCTTTTTGTTAGCTGGTAGACATGGAGCCATATGATTTCTGCACTGGGGTTGAATTGCTGTTCATGTTTTCCTTAATAATGGACCATTCTCGAGAGACCCGACCGCCACGGGTGACTGAAATCGTTAAGGCAGGGACTCGTGAGCGAAAGATCTGAGGTTCTATCCTCACTGGGACCATTCCCTTGACTGTTTTTCCTCCTCTTCTTTCTTTCTTCTTTTTTTTTTTTCAGGAACGTTTCCCTGTTTTTAAAAAAAATTCTTTGCTAATTTATCATTTTATCTTATGTATCATCTCCTGTAATACTTAAGCACTAAAAACGGACTTTAAAAACAATTAGAAATCCTGCAGAGTTTCGTTACTTCCTGGAAGTCCATTTTACATCACCCGTTCATTCACAGGCCTGGCATATTTTCCACTGTAGTTGTCTGTCCTGGAGGTGGTAACTTACTTGCTCGTAGACACGAGATCGTGACCAGGGTCAATGGATTTTTTCCCTACGTATGGTTCCTTCGGAAGGGAAGTAAAGCCGTGGGACCCGTTTCGTAGATTTACGGCACGAAAAAGAACTTCATGGTTAAAAGAAGAGATCTCTGAGCAAAATTTTTCGGCCGTTTCACGCCCTTAATTGAATGGGACGCTGATGACCTGAAATGTTAAAGAGCGTCCGTAAATAAACCAAATCAACTAATTGGTGTAAAAATGAACCAACCAGCTTAACAGTCTCTGTGCAACAATTCCTTCCGGCTGTAAACTGTTTGTTGTGCATTTAAATGTTACTAAATTTTAATATTTGAACATCGCGAGAAAACATACAGAAAAAATTTAGTCAGTTGAATATAATATGTAGTGTTTGTATTGGCAACAATTGTCAACAATTAAATATAGGTTGTAGCCTCACCCGCAGGAAATGTGTCATTGTTCTTAATGCTTATGAAAATTAAATATTTGCCATAATTTGGCCGCAATTTATTGAAGGAATATTTACAATACTTCTGATTTGTAGAAAATTACAAGTGGAAGGGTAGGTTCATAAGTTTCCTGCCTGGCATTTTCTAGATATGATAAAAGACAAAAACTATTTCACTTTTCAATATCCCTATCATTTATTGTAATATATTTCTCATACGTTTGAACTAACATTTTAAACCCCTCCTCCCAAAAACAGTCAGAAGTCTTGTCTGCAAAATGGGCATAAACAGCATCCATCACTTCTTCGTCACATTTAAATTTTCTTCCTCGAAGATCCTTCTTGAGTTTTGAGAAGAAGAAATAGTCACTGGGAGCTAGATCTGGGCTGTAGGGCATATGGTCAATCACCTTGTAACCACATTTCTTCACAGTTTCCTTTGCAACAAGAACTGTGTGCACAGGCCAGCATGTTGTCGTGAAGAAGGCGCACACCACCACCCAGTTTTCCTGATCTTTTCTCACTGCCTGAAAGCACGTAGTCTGTGTAGTAAGAGGTCAGCATAGTACTCCCCATTTACTGTGATGTTCCTCTCCTTGAAGTCAATGAAGAGTGTTCCTTCACAGTGCCAAAAGATTGTGGCCATGATCTTCTTGGTTGACTAAGTGATCTTGGCCTTTAGAGGCGGTGCGTCGCCAGGTTTACGCCACTCCAATGGGCAAGGGATCATAGTAGAGGACCATAGTTTCATCCCCAGTAACAATGGTTTGCAGAACGTCTCTCTCGTTGCCACGGCAGAGCTCCAAAATTGGCTGACAACAGATGACTCGTTGCTACTTTTGGACTGAGGAAAGAGGTCTAGGCACCCGTCTTGCACTAACCTTATTCATGTTTAAATGTTTAAATGTTCATGACTGTTGTTCTAGAAAAGCCCAATCTTGCTGCTATTTCTGTAACTTTGAGCCGCCGGTCTTCCATAATTTCTCCTACCACAGGAGCGAAGTTTTCAGGAGTGAGCACCTCCAAGGACCG
Organism: Metallyticus violacea; assembly: GCA_030762175.1. Classification (NCBI taxonomy): domain Eukaryota; kingdom Metazoa; phylum Arthropoda; class Insecta; order Mantodea; family Metallyticidae; genus Metallyticus; species Metallyticus violacea. Next base: position 22,715,262 of record CM060832.1, on the reverse strand, counting down.
ACCTGTGCGCTCTTCGTCTTCAATGCTTTCTCGACACATTCAAAAAAGTTTGGCTCATTCTTAACGGTAGAACATGATAGGGATGCTTCCCCATATACACCGTACAATCGCTGTTTAATTTCATTTGTTGTAAGTCCTTTGTGAAGAACTTAATAATAGTCGAAACTCCGTTTTGAACATGTCACAATCTTCTACACATAGCCTTCTTTCTGCAACTATGTCTGAACATTACAGCTGTTATTATTTACTTAACAGATAAGCTATGACACGAGATAAGGTTTTGTGAAGGCGATAAACCTTATCGACGAGGCCGAAAACTTATGGACCTACCCTCCTATTTAGCAAATGAAGTGTTTTGAAATAATATTAACTTCAGATTTCTTAAAAGATCTAGGTACTTATCTGACTCTTAAAATATTCCGTTATCTTAAGATCGTTCTCCCTGACTGGTTTTTTTTCTCCAGTTTTTCCTCAGTCCTCATAACTGGCAATGCCGGGTAGATACCCTAAACATCGGTCTGGAATGATTCCTTCCTTAAAAAAAATATCCTTTCCCAATGTATCATTTCATTTCATGTATCACCATTGTCCACCGCCTTTGGTGACTAAGTAGTTGAATCGGGCGTTAAACACTACTCAAAAAAAAAAACTTTACAGATGTACAAATAATTTTTCATTGTTCTCTTCCACAAAAGTATGGGCTAATACATTACAAGTGTAAGGACTTGTAACTTGTAGTAATTAGTAAAATTCTGTTTCACAAAGTTTTCCGCTACACTTGTACTTTATAACCCCCACTTACAAATGTACAAGTGTTCTGTTCCACATAGCCTAATTCAAGGTATGGTCACTTATGGCAAACAGCTGTTTCTCCATATTGCTCTTATATGAAGTCACTTATAACCTTTTATCAATACTTTACCAATGTAGCATTTCTTTGGTAGAACAGAAAGTTACAAGACCATACTTTACAAAGACCTGCACTAATATACTTGTATATATCAGACCACACTTTTGTGAAAAAGGTCAAAGGTTTTGTTGAAATTATATATATTCACTGTTACTTAATTTTTAAATTGAACATAACGGAACACAACAATAACCATGCAAACACTTTTAAACACAAAATCTCGCATAGTATGCATAATAAACAATAGAACACACTCAAAGCTAGCTCACTACATCGAGGTGTGAATGAATGTACACCAGCGCTATGCGGGTATCTCAGCAATTACTAAGCCTGACAGTTTTCGAGGAAATAAATAGGTCGTTTATGATCTAAGTAATAAAATGAAAGCATTTTTGTTAATATGTTTTATTTTATAAAAAGGTGATATATACAAAGGTATATTTTAAATGTATATTTAACAAGTTATGGTGGTGATATGTGATAAGTTACAGAGATGCACTTAAAATTATATTTAACGAGTTATGGAGGTGATATATGTGATAAGTTAAGCATTGTGGTGAAGTGTGGTAGCAGTGGTGCGATGTTGGCGGACCTGCAACAACAAAGAAACAAAAGCCACATTAGTAAAAGCGTATTGCGGTTTAAGCTTCCCAAGGAATGTCTTTCTTTTTTTTCTTTCTTTCTTTTTTTTCTTTTTTTTTTTTACCGAAACTAGCTTTATTTCCGTGAAAGTAATAACAATAAATATAAAAATATTTAATTGCACTATCCCAATTTAATGCGCCTTAACTTTCAGATCAGTAAGTTATGTATTTTTATATAGCGCTGAAACGTCGATAACTTTCGCTTGTGTTTTTTGTTTGCGCGGTTAAATACGATAATTGCAAGAGCTGCAGTATGCAATTAGTGCATTTAGAAGAAAGAGAAAACATGGTTTGTGCTCCTTTGAAATCTGGGCAAAAAGCTGACACAACAAATCTACATAAATTAAATGTCTCGTTAGCAGTTCGTTGACTTAGGTCCCGGTTCTTTAACGTCAGATGTCACTTGTATAATTGGATAGATAAACATTTCCTCAATCCTGGTGGTGTAGTGGTAACCATACTTGCCTCATAAACCCAAGATCGCGGGTTCAGTCCCGGCTAACATAGATGAACTTTTTGGGCGTAAAAATCCTAAGTATGGCTTCCTTCGGAATGGAAGTAAAGCCGTCGGTCCCGTGTTGTACATTTACGGCACGTAAAAGAACCTCAAGCCTGAAAGAAGAGGCCTCTGAGCAAAATTTGTCGACCATTTCACGCTCTGAATTGAATGGGACGCTGATAACCTGAGATGTTAAAGAGCGTCCGTAAATGAAACAAATCAAAATGATAGAATATATACACTACCTCTTAAGATTTGTACATCGCTCCAGCATTCCCTGGAATTCGGCTCTGAAGCCGCTATCTGCAAGTGCAATTATTATCAGTCCATGCGCATGCGCAAACTGTTCCCTCAATATTCCTTCACATGACACCAACGAGTTTATCGCTTGGTGATTTATTCAATTGTTAGTACTAACAATGCCACTTTAATCCAGTCCTGGGCGATTACAAAAATACGGCTTTCAGATATACCCACACTCCTAATATTCCCATTTTCCGAAACTATTTTTATTGTTTTATTATAATGGCTATATAAAATTTCGTTGCTAAAATGTTTGTTCAATTTTGGGTTTCAGTAAACCTCCACTCACAATAGTCTGATTTCGATGATTTTCAGAAACTATTTTTCTTATTTTATTTCAATTGTATATTCCGAGCTTCTTTGAAAAAAAAAATTCGGACGCTAGAACAATTTTTAAATTTTCGCTTTAGGTTAATCCCACCCCCAATGATCCAATTTTTCGGGTTAACTGACTGGATAAATCGTTTGTTAATTGATTATTATAGTCCGAGCTTCGTAGAGAAAATAAAAAAAAAATGCGATCGCTATAGCTGCATTTTTTGTGCCTAATAATTAGGATCGATGGAGATTTGAAGGAATTTTTTAAAAAACAACTTTTCATTCCTTGGGAAATCCGCTAAAATGTATGAATTAAATTATTTATAGTGAGTTAATGACTTATTTATATATAAGAAAATGAAATATAAATTTATTGATTATATCATATAATTATAACATTGGCTGTATGTACACTTAACATGAGCCGTCGACCCCTTTAGTATCTTTGTTTTAACATACATCAATAACACTTACTAGAGGCGCTGAGAGGTGAACACTAATCCCAACCGTGGTGACTGTGGTGATATTCAGGCGTATAGTGGTGGTGACTTTCCTTCACATAGATAGGTATCTTCTTCACGTGATGATGATGAATCGTGTGCACGTGGTACGGCACGTGAATGATGTAGTGCTCGCTGTAACAGGAAGAGACAATCTTGGTGAACATGGCTTCCATAAGTTTATACAATTTAGATAACAATACAATAATATTATTGATCTATGTTAATACCAACGCTATTGTTTAAACTATTTATGTAAGTAAAAATAAAGAGAAATATATTTCCAAAGTTTTCAGCCTAAAAAATTATAAAAAAAATATGGAAAAACAGTGGAAAAGTTGAACGATTTCAGTGCCATTTTCTAAATTTTACAGGATTTTACAATTACGCATCTCTGTTAGCATTTCACTCATTACACCTGAAATCATCGTGAAGACTACAAAATTATTATTACAAATCGTTGCTAAAATACAATAGAAAGGGAGAAAAATACAAATAACAACAAGAATGTGTGCCTTGCGATGAAAGTGTCGGTAACAAGTGACGTTCAAACTTTTGTCACATTTTATTTCAGGATTTAGAGGGAAATAATTACAAAAATAACATTAATGATTATCAGGATTCTTTATTATAATGTTATTAAGGACAAAAGTATAAAAACGTATTTTGAAACATGTACAAGAATACAAATCCTCATATTTTCTCCTCACAACTGACAGGAAGAGTTTAGTTTTTCATTCTTACACAGATTGAAGTTGATGCCTCATAAAACTCTGTGTGTTCTTCAGGAAGTAATGGCAACATGGACGAGAGGTGTTCCTTTTTTTCAACCGATAAACGGGGTTGATCTTTCAGACGAAGCACAGGTCACTGTATATCAACCCCTGATTTTCCTTTCCTTAACACTTCAGAAACCTTCCATCCTTCTAATGGTAAGTAAGTTCTTTTAATAACTATTTGAGATGGATGAGATCGAGATATTTGCACCATTGTACATTTTGAAATGTTGCACTTATTTAACGTTAACAGTGAATCAGCAACATTCTTAAAATCAAAGAAATCACTTGACTCCATTGGAACTACATGAAACGTATTTATAGCTTTAACTTAATCTACATTCCTATGTAAATATTGGGGAATGTAGGCCTTACTTACCCTTCTTCTTTTCTCTATAATAGCGAAATATCAATCGCAACTCAAAAAGTAATGGTCACCTACAAAATATTTCTGTACCATAAATATTTTACCTTAAAAACTAATATTATCATGACATGGCACTTAGAACACCAGATGACGGCATAGCATGACATTTAGAACTACGCTATCTATTAGTGTATTTGAACTACTTTATCAGTGTATAGGCACTTAGAGATGATTAGGAATATGCATCTGGGCACACAGAACGTACTTTTGAAATAAAACGATTAAATGTACAAATAGCACTTCCTTTTTCAATATATATTTTTACAGAATATCACTTATTTTATTACCAGATTCTATAATGATTCTTTGCACCCGAAAACTTGTACTATCGAGGGATAACACACTTTACGTTGAAGATTAGTTTAGTTTCTTGTCAGAACATATATCAAATAAGGTTTTACTTAAAACCGACATTATTTATGAGAGGGTATGCATATTATTTGAATTGTCACGCAAGTTAATTAAAAGGGGCCGAAATTTTATTGTTGTACAGGCTAATTATGTTGAAATAGAAATTGGTGCTACAAAAGTATGTTATTATTTCTTTGTAGAACTTCAAAATCGACAACTTTATACATTATTTTGACTCCTAGGAACTTTAACATCACAAATCATTGTTCAAATTTGCTGTCTTACTTGTAAGTGGCATGAAATCGCTTGTTAATTTTTTTACGACTTTGGGAACAAATACAGAGCACGTGGCCGATATTTAAGTGTCACACTACAACCTAATACAGTTAGATTTTCACTATTTTTGTAGAGCTACTAAGGCTTTTTACCCAAAGACTTTCCAGACACCTCACAGATTAAAAATTTACTCTCCATCACCAGCCTCTAAGAACCGTTCACGCGCATTCATATCTCCTGTGTGCTGGTACTAAGTTTTTAATTTTATACATCATTAAACCTCAAAGTGCATCTATTTGAATTCAGCGTGGAAAATGCTTTAGATTCATTTACACTAGCTCTTAGTTCAAGCAAAATTCGGTTTGTAGATCAATGTAAAGTATAAACAAATAAAAAGCATAAAATTAATATTTATTCCGCACTGAAATCACTACGAGTTGGATGTTTAATACCAAAAGATAAGAAAGTAAAAGGCGGTTCGAATTGTACATAATTCATGAGCCAGCTCCTATGGTGTTTAGTACGTAGGGTTTCATTGACACTTCAAATTTTAAAACGATATAAATACGTTAGTATTTAGCTAGTTAGTAAATGGTATATTATCTTTCTTTGGTTTGTAAGGTAAAGCGATCTTCTAGACTCAAGATGGTGGTGTAGTGGAAACCATACTTGCTCCTAAAACCAAGATCGTGGGTTCGATCCCAGCCAGAACCGATGGAATTTTCCATCCGTAAAAATCCTAAGCATGGCTTCCTTTGAAAGGGAAGTAAAGCCGTGGGTTCTGTATCGTAGATTTATGGCACAAAAAGAATCTCAAGCCTGAAAAAAGAGGCCTCTGAGTAAAATTTATCGGCCGTTTCACGCTATGAATTGAATAGGACGCTTATGATCTGAGATGTTAAACAGCGTCCGCAAATAAACAAATCAATCAGACTCAAAGCTCGCGGCTGGGGCCGGTAGTTTTTTCGGGACGTAAAACTTTCAAGCGTATGTTCTCCGAGAGGATCTTAAAGATCATATCGTAGAGTTGTGACACTTTAAAGAACTTTATATCCAAGAAAAGAGGTGCCTGGACATTTCACGTCCCAGTAATAACTTAGCATGGTACTAGAAGGCGCTTAAAACAATGGGCTGACGCATATTTATCTGTCATTTGTAGGTAATATAATAAATGGATCATTATGGTCTCTTAGGATCTGGAACAGGCCATAGGCCTAATCTGTGTGACTTTATGATATGGGAATGTTTTTAGCATATGGTAAAAACAGATTTTAAGCTTTAAACGGACAATATTTTATTTTCATGTCTGTTATAGAAATGGAGAAAGGAAAATGAAAAGCATAAAACAAAATTTTTTAATGTCAAATATGCATGTGCCTTCTTTGGAGGTGACCCATACATGCTCTACTCTTAATTATAGGATTTTAGTCAGCAAAATTGAAGAAATTGACTTATATATTTGATAATAAATCTGAAAGACTAGCATTATCAATGATGAATGTATATTTTGGAGAAACTGCATATAAACTAAAACTAATGATTGCATTAAAAGAAAGTAGCAAGAGATAAAGATATAGTTTTGTTTTATTTATACTGCAGCGAGGTTATTTCGGTTTCGGGCTGGTAGAGGCACTTCTGTGTAATGGGAAAAGATAGTAGTCAAGGCCCTATAATGCAGCTGGAAGTTGAGCGAGTGTCTGTGCATTTGTGTGTTACTCAGTGCATTTATCGTTTGTAAATAGTGTGCTATTGTTCTGCGTTAGCTATGCCACTTAATATAGTCTTGAAGAACGGGTGTTTTTGTATGAAGCATGTGTGAAAACGGTTTATTGCAGTTAATGGTAAGGCGCTTCGCAAGAAAGTGTCTTATCGATCGTGTTGCAGGTTTTGTACCTATCGCCAATTTGTTAAAAATAAGAGTGATAGGATCTGTCAGTGACAAGAAACTGCCGCCCGTGTTCTTACGAAGGAAAAGTTAGACAGGAATTGCCTATGCAGATGTCGGCAGTATATTGCCGTTGAGGGTCATCATTCATAACATTTTATAGCACAGGTTATTTAGTGCTTATTAATCAGTTTTAAATGCAACATTATTTTAGGTTTTACAAAAAATATAAAATTTTGAAATAGAAATAACGCTCAGCAACTTTCGTAACACACATAATTATATTTATTTATTTTTTATTCTGGTAAGATCAGTAGGCCTTTTCTTCCGCTTTACCATTCTAATAATAATAACAATAATAATAATTACAATAAGTTATAGCGACAACAATCATAAAATATACAGCAATGTGGGCAATACTCGTGTATATATAAGCCATTTCAAACTGACGTAGATAAATAAAGTGTGCTAATTAATGCATTAATATGGAAAATGAAATATATTTTACCTTAAGAAGGAAAAAAATAAAAGAACAATAATATACAACAAGCACCAGCAATGACAGTTTATTCGCATATCAACCTATCTAGATCCTTAAAATGGAAATAAATATACCAGCAAAACATAAAACTAAAAACCCTAACAATACTATGAAGGAGATAGGAATATTTATGATAGTAATAACAATAATAGAATAATTCATCTTCATCTCATTTGGCGCTAAGCTCGGGGTGAGCCTCGGCCTGCTGCAGCGACCTCTGCATCCTTTACCTCCGTCCTGCGACTTCATTGATAGAGGGTAGTATTGCAGCGGGCATGTAATCAGCCTGCTAACACTCCGCGGGTCGCCCAACTCGCGGATTTCTTTATCGAAGAACGCCTTCTTTCCATGAGGCAGCTTCCTAATTATCCTTACGAGGCTGGACCCCGTTTCAGACCTTCCCAACTTATAAAAATTCCTAACCACTGGACCAATGCATTCCAGAGACGGCAGTAGTTACGGTAAATGATGATGAGTAAAGTGGTGGTCGGTGTAATGATGATAGTTATAGAGTTTGGTCCGAAACCGAGTTTAATTCAACAAGTTCCTCATGTCCTTAAAGTCACTATGTCGTGTCGCTTCACTTCACAATTAATCACTGGCACGTTTTTCTTATAAAAAGAAAACATTAGAATTATAGAAAATATTGCAGTAAATGGGGAAGACTACTACGGTGCGTTACAGAACTGCGTCATCCCTAACCTGAGAACGCAAGCTTCATGCAAGATGGCGCACCGTCCCACATCTGCACTCCTGATAAACAATTACTACACTCGTGTCATCGGTAGTTACTTTTTAAAAATATGGCCCCCGCGATCTTCATCGACTTTTGACTATGCGGTTATCCAAAAGATCGAAATACTTCTGTCACATCCAAAAAAACACTGCAGATATAAAACTTGAAATAAAATTATATACTATCGTTTGAGGAAAGAAATATCTAAAGCTACTTGTTTTACTTACTGTTTCCCGCCACCGCCGCCTCCATAGCCCCCGGGGTATGGCAGGGGGTTGCAAGCGGCCATCACGATCAGGGTCATTACCAAGAACACCTGCAACAAGCCAGAATATTGTCATTTGTCGAAATTTATTCCCCTTTTCTTGATCTCTCTGCCGCCTCTACTGGAAACAGCTCCTACATAGATGCACTAGAAAGCAATGAATGTGTTTATGTGGTCTGGCGAATGGGACTTGTGGCGCCGCACGGTTCATTTACCTGCATTCAAGGCATTTCCCAAAGTTCCTTCTTCCAGTCCTTATCCTTTTGCACGTTAACATGGAAATTAAATTGAAATTGCGCTGTATTACTGGTTACCATGGAAACTTCTGAGGCGCGGTTCCATTTTCATAGTAATACAATTCAGATGTATTCGGCGTAACATTTACCGAGTCCCTTATTTACGTCCACTGTAATTACTTGAAAATTAAGAAATGGCTTTCTAGTTTAACATTCCGAACTGAGAAAATGCAAATGCACGAGTTTTAAATTTCTCCCACAGTACTTGGCAACACTTGAAGGTTTGGAAAAAATCGTATCAAAGCGTCTAATTTATCCTCTGCACGAAGGTAAAAGAACTCATTTCTGAAGTGGGTCCCGAGAGGAATATAAATTTGTTTAACTGCTACCGATATTCTGTGTTGAAAAACGGCTAAGAAAAATAATATGAATATTGCTTCTGAGATCTGAAATTTTTTTTATTATTTTTATTAATTAACTTTAGCATTCTATATCATTTGTGAATCCCAGATCATTAAGTGCCTCCCCAGGACTAACCGCCCTAGTTCCCCCCCCCCTCCCGGGTTTTCCTCATTTCTCATTAATGTTAAATGCCGGTAATGTACAATAAATGTAGGCTTGAAAGGCGTCCTTCCTATATAAAAAATAAATAAATCAATAATAAAAAATTATAAATTCATATGCTGTAACACAATAATTTCATTTCATAATGGTGACCTGTAATATCTTAATAAAGTCCAACTAAAGTAAGAACTAAATTGCTTGAAAACAAATGACGTCAGCGTCCACCCTATGAGACAATGAAGACCACAGCACACTCTTAAAATATAGCTCCGTAAATATGTAAACATTTACAGTACTTACGTGAACTGAAATCAAAACAGGTATATGTTACTGTTATAACAGCATGCTATGTGTACTTTTGAATGCCTATGTTGGCGTTTTTTGTTGAACTCGGTTGTACCTGCTTTCGCTCTCTCTGTTAATGAAGCGTTAAAAATGGCAGCAATGGATGTGAGCATGTTTAGCGACAATTCAAGTGAAATTCAGAGGCTTTCTAAAGGTAGACTGTTAAAAAGTGGCAAAAAGAGAATAGTATCTAATGTTTCAAACTATTACCGCAAAAATTGGAACCTTTTTCAGTGAATGACAGTAAAATTAACTGAACACCCTGGTGTATCCAAGTGAATGTGGTGAGCATATGGAAAGAGATGAAGAAAACAGGAGTTTTGCAGGAAAAAAAAAAACAGTTAATTTTTTTAGATGTACCATTTGCAGCAAAGTGTATGATTTTTTTTTTCTTAAATAATTAACCACCCGCATTAGATAATACTCTTTTTTCAAAGTAACTGTTGTTTATTCTGACCTATGGGATGCTCCCTTAACTGGCTGGAGTGCAGCTGGCGTCTGAGGTTGTAATGTCTGGAAAGTGCGATTATGTTATCCCAAAGGTATACCGCCACGGGTGGCTGAGGTCTGGTGTTCGATTCCTAACAGGACCATCCTCCATGACAAAGGTTTTTCCCAGGTTTTCCCCAGTCCTCATAAATGGCAAATGCCGGAGAGGTACGTAAACTTAGGCCTGGAACGTTTCCTTTCTTAAAAAAACCCTTTCCAATTTGTACTGGTTACAGTAGTAGACATTAACACTATTGAAAAAAAACCCAAGGATAGTTGCTGGGGGGATGATGGATGATAATTCGGCCGAATGAACTCAGGAGACTTTGTGAGCTAAGTTTCCCAGGAGTCGCCTTAAACCTTAGGGTAAACCCTTTAAAATACCTGTCAAGAAATGGATCTAATCGGAAATCGAACCCGGACTCTCCGCTAAGGAAGCACGAATGCATCACTAGACCACATCGGTGATCTTAGACAAGATTTTAATAGCGTAAATGATGATCCTCGCATTGCTGCGGCAAAATCATGACTATAATGTGAAACTTTTGAATAAGATGCAAACTGTTGCTTATACAACAGAAATAGTAAACGCTTTATAGCCAGGAACAATAGAACATTTAATTTGTGAGAAATTCGCCCTAAAACTCTATCTGAAATATCTCAGGTGATGCTATACAATTTGACAAAACAACTTACGTGACGTGAATGGTGTTTCCGAAAATAGAGATGAAATTGAGGATTTTCTCCTCCTTCTATATCAATGAGGATTGACAAGGCGCCACTTTCCTGACAGCGAGGAGCTTATGGCACAATTATTCTGCATTTATGGAGTATGCACTAATTATTACATTTCATATAGTTTTTGTTGTGATTACTTCAACACGCTTTGGCCTAAATGTGCATTTCCAATAATTTGACAGCGCGTGCTTGGTGATGAGGTGATAGCGCGAAGCGATTAGGGTTGCCATCTGGCCAGATTTTATTACTGAGGATCATTGCTGGTAGATAGGAAGGAGGAGGAGGGAGTAAGTAAATTTTTAAACAAAGTGAGACAGTTCAGTTCAGAAGAGGCAGACAATCGGGAAGGGGGATAGAGGAACAAGAGTGACAATACTTTTAGAATTATTTGTGCATACATGTGTGAGAATGTAAGTTATTTACTTTTGTACTAATTTCTCTTCTATTTATTTTATTTATGCATTTTTGTAAAATGCTATTATTAAAAATGTTTTTCGATTATTTATTTATATATTTCATCATTACATATACTGTTTGTTTCTTAAGAATTAACACTTACATATTAATTGGTTTGTGCAATTTCAAGTATTTCCTAATGAATTGGGAAAGCACATACGGTCCCAGGACCCATGCGACCTGCATGAGTTAGATTTGTAACAAATACTGACGAACAGTGTTCAGACATGATGCTAAAAGTGTCCAGGCATTTTCAGAATTTGTGTTAATTGTCACTTGAAGACATGGGTGGAATAATAATGGTCTAATTTTTCTGATATTTTAAATTATGACGATATTTGGTAAAAGTATTCATTAAGTTATTTACTTCGGTCAACAATACTTGGAAATCAGTTAAAATTATCTGGTGAAGATGAAACACAATATTTGTTATTTGATGACAGAAATATGATTGTTCATGCTATACTCTGACTCCCATTATTTAGTTTGCTTTTTCATGAAATACGCCTTCAGAAGCCCACAACAGCAGCATAACAAAATTAAAAATATATTTATGTATTTTAGCAATTATTTACAATAGCGGTATTTTACGCCCTGCCGCAATCTATGGATACATCCTTTCCTAGGATGTTGGGGCTGATATTAACACACTAAGTAGACGCCAGATATCCGTTGTAAGAAGGCTGTGTAGCGAAAGGATAGTGTTCGTTGGTTGTCAAATAAAGAAAGATGTGGGCAAAATGGAAGGCGACTATCATGGACAAATGTGGACTTCATGAGGAAGGAAGGCATCAAAACGACAGAAATTCATAGACGTTTGACTTCCATATGTGGCCAAGAAATGCAAAGCGAACACTGTCATTTGGGATACTTCAGTCTTAATAGACTGATTTCTTCAATGAACAAATGTCAACAGTGAGGTGTTTTGCGAGTCCCTTAAATGTTTAGACGCAGGATTCAGCAACGGCGAAAGGAAAATTGGTCGACAGGAGTGTTCCTCCAACATAACAATGCCCGGATCCACACCGCTAAAAATATTTTGGCAACAACAAGGAAATTTAGGCAGCTGTGCACAGGTGCTCAGTACTCCCAAACAATTGTTTTGGGGTGCCATCATGTACCTATCAGGAAGATACGATTCACATGAGCCATGTTGCATAAGATACAAAAACTACAATTGTAAATAATTTCCCAACGGCCCTCATATTTTGAACGAACAATAGTGAAAACGGGCATTAAACACTTTTTAGTAAAAGTCAACTGTCATATATACATACTGATTCAGGAACTGGAATCCATCTGCGAGAGAAGCAACTTCTGCTATTTTTTTGAACAGTGTTTAACGCCCGTTTTTACTACTGAGACACTACGTGCGGTGAACACTGATGATACATGAAATGAAATGACACACTGGGAAAGAATATTTTTTTAAAGAAGGAAACATTCCAGGCCTGAGTTTAGGGTACCTCCCAGGCACTTGTCATTTATGAGAACTGAGGAAAACCTTGAAAAAACCTGTCAGGGAGGACGGTCCTGGCGGGATCCGAACCGCAAACCTCCCGCTCACGAGTTCGCGCCTTAACGACCTCGACCACCCGTGGTGGTAGAGAAGTAAATTAAAGTTTGCCTTTTTAACAAGGGGAAAATCTCCGGAAAAAAAAAAAAAAACTTCTAAAATTCATATGCCGTTGTAGCTCATGATGTTCTTGACAGCTGAACTAGTGAAGATGGTAAATTCATTCTCAGAGTCAACAATAAATAATTTCTAATGTTCAAACACTTTATTGTTAAATTGAAAATACGGAATAAGAAAAACACCAAGCGAGTTGGCCCATGCATGGCAAGTACCGACATAATTTGCAGTTTGTTAAGGCAAGGACTTGTGAATAGAAGTTCTGCGGTTCGATTCCCGCAGCATCTCCTCTACTGACTGAGGTTTTAGGTAGATTTTCCTCATTCCTGATAATTGTTAAATGGAGGTAAGTTAGGTATACTAAAATGAAGCCTGGAAAACTTGGTTCCCAAAAATTCATTTCCGAATTTATCATTTCTTTTCCTCGTTGCATCAGTAGCGAAAACGGGCGTTTAAAACCCATTCGCTAACAAACCAACAGACGTATGTATGCATTATGAAGAGCGGAAATAAGCATGGAAACTGGCGGTGAATTAAATTGCCTAACATTGGCCTTTTAATGAACGGAACATCTTAGAGAAAGAAATATCTCTAAGATTCGTATATTGTGTAAGATATGAAGGCCATGGGTTCATTTCCAGCCTAGACAAAAATAATTTCTACTATTTAGGAACTTTTTTGTATAAAGCAGCCAAGCGAATTGGCTGGTGAAATAAAGTTTCACAAAGAAAGATGTCTTTACAATTAAAATATTTGTAATTAACAGTTTACAGTACTTACAATATGCCTAAGTGCTGCCATTCTTTCCAACGGCTGAAATTTCCTCTAAGAGGCGATTGACCACTACAGATCGCAACACAGAATGCTGGAAAAGGCTACTAGGTCCTCCTGTTTATAGAAGGATCCCCTACCATTTCTCCTCATGTGTGGCATACAGGAGAAAGAGATGGAGAGAGAGAGTGGTCAGAGAGTGTGAAAGAGAAGAGGCAGTGAGACTCCTGGTTATTGTTGGCATGATAATGTCGGAGAGTAAAAGTTACTGGGAAAGGGGCCAGAGGGTGGTGGGGACAGGGCCTCAGGAAGTAGGAAGTGAGGGCAACTGTTACACATATGACTGTCATAGGCCAACGAGAGTTACCTAACTGGGGGATAAAGTACGGAAAGCTTTTACACTCGGGGCGGGCATGTTTTGTTTTCATTAATCGCTTCTGCCTGAGAGAAGAAAGAGGAACGTCTAAATGATGAAACCATGGCAACAATTTTCACAGCACATGTAGAATTTATAGCTTATGCAATTACTGCGATTTTCTGTTTGCAATCACCTCCGCCTAGTTCTGCTTGGAGGCGTCACGCAGTATTTATAAAAAGGTAATTATAGAAGCCTTATACCACGACTTTAAAGCGTTATATAGAATAATAAAACTTATGAAAAAGGTACGAAGTTTTCTTTGCAAAGTGCTTGAAAACAACTTCCTTAACTCATTATAGTTAATGAATATCCGCCCTAAAGGTCATATTTCAGTTTTAAAACCAAATAATGGTAACTGGGGGTCATGTTATGGTCTGTACGGTAGATGAGCCAGCTGCTAAGCCACATGTGTTCAAAACAGCCTTAAGGACGAACTCTATATTCAGCATTTCATGCCTCCTTTTCTTGATAGCACACGGTTTCCTATAATGAACGCAATTTTTATATTGAGCACCTCTGTCGGGATCTGATATTTAACAGATTGTCATCTGTTTGTTTTGCAATTAATGATTGTCGTTTGTGTGTATTGTTATCAGCTAAAATGGAGCGATACACGAACGATGAACGCTAAAAGTGCGTTTTAAATGCGGTGAATGTTATGCAGATACCGTTTGAAGACTTCGGGTACTTTTTGGTAGACGTAATGGGCCTAACGTGTCACCTTACAGACTGGTAAGGAAATTTGAAGATACAGACAGCATCGACAGAGAATGTTGCGCCCTCGTCAGACAGAGCGTTACTACGAGCCCAATGAAGTCGATTCGCCGCCGTGCTCAACTGTTATCCATTCCGAATACAACGAATTTTTATCTTGGGTTTATGTGGACAATCCACGAACCATCGCTTAACTCAAGGAAGAAATTAGACGTGTCATGAGTGAAATTTAGCCGGAACTTTGCTGTAGTCAGTCTGCTGATAAAGTTGCCAAGTAGTGAAATTATGCCATGCTAACAAAGTCGTTTGTCTGATGTTTTGTTTCACTTTTAATGGCAATGTTTGTGCTTCATGTTGACTTAATTATATTAGCACTTTTCAAATAAATGGTGCATTTTATTATTAAAACAAACATTGTTTTCATTATAGGGCATCCTAATAGTACCTTAATGCTGCTCCCAGTCATCACTGTGTTTCTTTATAGCCTACATCAGATTTCTGCTGCAGTAAAAAAAAAAAAAATGACCTTTGCGAAATCTTGGCTCTTCTAGAGGGTGCTGCACCCTTCCACCACTTCATTGATTCTATTTTACAAAGAGGGTAATATAGGACCATAGTGCAATTAAAGCATGACATATAAGATTTTCGGTAAAATCCACGAAAATAATTTCTTTCCTTTCTTCCTTCTCTTTCATAATACTTCTTTTTGGCATCCTTTTCACAATTTGGTTTGTATGTTTATTAATAATGCTTAACGCCCGTGTTTGCTACTGAGACACCGCAGGCGATGGACTGCGATACATAAGATGAAATGATAAATTGGGAAAGGGTTTTTTTTTAAGGAAGGCTTATGTTTAGGGTGCCTCCCCTGCATTTGTCATTTATGAGGACTGAGGAAAACCTGGAAAAACCTCAATCGGGGAGGTTGATCCTTGCAGAATCGAACCTCGACCCCCAATTTACCAGTCCTGGAGGTTTTTGCTTGTAATGAAAATGTGATTTTTCAAAAAATTTAAATAAATGATTATAGGTAAATAAAACTTTAATGGATTAATAAAATAAACTTTGTTAATGCAATAGAAATGCTGGATTCTTTCGCCATCTCTCGACTGAAACTTTTGCTACGACATGGCCCATATGCATGGAAATATACGAACGTTATTTCAAAGTGAAATTGACAAGTATATAATACAGTATTTGAATGGTCGTAGTTTGTCAAAAAATAGCAGGAATGATAATAACAATAATAATAATTTAAAGTTTACGAATTAATTACTAGAGAGTGGACACAACAGTGTCAAACAGCTGTTTTTTTTTAATAGTGTTTAACGCCAGTTTTTATTTCTGAGGCACCACAGGCGGTGAACACTGTTGATACATGAGATGATAAGGTAGGAAAAGATTTTTTTTTAAGAAGGAAACCTTTCGTGCCTAAGTTTTAGGGTACCTCGCCTGCATTTATGAGGACTGAGGAAAAACTGGAAAAGACCTCAGTCAGGGAGGACCGTCCTGACGGGAATCGAATCCCAGGCCTCCCACTCACGAGTTTGCGCCTTAACGACCTCGGTCACCTTTGGCAATTTCTTCTCCATCTTGCTCTTATATGAACGTCATTTAATTACTTTTTACTAATACATTCTTTCGTGAAACATAGAACATGAACTAATACAATGTATCATGCGTGTAAAGTTGACGAAATCACTCAAAAAATGGGCCAAGCTTTACTGAGAGTTTGCGTTTTGATTTGCTTTTTATCCCGAACCATTTTGCTGATAATTTTTTTTCAAGCCCAATTCTTCTCTCAAAAAGTGAAAATGCATATTCCCCTGAAATGCCCAGAGCTTCAGAAATATCAAACGTCTTTAATCGGCGATCCTCCAGAACCATGTCGTGCTCTTAATCGATTATTTCTGGTGTCTTGATGGATTTTGATCATCCCCTGCTGGTCATTTTCCAATCGTTCACGGCCGTCTTTAAACTCCGTGGTCCACTTTGTAACGGTTGAAAACGATGTATCCCTACATTGTTTGTCATATCAATTTCTGTAGCATTCGTACTCTTCTTTATCAATACCTACTTAATAATTGTACTATGTTCGATATGTACCAATTTTCCGTATACACACGTCTGCACTGCAACAAACAGCTTGTTACAACTATTCTTGACCAGTTCGTGTATTATTGCACAAGTGAAGATGACGGGTTTTGATAATAAAATTGTTTTGGAACTGCTGCTGCAACCTGTGGGTCATTCTGAGCACATGACCCCCATATTTATAATATGCTTAGATTTATTAGAACAATTAAATAGAATGCGTTTACAAATTTAAATTTTAGCAATTACATAGATCCATATAGTTCAATCACTTTTCGCATCAAAGCATAATTAAAAAGTTATGAGAGAATGAGAACAAGCGGATAGTGTTTATCTTCCCATGGGGAATGACACACGTATACAACCCAAAGAGGAATGAAATCATTTGCATGATTTACTTTAAGTGTTAATGAACGCTGGAATTATTATTATATAATTATTATAATAGACATAAAGAAATGTAAACCCTCTATACAAAACTTTATATTCATAATAGTGATGTTTATTTTTTATTTACCCTGGCAAGGGTTAAGGCCATGGGGCCTTTTCTTCCACTCTACCAGGCTAAAAACCAGCAAAAATACAGTTACAATATACTGGTTATATAAAATACAGAAAAAAATCCAATTAAAGATATATACTGCTTGTAAATATTTCATGTTTTAATGTAATTAAAGACTTAATAAAAATGTGTTATAAATCTACTTGTTCTACAATATTTTTTCTCTCGTACAAGAGGGAGGAAGCAGGAGAAGAAGAAAAAGAAGAAGCGAGTAACTAACTATTATCATTCATAGAGTTGAGAAACCGCCACGGGTGACCGAGGTCACGCGGACTCGTGAGAGGGAGGTCACGGGGTCGATTCCCACCAGGACCGTCCTCCTGACTGGAGTTATTTCCAGGTGTTCCTCAGTCCTCATAAATGCCAAATGTCGGGGAGATACTCTAAACTTACGCCTGGAACGTTTCCTTCCTTAAAAAATCCTTTCCCAATATATGATTTAATTTCATGTATCAGCAGTGTACATCTTCTGTGGTGCCTCAGCAGTAAAAACGGACGTTAAACACCGTTAAAAAAAATAGAGTTGAGATGACAATTTAATCTACATTTAAATTGCTTTATTGTTCGACATTCTCTGACTTCAGGAGGAAGGGAGTTCCATATTCTGGGAACTGACACGCTGAATGTAGAAATGTGTTCGTGATGAAGGGATAGACAGTAGTCTCGTTCCGGGTTCGAGGTACACGAAGCAAGAGAGATATACTCGGGGGTGGAGGTATGGAGGATTTTTGAGCAGGAGCGTAAGGGAATAGAAAGTCATGCATTCTTTTAGAGGTAGCTATAGCAGTTGATTGTGTAGGGGTGCCCATGATCAAATTTACAGGTGTTAACGAAAAAGGAGCACAGGCGTAAGAACGCGTTGTAATCTGTCGATCTGTCCAGTATTCAGACTAGAGTACACAATATTCACAGTGAAGCATAACAAGCACTTGAATGAGATTCTTTTTGAGACTGAGAGGGAGATCTTGTGCTACGTGTTTTAATGTAAAAATATTTTATTGTATATATGCGTATATTAGTGCATGTAAAAACATGTATGCTTATTTAAGTGCCATATATGTAAAACAGAAATAAATTTGGTGGCGAGAGATTCTAAATTAGTCACTAAAAGAGAGTTTGGTACCTAAACACAAACAAAATAGGCACTGAGATGTTAGTGTTGTGGTGAGCGATTATTTATAGCCATACGTTGATAAGTCAGATATGTGGCTAATGTGAGGTCGGTTATTGATTGTACCACGCAGGTGACGATTCAGTTGCGGGGCCGACATCGGTTGGACCAGCAGTAGGTAAGTGACCTCCTGCTGCGTAGATTCTTGTCGAGTGTGATGCCTCGGCTGCTGAAATTCATCTACTACTCCCGTTCCAATTAGGAGTAATAGATATCTCATGGAAATCTGCCTGTTTTATTCACACTGAGTCAATAGGATAGGATGAGGTGTTGTTGGTACAAATGAACACGCGCCGAGAAGTAAATTAAGTTTACGATTTATTGAATAAATCATATCAACTTACTAAGTGCCGTGCCGTCTGTCTGTAATGAATGTAGAATATTCGTACGGCAAAACATGAATTTACAAGACTTAACTGCACTGAGCAAAGTAAATCAGCTGAATGACGTGGCGCATTGACTTCCGAACGAAAGTACACTTCCTGTCGACCTCATAATTTCAACTAGAATGTGCACTGCCCGTCGGCTTCGGGATAAGAACTACAATAACTCAGCCTGGCGGCTTCGAGATCGGAACTTGGAATGAATCTCGGGCTCAAGATTGCCCAGTTAGGACGCTTAAGTCCGGCAGATCTTTACAAAACGTCGCTTCTAAATGTTTAAGTTTGAGTTCAGCCTCCTGACTGGTTACTCTTAAACTTGACACGGCTGGTCTGACTTCCTTTTTATTTATTCTTAAATAACGTCTTCTCTTACACGAGGGTTTTAAAGGTACTGGCAGTGTGAGTGATTCGAACACGGACACAAGTGTTGGATGTGCGTTTGTTTTCAATGGAGGTAGTTTTACTTTTGGTCTTGGCTCTGCGACATCTATTTTCATGGCGGAGTTTTATGCTTTATCGAGCGGTTTTATTTGTATTATCTCAATAGCGGCTGGGGGACTGCGTCATTTGTTCTGGTTCCCTGAGTACCCGTTTGTCTTTTTGCAGGCTGTACAACTACCATCCTCTTGTACAGAAGATACAGGACACAGTGTTTACGCAAGTTGACCATGGCATCAGCATAACCTGGTCATGTGGGAATTCCAAGCAATGAGGTTGCAGATGTAACTAAATCCGCCCTTTTAGACCCTGCTGAATCTGAGTAATGTTTTTACTCGCGGGATTTTAAGTAATTTTTACGCAGAGGCGTTCTCTCGCGTTGGCATGAAGAATGGAATTTACTTCATGATGATAAGCTTCGAGGTTGTAAATCAGCCCCCTTTAATTGATCACACAGTTCGTCGCGAATAAGTCATTTTAGAACGTTTGCGGATTGGGCATTGTTGTTTTAGTCACCGTCAATTTTTTAAAGCTGAACAAGCTCCAGCCTGTGCAAATTGTGACCACCCCTTTACAGTGAGTCACATTTTAGCTGAGTGTCATCATCTAGCGGCTTTTAGATTTTCCCTAGGTTTGCCCTCCTCTCTTGAGGAAGTACTTGCAGATGATGTGGTTGCTGTTGAGAAAGAACTCAGTTTTATCAGTATTTGTGGTTTTTGGAACAAGGTGTCATTTTATATATGACAGTTCATTTAGCCCATTTTAAGTTTGTTATTTCTGGTAAATTTTATTAACGGTCTTTTGTTCATTGTTGAAATTTATTGCCCTTGTTGTTTGTTATTGGCATTTCATTTTATTATCCGTTGTGCTAATGACGCTTCATTCTGCATTGTTTTTTGGTAGATTGATTATTTATTTTAATATTGGCACAGTGTTAGTGTGTTTGGGCGCTAATAGCCTTGGTCGTTTTGCGCCCTTGAACCATAATCCTCATCATCATTGTTCTGTACATTCATTATTTGTAGCTACATGTAATTAGTTGATCAATATATACAAGGGTAGGTCCGTAAGTTTCCAGTCTAATCATTTTCTAGGTATGATAAAGACAAAAAATATATTTTACTTTTCAATATAGTTAACCTTTATTACAGTACACTTCTCACATCTTTGAATTAACATTTTAACCCTCACTCGAATAGTCAGAAGTCTTGTCAGCAAAGTGGACATAAACAGCCCCCATCACTTCTTCGTCACACATTTAAATTTCCTTCCTCGAAGGTTTTTATTGAGTTTTGAGAAGAGGAAATAGTCACTGGGAGCTAGATCTGGGCTATAGGGTGGATGGTTGATCTCCACGAAGTCACATTTCTTCACAGCTTCCTTTGCAACAAGAACTACGGTGCACGTGAAGAAGGCGCATATTACCACTCAGTTTTTCTCCACTTTGCTCTTTTAGGAAGCACGTGGTCTGTGCAGTAGGTCAGCATAGTACTCCCAATTTACTGTGCTGTTCCTCTCCTTGAAATCAATGAAGAGTGTTCCCTTGGTTGATTGAGTGACCTTGGCCTTTAGAGGCCGTGCACGCCTCTCCATTGATTCTCTTTTGGACAAGGAACCGTAGTAGAGGATCATAGTTTCATCTGCTGTAACAATGGTTTGCAGAACTTCTCTCTCGTTGCTACGGCAGAGTTGCAAAAATGTCTGACAGCAGATGACTCGTTGCTGCTGTTGGACTAAGGAAAGAAGTATAGACACCCATCTTGCACTAACCTTATTCATTTTTAAATGTTCATGAATAATTCGAAGGACTGTTGTTTTAGAAAAGCCCAACCTTGTTGCTATTTCTGTAACTTTGAGCCCCCGGTCTTCCATATTTTCTTCTTCCACAAGAGCGATGTTTTCAGGAGTGAGCACCTCCAAGGGCCGACCTGCACGCTCTTCGTCTTCATTGTTTTCTCGGCCCATTCTTTTACGGTAGGATATGAGGGGGATGCTTCCCCATATACACCGTCCAATTGCTGTTTAATTTCATTTCTTCTTTTGTGAAGAACTCAATAACAGCTGGAAACTCCATTATGAACATGTCACAATCTTCTACACATAGTATTCTTTATGCAACTATATCTGAACAATTGAACATAGCGGAGATAAGGATTTTGTGAAGAAGATAACCCTTATCGGCGAGGCCGGAAATGGATCTACTTTCGTGTGTGAAACTATACACTAACACTAAATAAACCTTGAATGCAAAACGTGCACTTGTTAATGTATATACGCGTAATGTTTTGCTTCGGATATACAAGTCCTCTCTCTCCGCAAATGTCGTTAACCAACCCACCAGCTCCTTTTTAGGAGGCAACAACTACACAACATTAAACTATTCTTAAAGAGTATGCATAAAACGTAATTTATGCCGTACACTTTATATACTGTTTATCCGCGTTCATTTAATAACTTCTACTTATTCAGCGTCATAACACTATAGTAATGGCAGTCATTATTCCAAAGAGTGTAATAATCTTACTACCGTAATGAATGCAGTAATATACTTAAATAGTTACTTATATGTAATCTTTCAAATTAACTCCTGTAAGTCACTTAGAAAAAAACACACATCAGCTTTTTTTCTTATTTATTATAAATATTTACAACACATTCCTTGCAATTATACAACTAAATACCTGACCGCAGTTGTCGAGAATTCTCACTGATAATTTTTGTTTTTTCTTTGTTAATCTCTACGCTCTCTTCCAGACCGAAGAAATTTTCTTTTACTGTGCCAGCAGGATGGCGAAAAGTGCCACACCGCTCGAATCAATCAGAAATTGCTCAGGGACCATCATGTTACTGTCCTCCCTTGGCGAAGGAGCAGTCCTGACGTCAACCCAATTGAAAACTTGTGGTCAAGGCAGAAAGTTTTGGTGTCAGGTCGGAATTCCAGTAACCAGAGGGAGCTACATAGGCGGTCATCCAGTCGTGGTTTAGAATGATAACACCAGAAGATCTCCAATGTTTGGTGAACTCAAAAGCCACGAAGAATCAAGGGCGTAAACAAAGTATTAACATAAACAGTTACAATAATCCATATGAATGTGTTCAAAATGTACCATTTACAGCTGTTGTTTTGATAAGTAGTAGTTGTTGAAACATGGAACAATGAATATTAAGACATGTTTGTCTAGTTTTCCTAAAAGTTTGACTCAATAAAGCCATAAATGTCCATTAAAGTCAAAAGTTTAATGCAATATTTTTCAAAATTCTCTAAAGTGTTCAGAATTAATGCAGTACTGTAAATCGTTCTTTGGCTCACTTGTTCTCTGCTTCGTTTCCTTGGATACCTATGTCAGTCGGTGTGTCGGTATTCAAGCGAATGTCCATTGTTTCGTTTCCTTGGATACATAAGTAAAATGATACCCAAATAAAGCTGTATGGGTTTCTCTGCCTCGAAAATCCGGACCTTTTGCGTAATGTAATTTGTATGGCTGGCTTGAGAAAAAATTATCTTATTCTTTTCCCAGCTGTTTATGGCAACATGCATTCGTTCCTAGCGTGACTTTGCTTAGTACTTATTCTGAGGGCTTTGCGTTTAACGATTTTAACGACAACTTTGTAGAACTGTTTAACAGTTAATGGCGTAGTACAAAAACCGGTAGTGCAACGAACACCTGCAGCCGGTTCATCTGTTGCTGATGGTGAAATCTTGACTGTGCGGAAAAAAGTTGACAGACTCTCGTCAGACTCTTTCCTTTGTTTGAAAGACGAAGTAGTCAGCGAGACCTGTATTTGCTATATATCAATGCACAGCACAATCGTAAGACAATTTGCTTTTAAAAACCTGAGTACTTTGGAAGTTGGAGAAAAAGTAAAAAACTTCATAAACTTCCTTTTCAAAGACATTGAAGTTTTTCGAATATGCTTCCTTGATGACAGAAAAACGTACAGCATATGTTTAAAATGGTACCCTTGTTCACACCACACATTTTGTAAGTAAGAAATTGAATGCTTTTAATATTTTAAACTCTTTGTTATCGCCTGTAAAGCACTTTTTTAAAAAAGTTATAAACTCTAAACAGTAATTTTAACCAAGTACTGCAAAACTTTTATATTTGTAACACCGGTATACAGGTTTCAATAAGACAATATTTTAAAAAGACTAGATTTCCCACTAGCAACTAAAACATTAATTTTCCAACTAGACAGTCTTTCAAAAAGACCAGGTTTAGTTGGAAAATAACTAAATTGGCAACACTGCGATGTGGGGCCGACAGCACACTAGAACGCGTCAAGTTTTTTTTTTTTTTTTCCCTAAATTAACACCCGTATTTACTGCTGAGGCACCACAGACGGTGGACACTGATGATACATGAGGTGAAATTATCCAGGCCTAAGTTTAGAGTACCTCCCCAACACTTTCCATCTATGAGGACCCTGTCAAGGAAGATGGTCCTAGCCGGATTCGAACCACAGACCTCATGCTCACGAGTCCGTGCCATAACGACCTCGGCCACCCGTAGCGATATTATCGATCCATCGATCGGTATTGTCGATCCGCCGCACACCGGTTTGCGTCATGTCAATGACGTCGTGAACATGTTGCAGACACGTTTCACGAGACTGAGCACGCTGCATTCTTTGCGTCAAGTCTCAGGGCAATTTGCAGATAACACCCAATCCCTCCAAGCATTACATCAATATGAAATTGTTGTACTTTTTGGTCTTTAAACGGCAACATTTTATAGGGCACGTCAACAATAAAGTGTTTCAAGAAATTCAAAGGAATGGTAGTAAAAGTGACTTTACAAATGAAGGAAATTAAAAATTACGGGTTTTTGTGTCTTCTGAACATTTTGTTAAGACGCACATAGCAGGTTTTAGAGACGCAGCAACGTTTTGCTGCAAGCAAATTCACGCACATGCTAACAGGCTCTGCAAATCCTCGTCATGTAAATGGGGCAGAACTTTTTCTTCAGCGTGTAACACAACACCTGATACACCGTCGAGTAGGAATGTTCAGTTCCCATGACAAACGCCGCACCGATGTTTGACTGCGTTCAACGGTTGTTCTAATGGCGCCAATAATCATCAGAGGTTGATGGACGCCCATGTCCGGGCTCGTTCTTAACGGTCTCAGTAAACTTGAACCTGCTCACCAATAGTTTAATTGTTTTGCCTAGACCCGGGTTAATGGAATCGGCGATCAAATTTCGTCCGAATCTCATCTTAAGAAGACCCTTGCTACCTGAACGTCACAATGGCTACCCTCTCTGGCACACTTAACTTCATGCATGTTCAGTTATCTGTAGCAGCAGAAACACTTGAGCTGTAGTCACGAAGTCAATGCTTCGATTCCAGCAGCAGCTACAACGTTTAAACCTACAATACTCCTGCAATGCACTGGCATACGAATATTATCCCTATACCCAGTTCTACAAAATCGATACTTAATTTGTGGACACCCAGTATTATTAAGAGTATCAAATATTAGAATAGGTGAAGTGAACGTAGATTAAATGTATTGTAGGTTAAAATACATTAGCCGAAACCTCCTTATGTCAAACGGAGTATGCCACATGTCATGGAACCGAAGATAGCAATTTGTGAAATAGAGTTCTTTGTTATCTGCAAATGATTTTGATATGTAAAATAAAAGTTTGCCCAAATTGACCAAAAAGTTGCAATTCTGCATTTTTCACTGTTCATTTTTACGGCCCGTTACTTGTCGCTGATGGAAGATTTGAGAAGAGTGTGTATAAACCTCGGCAGTTTTCACATGAAAGGTTGCATGACCTTGCGGGCGTGGTAGCGAAAGCAAAAATGTGTAGTAATAACGGACTTGCAACGTTTCCCTCTATTATGATCAGCTGGCCGTAAGATGGAATGAGAGAGGGAACGTATGGAGGCGTGTCGCAGCGTGGTACCCTTCCCGTCACAGAAATATTCCTTTCATTTTTGGTAGCATACACTCTAAAACACAAAATTGTAATCATCTTTAACTGTCGTAGCGCGATTTGAGCTAATATCTGACATTGTCTATTAGTTACTGTAGCAGGTTAATTTTTGTTAAAAAAATTACGCATTTTTCAAACCGGTGGTAAAAAGGTCTCATTAAACTGTACAAAATGGTCATTGACAAGTCGATATTATCCACAATTGACGAAAAATTCTTCCCACTGAAGAACAGCAGTTATAAGAAATCACCAAGCACTAAGTTTAGAGATAGACGATGAATCAAATGGAAACCAAATTCATGCAATGTTGCTTAGCAATTGTTACATACACGTTATTCTGGTGAAAGTTCACCTATATCAAACGACCCTACAAGCTACTGTTATTATTTTATACTTTTCTCAGTCGCTCACTAGAATTATTATTCATTGAGAATCCCAAACAACAATGCCCATCGACATTCTAGTCGACAAACAGTCTTCAGCTTCTCCTGCGCACTTTCAACAATCGTTGTCCACTGCTTTGACTGTTGTTTCAATTATAAGCAAATTGCGAGGGCTGTTCAATATGGAATGACCACACCGTTACTCATCCTCTAATTTTGATGATATTTCTCAAAGTGATTCCCATTGAATGTAATGCACCTGTTCCAAGTTTAAGACAGCTGGAAACCATTTTTGACAAGTGCTTCAGAATTGCTTCTACAGCATTCACCATTGTTTATGATAAAAAATTACCCCAAAAGGGTTTTTTTTTTTAATTTGGAGAAAAGAAAAAGGTCGAATGGGGCTAATTCTGAACTAGGGTACGGTGAGGGACACTCTTTGCATTGATTTTTGTGAGATATCCAGCAACAACATTTGGGATGTGCGGAAATATGGCCTTTGAGAGTTTTCAGTACATTTCTACAGTATTGTCCAGTGTGCAGATACAACGTGCTGCCGAACCATTCCTTGAATATCGAAAAATGAGATGACTATAAATTTCCCAACAAAAGCAACCACTTTTGGGGAAGGGAGGAATGATGATGGGAGATTCCCATACAGAGTTTTGCTTTTTCCTCTCAGGATCAAAATAATGTAGCCAAGTTTCATCAGCAGTGATTACCCATGACTCCACATTTCACTTTCCTTTCGGTCGATCCTGGTGGTGTGCTGGTAACGATACTTGCCTCGTTAATCCAAGATCGCGGGTTCAACCCTTCCAGGGCGTAAAATCTAAAGTATGGCTTCCTTCAGAAGGGAAGTAAAGCCGTGGGTCCCATGTCGTACATTTAGGACACGTAAAAGAACCTCAAGCCTGAAAGAAGAGGCCTCTGAGAAAAATTTGTCGGCCGTTTCACGCCCTGAATAGAACGGGACGCTGATGACCTGAGATGTTAAAGAGCGTCCGTAAATAAACCAAATCAATCCGCATCTTCCTGTAACATCATCTTCAAACCTGCACATGCTCAGCAGTCTATCACGTTTCATGTGCAACTTTTCAGTCACCAACGCGTAAGTGGCACCGAGACCATTGTGAGAGAGACCATTCTCTCTCACAATGACAGCAGCGATGTGAATGTTTCATTCGTTAGAGCGCAAACTCGGACATTTCTTTGAAATTGATTGCCTCCCCTCTTTAAACATTTAAACCATCTGTGAGCTGTTCTGTAGGGAACAACAAACTCTCCATAGGCCTCAGCTGAAAATTTGTTAAAGCTGAACTTAAGAGCAGTTTATATTCGTCCATTTTCCTGTTGGCAGAACTGAGCATGACTCAATATTGTAAAGTTAAATTTTTGCGTAAGAAATTATGCGTGTGGGAAAAGATATAATTCTTTATTGAACAGGTCTCGTACTTGCGTTTTCGAGCACACATATCTACTTACAGAATCAGAACTTATGTCTGAGTGTGGTGAGTGTCGTTTTTCTGCAAAGTTCTGCAAACCTCCACTGGAGATGACATTGTAATACATACATTATAACTGTGAATACAAGTGAGGACTTTCGATAAAACGCTCAAAGCAAGAAGCATGGCTACAAAATGCACAGTTAATAAAATCATGTTGGTTATATGTCATAATATATGTCCTGAACGCCATGTCGATGACACGTTTTAAGTTTGTGAATTGTGTTTGAGGAATTGTTCTTTAGTTCCCTTTTTTATGATATTGTTTGTTGTTCATCAATCTTTTTGGACTAAGAAAGCTGCTGTTTTACTTCCGATTAGATCGACATGTGACCGGTAGCCATTGAAAGTGGGTAATTTTATTTAATTTGGCGGATTTTTTTATATTTTGCATTTCTTTGGTTTTTGAGGGAAGGGAGCAGTTGGCTGTTGCCTCTAGAGCTAATGTAGAATTGAGAGGGCTTGTTAAATGTTTGTAATGTGTAAACATTTTGTGTAGTGAAATGTGGATCTGGGAGGGGGCGGTCCGTCACGCATGAGCTCCGTTAACTAAGCGAATTCCTCAGCAAGTCGAATTTGTGAAGCCTATTACAGAGCGTCAGAACGAATTATTGCAGAGCGCTAGAGCAGAGATATTTGAGCCGCTAGAGCGCTTTTTAAATTTCGGTTTTCACCTATATTCCCACTTATAATGACCCGATTTACTTTTTTTCAGAAAATATTTTTCTCCTTTTATTTAAATAGTATATACAGAATTTCGTTGGGATAAAAAAAAAAAACAAATATTGTTGCTGCTAGAATAATTTTTTAATGTTGCATTTTAATAAAACTACACTCCCAATAATCTGATTTCACTGATTTGCAGAAACTATTTTTCTTATTTTATTTCAGTGACATGTACCGAGTTTCGTTGAAAAAAATATTGCTGACGCCAGAGCGAATGTCAAAGTTATGCTTTAGGTTAACCCTCAACTGCAATGGTCCAATTTTGCTTGAACTCTATGAATCATTTGTTAATTAATCGTTGTATGCAGAGTTTTGTCGAGGAAAAAAATTGCGACTGCTAGAGCGATTGCACACACAAACGTGCGCGCGCGCACACAAATACATACATATTTCAGAACAAAATTAACCAGCCTTTTTACGCCCTGAATTGAATGGAACGCTGATGATCTGAGATGTCAAAGAGCTTCCGTAAATAAAACAAATCAACAACCAAAAAATGACGATTGAAAAATGTGTATGGGTATATATATATGAAAAATTATGAAAATATGAAATTATGTAACACTATTAAAATATAACTAAATAACAACTAGAAAAGCAGAAAAGAATAGAAAACCAAGAAAAATTCACAGATTTCCGCAAGTCTTCTTGCCATAGAAGAACTCAAGAAGTTCGAAACATAGTGATTATTAATCTGTGAATTTTTATTAGTGTTTTCATGGTGGTGTAGTGGTAACCATACTTGCCTCCTAAACCGAAGATCGCGGGTTCAAACCCAGCCAGGATCGATGGGTTTTTTTCAGGCATAAAAATCCTAAGTATGGCTTCCTTCGGAAGGGAAGTAAAGCCGTGGGTCCCGTGTCGTACATTTACGGCACGATAAAGAACCTCAAGCCTGAAATCGACCCTGGCCGGGATTGAACCTGCGATCTTGAGTTTACGGTCAATTTTGGTGCCTAATCATAGTAGGATCAAAGAAGATTTGAAAAAAATATTTCAAACATCTTTTGATGGGTACAACCGCAATATTCCTTCGGAATTCGCTGAAAGCACACAAAACTTCGGACACAACAATGAAACCAAACCAAGAAAATAATTGGTAACAATCTTTTAACCAAATACGGGCTAAGACACAATCTGCACAAAATAAAAAAACTTATCATTTTTTTAAATAGTGTTTAACGGCGTTCTTACTACTGAGGGACCACAGGCGGTGAACACTGATGATACATGAGACGAAATGATATATTGGGAAAGATTTTTTGTTAGGAAAGAAACGTTCCAGGCCTAAGTTAAGGGTACCTCCCTGGCATTTGCCATTCATGAGGACTGAGGAAAACTTGGAAAAAACCTCAATCCGGGAAAAAAATATGGTGCGATATGCAAGTAACTAGACAAATTTTGAATAAATACCATCTAGTGGAATACAAAATCTTAATAATTATAATAACAACACCATACTTGAACTGTATTGGAATGCCAGAAGACGGTTTCGTCATCCATAGAAACAACCAACCAACTTTTGAAGTTATTCACTACCGTAGTGTCTGCCATGCGTAACGAAGCATTGGTCAGTAAACACCCGTAATAATATTATTGATTGTACAAGACAGAATATTATTTCATGATAAAGAATCTGTCATGCAACTCAGGCTGTAGGTTCCTGTAACAGCCTGTTATTCTTTTAGCGTGGATTTTATATTGCCTAAAGAAATACACTTGGTATATTTTGGTGGGATGGTTTATTTAGGGTGGCTTATTATTTTGTAAAAACAAACAAACGCGAATATTATCGTTACCGTAAGGAACCCATAAGTGACCCCTCACTAGATTTTGGTGCAAATGTGTACAGCCTAAGTTATTCCCTTATTGATGGTCAGCTCAAGTTTCTAGTCCACAGTCAAAAATCTTACCCATCGCGCACACAGTTTTTTCGTATGAAATTTTCCGTTCATTTGAAATGCCTTTAGTTTTAGCTGTTACATTTGCGGTCTTCTATCATAATATATTGTTTTAAACTTAAATCATATTTGGTGCGCTTAATTAGGCCATCTAGAACGGTCTTCATCTTCGGTGAATATATGATCACGTTTAAATTTTTTTCATCTTCAGCATTGAGACAAAGTTTTTATGGACTTCATATACCTGGGCATTCATTTCTGTGTCTGTTCATTCTTCAGGTATAAACGTTTGGTCGCTGCATGTAGTTCAGTCAATTGATATTGCTGCTAAATGCTAGTTATGCTTCGAATATTGCTGAGTCTCTGTCATAAGTCGATAAAAGAATAACTGTTTCCGACGGGGGTGCCACTTAAAGAATTTCGCATCTTCTCGTAAAAATTTACCGTCTTTCAGTGCATCTTAAAATGATTAGGAGGAGGAATTTTTTTGTTTTTTATTTTTATTCGGCAATACTTACATCCTGATATCTTGTTTTTACATCAGGACATAATATTCCAGATCTATTTTATTTATTCCTGTTGCATTTTCCAATGCAATTTAAATTCTACAGATTTTAAAATCTACAATACTATAATTAAACAAAACTAAAACTTCAATAAGCTAAACCGGTACTGGACTCTAACCTAACTACACAATTTATTCTAACCAATTAAAATCCCCGTGGCATTTCCAAAATAGGACCCTGGACTCCAAGGGGTAATAGTCAATAACACTAACTACAGGACCAGGTGGTCATGTATAGGTCTGGTGGTCCAGTGGTAACCATACTTGCCTCGTAGACCCTAGATGGCCATCCAACCCGGCCAGGGAGTACAAATCTTAAGTATGGTTTTCTTCGGAAAGGAAGTAAAACTGTGTTGTAGATTTGCATCATATAAAAAAACCTCAAGCGGGAAACAAGAGGTCTCGTTCTGAATTAATTTGAGACGATAATGGCCAGAGATGTATAAAGGACGACCGTAAACAAAATAAACCTAACCTAATAGTTTTGTAAGGTCATCAGTTAAAGGTGTGTGAAATTACTTACACAAAGCTAAATTTCAGATGAACGGAAGTATGTAATCTTGATAGGAAATTTCAGTTATGAAAGTCTTAACGGTAACTTGAGTGAAGTTTTCTTAACAGAAATTTAGGATATCGAGTAACTTTATCCATTGATTTTCACTACAAATGACAGAAGCAGAGTAAAAATGCTGTCAAAAAGAGGCATCAGAACAGCTTCTGACTTCAAGATTAACATGCAAAACCTTCTGGTTCTAGTCAAAAGGGCGAAACTTAGGTCTAAAACATGAAAGGGTAAAAAATCCTCAAGCAAATGCACGCTTTCTCACGGGGCAAAAATATTTGACCATCTTCAAGAAATTTGCTTTAGGGATAACATAATTTGTGGCCGGGAAAAGTGTATCGACGTTTAAGAAAATTACAAAGTAAACGGTAAAAAAACTTAAAATAATTGTGAAAAATTACCATCCTTGTAATGAAAGATATATGTTTACTGCCTGAAGAGCTTGCAACCTTTTCACTTACTTTTTGTTGTTTAAAAAATTACACCTATTGCAATTTAAACGGTTTCTACACGTTAATGACTTCCTTGAGAAACGTAGAAAATATCACTGGGAAGTCAGAGCTTGTAATACAAACACACACGAGACGCCAAGTTGACCAATTAAACAGAGAGGAATCTCCTTGTGCGCAGTGTAATTTCGGCAATTTTACTTTCTACAAACCGTGAACAGATCTTTTTGGTTTTGGTCGTATAATCACGTTCGTACGTTTCACCAAAAGCAGGTTCTGTTATGGAATCATCTACTGCAACAAACATGTCCAACAATTTCTATACGAGGTGCAATAAAAAGATTCCGGATACGGTCCAAATAATAACGATAACTTGATTTTGGAACATTTTCTCAAAGTATTCTTGCTCTGGTCATCCTTCGGAACCAACACCTCAAGCAATGACGACATTCATTACCCTCAATGGTGCTAAATCCCATTCCTTGTGTTGCAACAGTCAATACTGGGCTTGAAAATCGCTTCCTCCAGTGGAGAAAGGGAACAGGAATAAGTTGCACAGTGCCATATTTGAATATGAATTTGAATTTGTTTACCAATAAAATCTCTACATAGATAGTTAACAATTTTCAATTAACTACCCACAGTACCTTGGTCTTCGGCTCATCAATGATTATTCCCTGGACTTTCCTGAAGGTTCAGATTTCGCTATAAACAATGTTCGTAAATTCAGAGGGTGCCAAAAATATAGACACGCTTCGAGCAAAGAAAAAACTGTGTGAACATAACAAAATTGAATTCACACAAACGAAAATGTTGAGCACTAATCATTTTAGACTTTTACCACTGCTTCTGATTATGAAAAACGCCTCCTACGAAAGTGGTGGTGGAGTCATTCTGAAGGTTCTGTCCATGCTGGACTTTGTTTCTTAAATTTGGGGATATATCTCTATTATAGAGAAGGTGAATGACACACTTCACATTAATTAAAGGTGAACTACTCAGCAACAACATTTGCGATTTTTTCCCGTGCATTGTCGTAGTGCAGCATTCATTATGCGTGAAATTTGACCTTGCAGAG
Organism: Metallyticus violacea; assembly: GCA_030762175.1. NCBI lineage: Eukaryota > Metazoa > Arthropoda > Insecta > Mantodea > Metallyticidae > Metallyticus > Metallyticus violacea. The sequence goes on along the minus strand of CM060832.1, from coordinate 22,682,702 downwards.
TTTTCAGGGCATCTCATTTAGAGTTTTGTGTACAGGTACTACAGGCTGGTAAACCATTCCTTGAACATGAAAAATAAGATGACCATCATTTGTAATTTCTCAGTAGAAGCAACCACTTTTGCTTTTATTGGAGTCGGTGATGAAGGTTTTCACAAACGCTTTAGTATTTTCTCTCAGAATTCAAATTATGTACCTGCAGCTTCCGCTGCATGCACTTTTATTCCGGAATCACCATTCTAAACCCACCGTGCACAAACACGCACGCAATTCTATGCCAGGCCGGAAATATATGGGCCTGCTTCCCATAGAAGCAATTTCCAAACGATTCATTCAGGTAGGAGATGTGTTTACCATTGAGGGCTTATGAAAACCTTGAAAAAGCCTTTGGATGAACGGTCTCATGAGTTCATGTCGGTATGTGGTTTCTTCATAACTTACATGGACATGTCAAAAAGCGCCAATTAAGCGGATTCCTCACCTAGTAGAGAAGCTTTAAGATAAATATAAAATCTAAATTATGACCTTATTAATTAATGAAATGAAATAAGTTATGGCATTACTGTGTGGTATTAGAATTCTTGTAATCTATATGTATCACAAAAGACAAACCACATTTGTAGAATTATTATTATTATTATTATTATTATTATTATTATTATTATTATTATTATTATCATCATCATCATCATCATCATCATCATCATCAACATCATTGAAATAAACCACAACTATTAATTGTATACAATTAAATGAAATATGTCACCACTGACAGACAAAGCTAAACTATGTGGGTATTTTTAAACAATTTTAAATGTAATCATGTTTATGAACTGAAACCTTGATATCATCTTTACATTCACTAAAATAGAGAAATAACAGAGAGTTTCGAGTTACATTGTATATTTAAGAAAACGATGTTTATATGTTTCTATAAAACAAAAACATGTTACTATTTAAAGCCAATTACAACGTACTAGGCAAATATACACAACCAACAATAAACAATTGAAAACTTCATCTATTTTCATTGGCTTTGAAATTTAATTTAAACGTTATTGTAGTAAAAACATGTAACGCAAACGTTTTCTGAAGGGTTTTACAGAGCGCTCTTACATACATTTATATATAATTCTCACACACAGATTAGATTAATGTTTCATATTTGGTATCTTCGCCATGATGCTTTTATTAAATGTAAAACATATGTATCGTTATAAATACAGTTTATATGCTGAATTAATTTGTCGGTTTATTTTAAAACAATATAGAGAAAATAACGCAAGAGCGCTTTTTAAACTTTGGTTTTCATGTATAGCCCCTACTCCTAACGACCCGATTTCCTTAATTTTCAGAAACTATTTTCCTTATTTTATTTAAATGGTATTAACCGAATTTATTTTATTGTGAAGAAACAAACATTTGTACTGCTAGAGCGATTTTTAAATGTTGGATTTCAGGTAAACTCCCACTTATAATAATCTCATTTCACTGATTTTCAGAAACTATTTTTCATATTTTATTGTAATGGCATATACCGAGTTTTCTTTATAGCCCGATTGCCCTGATTTTCGGAAACTACTTTTATCAATTTACTTTAAAGAAATATACCGTTTAACAAAAAACAAAAATTTCTGCCGCCAGAGCGATTTTTATCTTTTTTATAAAAAAATCGCTTAAGGTTTTTTTTATTTTATTTTATTTACATGTTAGTAGTTTTTACATTTATTTTCCATCTATGAGAATTTGGAAGTTTTGACTCAAAACATTTTAACAATGATATTTTAATAATCAACTTAAATGAAGAAACAACACAATAAAAGTTATACAGCTATACATACAGCCTCTTCTGCGGCTGCTGGCGTAATTTTTTTTTATTTAAATTAAATCTTCAAACTCAAATAAATACTGTCCAATACATCGCAACACTGCCATTCGTTGAGCTACTGAGGACCAACTAAATACTGGAAATGTCAAATAATGGGGTTCAAAACATTTCTCAGAGACGTCCAGGAACCGGAGGATCTTGGCCTGCACCCTCCGCCATGCTGATGCAGCAGCACCACATTCCAAACGATGGAGTATTGTATCTTGAAGGCCGCAAGCATCACAGTTAGGAGATATCTTCATCCCAATACGATGTAGACGCTCATTGGTAGGGAAGATATTATTCACCAGTTGGTACCAGACACTCCGTTGGTAAGTGTTGAGTGCAGGATGTCGAATGTTGGACCAGATTCGGCGCCAGTTGTATACTGGGTGTTGGAGAACTACTTTGGAAGCCGGCAATTGGAATAACCAGGCAGTATACAAGTCTCTGGTTTCGGTGGTTGGCCATGTAGGTCGACAGGACAGTATGCGATTAACTGAAGTAGCTTCTTAACCTGGGGTGCCTGAATCGGCAACCCTCGAAGATCCAGTGGATTCTGGAGGCAGTGTTCCGACAACCATTGGATGAGAAACTGATGACTGTAAGAATCGCCATAGTCTCCTAGGTGTGCCCAGTTTGTCCGGAGAAACAGACAATCAGCTTTTGCCTGTGGATCAATGGCATTTAGACCCCCTTCAGAGGTTGGAAGTGAGAGTTGATTTCTAGGTACTCGTAACAAAAAACCTTTCCAAATAAACCATCCTGTAGCCGATTTCAACTTAGCGCCAAAGATGGATGGTAACGGCAGAACCTGACTCACAAACCATACTTTGGATAGTGAGAATATATCAACAAAATGAGCACGTTGTAACAAATTAAGGGAACGAAATTGAAGCTCTTGAAGAACTTGACGAACACTGTTAATAACACAGTTCCAATTATATTGAATGAAAGGTTAACCCCCCCCCCCCCGGTCCAATTTTGCTGTGTAACATACTCGATAAATCGATTGTTAATTGATGGTTATATGTCTAGTTTCGTTGAGAAAAAATAAAAATTGCGACCGCTAGAGCGTTAACGAACACACAGGCATAGAGATTTCACGGATACAACTGCATTCATTCCTTCGGATTTCGCTAAACAGATTCAAGTATTACTATTTTAGAGGAAGAATTCCCAACGACTCCTTTACTTATGATGGGCTGATTAGCATGTATTGACCATGCCTAGTACTGCTATGTCCTGATGGAATATCAGTTCTAGATTATTACAACCTTTAATTACCTGCTATGAAATGTAATTCGTCGAGGGATTAGAACAAGCCGAACTGGCGCTCAAGGTCCTAATAACATTAAGGCTGAAAGAGAAAGCTGAGGAAACACGAAATAGCGCATATTATTTTGGAAAATGCAGTAGAAAAAAATGCTGCTGGTAATTATGAAAAACAAAATAAAGCTCTGGCGCTTAAGGAAAGAACACAGTAGGAGTATTTAGTAAGTTGGAAGCGCTTGCGGGATGAGTCGACCTTGATGGTAACGTGATGGAATTTTTTGTTATAGCTCGTTACTGCAGCTCCTTTCTACTGGCAGCATTTCCTCCGCACTTTCTCCCTCCTCTGCATTTCCAGCAACAAAATTACTGAAGCATGTTTGTTATTACCTGAGACGAAGTTACGGGCGTTGACCCGGAGGACTTGTCAACTGTCCAGAGCGGTTAAAATTGATTCCATTCATCCTCGTTGATGAGAGGACACCCTAGAGGATCAGGGTTTGAGATTCCACGCATGCATGGATCAGGGGCAGAAGAATTCTGCTGTTACATGGTTTTTTTTTTTTTTTTTTTTTTTCCCCCCAAGTTGAAGGAATCTGATCTTTAGGCATATGACAGGTGAATGGTGTGATATTTTACCTACTGTGATGTTCACGAGCTCACTGCTGATTTAGTAGCCTTATAGAAAAACCATTAGCTTCCGTACAGATATTTCTGACAGTAATGTAATAGATACAAATGGTGGTTTTTACATGATTCTTAAGGACTTAGAGCCTATGGCTCAGGATAAAAATGGGAAATGAGATGAGCAGAGGTGCTGATGTTAGCTTGCAAGCAGATTAGGGTATACCTTGTGAAGTTGAATAATCTATACGGCCCCACAATCCCCATCTACCAGCCGTCCACGATAACTATTAGCAATGAAGTTTTCTCACGTCACTCTCCATAGGCTTGCGTATCCTTTCTTATGAAGTGGGAAGTAGAATCACACCTGGATTTCCACAAGCCTCGTTTGCCAGCTTTCCACAATAAGGATACACGGTGAAACGAAAGACGTTGTTTCACGTTAGCTTTCACAGAGGTTTGTGTGTTCTTGTGTGAGGATGAACGAACTCTATTTCCCTACAAATTCTATATGCGTGTCGTACACGAAATGGATAGCCAGTGAAATGAGTCGGCTTAACTCTACAGTATCAAGTACTTACAGAATTAACCTTTTCAGGAGCGACATACATTGAAATGTCATCAAAACACATATTCCATTTAGTTACTTTAGTTGCTTTCTTAATTATTGTTGATGAAATTTGTGGTATTTTGCACCCTGCCCCCATTCAAATACTGAAATTAGTATCGCCCAAAACACCAATTTGTAAAAAGAAAAAGAATACTACTCAATATACTCAATACAAGATGAATTAAATTAAACACATGTGTTTCTTAAACCTTGAAATACAAATACAAATCAACCCATTTTCTTCAGAGTTTATAGTTTCGACTGAACTATAAAAGACAAAAAAAAAAAAAAAAAAAAGTAGATTTGTGTAATTAATTCAGAGCTTTGTCTAAAGAAAGTAAACAAAAGTTATTAAATGTTACTGCGTGAGAATGAATAATCTAGAATAATATTTTATACAAGTCTTCCTTAAAAAATAATTTTAATAAGTATGACATTCTTTTCCTGCAATTCAAAGTATGGTTTCAAATCTAGATAGAATTTAACTATACACTCTGTGGCAGGCAACAAATAAAGCGATATTTTACTACAGTAAGGGTCCCTCCACATATGAGCAGAATGCCGCCGCGTATTGAGAGAAGCCATCGTTAAGGTCACATAATGCATGTGCACATACCAACTTGTAGGTAATTTGAGAGAATTTTTGTCAGCCAGTGATTGTGCGTTCCTGTGTAACAGTGTACTAATTGTTCTTCGTTAATTATACCACTACATATAGTTAAGGGTTTAAATACGATACATATATACAAATGAATTCTTGCAGAGAACTGGCGAGGCGATTCGCAAGAAAATATCCCCGTAATCGTGTGCCAGGTAGAGAAACTGTTCGCCAACTTGTTAAAAATACAGATTCTCTCAGTGGCAAGAAACTTGTTCTCATCAATTAGATACATCCACGATGGTCGAGGTCGTTGAGGTGCGGACACGTGAGCGTGTCTGGGGTTTGATCCCGCCAGGATCGTCCTCCCTGATTGAGGTTTTTCCAGGCTTTCCTCAGTCCTCATAAATGGCAAATGCCCGGAGAGGTACTCTAAATTTCCTTTCTTAAAAAATGTACTTTACCAATTTATCATTGCATTTCACATATCGTCATTGTCCATCACCTGTGATCCCTGAGCAGTAAAAACGGGCATTAAACACTATTCAAAAAATATTAATTAGCTGTCAGTCCTGGCGGTGTAGTGGTAACCATATTTGCCTCCTAAAACCAGGATTGTGGGTTCAATTCCAGTCAGGTTCGATGGATTTTTTCGGGCTTAAAAATTGTAAGTATGGCTTCCTTCGGAAGGGAAGTAAAGCCGTGGGTCTCATGTCGTAATTTACGAAGTCTGAAAGAAGAGGCCTCTGAGCAAAATTTGTCGGCCGTTGCACGCCCTGAATTGAATGGGACGCTGATGACTTGAGATGTTAAAGAACTAAACAAACCAAATCAACAACCAATTAGCTACTACGAACTACGTTATTTCAATGTGCGGAGAATGGTGGTATTCAGTGTATGTATGAGGTTCTGTTGGTGAGAAGAACATTGAAATGTGAGCTTAACTTCTGACACAATGGTACCAACATCTAAATGTACGGGAATCTATGGGAATTACAAACATTTGCATTTGGTATTATTGCTACATACTGTTCTGTGTATTTTTTCCATGACTTCTTGGTTATTACTGTATTAATTTATTAAATAATAATCCAATCTAAGAATAAATTCTCTATTTAACGTTCCTATAATAGTCTAATATTTTAATATACCGCCATACTCTTTAAAAATTGTATTATTTAATAATGTAGCGTATTCAAACGATATAAAATTTCGTATTTTTGCTTTCCTATACCCGGGTCGCTGAGACTGCACTTGACAGCTACCTATTCAGTTGCAATCAAACAGATTAACAAACGACGACCTTCTATATCAATTACAAAATAGCATTATCGGTCAGTCAATGGTGATGTACAATTGCTGTGTTGCCGGTTTTTCTGTTGTGTGTGCAGCTGATTTCTTTCACTTGTTTGAATTAAGTTATTGTGATTAATTGAAATGGTTACTTTGTAGTGGTTAGAAAGTGTCCCAGAGAGACCATTTGCGAAATGATTCAAAGAGTGATACATAATCCTTTGCGTCGAGGTGTTACCGTAGGTTGCGAGGTTATACGGCCTGGAAAGAACCCGCTTCTAACTGTGACCCTGCAGTTCTTCCTGAATCCGCCAGAGTGCTCTTAACTGAGATGTGATTGTGCTTAGCTTAAATGAGAAAAATACAAAAATCCACTCGTATGTAATAGTTTTCTTACATATAAGCCTTATTTTAAAATATTCACAATAGAGAAATTTACAATTTACATTTATATAATATTAACACTGCTGGGGCATTTGATTAGTTCTGTTTAATACTATTTCACTCATGTGACGCCATCTTAAAATCGATCAATGAAGCGAAACAGTCGGATTACGGAGTGAAATTATGGCAAAGAAATTATCACACCCGTTTTATCACGCGACGTGCATTTGTTTTGTGGTCAGTATAGCCAACTCTATACCTCCACTATATAATTCCTGAACACGCATCACTGACCACTTCTGCTAGAGGCGAAGCGTGGACAATGGACAATTGTTACGCAAAATGCAGGGTTCGTCGAAGCGTTTTGGTGATGCGTCAAATGTGCAAATTGATCTTATCATTAGGAATTACAAACCACAGAATAGAAACAAAAATAGGGATACTGTAAATTATCTTTTTTTTTTCGCAGTTGGTATTAGATAATCGAACGGTAGCGATTGTAATAGTCCACTATTGTCCATTTCAGTCGCATGGTTTCTAATTAAAATAGATATTTATAGGTATAACAAGTGTTAATATTCTGTGCACAAATTTCAAATATATATATCACTTTTACTCTTATTCTATTCATGAAATAGTCCTAAACCCGTATTTTGCTCTTCTCTTTTGGCATTACTGACAATCGACATTCATTTGTCGTTAAATTTACTTGAAAAGGTTAAATAAAAATATGCAACTATTACAGTTTTGTAAGCTAGGTTCAGGGGAATTATATTTAAATTCTATTTTATTCGTGAAATAATCCTAAAACATAATCATTCGACCGTCTGAGCTCACTACGTTCCTACGTTCCTGAATTTATCGGCAATCAGACCCTCTTGTAATATTATTTGTGATAAATAAAAAACTATTATCAATAAACTATTATTAATGATATCTGATTTCTCGATGGTAATTCTTTCACGATGTCTTTTTTACAATTTGAGAACCTTTTGATTTAAAGTATTTGTTCTTCATTTTCTCACCCTGTCCTTTATGTCTGTAATATCTCGTGATTGCTTATCGAGAATGGGGTTTAAAAATTCTGGCACAAGAATGTCACATAATGCTTTTTAATCACAACCCCTGCATTTAAAGATCTTTATAAATTTGGGAAGAATCCAGACTTTAATTTTTTTTTTTTTTTCATCCGGCCGACATTTCCTTATTATTTTAAAGCGCAATAAGCGAAATTTTAAATCTTTTTCGGCAAGAGCACAAATTGACTCAAAGGACAGAGGAATATTCGTCGGTCTTTCACCTTAATAAGACATTAAAGGGTTGTCATTAGTTTTTGGCAGTCGTTCTACTCAATACATTCCGTCTTTTGCTCAGCTACTGCTATTAAGCAGTCACCAGTTATTCCTTAGTTAATTGTATATATCTTAGAATTACAGCCTTTGTTTCTTTCACAATTTTCTCTGTCTTCTTTAAATTTATTAATATTATTTTCAAGTAAAGACACACTTTTTTTCCCTTAGATTCCCTCAAAGCTTTTATTGTGTCTTCTTAACTTACCTACAGCATATCTCAGTCTGCAATTTAATTTCCTATTAAAAATACGAGATATTTGTATTTTACACTGCTGGATTTCTGAAAATAGCCTTCGAATCGTCATGTATTAATTCATTGGTGCTGATATTAAGTTTCCTGTATCGGTATTATAATATGACCGCTCAGTCTTCGGTTCTGACGTTTCGTCAGAAAAAAGATAAAGAAAGGATAAAGAAAGAGAGGGAAGAGGTCAGCATTGCCAACCTAAGGCGTGAATAGCACTTCTAAATTTTACAGTAAATGAAGCAATTTTTATACGTTTTAACCGGTAAATATTCTAAAACCGACACTCTAGTTGGATATCCTGTAACGTTTTTAATAAATATATTTTCTGTTACAATTCAAGCTCTACTACACGCTAAAGAACTAATTCGCGGTTTGCATTCCTGGGGATGACTCACGCATCGTTGGTGAATGTAGTCTGCTAGCACCGATCATCGTTCCTCTCGTGTGCATTCTGCACTATGTTGTCAATTCTGTTTTAACTGAAACACGTGCGCCCTGTTGTTTGTTGTGTTGGTTCAAATGAAGCTGGTTTCTTTTGTACTTGAGCGATTTACAATGTTATTATTCTTGTTATAATTCTTATATTAGTTGTTATAATTATTGTTAACACCAATATACGACAGTAGGTCCATAAGTTTCCGGTCTAATCATTTTCTAAGTATTTTTTTTTTTTTTTGATTGACTTATTTATGGGCGCTCTTTAACATCTCAGGTCATCAGCGTCCCATTCAACTCAGGTCGTGAAACAGCCGACAAATTTTGCTCAGAGGTCTCTCTTTCAGGCTTGAGGTTCTTTTTCGTGCCGTAAATGTACAACATGGGACCCACGGCTTTACTGCCCTTCTGAAGGAAGCCATACTTAGGATTTTTACGCCCGAAAAATCCATCGAACCCGCGATCTTGGGTGTAGGAGGCAAGTATGGTAACCACCACACCACCAGGACCGACATTTTCTAAGTATGATAAAGACAAAAACTATATTTCACTTTTCAGTATAGTTATCCTTTATTGCAACACACTTCTCACATATTTGAATTCACCGCCACGGGTGGCCGAGGTCGTTAAGGCACGAACTCGTGAGCGGGAGGTCTGCGGTTCGAATCCCGCCAGGACCGTCCTCCCTGACTGGGGTTTTTTCCAGGTTTTCCTCAGTCTTCATAACTGGCAAATGCCGGGGAGGTACCTAAACTTAGGCCTGGAACGCTTCCATCCTTAAAAAACAAATATCTTTTCCCAATTTATCATTTCATCTCATGTATCATCAGTGTCCATCGCCTGTGGTGCCTCAGTAGTAAAAACGGGCGTTAAACACTACTCAAAAAAAAAATATTTGAATTCACATTTCAAAGCCTCCCCCCTAAAAATAGTCAGAAGTTTTGTCTGCAAAATGGGCGTTAACAGCATCCATCACTTCTTCGTCACACTTAAATTTCCTTCCTCGAAAGTCTTTCTTCAGTTTTGAGAAAAGGAAATAGTCACTAGGCGCTAGATCTGCGCTGTAAGGTGGATGTATCGATCTCCTTGAAGCCACGTTTCTTCACAGTTTCCTTTGTAACAAGAACTGTGTTTTAGAATACAGCTTTATTTTAGCATACAATTTGTTTTTATTTCTTCTGTTGACTTCCTATTTACAACTATGATCATTTTTGTATGCACCCTTATTTTAGAACACAATATTTCATGTGTTGACTTCACGTTTACAACTATTATCATTTTATAAGATTTAATGGCTTTAATATATGTATAGTATCCTGTTTTTATTTAATATTTCCATAATAATAAGCGGCCTGCAATATCAATGACTTTTCTTAGGTCAACAAATGCCACATGTGTTTCCAAGTTAGGTTTTCTTCATTTTTCTATAATTTGTTTTATTATAAAAACATTATCTATACATGATATGCCAATTCTAAATCCAATTTGTTTTTAACATATTTTACATAACATATTTAATCCTTGCATATATTTATACATTATATTTAATAAGTTTATCCCTCTATAGTTTTTGCATTCGTTTCTTTGTCCCGTTTTAAATATTGAGATTTTTCTTCAATCTCCAACACATTTATTTAATGTATTAAGCATAATTGCAATATTAATCCTCCATACTTTATTAATTCCACTGTGATATTGCCTGTTCCTGGAATTTTCCTATTTTTCATTCTTTTGATAACATTTTGCATTTCTTCTGTTGTTATTAAATATTGTCCTTCCTGGCGTTCTTAATTTTTAACATAATTTATATTGTCATTATATATTTTTTTTTGTAATATTCGATCCATTCTATTTCTGAGATAGTCTATAATTTAGCTTTATTTCGTCTGTTGATTTAAGGTTACTCATTACTTTCGAAGGTATAGTTATCTTATCATAAATTTCATGTTCTATTGCTGTCAAAAACTTATTGCCTGAATGTAATTGGCTCTCTTTTGTTTTTGATATATTTATTTTAATTTATAATATACTCTAGTTTCTACATTAGGTGTTTGTAGGTATTTAAAATATGCTTCTTTTGTATCTTTTACTGCTGTCTGTTTTTCTTCGTTCCAATATCTCGGGCTATTTTTTTTTTTTTTTTCTTTTTAATACCAAGTGCCTCTTTTGCTGTTTGCAATATAATATTCTTTTTCAAAATTATTTTCGGTTTTAACTTCCACTGATATCTGTGTTATCCTATATAGAAATCAATCTTGTATACTTTCATTATATAAACAGATGTATTTTGAATACTTCCTCTCTTTGGTTTTCTCTTTCCTTTTTTTATTTATTTTTCTGTTTTTCTAATTAACCAATAGATAAATTTCCGTCATTACTAAAAAGTAAGCTGTATATAAATCTGCCCTTCTATATACTTTTGTATCCTTAATTTGTTTCTATAGATTTTCGTTCACTACTATATAGATTGATTTATCAAAGGCAAGGCAAAAGTGAGAACTCAAAGAGTTGAACATGATATTACTTTAAATAGGGGAATAAGACAAAGCGACCTAATCTCCCCTATAGTCTTCACCTCGTTCTGGAAGAGCTCTTCAGACAACTACATGGGGCAGTAAATATGGCATCAGCATAAACCAGACAAAACAAATTAAGGGTCGCGGATGACGTGTGTTATTTTCAAGAACACCCGAAGACTTACAACCGATGCTTCTAGAACTAACTATAAACAAATCGTGAAGAGATTCAGTATGTGGATGAATACATAACATAACATCCACTTGGCCAGATGGTTTCATTTGACCTTAAAATGGATAAAAAATTAAGAGGAGAATAACAGCTGCTTGGAAAGTCTTCTGGTCTCTATGTTCACATTGCAAGACACATCTATAAACAAGAAACTGAGACTCGAGACGTCAACTCGTGTGTCTTCCTGGATGTCAAACCTGGTCCTTTACCGACAGACAGCTGCGGAGCATAGCAAAATGTCAAAGGAAGATCCTAGGTATAACACTGAGAGACAAGATCTCCAACACTACAGTGCAGGAAATCACAGAATCAGAAAACATCATGGACAGAACTGCAGTGGAAATGCGGCGGGCATGTGGCGAAGCAACAGCAGGACAGATGGGCGCAGATATCCACCATGTGGCACCCCTACGCAGGACCGAGGACTCCAGGACGACATAGAAGAAGATCGTCAGATACATTCAAGGAGCATCTCGGAGTTCATTGATCAAAATCTCCCGAAATAGAAGTGAGAGGAGTGAGAAGTGGCAAGGACTCAAAAAGGGCTAGAAACTATGAAACAGTACAGTGTTTTCAGTAGAACCCCAAACTTATGGGAATACATCACCATGTGAGTCACAAAAGGAGCTTTTCCCTCTGGCAAGAAGCCCTAGTCCTTTAGGGACACAATGGACTCTTTCATTTCTTTATGTAGACCATGTACAGTCACACTAATTTAACAGCTAATTTGCACATACTCAAATCATAATAGAATATTAAAAGTATATGCTTGTTAGAACTGTTCTTAGTCTCTAAAATATGCTTAACCCAATTTATATAGGTATACTTCAAAATCATGTCACTTGACGGTCACAAAAATATGTCTGGGTACGACGTTCATATTTGTACCTTCGTTCTTACTCTGTTAACTTTCGCAACCAAAGTTTCAAAGTATGTGAACTTCAAACATGTTCTGCACATTCAATTTTGTATTCAAAGGACCAAATCATCGGTTTGGCAGCTTTATAAAGAAACCAGATATTGAGATCAGGTGGAAATCTTATCGTGGTATCGTATCCATGGAAACAAAAGAAATTCCCTAATTAATGTCTGGACATGACCGTGGCGGGCTCGTGCTTGGCTACCAGACTAGATGCATGTCCGAAAATGTGGTATCCATACGCAAGTAGATTTCACCGGCCGGGGTGCCAACGCACGGAAGTAACATTTGTATTCTGAGAGGCGCCTGCGTAAAATTTCCCTTTGAGACGCAACCATCGCTTCCCAACATATTAATGGTATAATAAACATACATATGGTTCTCTAACATTATTATGTGCTGACTGAAAATGTTCACTTTCTCAAAGCGCACAAACAAGAGTTAAAATACATATTGAGGTACTCACCAAAATGTTTTGAGTCATAATTGCACAAAATAACATACAGTGGTGGAAAAAATTATTCCTTTACCCTCAACTCTTTAATGTTTTCATTTGAATGCTTGAATTATTTTGACTATTTCATTCATCCGACGTTATCTGAAAATCGACCAATAAATCGAAACAACATTTTGAATTTTGAACACAGCCAAATTACGGAGTGAAATTATCGGAAAAAATTATTAAATCCGTTTTGTTACGCGACGTGCATTTGTCTTGTGGTCAGTGTAGCCAACTCTATACTTGCACTAAATAATTCCTGAGCACGTATCACTGACCACTTTTGCTAGAGGCGGAGTATAGGCAATCGACAATCATAACGCAAAATGCAGGGGTTCGTTGAAGCGTTGTGATGATGCATCAAATGTGCAAATGTATCTTATCATTAGGAATTCCAAACCACAGAATACAATAGACACTCTATGTTTTTTTTTTTTTTTTCATCAGTTGGTACGCAAAATCGAACGGTAGCGATTATAATTGTTAATTTTTGTCTATCTCAGTTTCACGGTTTCTGAATAGAAAAGATATTCTTAAGTATAACAAGTGTTAATATTCTGTGGGCGAATTTCAAATATATATTATTTTTATTTCTATTCCATTAATGAAATAGCCCTAAACTCGTATTTTGTTCTTTTCTATTGGCATTGCTGACAATCGACATTCATCTGTCGCAAGATTTTTTCAAAAGGTTAAATACAAATATGCAATTATTATAATTTTGCAAGCCAAGTTTAAAGGAATTATAAGTTTTATTTCTGAAATAGTCCTAATAAATATCACTAGAGGATCAGAGCTTTCCAGATAAATTCAGGAACATAGTGAGTGAATTTATAGGTAATCTCAGACCCTCTCGTGATATTATTTGTGGTTCATTTTTTATTTTCTCCATATTTTTCATAAATATGTTAAGACAATATAAATTTTATTTTTATTTACTACACAAATTTGTTAAAAAATAAAACTAAATACTCGGAGAAATAAGTAAAGTTGGTTGTGAAAATATTCAATATATGATACGGGTAAAACACTCATTGGTCAACATAGCATATTAATAAATATAAATTTCAAATTTTGTAAAACCCAGCTGACTAATCGATCGCATTGTTTTCATTAGTACAGGTTGCGTTCAAGTTCTAAGATCTCCGATTTTTTTCTCATAACTGGAGGCAGGTAGAAACATGCGGTTTGATTTAAAATTATTGTTAATTGGAGAACCCTAGTGTTTTAAAAATCACAAAAAATGCGGCATTAAAATCTATCATGCCAGGGAAATCCATGTACATCCCATTACCACACCCCTTGCGGACGCCCATGCTTTACTTACATCTTTTTATTCCGAACAAGGTCAAATATGCACTTCTCTTTTATACAAATTGAATGTATAGAGCTTAAAAAATTAAAGTATTTATTTGAGTAATACTTTTATTTCTCGACACAATCTTTCTGTACACTTAGGCACTTGTTTCAAAGCTACATAAGCCCCTGAAAGGCAGTAGCAAAAATTCTTGGACTGCTGTCGGAACCAGGCAGTGACTTCTCTTTCTACAGCTTGAACGTTGGGAAAATGTTCACCTCAAAAATGATGTTTAAGAAGGCTGAAGAAAAGAAAGTCGCTTGGAGCAAGATAGGGGCTATAAGGAGGATGTTCGTAGTCTTCCCATTTAAGAATTCGCTGCAGGGACGCGCGTTATCATACAAGAACAACACACTTTTGGTGAGAAGTAGAGGTCGCTTTTGTTGAATGTTACAAAGCCTCCAGTCTTGTATTAGACGGCATTTACGGTTTATCCTTGAGACTGGAATGTGGTGAGCGGTATGCCTTCATTATTCCATAAGACTGAGAACATCACCCACTGTAATGACACATGCTTTTTCTCAGGCTGGTAATGAACCCAAGACTCATCACCTGTGATAATTCCGGCTAGCAGCAATTGAGATGCATAATGTCAGGCCCATTTTTTGCATTTTGTGCTGTGCGGTCAGCATGCAAGGTATCCACCGTGCACCGCCACGGGTGGCCGAGGTCGTTGAGGCGCGACTGAGGTTTTTTCTAGATTTTTCTCAGTCCTCATAAATAGCAAATGTCGGGGAAGTACCCTAAACTTAGGCCTGGAACATTTCCTTCCTTAAAAAATAAAATCCTGACCCAGTATATAATATCATCTCACGTGTCATCAGTGTTAAACACCATTGAAAAAAACATTCACAGACTTTGTGAAAACCTAATCTTTCGTGCATTATGAGGCAGGTCATGGCATGTGAACAATCAACAACAGCGGCTATAGTGTCTATAGTTACACTTCTGTCTGCTTGGACAGGTCTTCAACTCTTTGAAGTTTCATCTCCGTGGCAATCTCCGTTGGCCGGTCGACGAGATATTCGTCTTCGATACATGACCGCCCTTCAGAGAGCTTGTGCATCCAAATGTAAGCTGTTTAGCTTACGTGACAGGCACTTCTCATTGTAGATGAGCAGCATTTCCTTATAAACATTCTTCTTTGATTCCTTAACTTTTACCCACAAAAATCGCATAGTTGCTGCTCGAGGGTTGTACATTCACTCAGAGGCGCTGAAATGTTTTCGCTGTTGAAAACTTCAAATGTCACCAATAATTGCAATCGGACTAATATTGTCATCTAGTGGCAATAGCCTTAGGTGCCTCATTCAAATATGTAGAACCCCATACCAGTTTGTGACTATTTTACACATAAAACATATTAAGCACTAATCATTGTAAAATAAACGTTCCAAACTTTGGAATCAGCGCAAACCTATAACCTTCAAGAGGAGTACACTGGTGCAAGGCAGATATAAGGATTTTGTTTCAGAGTATGCAATTTATTTATCTGTACTCGTTTACTTTAGAGAACAAGTCTGCAAAATGTATTTATTTGCCTTAATAAGTTGCAATTTTGGCATACTTTTCATTTATTTAATGTAGAAATCGTTTCTATATGCATAAAATAGATTTTCTTCTAATATTTTAAATTAATTATTATGTTTTACAAATACACTTCCAGGCCCCTACCCCGCAAAAGTAACACTAACAGAGAGTATATTCGTTGAAATATGTTCTTATGTCCTATGCATTTATTTATTTGCCCTTACAAGATTTATGGACATGTGGATTCTCTTCCACTCTACTAGACGAAAAAACAGCAAAAATACAGAGTAGAATGTATATAATGCATAAAAAGCCCGATTAAATATTTATAATCATGTACATAAATATTTCACTTTTAATTTAGTTTAGAAAGTTGATAAAGATAGTGTAAGAATTCCACTTGTTCGTCAATAATTTTCTCGATTGCAAGTGGGGAGGAAGATGGAACAGAAGAGGAAAAACAGGAAGAAGAAGAAGAAGAAGAAGAGAAGCGAGAGACTAACTGTTATGGTTCCTAGAGTTGATGGGGATGATAAAATTGAATTTATGTTCAAATTGATTTATTGCCCGACAATCTCCTACTTCAGGAGGAAGGGAGTTCCAGATTCTGGGAACTGACACGCTGAATGAGGTTGAGTAGAAATGTGTTCGGTGACGAGGGATAGGCAGTGAAGTCATATTCCGTGTTTGAAATAGCAACAGACATACTAAGCGAGAGGCAATATTTTGAGGGGTGACGTTCATTATTGGTTTATTGGTATATGCTTGTTAACGAACAAGAATATTACAATTCTCGGCTTAAGTGATCCCTTTCATGCACTTTGTTTACTCTGTAGTATTGTCGCGGTGCCCCTGTACTTTTTTTTTTTTTTTTTTTTTTTCAAATTCGCCAACATCCTCCATTCCAATATATTGCGAATTTACAACAAATCTTTGTTGAGATGGCACAAGGTGGTTTTTCTACGAGTATTCACTATAGTTTCTAGCGGTTAGGTATTGTTAGATAACAGGGGTGTTAAAACACAAAACCCAGAAGTGTGAGAGACTTTGGGATTACAAATCTTAAGTCAGACTTTATGAATCATGGCGCCCGTTGTGTACCTCGGTTAGAGATGACCGTTTATTAACTTTGTAAATTTGTAGAGATCATCACTTGACAGTAGTTGAGACCAGAAATCGCCTGGAACAGATTAGCCAATGGATATGCGGAAGATGACTCAGAGAAGCAAATTTGACCTCAGGATGAAGGTTTACTGAACAACACCGCCTTCAGTTTACCCGAGATCACATGGATTGGACGATGGAGTCAAGTTCTTTACTCAGATGAGTCCAAGGTCTTCAGACGGATGACAGAGAGTGCGGAGTTGACGGGGAGCGCTATGCTGCCTCTGACAGGGGGTTCAGAAATGTTGTTCGCTTTGGCTTGATAAATTAACTTAAGAAAACTTAGCAGAGACCAAAAGGCAAACTTCGTATTGAACCTCAACAAAATTTTCTGAAAAACTATACTGTCTGCCCAAATGAAAATTTTCCACTTATTGAGCAATTATTTCTAAATTACAAACTGTTTCTAAATGTTGCCTAACCTTATTGTGAATATTTTTGCTGCTTTAGGTGCGCTCTTTCCATTAACTGCTTTAATCTCAGCATCCTTAGAATTTTAAATTAATGTCAAACATATTATTTAACTGTGGTGAAATAATTTGCAATATAAAGCAAAATTTTAATTTTTGAAAATATTTGCATATAAAAGATAAAGATAGCCTATTGTGTTCCTTAAGGGCAAAGACCTTCTAACAAGTAGGGAAAGCTTGCCTTTTCCTAACGTGGTGAGCTATTCCACGCTGGTTGTTCGTATGCTTTTTAAGGCACTTTGACTGATTTGTTCTTTGGTTACTCCATTTCTCACTGCACTAGTTGCTTCTTTAGAGATTTCCATTTTTCTCTTCTTCTTGCTACTCTTGACCAATCTGGACCTGCATGTACCTTGAAGAGGTCTGTCCATCTTCTTCTGGGTCTGCCTTGCGTCCTTTTTCCTATCCGGGGGTCCCACGTGGAGATGTTGTAGGTCCACCTATTGTCCTGCATTCTTGCAACGTGACCGCCCCATTGTCATTTACTTCTGGTAGCTGTTTGTGCGATGTCTGTTGTCTGAGATTTATTAACACTAATAGGTTATTTTGTCCTTCAAAGTTATTCCCAGGGTCTTGCGTTGCAATTGACCATGTATGGCACCCATACAATAATATAAGGTATACACATAGTGTCATAGTATTAATGCTAATTTCAACCTTTTTTTTTTTTTTTTTTTTTTTTTTCCAAAATTCTCATATATGCAGTTAAAAGCATTCACCAGTTATATATAGCATTGTGTTTTGCACACGAAAAAATAATTCATAGCTCCATCTTACACAGTATTTATGAAAAGTGTACTAAAGGTAAAAATATGTGGCATGACAGCTAGGTGGCCATATTTAAATTGTCGTTTAAACAATTTATATTCTCCCAAACAAACAAACAAAAATTATATATGGGTATAATGTGCAAGGCATGTAGTTTCATATCGTGGATAAAACCAAACATTAACTTTAGACCCAAACTCTTAAAACGTGGAAAAAAGAGTGTGACAACCTGGCCGCGATATTTAAATACCCATTTAATATCTATTTAAATGCCGCCAACACACAAATATCACATGGGCATAATCTGCAATCTATGTAGGTATCGATTGTTTGACCCAATACCTCTAGCAGGTATCCTTAAAATGAGCCACTGTGTAAATTTCTGTTTTAAGAACGTTCGAAAACTTTCTGTACAAATAGAAAAAATTAATTAAATATGTAACTTTGGCGAGTTTTTGTATACATTTGGATGTCATATGACACTCTATATAGTTATATTAAAGTTAGTATTAACATTTTAAAGTGTGAAGACATTTGTAACTTAATGTCAGGTTTCAGATGGATTTGCTCATATGCTTCAGAGAAAGTGCCTCGGTCTTGGGTAAGCTTTGGCAATGGCGAAAGTGGTCGCAGCACATTGACAATTCTTGTTACACATAGTGATGATGGTAGTTTCTCCATCTGCCACTTCCACGATGACGTGATATAAAAAACGTAACAAAGGGCAGCCGGAAATAGCAATGACTTTGAAAGGTCTCTTTTCTTGGAACAAAATGTCATAAGGTTTAGCAACTTCAAGATAGAGAAAGTGAATACACACTGCCCATTCTAACAAGCTCTGTCTCGTGTGTACTGCAATTGTGCTCCGTCATATCAAAATACCATGCTCATAATCAGCGGAATACACCACAAGGGAGGAGAGAGGTGGAGAAACCAGAGTGAAAATTAAAATAATCCTGAAACCTAAACAGGAATTTAAAATAGATGAAGCAAGAGAGGTAAAGAAGCCAAGAATAAGAATAAAAAAGTAAAAGTACGCATTAAAAAGAGAGAGAGAGACAAAAAGTATAGAAATGAAACCAAAAGTAGTAAAAGGCGTAACGCAAGAAATATGAGTAGAAAAAAATAAAAAAGTAATAAAAGGGGAATACAAAAACATTTTCTATTTAAAAAAGGTACAATGTACTAAGTAAATATACCAACCCACAATATATAATCGAAAGTACTTGTAGTAAAAATATGCAATCCAATGCAAACGTCTTCTGAAGGTTATTACACAGCGCTCTTACTTACAAATATAAATCTCAAACACAGATTATGGTAATATTTCACATTTGCTATCTTCACGATGATGCTTTTATTAAATATCCTATTTCTCTCATTTTCAGCACTATTTTTCGTATTCAATTTAAATTCGGTATACAATGTTTCGTATTGTTGCCGCCAGTACGTTTTTTGAAAGTGGGGTTTCGGTAAACTCCCACTTCTAATAGTTTGATTTAACTTATTTTCAGAACATATTTTTCTTAATACATTTCAATTGCATATATTGAGTTTCTTTGAAGGAAAAAAATCACTAAGGCTATTTTTAAATTTTAGCTTTAACCCCCATACTTTAAAATTTGGTTTTCAGGTATTTTCCCCGGATTTTCAGAAACTACTTTTTTATTTGTTTCAATAGCATATACTGAATTTCTTTGAGAAAAAACAATACATGCGACCGCCTTTGTTTGACGCTTATAGCCACTGGTATAATTTTGCTGGTTTTTTAATTTATTTATTATTCATTTATTCTAATAGCGCTAATGCCATTAGATTTTCTCTTCCGCTCTGCTAATCAAATAATAATTACATGCAGTTATAGCGACAATATTACAATCATAACATTGACAGTAAAGTTTACAGAATTCGTACATATATAAACCAATGTGTAACATGATGTATTTAATTAATGTATGGTAATACAAAATATTGATAATGAAAACTGAAAAATATTAACTTATGAAGAAAAAAAAACATAAGAAAACAATAGAACAATAATATACAAACATCAGCAATGACAATCTACACATATATCAACCTATGTAAAGCCTGAAAGTGGAAATAAAATAAACTTCGATTAATTCTTTGTTAATTGATCATTATATGCCGAGTTTCGTTTAGAAAAAAAAAAAAAAAAAATTGCGGTCGCTAGAACGTTAACAGACACACATACCCCTACACAGATATATGTATGTAACTTTTCTCATTACCATTTTTGCAGCCTAGTAAGCAGGGTCGATGGAGCTTTAAAAAACATATTCTCAAAAATATTTTTATGGGTACAACCGCAATTCCTTCGGAATTCGCCGAAAGGAGAAAGAAAGAAATTAAAAGGGAAAACTGTAGAAGCAAGAGGAAGACAGAAAAAAAAGCAGAAAGAGAGAATTAATAGAGACAAAACAAATTAGAACGAGGACTAAAAAGGAGAGAATACTGAGTGGGCGTCTCAGGCAGCAATACTAGAGACTCGTAAATTCTCGCGATCAAATCACTTGGGCCCGGCCATTCTGAACTTTGTGTCTCACCTCACCTCCTGGTTGCTTAAGCGGATGCTGGGATGATATATTATAATCTTTCATTCCGTTCGTTTTTTACAGGGTCGAAAGTGCCAGGGTTTGTGTGCGGCGTAACAATGGCTTGCGCTTTGGAAATGTTTCTGAGGGGCTCCTACTCTTTGGAGGGAGGAGATCCGTCATCACCAGGGTGTTCTATCTGGAAACTTCATCTACGTCCGTGCTTCACCGCCCGGTATCTCCTACCTCATCCCTTTCTCTCAGAGGTGCACCCACTCAGAGCTTAGGAGTAAATCATTAAGCAAGGCTGAAGTACCGAAATCTTCCAGCCCTAACAATCCAAGGAGAAGAGAAATGGATAAAGTAAGCACCTTAGGAGAAGAAGAAATAAAGTGTTAATTGGACAAGGCTGAGACACAAAAAAGGGCAAAGTTCGAGTAAGGATTTAAAGTGGGAAAACAAAATGCAGGCGCAGAAAGGTACAAGAAGAATAACGCAAGAAAAGCTAAGCAAACAGGGGTAGCACAATAAAGTGTGGGGAGGACGGGGTAAGAATAGAAGAAGAAAAATAGAAGGGAGAAAAGAAGGAATGTGATGGGAAAAATTACGAATATTACACGATAACATACAGGATAAGAATAGATAACAAACAAGAAGAAGCTGAAGGAGAACAATTGGGATAGAAACTAATATAAAACATAAAGTATTTAGTAAAGAAGGATGCTAATTTATTACTATTATTATTGCACCTCTAAAATGTAAAACATCCTGTATCAGCGCATCGTTTTTCACGTGGTACCAGAGACTCAAAGTAATGTACTGTTTACTCAACTGTTATGCTTCACCGACCCCGGTAGAGGCTTCTGGAACGATGTACGGAAGTGGAGTATAGAAACGAAAACCAATGCAACAGGTTTTAGTTAAAGAAAGTGTCTGGTTACGTGGTAATGAGATATAGGTAGCAGATGTTTTTGTTGTTACGATACTCAAACAGACAATTTCGTCACAGATAAATTCAAATGCCTTGATATTTTCTTTTGAACTGCAGTCATCTTCCGTAAGAGCTTTGATTCACTAACATATTTACTTCAGTTCTTAAGTGATATTTTAAACGTAATTTTTTAATTCTCGGGTATGTGGCGGGAATCGAAACCAGGGCTGTTACAAGTCGCTCTCAAGGCAACCTCGCTGTTAAGGGATTTTCTTTCCTTGTCAGAAGCCTGGAGGTTTACATGATCTAATTACAAAACCATTTTTATACTCTCTAAGGAAGCTAATGTGGAATTGCATGTGTAATATTCATTGCATAAGATACGAGATGTAAGGTCAGTAACCTTACGGCATTTTCCCCTGTAATAACCAGAAACAGGTTCACAGATTTTGTAATAACTGAAAACACACCAACCGGTCCCACGGAACAAGAACAAGATTTAGGTGCGATCTTCTACAAAAATCTTCCTGATACACTGCCCATTACGTCATATGCATAATGTCGGTGAAAGCCCTTACATAAGAAATTGCCATTTTTTTGGCTCGCTACTCGAAAGTTAACTTTGCTTAGGTTTGTGGTAGTTGGTTAAATTTGATACAGCTCTATAAAAAAAAACAGTCGGTGTATCACTTTGGCATTTACAGTTTGCGAAATCGATACCATAGTTGCAGTTATCTCGTATTTCTGTATTGAACTCAGAAACTGGCGTAGTTCAATGTATACTAGAGCCCCTATGATATGCAGAAAATGTGCTTATTTTAGATACTCAACGTTTCAGTCATAAATTTAACACAAAAATGAATATAAATTCTGTTGTGTAAAATGAAAAATTGTTTCAAACAAACGTTTTTAACGTCATGCTGAGGGTATATTTTTTGCATCCCCATTAATGTAGGAGTTACGGGATAGAACTTACTTTTTTAAATGATATCATGTACATTCTATTCAAGAATACATTTACGCGCTCCAAAAAATGTGTCACACTAACATTTTATTCAAGAAAACAGTAGATATGAAAATGATAAATAATGCATGCATGACTTCTATTATTTCATAGCACTATAGTGCATTTGTTTAGTTATTTAACCTCTTCAATAATGTAATCCAATAAATTAACCTGCAAACTTACATTATTATTAGATCAGCAGCATTTCTACTTTCTCTACATTTTGTAAGAAAACCGCCACGGGTGCCCGAGGTCGTTAAGGCGCAGACTCGTGAGCGGGAGGTCAGGGGTTGGAATCCTATCAGGACCGTTCTCCCTCACTGAGGTTTTTTCTAGGTTTTCCTCAGTCCTCATAAATGGCAAATGTCCCTAAACTTAGGCCTGGAACGTTTCTTTCCTTAAAAAACCATTTCTCAATTTATCATTTCATCTCATGTATCTTCAGTGTCCACCACCAGCAGTAAAAACGAGCGTTCAACACAGTTAAAAAAATTCTAAGAAAAATTGTAGCCACAGTATTTACTAACTAGTACTATAGTACAGTACTAACTTACTCCGATGAATGACTACAATATACTAACATGTAAGCTAAAGTAACGAAATTTGAAGGGTGAGGGAGATGGTTTCCTACCCCCAACTCCCTCTCAGGGTACCTGTGTTTATATGAATCGGAAATGATAAACAAACCCCAGAACTCTACTACAGTGTTATATTGGGTAGATAATTTGTACAAGCAAGGCATTAAACAGTTCGGTGTATTCAATAATTGCGCACTTCTTGTCCTTTGCATATCTACTGTTTTCTTGACAAAAATGGTGCAGTGAGATACACTTTAATAACTCTTGGAGAGGGTAAGCGTATTTCTGAATAAAATATGCACATTGCTATTAAAAAAAAAAAACGAAGTTCTATCTCGTATCTTCTAAATTAATGGTTCACTCGACGTATCAGAAAAAAAGTTATTTTGTGTGAGCAAGATAAATGGGTCAACTTGTATAATTCTGTTAGAGTTATAATTGGTTTTATTTTTATTTCATATTTTCACTCTCCTTTACACTATACTTTTAACACCGTTTCGCCAACTTTCCACCTCTTAAAGATATCTTCGTGCGATAATCTGAATTTGTAAGATCAGGTCTGTATGGGGGACGCTGTAAAATCTCAGATTCGGTCTCCTAGTAAAGGCGCGTGTAACGCTTTTAGACAAAATTCTCCTACGATAGCTCCTTATTCCTGACTTCATCTTCTTCCTCCAACATTGCGCTATATCTGGCACTATGTTTCACCCTTTTCCTAATAGTGCTGCACATTTGTCCTATCATATCCTGGAGGAATTCAACAGGAACTTTCCGGCTGAGGTTCGGGACGTGCCATTCTTTAGACTACCTCTTCCGTTCCGGCTCGCAGTGGTACATCCTGGTTTCGTTTCCCCTAACAATATGTGCCAGGAAGTCTTCTTTATTATAGGCACCGGAAAGACACTCGAAAACAACATACTTTAGGAATCATCTTGTACTCATCGGTCCGTAGCCTAGGCATCCGCTGTGCACATAACTTGCGATATTTGAGAACCTCTGTGGCACATGGCCACTTCTTAGGCCCGGTCTTACAGTTCAAGCTTAGGCCCTAAATTAGCTAAACTTTCTTTCATCTTAAGCTTGAAGCATAAGCTCCTCGAGTTTTACAATTACGCTATAACCTTTAGCTTTGATAAGCTGAACATCGTTTCATACAGCTGAAGTTGGCAATGCATGGGCATGCGCAGTTAGTTCAACACTTGTCTTTTTTGGTTTTTGTTTATTTTTTGTTTAATATTTACTATTTTCCAAAGTTAAGAAAATAAAGCGTGGGCTATAATATATAAAAAATTTATTTTGGAAATGAGCGGTAAAACAAAACAAAAAAGACAGCAAATTTCATAACTGGAGAAATTACCAAATTGCTACAGATTGTTATAAAGTACAGACACTTAGTAGAATGCAAGCGTTCTGACAAAATGTCGTGGCAAAAGAACACCCAGTTTTGGGAGGAAATTTATTAAGAGTTTAACGCTAAGAGCTGTACTGTTTTGGGAATTCTAAAAAATATGACAAGAAAAAAACTAAATGAAAAAAAAGTACGTTTTGAAAAATGCGCTGTATATATGTTGGGTGACCCAATAAAATATTACGGTTTTCAAAACCTTCTTGTGAAATACTCGTATGTAACTAATATAAACACTTTTTCAAGGAACAAGCAGCAGAATGCAATTTATTAATCTGAACTTATTTTTTAAAAATCACAAATGACCCAATATAATGTGGCGGTTTTCAGAATGCTTCCGTTTCTAGCGATTTTGCGTTAAAGTTATGATATTGGTTGCTGTGTAACTATACAATTTATTGTGTTCATTTAATAAACACAGTATCGATAGTTGGATGGAACATATATTAGTTGCTGTTACAAGATTAACTAAATCTAAGTCAATGTTCAGAAAAGATTTAGGATAGTATTTAATGTGCCAGAAATGTCGGCAAAACTGGACTTTCAGATGGATGATAATGATGAAAATGAGTTTTGTTTCCAGCAGGATGGCGCCACAGCTCACACCTCCCGTGAAACAATGAACACTCTTCGGATCCTGTTTCCTGGACGCACAATTTCTCTAATGCTGATGTTGCCTGGCCGGCGCTATCTGATAGCTGCAGACTATTTGGGGGAGGGGAGATACTTGACATAAAGTGTACTGCGATAGGCCACAGATCATCATGCAGTTAAAAAAAAACTCGTGAAATAAGGAACATTGATCACGTTTTATTGCAGCGAGTTATGGTAAATTCCCTGAGCCGATTAGATGAACGTTTTCGCTATCATGGAGCCCAATTAAAAATGCGATTTTTAAAAAATAAGTTCATATTAATAAATTGAATTATGCTACTTGTTCTTTGAAAAAGTATTTTAATTTAATTCTATACGAGTGCCCCACAAGAGGGTTCTGAAAACTGTCATATTCTTTTGGGTCATCCAGCATATGTGTGTGCGTGCGTGCGCGCCTTCATCATTAACAAAACTTGATGAAAAATCAAGACACTTATCGGAATACAATTTGATGGTTTTCATGTGTTGAAGGAAATTTTACAAATATATAAGTGCCGCAGAAATCGCCTGTTGCGTATAACCTCAAAGTTAGAAGAAAAATCATTTCCGCCTATAGAGCCTTGTTCCTGAAATTATAAATATGGCCATTTAACATTATTAATTCTTTTCTAAAATAAATTACACATTTGTGATAATTTTGCATTACTAATACTATTACCAGCATATTGCATGTTTTATTTCATCTCTAATGATTCCCAATATCATATTTGCAGGCTGTTCACTTAACCTAAATCTGTTGCAGAATTCAGAATCGCTATATAAATTAAAAAGATCTGAACGTGTTCAAAATGTTCTTATCCTTTTAATTTGAGGTATAAGAAATTGAATTTCTTCGTCACTTATATCTTCTTCTTCCGAAAACATTCTGACATAAAATAATAACCGAACTTAAACTATATTCCTCCTCAGCTTAAGCCAAGAGTTAATTAAGCGAAGCTTATCATTCAATTTGTACGCTGTAAAACGTATATGTAGCATATGTTCCAGCTTAAGCTCCTAACTAAGCTTAAACCTATACTGGGCCTTATTGGAGCGACTTAACCTTGGGTTTTCAGGCAAATGCCTATTCAGTTCCTTTAGGAAAATATGCAAAATAATTGCAGATGTTTGCAATTTATGGAAAAAATACACTAATTGGGAGCGCTTTTATAGTGCTTAAAACTACCTAAACAAGCAGTAATTTTAAAAATTAATATAGTTTATGTAGATATTATTTATTTTTAAATTTGTCTCACGAACGGAATGATACCATATTATCGTGCGAAATTTACATACCAATTCGTGAACAATGAATAATTAACAATTCACGGTTGGCCGCGCCATCTGATATACTTCTTATTAACGTTTTCCATTGATTTGTTGATTTATGTACGGAGCTCTTTAACATCTCAGGTCATCAGCGTCCCATTCAACTCAGGTCGTGAAACTACCGATACATTTTGCTCAGGCTTGAGGTTCTTTATCGTGCCGTAAATGTACGACACGAGACTCACAGCTTTATTTTCCTTCCGAAGGAAGCCATATTAGGATTTTTACGCCCGAAAAAATCCATCGATCCTGGCGGGGTTTGAACCCGCGACCTTGTGTTTAGAAGGCTATCATCCGTGTTGAATGCTACAATGATAATGGTAATATATAGTTTACATTTAATTTCTAGTTTTCTTCTCTGCGTATATGGTTTGGTACTCATATCCTGTACTGCGTCATTATATTAGATAGCAATGTGAAGAAAAAAAAAAGTGTCAAAATACAAGTATTCGAAAGCTTCTTTGGCTCATTCCTGGTTGGTGGATTATACGAGGGGGAAGTAATTTTGTCGTTTACATAACAAACAGATAAGAATTAGAAATTTTCTTTGTTATAGTAGGCAAGCCAGAAACTGGTTTTTTAAGAAATATAAAATTATAAACTTTTTTCTTCTTTGAAGCTATAAAAACTATTATTATTATTATTATTATTATTATTGTTGTTGTTGTTGTTGTTGTTGTTTAAGAAGTTAGGTAATGCAGTTATTCAAATCTGAATTTGAAGGAAAATTAAATCAATTAAAACTATTCATTCCCAATCATACTTACCAAAGTCATACATGCACTTTATATAGGATTGACACTAGATGTGTTAGGTTAGGTTAGGTTAGGTTATTATTCAAAACTCAATTTGAAGGAAAATTAAATTAATTAAAACTATTCATTCACAATCATACTTACAAAAGCCACACATTCTTTAAGATTTAACATAAGAGAATAGCTCACATTAATCAACATGTAGACGGCGCACGACTCACATGAACAAGTAATTTGCCAAAACAAACTCTACCGATTCAATGCGTCGTATTGATAGCACCCTAATATTCCATGTGGTAAATGTTTTGGTGGGGGAAGGTGGAGAAAAATGTAACAATAACATTGCTCGTATAACATCTGTATCAGTGGGTAGCTCACTTTCAGCCTTTAAAATGCTTTTAACAGAAAGTAACTAGTAACTATAGTAACTAGTAACTAGTGACTAGTAACTATAGTAACTAGATGGTTCTCCTGGCCATTCATTTTCCATTTAATAAATGTTCAATAAAATTTTTTAAGCTCCCTGCCACATAGAGCCTTAAAGTTAATATATCATCAACACAAAGCACGATTTCGCTTAGTTTGTGATTGTAATCGGGGACATTACATCTGTTCCATTTCTTTGACATCTTTTGCTAAGCGAAATCGCGTTTTGAATTGATTTTCATTCAGTTCTAAGAACGGATTATTTTTCATGAAATACACGAGGGGCACGGTGAAATTCATCTTCGGATGAGATGTCGTTACAATAAGAAATCTGTACAATATACCACGTGTAAGGTTAGCGTAACATAACCTTATAATTGGACGCAACTCTGTCTGTTGTTATTACGCGAAAATTAAACGTGAAATAGGGAAGAAACTTTATTTACATGAAATTAATATAATGTGACTCAGTATTTTATTTATAAATGAAGTTGTTATGCCTCTGTACTGTGGAAAATGTTTTACTTAACAATTACTTAACTCTAGTTAGTGCTTTAACTTGCGAAATTTTGCGAGTTAGATTAATTTGAGGTTGATTGATTGATTGGTTTGATTGATTTGATTTATTTATGAACGCTCTTTAACTTTCAAGTCATCAGCGTCCCATCCAGAACCGATAATTTGAGGTTAAGTCTGTTTTCACTATTATACTATGACTATTGGCTTATTTTATATTTTTTCCCATAATTTTATTTTTTTACTTGTTACATTTAGTACTGACTCTATCATAATAGATCCATATCACAATAATAATATCATGAATAAGTGGTAAAAGTTTCAGATACAGGTCCTTAAAAAGGGGAAATTTAAAAAATGTGACGTTTTTAAAAAAAATGCAGCCAAAAATGTTTTTACAGAAAAATTAACCTTTTGAGCGAAACACCAGCTAGAACCATCCAACGTTTTAAAGCCACAAAGGATAATATCATGGAAACTAACGCTGCCAATTTATGAAATATAACCTTTTCTATCATTCAATATAAACAACAGCCTTTAGAGCAAATAGTTCCTGAGATACAGAATTTTAATTGAACGAGTGCTCGCGAAATCCCCCCTTCAAAAATACTTCTGCAGTGATATAATTAAAAATGCATTAAATACTTATAACCAAGGAACATTAATGCAAATATTATCAAAACAAATAGAAAATTCCAAATATTAAAATGGTACTAAAACAACTATGATTCTGACCACCTCTTTTTTTTTTCTTTTCTTTTAATACTTCCCTTTATACAAATAATCTTAGAATAATGTTTATACAATCAAAATCCCAAGTTAAATAAAACTGATGGTTAATTTCATACCTAAAACTCAAGTTAATTCTTTATACAACTGGCCTTTGCAGTTGCAGTTTTAATTTGCAATAGATTTCAACATGACCACCATTTGTAGCACGGCAGATGTGAAGCCTCCATTCAGATATTCCTCTGTATATCAATGATGGTATTTTTAATCACAAGGCGGGCGGATTCTACGCTTCAAGTCACCGAGGTCAGCCACTGGTCCTTCACGAATCCGTATATGAAAAGGTCTAAAGGTGTTAGATCTGGTGACCTTGACGGTCTTCGATCCTTAGCCAATGCATTGCCTCGGGAAGTTGTCCTTAAGAAAACTGCGTATCTGGCTTGCGAAGTGAGGGGGGAGAAGTAATGCTACTAATAAACAGTTCCCGCAGGAAGCTGTGGTGTAACATAGAGCTCAAGAATGTCTAAATACGATGGTAGGTCCATAAGTTTCCGGCCTAACCTTTTTCTAGCTATGATGAAAACAAAAACTATATTTCGCTTTTCAATATAGTTATCCTTTATTGCAATACAAT
The DNA here is from genome assembly GCA_030762175.1 of Metallyticus violacea. Classification (NCBI taxonomy): domain Eukaryota; kingdom Metazoa; phylum Arthropoda; class Insecta; order Mantodea; family Metallyticidae; genus Metallyticus; species Metallyticus violacea. The sequence goes on along the minus strand of CM060832.1, from coordinate 22,653,071 downwards.
TCTCACATCTCTAATTTAACATTTCATCCTCCCACCCCAAAAGTCAGAAGTCTTGCCTGCAAAATGTGCATAAACAGCATCCATCACTTCTTCGTCACACTTAAATTTCCTTCCTCGAAGGTCCTCCTTCAATTTTGAGAAGAGGAAATAGTCTCTGGGAGCTAAATCTGGGCTGTAGGGTGGATGGTCGATCTCCTTGAAGCCACGTTTCTTCACAGTTTCCTTTGTAACAAGAGCTGTGTGTACAGGCGCGTTGTCGTGAAGAAGGCGAACACCACCTAGTGCCTAGTGAGTAGTAATGTAGATTTGAAGAAAAATTTCAAAAATCTTTTCATGGCTATAACCGCAATAGCCACACTCATTCAGAATTCGTTAAAAACATCATATAGTCGTTTACATATGCACATTAAATACATTTTTCCCAACCCCCATTTTAGGTCGTCGTGTAGGGGCTTGCTCTATCTAGCATTACCGACACAGGTGGCCGAGGTCGTTAAGGCGCGGGCTCATGAACGGGATGTCTGGGGTTCGAAGCCCGCAAGGACCGTCTCAATGGGATCGAGGCGGATATAGAGAACGCAGCGGTCGTAGGCTAAATCCAGGTCCTCAATAACAGTTGTGTTCAAGGAGTATTATTAAAGAGTGTAAAAATGATGTGAAATGAGCAAAATCGACCTAAAAATTGAACATAAGTTGAGAAAATGTTTAAACAGACGAAGTCGACGCAAGAAAAATGTTAGGAAAATGAACTCAGTGCTGAAAGCTGAACAATTGCTTGAATATTCTGCGATAATACAAATGCTTTGGGTCAATTTTTTAAAAGATTTAATTTATAGGGACTTATATTTTTCAGTTCTTGAAATTTGAATAAATGTTTGACTTTCACCTCATTGCTGAGATAGTTTGTGACCCTATTTTTCTGGATATTTTTGCCAATTTTCAGATTGCAATCCGCATAATTTTCATTGTCCAACATTTAGAAATAGTTTCAGATATAAGCGACTTTCGGAAATGATTTACGATGGTAGATCCATAAGTTTCCGGCCTAACCATTTTCTAGGTATGATAAAGACAAAAACTATATTTCACTTTTCAATATAGTTACCCTTTATTGCAATACACTTCTCATATATTTAAATTAACATTTCAACTCCCACCCCCCAAATAATCAGAAGTCTTGTCTACAAAATGTGCATAAACAGCATTCATCACAGCGGAGCGGAAGTTACAGCCGGAAGTATTTACTTAACAGATAAGGTATGACACCAGATAAGAAGTTTGTGAAGGCGAGTCCGGAAACTTATGGATCTACCCTCGTACAATAGCGAATAGCGCAATCTATGGGCACCTTCATTCGCAAGGCGATGAACTGATCATGTGGACGCTAGATGGCGTTTGTAAGCAGGGTGGGTAGCAGAAGGACAGTGTTTTTGTTATCAAGTAGAGAAAGTGTTCAACGTGGAAGGCAACTATCATGGTCAAAGATGAACCGCATGGTTTTTGTTGAAGGAAGATAGCATAACTGCAAAAACTCATAGACGTTCAACTGCAGTATGTGGTCTTGAAGTTCCTACACAACTGGATCAGTGGGTTCGCCAGTGACAAGGAATCTACACACTAGAATGCGAGTTCTGGTGGTCTCCCAGGAACATTGAGGTTGTGTACGAATTGATTATGATTGATTGGCGCATAACCTTTGATGAACAGCAATGTCACACACGCTTCGGCCGCATTCCTGCACACCATTACTCACAATATTTTGAATATGAAAAAAGTGTGTCTACATTGGGTTCCGGAATTTGGCACAGAAGGACAAAAGAGTGAAGTCTGTCGTAGTCTACTGGAGATGCTCAATGAAGATCTGGAAATTTTGGAGAAGCTGGTGACCGAAGATGAGTCATGGTGTCAATACCAGACACTAGAGTGGAAAGTTTAAAACATGCAGTGGAAACATCTAGGGAGTCCCTGGCCCAAGAAAGTCCTTGTTGCTCCATCTGCGAGCAAGCTCTCTTGGGATACTTCAGGCATAGTGATAATGGACTGACTTCTTCAAGGAACGACTGAACAGCGAGGTGTACTGCGAGACTCTTAAACAGCTTTAGATGCAGGATTCAAGGACGGAAGCAAGAGAATAGGTCGACAGGCATACTTCTCCAACATGGCAAGGCGCGGCTCCACATTAGCAACACTACGTCCCAAAGTTGACACCGCTGGGGTTCTTTATTGTGTCGCACCATCGCATCTCGCTTCGTCTGATTATTCAGACATCAGGAACTTGCTGTGAGATAAAAAAATCGGTAACAACGAGAAAATTCAGGCAATGGTCTAGTTCTCCCAAAAAATTGTTTCCTGGCGTCATAATAACGCTAGGCGCATTGACGTTGGTGGGGAGTTTATTGAGAGAGCTCATGTGCACTGAATCATGTTACGTAATGAACAAGGTACAAAACTCTATTGCAAATCATTTCCGAACGCCCGTTGCACTTACTCGGCATAGTTATCGCTTATAATACCAGCTTCATTCACACTAATGACATACTCTTTTAGTTGCATAAGAAGTTTATATCAGTAAAACACGTTTAAATGTTTTAATTGTAAGGTATAGATTAATATATTCATTTACGGAACAATAAAATAACAATTAAATAATAAATATATCATTAAAGTCTGAATATTCCTTTTATCTCATTCAGTGGTTTAGATTTTATAGGACCCTCACTTAAACTAGTTTTGATTCGTTCACTGGCCAGTTTTTTTTTTTTTTTTTTTTTTTTTTTTTAAAGGCTTCTCTTCGTTACCTCCAGAATCTACAACTGCCACTACATTACCATCTGTCTTTACGAAAGACCATATGCTTGGTTGTACCTTAGGACAGTCCTCGTTTATTTCACCTTATAATTAGAGTTATCAATGCCGCCACTGCAAAAACATCGTCAAGGCCACTAAAGACGATAATGCACTTTATATACATGCTAAATCAAGCTTCGGTGTGTAGCTATGATGGAGCCGCCGCTGCACGGGAGATGCCGCCGCTGAGCGTAGCCTTGATAAGTGCAGGTTGGTGTACAGGCATCTGCGAAGTTGCCTTGATAGAGGTCAGTTGCTTCTTTACTTCCGACTGTCAAGGATGGTGACCTCTGTGAGTTTTCAGCCTTTCCCTGCAAAAACCAATCATCTTGTTAAGCTCAGGTGAAAATGAGCAGAGAAAATCTAAATTAAAAATCAATTTAAAGCGATAGAAAGTGCAAGTGGAAGAAATAATAAACGCAGGCAATGAAAACCTTCAAAAGCACTAGGATACCAATGTTTATTTACTCTTTAATATTCCATTCACAGTCTGTGCTATCCCATATGAAACACGCAAAGAATTCTGGCTTGTGCTAAAAGCAATAAGAAGAAAATTAAACAAATCCCAATACTAAACAACTCGCTCTCATTACTGCTACAAGTGGCCTAGATCGTGAGCGGGAGGTCTGGGGTTCGAATCCCATCAGGACCGTCCTTCCTGACTGAGGTTTTTTCCAGGCTTTCCTCAGTCCTCATAACTGGCAAATGCCGGGGAGGAACCCTAAACTGGAACGACTCCTTCCTTAAATATAAACTCTTTCCCAATATATCGTTTCATCTCATGTATCATCAGTACCCATCTCCTGTGGTGCCTCTGTAGCAAAAACGGGCGTTAAACACCATTCATTTTCATCTCTCTCTCAAAACACCATGCATGTTAAATACAGAAAATAACTCCAGAGAATTGCCGACGTCAGTAAACAAGTTTTATTGGCGTCAGCAAAGCAGCAGTGGTGACGGCGGCTATAAAATTAGACGCAGTTGTTGCAAGAAGGAATCAAGGTCAGATGACGTCTGGCGAGAATGACCGGCGAGTCAACATACTTAACTGACATCTGTGGTTCTTCGCTCTCTCTCATTTATCCCCCTCCGCTTGCTTATTCCTCCATACCTTGTTTGAATAGTGTTAACGCTCGTTTTAACTGCTTAGGCAGGTGATGGACACTGATAAATGAAGGTACATGAGATGAAATGATAAACTGGGAAAGGTTTTATTTTTTTATTTTTATTGTTTCAAATAATACAGCAGTATACACTGTATCTCAGAAAGATTTAAAACTATCAACATGAAATTTTGGTAAGATATTAAAAAAATTAATATAAAAATATATTTAAAAATGTTTAAATACAAATAAAATTTTATGAAAAAGCTGAAAACACTGTAATATAATCATGCAGTTTTCCTATAAACTCTTGTGGAATTGGAATGATTTTTATATTTTTATTTCTTTATTTATTTACATAAACTGCAGACAGCATGCTATCCTGGGAACTGTACGCTAGTTGTTGAAAAAAAATTAATTTAAAATTTTGAAAAAATAGAAATATTTTATACTTATCAATGTGGATTTTTGTCAACTAATATTGATATTTAAATACTTAATAGTTACCACACGTCACATTTGCATACATTATGTGCGTGCAAATTTTCAACAACGTTGGTCCAGTCAATCCTGCAAGAAATGCATATTTATGCAAAATATTTAAGTTATCGAGAAACAAGATTTATTTTTGTTTTAATTTTTTAAAAAAAAGTATGTGCATTAAAGAATTAAAATTTACACAGCATCTTTAGTTTAGTTTTCATAATTCCTCACCAAAATTTCATATTGATAACTTTATGAGTTTCTGAGATACAGTGTAAAATGTATACTGCTGCATTATTTGCTTGATTTACACTTTTATGGTTACCTTAAAGTAAGGAAGCGCTCCAAACCAAAGTTTCGAATACTTCTCCAGCATTTGTCATTTATGAAGAACGAGGAAAACCTGGAAAAAGCCTCAGTCAGGGATGACGATCCTTGTGGGAATACAACCCCTGACTTCAGGCTCAAGTGTCCGCTCCTTAACCACCTCGGCCACTCGTGGCGGTATCATCATGACTTGTGTCTACATAAATGCATACCGTTATTTTTATTATATCTGTTCTTTCTCCTTTATGCCCCTTTTCCTTGTTCATCACGTATTCCGCTTTTCCCCTTCATTCTTGCTCCTCTGATTTTTATTACTTCATCTCGTCTTTGTTCTTTCCTTTTACCAGTTATTCATTCCATATTCGATTTCTTCCATTTCTTGTTCATCGTCATCAGTCTTTTATTCTTTTTCCTCCTTAACTTGTTCTTATACTGTTTCATTTTTTCTTACTCTTTGACTTCTTATTCATCATTTCTTCGTTTTGTATCATTTTCTTCCTCCTTAATCTTCACTTCTTTTCGTTTCATTTCTTTCTTCATCAGACCCTTTCCACATTTTATCCCACTCTCCCCTATTTGTTCCATTTCATATTCTATTCCTCCTTTATTCAATTAATTTTTTCCTCATATTTTTCATCGATATTCTCGCTAGCTCTTCCATATATTTTGTTCTTCTTTTATTTCTATTTAAATCGCTCCTTCTTTCACTCATGGTTTTCCAATATTTCCTTCTGATTTTTTATTTTATTTTACTGTTTCTTCCCCTCCTTTTGCCTTCTGGTTTACCGACTTTTCTTTTTATACTCCTCCTCCCCCTCCTCCTTCTTCTTCTTCCTCTTCTTCTTCTTCTTCTTTTTCTTCTTCTTCATCTTCTTCTTATTATTATTAGATTTATTTAAAAACGCTCTTTAACATGTTTGTCATTAGCGTCTCATTCAATTCAGGGCATGAAACGGTCGATACACTTTATGCAGGGAGCTTTTCTTTCAGACGTGAGCTTTTACGTGCTGTAAAACTACGACACAGGATCAATTGCTTTACTTCCCCTTCCGAAGGAAGTCATAGTCAGAATGGTATGCCATCGATCCTATATTTGAACTCATGATCTTCCGTCTAAAGGGCAAGTATGGTTACCACTAAACTATCAGATCGTCTCCCTCTTCCTCATTTTATTGCTCTTCTATGGGAAGTTTGAATAGATCTTGGAATGAAATATTCGGTTCGAGGATGATAATTCAGTACCTCAGCCTTGCTGACGGCTGGCCGTTTATGCCCACGTCCCCCAATGGACGTACTTTGGTGAGGGCAAGACCGGGCGACCTCACGGGGGGTAACCGCGCTGACTTAAACGGGGTCCCTAACATATTTCCATATAGAACACCGCGACACTGAGCAGAAACCATTAAAAAGCACAAGCATCATCAGCCTAGACCAGTCACTTTTGATCCTGTAACAGAGACAACGGAATGAAATGGTGGGAGGGAGGAAAATTCGTGGAAAGGAAAAAACAACATTCGCAAGCGAAACACGATAAAACCTAACGGTTTGTACAGGGGACCTCTTCAGTGCTAGCCCCAATCGTAACTGCCTGAGCAACCCCATTCAGTGCCAATCGATTCACTTACCTTATTCTAATGACAGCAACTTCGGACCGTACCGGATGTGGGTTTAGCACCATCACAATAAGCAGCAAGAGAACAGCCCATATTTGCTGAAACAAAAGAAGTAATTCCCCCTACTAGGTTAGGAAACATTGGCAGAATGTATTTATAAAATAATATAACAAACATAAACAAGAGCAGGCATTTAGAGTATTTAAATTGAGTCCACGAGTTCTTACTTTAAGCTTTAGAAAACAAGTTATCCCCTTGTGGGGTGTATATTAATTCATGAGTCGTAAGCCAATTTCACATTTTCCATAGCAGTCAAACTGGAGTTAATGTCGGCCATATCGAATTGCCATGGAAACATAATCTGGAGACATTTACACCTTAAAAAGTGCACACAAAAAGTAGAAAACAAGGAAATTGAACAATAATGCATACAAATCTGTTGTTAGAGCAGTTTCATGTTTAAAAAATGGCAGGAAGTTAGGACCTGTAGGAAGTTTCGCGAGATATTCGACGCTTTCTCTGCTTGGACTGTAATTATGTTATATGAACGATGACTTGTCGTTCACCGCTACGTTTTAGCTTAACCTCCATAAATCAGAACAGGTTTGCAGACGTATTCCTTCAATAGACAAGCAATTTATTTAGTGAACCTTGTCTTCCGGTTGCAAAGCGGTGGGAAATAGTGTTGGATATGTTTCTTATGTACCAAACATTCACTGACTCTGTGCGCGGTTTAGATGCGTTCGCTATTAACATTGTCAACTAGGAGGGGTGTTCTAAACGTTCTCGGCCTAATTTAGAGATGCCGCGAAGATGGCCATATACTACGATAGCTGTAGATGGCGCGCTGTAATATTTCAGACGCGTAAGTGAAGTAACTTGTTTGTGATGATCGTGTAAACAAACTAGTGTTACCATTTTCTACAAAATAGATAAAGGTAAAATACGAATCCTGTAAAACTACTTTGTTTTAAAGGGTTTAACCCCGTCAGAAGTACAAAAGGAGTTAAATTCCACATTAAAGGATTTTCCCCCTTTGTTTTCCACGGCTAAAACGTGGGCTACTGAATTTAGGCGTGGACATAATCCATTCAAGATGATGAGCGCTCAAGGCGTCCCAAAACTGCGACCGACCTGACCTGACTCAATGATCGTCGATTGAAGGTACTCGAGTTAGGTGACATTGCAAAGACTTCGATAGGTCGTTTTCCCTACATTTTAGACGAAGTGTTGGTTATGAGAAAGCTTTCCACTCGAAGGGTAACCGAAAATGCATCGAATGGGTGTTTAGGCTTGTTTACCAGCGAGTTTCTCATATTCATGGATTCATCACTACACGTCAGAGACGAAGGAACAGTCCAAACAGTGGGGTAGCAATAAGTGAAAGTGCACCAAAGAAAGCAAAATAGGTTCCATCTTCAGGAAAAGTCGTGGCTAAGGTTTTAAGGAATTCTCTTGGTGTGGAATAGGTGGACTTCAGAAGGACAGAACCATCGCCAGGGAGTGTTACGCTTCAGAACTAGACAACCGAAGGATGTTATTCAGGCTAAACCTGAAAAAGAAATTTCTCTTTCATCACGATAATACCTTCTCGGGTGGCCGGGGTTGTTAAGGCTCGGACTCGTGAGGAGCAGGTCTAGGGTTCGAATCCCATAAGCACCGTCCTCCCTGACTGTGGTTTTTCCAGGTTTCCCTCAGTTCTCATAAGTGGTAATTGCCGGGGAGGAACCTAAAACTTAAGCCTGAAACGTTTCCTTCCTTAAAAAAAAATCCTTTCCTAATATATCATTTCATTTCATGTAATCATCAGTGTCCACTGCCTGTGGTGTCTCAGTAGTAAAAACGGGCGTTAAACATTATACAAAAAAAAATCACAATAATGCGCCACCTCATACGTCTGGGATTGTTGCTGCAAAACTGCATGGCCTTCGCTTTCACATCCGCCATATTCGACGGAATTAGCTCCCAGCGATTACTTTTTGTTCCCAAGTCTGAAGAAATGGCTGGGTGGACAGATTTACACCAAACGATGCGGTTGCAGCCGAGACAGACGTTTATTTTTCACAGTTGCACAAATCTTAGTTTACTGAGGTAATAAAATGTTGGATAGTCTTTGGAATAAATGTATTGATTTACAAGATGACTATGTTGAAAAAAAGTCTCTTAAATCTCGTGTTTTCTTGGTCAGGCCGAGAATTTTTAGAATGATTCTCATACTTCTCAAGTAAGGACAAACTTATAGGAAAGGCTTATCTCGAGAATTAAAACAAACCAATCTCTGTGAAATCTTACAAATTAGTATTACTTTGAAAAAATATAAATAGTGTTAAGAAACATACATATGATTGTGTAAAGGCCGTTTATCTTTAACTCCATTAATGTTCTCAATAATTTTATATTTTATTTATGAAAAAAACAGTTTTGAAGGACGCAAATCGTAAATGTGTATATGTTATGTTTAATATCAAACTTGATTAGTCCATAAGTAAATTAATTTCTATTTAAATAAATTGCCGCCGGTAAACCGTGACAGCAAACACAGTTCGGCTGATTGTCTGTGAAAAGAATTATATTATTTAAAATTGTGTTAATGCTTCATCAAGAACTCGTATAAAAATGATTTCCTAAATTATATTTGCAACACGTGTATCTTGCCAGTTGCGTCCATTGATGGTCGTACGGGGCCAAGCGAGAAGTCAGTTGTACTACTGTGAGTTAAGAATGCGGGTTGTGTCGGTTCTGGTGGCTAGTGGTAACCTTGCTTGCCTCGTAAATCTGACCAGGGTAGATGAATTTTAGGACGTAAAAATCCTAAATGTGACTTCCTTCGGAAGGGAACTATAAAATAACCTCAAGTCTGAAGATAGAGGTATGTGAGCAAAATTTATCGACGGCTACGCGATCTGAATTTAAATGAATAAAACGCTAATGATCAAAACTTTTAAAGAGAATGTTTAAATAATATAAACCTAACCTAATCTAACCTAACCTAACCTAAGAGAGGTCTGGGATAAACTATCAGTGTGCAAGGAAGATAATAAATACTCTCCCTATAGATATTAAATTATTTTTCTATACTCTTTTATCTTGGAGCGCAAATATGAAACCTGTATATTTAATTTTCTAAATAACTTGTAGTTTTGCCACATATTTAATCTATACATATGTGGAGAAATAATTCAAATATGCCTAAAAGAAAATTTCTTCAAATTTTGTAAATCAATGGTTTTTAAACCGCAATCCGCGAACCTTCGGGGGTCCACGATGTCCTTCCGTTGGGTGCTCGGAAGCATTAGAATACTGAATACTGTTTAGGATATCGAGGGTGAAATTTGCTCAATATTCCAGAATTGTTATATTTTTTAAATCTTAAAAAAACGTATACTTCCTATTTTCGAAATAAAGTGCAATCAGTGATGTCTTCTCCCTTGGCAGGAGGTTTATCGTGTGAACAGTCCCCATTAGTTTGCCATGCCGTGGAGGGGGTAGCAAGCCTGTTGGTTTGCTTGTTGACCTTGCTGACTGTCGCAGTCGTAGCGCAGTTATTCCCGGGTGTGTGTTGTGTTGTTCATTTCTTAATTCTACAATATACATAAAGTGTATTATATCTCGTGTGTTTACAAGGCACAGCGTGCACTATTCATGGCTAACTCAGTAGTGAATCATAGGACCATATTTTTTAAGCATACAGTTGATTCTGTTACTTATATGAATAGCATACTAACCCCTTTTTATTTCAGAAAATTAACCGACAGGGAGCTATTTTTTAATAGTGTTTATGACCCGTTTTTACTACTGAGGCACCACAGGCGGTGGATGTTGATCATTGATAAAGGATTTTTTTAAGGAAGGAAACGTTCCAGACCTAAGTTTAAGGGTAACCTCCCCGGCACTTGCCATTTATGAGGCCTGAGGAAACCCTGGAAAAAATCTCAACCAAGAAGGACGGTCCTGATGGGATTCGAACCCCAGACCTCCCGCGCACGAGTCCGTGCCTTAAGACCTTGGCCACCCATGGCGCGGTTCACAGGGAGCGTGATCGTGTATTTTTTCAACAGAACTATGCCGCTGCTCAAACTGCAAATAATTCCATAAGAGCAATTCACAATATGTTTCCACAAAACAGAGTTATTAGTAGAGATTTGTGGCCCCCTTGGTCCCTCGATTTAACAAGCTGCGATTATTATCTCTGGGGTAAATTAATATGTCCTCATGCCGTGTACAAGGCGAATCCGCATGCCATATAAGAACTGACAGATAGTTTTAAATGGTAATGTTTATTATTAAATATTAAGTGTATTTAAGCAATTAAGATATAATACCCAATAACCAACACAATTAACGAAATGTCAACTTAATGGACGGTAACAGAAAAGTACAGTTAACAATCACATACATTTTAAAGTTTTCAAATAAAAAACGACCCTCTTTTGTCACTCAGCATTGACTTGTATCGGGAAAAATTCAACTCACCATTGCATGATGGTGCTGGGGATATTTAAAATAAGTTAAATTACTGACGTTGAATTCGTTGAACGTATTTCTTTCTATACAATCTACACTCCTAGTTACAGAAAGGGATATTTTATGATAGTACTTTAGAAAATAAATTTCCGAGAATTTACAAGCAGAAATGACTAAGAGCAAATGAATGAAAAAGAAATAAAAAAAAAAATATATATATATATAAACCAAATTGTGAAATAATGATGAAAATTACAAAAAAAAAAAAAAAAGTCCATATAATATGACGAATGAAAAGAACACTAATTGTATTTATAATATGTGAAATCTTGTTTATTTTAAGTTAGCTATATAAATAACAAAAAGGGAAAAATACCTTAGTTAGCACACAGCCAGCACTCTCAAGTCAAAGTAGCACTGCTGACTTCTCGCTTGAATTCGCTAGACTATATCAAAACTCTCGTGCTGCAAATATAATTTAGGATATATATCTTGGAGAAGTTAAGTCAAATAGGAATATATTTATAAAACTGTTGAAATGTTATGTTAAATATGCTTATACACATTTATACAATGTACCTTATCAGCTAAAAGATATACGTTTATTAAAATGTTTTGCATTAGCAGTTTATGGATGTCGGTCCTGTTGGTCTAGTAGTAACCATAGTTGCCTCGTAAGCCCAAGATCGCCCTCAATCCCGGACAAGGTCGATGAATGGTTTTCGGGCGTAAAAACCTTCGGGAGGGAAATAAAATCGTGAAGATTAACGGGACGTAAAAGAATCTCAAGTTTGAAAGAGGGGGCCTCTGAGCAAAATTTATCGGCTGTTTCACGCTTTGAAATGAGTGGGATGCAGATGAGATGTTAAAGAGCGTCCGTAAATAAAACAAATACTAGTCGCTTTTACGGGTTTACATCTTTGGAAATTGTCGATTTTCTAAAATATATAGTAGATACATTTATCCTACCATAGCAAAAAAATAGGTGGACTTAAAGAAAAACGATCATTGCAGAATAATATATATCTTGATTCTCTTTATATGTATATTTGTTTTTCCATAATGTCCAAATACAACACTATGTAAACGAACTATCAAAGACTTCCAAATCATGCACTCTATTTAGAAAAACCATGTCACCATAGCGGAAAAATTACGGGACTTTACTCACCATTTCTACAATTTCAGCACTCACTTGTTAGCTAAACTTTTAGACCTAAATTAGTTTGCTAAATGCTCGGAGGTCAATAATTCCGGCACAATCTTAAGATGCATCTCACATACCTCGCTCACGGAAACACCTCTTGGAATGCACCTTAGACGGCACTAACAAAGGCCATTCCAGAGCGAGGTGACATCACTTCCGGCGAACACCAAAACAAAGGGAAAGTGGTATAAACATAGTTGAAGGTCGCCAACAGCTTTACAACAGGGGTATGCAGAACCGGTTTGCCAAGTAGCTCGAATCTTCACGCTTGGCTTTGTAAGATCAAGCAGCTAATATTTATAATGTCCATAGCATGTAGGCACACAAGTGTCACATAACCATAAAGCAATTTACTTCACAATTGGGGAGAACAAGTACTAATTATACATTTTGAACAATGCAGTCCGTTAACGAGAGAGTAAGTTCTTATCGTGGTATCCTTCCCTTCATCGGGACCGAAAATATGACAGAGAACAAACTGAATTTTGAGAAAGCTGAGTATCGTTCGGTGATAAAGTATTTATTTTTGAAAGGTTTCTCCGGGGGAATTATGCCGATGTGGGAATACAGTAAAGGATCATTGATGTAATACCGCCTGCCGCGATGCCACCAGGATGTTGTTAACTAAAGTCCAATCTATGACTGGCTTACAACTTGGTGATGTTCTTCTATTATAATGCGGTGCTACAATTTCCCTATTCAATCTCGATGGCTAAGACGAGAAGGGATGTTATGTTGAGACAATAGACGTCACTTCAGGTAATCGAGCTAGTCAGCCCCTCCAGGAAAGACGAAGTGTTTCCAGACGAATTCTGAATAACTCAACCAACTCTGTTAAAAGTATGAGTATTTATTGAAGGGCTTTCTTATACAGTTGGACGTGGATCCTCCAAGCACCAAGGCTTCTCTCCTGTCTCTGAATAAATTGTAATTGTAATGCCCAAGAAGGGATAATAATCACCTAGTCTAGACATAAGAGTTATTGTTGAACACTTCCCACCACCATGAGGTCCTGACATCATAAGTTCTAAGATGTTCATGGTTTGGGTTTGTTAAGCTTAAAACTAAACCACACTTCATCAGCACAATAATTCTATCTATAACATATACATAATATTTTAAGTGAGTGGAAAAGAGGGTTGCTTTTTGTTTATGAAAGTGTTTCTCTGAGGACCCTTTCAGGTCACGTCACTTTTGGGATGCACAGTGTGGCAAACAAGTCACCCTTAATATTTATTACGTCTACGTCTTACTATGTTTGGGTTTCTACAGTATGTTTCACTAACTGGGATATACAGCGTGCTCTTATACAATATCATGTTCTTATTATATCTTATCAACATTACGATTCCTTATAATACCACGCTTTCGTTACAAAGCCCACTCTTCATTATGTTTACCTTCCTATGCCACCATAAAAAAACTGGGTGGCGGAGAGAGGAAGAGCACATGCCAAAGATGAACGTATGTCGGCAGACTCGTTTCACTCCCGAAAATATTGATGATGTGGACAAGACACGATTTTGCAGCATCGACGAATTGGGCGGAAATGGATAGCAGAAACGTTGAAAATCTCCTATCAATGTGTATTTAAAACATCGTACATCTTGATTTAGGTGCGAGAAAAAGCATTGCTAAAAGAATCCCAAAATCACTGAATGCTGAGCTCATTTATCCTTTACACGGAGAATTTCCTATGCAGGCTGCAGTGACGAAAGGTAGCGAAGACTGCCGACTGGTTACGATTGCAGTAGGTATTACCTAGCTGGAATAATTTCCACTCTCATCATGAATCCACGTTAGATCAACAGGATACAGCGTCGTGCTACTGATGTGAAGGTTACGGGTTCTATTCCCCGTGGATAATTATTTTCCTCATCTTCTTTTTTCTTTCAGTATATATTCATAATTGTTCTACACTTTTTTATAATGGAACAAATATTACTTCTTCATACGTTATGTTATTTTAAGTTTAATAAAAATAATATAGCATAACAAAAAATTATAACAATTTCTAACTCATTACTTTTTTTAATCACACGTAATATCATGAGAGGGTCTGCCGACAAATTCACGAATGTAATGAGTGGAAAACTCGAGTTATATTCACTAGGACTATTTCACGAATAAAATTAAAATTTAAACATAATTCCTCTAAACTTTGCTTTCTGAATTGTAATAATTGTACATTTGTGCTTAACCTTTTAAAGCAATCTTGTGACAGAAGAACGTCGATTGTCAGTAATGCCAGTAGAGAAGAGCAAAATACGGGTTTGGGAATATTTCATGAACAGAATAAGAATAAAAGTGATATATATATATATTTGAAATTTGTGCCCAGAATATAACACTTGTATAAAATGTTATACTTATAAATATCTGTTCTATTCAGAAACCGTGAGACTGAAATGAACCAAAGTCGACTATTACAATCGTTACCGTTCGATTTTCTAATACCAACTGGGGAAGAAAGATAACATACAGTGTCTCTATTTTTCTTTGTATTCTGTGGTTTGGAATTTTAAATGATAAAGCCATTTACACATTTGACGCATCACCAATCTACTTTGAAGAACCCTCCGTTTTGAGTTATAATTGTCGATTGTCGATTATCAATAGCTCCCCACCGCCTCTAACAAAATTGGTCAATGATGCGAGTTCAGGAATTATATAGTGGAGGTATAGAGTTGGATACACTGACCACAAGACAAATGTGTGTCTCGCGTGATAAAACGGATTTGATAATTTTTTTCGATAATTTAACTCCATAATCCGGCTGTGATTGGTGAAAATTCAAACTTTTGTTTCGTTTCATTGATCGATTTTAAGATGCTATCACATGGATGAAATAGCCTTTATAATTTTTCTGCGCTGTTCTTAATTGAATAAATGTTACTTTTTCGGTTAATTCAGTTTAAGTTTAACAAAAGAATTACTAGAACACAAAAAATATATTACTTCATAATTAAAGCGCTTCCATGCGAAACGAATGTATCTGCTAGCTGCAGTCCCGAACGGTAGCGGTCGGTTTTTTCGCTTCAGTTCGGCTTGCAGCCTACGTTGCGTTCTCCGTGAAAGGGTTTCATTAACCACTTAGAGTGACAATTTCCAAGTAGATTTGTCGTCATTTTAACGATGATTCTTCCAACTTTTTGGATCGTGTTGTACCTACAGAAGAAACATGAATTCATTACTACGACTCTACCGCCACGGGTGGCCGAGGTCGTTAAGTCTCGGACTCGTGAGCGGGAGGTCTGGGTTCGAATACCGCCAGGACCGTCCTTCCTGACTGAGCTTTTTTCCAGGTTTTCCTCAGTCCTCATAAATGGCAAATGCTGGGGAGGTACCCTAAAACTTAGGCCTGGAACGATTCCTTCCATAAAATCCTTTCACAATATATCATTTCATTTCATTCATCACCAGTGTCCACCGCCTGTGGTACCTCTGTAGTAAAAACGGGCGTTAAACACAATTCATTCATTACTACGACTCAGAAACAAAAAAGTAATCAAAGGAATGGAAGCATGGTGGTTTGCCTCATCCAAGGAAATTGTTTGTCCAAAAATTATCAGTAGATACTCGCACCTTTTTTGGGACAAAGAAGAAATTATAACAATTATTTAGAACACGGTAAAACCGGTAAGAAGGCCTATTATTCTGCATTACTGACCAGCCTTCAGTAAACATTTTTTGCAAAATGTGTGCGTTTTAACAAGGCAATGCCCCCACTCACAAGCCCTGATTGTAATATAGAAAATTAATGAAGTTGACATTTTCTTTATTGACCATCCTCCCTATTCGCCAGATTTAGCCCCTTCAGACTATTATCTGAAAACATTTAAAAAGGAAGACATTTTCATAGTGTGAAGCAGTGATAAATATTATGGAGAAGTGGTTTACAGAGCAAGAAACATGTAATTTTAAGAGGCTTAGAACTCCTTTATAAAATGTTTTGCTAAATATAATAGAGTTAAAAGGGGATTATGTGGAATAAATAAGAATATATTTTATATAAACTGTCTTTACTGTGTTAGGCTAAGAACTTACTAACATACTCTCGTATTTTCAATCACATAACACCAGCTGTCTGATAGTATTCATATTTGGCAATGATTGCAGCCCTTTAATATGGAGTCATGCTCACCTAAGTATATTAAAACACTGTTCTTTTAGAACTGTGGCCATTGATCCACTTTGGATGGATGAGGCAGGATTTAAATTCCATCTATATGTTGCTGTTATGTGTTGTCAGCATTAATTGCGAAACCGTTTGAAATAAGCCTAAAGTACGCTCATTCTGGCGTTCACAGTGGCCTACACTACTAAGGTGCAGGAAATGTGGAAACAATGAGCTTCACAAGCACATAAACAGCCCTACTTTTGAACACATTAAGTTATCTACACATGTGGACTAGATCTTAAAAAGGGATTTTCTACGTTAATTCTATGTTTTTTCTGGATTTGCCGTCACCTCTTTTACCTGTGGATGATAAAATATTTCATTGGCATATAGACTTAGGTCCATTTTATCAATATTACCTTTTTTACAATTTTGTCTATTAGCATGGATTTTTTCCAATATCGAAAATTTGTCTTATAAATTTATTTGGAATTCTATGCTCTCCTGTAAAATTTTTTTACTATACTTAGAAATTGCATTTCGGCAAAAAATGTTATAATTTATAATTCAGAACATCAAAGAAAGCTGGGGAAAGCTAAAACTTTGTATACTTTTTTTTTAGTTATTTTATTGTTGCACATATTACGCCGTTTTTGCGCGCATCCTCTTTTCAGCGATCTATATATTCTCCCTTACTTTCCCTTTTCCTTGCTAATACGTATGCATAGTCTGATTGTTGCAGCGTAGTAAGCTCACCAGGTACTGCTGGTCTTCTCTTCCTATAAGACGCAAGGAGCCTCCAATTGAAGGGTAGATACATTTGCAGCCTTGTAATTTTAAACTCTTTGCTGGGGCCTTCATTGTGTCTACCCAGTTACCTAGGTATTAGAATGAGTTTTATTTGTAAAATGATTTATTTTATTATTAATCGGCTAGGTTCATTTTATTTTTTTAATATTTTGTTAGGCAAACTGTTAGATCATTATAGTTTTGGTGGTTTTAAAATGTTTATGCATTTTAAAATGCACGACTTTATTTTATTTTGATGATGAGGTGAAAGATGTGGTACATGGGTGGTTACGCAGTTACAAGCATTTTTTTCTAGTGGAATCCACACATTAATTAAATGCTAGAACACTTTCGTTGAACCTGGTGGAGACTATGTTGAAAAATGAACCGTTTTATAAAACTAATGTCTATTTTATCATTAATTAACGTTACTGTTTTACTCAGCCTCGTAGAATTGATTAAGTATTGTGGGATACCTCTTCTAAAATTAGCCAAACTGTAGACCTTTCTACTCTGTCAAATTCTTTATCAAAACCTATGAAAGCACAGTGTGTCTACAGATTAAATTCCTTTCTTTTGTTAATTAAATCTTCACAGTAAGCACATCTTCCACTGATCCAAATCCACTCTGCTCTTCTTGTAATTTACTATTTGCTATTATTCTGAAACTTGCACGTAGAGTTTTTAGTGAATTGTGTAGCCATTGGGCTATTTAGTTAAATAAATATTCCAATGTTGCCTTGCTGTACCTCTGTGCTCTTTGTGCTACTTCATGTTTATAACCGTTTCAGCAGCTGATATATAGCAAAATTATTCTTTCTTTCGTCTTTACAGCTTCTCAAAAACTGCTCTCTTAAATCTTACGCATCCAATGAAATCAGTTATGAAAACATTGCACCCACCTTTCTAGAAATGTTTCAGTCACCAACCCGTTGAAGGCTTCAATAGCACCTTTAACAGTGTTAAATATTTGTTCTTAATGGTTAGGAACAAGGAGAAGATGCACGGTTTCATATCAAGACTGTACGGCAAACGAGTCATTAATTTCGAATCTGAAGTGACAAAAATGTACACTATCTTACGATACATTGCAATGATGAAAGATAATATGGCTTTGAGTACATTCTGTACCTACTTTTTCCAAGATGACCGTCTAATGGAATAGAAATGATAGGAACAGAGTGATGGAAGAATGCGGTATCATCGTTCTACTCTTTGTCTGAGAAGATCCACTGTGCCGATTGTCGTTATTTGCTGTCTCCTATTGTTTCGTTACTTGCATTTTACCGGTCTGATTTAATATTTAAAGCATATTCCTTGCAGTAATCAGCAATACATGTTGGTTTTTCAGCTTCTGTCAAAGATTTTTTTTTATACCTAGAGATGATTATTAGATTGAATTGTTAGGGACGGAGTTAGGGATTTTATTTTAAAATAAAAGGACAAATCAATTCAGCATATAAACTGTATTTATACCATTTCATCTCATGTACTAACATTGTTCACCGCCTTTGGTGCCACAGTAGTAAAAACGGACGTTAAACACCACAAAAAATAAATGAAAATAAAAACAACTTTGAGGTTGTGCACAACAGGCTGTATGCTGATAACAACAGGCGATTTCTGCGGCGTATCAAAATCAACAGCGAGCAGAGTGATGAAGAAGGTTTTGCATCATACAGAACTTTTGAGAGTAAGATTTATAAACTTTCCTTCAGCACATGAAGAGAGAGTTAAAAATAGAGAGAAATATGTAGAGTAGCAGCTGCCTGTTTTTGTTGCTCACTTACAAAATAAATATTATTATATTATAACTCTATACCTTGTTTTCTTAACTTAACAAAATCGTAAACAATAAACAAAACAAAAAATACATAAACGTTGAACTAACTGCGCATGCCCATGCATTGCCAACTGCAGCTGTATCAAACGATGTTCAGCTTATCAAAGCTAAAGGTTATAGCGTAATTGTAAAACTCGAGTGGCTTAAGCTTCAAGCTTAAGATGAAAGGAAGTTTAATTAAGTTAGGGTTTAAGCTTGAACTGTAAGACCGAGCCTAAGTGGGAAACACCGCTTTTTCTCGCTCTAATTACATCAGGTGAAAATACAAGTTTGGAGTAAATTTCAAGAAATGAAGAAAAAGAGTTTCATGCTGTTAGTAAACTATCTGCATAGGAATGTTTAATTACAAAATTAATTAATAAAGACACGAACTGTACTTGTCCTACTGCAAATAGTAAATAATTGGTCTTGAGAGTTTAGATATGCAAAAACATTTATGAACATGCAAAAGGTGACATAAACCTTGTCCACGCAGGAAACGTTAACTGAACTTGTAACCTAATGAAAGGCTGTTGGTTAAGAGATAACAGACTTTTTAAAATGGTACAATTGAAACTATAAGCAATGGACTGCTCGGGACTGCATACGGTGTCAACAGCTTTCTGGACCGCTTTGCTATAATTAGGAAGCACATTTGCTGAGCTTTTGAATTATTCTCCCGAGTTTCACACACTTAAGATGCAAGTGGAATATAAGGGTCCCATTCAATTTATTAATTTGTTTATTTGGTTTATTTACGGATGCTCGTTAAGGTCATCAGCTTCATATTCAAATCAGGGAGTGAAACGCCGATAAATTTTGCTCAGGGGCCTCTTCTTTCAGGCTTGAAATCCTTTTATGTGCCGTAAATGTACGACACGTGGCCCATGGCTTTACTTCCCTTCCAAAAGAAGCCATACTTATGCTTTTTACTCCCGACCATCGACGCTAACCTGGATTTAACCCACGGTCTTGGGTCTACGAGGTAAATGGTTACCCTAATTGATCAGAATAGACTCAACTAAAGGTATACGTCTTCCAAAGGTAACTCGATATTTTTCTTAGGGTTTACCATTAAAATAAAAGTAATGCTTCTTTCGTTTCGTTCACCAAATTAATTTTTTAAAATTTTTTGTTTCGTAATAGGTTTCAACAAAATCTCCTTAAGTGAAAATTAATTCCGAGTTCATTCCGGTCGTTGTATTCCTGCAACCCGCATGCATCTAGCGTCAGGTCTGACAAACAGAAACAAATGAATAAGACGAGTTGTTTTCAAATCTTACCAACATATATTTGAAGAGGGTGTCTAGAAATAGAAATGATAAACTGGTTCTCTTCGCTTAAAGGAATTTCGTGATAAATATCGTATTTAATAATCAGGACATACTATTTGGAACAAGGTAAAACTATGACGCTTTATTCATTTTTAATTAAATGTAGCGTAAAATATTAAAAAGGCGCACCAGTAAGCTATAATTATAATCGCGTATTGCTTATTTATATCATTTGTAGCAGGTGTCATGCGAACCTAACCTATAAAGATAATGTAAGTGTTACTCACGGTCCGATAGAGCCAGCACAGTAACTGCATGGTGACGGCACGTATGTCCATGTGAGACTGGCAGATCACATTCAGGGTTTTCCATCTTCTCAAGGGCTTCAAGTTATGTTTTTTTTTTCTTTTATTCTTTTTCTTTTTGTTGTTTTCCACCAGTCGCGCTACCAGCACCAAAGTCATTACGTGTGGGCAGATCTTCTGCCTTTATGGTTTCGTTTTCTGATATTATGCAAGTAGCGTCAGTGACGCACTGTCGTTAGCTCTGTTAACGAATTTTGGGACTTGTTTAATGGCTGTTGGAAATAATGTACAAGGCATACATTGGGAGAAGCATCCTGTATGGCGAAGAAGGATGGGTGAATGGGATTGTTTTTTCAGAAACTTTAGCAACGTGGTTTTAACAAGAGCATCTCCAAATGGAGCGACGTTATTTATTTATTTTTAATAGTGTTTAACGCCGTTTTTACTACTGAGGCACCACAGGCGGTGAACACTGATGATACATGAAATGAAATGATATATTGCGAAAGGAATTTTTTTAAGGAAGAAAACGTTCCAGGCATAAGTTTATGGTACGTCCCCGGCATTTGCTATTTATGAAGACAGGAAAACCTGGAAAAAATCTCAGTCAGGGAGGACGGTCCTGGTGGGAATCGAACCCCTTAATCTCGGCCACCCGTGGTGGTGAGTTAGTTTAATTAGGTTGGACAGGTAGTAAAGATAAAATATTGGAACGAATTTTAAAATACTGAGTTACGATCACAACCTAGAAGACGACGATGCTGTAAAAATGTTTTTTTCTCAAAGAAGAAATGGTAAATAGGAGTACTTTGATATGTACGTCATATACTCTTTGAGGAAAATGATTTGGGAATATGTTGAAGAGAGGGATCTCTACTGAATAAGAAGAGTTCGGAAGCAAGTAAGACAAAGAGTGAAAGATATCAGAAAAGTAGGAATATATGCTAGTCTTAGAGATAAACATCCTTGAGATTGTATGACGGATAGAGAAAAAGAAAGGGGTGATTTTTTCTTCAAGGGACCGCTCCAGCTCAAGCTGGGACCTCGGCGAACGGCAGTCATAAAGTTCGCCGCTAATTGTCGCGTAAGTTATTGCTAACACTTAAACGGACCTCTACTCACCATTATTAAACAAAAAGATGCTGAAAATATCCTTTCATTTTCCATATATTACTCGTATCGGCTTATGAAATTCCCTCTGAGGATGCAATGGCATTCTTAAGGAGTGCTATTTTTCAGTTCATATAATATGTGTGGACTTGTCTTGTACCGTTTTCCTTTAATGCTTCAAGAAATAAAATCGCTGGGCGTTAAACCGGGGGACAGAGGGGATTAAAAAAAAATAGGCCTATTATTCTCTCGCCGCTAATGGCGCAGCATACTTGATGATACAGGGGTTCCACGTGAAGCAGGTTAGAATTTTCTGAACTCCAGTATCGGTATTTTGTGAATTAACATGCCCACATAGATGAGACAATTCGTCTGTTAAGAAAATTAGGTTAGGTTAATTTTTCCCTCATGCACACTAATTCAAAATCCATTCACAATATCTACTCCTGGATGCAGGGTCACCCGGTTTAATTCCTTGCTCTACAGTAATTTAATAGGATTTTAAATTCAGTAGCTTTGTAGCCGTTCAAACAGAGGAACAGGACATTTTCGTTTGCTGAAAAAGACGCTGAAGTGATTTTTAGAGAAACGTTTCAGAGCATGTCCAATGTTATCTTAATGTTTCTTTTGTGAGTACTGTACAAGGCTGAGTACTCTCCCCCCCCCCCCAAGAGAATCTTTTTTGAAACAATGCCCACTTAGATGGAACCATTCGTCCGTTAAGAAAGTTAGATTAGGTCAATTTTTCGTCATGCACATTATTCAAAATCCATTCACAAAATCTACTCGTGAATGCAGGGTCACCCGATTTAAGTTCTTGGTTCTATAGTAATTGTTTTAACTCTAGTAGTTTTGTAGCAGTTCGAACAGACAATTAGGAAATCCCTGTTTGATGAGAAATACGTCAAAGTGATTTTTTAGAAGAACCTTTCAAAGTACGTGCAATGTTATCTTAATGTTTCTCCTAAGAGAGGGGCAAACCTTTTATCAAGAATGCTTCCCGTTTAACAAACTTTAGGAATCTCTCTTGAAACATCTCGCTGAAATGACGAGAGCTGCAGAGAAAGGGAAGTAAAGCGGTGGATCCCGTGTCGTAAATTTACGGCACGTAAAAGAACATCAAGCGTGAAAGTAGAGGCCTCTGAGCAAAATTTAATAGAAGTTTCCCGCCCTGATTTGAATGGGACGCTGATAACCTGAGATGTTAACGAGCGTCCGTAAATAAACCAAATCAGCAACAGCAAAAAACTGCAGAGCTCCTTCACCTGCGGTCAACTACGCGTGAAGCGGTACTGCGAAGGAAAAACCACGTAGTACATACACGTACGTAATAAACAGGGACGAAAGATTTTGTTTGGGTCAGATCAGTAGTTGTGAATGTCGAAGGTATTAGAAGGTGTATATATGTGTAATGTATGGGCATTGACATGTATCATATTGCAGTTTGTGGGGCAAGCAAAGAATGGGGAAAAGAAGCTTATCAGAGTAAATGGAGCCAATTTCTATTGGAAATAGTGACTGGTAAATTTCTGAAGGTAACAACGTGAGGATAAAATTATAAAAACATAAATTATTTAGTTGATATAAGTTATAAATATTAAAGCTAGCTTTTGGGAAGTTCAGTATAGCAATAGCTAGAAATCAAGTTAATTTAATTTACGCGACTCAAATGGGAAAAAATTTATTTTTGCTGAATTTAATTGCATTCATTTAATTGTTATTTTTATTAACAGTGTGTATCGTTTTGGTTAGCATCGGAAGATGGGGCCCAGAATATTCCGCCAGGCAAATACTGACGATCCAGGAACTTGTGTCTGACGCAATCAAATTGAGCAGAAAAAGAAACATTTTAAGTTAATTAATGAAGTGAAATATTCAGAGTTAAAAAAGTAATAATAGGATCTGAGTTTTTGTGAATTAATGTAATGTAACTTTTCAATTATAACTCTATTTGCATTTGTTATTTATTCATTCATAATACTTTTTATTCTGAAAATTCAACCAGCTATATCACATTTAACACATGGAATATTGGACTATGAATATAAATTTTAAAAGAAATGAAAAACCCTTTCTTTCTTTCTTTCTTTCTCTGTCTTTCTAAGATTTCATAGCTCCAGCAATAAAAATAAGGAATAATAATAATAATAATAATAATAATAATAATAATAATAATAATAATAATAATAATAATAATATAATACATTCTTGGTGTTATAGTTGTTTTTATGCTCTATTTAGTATAGTTTTAGCCCACTGAACAATATTGGTATATGCAATGTAAAATCCGACGGTGCATGCATTACTTTTACGCTGGAATGTAGTGTTGTCACATCTAATATCAACCTCCAAAATAATAAAAACTCTAGATCACCAGCGGAAATACAATGGTTGCTCTGGGATGACTGTATAGTAACATTTTATTTAAACAACGCTTTTCCAAGCCTCCGTGTTTTCTGAGTTTACTTTTTAAAATATTTTCATGATCAGCTGTTCATTATGTTTGATCAAAATTTGGGGTGTGCACTACTAGCCGAACTATCCCTGACTACGAACTTGTTATGACTATTGTGTTGTTTGCTAGTTATCTGATGTGAACATGTTTTCAGGAGATTTGCTGCAATAAAATGCTGTCTGATTAGGAAAAGTAAAAATAAATAAGGGTTACTTTTAACCTGATGTTAGTAGTACAATTTATGTGCAGAAAGGCTTTGATTGATTTAGGCCTCTTTCATTTTAATTTTTGAAAAGGTAAAATAAGAATAAATCAGAAAGCTGAAAGTAAGAAAGAAATAAAAAAAAAAAAAAAAAAAAAAAGGAGTATCAACTATGAAGGAAAGAGAGGAATGAAAAGTGGGGAGCAGGAAGACGATAGAAAAAATGCAGAACAAAATTGGAAAACATAGAAAAAGAAAAAAAGAAGAACAGGGAAGGAGAACGAATGAGAATGGAAAGGAGAGACGAAAAGAGAGATGAACAAGGAAGAAAATAAAAAAGAAAACTTGACATTTTCACCTTTTTTTTTAATGGAAGGAAAAAAAAGGAAATCAGCAAAAAGTAATGATGGAAAATGATTAAAGGCTTGGATTAAAAATAAGGGGACATAACATACATGAAAATAGAAGAAATGGGCAATAGAAGGGGGAAAAGACAACAAGATAAAATTAGATTAAAGAGAATATAAATAAATAGCGGTTACAAGTGAAACTATTTCGAATTGAAGAGAGAAGAGAAGAGAAAAATTATAAAATAGAAAAGAAAAAAAAAATTGGAAAAATCAAGGGAGAATTAAAGAGCGAGGTAGGAGATAATTAGAGAAGGTGAAAATGGAAGGTTAAGGAGAGAGGAAGAGATAATATAGAAAATTAAGATGGTTAAGGAGAGAATTGCAAATAAAAGGAAAGAAGAAGAGAAGAGAATAGAAATAAAGAAATGTTTTAGTGGGTAAGATGAGAAATGGGAGGAGGTAATGAGTAATTAGTTTAAAGTTTTAAGGAAATGAGTCTTTTGAAGTCATCCAGGGCTTTATGCTTTTCGTGTTTTGCCGTAAGTTAGAAAGCAACACTTAACTGAATTTGTAGATGACTGGGGTGTTTGTGTATTTGTCTACACAGAGTGCGAATGTCAGTTCTCAGCGGCAGTAGGTCAAGTTGTGACATTACAACATGTTGAGGTATGCGCAAGGTTCTTCCGCGCTTTGCTCTACTTCCGCGCACCATTTCCGTCTTTCACAAAACAGTCCACTGCATATCTCTGTCCTCTTCTGCTGCTCTCTGCTCAATACCTTCTTCCTTTTCCCCATGCCTTTTAATATCTCACTTCTTGAAACTAGAAAGGAGATGCATATAGAAAATGAGACAATGAGAGGGTTTTCTCTTGTTTCGTCCATTACGCCTGTCATCTTTTTTTTTTTTTTTTTTTGTTCTTCCTTCATTCTGTATTATCTTTAATCTTCTTTTAGAAATAAAAAGAAAAGAAACCGAGAATTTTTCACTTTTCTCATCACTTGGTTTTTCAACTCCATTTTTCCCCCTCCTTCCTCGTCTTGTTTTCCCCCTTTTCATTAGTGAATGAGATTTTCTCTATTGTTTGTATTTTTTTCTCTTATTTTCTATTCTATTAGCAATTAAAAGAAACAAGGAGAGAACGTTTTATACCTTTCCTTCTATAGTCTTCCTTTCGTTTCGACTATTTTCAACTCTCCAGTGTACCTTTATGTTCTCTGTTTTCTCTTCCAAAACTCAAAGTAAGAAAGAAAGAGAAAAAGAAAGAAAGAATTTGATAGTAAGAGAAAGAAAATAGGCTTTTTCTCTTTTACTTTTTCTCTTAATTTGTGATTAAGAAAAGGCTTCTGTTTTGTTGTCTTTGCTTCGTTTCCGCTTTTACCTTAGGTTTTATTCCTCTATTTCTCTTATTGAAGAATGAGATGTTTTAGAAACAGAAATAATAGTTCTTCCTACATGATATGTACTGTACATTTCCTTTCCTCTGTTTATTCCTTCTCTTTTTGTCTCTTATTTTAGTCATCTTTCCCTATTCTTTCTCTTCTTTTTTATTTTCTTTTTCACTCTGCTTTAGACATATTATTTTCTCTGGTTTTCGAGATCATTAGAAAGAAGCAACATAATTTTCCGTCTTCTGTCTTCGTTTCCTTTTTTAGAAGCTTAAAAAATACGTGGAATGCGTTGGAAAGGGAACACACAATGGGAATCCTATTTGTGCTCAAAACTTTTATATACATATACAATATATACAGTAGTGACATTAATCCTGGAAACTTTAGGTATACTTTTTATTCTTTTTAAATCTTACAAGATATACAAAGTTTGTGTTGTGATAAATCTACGGTTGCCACCTTTGTCTTGCCTATGATGTTTCTACACCATATTTAAGAAAGGTGAAATATGCTACATTCTGTATAGATATTAGAAACAAGTTTAATTAACATTAGTAACTTCAATGATTCCATCTTATGCAGCAGCAACATACTTGCTGAGTAATTATTGTATTTTCAACCAACGGAGCTCTTGTGTTCGACTGTTGTATTGTCTAAGTACCTAAGTCAGGTGTGTATAAGTTGGCAACTAGCTTTTGTGAAGTGAACATCTTTCACAGGGAGGTGGAAAGTGATTCTGTAATTTGAAATAATGACTTTTAAGACAAAACACGCTGATTGGTCACCAAGTAAAATGAATGAATGAATGAATGGTGTTAAACGCCCGTTTTTGCTACAGAGGCACCAGGCGATAGACATTGATGATTTATTGGGAAAGGATTTATTTTTAAGGAAGGAATCGTTCCAGGCCTAAGTTTAGGGTACATCCCCTGCATTTGCCCTTTATGAGGATTGAGGAAAACCTGGAAAAAACCTCAGTCAGGGAGGACAGTTCTGGCGGGATTCGAACCTCAGACCTCCCGCTCACAAGTCCGCGCCTTAACGACCTCGGCCACCCGCGGCGGTACTAAGTAAAAGGAGTAAGACAGTAACACTTAGTGAAGCAGTCTATTCATATGAAGAAATAGCGAAAAGGTTGGGTGGTGGCGCTAAAAATCAGGCATTAAAAGTTTGCAAGCGGTACGAAGTAACTAGGAGCACAAGAATGTCTCCAAAATAGGCAAAAAAACCAAAACCATCTGCTCAAGACTGTCGCAGAATCTGCCGACTTTCTGTACAAGATCGCCGAGTACGGCAAAAGATATAAATGCCATCGTGAGAACTTCTGGACTACAAATCTCTGACCCAACAATCAGATAAAAACTTTGAGAAAACGGTCTAGAGCGAGGACGCCGAAAGAAGCCTTACCTCAACAAAAAGCGTGTGTAGTGAGCTTTAGCACACAGGGATGGGACCCAAGAAGACTGGGGTAAATCATTTGGAGCGATGAAACGAAGATCAACATCTTTGGAAGTGAAGGCATCACGTTTGTGCGTCGCCGAACAGATGAGGACATGTTATCTGAGTGCACCAATGTCAGTGTCATGGTATGGGGAAACATGCAAGGCATGGTGTCGGGACTTAGCAGTATCATATGCCAACAGTAATGCCAAAAAGCGATCTTAGACTTAAAACTGCTACCTACTATCGTGAATTGTTAGGAGGTGACAGTCCGCAGTGAATCTTCCAGCCACACCGCTCGAATCAATCAGAAATGGTTCAGGGACCATCATGCTACCGTCCTTCCTTGGCTAGGGAACTGTATCAACTCTATTGAAAACTTTTGGTCAAGGCGGAAAGTTTTGGTGTCACTTCGGAATTCCAGTTCCAAGAGAGAGATGACAGAGACCATCATCCATTCGTGGTCTAGAGTGATGAAAACAGAAGATCTCCAGCGTTTTTGAACTCGGTGTCACGAAGATTGGAGACAGTAATCAAATCAAAAGGATATTCAACAAAATATTAACATAAAGCACTTACAGTAATTCCTATGAAGTGTACCATTTACAGCTGTTGTTTTAATTAGTAGTAATTGTAATATAGTTTACTAATTTTTGAAACATTGAACATTAAAACATGTTTGTCTAGCTTTCCTGAATTTTTTACTTCAATAAATGCGTACATTTCAATTAAAATCAAAACCTTAACATAATATGAAACTATGTTCTCTAAAGTGTCCAGAATTAATGACACTACTGTATATAGGCATAGTGAAATATATATATATATATTTTTCAGTTGCAGTGCACTTGTACACTAAATGCACCTAAAGGCCTTTAGTTAATATGATGTGTGAAAATTTTGCAGAGAGCCAAAAGTCAGCACTGCTATTAAGTAGAAGGATTTCCCAGGTAGTGGCGTACGCACGCGATATGAAGCGACGAGGAACAAAGGTCACACATGCAGTATCACGTTACGAACTGTGGTACTAATGGAAACAGCACGCAAAGATATCCAGGAAGCGGGTATAACCAGAAACAAGATGTGGAATCTTCCCATAGTGACAAGAATGCATGTCGTATAGGAAGATGATGTAATGCTGTGGTTTGTACATATCAAAGCCAGATATGTCTTGTATGCAGTTTTTTGTCATTTCAGAAAAAGGAATCCAGTGACGTAACTATGCAACTTTCTTTTCGGTTGTTGTTATCTCATTCTAGCACATGTTCGAGCCATTTGAAAGTCCTCTGCAGATAGCAGTAGTAGTTGCAACCGAATCAAATTCCACAGACAGACCATAGTAGGTTTATTGCTCTTTGTTGCAGAGTCGATGGTGGTGGTCTAATGGTAACCATACCTGTCTCGTAAACCCGAAATTGCTGATTAATCCAGGCCAGGGTTGATGGATATTTTCGGGCGTAAAAATTCTAAGTACGGCTTCCTTCGTAAGGGAAATAAACCTGTGTCGTAAACGAACTCAAGCTAAAAGAAGAGGCCTCTGAGCAAAATTTTCGTTCGTTTCACGCCCTGAATGGCGTGGGATGCTGATGACCTTAGCTGTTAAAGAACGTCCATAAATAAACCAAATCAATAATCTTTGTTGCAGTGAAGAGGCACCAGTGATGAAAAAATAAATACATCGAAAAACGAGCGGTAATTAACTTCTTTGTAAATAAGTGTGCACTCTTAACAGTAACAATAACTTATACATATGATAAATAATCTAAGAAACTCTGTATTTTAAAATATTTCCAAGCGAATCGCTGAATTCACCTGCGATCTGAAAGTGGAAGATGACCCGAGTAGTAGACGGCCAAAATCTGCCACATCTGTCGAAAAAAGTTGACTGTGTGATACTGAAGGATGTTCAAAATGAAAGCCATAGCTCTTGACACCCGAACAAAAGCGAATCAGAATGCACAAATCTGACGAGGAACCTGTCAATACACTCATATCGAAACATACCTGAACAATATTCCTGTGTTATCAATGTGCTGTAAGAAGTCCATGTTCTAAACCTTAGCTGCTGTTTTCAAATGCAAGCACCCGAGATCGAAACTGGAAAATGTCGGATCGATGCAGAGGAAGAGTAGGAAGTGGAATCCCTGAACTGCAGCCCGGCGAAGCGAATGCGCGGAGATGATCGATCGATGAGGGACGAAAGTAAAACAAAAGTGACTGGTGTTGATGCAGTGATTA
Source organism: Metallyticus violacea (assembly GCA_030762175.1). Lineage (NCBI taxonomy): Eukaryota > Metazoa > Arthropoda > Insecta > Mantodea > Metallyticidae > Metallyticus > Metallyticus violacea. The sequence goes on along the minus strand of CM060832.1, from coordinate 22,623,533 downwards.
AAACACAAGTTCTTTCGGCACCATGCATAACAAATAATCGCGTCATTTGAGATGTGTGCCCATCTGTTACTAGGAGTCCTTGCTATGGAACTTTCCCATTTCCATTTTCGGCTGATCGCGCGTTGAGCCACGTCGGGTAGTCCTGACATGTTCCTAATAGTCGCATATCAATGGCCATTGTACATGCGATCCCCGCGGCGCGGAGTTTATCCTATGAGTAGCCTCCACCCATTTGCCGCGCCTGGAAACGGATAGCAAGCCCTTTTGCTTACTTGTTGATCTTTCTGACTGTTGCATATAGCACAGCTGTTCCCGGGCGTATGTTGTGTTGTTCGTTTCTTAATTGAACAATATACATAAAGTGTATTATGCCTTGTGTGTTTACAACGGCACAGCATGCCTTTGTACATGATTCAGTGGTAAAAGAAGCATAGGACCAATTATTTTTGAGCATACAATTGTTTCTGTTACTTATATGAATACTATACTAACCCCTTTTTCAAAAAAAAATAACCGACAGAGAGCGTGATTATGCATTATTTCAACAGGACTCCACCATTGCTCACACTGCGAATAATTCCATGAGAGTAATTCACAATGTGTTTGCACAAGACAGAGTTATTAGGGATTTGTAGCCCCCTCGGTCTCGATTTAATAGCCTCCAATTATCGTCTCTGGGATAAATTAAAAAATGTCGTGTACAAGACGAACCCGCACACACTCTACAAAAACTCAAAGATAACATTCGTCAGGAAATTGTCCAGATTTCTGAAAATAAACTGTAGCCAGTGATGAATAATTTCCTAAAGAGATGCAAAAATGTGTGAAGAATGAAGGCGGGCAGTTTCAACACCTCATTTGCTAATGTGATAAATAACGAGCCTTTTAAATTGGATAGGAGCGCCGTTGCTTTAGAACTATTTCAACCGCGTTATGAGTTACTTTTCCTCGCGGCTCTGCGAGTACAGCTCTCCTACACGCTGCACCTTGACATTGATTGCTATTATACCCAAAGATACACACAGCATTTGTATATTTTGGATGTGTACCAACAGAACTTTTATCACGCCTGCTGCAAAATTGTCACATCCGGTTTCTGAAAATCTTCTTTTCTTTCTGAATCCCTCTTTGTGTGTTTGTTTAGCCTACTGGTCAGGTTTCACGAAAAAAACCATTAATTATATTCTGCAATGTTAATAAAGTTGAATAGAACAGCCATTGGCCATCGCCGCATTCATCGACGACAAGAGTGTATTCAAGATTAAGGAGATACAAGGATTTCGAAAAGCTTGTAAAATATTTAGTAAACGTTACACCTCTAATGTAAATACTTTATTCGCAATATTGAATATAAAGTAGAGCACATTTTAAAATCATGTGGCTTTAGCATTAAAATACCATTATTTTTCGTGTCAGTGACCAGTATAATATACTTAGTTGCTTTGTACGCTTCTGCAAGCTTCACAGATGTATGTTAGGCTATCTTGGCGGTCTGCATCACGTCATCGCCACAAGTGACTCTTGAGAGATTAACGAGGGGCAAGATCCGGTGCTAAAGCATCAGCTGCGAATGTCATTGCAACGCAGCATTTTTCCATGTGAACATCAGTTTACTGAAAGCAACATACATCGTTGTTGAAAGTATAAAAGAAATGAATGTATTGCAGTAAAAGTAATTATTCTTAACAAAGCTTTTAAACACTCTTCCAGAAAAACAAATAAATTAATTTAAAAATTCAAAAGTTGTCTTTCGGACACCAAAAATGTCAACTCATTGTGTGACAGACAGTGGCGTAGCGCTAATGAACATATTGAAATCATTACTTCCCTTCCAATTTAGTGGACTTTTATTTTTTATTAGAATTACACAAAAAGAAAGGTAAAAACGTGCACAAGTAGATGTTTTAAACTTCTAAAATACCATGAGAGTAAACATAAACATTGTAACAAAAAGTAAATGAGTTGAAAGCTATTAATTCAATCACCAAGCTAGAAAAAGGGCGTCGACTTTTACAGGTAAAAACAGACTTAGAAGGATAAAATGGCGGCGTAATGTGGTGATTTAATGATTGTACCAACAATGTAATAATTTCGTATGATCAGTTTTGTTTTCCCCCGGGGTATTTTACGTATGGTCGAACGCGCTGCATTTTCCGGTCAACTGGGACTGTCTCGGCTATTATCGGGTAAAAAAAAAAAAAAAAAAAAAAAAAAAAAACATGCAACAATACATAAACCAATTTAAAAAGCTCATTACTTATCGCATTATCAAATGAAATGTTGAAACAGCCCGCTTTCATTCCCCACACATTTTTGGCATCTATTTAGGAGAGTATTCATCATTGGCTGCAGTTCTTTTCAGAAATCCGGGTGATTTCCTGGGGAGTATTATCTTTGAGTTCTTGTATGGTGTATGCGGGTTCGTCAGGTGCACGCTATTTTTTTCATTTACTCCAGAGTGAATAATCGCAGGCTGTTAAATCGGGGTACCGAGTGGGCTACAAATCTGTCTTGTGGAAACACATTGTGAATTGCTCTCATGGAATTATTTGCAGGGCGAGTAGTGGCAGAATGCTGTTGAACAAAATGAATATCGCTGCTATCTGTCGGTTAATTGTTAAAAAAAAATGGTTAGTGTAACAGAATCAATTGTGTGCTCAAAAAAATCGGTCCTATGATTCCTTCACCACTGAGTTAACACATATCAGTCGTACATAAAGACACGCTGTGTCGTTGTAAACATACTAGGCATAATACACTTTATGTATACTGCCGACAAACAACACAACACACACCCGGGAACAGCTGAGCTATAGCTGCGACAGTCAGAAAGGTCAGCAAGTAAGCAAGCAGGCTTGCTACCCCTTCCACGGCATAGCAAAGGAGTGGGGGATGGTTCATAGGTAATCATCACTGATTGCACTATACAAGCGCACAGCAGGAGGGGTAAGGGATAAAGTTGAATGAAGACAAATTGAACTGCGTAATGACGGAAGTAGTGGGAGGGTGGCTAGGAAGAGATAGTGCGTACATAGTGAATAAAGAATTGAAAATTTGTTACATCAACAAATTTTTGGCATTTTTTTTTTAGTAAATTTTCATTCCACGCTTCAATTCATCTTCTTAAATTGGGAAGATATAAACTTGAAAGCATGCAAGGTCACTTTAGAATTGCAGACAGGTGATTCTGCTTTTGGGATATACTTCTGTATAGGGAACATTAATGATACTGTAATTGGTTCACGTTTAATATTCTTCACTGATGCACCATGGCTCCATTTACGTCATCACGTTTCGATGTAAAATAACACTTGTTGGGATATAGAAAAAATCGATTCTATACACAAATTCCTTTGCATGATAAGTAAATATGTTAATGGTGTGCGCAAATATGTACTTAGTAGCATTTGGTTTATTTATGGGCATTCTTTAACATCTCAGTTCCATTCAATTCAGGGCGTGAAACGGTTGCTAAAAGCCTTAAATCTACGAAAGTTGGCCCACCGCTTTGCTTCCCTTCCGAAGAATTTTTACGCCCGAAAATATCTATCGACCCTGGCCGACATTGAACCCGTAGCCTTGGGTCTACCAGGCAGGTATAATTACCACTGGAACACAAGGACCGACTATGTGCGTACAGAATATTTTTTTTTTTTTTACCATAAATGCAATATTATACAGGAATGACATACTAGTACCAGTTTTTTAACACCTGACTTATGATAAATATATATCTGGGCCTTTCCAGCAAGAACCGACGCGTATGATGTAAAAAACATGTGGATATACCAGAACACTTTTTGCAACTTCTATCATGAGGAATATTGTTATTTTTATTGTAAATAAAGTTGTAATTGAATAAGTTACAACGATATTGTATTTGCTCCGCAAGCAGGTACCGTTCCGTCTGCTAACAACCAGCTGCCGTGAAACGGGTGACAAAATCATGAAAGACCCAGTATAATATCACCACTCCTGAGCGGGAATACCCTAGTTTTAGGAAACAGGGCTGGCATTACGGAAAAAAATAAAAATTTCGTTAGCAAGATAACCTGAATCATAAGGCACTAATATTAAATAATATTTACCAATAACGATTCTTGCAATAATTAAATGAATTTGTCGGTATTAGTTGTTATGCCACTGTTGAACCATGTATCACATTTCCAGCTGAAATTGTGATTCAATATAATTTTGTAATACAACTAAATATGTGTTGTATAGTATATCCTAGAAATTTTCTTATGAACGCCCAGTTTCATGTTTTTGAATCATACGAAGAACTTAAATGTACCCTTCCCTCCCTGTTAGACAGTATCTCTGTTACTCTATTATTTAAGGAACACAGGCATGAAATTTGGATTCGATCCTGAACAAAAAATAACTCCATTTCCTCATCCCCTTCAACCAAAATTCCCCTTCCCCCGCAAAATATGGAAACTTTTATATAAGAAGCAGGTTCTTTTAATATGGTAATGTGTAATGGGTTGTATATTCGAGAGATTTTCAATTAAGAATGAACATAATATTTTGCGCTAAAATTTAAATTTACAATATTTTGTTAGCTTGATGCATAGTGTACATCCGGTTCTAGTTTCATTATTGTCACCTGTGATAGGCGTGCAATTTGAGGCATGTTCCGTTCCGCCTACAACAAAATCGATCTTTTTTATTTTGTTTATTTATGGATGCTCTATGACATCTCAGGTCATCAGCGTCCAATTCTATTCAGGGCGTGAAACGGCCGACAAATTTTGCTCAGAGGCCTCCTCTTTCAGGCCTGAGGTTCTTTTAGGTGCCGTAAATGTGCGACACGGGATCCACGGCTTTATTTCCCTTCCGAAGGAAGCCATACTTAGGATGTTTACGCCCGAAAAAAGCCACCGATCTTGGCCGAGTTCGACCCGCGATCTTGGGTTTAGAGGGCAAGTGTGGTTACCACTACACCACCAGGACCGACTGGCAAAATGGAGGTGACACACGACGATTAATATGCTACTCTGAATTTTTGTTTTCGTCTGATCAAATCCTCAGTTGAGGTCTATGGATAGTTTGTTCTTCCCTATGGCATAACTCAAAGATGGTTTAAAATGTTCATAGAGGGGAGACAATTAATTTCAACGTGGCGCTGCAGTTTGTGCTCTAACGGGGGGGGGGGGGAGGGGGGAAACATTAAAACTGGTGTTGTCATTGTGAAAGGATGGTCGATTTTGTTTGTTTGTTTTTTATTTGCTTTATTTATTTGCTTTAACACCTCAGATCATCAGCGTCCCATTCAATTCAGTGCGTGAAACGGTGCAAACTTTTGTTCATAGTTATTTTATTACAGGGTTGAGATTCTTTTTGGTGCCGTAAACCTACGACCCACGTCTTTACTTCCTTTCCGAAGAAACCATACTTAAGATTTTTAGACCCTGGCCGGGTTTGAACCCGCGATCTTAGGTCTACTATGTTATCATTAAACCACCAGGACCGACTATTGTAACGTACCACAATCAAAATAAACAATGTTATAATATAGGTCATGTGCTGATTTCTTGAGCTCTTCACCACTACCCAAAAATATCCTGAATCTAAATATTTACCACCACTTTTCCCTCCACTTGCTACCAACACACCATAATGAATTTGCTTTTTCTACAACCGGGAGAACGGCGGTGACAGTGTGCGGCTAGCCACGGTGTAAGATACAAGGATCAGTACGAAAGTTTTAAAATGAGAAAAACTTATGACTGATCACTTAAAGGTAATGTGGCATATTGTAGCCATCCCTTATGAGTAAAACGGTACCAGGTAGCGACCTTTCCACGTCCATATTCCAGACTGTGAGGTTAAATAACCTCTCCCCTGCACTGACAACCAGTTGTTACGATGGAGTTGGAGAGACGGTATTTACCCGCAATTATTCTTTAACGATTTCAAAAGTGATTTAAATGAGTTCCAAAGCCTTGAGGGCTTGCAACGGGCTTTTGGGGAACTTTTCCATCTAGGGGAACAGTTAAAACGGGCCGAACTTCACTATAATATGAGGAAAAAAGTGGGCATCCGGCAACGGCAGTGACTGAGGAAAACCGGGGGAAAAATGGTAGGCGAAAACAATCGCGTTTTAGGACATTTTAGGACATCGAGGCAGCCTTCCAGATCGCCAGCATCTTCAACATTTTTGCACTATCATTTTCTTGTTAGGAAGAAAAGGTTGGGTGCCCCACAAATTGACAAAAGCACAAAAGCGGTGTGAAGAAATGTTGCAGGGATTCAAGGCGTATTTCTGTTGTCATTACGGGTAATGAAACTTGAACTTAGAATTTGACCAGAAGACCAAACGACAGTCAGCAGTTTGCATCTCTCCACCAATGAAAGAGAAGAGGGGCCGAAGTGTTGTGAAGAAAATGATGGTCGGTCACATTTTTTCCCCCCTAAAGTGGCCAAGTGGTCACAATTCTTCTGGAAGAGTAAGGGACGTTACTGCTCAACAGGACACCACAATATGCCTGCCGAAAGTTTTCCACAAGCTCCGAGAACGCCAGTTTCTGAAATCGCAAAGGTCACCCTCCCTAAGATTCTGACCTGGCTCCATGCGACTATTTTCTCTTCCAAATGGTAAAAAATTGCATTCGAGAAATTGCATCTGTTTCTGAAAAGCTGTGACTCAAACAAAAATGAACTTTTCACCCTTGAGAAAAATGAGTGGCTGGGGTGCTCCGATAAGTGTTTTTTGCGGATGAGAAAGTGTATAGAGTGTGGTGGAGAGTACTTTTAAAAGATGCAACAGTCGGAGTGAGTCTAGCCACTCCCGATTTGACGTGTCTCAAAACTTTCGTAGTGTCCCTCGTTACTGCGTCAATCTGATGAAAGACAAGCGGACGACTTCTTGAAGTTCTTATTAAAAGTGCGAAGATTTGATTTTATGGATTCTAAATGTTCCGTGTTATTAACTTTGTTATTCTGAGATAGGCTTAATCAACTATTACGACTACACTGAGAAGTCAACTAACTTTATTTCTTACACACTTTGTTGTGTTGTTCGGAGGAGTTTCGGCAAGTATTGTTAATTCTGTAAGAATGAACTATAGACATGGCTACAATGTACGTTGTCATCACTGCAACTACTTTCCAGTGAGCGACTCCACCTTTATATCCGAGTAAGTGAAAACCAGATCAGCAACATTGTGTGAGAAAGTAGAGAAAGTAATAAACCGTGTTCACTGGAACCTGGCTGGCCTGAGTTTACATCCGCAGCGGTCATTGTTACATGGAAGATGTTCTATTGAATAATAACATGCCACAAATAAAACTGAATTTGACAGTTTGTTGGACAGTTTCTAAGGTATTTTACTTTTGGCGTCTACACACAAATTAGAGGTTTTATAGGTTTTTATTTATGACAGGATAATAATTAATGAGGTTACATTGTTCATCTACAAAAGACAGACAATTTGAAATAATGCCTGGTATATGTTAAGGGTAACAATATACGAAATTTGCTAAAAAATTTACAGAAATTCAATTTTTGTTTTAAAGCTTGAAAATACAAAAAAAAAAAAAAAAAAAAAAAAAAAAAAAAAACTAATTTCATTATACAAGGTGATTCCAGTTTCATTTGGCAAATTTTTAAATTCTGTAAATATAAAAATTATTTTTTTTATTCCATTATAACACGAATAAACAAGATAAAGTTAAATATGGCCACCACCGTGTTATTTAATAAAAAAAATAGTTATTCTTCTAAGTTAGTGGTTACCAAACTTTTTGGGCCATGGAGCACATTTCTGTGAAAAAGTTCACCACGGAGCACTAATTTTCACCCAGCACTTATAGACGATACTATTTGAAGATAGAAGGTAAACATCAGAATTTACAACTTTAGACATGTGAAACATGTTTATTTCATGGCAACAAAAAGATGTTCAACTACATATATTACAAAACAAGCAAAAACATTAAAGTAACATGCTTGAAAACGAACTAAAAGCAAGTATTGTAAATCTATAATATATCCTCATATAACTGGTACATGAAATCAGCTTGATTGATGCAAAATAAAAAAAAAAAATGCTACTTGGGACCGTAAAAGTTGAATTTGGGACAGCTGGCTCCGCATCGAGACGAGATCTGTGTTTTGTTTTAGTATCTGCACATGCAGATTGTCCTGATTCACATAAGTAAGTGGTTGAAAAGAGTAAGAGGGTGATTTTATCAGACAAAACTTTAAATTCTTCTTTTAACTGACACCATGGTTCAGATAGTGACTTCTTATTTGAAAAAGTATCTTTCATCATAGAGTTTGACGTCAAAGCAACCAAGTGTTCATATTGCTGCGTTTTCAGAAAGATTGACTTTTCTGACACAGCAGCGAGTGGGTTTACAAGCAAAAGTTTTCTTCTTCTTCTTCTTCTTCTTCTTCTTCTTCTTCTTCTTCTTCTTTTTTATAACTGTTGAAACTATCAAGCAAAGTTAATAGATGAACTTGCAACTTGGTAAAGATATCTTCAAGCATGTCTGAATCTAGTTGTTGTATAAATTGTTTTACCATTGGGAAGCTGCCAGACTGTTATTGTTCACTGATTCTGACCAAAATTTGATTTTCTTTTTGAACTCTTGCATTTTATTGCTGACACCGAACACTGTTGTGCTTTTCCTTGAAGTGAGAGGCTTAAATGACCATCTTTCTGAAAAATATTATTTAAATATACCATATTTATTAGCCAGCGTTCCTCACATAACCTGTCTCCCAAAGCGAAGTCATTGACAGTCAGGTAGGTTGTGACTTCAGCCCTCATTTCAAAGAACAGAGTCTAACTTTTGCCTTGAGAGAGTCGCCTTATTTCTGTAGTAAAAACCTCGCATGTAACCTCTCCATGTCATTACACAACACTTTGAATATCCTGGCATTCTTAGTTCGTGATTTAATTAAATGAATTAATTTCACGCTTTCGTCCAGGGCTTCTTTTAGGAAAGATATCATCTTCACAGCAAGGGCTTGGCGGTTGCTACTCTGCGCTCCTTCGCTTTTTGTTTAATTTTTGAGATAACATCAATCTGGCCTTCGCGCGGTCGACACAATTATGACTTCCATTGTTACCTGCGGAAGGTCAAGTATGTACCTAAATTATTTCTACTGATATTTGCCATATACACGACTCACGGCCTCACAAAATTCACAATTTTAAGACGGTCATTTTTTCGTTCTTCCATTTTCTTTAAAAAGCAATAGGAAATGTTTCACGGAGCATAGATTAGGAACCGCCGACATAGTACTTGAGAAATCCTACTTGTTGACCCATCAGTGGTTATAAACGTATAAATAAAAAATATATATTTACATGAGGCGCCAAATCTACCTATAGCCTCTTGTTTTTAATAATTATAAAGACAAGTGTTTGTTAATTTATTTATTTGCTCCCCATTCCCATACCTTTATATTAGAAGGATAATACATATTTGTTATAAAAGATGTAATACTCATATATTAACAAGTGTATAAAGAAATATATTTGTATAAAATATACAGGCCGTAAAAGTTTAACAATTGTTTACAAACGTTTTCAAAATATCATGCATTAACTTTAACAATAATACAGTATTTCTAGGGTAATTTATTTTTCAACATTTGGCATTTATGTTTAATTTGCAGTTTTTATGTCTTCCTACAACAATGGAGTATATCATTCATATCTGTTCACTTCTTATTCCTTGCACAATAGTTTTCCATCGCTTTCTTTCTTATTTTTGTTTCTTTTTTATATACTTTTAAGAACTTTAATTGAAATTATGACCGGTTATTTTCCCACTGTACATATATAACTGTTTCGAAACGATAGATAAATTTGCATCCACCATTTTTTCTAATAGTTGCAACTTCCTTCGCTAGATGCCGCGCGCGCTCAGTCACCAGCGCTGATAACTGGTTGCGACGGAAAACTAAAGCTTTTAACACACCTTGCATATAGATGGTAATCTGTGATGTTTTCTTACATGTAGCATGAAGTTCCCAAAGTAAAAGCACCGTCTTTTATTTGACAAATGTGGGTTGCTAAGCTACGATCACAGCTGTTCCAGAAATAAGTGAAAGATGCTATATAATACAATATCTTACATCTGCGTAGTGTTTAAATTGAAATTAAATACATAAAATTGTACTCAGGCTTCATGCTAGAATTTTAAGAAATGTTCGAAGATAAAAATATATTTACAATTTTCTGAAATAAAGATGTGCAAAAATTAAAAAATAATTAATTTTTGAAAGTTTTAAGAAGTTAAAGTCGCTTATGCAAGGTATATTTCTCAGATTGGACTCTCAGGAACGAGATGTATTCCCACTTCATGAGTCGCAGAAAAATGTAATTGTTTTACAAGAGAAACTGATAGCTCTGGTGATGAACGCGGTCACCCAATCTAGTAGAGATCATCTTTGGAGCTGCTTTATATTTAGAGGCGCTAATAAGAACGCAGATCACTAAAATTACATATTGATACCAATAAGATGTCTTTTGGACGTTTTCGTGAGTGCACTGATAACTTTGGCAAGGTACAACGTTGAATTCTTGAATTCTATTAGATGTGCGATCTCACTTGTTTAGGAAGACGCTGCAATGGGTCCAGCTTAGAGATGATGATGGTGATAGTGGTCCAAGTGGTAATGCTCCGGATGATAATGCAAATGATCATGATGATCGTGGTAGTCCAGATGATCGTGGTGATGATCATGGTGATCGTGGTAATGTCCCAGGACGTAGTGTGCTACTGGTGTCACATAATGATGGCGATATCTGAAAATCAAAACATCAGTTGTTTATTGTTACCAACACCAAAAAATGATTGAAGTGCATGAAAAAAAATTATCTTAAAAATATTTTTGTTAGAAGACCAAATAAAAAGAAGAAATAATTTGATCAAAATGTTTTATTTCGTACATAGTACGAATATCATGGAAAGAACTTCTCTATATTGACCTTTTTAAAGATTTCTTTTAGAAAAGTGCTGTTTTTCTTTAAAAAAACCACTGAAAGTGTTAAAAATTATAAAAATAAAATAAACAAAAAGGGACGTTAAGTTTTGGCAGTATCATTTGTACTATATTTTTCCAGAAATGTTGATATTCTAAAATAATTATATAATGTTCCATAATGAACGCAATTACTGTTTTAATAATCAGTCACATCACTTGTTTGAAAAGTGCTAATATAATTAAGTGAACATTAAATACAAACGCTGCTATTAAACATGAAACAAAATATCAGACAAATGTCCTCCAGGCTTCGTTGGCATACCTTCACTCAGCTAGCAAATTTTTTCAACGACTTTAGAGCCAAAGTTCCGGCCGAATTTCACCCAAGACACGTCTGATTTTTACCTTGATTTTAGGGATGGTTTGTGGATTGTCCATATAAACACAAGATTCGGCAACCACTCCATCTTATTGCAGAGGGTCATGTGATTGCCTATCACTCAGCTTATCTGATTGAAGAACGCCACCTCTCCATCAATCAGCTTCCCAAATGTCCTCACGAGGCTGTGTGGACCCCGTTCCAGCCCTCCCTATCTCAGAAAAATTCCTAAGTAGATACCGGGAATCGAACCCGGGTCTCCCAGCCAACATTCAGCAAAGCTAACCTGGATCAAGGAGTTAGCCACAAGATTTTTACCTATCACCACAAAATAGTCACATGGTGTCAAATCACACGATCTCGATGGCCAGTTTTGATCGCCGTTGCGAGAGAGGTAAATGTTCGATGCTGCAAATGGTCCTCTTGTGTTAGTCCGATCTTTAAAATATGCATATGAAGATCTTTTGTTAAAATTCGAAGCAAACTGCGTCTAGGAATGGCTAATTGTTGAGAACGGTGAAGAATCGACTTCATTGGGGTCATCGCAACTCTCTGTCTGACGAGGACAACATTTTCTACTGAAGGACGAGAACGTCCAAGTGATTTGATGTTCTCTGTCGATCCTGTACCTTCAAATTTCCTTGCCAGTCTGTGCACTGTTGACACGTTGGGCGCATTTCGTCTACCAAAAATTACCCGAAGTCTTCAAACGGCCCCTTCATAACATTCACCATACTTTCATGACTTTCAGAATCAAAACGCGTTGCTCGCTCCATTAATACACAAATGACAGCTTTTAACCTCATTGTAAACAGATGACAGTGTTATATTTCAGGTACGGCAACCTAACAAACCAACAGAGGGGCTCAGTTTAAAAATTGCGTACATTACGGGGCACTCTTAATAAAGAAGAGTTTTTTAAAAAGGAAAATTAAAGAAAAAAGTGTATTTTTTAATTATAAAATGCAGCGATAGCAGTTACTTCGTTAAATTATTTTAAACATTTGCGCAGTAGTTACCATGGAAACGTTTCTAAAGTCTAGAAAGAATGGTTTCGCCGGAAGTTCAAAATGCTTGTTTACTGGTGTAGAACGCTTGAGGATGAATGAACCCTACGGCGCCACAATCCCTAATCTGCCAGCCATTTGCAAGCGGATCACCAGGAATGTTTGGTGAGAGTTTAGCGTCCCTGCGGATAGAGACAAAGTGCCCCAACACCGAAAAATTTCGACTTTGCACATCACAAATATCATATTGTGACTCTTCAAACTGAGCTTTCACGAAGGAGGAAATGAAAAGTTATAAAACAGATGAAAGGGAGATTGTTAGATCGATTCACTTCAGTGGATAAAGAATGTCAGCTGGTGAGTCAGATTATGCAACAAGTGAAGATGCCAACACTCACCTCACAATGGTGCCTGGCTCTGCATGCACTACAAGCAATGCTGCCAACAGGAGGCATGCCACCTGGAACAAAAGGAAATTTCTCTTTATATTGTCATGTCATAATGTTGAGAAGACTGAAATATTTACTGCCTCTTAATCTGAGGTTAGAAAATATTAACTAATAGCATTTCCTAAACTTAAGTTGTTGCTTAAAATAACAATTAAAATACCGTTTATTTTGGACGTTAAAGGAACGGTTAATTCAGTGCTTTTGCAAGCAGTTTTAGTAGACTTTAAAGCCCTTTTGAATTACTGAGGCAAATATTGATATTACGATACATGAAATAAAAATATAAATTGGAAGATTTGTGTTTTTGTTTTGTTTTTTTGTTTGTTTGTTTGTTTGCTTTTGTTTTTTTTTTTTTTTTTTTGAAAGATCTAACTTTAGTGTGATGCCGGCATTTACCATTAATGAGGGCTGAGGAAAACTTGAAAAAGGTCCTGACAGGAACTGAATCCCTCATTTTCATTCACGGGTCCATTCCTTAGCAATCTTGGCCATCCATGTCGATTTGCAACAGTTGAAAGACACCTATCGAACTATGTGAATGCACAAAATATGAAAATAATATTACTCTTTATCATGATTTTATCATGATGATGATTATCATCATAGCTGGATTCTGATTGTCACTAGGACCGTCCTCCATGATTGAGGTTTTCCAGGTTTTCCTCAGTCCTCATAAATGGCAAATAAAACTCCTTTCCCAGATTATTATTCCGTCTCATGTATCACCACCTGTGATGCTTCAGCAGCTAATACGGGCGTTAAACACAATCAAAAGAAAGCATCATCATCGACTTAAAAGATTGAGGCCTAAGGTCTGTTCCGGGTCTTATACAGACCATATATGTACGTGAATTTAACTACACATAGCACTTATAGATGTAAGGATAGAGAGTACAAAATTTAATTATTTAAAAAACTATGATGCAAAAATGAATTTAAATATATTATATGTTAAATTTTTATTAAACTTAAGTTGCGAATCATAATAAAGTATAATCTTTTTCAATTTCTTAAAAATCTTAGATTTATATAAAATTTTTCTATTTCATTTATGTGACTCATCACAAAATCAACCAATTAAATGAGGAAAAAATTTGAGTTTTGACCAATCACAGCCTGATATCGCAGTGAAATGATCGTAAATTTTAATCAAATCCGTTTACCGCGCGAAGTGCATTTGTCTTCTGGTCAGGGTAGCCAATTCATTTCCTGAACACGCGTCATTAATACTTTTGCTAGCAGGCGGTGGCAAGTTTAGCAACAAAACTATTGACAGTCTCACGCAAAATGGAAAGTTCACCCAAGCGGTTTGGTGATGCGCCAAATTTGCAAATTATGTAACAATACCTGTGTAATCAACCATACATTTTAATAAACACGTTCCAAATGGTGAAATGTTATCTCTGTTTTATATTTCTCAGTTGGTATTAGTAAAACTGACGGTAACGATTGTAAATTCTACTTTTGTCTATCTCAGTCTCACAGTTTCTAAATATTCATAAGTATAACACTTTATACATCTGTTAATATTCCCTACGCGAAGTAAATATATAATATATATAATATATATTGATTTTATTCTTGTTCTATTCATGAAATTGTTCTAAACCCGCATTACTGACAATCGACATTCGTGTGTTGCAAGGTGACTTGAAAAGGTTAAGTATTCATAATACAAATATATAAATATCACGATTTTGTAAGAAGTTTAGGGAAATTATATTTAAATTATTATTTTATTCTTAAAATAGTCCTAATAAATATCACTCACTACATTCGTGAATTTATTAACAATATCATACCTTCTAATATTATTTGTGGTAAAATGTACAAATGAAATGCAGGGCGTTCCGTTTGTGTATGTATAAAATGAAAGCACTGTAAAACGTTTACTACTGAACTTTATATTCTCAAACTGTGTGTATACAACACTCAAAAATAGAGATATTTCATAACGCTACAAGCACCCCATTGCGCACTGCACAGCTCATAATGGTGATGCAATTCAGCCCATGCAAAGAATGCCCTCCTCTATTGCGGCTCACTGCACGCGTTAACAAACAAAGAAAGAATTGATCTTTCAAACTCGTAGAAAACATGTGGATATTTTCCATTGTTCAAATAATGCAGCTGTGAGTATTTACTCTCCCGCTGACATGTCTGTAAATAGTCATTTGTTTAAGAAGTTGTCCTCATCTTCAATCCGTTGGCACATCATGGATGCAACATTGAAACTTCATGATCCTCACCGTGTAAGGTGTTGCAAGTGTTACGGGTGCAATTTCAGGTACTTTCGAACAATTCGCTGACAAGACGTATGTGGCACATTCATCTCTGCTGACCGTGTCTTAAATTTTTCTTATGGCTTCAGAGATATCTGCTTCTGTATCGGTTTCGCCTGCGACCTCCTGCATGTTTAACAAAGAACCTGTTTCTACAAATGTTTCCCTTACCAACACCATACTCACGTCGAAAATTTTAACACTCTCAAATTCAGCATATCAAAGAACGCATTGCGATCGCTGTTGATTTGTAGTAACCACTTCAATTATCTACGTTTTTCATTTGTCATTATGCATTGTTGCTTTTCACTTTTGACATGTATGGAAACTCCCATCTTTTAACAAAATATTACCAGCAAGATATGTCTCCTATTATCGTATTAGCTTTTATAATAATATTTAATACTATCCATACTCAAACGGACCACTCCTGTATATTATTTATACATTTTTAGGAAAAATTTTGTTTCGCTTGAAATCTCAAAGAACGTCATATGGAAATGTTTTACCAAGGTAGCATTTTAAATACATTTCTCATTTAGCATTTTGTTGAAAAAAATATTTTTTCATAAATTTTTACTTAAAAAGTATACATTTATTTCTACATAAACAACATGAATCTATAACGAGAGTTTGTTTGTATTCGCTATCTGAAGACGTGAGGATCTTTTGTGCCAAATGATGGCTAAGATGGTAACCTGCCTAATGGATACATTCCCAAACATTCACCTAAAGAACAGAGAAAAAAAAACCGTGATAAAAACTCATTTGGGAAGCTAATTCAACCGGAAATCGAGCGAGCGCTACCGCCATATTACGGCATTGCTAGAGCAATAATATTCTTAAATTATTTAACTTAATATGGAATTACAGAACAAGTCAATAGTCCTTTTAGCGAATTCCGGATATTGCACCTCCTATTACAGTTGTGTCCATTAAAAGATTATGTAAAAATCTCTTCAAATCTCCATCGATCCTATTTATAGGCACCGCAAATGATATTGAAAAAACATATAAAAGGGTATGTGCGCTAACGCTATAGCGGCGGCAATTTTTGTTTTTTCTCTACGAAACTCGGCATATAACGATCAATTAACAAGCAGTTCGAGTTCGTTAATCAGCAAAATTGAACCATTAGGGGTTGGGATTAACCTAAAGTGAAAATTTAAAAATAATTTTAACGGGTGCAAATTTTATGTTTCCTCAACGAAAACCGGTATATGGCATTAAAATAAAATACTAAAAATCAGCGAAATCAGATTATGAAAAATGGGTTTACCTGAAGCCCAAAATTTAAAAATCGCTCTAGCGGTTGTTATATTTGTTTCTTCCCAACAAAACTCGGTATATACCATTTAAATAAAATAAGAGAAGCATTTTCTGTAAGTTAAAGAAATCGGAGGAACGGGGAATATTCCTTAAAATCGATGTTAAAATGCGCTCTAGCGGCACCAATTTCTCTGCACTAGCGAGCGGTCTGTAATATCCTTCACAAATTCGACTTGCTGAGGAATTCGCTTAGATTTTAAAAGGTTTCTATATCTACAAAAGGTTATTTTAATAAATGAAAGAATTTGTTCTTATCAGAAATAAAAACATTTCAGTTCAAATTTACATTAATCCTAACATTTTTTTTTATTGGTGTTAAACGCCCGTTTGTACTACTGTGGCACCACAGGCGACGGACACTGTCCATACATGAAACGAATGGAAAGGATTTTTTTAAGGAAGAAAATGTTCCAGGCCTAATTTTGGGGTACCTCCCCGGCATTTGCCATTTATGAGGACTGAGGAAAACCTGGAAGAAAACCTCATTCAGGGAGGACGTTCCTGATGGGATTCGAACTCCAGACCTCCCGTTCACGAGTCTGCGCCTTAACTACCCTGGCCACCCACGGCGGTTAAAAATCCTAACATAATAACTTAATTCATACATTAATTACAAAATTACAAAATTTCCAAAATCAATGAAAATAAATAAATTTCCTACTCTAGTAAATAAAACTGTGGCCATCAGCTAAAGACACCGGCTCAATCCTAAAAGAAACCAGTCAGTAATAGAGCCACCATCCTATTGCTTCTAAAGATATTAGCCTCGCAAATTTCCTCTTTTTTTGTACTGAAGAAATTTAATCATTAAACAATCTAAGTAACCTGAGATTAACAAAATTATGAAATTTCACAGTACAACTAAAAAGCAACTTAAACGCAACTAATTAAAGTTGCTTACATTTCAAATTGCCTTAAAATACTCTAACACCTTATATATTATAGAATCACATGATTTGCCACCTTATGTCATTTAACTCATACTCTCTTTAGCTCTATTTTCGTCAATAATTTATCTGTGACGTTCCTAAGAATTTTTGCTATTGACCTATACCATTTTACATTGTCATCTGCATTTTTATGCCTACCATTTCTAGTGGTAGACTATCCCATTTCTTAACCAAAATTTGTTATTTCCAAAATTTAGTTTCTTCACATTCTGGTATATAGTGTGCAATATTATATATTTCTCCACAAAATGAACATATCTAAATCAGTGTTTCCCAAATGTGGTTTCCGAACCCTTTGGGTTCCCAAAATCTTGCAAAAGGTACGCCAAAATATTTTCTCCAATGATCGTTTTTGAGTATTTTTATTGTAATGAATTTTTATTGCAAGTTACAACTGTGGTCATCGTGTGAAAGACATTTTGTTTTCAATTTCTGAAATGATGCATGCGTTTAGATGTGAGGGTTATTCATTGTTCAAGTTAGCATTTATATGCTACTTCTATTGAGAGCATGCTAATGTAATGCAATATTTCAGTCCCAGTATTTTTGGCAGTCTTCAGAAACATGCTGGAAACCATTTCTGGCAAGTCCTTCAGAATTGCATCCGCTGCCTTCACCGCTGCTTCTGCAAAATCTCTCATAATACAAAGCTGTTTCTTCAATCTAGCGGAAAGGAAAAGGTTACATGCGGCTAAATCTAGATAACAGAGAGGGTGAGAGACGCACTTCACTTTGAGATGAATGTAAAAACTTTTGATGTGCGGCCATGTATTATCGTGGTGCACGAAAATGTAGCCTTTTTCAGCTGTGTGATACGACCTTGCAGAGTTTTCAGGACATCTCTGAGGTATTACTCACCTGCAGTTGTGTGTGCAGGTAGGATATGCTGTTAAACCATTCTTTGAATATCGAAAATTGAAATTACCATAACTTTCCCAGCGGAAGCAACCACCATTACTTATTTTAGTGTTGGTGACCACACATAGAGCTTTGACGTTTTCTCTCAGTATGGAAACGATGTACGCAAGTTTCATTTAGCAGTGATTACCTTTGAAAGAAACACCCCATCTTTAACTGCATTCATGATAGCACGCGAAAATTCTTTTGTTTGGGAAGCAGCAGTCTTGGAACCCACCGGTGCACAAACACATCTCATGTCCAACTTTTCAGCTACCAACATGAGGGGGGGGGGGTACCCAGTGAAATTTTCATAATTTCCGAAAATGCTTATAATGTTATTCGATGACCATTTCTCACAAAACAACAGGGGTGTTAAAAGCTATATTTCCTTAGGGCCCATCTTCTTTTGAGATTGATTGCATCCTCTCTTTAAACATGTTGAAGGGAGAACAAACTCTTCATAGGCTTCTGTAACATTGTATAGACCTCAGCTGAAGATTTTTTGAGACAAAAGCAAAATTTTAGAGCAGTATATTGCACGAGCACATGATACATTAAGCCAACAAAATATTGTAACTCATGTGACGTCATCTTAAACTCGACCAATAAAACAAAACAAAATTTTGAATTTTGACCAATCACAGCCGGATTACGAATTGAAATTATTGAAGAAAAAAAGGTTTCAAATCCGTTTTATTACGCGACGTGCTTTTGTCTTGTGGCCAGTGTAGCCAATTCTATACCTCTAGTATATAATTTCTGAACACGCATTACTGACCACTTTTACTCGAGTCGGTAGGAAGCTATTGATAGCAACAAAAGCATGGACAATTGACAACCGTAACGTAAAATGGAGGGTTCTTCAAAGAGATTTAGTGAAGCGTCAAATGTGCAAATTGATCTTATTATTAGGAATTCCAAACCATAGAATGCAAAGAAAAATAGAGGCATTGTATGTTATTTTTTATTTTCATTTTTTCGTTGGTATAGAAAATCGATTGGTAGAGATTGTAATAGGCAACTTGTGTCCATTTAATTCGCACGGTTTCTGAATAGAGTATTTCAATATATATATATATATATATATATATATATAACTTTTATTCTTATTCTATTCCTGAAATAGTCTTAAACCTGTATTATGCTCTTCTCTATTGGCATTACTGACAATCGACCTTTTTCTGTCGCAAGATTGCTTGAAAAGGTTAAGTACAAATATACAATTATTACAATTCTGTAAGCCAAGTTTAGAGTAATTATGTTTAAATTCTTATTTTATTCGTGAAATAGTCCTAATAAATATCAGACCCTCTCGTGCTGTTGCTTCTGATAAATTTTAGAGCAAGGAATTATGCTTGTAAAAATTATGACCATTGTTTATTGAACAGCCCTGGTATTTAGCGAAAGACAGTAGATCCTTAAGTTTGTTATAAGTAGAAGAATTTGATGGTGGACACGAAGGGGTGCTCCAAGCAACGGAAGTTAAATAAAGACTTAAACAATTATCAATTTCTGTGATTACCGACTTCAAAGCTCTGTACCATCCAAAGCAAGCTATTCCCCCATCTCTTCGTTTGAAATTTAGTGGGAGGTATGCACTGTTTTGTTTAAATAATCTTCAAATATCATCAGATAAATATCTTCGCCAAAAAGGTCTCTGTTACCGACAAGTTTCTACTTGTCCCAGTTGATTGTCCTACAGGAATTAATATTCCTACACCTTTATCTTTAGGCATTATAACATGAATTACATCTCACATTTCAAAGAAGCAATAGTTACAGTGGAAGTTTTACAAAATCGTAAAACTTGATTTAAAAATGCGATAAAGACACAATTATAGATATTTGTAGGTACTTGCACTAAATGAATGTTGAGGCTAAGGACACTCACCAGAAGAATTTTGCAGGCCATTGATGGATTGTTGTTTTGATAGGTGTTACACCGAATGTGACGCCACTTCCAGGATGGCTAACTTATATACGTCGTGAAAATTTCGCATCACTTTCTCTATTGCAAAGATACAAAAATCGAATTCCGATAAAGCGATACCAGACAGCACTTCCTGTGTCCGGACGTGAGCGCACGCGCAGTTTGTCACAATGTCGAAACGTCTAGTTCCACGAATACCAACTAAGGGCAAACCGTTGCCATGGCAGGGTTCCATCTCAACCTGTGCCCGTTTTATGTAACATCTATTACCATTCATAAACTGGACGGTGTGTGGTGTTGAATACGGCGTATCTAGGGCTCTTTGACTGTTGTCTAAAACACTATTATTGACGGCTGGAACCGCAATATATGTAAATTGTAAAATTTATCGCAATGAAACATATGTGCCATCAGTACAGGCCGGATTTTATGTAATATTATCCTAAATATATACATAAATTGTGTAACAAAAAACCTTAAAGTATGTACTGAATATTAATAAACACAATTACAGAGGAACTTAAATAATGTTTTATGCAATCCTAAGAAAACACGCTTCATATGACGCTATAAATCATGTATACTAAATCTGGTACTGGTTGCCTGGCAACTAGTATTCAATGAAATCATCACCGCCTTCGCAACATAATTTCAAATAACGTACCTGCAAGAAAAAGCTGAAATCGTCGCCCTAACAAGCATACCAACATTAAATACAAAAATCACTTCATTAAACAATTGTTTTGAAATTAATGTAAGTTATTAATCACCATAAATTAACTTCTATTATCTTGCAATCTTTGAAAATGCAATTGGTTAATTAATCATATCAAAATGTCCTTCATTTCAAAATATTAATCTTGAAACATTAGTAATCTCTATTAGACTAACGGAAAACTTCCTTAACCTTACTACATTGATTTTACATCCATGACAGTTACTTTGCTTGTAAATATTGAAAGTGTAATCAGCTTCATTAGAAAATCTTATTTCTGAGCCACTACTGATATCTACTGCATTAACATTTCGCCTTCCTATGTTATTATTATTATTATTATTATTATTATTATTATTATTACTACTACTACTACTACTTTAAATTCCTCTAAGTAAGATGTCGGTCCTGGTGGTGTAGTGGTAACCATACGTGCCTCCTAAACCCAAGATCGCGGGTTCAATTCCGGCCAGGATCGATGGATTTTTTTCGGACGTAAAAATCCTAAGTATGGCTTCCTTCGGAAAGGGAGTAAAGCCGTTTCACGCCCTGAATTGAATGGGACGCTGATGACCTGAGACGTTAAAGAGCGTCCATAAATATCAAATCAACCAACTCTATGTAAGATTCAGCAACTGATGCTGACTTCCCCTCCTAATTTCTTAACTTCAGTTATACTGACCCCATTGTTTACAAGAATGGTTGCCGATCCGCCTAAAGCAGTGCCCTGTGTAATTTGACACAATTGACATCTCCAAAAACTTAGCAACCTCCACAGGAATCTTTCCAAAACTATTAATAGCAACAGGTGGACAACTACACCCATCACCTCGACAATATAAAAAGAGATTTTTGCATTTCACAGTTTTGGACGTAGAGCAACATATTTCTCAAACAGCCTACAATTCATTGGGTCACCATTAGGTACAGTAGTAAATGTATGTGGTGGATTATAATTTTTCTGTCTAGAATATGAATCAATATACGGCCTTCAACTTCATCATCATCAACACACAAATCCTGTATTTATGGCGCATACAAGCCCCAAAAATTCCAAAAGACAAAACTACCTTCATCATTAAATACCTATCAACAGGTATTAAGCACATTTGATTTTTTCGCCTTATATCCCACTACGCCCTTCTTCAAGAAATGAAAAATCTTACTAAAAGATGAAACGCCGATATTTTCCTTCACTTTCACCGTACATTTAACTTTTGAATACACACATACAAATCTTCGGCTGAACTGTCATGTTCCTTTTCGTATACAACTTTTCGCTTTTTGAGGAATTAACAAACCGTCAGCTACGCCAGCTTTCTTTATAATTTCTTCTGGAATGATATCCACATTTTCAATATCAAACATTGCG
The DNA here is from genome assembly GCA_030762175.1 of Metallyticus violacea. NCBI lineage: Eukaryota > Metazoa > Arthropoda > Insecta > Mantodea > Metallyticidae > Metallyticus > Metallyticus violacea. The sequence goes on along the minus strand of CM060832.1, from coordinate 22,601,272 downwards.
GAATTAGCATCCATTTCCATTTGAATTCTTCAAAACAAAAACAAAATAGCATCGTCATAGAAACGAGCACTAGGAAACCATGCTGCATAATACGTCATTACATCACATTCTGCAAACATATAGTACATTTTATAGGATTTCAATGCAAAATTTTCATAAAACGTTGTATGCAACACTGTTCATTCTGAACATTCGTGAAAATTAGTCTTGCGGAAGTAACGCTAAACATTCACTAGTGTTAGTTACTAAGATCATACAGTAGTTACAAATTAAGAAGTTTAAGTTCAGATAAAAAGCATAATTTGATACAACGTGTGACACGTCGTAAGCCTTTGATGCAGCCCTAAAGTCACTCGACTTTAAACACAATATGTCACAAGATATTTCTTCATATTTTCAAAAGTTAGATTCCATAAGCGATCGAAAAATATGGTCTTGTATAGTGAAAACGATCTCTTGACATCAGACGAGTAATTGATAGAATTTGGCGCCTGAGATATTCTGCGAACATATTTATAAGCAACTAGTTTCGAGACGAATCTAAATCTGCTTTTTCATGAACGCAACTGTCTATTTTTATTGTAAACTACACTTCTGTGTGCTATTCCAATAGATCTTTTATTCTACAGCCTGTATTTTCGTCATACATTTGACACCGCCACGGGTAGCCGAAGTCGCTACGGCGCGGACTCGTGAGCAAAGTGTCTGGGGTTTGATTCCCATCAGAACCACCCTTCCAGACTGTCGTTTTTCCCAGGTATTCCTCAGTCCTCATAAATGGCAGATGCAGGGAAGGTACGCTAAAACACTTCCAACAATCCCATCCCAATTCATCATTTCATTTCATGTATCGATAGTGTCCAACGCTGGTGACGCCTAGGTAGTTAAAACGGGTGTTAAACACTATTCAAATGAACAAAAATAATACAAAACTTGACACAGCACCAAATTTTCATCGGCAAAAGTATCGTCCATAGTTATGCAGAATTGTAGTTTTGGGTCGGTCATGGTGGTCTAGTGGTCAACTCCTAGACCCAAGATCGCGGGCTTATCCCGATCAGGATCAATTACTTTTTTGGGAGTAAAAATCTTAAGTGTGACTTCCTTCGGAAGTAAAGCTATGGGTTCGTGTCGTAGATTTACAAAGAACCTTGCGCCTGAAAGAAAAGGCATCTGAGCAAAATTAATCGGCAGTTTCACGTCCTTAATTGAATGGGCCGATGATGACCTGAGATGTTAAAGAGCGTCCGTAAATAAACCAAATTGCTTCTACAAGTGTAGTTTCGAGGCTAAAGAACTTGCGACTGAAAGCATACCGGTAGAAATTCCCAGCTGTTCACTGTTTACCTGAGGTAGTAACTAAAAACTGAACTAGTGTCAAATAAGAGCACAGTGTATATGGGTGCATCGTAGCAATGGCATATGCACGAGAATATTGCAATAAATGATCAGATATTAAAACATACCTGCTCCATTTCATGGAAATGCCATAGATACACTGTCATCTTCAGCTTATTGTAAACCCCGGCTAAAAGATCAAGTAACAAGTTGCAGACAACTCAAAAAAGTTTTTACTACAATGACATAATTTTATTTAACTCATTTCCATCATTTATAAAGGAACTGCATACTAATAAAATAAATTCATTAAAAAGACCTTATCAGTCACATCTTCTATACAGAGGAAGATTTCATGCAACCAAAAAATAATTTTCCTCCGTTGAATAAATTCATTTTTGTAAATATATTAAATATAAAATTTAAACTACCATTTTAAATGTTATAGATATAACTTATTTAAGTTACAATTTTTTTCTAGATGACATACTAATACATTTTTACAAGTTTTTACAAATGACCACTAGGCGGCGCTATTGATACGTCATTACTATTTCCGGAACCATTGACATTTGTTATTGTGAAAACAGTTGCAGCTAAGAAATTGACTGATTAGATTGTTTACAGTAAGCACTTAAACAAAGTAATTTTGCGAAAAAATGGAAATTTCACATGAAGGTTTTCGTTGGGTGGTTTTTACCAATTTAGTAAACGCCTAACTCAACAGCAATGCATAGTATCGCTTCGTTCAACTTTTGGCAATGAATACCACCAGAAAAGACAGTTTACAAATGGTTTCAGAATTTCGTCGTGGCCACGCGTTCGTCAGTGATGAATTTCATGAAGATCGACCAAAATCGATCGCCATTCCAAAAACATCGATGCTGTGCGCAACTTGATTGAAGAAGATCGGCATGTGACTTACAGTGAGATAGAGACAGCCTTAAGCACATCGAAGACTCAAGTACATTCGATTATATATGAACATTTAGCTGTGAAAAATACCTGTTCGCGACACAATCCGCATAATTTGACCGAAGCTAAAAAAAACATCGTGTTTATTGGTGTAATGAAATGCTCAAAAAATTCCACCCAGGAACTGCAAAATCCGTATACAACATGTAACATTTAATATCTTCGTATGAACCAGATACTTAGCAAAAATCCACCTTTGGATGTTCCAAGATGAACGGAATTCCACAAAAGTTGTTCGTTCACGAAGCACTTTCAAGAAAATGATCGTTTGTTTCTTCGGTTGTACTGGACCTGTCGCAATCTTTCCTTTAGAGGATCAAAGAACATTTAGTGCTGAATGGTATGCAACAATTTGTGTGCCAGAAGTCATCGACAAAATCAGAAAAATCAACCGAAAACATCTCATCATTCTTCATGACAATGCCAGTTCTCACACAGCAGTAAAACAATTGATTATTTGAAGGAGAAAAACGATGTCTCATTGCCCGTATTCGCCTGATTTATCGCCTAACGGTGTGGACAGCGATTTTCATCACCTCAAGAAGCTTTTGAAACCTTTGAAAATCATGTTTTTCAGATGCCAACTTCAGAGTGAAAAAAATATTTCGAGAATTGGTTTGAACGCATGAAAAAGTGTATAAATCTTAAAGGCGAATATTTTGAAAGGCAATAAAACAGATTGTTAATTTTTTTGGTTTCCTAATTTTTGTAAAAACTTAAAACGTAGCCCTCGTATAATCGTTTCTGACTAAATCTACATACTAGAGTTAGACTAACTCTTCCAGAGTAGGCTAAACTGACTGTAGGATCCAAAGATTGAAGTGATATGATATGAACAGAAACAACGATTAAATGTTAAAACTTCTTTCAGGCGGTAAAGTGACGCGCTCATATGTAGCCAGACCTGTCAAGTAGTTAGGTTTTTCCAGGGCTATGAAGAAGTGAGGTGGACAGGTTAAACAGGGAAATACCACATTATATCTGGGTGGTTGACCCAACTTTCGGTTTTAAATTGTATAATTTAAAATAATACTTTATCATTTCCTGTAATTAAATGCATTTGGCGCGAACGTTAACTTTATGTGAAATGTGTAATAGTCTTAAAATAGGTAGTAATGTTGGAAACATATGAAAATATATAGCATTAAAATTAAATAGAACGCCTAATATGTAAACATTACAAGTTTTCAATGGACCAAGGAAAATAATTTAATTACATAAAATCTGAATGCTATTTATCAGTAGAACGGGAACGTGTATATACTATAGGACTGAAAAATACGGAATATGGAGAAAAAAATCTTATATTAGTACGTTTTATTTTTTACTTGTACAATTATGTCACAAGAGTTTTATTTCAGTTATCGGCGTTAAGGAATGTATTCTATCATATTTTATATTTTGAAAAATGTCTTTCTACATTACAGGCTGTGATTCACTGCTTCTCACAAGTTTCTGGAGCATCCTTCATTTTTAGAATTTATTGAAAATTGGATAAAAATTTTAATATTTAATAAAGAAATATTTAATATAAATAAACACATCCCTTTAGATTTTTATTTCTTCAAAGTAATCTCCCCTGCTTTCACCACCGCTTCCCACACTTGGGTATTCATTCTTTCAAGTTTGTCCTCCATTCCTTTTGCAAATGACAAATGTCAAGATTTTCCAATTGGGGGACGGCTGTTCTAGGAAGTTACTGGTTTGCGCTACCCCAAAAATGTCAACGTAAATATCCTATAACTATGGCAACGTCTGGGGGATGTTTATATTGCATTTGTTAGTAAATGCAATTAAGTTTATTATCTGTAGGGGACTTGGGTTGCAGACGCGCTACAAATCAATGTCTCGGTAAGCTAGTGGAGCATTTTGATAGACAGATGCGTGGGAGCAGCCATTATGTGCATGCACCACTAGAAGAGATGTGAAACGCTATTAGCTTTCTTCCAGTTCGCACCCAAATCGTTTCTATGAAGTGGTTTTTCATGATCTTAAATCACAATGGGAGAAGTGTGTTAACAACTACGGCGTGTTATTAAGCGGCACTTTTAATTTCTTCTTTCTATTAGTAATGACCGACTTTCATTTGACCAGCCTTACGACTCTATTTAAATCCTCAAAGAAACTTTCTAGGTGCACCTGTGAGTAAGCGTTCTTTTGTTTCTGCTATCACTCAAAGCGTTCAATCCATACGAAGTTGGCGTGGTAACTTACAAAGAACATCTGCCGGTCGTAAATGCTGCTTAAGATTCATTTAAATAAGCAAGTCAAATTTGCATGTTTGATGCGTTTTTTATTAAACTTTATATTTAAACTTTTTATTATTTTAATTGTACGAGCAATTAACGAAAAGAAGAATGACATGTTATCATTATCAGAAATATAATATTTGCTCCCGAAAAATAGAACCAACCGAATTAACTAGTAACAATAATTCTCAGGTGATAACTGATGCAGACATTAAAAAAAAAAACTTTTTCTAAAACTTCAGTTGGTAAATCAATATTTTATAAATTCAACTTTTTAAAAAAAATGTACTCAAATAGCTTTATCATTAGAATAACATTACAAAAAGTAATGAAAATATATGTAGGTCTATCGGGACATTTTAACAAGGCGGCTCTAGAAATATAAAAAAGGGTACTACTGCTACTGCTGAACATAGATTACAGAAACAGAAAAAAAAATGATTAAAAATGACCTAGTAACGAACGCATGTAAACAAAAAAGTAACAATTGTCATGTTTTTCATGGCGTCAAGCTTATCGATCTTTTCAATAAGCAAGATGTCGTCTGTCTCTGCAGAGCGCATTCTATACTTGCTATGTTTTTAATATTAGAAGTAGGTCAACCGTTTTATTTTTAATTTGAATTTTCTCTTCCAATAACCTCAAAGAAAAAGGCTCAGAATGTAAGCTTTGTATAGTATTCATTTTCTTTACATTCAGTTAAACACAAAACGAAATAAAGTAACTACTGTATGAAATTTCACTAGCCTGTCATTCAACAACTGCTGACAACTAACAAAACAAATGACAATCTCTGTTGACGAGTGTGTGCATAAGAGTGCTGTATATTGTTTGATATTGCAATAACTACAGGCTACCACTAATATATTGTTTCACTATAATTTACTAATAGTGTATTAAAATATGTTTTAATTTTGTAACAGAACACAATCAGATACATAAAACTGAAAGTAAACCTCCCTAAGAACACACATATTTCAGGTGATGCATGCACACAATGGCTATAATGGGCAAGAGGCTTCTTCTGCCACTTCCTCTCATCTCCGCTTACCGAGACATTTGTTTGCATCAAGACGTCAAAACAACTGGTTACAGATAATATAAAAAATCTATCAGGCAGAAACTTCGTAAATTAAGCAAATCCCTTAAAAATTTAAATAGTGACACCAATAAATGAAAAATTTCAATATAAAAAAACACACACACACACCGCTTTAGGTTTTGCTGGTTTTTGAACTCCATGAATAGTTTATTAATTGAACGTTATATGCCGAGTTTCGTTGAGAAAAAAACATCTTGCCAGCATAAACTTTAAAAAAGAATTAAAAATCCAAAGTAAGGCCTTATTAATTAATGAAATAAGTTACGGCATTAAGGCATCATATTAGCATGACAAACCCTAATGTTAACTAATAAAAGAAAAACTGGACTATACAACGTTACTTAACTAAGTTTGTCTGTTTTTTCCCCCCCTTCAAAATCACTTGAAAATAAATTATATTGAAATGCCTGTAATTTTCAAAAGTAAGGGGAGAAAAACTAGAATTCTTGCAATATATAAGTATAACAAAAGATAAAACATTTCTAGAATTATTATTATTATTATTATTATTGTTGTTGTTGAAATTAAACTACAAATATTAATGGGATACTATTAACTAAATGAAGTTTATGACCACTAGACAAAACTATACTGTGTGGGCATTTTTAAACATTTTTAAATGTAGCCATGTTTATGAACTGAGCCCTTTACATCATCTTTACATTCCCTAAAATAGAGAAAAATAAAATAAAGTTTGGAGTTACATTGTGTATTTAAGATGTTTATATGTTTCAATAAATCAAAAACATGCTACTGTTTAAAAACAATACAATGTATACTAAGCAAATGTACACAATCAACAATATACAATCGAACGTTCAATCGATTTTCAGACCCCATTGATTAATAGTAGATAGAGATTGATTTCGTGACTTTGAAATTTAATTTAAATGTTATTATCGTAAAACATCTAATGCAAACTTTTTCTGAATGGATGTTATTACAGAGCGCTCTTACATACAAATATAATTCTCACACATATATTAGATTAATATTTCACATTTGCTATCTTCATAATAATGTTTTTTTTAAATAAAAAACATATACAATGTTATAAATACAGCTTTTATGCTGAATTAAGTTGTTTTTCATTTTGAAACAATTGAGAGAAAGTTAAACGCTAGAGCACTTTTTAAATTTCTTTTTTCGTGTATACCCCCGGCTCCTAATGGTCCAATTTCCCTCATTTTTGGCAATTATTTTTCTAATTTTTTTAATGACATATGCCGAATTTTGTTGTGAAGAAACAAATGTTGGTGCTACAAGAGAGATTTTTAAATTTTGGGTTTCAGGTAAACCCCCACTCCTAATGACCTTATTTCTCCGATTTTCAGGAAATATTTTTCGTATTTTATTTCAGTAGCATATACCGAGATTTATTTAAATTTTTAAAATTGCGGCCGCTAGAGTGATTTTGAAATTTCCCTTTGATCCCCTCGTTTTTAGGTATACTACCACCCCTAGTGACCCCATTGCAATGGTTTACGAAAACTACTTTGGTCTATTTATTTTTAAATCTGCCAAGTTTCATTGAGAATAAAATAAAAATTGAGGCCGCTAGAGCGATTTTTCAAAATTTTTAAAAAAAAACTCACTTTAGGTTTACCCCCATCTCCAATGGTCCAATTCTGCTGGTTAACGACTCAACAAATCCTTTGTTAATTGATGGCTAAGTACCGAGTTTTGTTGGGAAAACCCCAAAATTGCGATATCTAGAGCGAGAACTGACATATATTTTGAGTGTTTGTAATATAAATGAAAAATAAAATAACACTATGAATAATGTAGTTAAAATAACAGTAGCTAAAGAAGCAGAAAAAGGATAATTGATAAATACAGATTATATATATATATATATATATATATATATATATATATAAATTAGGTGCTAGTTGTACGATTTATGCAGATTTGGATATATCATTACAAATATTTTCATGGGTACAGCTTACAGTCCTTCGGAATTCGCTAAAAGAAATACTCTTAAAGCCTGAACAAATCAGCCCCATAACTTCAAAGCGACTTGTTCACATACGGAAACTAGCAACCATTTTATGTCCATACGCTGGATTTGCTTTATAGAAAGTACGTATTTAGCTTTCAAGTTGTTACATCAGCGGTATATTACGTACAAGTGGCGCCTGTCCTTTTGCAAATTACGATGTTCATAAAGTACCTTGACGGGTCTTCCTTATTAATAACTCAAGAGTTTAGAGATAGCAGTTTGCTGTTTTCTGCATTGCAATTAAATTTTTGTACACCGCGCTAGATAACTAACGTGGTATGTTTGTTTATTCAGAAAAATGGAGATTGAATCGAATTTGTTTATTATTTTCTCGGAGGCATTCAGTTTTTACTTGTCTACCAAATAGACACAATGCTTGGATATAAGTGTCCGAAAATCTAAATATAATTTATAAAATGTAAAGATTTTAATTCAAAGATGAATGTGTATTGTAATCAAGTAATTGAGCCATCCTTTTTAAGAGGCACGTTGAAAATCTTTTCTTCCACAAGTGAAAAACTTACAACAAAACTCATTTTCCAATCAGGATGGCGCACCTTGCCGCTTATTTTTGATTTGGTTTCTTTACGAACGCTCTTTAACATCTCAGATCATCAGCGTCTCTTTCAATTCAAGGCGTGAAATGTACATCATTTTTGCTCAGAGGCCTCATTTTTCAGGCTTGAGATTCTTTTACTTACCGTAAATCTACAACAGGGATCAGTTAACGAGTGTGGCATTATGTCGAAACGTGGGGAGCGAGGGTTAATTCGCCCTACATTGAATCCAGCTTCACCGCAGTTACTCGTGTGGAAACAGTCTACATTATTTTTTTTATTTTAGGTCACATAATAGTCATATTTTCTTAAAAATTCCTTAAATTTCTTTCGTTTTCTAAATCTTAGACTCTTCAATGCTTTTTAAACGTAATTTCTCGGTTGCAATCCTCAGGAAGGCAAAAGAATAAGAGACAATTTTTTTAGAAAACAAACTTTATTTATATCAAAACAACAAATATTAAATACTATTTTAAGAACTATAACGGTGACAATCAGTCTATTACAACAATTATAATGTATAATTAAAACATAAACAACAATAACAATGAAGTGATGATAATGAAAACATGTACTTTCTGAAAAATGAGACGATATGTGAAAAGTAATAATAAATCTACAAATTATGTAGTTTATCTAAGGAAGAAACAAAACAATAAACGATATATAAGAAAAAGATAAAAGAAGCGAATTATAAAGAAAGTATAGCATGGATATAAACAACTTCTTTAATACTGATTTTACAGCGTTGCCGGATCTTACTGAATAGGGAGAAACAAAAGACGAAGTGTATGCGGCGATGTTTCATTATGAGTGAGAGAGTTCTAGAACTTGTTTTGAATTGATATCTTGTTATTTAACTGAGCTTTGCGCATGCGTATATTGAGTGCAATTATCATCTTTTCTGACACGTATAGCTGATCAGCTGCTAGAAGTTCTACGCATGCGCGCACTCAGTCAAAAACGTTTAAATACGAGTGTTCACGAGGCATTGCGATAAATCATTTATAGCCTTCATAACCACCCCCGAAGTGCCCGTCAAAGCCGCCTCCATAACCACCGTCGAAACCACCTCCATAGCTGTCGTGGTGGTCGTGAAGATCAACATGGTGGTCATGCAGGTCATGGTGGTGGTCGTGCAGGTCATGATGGTGATCGTGGTGATGATCGTGTTCTATCGTATGGTGGATGATCTTCTTCTGGTGATGGACCTCATTTATCAGATGCGGGATGTGTACTCGAATATGCACGCTGCAACACACATTCATTGTTGTAGAGTAATAAGCACATTGTTGTGTTATAATTACATGCAATATTATAATAGTTTAATTGTTTGAACGTTTAGATACCATTTAGCACCTTTTTAGAGAGACATGCATCGTATCGGAAGGGTACATTGTTTAAAATGACTTCATTATTGTGGAGGAGCAAGTTATGCTATTATAAAAAGGCATTGTTGTATAGGAAGAGATGGTGTGGTTGCAGGTTTAAAAGCATTGTTATAATAAAACTTGCATTGTAGTGTTTTCTTTAAAATGATCATTATGTATAATAAAGCAGAGCCCAGGTAGCATGGCTACGTGTCTTTTTATCACCGAAGCGAACAGAGCTACAGTTCCAACATCCTTAAGTGGAAGTTATGGCGGATAAGTAGCTTTATCCAGGTACTGTGGTTCATCCGTACTGGGATTCCGACCCCTTTAGATGCTATGGAGCAAGCTCTGAGGGTCTTTAGCACCCCGTGTTATTTCTGACTTCTTATTGATACTCTCGTCAGTGGGTTCGTCTATGGCATGGCAATATGTTTCTGACACTCGTGAATATAGAGGCATCTTTCGGTGAGGTGATGAGCTATTATGAACTTGGAATACCCATCTTCAAAGTTAGGAAATCTGTTCCTGGATTAGAACACCTAACCAGTGGTACTGGTATTCTTGCTCGATAGCTTCGAAACTTAATATTTATATTTAAACTTCCGTTCAAGTTCATACTTTTTCACTACTAGAAAATCGTAAAAACACTAAAAAGAGTCCAAACCAATAACATTTAATATGATACTAAAACATATGCCGGATACTTTCTCTTTATTATTATTATTATTATTATTATTATTATTCTTATTATTATTATTATTATTAGTTATATTAGGCTGTTTTTATGTGGAGAAATGTTACCAATTACATTAATGTAGAAAAAATTAACAAATGGAGGGATATTTGTGCAGTGACATTTACTCTTTTATAATATTTTATTTTATACAGTAATTTTGCCGGATGCCACTCATATCTTTAGGATATTCTTCTTTCTTTCCGCTACTTTATTATCAAGTAATGGTATCATATAGCAAAGCTGGGAAAACATAATGTATACTTGTTTCAGAGATCTGTCATTTACGATAATTATAAAACTAAACTATGTTCGCCACTCCTTAACCTAACTTTTTTCATCAGAAATGTTATGATTCAAAAATACTGTTATACTTTTTCATCTAAACATAAAATAAGAGTTTAGGAGAGAAAGAAATAATTGTAATGCTTAAAAATGCTTAACCATCATTCAGAAATCACCAGTAATTAATCAAAACCAAAAACCAGGTAAAATAAAAAAGTATTTACTCACCTGAACTATTTTTGTGCTCTACGTAATTAAATTTTATTTCAATATGAATATATATTGAATAAATAAAGAGAATTTTCATTAGGTTAAAGTTTTAATTTACGAATCCGTAACTTCACATTTACAACTCATTGCTAAATACAATTCACCTGACCGCCACGAGTGGCCGAGGTCGTTAAGGTTCGGATTCATGAGAATGAGGTCTGGGGGTTCGATTCCACCAGGACAGCCTCCCTGACTGAGATTTTATTTCCCAGATTTTCCCCAGTACTCGTAAATGGCAAATGTCGGGGAGGTACCCTAAACTTAGCCCTGGAACGTTTCCTTCCTTTTAAAAAAATTTCTTTCCTAGTTTATCATTTCATTTCATGTATCATCAGTGTTCACCACCTGTGGTGCATCAGTAGATAAAACGAGCATTATACACTATTTAAAAAATAATTCAATTACAATGGTAAAGCACCACATAATGAATTCATTGAGAACTACAGCCAACTAGGAACCGAAACGTTTAGCCTTATGGTATAGAAGGAAGTGATCCAGGACCGTCCTCCCTTATTGTTGTTTTACCATTTCTTACTTCATAAATGTCAAATGCCAGGAAGGTACTCTAAACTTGAACCTGGTAGGCTTTCTTAAAAAAAATTTCTCTCTCGATGAATAATTTCATCTCATACATCATCAACGCCCACACCTATGGTTGCACAGTAGTAAAAACGGGCGTTAAACATTATTTAAAAAACTTGTATCATTATCTGATCAGTTGTGATGTAACGACAGACAATATGCAAGTTTTTAACAACAGCGCGCATTTGTATGAGTTTTTTTTTTTAAGTCAATAGGGAAGGTTTCTGATCACAGTCGCTTCTAGAGCGTTATGGACCCCCCCCCCCCGACCTTAGTGTATGTGACTTTTATTTGTGGGGAAACCTAAATCGTAGTCTATAGCAACGAACACATGCTAGATGAACTTAAAGAAAGTTGGAAGAAACTAAGACAGAGCTGTTGCAAGTAAATTAAAAGATATTAGAAACGTGTGACTGCATATGGAATTTATAATTCCTATTAAGAAATAAAGCTAATATTCTATTAATATTACGAGGTCTGTTCTATAAATATTGATCATACTAGTTTAAAGACACAATTTCTCCCGTTAAAACTTAACTTGACAATATTTTTAGCTCAATGCGTATTGTATATGTAGTAATAGAATCATTTTTGATAATTCTGTTTCCGTCTGTGTGCGGCGTGCAAGTTGAAACATGTTCATTTTGGCATACAGTCGTGCTGACATGCGAAGAGCAACATACTACTATGGAATTCTGCTTTCGTCTCAACAGATCTTCAGCCGAGTTCTGTGCAATGTTACAGGAAGCCTATGGAGAGCTTGTTCTTCCCTATAGCACAACTCGAAGATGGCTTAAAATGTTTAAAAATCGAAGGCAATCATCTGAAACGAAGATTAGAATCAGCGCTCCAGCCTGTGCTCTAACGAAAGAAAACATTAACACCGCTGCTGTATTGTGAGAGAGGAAGTTGAATAACATTAAGAATACTTTTAGAATTCTGAGCATTTCACTATGTGCCACTCATACTGAAAAGTTCCATATGAGACGTGTTTGTGAACTGTGGGTTCCAAGACTGCTGATTCCCTAAAAGGGGTGGTGTTACAGGAGGACGCTGAGTTTCTTTTAAAGGTAATTACTGCTGATGAAAGTTGGTTAAACCATTTCGATCCTGATAGCGAACAGCAAAGCTCTAGTGCAACTTTTAATCATCACTAACCCCAAAAGTAATTACTTCTACTGGAAAGTCATCACTCTTTATTGAACAGCCCTCGTAAAACTAGGACTTTTGGCACTTATCTCATGCTTCGCATGATGCATTTTCACATATCCCCGCTACTGATAGATAAGCTCTTGTATTTTTCATCCCAGTTCGTAAAAATTGCACCGAGGCATGCACGAGAGGCCACGGTGATAGTAAAAGCCAAGGCTCTTGCGACAAGTAATGTGTGAAATTATATACGTGAGTTGAGGAGGGAAAAGGATCAAAGTGGGGAAGTATGACGTCCAGAAAGTAGGTCTCTGTCCATGTTAGCAACACCTTCACCGATCATGACCATTCACTAAACAATAACAGTTCTCAAAGTCATACCTTTTGCCTTTGTCTGCGAGGAGTTTTGTTGTCTGCAGCTTTAACTAGTGGGCGCTAACTAAATTTGAAAATTTGAGTAATGCAAATTTTATTCGAAATAAAATTTAAATTTTAATTCTTAACTCGTTGAATTCGCTCTTATGGATGAGGCAAAACAGTGGCTTTATTCCTGTGCTTATGATGTTTAGGAATTAAATAAACAATGAAAACATATACCAGTAAAACATATCCATCTGTCTATAGTGAATTGGAATATTCCTGACACCCAGTTAAAATCTGCAATGACGGTTTTTATCTGGCAAGTATAGTGTACTTTTTAAGTGTGCTTTACTTGTAGAGCTGAAAGTTTATGCAGATGATGTTGGTAGTCAGTTCTTTTTATTCTCTCATAAGTGACTCAGCAATGGCTCTTTGAACTCTTATTCGCGAGATTCTAGGTTCAAATCCTATGGTCAGTTAAGCTGATTGAGATTTTTCGTGGTTTTTTGTTGTTCATTTTCACAAAGAGAAATGCTCGGTTAGTATTTCTCTACCACGAAATCACCTTTCATTTTATCACCCAGTTTCGTTCCATCTATATTTTTCTCCACCTTTCTATGTTTGTTTTGACATCAAAGTGGCCCTGGCTTTTCACTGGCTATTCATGGTGGGAATCCCACAGAGTGCAATTAGCTCCCGGACAGGTGACTGACTTGATCATTGGCTTATAAAGGCCCGCTTTCACTTTGAACCGAAGCGAAGCGAATCTCCTTCTGCTATTACTATCTAATAGGGATTTTCGAACATTACAACAGAACCGAAGCTTACTTGTGGTGTTTGGATCGCATAATAACTGTAGAGCTCGTTTGCTCTGTGGCCTTTACCGCCTAACTCCCTGGTATTTGGCTCCGTGTTCTTGGGAGCACCTGGCCATTACGTGGCTATATCTTCCTGTGCACCTGTAGTCTGCTGACACATCATGTTTAGTTATGAGTCGGACGGTTGAAGGTCATCTGGGTTCCCATCCAAGTGTAGATTGTCGGTCCTGGTAACCATTCTTGCCTCGTAAACCCAAGATCGCAGGTTCAATCCCGGCCAGGGTCGATGGAGTTTTTCGGGCGTTAAAATCGTAAGTGTGGCTTCCTTCAGAAGGACAGTAAAGCTGGGGTCCCGTGTCGTACTTTACGGCATGAAAAAGAGCCTCAAGCCTGATATAAGAGGCCTCTGAGCAAAATTTGTCCGTCGTTTCATGTCATGAATTGAATGGGACGTTGATGACCTGAGATGTTAAAGAGCGTCCATTAATTAACCAAATCAACAACCAAGTGTAGAACACGTCCAGAGGGACTTAATATAACCTGCAGTGTCATATGGGACTGCCGAATTTCGTCTGTTTAGTGAGGTGTCTGCGGGGGTAATGTTTCAGACGGTGTAAAGACTGAATTTCTTGGGTTATAAACACAAAGAGTATACTTTCTGTGCTAGTCTCCTTGTGTACTCGAAGCCAGAAGTTTCATGCAGGAAATCTAAGGAGAACAAAGTCTGTACCAAAAATTCTCCTGAACGATAATTTGCTCCTTTTGCAATTACGCAATATGTAATGGAACTGTGGTGTGGAAAGAAACAAAAGTATTGGTAAAATATCTTTTAAACGAGAGATATGAATTTTGCACTATTTTTAACTTCTTGCTGCGGAATGAAATAAAATTTATGCAATATTTTCGAGTGAGCATCCAAAAGTTCAAACAAAATACTGGGTTCAAGACTTTTTTAAACATGAATATGCTTTATTAATTTCTCACACTTTTTTAATTTGCTTATTTCACTCCACTACGGTTATAGCAGTAATATTTGTTACATTTATAATATAGCTGTGGGCAGTTCTGAAGCAGTTTTTATTTTATTTTTTTTTTTAAGATTTTTACATCTAACGTTTGTCTAAGAGCATTTTCTATTCCATTTTTCACCGAATTTCTTGTCATTGTAGGGGATTTCATGTATACGAGGGGTATTCAAAGCGAAGGACTGAATTTTAAAAATTATCCTACACATCTTCAAAGTAGTTTCCAGTTTTCTCCACACACAGTTGTAGACGATGTAACCACTTGTCAAAAGCACTACAGTACTCGGATTGAGATATTGTCAACAGAGCTGAATGTATAGCTTGAGCAAGGTCCTGCCCTCAGTTAAAAGATTTTCCAGGAATTCAAGATTTCAAGGAAACAACCATAAGTCCTACAGTACAAGGTCATAGCTGTAGGGAAGATGGTTAAGCAACTGGACTTTGGCGACTTCCAGTTACCTCAAATTTGCAGCAGTTATGTGAGGAGACGCATTGGCGTGCAATAGCAATAGACATGAAGTTCCTGTCTTTGGACGCCACCACCTCAACTATTCAAAAAAAATTCAAAATATAAGTGCCCATAGTATTCCCCATTCATTGGCATACAGCCAACAACTAATGGAACAGAACAATGAACGTCCGCTTCCGAGGACGAAACTCTTGTCGAAGAACAATATATCTTGAGTCATTTTCATTCCCAACATGCAGTTCGGAGCTTTATTTGGGGTGGTATAGTAAATAAAACCAACTTTCATCACCAGTATCTATAAAATAGAACCATTTGGTGGAAACATGCTCAGTAGTTTCCTTGCACATTCCTTTCTTCTCTTCTTCATTGGTCAGGGAATGTGAAACCCATTTTTCACAGCTTTTTTTGCAGCTTTGGAGTATACTGTCAAAGCTGCCAACACTGATACCAATTTCCATAAGTATTATTTAAACAGTAATATGTGGAATTTGCTCCACCAAGCTCTAACTCTTTGAATTGTTCTCTCGTTCACAGCTTCCCGCGACCGATCACAGCGAGGGTTATCTCTCAAAGGTCTCGTCCTTCTTCAAATAATCGAATTCATCTTGCAATGGTAAAATGAACACTCTTGATCACCATGAACAGTTACCAAGTCCTCGTGGGTATTTGTAGCTCCGTCCCCTGCTTATTGAGTGTGATAATATAGAATCTAAAGTTATCTTTAAAAACATTCATGATTTTTCACCAGCTATTGACACAGGACTGTACGACAGTGACTATGCAAGTTTAAACTTCCACCGTTGCATATTTTAATAGTTTAAGGCTGATTGTTACCAGCTGTGTCAGTTACATTTTTGTATACATTATTGTCCAACAATGCATAGGCTGGTTGCAGAAGTTTTTGAATACACTTCATATTGCAGAAGCTTGTCATAATATCAGAATCACCTGCCTACAATTTGTGGACAACATGTATGCTTTCAAGTTTAAATTTATTTAATTACGGAAGATGGAGTGATGCGTGTGAATGATTATTTTATAAAATAAGCCAGAAATGTATGAATGTAACAGAACAACATTTTAAACATGCTCTATTGTAAGGTATGTACTTATTTTCGTTGTTGTTGTACTTGTAATTGCAAGAACTTCAATAGCTATGCGGACATTACATTCACTTTCCAGTTTAAGAGTATCTTTGTAGTTTCTCTCATTCTGATTCACGCTATCATTGGTCTTGCATCCATTTTCCTTTTGGCATGTATGCATTATATTAGAAACTTATAAAAGAAAGAAGGCTTGGAGAGTGCAGCTAGTTTGTACAGTGCAATACATTAATGGCTGCTTTGATGAAATGGAATATTAGGAAACTTACTGTTCATGGCCGCCACCTCCAAAAGAAGCCTTGGCGACCAGCACTGCAGACATCAACAGCAAAACGCCGAGCTGAAACCAGAGGAAATGTTTACACGTTTTTACTTTTTAACAGCTCTTTCTGAATATGAAATTACCACCTGTTTGACAATGATAAATCGTGTATCTTCCCATACTTAATGCATAAAATAAATATTAATCAGGCAACTAAGCCAAATATCGCCATGTACGCCTTTATGGAAGGCAAGCGTTTAAGTGGTACAAACTACAATCTCATAAATGCTAACACATTAGGGAATTTCAGTTTAAATATAACAGTTTAAATGGCCTACACAATATTTTCTGAATGAAATTGCCCATATTCCTTCTGGTTCCTTATCACTTGGAATCTCTCAAACCAGCCTTACCTTCCCTTCCAAAGGAACCATACTTAGAATTTTTACGCCCGAAAAAGCCATCGGTCCTGGCCGGAATCGAAACCTTGGGTTTAGGAGGCAAGTGGGGGCAAAAGTGCCAGGCGAGGTTGGCTACTGCGGTTTGGTTGTGACGGTGACTTACGCTTTAGAAAGATTTCTGACCCGTCTGATGTGAAAGTGACTCTTTTGAGGGGGCTCGGCTGGATCGGAATGTTTTCTATTTGGAAACAATGTTCGGAACCCATCTAAACCCATATCTCGCCACCGTGGATCCTGACCGTTCGATCTTCCTCACCCTATCCCATTTCCCGGAAGGAGTTTTGTACCTTATTTATTGTTAAACATGCTTCAATGCACATGGGTTCTATCAATATACTCCCCACAGTTGCCATCTTCCTGGTAACTTTATTATTGCATCGCGAAAGCATTGTTAGAGAGTACTACGTCACTACACGTGGACTGCTGCCTAAATTTCCTTGTTACCGATTTTTTTTTACCTCGCAGCAAATCTTCAAGTCGATAAGGCATAATCAGACGGAGCGAGATCCGGTGAATATAGTGGATGTGGCAAAACAATGAACCCCAACTATGTAAACTATGCGGTCGTCCATGCTGAATCATGCGTCTAGCCGTGTATATCAGTAAACCAGTCCATTAGCAACTGCTGAAGTGTAGAAAAAACGGATGGGGGCCGTAGGCTCAAATTCAGCTCTTGAGCAAGAGTTAAGTACAGAAATATTCTCAACGTCCTTAACATTCCAATCCACAGATAAATCATACAGCATAGCACCAATTGCACAGTGCAAAAATTCCCTGAGTTCCTTTGGTTGAGCATAAACTAGATCATTCATATAGGGTTATTTGTAACTCAGGAATGTAATTTTCCTACCATTTCGCTTTGTTATCCAAAGGCGCAGAAGTGTTTAGTGAGTTCTTTTGTGATCTATTAAAGTAATACTGGATCTCAAAATCAATCTTTTCCTCGCTCAGAGTATTCCAGAGAGATTACACTTGTAGTCGGTCCTGGCGTTGTAGTGGTAACCATACTTGCCTTCTAAACTCAAGGTCGCGGGTTCAAACCCGGCCAGGATCGATAGATTTTAAGGGTGAAAAATCCTAAGTATGGTTTTCTTCATAAGGGAAGTAAAGCCATTGGTCCCGTGGGCATGAAAAATAACCTCGCCTGAAAGAAAAAGCCTCTGAACAAAATTTATCGGCCGTTACACGCCCTGAATTGAACGGGGCGCTGATGACGTGAGATGTTAAAAAGATTACACTTGTAGTAGGATGTTGAAGGTTGGGAGCAATGCAGTTCTTGTTTAGCAAATATGGTAGATGATCTCGAAGCCTGTCTCAATCATCACGTTGTTTATCTCAGGAGACGGAGTATCAAAGAGCAACAAATGTAATGAAAGTGTTGCCATACTGGATTATTCCATCGGCCAGATAAGGAGAAACAAGTTCGTTACTGCGCATGGTTCCCAGATAAGGCGTGGAAAAATGAATTCCCATTTAGGCTTCGCATATCCCACAGGCTAATCTTGGAGAAGATTGGAAATGCAGTTTCGGCAAGAGGAAAAGTGCATTCATTGTTTTTCCGGATACAATGAATACAGACCAGAATAAATGTATTTTTTTTAAATTTATTCAACAGCTAAACCACTCCACATTATTTTCAAAAAGACAATGCAACTTATTACACGGTAGCCAAGTCTCGAGCATTTTTAACGAGTAACGATTTCTAAGAATCACCGGACTTAAATTCACCAGATTACTTCTTATTGGGGAACTAACAAGAACAAAATAAATAGTGAGGATATGCAATTTTTCTAGATACTTTTAGTTCAGAAAGTAGTTTTATGTTTATTTCTTGACCGATGTAGGTGACCGAATACTTGGGCAACAGATCTGCTGTTCGATTTCTGCTAGGACTGTCTACCTAACGCAAACGCCATGAAAATAACCAAACAGCTAGACGTGGTAGGCTTCCTTCGCCCCCTCCACGAAATACTACCTAGTTTATAATTTCATCTCATGCATCAGTTTCTATTGTCCGTGATGACTCAATAGTAAAAAGATATAATGCTCGCAAGTAATTTGTGGCTTCTGAACAAGTTATCGCCCGGTCTTCCACCATTGCTCCACCACCCCCATTTTCACCTAATCCCCTCTGCTGAACGTATGCAGAACTTCAATGCCTGGCCGGTAAGTGAGTTGACGTTAAAACTCACAACATTTTTTTTTAATCATTCCTTTAAATTAATTCGGCTTTTCTCTAAATCTGATTAAGTCCAGGGCCAATCTCACTAAATATGTATTCAGTAAATAGGTTGTGACCTGCTTCTGTGCCAAACACCAAATATTTCAACTGTGCCTACATACACTACGCTCAAACTTAAATATATGTTCCATGTTTTATCCTTTACAATCTGACAGTAGCAAAACTCCTTTTGCATTTTTTCGTAAGCCAACATTTGAAATCAAAGCAGATAGGAAAACCTTGAGATATCATAACCAGGATTCGAACTATATTGCTTCTGAGTTACTCTGCTGTCCGTCACAACCACGAATATCCTTCCGCCTGGAGATCTTTAAGATTATCTCGTTATTACAAATATGTTATTCATTAGACGACCACCCGAAACTTTAAATAATCTGTGACCTAAGCTTCATAGTTCACCACATTATCAGGGTTAAGTATATTGAATGGCCAAGGCTTGGATTCAGCGTCAGATAGGAAAATTTCTAGGTCACGGAATGGAACTACGCACTTCGGATTTTAATTACTATTTATGACATTTGACAACATTCATGTTTCTTTCATTCATCAGAATGTCATTTTTTTGCATTTGCTCTCTAAACATTGCTTTAATTTGATTTTAATAATTATCGGCTTCTAATTGTTTTTGCTATAAAGCTTCAGAAAAACATAGTTTTCCTTTTTAGATAACGTGAAAAATTATACCACGAAGAATTTGTTATGACAAGATCGCCTTTTGGCATAATTACCTGAACTTTTCTCTTTTTACAAAAAGTCCATTTTATTTAAGGGTGTTCTCAAAATTTTTTTCAATCAATTTTAAAGTTGCGACTAATTTAGAATGTCAAAAAGTTAATTCCACTTGTGCCATATACCGATCGAGTCTTCTCATCTTGCGGATGTGGTACTGGTGGTCTAGCGGTAACCATACTTGCATCGTAGACCCAAGATAATGTGGATTTTAAAATTGGCGTAAAAATCCTTAGCATGGCTTCCTTCGGAAAGGAAGTAAAGCCGTGGGGTCCCGTGTCGTACATTTACGACACGTAAAAGAACCTCAAGCCTGAAAGAAGAGGCCTCTGAGCAAAATTGATCAGTCATTTCACGCTCTGAATTGAATGGGACGCTGATGACCTGAGCTGTTAAAGAGCGTCCTGCGGATTGATAACTGTATTTTACTGTCGATGGGAAATGCAGGTGCTCTTGTGACCCGCTGCATTTCCAAATCATTCCTATAAGGGATTTTTACTTTGATCTACTGTGTACACATTGCTCCATAACTACATCTAGTTTTGTCCATCTTTTGTAAATAAGAATATCTATAAAGAGTAAAATATCATTCTGTGCCTTATGTTTGTCATTTCACATAAATGTACAGATTTTGTATTTACTAATTATGTTCAACAAAGCAAATTTTTGTGCAGATGTTAGTGCAATTGTGTCATTCAGCGGAAGAACATGTAAACTACCATGCACAACGATGCAACAAAAGCGGTGATAAATGATAACAATTTCCTCAAATAGTGATAAACTAAAAATGTTCAACATTTACCTCCCTGTTTGAACAATTACAACTGCCAATAATTGTATGCAATGACCGTGACAAGCATATAAATAAATATATATTCGTTACTTTCAATCAGAGCAAAAATGAATTCACCCAAAACGTATATTTTTATGAAAGCTTTAAAGACTGGTCAAGGCTAAACCAAGTTCAAACAAATTTAACCTTGTCAAATTATTATGCCACAATAAATGTATTTATTTGGCAATTTGTAGAATAATTTTATGTTGCGCATGGCTTTCTAAATAAGCTTGCTGATATTGATATTATGATAGATGTTCAGGCAAAATTAATTATGATGCAAGTGTTTTAAAATGAAGTAATGCTTTATAATAACTATAGAAACCTACTTGAAATCATGTTTAATTGGGTTTCATTTGCAAATGTAATTCTCTCTATTGATCAATCCAGCATCTAATTCTGTTGGATTGGTTGACCTGATTAAAATGTTAATTTATTTCTGTATTTATGCAGTCTACCACGTTACATTTTTTATTATTACTTCTTAGGGAGAGTTTTTACACAAAAATAGTCGGGCCTGGTCGTCCATAAACAAATCAAATCAAATACACAAAAATTTGCGAAATCTACTATTACTCCTAATTCTAGAATAGTAATGCTCTCATTTATTAGCTTTATAGAACATCTATTTTAATTATCATAGCAAATAGATAACTCCCTCCCGCATTACATGCTCCTGAGAGGAAACTGGGCTATAAGTGAAAAGAGATCTGTGTACCTTTCTAATCTAGAAGCATGCAGACAGACAAGTGACGTTTTAAAAAGCCCAGCTGAAAAGTTTACTCTTAGTGGCCATGGCCTCGTTTTTCATCTCGCTAGAGAAGGCAAGTTTCTACCGCGCCCTTGGCCATGAATATGTGCTTGCGCATTTGCTGGGTTAAAGCCATCAGCTGCTTTGTGTGTCGACAGTTGAAGGGCAAGGTTTCAAGAGAATGATTTGGTAAATTCGGAATTTCAATTGGTTTTCAAAAAGGTGTAAAGATTTGTGTAATATTAAAAATACAGCAAAAAGGATGGATGTTAAATGTTTCATGCCGTTTGCTCTGTTGAGCCACTTCGCATAATTTGCTCTTACTCATTTCATTTAAGAGTAACTATGCATTCTCTGGAAGATGATGCTTTAAGAATTTTAATCGTCTTTTCAGTTCTATTTAATCATTTCATTTAATGACCACCACGGGCGGTCGAGATCGTTAAGGCGCGGACTCGTGAGCGGGAGGTCTGGGTCTCGGATCCTGTCAGGACCTCCTTCCTGACTGAGGTTTTTTTCAGGTTTTCCTCACTCCTCATAAATGGCAAATGCCGCGGAGGTACCCTAAACTTATGCGTGGAACATTTCCTTCCTTTAAAACAAACATCCTCTCCCAATTTATCAGTTCATCTCATATCAGTGTTCACCACCTGTGGTGCCTCAGGAGTAAAAACGGGAGTTAAACACCATTGAAAAAATTGTTCATTTAATCTTTTGAAAAGTAATTCCAATTTCTTTTCTCTGGTGATCTTAAATGCTTGGGCTTTTACATTGAACTTAAAAAGCAGAAGTTTCTCTTGTTATTTACTTAACATAATAAAGTCAATAAAATTGGGCTCAAATTCACCATCGTAGTTTCATTTCTTTCATGAAAGATACATGGCATGGAGCATTCGTTCGATTGTTTAACGGTCTTTGTAATCCTTCACGTCTATATGTTCATTTTACCTAGATCTACTTTAGCTGTGAACGCTTTCACAAGCACAAAGTTTTTTCGGAATGCCAAAATTCTGCCTTAATCAAATTCAGACATATTTTCGATGAATCATACTCGTTCCTTCTGAGTAAATATGGGGTCACTTAACGTGTCTCTTATGGGTGTTGACATTTTAATGGCCAGCAGTGTATATGCAATTTAAATACAAGTAAAAACTTTAAGAATTTAAAATCTTAGTATGAATAGAATTAAGAAATGTTGAAAGAATTACGAAAACTAAGAGATTTCAATGCATGTGTAACCAAGGAACTTCATAATGTAAAGACAAAGCATGGTGATTTGAATGAATACGAAATATAAAAATTATATCTTAATGGGTAACAAACTTATTAGGACGTTTTAATAAAAATAGATATCTAAATGTAACGAGGCAAAATTTCTAGAAGAAAGAATAGTTTTCATTAAAAAAGAATTGGTAATATGAAACAGAAATATCTTGTGTTAGAACGGCATATCTTATTTCGCAACCGAGATTCAAACATACATAGATGCACTAATACTGAGTCACAGGGTAGCTTGCAGGCAAAAATTAACTATAAAACTTCGGAAAAAGTGTAATAATCTAGCATGCTATGGTAGTGATTTGAACGCAGGGATAAACCAGCAACTTACCGCAATCCTGGAAGCCATATTCCTACCCGGCCTGTGGATGCTGTGAACGGAACAGACTAAGAACTCGAGTGAGGACATGATGTGTAGTGTTTCTTTATATAGGGCAGTGTGATGAGAAGGGGGAGGGGCAACCCTGACCCTGCGCCGTGTTGCCCGGGGCATTAACAGGAGAAACTTGAAAATGAGAGCGGTTTTCCACATACACACACTTTGTTCCATCCTCATTCTCACAATGACGGAACGTTAGCTTTGATTAACAAGAGCATAAAGATGTACATCTTGTTGCCACATCTGTCTCGGCCAGTATGTGTTGAGTGATGGTACTTAAGACGCCTAGCTATGGAAGTGGAGCATTGTTTTTGTGAATGAAACACACCAGTTTCCAAATTATAAATTAGTATTTCATTGATAGCGGAATGAATTGGGGAAACAATTTTCACTGTCATGTTCACTGTCATCAAACAGCAGTTCTCCATAATTTGGCGATGTAAAGGATGCGCTTTTACTGCGTGAAGGTTGCATGATCGTTTCTAGATTTTTCAAATCTTATTATTTGAAGAAGTAAATTCGAAACTCTATTTTAAAAACACAGCTCATGTACTAATCATTTTGAAAAGTGTTCAAGGAAAATACTGACTTATCACTTTGACATAATTGTTCATTGTATACAATGAACCAAAACCACATTCTTTTGTCTACAGCGCCTGGGATGTTCATAAGATGTTTTATTCAACAGGTTGGCTTGAGTATCTTTTTAAGACGCTGATGACCTGAGATGTTAAAGAGCGTCCATAAATAAATAAAATATAAATATCTTTTTAAGGGGAGTGAGAAACACCTATCACTTTTAAATTAGCTAATTTTATGTTCATACTGTCAGAACCATTAGAATTACAACATTGAAATTTGGACAATTTATTTTTATACTTTATATCTGCGTACTTAAACAGAAATAATTGAATTTTTGGATTTGGAACAAGATATCATCTTGGTCAAAACTTGCCCAACTTCTAGGTTATGAGATTTGTCTCAGTAACTTCTTTGTTACATCTAGAAATACTAGTGAAAATTTCAAGACCATTGATGCAGGTATACAGAATATCTGCGCCTGTGCGTAGGCTATTCGGTGTGACATATGAACTAAATACGTTGAACGTGCAAATGGTTTACAAGTGTCCAACTGCATTATTACCTAAATGCATCTTATTGAGGGAGAACTAGTCCAGCCGTTTCCGATGCAAATTATAGTTATTGTAACATTATAGGAATATACAAGAATATATCAACGTATGAAATCCGTTGTGTGTTGAATTGAAATGGATATATTGCATAGAAATAATTAAAAATAATAAGAAACAGAATAATCGAACTACAAGTAACATGATAAAAGTAAAATTATTGGTCTCTGACATCAACCCTGTCACATAGTTATCGCTCATACGGCGATTCCACGTGAAACGGACAGAAAAACTAACAATGAACCAATATATAAAATATTGGTATGTATAAGATTATATAGTGTCCACTTCCCACATATTGGCTATACACGGTGTTCAAAAATTTCTTATAAATTTTTTCAGTTATACTCTCTCATATACTTTCATAGCATACATGCTATAGAAGTTGCACTTGTAAGGTGCTTTAAGGATGGACAAAATTAAGCATTATGTGCGTTTCTTTCCTTTAATTTTCTGTGCAACATTTTCCTCACTAAATAACCTGCAATTCTAATTTTCAATCAACACATAGTTATTAATACCCTCCTCTATTTATGTATATATTATTTATAATTTATTTTATTTGTTAGTGATTCTGAGCTGCATAGGTAAAGAATTTATACAATGACTGCCAGTGAATCAAAGAGAACCGTTTCCAGCCGTTTTCAAAGAATATCAATACTCAATTGTTAAATTAGCTGCCACTTTTCTAAAAGCTTACAGCGTAATGCGGATCGCCTATTTAGAAAAATGATACGGCAATTGTGCGATAACGTGTATATACAATGGAGACATATTTAAGTATGTAATTAACATATTGAAGTATTTATCAAAGTGTATATTTTTATCTTGAGTAAGTTTCATTCGCACTCTCATAAAACCTGTCTACATTTTTAAGCACTTTTGTCTCAATTTTCATAAGTAGCTCCCTAGTATTTTTTATTTATATCTGATGTTAAATTTAAAATTCTCTTGCATCGGTAACATTCCTCTTTGGAAATGAAACTCTTCTCTTCAAAATTAATTTGTTCACATTCCAAAATACATCTTACCACACATTGGACATTTTCTTTAATAAATCCTTTTCCTATCCCACCTAAGCGTATTACTTTGGATTTTAACCATTCTCTTTCTGCTTTATCACACATTTTAATATATAGTTTGGAACGCCAAGCAAAATAAAAAGTTATATATTCAATATGAGAATCACCTATTTGACAGTATACTTCCATTCCATTATCCCAGTTACATAAGACGTCTGCATGTGTGCTGGAGTGAGTTGTGAAATAGATACGATGGTCCTTTCTTTGAAGTATACCATGTTGTTAATCTTCTCAGCGTGTATCCCGCAGATACTACTGCAGGGATATTAGGTATGGTGACCATGGTGAGCATTCAACAGTTCATGTACGAACGATAAAGTAGTGCGGTAGGGTACTGTCTTTATTCCTAAGTATGGCTTCCTTTAAAAGGAAAATAAAGCCGTGAGTTCCGTGTCGTAGATTTATAGCCCGTAAAAGAAGTTCAAGCCTGAAAGAAGAGGCCTCTGAACAAAAGTTAACGACCTTTTCAAGCTCTGAATTGTGTGGGATGCTGATGACTAAAGACATTTTAGACCGTCCGTAAATACAATAAACTAGCTAACTTGTTGGAACATAATGAGGAGGTTCCCTTGTTCATTTAGGATGTTTCCTAAAGCATTGTGGATGACTGGCTCTCTGTTTTGTGATGTCGCCCATTGAATTCGCAGGCGCTCAATAGTTATGCTCAACACAGTAGTACGGCTTCGTTAACATGTCAGAAAAAAGGAAAGGCTTAACTTTACCAGTGCGGCTGACGTTTTGGTACTTTCGGTATTTTTCTCTCTTTCAGCCATTTTTCATTGTATTGCATAGTTTTAAGGATTTTTAAAGTTATTAAGCTGGTCCATAATTCCCCCTCTAATATCTTACCGTAGTTTATTAATCTTGTATTTTATTAACAATATCTCTTTTTAAAGTCCGTAGCCCTTTAAGGACACATAGTAGAGACATAATGGCAATTTTCGTGCTGAAGCTCAATAGAATACAAGCGGAGTATTCTGAAAAAAAGATACTGTCTATCCAAATGAAATTTTTATCACTTATTAAGCAATTATTTCTAAATTATTAGCTGTTTTTAATTCTGGCTAACCTTAATTGTTATTATTTTGTAATTAAATTAATAAAATATTAATGTTTAATATTTTTGATGTTTCAGGTGCACTTTTCCCATAAACTGCTAATCTCAGCATTCTCAGATTTTAAAGTAAGTTTGAAAACATGTTACTTAACTTTTAAAACAAAATTTATTTTTTAAAAAAATGCATGTAGTGTCTTTTATGCAAATTTCAAACCATATTTTTTCATAGTTCTCATGCATACTTAAATCAAAAACTAAATAGAGCAATGCGTTTTGCATATGAACACATGAATTCATAGCTCTACATTAAATAGTTTTTAGGAAATGTGCACCTAAAATTAAAAATATACGACATGGCAAATGACAAAAATTGATAAGTGGGCGATGTGTAACAGCATGACGGACATGTTTAAATTGCCAATTAAACAATTTATACATCGCAGACAGACAAAAATTATATATGGATCTAATATGCAAACTGTGTACTTTCATATTATGTACAAAACCAAAATTGAATTATTTCACTCAAAATTTGAAAGCAGTGGATAAGGGGATGTGGCAACCAGGTCGCCATATTGAAATGCCCATTTAAGTGCTGCAAACAAAAAACTATATATGAGCATAATCTGCGAACTATGTACTGCTGGTAGCTGGAGAGATGGCTAGTCATAAGATTAGGTCGATAAAGCCCAACTATTCACTATAACTATTCAGTTTTTGTTAACACAAAAGATGGACGGACTCTTAAGTACTTGAATATATGATACACGTATAGTGCGCAATGTTTTACTTGGCAGATAAAGCCCTTTCCCCGCATAAGTCGCTAGCCATTTCTCTAACTCCCGGCTGTAGTGTCATATTATGCATAAAAACCAAAATCTCTACCAGTGTTCTTAAGAGTTTTAAATTAACAAGCGCTCAAACTTAGTAGAATAAAAATAAAACGGCAAAACTTCGAGGTTTCAATGCATGTTTATCCAAGGAAATTCTTAATTGAAAGCAAAATATGGTGATTTGAATGCGGGTATGTATATGACACCTAATAATAAGCACTTAGTCTAATGTTGTTCATTCTGATAACTTAGAAAGTGCCCCTCGTATTTGTACCATTGTTAAAGGAAAGAAGATGCCGATGATTTTATTTACGAGAGGAATAACACGTTACTGTAGAGTATTTAGATTTGTGGTAGAATCAACTAATAAGACTCTTCAGGAGTTCAGTTTCAGAAAGACCGGTTAAGTTTTATATCTTTCTGTTAAACATCAATTAAGGTTGATTGTGAAAATGAATATCAGAGTATTTTTTTTTTTTTTTTTGAACTGAGTATCTCATTTTACGCGCACAATTCTTTATTATATGCATAAATATATGCTTATATCTCAATAAAATGGTGTAATTTTTTAAAGTTTTTTTTTTTTCATTTTGTATTTTTCAATCTCCGTTTACAAATATGAAGGAAAGTGTTAAAAATAAACACATAAACCAGTAATACGGGCGTAGGTTTGCATAAGGATTACGATTAGCTAGAAACGTTTATTTTGGACAAGACCCTCTTTCGAAGAAAGTAAACTGATTTAAGGCAGTCTCGGCTAACTATCCCAGGAGAGATCCATTCGTATTTATTGTTACTTTCTTGATTAGCAAGCTGAACTGCTTCCAGTCCTTTGCTCGCGTAGCTCATCTGCAGCTGAAAACCTTGCTTAATTTGTCCGACCAGTAAGTTATTTGAGATCCTGGACTTCTGTTGCCGATTTAGAGTTCCAAGTTATAATTCTGTTAAGTTCATCAATTGGGTTTTGCTGCATTACATGTCCTATTTTCATATCCACTAACACAGTTATGCACACCCTTTGACGAGAGAGAGTGAGAGAGGTCATCTATTGAACACAAAATTCATCATCGCGCGGTCCCTAAGGTAACCAGCAAGGCTATGCAGCACTGCAGCAGTGTGTTGTATAGCATGCACTAAAGACGCTGGCGTTCTGTTAGCTGTGTGCCAGAGTGCGCAGTGATGTGGTTAAGAGCGCAGGTTCGCCTCCGGGCATGAAGCACCTTTGCAACATATTATGACTTATTAGTTTGTAATATTATTTCCCACACATAGAAAGCTTTAAAGTTAAAACACACACACACACACACACACACACACACACACACACACACACACAGGCGCATATATAATGAATGTTTTAATATTTTCTTCAGTATTTGTTCTATCTGAATGTAACTTACTGCACACGCATTCCCTGCACATACACGAAGGACAAAACATGATTTATGGGCACAAATTCAAGACGCCTGGGATGTATCCTCATAAAAATCTGACATCATCTATGCCCCCGAAGATGTGAGCTACACATGCGGAAGGTTCATGCATCCGATATTAATTTGTGTTTATTTATGTGTGTTTTCACGACAGACAAATGTTTCTGTTCGTGTATTTATTTAGTTATTTGTTTCTGATTAGATCTTTGGAGGTGCATAGGTAAAGAAGTAATATAACTTAAATGATATTAAGGTAACATGATGTTCTACTTATACACTTACAAAAGCAATAATAAAAAATGAAACAAAAATGTTGTATGGGATTTGACCCCAGGAGCTTATGCAGAAGAGCAATGCCTTCTAAACCGCTCGCTACCTCCACTCTACCCTAAAGTTCTCTTCCCAGATGCTTATGATTATGACCATTAGATTTGCAGGCAAAGTGCCCACTGCAGTGTGTCAGCCTCTGCATGCACGTTGTGAATACAGCGTTTATGAGCGTCCCCAAAGTTCTCCTATAGACACGTAGAATCTGGGGGTATTTTTTTCTCTCTCAAAGGGCTGTACTTATAAAAACATCGGTATATTTTGTTCATCACTTATTTTATTTTTTTATTTTAATATATAAAATTGTTCCTACTTGCTTTCATTCAGCATAGTATATAGCAGCAGCTCTAAATTATAGTCCGCTGACTCCTAGGGAGTTCAGGAAGCACTTGAACACTATTAATAGCATTCATATTTGAGTATATGAACACAAACAATGAACTGTCAACAACGCAATAGGATAGTAAATAAGAATAAAATTGAAGGTGATTGTTTGTTCCGGAGGAATCTTTCAAAGAAGTAAAACTAAAGCGTGGGGTGACCAGAATACCCATATGTGCCATCAACAGCTGCATATTTCGTCAGCGCATTGAGTAACCAGCCGATTCCCAGATTTTCCAGGACTATCATAGAATACTATGAAGAGATTTTGTAACAATTCACTGGGGTAAAAGTTTGTTCTCTGCACACATTGATCTAAAGAACAAGTATAGAAATAGTTTGAAAAACGTCGAAACTAGAAAATACATTTTTCCTATCAAGTTCAATATATGTGCAGCCGTATTTGAATCTTCAAAACTTGTATCTAAAGAGAGAGAAGAAGGAGTTGTCATAGCTACCGGCAAACAGGAATTAAATGTACTAAAATATTTCGACGTTTAATTATTTTTCGAATGCAGAAGCAAGTGTTGGTATTCGGATATGTAGTATATAATAATATTCCATATTGTTACACTCTTCTGGTCAACGAATTAAGTGTAAATGTTGCATCCTTAACTATATAGGGCTCATATGATTTCGATTTATTCAGGAAACTGTAGCCTCTGCCGACAACACATCTCCGCTTCGCTCTCTTCATATCTTGTGGTTTGCTTGCAGAATTTATCGAGATTTTTCTTGAACAGTTAATTCATTTCAAAACAGCAATTCAAAACATTGTGCACAAATATATGTCTTGAGCGTTACCAATAAAAATATTCCCGACATTAACCCAAGTGGGGGTTTCGGAATGTAAAGGAATACGTTAGCAGTGAACTTAATCATGCCAATCAGAGTGTGCTTTCCCGATACAGTTTCTCATTAGGCTGGGTGGACTCAGTTCTAAACTTGTACAGAGATCGAACCTGGTACCTCCCGTACAGGTATCAGGAGGTACCAGCTCTTACCACTAGACCAAGGACGCGATAATGGCTTATTAAGCTACTCTCTATCCTTTAGCTGCTATTCCTTACAAGCTACACTTGGCCTCTACGAAAGTGTCTTCCACACTGTCCAGTGATGGATGAAGATTCATGGTTGAAATCTTCTCTTCAGTATGTCATCCTCAAGCAGTTTCAACATGCTATAGACCTCTCCTTGAGAGAGTCCTACAGCCTGTAGCTGTTTTCTGCCTGGCGCATGTTTAGTCCTTATAGCAACTCTTTTCTTATTGTCTTATTATCTTCACCTCTATAATAGAGATAAGCTGTTGCCTTTGAGAAGAACCTTACCAAGGAATTGGCCAGAATATTGAGACCATTTCTTCCATTGTTATTCGCAGGATTTCGCAACGAATTTGTTAGTTGCAGATCTAAAATAATATAATCTAATAAGTAGAAGGTCTTAACTCAGCAACTCTACTAAACCGCCACTGCGGCCGAGTTCGTGAAGGCGCGGACTCGTGAGCTTGAGGTCTGCGGTTCGGATATCATCGGTGTTCACCGCCTGTGGTGCCTCAGTAGTAAAAACGAGCGTTAAAAATCATCAAAAAAAAAATACTTAGTACTCTCGCTCGGAAGTTTGCACCCAGTGTGTTCACTCATCGCAATCAGGCATGTCTCAGTTTACTCTGCTAAGTTGGCACGCTGCATCTCTCAGTTTATCTAATTTGTTCAGTGCAGTTCTACGACCATTCATCACTCGTACGGCAAACGGCACAGCACCTGGGCACTTCGAAGTGATTTCTTGTAATCTCAACGTACTTTCTGACGCGTATTTATTTACATCAGCAACACCTCTTCCTAACCCATTCCAGTGTCAATAAAATAGCCAAACTAGCCTGAGATATTTACTACTCTTAAATGGGACAGGAGTGGTAAAGGGACTTCAGCAGCCGAGGCAACATACCACTACAAGAATCTACGCTGCGAGACCACCTACCGCTGGCACAACCGACGTCGCCCCACCCCCAAATAAAGCATTATCTAAACCAACGCATTCACCTTTAAAACCGCTCCATATCTGGCTCATCAACGTGGGGCTACTCCGACCCGGTACCCCATAACTGTTTCATATTTGGCCCTCAACGTGGTGCTACTGACTGCGACGTCGTGAGACCATGCCCTAATACTGTTGCAAATCCCGGCCAGGATCGATGCATTTTTTCGAGCTTAAAGTCGTGGGTGCCTTGTCGTAAATGTACGATACGTAAAAGAACCTCAAGTCTAAAAGAAGAAACTACAGAGCAAAATTTTTCTGCTGTCCTGAATTGAACGGGACGCTGATGACCTGAGATGTTAAAGAGCGTCCGTAAATAAACCAATGTAATCCGCAGTACCTTATTTGGTTACATCTAATTCCGCTATGTTGCTCTGATAAAGATACAGCTAGCTAATGGCAATTTAATTCCTTTCAGAGGCAACAACACTCAAAGACGCTTTAAGTGATGAATGTTGGCATAGGAGTGAATAAAAACACTGGTGGGGAATCTGTTTGCCATTGTTGGAGATGGTCAGGACAAAATCCCTGAATAACGGCTCTCCGACCGACTGCAGTGTTCGATTATGTCGTTATCCTTAGTCGAGAAATTCAGGGAATTATAAATAACTTGCTACTCAACTTCGTTGATTGTTCGTCCGTAAAAGATGTTACAAAAAGCCCCATCTGCTAATTAACACGATAAATACAAAAGTTTGCATACTAGAAAAGTAGTCATATACCTGTGTACCTGGTGTCGTGACGCACTCGACCTACAACCCGGATCTGTCGGTCCTAGTGGTGTAGTGGTTACTATACTGCCTCCTACACCCAAGATCGCGGGTTCGAACCCGGCCAGGATCGATGGTTTTTTTCGGGCGTAAAAATTCGAAGTATGGCTTCCTTCGGAAGGGAAGTAAAGTCGTGGGTACCGTGTCGTACATTTACGGCACGATAAAGAACCTCAAGCCTGAAAGAGAGGCCTCTGAGCAAAATTTGTCGGCCGTTTCACGCCCTGAGTTGAATGGGACCCTGATGACCTGATATGTTAAAGAGCGTCCGTAAATAAATCAAATCAACAATCAACAAACCCGGATCTGACCCCTTCTGGCTTTTATTGCTGTGACCATCCCTCTAAAAGAAGTAATGCGCAAGAAGAGGTTGGACCACGATGAAGAAGCCATTGGTGTAGATTACGCGGAAATGAGACCATGTGTATTGAATGCTTCTGGAAATTAGAATAGCAACAGAAGTATGATATTATATCAGAGCAGTCCCTGTAAATTGATCCTTAGAGGTAATCGAGTAGGGGTCTACTGGTTAAGAAGCAGGTAAGCTGCCTCTAGGGCAAATGATCTCTGATGTGTATAGAGAAAGACCCAGAACATTTTTTCCCACAGTGAACCACAAAGTTTTCGCTATCAACGATACTTGCGCAGTCCGGTTTCCGCTGGTGAATGAGCAAATTCCTGTCAAACATCTCGATAGCGAACACGTGCTTTAGGTGGGTATAGGCAAACCGTTTAATTGCCGCACGACTCAACAAATATCAATGTCACTTTCGATTTCTCAACCGGGTTGGCTGCCCTGAAGGTTCAGGGGTTTTGCATCACAGGAACTTTCGTTTATAAACCTGCTGGACAAGGAGTGTTAGTTCCGAAGCAAACGCAGGGCTATATGATCGAGTTAGTTCTTTGCAATGTGAAATTCAAATTCAGGGCAAGACATGTAGTTATAGCAGCAGCAGCAAAAGGGGTATTGGAGAGAGAGTTTTGGAGAACTCCCATGCTTCAGCCATAGATTTTTGTTCTACCTTCAAATCCCTTATAGTATTCCAACTTCTGTGTTCTTGACGAGATACAGAACCCTACTTCCTATAAGGGGATCATTCATAGTTAGATATATTTGTGGACCAAAGAATTGATATCTTCTTCTCTCCAGGGCTTCACACTCGAGGAGTAAATGCTTCGCAGTCTCGTGAGATAGGCCACACAGCTACATATGGGCCTTCCCTGAAAGAGTCCCACTTTGTAGAGATGCTTCCTAAATTGACTATGTCCAGTAATTAATCCCACTATTAACCTTAACTTTTTCCTTCCCAACTTCAGGAGTTTTTTGATGAGTAAGTGATTAGGCCCACTAACAAGGCTTTTCCCAAGAGCTTGTCCTGGATAATTGAGCCATCATGTTTTGTGTTTCTCTCTGACCCATTATTTAATTGTTGTTCTTACTGTAGACCTACTAACTCCACATGCTGGTTCCAGTCCTATGAAGGGGCTGAATACTTCTTTCTTGGCCAGTTTATCCGCTGCTTCATTCCTTGTCACTACTCTGTGACTTGATACCTACCTCAGTTCAACAGAGCTGTTAATCTGACGGGACTATCAGTTTTGGAGGCAATAGCTTGCTGCAATAACACGTGATCAATATCAATAATTTCACGAGATATGTTTTCTTTTAACTGCAGAATGGTCCGTGGCCTGTCGCAATCATTTTACTTTTCAAGTATCCCCATAAAATATAGTCTGATCTGGCCGGCCAGTAAAACAGCATTAGAAAAAGTAAGCGTCCTGGAAACAGGATCCGTAGAGAGTTCATTGTTTAACGAGCGGTGTGAGCTGTGGCACCATCTTGCTGGAACCAAACCTGATTTTCATTATCATGCATGTGAAAACCCAATTTTGTCAGCATTTCTGGCACATTAAATTCTACCCTAAATCTTTTCTGAACGTGGGAGATTGACTTATATTCAACATATCTTGTAATAATAACAAATACACGTTTTTCAACCGTCCAATTATCAATACTGTTGTTTACTAAATGGACAAAATAAATTGCATAGTTACGTAGCAACTAATACCATAACTGTAATGTAAAATCGCTACAAACGGCAGCGTTCAGAAAACTGTCATATTCCATTGTGACCATTGGGTCACTTGTGATTTTTAAAAAATAAGTTCAGATTAATATATTTCATTAGACTACTTGTTCCTTGAAAAAGAGTTTTTATTTAATTCTATACGAGTGTCCCATAAGAAGGTTCTGAATTCTGTCAAATGCCATTGGGTCACCCTTTACAAGCCATAAATTTGTTTTCTGGTTCATTTGTTCTTACTTATTCATTTATTTTTATGATGATGTTTAAACTTCTAGAATAAAGAGTTTTTCAAAGGATTCTCTAAGTTTTCACTTTACCTTCATTTCTTAATAGTGACCGTTCTTTACAACATTTGGTGTAAATGTCTTATTGGTCGAGAGGACTTAGTTATGGAAATCTACCAACGAGTTGTAACATACCTGGCAATGACATCTTCAATTACGCTATTGTTACGATCCTCATTGTCATCAGTAGAAGGTGATAAAATTATTTCATCAACTTACTCACCCACTTGATTTTCTGTTTCACTCACCGCCTCACCACCATCATCAAATGCAACATCAACTATTCTATTATCAAATATAACCATAATTTCTTTGGCAGTCAAAGGAAGTCCAGACATTTTGAAACCGCCATGGTTGGCCTAGGTCGTTAAGGCGCTTACTCATGAGCGAGAGGTCTGGGGTTCGATTCCCACCAGGACCGTCCTCCCTGACTGAGGTTTTTCCCAAGTTTTCCTCGGTCCTCATAAATGGCAAATGCCGGAGAGGTACCCTAAACTTAGGCCTGGAACGTTTCTTCTTTAAAAAAAATCGTTCCCCAATTTATCATTTCATCTCATGTATCATCAATGTCACCGCCTGTGGTGCCCCAGTAGTTAAAACGGGCGTTAAACACTACTAAAAAGTCTTTTGAAATAACTTTGTGAATCACTTGTATAGATTACAATAACTGCACAACAGATAGACTGAATAAGTGAAAAAAAAAAGTAAGTGTTATAATAGAACAAACTGCCAGGTCAATCAAGATGAGAATATAAATGAGCTCCATTGTTGGTACAAACAGAACTAGAGACAAAACCATTGCTACAGAAACCAACAGCATTCCAAGAAAATAAATTGTAGACATGTCATGCATCCTACGAGCTACCAACCGTGGGGGGGGGGTAGCTTTGTGGCCATCTTACAGAGCATTGTTTCATAAAAAGTCCAACAGTAAACACTTTAAACAGTTTGATAATAGAGACAATGATTGACAATTGCTATTAACTTCATACCTCTAGTAAAATAATTAAAAAATAGAATTTAAAAAATGCCAGAAGGTGAGCACTAAGCACTCCCGGTTGGTAATATTAGGGTAAACATTTCCTACGGTTCTCCGCGGTAGCTATATTAGTGATCCGGAAAATAGCTATTAACAGTCTGGTTCCCCGAAATACTTAAGGGAAAGCCCCGACCGGTTGTGCGGTCCAGAACTTTCACTGTTAAAGAGCTATGGGGAGTCACCATAAATCTACTGACCGGTCAGGAACTCTGAAGAAAGTTGCTCGTCTGCAACATGTTGCATTTCACAGTCAAGAATTTGCTTGCCTAAAGAAGGCAGAGAGTCTTCAACTCGCTTTCTTTACCGGAACAAGAAGCCTGCCTCACGTACCGACCCCAAGATCTAGGAAACCGCAGCTGTTTATTGCGTAAAACAGCAACAGTAAAAAGTGTTTTAGATTTATATTGTATTTATTTTTAAATACGGTATGGACAAGTCTCCGAGAAAGCGAACGATTTTGTCATTAGTAAAAAAGTTGGCATGAAAACCTTACAGATACAAGAGCTGTGTGAAAGGTTCTGGAACTAACAATGAAGGAATGGACTTTTAACTTCTACGAGGGCCATCTGAAAAGTTCTCGGCCTAACAATGAAAAAGCGAAATTATTGTTTTAGCAATATTTTCATTTTTCTACCCAATCTCTTTCAAGAGCGATACACTTATTCCAGCAATGCTCTAGCATCGTTATCCTAGAGGTTTCTGGAAGCTCTGCAAAATAAACATGTACAGCCTCTATCGCCTCCTGGTTCGAAGAAAAATGCTGTCCTGCAAGGAAATCCTTGAGCCTCGGGAAGAGAAGAAGGTCAGAGGGAGCCAACTCCAGGGTGTAGGGCAGATGTTCCTACAATTCGTAGTGCAAATCCTTCAGTTTTGAAACTGCCAGGTGCGTTGTCCTAGTAAAAGATTACTTTTTCTTCTCCAAACCAGGCCTTTTCTCTCGGATGTAGGCATCTAGCCTGGTTAGAAGGTCAGAGTTAACCTTTTATCCCTTTTCAAGATAACCAATAAGCAAAATGTCCTTAGCATCCCAAAACACCGATTCCGTGACCTTCCTTGCTGATGGAACTGACTTTGCCTTCTTAGGTGCTGAACAACCGGCTCCTATCAGCTGCTTTGACTGCTATTGGGATTCTGGTATCTGATGATGAATCCATGTTTCATCCATTGTAACGAATGTGCGAATAAAGTCAGTTTTGTTCCTGTTCAGTCTCTCTAAACACTGCTCAGAAATTCTCATGCGCATTCTCTTTTGACCTGCTGTGAGCACACTAGCACTCATCTTATGCAAAGCTTCCTCATCCCCAAATCTTTAGATATGCCTATTACTTCAGCAATTTCATGCACCTTGACTTGCCGATTGTCCAGCACCTGTTAATCATTTCCAATATCGAGCACATGCGCATTCTTCGCATGGATCGTCTTCCAGGCTGGTACGCCCATGTTTAAACTCCGCAGCCCACTGAGCTCCGGTGGAAAATGAAGGCGGAGTTCCACCATACACTTTAATGAATTTCGCATGAATTTCATTCGGTGTCAAACCTTCTTTTACGAAGAATTTGATAACTGCATGATACTCTATATTATTTATATGAACAAATATAAACAACAACCTGCTTCAGATAGCTGAATGCAACAAGCAACAACTTAGAAATACTTGAAAGTTTTCAGAAACGCTTATAACAGATCTACCAACTAAATGCAAAAACGTCACTGCATTAGCACTGCCATTTCTGTTCGGGGCCGAGAACTTTTCAGACGGTTCTTGTATATTTCAACGTATTCTTCCTTAGAGATATTTTTTCATAACTATATTCATCCAGAAAGATATATTGGTGGTATAGGATGACCAAGCTCGTGGATGCAATCTCGGCCACGGTCGATAGATTTGTTAGGGCGTATAAATCCCAAGTATGGCTTACTTCCGAAGGGGAGCAAAGAGTAGGTCACTTGTCGTAGATTTACGGCAGGTATAAGAACCGCAAATCTAAAATAATAGCCATCTGAGTAAAATGTATCGTACCCTTAATTGAATGAGGAGCTAATGACCAAATACAAAGGAATCCAAAAATGTATACTTGTTTGACCATCAATACCTTGTAATGAATCAGATACAAGTATCAAATTTGAGGACGGTGTAGTTTAATGTTCATCCTATTAAAATTACTTGAGATGTTCGAAGTGACGACCATCAACAGCCAAACACAGTCGATGCCGCCGGACAGTGCCACGAACAACATTATGTAATGTATCCAGTAGTATTGCTGCACATGAACAGTCAATATTTTGGCATAGTGCAGCCAGTTTAAGTCACTTTGTCGGATACACAACATTCTTTATGGTCCCCAGAGATAAAGGTCTAGAGATGTTACGTCTGGGGACCGTGTTGGATATTCGACAGCACCTCTTCCAGTGAGGGTTTCATCAAGGTATGCTTTGACGTCTCGATGACGGTAGTCTCATTCCCATAGAGCTCTCGGATCGCAGGTAAAATCGATGTGTGTAACTTTATAAGATAAACCGCACCGGTAACTTTTCCCTCAAAGAATAACTGTCCAATCAACCTCCGAGAAGACAGTTTGTCCCGATTACGCGCAATTGTGAGAGGTGTCGGCGCCTGTGTTCGAAACTCCTTTCTCCATTGTCAGTGTACCGCAGACATGTTTTCAAACTTGAAGTACCAGTTCAAAAATCACCTTCCTTTCTTCGAATGATAGCCTGACATTCGCCAGTTAGGTCGCTGTTCACGTCACTTAAACAAACTTACCAATTCAAGCCCACCTATGTGGGCTAGTCAAAAAGAACCCAGCATTTTTTTTATGCATGGAACTATGATCGGTCCAAATAGGTGAGGTCTTTTTCAAAGTATTCTCCGTTGAGTTAAATGCACTTTGCCAATGCGTCTGCAAGTCCTGGAACACGTGCTGGAAAGCATCTTTTGACATCTTATCATCAAAATCGCCTCAGCCTTTTTCACGACGGTATCAGAAATACCAAAACGCTCCCACCTTAGCTCCTTTTTCAGACATTGAAAGAGATAAAAGTCACAGGAGCCTAGTCTGGGGATTACGGAGGATGGGAGACACATTCGAAGTTTCCTCCACACTTCCACTTGCACCATCTTCTGTTCAGGAGTCAGTATGTTTGAGACCCACCTCGCACAAACGCATCGCATATTCAAGTGATCATGCAGAATCGAAAATGTAGTGCTATATGCAACATGTCTGCAAGTATGTCAATTATTATTCGTCGGTCTTCACGAACAATGACGCCAGCTGTGTTAATCATGGTTCCGTTTACTGCTGTTGCTGGAGCACCGCCTTGCTTTTTTGTTGAAACACGGCCCTCCTTAAATTCCTTGGACCATCGAAGTGCTGTGGATTGTGACAGAACATCTGCAACATTCTGTAAGTTTCCATGCCGGATTTGTGCAAACGAAAGCAAAACTACAACGCAGCATTTTGCTTTTCATGAATGAACTGCACTTTGTATGTAGGCGAATGGTGAGCCGGCGTAGTTTGTCCATCCCCTGTGTACAGACGCATGCGCTATCGAACTTCTGTTTTTCTGCACCAACACCGTTTTCACCATGCAACATTATTTCCACTATGTTTTGTAGAAACAGGGGATATATAGGTAATATTTATATGCTAGTGCATTACATGTGTAATGTAGTTGTAAACGTTGTGGTTGCTGCTGCAATCGGGACATTGACTTTGTGACTACAGATAAATGAACGTGAAAGTAAATGTGCCAGAGAGGGTAGGCATTGTAACGCTGAGGTTGCAAGGGTCTTCTTAAGGTGAGATTCGGAAGAAATTTGATCAACGATGCCATAAACCTGGTCCTACAGACAAAATAATTAAACTGTTGAACAAATTCAAGCGCATTTAGACCGTTAAGAACGAACCCAAATAACCTTTGATGGCAGAATTGGAGTCATTGGACGCAATCCAAAACCAGTGCAGCGTTGGTCGTGGGAACTGAACATTCCACGCTAGACGATGCACAAGGTGTTGCATTACATGCTGAAGAAAAAGTCATACCATCTGCAGGTTCTGCACCATTTACATGACGAGGTTTAATAGAGCGTGATCATGTGCGTGGATTTGTTGGCAGCTAATGAAGATCACCACACTCTTCAACATGTCTTATTTAGCGATTAGGCAACTTTATGGAAAGTTTAACAGGCATGATTTTCATCTGGGCTGACACACCTCCAGTGGAATCCTGCGAGACTCTTTTAAAGTTAATGTGTGGATGCGAATAACCATTTACAAAATATGCGGTTCATTCCTTTTCACCGAAAACACCATTAATGTAACCTAATGTACCTGATGTGCTACGAAAATGTATGTTATCACAGCCTGTCCAGGATGAATGTGTGAACAAGGTTTTCTTCCAAAGGACGGACACCATACTATTTTGCCATAGATGTTTCCATTTTTTTGAATGACGTGTTTCCTGGAAGATGGATTGGGCGCGCAGGACCCATGATCTGGGCAGCGCGTTCTTCTGACCTCACACCAATAGACATATTTGTGAGGTAATACCAAAGGACGTGTGTTCCGCCAAAGCATTATGAACAATAACAATTAAGTCACTATTTTATTAAATCGACACTTAATTGCTGGACATCCTGCATTTCTCCTTGATCTCGGTATTGAGCCGGAAGCCTCTAATACCCTCCAGCAAGCTTGACCCGCATTGCCAAGAGTTTTCAGTGTTTCAAGTCATCTGAAATGATGCACTGATCATTTTGGTAACTTATCCCAACCTCAGAAGCGATTTCAGAAATCGTCAAACGCCAGTCTCACTTGATAAAAGTCCCAAACTATCCGAATGTTTTGTTTCCATTATGTTCATAAGAGGTCGACGTTAGTGACTTTCGTTTTCTACAGTTTCTTGTTCTTATGTGAAACGTTTGTGCCTTTCATACACTTGGGTTTAGACAGCGTCTTGTCTCTAAATTGTGCTCTTAATCTTTGCAAATTTTCTGCCGTTTTTACACCTTCTGGGTTAAATTTTTAATACACGTTGCGTAATCGAGGAGTGGAGCTCTTGTTCAGACATGATGCTAATAATAAACGAAATGGATGTGAGGCGAGCCGTTCTCCTCTGTACTCCTTAAGCTCTCAAATGTAGAATTTGAAGCCATTTCTTGCTTTGTGCTATTCGCAGGCTGTAGATCCGAATTCCGGTTTATATTTGATTTGTCCCTGTGTTATGTTATTTTTATATGCCGGAAAGGCTTAATTAATGCTTCTTAAGTAATAATAGTGTTATTACTACAATCAGTACCGGGTGGATCATCTAAAACTTGCACCACAAATATTTCTGAAATGGGAGGTGCTATTGATGTGCTGCTCACACAGAATTGAAACTTGCCTTAAGCAGGGGCCCACAATTGCAGCCCATGCACAGATATTAATAATTATTAGAATGTATATTTCTTGAAAAAAGTTACGATTTTTCAATGGAACAATGATTATTGGCATAATTAAAATAAAACTAGAGGAAATTAGAATGTCAGCGGTGTTTTTGTACGGTTCTGGAGCAAGTAGTTTACGAGTTATTTTTTTAATATCTACTGTTGTCTTCCCTGTTTAACTGCTTAGTTACTAGACTGCAATGCACATGTGTTTGTTTATATTTTGTTTCCTTTGCATTGATTTTATTGGGACTTCCTTCCCAGGACATGCTTGAAGATGATATTTACTAAAGTTGAAAAAGTCAACATGGAGAGAATGATGTTCTTTCTTGTAATGTGTCTGCTGAAAGATATCCCAATAGACGAACTACACTTGTCTTCACCGATTGTTTCAAAATCGTGGGATTGGACGAAGAGGACATGCACGTTGACCTACCCGATCACCAGATTTGATTCCTTTAGACATTTCTCTGTGGGGAAAGCTACAAGGACATGCCGACTACATCAGAAGATATGAAACGACATATTACAGCTGTCTGTTCTGAAACTTCTGCTGAAATTCTACATGCTACATGTGCAGTAATCTTTAACAAGACAGGCTAGAAGATTGTAGCAGATGGTCATCATTTTGAACACAACCTGTGAAGGCCAGTTTTCGTATTTCTTAAGAGAATGCTGACAAAGGCAGTAAAAACATATAAGTACAAAATGTAACATGTGTTTTCTTGAAAATTCAGAAAGAAATAAAACACACACACTAAATAAGAAAATACACACGAACATTGAAGCCTAGTAACTAAGCAGTTAAAGGGAGTAGACAACTGTAGATATTTAAAATACTCCCATTACGATAGCTCGTAAACTGCTTGCATGAGACTCCTGCTAAAGAAATATCATTGTAATTTCCTCTAGTTTTAGTTTCTTCATGTCAATAGACAAGTTCCATTTGAAAAAAGGTAACTTTTTTCAAGAAATAAATATTCTAATAATTAATATCTGTGTATGGGCTGCAATTGTGAGCTCCTCCCTAATCTTCAATTTTGTGAAAGTAACACATTCCATTTCAGAAATATTTGCAGTGTAAATATTATGTGATTTACCTGGTATAGATTGTAGTATTAACATAATTACTATTTCCCGCACATAATAACATACCAAAGGTTTATATTTAAACCGGACATTGGATTTACCGCTTGTGAATAGCATGGCTTGAAACTTTACACATTAGAGCGTAAGGAGCATCCTTGACAGGCGAAATTAAACATTCTTTACTAGCAGCACACTTTGCAAGATCGCTAGTGTGCACAAGAACCTTTGTCAGTTGCTATATATGAACCGAAACACAATATAAGAACAGAAGCTCTAAGAAATCTGCTATAAATCACTATAACAAATATATAGTCGGTCCAGGTCGTCTAGTGGTAACCATACTTGCCTCGCAGACCCTGGGTCGCGGGTTCAAACTTGGTCAGGATCAATAGATTTATCTAGGACGTAAAAATCCAAATTATGGTTTCGTTCGGAAGGGCAGTAAAGTCGGGGCAGACTTACGGCATGTAAAAGAACCTCAAGTCTGAAAGAAGAGGCTCTGAACAAAATTTGTTGGCCGTTTCAGACCATGAATTGAATGGACACTAATGACCTCAGATGTTGAAGAGAGTTCTTAAATAA
Source organism: Metallyticus violacea (assembly GCA_030762175.1). Taxonomy (NCBI): domain Eukaryota; kingdom Metazoa; phylum Arthropoda; class Insecta; order Mantodea; family Metallyticidae; genus Metallyticus; species Metallyticus violacea. The sequence goes on along the minus strand of CM060832.1, from coordinate 22,558,326 downwards.
ACCAATTAAAATACTACTACTACTACTACTACTACTACTACTACTACTACTACTACTAATAATAATAATAATAATAATAATAATATATTGTGCATGTCTTTACCAATCAAAGCTTTACGAGCGTTTAATACAAAGATCGATAAGGCCTCAGTCCGCTCGGATAAAGCATTTTTATTTTCCACATATTACAAAGCTATTTTTGAAGTTATGCTATGTATTTTTAAAAGCTCTGTATTTCGATTTAAACAGCCTATAAAATTATACATATTGGTGTTTCTTTTAAGCTCTAGTCAGCAAGGAAGAGGTCATGAACTTCTACTTTGGAAGACTAATAATTTAGAACAGAATAAGTAATTTATCTTCTTTATTTCATTTTATTTTTTTCCTCTGTTATTTTCTTATTTATTTATTAAGTTAAAAAAATGAAAAAGTAGAAGAAGAAATAAAAAATTGAGTCTTTTGTTGCCTCTTCTCATTTGTGCTATAAAAGTAAACGAAGGGAAATTGATTGAATAGTGTTTAACGCCCGTTTTTACTACTGAGGCACCACAGGCGGTAACACTGATGATACATGAGATGAAATGATAAAGTGGGAAAGGATTTATTTTTTAAAGTAAGGAAACGTTCCAGGCCTAAATGTCCTCCCCGGCATTTTCCATTCATGAGGACTGAGGAAAACGTGGAAAAAACCTCAGTCAGGGAGGACGGTCCTGGCGGGATTCGAACCTCAGACCTCCTCCTCACGAGTCCGTGCCTTAACGACCTCGGGCACTCGTGGTGGTAAACGAATGGAAAGTTATGGAGTAAAAAGACAAAAATCTTACAGACAGTAATCGAACCTCAGACAACAATTCGGTTACCTCAAGAAACGTTATACATCTAGAACCGCTCCTGAGTTATCTCAAGGTTGGCACTTGCCCAGTATCAACCACTTGCTTCTCGAGTGACAGTTTCATAAACGTCACTAATATTGCACAATGTATGCTTGCACGTTGCACGATTTTCAATATTCCGTTGTTGCTTTTTGGTTTTCACAGTCGATTACTGCAGCAGCGTGGTATGGCATTTATGTTCTACTTTCCCCTATGTAATTAAATAAATATGTACCCACTTGTACTGGAATCTTCACTTTCGCATCATAATACATTCACCACAGTCTTTCTCCCGGATTATTTGCAGCGTTGCCACACTCGTAGAGAAATATCTACCTTTCGGAGAATTGCTAGTCGCGCTTTCCCATTTGATATGCTGTGGTGTTCGTTGCAGCCGCCCCGATGGGCAATTGCAGTGGTTAAGTTTGGATTTTCAGATCTTTTTGTTAGAGATGCTTATGTACATCATCATAATAATCAACAACAATAACTTTAAACCTCGTTCAGTCCCGTAAAGAATTGGATTTAACTGTTCTATCCAACCTTTCCATCGTTACTTATTCTTTTACCTATGGGTTTGTTTTTTAGCACTGTATCCATGACGTTATATATCTTTATTAACCCCATAGAGGGAAAAATACATAATATATAAATACGTTATGTTTCGTGTGCATTCAATAATTTGTTAATTTTTTGGGTTTATCTCCGAGGGAATTTGCAAAAATTGGCGCCTCTATTATCGCATACTTTATTAACAAAGCTATTGAGTTTGTATCCATGAAGCGATTTTTGAAATATTTCTCCTATCCTACCTACTAGGCACCAAAAATGACAATGAAAATTATATAAATATATGTCTGTTAACGCTCTAGCGGCCGTAGTTTTTGTTTTTTCTCAAAGCATGTAACCATCAACTAACAAACGATTCATCGAGGGGTGGGGATTAACCTAAAGCAAAACTTTTTAAAACATTCCATAATCGCCCTAGCAACCGCAATTTTTGTGTTTTCTCAACAAAACTCAGTACATTTCCTTAAATTTAATTATTAAAAATAATTTTCCAAAAGCATGACAATCGGTCTATTAAGAGTGGAGGTATAACTCAAAAAAACCAGTGCGGGTTAAAGCAAAATTAAAAATCGCTCTAGCGGCCGCAATTTTAATTTTCTTTTCAAAGGAAACTCGGTATATGCCATTGAAATAATATAACAAATTTGGTTTTTGAAAATTGGTGTAATCGAAATATTAAGACGGAGGGTTTACTTGAAACCCAAAATTTTAAAAACCGCTCTAGGGACGCCAATATTTTTGACAACACTTGGCATGTACCATTTAAATAAATTAAGAAAAATAGTTTCTGAAAATTAAGGAAATTATACTATTAGGAGTATGGGTATAGCTGAAAACCGAAATTTAAAACGTGCTCTTGCGTTTAATTTTTTTATATTGTTTTAAAATAAAATGACTAATTAATTCAGCATATAAACTGTATTTATAACGATGTTCATATTTTATATTTAACAAAAATGTCGTCTTGAAGGTAGCAAATGTGAAATATTAATCTAATATGTGTTTGAGAATTATATTTGTATTTAAAACGTGCTCTTGCGTTTAATTTTTTTATATTGTTTTAAAATAAAATGACTAATTAATTCAGCATATAAACTGTATTTATAACGATGTTCATATTTTATATTTAACAAAAATGTCGTCTTGAAGGTAGCAAATGTGAAATATTAATCTAATATGTGTTTGAGAATTATATTTGTATTTAAGAGCGCTGTTAGTAACCTTCAGAAAACGTTTGTGTTGCATGTTAATACTAAAATAACATTTCAATTAAATTTCAATGTCAATGAAAATAGATTGTTTATTGCTGATTGTGTATATTTACATAGTACATTGTAATTATTTTTAAATAGTAACATGTTTTTGCTTTATTGAAACAAATAAACATCTTTTTTAATACGCAATGTTAGCTCGAAACTTTCTGCAATTTGTTTATTGAAGATGATATCAAGGGCTCAGCTCATAAACATGGTTACATTTAAAGATGTTTAAAAATACCCACACAGTATAGCTTTGTTTATCAGTAATCATATATTTCATTTAATTAATAGCATGTCATTAATTTTTGTGGTTCAATATCAACACATTAATGTCATAACTTATTTCATTTCATTAATTATTAAAGTCATAACTTGGGTTTTATGTTCTTTTTAAAAATACTCTACTAGGTGAGAAATTTGCTTAGTTTACGCAGTTCCTGCGTGATGTACTTTTATAGTCACAATGATCATATGTTTCAACATGAAGAAATGTTATTATAACATTACATATTCATATTCATGGTTTAATTATCATAAATTACTCTTTCCTTTAATTTCGAAATTTTGGGTCTCAGTCTTTGCTATACAAAAGGTCACTAATATATAATTCACCATAAAACTCTGTCAGAATTTCTCGCCGATTCTTTAATTTCAACTGTTGGCAATGAGCAGTATATAAAAGTCAAATCGGGAACGAGCTGATGCCAAGAGACTGCGATTAATATCCGCCTGTTTTTGCTGTATTGTAATTTGCAGTCCCTTCCTAAAACCTTTTTGGAATTGTGGTCATTTTTTTCCCCGTGTTTTATTTAAGAAAACTTTCAGAATTCATAAGAAGTTTTCAATAAACTAATTTCTTCGTAATTTTCGCAATTTTTCTGTCATATGGAAGGAATAGTTTCCCGGTCTCCAGTATGTTTTTGTTCATTCATATTATCATTTCATTCAAAAACTCCTGCTTTGTAGCCAGGGGCAAATTCACGTGACTAGCATGCGGAATCGTTCGCCTACCTCCCTTGTCTGGCCTTGAGCCATTAGTGAAAGTTTTCCTCAATTATAACGTAAGATTACAGTTTCCAGGGCAATTTGAGTGGTAAGTGAGCAGTTCTTTATCACAGAAAACTGAAAGATATTAGCTGATTGCTGAAATGTGAAATTCACCTCATTAAAATGGAAAAAATATGAAAAAAATTTAAAGTAAATGTTTGCAAATTAAAAGAATGATATTAAACTTTCATATACCAGCGACCAATTTTGTGTTCCTCCGAAATGTTTTGCTTATGAGTTAGTGCGCCGCTAGTTAGCCTTTTGCCGGCCAACTATCATCCTACGATTAGCGGGAGGGTAAAACAATAAAACCAAAGAAAAAAAAACATATAACAATACATAAGAAACTCATTACTTACCAAATTATCAAATGAGATGTTGAAACTGCCATTCTTCATTCTCCACACATTTTTGGCATCTCTTTAGGAAATTATTCATCACTCGCTGTAGTTCATTTTGAGAAATCTGGACTATTTTTTGACGAATGTTATCTTTCAGTTCTTTTATGATGTGCGGTTTCGTCCAGTACATGGCATGTTTTAATTTATCGCAGGCTGTTAAATCAAGGGATCAAGGGTGCCACAAATCCCTAATAATAACTCTGTCTTGTAGAAACACCTTGTGACTTGCTCTCATGAAAATATTCGCTGTGTGATAGTGACAGCCAGAGTGCAGTTGAAAAAATACATACGCTCCCTGTCGGTCAATTCTCCAAAAAGGAGGGGAGGTTAGTATGGTATTCACATAAGTGACAGAATCAACTGTAACCTCAAAAAAACTGGTCCTATGATTCTTTCACCACTTAACACATATAAATCGTATTAAAAGACACGCTATGCCGTGAGTAGTAGTATTTTGTTTTTTTATGAACGCTCTTTAACGTTTCAAGTCATCAGCGTCCCATTCAATTCAGGGCGGAAAACGGCCGATAAATTTTGCTCAGAGGCCTCTTCTTTCAGGATTGAGGTTCTTTTACATCCCACGGCTTTACTTTCCTTCAGAAGGAAGCCACATTTAGGATTTTCACGCCCAAAAATAATCATCGACCCTGATCGAGATTGAAGCCGCGATATTGGGGCTACGAGGCAAGTATGGTTACAACTATACCATCAGGACTGACAGACATGATGCATAACATATTTGATCTATATTGCCAAATTAAGAAACGACAGACATAATACGCCTTGGAACAGCTAAGCTATGAACGCGACAGTCAGTAAGACTAACAAATAAGCAAGCATCAAACAAGGGGGCCTCGCTAATAGGAAAAACCCCGCGTCACTAATTGCACCTTTTGATATTTATATACCAAGAAGCTTCAGTATATTAATTAAAACTATATAGTACACTTTGTTGACTGTAAACGAGCGGAGTGTCTTAGGCATTAACAATTGGGCCTCGCATTCGGGATATTCTGAGTTCAAATCTGGCCATGTCAACCTTAGATTTTTCCGTGGTTTCTCCTGGCCAATTGAGCAAATACTGGAATGGTTCTTTCATTTCCACGAATTTTCCGCTCTCCCATTTCATATTATATTTTTATTTCGTTAGTTCTGCTACAGAGAGGAAAGTGCTAGCTAGGATGGTGGTGTCTACCCCGGGGTCTGGTATTGAAGCGGCCTTTCTGATAGGCGCCGGGATCAGGTAGTTCTATCCGGAAAAAATGTTCACGTCCATGCCTCACCGCCTGAGCATCTCCCTCGCCCTATCCCTTCCCTCCGGAGAGGCTGTTATTGACGAAGAAGGCACCATCGGTTAATACTTGAACAAGGATGAAGTACCGACCCTAACAATCTAATCCAACCGTAAATTACAAGCATTTTCTCCACATTTTGTGCAAGAGACTGTGCTGCTTGTCAGTGAGATTGTTTTTGCACAATTAAACTGCGCTCTACTTCACATGATATGATTGGAGCGAATTACATGTTGTAGCTTTATGTCTCAGTAAAATTTCTCTCAACCAGGGCCACTCCTTAGAGTGCTAGTGTGCGCTACCCCTTTGCATTTAATCGTAAAAACCGTCTTTAGGGAGCTTCTACCTTGCGTCTCATGTTTGTATTTGCGGTTATCAGCTGTAGGAGGCTTTTTGAGTAGTGTTTAACACCCGTTTTTACTACTGCGGCACCACAAGCGGCGGGCACTAATGAAATGATATGGGCATGAGATGAAATGATATATTGGGAAAGTTTTTTTAAGGAGGGAAACGTTCCAGGCCTAAGTTTAAGGCACCTCTCCGGCATTTGCCATTTATGAGGACTGAGGAAAACCTGGAAAAAACCTCATTCAGGGAGGACTCCCACACCTCCCGCTCACGAGTGGAACACCCGTAGCGGTAATAGGGGACTTGCTTAAGCTTGTTAGATCGGGAGACGAAGTGGTAGGCAGAGCCTTTATCCCATAAGAGCAGTTGTTTGCATACACCACCTAAACGTCATCCCTAGCCATGTGCGTTTCCAGCAAAGTTTTTATACAGACTAATTGAGAGTAAAATAATATATTTAAAATCGTTTGGTTTATTTACGAGCTCTTAACACCTCAGGTCATCAGCAATTCATTCAATTCAGGGCGTGAAATAGCCGATAAACATTTCTGAAAGGTCTCTTCTTTCAGGCATGAGGTTATTTTACATGCCGTAAATCTACGACACGGGACCTATGGCTTTACTTCCTTTCAGAATCAAACCGCATTTAGAATTTTTACTCTAGGAAAAAAGCCATCGACCCTGCCCAAAATTGAAACAGCTGGACCAACTGGACCGACTACATAATTATAGATAGTTAATGATAATGCAGTCATATATTATATATGGGGTAAAATTGCAGTTATTTCAATATTTGTTTCAAGTAACGATACCCTCATGCTGAAACTGTCCAGTAACGATACTCAGACGTTTCATTAGTACTCAGCTGTTGCTCAATTTGTTTCGTTTGGTGTTAATTGAATGTCACTATGAAAGCTTACATTTTAAGCCTTTTTCTTTGGGATCATGGGAAGAGAAAATTGAAATTGAAAAACTGGGTAGATCAACTTCAAGTCTTACTTTGAATCAAATTGTGAATTTAAAATATAAGAAGTGTACAATACTTTCTGTAGAGACAGATGTCGTCCTGCAACTTCCATACTTTAATCAATGGGTCATGGATTTCCATGAAAATCACAAAAAAAAAAAAAAAAAAAAAAAAAAACGTTTGTTTAAGTAGATGCGTTACTGCAATATTTTTATTAAAATTTATTCTGTTGTGTATGTATAGCCAGGCACGCTTTAGCAGCCGCTGCTCTCATTTGTGGCGTATTTCTTTTATATCATGTTTCCATTAATATGTAAAATAGGTTCATGAGAAATATATTAATTCATTGTTAAGAACATTTCTGAACGTCTTATTCTTGAATGCAAGTCCTCTGGGAGGAGCACCGCCACGGGTGGCCGAGGTCATTAAAGCACGGACTCGTGAGCGGAAGGTCTGGGTTCGAATCCCGCCAGGACCGTTCTCCCTGACTGAGGTTTTTTCCAGTTTTCTTCAGTCCTCATAAATGGCAAATGCCAGGGAGGTACCCTAAACTTAGGCCTGGAACGATTCCTTCTTTAAAAATAAATCCTTTTTCAATATATCATTTTATCTCATGTATCATTAGTGTGCATCGCCTGTGGTGTCTCTGTAGCAAAAAACGGGCGTTAAACACTATTCATTCTGGAAGGAGCTCTGTTCTGTGACTTTAGATTTACGGCACGTTAAGGAACTCTATACCTGAAAATATTCGCTGGTCATTTCATATTCAATTATCTTATTGTAATGGATCGAATTTTTATTTAATTACATATTGTAACTTTATATGCATAATTTTTATTCCATTTTATGCTCTTTATTCTGTTTTGATTGTAAAGATATTACATCAGTAAGAGTACAATTCTTCTCTCTCTCCCTCTCTCTCTCTCTCACACACGCACACACACACACACACACACACACAAACAACTCATTGCACACGACTATATGAAAGAACCATTTCTATATATAATATACTTCTCTATTGCATTTTTGGAAAACCCTTTATTATGATGTTCTTAAACTTTGTGGACATTCTGTAGCATGTTCAGCTTTTTAATAAAAATGTATACTCGCATCTAAAGAAGAGTCCTGGTATATGCGTCACGGTCTCATCAGTAGTCGGCATCTTCCCCTCGAGAGATTTACGTCCAGTTAAAAATGGAAAGTTTTGACGCACTTGCGTCATAGATGATGCACAAGAGTGGTAACGTTTGATTTGTTTTTATGATCCAATAGGAACGCTGCATGGAATAGTACCAATAGTTTTCTCTCACTACGTGCAAAAGAAATCCTTATGTACATATATTGTGCATAAGTGGAGCGCTGGAACAGGTTTTTAAGTTAAAAGTGAATTCCTGACCCGCAGCGCACAAACCACTTTCATCTGCGTGATGAGAAACAAAAGAAAACCTCTTCTAATTGAGTTTCGTGTTTAGCGGAGGTTGTTGAACTCAAGGTCCTGCTCTTAGAGTAATATTATTACATTTTTTTTTTTAGTCTTCTGAGAGAGTGGAACTCCTAGGAGGGCGCACACCGCTGGCGTTGTGGTGCTTTATCTTGAAACAATGTTAGACCCTAATCGTACGGTGTTTCCCTCAACGCACCCCTTCCTTCCGGAGGAGGCCCTATTGGGGATGTAGGCACAAACGGCCAGCCTTTGAGCAAGGCTGATCTACGAAATATTCTCCTCCGTCCTTAACAATCGAATCCACATACGCAGCCAATGCCAACAGAGCTTATTTCCGCTGGACACGCACATTGAGGAACTCCGTGAATGGCTGGTCAGTTCAATGTTGTAACCAGGAAGTGTAAATCAAGCAAATAAGGCAACAGTATGCCTTTTACACTATCTCAGAACGTTTTAAAGCTATGAATCTGCCACTTTTGAGAGATATTAAGAAAACTTAACAAAGGTGCTCTGTAAATTTTAATACTCTAATGCACATTAAAAGTTTTTTTCAAAAAAATTAAACCAAAATAGAATGTAGTTAAAAAATTGAAAACACTGTGACACAATCATGAATTTTTCCTATAAGCTATTGGTGGAATTGGATTTTTTTAAACTTACACTGCAGACAACATGCTATTCTGGGAACTAGAATAATATAACTATGCTATTTGGAAAAAAAAAATACTTTTCAAATTTTGAAAAAAATAAAAAAATAAAAAATATTTTAAAAAAAAGTTGGTATCGATATTTATCAACTAATAGTCCTATTTAAATACTTCTAGTTACTACACTTCACATTTGCATACATTATGTGTGTGCAAAATTTTAACAAGATTAGTCCAGTCATTCCTTGAGAAAAATGCACATTTGTGTCAACATTTTTAGTTATCGGGAAATAAGATTTATTTTTGTTTAAAAAACTTTTTAGGTGCATTGGAGAATTAAAATTTACAGAGTATCTTTAGTTAGGTATTCTTAATATCTCATAAAATTTCATTTTGATAACTTTATAAGTTTCTGAGATACAGTACAAAATGTATATGCTGCATTATTTGCTAGCCGTACACTTCCTGGTTACCTTCAAGACCACCTCAAAGTCATCACGGAACGCAGACATGCAAGGAGATGGAATGATGAAATGGTAAGTGACTCAGTTAATACAACATATATGGTCGTTTCTAAGAATTGCATACCATTTTCGGTTACCTTTATTTTTGGAGGACATCCTGTTTATGTATTCCGTAAAAGTTCTATGGAATATATAATTAAATACTTACTGTTAAAATTATTAAGTTTCTGTCTCATTATACTCTCCATTGAAATATATATACTTGATTTAGCTACTTTCAACTTTTTTCATTTCATCGTAAAAAGAAGTATTGTGGAATCCTACAAAATAGGACTATGGCATCCTCATCTGATGAGCTTTTTACCCACCCAGTCAAATTATACATTTTGGAAACAGGAACAAGTCCAGGTAAAAGATGGGTGCTTGTTGATTGAAGCTATTACACTGCTGCACGTGGAATTTATCTGCTATTAAATCCTAAACTGTTATTGGCTTAAACTAAAATATTATCGGTGCAGAGATTCTCTATCGCTATATTGTCAAGGCTCTGAAAATAACACGGCGACTACTTACACTGGCTTTACCCGTCTTCTACAACAGAAGAGAAATGGCCAAAGGTGAGCGTTTTAAACTGCGGGCTTCTGATTGTAGACACACGAGTTACTACTTCCTCCCAAATGTAATTTCTCTTCTCTAGCACTGTGTGATAACCTTCATAAATTCAACTAGCTGAGAAATTCGCTTAGTTAATGCAGCTACTTTGTGATGGAGTTTTTCATATACAGGATACTGTGCACTTGTTCAGTTGAGATGCCTGCAGGTGCACCCAGAAGTTTCCATTTCTATATAATAGATTTTTTTTATTGTTTTATGGTGTCCTTATTTGCGAGTCCGGAGCGCTCTTCATATTTTGTACAAGTACGGCCAAACACATTTATCAAAAATACATAAGACTCAGTGCCCCATGAGCTTTTTCCAAGAGGCCTTGATCGATTGAAACCTTGTCATAGATCTTTACAGGAATTATGACTGCCAACTATGATATCATTTAGGAAATTTTAGATATATTTCTTGAACATTTATTGTACTTTTCAAAAAATGTACCTAAAAACGTGTTGTTATAGTTGGAAAGACAACATAAAAGTTGATATTATCAACATAACGAAGACAGTCACGATCTATTTGTCATGGTTTAAAGTCTGTCCTCCGTGAATAGGAAGATCTTCAAGAAGTCCGAGGGGCCCAAAAATTCCTATTAATAACTCCGTCTTGTGAAAACATTGTGAATTGCTCTCATGAAATTATTTGTAGTGCGCGCAGTGGCACAGTCCTGTTGAAAAAATGCATGATCACGCTCCCTGTCGGTTAATTTACTGAAAAGGGGGTTAATACGGCATTCACATAAGTAACATGTTAAGCTGTATGCTAAAAAAGGGAAGAACTACTGCACTACGACTGTGACAATCAGTATGGTCAACAAGTAGGCAAGCAGACTTGCTACGCCTTCCATGGTGGTGGAAAGCAGCACTGATCGACTGTATAAAACTATATGAAGCAAATGTAATAAATCGCCACGGGTGACCGATGTCATTAAGGCACGGACTTGTTAAGTAGGAAGTCTGGGGTTCAATTTCCCACCAGGACCGTCCTCCCTGACTGGGTTTTTTTCCAGGTTTCCCTCAGTCCTATGGCAAATGCCGGGGAGGTACCCAAACTTAGTCCTGGAACAATTCCTTCCTTAAAAAATATCCTTTCCCAATTTATCATTTCATCTAATGTAACAGTGTCCACCGCCTGTGGTGCCTCAGTAGCAGAAAAATGAGATTAAACACTATTTTTAAAAAATTACATTTTTAAAAAATGTAATAATAAAACAACATTTTTATTTGTAATTTTATACCGCAAAAATATACTTAAAACCCACTAATCTTCACCATTGTGGTACTGGTAGTATTATTGGGAAATTTTAAAGCTTCTCTCTCGAAGCATTTCTTTAAAACAAGAAACGTTTCGAGTTTATTGGAACAAAGTATTTGAATTACTAATTTATTTTTAAATATTAATTGCGTATATAATAGTACATATATATTATACAGGTATTAAAAGTAATTTAAATGGCATTTTTAACATTTATATTATCAATAATTATTAAATATAAAGTAAATCAGGCTGAAAAGAATTGCAACGAAATTCCTTTCTATTGCTATTTCTTGTTTAGTTCTTATTTTCAGTTCTTAGATATTACACTAATTTTGTTTTAAGTATATGTAGCGGGGGCATTGTTCTAATAATAGTCTATATGCCTCAACAACTTCTGGTACCAGCTCGTTGCTAACTTAACGACCAGATGGCAGGAGACGAGCATTATTCCACACTAGTAGTGAACATGACTGAGTCTTTGAGACCCGTTTTAGAAAGTTTAAAAATTCTGCACTAGATGTCAGCACAGTAATTTATCTAGCGTTAGCTGTTCGATGGTAGGGTTGGTAGCGAGCTTTTTCTTTGCTTAAACTTGTGTCATCCATTCAGAGTGCATTAATAAATATTTTACTTAGTCAAAAATGCAAAATATGACCTCCAGCAGCCTAGTGAAAGGTATACAAGAAAAAGGAAGCATTATAAAACCCTCTAAAGTTTATATTTAAATGTATATTTTGGCACGATCATCATTTTTCAGGTTCAACAGAAAGCTCACAATCTATCGCTTGCGACGTTAAAAGACTAACACCTTAACGCCTTAATGTATTGACTTTTAGGGTCACAAGCGATTGTAACCTGTATGCTGAACTTGAAATAACTGATTTTGCATGTAAAACTTTATCGAACAGGTGGCTTAGGTCTTTAAGACACGGACTCGTGTGCGAGAGATCTGGGATTGGATTCGTACCTGACTTTTTCAGATTTTCTTCTCACATAAATGATAGTTGCCGGGGAGGTACATAAACCTAAGCCTGCAATGATTCCTTCTTGAAAAAATATAAAATAATAATAATTTTCCAACTTATCATTTCAACCCGTGTATGATGAGCAGAGCCCGGAAGTTAGGCAAATTGCCCTTTTTCCACCTGGAGGCTTATATTAAGAGGCAGATAGAAATGAACACGTTTCTGTGCAATGGGGTCGGTAAAGCAAATTAAATAGTATATACACCTCACAACATATCTATTGAGCATCTTGCTACACGTTTATTTCTTTTCAGGCAGTCAAAAACTTTCTCTTCAACCCATTCACTTAAGCTCTTTAAATAGCAGAACCTTCTATAATGAAAGGAACGAACGGTTACCTCGGGCATACGAAAACCAGGAAATAGAGAGGATGAGGGAAGTACTGTAGTTTTGAATAGTCCTGTCAAATGAACTCTTATCGATGTGCGCGAAACAATGCTAGGAAAGTTGTTATGAGGATAGCTTCTCAGCTGCAAACCAACAATTACAAGCAGAAAGAGGAGGGCGGTACAACTGTGCAATAAACCGTTCCTACAATGTGTTCAGTACGGAAGTAAAAGAGATACTAACCTGATTCTCCTATAAGCACATTAACAGAAAATGAACTCGACCAGAAACTAATGTACATATTTTTCTCATTCGCCAGGACTATTCAAAACTTTTCCATGATGTCCTGAAAGGTGAATGTTCTGTTGTAACTGGTATGAATCCTTCCGAAATAGCTTGTTTTAAATATGCTTCAATCACTTCAGTGGAAGTAGAACATTCTCTTTCTATAATGAAAAATGTTCTCTCTGACAAGCGGTTGACTATGACAGTTGATACCTTGAGAAAGCATCTTGTTGTTGCTTGTACCCGAGAAAAGTAAGCTTAAGTACTTTATTTATGTGATAAAGAAAGTATTAAGTATCTTAAATAACTATTTTCATTATTGAGTTATTTTACTCTCTGTTTTCACTTTTAATAAATGTCTATTTTAATTACATTACTGCTACTAAGTGTAAATAAATGCCTGAACTTCCTGGCTCCGATCGCCTTTGGTGTTTAAGAATTATTAACAGGCGTTAAGCACACTGTTCATGCAGAGCCCTGTCCTCATAAATACAAATGCCAGGGAGGTACCTTAAACTTAGGTTTTGAAGGCTTTTTTCCGTAAAAAAAAATTAATATTTCCCAGTTTATTATTTCATTTTTGTATCAGCAGTGTCCACTGCCATGGTGTCTTAGTAAAACTGGCGTTAAATATTATTATAAAAAAGTACCAAGCTTCCATATGTTCTGTTAGTATTTAATCTTTCTATTACAGTTTTATTTATATTTTGGAGAAACTGTGAGTGTAGCTCTTTTTTCAAAATATAAATTATCTGTTTTTTGAGATATACCTAGTATTGTAGTTTTAGATGCTCATTTCTCTTTCATCATGGATCACCTGTGCAAATTTCAAGTTTTAGATATTTCATTGCTAAACACGTTCTTTAAAGCATAGATAGGCTGCCAGTAAAGAAAGCTAAAATGGAGTTGCAGAGCAATGGCATTTCACGGAAGCAGGAATCCAGTTTTACAACTTTACTAGCGATGATTGCTCGAGGAGGTTAAATAAAAATGATCACAATATTTTACAAGTACTAAAATTAACGGGGTATCACCCACACTTGGTAACTAAATAGTGGCACATGAGACGTATTTGTGCATGGTGGATTACTAGACCGCCAATTCCCGACTTAGGCGTGTAAGTTAGCATGCAATTGGAGATGGTGTTACGGGAAGATGTGGATTTTCTTCCAAAGGTATTTACTACTGGTGAAACTTGGCTGTATCATTTCGATCCTGCGAATTAAAAGCAAAACTTTGTGTAAAGATTTCTATCAAAATGAAAATAATAATAATAATTAAATAAAAACGTGGTTGCTTCCACTGGAAAAATTGTGGTCATCTTGTTTTCTGATATTGAAGAAATGGCTTACCAGCATGTCGTACACACACAAAACTGTAACGGGGCAATACTACAGAGATATCAAGCTGGATGCTGCACCATGATAATGCACGGCCGCACATCGCAAATGTTGCAGAATATGTCACAGAAATCAATGTGAAGTGTGTCTCTCACTCTCCTTACACTCCAGATTTAGCTCCATGTGACTTTTTCTTTTCCCCAAATTGAAGAAACGCCTTCTTGGGAGGTATTTTCCATCAGCAGAAGAAGCGGTGAAGGCTGTGGAGGCGATTCTGAGGAACCTGTCTAAAATTTGTTTCCAAAATATCTTTGAAGATAGGCAGTAACTCTGGGACAGATGCTTTGAATACAACGGGGAGCTATTTTTAAAAATATCATCAAAATTATGAGCAGGAGTAAAGGTATGATCTCAAAAATGTATAATTCTTTATCGAACACATTTCCTAGATTTCTAGAATTGTACTACCTACTCATACATGCGCGAGAGAGTGGAAATATTGCAGTATGGTACTATTAAATAAATTCATTTTTCTAGTTTTCTGCAACACACTAATCAATATCCTTTTGATTAAAATCTTAAATCTGCATGATGAAGTCTATCTCTACAGAACGCATTGTGTATTTCGTATGATTAAAATCACAGTTTGACCCTAATGAGTACTTAATTTTTGTCTACCCAATTTTTTAATTGCAATTGCCCTTTTCAATAGTCAAATAAAAAAACTATGGTTTTATCAAAGCTAAAAATAAAAAATTTGAAACAATTACAAGCCAATATTTCCGTCTTTTCCGATCAAAACAGAGCAATATTAATTTTAGGCGATAGCTTAGTTTGCTCAGAAAATATTTTTAATTTTGATATGACAGTAGTGTTTTACTTTCCGTCTCCCCCACTTTGCGTAAAGTTGAGATTGCTGCACTTATCTGGTTTTGAAAGCAAGTTTGTCAGTTAAAAGAAAACGTATTTCAAATGGGAAATAAAAACTTTGAATCACAAAGAATATTGTTCAGATTTGAAGAACCCTAACAGAAATTAAATACTTGATACATATTTTGTAGATATCTCCTAAAACTTTGAACTCTCGTAGCCTGAAGGCATAAGTGGTCAGGAAGTCAGCTGTTTGGCTTCCTCTTACCACATGAAAGAAACATGTGTGGTCATTTGAGTGCGGCCAGGTGCAGAACTTGGCAAGAGAATACGGTGAAAAGTGAAATTACTTCACGTGAAAGGTTTTTATTAATGCAATCAGAGACAAGCACTGCGTGGTGAAAGTTAGCAAGGTCAAGACCATGGACAGTATCAGGTTCGAATCCCTGGCTCAGTGTGTGGCATAAACACAAAGTTCCTTTTCGTTAAATGTTCAATCGGTTCCCAGCCAATTTTAGTATCCACATGTACAAGCTATGACAGTTATCGTCACGGAAATCGTGTTTCAGCTGTTTCACTTTGGTTGCTATGGAAGCCCAAGTGGATTGAGAAACGAGTATCGTACTTCTAAAAAAAAGTTTGAAGGTCGATTCCATGATATTCAAAGTCCTTTATGGTACACTAAAATTTGTGAAAAAAATGACCTACTGGGAACTAAACAGGTATTGATCACATCTGCAATCGACAAAGGCGTGCTAGTAGATTGTTTAGGGAACAGGTGAAGTCAGCGAGTTCGTCAGCACCAGCTGCCCTGTGGAAAGATTATTAATATTGCGGAGTGCCGTGAATTTACATGGGAATCGTCCAAGACATATATTGCATGTGCAGGTAACGGCAGGTAGTTGGTTTGTGGGAGGCTCTGTTAGCGAGTGTTTGTGCATTCGCGTGTGTTACTCGGTGGTTTCGTGGTATGTAAATTGTGTGTTAATTGTTCTTCTTTAGTTGCGTCACTATATCCTAAAGTTAGTCCAGAAGAACAGGCTTTCATTAATAAAAACTATCGTACAGACAAAATTTCTCAGGGTAAAATTTTACTTCGGAATATTTTGTTAGCTTAAAGTGTAATATGCACATGGTACTAGTTTCATTGTTGTAACTTCCGGTTCTCGCCTTCGCAAGTTGAGAAATATTCCGTTTCGCCTAAGCGAAATAAAGGTGACAGGATGAACAATATGCTACTTACATGTAAAAATTTTTTCAACTGAGTTCTATAAAATTACACAGAAGACCTATGGCAGTTTTTTCTTCCCGATAGCACATTAATACCGCGTTGTCATTGTGGGAGAGGATGGCCGAATATCATTAAGAACACTTTCAGAAATTATGAAAATAGACTGGTTTACCACCCACACTTTGGTAAATGAAAGGTTTGCACTGTGGGTTCCGTGACTGTTGATTCTCGAGTAAAAGAATGTTCGCTTGCAGGTTAGCGTGCAGATAAAGATGATGTTACCTGTGTTTCTTACAGAGGTATCACTGCTGACTACGTCATTTCCAAGCAGCAAAGTTCTTGTGGAAATCTCTTTCATAAAAAGCAAAAGTTGTGCTTGGAAAATGTTGGTCATGTAATGTTTCGATATTCAAGGAATGGTTTAGCTTGTCGTACTTGCACACAAAACTGGGCAATACGGCAGATGTCTTGAAATTCTGCAAGGTCATATCACATCTGCAATAGGCCACATTTCCGTGTGATAAGTTGGATGTTACACCACGATGATGCACTATCACACATCGCAAATGTTGTTGCTGAATATCTCACAAAAAGCAATGTGAAGTTTGTTCAGAATTAGACCCTTGTCACTTTTCTTTTCCTCTTTGAAGACTGGCAGAAGCCCTGGGACAGATGCATTGCATCTAATGGGTTATTCAAAACTTTGAGTATCAGTAAAGGGATACTATAAAAAAAGGTTCGATTATTCTTACGATAGAAAACAGAATCCTGCAGAGAAATGCTAAGGGCAGTATCCTGGTGTTCCAGGTAGATGACACTGTTTAATAGTTACGAGAGACAGAAGGTATGTATGTATTGCCGAAGGGATGGACGTCATTTTTTTTATTTTCATAAAAATAGTAGCTTTATGCTCTACGCTTCTTTTTCCGGTTGCGGCAGCATATTTCTCGAGAACCAGATAAAAATATGTGATAAATTCTGGCAATATCTATACACTTAAATATGTTTTGAATGTGTTTATTACCTCCCAGAATGCCTACTTTACACTAACTTTTACAAGATTTATGTAAAATAACACAGTAGACTCTTAAAAAAACTGCGTATGCCGAACTCGGTGGGATACGACAAGATTTCCCCAGCGCTTTATGCAGGTGTCCAATTTTTCTCGCTCACCCAAAATATATTTATTTCGAGGCGTCAAATGAAAAATTGTTTCAAACAAAAGTTTTTTACCGTCATAAGGAAGTTCTTGCTGAGGATATACTTTTTAAATGTTTCCAGAGATACAGGATAAAACTCCTTTTTTTAAGTAACACCATGTACATTTTATTTAAAAATACACTTACCCTCACCAAGAGCTATTCAAAAATCTATTACACTGTACCATTTTCGTTAAGAAAACAGTAGATGTGCAAACGGTAGAGAGTGCAGTTATTGAAGAAACCCAACTGTTCAATGCCTTCGTGTACAAATTACTTACGGAATGTAGTAGATTTCTGGGGTTTGTTTATGATTTCCGATGCATATAAACACAAGTGCGCTGAGAGGGAAATGAAGGTAGGTAATCCATCTCCCTCACCTCTCAAATTGAATTTTCTTTTCTCCAGGATAAATTCTGGAATTCCAGGCCAAGCCAAGCCGAGTGGTAGCGGAGAAAGTCGAGGGTAGTGCTACTTCTACAGATGTAAGGCATTTAAACGTAATGGCTTGGTAACTCAGACATTTAGAGTGGCACTCTGTAAAGAAGTGGATTCAAATCCTCACATCCTGAAGATTTTTTTTTCTTTTGCAGTTAAGGAGATTCGTCAAAATTACAATGATTTACTCGCTAACATAATACCACGCATTTAACCCGTAATAAATTTATATTTATGATTTTTTTTGCTGCAATCAAAGGAAATTTGCCACCATTACAGTGATTTACCAACTTATATTTACCAAAGGAGACGAGCGTAGGCCGTCAGGCCGTAGCGAGCCGCAGCAAACCACTGGGTCCCTCGCATTCTAGGATTTACCCAAGGTTGGTGTGCATGTTTATTGCGAATTTCAATAAGGCAACGCGTGGTAAAAGGTGAATAACTCAGTTTTGTAATAAGGAACAACATATTGCACCCAGAAAGTTAAGCAGGACCGCATAGGTTTCGTTATGATTAACAAGTTAAATATACATGCAACTTTCACACTCGGCTCTCTCCACTGTTGCTAGGGACTGGGGCTGCAGAATTTATCCTGCGTGTAACGACAAGTTCAAATTGTCGTTGCTTTAGCTTAGTGTACTGTAGTCATTCATCAGAGTAAGTTAGTACTGCACTAAACTATTGTGACTACAAGATGTACACGCATGAAGAGAAAGCAGGAATGCTGCTGATCTACGGAGAATGTAAGTTAGCAGGTAATGATTAACTCCATTACTTTATTGAAGATGTTAAATGATTTAGTTAAACAAATGCACTATAGTGCATTATTAAATAAAATATGTCATGCATTATTTATCTTCCATATCTACAGTTTTCCTGACAAAAATAGTACAGTATGAAACATTGCTGAATAGCTCTTGGAGAGGGTAAGTATTATTGACTAAAATTTATATGGTGCTATTTAAAAAAAGGATATTCTATACTGTATCTCCTACATTTATGGAGATACAACAAAGTATACCATTAGTAATACTCCCCTATGAAGTTCTTCAGGTGGTGGACACTGATGATACATGAGATGAAATGATAAATTGAGAAAGGATTTTTTTAAAGAAGGAAAACATTCCAGGCCGAAATTTAGAGTACCTCCCCGGAATTTGCCATTTATGAGGACAAGAAAAACCTGGAAAAAACCTCAGTCTGGGAGGACGGTCCTGGCGGGATTCGAGCCCCAGACCTCCCGCTCACGACCTCGGCCACACGTGGTGGTACCCCTATGATGTTAAAAATCACCATGGATGGCCGAAGTTGTTAAGGTGCGGACTCTGTGCGGGATGTCTGGAGTTCGATTCCCACCAGGACCGTCCGCCTGATTGAGACTGTATCCAGGTTTCGTTGGTCCTCATAAATGACAAATGCTGGGGACGTTCCTTAAACTTAGGTCCGGAATAGTTATTTCCTTTAAAAAAATCCTTTCCCAATTTATGTTCCCATCTCATGTGTCATCAGTGTCTACCGTCTGTGATGCATCAGTAGTTAAAAAGAGCATTAAACAATATTTTCGAAAAAATGTTTTAAAAAAAACTTTGTTAGAAACAATTTTTCATTTAATACATCACAAAAAAGTTATTTTGAATGAGCAAGATAAAGGACACTCGGTATAAGGCTTCTCTAAAGAAACATTTTTTTTTATTTCATTCAATGCACTTATTGTGCATCGAGTTCATCTGAAGGAATTTTCTAATTGAGGCAACCTAGGAAAAAAGCAACGTGCTTTGTAAAATACGATGTAGGAGCTAGGTATAAGAAACATATGGAAATAAATTTGCAGTCAACTTATATACAGTATATTTAATTCACTTTTCATACAAATAAAAACAATAATAATAACAATAACAACAAAGATAGGCTTTATCTCAGTCTTGTAATAGTACGGCAGGTAAGGCATCTCAACGTTCAAGTATTTCTGGATTCGTTCCTGTAAACAAAAACAAACATACCGTCATTTGTTTATTGTCATGGAGATGCAACGTTTTCAATTTGTATTTAAATTTTTTCGTTCTTGAGAACGTAGGCTTCCACGGGCTGTTTCACAAGTGTCTTAAACTCCTGGAGAATTTGCATACGCTTGTTTTTTATGCTTGTTGCTATAGTAACGTTCCCTTTAAGCGTGTTGATCTTGTTAAAAACGATTTGCCGTTATAATGGCGGGAGGGAAGGTATTTCAGTGTGCTTACCACCTAAGAAGAAACGTTTGTACGCCATTGATGCACTCTTCGAGTCTTGCAGTCCGCAACAAAAGTAAATATTTATTGTGGTAGAAAACATTTATAAAGCAAGTTAAAATTAAAAATACTGTTGGTGAATATTGTTCGTAAACTTAAAATATATACAAGGGTGCCATGAAAAGTTCTCGGCCTCGACTATAGGTAGCAATACGTTGTTACATCTGTTTGAAACATCAAGCCATTGTTTCAAATAGCTTATTTAATACTATTTATAAAATAGATGTTTTTGAATATGATATAAAATGAATAAAAGTATGTATCGTAAGAGAAAAAGTTATTTGCAGAACATGGTTTAATACAAAGAAAATGCATACCAATGAAATTTATATTTAAAAAATCTCTTCTTCATTTTAAAATATTTATAAAAAAAAAGTTACTGAATTTAAATGTAGGCGTACCAGTTTTAAAAGTGAATCACTTGAAGGAGGCCCAAAAAGTGTAACAGCAGTAGAAGAATTCCTTTAACAAATACATAATATAGCATTAGATGACCATAGGCAGTTAAAGTGTTAGAAATTGCTCAAGATATAGTAGACATTTCAAAGTACCAGAGATAAGTCGTAAGTCATGGCAACTTTTTTTTTTTCCTCTTGAGTAAGGTACAACACGAAATATCTAAGATATACGATTGAAAGTATATGGATTTATTGCCGAGTGGTGCTACCAATGGAACGCTGGATATGGACGGGGCCCTTGCAGGAAAGAAGCAAAACACAGTCAACCGGACATGATTGGTTTGTTATGGCATGAGCAAAAGTTGCACACAACTGCTTATACAGGGTTGCAAATCTGTCACAGGAGCTGTCTCCCACGGTGTTAACCAGCCTTTGAAATAGTCTCCAAGTACATCGACAGTTTTTACTATCGATGGGGAAGACGCTGGATACCATCTGCTATATGCGAGTTGTTAAAGTGAGCCATCTCACGTCGAAATTCTGTCAAAATGTTCACTTTGTTGTTTCCCATGTGATGGCTGCTTCACTTTGGGGATGAGAACATAATATGGTGGGTATGGAAGAATTTCCCACCCCCACCGCTACAAAAGACACTTGATACTTGGCACTATCGGCTGTATGAACTGTCGTGTTATCTTGGCGTTGTTCAAAATTTCTGGCTGTTTGGTGCATACGGCAAGGCGCAATTGTGACGGCATAAAAAGACCTGTAATATCTACTCATTCACAGTGGTCCCTTCCCGCACTGCATGACACACAAGCAGCCTTGACTGTCATACTCCAGAATGTCCATGCTTTTGCCGGTGAAGGAGTTCGGCGAAATTTTTGTTTGCATGGTGACCCAGGGTGACTGGACTGTTGCTTGAGTTCGGGTTCATGCGCCCTTGCTCACGTTTCATCAATTGCAATGCTGATTCAGCATGGCATCTCCTTCTTTCTGAAATCTCACCAGATTGATGTGACATGTTTCTTAGCGAGTCCGCTTCTGAATCTCACTTAATTGATGTGACACCCACTTTGCACACATTTTCAGGTCCTCCCAAAAAATGCGGTGCACTGTTTTTTTTTTTTTCTATTCTTCTAATTCCACAAGTGTCCTGCACCTATCACCGCGTAAGCAGTTCCGTCAACCCACATCTCTGTCCGCGGATACAGGAAGCCCATGTTCCTGAGCTCTTAGTCCGGGTTTTTGATCGGGAGGATGATGGGTGTATCCAATCACTGGACTGGCTATGCAAGGGCACAGTGGTGCCATACTGGAACATTCAATAAGTGATGTGACACCAAAAGGGAGGCATCTTGTGATATCCAACATCCGACGACTTATTCCTACCTCTACAACCAATTCCTTCACTGTTCAAAACCTCTTCAGCTCTAGCAGACAACCTGCACCAGAAGCACCTCCTTGCCCAATGGTTGATGCCCAACCTGCCACCATGCTTCCCGTAAACGATTGTTCAAAAAACATCTTTAGGTAATGTCCTTCTTTGACACTTCGTCTTCAGAGCTTCATACATGTCATATGTAAACTCTGCAACAGCTGCAATGAATATATTGAAAAAGTGTGTGATAGATTAAATAATAAGTTATTTTTGAACATTTTGCGAAATATAAAATCGACTCATTTCCATTATCGTACTAGTTTTGCTAGTGTACGTGCCGGAGCCGCCACTGAACATCCTTGAGGGCTGAACAGAAGTACGTCTGTGGGGTGGGTTTTAATTGCCTTGGTCGCGCCATCCTCTTCTACTGCAAGGGATGGAATGCGATCGGCAGTGGAAAATTTATCGCATACCGTGATCGTAAAGTAGAAACCCTTGTGACGTGATTATTGAGGTTTCGTTGGACAAACCGGAG
This sequence comes from Metallyticus violacea, assembly GCA_030762175.1. Classification (NCBI taxonomy): domain Eukaryota; kingdom Metazoa; phylum Arthropoda; class Insecta; order Mantodea; family Metallyticidae; genus Metallyticus; species Metallyticus violacea. The sequence continues at coordinate 22,535,778 of CM060832.1, read as the reverse complement.
CTTTTAACATAACAAACGAGATATTGGAGCCCACTTTCCCTGTAAGCTGTATCATTTTACATTGTTCACTTAACCTAACGTGGCGATACCACTATCCGTTAACGGGCTCACGAATGTTGTTCTTCCAGACCACTCTTTTCCATAAGTATCGTGACAGTGTTGACATAGTCGCATATTTTTAACAGCTGTTTCAAAGTATCTGCTTGCATTGTAGTTTTTAGCGAGACGCTGTTAAAACAAAGCGTAAAACTCTAAATTACAGTATGGGAAATCAGCATCACCCACAAAATATTTGTTTGTTTTTTTTTTTCTCTTTGTACTCATCAGTATTTTGAAATTTTATTGTAATTGGGGGTTTCCTGGTATAACCCAAATATTTTAAGTCTAAAAATGTGAAATTTAGTATTAATCATCTTTATATCTGTTTAAAGTACATGTAAATAGTAAAACTCAACAAAATATTAACTTTTATAACTAAATAATCACAATGTTGTAAAAATTATTGCACAAACCTGATGAATTCTTGTTTAATATTTATAATAAGGGAGTCATTTATGCCCAAAAAATAATTTCGCGTCGCAAAAATGGTGAATCAATATTTTATGTTGCCTTTCCCAGGCTTTTATTACGGCATCGCATTGTTTGGACATTGAAAGTAATTCATTTTTGGCTTGATTAGGCGAAATCTTACTAAACCACACTCTGTGGATGGCTTCAATCACATTTATCTTGGTTTTTTCTTTGCCACAGCATTGATCGTCTCCCAGCAGTTCTCATTGGCTGTTCCCTGGCCATGTGAGGGTGGAAATCACTTGTTCATCAAGAAAACTTCTAATTCTTTGCTAAATTGTATCTTTTTTTTTTTTTTGAATTATGTGGATGTAACATGAATCATATAACATAGTAGTGTTTAAACAAGTTAATCATTTTTCTTGCCTTATGACATCTGTGTTCAGTTGTTCAGATATAGTTGCATAAAGAAGATAGTGACACGTTGAAAATGCAGTTTCGAGCTGTTATTAAGTTCTTCACAAAACAAGGACTTACTCCAAATGAAATTAAACAGCGATTGTGCGGTGTATATGGGGAAGCATCCCCCTCATATTCTACCGTAAAAGAATGGGCCAAACATTTTCGAATCGGTCGAGAAAGCATTGAAGACGAAGAGCGTGCAGGTCGGTCCTTGGAAGTGCTCACTCCTGAAAACATCGCTCTTGTGAAAGGAGGAATTATAGAATATCGGCGGCTCAAAGTTACAGGAATAGCAGCAAGCAGCGAGGAAATCTGAGCGGCGGTGTGCGCCTTTTACACGACAACGCGCCTGTGTACACAGCTCTTGTTGCAAAGGAAACTGTGAAGAAATATGCCTTCAAGGAGATCGACCATCCATCCTACATCTCAGATCTAGCTCCCAGCGAATATTTCCTCTTCTCAAAACTCAAGAAGGGCCTTCGAGGAAGTAAATTTAAGTGTGACGAAGAAGTGATAGGTGTTGTTTATGCCCATTTTGCAGACAAGACTTCTGACTATTTTTTAAGGTGGAAGGGGGAGGATTGAATTGTTCAAATTAATTCTCGAAAACTTTTTTTCACTCTAAAGTTGGTACCTCAAAAACATGGTTTTTAAAGGCACCAACAGCTCCTTGAGGTGATGAAAATCGCTGTGCACTCCTTTTTTTGTTTGACAAAGTTGTTAGGCGATAGATGAGATGAATATGGACAATGAGACATTAATTCGATGTTTTCCTCCTTCAAATAATCAATTGTTTGACGTGCCGTGTGAGAGATGGCATTGTCATGATGAAGAATGATGTGATGTATTTGGTTGTTTTTTCCTGATTTCGTTGATGACTTCTGACAAACAAATTTTTATATACCATTCAGCATTAACTGTTCTCCGATCGTCTAAAGGAATGGTTACGACATGTTCAGTACAACGGAAGAAACAAAGGATCGTTTTCTTATAAGTGCTTTGTGAACAAACAACTTTTGGGGGATTTGGTTCATATTGGAACATCCAAACAATGGATTATTGCTTAGTATCAAGTTTCATCACCTGTTACGATATTCTATACGGATTTTGCAGTTTCTCGGCAGAATTATTTTGAGTATTTCATTACACCAATTAACACGAGCGATTTTTTTATTATTTTTTTTATTTAAAGCTTCGGTCAAGTTATGCGGAATCCATCGGGAACGATCTTTTTCACAGTTAAATGTTCATGCAAAATGGAATGTTCTGCAGTCTTCGATATACTTAAGGATGCCTCTGTCTCACTGTAAGTCACATGCCTATCTTCTTCAATTATGTTGCGTACAGCATCGATGTTTTTGGAATGACAACCGATTTTGGTCGACCTTCATGAAATTCTTTACTAAAGGACGCATGACCACGACGAAATTCTGCCAACCAATTGTAAACATGTCTTTTCTGATGGTGCTTCATTACCAAAAATTTACTTAAATCGTTAAAGAAAAGTCGTCTAACGAAAGCCTTCAAGTAAAATTTCCATTTTTTCGCAAAATTGCTTTGTTTAAACGTTCACTGTAAACAAACAACTCGGTCAGTTTCTAGGCTTCAACTGTTTTCACAATAACAAATGTCAATTGTTCCGAAAATAGTAATGACGTATCTCAATAGCGCGACCTAGTGGTCGTTTGTAACAACTTAAAGGGTGACCCTCGTATTACGACACATCAGTGGGGTAAACCGGTTGAAATATTCTTAAAATTCATTGCTGTTTTTGGATTGACTGCATAAGGCTTGAGACGTACTTAAATAGCTGAATTAGAAGAGCATCCTATAAACCAGAAAGTATAGCACAAAAGTACGATGGCGCTGCAGTTTGTCGGGTCTTTATAAAAGAGACCTTCCCCAAGGCCATTTCGGTGTCATGTAGTTACGCCCCTGGCCCGCCCTTCTACAGGACTACGAGCCACCCTGCTCACAAGTAGCTTACAACGTAAATATTAACAGGAATTGAGTGATCTATGGACACTTACCTTCTGTATATGGAACACAGAGCCACAGCTTTCACTTTGCAATGGACGTCAGGTTGTCCATGCTCAACTCCGACCAGTTGCTGCTCGCGAGATCTTCTGCTGACCAGATGGAGACATCTCCTTGATTTCCTGATTACCCTGAGACTTTCCAAATGTATCTCTGGAGTGGTAAGGGGTTGTTGATTCTTCCGGATGTAAAGATGCTGCTGTGTCTTGGTCTTTCGTCTCGCTCGACTGCCTCGCCTCCCAATTATTTTTGTCTTTGTCTTCCTCTTTCTGTTCCTGGTTTTTCGGCGTCTTCTCTTCTTTGTAGTCCTGTTGACTCCTGGCTGGCGCTCTGTGTTCGGACGTTGCTGATTCCTTTACCTCAGGATTCTGAATGTGGTTACATGGCGATTTGGACCCTGACACCGCACCAATGTAGTGAATCCTGGTCGGTGCTTTGTTCCTATTTCCCTTGGGTTCGTACCCGGGTGAGTGCAATTTATATTTCGCCTCTCTCTTCTTGTGCTGAAGGGCTCTGTTGTGGTGATCAAGCAACTCATAGCCTATTACTATTGGATTTCTCTCTTGTTCATAGCTCTGCTGGGGACCGTAACCGACGACGATAGGCCGCATGGTGCTTATATGATGTTGGAAACCGCTCCCCACTTCTTGGGGCTCTAAATCAATCAGTCCGGTGCTCTGTTGTACTATTTGTGGCTTGTAGCCAGGGGGTGACGGCGTCGTGATATCATCCACTTCTTCTTTAGTTTTATACCCGTTGTCTTCCACGGTGTTACCTCCGCCAATTGAACCTATGGAGGTTGTGTGAGTAACCCAGGGTTTGGACCATAGCTGCATGTGTACTCCTGCTCCCAGTGACCTCCCACGGTGCCGTGCAGAGTAAGGGTTGTGATAGAAACCATCTGAAGACAAGGGCGACCTCTGTGGGGTCAAGCTAAAGCCGCTACCTGTCATCCTGAAGTCGGTCTTTTCTCCAGAATCTTCAGCTTTCCCTTCCTCGAGGATATGATGCCATTCCTTGGGGCCGTCATGATGCAGAATGGGAATCAGTATTTCTTCTTTGTGGTGGTGATGAATGTGTTCGATTGTATGCGGAACGTGTATTACAAACCGGGTCCTGTAAACGGAAAACAAGCAACTGTAACTGCAGTTAAACAGACTATGACAGTAGAGATAATTGTGTTACAAATACAGGGTATAACAAAAAGGTATGTCAAAACTTTGAGGAAATATTCCTTACATATACAGGTTATAAAGTATAATATGGACATGGGTCCGGAATATTTTATTTTTTTTATTTATTTTATTTATTTATTATTTTTTTTTTTTTTGTTGGAGCCCTTTCTCTATACCTGTACCACATAACAGAATATTCAAAAACAGAACTGTGGGAAACAGAAAATCACATGAAATATTCAAAATGCTCTTTGTTAGCACGGATACATCCATCAACTCGCCGTTGAATGGACTCCCTGATGCGCTGATGTCTAACTGGGGTATCTCGTATTGTCCGGCAGCCTTGCAGAATACAAGCATGAAGACTCTCTACAACTTCAGCTCATCCATAGACCATATGAGCAACAGCCAACTCCGCATTTGAATATTTCATTTTACTGTATCTGGAACGAGGTCCGTAAATACACAGAACGGACACTACGTGCTCGGTACTACGTCAAGCAATGAAGTAAGTAGCCTAACAAGCGGACTACGTGGTACAGAACGACTACAATAACGGTGAACCTAGGAACTAGGAGTAGTTACAACCCCCACCCCAGAGATAAAACCGAAACTATTATTCGTGTTAAGAGTTTTTTGTGAGATTATTAACACGGGACAGATTTGCTGGCATTCTAGAGCTTGCTTATATAATTAAAAATAATGCGCTTCATTCTTGTTCATGAAAAACGTATTGTTTCCATTGTAACCAAATTTAGGCAAGTTATTGGTGAATATTATAGTTTAGAGACTACGGAAGAGACATACCAGGGTAGGTTAATAATTTTCCGGCCTTGCTGATAAGGGTTATCGCCTTTACAAAACCATTATCTGGTACCATACCTTACATGTTAAGTAAATAATTAAAGTTTTAACTTCCGCCCCGCTGTGTTCAGTTGTTCAGATATAGTTGCATAAAGAAGGCTATGTGTAGAAGATTGTGACATGTTCAAATGGAGTATGGAGCTGTTATTAAGTTCTTCACAAAAGAAGCACTTACTCCCAATGAAATTAAACAGCGATTGGACGGTGTATATGGGGAAGTATCCCCCTTCATATTCTACCGTAAAATAATAAGCCAAAATTTTTTGAATGGGTCGAGAAAGCATTGAAGATGAAGAGGTTGCAAGTTGGCCCTTGGAGGTGCTCACTACTGAAAACATCGCTCTTGTGGAAGGAGAAATTATGGAAGACCGACTGCTCAAAGTAACAGAAATGGAAGCAAGGATGGGTCTTTCTAAAACAACAGACCTTCAAATTATTCATGAACATTTGAACATGTTTGTTGCAACACGGGTTGTTGGTGCAAGATGGGTGCCTAGATTTCTTTCTTCAGTCCAAAAGCAGCAACGAGTCATCTATTGTCAGGTATTTTCGAGGTCTCTCGTGGCTACGAGAGAGAGGTTCTGCAAAACATTGTTACAGGAGATGAAACTATGGTCCTCTACTATGATCCCTTGTCCAAAAGAGAATCAATGGAGTGACGTAACCCGGCGAAGCACCGCCTCTAAAGGCCAAGGTCACTCAGTCAACCAAGAAGATCATGGCCACAATTTTTTTGGGACTGTGAAGGAATTCTCTTCATTGACTTCAAGGAGAGGAACACCACAGTAAATGGGGAGTACTATGCTGGCCTACTGTACAGACTACGTGCTTCCATCAAAGAGAAAAGGCGGGAAAAACTGAGTGGTGGTGTGCACCTTCTTTACGACAACGCGCTTATGCACACAGCTCTTGCTGCAAAGGAAGCTGTGGAGAAATGTGGCCTCGAGGAGATCGACCATCCACCCTACAGACCAGATCTAGCTCCCAGTGACTATTTTCTCTTCTCAGAACTCAAGAAGGGCCTTCGAGGAAGGAAATATAAATGAGACAAAGAAGTGATGGATGCTGTTTATGTCCATTTTGCAGACAAGACTTATGACCATTTTGGGGGGAAGGGGGTTTGAAATGTTATTTCAAAGATGTGAGAAAGTTATTGCAATAAAGGGTAACTATATTGAAAAGTGAAATATAGTTTTTGTCTTTATCATACATAGAAAATGGCTAGGCCGGAAACTTATGGACTTATCCCCGTACACACATCCTACTTGGTTCATAAGAATGTTTAAGTACTGTGACGATTTTTCTCAGATTCAACGGAGTTCCAACAGGTTTACATTGCCAGTCGAAGTAACTACCTGTTTAAACAAAAAAAGTTCATGTTGGAGGTGCGTAAACTAAGCGAATTCCACAGCTAGTAGAATATGTGAAGAGTATTTCAGAGCGCTAGAGCAGAAAAATTCGTGCAGCTGGAGCACTTTTTAAACTTCGGTTTTCAGGTATATCCCCCAATCCCAGTAGTCCGATTTCTCTGATTTGCAGACACTGTGTTTTTTTATTTAATTGGTATTATATCGAGTTTCGTTCCTTAAAAACAAATATTGGTGCAGCTAGCGTGATTTGAAATTTAAGACTTAATCTTTCGTTGGAAAGATGGTACCGTTTTTGGGGACTCGTGGAATACTATGTGAAAAACAATATACTATTAATAGTGAAGCTACAGTGATTTGGTGTCGAACACTCTGAAAATCAGCTTTTTGTACCAAAAGCCGAGACCTATTGTCGAAGAAAGTGATGTTGCATGACCACACAGGGCCGTCCAGACCATCAAACTATTTTGTTTTCCAGGTACTGGAATACTCTTTCTACAGTCCAGATCTCTACCCCTCATTATATCATCTCTTTGGACCGCTCAAAGATGCTTTCCGAGGTCTTCATTTTGAACCAAGAAGTGTGGGGGGGGGGGAACAAAAATGGTTGCGCGATCAACGGAAAACCTTCTTGCAGGGAATATGGAAACTTGTGGACAGCTGAAATAAGTGCATCGAATAGAAAGAAGACTGAATGACGTACTTGTTCACCTCCTACTTTTGTTAAATAATTAAAAAAAAAAAGATGATATCATTTTTTCTTTCCCTCGTAGCTTGCGAAAAAGTAAATACTAATATACAGTTTTAACAAAGAGAAAAACTAGGCGAAATTAGCACAAATCTTGAATATTTAAAACGAGATAGCATTTATATGATAACTAAATATCTTACCGATGTTCCATTGGAAAGGAATCCATGGGTACCAACATCGTAGAGATCAGGAGCGCCAACTGTAACAAAATTCTCAAATCTTAGGTATAAAAAAGTAAATAACATAATAACCAGTTTGCCTTTTCCTACATTAATTTATTTACTTTCTAATGTTGTACATTAAAGCTCAGAATTTATCAAACATCAAAGGTTAGAAAAAATCTAACATAAATTGGGCTCTTAAACCAATGCCAATAACCATTCACAAGAAACGCGTAATATTTTGTCATTGTTTTATTGTTCTAAAATACGGAATGTATGATTCAATGTCATTATAAGAACAATTTTATATTACAACTCTTTATATTTATTGTTATAAGTTTCAACGTATATTAGCTAGAATGTAGACACGTGCTTCCTGAGTCAACGTGTATTCGTTATGGAATACGAGAACTGTTTTTTTTTTTTTTTTCAACCTCCGATTACTCTGCTACGTAACCAGACAAGCATAAGGAGGCGGATCTGCGCACTGTGCTACTGCGCTATTACCCCATCATAGGGTCCGCCAAGGTAAGTTCAAACTTAACGTTGTCCACAGGACTAAAATGACTTAACTGCTGCAGCAGCTGGTCCTAAGTGCTCAAGTACCCGTGCGGCTAGCCAGAAGCGAGCGACAGCTGATAGAGCGAAAGCTATCCACATGCACTTTACTTTGTAAAAGTGGATAGGGACGGATAAATCACTGTAATGAGGGCGTTATTAGGCGTGTGAAATTTTGTAACTGTGGGAGGTGTGCTCTTATTCCATTTCGCAACTAATTCATATATACACACACTGACCTAATCTGTCGGCTAACTTCGAGCAAATGCTAGAAACCGGTGAACCCAGTGGTTTAGCGAGTAAAACAATGTAATTGTGGCAAACTGCTCTAATTCCAATTCGCAACTAATTCAGTGAGTAATTGTGGCAAAATAAAATGGGATGGTATTATTCAAGCCCACTATTCTATGTTCACAAGTGCAGCATGATGCTCTTACCGCCTGCTCTATTGCACCGTTAATTCTGAGGCTTTACTATTTAGCTACTGGCTGTGCCAATCACTACCTTCGGCTCTCTCCGCTATAGCTCACTTCTGCCTAACTTCAAGGAGATCGACCATCCACCCTACAGCCTAGATCTAGCTCCCAGTGTCTATTTCGTACTCTCGAAAGCTGAAGAAGGACCTTCGAGGAAGGAAGTTTAATGTGACGAAGAAGTGATGGATGCTGCTTATGCCCATTTTGCAGACAAGACTTCTTACTATTTGGGGGGGGGGGATTGAAATGTTAATTCAAAGATGTGAGAAGTGTATTGCAATAAGGGGTAACTATATTGAAAAGTGAAATATAGTTTTGTCTTTATCATATCTAGAAAATGGTTACGCCAGAAACTTATGTGCCAATCCTCGTAAAAGAACCTAGCGCCTGCTAACAGCAGATTAAAGTGTCATTTGATTTAAAATGTCGCAAGCGTGTTTGGAGTTTTAACAGCCAGAGAACTGATTTTTCACATTGGGTTATAGCTATGCATGAGAATTCGAATTATCCGTACATACCAACATTTAAACAGCAATCAAAACAGTAGAGAGAAGGCGGTTGTTGGCCATCAAAGAAGATAAAGGCGATGCCATCTGCAGGAAAGGTGTTTTGAGACGTTAAAGGAATTGTATTTATTGATCATTTTCAGAAGATAAAACCTTAACCGAAAAGTACTATTCAAACTTTTAGAACAACTAGATAATTATCCGGCTTGCAAAAAAAAAAAAAAAAAAAAAAAAAAAAATTTTTTTATTCAAAAGTGTTTTAGTGATTGGAAAATTGGGACATTTGAAATATAAATTGTCACAGCATCCACCGTGCTCCCCAGATTTGGCTCATTCTGTTCCAATAGCCCATACTGTTCTTCATTATCAATGTTTTTCATCAAATAAAGATGCGATTGCAGCTGTAAAAGAGGATTATCGAACCTTCTGAAAAACCCCTTCAGAAACGTAATAATAGCATTGAAACATCACTGGTATGCGTTGGACACAAGGAAAATTAAATTGAAACTTAAAAACAATGCTCAAATGGTTAACTAGTCCCCTCTTTATTAGACCATGAACCTTTTAGATTCTTATTCCATTCAATCGTGTAACCCCGCAGGAAATGCCATCAGTGACTATAGTTCTTAAAGTAAGCGCTAAGGCATATACATGAGGGGCGGTCTAGTTTTTGTTGGATCATATTTATTCACCCACCAGCAATACTATAATTACTACAATGCAGCTCATTATTTACGCTCTACTTGAAATACAACGATAAGAATATGTAATTGGAAAGGGCTTAATTTTCTGGTCATGGTTCCACAAATGACTTGTTTGTGCTACGCACAGAAAGGCAAATAATCAGCTTTAAATATTTCACCGTTTTCATTATTCAGAATTATAATAACTTCATGAATTTGGAATTATTTCTGTTCCGACTTTGACGGGAACGACCCATGTATCTGTTTCCCCGAGGCATACACAGCAAAGCTTTGTAACGTAACGTTATTTCCAGATGTTCGATCCAAATACTCTACGGTTCCTAACTTTTACATTAAAGGAGAAAACTACTCGTTCTTCAGTATATCAGAAAGGAACACGCTTCTAAGAAGTTTTATCTCTGCATATTGTATCCGCATTTCTTATCTTTTCTTCATTGTCCAAGATTTACAACCATAAATTAAAACAGGCATCCGCAATAACGTTATAGAATTTTAAGAGTCTATCTTTCCTTACCTTCATTCTCAAATCCATTATTACTGTATAATAAATATTTTGAAATTTGTGTAATTTTATGCTTAGGAGGGCCGTTTGAAAAGTTTGGTAGCTTCCCCCCCCCCCCATCGCAGCGAAAAAAACAGAATATGTCAAACTCTGCAAATTACTCATGGCGATGATTTCTTCCCACCAAGCCAAATTTTCATTGGAACATTATCAAGTTCAGAAATATAAAAAGTAAATAGGATGAATGAGCAGTTAATTCATGCACTTTAGCCTTCTTGACTGCTGTGTATGGGCTAGAGCGTTGTCCTGGTGAAAAAGCACTCCATGTGTGCCAATCTTGATCGTTTTTTCATTTAATGCGTGTTTCAAATGATCCATCAATGAAGCATAATAGCTCCCAATTATGGTTTTTCCTTTGTCCAAGTAATCTACCAGGATTAAACCCTGGAAATCCCAAAAAATCACTAGCCATCCAGTGGACAAAACAATCCTCGCCTTCTTTGGCGCGCTCTCACCAGCCTTTGTCCATTGTTTTGACTGCTGTTTGTCTCCAGAGTGTAATGGTATCCCAATTTTCATCCACAGTCAGGAATTGGCGCAGATTACGATTAAACTGTGCCAAACACTGTGTCGAAATTTCTTCCGCGTGCGTTTTTGGTCAACAGTCAGCAATTGCGGCACCCAACGCGCATACTACTTGTATACATTGTGCACTGCGGTTGAGACGGCGGTCTTGCCGAAGTTACTGCATTCTATTAATTTGTTTGTTTATAAAAATATGACTCTCGATTACACTCTCCTAGGAAAAAAATTGAGCACAGCTAATTTTAAATCCCATATTTTGAGAAACATAATGCTTTTAAAACAAAGTAATTAATTTTCATAGTATATACAGTCTGCTTTAGGCATACTTAAACGATTTCCCCTCAAATGCAGTAAAATAAAAATATGATCAAGCTGTAAATTATTAACACCGATAAATGGTTCCCAAATTTGTGTTGCAAAGTAAACGAGTGTAGAAAAAAATTAAATGTTATACCTGGAAGAAGAGCCCTGCAAGCCGATATAATTTATCATACCACAAGAGGGTCTTAGACTGCCGATAAATTCTGAAAAGCTCGGACACTCGAATGATATTTATTTGAACATTTCACGAATAAAAGAATAGTTTAAATATAATACCTATATGCGTGGCTTACAACATTGTAATAGTTGGGCATACTTAACCTTTTCAAGCCATCTAGCAACACATGAATGTCGATTGTCAGTAATGCCAATAGAGAAGAGCCAAATACGGTTTTGGGACTATTTCATGAATAGAACAAGAATAAAAGTTTTATATATATGTACTTGAAATTCGCGCACGGATTATTAACAAGTGTATAAAATTTTATATTTACTTATGAATATATCTCTATTCAGAAACCGTGAGAATGAAATGGGCAAAAATCGACTGTTACAATCGCTACCGTTCGATTTACTAATATCAACTGGGAAAAAAAAAAAATAATAAAAGCAGAGAAAATATTTTACCATTCTGAACAACGAGTTTATTAAGATTTCTGGTTGCTCAGACAGATATTGTTACATAATTTATAAAATTATTTCAGCCGGTTTGAATGAATACGCGAAAGCAATTGCTTGAGTGAATACACATTAAGTTAGTTAAATTTAGAGTTACTGAAAACACAGAAAAGTGGTCAGTGATGCGTGCTAAGGAATTACACAGTGGAGGCATAGAGTTGGCTACACTGACCACAAGACAAATGCATGTCGCGTGATAAAACGGTTTTGATAAAACCTTTCGATTATTTCACTGCGATATTCAGCTGTGATTAATCAAATTCAAATTTTTGTTTCGTTTCATTGGTAGATTTTAAGATGATGTCATATAAGTGAAATAGTCATTAAAATGAGCCAGCACTCTCAAGTGAAAGTAATACAATTGACTTCTCGTTCGGCCCTGCACTGTCATTATCTAGTAAGACCCAAGTGTTCCAAATATAATTTTACGAACATTTTTTCCGCGATTTCTTGATGGATCATCAACATATATACATAGGTTGTCCCATTTATCTTGCTCACCCAAAATAATTTTTTTTTTTTTGATCCGTCAAATAAAATTGTGTTTAAAGAAAGGTTTTTAATATCATGGGTGAGTTCTTGCTGATGGTATACATTTTTATATCTCTATCAATATAGAATATAGGGGATAAACCCCCCTTTTTAAATGACACCATGTACTTTTATTCAATAATGCACTTATCCACCCCTACAGCTATAACTGTACCATTTTAGTCAAGAAAACATTGGATATGGAAATAATAAATAATGAATGACTTCTTTTATTTAATAACACCATAGCCCCTAGCCGGGTTCTTGTGAGCCTGAAAAAATTTTGATGTAAAATCGGTCATGAATTGAATTGGACGCTTTTTTTTTTAGTAGTGTTTAACGCCCGTTTTTACTACTGAGGTTCCACAGTCGGTGGACACTGATGATACTGAAATGAAATGATGTATTGGGAAAGGGTTTTCAAGGAAGGAAACATTCCAGATTTAAGTTTAGGGTACCTCCCCGGCATTTGCCATGAAGAAAACCTGAAAAATACCTCAGTCAGAGAGGACGGTCCTAGTGGGACATTCCGCTCACGGTGAATGGGACGTTGATGACCTGAGATGTTGAAGAGCGTTCGTAAATAAACTAAATCTTAAAATAAAGAAAATGTTCTTAAGTATCTTTTGCATATAAGATGGTTTAGATTAGGTTTTGAAACATCTGAGATTATTAATGTTCATTTCTCATTGTTAATTCCAGAAATTCTAATTAGTTCATGTCATGATTCACTGTAAAATAGTAATCTGTTTATATGTGTTGATTTCATATATGAAGGTCTTATAGAAATTTGCTTAATAAAAAAGTTTTTGTACTGAAAATTCTTCTTTTGTCCATAGCAAGTTTTCAGTTGTAATCAATCATTAAAATTCAATATACACTTTGATAGACGATAAATTTTCAACAAAAGTTGCAGCACGCATAAGTTACAGAAGATATACGGAGCTGACCAATGAAATTGATCAAAGTACAAAGTTCGAAAACACAAATCACTTTGAGGGGTGTACAGGCCCAGGCCAAAAAAAAAATATTTAAATTCTTTAGGCAGTGAGCTAGTATTCACCACTTTGATCACACTGGTGCCAAATAGAATTCTGAACAGTTGTCAGGTTCTTGCCTACTTTACCTGCGCCGGCGTTGTCCATGAGCTTGCAGATGTTTCTCCACTGGCCATTTCCAAGACAAGTAACATACGGAGCAACAAGAGCGAAGTTTTTATACGCTGACAACTGGAACAATTATTGTAGCAGGCGAAGTGCATCCATCCTAAGGAACATCATTATCGAGAGATTCGATAACTGCAGATCGTTATCTGTCGTGTTAATTGTTTGCATGACGAACGAGAATCGTTACGCTTTTGTTGACGCGAGTGAAAACAGCAAACATGCCGTAGGGGAAAAGCGAATATGAAGGTTATGCAGCTTTGGGATGAGTCTATATTTGAATGGTTGACAGTGTATTGCGCAATAGTAATGCAGGTTCAAGACCCTCCCAAACTGTACGATAAAATATATAAGCATTAAATGGAAAATGAATTTTAAATTTTCGGTGTTGTACTGTGGAATATTACCAATATTCAATGATAAGTTAAAGAATCTGCAGAAAATAAGGAAATTTATTTTAAAAGAAACACTAGGGTTCTATGATAGATAACTTCAGACATACAAGAAGGGGACAACTAAGATAACGTACATTTAAACTAAAGGAAGTGTAAATAATGCAGCACTATACATTTTACACTGTATCTCACAAATGTTTAAAGTTATCAATATGACAATTTGGTGAGATATTAAGAAAACTTAACTAAAGATGCTCCGTAAGTTTTAATTCTCTAATACACATTTTTAAAACAAAAATAAATCTTTTTTCTCAATAATTTAAAATTTTGACGCCAACGTGCATTTTCCTCGATATTAGCAGGACCAATTTTGTTGAAAATTTGCGCTCACATAATGCATGCAAATGTAATATGTGGTAACTGTAAATATTTAAATGTTACTAATACTTGATAAAAATTCATATCAATAAGAAGTGAAAAATATTTTTCAAAATTTTAAAATTAAAAGTGTTTTTAATCAACTAGCACTTTATTCTATTATTCTAGTTCCCAGGATAGCACGTTTTGTGCATTTTACGTAAAAATTTATTTCAATTCCGCCAATAGTTTAGAAGAAAAAAGCATGGTGTCACAGTGTTTTCAGTTTTTTAACAAAATTTTATTTTTGTTCAAAATTGTTTAAAAATCTTGTGTGCATTAGAGAATTAAATTTTACAGAGCATCTGTAGTAAGTTTTTTTTTTTCAATATCTTCCAAAAAATTTATACTGATAGCTTTAAACTTTCTAAGACACTGTGTAAAATGTATACTGCTGCTTTATTTGCTAGATTTACACTTCCTTAATAACAAGGTGATTTGTTATGTGATAAGTAATTAGCGCACAATACGCCAGAAACCATTAAGAATACCAACTGTTTAATATTACACCTTGTATCATACTACAGCTACATCCTTTTCAAATCCAAAGGATTTCAGTCAGGATATCTGCTACAAGTGAAATACCTCATGAACAGTGCAACAAAACCTGCTTACATGGTGCCGATTATAAACGAATGTTCAAGAATTGTTTATACTTTTTTGTAATCGGTGATTATGTTTTTATTTTTTTAACTTGTCATTTTCAATATTACAACTCTTTTCTCAATCTGTTAAGTAACAACGTATTAAGGTAAAAAAAATTAATTAATAATAATGGCATTAAATATTAACATTAATTTTGCTTTAAGTGTATTATTTGGACCTTCATCGTTCTTCCCCCCATTTTGCAAGCGTACAGCGATATCTTTAATGCGTGGCAGAAATGTTGATTGTAGACGTTATGTTATATGTGACTGTCGAGCAATCTAAGACCACGGCACAACTGCCCGGAAGATTTAAATTTTTATAATAAGAACGTCGGTTGTGAAATTGCACTGAATTAGTTCGAAGTTGGTACAAAACTTACCATTAGTGCACTTAGATTCAGTTTTCAACTGGTTTTATTCTGGCATATGAAAGATCATTATTTATCCCTCTTTTTTGCTGCTACATCTTAGCCATGTTTATTTAATTAAGAAATGTGTAATCTGTAAAACTGAACGGCCCTAAATACTCCTGCATCCTGCACACTTAGAAATTGGGACGTAGAGAATTTTATTAGACAAGGCCTCTTTTAAAATAAATTGCTTTCCCTACAGCGTTTCTGGAACAATTTCATGCTAATTACAATTTCATTTAGCAGTTTTCTGTGTTGATTCATAACTCCAGAACAACAAAATGTAACAGAACATTGGATAATTCTACAATATTTTTAACACTTAGTTGCCACAGAATTAATATCATACCATTTATTCTACCTTTATCAATTTGATTACCGTGGAAATAATACCGTGTTTTTTCCTCAGATAAACAGACTCTTTACCGAAGTTCAAACGCAATATCGTACGATTTTTCTCTATGATTTAGGAAGCTATATAATGCTGGTTAGCATGGCAGCAATATCGCACAATGTTTCCAGATGAATTATGAAGTTTTATCAAATTAGTTACCACGGAAACAACATTGTATAATGTTCCTCAATGAAATAGAAAGTTTCGTGAAATAAGTTACCATGGAAACAATATAAATACAGGGTTTCCCAATGAATTAAAATATTACCAAAGTTGTTACTATGGAAACAATATCGTACAAGTTTCCCTATAAATTCGGAATTTTTACCAGCTGTTTATCTTGGATATAGTTTCCAACCTATGAATTAAGAATTTTATGACATAAGTAATTATAGAAGTAATTAATAGAATAAGTTTATTTATGCATATTATGAATATTGGTTAACATGCAAACAGTGTGTAAATTTGTTTTTCTAAGCACTGCGGATTCATCTACGTTTTAGTTTAGACAGTTAATACCATAACTGAACGTGAAAGTTATGGTTCTTTCTCGTACATAAGGAGAAATATTCTGTTTCCCTTGTAACAGGTCGTTCACGTTCCTTTCTAATTAGTTTGTGTAACAGCAGTCAGTGAAAGAAGAATGATAATGATTAACAACTAAGTAACATAATGAATGAAAAGATAATCGCGTTATTGTCCTTGTGTAAAATTTATCACGCTCTGCAGCTGAAGCGACACTTTTGCAAGGAGCAGTGACCAAGGTGTTTAAATTATAAATTGAAAACCATTTGTTAAAGGGGTAACATTTAAACAAGTTTCTAGTAGGTCCTAGTAGGTTTCTGGAACTAAAATTTATAGAATAATTTTCGCCAAACACTTCGACTATGTTTCCGTTATTTGTATAAAGTGATACAATGTAACTAATGAGTGGTGACCTGCAGTGGCATAGGGGATAAAGCGAAATGGCTGAAACATGAACTAAATTTACAACAGACTTGGCAATAAACAACGTTCATTTGAAATTCCACCCGTGCAGTGCATGTATGCAACTATTCTATTTTATTCTGGCGCGTCCTGATTTTTAATTTGTGAAATTGTGTTTTATTTATCCTTGTGAACGGTGAAAATGATCTAAAAGAAGCATGAAATTTCGTGCTTTAAATTTACGGTTTTTTTTTCATACAAGCAAAATCATTTTATTTTCTGCCAAAGTCCTTATGCGTTCTTCAATTGTTTCTTCTTAGAGTTTCTTTAGGAACAAAGCGGCAATACGTTCCTATTTCCATGGTAACCATTATTGCATTTTGGAATGCTGTATGTGCTTTCCATAGTATCTAGATCAAAATATCAGAGTATTTGCGATTTTTTTCAAAATATAAAGCTCAGTATAACGGTTAAATAATCTAAAACTTGTACGGCAAATATTTCTGAAATGGGTGTGCTGCTCTCACAGAATTGAAGTTTAGACAGAGCTCATAATTGCAGCCCATGTAGATAATAATTATTAGAACATGTATTTCTTGAAAACAGTTGATTTTCATCGATGGAACTATTCCTATTGACATCGGGTGTGGGAAGGTGAAACCGATGAAAATTAGAATGTCAATTGTGTTTTTTGCATGATTCTAGTGTAATTAGTTTAAGAGATATACTAATATGAAATATTTTTAATATCTATAGTTGTCTGTTCCTTTTAACTGTTTAATTACTACGCTACGATGTTCGTATGTTTGATTACATTTTGTTTCCTTTACACTGATTGCGTTAGTACATCTTTGCCAGAACTTTATTATAATACTTGAAGTAGGACATGTTGGAAAATTGTGTTTACTAATGCTCATGGTGTATGGAGAATGATGTTCTTTCTTGTAAAGTGTACGCTGAAAGATGTCCCATTAGACGTACTACGCTTGTCTTCGCCGATTGTTTCAAAATCGTTGGATTGGGCGAAGGGGACCTGTACTTAGGCCTGCCGTTCACCAGATTTGACCCCTTTACACATTTCTCTGAGGGGAAAGCTAAAAGACACTGTCTACAAGGACAGATCGACTATACCAGAAGATATGAAACGACGTATTACAGCAGCCTGTTCTGAAACTTCTCTGAAATGCTACAGCATGTGCAGCAATCTTTACATGACAGACTGGACGCTTGTATTATAGATGATGATCATCATTGTGAAGGCCAGTTTTCTCTTTCTTCTTCAGCTTAAAGAGAGTTCTGGCACAGTAAAAACACATAAGTACAAAATGTAACATGTGTTTTCTTGGAAATTCAGAGAAAAAAAAAATAACCACACAGACTTAATAAGAGTGTAAACATATAACATCGTAGCCAAGTAACTAAGCCTAAGGAATGCAGATATCGTTACTTGCTGGATGGAAATACTGAATAAGTTAGACTCATTGCGGTTTTATCGAACAAAAGTTGGCCTAATTTTTCGTTTTTGCAAGCGACATGTGTATTCACGTCTATCCCAATAATCAGAGTTAGTTCTAAATTATTTAAAAATACCTCTTGTAGCTTGCTGATTTTAATGCATACTTATTTAAACAATTAACTTTCTAGGTCAAATGTCACAGCTGTTTTTAATGAATGAATCGGCTGAAACATTGTAAATAAATACTAGACACACCAGTAGCTGTAAAGGAACTTTATGGCATTTGCTATTACCTACATTTTTAAAAATTAGCCAGTTTATTTCACTTATGTGACGTCATCATAAAATCGAGTAATGACATGAAAAATTTTTTGAATTTTGACCAATCACAGCCTGATATCTCAGTGAAATCATCGAGAAGTTTTACAAAATTTGTCTTCTTGTTACTGTAGTCAATTCTATATCCCCACAATAATTCCTGAGCCGCAAATTGTAAATTTAACTAGCGTAATGTGTATTCACTGATACAATTATTTTTGGGTATTCAGCCAAACAGTATGAAATTATTTTATTAATTATGTAATAATACCTACATACATTATAATAAACACATTTCTCAGAATGGTAAAATGTTTTTTTTTCCTCAGTTGGTATTAGTGATTGTAACAGTCGACTTTAGTCTATCTCAGTCTCACTTTTTTTTTTTTTTGAGTAGTGTTTAACGCCCGTTTTTACTACTGAGGTACCACAGGCGGTATTCCCACGGCTTCTGAATAGGTAATTATTAATAAGTAACATTATATACCATTGTTAATATTCTGTGCGTCTTTTGTGAATTTACCGGCAATCTCAGGCCCCATTGTGATATTACTCAGATAGTTTGCAAATTCCTAAATTCTGAAACAACGGTTTTAAACCACCCAAGCTTTTTGGAGCTACATAGGTATGTTTTTTCATATTTTTAAATTTAAAATTGTTAAATTTTAAACACTTTTGTAAGTTTCCCACCGACGTTTGTTTAATTAATATTATAAATGTAACATTTTTAATGTTTATAAATGACTACAAGCTAAAAATATATATGGAATAATGTGAAGACTCAAGTTTCAGTTACAAAAATGCAAGTGTTTGAAAAAATGTTGTATTTCAATGTTTTTTTTTATTATTATTTATATGCTAAAAACTCTGAATTGAATCACTTCAGAGTTTAATGATTTGATGTTTGAAACAGTGTCTATTAATACGAATGGATATAAAATTTAAGCTTTTTTTTTTAATTTAATAAAAGGTGTAATGAAAAAAAGTGTTTTTGTGTTTAATTTTAAGTGGAGACTATTAAACATTAATCTTAAAATTTGAGAAAATTTTCTATTGTAAAATATTTTCTGCAAATTTATTTTAAATTTATATATCCAATTTTCCCTCAAATTGAAATTTGTTCACATCTTAACAATACGAAGAATTTTATTAAAGCAAAATATAAAAATTTCTGGAAATATAAATTTAAATAAACTGGAATTAATTTTCAATACCTTCCCAGTGTTCAGATTTTTCTGAAAATAATATTATTTAAAAATTAGAATTTTTAATAAATATTAAAGAAATTAAAATACGAAGGACGTAACCATAATATTTTTACGGCATAATTTTGTGCGAAATTTAATTTTAGTTTTTCAAACCTAATGCCTAATGTATATGTGGTACTAGTTTCATTGTAATCACTTCCGATTTTCACCTGTGAAAGGTGTGCAAGTTGAAATGTGTTCAGTTCTGCCAACAGCAAAAAATATATTGCTGTGAAATTCTACTTTCGTCTCGATAAATCTTTAACTGAGGCCTATGCAATGTTACAGAGACCTATGAAGAGTTTATTCTTACTTGTAGCAGAGCTGATAGATGATTTAAAATGTTTAAAGAGGGCAGGCTATCAAATTCAAAGGAAGATGACCTGGGCTCAAGTTTATGCTCAAACGGAAGAAAACATTAACACCGCTGCTACTTTATGTGAGAGGATCGTTCAATATGACAAACATATAGGACACCTTCATAAATTCTGGATATTTCACTGATTTCAATTCAGTGGGGGCCACCCATATGCTGGTAACTGAAAAGTAGCACTTTGTGCACGTTGGGTTCCAAGAGCAATAGGACATTTCCGTGCAAATTTGCACGAGTGTTGCAAGAAGATGAGGAGTTTCTTTCCAAAGTAATTTCTGCTGATGAAACTTGGCTACATCATTTCGATTCTGAGAGTAAACATCAAAGCTCTGTGTGAAAATGTTCAACCTCTCCCCCAAAAAGTGGTTGCTTCTGCTGGGAAAGTTATGGTCATCTCATTTTTCGATTTTCAAGGGATGTTTGTTGTACCTGCACACACAAACGTAGTTGGACAAGAGTACAGATTTTTCACCTGAAAACTCTGCAAGGCCTTATTCACAAACTTGCGAAAGGTCACATTTACCTGCAACAAGCTGGATGCTGCACCACGATAATGCACGGCCCATATCGCAAAAAGGTGTTTCTGAATATTGTCACATGTACGGCCGAGGGATGCATTAAGTTGGTAGTGGATCAAAATTATTATGCTAACCGCTAGTTTTATTTGCTTGAATATTTTATACTCTTACATTGCGTAGTTGAATCAGAAAGTACTAATTTATTTAAATTCATTTGGTTTACCATTGGCGACTTAAAGGATTTTACCGTGACGCAATCGTCCGCTTAGCAACAAGCAGGATTAGGATGAACTTTTAGATTCTTCCTACACCTACGTACCCTTTTTGGTCACTATAACTCAAACTTAGAGCATTGGTAAACAATTTTTGGTAAATAGTACAACATAATATAGAACCCCCCCCCCTGGGCAATCACAAAACTAAATCAACAGGTAACAGAGCCTCAAGAAGTGCCTATTTCTTCACTCATCGCCTATGCTGCTGCTGGCTGCTCTGCACCCTCGGCTCGTCATGACATAATGGCCTAGCTTTAGCTATCCAGTCCCTATGTGTTACAATTGAGAAGACCTTAATGTGTGCATTTTACTGTTGATATACAACAAACGGAGTAGCAATGGCAGTAACACTTTTAATTAATACTTGCAAGTGCTTTACCGCTCAGCTTCCCCAATCTCAACCACAGTCGTGACAATATCTCACAAACAACCAATGTGAATTGTGTTCCTTATCCTCCCCACAGATCAGATTTAGTTGTGTGACATTTTCCTTTTCCTCAAATTGAAGAAACACCTTCGGAGGTACGTTTTTCATTGTCAGAAATAGTGGTGAAGAGTTCTGAGGCTATTCTGAAGGACACCTGTCAAAAATGATTTCCAGTGTATCTTTGAAGACTGGTAGACGGAATAGGTACATTTCATCCACCGACGTCTACTTTGAGAAAGCCATCAAAATTTTCAGGGTATGTAAAGGTGTGCTGTAAAAAAAAGTGATGATTATTCTACGATTATTACACGTGAATTTTAGAAGAAAACTGGCGTTTTTCTTTTCTTTCAATTTCTTTTTAATTTGTGTGTTTACGCCGACTATTTTGAACATGCAGAATATCACCCGAAAACGATAGATAGCAATTATTAAAGCTTATGGTCCAGTTGCCAAGTGGTATTCCCTTTCTCATGAAGAACAAAGGCTCGCCTTACAGTATGTATCTCAAGTCAGTTCAGTGATTCAACATTTTGTAGACAAGGTCAGGTTAGCTGCACTCCAAAACACTCTTTGGCTTTACTGACATACAAATTATAACTGAGAAAGCAAAACCGTATTTAATTAGCGTTCATAATTCCTAACTGAGCATTGCTCTCTGATCAAGAGCGGCTCAAGTGTGCGGAAACTGTTATTATGGGGTTTCTAGTACTCGACCTTGACCTGTCGACATGGGCGATGAGATTTCTCAGGCATGGAAACCTTGACGATTATACAGCAGCAGGGAAGGGTTACATTTAAGGTGAAACATTCCTACATTGATAAAAATGGCCAAAGAGTGCTCTAAATATTAGCCAATGCTTCATCCCCGAACGCTGCCAGTCTTTGCAGGAATGTGTAGCGCATTTAACTTTCTACAGCCTCTAAAAACTACACAAAATAGGGTAATACTTCATCAAGCTGTACTAAGCATTTAGTCTGTTTACCATATTAAAAATTTAAGTATGCCGCGGGGTTTAGAAACAGCGACTTAAACCGCTCTTGCAGGGTATATAGTCTTCGCCGTTCACCTTCTCTAGGAGTGCATACTGCTCTGTTAACACTGCCACAAGATTCTCTCAACCCCTACCACCTTCCGCCCTTTTTCAGGTCACAAGATGGCAAAAAATGAAGCAGGTGAAGATTGATATCACCTTTCATAAAGGGAAGAGAAAATACTGGGATGAGTTGCCGCTTTTATTTCCGTTTGATTGTGTTACGCGGCCATGGATATAAATGTGTGTTCAGTAAGGAGGTGTTAACACACGCGCTCGATCTTCAGTTGTTAGCAGTCATCAGATTTGTTGCCATGGGTACTAAGTTTTTGGTAAGTAGATTTAACTTAAACGTGTTTCCCTGCGGTCGCAGGTTGACATTCTTTTGTAGTGTTGCTATAGTTACCAAGGCTGTGGTAAATTAACTTCAGGAGGCTTTGCATAAAAGCTGCATTTTTAAATAGCTAAGACCCTGTCTAGAGCTACATGTAAAACAGGGTTCTCAAACTGTGGTGCGCGAAGCATTGGAGATCCGGTAACATTTTTTCTTCTATGTATGAATACAACAACGCGTTACAAGAAAACGAAGGATAAAGTAAAATAGAATGAAATTGAAGGTCACTGTTTGTTCCGGAGGTGGCTTTCAAATACGCTAGCCATAAACGTGAACCAGGCAGAAGGCTGATAGGTACCATCATCTTTTTCCTGATTAAGTACTACATCAACGGCGGAAAACACTCAGTGGGAAAATACTGCAATTTAGTTCAAAGTTCATTGGATATTTCTGTTTATGTTTTTTATTAGTGTTTGCCACCTATTTTTACTGCTATTCACCACAGGCGATGACACAGGTGATACATAAGAAGAAACGAGAAATTGGGAAAGCATTTTTTTAAGGAAAGAATCCTACATGCCTAAGTGTTTCCGGTACCTCCCAATTATTTGCCATTTATGAGGACTGAGGTAAACAAGGTAAAACATTAATCAGTGAGGACGGTCTCGGAATCGAACCGCGGACCTTCCGTTCTTGAGTCAATGCCTTAAGGCCTTCCGTGTGGATGCGAGTGCATTTGGTGGTGCCTCCCTGAATTCAAGGTATCTTAAAAACATACAGGTTTTCGCACTTGGAAAAAAGTTCAATCAGAAAGGAAGGTCCTGGCGGGAGTCAAACTCCAGACCTCCTTGTCACGAGTTTGTGCCTTAAAGACCTCAGTCACCTTTGTCTATCATATTTAGCCTTGAATATAATTTTTGTAATGTTCATTACATGGAAACAAGAAATAGTTTAATGGTCCTTAAAATCGCAAATAGATATGCTTGAACGTTTTTCCCCGTACTGAGCACCTGAACAGAAATATTCAATTCACTTCAATTTATTCATATGAAAATTAATAGGTACTACAAACTCAATAAAACCACATGATTGAGCAAGAGAAAATAGGCGAATAGATCTAAATATTCTGATTCAGCATTCAAAAACAAAAGCACAGTGAAAACCTCTGTATTTTGACACCCCTGCATATTAGACACCTCATTATATTGGATATCTGTGCTTAATATGTCCAGCGTATCCTCTATGTTGTACATAACTAGTAAAAAGTCGATTATGGTGGTCTAGTAGTAACCGTACTTGCCTCGTAAACCCAAGTTCGTTTGTTCAATCCCGGCAGGGGCGATGGATTTTTTTCGGGTGTAAAAATCCCAAGTATGGCTTCCTTCGGAAGGGAAGTAAAGTCGTGGATCCCGTGTCTACATTTACGGTACGTAAAAGAACCTTAAGCTTGAGAGAAGAAGCCCTTTCGCAAAATTTTACGCCCTGAATTGAATGGGACGCTGATGACCTGAGATGTTAAAAAGCGTTCGTAAATGAAACAAATAAGAAAACGAGGATAATTTCTCTTTCTGTTAAGTATTTCTGTTAAGTTTGATTGTTATTTATCTCTAAAACTTTAAATAAGTCATTAGTAAGTGTAACATCAAAAGGATGTTTTTCCCTAACTGGCTTTCTGCTACCTTTTGGAGCTTGATTGACATTTATTTCTATGCTTTGCAATGAGTCATTAAGCACAGTGATATGGAAAGGGTGTGTTTATCTTTAACTTTTATTCTCTACTTCGCCTCCTTAATTTTTTACAAATAGTGACATTGTTACGAATTTGCTAGAAAGTACACTAAATATAACTGTAAATTTATTGAAGAAAACAATTGCATGCTTAAAATTAGCAGAGTGGTATTCAATTAGACTGTTGAAATGTGAAGTGCAAAAATTTACTTTTATTCTTTGTGCAGTTTCAATATGAGTAATCGTAAATTAGTAACTTTCATTTTACTTTTATTGAACATTAATGTGTAATACATGTCGTTTTCTTTCAATATACTCTGAAAATCTACTTGTCTCTGTAATGGACATCTCTTAAATTGAACAATTTTTTTTATTGAGCCCTAGCTGTCCATGTTAGACAAATTTCACTGTATATAGAAAACCCAAGATATGCTACAAAGAACACAATATATAAAATGTTAACTGCACTGTCGACTTAATTATATGAGATATTTACATTTAATTTTCAAAAAATCTTTATTGTGATTATAAAAGGAGCATTTTCAACATTAATAATGTTAAAGATACCAGCCAAATGTCTAAAATGCCACTGTTATAAACGCCAATGTATTTCTCTACAATAACCGTCCAGTGATGGCGATGATAGACATTTATGAGGCAAGAGTAGTAGAAACTTGGAGTTTAGGGCAGATGTGTTTCTGAAAAGACCACACACGAAGAGGACCACCAGCAGCTCAAAAATTGCCCTTAGGGGGAATTTCAATAGAAACCCATTTACCATAATGTGTTAACAGATTACAGTCTTCTTTGGAACAATGCTGTTTTAGGGGAAGGTAATTCAGCGAAAAGAAAACCGTCGTCGTATTAAAATTATTGATGGGAGTTTTTGGGGCAGTTTTTCTTCAACTCAAGGACAGACTTTAAAAACTTCTGACCTTAACAACCCAAAAACCTGAATATCTGAAAAACCGCCGGTCAGAGAACATAAATGCTATGAAGTTTTCAAAAGCCGCTTCTCAAGAATATACTCATAAAATGCCGCAGCGCATGCAAGGAAAGCAAAAATCTGTTGTTAATGACGTTCGTGGGGGACTATTGCGGTTTGCAGAAGCAATAGATAATTACCTACAGAGAAACTTTATCCGCCGGTCGGACATTACGTTCCGCTTCAGCATCGACCTTAAACTGTTTGGGTCACAATAAATCGCGGTACTTGAATCAATATATCAATATTATATTTTATTACCAGAATTAGACAGGTAGATTGGCTTACTTTTTGAGTTTTAAGCATGGCATTTCTAGGAATAAATTAAGCCCCCAGTCTTTTTCTCAATTTTTTTTTTTTTTTTTGTCTGCTCTTGATACTGAATTGTTGAATAGATCATACTTCTTGTCCGTTTGAGAAATTCTCTTCATCCCATGTGAATAAAATATTTGCATCATTTTTTAGATCAACGACTCTCAAACTTGTTGAAGGCGCGACCTACTTTTTGAGCGAGACTTTTGTTTCATACCCTCCTCCCACTATGCTACCTTGAAAAATAAAATTCGTATAGAAATTAATTGAAAGCAATAATAATTAAACCACCAAAATGGTACAGCATAATGTGAAATACTCCTGTCATTCCAGGTTGAATTTCTACTTATGGGATTTTCAGAATTTCAATTAGGGACATTCAAATGTTTCTCTCAAAGGCCGGAAGGGGTTGTTCTCTAACCTTAAAAACGACATGCGGTCAAGTTTACACAATACTTATATCCATTTTGCACTACATGTTCACGGTCAATACACTCAATACATGCAGTGAGTTAATCCGTACAGAGGTAACAGAATGCATTGTTATTAGTTTTTGTTCCAAGATAGACTACGAAAATATCTGTGATTGAATAATTAAAAACAAAATAAACATTTCATATTTTAATAACAATTCTTTATTAAATTTATTTATTTTAACATTAAATTTAAAGTTAGATTTGTATTTATTTCATTTAAATTATGTGATTTAATGTTTTCATTGTAATAATTTATTGTACAATTATAATTAATAACTGTTCCATGTTGTGTGTTCGGGGTTAGTTTTTGATGTTTTCTAGGAATAAAAAAAAACGAACGTAGAAGAAAAGAACAGTTATTAATTTTTGAGCATCATGCTTTAAAATTATATATATAATATTAATGAAAAACAAAAATAAAGAAACACTATTAACAATGTAACAAATTAACACTAAAAATAAAAGTAGATAAAGGTAGAACACAGAGAAAGAGTCACACTTGAAATTGCTATATTTCGAACTACTGCGAGTTCTTCAATGGCAAGAAGCAAGACGTTTGGTCTTGGAAGAACTCGCAGTAGTTCGAAATATAGCAATTTCAAGTGTGACTCTTTCTCAGTGTTTTATCTTTATCTACTTTTATTTTTAGTGTTAATTTATATATATATATATATATATATATATATATATATATATACGTTCCATTCTGATTGGTGAATAAGGTATACCGCCACGGGTGGCCGATGTCGTTAAGGCGCGGACTCGTGAGCGGAAGGTCTGAGGATCGAATTCCACCAGGACCGTTCTCCCTAACTGAGGTTTTTTTCCAGGTTTTTCGCAGTCCTCATAAATGGCAAATGCCGGGGGGGGGGGTACCCTAAACTTAGGCCTGGAACGTTTCCTTCCTTAAAAAAAAAGTTCCTTTCCCAATATATCAGTTCATCTCATGTATCATCAGTGTCCACCGCCTGCGATGCCTCAGTAGTAAAAACAGACATTAAACACTATTAAAAAAAATAATGATTCAAAGAGACCGTACATTGGCTGAAAGGCGCTCGCATGTAATTATTACAAATAATATCACAGAGGATCTGAGATAGCCCATAAATTCACGAACGTTGTGAATGGAAAGCTCACACCCTCGAGTGATATTTATTAGGACGGTTTCACGAATAAAACAAGAATTTAAATATAATTACCGTAAACTTGGCTTACAAAATTGTATATATTTGTGTTATGAATACTTAACCTATTTTAATTAGATACTTTTATACAAAATAGTGATAGTGCAATACGGAAAAACACCATTGTAAAGTACATTTTGAACTATGTTTTGTTGCCAAGGAGTTGAATGTATGTCATGTCATTAAATTATTTTACCTGTTACATGATGCAGGTTTCATAGGCTGTGACTGTGATAATTAATGGTTTTTTGTTGCAGTTGGCATCATTGGCTTTTATGATTTGTGTGGAACTGATAGTAGCTTTAGGCTTCGGCGGTGGTGGCAAAGGCGGCGGCGGTCTTGGTGGTGGCGGTCTTGGTGGTAAAGGAGGAGGTGGCGGCAAAGGCGGCGGCGGTCCTGGTGGATTTATTGACCTTATGAGCTTCGGTGGTTTTGGCGGCGGTGGTGGTGGCGGCGGCGGGGAGTAAGTGCTTATTAAAATGTTTTAAGCCTATTAAACTATAAAGCATTGTTGTCTGCTAAAACAGTTGCATGTACACTTCTTGGAGAGCTAAACGAGTATCGACCAGTTACATTTGCTTCTTATATTTGAAATGGGTATGCTCGTTAGTGTTTACTAGCAAGCTTATATCTGCTAGCAGGTGATTGTATTATGGGAATGTTCATTGACTGATAATTTTCTTATGGATCAAATAGTGTTCTTGTTGGTAAGTATTCGCTACACACCTCGTTTCTAATGTTCAAACGCGATTTGATGTAAACTATAAGAATTTTTACAAAACAAACCCACATTAACATATCTCAGGAATTTGCCTACGTTTTTGTAAGGATATTTTAGGTTACTTCGTAAATTATTAAAAAAAAACTGTTTAGTGCCGAGCGTAATCGCTCAGTGATAACATATTCGCCACATATATATGCAGGTGCTGTGATCGATATTTGTATGACTTTTCCTTTACCTCCAAAATCTTTGGAACCTGAATGTTTCTGCATAGCAGGTAACAGAAGACACAAGTTTCTCTTAACTTTTGATTTTGAATCACTATTATCAAATGCAGGAGTGTTACATTCATTCATAAGAATGAATTCAGTGGAACTATTCTGCCTACTTTCTTCCTTTGCTTTAGCATTATTTGTTTTATACTACATTCTCTGCTCTAGTGCTCTGTAATATCGTTCACAAGTTCGACTTGCTGAGAAATTTGCTTACTTTACGCAGCCCTTACGTGATGGATTTTTTTCTCGGTGATTTTGATTGCATATGAGTCTGAGCATCAGAGTTCACGAGGCCAAAATAGTCAAGTTATTGGAATCTTGGAGATTTATCCAAAAGGAAATAATTTTATCAACAGAAGGTCTTATCTGGGATTATAAAGAATGTACTGGTTGACAATCCTTAAAATAATTGATAATATCTAACGGATTGTTACATATTACAAGCATTACCGATGAGCTAAAATTGTTTATCCGCACAATGCGCAACCGTCTGTATGTACTTTCATGCCTTAAGTGCGTGAATTAAAGTAAAAATTGATCTCTCTCATCATATTTCGTCCCATCCGTATTCCATTTGGTAAAATAAGAACATAGTAGAAAAGTTAAATACAATTTTTGTGTAAATTAAAGTGAACAATCAGGTAAATTTAGTTTTATAAGTTATTCGGGGTTAATAAATGTTTCCCTCCAATTCCACACCACATTATTGTTATCCGTTGTTGACAGTTAATTGTAATTATTGCTTTTATTGTTTGTACTAGAACTTTTTCTTGTATTTATAGTTGCTTTAACACTTTATTCAGTAATTTTTTTTTTCATAATGAATATCGCACCCAAGAAGAGAAGTAAGTTCATAACCCTCCATGAATTTAGTAATATGACTCAGAGATAGATAGCGACTGAATGTAATGAAGCGTTGGTGCAGTTAATAATATAATTAGAAGTAAAAATGAGATTGAGTCAGCTTCAGCTCAAAGGAAAAGACAATGTGGCCGAAAACGAAAAATGTCCAGGAAGTATTATATAATTACATCCAGTAAAATTAATCCTGGAAAGAACTGTTTTGATTTATTAAACCTTTTGCAGGCTGAGGGGTGAAAATCAATGCATCAACAGTGCGTAGGCGACTTCAAGAAGCTGGAAAGAAAGCTCGAAGACCGGTTAGAAAACAGCCATTAACGTGTCCTATGAAGAAAAAGATATTGGTATGGACTATAAAATATCAGAACTGGACACAAGAAGAGTGCAGAAGTATTTTCTGATGAAAGTAATTTTGAAGTATAGTGGGGTGAACATCTAACGTATAAGTAAATCTTGCCGAAGTGCATCAAGCAGACGAAATTTACATAAAGGATGTTGTTTTGGTGCTATTTTATATTCACAGGCACTAAATGTTTGATAGAATTGAACAGCGGCAAGTACATCCCAATTTTAGAGAAAAGAACTGCCCCCAAAATGAAGGAATTGGCAGAGAAACTGAAAAGGCAATTTTACAGCTACACCTTGCCCCATGTCATACATCGAAGAATGTTAAACACTTCATGGCTAAAACGATTTTCATTGTTTGGACTAACCTAGGAATTCACCAAATCTCAACACTGGAGGGAATTTTGGGCAATTGTCAAGTAACGGATGAAGAAAATAGACTGTACCATCAAAGAAAGGATTATTTGTACTGTGTGGTTTTGTGACCCAGAAATAAGTGAAATGTGTAAGAAATTCATGGACTCTCTGCCCAAACGAGTGAAAATGGTAATTATGGCTGGGGGGGGGGGGAATTAAATACTAAATACACTGTTTTGTAAAAATACTATTGAAATGTTGTGAAATAATTGTAAAAAATAAAATACCTCTGTTCACATTAATTTGCACAAGGGTGTAAATGTTTTTCCTTGTCCATATGGCCCAAAGAGCATAAATGTTGAAATTCTTTGGAAGGAACAATTCTTGACGTGATCAGGAATAAACTCATTTTTCTTGAAAGGTTACTCTTTGTATTTCTTCTGCGCCTGTCCCCAGTATGTTAGATTACGGAGGTCAATGTTTTTGCAGAAAGAAGAAAATCATCATCCACGTGCCGTTGAAAGTGAAACATATCCATCACACGCACACCATTTTTAAGGTGATCAAGACACCTGTGCATCATCAGCATGGGTATGAGGTGATCAAGATCGAGGACTGGAACGGCGGAGATTTTGGAAGTGGCGCAATGGGCGACGGTGGAGGATTTGGAGGCGGTTATGGCGGCGGCCAAGGAGGTGGTTACTCATACTCCGCAGGCGGCGGAGGAGGCTCAAACGGAGGATTTGGAGGCAAAGGAAACGGAGGAGGCTATAGCGCAGGTTTTGGAGACAGTGGCCATGGAGGCGGCGGAAACGGAGGCGGTTATGGAGGGGGCTTCAGCGCAGGTTTTGGAGACAGTGGACATGGTGGCGGCGGAAACGGAGGCGGTCATGGAGGGGGCTTCAGCGCAGGTTTTGGAGACAGTGGACATGGAGGCGGTCATGGAGGGGGCTTCAGTGCAGGTTTTGGAGACAGTGGACATAGTGGCGGGGGAAACGGAGGTGGTCATGGAGGGGGCTTCAGCGCAGGTTTTGGAGACAGTGGACATGGAGGCGGAGGAAACGGAGGTAGTTATGGAGGGGGCTTCAGCGCAGGTTTTGGAGACAGTGGCCATGGAGGCGGCGGAAACGGAGGCGGTCATGGAGGGGGCTTCAGCGCAGGATTTGGAGACAGTGGACATGGAGGCGGTCATGGAGGGGGCTTCAGTGCAGGTTTTGGAGACAGTGGACATAGTGGTGGGGGAAACGGAGGTGGTCATGGAGGGGGCTTCAGCGCAGGTTTTGGAGACAGTGGACATGGAGGCGGAGGAAACGGAGGTAGTTATGGAGGGGGCTTCAGCGCAGGTTTTGGGGCCAGTGGAAATGGTGGCAACGGATGCGGCGGAGGTGGCAATGGAGGCGGCGGATATGGAGGAGGTGGACACGGTGGCGGAAGTAATGGAGGTGGGGGATGCGGGGCTGGTGGTAACGGAGGCGGTGGATTCGGCGGCAACGGTAATGGAGGAGGCGGATACTGGGCCGGAGGCAACGGAGGCGGTGGTAATGGAGGCGGCTTTAGTGGCGGATTTGGAGGGACTGGAAATGGTTGGGACGAGTGGGATAAAAAGCGTTAGGGTGCCCTTCCTGTCGCAACTACAGAACCTTTTAAAATCAATGTGTCCTTAAAGGCCAAATGAAGTCCAGAAATGATTTTTACAGACACCTTAAATGCCGCTGTACCTACTGCATTTATATCAATAAACCACCTAAAGCTGTGCATTGTTACTAGTCTTTATGTATTTAAAACTTATTGTATTGTTGTTGCGTTTTACATTGTTATTGTTTCTTTGTTATTGTTATTGTACATATATTACTTCAGTAAAAGTTGTACTTAATATAAATTAAAAATAATGCAGACTTTCTGTAATTCAAGAACTTTACATATTTGTTGTAAGCAATGTAGTACAAACGAAATTTCTAAATAATTTTGTGTATCCCTTTGCACTTCAGAATTGCTGGGTAAAACTTGCAGGAGGTTTTCTTTATCTACATAAATTGAATGCCACGTGACTTAAAAACAACTCTGTCCAATTAATTCCTCATTCAAAACTTTTCTTTCTCTCTCTCTCTCTCTCTCTCTCTCTCTCTCTCTCTCTCTCTGCTTTAATTAACTTATCAGCAGCGTGCGATGTCCAGATAGTTAAAGCGCTGGTTGTATAACAAACAATTACACAAGGTATTCACATAAAGCATTACAAGTTAAATTTTATAATTTGATGATATCTCCGTGGACAACAATTCAGCGGTCCTTATGATAGGCTTCATGAGGAGTATATTTTTTTAGATATTCTGATACAAGCACCAATGTTAAACGTGGTATTTCAGCTGTTGTGCCGAATTGTAGATGATCACACAATACGAGTATATAAAATTTAATTAATAAAAGTCAGTTTCAGTATTTTTAGCCAAACTTCGTGCAGACGTGAAGTTTTTAGAAAGTCAAAGGGTATAAAAAGGTGCTTAAAGAACTGAGACACGTCTTTAGGTAGAAAAGAAATCCACTTTCTTCAGTAGTGAGTTCTATAACTGTAAGGCAGAAAATCAGATGTGAAAGGTTAACAATAGTGACGAAATCTGCATTGATTGAACACATCTGACATCAAGTGTGTCTTTATTATTACAAACAGTAAAAAACAAAATTATAAAACTTGAGGTACATATTTGTTTGGAACTATATGGTATCATGCCTTAAATTTATGGATATAATATTACCATGGAAACGTTAGCTTTCCTTTATCCTTAATGCAAAAACTTGGTAACTTAGTTGAGAATTATATGGAATGTTTACAAATTACACAGCATACCAAAAATAGTTTGTCCGGTAATTTCTAAATATAGGGTTTGTTTTGACCCCTCTTTACCTATAAATACCAGGCATCTATACCTGTCCACCGTCTAGCAGGTCTTTACTTACTGAAATATGTGGGAGCAAATGCACGTCTCCGTGAATGATCTGCCAAGAAATAAAAAATTCATTTTTTGAAAGTTTTGTGTAGAATTCGTTTTCCGGAGCAGAGAAAAAATAAATCATTTTTACCTTTTACATATGAGAAGCATATTCTTGAAGTTATGCTGTGTTTTTTTAAACATCTATTATATATACTCATGTGGCGTTATCGTAAACTAAACTCTTTGCTAAGAACCTAGTTTCTCAAACAATAGAAAACTGACAATCATTACTCTTCAAGAACTTTACTGCAAATATGGAAAAAATAAAGGGCCATCGACAAGTTCCTCCGCACTCGGTTCGTGTACACCGCACAGGAGAAAGTTGGTACTTCAACATTTCTGACATTACTTAATCCCTTCGAAACTGCTTTTTAACAGGTAATCGGCCCATTGTTGGGCTTAGTAGTGTGTGCTTGCCCTGGTGTTTAAGTGAACACAAAACTATAAGCACAAAAACTATACACTCGGCACGCGGTCAGTCCTGCCACCCAAATTCGTTTCCCTAGTGAAATCTCGGCTACATAATGACTGCGGAGCGACTTCTCGATTACCCTTTTTATGACCATTTCTGAACTAATTCTAATCAGGTACTACCAAACATGAAGGGATTAAATCCCTCTAGAATGCATTTAAAGAAGAAAATGTATTCTTAATTTGGAGTTTCAATATATTGATTGTATACTATAAAAACTGCATTTTACTAATATTTTTTTTTTATGGGAAGGGGGGACGAATCACAGGGTCTTCAAGATTGACTATATGGAAGAGAGTCAAACAATGACTGACCCCCTCTTCGGTCTAGTGGGTAATACAGCTGACTGCTGACCGGAGACCCGATTTCGATTCCCAGCACCTGCGTAGATATTTTTCTAAATTAGGGAGATCTGGAAGGGGTACACCCAGTCTCGTGAGGACAATTGGAAAGTTGCCTAATGGAGAGGTGGCGTTCTTCGATCATCGGCATACGGTGTGCTAATCACATACCCCACTGCAATACTGCCCTCTGCCTAATGATGTCATATGACGGAGGTAGAGGACGCAGCGATCGCCTTGGTAGGCCAAAGGTCCTGCTAGGGCTATAGCGCGCCATAGAAGAAGAAAATAAGTGATTATTGTTGTTATGCAAAGTTATTGGACCTGCGCCTGCTCACAGTCGGGTGTTGCGATTGCAAACGTGAGCGAGCTGGGCTTAGAAATAGTTCCCCACCCACCATATTCCCCGGATTTGGCTCCATGCAACTTTTTCCATTTCCTAACCTCAAAAATTGGCCCGGGGGAAGAAATGTTCGTCGAATGAAGAGGTTATCTGTGCTTTAACAGTATTATGCACAGTCCCAATGATTTTTTTTTTTTTTGTGGGAATGAAAAAATTTGGAATCTCATTGGATGAAATTTATTGATCTCAGAATTTTTTGTTTGTTTTGTTTTTGCAAAAAAATATTATTTACTATATTTTTAACAGACTTTCGCATCTACTGGAATGGGCTCAATGGTAATGTTCCCAGAAAGCATATCTTTCCGGAGCGTCACTCTCCTATACCCAAGATCGCGGGTTCTAACCCGGCCAGGACCGATGGATTTTTTCGGGCGTAAAAATCCTAAGTGTGGCTTCCTTCGGAAGGGAAGTAAAGCCGTGGGTCCCGTGTCGTACATTTACGGCACGAAAAAGAACCTCAATCCTGAAAGAGAGGGCTCTGAGCAAAATTTGTCGGCCCTTTCACTCCCTGAGTTGAATAGGACGCTGATGACCTGAGCTGTTAAAGAGCGTCCATAAATAAATCATAAAAAAAAAGGAGCGTCACTAATTGCCTCAGACGAGAACTCAGGATCTTAAATACAGAAGATTTAGGGATGTTTAACTGCAGGCTAGCTCTACGCACAGACTTCATGGAGTTGCAGGAGATTCTTTCTGTGGGGGTCGCCACAACTCACTAAATAACTGTAGAATTCAAACTGATTTGAAAAGTAAATATTAACACAAGTTGCTTCAATCCAACAATGCAAGTAATGACATACCAAAGAGCGGCAATTAACACAATGTTTTCATGTTTATGGTTCTATCTGTTGTTTCCGTTGGCTATTACACATTACTCGATATTCAAAATCGGATTTGTTGAGTGTTTTTATAATGGCATTGGTATAAAATTTGTAATACACGTGGTTACGAAATTGTAACAGTTTATAATCATGAAGTATCTCTGTGAATATGATGTACTACATTGATTATAATGATCAATGATTTTGCAATGATTTCCTGGGAAAAAAATCAGAGTCGGTACTCTCCTCAGAAAACTAGAAGTGCAGGTTGTAATGTGATTTTATATTTTTATTCAGTATTTATTTACCACAGAGTACGAATGGCACGTTGCCTTAAACGCTTCTGTTTTTCGGGACGCATTCTTCATAATCACTTCTAGTCCTGAGTATCTAAGATACGGGCATAGGATATTAAAAGTGAACGCATCTATATTGACTTGAGGGTAACATGTTCCTAATTGCAGTAGATTTAGCTATTAGCACAGCAAGAACAAATCAACGTAAAACTTCGTACGTTTCTACTTCAGGAGTTAAAAGAGAGAGATGTTCTCCGTACAAATAAACAGAGCCTGGTTCGTTCCTGATCTTCTTGTGATTGCCAAACCACACGTTTTCCACTTTGTTAGGGTGCTGGATGGTGGCATGGTGCGACTGCTTGTTGTTAACTTCAGGCACTATACTATTGATCTGCTGCAACCTACTGCTGACTTGAACTGCATTTTTGGGATTTTGCACTTTATTATTCACTTGGGGCATTACTTTGTTGACGTTCTGCACTCTGTTTTTGACCTGAGGCACATGCTCGTCAGGAACGTCGTCTGTCTGAGGTTCGTGCACTCTGTACCCTACAACGGCTTCCTCCCCCTCGTTTCCATCATCCTCCTCCATGTCCCTGTTTCTGATTTCATTGTCGTGGTGCTCGAACAGCTGCCTGTGATGCTCCTCGTCATTCTCGTCATCACCATACACGAAATTCTCCGTCTCATGGTTGGCACTGTGGACGGAGTGTCCGCCTCTCAGTTGGCGGTCCTCGTGCGTCTCGTGAACAACATTCTCGTGTTTGGGTGCCTTTTTCACTTCTTCGACCTTGTCGTGCTTGTGGTGATACTTGTGGTTGTGGAGTTTGTGATAGTGTTCGTGCTTCTTGGGCTTGCCGTGGTCCTTATGGTGCTTGTGATGAGTCTCGTCCTTGTGGTAAGTTGTGATTCGCTCGTGTTTCTTCGGCTTGTAATCCTCTTTGGGAGTGTGATGTTCGTGCTTGTGGTAGATCTCTTCGTGTACCGGCTTGTGATCGTCTTTCTGATGGAAATGCTTCAGGTGTTCCTCTATTTTGTAATGTTCTTCATGTGGCTTGTGGTGATGATCATGGTGATGGTCGTGATGCTGTTCATGTTTGTGTGGCTTGTGGTGATGGTGGTGATGATCTTCATGTTTGTGTGGCTTGTGGTGATGGTGTCCATGATCGTGGTGATGATGATGTCCATGATGGTGACCGTGATGGTGCCCATGGTGATGATGGTGATGCTTCACTTTCACCGGAACATAGACGATCTTGGTGTGGTGATGGTGTTTCACAATCTCTGGCACGAATATTTTCAAGAGGCTGTTGACAGACAAGAGACATCAAGTTAAGAGGCTGAGATTTATTTGCAAATTTATTACCCACTATCAACAGCTGAATGTATCAAAGTGTAAAATTTGAAAGTATTTTCTTTTACATTAAATTAGGCATTAGGAATAAGTGACTGGAAATCAAGATCAGCATTTTTCTCCTTTAAACTAAACGATAGATGTATGTACCTACATGAAGAGTTTGCGCTGTATTAGATTGTCTCAGAAGAACTGTTGGTTTTTAAGTTTTGTGTTTTGTAGGATTTTAATTTCTTTTATTTTATTTTATTTTTTTTTTTTTGAGTGTGTGTCAAAGTTATTTACAGAATGCCATGGCTACTATTGTGTATATTGTGAACACGTGTGAGTCGTCAGTAATTAATACACTTGAGGAATGTGATGTGGAGGGAGAAGGTTCTGTTAGTGAGCGCGTTGCACAACGATAGTTCGAGTTTTTCAATATTGGACAAGAAAATATTGAGATTTACACGTCCTGGAAGACCTAAGGTATGGAATATGAAGACTACCAGAAAAGTTTTAGAAGAACGTCCGCAACAAACTACTTTTAGGCTGTCAGAACAACTTGGTGCATCAAAAGATAGCAACTTCGCCACATTAAGGCGATAGAACATACAAAATCTGTAAATCTCTACCTCACCATTTGGTGAGTGAAATTGGGAAGTTTATCTGATGTCTGTCGTTAGCTGTTTATTGCCATTAGTTTAACTGGAAAACCTCGTGGTGTAAAACCTTTTTTAAGAGCATAATTAAACTTGACCGTTCATTTCCTGTATATATTAAACATAAATATGAAATCCCTAACTGCCTTCAGATTGATGTAGAGTAAACAGATCTTTTGGCTGATACATCTATCAGCAGAGCAGAGCAAACCATTTTTTTTTTTTTTTTTTTTTTTTTATTTTTAAGGCAAGTAAGAAACGAAAAAGTAAAAGTCCATCACGCGGGAACTGCGTAAACTAAACGAATTCCTAGGCAAGTTCGAACGTGTGAAGGCTATATTACAAAGCCCTAGAGTTTCTTTGAGAAAACAAAAAGACTGTGTGTTGTTAGAGCGATTTTTAACTTTTGTGTCCCCCTCCCCTTCTAATAGTCTGATTTCGCTCGTTTTCATAACCGGAGTTTCGTTGCGAAAAAAAATGCGGTCACTGGAGCGTTAATTAGAATAGAATATTTGTTTAAATTTGTTATACAAAAAGTATAACAAATGATTTATGCATTTCTTACAATTGAAACTGATCCAACTTTACCAACATTTCAGGGCTCCCTGATCTTCAACATGAATCCTGTTTCACCTACTTTTTGTCTTTTTCTCTCTTCACTTCCCTAATCCACTTTTCCCTTACTCTTCTTAAACATTCACCCCTATTTATGCTTATTTCCCGCCCTCTGACTATCAGCATTTTTATTGCTACAATATTATTTTCCATTTTTTGCTGAACTCGTGCATATTCCCAACATTATTATACGGATGCCAAACTTGATGCCTAACAGAAGTGGAAAACAATAAAATTAGCATCTTCCAACGTACAATGGAGCGGAAAGTACTAGGGATATATCTCATGGATAAAATATCATCTGTGGATTTAAGAAAGATGTCGGGACTAAACGACGTGGTTCAATGGCCTGAAGTGGAAATGGGGCGAACATGTATATGGCTACCAAACAGCAAATGGGATATATAGCTACCACATGGGGATCTATGTATCGATAGGAGAGGAAGAGGAAGACCGAGAACGAGGTGGCAGACTCCTTCAGGAAAGCAGCCGGGCCACACTGGACCAGCGTAGCACGGAACCGCAGTAACTGTAGGAACAGAGCTGCAGAAAGAAGAGAACAACTGAAGTCAATAGTGAAACTGATACCAAACTTAATAGACTCAGCACTTGAACCTTCTAGTTAAATTTTTTAAACCAGTAAAATAATAAACATTATAGACTTAACAAACTCATAGGACTTTAGTTCATAAGGACTAGCTCACCATATAAGAAATCAAATGAGATTGCCCTGGATGGGACATAAGTGGCTTAATTCAATTCAATTAATACCATATACCCTTTTTCCAATTACTTGTTCCCTTTCACATATTGCCTGTTCGTTTACAAGTAATTTTATTATTAAAGGAAAGTGACTTCTGCCAATTACTCTTTTAATACTTTAAAATTAATGAGGTTTTCATCCATCCTTTCACTGCATAATGCTCAGTCTTGGCACTTTACCCATTTGCATTTACAAATGTAAAGTCGCCTTCCATATCTTCCCCTTTTGCTCCGTTACACACTGCAAGTTCTTAACAGCTTTTCACCCTTTCTATTTCATATTTTATCCCTGCATTTCCTCTAATTGATACATCTTTCTCCCTTCCACTCTCAGTCTCAGTTTTGCTAATTAAATTGTTTTTCCTCGCCTATTCTTGCATTCAAATCACCTCTAGTATAAATTCCACACTTTCATTTCTCCTGGTTAATTACATCCTTACATGATTATAGAAGTGCGATGTCTCTGTTGAGTTTTATATATATACACACATACGTATATAACTTTTTCATACTCGTTTTTGGTGCGTAGTAAGTAGGATCGATGGAGGTTTGAAGACTTTTTTTCAAAAATCATTTCTTTGGTACAACTTCATAGCTAAATTCTTTCAGATTTCGCTAATAAAAATGCAAATGGAAGAAATATGTAGTTTATTGTTACTAAAATGTAATATAGTAACAACATACATATAAAACGTATAGGAAAAATGTATTGTTTTTGAAACAATAGCCCAACATTACTATTTAGAAAATTAAGAAATGTAATAAGCATACGTTTTTAATTTTTTCTTTATAACTACTATCCCTTATAACATTTTATTTCGTATTTTACTGTAAATTTTGAGACAAAACGATTAACTTCAGAAGAATTGGAAGCCTTCGTTTTATTCTTTTCCTTTCAATACTGTACTTTACTCCCGTCCTGGATGAGATAAAATAATACACTGAAGGCCAGGAATCCTAGAAAGGGGTGCACCGACTTAGACGGGGTCCATAACGTTTCCATAAAGGATAAGTTCCAGACCCCGGTGGGAACCATCTCGTCACTAAGGTCATACTCGAGATATTCCGAGGTCTGATGAGGGCCCAGACGCTTTTCCTGAGCGCAAGGCAACTAAGAAAAGCAGGGGGGAAAACCAAGGTCAGCAAGGGAAATGAACCTGAAGCTCATGAATGCGAGTTTCAAGTATTGCCTCCTCATCCAGCTAACTCGATTAATACTATACTTACTTGAAGCCCTCTGCAATGTTGGGCAGCACGACGCATACCATAGCCGTCAGACACTGCAACAAAACACATCATCGTATTATCTTTTAAAGAATAGCCCTCAACACCTACCACATAGATCAATAGAAACAATAGTTAACAATTGAATAATATATTCAAAGCAAAATCAGATTGTAACGCCCGTTCAGTTGTACCGTTCATGGAGTGTTTAAGGTGTCTAATATTGTTGACCGAAAATGTGTTAACATTAACATAGTCTGCCCGTTTGTCCCTTGTTTATGCGAAGTCTGCCATATAATGACCAATGTCAGCTGTTAAGTAGAATATTTGACTGAATTGGTCTTCCTGCTAGTCTGTGGGTTGTGGACAGAATTCTATATGTGTAAGCCATTAGGGATGAATGAAATGAATTGATGCAGACGCAAATGAACTTGGAGTACTTGATGCCTTAAAGCTATCTGGTATTTACCTTTTCAGGGTAACGTAAGTCTCCGAAAAAACCCTTACCCAGATAGATTGACCTGACCGGGATTCGAACCCAGGACCTCCTGAGTAGTTATCGTAAAAGCTAGCACTATTCCATGAAGCCGATCAAAGCAAAATCTTGAAACATCCTAAAGCATAACGTTTTTTAAGCTTTCACAGTCAGCGATGTTGTTTTTGAAACTGATCATTACCGGGCATTTGCCCTATTCCTTAGTTTGACTAAATTTAAACAACAAGTGAATATTTTAATCTGGCTAGAAGAGGAGCCTTATGGTTGGACTTTTTGTATAGAACTTGAGTTTGAACATGTTCTGGTCGGTATGGAACAAGTTCCTTCATGTTTAATACAAGCGAATGATTTCTATTCATGTATAGGACAAAGACGAGCGAAAACAATTCTGCCACCTCATTTTGTGTACATTGTCTCAGTTAATGGTTTTCTCACTCTCTCTCTCTCTGTCTCTCTCTCTCACTCTCTCTCTCTCTCTCTCTCTCTCTCTCCATAAACAATAAACATGGAACACCAAAACATTATGTTTAATAGAAGAAATGGAATTGAGAAAATGTATGTAGGATCCTTAAGGAATACAAATTTCTCTGTGCTCAAAATATAGGCAGGAGATATGGAAAAAAGTACATAATTTAAAATATC
The DNA here is from genome assembly GCA_030762175.1 of Metallyticus violacea. Classification (NCBI taxonomy): domain Eukaryota; kingdom Metazoa; phylum Arthropoda; class Insecta; order Mantodea; family Metallyticidae; genus Metallyticus; species Metallyticus violacea. Next base: position 22,494,960 of record CM060832.1, on the reverse strand, counting down.
AGTATAACAGGGAATTAACGATAGTAAATAATTTAAAATCTTCGGTATCAGGCAGGAACAAAACATATGAATTCTTTTTCAGCAAAAAAGTTTTGTCCATCACCTGTGTTTTGCTATTTTCTTCCATTATAACAGCAGAAATAGCAGCTGCACAGAGCAAGTTTTCTCCGTACTTGTAATAATGTCCTATAAATATGTTCCAAATGTAATAGTGAAGGTTGCAGAGGCGATTCTGGAGGGCCTGTAAAGAAATGGGTTCAAGCATTTCTTCGAATACTGGCAGAAACCGGGAACTGATGCGTTGCATCCAACGGGAACTACTTTGAGAAAGATCATCAAAAGTATGACTATGAAAGACTTGGTCCCAGAGTTCGCAAATGGGTTTAGTTATGGGGAAGCGCCATCTGGGAAATTTTCTGTCCGGATAGTCTTGTTTAACCTGCCATCTTTTCGTAATCTCTATCAATAATTCACCCACATCTTCAACTTCATCATTAAGCATAGTGTAGTCCGTCGATTTTCCATGTGAATATTTCAAATGAACTACCTTTGCCGCCCCTTGTGTGAGACGCCAATGCCTGGTTGGCAAGTGAGTTATCATTAGAACTCACTTACTCAGATAATTGATCAATCGATCTGGATGAATGACAACGTTCGTATGTTTAATATCCTTAACAAAAAGTTAATCTATTGCAAAGTGATACTGTTATCGCAGAGGATGAAATTCAGTCACCAGTTTTCCAAAGTCCCACTGCACATTCAACTAAAAGGGAGATTTATGCTCATATTGTATCCTAATAAATCTCTAATAACTCCAAAGCAAATCAAACTCATGAATAGAAAGATAATGATGATGTACGTACCACCAGCCCTAGGGATCCCATGCTGGCCAAACTGTCACCTCATGTTGTAAGCACACAACTAACTACTGCATTCTCTGCAGACGATGCCACCTGCTATATAGCGCAAGTCATTGTGATATCCAGCCGCAGAAATGAAGGAAGCACTGTGCTCGGCTTCCGATGACATCCGGAGACTCGCACTGATAGGCAGACGCCGGCGATAGCACGGAGTTTTCACGCTCCACTGGATCATTGGTTTACTACTTCCGGCATCCATTGTCCAGTTCTTTATTTTTATGTTTGCGTAATTTTAGCATTTTCTTTGTTTTTGTTCTTAGTTTATTCTTTCAATGTTCTCTCTTTTTATCTACCATTTTTTTGGCCCCATTGCTTTCTTGTAGTTTGATTATCGTTTCCGCTCTTTTTTATCCTTTTATTATTTCCTGTATCATTTTTATTTCAATTTCTTTTAGTGTCAATTTAAAAAGAATTATTCTGTTTTTTCCTCCTATTTATACCTGAATCTATAGCGTTATTTTTCTGCTTGGTTTAACGCAAAATATTGCTTTATATCTTTCTTTTTTCACCTCCATCTCAATTTTTTCTTTTCTTGTTCTTATTCTTATTCTAACTCCCAATTTATTTTTAGTATTATTTATCGGCTTCATACTAAGATCTGATTATTAAGTAATGGAATTTCTAAGCACTAATAACAGACTCAATAGGAATTAAGTTATGTTGGCACTGCACTATATACAATAGGTCACTCTTTCCTCTTACTCCTGTGCTCATCAGTAGCACGCCTATTTTAATGACCTAAAAGTTAATTTTAAAAAATGACTATGACCTAATAATTACCCTACGAATGGCAGAGGTCGTTAAGGTGGGACTCGTGAGTGGGAGATCTAGAGTTCGATTCCTGCCATGACCGTCCTCCTGACTGAGATTTTTCCAAGGTTTTCCTCAATCCTCGTTAATGGCAAATGCCGAGGAGATTTAGGCCTGGAACGTTTCCTTCCTTAAAAAAGTGCATCATCATTGTCCAGCGTCTGTGATGCCTCAACAGTAAAACCGGGCGTTAAACACTGTTCAAGAAGAAGACTTAATAATTTACCTAAAGTTTATTAAAAAGAAATAATTGCTTAAAATGTATCTTTATTTTGATCTTCGTACTCCATAATTTCTCACTTAATACATCATTGCAGGAACAGCTGTCATAGATTTTCATTTGCGAAAGGCTAGCGATTATCAGCTAGAAGATATTTGAAAATTCGGGTGCATTTTTCTTTGTCCTGTGCTTCAAGACCTCACTTGTGTTTTTCTCTATGTATATTCTGGTCGATGATTAATCTTTTTTCCGCTCAAATTTTATAGTAGAGAATGCTACCTACATTTGAAAACACAGTGTCACCGCCCTCCGAAAGAGATTGTATAAATCTCATTAATATTTACTTTTGGCATAACTCTTGACTTGAAAAACTGAACTATAGAATGGAATGAGAAGGAAGTGTAACGCCTACAGGTAAGGCCCTCAAACAATAAGTAGCAGGTGCGTGTAACCTCACTCTCCATAAAGAGAAAGGTATGTCTTTCACGTATTAACAATAGAAATGAATCCTGTAGTTGAACCAGTTCTTTTTCGTAACTAAATATGTACAGCAGAAAAGTGTTCACATATTTCCAGGAGGGGTAAAGAATTTAGATTTGAAGATTCTGTAAATTTAGTTTTATAAATCATTTAAGAATAGTGCTATAAAACGGACAACGTTGATTTCTACATTAAAACGCCTTAGAGTAAAAAGCGCAAAAAAAGTCCTATACCATGTATAAGGGGAAAATAAGAAAATGTTACCTATACAATTGTTTTTACTACTGGGGCATCCCAGGCGGTGGACACTGACGATACGTGAGATGAAATGATATATTGGGAAAGGATTTATTTTTATTTATTTTTTTTAAGGAAGGAAGCGTTCTAGGGCTTAAGTTTGGGTTACCTCCCCGGCATTTGCCATTTATGAGGATTGAGAAAAACCTGGGAAAAGCCTAAGTCAGGGAGGACAGCTCTGACGGGAATTGAACTCCAGACCTCCCGCTCACAAGTTCGCATCGATCTCTGCCACCCATGGGGCTGCCTACCTATAGAATGGTTTCATTTCAAGATGGTGATGTTTATTTTCGACATCAAAAAGACACACACAGTCATCGAAATCTGGGCCCTGCTCAGTTCTTGTTTAGCTGCCTGGCTATGACTCATAGTTTTGTTCGTATTAACCTAGTAGTTTGAGTGTACCTAAGTTAATGTTAAGTGTTTAAGAATTCGGATGCCTTCGGATTATTTTGATTTCTATTTCTTTGCTCTGTCAATGCTTCTATTATTTACCCCATCATTATTCTCCTTCTTTTCCGTTTTTTTTTTTTTTTATTTTATTTATTCGTTCAGCTATTCTGTCATACTTTCTGTTTTTTAACTTCTATTTTCTTGATGTATTAAATTCTTCTTTAGCATCCGACTTTTTTTTTCAAAGCTCTAATTATTTCATGTGTATTATTTATACAAATGCTCTCTTTCTCTCCCCCCCCTCTCTCTCATTCTGTAATTTTATTTTTCTGCTTGTTTTAAGGCATTTTATTGTTTTCTCTTGTTTTTATCGTTCTCTTAGTTTTCATTTAAAACAAATTTTGTATTGTTTGTATTTTCATTTTTATTTTTTCCTTCACATTCTTCTTCAATATTATTTATCAATTTTATACCACCTCTCATTTGATATTTGTTTACCCTTTACTGTTTTTCTTTGCTCCTTCAATACCTTGTTTCCATTATTTCATTCTTCATTTCTTTTTGTTCAGTAGTTTTACCACACTTTCTCTTTTCATTCTCTGTTCTCTTAGTATGTTTATTTTCTACAATATCCACCTTCTTTTTATATTTCTAAAGCTCTACTTTCTCTTTCTTCTAATGTTCCTTTCTTTGCGCTAAGATTCTCTTTTTCCTTGTGTTATCACTATTGCCTTCGTTTCTCTGAATCATAAACTAATTGCCGTTTGACCTAATTCATCAAGTTTATCATTGGACCGAATAATTCAGTCCGTGACATCACGTCCGCTTTTCCTATTTGATTCACTCGAGTGGACATCGTCAGCGATTGACTGACTTCCTGTTGTATTACCGTAAGACCGGAGGTTGTTAAACACACAAAGTTTCTTGGCCAGCATTCAGTAGATATGATTCTATGTGCATATCAAAACTCCATATGCTCTACTTTCTAGTTGATCTAAAAATTTGACAACACTGCGTGGCGTGCACAAATGCCTTGTCCATACATTATAGCATTACGTCACAGCAGCTGTGGAAATAATAAAGTGTCGACTCAGTACAAAAATGGAGCGTTTCTAGAAAAGAGACGTAACCAAATTCCTGAAAATGAAAGGAATATCTCCTGAAATTCATAAATATATGAATATGGGAAAATGTGCTGTGTCTCATGATATAGCAAAAATATGCTGTTGTAAATTTAAATATGCTAAAATATCCTATGTATATGAATTGCGTAGGCTATTATCACAACATAATAAAGCATAAATAAAGTACAGGATTTAATGTTGCAAGATCAATTAGTAACTATCAGAATGTGCCGTTCTTGCGCGCATTCCTTTAGTACCTAATTCCTCTTCCTCCTCTTTGCCCCCCCATCTAGTCATGTCAATATAGTACCGAGTGTTGGCCTTGTTTCATTGGTTCCAGTTCATCGAATTTTCGGGAAATCTATGCCGTAATCTTGCCTGCTAGCTTGTTCTCTGTTCCTCCCTTGGCGCACCAAAATAAAGAATCCGGAAAGGTAGTTTGTGAAAACGTTTTCGGCTCTTGCTTCAAAATTATTAGGCCCGGAGCCTTCTTCGTCATGCAGACCCAATAACACAGATAAAATTTTGCTTTAGAACATTTCATGGTAAAGTTAGTTGTGTTGTACTATATTGGCTTAACGTTACAGTTTGTAATCATTTTAGATCAGGAGATAGCATGTATTTCTCAGTTAATTCTGTTGAATTCGTTGTAACTAATGGACAGTATTTAAAGCATGTTATTCATTGCTTAATTGTGAAAAGGAATGATTAATTGTTGTATAGTATATTTGGCAAAGATTCAAAGTTTGAAGGTTTTAATGTTTAAATGTTCAAGGATTTTATAATTATTTGATTTTATTCAACTGAACCAGCGTGCATAATTTGAAGATTCGTCTATTTATGTTTGTAAATCGAGTGACGTCTAAAATTCCACTATTTTCAGTAATAAATTCTTTAAATGCGCTTTTCATGGTTCATCACATTCAATTCTTGAACACGGCACACGGTAAGCACCTTTGTTTGTTTTTGACACTGGAATACGGAGATAAGTCTATTTAAAGTCTTCTTAATGCGCTTGATAATGACGCCAGTAATTGATTCTTTATTATTTCTTCAGACAATTTGTGGCATATTGAATGTTAAGTTAGATAGTAGGTCAAAATGTCGTCTGGCATGTTAAATAAATTTGTTTGCCAGTATTTCCGTTGTTAATGACATAGCAATGACCACCTCATTGGTCTAGTGATTAGCGTTGCTGACTTCTGGCCGGAAGGCCCGGGTTTGATTCCCGGTACCTGTTTGGAAATTTTTCTTAGTTTGAGAGGTCTGGAACGGGATTCACCCAGCTGCCTGATGGAGAGACGGCGTTCTTCTATCATGAAAACCTGCGGGGTGCCGGCATGCTGATCACTTGCCCCCCTGCAATACTGCTCTCTATCAATGAAGTCATAAGACGGAGGTAGAGGAAGCAGAGATCGCCGCGGCAGGCCAAGGCTCACCCGAGCTGGAGCGCCAAATGAGAACAAGAAAAGAAGATTTATTTATTTAACAACTGCCACATACAATTTAGCACTTATGTCAGTAATACATGGGCTCTCCAGTATTTTTCAACAATACAATTAAAACCACTTAATGCAGAGCTCACGTCCAGATGTTCGGGCGTCATAAATTGTATCGAAGAGAATCAAAAAGGGTAGAGTAGAGGTGGGACCTCAGACAGTCATGTTTCGTTAACAATCGAAAGTTAGCGACTGCAGCTTTTCTTGGGGCGTCAGGTACACAAATAGTGTTCTCATTAAAAATCGCCCAAGTTTTGTCTTTAGTTGCCACTGCAGCTTTCGATTTAAAATTATGTTTAAATCGGGTTGGGGTGTAACGTAGTAGGCCTATACCTGGCGCACCCTGTGTAACGCTAAATCTGCTACAGTTTTTCGTACCGTGTTTTAAGTAGCACCAGAGACACTACGAAAATTTTGAGACACGTCAAATTGGGAATGGGTAGACTCACTCCGACTTCTGCATCTTTTCAAAGTACTCTCCACCACACTCTACACTTTCTCATCCCAAATAGCGCTTATCACAACAACCCTACGACCCTTTTCCTCAATGATGAACAGATTTGTCACACGCAGCCACAGACTCTTTAGGGATTAAAATCGCTTTCCTCACATGCGATTACCACTGGGAACAGAAAATAATCACATGGAGCCAGATAAGGACTGTACGGAGAATGAGTCATGAGTTTGACCGTGCTATCCGTGGGGCGGGGGCGCTGTCATGGTGAAACACGACCACCCTCAATCCTGTCCTCCGACGACGTTCTCGGAGCTTGTCGAAAACTTTCGGCAGACAGACTGTGATTTACCACTGAGTCACAAAGAGGGGGGGAAATATAGTCAAACACAACTCACCTCTTATTACTTGGCCTATTATCATCATCATCATCATCATCATCATCATCATTATTAGTATTATTATTACTATACAAACTATAAACGATACTAGTACAATAAGTTCTAGTCTTAATAAAAGTAACCGTTCATTGCTGCCCCTAGAGGAATTATGACCACTTTTTTCTTCCCAACACTTCGACCCCTCTTCATTTTCGTTGGTGGATCGTCATGTGAAAAAATCCAGACTGCCGACTGTCGTTTGGTCTCCGGGTCAAATTGGTAAATCCATGTTTCATCACTCGTGATGACATCACAAACACACCTTGAGCTCCCTCCGTCGAATCTCTGCAGCATTTCTTCACACCAACCGATACAGGTGCGCTTTCGGCCTCTGTCAAACAGGAGGTAACGTTCCTGACACGATGATCGTGCAGGATTTTTTTTATACTGCCGGTGATCCATTCTGAAAGGCTCCCTAAGTGTTATCGATTGTTTTCGTGCATCATTTTTTGCACCCCGACAATGTTTTCCTCAGTTACTGCTGTTGCTGGTCGCCCGCTTTTCTCCTCATATTGCAGTAAAGTTTGACTCTTTAAAATTCCGCAACCAGATGGAAACTATTTCCCTTGATGGAGAAAGGTCCCCTAATTTGGGACTCATTTAAACCACTTTTGAAGTCATGAAGAATTACAGCGCGAAAATGCTTTCCCCTCAGCTCCACAATGACTGGCTGCCTGTGCAGAAAAGGGGTTGTTGCCCTCACACTCTGAAATGTAGGATTGGAGAGGGTCGTTGCCTGGTGTCATTTTACTCTAAGGGGTGTGCTTATCATATGCATCGTTCCTTTTAAGTGGGTCGGTATTGACTTTTCTCCATCTCAAAATTTTGGTATGTATTTTGTGCCGGGAGAGACAAAACGCTGTAATGATGATAATGGTACCTAATACACAGCTTACATTTCATAAATTTGCTCTAAAATATGAATCAATCATGAAGCCTGGGGTCACAAGTACTCGGATTTGAGTGGCCTCTAAGGGATAATATCTTTGCAATGATTTAACTTGCACGTCTATAGGATATAATGATATAATTTTGCGGTTCTGGTCTGACAGGGCGCGGTAGGTAAGGTGGTTATCCTGGTTGCAGTTCCGGCCGTGATATCGAATGTTCCATATCTGACAGATTCCTAACACACGGTTTTATGGGGGGGGGGGAGATATTTCCATGTCCCTTTTTTGCGGGGTCTTGGCTACGATTAAGAGAGTCGTGTCTAAGTGAGGGAAGAAGAACGTTAATTAACGTTAATTATTGCAGCATTGAAGATAATGTATAAACACTGTGTTGTCGCTTTACCCCAATCAGTGGGAGCAAATGAACATTTGAACCTTACATTGTTCTTCTGCATATTATACTTTATGCAGCAATATTTCATTAATTGTGCTTTTGCAGTACTATAGTATAATGTTCAAGTAAAATAACTGTATTTAAAATTAAAATTATTTGCTTTTTAACTGTAATTTTGAGATAAAATGTTATATTATCAGTTGGCCCTATCCTTACCCTACCTACCACCAAAATGGTGATTTTCTTTTTGTTTTAGTTTCGTCAGTTCGGAAACTTCGTTGTTTGAAAAAAAAAAAAAAAAAAAAAAAAAAGGAACAGTGACAGTAATGTTTACATGCACGATTTCCTCTTGTCACTCGCACCTGCCACTGGGTTTCTCCCTTCACTCCACATTCCACTTCAGTAGCTCACGTATTCACTACTTTCTTTTGACTTTGCTGAAGAAAAACCATTAGGGCTGTGTTTACTAATTCTGTTAATTCTTTCCGCCATAGTGTGGTTCTTAATACAATTTCAGCATAGGCATTGCGTCCTTGTGCGATACAGTGCTACTATTATTTTGTTAGATATTATTTTTCTTATGAGTATATTCTATAACTCCACGTTTACGACATATTATACCCCTGACTCTTTAGTCAATTTCCATTTTTCAGTGTTGAGTTTTTCGCTGTAGTTTGAGAGTGCTCCACGAACGTTTCAGACGATAAGGGGAAAGATATGCATGCTCAAATTAAAAGACCGCCACGGGAGGTCGTTAAGGCGCGGACTCGTGAGCGGGAAGTCTGGGGTTCGAATCCCACCAGGACCGTCCTCCCTTACTGAGGCTTTTTCCAGGTTTTCCTCAGTCCTCATAAATGGCAAATGCCGGGGAGATACCCTAAACTTAGGCCTGAAACGATTCCTTCCTTCAAAAAAATAAATCCTTTCCCAAAGTATCATTTCATCTCATGTATCATCAGTTTTCATCGTCTGTGGTGCCTCTGTAGCAAAAACGGAGTTAAAACACCATTCATTCATTTCGAATTAACAGTATGCGCTCTAATCGGCTTATTCCAGGAGAAAACGGAAAATTACCATGGAGTATATCTGAACATGTGTATTGCTAATGACATCTGAATCAAGACCTATTTCACTACCCATATCCCTAATCAAGTATCGATAGTACACAAAATGGCTGTTACTGAGGTTCGGGCTATTAAGCGCATGGGTTTGTTTATTTGATTCCTTGCAACTTCGTAGTTTATAATTGTAAATAAATCAACAATATTTATTATAATTATTTTTATTTTGTTAAGTTAATATTGATTTAGTGAAACTAGATCAGGAACGTGTCTAATAGAAAGTGTTAGTACAACATGCATTGCGCTTGTTGGTGTCATATTATAGCAATGCTCCGCATACTACCATATTTAAATGTCTTAAAGAGTGGTCATAAAGGAATGTGTGGTTTAGGAGTACACACTTTATAAATTTTAAACTTGATGTGGGGAGGGACATTACCCCTGTGCAATTTCCCTTAAATTGCCATTAAATGTGACCGTGAGGCTTAACAATGAACGGGAAGATCTGGAAGACTGCATGAAGCGAGGTTTGGAGCGAGATGAAGAGTTTTAGTGAATGGTGTGAGCAGGATGTTACATACATAACATGTTTCGACTCCTTTGCAAGTAAGGTAATCCCGTTTATTACTGTAGCGAAGGAAGATTATGTCCTTTGCATTAAAATAGACATGATAAAGATGATGCTGTATTAACTATATCGATTTGGAAGTTCGTGTATTATATAAAGATTTATGCTTACCTCTGGAAAAGTTAAGTTCAATCTTCAAGTGCAATAGAAATGAGATAAAATGTACCATATAGAGAAAATTGAACTAGTTCATCACAAAACATTTTTTTTTTTTCAATTTTGACCATCACAGCCCGATCCGCAGTGAAATTATCGAAAAGTTTTATTAAATCCGTTTTATCACGCAACGTGCATTTGTCTTGTATTCAGTATAGCCAACTCTATATCTCCACTATATAATTCCTGAGCACGCATCACTGACCACTTTCCTTGTTTTCTGTGTTGAAACGTTAATAACTTAATATGTATTCAAACAATTCGTTTTGCTTCTGAAATCATTTTGTAAATTATGTGACAATGCCTGCCTAAGCACCCATAAATCTGAATAAACTCATTGTTCAGAATGGTAAAATGTTATCTGTGGGTTTTTTTTCCTTAGTTGGTATTAGTAAATCGAACGGTAGCGATTGTAATAGTTGACTTTCGTCTATTTCATTCTTACGGTTTCTGAATACGTTTCTAAATTCATAAGTATAACATTTTATACAAATGTTAATGATTCCTGAGCGAATTTCAAATATATACTAGTTTTATTCTCGTTCTATTCATGAAATAGTCCTAAACCAGTATTTGGCTTTTCTCTATTGACATCATTAACAGTCGACATTCATGTGCTGCAAGATGGCTTGAAAAGGTTAAGTATTGATAATGCAATTATACAGTTATTACAATTTTGAAAGCCAAGCTTAGAGGAATTATATTTAAATTCTTATTTTATTCGTGAAATAGTCCTAAAAATATCACTCGATGGTCTGAGCTTTCCAGATTTACCACGTCCGTGAATTTATGGGCAATCTCAGACCTTCTGGTGATATTACTTATTACAAACGGTGTTTAATTGTTAATTATGTGGAAATTTACTACATTCATAAAACAACATTTAAGTTTACCACTAAGCTCTTTTGATTACGAGCTCCAAACAACAACAACAAAAATAATAATAATAATAATAATAATAATAATAATAATAATAATAATAATAATAATAATAATAATAATAATAATAATAATAATAATAATAATAATCAGACAAGCGAGCTGCAAACAGGCGACTCTGCTCTCTAGTCAGAACTGGTGACATAACAGGTCACGACGACCAAGCCCCATGGGCTCTGCAGCAATAGAGCTGTTGTTGTTCTTGAATAAATTCAAGTTCTCCCTGAAATCTCCAGATGGTAGGGAAAGAGACGACCTGGAGAGCGACTCGTAGAGTGCACATACTCTGAAAGGACCACATTCGCGGAGGTTCCCAGACGGTGTGGGGTGATATCTCTATGGAGGCCCGAACCGACTTAGTGTTCATGCAGAACAGCAGCCTCTGCGCTCAGCGCTATATCAACGAGGTTCTCACCGATCCCGTCGTGCCCTACCCTCCATTTGTTCAGATGAATTCATATTCATGCACGACAATGCTCGTCCACACACTGGCATTTCGTATCGCAGTATCTTGACGACGTGGGGGTTGTTCGACTCCACTTTCCAGGTCGCAGCCCCGACCTAAACCTCCCTATACATCTCTGGGATAGACTGGGTGAACACATTCGAGGTCGCGATTCTATCCCATAGACCTTACAAAAACTCCGAGAGGCACTCCAAGAGGAATGGGACAGTATCGACCAAAGAACCCTAATCGAAACCATGCCCGAGAGAATGGCGGCCTTAATTAAGGCTGAAGGGGGGTATATCAGATACTGAGCGTTTGTTTGTTTTTTATTCTGGGGTGAACTTAAATTGTGTACATTAATATCGCTTCCATTTTCAACGTTAGTGAAGTTTAGTGGACAAATATTGAGCATAAAAGTTAAATGAAATTTCTGACAAAAAATTTATATATTTCGTTTATGAAGAGCATTGCCTCAAAATTGATAAAAACGAGTGCAAATTGATGTGTTACATGTTCATTAAAGTGAAAATGCTCAATGTTATTTCTGGATTTACTTCGAAATTTACATTTAAACTTCATTTTAGTTTCTGTGGTAAGTGATATATTTTGAGGGGAAGGCGGTGAGTGTATTTATAAATCTCTGGAAACAAACTTTAAAGGAAAAATTTCTTTCCCTACTTCTGTCTCCTTTCCTTAGGGTTCTTATTTTTTACCCGAAACTAGTCAGAGCCTGTGTGAGTGACGGTTGTAAAGGATCGTTTTGTGCAAGTGCTTGGTAATAAATTTTCCGTTCGGAACTTTTAAACGCATCACTATAATGGGTTCAGTGTTAGCTGGCGGTACAGGCGGGCGCATTTCTCGTGATTTACGAGCGCCTGCAGACCAACGAATTTTCTAAGCCCCATCAATCACCGCTGCTTCCTGCATAAGAATGCTCTCATTAAGCTGTAATAACGACGGCGGTGAGACCCACTGTTGTCTGTCAAACTTAGGCCATGTGTGTGTTGAACTGAAATTCTTCAAGCATGAAGCCCTGGGATGTGATTTTCTTTTCCGTCAAATTGTAAACGTATCTGCAAATCGAAATGCAAAGCAAAAACTATTCCTGTTTTCATTTACTACCTCTTAACATTGCATCTTAAATCTTGTACATTGTCCATTTGATGAAAGCGGTCGGCAAAGCACTGTGCCCACTTTTGTAGAGGCACTTCGGACAGCAGCGCGTTGAAGACCAGGACGGTAGTAGCTTCAGCGATGATTACACATGTATACAAAGTTTAAATTTTACCCTGCGGCTTCTCTAATTCGACCTTGCTGAATGTAAATATGAATTCATTTTTCCTCTATCACGTACCAATTTTCCGCAATATAAGAAATAATAAAGTACACTTTCTGATACTCAGTCCTATTAAATTTGTGCTCTATGATTAAAATAAGTTAATAAATGACATCAATCTTCAACATAAATTACATTGGTGTACAAAAAAAAAGATATATTTCTTGCTTTTGTATTTTTCCATCTGAATATATGTATTTTGTATTTTCCATCTCAATATATGCAGTCTCAGAATTTTCCGAGCCCAGATACGTGTGACTGTTGTCGCCCGGAGATCAGCAGAAGAGCGACCTAAGTACCAAGTACCATTTCCGACAATAACGAGGCTTGACTTTCAATCACCACGCGAGATACCGAGATACTGGGCTGCTTTAAGTATATTGTTGAAATAACAATCTCTTCACCTTCGGCATTATTCGGTGAGCCCAATAATTTACGTGTTTGCCAAGATTACCTTGCCTGTGGTTTGACTTGAGTTTACGGAAACTGAAGAATAAACAGCTTCAGCAACTAAATGCGTTATTTATCAGCGTATCCTATGTCAAAGCTCCTTCACTCAGCCCTGGCTAGCTTACAACAGCCACAAATCAGCGGAAAGCCCTAGAGAGAGAGTCTTATGTAAGCTGAGTTAGAGGTTGCAGCAGCTTTGGCGCGGGCTTAAATTAACCAACACAGTTGCTGTACAGCCCTAACCCCATCCCGCACCAACAATTCTATTTGCAATTTCGATTATTCTCTTCTTGTGTTAATTCTACTCCCGTTTTCTGATTAATTTTTAGTATTGTCTTCTCTTTTTGAACTGACTCTACTTGTATATATCTTTCTCGCCTCTTTAGGCTGTCTATTTCCTGTAGGGCGAATAACCTTGGCCTTCTTTGGTATCGGAGAACCATGTAAATTCCTAACTGACACCGCCTGTTTGCTTTCGGGATCGTAATGCTAAAGCCAAGTGTCATCACTTGTAATGGTGGAATTCAAGTATGTCTCGTCATACTCCGCCACCAGACGCTAAAGCTGCCGACATTTATCCACTCGCACCATCTTTCGTTATCTCCGCATCCATCTGACACAGACGCATCTCATATGAAAATGAATGGTGAACGCGCCACAACGGAAATCTGAAACATGTCTGCCAGTTTATCAACAGCTATTCGTTTATCTTCCCAAACAATAACGTCAGCTCTGTCAATCATGGTCCCGTTCACTGCAGTAATAGGAGCATCTTGGACCGCCGTGCTTTGTTACTGCAACACGGCCCTGCTTAAACTGTGGTGTGGTGGCAGAACATCATCGCCATATGCTTGTTGTAACATCGGGTACTCTTTCGTACTGGTTTGCTGCAGACGGAAGCAAAATTTCAGAACTGCATACTGTTCGTTACGAAGCGACTCCATTTTGGTGATCTGCGAGTAGAGCAGTTTTGCAAGTTAGTTGAACAGAAACCAAAAACATTCTCAGTTGCAGCAGCTATCACACTTCCAGCAATCACAAGGATCTGTGAAAAACCTTCTGCTTTGAAATCTTTCTTTGTGTCTGAAGAGAAATGTTCAGTGATGTTAAAGAAGTGGTTCAACAATCCCTGCGCCTTCTTGAGATTGAGTTCTTCCATTGTTTCATAATGCTATACTTCAAGCTGAAGGAAGAGAAGTAATTGCAGTTGAATCTTATATAATTCTAAACAATTTGATCGAAAAGCTTCAGTCAAGGAAAGATGATAAATCCGTTCCAGGCTCTCTAAAAAAAATACTTTTGTTATTACTTGAAGAAGGTGGTTCCTGTAGAATTTCTCACTGTGTCAAGTAAATTCTACAGTAGAGCTATTGAATAATTAATTGCATGGGGTTCCCATCCTTTAGGTATAATATGTAAGCAGTGCATCTTGCTTAGAACTCCTCCATGGAGGGAACGCTTTGAGGGGTGTCTCCAGTATCGTTTGAGTAAAATAGGAGGAGTTGATTTAAAGGAGGATCAATTACTCGATGTTTCATTGAAACAACATATGATAAAATAAATAAATGGAATGGAGATATCGCTGATGTGTATTCAAAATGGAGTGAGGTATTTTCATTCTTCTTTGGAAAACATCCCTACCCTCAGTTACAAACGTTGGTTGAATTGGGTTTCTATCTGCCTGGAAGTAATGCATCAGTGACCATTTTCATGCAAAAGCATTATGTGGAACTTCACAGAGAGTCATTCTTGGAGCTTTTTATTAGTGTTTAACACCCCTATTTTTACTATTGAGACACCACAGGCGATGGACACTGAATACATGAAATGTTATCTTGGGAAAGGATTTTTTTTTTTGAGGAAGGAAACTTTCCAGGCCTAAGTTTAGGGGTAATTTCCTGGCATTTGTCATTTATGAGGACTGAGGAAAACCTGGAAAAAATCTCAGTCAGAGAGGATGGTCCTAGTGGGAATCGAATCCCAGACCTTCAGCTCAAGAGTTCGCGCCTTATCGACCTCGGCCACCCGTGGATGTCCACTAGAGTTGACACTGTTAAAGTAGTGCTAGATGTTCTAAATAACTTCTCTAGAAGTTTTAAACAAAGTGTTCTCTTCAGAGAAGTACATTTAAATTTTTAAGAAGGTCATTTGTGCAGTAATTCTAATTTTTAAGATCTAAAGAGACACTAAAAATACTCTTAGCATTTTTATTGATTTAAAATAAATAGTGTTCAGTATAAAAATTATATTTTGACATAAAACGCTCAAACTTGTAATTACGTAACAGGAAGCACTCTTTTTCATATCTAAAAATTACTGCCGTAAAATGTGAAAAGTGTCCCCGGATTCTATTAAAAAAAAATCCTGTAACTCTATTCCAACCGTGCAGAAAACTATGCATTCGATATTTATGAAAGCACATTACATTTTTAATGAATACAAATTAATTCAGCGTTCTAATACCGCAGGCAGTATGGGTTGCGTGTTTTCTTAAAAATAAATGCTTGTATTGAATAGAATTCCTAAAAACTCCATTTAAAAATATATATATCGAGACACTAAAACAGTTAGGGAAATCAGATATTTAGACATATTAATTATCTTAAATGGCCCTATAATACCTTCAAGTCTTAATCTCATCAAAACAGTATAATGAAAGGATGCCCCATCGTGCGTGAATTGTAAACTCTATAATCAACAATCGGTTACGAAACATTACACGCTGCCTAAGCGATCCTCATTTTATTTCTTTCCTCGCTTGAGGTGTTGGTAAACTTAAATTATCTTTTAACGGCTGTTATTAGCATCTTCCTGAAAGTTGATTGCACATTCGATCAGCAGTGCGAGATGAAAATAATTGATTTTAAATCACCATCATTTGCCGCAGAGGAAGTGGTTTTGTGGTTAATAGTTATATCGTTTAAGTTCCCTAAAGCATGGCTTGGTATTGTTTGATCATAATCGTACTCCAAAGTTGGTTCACTGAGCTTTCATGTGATTTATACTCCCATAGGAATTGAATTTAGGAGGAATATACAGTTTCTCCGAGAATGTTTTATGAGGTCTGTGAAATACGAGAAATAAGGAATAGGACATGGCATCTATATTTTTCTCGCGAACAAGGGACTACACGAAAAAATTAAAATATATGTTTGAAAGTGTATGAAGCCGCCAGATGGTGTATGTGAACAGAACTGTCTGTCTCAGCACGCCCCGAAGTTCAGTTGGTGAGTAACAATGGTCAGAATGGAAATCACTAAAAGTGGACAATGCATGTATATGAAAATTATACTTCTCCGCTGAGTTGCAGATAGTCTTTCAACAAGATGGAGCTCCACCCCTTTTCGCAAATCTTGTGCAAGAAGGGCTGAATTATCGATCAGACTATTGGATTGGCAGAAATAAACCTATCCCATAGCCCATTAGAAATTCTTAATTCACTCCATATACTTCTTCTTGTGTATTTTCTTACAAAATTACATTTATAATGAAAGAATTAGCAATTTGAACCACCTCAATTCAAACTGCTGAACTTATTTTTGACATCAATCGTGCTGTTAATAGTGCGCTTCTTAAAACTAACTGTTGTTATTCAGGCTCTGTTTGAAATTGTGAATTAATCAAAAACACTTAGTAGAAACATAATGTCAGTATTCTTGCTGAACCTCTACAGAATACAAACTAAGTTTTCTGAAAAACTATACTGTCTATCTAACTAAAAAGTTTGTCACTTATTAAGTAATTATTTCTAATTGATAAATTGTTTTAAATTTGAACTAACCTTTGTTGTTAATATTTAATAATAATTTATATAAACCAGAAAAATGTTAATTCTTAACATTTTTGTTGGTTTAGGTGCACTTTTCCCATAATCTATCAATCTCAATATCCTCACACTTTAAATTTTGCTTAACAACATGTTACTTAACATTGCTGGTGAAATAACACATAGTTTAAAGAAAAGTTTTAATTTTTAAAAATATTTGCATAGTTCGTCATTTTATGGAAATTCCAAACCTATTTATCAAAATTAATATCACAAATTGAAACTGTTGAAAGTATACGACAATAGAGGCAAAAAAAGTTTCAGTAAATATGGGTGCGCCAATAAGCAGTATCCGAGATTTATTATTGTGAATGTATGGCTATGAGCCACCACTGACTTAATTCGCTGTAAACATCATATGCATCGTTCGTAGCGCACTTAGAAACGGTCCGCGATGTGTTCGTTCTTTACAAAACTGAATATCTAACGCGGGGATATGGTCGAGAAGGACCAGTACCTTGGTCTCCACGATCACCTGATCTCAATCCCTTGGATTTTTCTGTCTAGGGTCAGCTCAAAAGTATAGCGTACAGAACTCCCACTCATACAGACGTACATGCTTGTTAAGAATTCCGAGTTGATCCGGGGGTGTATGAAAGAATTGAAAACTCACTGCAGAGACGATTACAGTATTACATCCAGATGCAAGGACGATACTTTGAGCGCCTCCTTTAACACATAAAAGTTTACAGTACATAACATGTAACATACTAAAGTACAATTATATTCCTTGTTAAGTTAAATAATGTGCGAATTTTGAGCCAACTTTGAATAGAAATTAAGCGAAAAGTCTACTTTTAAAATTCATTTACACTAACTAGGACGATGTTGCTTAATGAAGTCAGTAGCGGCTTGTAAACACACATTTGCAATTATCTCGCACATGGCTCGTTTGCGGACCCATATTTACTCAAACTTTTTTGTTTCTATTGTCGTATACTTTCAGTTTGCGCCATTAATTTTGATAAACTATATATATATATAATATAAAATAAAAATAAAGTAACACTATTAACAATGTAACAAAGTAACAGTAATTATAAAAGTAGAAAAGGATAAAACACTAAGATAAAATCACACTTGAGATCGCTATATTTCGAACTCGTTGAGTCCTTCTATGGCAAGAAGACAAGTCACTTCTTGCCATACAAGAATTCATATAGCGATCTCAAGTATGACTTTATGTTAGTGTTTTATTCTTTTCTAATTTTATATATATTCTTTGGAATCATGCATAACTAACAAGAGCTTTAACCAGTTATATAGAGTAATGCGTTTTGCACATACACAACAGAGTTCATAGCTTTGTCTTACATAGTCTTAATAAAAGTGCACCTAAAGTTAAAATTATGCAATTTACGACGAATGACAGAAAAAAGATAGGTGTGTAATGTGTAACGCCCGGTGGCCATATTTAAATTGCCATTTAAACAATATAAATTCCATAAATAAACAAAAATCTTATTTGGTTGTAATCTTAAACTATGAAGTTTCATATTATGTGTAAAACCAAAAACGTATTTTTTGACCCAAAATCTGAAAGCAATGGAAATGAGCCGCCACATTTAAATGTCCATTTAAGTCCATTTGTATGCCTAAAAACACACAAAAACTAAATAGGCATAATCTATATCAAGCATAATCCAAAAATGGATTTTGGGCCCAAAACCTCTATCAAGTATCCTTGAAACACGCTCAATCCGTTACAGAGTAACTTCAGGTAACCCCACCATTTCATTCTTGGAACTTTTGTTTATGCATATTGCTGTGCCTGGTCAGGTTCTCCACAGTCTGGTTGTATGTGGGTAAGGTTGTACAAATAACCGTTGCAGACCTCCACAGAAGAATTTTCACAGCTTCTAAGAGTGACACGGGAGTGCAGAGGGCAGAAATTGTGCCTAATCTGAGTTTACTGCACTCTTTGAAACTAAGTTGAGAATATCTTCATTAACAACACGAGTGCTGATAATGTTTTGGTAATTTCATTGGGGTTTACGGATGTTTGTTGTCTTTAAGATGATTTTATTTGTTTGTACTTTTAGTACTTAGTCTAGCCATAAGCTCGTCACAAAGTTTTTGTATAATAACAATAATGTACTTTTTTTAATTTTACTATGGAAAATGCTATCCACGTATATTCAGTGCGAAATGCACATATCCTTTTTCAAAATGATCCACATTTGCCTTAGTACAGGACCAAGCCATTCATCAATAGCAGCACACACTGTCTCCATGGGGAAATCTGGCACTGCTAGCTCCAGAAATCCCTTGAGAAACTCAATATTTCTTACAGATAATAACATTAAAAACTGATCAAAATTTGTAATCCAAGGGTTTGAGGTCAGGGCTGCTAGAGGACCAGCTTTTGCAGCAATGAATCCGGAACATTTTTCTTAAGATGAGGTTCAGTGGGTGTTGCCTTAAGGGCTGGTGCAGAATCTTGCTGAAAGGTCCAGTACCCATTCTTGAACAAAGCGGTGTTCAGGTCTTTCACCACAGGCCCAAGTAGGGTTGTTTCATATATTCTGACGGTTGTGTTTAATCCATTGTTGGCAGAAATGCAGTTTTGTGACATCGTCGTAACTCTCTCCCCTCTAAACCATCATTGAGACGGAATGGTGGCCTCTCTGTATCTTTGGGACCATCTCACGAGCTTCTTCAGAAGTCTTGGCCTGCACTTTTGTCATTCTGGCGGTTAGCGTAACGCTCAAGTAGGCGTCTGCATTTTACGTCTCTCTGCAACTTAAATGTTGGAGTTAAGAAATGTGCAGTGCCCCGGCGCTAAGCCTTCAGCCCAAGGTCTTGTCTGAGCAATCTGGACATTGATCTCCTGGAAATGTTCATCTCACGATAATCACTGTTTGTTTCCGCACTGGATTTCTCCTAATGCGAATCGCCGCTGCTTTCACCACTTTCCTGGTCCTCACAGAGTACGGACGAACCGGTCTTGATCTGTCAGCAGTTGTACCAATTTCATCATTGGTGCCGTACACATGTTCTACTGATTTTCAGCTTCTTACGTGTCTGAAACCTCTCAGGTTACGATTTTCTGTCTCTATATAGAGTTATCACAGCAACGCATACTCTCCCCAGTCCATGATAAATCTTTAACACGTTCACTTAGCTGCAGTTGAAGTCAACAATGTATAAGGTAACGTTTAGCTGCAAAGAGCGTTATCTACATCTGATACAGTGCCTACCAAAAGTTTGTAACAGAACTTTAGCTAAACTAGCTATACTATTTAAAGTGATTTGGTTAACCTGTTTGATCTTTCTGAAAATATGAACTAATTTTATTACCCTTTATTGCAAGCAGAGCCGCATGGAGATTTAAATTAAATAAAACATAACTGAACGCTATTATAACAATTGTCATTTACACTATTTGTGTATCATTTATTGTCATATGAATATTTCGTGGTATTATGAGAACTCCTTTGAAATCGGAAATCACCAAATCTCACTATTTTTACAGTTTGTACGAACCGCCAATACTGAACAGGAAAATGCATGAAATGCATAGGCTTCCTAGATCACTAGTCGAATCAAAACGGATAGTATAGGAATAAAAAAAAATTAGGAAAGAAACTATCAGTTTTTAGTTTTTCACCACCATGTTTTTAAAATATCCATAAAGTTACATTAAGGTATTAAAGACAACGTACACTGCCTGAAAGGCGATCGTGTGTAATTATCAACGGGAATTTTTTCTTTCATTTTAATAAAACGGGGGGAGGGGAATGGAGCACTTGCAGTGCCATCTCTCCCTTATAAATTTTCTTTGTTACACGTTTTATGAACAGCTAAATTGAAAGATGCTCTTCTGATTTCGTTATGATGGTACAATAAACATATCCCGTGCTAGAACCGCCACGGGTGGCCGAGGTCGTTAAGGCGCGGACTCGTGAGCGGAAGGTCTGGGGTTCGAATCCCGCCTGGACCGCCCTCCTTGACTGAGGTTTTTTCCAGTTTTTTCTGTCTCATAAATGGCAAATGCTGAGGAGGTACCCTAAAGTTAGGCCTGGAACGTTTCCTTCCTTAAAAATAAATCCTTTCCCAATTTATCACTTCATTTCATGTATCATCAGTGTCCATCACCTGTGATGCCTCCGTAGCAAAAACAGGCGTTAAACACTGTTCATTCATTCTCATGCTAAACATAAGTAAACTTAAAGCAAGAGTTAGCCAAAAGTTTCCCTTTCACACTCACAACTTTTTGTAGAAGCTCTTGGTGCTAATATTAAAATATTTTACTGATGAAAGAGTCTAAATAAAGTTAATCAAGCGCAAAAGTTTAACGGGGAGATTTAATGCAACAGGATAAAATTCAAACAGTGCGGAGAATTTTTACATTCGCATTAACTTTTTAAGTTTTAAACAATTTGCGGTTGCTCGGTTCTTTAAATAAGGATATAAAAAAAAAAGCTATTTAATCAGTAGCTTTATTAACATTTTACAGATTTAGAGTACAAATTTAAGTACTACATACCAGCACGGTTGGTCGAGGTCGTTAAGGCGCGGTCTCGTGAGCGCGAGGTCTGGGGTTCGAGTCCCACCTAGGACCATCCTCCCTGACTGAGCTTTTTTCCAGGTTTCCCTCAGTCCTCATAAACGGCAAATGCCTAGAAGGTACCTAAACTTGGCCTCGAACGTTTCCTTCCTTAAAAAAATCCTTTCCCAAAATATCCACCGCCTGAGGTGTTTCATTAATTAAAATGGGAGTTAAACCGTATTCAAAAAAATACTGTACAAATTGTTTTCAATTATGCTGGCTATTTCTCTTATGTGACGTCATCATAAAATCGACCAATGAATTGAAACAAATCAAAATGTTGAACTTTGACCAATCAGCCGGATATCGCAGTGAAATTATCCCAATTTTTTTATAAAATTCCTTTACTGCGCGAAGTTTTTTTGTATTCTGATTAGTGTAGCCAACTCCATATTCCACTATAATTCCTGAGCACGTATCACTAAACACTTTTGGTAGCAGGCTAAGTTAGCGTATTCTGCCAGTCTGAAATCGTTTGTAAATTATAGTATTATTTCTGAATAGGTTTCTGAATAGGTAGATATCCATAAGTAAGTTTAACATTTCATACAAATGCTAATTTTCTGGCGCGAATTTTAAATACATATTAAACTTATTTTATTCACGAGACTGTCCTAAACCTGCATTCGTCTGTTGCAAAATGACTTGAAAAGGTTAAGTATTCATAATACAAATATACAATTATTACAGTTTCGTAAGCCATGTTTACGGGAATTACATTTAATTCTTATTTTATTCGTGAAATATATATATATATATATATATATATATATATATATATATATATATATTTGAATTGTGTTTAACGCCCATTTGTACTACTGAGGCACCACAGGCGATGGACACTAATGATACATGAAATGAAATGATATATTGGGTAAGGATTTTTTTTAAGGAAAGAAACGTTCCAGCCCTAAATTTAGGGTACCTCCCTAATGCCAATAATGAAGACTGAGAAAAACCTGGAAAAAACCTCAGTCAGGGAGGACGATCCGGGCGGGATTCGAACCCCAGACCTCCCGCTCAAGAGTCCGCGCCTTAATGACCTCGGCACCCGAGGCGGTATATTGGTGAATTAGTCCTAATAAATATCACTCGAGGGTCTAAGTTTTCCAAACTCGCTACGTTGGTGGATTTATCGGTAATCTCAGACCCTTTGCGATGTTACTTGTGCTTTTGTTTAGATACAGCTCGTGAGATGGTACCTTTGGCATTTAGTTCGAATCTCTCTCACAGCACAATTTAGTAAGTAGTACTAGTTAAGCTGGTAGATAGCGCTGTGTTGCAATATTCCAGTTCCATGCCAAAAGATGTCGACACAGTGCTTGTCCGCTGAAACTTTCTTGCACTGTCCTTTCACTTTATACATCAAGAATTACTTTCTTAATCCCCCTATGTTTTTTATTTTCGATTTCCGTTAAGTCCACGTAACTATTCCCTTATTAACTATTACTACATTCATGTTATATTCTTTTGTTAATTTTCTACACCTTGTACATGCTGTTGCAAATGTTTATTTGTCCTCTGCTAATTTCTATTGGTTCTTTTCCACAGCATGCGCCATCGCGTCTACGCATTCAATTATTTGCCACCAGTGCCCTGTTCCATAGAAGTATGGTCAAATACATTACATGTGTATGGACTTGTAGTAACTTGTAGTAATTATTAAAATTCTGTTCCAAAAAGGTTTCTGCTACACTTGTACTTTACAACTCTATACTTACAAGTGATTTTTCGTTGTTCTGTTCCACAGAAGTATTATATTAATCGGTCACTAATAATTTGTGTAAATTTCTCTACTAGTGTAGAAATATTGGTAACTTCAAATATTAGCACAAAATGTATTCTTTTTTCATGTTTTTTGAAAGCGGGCGGTCGCAAATGTGTTAAGTATTCACGAAAGTGGTGGTAATGATGAATAGGAATATGTATAAAAAAAGAATAAATAAGTATTTCTGTACAAGGATAGAGTTAGGTTAAGTACAATTAAAGCACGGTTTATGACTGATATTGGTGTTTCCTGTTCCAAATGCATATTTTAGACCAGCATCTTAGTTAATGCATTATAAGGTTCTTGCTGCATGCAAGGAAAATGCTTTCTTTTTTATTCTGGATTCTCTTTTAAAATAATCTCTTTTGGCATAATGTTCCCATTGTTTACTTATGAGAACGTGGCTGTCAAGTAATAAAAAATAAATATTTGTAAATGATCAAATGAACTAATAAAATAAATGACCGAGAATATCAGGAAGCTAGTGAATTATCTTGAATATCGATAAATACGTAAAAGTATTTAAATTATCATTATGTCTGAGAAAAACCAAGATCCATTTTGCAGGAATGACAATGATACGCTCTGGGTATTAAAAATCCCTAAAGAGTGGACACAACCAACTGCTTGCCATGCTGTTCCTCCAGCTTACTTTTATTTGACGTCACTTGTAACTTTTTACTAATACTTTACGAGTGTTGCACTTCTTTCGTGGAACAGAAAGTTACAAGACCATACTTTACAAGAACCTGCACTAATGCACTTGTCATACTTTTGTGAAACAGGCCCAGGGCAGCTCTGTAGGTCATTTTCTTATGTTCATTCACCATTTTTCAAAATGCCCAGTTGTTACGTACTTTTACTATAGTGAGGAACAAGGGAATTCCTTTGCGCTAACTTATTCAAGCGAGGATTTCGAAAAAAAAATTGCGTTGTGAAATTCGTTAACTTAAACCTAACCTGACGTATGTGAACCCAACAATCTAAGTTTAAGATTTACAAGGATTCCTGTAATAACGTTAGGTTAGGTTAGGTTAGGTTAGGTGTTTGCTAAGTTTACTATAACAAATTTGCCTTCAGTCTATACTTGAGAGGTATCCGACATTAAATCTAGTGCATTATTTTGCAGTTGGCAACGATGTCACTACACCCCTACGGCCACCATTCACTAGCCGAAATCGCTTTACAAGGGTGGCGGGTTAATAGCTTGCGACAAGATCACATCTCTCCTGGTGGATTCTGTTTCAATTTTCTGTAAGTTTCGCCACGTTCCGATCACTTTTTACTACCAATGGGCATCTTCAGCTGTTTTACTAACTTTCTCTATTCATGTCTCTTTCTATATTTCTTTCATGCTCGCTGATTCCTACTTTTCTTTCCTTCTATTTTTATTTTTGTCATTCCGCTCAATAGTTATATATCCCATTTTTTTCTATATTTGCTCATTTTTAATATTTATTTTCTTTTGTATTTCCTTCCCTCTTCTTTTCTTCCTTTTTCATCTATCTTTAGTTTCACTTTTTTGTGTATTAATCGTTCTCGTTATTCTTTTTATTTTTATTTTACATTAACTTTATTTCTTTTTCCTTTTAACCTGTTTATTTTCATCTTTCATCTATTTTTTCTCTCTTTTCGTTTATCTTCGTTTGTAGCTTTTATTTTAATTTTATACTTAAATATTTTCTCCCTCACCTCACCCCCCCCCCCCCGTTCCTTTTCACATTAATTTTCTTTCTAACTCTTTCTTTCACTCTTACATTTTACACTTAAAATTTTCTCTCTCCCTTCCCCGCCCCCCCCCCCGTTTCATTGTGTTTATATTTTTTCTCGTTCTTCCTTTTCATTAATTTTCTTTCGTTTTTCTTCCTAATTCTTTCTTTCAGTCTTACATTTTTCTCTTTTCTTTGCTTAATTTTTTATTTCCTTTTTATGTTATGTCGTTGTTGTTATTATTATTACTATCTATTTATTTATTTATTTTACATTTTCCCTTATTTTTATTCTTTCTTTCTGTCTTTTTTCTTTTAATTCCTTTCCCTCTTTCTTATTTATATTTTCTTTTAGTTTATTTTATAGTTTTTTCTACTTTTTTTTTCTTTTATCTATATATTCTTATTTCTTTTGCTTTCTTGTTAACCCACTTTACAATTAAACGTTTCCATGGTAACTACTGCAACTTTAAAGAGGAGAAAACGGGTATCAGCCAACTATTTATGAGCTAAACTTTGCAAAACTTGGTAATTTTTAAATTTAATTGAGTGGGTCTTCCTTAGTCCCAAACAAATGGCTAATACAATAGTTTTATGTAGAAGTAGCAGAAGATAAGTATGATAAAATATATTTTTCTTTATTTTGATCTCCATCTAATCTCGCAGTACTAAGAACAGTGGAAGTAAACTACTATTTAAAAAAAATGCAAAAACGCAACGTAATTTACTATATAGAAGAAAGCTGCATGGCGGAAAAAAGAAAGAAAGAGAGGAAGAATAAGAAGAACGTAATGAACAGAAGATGAGCAGTAAGAACATGGGAAGAATAGTTGAAAACCTTCTTGTTTAGAAAGGAATTTGTCTACTCATGCGCAATAAACCGGAGTTTTCTTTCGGTACTTTGATGATAAGCTCGCCACACACGATGCTGGTGTTGGCATTTGTTAATTAAGTCACTAGGAGCCCATTCTCCGCACCTACTTGAAAATGTGGAACTAAAGGAAAAATCAAACACATGGTCTGCCTGATGAATATGCAGAACGCCGAGTTATCGCCTTAACCATCTCTTCAAGGTGGTCCAACACAAGATGCTTTTTGTCTCAAAACAAGACAAAGAACCCCGAAATGCCTTCCCTCAAGACAAAGAGAACTGAAACCATTAAATTTCCTTTTTTGGTTTTGTTTGAGATGAAAGTTGTTTTACACGCTTCGTTAGCTGCTGAACCAATTTTGTATTGTTCTTGCTTGTAACTTTGACTCTCTAGTTCTGAGATGTTTTCCGAAATAACATTTAGGAGTAAGTCAGACAATTACGTTCTTCTCCTGATACAACTCAGTGGAGTGGTCCAGGTGGTAAACCTTGAGACTCGCATGCAGGAGGTGCCGGGTTCAAATCTCCTACTGCTGGCCGCTTTCCCATTTCATAACTTCATTGCGTTTGTTCTCTTATAGGATCCAAAGTGGAAGGTGCGCTTAGAAAAGTTTTCTACCCTGGCGTCTGGTATGGGAGCGAACCCTCTGAGGGATTAACACAATTTGGATGTGGGGGGTTCTATTTGGAAACATGTCAGGAACCTATCTGCGAACACGAAATCCCCATCCATGGATTCTGGCAGCCCGATGTTCCTCTCACCTTTAATCTCTTCCTCCAGGGAGTGCCCTATTGGTGAGGTAGGCACAAGCGGCTCGCCCTGAGCAAAGTTGAGGTGCGAAAGTGACGTCCTCCCGGCTGATGTCCAACGTAACTTGCAGATTTGAAATACAATTCTTAACTTTGATTTTAATGATCCACTGATGTAGTTTTTTGTTTTCTTTCGATTTTTTCATGTAATACAAATAATATTTCTCCAAAATCATTCCACATAGTTTAATGAAGATTTTATTGTTTCAAATCATTTAGAAGAATGGATTAAATTAAATTTGTATGAAATGGAATATAAAGCTTCAAAAAGGTTCGTTAATTTTCATTTTGAGAGAATACTATATTTTTTCATTAATTTGTCCTTTTTAATTAAATTATTTAAAAATTTTCAAAATAATTTATAATCCAGCTCGATGAAAATTGACGCACAAACAAAAGGCTGTGTGTGAATGGTAAAAAGTAATGCAATTCATTGAAATTAAATGCAATTTTTAGATAAAAAATCAGTAAAATCTGTGCAACAAAACAGTCTTTAAGGACTTCATTTTAGAGGGGGGGTTGCTGTTGTGATCGGACAAGGCACGGTAACTTAGATGGTAAGGACATCGGCACGGTAAGCTGAAAATTCGTGGTTCAAGACTCAAATTTTTCCTATCTGACTCTGATTTTAACTTTTCACGGCATTTACAAAAAAAAAAATGCTTTTTACTTTAAAATTGTAATTTTTGAAATGTTTAAATGAGTTTTAATTTTGCAGTAAACATTCTTTCAGTAATTTTTCTGATATAAGCAACCAATATAAAATAAGAAAAAATATGGGTATTCAGTTCCTCTTCACCATAATGTTTTTTTGAAAATTAAAAATAAACATTTTTCGTAACATATTTTTAAACTTTTGTAATTTTAATGCAGAGTAATGAAGAAATAAACAAATTTTTTGCTGTCGCAATTTATTGGACAAATTTATACAAAACATTTTCAGTAAGCAATTGTACATATTTACACAAAAGACTAGTACAATAAAAAGCGCTAGTAAGAATTAGAAATAGTATATAGTGTGTCAACTTTACAGCTGTGATAAGTTATTCTACTTCTACTTCCTTTGGTATTTATAGGAATAAACTAAAAGGTGTCTTCAATTGTCTCACCAGAAAGTAGGCTTTTATATGTCCTACATCACGGAATACTTTTGGCTTAATTCTCATTGCAGTTGCCATGGAAATGTTGCAGTATTTTTCTGTGCATAAGGAATCTTTTAGTCATGTACTGTTTCCATAGTAACTAGGTAACTTCGGCTATAATTTCGTATTTTTCTTGGTAAAGAATTTAATTTTTTATTGTACAGGAAACTGGAAAAGACGTTTGAATTAATTTTACAAATCAAAGTTTTCATGCATTGTATTTCCTTATGGCCATTTCTCGTCATTTGTTAAACAAGCTCTTGTCAGTTGTACTGAGAGAGTCAGGTTTTTTTTTTTTTTTTTTTTTTTTTGAGTAGTGTTTAACGCCCGTTTTTACTACTGAGGCATCACAGGCGGTGGGCACTGATGATACATGACATGAAATTATATATTGGGAAAGGATTTTTTTTTTAAGGAAGGAAGCGTTCCAGGCCTAAATTTAGGTACCTCCCGGCATTTGCCAGTTATGAAGACTGAGGAAAACCTGGAAAAAACCCCAGTCAGGGAGGACGGTTCTGGCGGGATTCGAACCGCAGACCTCCCGCTCACGAGTCCATGCCTTAACGACCTCGGCCACCCGTGGCGGTGAGAGAGTCAGGTCTTGGAAATGTTTGGTGACTTACGTTTTAAACTAAATGTAAACATTTTCATCAAACTTTAACCATATTTTTGTTATCCAAAATTAAATCTGAAATAATTTTGTAACAGCTTCTGGGTGAGCCATACAAGTATCAACAATTCGCGCATTTGCTTCCATGGCCGATAAGACGTGCTATCCGTGTAGGAAGATTCATTAATTGCAAATTACCTTATTAATGAATGCATGTATATATGCATACATAATTGCATTACATAACTTATACTGATTCCTAAAATTAATTTACATAAGTAATCTTGTTGGCTTCCTGGAACCATGTCAGGTTGCAAACAATCATTAACGTTTTTAAATCGCAAGTTAGTGTCCTCATATAATGAAAATGTAATTATAATTATGCAAGCTGAATCCTCCGGTCTGCAAGGCTGTGGTCCAATGGGCTTCTTCCCCTTCATCTTCAGCAACATTTAGTCCATAATTGCGGTGAACATCGTCATGGGTGTGCTCGTTGTATCTTCTGGCAGATAAAGCATTGACCGGATCGTTAATCGAAATTGTGACAGGCGCTCGCATTATATATGTATATAGCCATAATTTCAATTTACGAATCAGTCACCACTTTGTCTCCAAGAGCATTACTTTGATGATATCGTCGTGCACGAAACATTTGGGAAGATGAAGTTGAAGAATCCCATTGGACCACGGCCTTGCAATTCCAAAGACTCATTATGCATAGTTGACACCGGTCCTGAAAGACTACGTGCTTCATTGTTTTAATTGTTAAAAACAAAAAAATAATTTTAAATTTTTACCACTCAATTTGTTTAAAAGTTACAAATTACTACCTTTATATTATCCAGAGGCTTAGGTAAAGTTTCTTCCATCTCCTCCTGGTGGGAAATGCGCAAACTGTTTCGTTCAAACAAGGAACATTTCCATATTACCACAACACAGTTTATTTGTAAGTAAAAATAGGGTATGAAACATTCATTAAAAGTTGTTTTGTTTTTATTCTAGATTTGCTCACAAACAAAAAATAATTTATATATCATGCGACTGGGCAATACTTGTACAGCTCTTCCTATTTGGAACATCTATTCTTGTCTATTCCCATAGATTTGCCATTGCTGTCATACATGTTTTATTCCATCACAACTCGGAACTTAATGACAGTCAAATACGGCAACGCTATGTAAGAAATAAATCCGGCCTTTAATGTGTAAAGTAAAAAATGGATTATTTTGTATTTTAAACTAAAACTTTGCTCATTATTTTACATTGTCAGTTGCAGATAATATGTGAAAAACTTCAATGTCGATTTAGAATTTTATATGTTTGGAGACGTTGTACCTTTTTGTATATTAATCGTATTTTTATATTTCACTGTGTAAAGGGAATTTTTTCCAATGTTTAATACAAGTAATACAGTTTTATTTATTTAAGACCGTAATATTTAAAATATATTGTAAAGTATATTTTATACCTTAAATTTCCTATTTGGTAACCAAAACATGTTTAACGCAGCTCTTAAAGAGCGACTTAGTTGATCCAAAAGTACTGACAAATCATTTTCTCAATTATTTTGGTTCTAAATCTGTGTAACATATGCAGTGCTTACCAGAATAATAATAACAATAAAATATCTAAAAATAGTGGAAAAATTTTGGCATACTTAAACCCAATTTACTGATAAATACCTGAAAATATCAAGTGTTCCTGGGAAGTGCAGATGTAAATGAACTCAAATCAGTTCCTTTTGCATTCTCTGAGATGCTTCAGGATTGATCAGTCAGACTGGTTTAGAGAAACTTCCACACCTTATTGAGAAGTCATTCCTTCCATACGAAGCTTGTAAGTCTCAGAATTGTCTATCTGAAACATTAAGTCAGTCTTCTGTATCTGCTGTGATACATTCTGATTCACCTTCTTGTTGTACAGCAAAAGAATTCTGACATCATCCAAACAACTTTTTCAACAGCTGATTTATTTCAGGTCTCTCTCTCATCGAAGCGAAATATCCTGTAAAGAGTTTTGAATGATCAATGATTCCGTCCATTTTCATTTAATATCCTTGAAACGATCAGGGAACTGATGTACATTGGGTCTGTTTTATTGAATTAACTCAGAACATTTTACAAGATCGCCCAACAGAAGCTTAACGACCTGCCTGAGTGCAGTGGTGTTTTCATTTCAAGTTTACAATTCGCAGCATGTGTCTCAACAGCTATCCGTGCATTCTTACAGTCGTCCATACCGTTTCAATTTTACAAATTTTAGCAGAAAAATCCATACACTTGTACTACATTTGATTAGTACAAGCCAATTTGTGGGACAGCGTCTCGTCTGGTAATATAGCACATTTTTGTATGACAGTATTACATGCTTTCGCTTCAGCTCATATTTCAAACGGTCCAGCAAGCTACACAACATGCGCCTATTATAGTTTTGTCCATTTTGATAGACTTATCAAATTACTTTTTATAAATCCCCCCCCCCCCAAAAAAAACAGCTGTCATTACTTTCTCAGATGATAAAACGAACTTCTCAAATTTTGCTTCACTCTCATCACTTTTACTGTATACTGCGCACAAATGAATTTTCAAAAATTTACAGTTTTCAGTTCAATTTCTTCAAATGTTTAAGGAGAGGCTATACTGAAAGCTATAGGTCATTTTGATCATTTTTTTTTTTTTTGTTTTGGCAGAAATAAGTTCACTAAAGTTTAATTTACTTGTTTAGAAAGCTTCAAGCGCCTATGATCTCCCAATCACCTGTTTTGAAGGTCATATTTAAAACGTTCGCCTAGGACACAAAAAAACTTGTATTTCCTTATATGGTGAAAGTTCCCAAAAGAGATCTTCTCCCCCAAGCTCTGGTTACATCAGAATATGATGGAGATTGCACCAGATCCATAGTAAACAGCTGAAATTTCTCCTGGAAGCAAAACGTTAGAGTTTGCTCAGCGCCAGGACAAAAAATAATCCAGGCAACACACCAACAAGCTGTAGCTACATTCATTAGGATGAAGAAAAAAGGAAACAAAGAAGAGAAGAGAAGTGTCATCTTACAGGCCAGATTTGTTCTAGACCTTCAATTGTAAAGAAACCTCCTGCTAAACATCCAGATCTATTTGAGTGAAATTAAACCATATACGAAGATAGGTTCATAAGTTTCCGGACTCGCCGACAAGGATTGTCGTCTTCACAAAAACCCTTATCTGCTGTCATACCTTATCTGTTAAATGAATAATTGCAGCTGTAGCTTTCGCTTCGCTGTGTTCATTTGTTCAGATATAGTTGCATAAAGAAGGCTAAGCGTAGAAGATTGTAACATATTCAAAATGGAGCATCGAGTTGTTATCAAGTTCTTCAAAAAAGAAGTACTTACTTCAAATGAAATTAAACAGCGATTGGACGGTGTATATGGGGAAGCATTCCCCTCATATTCTACCGTAAAAGAATGGGCCAAACTTTTTCGAATGGGTTGAGAAAGCATTGAAGACAAGCGTACAGGTCGGTCCTTGGAGATGCTCACTCCTGAAAACATCGCTCTTGTGGAAGGAGAAATTATGGAAAAACCGACGGCTAAAGTTATAGTAAAGAAATAGTAGCAAAGTTCAGCATTCGAATTATTTATGAACATTTAAACATGAATAAGGTTAGTGCAAAATGGGTGCCTAGACTTCTTTCCTCAGTCCAAAAGCAGCAACGAGTCATCTGTTGTCAGGTATTTTTAGAGCTCTGTCTTGGCAACGAGAGAGAAGTTCTGCAAACTATTGTTACAGGAGATGAAACTATGATCCTCTACAATAATCCCTGGTCCAAAAGAGAATCAATGTAGTGGCGCAAACCTGGCGAGGCACCGTCTCTAAAGGCCAAGGTCACTCAGTCAACCAAGAAAATCATTACCACACTCTTTTGGGATTATGAAGAAATATTCTTCATTGACTTTAAGGAGAGGAACACCACAGTAAATGGGGAGTACTATGCTGGCCTACTACACAGAATACGTGCTTCCATCAAAGAGAAAAGGCGTGGAAAGCTGAATGATGATGTGCTCCTTATTTACGACAACGCGTCTGTGCACACAGCTCTTGTTGTAAAGGAAGCCGTGAAGAAATGTGGCTTCACAAAGATCGACCATCCACCCTACAGCCCAGAACTAGCTCCCATTGACTATTTCCTCTTCTCAAAACTATTTGGGGGGAAAGGTTGAAATGTTAATTCAAAGATGTGAGAAGTGTATTGCAATAAACGAAATCTATATTAAAAGTGAAATATAGTTTCTGTCTTTATCATAAATAGAAAATGATTAGGCGGGAAACTTATGGACCTACCCTCGTATATATTCCTAAACACATGTACATCTTAAATTTTCCTGAGAAACATATTGATGTTTGAATAATTAGCAGATAGAATTTTAAATATTATTTTTCAGAAAAAAGTTAACTTAAAAAGTTATCAACATAATAATCCCAAAATTTAGTAAAATTGTCTGGCATCACTAGTTGGCATTAGTACCAAATTTGAGCACTCTTATGTTTATTACTTTAGAAAGGGTCAAATTAAAATTGTTATTTACTTTTAGGTATATGCTAATGCGCTACGCGATTCTACCAAGGTCGTCTCAGAAAATGTTTTAAATTTTTTTTTTTTTACATGTTCCATATTTTTTTCAAAATTTCTAATTAACTATCATAAACCTTGTAATATAAAAAACCTATCGAAAATCTTATAAATCTTATAGCAATTATTTTGATCAGCTTTATATTGAACATCTCAAGAAATTGGGTTAAAACTGTCATTACGAATTGAAAAAAGAAGAAAAACATTAAATTCGAAAATTTTGCATTTTAAAATGCAATTAGAAATTTTTACAATTAATATCTCTCCTCGGGTGTTAAAGACCCTCTCATGTTATAAATCGCATATATCACGAAAATTACAGGTTTTTAAGGTTTTTAAGCTTTAAAACAAACCACTTTAATTTTTGAAAATTGTATGCAAGACGGAATATATCTTGGAAAGTAATGATACACAAATCAACAGAACGAAATAAAGGTAAACTATGGTGTATCCCAGGAACAAAATGTATGGAATATTACAAAATAAAATTTACATAATGACAAGATAGATTATAGGCAAAATGAAGAAAAAACAATAGTCAATTTAACAACAATGCAAAATCTTACCAAAAGAATGAACAATGCAAAGCTCCAGGAACAAACACCACTGTGGAATTAATAAAGTATAGAGAATTAATAATGCAAGTACGCCTATTTTATTTATTGAATATGTGTTGGAGAATGAAGAAAATTCCCCCCCCTCAAAAGTAGGGGAGAGCTAAAACAATCTCAATATTTAAAAAGATTCAAAGAAACGGATGCAAAAACTATAGGGGGATAAACTTATTAAATATAATGTATAAAATATATGCAAATATCATTACCTCCAGATTAAATATTTTATGTAATGTAAAAATTAGTGGGTTTAGAACTGGCAGATCATGTAGGTGTTTTTACAAAAAAACAAATTATAGAAAAACGAAGAGAATATAAGATAAAAGTCATAAAAAGTTTTTATGTGAATACAAAAATGATAATAGATGTAAATGAGAAACCAACAGAAGAAATAAAAACAAATTGTGTTCTAATACAAGGATGTAGTCGCTCTCTAATATTCTAACATGTATATAAACAAATCATTAAAGAATGGAAAAAATTGTATAATGAATAATTAATTAGAACAGAATTGACCAGTAAATATTTTGCTATATGCAGATGATATAGTACTAATTGTTGACAAGGACTACAAAAAGCAATATATAAACTAAATAAAATAATTAAAAAAATACCATATGATAATTTCAAAGACTAAAATTAAAGTAATGGCCTTCCGAGGTAGATACCAAAGTAGAAAAAAAGTATGATAGAAGAAAAAATAAATTAACACTTGCAATATTAGGTTGTGATGTACCACCACGGGTGGCCGAGGTCGTTACGGCGCCGACTCGTGAGAGGGAGGTCTGGGATTCGAATCCCGCCAGGACCGTCCTCTCTGACTGAGGATTTTTCCAGATTTTCCTAAGTCCTCATAACTGGCAAATGCCACAAAGGTACCCTAAACTTAGGCCTGGAACGTTTCTTTCTTTAAAAAAATCCTTTCCCAATTTATAATTTCATTTCATGTATCACTATTGTTCACCGCCTGTGATACCTCACTAGTGTAAACGAGAGTTAAACACTATTAAAAAAAAGTTGTTATGTGACATGTAAAGAAGATCAAAATGCTAATATAAAAATACCAAAGTTTCAAGCTTTGTGTGAAACAAATAAAGCACTTTGAAAAACAAAGAGGAAAAGGACACACAATTGAGATTTTACACTGCCTAGCCTTACCAGTTCCTTTTTTAATGCAAGTGAGGTTTGGACTTCAGAAGAGAATAAAACCCAAGCAGCAGAAATGTGCTTTTTAAATGTTAAAGGTTGCAAAAAAGAAAAAATTAGAAGTGCAACAATATTACAACAATTATTGTAGACAAGAATGGACAAAACACCTTAAAAATTTGCAGAAGATACAATAACAAAAAATTTCTTGACACATAACCCAAAAGGAAAAAGATCAATTGGAAGACCAAAATAAAGATCATTAGAAAGATGTGAGATCTGATCTGAACAGGCAGAACCTAATCCGTGATGGAAGAAGATGGTGAAGAAAAAAAAAATAATGTACACTTGTTCAGTTGAAACGTCAGCAGTTTCAACAACCACATAAAATTTTACTTGAAGATTTTCTGTTATTTACGATGAACTTTTTCCAGTGATATTCTTCTTTATGGTAACCGCAATATGGCGTCCGGAACTCCTTTCATGTTTACTGTATAGGTGACAGTTATAAACATGATGTTTGCCAACATTAATACTAGTTAGTGAATTTTTACAGGACTTTTAAACATTATATACTGCAAGATGTCAAGATATATATTTTACATGCTCTGACTAGTTTGACAGTCGCCAGGTATCTTCAGCCAGCTATGTGTTCAAGTTGTGATGTGAAAGGAGAATATTTCTTTTCTTTTCTTTTCCCTGATCAGAAGTCTTGAGCAATTAAAGAAGATATTGTGAACTTTTGACAATTTCCTGCTTTGAAATTTAGCTAACACCCTGATATGTTTTTAATTGTATTTCCATTTCACTTGTTAAAGTTATGAGAGTATTGAGAAATGTCCTTGATTAAGATGAGGCTCAATATTAACTCTGATAACTTATTTAGTTGGTGTAAAAGCTTGCATGATAACTTTGTAAAGGAACATATAGGTAACCTTTTTAAAATATGCATAAAACAAGGGAAAGTGTAAAATTATTGAAGTTAGGCAAGAAATTCTTAAATCTGACCCCGATTTTGACCAAAAATAAACAAAAAAAGTATATTTTTACATATAATTTTTTATAAGTCCAGAGCTCTAATAAATACTAGGAAACATTTTTTCACAGAAAAGTTCTGCGTTTTATTATTCTGATAAGCACTATATTGTCAGGGAAGTTGTGTACCTTGATCACCATCAAAGTAGCTGTACAACTGATGAACAAGAATGCACTCTATGAATTTGGTCAGTTTTCTGTCTTAGGATGTCTGGTACTGCATTCCTGACGGTAATGCCTGCATGATGATACGGTGATAGTTATCACCAAAACTGTGTTTGACAAACGGAACCTTAACTTTTTTGCCACTGCTTTATGTCAAGAAGAAACAAGCACATCCTTCACTTCCTGAGTTTGCCTTTATACCCCGCTCCTGCCAACTTTACTTCCACAAAACGCTGTACTGGCCATGAGGGAGTGTTCCAGAAGCGACTTGTTAGTGATGATGTCCATGGTGGTGATGTTCGTGATGCTTGTGGTGGTCATGGTGATGGTGAAACCCAAACTCGTGGTGATGGTGGTGATGGGGTTCTTCGTGGTGGTGATGAGGTTCTTCGTGATGTTTGTGGTCTTCGTGGTGATGGTGGTGATGGGGCTCTTCATGGTGTTTATGATGATCCCCATGGTGGTGGTGATGCCCATGATCACCGTGGCCGTCATCGAAGTGATAGATGTGGTGGTCATCAAAGTGGTGGTCGTGGTGATCATCATGGTGATGGTGATCATGATGATGCTCCTTTATTATCTTGTAGATCGTATGCGTGTGGTGGATCTTCTTGATATGGTACGGTACATGGATGATCACCTTCTTCCTGTTGGCAGAGAAACGGAAAATGTTACCATGGAGGCGTATAAAGAGACTCGTTCTTTAGTTACCACAGCAACTAGCGATTGGATTGTTAGGGACGAAGGAGGATGTTTCGGTACTTCAGCCTTGCTCAAGGGCAGGCTGCTTGTGTTTGCGCTTCTCCGGGAAGAAGAGTTCAGATAACAGCACGGTCAGGATCCAGGAGCGGTGAGAAAGGGACGTAGACGGGGTTCCTAACATTCTTTTCGGATAGAACATCATGACGCCAGCGGCAGAAATCCAACAGTACAAGCCACTGTCACACCGCACCAGCCCACTTTCGTCCTGTAACAAAACCAATGAAATGGGACAACAGAAAATTCATGGAAACCAAATATACCCAGTATTCGCTGAAGTGACAAGGGGAAACCACGAAAACAACCCAAAGACAAGATGGCCGATCCTAGCTAAATTTACCGCTGGAAGTATAAACTATTTCCTAAGATTCTTTGTCATATTTTCGTGCGTCTTATGATCAGAGCCCGAACTTTAGGCAAAGTGTCTTTTCTATCTAGTTGGATATTTCTATCAGTCAGATAGAAATGAAAATGTTCCATATATTTGGGGTCGGTAGAGTTAGTTTTTATTTTGCCTTCTTTACCTATTTTGGCTTCTATTGCCCATTTTAAAGTAAAAACTTTTTTTTTATTTTTACCTGATTTGGATCGTTATGGATTTTTTTCTGAGATTATTTGCACATTTTAAAAAACGCATAAAGAATAATATATTGAACTGAATAAAAGTATAAAATTAATTAGTATGCTCATCTAACAAAAATCTTGAGAGTCTTCTTAAGCATTTATTTCTCCTCAACCCATTTACTTAAGCTCTTTAACTAGCATAACCTTCATTATTGAAAAGGCGATGAACTCAAGTATGCGAATACCAGGAAATAGAGAGGATTAGGGAAATGTTGTGGTTTTGAATAGTCCTGGAGAATGTCCTTGCATGATCTGCACAAGACAATCTAGGAAATTTGTGGTAGGGGTAACTTCTCAGCTACATAATGTAACAAACACTTGCAAACGAGAAAGATGAGAGCGGTACAGTTGTGCAATAAACCGTCCCTACAATGTGTTCAGTACGGAAGTAAGAGAGATACTAACCTGATTCCCCTATAAACGCATAAACAATAAATGAACTCGACCAGAAACCGCTGTGCATCTTTTGCTTATTCGCCAGGACTATTCAAAACTACTTTACTTTGTCTTATCAACATTTACATGATGTCCTGAAAGGCGAATGTTCTGTTTACAATCCTCGTGAAGTTAACAAATGTAAAATATTTGTCTAATATGTGTGTGAATTATATTTGTATGTAAGAGCGCTCTGTAACAACTTTACGTTACATGTTTTACTATAGTAACATTTAAATTAAATTTCAAAGCTAATGAAAATCGATGAAACTTTCGGTTCTTTATTGCTGATTGTGTTCATAAACATAGATACTTTTAAAAATGTTTCAAAATACGCACACAGTATAGCGTTGTTTATCAGTTGTCACACATTACATTTAATTAATGCTTACCATTAGTTTTTGTGTTTTAATAATAATAGTAATAATAATAATTTTGAAAACGTAGTTATTTATAGAATGCAACCTAATTATAATTTTGTTCCTTTAACACCATACATTAATGCCGTAACTTATTTCATTGTATTAATAATAAGGTTTTTTTCGGATTTTATATTCATTTTTAAAGTTATTCACGTTGCTGAGGGGTTCGGTGGCGGAATATTTTTGCATTTGTGGTAGCAGTTATTCAAGTGTTTTTATTTATTTGGCTTATTTCGGACGTTCTTTGACCCTTAGGTCATTAGCGTTCCATTTAATTGAGGTCGTGAAACGGCCGATAAATTTTGCTCAGAGGCCTCATCTTACCAACTTGATGTTCTTTTTCGTGTCATAAATCTACGACAAGGGACCCACGGCTTTACTTTCCTTCGGAAAGTAGTCATACTTAATATTTTTATACCCGAAAAATCCATTGATCTTGTCCGGGTTTGAACCCGCGATCTTGGGTTTACGAGGCAAGTATGTTTACTACTAGATCACCAGGACAGACATGGCGGACAGAGGATTATACTGATTGCTCATTTGCAAGGTTATCAGGTCTGAATTTTGACATTTTTCAGCTGTTGACTCAAGAGGTCATTAATGTGAATAAGAATTTAGGCTTAAGGGAACTGTATTATCCATTATTTCCCAATCTGGGGCGTTTGAATTATTTCCAATTAAAGAAATCACTGAACTATAAATACTGAATGTGATTGTGTAGCCCTTTAGTTAAATCACAAACAATCTGCAATATTCAACGAAAAAAATGTAGAAAAAGAATAAAAATTGCAGGGGGAAAGGACAACGGCATTTATTGTTCTTTTTTTCTTCATGCTTTCCTCCGTTTATTGT
Source organism: Metallyticus violacea (assembly GCA_030762175.1). Lineage (NCBI taxonomy): Eukaryota > Metazoa > Arthropoda > Insecta > Mantodea > Metallyticidae > Metallyticus > Metallyticus violacea. The sequence goes on along the minus strand of CM060832.1, from coordinate 22,456,068 downwards.
ACTACGCCTGTAAACCCTGCCAACCCCTTTAACACTTTCTACATTTCTTCAAAAGAAAGGAGATTGCACAGTGCATGGTTGGGTAGTTGTCAATTGGTACAGCCCGGTGTGCGCGACGGAACAAAATAACCAGGAAATAAAACGCTCTCAACCTTTTTTATGCACCCCTTCACTAAACAAGGAAGTCTAACATTCCAATGTGTAAGCATAAATAAAACAATAGCAACTGTAGTCTACTTTTTGAACTCTGTCGAACTTTGGCCATCCTCAGACTGAAGGTTCTATAACTCTAAAACATGAACTTTAGGCACACAATTTGTATATTATTTTTTTTCAATACGTTTTGCTGGTTTTGTGTGCTAAACTCTTTCTCGTTCAGTGCTAACTAATCGGCAACTCTTTTGTTTTACTCTTTTCCAAACCTTCTACAGTCTTCGCGCTTTCATCGGCTGTTTTAACTGCTGCTTTGACTCTGTTTTGTACCTAAAATTTTTTGATAGTTATAGACCGAGGCTGCTAAAGTTTCTGAAATACTTTCGTGGAGGTTGTTACTTATTTTTAATTTAATTCTTTATTTAACAAAAGGCAATTTGCTTTTAGAGATAGTTTGAATACCACAATTTCAGTGACGTCCTTTCTTTAAGCAATGCTATAAAAATAACGATGGCAACGTCGACTTGAATGGTTCTTTGACACTGTTTTTCATCATATACTTTTGCAGAAATTCAACTTTTAGGACTTTCAGAGTAAAAAGTTTGATTTTTAAGGTCTTGCTTCACCGTTAGATAACAGAAAACTTATTTCAAAGGAGGCTTATGTAAATTTAAGCTTGTGGATCGTGGAGTTCGTCAGGGTTCCATATTAAGGCCTGTTTTCTTTATTATTTATATTAATAATCTTCCTTTATCTCTTTGTGAACCAAATTTGAGCTCATACTTGTATGCAGATAATGATATCGTTTGCAATGTAGTAAAACCAAATTACATATGAAGTCCTCTATTGTTAATGATTGGTGTTATGCCAGTTAACTAAGTATAAACAATGGTAAAAGCATGGACATTCAATTTATATAAATATAATAGGGGACCTGGGACTCGTATGAAATTCTTTAGTATTTATATTAATTCCTATCTCGGCTGGTCGACTCATATTAACTGTAATAAAAAAAAATCACCTGTGGATTTTTATGTCAGAATTTTGAGTTACAGTGTTACAAAGGACATATTAATGATTGTGTACTTTACTCAGAATTATTCGCACAATAATTATGGTATTCTTTTATCGAGTAATCACCCTTTACCAGTTATTTTACAAAAAAAAATGCATGTTAGACATTTGCGGAATTCATTCCAAATATCATTGTAAGCCACTTTTTATTGACTTAGGTATTTTGACTTTGCCGTCGATGTGTGTGCTTAGTTGTTTATTATCTGTCAAGGATAATATAAACAGTTAGTTTGCTAAAATATAAATAATTATTAATAGTTTAAATATATAAATTAATAAATTCAGGGTTTTCTAAAACCCAGCATACCTTTCAGCTTTTTCTGTCAAACTATTTAATAATCTCACACAAAGACTTACAGAATTCTTTTATTTAACATTTAAGAAAACTATACATCGTGCAGGCTAAAGCACTTGTTATAATTAATTTTAATTTACAGATAATTTATCGCTATAACTCGAACTTCTTGAGCTTTTCTAAAGCAAGAAGACCTGAAACCGAGTGGAAGTTAAAAATAAAAAATTGCTCTAGCGGCCGCGATTTTGAATTTTTAAAAGAAACTCGATATATGTCATTGATATAATTTTTTTCTGAAAATCATGAGGGATTTATGTGAACCCAAAATTTAAAAATCGCTCTAGCGGCACCAATATTTCTTTCTTCGGAAATAAAAATTGGTATATACAATTTAAATAAATTAAGAAACATTATTTTCTAAAAATTAGGGAAATCGGATCATTAGGAGTTGGAGTATGCTTGAAAAACGAAATTTGTAAAGCGCTCCTATGTTAATTTTCTCTGTATTGTTTTAAAGTAAAAGGATAAACTAATTCAGCATAGGAACTGTATTTACAATGTAGCATTATTTTATACTTAACAACACCATCATCGTGAAGATAGCAAATGTAAAATGTGTGTGAGAATTATATTTGTATGTAAGATATCTCTATAATAACCTATAATGTTTTCGTTACATGTTTTTACAACAATAACATTTAAATTAAATTTCATAGCCAATGAAAATAGATGAATCTTTCGATTGTTTATTGTTGATTTTGTATATTTGTTTAGTACATTGTAATTATTTTTAAATAGTAACATGTTTTTATTTCATTGATAGATATGAACATAAATGCACAATGTAACTCGACATTTTCTGGTTTTTTTTCTCTATTTTAGTGAATTTAACGATGATATCAAGGGCTCAGTTCATAAACATGGTTGCATTTAAAAATGTTTAAAAATAGTCATGCAGTATTGCTTTGTCTATCAGTGGTCATATATTTCATTTAATTAATAGTATACAATTAATTTTTGTGGTTTAATAATAACAATTCTAAAAAATGTATCCTTTTTGTAATATTTATAGATTACAAGAATTCTAACGTTGTTCCCCTAATACCACACAGCAATGCCATAGCTTATTACATTTCATTAATTAATAAGGCCATAATTTGGATTTTATATTCTTTTTTAAAAGTTACTCTACTAGGTGAGGAATTCGCTTAGTTTACCCAGCTGTTGGTTACGGACCTTTTCTGCATACGTTCCCGATGTTCAATAACATTTTTTTTTCCCCCCAATGGTTTCCAAGCTGAGTGTGGTTGTATTTCTAGCCAGTTGCGCAGGAATCTCGAACCACCCGATACTTCTTTTAACAGTTCAAACATATGGTAATCGCAAAGTGATAAATGTGGACCATAGGGACAATGTTTCAATACTATACAGTAGATTTCTTTTAGCTTTAGTATGCGGACGGGCATTGTCTTGGAGGAAATTAACTTTTTGGACATCTTTTTCGCCTATAAGCACATTTTGTCTCAACTAGAGTATGACAGCAATTGCTTGTTCGGCATTTATGAAGAAAACCTGCCAACAAGAAACTTTAGGGTTCCCAGAAAAGAGTCAAGAAACCTTCCCAGCTGTGATACGAAAATTAGCTTTGACAGGAGTGAATCTCTTCGTTTTCCCCCCTCTATGTTCGCCTGCTTGGACTCAGGAGTATATTGGCACACCGCAGGTTACTAATCGATGCAGAAACATTTCTCCTTGATACCAGTATTGAGTCAAAATTCTCTGACACACCCCCGCACGTGCAGTTTTATCCTCAGCTAGAACGGGAGGTACTCACCTTGTCGATGCATTTCGGTAATCCAAGTCATCTGAAATGATGAACTGAACATTTCCATAACTTATCTCTCAACCTGGTTTCAGAAATCGTCAAACGTCGGTCACACTTGATAAGGTCTGGAACGACCCGAATATTTATTTCCGTCACGCTAGCCCAAGGTCGACGCTGGTGACTTTCATTTTCCACAGTTTCTCATCCTTCTGTGAAAGTACCACGTGTCTTAAACAGCGTCTTTTCCCCTATCTGCTAACCCAATCTTGACAGAAATCTGTCGGTTTTACATCTTCTTGTTCGGACATGATGTTATTGATAAACAAATCGGCTCTGCAAGGTAAACAGTTTCCCTCCTACTCCTAAAACTCCCGGGTAACTTCTCAAAGACCTGCATTGCTTCGAACTTCTCAAAGCAATTGAAAAAATCCGGTTTATATTTGATTCACCTTCGTATTTTTCTATGCAATATTTCGTGCAGGATATTGTTCTAGTTCATTTGAGAAGCCTATGGTCTCAGAAGCTCGTGAACTTACAAGAGATATAGCGGACTTTTACTTGCATTATTTTAATTTTTCTAGTAAATAAATTTCTTCCAATACCCCGAACCTTATTCATTATTGCAAAGGTTTCAAAACTGTTACAGGGAGTAAAAATGGTGTTATTTCTTGAAGGTTTTTTTTTATGTTGTCATAGTTTGATATTTTAATATTATGATTTTCCCGCTTGTTTTTATATATTTAACTGTTAAAATTTTCTTTTGAAAAAATATAAATCGCGAATCATTGACTTATTAAATATACATACTTTTGTGAATATTTTCTCTGGAAATACCTTTTTTTTCTGATTGCTCGGTTAACAAATAAAGAGAACGAAAGAAAGAAATAAAGAAAAATATATTATGATTATTTGCAATCAATCCTTAAGTATAAAAACTAATTTAATGAAAAATATTAAAAACTCTTTGTCCAGTTATTTTTAAATAATAAAAATGGATTTTTGTTATTAAAAAGAAAATCATTTTTTTAAAAATGTGGCATTTTACTGTTAACTGCATGTTGTTTTTTAACCATTTACATAAAAAATGGTTGGTAAGTACACCATGCAAAAATTAGCTACTTGTATTTAATAATTTCTGACATAATGAACTTAACATAGGCGGGAATAGGGTATTTAGACTCCTCTTACACAATCATTTATTAACAAATTTACTAATTATACCTCATAATTATATGATCTGAATCTTCAATCATGCTGCGTCTCCAAGACGATGTGTTTTCCCGCAAAAAATCGTGTGTTAGGCTAAGATCTGGAATCAGAGTCAAATAGGGAAAAGTCGAGGTTATGGCCAAGACTGGAACCCAAAGTTTCGGTTTCCTATCTGACTCTTCTATTCCAAATATTAGCCTGCCAAAAGGCTGATGTTGAAAAAAGTTCGATTTCAAATAAATGAACACTAATAAGGTCGTTTATCTACTAAGCCTGGATCCCAAGTACTGGAAGATTTCGAGAAGCCTTTTAAAGGATAAAATATCTGCAACGAGAAAACGTTAAAGGTCTCCAGATGCCAAGGACTTGTATTTATGGTCCTACCTGACTCGGTATCCATCTAAATAAATTGTTGCTTGAGGTAGACATTTTCTTAGTTTACTTTCAAGGGTTCGCAAGCATTTGAAACTACTCAACATTGATTTTCTGACTTTACAAACAACTCTATTTGACCGTCTAATTTACCCTGATCTGTATCTACGTACAATTTGTAAGTATAGCCATTCCACCTTGACTGGGACATTTTTCCGTTTCAAGTTTCCAATCTGTAATAACAATATGATTACGTCATCAGAACTGTCAAGTATGTAGGCTAACAATATCGCACTTGTTTCGTGAGCGAAAGTGATAACGCATGAGTTGTGCCAGGCACAAGAAATCCTATTGTCTTCTTTTGGCAAATCTACCTTGAGAACACAAAAAAGAGGTAAAGTAACATCTTTGCTAACATATTTACGCTTTTGTTTTTTTCGCTTTCTCTAGAGGCGTATCTTGGTGATCTACTTATAAAGTTCGACAGTGAAATGGTTTCCACCTTATGATCACATCCGAACTTTTTCTCTACGTGACAGACCGAAAACGTGCAAGGATCGTACGTGATCGTGTATCTTTTTTCCTTATTTTTCTTACAGAAACGTTGTTTCTGTTGTAGTTTTGTTCTTAACAATTTGAAGAAAAATCTGCAAAAAATTCCTGACAGGAATAGTAATTGTTAGAAGAGAAATAGTCTCAGGTTTCTTTGGATTAGACAAATTGTTGCATCTATCCATATCAGTTAAAGAAAGCCTTGCTGAAGTTCTGCTGCAACAGATGTGCATAGCCATGGCAAGCAAACAAAATATAAACGCTAGTTCACTGGTATTAAACTCTTTCATTTGTTTTCCTCCATAAAAATAATAGTTTTAAGGCCTTGGCAGAGAAGTATCGTATTTATAGCAACCTAATTTAATTGATTTCTTAAATCTACGAATATTTTCCGTTTTATATACGCTTGTTTCGATTAAAAGCTATCTTACAAAAAAGATTAAAATATTTTACGAAATAACAAAATATGAAACGAACCCCACCTAAAGCCAATAATACTTTTGTAAATATTTTCAAAATAAAACGCACATAAATAAATAAAGCATGAAGTTTAACGTAAACTTTAAAAAATTGTATAAAATCCACCAATCCAGGTTTTATAGTCTGTAAATAAAATTTAAGTTATTTTAGGATTAAACGACCTCACGAATTTTGCTGCATGTGTTGAGTAACGGATATATATATATATAAAAAATTAACACTAATAATAAAAGTAGATAAAGATAAAACACTGAGAAAGAGTCACACTTGAAATTGCTATATTTCGAACTACTGCGAGTTCTTCAATGGCATTTATAATTACTGTTAATTTGTTACATTGTTAATAGTGTTACTCTATTTTTATTTATTTATATTTATTTATTTTTATATATAGGGGTTCCATGTGCTTCCAAAGTGTCAAGATGGTTCATCACCTCCCTAAAGCCACCTTTTGACTTGACTTGCAGGTATTTGAACGCCCGAGAGAGCATATTATAGGTGCAAAATTAGAGTTCCTAAATATATCCAATACCTGTGCACTACTGTACGAAACTAGCGTTTAGAATATTTCCTGAATTTAAGTTAAATGTCTTTCCTTGATACTTTTATCTGTACCTCAAAACAGTATGTATGATGTAAAGTCTTCAACTATTTCTATTAAATTAGCGTTTGCAGTACCTAATCAAACCCCGAACACGTGTGTTAGGTTACAGCTATGTGCAGACAGCGTGATTCCCGTTGTCTTGTAAACGCTACACGAAACTCGGCCGGCCGTGAAATTGTATTCTTGTCTTATCACGAACCGTATGCACAGACCGTGACTTCGATAATAAGAGAGAAATGTAAAATGATGTGCGCGATATATAAGTATAATTTAATATTGGCGATGTTATCAGCTATTAGCTGCAAGCTGGTTACTATAGAAACACTCTACATTCGCTCGGTGAAAACCTGCAGTGCACGTTTTTCTATGGTAACCAGCGTTTTAGAAAGATGTAAATCTTAAGTTGCGTAACAATCCGTAATGTTAAAAAAAAATGTTATTTTAATGAATCTGTTACTGAAGTCCTGACTAAGCAATGGCGCTGCTCCAGATGAAAATATTACTATATATAGTTTTATTTATGTAGACGAGGCATTATCTGCTTCTCATCATTGTCCCGTAGTTCAAGTCCTCTAACTTTTTATCTCATTTTTAAAATTTTTATTAAAGTAAAAAAGTAAAATATGAAGTTATTATTTAATTTACAAAAATGCAACTTTTTTTTTTCAAGGAAGTACTAGTTCCTTGGTATATTTGTCTTATTAATTTGTAATTTTACATATTTTTATTTTAGATTGTCGTTGTGGGGAAACTGCTCAAATATTCATAAAACAGATTTTTTTTCCAATCTTGTGAATAAATGAATATGCCTTACAGATCAAAGAGATAATTTCAAAATAAAATTCTTTAAAATAATACAATTTAAATTAGGAAAATTTTGCATGAAAGCCTGTAGACCTAGGAATGTCACATTTCACAAACGCGTTGATATTTATATGTTGTATAAGTACAAAAGTACATGAAACTTTATCAAATATTAGGTTAATTTTTCTAATTTTCTGTCCTATTTCAGATAGAATGGTCCGTTTGCGTTGTAGCGCTTTACTGAACTATCACAAATAGTTTTTGGATAAATTAAATTGAAAAAAAATTTAATAAATATCAGGTTTGTCAAAGGAATAAATATTTTCCGTCAGGGGAATGCACCAGCCAAAATGTTTGTAGCCAACACGGGTAGGTGATCAGTGAGCGGCAGATCTGGGGTTCGATTCCCACCAGGAGCATCCTCCCTGACTGGATTTATTTTTTTCATGTTTTTCTCAGTCCTCATAAAAGGCAAATGCTGGGTCGTACCCTAAAGTCCATGAACGCCTCCTTTCTTTTAAAAAACAAATCCTTTCCAGTTTGCCATTTCATCACATGTATCATCAGTGTCCATCATCTCAATAGGGCGTTAAACACTATTAAAAAAAGAAATTCTGTGGTTTCGTGGTATAAATTGCTGCCTCATCCACTCTGTTTTCCATATTTCATCCTAAGACCTTCATTTGTTCCCAAAGTGAACCAAAAATCCTTTGTGACAAACGTCAAATGAAATCCAAAGGAAATGTTTTAAAATACATGGGCCTAAGTTTTCAAATTTTCCTTTTAGAACCGCATGCATTAAATTTTCGTTCAGCATGGAGATGACTTAAAGCAATGCTATGGAGAAAATAAGCCCAAACACAGAATTTTTAGTGCGTAAACGGCTTAGCATTTTACTTTCCTTCGTTGCGGCAAAAAGTTTCTACTCTGTTGGCAACACTGTTGTAATACTTAAACACTTACACTTTCCCAGACTGGCAGGCAACAACCAACAGCACAAGCAGCGTTAACAGGATAGCCACCTGTGGAAAATACAAATATAAAAATTATTTTATTTTTCAGTTCAAAATACTTGTGAAGGAAGATATGTCAGTATTTTAATGTTACAATGTTCTGCGAATTCTGCAAGTACTATTATATTTATCATGGTAAATATATAGTACCTGCTACCTGAAGGAGTACTTTTGGTCTTTTATAACATAATATTCTGTACTTTGAATATAAACTACATCAACTTTGAATCAGTTAGGGTAAAGTTCAAAATTATATACATAGCATTAGTGTGATATACAAAGAAAGTAATATAAAGAACTCGTTCATAGGAAAAATGTAGTTAAATGTATTAAAATATTATATGCAATATCTCCTCAAAATATACGAAATATATTCTGGAATACATAGTTAATAAATTATCAAAAAATAAAAGTCATTAAATTCCTCTGTAGGACAATGCATTTTGTTACGCAGGTATTCTGTAAGAACAGAATTGTATTTTTTCGTAATAATAATAATAATAATAATAATAATAATAATAATTTTTGGAAAATTATTAAATATTCTTATGAATTCATAATGGATTCGCTTTTGATAGTAAGATAAATTAGCAAATAGTCTATGAAGAATTATTTTGTATCTAATATTTATATTATGAATTTGCATATTTTTCATAAAATATTATTAATTTTTGCCTGTTTTTTTTTAATAGGCCCTTACATGCTGCTCTGTTGTTAGAATCACAAATTGTTCTGGTTTCTCTCTTTTGTAGTATATAAAGTTGCTTGTTTTCAAACAGAATTACTCTAAAGTATTAATTCATATTTCATAAAAAACGCAAATAAGAACAATATAAATGTTAATTGTAGATTGCCAGTTAATTAGATTGTAATGAGAGCCTACATAGATAACAGAATTTCGTTTACGTCGCGGGTGGCCGAGGTCGTTAAGGCACCGAGTCGTGAGCGGGAGGTCTGGGGTTTGATTCCCACGAAGACTATCCTGCCTGGCTGAGGATTTTTTTTCAGGATTTCTTCTATCCTCTTAAATGACAAATATCTGGGAGATACTTTATGTTTGAATCGTTTCCTGCCTTAAAAAAATATTTTACAATTTATAATTTCATCTCATGTACAACCAGTGTTCACCCCGCCCGACCAAGGTCGATGAATTTTTAAGATAAGATTCTAAATAGGAAGGGAAGTAAAGTCGTGGGTCCAGTGCTGTAAATTTTTGGTACGTGAAAGAACCTAGGACCTGAAAGAAGAGGTCTCTGAGCAAAATTAATCGGCCATTTCACGCCCTGAATGAATGGAACACTAATGACCTGAGATGTTAAAGAGCGTCCGTAAATAGAAACAAAACAACAAGTGTCCACTACATGTGGACGTTAAGCACTAGTTTTCAAATTACATGTTTAAAAACTTTGAGACTTAGCTAACTTGATACGTGTGGGATGATTAAATAATTTATTGTTTTTGACTCCTACACTTAAACTGAAATTTCTATATTTATTTCAAAACGAATAATGTTACTCACAACTTACCATATCTCAAATGTAGAGTATCTTTGGGAGATGATTAGCCTCTATAGAAAATGTTTAAAATGTCCCCCCTCCTGCAAAAGACATAACTCAACTCGTTGTTCATTTTGCAAAACCCTGAGGTAATGTCCATCACATGGTTCACAGATAAAGTATGGTTCCATTTATGGGGCTTTACGAACTTGCAGAACACACATATTGGATCGTCCAAAATAACATGCCATGAAGCCTATGCACCGTGGTTTGTTGCGCAATATCCGCATAGAGAATGGTGCGATTTTTCCCCCCTTATTTCCAACAAGATGGCGCTACATGCCATACATCAAACCATTCCCATCGCTAATTGAAAGTGCCTTTGACGACCGGATAATCTCCAAGAACCTGTGGTTACCGAGATCTTGATTTGACGACATTAGCCTTCTTTCTATGAGATTACTTAAAAGACACAGTTTACGCCCCTAGACATTGTACGATCTGAAGCACAACATTACATAGGACATTAATGGTATTGACAACACTGTTCTTCAACGAGTGGCCAGTAACATGGAACATGTAGAGTTATGCCTTATGTAGGAGGGAGGACATTTTCAACATTTTCTATACAGATTAATAATCTCCCAAAGACACTGTACATTTGAGCTAAGTTGTGGCTAGGCATCATTCGTTTTGAAATAAAGAAAGAAATATGTTAGTGCTATATAAATTACTCATATATTATAACATTTATAATCTTTGTTTTATCAATATCTAATGATAATTTGTTAGCTTTAAATCAACCACACATATTTTTGGATGTGTAATTCAATTTTTTGTTTAATGATTAATACTTTTGCTGAAAATTACCACACTGGTGTCATTGCTAAAGTGAATTAGATAATTCCGAAGAATGTAGTTATTGAGAAGTACCCATGAAAAAAAAAGTGTTTGAAAATATCTTCATATTCCATCGATTCTACTTATTGGGTACCAAAAATGACGTTGAAAAGAAACTATATCTGTTAACGCTCTAGTGGCCTAAATTTTTGTTTTTTCTCGACGAAACTCGCCATATAATGATCAATTAAAATACGACTCATCCAGTTCGTCAACTAGCTAAAATAGACCATTAGGAGTGGGGAATGGCCTAAAGCGAAAATTAAAAGTAGCTCTCTCGGCAGCAATATTTGTTTTTTTTTTCAAAGAAACTCGTTATAAACCATTGAAATAAATTGAGGAAAATCGTTTTTGAAAATCGGCGATATCAGACTATTAGGAGTGAGGGTTTATCGGACCAAAATTTAATAATAGTCTAGCTATAACAATGTTTATTTTCATAACGAAACTCGGTACATATCATTTAAATTAAATAAGAAAAAGGTTTCTGAATATCAGGGAAATCGGACAATTAGAAGTGAAAGTATAACTGAAAATCAAATTTAAAAAGCTCTCTAGTGGCGCCAATTTATAAATTATTTCCTGGTAGTAGACACACGAGTTACTGCTCCCTTCCTGCTTTTGTAAACTTAATGTGCAACTTCTCAGCTCTAGCGCTCTGTAATAAACTTCACAAATTCCACTCGCTGAGGAATTCGCTTAGTTTATGCAGCCCCTGCGTGAGGACTTTCATCGCTAATGCCAGATCATTAATGTGCAATGGATCCAGGAGTAATCCTTGTGGGATTTCGTGTTTAATAATTCCCAATTTTAAACATTTCAATGATTTCTTTTTCCTGATATTCAGATATGGGTAGCACTTTTTAGGATTTTAATTTTTTTATTTCTTAGAAGCTTAATTATTCATAGAATTGCATTAATAATACACTTAAAATATTTGGCTGGGTTTCAAGATATTTCACTATTTTTAGCGATATCAAAAATTAATTTGTAATTTTGAAATCTGTATTTTGAAATAGTCGGACTAAAACCTAAGTTTACACATGTATGACCTTTTTTGTAGAAAAAATTTACCTTTTCAGGTATGCCGTGTTAATTTCAATTTCAGAAATTCTTAAATTCAATTTTGTTAATATTTTCTTTAAAAATGTAACTTTTTCTTTTAATGCATAAATTTTTAGTACTAAAATGGTTTAAATTAACTTAATCATTTTTCTTATTGCATTATAGCTAATAATCTAATATTTTAACTATGCTAATCGTAAAAAAAAAAAAAAAAAATCTAAAATTAGAAGTTTTCTGCTAAAACTAAATGCTTAAATTGTGTAATTTCATAAATAGAATGTCAATTTTTTCTCAAAATGATAACATTTTTTTTTTCTAAATGTTGGTAGCGGTATTAACCAACTCACCACGTTCCTCAGTTTCATGTCGTAGAGAAGTGTTGCACTTTCTTTATCACTTCAAACTGGCCACTTGTTGGAATGCGATTGTTTGCAGATTTCCACCTTTTATGAGGTTTGTCACTTTCCCCTCAGGGAATGTGGGGCGGTGCCTCCCTCCCTCCGGCGAACTTTTTGCTCCCCTGTAGTCCCCCCACGTGCTCTACGGTTTCTTCCTCGTACGGGGTGGCACACGACTCCGCCCATCATGTCCGAGATTTGAACCAAGGAATAGGGATGCATTGTTACCTGTTTGGAAGCGTTTTTCTGTGGCTCATATAGGAAAGCCGGCGGTCTGTCTGATATATAGCGACGGTTAACGTGTTGCTAGGCTTTGCTTCTTTGCGGTTACATTCTTTTACTCTTTAAAATCTAAAACAAAGCTTCCTTTTTATTTTTACATTTAATGTTTTACTTTATACTTTAATTAAGATGGAAGTTTAAAACCAACACCCCCATTTTTAAATTTCAAATACTACTTTTACCTTATGATACATAAAGTTTAAAGAGGATTCTATTATTAACAGTACTTTTGTTTTCCATCGTTGCCTAGTAACCTGGACTGTTGTTTTTTAACTTGCCCAGAATCAACAATTGTAGGGTTTTGTTTTTAATTTGTTGTATTTACGGACGCTCTTTAACATTTCAGGTCATCAACGTCCCATTCAATTCAGGGAGTAAAACGGCCGACAAATTTTGCTCAGAGGCCTCTCTTTCAGGCTTGAGGTTCCTTTATGTTTCGCAAATATTTGACACGGGACCCACGGTTTTACTTCCCTTCCGAAGGAAGCCATACTTAGGATTTTTATGCCGGAAAAAATCCATCGATCTTGGCCGAGTTTGAACCTGCGATCTTGAGTCTAGAAGGCAAGTATGGTTACCACTTCACCTCCAGGACCGACAACCATTGTAGGGTGAAAATACTGTAGGGGTAATATTACATTACAATGCGACTAATATGTGTGTCTTGTTCTTTCTTGTAGAGCACACACCATCTTGAAACAATTTTTACCAGAACTTAACCATTTTATTAAATGCTTAATAATTATATACCGAGTGAGGTGGCTTAGGGGATAGGTAACACTTGGGACACTGATTGCTTAATCGAATCTTTACTTTCTTGGAAATTTCTGCTCTCCCATTTCATTCCATTGTTTCTGACACAGATTCAAAAGTGCCAAGTGAGATGGGCTAGCGCGGCGTGACAGTGGCTTGAGCTAGGAGTCTGTTTTTTAAGTGACCCTTCTGTGCTGCTCGGCCGGCGTCGGTGTGTTCTATCTGATATAAATGTTATGGATTCATGTCCAACCCTCGTGTCCGTGGATCTGACTACCCGGAGTTTTCCTCTCGTTTATCCCTTCCTCCCAGAAATACTCCCACTGGGGGGTGGTTAGCCTTGGGCAAGGGTGAAATAACGAAATATCCTCCTATGTCCCAAGCAATACTTTTTGTAATTTTCATATTTTATATGACTTAAAAGCCTATTTATGTAAATTAATTCATAAATCACTATTAACATGTACTTTATTGAACATGATAAGTAAATGCGAATGACTTTACATTAACGTGAAATGCCACCATAAGACAATGAATGATATTTTACTTTTTGTAGATATTCCCACTTACAAAAGAAAGACATAAAATAGAAGTAGTTCTGGAGTAATATGCACACAGATAAAGGTAAACCCCCTTTATGTGACAAAACAAACGACACTGAGATGTTAGTTAGTGGCGTTGGTACAGAATGTGTTCAAAATGTGTACCATCACGTGGCATACATTGTTCATAATGTTTCTTAGGATTATTGAACAGGATAAACAAAGGTTGCTGCAAAGACATAAAACCGACCTTATCTTCTCGCATAGTTCGGGAATATTTGTAGGTGGGTCATGTCTTGAAAACTGATTCTTTTAACATGCCCCATATGTAGACATCAGCGGCCGTGAGATCCGGGGAGCAGACAGGATGCGGAAATAGAGCTCCATGAGAAATTAAGCGATCTATAAAGTGTCTTAGCACAAGAGCAAGTGACCCCCCCCCCCCAAGACGCAAATCCCGCACGAGTTTAGCGCTCCTGGTTTATTGTTTACGGATTCTGTGCAGCATCCTCGACAAAATAAGGACCCAAATATTCCATGACCGGACACGGCGCTACAAATCTGGCCGTTGAAACTCTAAAAAAACGAGTTGTTGGAGCTAGGCTTCGGTAGCTGCTCTTCAGATGCTCCAAGAGCAGGCTCTGCGGACCCTGAACAAGATTCAAGGTTTTTTATTCAGAAAGTCTTTCCTGTCGCCTTACAGGAGGATGCCTTGCAGGTTACAATTTGCGTTATTATACATTTTACTTTTTTCATTTTAAAGTTATTTATGTGTTAATAACCCATACATGTCCCTTATCTTGTGATATGAGAAACAGTAATGTTATGATATTGCGTTTAATGCTTCAGTTATATATATGACTATGTTTTGTATTACCACATTCGGGTGGACACGGAATTTTGCATTCGTGGTACTTCTGACGTTACTAGAAGCACGCAGGGCTGTACTATTCGAGCCTCTCCCCTCGGGGAATGTTGGACTCTGCAGGGTATGTGGTGCTGATACCCATGATAAATTGGGTACCTGGGGCTGCAGTGTGCTACTTGGGAGTGCTTCAGGCGTGTACCCTGCTGACAGAGGTTAAGTCCTCAAGCTCTGTTTCCCATTGGGAGGATGTGAGCTCCCTAAATGCTCTGGTTGTGGGTTAACTTCGGTTAATAAATGAGTAGGCCTGTGGCTAGATCAGGCCAACCGATCAGTGTATCTGGTAGCTGTTCAGTTAGGAACAGCGCGTCTGGGCGATGTAATCACCTGCAGCCGAAAGGCGTGCTTATTTATATAGTTGTGCTCCTCTTCAAATCCCGTTGAGTACGAAATGACAAAATAGCAGAATTCACCCAAGAAATAGAGTTGCCTTTGGAGTGTGAGCAACAACAGTCGAACAGTCTCAGATTATTGAGATGACTGTCTTAAGAACAATGCATTAACCTCGTGATAAATCCTCCAGCAAGGTTCAACAGATGATAATACAACCTTATGTTGATTATTTTTTACATCTTGCTATTATAAACTGTTTAATTATGGTTGAGAGTGGGTTGTTGATGCAAGCTCATCAGAATCAACTGACGACATCCACACCCGGAATTACTGCGATCATTAACAAAAATCGACTACTGATTTCGAGGAGTTGCCAAGGAATGTAAACTTTCTGTGGGGTAATGTCATGTAATGTGACATAAAATCTTGATATGCACCATGTTGCAGCAAAATGTACACCTCGGCTTTTGACATGAGAACGCCGCGATCTGTCAGGACTCTTGGGTCGCGAAAGTGAGGAGAAAGCTTTTTTGGGTAGAAATAATTACTAGTGATGAGACATGGATCTATGGTTCCGAAAGTCCAATCGTCACAGTGGGTTGGAAAATCCTCAGTAACACCTTCTTCTTCTCCTCATTTGGCGCTACACACGGAGTGAGCTTTGGCCTGCCCCAGTGACCTCTGCTTCCTCTACTTTCGTCTTACGACTTATTAGAGGGAGGAGGGACGTGATCAGTACCCGACCGGTGGCCTCACGCGGCTTTTGTGATCAAAGAACGCCATCTCTCCGTCAGGCAGCTTCCCAAATCCCCTCACGAGGAGGGGTGGACCCCTTTTCAAACCTCCCAACTTAGAAAAATTACTAAGTAGACCGGGAATCGAACCCAGGTCTCCCGGTCAGCAGTCAGCGACTCTAACCACTAGGTCAAGGATGTGGTCTAAGAAAAATCCTCCCCCCTAAATAAAATTTATCAGGGTAGATCAACTTCAAAATGACATTGACAGTTTAATTTAAAATTCAAGACGTTGTTCATTCGTACATTTCTGTAATAGGGTCAACATGTAAATTGATGACGCTACTTAGATATCTCCAAGAAGGAGCTGTGTATAGAGAGCTGATGGATTCTACAACAGAACAATGCACCCACTTCTTCAGCATTTTTGTGCAAACAAACTTTCCTGTTGAAATTAACCCTTGCGGGCTTTCTGTTTTATTTCCAAAGTTTTTAAAATAGTGTTAAACACCCGTTTTTACTACTGAGGCTCCACAGGCGGTGGCCACTAATGACACATGAGATGAAATGATATATTGGGAAAGGATATTTTTTCTTTTTAAGGAAGGAACCGTTCCAGGCCTAAGTTTAGTATACCTCCCCTGCATTTGCCATTTATGAGGACTGAGGAAAACCTGGAAAAAACCTCAGTCAGGGAGGACGGTCTTGGCAGGATTGGAACCTCAGACCTCTCTATCACGAGTTCTCGCCTTAAGGACCTCGGCCACCCGTGGCGGTGTTTCCAAAGTTGACATCCAATAAAATTGCAAATATTCATTGCCACTGAAGAGATAAAACAGCCATTCAAGACGGAGCTTTGTACAGTCACGAAAAATGCGTGTAAAATGATTTCAATTCCTGTAACGTAAAAACTTTAAAGATAGGATAATTTTTTATTCCTTCTTGTATGTTTACATGGTTCTTAGGTTCTCACCAAATTGTAGGATAACAAATAACCAATGGTACCTGCATCGGCGTCTCATTCAAATCAGGGCGTTAAACGGCCGATCAAATTTGCTCAGAGGCCTCTTCTTTCAGGCTTGAGGTTCAAGCTTGAGTAGGTCTATAACAAGGGACGGCTTCTATATATCTATATGCAGATTGTGCCAAAATTAATACACACTTCAAGCAAAGAAAACACTGTATTAACATAACGAAACTGAATTCACAAAAACAGAAAATGGTGAGCACTAATCATCTTAGACTTTTACAGTTACAACAGTTGCTAAAAATGCCCACCATCGTCGTCGATACACTTCTGAGTACGTTGAACTACTGATAGAGTAATGTTTACGAAAGTGTCCTCAGCAATTGCAGCACATGCCGTTTCAATTTCTTCCCGAAGTACTGCCAGTGTAACTGGTTTTCTACGTCATACAACATCCTTAAGAGTTTCCCATAGGTAGAAGTCCAGCAGAATTAGTTCCGGAGAAAGCGGTGGAAACTCAACAGGACCTCTTCATCTTATCCAGTGCCTTGAAAGTATGTCATCAAGGTACGCACGTACATCTCGGTGGTAATGTGGTGGTAGTGCACCATCCTGTTGGAAGTAGAATACATCATTTCCATAGAGTGTATGAAAGGCGGGTAAGACGGATGTTCAGGTACACTGGGCTAATTACTGTTCCTTCAAAAATGAATGTCCAATTAGACCCCTAGATGACGACCCACACCAAACATTAATTCCAGGTAAATTAACAGTCTTTTCCAAAATAGCATGTGGATTGTTTGCACACCAGCAGACACAGTTATGGCGTTTAACAGTTCAGTTAGACTTAAATTGTGCCTCATCGGGCCAAACAACTTTTCCTACGAAGGCCTCATCCTCTTGCACCATGTTCCGAAACCACTCACAGTACAGCATTCTCCGATCAGGGTCATCTTCATTTAATGCATGCAAAAGTCTTGGGATGAAAACTTTCAACTTTGCTGTTTTAATAATACGACGTACGCTGGTTCTGCTAATCCCAGTCTCACATGCACATTTCTTTGTATATTTCTGCTGTGAGTGCTCAAAACGTTCCAAAACCAGAGCCGAGGACGCGGAATTGTTGCTGCGCGAGGTCTCCCAAATCTCAGTCACCCCACTCCCCTTAAGGGTAGCATAGTGTAGCATTCGCCGATTGATTCTCCGGTTTGAAAGCCACTATACCGACAGTGTTTCAGCGTATGGTGGTAGATCCACATTTCGTCTACTGTCGTCAAAACAACTTCATATTCTGCGCCGAAGTGACTACTTGATCTCTCTTTTTTTTTTTTTTTTTTTTTTTTTTGGTAAATCGTTTACACACGTGTCATGCATAAATTTTTCATTTGCGAATTATTGTGCCAAGCATTACGCTCCAGAAATGCTCACAGTTTCAGCAATCTTCCGCACCTTCACTTTTTGACCGATCAGCACCAGTCGTAAAGTTTTTCAATCATTTCGAGAGTAGGTAGTTGTACCAACCTCTGCGAGTCTCTAGCCCTATTCGTGGTGAATGTCCCTACAATATATATTGCATTCTTCACTTTTGTGGTAAATGAATGTGAGAGCGTATTTTTGCATTTTTGAACGGATTTTGCTTCGGCAATTTATAGCTGTTTAAGAGGCGCCTTACATAAGTTTCAAACTTGACATACGCGCAATATTCATGTTGTTGTTATTAACCCGTGGCAGAAGTGTAAAAACTGTATTTCCTTTCCGACCGTTACCCTTAATGTTCAAAATGTATACTGAATATAAATGTGTAAACTAAACAAGGACTTTCACATAGTGATATTAACGACTTAATATATACATATATATATATATATATATATATAGAGAGAGAGAGAGAGAGAGAGAGAGAGAGAGAAATATACGGAAATTTCCTTCATATTACACTATGAGGAAGTATTCAAAAATATTCATTGGGTAGAGAAAGCCCTGAAGATGACCCAGTGGAGATAGGCCGGTGGATGTTTTGACATAAGAATAACGTCACTCTTGTCTGGAATGACAGGCATTTGAAGACCAAAGAAAGAGCTACAAAACTGCAGTTCCTCCCTCCCCAAAAAACTGCATCCTTCATCGTTTGATTTACATTTTATGTCAGTGCAAGTTGGTTCAAATGCAAGTGCACGTGGAATGTTATCAAATGCTTTTTTGAACCTTTGCCGTGGTAACGAGGGGGGCTGCATTTGAACCCAACGTCACAGGGGAAAACTATGCTTCTCTACTATAACCTTCCAAAAATAGCATTAATGGAGAGACGAAGAATGATAAAGCACCCCCTAGAAAAGACAAAGTTGTGCAGTTTACGAAGAAGTTCATGCCGACATTGATAATAGACTTTGCCATCAAGGGAAAGAGGCTTGGAAGCTGAGTGGAGGGGTTCGTCGACTGCTATTGCCAGAGCTTACACGATCATGATGCTGGATATTCACGTGTGATAATGAGCTGAAGGTCGCAGTTTCTCAGCATTTTGTAGACAAAGTAAAAGAACATTACGTTGAAAAATTATAGCTGTTCTTTTTTTTTTTTCTATCACTTAATTCTATCGTGGAACACTGTATGTGTATCATCTTTCGGGTGAACATTTTCCTGACGTGAAGTTCTGAAAGGAAAGTCACCGCCTGGGTCCGACACCAGCTCAAAGAAATTTTCAAACCAACTCCAAAGTTTCAGACTATTTTGAAATTTTGATTCAGAGACATAAGAAATATATTTGGTACATTGAGGCACAAATTCATTGGGCTACTGTAGGACCCCGGCGATGATTTTCCTTTCCACAGCTTCATCGTCGGGCAAATGTTCACCCGAAAGGACCGAACAAAAAGAAGTCCCTTGTTGCAAGACCGAAGCAATACAAATGAAACTTGAGATGATTTCGCAGCGTCTCATTTGTCCAGTTGGCAGTATGAGCACGTACATTGTCATGCAAGAGTAACATCCTGTTCGCTTCCGCTTAAAAAGTTTCCTGAGAAGGTGTCGACATTTGCATGTCCTTGAGACTGGAATGCAATAAGTCTTCGTGGTCCTACAAGATTGTAAACATCACTTTTTCGGCTGATGATAATACTTTAAACTTTTTCCCCAGGTGACGCAGGATATTTCCACTACATTGACGCACACCTTGTCTCGGGTTGGTAATGTTCAACCCAAGACTCATCACCTGTGACAATTCGGGCTACCATCATGGTAGCAATTGAGATGCTGTAATACCAGATCCGTTCTTTGCACTTTTGTGTTGTGGGATCAGCACATGCACGGCCCCCATCGTACACAGGCTTTGTGAAAACCTAACCTGAATTATATTAGCAACTATAGTGTCTCTATAGTCACCCTTCTCTCTGCTCGGAGTCTTCAACTCTGCAAATTCACCTCTGTGACTATCTAGGTTGGTCAGCCTACGCGCTGTTCGTAATCTTCATTTTTCAAAAGAAACTGCAGCTTGTGTAAATAAATTTCTAGACCTGTTCATTTTAATTCATGAATTAGAACAACGGAATTGTGATGCTCAAAGAGTTTCTTTCTGGAAGAGAGGGGGAGAAGACCTTTGGAGGGCATTAGGTATACGTTTTTAAAATACTGGTTTGGTATAAATGTTAATTTAGATGTATTTTACACTTAATAAATGTGGGAAAGTAGATAATACAAAAGAAGTCTTTATTGTATACAACAGTATTAGCGCACGTGACCGAGCATAACGAGCAACAGTCGGCTGAAAAGTCCAGAGCACCAAGAACGTGATTTGAAAACAAAAGAAGGAGAGCACTTGGCTACTCGTGGGTCTCACCAAAAAGTGCAAGACGTCTGAAGTGCATTCCTGTAACTGTTGCAACATGTTCATGGGAAAACAAACAAAGCGTGCATAATTTGTGTGATGCAACAGGTGAGAGGACTTTTTGCTCGCCACAGTTTAATCTAGTTGCAGACCACAGAGGAAGGAATAGCTCGAAATCGATCATAGTTTGCCGTTATTTCAGCCCCTTTTCAATTTTTTTATGCAATTACATCGTGAAAATTTTGGAATGACATTTCTCTTGTTTTTATGTGTAAGTTTTGAAATATTTTCTCTTTAAATTTTGTTTTTAAATTATTTAATTAAATTGCGCATATTGTATTTTTTCTCATGGTTTTTTAAAATTTCGAAAAATATTAATTGTTACACGTTTTTATGTCAGAAAGACTATTTTTTATTTTTGTTTATTTTTTGCGTCTTTATGCAAATTATTTATGTGCTAACAAAGAAAATTCCGATTGACATAGTAAAGTCTAAGCTTTGAAGCAGTATTAACGACTTCAACCATTATTATTATTATTATTATTATTATTATTATTATTTTATTATTATTATTATTTTATTATTATTATTTTATTATTATTGTTTTATTATTATTATTATTATTATTATTATTATTATTATTATTATTATTATTTTTATTATTATTATTATTATTATTATTATATTATTATTATTATTATCATTATCATTATTATAAATATTATTGTTGTTGTGAACCTTGCAATTAACACCACCACACATATAACAATTATTATTGACATTATTATTACCACTAATTAGTGTTTTCATTATTTTCATTAATGATGTGTGTATTTCTTTGTATGTTATGTAGCAATCATGATTAGTATATTCATTTGTATTACCATACATATGTTTATATAGACAAAATTATTGAACTTAGGAAGTACATATTGCCATTTGCACATAGTAAAACCTTTATCAATAACAGGTTGCAGGTAGCAGTGAGCTCGCTCTGCTGTTGTTCAATCTTTTTAAAGATACTTGTTAAGCTAGAAGTTACCGTTTAATGAAAGTTGCGCATGCGTGGGAGTTAAAATCACTCTTGCGGTGAACCATCCATAATGTCAGGACCTTTAAAATCGTCGTGTAAGAGAAGACGTTCTTTAAGAATAAATAAAGAGTGAATTATTGCAGCCGTGTCAAGTTTAAGAGTTTAAGAGTTTAAGAGTAGCTGGGTTCAAAGTTAAAAATTTAGATTTTGTAAAGTTTCAGGGGACTTAAGTGTCCTAACTGTGCAAGTTCAAACTCTGTATAAATGGGTGATCTTAAGCCCCGAGCTTCATTCCTAGTCCTAATTCCGAAGCCGGCAGGCAGTGTATATTCCAGTTGAAATTACGAAATCGGCAGGAAGTTTTCATTCGTTCGGAAGTCAATGCGCTGCATAACTCAGCTTATATACTTTGCTCAGTACAGTTAACTCATGTAAATTAACCATTTATATATACGAATATTCTACCTTTATAGGAAAAACGGCTCGGCACTTAGTAATTTTGAGGTGATTTATTCAATAAATAGTAAACTTAATCTACTTCTCGACGGGTATTCATTTGTATCAACAACACCGCTTCCTATTCCATTGGCTCAGTGTCAATAAATCAGGTAGATTTCCCTGAAATATCTGTTACTCCTAATGAAAACGAGAGTAGTAGATGAACTACAGGAGTCGAGGCATGGCACTATTGGTACGGAGTAGTAGATAAACTACAGCAGCCTAGGCATCACATCACCACAAGAATCTAGCAAAAGAAGGCCACTTACTGCTGACCCAACCGACGTCGGCCCCGCATCTGAATCGTCACCTGCATGGGGCAATCAATAACCGACCTCACATCAGTCACATATCTGGCTCACAAACAGCAGTCATTAAATAAATGACGTCTCACACCGAATACTGTTCCATATTTGGTTCATCAACGTATGGCTATAATTAATTTTCACCACTACCCCAAATTATGACGTGAAACATCAATTTTATAGGTTATATTGTTTTAAAAAGAGTTCAAATTCCGTGTTATTTAGTGGCAGTAATTTAAAAAGAAACAAATTGTGTATAAAACAGGAGTTTTAGCTTGTTTACTTACGGGTTCAAATTCAGGAGTAAAGTAGTTAAAGTTTCTCGAAAGAATGTCTTTGTTTCGATGAAAAGCAGAGCGTGAAAGCTTTAACGATAGGTGTGAAACATTCTTAGAGGACTCCACGCGAGAGCGATGCACTCATTGACGGTGAATTGAAGGTCGCAATCGAGACATGCTAAGAACCTGTGGAGGGGTTCTAGATGAGCGATGAAACACTTGAGATGTATAATGGATTCTATATAACAATTCAAAGCGGCCACAGCCAGTGGCGGATCTTGGATCCTGTAGAAGGGTGGGCAGGGGCAAACTACATGGAACCTATTGTGGGAAGGTCTCTCTTATCAAGACGTATTCTCCTCCCCGACATTTCCCCATAACTGCAGCGCTATAGTACGTTTATGTTATAAACTTCTCGTTTATATGAAACTGTTCTAATTCAGATGTTAAAGTACGTCTTAAGTCTTCTGTATCCAATTCACAAACAGCAATGAATTTTATGAATCCTTCGATCAGTTTGCCCCCACTGATATATCGTAATATCACATCAAATTGTGACATGCATGTAATATCTGTAGTTTCGTAGGCCGTAGGAACGAAATTTGCTCTTTCTATATCTTTTCTAATCTCATTCCTATACACAATACACATTTCTCACTTCACACGCGGTGAAACAAAATGTCTTTTGAACAGGAAAAAAAACAAAAAAAAAACAAAAACTTAATTTTGTGCCATCTTGCTGAGTAAGCCCCTGCAGCTTTCGATTGAAGAGGTCCAAATCGTTTCATTTCCATTTTAATAATTACATAGACTCAATAAAACGAACTGTCACTGGTGGCCGAGGTCATTAAGGTACGGGCTCTTGAGCGGAATGCCTGGAGTTCGATTCCCGCTAAGACCGTTCTTCCTGATTGAGGTTTTCTCCAGGTTTTCCTCGGTCCTCATAAATGGAAAATGCCGGTGAGATACCCTAAAATAATTTAGGCTTGGAACGGTTCCTTCCTTAAAAAAAAAAACATTTCCTAATTTATCATTTCATCTCAAGTATCATCAGTGGCTACCGCCTGTGATGCATCAGTATATAGAGGAGAGCGTTAAACTTTATTCATTTCCACAAATCAGATACGCCTTTTTGTAACTTAATAGCTAACAGTGTGAAAGTCAACTTTCTGGGTACAAATAGCGAGGAAGCCACGCAATTTCAAACAAAGAGCGGAAAAAAAACCCCCAATCCATGCGGTGTCTTCCTGTTAACCCAGGAGAATGCAGAAATAAGCAGAAGAAAGATTAAGCATCTTGGATGAAAACAAATATAACTCCTTGTAAATCTTCGCTAGCCCATGATGGTATAAGTTTAAAGTGTAAAATAATCCATGAGCTTCCCTCGCTGATGGAGGAACCCGTTACTACACTAGAGAGGAAATGAGCTTATCGCTGAAATACAATTAAGAACTAGTTGGCTATAATTCGTGTATTTTCATTTTTTTTTTTTTTGTAAAAGTTGACAAGGAGGTATATAAAATGGTAAATAATTAGAATATTTTCTTTTGGGAAGGAGGTCGAGGCCTTCTGGCCCTTATTGACTGGCCGCTCCTGACCCACACAATTAGTTGTCACTAGCGTAAACATAACTGCATATCCCAAAACATTCCCATCGGCAAGCTACAGATGATTTTGTTAAACTCAACAGGAAGTGTTATAAACTTATGCCGCAGACCAGCTACATGGATGAAATTCACAACTAGAGGCAATGAAAGTTACTATTTGTAATAGAGTTCTTCGTTTAAGTAGACAACTCAAAACCACATGTTGTCAAAATACACGGTGGTCAACAGAGATATTGGATGAGGAGCCCCTAATAGATCCTCCGTACTCTATAGAACTTGCTCCAAAGGATTATCATTTTCTTTGTTCCCTGCAGGACCCTGTTCCAAAAAGGGAAGTCTAACATGTAACTTGTAGTTTTTATTAGAATTCTGTTCCATAAAAGTTCTTCTACATTCGTACTTTACAACTGCATATTTACAAATTTATACGTGATTTTTTCATTCCATTGTTCCACACAATTACTAATACAAGGTTGTTCAACAAAGAATGATCACACTTTTTTTTTGACAACATATCTTTACACATTTTCATAATTTTGATGATCGTTCTCAAAGTGGTCCCCGTTGGACGCAACGCACCTGTTCCAGCGTTTCTGCCAATCTTCAAAAACATGCTGGAAAACATTCCTCCAGAATCTCCTTCATTGTTGCTTCTGGTGGTGGAAAATGCCTCCCACGAAGGTCTCTCTTCAATTTGGGGGAAAGGAATAGGCCATACGAGGATAAATATGGAATATAGGGAGAGTGAGGAACATATTTCACATTGACTTTGTATGCAATTTTCGCGGCCTATAAATGAGCCATTGATTTTATTCTTCATTTTCATCACCACGAGGCCGGAAATGGGGCTGACTTAATCACTTATCTATGAAAAGCATCATTCCTTACTAATAACAAAGGAAAACCAATAACTAATGAAAATATAAAGGAACCGAGGTAATATTCACTAATAAAACACTACTATACTCCGCGCATGTACTTTATGCGCATGCGTGCAGCTAGTTTCTCTCAAATTCAAACATGTACTGTCGCGTGCACGGTACATGGAACAACAAACTTTACCGCCTAGCCTACGTGAACAACGATAAGCTCACACAACATTGTCAACCCCCTGTTATCAATTATATTTAATAATTACTCCCCTTGTATGCTCTAATATTCAGGCACAATATTTGCATGCAGCTTGTTGCATGGAAATGTAGCATTTTTTCATGTGATGCGACCTTGAAAAGTTTTCAGGACACCTCTGTAGTATTGCCCAGTTACAGTTGTATGTGCAGGTACGACATTCTTGAATATTGTAAAATTGGTGACTGGCAAAAGCAACTACATTTGCTTTTGCGGTGTTGATGACCACGAAATTTCAACATCGAAGCTTTGCTATTTGCTCTCAGAATTGAAATGATGAAGCCAAGTTTCATCAACAGTTACCTAATAAAAAAATACGCATCTTCCTGTAATAATATCTTCAACTGCAACTCTGCACCCGAACATTTTTTTTCCCCAGAAATTTGTGTAACTTTCCAAGTTTCTAAAGTTTTCAGTGGCACCCAGTAAAATGTTCAGCATTTGTGAAGGTTTTAATGTTATTTGATGGTTCTCTCACGATGACAGCAACCGTATTAATGTTTTCCTTCGTTAGAGCAAAAACTGCAACTCGGGTCCACTTACGAGGATAGGTGCATAAGTTTCCGGTCTAACCATTTTCTAGCTGTGATAATCACAAAAATTATAGTTCACCTTTCAATATAGTTACGCTTTATGACAATACACTTCTCACATCTTTGAATTAACATTTCAATCTCCCCCCAAAATATTCAGAAATCTTGTCTGCAAAATGGGCATAAACAGCATTCATCACTTCTTCGTGACACTTAAAATTCCTTCCTCGAAAATCCTTCTTCAGTTTTGAAAAGAGGAAGTAGTCTAGCTGATCTGGGCTGTACGGTGGGTGGTCGATCTCCTTGAAGCCACATTTCTTCACAGCTTCCTTTATAACAAGAGCTGTGTGCACAGACGCGTTGTCGTGAAGAAGACGCACACTACCACTCTACTTTCCTCTTCCATTCTTTTTTATTGAAGCACGTAGTCTGTACATCAGGCCAGCGTTTACTGTGGTGTTTCTCTCCTTGAAGTCAACGAAGAGTATTCCTTCACAGTCCCAACAGATTGTGCCCATCAATTTCTTGGCTGAGTGAGTGACCTTGGCCTTTAGAGGCGCTGCTTCGCCAGTTTTACGCCATTCCATTGATTATCTTTTGGACAAGGAATCATAGTAGAGGACCATAGTTTCATCTCCTGTAACAATGGTTTGCAGAGTTTCTCTCTCGTTACCACAGCAGAGCTCCAAAAATGCCTGACAACAACTGACTTGTTGCTGCTTTTGGACAGAGGAAAGAAGTCTAGGCACCATTTTGCACTGACCTTATTCATGTTTAAATGTTCATGAATATTTCGAAGTACTTTTGATTTAGAAAGGCCCAACCTTGCTACTATTTCTGTAACTTTGAGCCGCCCGTCTTCCATAATTTCTTCTTCCACAAGAGCGATGTTTCCAGGAGTGAGCACCTCCAAGGACCTACCTGCATGTTCTTCGTCTTCAATGCTTTCTCGACTTATTCGAAAACGTTTGGCCCATTCTTTTACGGTAGGACTTACTCATTTGGAGTAAGAACTTCTTTTGTGAAGAGTTTAGTAAAAGTTCGATTCTCCATTTTGAACATTTCACAATCTTCTACACATAGCCTTCTTTATGCAACTATATCTGAACAACTGAACACAGCGGAGCGGTAGTTACAGTTGCAATTATTTACTTAACAGATAAGGAATGGCACCAGATAAGGGTTTTGTAAGGGCGATAACAATTATCGGCTACGCCGGAAAATTATGGACCTCCCTTGAACTTTATTCCTCCTCTGTCCAATTTGAGGAGATTTGGAAAGAATATTGCT
This sequence comes from Metallyticus violacea, assembly GCA_030762175.1. Lineage (NCBI taxonomy): Eukaryota > Metazoa > Arthropoda > Insecta > Mantodea > Metallyticidae > Metallyticus > Metallyticus violacea. Next base: position 22,428,800 of record CM060832.1, on the reverse strand, counting down.
GGGACCTAAGACCAATTTCCTAGCTTGCCTTTGTCCAGGAAATCATTGCCACCTTTTTAGTGTTTATCTGCAATTGAGTGCTCATTCCTGGTATGAAAGAAACTTACTGTTTCTATAGCCAGGGAAGACGTAGGAAGGAACGCTGACATTGGAACCAGTCCATTACCAGTAAGTTTAGTGGTTCCTATTACGGGATCAGTGTACGGAAGTAAGAGAGATACAATTTGATTTCTCCATAAACCCATAAACAAGAAATGGACACAAACAAAAACCACTGCACATCTTTTACTAATTCGCCAGGACTATTGAAAACTACTTTACTTTGTCTTGATCAACATTGATACGTTGAAAAAGCTTTTTCTTGTTGCTGGTAACCAAGGAAAGTAAGCTTAAGTACTTTAATTGTGTGATAAAGACAATTATTAAGTATCTTAAATACCTGTTTTCATTAATAATGAGTGATATTACTCTGTTTTCACTTTTAATAAATATACTTTAATTGTATTACTGCTTATTTTAAGTTCTGTAAGTGCCTGAACCTCCGGGCTCTGATCATAAATAAATATTTTATTTTATTGTACAGCTTACTCTAGGCACAATACATAATACAAGCGGTTCCACTAGTGTATGCTCCGATTGCGTGGCGGAAAGAGGGCTTGGTCCCATCATTTCAGGACAAGAAAAACATAAATCCATCACAAATAAAATAAGCAAATTCATCAGCAAGCGCTAGAGCACTTTTTGAATTTCGGTTTTTAGGTATACCTCTACCCCTTATGTTTGATTTCGCTTATTTTCAGAATTTATTTTTCTTATTTTATTTAAATGTAGACCAAGAACAAATATGGGTGCCACTAGAGAGACTATTAATTTTGCGTAAACCCTCACTCCAAACAGTCTGATTTCGGTGATTTTCATAAACTATTTTTTATGTTTTGTTTCAGTGGCATACACCGATTTTGGTTTAGAAAATATTAAGATTGCTGCCGCTAGAGCGATTTTAAATTCTTCTATTTTACATTTCTGTTTTACCCCCAATTCTAATGTTCCGATTTCTCTGATTTCTATAAATTATTTTTCTTGTTTTATTTAAATGGTATATCCGAGTTACGCTGCGATAAAACAAATATTGATGCCGCTAGAGTGACTTTTAAATTTTGGGTTTCAGGTAAACCCCACTCCCAATATCCTGATTTCACTGATTTTGCAAGAACCATTTTTCCTATTTTATTTCAGTGCTATATATGGATTTCGTTGAGGAAAAAAAATTGCAGTCACTAGATCGATTTTTAAATTTTCGACTTAGGTTCACCCTTACCCCTAATGGTGCAAATTTGCTGGTTAACGAACTGGATGAATTTCTTGTTCATTGATGGTTATACACCGAGTTTCGTTGATATAAATAAAAAATTACGGCTTTTATACCGTTAACAGTCACACTCACATGTATATATTTCATCACCATTTTTGGTGCCTTATAAGTAAAATCGATAGAGATTTGATAAAATGTTTAAAAAATATTTTTATAGGTACAACCGCAAATTCCTTCGGAATTCACTAGACAGAGAGAGAGAGAGAGAGAGAGAGAGAGAGAGAGAGAGAGAGAAATCTACTCTTCGTCGCCACGGGCGAATAAATACACCTGGTAAGAATCTACGATAATCTTCAGTCCACCTTTCTCACCTGATCTTAAGTCACTGGTGAAAATATTTCCCGATATATGGCCTGAAAAGGTTGAAACATTGCACTGAACTCTATGGGTCATTTTGCATGGAGGTTCATACAATAAATGCAAAGGCCTCTATTTTTAGGGGTTGTTTCCGCGAGGCATTAAATAGAACAGGAAAAATAAACAGGAAGAAAAATAAATCTTTTAGAATCGAAATTTATAAATTGAGAAAATGGGATAGAGAAGAATACAAAATAATGTTAATAACAGTAATAGTAAAATGGAATTACAGAATATACAAAAAGAAGACATTGGGGATAAAATGGAAGGAATTGAAATACTGCAAATTGATATTAGGGAAATGAGGTAAGCAAGAAAAAACAAGACAGCGTTAAATTTCGTGTGATTCAGAAGACCATGGGAATGTCCAGTCAAGGCAATCTGGCGTTGCCATGGAGAATTAAAAGACTTGATCTCCTCACATTGCTCCAAGTGAGAAAGCAATGAAGTAAACACGAGCAGGGCAATTATTTCCTGGCCCTTAGACGTACTTTGACCTAAGTAACTGTGCCACTACTGTGCAAAATATTCGATCCTGTTTTTCTCTGAGTTTACGTTTGGTATGCGGGTGGCAATGAAAACTATAAGCGAATTCTTGTTGATGTTATAGTTCTGATTGTTGCCTCTTCGGTTTACCGCAAAAACGGTAGAATTAGAATCCAAATGTAGGGCAGGTAGGGGTATCCACACTGCCAGTATCAGGGATGTCCATAAAAATTGAGGAACCTTCAACGTCCACTCTACCAAATCTAGCAAATAGACTTGTTTATATTGGGTGACCCAATGGGATATGACAGCGTTCAGAAGATTCTTGTGGGACACTCGTATAGAATTCAAAAAAAAACTTTTTAAGGACTAATTAGCACAATTTAATTTATTAATATGAACTTATTTTTTACAAATCACAAGTGACCCAATGGAATATGTAGGTTTTAGAACGCTGCCGTTTCTAGAGTTATAGTATTGGTTGCTATGTTATCTTCCAAACATGCAATTTATTCTGTCCGTTTAGTAAACGACAGTATGCATTGAAAAACACGGTTGAAAAACGTGTATTCCTGTTGCAACATTTATTGAATTTAAGTCAATTTCCTGCGTTCAGAGAAGATTTAGTAGAATTTAATGTTCCATGTCATGGAAGAATTCTATCCCGTAACGCAATGGATGATAAATGCAATGCCATGGGCAGTGTTCGTGATAAGTTCTTTGGTGGTGCGCGCAAAGTATGCACGCCTGAAAATGCTGCAAGAGTAAGAGAAGCAGCGATTAGAAGTCTAACCCGCTCTGTTAGATGTCATTCACTTGTTTTGAATCTGTCGTGAACAAGCATTCACAGCATCCTTCATTAAAACTCCATCCATACAAAATTCAAACTGTGCATCGACTTAAAGACACTGATTAACCTACTCGATTGACATTTTGTAGGAAGTTTCTTGTAATGTTAGATTGAGATATTCTGAACAAACTGATTATGTCAGACGAGGCTCATTTCCATCTGTCTGGGTTCGTGAATAAACAGAACTTTCGTTACTGGGGTGACGAACAACTCGTGAAAGTGTATGAACAACCATTGCAGTCATAGAGTGTAAACGGTGTGGTGTTTATGCCGTTGGAATCATCGGTCCATAGTTTTTTGAAGAAGGAAGCGTACGGTGACCGTCAACGCACAGCGATATACAGAAATGCTAACAACACTGGACGTTCAGATGGACGATAATGATGAAAATGAGTTTTGGTTCCAGCACGTTGGCGCCACAGCTCACACCGCTCGTGAAACAATGAACACTCTGCGGATCCTGTTTCCAACCAGGATCGATGAATTTTTTCGAGCTTAAAAATCCTAAGTATGGCTTCCTTCGGAATGGAAGTAAAGCTGTGGGTCCCGTGTCGTACAGTTGCGGCACGTAAAAGAACCTCAAGCCTGAAAAAAGAAACCTTTGAGCAAAATGTATCGGTCGTTTCACGCTCTGAATAGAATGGGACGCTGATGACCTGAGATGTTAAAGAGCGTCCATAAATAAATCAAATAAAAAAAAATGAAAACCGTCATATTCCATTGGGTCACCCTGTACCTAAAAGCAATTAAAAGTATGTGTTTAAAAGCAAATATAGTATTGAATGTCAGCCAATGTCAAGTCCGGTAAAGATATATTGCAATATATGGTGTATTTTTCAAACAAAATTGAGCAGATACTTTTTACAGCCCTGTGTAGATGTCAGTAAACTATTTGTACGATTCTTGGGAAAGCCAGGACAAATCACTAAATGCCTGCTTTTTGCAAGTGAGAAATACACCCCCCCCCTCTCTCTGTGTTTATTTTCTTTCCGAAAACTCCCGTTCTTGACAAAGCATTCCGCATTACCCCCACCACACATTTATGTAGGAACTATTTTTCTTCCTTCAGTTTGAATAGTGCAGTATTTTAGTGATGGTGGGATGTCATGAGTTCACTGTGAAATACGAGTGTGTATTATGTGTAATGAATTGAAAATGACTTTATAATTAATTTAGTAACTCTTATTTATTGTATGTGTCTTTTCTGTAATTTTTCTCCTCATCATAATAAAGACATTTTAAATTTATTATTTTTAATATACGCCGAAATAAGTACACTGAAAAATAAAACATTCAATCTGTCTGCATAGAAACAGTCAACATGAAGGTGTGCTGCGAGCTTATTGTACAATCGCGATCCACTGTTGTCTTGTGGATGGCGAAACACAACTCACTGATTCTGTTACAACGTCGATTCAGACCAGAGCACAAGGATCTATCAATGAAAACAATAACAGACGATGATACAAACAGTTCCTGGAGATATTCAGTGTGCAAAAAAGAAACACAGCAGAATGGCCTAGAACATAAGAAGAAAGGGTTGAATACATTCGAGATTCCCCAAAAGTCAAAGTTTTGTGCAGTCTATGAAAGCCATTAAAAATTGTTGTAACCAGCCTAGCTATTGTTGGACAATAATGTCTACAAAAATGTAACTAACGCAGCTTGCAACAATGAACCTTAAGCTATCAAAATATGCATGAGTGGAGGTTTAAATTTGCATAGTCACTATCGTACAGTGTGTTGGATTCAGTCCTGTGTCAATAGCTGGTGAAACACCATTAATATTTCTCAAGAAAACTTTACATTCTACATTTTCACACGCTATAAGCTTGGTGAAAGAACGAAAAAATTCCATGAGGGCTTAAGAGCTGTTCATGGTGATCAAGTGTGTTCATTTGATACGAGTGCAAGATGAATTCGATCATTTGAAGAAGAGCGAGAGATGTTAAAAACAACCCTCGTTCTTGGCCGGCCTCGGGAAGCAAAGAATGAGAAACTTGTTACAGGATAAGCGACATATTACTGTTGAAATGCTAAGTATCAGTGTTGGCAGCATTGACAGTATACTCCATGAACATTTAAAGATGCCAAAAATCTGTACAAAATGGGTTCCACATTCCCTAACCAATGAAGAGAAGAAAAGGAGAAAGAAATATGCAAGAAAACTGCTGAGCATGTTTCCATCAAATTGCTGTAAACGTTTGATATATGCACTGGTGATGAAAGCTGGCTTTATTACTATACTATCCCAAATCAAGCTCAGGACTGCATATGGGTAAATGAGAATGACACAAGACCAATTTTTTCTTCCAAAAGACTTTCGTTCTCGGAAGCGAATGTGCGCTGATTTCTTCAACTATGAAGGATCATTAGTGGTTGATCTTATGCCAGAAGGAATGACAATGAATGGAGAACACTATGACGCTTATGTTTTGATTCTTTTATTTGACGAGCTGGGGCGGCGGCCTCCAAAGACAGGAACTTCAAGGCTGTTGCTTTTGCACGACAATGCGTCTCCTCATAGAACAATTGCAAATTTGAGCAAACTGGAAGTCGCCATAGCCCAGTTGCTTGACCATCCACCGTATAGCTCTGACCTTGACGGTGCGATTTCTTGTGGTATCTTTGAGTGAAATCTTCCTTGTTGGAAAGTTTTTCAAAATATTGCTCAAGCTATAATTTCAGCTCTGTTGACAATATCTCAGTAAAAGTACAGTAGAATTTTTGACAAGTGGTTTCATCGTCTGCAACTGTGTGCGGAGAGAGATGGGGAGTCCTTTGAAGGATTGTGAGGATAAGTTTTCGAATTTAGTCCTTAGCTTGGACCTTTGAACGCCTCTCGTAAAGCACAAGCGTTTTACTACTTTCTATTTCTTTGGAACTTGCATCAACACCAAAATGTATATGGAGATGCTGCAGAAGTTTCTTTTTCTTCAATGCAAACAAATAGAAATGGATTACCTCAGTTGAAGTTCATTTTTCGAAAGATGAATGAATAGTTGCTCCATTTCGCAAATCACGCGTGAGAATTAGATCATGGATTTTCAGACGAGTGGATTGGTAGAATTGGACTATCCCATGGCCTGCAAGAAGATCTAACCTTACTCCAATACACTCCTTGTGAGTTATCAAGGAGAATGTTTCAATTGAAGAATTTACAAACTCGATCCTCTCAAGCAAAGATTAAGAGAAACAACTATCGGATTCAGAGCATTAGCGGCTTACGTAAATTCGTATTACAAAATTCTCACAGAGGGCAGCACTTTGTGCTTTGAATGCTTTTCTCTTTAGTTCAGAGCCGTAACTAAGCAACTCATTCTTTTAATGGTACAGATTATGTACATGTGGGATGAAACAGAGAAAAGTCGAGGTTCCCAGGATGTTGTATTCTGTATTGTAAAACTCTTAAAAGTAAATACACAAAAATATAAAATAATAACTTCATTTTCTTGTTCGTGTACTGGACAGAGCAAGTGTTTCCATATCTGCTTAACCCTGACGTAAAAATGAAAGTAATAAACCACATTTCATGGTTACGCCACGGCTTCCTACTTAACGATGCAAATGACTGAAGTACTGAAGTATCCTCCAAAGCCCCTAATAATTCATTCTATCTAAAAGTTAATAAAAGCTTCTAAAAATAACAACTTTTATTTTATGAAAAATCCTCCAAATAAAATGATAATACATTAGTCAAAATTTTCAAACCTTTTCCTGTATCTGTTTTGAAATATAAATTCGGCTGCTGAATTCATTGGGAAAAAACAGTATTTTTTTCTATCACATTATATTTCCTGATTACATAATATTAACACACACGCATGCTATACAATGTGGGTGCACGTTAATGATTTTAAATGCATCAAAACAATTACTCTTAGAACTAATAAATAAGTGCATTTACCTAATTTTGAGTTGTAGATCAATGGAAAAAAATCAGTTTTTCCCTGTGAGGTCACAGTACAAAGATAAACTATAATTTAAAATAAAACATTACTGACGAACATTGACATAATTAAATACAAACAAGAAATGCAGACTCAGAAGGGAGTAGTGTTTTTCTGGTTCAATAAACAGATGAAGAAAGGTATAAAATTGAGTTTTGAAAAGTGTAACGATGGTGCCCTTCTTTTGTATGGCGTTTCATCATATTCCCTAAGAAGACACCAACAGTAGTGCCCCTCATCAAAGAGTTCCAGTGCCCTTGTCCTAAAGTAAGAATCTTGTTGAAAGTGCTCACCTGCTCATCGCTTACGGCGCCCAAATTTTCCGGGGAAGAAGTCAAGGTGTGAATGTAGAAAATTAATTTTAAGCGACATCCCATATGCTTGTTGTTCTCATTCACTAAGGAAACACGATTATCCTCTTTTCTGTTCACCAATAGTCATCAACAATTGCTTTGAAAGAGGACCAAGGAGCTAATTTGAGATTTGTGAGCTTGTATCTAAGCCTGGATTTTGTTTTGTGATTTATGGCCTTGTACAACTCCTTCCATCTAGTGATTATTTTTAGAACATCTACCGCTATAATATTTCTTTGTATTATAAAAAGAGAAGCAATCAAAAGTACAAAAAGACAAATAAAACATGTAAACAAAAGATCAGAGAATAGTGAAAGATATAAAATAAAAAATCGACAACTCTAAACTACTCAACTTTACAACCTAGCACATTTTAAAACGCAGGTTCTGATTGTATGCGCAAAACTACAGACTAATTGATATATAACACGTGACATGCATTTGCAAAAAATGTAATTCGCTTTCAAAGTATAATCGAATAAATTTCAGTAGCTTTAAAAGAAATATTGCTTCATGAATAAATTATTTTTATTTACCAAAAATTAAATGTCCAACCAATGAACACGCCCACCTTTGACAATTAAAAATGATTACACCCTATAGATATCCCTGTAAAACAGAATTGATATACAATATTAATTTATTGGTGACACTACAATATGCTGAAAATATTAATTTGATACTATCATTGTGAGAGGGTTATTATTATTATTATTGTTTTGAATTCTTAATATTAGGGTTGACGAACTTGAAAGGTTTAATCGCCAGCTTCTAGTGCGGATGTGAAGAGGGACAAAAAATAAAACAAAGAATTAAAATGCGGAGCTTAATTGGGAGGGAAAAATTATAAAGATGTGGAATAGAAGAGGAAAGGAAACAAATGTACAAGAAACGAAATCTGGTGAACGATTAAAGAAGAGAGAAAATGTATGAGGAAGAAGAACTAATGGGAAGGAGGAGGAAAAAGGTATAGAAAGAAAGGACTTTTTACTCATGCAAACTCAGGAAGAGCTAATTGGATAACACGAGGAAAGCGGGCCTCGAGTCATGTTCATAAAGCTAGTGGACTATGTGCTGTACTACTTTTCGATGTTCTGCACTTGACCGTGAAGCTACGTTTCTTACGGTAACGAAAGTTTATTGTCGCTGTTATGGACTGCAGACTTTAAGGCTCCCTCACACGTGACGTGGAACACGGCGCGGTAAAGCAGAACGTTCATCGAAGCTTAAGGAATTAGTATGGAAGATTTCATCGTCTCGCCTCTGTACGCTTTTTGAACTAATTGAAGCGGTCTACGGAAAAAACGCCCAAAAGAATAAAACGTGTTTTGAGATATAGATGCAATAGGTTTTATTTAAATTTCCCTTCAAGAGAGCCAACTTTAAAAACAAGTAGTTTGTTTATATAAATCATGTTCAAATAATGTGAACAAATATTGACATTACTTTATTTCAAGTAAACGTTTGTTATTTTGTTAACAGATTTTTTATGTAATTTAAAATACCCTAAGCTGTTACGAACCTCTTAAGGAGAGTAAGCCAGGGAAAATTGAGTTTTCAAATATCAAAATTGAGAATTGTATTGTTTTTGCACTTCAAATGTCTTACCATATGGAAAGATGGAATCTAAATTAGAATATTTAGTTCTCCATATTTAGTAATTTCTAAGAGGGAGCCACTTAGTAGCCCCACCCCCTTCTGTGCTCTCTGTCATACAGTTGAAATATTCAGGGCATGGAGAAGTTTTATGAGGATAATAGAAAATAAACTCTATGGAAAAAGTCAACATTTTGACAAACTAGTATGCATAGATCACGTTCAAAAACGTACGGTTCGCATCTGCTTAACCCAAATAAAGACTTGGTTGGGAAGAAACTGTCAAATGGAAAAGAAGTACAAGAAGATTAACTGATAGCATGATTGACAAACTGCAAAATTATTATGGGATGGCAATAAGATCTAATGTGCATGATCTTCAGAGCATGAGATTTGCAGTTTGGGACACATGTTTTCATGAGTTATCAACTGATGACAACCCATAACATGGTTTATCCCCCAAACGTCATGACAATAGACAAGAGTCAAATTATATATATCATCGAATTCCATTAAAGTGATGGAGGAAATAAAACCAATACACAGGATGGCGCAAAAGTACTACACACTTATTGAATTTCAATTAATAAAGGAATTCACTTCCTTTTTTATGTTCCAGTCCTTTCCCTTCTGCATTAGAGTCTACCTGGAACACTCTGACGCACGCAATATACACCTGACTGTTGTTGTCCAGATTGTGGAAGGTGTTCTCAATGTAAATAGTCAGTTCTTCAACAGTTTACGGTTTCCTTCCATGCACTTCGTTTTTAACCGTACTCCAAAGGAAGAAATTCACTGGGATAAGATCAGGGGACCGTGGTAGGAATTCAATTGCTGTAAGACGTGCAAACAATCTTTTATTGAAAACGTTATCAATGTACTCCCAAGCAACTATAGTATAATACGCAGAAGATCCATCGTGCTGGAAGTAGAGTTTATAAAATTGTCCAAGTGCATAATAATTCTTGGTGTAACCTCTCAAAAGTTGAACCAGGTACCTGTTATCATCAATATTTCCATCAAAAAGTGTTGCCCAATTACACCACGTGCCGATATTGCATTCCACACATTTATACCGGGTTGATTTAAAGGCTTGATCCAAAACAACATGATGGTTTCCTGTATACCAATAAGTACAGTTATGTACAGTTACATGTCCCGATAAGTTAAAGGTGACCTCATTCAACCGCACAACGTTTTGAAAGAAATTGGGGTCATAATGATACTGGTGGAGCATAATCTGGCTAAATGTCTGGATCATCTTCCAACAAATCATGTGTCAGACGTAAAATGTACATTTTGAACTTCTGCCGATGCAATATACTTTAGATTGATCATTTCCTGCTCTTCCCGCTGACAGCATTGCCAATCTAGAAAATTCCCTACATTACAGCTAAAAGCAAATGAAGAAGAAAAACATTTTGAACATAACATACAAAGAAGTGAAGTCTGGTGTTAACTGAATTTCACTGTGTACTTAGTTTTGCGCCATTCTGTATAGGGGACCTGTCTAATCCTGACCTAAAATATCTACATGGGAAAATAAAGAATGTCAACAAATTATTTAATAGCATTTTGTAGACTTGTGTGCCAAAAACAGTCTTTGTTGATGTGATACACGAAAACTTGGTGCATTTGGTGGAGTTTTAACATTTAACACCGGGAACATAGGAATAATTAGGGTTTAGAGTTACAACACAACAGTGCAACTTCAAGAATAGGACGGTATACGTCCAAGAGTAAAGAGAATTGTGGAGCAAATGGAAACAAGCGTAAGATCAGAGACGGTGACATTGGCGGATATGGACCAGGGAAGTTCTAAATATGTGTTAACAAGGTAAGAGTTCAACTGTAAACTTTAACGTCATTTTTTCTCCGTTCGACATTTTTATACCTTCTGGTGAATATTTCCCACACACTGTTAAAGATAATGAAATGAAAATTATACAGCTTGTTCCCATGATAAAGAACTACAAAAATAAGAAGGTTTTTTTTGTAACTTATATAAGTTTCAAAATAGAGTAATTTGATTAAAGTTTTTATTTAAAATACATATTGATGTAAAATTATATCTTGGAAACCAATTAACATTTCAGAAAACTGCTTCTTAATATTATAAATGCAGGTACAAATTACACTTGGAAAAACATGAAGTTGATGTCTCCATTCAGTTTTGAACTTCCTTAATATAGTCATGAGTGTAATGTCACTGTTGTTGAACCATTTTGTCTAAAATGTTATTTTCTAACCAGGGCGCATTAATCCACCCTAGCCATAAAATCTGACCTGGAAATTTCTGTTGTCTATTCAAACAATGTTTATATAGAAGGCCCAAGTACATGGCAAACCGATATTTTCTGGGGGAAATTCTTAAGTAGGGCCCATGGAAAAGATGTTTATATTGTATTGTTAGAGAATTGTAAGGCAGGGTAGGCGTACTATAACTTCTTCAAGAGAAGAAGCTAGCAGCTTCAGTTGATATCTACATGTAAAAAGTCACGTAGGTTATGTTTATTCAGTCTTGTAATTTTGCGGCCCGTAGTCAGTTTTTGAAGGTTATTCAGCGGGGCTTTATCAGTGTGGAAGATAGGCACGGTCAGTTCAGTTCCGTTCAGTGGAAGAGTATTATGTGGTAGATCTTGATTATTCGAGTTCGAGTTTGATAATTCTTTTATCAAATTAAGAAACGTCAGAGTGATCGTCATAGTGTGAAAGTGGCACATATTTTCCAGAAAATATCGGCAGTGCATTTTATATGCAATAGTTTAGGAACAATAAATTGTGTTTCTCCTCCCATAACGAAAAATCTTATCAATCTCCATATAATCCTTTCCCTATGGTCACAAGATCATAAAAGTATCCAGCAGTAGTCTCAAGAGTCGTGGCAAAATATAAGTCGGCGGAAACCATCGTCGGATAAGAAGAAATAACATTACCCCTACGAATTCAAAAATAATTAAATTAATTTTCGTTTTCCAAACCCTTCCCTCCATCTATTGCATATTTAATTACCAACCTTACCACTTTATTAATTCCGCTGCACCCCTTATAGACACCGTTTGAGAGTAGTTTTGCTGCAAGGCTCTCCTCTTTGGATAGCAGATATGCTACCGTTTTCCAGACAGAGACACATGCCCTACTGCCTGTGTATTTTACATTTTACAACATTTTCCTGGCCACCTTTCTATATGCTCTGATAGCCCGACTGCAATAAAAGTTTTTAAAGCAGTAAGAACAATATCTAAGTCGGTGTGGCAATGCCAGAGGAAGTTGGATAGCTTTTGTGACCCAGGCTCCGTTATACTTTGTAGGAACCGGGCCACTGGGACATAAAGGGGAATGAATTAGCAGACAGACTTGCAGGAAAAGGTACAACAGACTCTATTATAGGACGAAGACTTATTTTTTAAGTATCTTTTCAAGGAGTTAAATACTTCTTGCTCAGCTACCCACAGTCCACATCTGAAAATGTGAAATGATCAGCCCGGGGTCAAATAAATTCGAGAGTCTATTACAGAACCTAACCCCTGATATAAGGAGTTATTGCCTCTAAGTAAAAGGCATATTTAGCAGGTTGTTGACTTTCTTACTAACCACAACACCTTCGCAGACATCCGCAAGACTTACGTTACAGAAAATGTGAAGTGGATCTTAAATCTGTCAATTTGGGGAAAAGGAGGAATCATATGGGATTAAATCTGGAGTATAGGAAGAGTTTGGTATGTAAAGTAGTTATTGTTATTACTGTTTATATTTATTTGTTCACATCAGCCGAAATGCATGTAAAATTAAAGCAAAGCTTCATTTATTTGCGATTTATATTATGAATGTAATATTTAAGGGCATATTTTGGAAAAACCAATATTTTATTCCTACGCAAATGATTTATCTTGAAGAAGGAATTTGGTAATGGATCATTAAATTTTATACCTATTGTAATTTTTAAAAGTCTAATAACATATTAAATATGAAATTTATTACTTAAATTTCTCTACCATACTTTGTATTTAATATCATCTTATAGGAACCATTCGTTGTCTATTGGTGCAGAAAACTGTAGAATAGAAAGGCAGGACCAAACTAAGCATTTTGAGGAAAGGAACAAGGGGTTGCAGAAATGTTTTTACTGCGCTACATGCATCAACATTAAACCCGTCATGTTAGAGTCTCAAATTGTGAAACTTGTTTGTGTCGTGTCATATGTAAACAAAACGCATCTTGTACAGTACCAGTCATGCCGCTAGGTGTGTCTGATGTTCAACGCAGCATTTGTGTCTACTGGATACGACCGAAAGCTCGTCTTGAAATTAGGTGAAACTTGTGGCCTCAACTTGATGGCGCCCCTGCACATGTTTAACTTACAGCTAGAAATCACCTAAACAAAACATTTTGTGCAGATGGATCGGCCGCGGTGGCCTCCACGGTACATAAATTAAATACGCGCATGTATCGTTTAGTTTCTCATTAAGCACCAGTACTCATTAGTTGAGATAGAACGTACACAGTGAGTTATATGTCATTTGACTGGCAAATAAAAATGTTTCATAACGTCAGATTTCAATTATAATCATGCAGCGCTTCTGTTATTATACTGCTTCTGCGACCCCATGTTCATAACCCCAAAAAGTTTAGTTTGGTACTAATTTTCTATTTTATAATTTTCTGCACATTGGATTTTTGTATCTTGGTTCCTTGTCCAGTTCCTGTTCCATTAAACCTCTTGTCCTCATGTACTGCGGGCAAGCCTTTTTATGTACATAATATGTCTATGATTTTCTTCTGTCTTGAGTTTAACCACCATAGGTTTGTAAAAAATATTGTCACTCGCTTAAGTCAGATTAAAATCCTATTTACATTATACGGTGTATAGTTTCTCCGCAGCGTGGGATAAAATACGTTTGTGTTTACATTAAGATCGCGATGGTTTTATTTTTCGCCACTGTTGAGAATCTTTTTCAATATATATTATTTAGTTTAATCTTCCTGTGCTTCTAGGCTTGTAACAATGATTACCTGGTACACACTTAGTGTGATGGCCCCTTAAAGTTCGCAATAAAAAGCGGGACTTTGTGACAACGTGATGATCGAGAATGTAGCAAGAGGCAGAATAGTACCTCTTAAATTGGGGACATATTTACGGTAGGTTGTCAAATTATAGTTTTTTTTTTTCTAGTGAGGAAAGAAAAAGTAAAGGCCGTGTGCAGTACATTTGAGCGAACAAATAAAATTTAACATTAAAAAAAAATAGAACTAAACAATTTTATTTCTCAGTAACTAGAAATACGATTGTAAAACTAGAGGGAGAAAGAGAGAGACAAAAGGTAGAGGAACCCTAACCTCACTTAATGATTATGTTAGTTCCCCTAGAGCGCGCACGGCAATAATTGAAAGCCACAGTACCTGTAACGTGTGCTGAATGTCACGCTGTATGCTAATGCGGTGAAACCTGTCATTACTGCTACCTTCTTTTGTTTCAAGCTCCTGACCCTTAGATACCAGTCATTTTCTTCTCAGGATCATTTCTCACGGTATGTTAACGATAAATCGAGGAAAGCAACATGCAAAGGTTGTGATGGTAACCGGAAGAACATGAGTTGCTGTAGGCTCGATAGCAGTTGCCATGGTAATTTCTGGTGCATCCCTTTCCTTTACCTAAACTGGTGATGAGCTTTATAAAAACCGAATCTGAGAAATGTCTGAGAACTTAAGTAATTTTTGCAATATGATAAATGCATGTGTAAAATAAATTATAGAAATGAAAGATGGTCTCGACGTGTCCAACTCTACGCTGAAATCAGCCTCACGTGAGGGACTCTAAATACACTCTGGCTGTATGGTGCAACCGACCAGCGGTCCCGTTCCTCTGGTACATGTCTAGTGACTTATTTGTACACGTGAAAGAGTCCAAATCCATTGAAGATGGATTCAATTTCTTAAAGAAAGAATGGTTGAGGGACTTAACAATTGTTCCCAGAACACCCTCGGTGTATTTTACAGTGTTCACTCTTATGACACAGGGAACAAGACCAAGAGAAATTTGCATTGCCACCCATTCCCATTGGGGGTTGCTACAGTTAAGAGAGGGCGTATTTTTTACCTTCTTTTACGGCGAGATTCTCTTTCGCGAATCACCAATGATATCCGTGGGTCTGAACTATCTAGGTGCGGGCTGAAATTCCTCTTCCTGTGTTTTCTATGTATATGTGTGTGTGTGTGTATGTGTAAAACTAGCGCAGAGAATATTAACTCTGGTTATACCTAAGAAAATCTATTCTATTGACAAACCGTAAGACTGAGATGGACAAAAGTCGACTATTACAATCCCTACATTTCCCTTTTCTAATATCAAATGACAACAAAATCTAACATACAGTGTCTCTGTTTTTCTTTGTATTCTGTGGTTAGGAATCCCTAATGATAAGATCAATTTACACATTTGACGCATCACCAAGACGCTTTGAAGAACCCTCCATTTTGGGTTATGATTGTCGATTGTCCCCGCTTTTGTTGCTATCAATTGCTCCCCACCGCCTGTAGCTAAAGTGGTCAGTGATGCGTGTTCAGGAATTATATAGTGGAGATATAGCGTTGACTATGCTGACCACAAGACAAATGTACATCGTATGATAAAGGGGATTTGATAATTTTTTCTCGATAATTTCACTCCGTAATCCAGTTATATTGGTCAAAATTCAAAATTTTTGTTTCGTTTCATTAGTAGATTTTAAGATGACGTCATATGAGTAAAACGGTCAATTTAGGAATAAGAAATCCAGTGAAGTTAAATCAGGGAAATACTGCATATGTGGCAATTAATCATACCCCATTTCATTAATTTTCACTATTGTATTGTTGAGGAAGCATAGGATGATTTTCTCTTTGATAAATCCATGCTTTTCTCCCACATTTTGGCAAAAGTTTAGCATAATACGGTCAAGTGCACATGTTCCAAAGGGAAGACAATCTATTAGCAGTACCCCTGGACATCCAACCTTACCGGACAATATCACACACTTGCTGTTCTTTGGCGGCACAAATCGTGATGCTTTCATTGTTTAGATTGCTGTTTTGTTTCAGATGTGTAGTAATACACTCATGTTTCATCATTGATCACAAATCGGCACATAAAGCCTGCGGGATCTCTCTGAAAACGGCCAAACTTAATGAGAGATTTGCACTCTGGTTCATTTTTGATCCTGAACCATCTTGCAGATGACTTTTTCAAGGCAATTCTTCCCTCAAAAAGTAATAATGCATTCTGCTGAAATGCCCAGAGCTTCAGCAGTTTCAGATACCTTTCATCGGCGATGCTACAAAGCCACGTCGTATATCTTATGAATAATTTCTGATGTCGTGGCGGACTTGGGCGTGCTCTGTGTGGGTCATCTTCCAAGCTTTCACTGCCGTGTTCCAACTCCTTTGTCCACTTAGATATGGTTGAAAATGAAGTGCAGATTCCCCTAGTGTGTTTGTCACTTCTATATGTTTCTGTTTCATTCATACCATTCTTTCACCAGATACTTTTAATTTTTTTTTGGTTTTGGTTTATTTACGGACGCTCTTTAACGTCTCAGGTCATCAGCGTCTCATTCAATTCAGGGCGTGAAACGGCCGCCAAATTTTGCTCAGAGGCCTCTTCTTTCAGACTTGAGGTTCTTTTTCGTGCCGTAAATGTACGACACGGGACCCACGGCTTTACTTCCCTTCCAAAGGAAGCCATACTTAGGAATTTTACGCCCGAAAAAATCCATCGATCCTGGCCGGGTTTGAACCCGCTTTCTTGGGTTTAGAAGGCAAGTATGGTTACCATTACACCACCAGGACCGACTACAAAGCTGAAGGGGAAGTATAACAATATGTTGTTATTGACTGAAAATCTTTAAGCACGAAATATATCTCTTCATTGCTGTTTCTCTGATACGGCGTCAAATGGCTGACCAGCCAAGAACGGGTGTGGGCTGCAGCAGCAGAAGAAGAAGAATAAGAAGTTGTTTCTCTAATACCCATGCCACTGATTGAGATCTTTTTTTTAGCACAAAACATTAACTGTACCTCTTTCAAGCCTTATGCCATGCTTAGCTCCAATTTGATCCCTTTTTGACTGAGGTTGCTCTAGCATTTACCGATTCAATTAGTGAATTATCCGCTCTTGAAGAAGGACTTTCATGATTTTAATTAAAACTTACCACATGCAACAAATCATTAACAATTTCTTCTATTTTTCATGTTTGTTTTTAATACTTTAATTTATAACATTTTTGTGGCGTATATAGGGAGGTTCTTTAACATCCCAGAGTCCAATTCTATTCAGGGGGTGAAACGGCCGACAAATTTTGCTCAAAGGCCTCTTCTTTCAGGCTTGAGGTTCTTTATCGTGCCGTAAATGTACGACACGGGACCCACGGCTTTACTTCCCTTCCGAAGGAAGCCATACTTAGGATTTTTACGCCCGAAAAAAAAAAAAACACATCGATCCTGGCCGGGTTTGAACCCGCGATCTTAGGTTTAGAAGGCAAGTATGGTTACCACTACATCACCAGGAGTGACATTAAATAAATGAAATGCATATCCACACAAAACTGCAAATTCTTTGACACAACGCGATAATGGATTTTAGAGTACTATTTATTTATAACAAAAGCAAAATATAATAAGGGAGGGCAAAAAGTTTTTAATGATGAGTAATTTAATATTTCACAATTGCTATCTCCGCAACGATGTTTTAATAAAAAATAAAGCAAATGCATCGTTATAAATCAGTATATATGGTGAATTAATTCATTTCATTTTAAAACAATTGACCGAAAATTAGACGCTAGAGCGCATTTTAAATTCCGGTTTTTAGGTATACTTCCACTTCTAACAGCCATATATTCCTAATTTTCAGAGACTATTTTTCTTATTGTATTCCAGTGGCATATACCCAGTTTCGTTAACAAAAAATAAAAATTACGGCTGTTAGAGTGATTTTTCAAATTTCGCTTTAGGTTTACCCCCCCCCCCTTCTAATGGTCTCATTTTGCTGGTTAACGAACTCGATGAATTATTTGGTAACATTTGGTCGTTATATGCCGATTTTATTGAGAAAAAACGAATATTGCATTCGCTGGAAGGTTAATGCACACACACACACACACACACACAGGGATATATATATATATATATATATATATATATATATATATATATATCCTTTTTTCAAAAACATTTCTGGGTACAACCGTAATAGTAATAATAACATTCCTGCAGAATTAGTTAGCACTGAATATTATGTGAAATTAAGAAACCAAGCGACATTTCTAAGGTTGTCCTATTCAAATCACTTACCTGAGTCACATTGAATCTGCGTAGTGTAAGAAGGTCAGTTGTAAGATGTTCCCTCTTCGCGCTAGTTAATTGGGTATTCCTATCATGTACTACTCCGTTAATTCTGTGTATTTCGTAGCTTCGAGCCAAATTTCCCATGCAACAAAGGAACTAATTGGGTCATCGCTTTCTAAGGCGCCCCACATGATGGGGAGGATGGATGTGCACCACTTTGGTACTGCTGTGTCATCCTCCTCACATTGCCCGCAGGGAAACACTTTCCATGTCGAAATCCATGTCCTTTTCAAAGGGGGCCATCGACATTCAATACAGAACCCGATGCAATAGAAGCTTGATCGGAAATATTTGTGTTATTTATGGCGTACATTTGACTGTGAACCCAATTTTACCGTTAAAGAAAAACGCTATAAAACTGAACATATGCATTTATCATGTAAAATTCATGAAATAACTTTTAACTTAATTAATTTTTTATTTTATGTAATATATTTTTATGTTAAAACATAAAACTTGAGTTGAAATCTCTTTTATCAGTAATATTTCTGTAAAACGAGTATTTTTTCAAAATTTAACAACAATCTTTTAGAATTGCTTAATTTCAACGTATACATTTTTTTTAAATATTTTCCTATAGACTTTTATCCCAGTAATTTATTAAACTTTATATTTAAAACATTACTTTGGCTTGTGGCTTCAATTATACTACAGAAAACCTTTTATTGCACACCAGAATTATAAATAATCTTTATTACTGCCTCAAAATTGTGAATAAAATGCTAGATTGTGTCACTAATTGAATAAATACAATTATTCGATGAAATGTTTTCAAAGCTAAAATGATGTCATCAACTGAATGCTATGTTACGGTAATATTAGAGAAACAATTTGTGTGTTACTGAAAACAGAATCAATCATGCCTCTTTATTGCAAAATGCACAATTATAGAATTGATACAGGAAAGTACAAAACTTAACAAACTTTTAAAGGAAACTATACGAACTTTCCATTTCAGAAACAAATGCATGTTCTTTATAATTATGAATATTTCCTAAAAGTTTCTAAAAATTTTCTTGAATATTCAACTGTAAAAATATTAATGTTAAAATAATTATTACCTTGGGAATTATATTACACATGAACTCAAAAATGTGGATTGATATTACTATGCTCTAAGTGTAAAGAAAAGGCATCTCTTTGAACCCCAGGTTGTAATTTGAATACAGTTCTTGTATGAAATGAAATAAAATAATCTATCATATAACAAATTATAGATCAAGAAAATGCACTAAAAATCATATCTATTAATTCATAATAGATAAAGCAAGGTCAATGTTGGAGTTTATGAAAAATTTATCTGTGCCAAATTTCATACTTGTAAACCTATAAACTGACGGTTAAAATTATCCCACATGTTATAAAATATTGAAAAAGGAATTACGGCTAAACTACCAGGTTTCCAGAATATACCCTGACCGCTCGCATAAAGTTTTGTGTCTCAGCCAAGGCCGGCTCCTCTCCCCGTTCATGGCCGCCTGTCTGTCCTTAAATTTCCAAGCAGTCATCAGTTTCAATTCGTTTATGAAGACTTTATAGCAAATTTTAATTAATACATAATTAGTTCAGTTAATATTAGCTACCAAAATGTTCTAGAATTTGATAGCACTAATCCGTTCTAAAATGTCTTAAAATATTTTTGCTTTTCATTTCATTAAGGAATCTGTCGTATTCCTTCTGATATTTAACCATATAATGATGCCATTTTCTCCTTTCTTAAAAGTTTAATAATGCGTAAAGTATAATATTATAAACTAGTACATATATTCATATACTATTCTGATTCGTATATACGATGAAAATAATGTATTTTAACATTTCATATCCGTATAAGTTTTAAAATGAATTTCTTTTGTTAAATTACTGTTCAGATCATGAAATAGTTTTAAAGAATTGACCTTTCTAGATTTTAGTATCCTAGGTTTTCGCAGGTAATTATTAAGTAAAAATTGACATACTTGTCATCTAAGTACTATGCAAGTTGAGCTTTGTTTTACTTCAGAATGCAACAAAACTGTCATTTACACCTGCTTTAAATTAATATAACTGAGCCTGTTTCTATGGTTACCACTCAGTAGGAAAAAAAAAAGAGTTACTATCGATTTAGAGGCCGGTGCTCAATTCAAAGCCTACTACATACTTTTATGAAATGTAGCAACAAAGTTTTCAACTAGCAAACATTGAAAAGTCGGTTAGCGAAATCGACACTTAGAAATTTTACGACCACTTCTCCCATTCATGCCTTTGCCCATAGCTGGAGTTAACGAGCCGAAGGTTCCCGATGTAGTGCGTGTTCAGGATCGTTAACGCATTTTTGAGTCCATTAGATGGATGTTTACAGTTAGAGAAGAATCGTTTTCACTCGACCCCACCTTCCAAATGGGGACAGATGAATGACCATGTGATGCAGTCAAACGTGTCGTAGTGTTTTAGAACTAGCTTTTTGAGAAGGCTAATGCTGATTAACATCGACTGTGAGGATATTACATATATAAACATTTTTTACGAAAATTATACAAAAAAGACCATAAAATTGAGTGAATACATGAAAGACATTCACTTATAATTTAAACTAAAAGGTTAAAACTGACAATTTTTCGTAAAAGAACAGTTTTTTTTTTTTTTTCTATTTTAAACGTACCTTACACCTTTAGAAATAAAACTATATCATACCATAATTCGTACAATTTTAAATGCCTGCATCGTTCACCCCCCCCCCCCTCCTTCAAAATATAGGGCTTCCAGAATATGTCCGCTCGCACGGAATTTTGCATCTCGGCAGCTAAAATGCCACGTGCTAATCGTACACCATACTCCAACTTTCCTCTCGTAAAAAGGAATTTCTTTTTATGAAATATGTATTTACAGAACACCAATAGCAAGTATTGTGAGTACACGACTAATTTGGTAGAATGGAACAACGTCTAGTCTGGAAAGAGCACCAGATGTCGAAAAACCCTTCCGTCACTGATGAAAGAAACCACTTACAATAAAGCACACTTGCTACGGGATCAACTTGTCGTAGACAATAGACACGATTATACATTTAAGATGTGATTTTTAACAAGTTTATTGCTGTATGTGCAAAAAAGAAAATACTCACCGAAACCCCAATTTGGACTAATTTCGGTAGTGATTTTGTTGGCAAACGTTCAAAATTTGCGAAAATGTCGTCCAATTTGTCTCCTGTTAAAACTGCACGTTTTTTCACGTGTTTCTTGTGTTGCACTGAACCAGTAACATTAAAATTATTCAAAATAATCGTGAATTACAGTTTTGGAAGGAGGCAATCGCCCAGGGAACTTCCGAATAGATTCCTCCCGAACGCGACGAACTAGTTAGTATTTATAATAACATTTAAGCACAAAAATACGATACTCTAAAGTCTTCGCATACGAATTTAAACTTGTGATCTCTCGGACGTTTAAGGATAGGTAGGCAGCTTTGACTGAGACGCAAAACCATGTGCGACCGGTCAGTACATGTTCTGGGAACCCGGTACTTTCACCGTAATTCTTATTTTACAACACTGAACCATTTTAGCTGTCAGTTTATAGGTCTACAAGAATTAAATTGATACAGATATTCAAATAATATTTTTAACGAACTCCAATATTAACTATTTTATCTGTTATGAACCAAAAGACATGTTTTCTTTAATGCTAAATTCATTTTCTCATACTTTTATTTGTTGTATGTTAAATTATTGTATTTAATTGCACACAAGAACTGTATAAAATTATGATACTTGTGTTCAAAGACATGTGTTTTCTTTACACTTAGAACATAATAATGTCATTCCATATTTTCAAGTTCAAGTAACAATTATTTGAATATTAATATTTTATAGCTGCATATTGAAGCAATTTTAGAAATATACAGGTAATATTTATAATTATAAATAAAATACATAGTAAAATATCTAAAGTATTAACTGCATTTTTATCTAAAATGAAAAGCCACCATAGTATCCCCTTAAAAGTTTGTTAAGTTTTGAATTTTAATTTCCTAGAAAATAGCTGACACCTACAGAAAATCACTAAATTACAAAATCGGAGTAGGAAACATAAATAATACTTGTACAATGATGTTACTTAACTATTAGTGAAATATTATCGTTTCTAGTATAAATTCATTGAAATGGTTTGATAGAACATTATAGTAACTTTGCATCTTTTTTTAATGAAACTGGGTTATATTTTTGTTACTTTAGTTCTTAGCACCTGTTAGAAAAATTTATCTATTCAACTTTATAGTATAATATATTTCCTAATTTTTAAATAAAAATGTCACTATTGTCCTTATTTTATTCTGTATTCTGAAATAACTTTGGATTTTTTCAAGAAAACATTCTTGAAATTAAGAATTTTACATTCTTAACACCTGCTGGAAAATGTTATCAATTAAACTATAAAATATATTCAAATATTATAATCAATTTCCAACTTTTAAAATAAAAATGTCACTATCATCCTTATTTTATTCTGTATTCAGAAGACATCAGGAACCAAGCGTATTTCACATCACCTCTAAGACGGTGTCTTAATGCAGTTGCTCTGAAAAATTAAAATATTAAATAAAAGTCATTGCTTGTATAAAAGCTCACTTTATTTACATATATTGTCGCTAATACACAAAATAGTCGATATATTGCACTTTGCCCATCGTTAAAGCTGCATCCTCGAGGACAGCACAGCCTGAAGTTTTGTTTTCTTCGGCTCACAGAGCCCAAGTCTGGTACTTCAATCTGGTTCTTTCAGTTAGAGGAATAGAACGCTCAAGGCCACCTAAATGTAAACACAGTGCCTCCATAAATAACATCCGTAATTATAAACAGGTATAATTTTGTAATGCTCTGTAACACAATCTCCATATTGGTGTCTTTGGAAACAGAAACTCAAACATTCTTATTTCAGTATTACGATTTAGTTTGTTTCCTTATCAAGAGAGACAGTAAAAATGCAAGTGTACACCCTTTGACAAAAATAATGAATCATGCCAGACTTTAGTATCGATCATAGAACTTCGGGGACGCTGCATTCACAAGCGCATGCAGCGACTGGTACACTGCAGTGAGCTCTTTGCCAGTAAAAATGGTCACAATCATAAGCATCGGGAAAGAGAACGTTAGGATAGAGTAGAGGTGGCCGAACGCTCTTCTGCGCAAGGTCCTCGGTCCTGGGTTCAACTCCCACACAGCATTTTTGTTTCATTTTGTATTATTAGTTTTATAAGTGCATATGTAGAATATCATGCTACCTTAACGTCATACTATATTATAACCATCATTTTGAGTTTTATGATATTACTTATGCACACACAAAAAACGTAATCACAAAATAACATATTCTTTACAAATAACTAAGTAAATAAATGAATAGAAATTATCTTCCAAAGTGAAAACACACAGCAATAAACTAAAATGAATATCGTGTATGAAACCTCAGCTTGCATAACTTTCCCCATTCTTCGGAGTATAGATATCAGATTTCTACAGTAGTGTGGACGAGAGGCTACAGCATCCTAGGCTTCTTGAATTTGTGCCCATACGCCATCTTTTATCATTCGTGCATGTGCAGAGAATGCGTGTGCAGCATATTGCGTTTAGATAGAACAAATATTGAAAGAAATACAGGGTATCTGGAGGGTTATTTTCACAATTGGAAAAAGATGAAGGGGGCAATATGTTCTTGCACCAGCAAGAGGAAGTACCACCCACTGCCATCACTGGTTCGAGGACATCTTAGAGATGTACTGCCTGGGAGGTGGATTTGGCACCTGTAGTGCACGTAATAAATGGCCACCACTGTATGTAGCTTCTTTTCATGGTGGGCGTCTTTGTACCTCGACTTCCTACTGATGCGAGAACGTAAAGGTGAGGATTTGCTGGAGCTTGTGTGGGAAGATCGCATTCTAAGGCCTTGATGTCTTCTGCCTGCAACACCATTGACTCGTATCGAGCTGTATGAGATAAGAACGAAAATGTTCGAGTTTCCTTTTCTAATGATAGCCCCTTGATATACACAATACCATACACGATGTCATGTCAAGTTATAATTATAAAAGTTATTTATGGATATCCTGTAAGTGCCACCTATGTTCCACATCAGTTGTGATTCTCTAACCGTGGTTGCTCTGTTTTTAAAATTAATAAATATTTATGATGTACAAAAAACATCCAAAACCTCCATCAATTGAAACATGGAATAGTTGATGGTTTAAATCTATAGGGATAGTAAAATTAATATAGAGATTTGTTCTTTTGACTGATGATTCATTGGCAACCTGCATCGCTCACTGATGAAAGCGCCATTACATTTCTGGCAGAAATCTACAGTCTTCGCCACTCGTTGAGGACACGTGGCAAGATAAATAAAATGAAAACATAATAGTTATATTTTACAGATCTGCACAGCAGAACAAGTGTTAAAATTTGAGAGGTTATGTGTCCCTACGATGCGAAAGTTACAAGTCGAACAAAAATATTTGAGAACATAAATGAAGACATCAACAAAGAGTTTGAGCTTGATGAAATATTATAAAACTTTCAGAACTAGAAGCGGAATTCATCGTTGAGATCTTCCAGTCCTTCGCCATAACCAATGTCATGATCACCACTGGTGTCTTTCGCCACTTGAGGCCACTGATGTTGCTGGGATATACCTCTGTTGTTTCCTTTCTCAAGAGGCCTGGCCTGTGCTGTGCTCTGAAGCCACTGGTTGCTTTTAATGCTTCCTTGACTCGGTGTCATACTGCCCTGTGGACCAGTGTTCAGCTGAGAATTAGCACGTTCTTTTTGTCTCTGCTGCTGCTTCCTGTAAGAAAAGGAGCGGAATGCCTGTAGATAGACGTCATCCTCATTTGTGCGACTTCGAGGGGTGGTCAGCATCTGTTCTGTTTTGGGTGAACCAAAGTGTCTCTGGGGGACATCCGAATTCTGCTGCCAGAGGACGTTTGCTGGCGGTGAATGCTGACGGTGCTGAGTGCTAGATGATCCAAAGGTTTGATCTTGCTGACGGTTGGTGCTTCTGAGGCTGTGTTGTTGTTGCTGTTCATGACGAGAGGGTCTCGCACGTTCGCGATAGGTAGGCACATGGTCGTTCTGCCAGCTCAAGGTCTCTTGGCGCACTGCAGGCCTTTTAGGTACGACGTTTCTATTTGAGGATGACGCAAATTGAGAGGTGAGCCCGTCAGGTAAAGTCGAATATCCCTGAACATGACCGCTGCCTCTATCACCAACTTTATACGTAACCCTGTAACTGCTTAAGGTGCCTGTAGAGGATCCTGTCCTAACGGCATCGAGATTGTGTGCGTTGTATGTTCCCACCTCGGAACTATCATAAGACCCATATGTTGCACTGCCCTGCCCGGGATCATCCTCCAGGGGCTCATATGCGCCGTTATGAGGTGGGCGGTAGATTCCAGAGTCCGATGGTGCAGATAGGTAATCTGCAATCTCATTAGAGTCCGATTCGTTACCGAGATCTTCCTCCCAATGAGCGGCATAGGAATCGTAGTCGCTGTCATCACGCGGGGGCTGGAGGTAGGATTCCTGATGACGAGGGCTACCTCGGGGTCTGACACCACGCGGACGGGAACGTCGCCTTTGTGTGGGCTCCCAGTTGCGGTAATTGACGGCATAGTTGGACATGCCGAAACTCTTACCCCCGACATAGGGAGTCCTATCACCCACCTTGCGCCACACATACCGCTTCCTGCCCTTCCCGCGTCCTCTTCTGTTATGGTGATGATGGTGCACTACCTTCTTGGGCTTACGGTGAACGTGATGATGACTGTGGTGGGTGTTGTACCCGTAGTCTCTGGCATAGTGTTCCGAGGTGTGATACCGGTGGATAAACTTGATCTTCTGAGGCGTGTGGATCACCAGTCGAGAACTGCAACATAAATGGAGTCCAAGATTACTCAAAGGCGAAGACTTCTTCGTTCTTATTGTTACTAAATTATGACAATAAATCCTAATATGTAGACCATTGGTTATTGTTCTTTAATCGTAAGAGTTAGGCCTTGCTGGCGACTGCCGGGATTATTCCTTTGTGAAACCTGAGGTTCCTTAAGGATCAGTACTTGTACCGCTACTATACTCTGATCTAACAGTGCCGACATCCATATTGACGATATACAAATATATTTGCACCCCTCGTCGGCCTGATTGCCTCAGCAATGCTATAAGTTACCGCCACGGGTGGCCGAGGTCGTTAAGGCGTGAACTCGTGAGCGGTAGGTCTGAGGTTCGAGTCCCACCAAGACCGTTCTCCCTGACTGAGGTTTTTTCCAGGTTTTCCTCAGTCCTCATAAATGGCAAATGCTGGGGAGGTACCCTGAACTTAAGCCTGAAACGTTTCCTTCCTTAAAAAACCCTTTCCTGTTATATCATTTTATCTCATGTATCATCAGTATACACCGCCTGTGGTGCCTCAGTAGTAAAAACGGGCGTTAAACAACATTTAAAAATGCTATAAGTAATAGATTATTTTGACTAAATTCTAGATGATCAACAAAACACAGCCTTAACTTAAATACCAACAAGTCTCAAGTTATCCCAAGATCTACGTGTGAAATTATAACTTGCTATTGATTCTGGCATATAAAGCTGTCATTCCTTTTAGGCCGGTAGTTAAAAATCTAAGATTTTGCATAAACAGTCACCCAGGATGGAACTATCATACCTACAACAATATTTTCTATTATTCACTAATTGAAGTGATGGAAATATTTGTTTCCTGATAAATTAAAATAAAAAGTCACGTAGGAACTGTGCAAACTAAGCGAATTCCTAGGATGGTTGAATAACTTTAAAAATTAAAAATCAAATCCAGATTATAACCTTATTAATTAATGAAATGAAATAATTCATGGCATTACGGCATGGTATTAGGGGAATGAAATTATAATTCTTGCAATGTATAACAAAAGAGAAACCACATTTTAATATAATAATAATATTATTATTGAGATTATAACAACAACAATTAAAGGTCTACTATTATTTAAATGAAATATACGACCACAAATAGACAAATCTTTAAACTTTTTAAGTGTAACCATCTTTATGAACAGAGCCCTTAGTATCGTTTTTACATTCATTAAAATAGAGAAAAATAACAGAAAGTTTCGTCTTGTATATGTAAAAAGATGATGTTCATATGTTTCAATAAAACAAAAACATAAGTATTTAAAAGCAATTACAATGTACTAGGCAAATATACTCAATAAACAATCGAAAGTTTCATCTATTTTCAGTGGCTTTGAATTTTAATTTAAATGTTATTATTGTAAAAACATGTAACGCAAATGTTTTCTGAAGGCTACTACAGAGCGCTCTTATATACAAATATAATTCTCATTCAAATATTAGATTAATGTGTTAATTTATCCTTGTATTTTAAAACTATATAGATAAATTTAAACAAAACAACATTTTTTAAATTTTGGTTTTCAGGTATATTCATTCCTACTCCTAATGATTCACTTCCCTAATTTTCAGGAACTATTTTTTTTTTTTTTTTGTTTTATTTAAATCGATTATGCCGATTTTGTTGAGGAAAAAGCTACTATTATTGCCGCTGTAGCGAATTTTAAATTATAGGTTTCAGGTAACTCCCCTCTTAATGTCCCTATTTTCGTGATTATCAGGAACTATTATTATATTTTATTTAAATAGTATATACTAGTTTCATTGGAGGAAAAAACAAATATCGATTCCGCTAGAGCGATTTTAAAAGTTTGAGTTTTCGGTAAATCCCCTGTCCTAATAATCTGATTTCACTGATTTTCAGGAACTGTTTTTCTTGTTTTATTTCAATGGCCTATACAGAGTTTCTTTGAAATAAAGCAAACATTTTGGCCGCTAGAACATTTTATATTTTGCTTTAAACCCCATTCCTTTATTTTTTTTAAAAGTATACCATCACTCTAATGGGCCCATTAAATGTTTTCAGAAACAGTTTTTTTCTTCTTCTTTTAATTAAATGGTACATACGGAGTTTTATTGCAAAAAAATATTGCTGCCGTTAGAGATTTTTTTTTTTTTTTTAATTTTGGGTTTCAGGTAAACCAACCTCCTAACCCCCCTGATTTTCCTTATTTTATTCCAGTGTCATATATCAGGTTTCGTTAGAGCGATTTTTAAACTTTCGCTTTGGGTTAACCCCTACCCCAATGGTACAATTTTACTGGTTAATGAACTCGATTAATCATTTTAATTGAGGGTTATATGCCTAGTTTTCTTGAGAAAAACAAAAATGGTGGCCGATAGAGCGTTAACAGACACACACGCACGCACATATACAGATTATTGTATTGTTCTAATAACTAATCCTAATGCAAAACTGGACAATAGAATGATTTCTGGTCAAGACAACCTGTCTGCATTATTTTTTATCCGGAACTTTTCCTTACCCTGAGAAAGCGAAAGTTCTATGGACGATTCGGCCTCGGGGGAGTGCTCAAAAGTTAATGAGAACAATGAGTTAATGAGAAAATTAAGAAAGTGTACGAGCTTTGTACAAAAAAAAATAATAGTGAGACACCCACGGCCCACCCCCTCTTAAATGTAAATATAATATATATGTTGCAAACTTAATTATCACAATATTTCATGCATTGTAATTAGTAATGTGGATATCGAATATGTTTAATACGGCATACTGTTAACATGTGAATTGTACGTCGACAAAAGAGAAAATCTCTGGTGTTTTTCGATTACGGTACCTTGAAAAGCCAACAAGGTCATTAAACTTTATACAATAGAAACAAGCCGGAGGGTCGAGTGTGAACCTCCTTTTTGAAAGAACTGCCGTTACTGAGTTAATAAACCGAAGGGCTTTTAAATCTGTTTGGACTTTGACCCTGGCAATTCGTTGTACTGTTAGCCTTTAAACTAGCCAATGTCAACAAAATGTTTTAAACTTTCAAAAAATAATGAATGGCACGTGGAGCAGGTGAACTTAAACCAGCCAATGAAAAATGTATGTTTGAACTTTTTTTAATAGTGTTTAACGCCCGTTTTTACTACTAAGACACCACAGGCCGTGAACATTGATGATACATGAGATGAAATGATATATTGGAAAAGGATTTTATAAGAAAGGAAGCGTTTCAAACCTAAGTTTAGAGTGCTTCCCCTGCATTTGCTATTAATGAGAGCTGAGGAAAATCTGGAAAAAACCAGTTAGGGAGGACCCCAGATCTCCCACTAACGAGTCCACATCTTAACGACCTCGGCCACCCGTGGTGCTCTTGAAGTTTTAAAGATATGGGACGATACTTGCGCGTGTCTTTGTGACTCCCTTTGGCGTCGTTAAACCAACGATTTCTTGAATTTAATTTAATATATAAAGTAGCTTTTGCTCCGCTGAGGCACTCACTGAGTTCTCAGTCCTCAGACACAATTATAAGATGTACACGTTGCAAGATACAAGAGTTCCCAGTACTCATTATAAGTTCTGCGTTGCTGTGGCACGCAATTCACAGAATCAACTCAGGCGCAGGTAACACGTTCTACTTTGAACGCGGGCACGCAGTTCTGATACATCAGTTAAGCATTTTCAGTTTCTGAAGCAGCGGTACTTATCTGTAAGTTTTACACGCGGCGAGAGACACTAGTTATTCTGATTCCGACACAGGCACTCAGTTGTAAAATATGCAGTACGCAGTTTCCCTTGAGGCAGCTAAGTTTGTGTGCGACATGGCTAAGTCTATTGTACGCAAAACACTAGAGGGCGCAAAAATTTAAAACATGATAAAATAACAATATATATATATATATTGTATTATATATATATATATATATATATATATATATATATATATATGTGTCGCATCGGGTGCTTATTTACACTATTGAAATTCTTTCCCAGCCCTCTTGAGTACGAATGAACAAAATGGCAGAATGCACACTGAGTGAAGCGTGGGCAACAACACCGAAGCGACCAACATCAATCTACCAAACCCAAAATTAGCATCACAAGTAAGGCTACTCGACGTCGACAACAAATCGCTTCAAAATTGATACCCAACCTGGGACACTTAGCCGGTTTAGATAGCGTCCTCAAGTTTTTATATCCCAAAAGATTATGGAGTATTTCATCATGAAAGATGTTCCTGCAAAGTTTACTGGCATTGTTCAACTACTAGATATATATTTCTTCAGACTGTACAATAATCTTACTGATATGACATTATCTTCACTACCAGATACCGGAATCTTGCCAACCACGTCAAGTCACTTGTTCATCTTCAATTCTCATCTGCAAATTTTAAGAATGTGCTTATGCATGCCGGTACATTGATGAAGTCAAGTCTAAACACCTAGACGGTCCTTCTCTGACAGTGCTGCAGGTGACTGAAATCACAATCATGACTGATGTGACAAAAGATACATTTATGAGATGTGCCCGATGCAGTCAATCGATATCTGTTATGATCATTGTGTCGTATCGGTATAAATGTGTGAAACAGTTTCAAATGATGCATGTATTTTTGAATGTAACTTTGCGTCATACAGTGAGGGGCCGCATGAGCGCGGCGCAAGTGCAGCCGCCGCAGCGAAAAAAAGGGCGATAGGGTCGCCGGGCATAAACTTAGTATTTTTATTTTGAAATGAAATTTGTTGCAAAGATCCCAGTATATTACATAATATATATACTCTATCAATCCATTACAAAATGAGATGTAAAAATACACAAAAAATAACAATAATCTTATACTTATTATATTTTTTTCTAGATTTCTTTGTTTAGATTCTGATTCCAATACACATAACTCTAGGTTATTATTGTATTGGTTACCGTCATATGTGTTATTGTATTATCCTATCCTTGTTTATACTTATCTGACCTATTGTACTTCTAAGGTTATATTTCCCCCATCTTCCTGTTAATCATTCTTATCACTTCCTCTAACTTTGCTCAAATAGTTCCCTATAATTTTTATATTCTTCTCCCCTTTTACTGTTAAAATATTTCTAATTAATATTTTCCCATATAAATTCCTCAATATTTGTTGTCAAACCTGTTCTTTCCATAACTTTGTTCTCGTATAATAAACAATGAAAATCCGTGTTAGTTTCTCCACATATTATACATTTTTCTACATTTTTTTCACATCTTAATCCTTTTAAATTCATTAGCAAACAAACCCTTTCCTAGCTACCTTGTCACATTATTCTGTATGTTTTTCCCTACCCCACACTGTTTTTTTCCCCCCTATAAAGTTTCAATGAACTCTTTTCTCTCATACTACCAAATATTTCTTGTATTTCAGTGTCTTTCAATCTTACGTCTATTTCTCCCCAAAATTCTCTGTTTGATATTCCCTATTCATCCCCAAGTTTCCTAAACCTATCTGTTGTAAAATTCCCTGCACTTTGAGATACCATGATTCTTTCCACTTGCACTCCTCTTGGGTACTGAATTTTTTTTTGAGTAGTGTTTAGCACCCATTTTTACTATTGAGGCACCACAGGCGGTGAACACTGATGATACATGAGATGAAATTATATATTAGGAAAGGATTTTTTTAAGAAAGGAAACTTTCCAGGCCTAAGTTTAGGGTACCTCCCCGGCATTTCCCATTTATGAGAACTGAGGAAAACCTGGAAAAAACCTCAGTCAAGGAGGTCGGTCCTGGCGGGATTCGAACCCCAGACCTCCCGCTCACGAGTCCGCGCCTTACCGACCTCGGCCACCCGTGGCGTTCTCTTGGGTACTGAATATTTAATAATATCACTCTGTTCCAATGAGGTAATTCTGTGTAAGTACATCATTTTTATTTAGCATTTTGTGGTAATGCATTCCCAACATTTGCATAGAAAATTCCTGTATTTCATCTAAATTTTCTTTCGTAAGGAAATAACCTCTTGCAGCATTTTAACAAGTTGACAAATGGTTTTTCTACCGAAACACCACTGACAGGATATCCCCCTTGCTGCTTCTCTGCAACAATCCATATTTACATACCACGGGTATTTTAAAAGTTCCCGGTCTAATT
Source organism: Metallyticus violacea (assembly GCA_030762175.1). Lineage (NCBI taxonomy): Eukaryota > Metazoa > Arthropoda > Insecta > Mantodea > Metallyticidae > Metallyticus > Metallyticus violacea. The sequence goes on along the minus strand of CM060832.1, from coordinate 22,396,445 downwards.
CAGATGGCCCAATTACTATGACTACTTCACTCATATGACGTCATCTTAAAATGGACCAATGAAACGAAACAAAATTTTGAATTTTGACCGATCACAGTCGGATTACAGAGTGAAATAATCGAAAAAGCATTATCAAATCCGTTTTATCGCGCGATTTGCATTTGTCTCGTGATCAATGTAGGCAGCTCTATACCTCAACTATATACTTCCGGAAAACGCATCACTGACCACTTTTGCTAGAGATGGTGGGGAGCTATTGATAGCCACAAAAGCATTGACAATCGACAATCATAACACACAATGGAGGGTTATTCAAAGTGTTTTGATGATGCATCAAATGTGCAAATAAATCTTATCATTAGGAATTCCAAACTACAAAATACAGAGAAAAATATAGACGCTGTATGTTATTTTGTTTCCTCAGTTGGTATTAGAAAATCGACGAGTAGCTATTGTAATAGTCGACTTTTGTCCATTTCAGTCTCACGACTTCTGAGCAGAATAGATATTCATAAATATAGTAAGTGTTAATATTCTGAGCGCAAATTTCAAATATATATTACATTTATTCTTATTCTATTCATGAAGTAGTCCTAAACCCGTATTTTGGCTCTTCTCTATTGGCATTACTGACAATGGACATTCTTCTTTCGCGAGATTGCTTGAAAAGATTAAGTATAAATGTACAATTATTACAGTTTTTTAAGCCAGGTTTACAGAAATTATATTTAAATTCTTATTTTATTCATGAAATAGTTCTAATAAATATCACTGGAGGATCTGTGTTCACTAAGTTCGGGAATTTATCGGTAATCTCAGACCCTCTCGTGATTTTACTTGTAATAGTTCTTAAGTATCGTCCATTAGATGTCGCACTATAAAGTGTTCCAGACGCGTAAGTGTAGTCACTTGTTTGTGACGATCGTGTAAACAAACTAATGTTAAAATTTTCTACAAAATAGATAAAACTGAATGCGACCAGTGACTTCGTTTAGAAGGGCTTAACCCCAATAGATATAAAAATGGATTTAGATTTTACATTAAAGGATTCTTACCCTTCGTTTTTAACGTCAAAAGTGGACTGCTGAATTTAAGCTTTGTCGTACATCCTGATTGCCGATTGAATGTACGCGAATTGGCTGACATTGCAAAGGCCTATAGGCCAATAACTTTATATGAAATTTGTGTATGAGAAAGCTTTCCGCTCAATGGGTGCCGCGTTTGTTAACACTGGATCAAAAACGCACTAGAATGAGCATTTGCAAGAGTGTTTATACTTGTTTAAACACAGTTCCAGTGAGTTTCTCAGACGTTTCATAAAAGTAGATGAAACATGGATTGATCACTGCACGCCAGAGACGAAGGAGTCGTCCAAACAGTGGGTGGCAACAAGTGAAAGTGCATCGAAGAAATTGAAAACAGTTCCATCTGCAGGAAGTGTCATCGCTACGATTTTCTGGGATTCTCATGGTGTGATGCTTGTAAACTACCTGCAGGAAGGCGGAGTATTACACTTCACTACTGGACCAACTGAAGGATGCTATTGAGGCTAAACGCCCACACCTTACGAAAAAGAAAGTTCTCTTTCATCAGTATAAGATGCCTTCACACACGTCCGGGATAGTTGCTGCTGGACTGCATGACCTTAGCTCCTAAGTACTTCCCCATCCATCATACTCGCCGGATTTGGCTCCCAGAGATTACTTTTTATTCCCAAAACTGAAGAAATGACATCAAATGATGAGGTTGCAGCTGAGACAGACGTTTATTTTTCACAGTTGGACACATTTTATTTTACTGAAGATATTAAAATGTTTGAAAGCAGTTGACTAAATGTGTTGATATGCAAGGTGACTATACTGAAAAATAAAAAAAAATCTTATGTTTTCTCAGGCCGATAACTTTTAGCACGCCTGGTATATTTATACATGAATACTATATGTAGTAATATTGCTAATGACGAACCATTAGTACATAGCTTAAGACAATGAAAGCACCGGGTAACGTGAGAATGCACTACCAGCTCGGTGACAAAGCCTACTACAAGCTGACTACAGGCTACTACCGCACAAGTATAATACAGACCTAACGGCTGGCATCTCCCAGTTCCTAACCACGTTCTATCGGCCCTTTACTCAAAAACATTCACTGTATTCTTATACACCTTTCTACTGTATGAAGTTCCTTTTTCAGATGTAGTGGCCCTAAATGTTTGTGACTTCTTTGAACTCCATGAAAGTAGAAACACTTTTTAAAACTTTCTTCAATGTTAATGTACCAACTTAAAAAGATATTCAATTGATTAAACACTTACTTCTCCGCGTCCACTTCCCCGACAGGGTCCAACAAAACCAAGGCGGTGAACAAGGTCTGAAACAGAACAAACGTGGTTTATTGATAACACGGAATCAACAGGGCTATAAAGCAAAAGTCTTAGACAGAATTGGAGACATTGCTTGCAACCGTTATTTACAATCAGGAGAAAAACACGTTTCTGTAAAATTTGAACAAGCAAAAGCAACTGCCTTGAAGTTCCTGTCTTTAGACGCCGCCCCCTAAGCCCTTCAAATAAAGGAACCAAAATATATGTGCCGTAGGGTTCTCTATTCATTGTCATTCGTTCTGCCATACTGTCAACCACTAATGGTTCTTCACAGTTGAAGAAAATAGAGAACATTCGCTTCAGAGAACGAAAATCTTGTCGAGAACAACTGATTTTGGGTCATTCTCATTTATCCACACGTAGTTTTGAGCTTTATTTGGGGTAGTATAGTAATAAAACCAACTTTCATCACCAGTGTATATATAAACGTTTAGGATTATTTGGTAGAAACATGATCAGGTTTTAGTTTTCTTTAGAAATATTCATGCTTTTTCACCAGTTATTGATACAGAACTGAACTCAACAGACTGTACGACAGTGACTGCATATTTTCATAGCTTAAGGGCCGTTGTTGCCAGCTGTTTAGTTACATTTTAGTGTAATGTCTAACAATTGAAAGATGGTTGCAAAACTTTTTGAACGCCTCTCGAAGAGATAAGTGATTAAATGAAGAATTAAATCTTTTTTTGTCTTAGATCCGAATGCATAAAGCTCTAGATATATATGCTCGATGTTATTGGGCAGGTAAGTTACACCATTTAACTTTTCGATAGTTATCTTGTTTGGTAATAAGAGTTCAAAGCTGTCCAACAGATGACAGCCAGCGTTTTTATCATGTAGTTTCTGTATTTGTCGCCAGGAGCGTCGTATTGCTGTGATAATAGATGGGTCTGCTACGCGAAAGTATGATCTAATACCATTTTTTTTTTTTTTTTGAGTAGTGTTTAACGCCCGTTTTCACTACTGAGGCACCACAGGCGGTGGACACTGATGATACATGAGATGAAATGATAAATTGGGAAAGGATATTTTTTTTTTTTAAGGAAGGAAGCGTTCCAGGCCTAAGTTTAGGTACCTCCCCGGCATTTGCCAGTTATGAACACTGAGGAAAACCTGGAAAAAACCCCAGTCAGGGAGGACGGTCCTGGCGAGATTCGAACCGCAGACCTCCCGCTCACGAGTCCGTGCCTTAACGACCTCGGCCACCCGTGGCGGTCATCTAATACCATAAAAGTATATCAATACAGGTTCTTTTAAAGTACGAAGGTAAGGTCGCATAACAGGAAGATGGAGAAATAGTTGTTTGCCACTTTGAGTTAGGTTATGTCCACTACTTAGTAATAAACTCGTTTGTTATGATATATATAGCATAAACAAGTATTACCTTCGTGGCATATTTTTTTCTAAGAAAAAATGGTCATTTAAATTCATATTTGGAGATAAAGTTGATATGTGAATTTGTCGAAATGACAGAAGAATCGAGATTCTCTTTTGAACTCGAAAACAAAACTTATTTTATTAGTTCATTTAAGTTTTATTTATATACAATTATTTGTATTTTTGGGGACCACATTTTCATTGCAAACAAAACTATTTTACAATATTGCGAAGCCAAAAAAAAAAAAATAATAACTATTTTTCTGGAATGTACCGAAAACAAAAAAAAAAAAAATAATAAAAGCTTTAAATGTATGTGCTATTATTTACTGCGTTTTTTCATTGGCTACCATTGCTTATGTCATTGGTGCGAATGCACTGAAAATGAGGTGAATCTGCACCTGACCGGTAAGCTCTCATTGCAAAATATTGCCGTTTGTTAGCTTTGTGTGCTCGGCAGTAATACACTAAGTTTCAGAAAAAGTACCCAATAAAACTTAAGTAGTAACAATAACAATACACATAACCTACATGAAACATGAAAGAGAGTAAATAAAAGCGCACTAATAAATGAATAGGGCAAAATATTAGAGTATAATAAGAATATCTATAATGATAATGTCGGTCCTGGTGGGGTAGTGGTAACCACACTTGCCTCCTAAACCCATGATCGCCGTCAGGATCGATGGATTTTTCGGGTATAAAAATCCTATATATGGCTTCCTTCGGAAGGGAAGTAAAGCCGTGGGTTCCATGTCGTACATTTGCAGCACGTAAAAGAACCTCAAGCCTGAAAGAAGAGGCCTCTGAGCAAAATTTGTTGGTCGTTTCACGCTCTGAATTGAATGGGATGCTGATGACCTGAGATGTTAAAGAGCGTCCATAAATAAATCAAATTTTACATATACTCGTATATAATAGCACAAGCAGTAACAAAGATAGCTCATATATGTAATACACCTATGTATCATGAAAGATAGTGGGAAAATGTACATATACCTACCTAGTCTAGCCATGTTCTGTCACAAACGTTTGATAGGTACCAGATGTTCGGGCGATCAGTTAACGCTCTTGCAGCTAAACGCAACCCTATACAGTGTTCACTTCAACTGCAGCTAAGTGAACACGTTGGTTTGGTCATGGATTGGGGAGACTATGAAAACCGTATTGATGATAAAACCCACATAGTGTCGGAAAATGGTCACCTGAGATTTTTCAGACACATAAGTAGCTGAAAATCAGCAGGACATTTGTGTACCGCATCATTGAGCGCTTTAATAAAACTGGTACAATTGCTGACAGACCAAGATTGGGCGTCAGCGCTCTGTGAGGACCAGGAAAGTGGTAAAAGCAGCGGCGGCTGGTATTAGGAGAAATCCAATGCGGAAACAAACGGTGATAGCTTGTGAGATGAACATTTCCAGAAGATCAATGTGCAGATTGCTCGGACAAGACCTTGGGCTGAAGGCTTATCGCCGGGTACTGTACGTTTTTTAACTTTAACACTTAAGCAGCACTGAGAGGTAAAACGCAAACGCCTACTTGAGCGTTAAGCTAACCGTCAGAATGACAAGAGTGCATGCCAGGACTTCCGAAGAAGCTCACGAGAGGATCCCAAAGATACAGAGAGGCCACCATTCCTTCTCAGTGATGGTTTGGTGGGGAGAGAGCGACGATGATGTCACAAAGCTGCATTTCTGACAAAAATGGGTTAAACACAACGTCAATTATATGTGCAACAACCCTCCTTGAGCCTATGGTGAAAGACAGGATCACCGCTTTGTTCAAGAATGGATGCTGGATTTTCCAGCAAGATTCTGCACCAGCCCTTAAGGCAACATGCACTCAACCTTAGCTTAAGGAAAATGTTCCGGATTTTATTTCTACCAAAACTGATTCTTAACAGCCCTGACCTCAACCCCTTGGATTACAAATTGTGATCAGTTCTTGAGGATATTGCCTGTAAGAAAGGCATCCCAATATTGAGTCTCTCAAGCCATCCCTGGAGTTAGTAGTTGTGGATTTTCCCATGGAGACAGTGCGTGCTGCTATTGGTGAATGACCCGATAGATTGGTTCTGTATCAGGACAAATGGGATCATTTTGAAAAATGATCTGTGCATTTAGTACACAATACAGGATAGCATTTGCCATAGTAAAATTAAAAAAAAAAACAGAAAAGTATATTGTTGCTGTTTAAAAAAGTTCAACAGAACTTATGGCTAGACTAGTTAGAATGAAAAGCATTTACGTAATTATGAAATTAAGATAATAAAATAAGAATAGCGTAATATGAAGGTAAATTCTATAGCAAAATACAACAAATAAATATTATATCGCAACGTAAGGAAACTATGTCTAAGTTAATCTATTATTTCAATTTAAAAATCTTCTTTTAATATTCTTTTAAGTTTTACAGTCTCTGACATCCCGTGACAATGCATTCCAGAGACAGGTAGTGGTTACAGTAAAAGATGATGAGCAAAGGGACGTTGGTGCCATAGAATGATAGTACGTGCCGTGTTTCAGATAGTGTTAAGGTTATGAGATTTTGAAAACAGAAAATAGATAGGATGGAAAAGATGTATGGATAATATTTTAAAATTCTGTAAGACAATGGATTATTTTTTATCGTTCATATACAGTGTGATCAATGATGCTTACCACTGCGGCACGGGATGTTTCCTATGAGCAGCCCCCACTCATTTGTCGTGCTGTGGAGCGGAAGGCAAGCCTGCCTGCTTACGTCACAGTTTTAGCGCAGCTGTTCCCGGGTGTGTGTTGTGTTGTTGTTTCTCAATTCGATTGTATACATAAAGTGTATTATGCCTCGTGTTTACAACGGAAACCGTGTCTTTATGTGTTAACTCAGCAATGAACGAATTATAGGATCAACTTATTTTGAGCATACAGCTGAATCTGTTACTTATGAGAATGTCATACTAACTTTTTTTCTGCAGAGAATTAACTGACAGGGAGCGTGGTCGTGCATTTTTTTCAACAGGAATCTGCCACTGCTTAAACCGAAGTTAATTCCATGAGGCAATTACAGTTTGTTTCCACAAGACAGAATTATTAGAGGGGTTTGTAGCCCTCTGGGTCCCCCGATTTAACATTTAAATTTACCCCCGATTTCTGGGGCAAATTTAAAAATGCCGTCTACAAAACCATACAAGAACTCAAAGGTAATATTCGTCACATTTCTCAAAATGAACAAACGGCGAGTATGAATAATTTCCTAAAGAGATGCCAAAAATGTGTGGAGAACGAAGGCGGGCAGTTTCAACACCTCATTTGATAATTTTATAAGTAATGAGCCTCTTAACAATTTGTGTATTGTTGTATGGCTGGTTTGATTTGTTGTTTTACCCTCCCGCTAATCATTGAGACCTGGCTGGCTGGCTAACTGGCTAATGAATGGCGCGCTTGCCCACAGGCGAAACATAACGGGGGAAAACAAAACTGGTCGCACTGTAAAACCAAGACAGCAAATCAAGGGAGGTTGTTATATGGTCAAAAACGCTCTCATCACAGATGTCACGTACTAGAGCGCTGAGATTGAGTAGTCAACCCCCAAAACGACCAACCATCAAAATATTTCATTAGTAAGCTCTTGGTGAACCCCTGGATGACCCGCCTATCTTGTTACTTAAGCAACAGCCACATGCTCGCTCTATAAGCCTATAGTCATGTTGAGTAACTCGCGTTAACCACAACATGCCCATATTGCTTAAAAACCGGACAGTAAGCTCACTCTTTCCTTCCGCGGAGAAGTGCTAGCACATACATCCTCTAAAACACAAATCATCCTACAACAATAAATCTACTCTGCGGTACACACCAGACGCACAGGCTGGTCATTAACTCAGCCTCCCAATACTGACTGTGCGTTAGATATAACTCCAAGTATGTTAGGAGAAGTCGAAGTGAGGGATTGTGCCAAGGTATTTTCTAAGGTTCTGGGTAGGGGCATATTTTGGTATGGATTAGAGAATTTAAGTAGGCTGGATAAGAAGTAATGTCCAGGTGGCTTTATTATTAGAGGAAAGCGACGTACTTGCTTTAAAAGTAATATCTTGCCATGTCTATCACTTTGTGTCACACATAAAGAAGACGCCACACTGTATCATGCGCCCATCTCCTTAATGTCCTGAAGTGACCTCCCTAAAGCTTTTGTTTTGGTGGTTCTTTCATTTTTGCAAAGAGATCATAGTCATATCAGGTGAGTATGGTGAATGTTCCAGTATCTCCCAATTCCATCGAGTTCGTGACAGTGTTAACAATGATATTGTGTATTGTCATGAAGGATTATGACTTGAGTTTCACATGAGTGAACAATGGCTCAGTAGCTATGGCGGTTGTACCCATGAAAATGTTTTTGAAAATGTTCTTCAAATCTCCATCGACCCTACTTGCTAGGCACCAAAAATTGCTATGAAAATAAATAAATAAATATATATATATATATATATATATATATATATATATATATTAACACTCGATTTTTGTTTTTTCTCAACGAAACTTGATATATGCCATTGAAATAAACGTTAAAATTTGTCCCTGAAAATCAGAGAAATCAGACTATTAGAAATAGGGGGTTAACTGAAATCCAAATTTTAAAAACCGCTCTAGTGGTACAAATATTTGTTTTTTTGTTTGTTTGTTTTTTTTTTTTTTTTTTTTTTTGCAACGAAACTCGGTACATACCATTTAAATAAAATAAAAAAAATAGTTTCTAAAAATCGGAGAATTTGGCTAATTAGAAAGGGGTCGATACCTGAAAATAAAATTTAAAAATCACTCTAGCGGTACCAATTTATAATTATTTCCTGGTATTAGACACACGAGTTACTGATTCCTCCCAATTTCTCTACTCTAGCGCTGTGTAATAACCTTAACAAATAGGACTTGCTGAGGAAATCGCTTAGTTTACTCACTTTTATATTAGGAACTGAACCGCATCCGTGGTATAGTGTTAGCGATTGCGCCTGGTTCGATTACCGGTCAGGTCGAGCTGTCTGGACAAGGGTTTTACACAGTTTTTACTTCCCATGATAAGGTGAATTCCAGATAGCTTTAAATGGGCCAAGAACTGCGAGCTCATTTATGTTTAAGAACTTCCACGTGGTGCACCATAACCATATTCACCATCTTCTTCGCTGGAAGCACTTACTCCGCATTATGAACGACCCGGCCTCAGGTTCATGAGATAATGGACTGACATTTAACCCCCTCCCCAAAAAACTAACAAGATTAGTATCTGACATGGCTGGTTAAGATCGGTAAACTCATGAAGGGGAGGCTGGGATTCCAATTTTTCCCCAGGTTTTTCTCATACCTCGTCTATTATTTATCACTTTTTGGTTTATTTACGGACGCTGTTTAATATCAAAGGTCATCAGCGTCCCTTTCAACTCAGGATGTGAAAGACCGATAAATTTTGCTCAGAGGCCTCTTTTTTCAGACATGAGGTTCTTTTACAGGCCGTAAATTTACAACAGGGACCAATGCTCTTATTTCCCTTCCGAAGGAAACTATATTTAGAAGTTTTATGTTCGAAAATATCCACAGACATGGCCGGGATTGAACCCGCAATCTTGGGTCTATGAGGCAAATAATTCCTCACCAATAGCAAACGCCGGGGGATACATTAAATTTAGACCTGAACGTTTCCTTCCAAAAAAAATCCATTCCCAATTTAACCTGCATCTCATGGACCTCAGCATCAGACATCTTTGATGTCTCAGTAGTACTAAATGATTTATATAGAACTAACATATTTCTTTATTTGTTTCAAAACGACTAATGACAACCACAACTTACTATACCTCTAATGTAGAGTATCTTTGGGAGATTATTAATCTCTATAGACAAAAATTTAAATGTCCTCTCTCCTGCATAAGGCATAACTCAACACGACGTTCATCTCGAAAAATCCTGGCATATTGTCCATCACGTGGTTCACAGATGCAGCATGGTTCCATTTATGTGTCTAAGCAAACTCACAGAGCTCACGTATTGGGTCGTCCAAGGTCAACATGTCATTCATGAAACACATTCACCCTAAAGTCAGGGTGTGGTGCTCAATATCCGCACAAAAAAATGGGTATTTTTTATGGGTACTGTCGAGTAAGTATGTTGTAGACAGCCGGGTCATGAAAACTTTCAACAAGATTGCTATATGCCATCAAACCAATCAATGGAACTAATTGAAAGTTTCATTGACGACCGATATTCTCCAAGAACCCGTGGTCACCGAGATCTTCTGATTTGACAACATCGAATTTCTTCCTGTGGGGTTACTTAAAAGACAAGAGTTTATGTCATATGCCCACAGACTTTGGACGATCTGAAGCACAGCATAACACTGGAAATTAATAACATAGTTCTCCAACGAGCGGCCAGTAACATGGAACGTGTTGAGTTATGCTTTATGTAGGAGGAAGGACATTTTCTTTAGAGGTTAATAATCTCCCAAAGTTTTGTATACTTTCATTCGTTTTGAAATAAAAAAAAAAAGAAAGAAATGTAAAAGGGCTTTAAGTATTATTTGCGGAAAGTCATATAAGAAGTATTTGTTGTTTCCGGTTTCTAAAATTGTTAAAAATATATAACACCTTCACACGACTGAAAGTTAGGACCAGCTTGCTTTGGGGATGAAAATTAATTTTTAAAAATAAATAAATATATTTCACAAATTATTTTAAAAGTTTAATAATTGCAAAACAATTAAATTTTTTATTATTTTAAATTATTTTCCTGTTATTTTATTCTTGATAAGTTATATTTTAAACCAGGGAAGGTAAATTTGAAATCTGCGTACACAATGTAATAATACGTATCTCAGTGTAATTTCGTCAAGAAACAGATTTTTTAGAGGTTGTATTTAATGTAAGAGCTCTATCCTATACATATTTCCTTAGTGGCGAAAATGACTAAAAATAAAACAAATAAAACTGTAATAAAATATGGTGAAATACATGTATTTATTTAATGATAACATTTTGGTATTACCTAAAAAAAAAAACAAATCAATAATTCTCTCTCAGGTTTTTATGTAATTATCCAATAATAACCGGATTCCTTTGTAGAAAGTTCATAGCGATATAAAACACAGTCATATTGACATCTTCCCATCACTTATTTCTAGCATGCATAATTTAGGCTGTACTCACCACCGCCACAGATATGAACATGTTCGCCGTTAGTTCCTCACATACTGCACTCACTAGGACACCAACTGATCAACGTCACTCAGCTTCTCGTTCGGTTCTCTTTATAGACTCTTCCGTATTGAGGTCATCTGTAGATGGCATACATTACCTCCCTCCTGGACCCTGGTAGCTTCTTCGCTTTCATCATTCAGAGTTTCTTTCCCAGGGTTGGCACGTTGCGTATGCTACTATAGATAATTTATTGGACGTGAAGTTTCATTTCATCAATTAGTAAAATAATACTATAATAATATATGTATTTATTTTTTGACTACGATAGGGCTTACACCATGTTGCAGTGATGAATACGAAAATATACATTGATATTTACAGAAAAATACTTTAAAAGTATCCATTAACTTAAATAATGTCAAATTAATGTTACACATATTTACATGCCAGTTAACTAAAATAAACGCATAACAACCTAGAATTAAATAAATAAATGTAATTTACATGGGTGTTGAATTAATTTGACACATATTCATATGCAGTTAACTTAATTAAATACATTTCGCATATATTAACACATATCAATTTAGTTAGACATTTACCATTCTATTTAAACACATCAAGCTAATTAAATGCATATCAACTTAATTTTATATATTAACCTGGTTAAATACATTTATAAAATTATGAAATTTAGGCCTAGACGCTTATCAGCTTGAATTATAATATTAAAATGTTAAACGAAGCTAATCAAATAAATACAATTATAAGTTAAAAATAATTCACATATACTTACTCATTATTTCCATGCATACAATTTTAAGTTACTTTTAAATCTTATCAGAGGAAGGACAACTCTCAAAGACAACTGCAGGTAATTAATTCCAGTAATTTATTGATTTTATTTAGCAAAAAATTTATCTACATCCGTTCTTTGTTGCCTACAATTGTTGATTTTAAAACTATGATCATTCCTACTATAGCATTTTGCTTTTCTTAACCTTGTTGTGATATCCCTCCATGCATTTCTTTCTATATACGCTTTGTTTATCTTCGCTTATTTACCTCTCTCTGCTAGCGACCGACTTCCAACCTTCTAAGCCTTAACATCTTCATTTCCAACTTCTTTTTTTTTTTTTTTTTTTTTTTTTTTCCTTTTACAAATTTTGCTGCTCTACGCTACATTTTTTCTGGGATATTTATTTCAGATATTCTGTTTGGCTGCTCTATACTGCATCATAAGCTGAATTTATGATACATAAAGTATTTCCTTAGATTTTCGGTTGACGTATTTTAGTATTCTCATACTCCTCCCATGCTTTCTTCACTAACACTATCAGTTTGTTCATCACATTGAAGTTTAGAAGTTAACGTCTTCTTGATTTTACTAAATGTTATATTACCGTACTGTTAGAAAACCGCCACGGGTGGCCGAGGTCGTTAAGGCACGGACTCGTGAGCGGGAGGTCTGCGGTTCGAATTCCGCCAGGACCGTCCTCCCTGACTGGGGTTTTTTCCAGGTTTTCCTCAGTCTTCATAACTGGCAAATACCGGGGAGGTACCTAAACTTAGGCCTGGAACGCTTCCTTCCTTAAAAAAAAATATCCTTTCCCAATTTATCATTTCAACTCATGTATCATCAGTGTCCACCGCCTGTGGTGCCTCAGTAGTAAAAACGGGCTTAAACACTACTCAAAAAAAAAAAAACCTTAGAACCATTTATTTTCATTATATGTTTAACCATAAGTATAGTATTAAGATACCTTTGTATATGTTTATATCGGAACTATCGTTAATTTTTCAATAAGCAATACAATCGACGACAATCGTACTTTTTATACAGACTTCAACTGTTCTGACAAACAAAAAGTGTATTAAGTATTTTCTAATAACTTTTGAAAAAAATTGGCTCTTGAAAATAATCCCGTCCTCACACTTTCTTTGTTACCTTATGAACAATGGAATTTCGAGCTTGAGTTACTGACAATATCTGTTTCATGAAAATATATGAAATAAATATGCCCCTTTCAATTACAATTTCAGTCAAACTTTTTCAACATATGAGCATTTTCACAAGTTCTCGGCCTAATATATATGTCCTGGTGGTATAGCGGTTACCATACTTGCCTTCTAAACCCAAGATCGCGGGTTCGAACCTGGCCAGGACCGATGGATTTTTTCGGGCGTAAAAATCCTAAGTATGGCTTCCTTCGGAAGGGAAGTAAAGCCGTGGGTCCCGTGTCGTACATTTGCGGCACGAAAAGAACCCAAGCCTGAAAGAGAGGCCTCTAAGCAAAATTTGTCGGCCGTTTCACGCCCTGGGTTGAATGGGACGCTGATGACCTGAGCTGTTAAAGAGGGTTCATAAATCAATCAATCAAAAAAAATTGGCCTAATATTCAACAATCGAGTTTTTAATTTGAACATTATTGAAATCATTCTTAGTTTTTTCAATAGTCTTCTTTGGTACTAATGCACTTTGTTCAACAATGTTCCAAAACGTTTATCTCATTAGAAAATTCAGATTCCTCCAGATCTGCAAAATACGCCCCAACTGATGATTTAAGCTCTTCGTCAGACGAAATTTTCTTTCCACCAAGGACTTTTCTCAGTTTCGGGAACAGATAGAAGTCTGGTGGAGCCAAATCAGGGGAATAAGGCGGATGTGACAGCAAATCTTACCCCAATTCATTGATTTTTCCCTTTACAACAACAAATGGACGATTTTGTCTTGACGCAACATAGCTCACTTCTTTGATAAATGCGGCCTTTAGTCGCATTTTTTTGTTTTCAACATGTCCAAAAAGCTACCATAACACGTTCCATTGACAGCTGTTCTATTGGGAAAATAATAGTTAACAGTGCACGCTTGGCATCCCAGAAAAGCGATGCCCATGATCTTCCCGATCGACTTTCTTTGGTGATGGAGAAAACTGAAGCTTCCATGGTTTAGACTGCTGTTTTATTTCAATGCTCATTGTATTCTTCTGAGCGATTTACACTTTGAATCGCTTTTAATCCTGAGTCAACAATCGCCGATATTTTTTTTTTCAAGCACAATTCTCCCCTCAAAGTGTGAAATACTCGTTCCTCTGAAATCCCCAGAATTTCAGCAATCACGTACTTCTTAATGAACCATCCTCTAGAAGCATTTTCTGATGTCGTGACGAATTTTGATCCATACCTGCCTGGATCATTTTCAAAGCTTTCAAGACCGCATTTAAACTCAATGATCCATTTTGAAACGGTTAAAAACCATGATGTAGAGATTATTTGTCGTACCTGCATGAATTTCTGTTGCATTCATACCCTTCGATGTTCGATATTTCACATTTTCTCCGCATATACACGTCTGCGCACTACAACAAATGGTTAGGTATAGTTACTACGATCGTTGACCACCATGAGTTATGGCATATACGAGGATAGGTTCATAAGTTTCCGGCCTCACCGATAAGGATTATCGCCTTCACAAAACTTTTATCAGGTGTCGTATCTTATCTATTAAGTAAATAATTGCATCTCTAACTTCCGCTTCGCTGTGTTCAGATATAGTTGCATAAAGAAGGCTATGTGTAGAAGATTGTGACATGTTCAAAAAGAAGTATCTAGTTATTATTAAATTCTTCACAAAACAAGGACTTACTCCAAATGAAATTAAACAGCAATTGGACGGTGTAAGTGGGGAAACAACCCCCTCATATTCTACCGAAAAGAAAGGGCCAAACTTTTTCGGATGGGTCGAGAAAGCTTGGAAGAAGAACAGCGGGCAGGTCGGCCCTTGGCGGTGCTCACTCCTGAAAACATCGCTCTTGTGGAAGGAGAAATTATTGAACACGTGAAGATGTGAATCCCCTGGTTACGATTTGTTTCAGCCAATGACCAAAAGCCTGCTAATTGCACCATGCTTACGTAGCAGCGGGAGTAAAAGGAAGGAAGCCTAGTACTCCATCAAAAAAAAAAGAGTTTTTATAAAATAAAATACAGTGTCTTATTTTGTTTATTTTCAGAGCATTAACATACCAGGGTGAGTCATTAAGTGGGTTAAAAATTGATGTAGGCTAGTACGTAGTAGCAATTCCTGGCATTCGACACTAGACAGTCGATGTTTACAATAGCAAAACAGTGACTGCAAATAATAGCACCTCTGAATGAATATACAACCCTCGAGCAGTTCTGCGTTGTGCGATTATTGTGGGGGGAAATCTATGGAATCAAAGAATATTCATTGAAAAATGCTTCCCGTCTACGGTGAGAAGTAGATGTTACATCAATTGGGTGCAGAAGTTCTGTAAAGGTCGGGCACGTGTCGAAGATGAACACCACGTCGAAGATTCTCACAGAGGCGAATTTGCAAGAATTGAAGGCTTAATGCGAGCAAACAGAAGGTAACTATAGACACTATAACCGCTGCTGTTAGTATTCACACGGTATGACCTATCTAATAACACATGACCGGTTAGGTTTTCACAAACTATGTTCACGAGGGTACCGCACATGGTGACTCCACAACACAAATTGTAAAGAATGGGTCTGACATTACAGCATCTCAGTCGCTACCACGTTGTTAGCTCCAATTATCACAGGTGATAATGAGTCTTGGGTTCACCATTTCCAGTCCAAGACAAAGCATGCTTCTGTGCAGTGGGATCATCCTGCGTCGCCTGGGGGGAAAAAGTTTAGAGACGCCATCCGCCGGGAAATTGATGCTCACAGTGTTCTGGTATCTGGCTCACCGCATTCCAGCCTCAAGGACAAACCGTAACCGTCGACTCCTACTGTAACATACTCAGGAAACTTTGTAGGGCCATTCAACGGAACTGACCAGGACTCTTCACTGAAGGCATGTTGCTCTTTGTATGACAACGCGCGTCTTCATACTGCCTACAAGACAAATTAAAACAAAATAAAGTAAGAAGGCAGAAAAAGGAAGAGTACAGTAGAAAAATAATTAGCTGGAAGAAGTAAGTTGTGGAACCGGGGAGAAAATAGAAGAAGGAAGGTAATAGAAGAAGATTAAGTAAGCTGCAAGATGTAAACAAGTGTAATTTTCTTAAATAGGGTGAGGAAGGTGCTGGTTACCCGACAGAACATTTAGTTTAGGTACCAGCTATTGGCTATGTATACTAACTTCCAGTAGATTTGTATTTTTATTTCATTCAGTTTTTTGACAGTGATATGTTTCATTTTATTTTAAGTTATATCTTTATAATTATGGATTCAATCTGTAAAACTAGTATGTATTGTGAGAAAAGGAAATAATAAGATAACAAACAGGTAACAAAGTACTCGACAGAGTATTGGAGCTTTTGTTTTATTTTTTCCCTATAATAAAAATGAGACTCGAACTTTTAAGTGAGAAGTAGAGCATCTTCCGTATAGCCCCGACCTTGCTCCAAGCGACATCCATTTGTTCCCTTCACTTAAACATCTCTTTCGGATGAACATTTTCCCGGCGATGAAGCTTTAGAAAGGGAGGTCACCACCTGGTTCTGACAACACATTGAAATTTATTCTCCTGGATTTCAGGGATTTGTGAAACGGTGTAACAAGGAGACTATGGTGAAAAATAAAATTATTTTCAAATACTCGTATTTGAATAAGTTATTTACCATTTTAACGTAATGCCGTATCATTCAAATATATATGAAATTCCTTTAAGTCTCTTTTTCATTGTGAGAAATTTAACACCCTTAAATGGTAAATGATGTAGTTATGGCTTTCAGGATCCAACTGTAAATGCTTTCAAAATTCACTCATATTACCGGAAAATAAGTGAAAACCAAATGCCCCGTCTTCTGTAACTTCACAGAACAATTATCTTGAAAAGAAAAAACTTTCGATAGTATTTTTAAATCAGCTCTCATGCTAAAGACATTGAATTCCAATTTGGTTACAAGAAGTTATGTGTGATAAGGTAATTTAACAGTTGCATGAAATGTTTTGCTAAACTTTCTTTTTTTATTGAAGTCATTTATAGATATAGCGTGGTTTTTACGTATACGTAAAGCGTGACTGGTGAGCTAGAGATCTGGAGCTCGATTCCCGCCAGGGCAGGTCTCCCTGACTGAGATTTTTTTCGGGTTTTTCTCAGTGTTCATAAATGACAAATGCCGGGAGGTACCCTAAACTTAGATCTAGAAACATTTCCTTTCTTAAAATAATTCCTTCCCAATATATTATTTCATCTTAAATTATCAGTGTCCACCGCCTGTGATGCCCCAGTAGTAAAAACGGGCGTTAAACATTATTAAAAAAAATAGAAAACGTGAAAAATATGATCGACATTAATACAATAGCACAATCAAAAACATTTACTTCAAACTGCGATTCAGTACGTTTTACTGCTTTGACAAGTGATTTTTAAAGAAATGTATAACTCAATATACTGTTGCCTAACCATCTCAGAAATATAAAGAAGGGGACCGCTTTTATTATGGGTTTGGTGATGGCTTTCTCGATATCTGCTACCGGCTATTTACAGGTCTATGAATGGGAGACGTGTTTCTTACGACCGCTTTAAAACTTTCTAATTAAAAATTGTTGTACTAATAAGCATCGATCTTATGTACACAGATATCGTTCGATTTTTTTTAATAGTAGTTAACGCTCTTTTAACATTGAGGCGCCACAGGCGGTGGATACTAGTGTTACAGAAATGAAAATGTTAAAATTCTTTTGTTATCGGGAACAATTGAAAAACCTGGAAACTGGGAACTAGATATCTACAATTAAAAGAGGTTTTGAAGGAAAGTTAGAAGGTTATTAGTTGATATTGATAGGCAGGTAGTGGAAGCTGAGTGTTCTAACAAAGTGTCGCACAAAATGGAGTCAAGATTATTGTTTGAACAGCGGAGAGCATTTTTGAAGTGTATTGGAAAACCGAGAGTGTTGTTGAAGTTCAAAGGCAATGGAGATGTGTGTACAGAACAGAACCGCCAACACAAGTAACAATTGCATGCATTCGAGACAAATTTGGGACGCATGGTACCGTATGCGATGTTCACAAGGGCAGATCTGGAAGACCTCGCACAGCAACAAGCCCCATGCACGGATCCAAGGCACTGTTCTAGGCACTGGATAGGACGAAGAGATCCGATTGAGTTTCCACCGCGATCTCCGGATCTAACTCCGTTGAACTTCTGCCTATGGGGAACTCTTAAGGATGTTGTACACCGTAGAAATCCAGCTACACTGACAGCACTTCGGAAAGAAATTGAAACGGCATGTACTGCAATCGCTGAGGACACTTTCGCAAACGTTGCTCAACCAGTAGTTCAACGTACTCAGAAGTGTATCGACGTCGATGGTGGGCATTTTGAGCAACTGTTGTAACTGTAAAAGTCTAAGATGATTAGTGCTCTATCATTTTCTGTTAGTGTGAATTTAGTTTTGTTATGTTAACACAGTTTTTTCTTTGCTTGAAGTGTGTATACATTTTTGGTACTCTCTGTATATTCAGAGCATTATCGCCATTTAATGGCCACCGTAATGGACAGCTTGGAATGCGCTGGTACATGGCGAAAGCGCGGTGTATTTACGCACTAATTAGGGGGGGAAGAAAAGAAATCGTACGGAATAAGAGCAGTTAATAATAATAAGATATTCCGAACAATAAAACGAAACAGAAAGTTTATGCATTTCTGACAGCCGCTTATCTTCTCAGGAAATGAAAGTGAGAGCTGCTTATGGATTTAAATCGTCACGCGATCATCTGAGGTCATCGAAACGTGTGTCAAGTACGTAAAATTTAACCGGAGAGGTGCAAGAAAACATTGCGCCCAGTGTGTAACTGCTCCTGTTAAATTTAACACTTCATCAACTCAAAATACTCATGCAAATCTTTACAAATTTATAATACAGGATGTATGTGATTGGTGGGACATTTTCTTAAAATCAAAATTTTTTTTTTAATTTCATATAAACAAAGGTCTGGAAATATTTAGCTTCCGGGTTATTAAAGAATTTTTCGTACACTTATCTCTGAATACAGTAGTGGCACTAATTTTATACAGTTTTCATAAAAGTGTTATCCTTTTTAAATCTTACAAGATATAAAAGATTGCGTTGTGTTCAATCAACAGATGTCATTTTTATTTTGTCTATGAAGTTTCTAAACCATATTTAAGAAAAGGGGAACGTTTTACACTCTGTGTAGATATTAGAAACAAGTTTAATAAACATTATTCAAAAACTTCAGTAATTCTATCTTAGTGCGGAATCAACATACTTGCTGTGTAATTGTTGTATTTTCAATCAACAGAGCTCTTGTGATCGATTGATGTATTCTCTCAGTACCTTAGTCAAGTACGATCATCATTGTGCAACTATGGTGAAGGGAACATCTTTCAGAGTGAGACGGAAAGTGATCCTGTAATTTGAAATAATGACTCCCAAGACAAAACGCGCTAATTGGTTGTCAAGTAAAAGGAGAAAGAAAAATACTTCTTGAAGAAAGCTATTCCTATGTAGAAATAGCGAAAAGGTTGTGTGATGGTGCTAAAAAATCAGGCTAGGAAAGTTTGCAAGCTACACGAAATAACTGGGAGCACATGAACGTCTCCAAGAAGTGGCAGAAAACCAAAACCATCTGCTCAAGAATGCCGCATAATCTGTCGCCTTTCTCTACAGGATCGCTGATATAGACCAGAAGATATAAATGCCATCTTGAGAACTTCTGAACTACAAATCTCTGACCGAACAATCAGACAAAAACTTTGAGAAAATGGTCTAGAGCGAGGACCCCAAGAAAGAAGTCTTATCTCAACCAAAAACAGGCAAACGCATGTGGAGTGGACTTTAACACACAAGGATTGGACGTAAGAAGATCAACATCTTTGTGCGTTGCCGAACAGCTGAGGACTGTTACCTAAGTGCACCACCGCCACATGAAGCATCCTGCCAGTGTCAATGGTACCAGGAAGCATGGAATATATACCAAGAATAGGTCTTATATTTAAAACTGCTGCCTACTATTCGTGATTTGTTTGGGGGTGACAGCGATGCACCTTCCAGCAGGATGACGCAAAGTACCACACCGCTCCATTCAATCAGAAATGGTACAAGGAGAATCATGTTACTGTCCGCCCTTGGCCAGGGAACAGTTCTGGCCTCAACCCAAATGAAAACTTGTGGTCAAGGCTGAAATTTTTGGTGTCACGTCGGAATCCCAGTACCAAGAGAGAAATGCTAGAGGTTTAGAGGTTTAGAATCGTCCATTCGTGGTTTAGAGTGATAACACCAGAAGATCTCCATTGTTTGGTGGACTCAATGCCAGGAAAAAGCAAAGGAGAAATCAAATCAAAAGGGTGTCAGACATAACATTAACACAAAGCAGTTACAATAATTCATATGAATGTCTACTATATGCACTGTATACAGCTGTTTTTTTTTTTTTTTTTTTTTTTTGATAAATAGTAATTGTAATTTAGTTTGCTCATTTTTTAAACATTGAACATTAAAACATGTTTGTCTAGATATCCCCCCAAATTTGACTTCAATAAAAGTATAAATTTCCATTAAAATCAAAAGATTAATTTTACATTTAAAATTTTTCTCTAAATTTCCCAGTATTAATGGCACTGCTGTAGTTTTCAATTCAAATTAATTTTATTTTGCAGCCTCTAAAGCGAATAAAAACATATATCTTTATACTCTAAAGTAGGAAGGGGTGAATCGAGAACTAGAAATTTACGTTATAGGCAATGAGGAATCTAAATCCATCGTGAGACGTGCCTGAATCTTTCTGAAAAGACTTTGAGACTCTCGGAGTTATTCATCCTCCTGGATGTTGTAAACTGCCTCCCAGATATTTTATTTAATCGATTTCACGGGTATTACGAGAATAAGTCATTAAGTGAGTTACAAATTGATGTAGGGAAATAAATGTTTGAATTAGGCACCTGAGGCTTATGATGGCAACATTGGTTCGGTGGCAATTGGTGACATTTGACATGAGACAATCGATTTTAACAATAGTGTAACAGGGGTAGTGGTAGTGCCCTTGAGCTGCACTCCGTTATGCGATTTTTGAGGGCCAAAGGTATGAAGTCAAAGATATTCATTAAGAAATGCTTCCCATCTACGGTGAGAAATGTCTGTCACGTCAAGCTGTTTACATTTTGGTACAGAAGTTCTCTGAAAGGACGAAGATGAACGGAGATTGCCAGAGAGGCGAGTTGAAGACTTAATCCGAGGAGACAGAAGATAACTGCAGACATTATAGCCGCTGTTATTGCTTGTTGACACCAGGGCGTATTACAAGACGGATTAGATTTTCACGTCTGTACACGATGGATGTCGCGCATATTGAACCCATCACACAAAATGTAAAGAATGATTCCGGCATTACAGAATCTCAATTGCTATCACGATGGACACGAAATGTTAACCCGCATTGTCACAGGTGATGAGTGTTGGAGTTCACTATTATCAGATAAAACAGTTACCA
This sequence comes from Metallyticus violacea, assembly GCA_030762175.1. Lineage (NCBI taxonomy): Eukaryota > Metazoa > Arthropoda > Insecta > Mantodea > Metallyticidae > Metallyticus > Metallyticus violacea. The sequence continues at coordinate 22,375,067 of CM060832.1, read as the reverse complement.
CTAGATTGCCAGGGCAGACATAATGCGCATAATTTACAATATAAGCCAACATTGTAAAATCTTAAATAAAGAAAACAAATACTTTTTGGACGGAAAGTAGGCCTCATGAGTTCTACTACCCGCCATATGTACTACTGCATCGTATTAGACACACCCTAGATTTTTCCATGCCTGACGACGTATTTAAGAACTGCTGGTAAGCTGAATGCCTCGGGTGCACAGGATGGCGACGAACCACTCACAAACCCGTTGCCGAAATGGTGGCGCGCGTGGCTTTTTTGTGGGTCAGGCGTTAGTTTGCAAAAATTGTCGGGCGCAATGTGTTGAACCTCACGGTACATCTTTATATTAGCAAAGTGTGTCTGAAGACGTAAACGTGACATATTGCGATACACTTGCTCTTGAACAAAATCCAAAGTTAAATATTTTGCAAAATGGTAATCTACTTTGAAAAGCATATCCTTCTAGTTTTAAGAATTCTGCGTAATATACAGAAGGAAATATCATCTTAAGAGAGGTTTTGCTATGGCAACCAACTAAAATAATTCACTGTTTAGTTATTGGGGCTTAGTTGTCATGTAAACAACGTGTATTTATATGGTGATAATCTACGCTAAAGTTCTGTACACTTCAAATAATTTCCATAGTAACGAATGTGAGAAAAGTTTAACTCTTTTCAGGGTGGTAAAATTGTCAAAGAATGTTATTAATGGCTTGAAGTGGCAATGCAATGTATCATTGAAAACTTGCTTTTTGACGTGTATCGACCTACTTTCATCTGCGGAAGATTTATGCGTGTTAACACTGATAGGGCGTTTCTGCAAACAAGTCATAATATTTTGTACCGCGCAAAAGCACTTGAGATAAAGTAGTACTAACATAAACCCTCTTACACCCCTGACGGAAAAAACGGGAGGAAGGGGGAAATGTGGAGACAAGGAAGCAATCAAATGAAAACTGATCAGACGTCAAAAAGTGGCATTGTGTGTTTGTTACCTCAAAAGCAATTTTTATAGTCGTAATACATTTATCCCTCTTGGAGACAAGATGAAAATCCCATTATTGTAGATGGATGAATCCACAACCGTTCTCTGTTACTTACGTCCTCTTCAAACCGATGTCCACAATGTTCCTCTTCGTATTGCCAAAAATGTGCGGATGATGGGGGGGGGGGGTCGAACAGTGCTTAAGTGCTGATAGGCGCTGGACACTTGTGCAATTAGAAGAGAAAACAGGAATTCCGGCAAAAACAGTGCACCGTATTTTACAAGAGGACCAGAACATGCGGAAAATGTGCGCAAAGTGGGTGTCACGTGAATTAAGTTTTGTTGATTTGGTTTATTTACGGACGCTCAGGCCATCTGCGTCCGATTCAATTCAAAGCGTGAAATGGCCGATCAATTTTGCTCAGAGGCCTCTTCTTTCAGGCTCGAGGTTCTTTCACAAGCTGTAAATCTACGACATGTCTATTAAGTGAGGCACAGAAGCAGATTCACTTCAAAATATGTCAAATCAATCTGACGAGATTTCAGAAAGAAGGGGATATCAGGTTAAATAGTATCATAGCAATTGATGAAAGATGGACAAGGGCGTATGAAACAGAACTCAAGCGACAGTCCAGTGAATGGTCTGGGTCACCACTCAAACACAAATTTTCCCAAACTCCTACACCAACAAAAGTCATGGTCATTCTGGCGTATGACAATCAAGGTGTGCTTATCAAGTGCGCCTGGGGACCACAAAATGCACACACCAAACTGCCAGAACTTTTTGATTTACGCCATTCTTTATGATAATGCGCAGGCTCACATAGTCGACAGTGTCTTTTACAGTGATGGAGATGGGAAAGTCTTCCCCGTTCGCTATACTCACCCGATTTCAGTCCCTTTGATTATGATCTCATCTCCAAAGTGAAGCAGCCACTGGTTGGAAAACGTTTTACTAACATTTTGACAGCATTTCGAAATGCCTCACGTTAGCAACTCACATGCGGCAGATGGTATTCAGCGTCTTCCACATCACTGGCAACGAACCGTCCATGTACTTGGAGACTACTTCGAAGGCTGCTAAACACCATGGTTAGTCTTTTAAAAGTTTCTAACTTCAGCTTACCACGGCCACGATCTCCCAATCTAGTGTCAGTAGTGTCTGTCTTTAGCTCTTTGCTACATGATTGACACTTCCTTCCTTCACTATTCGCACATCAGTCACTTCCTTTAGGTGTTGTTGAGTCCTTGCGTCTTCATTAGACAGTACAGTTGTGTATCTCATTTCACACATGTACTGAGGGGGTGTAGCAGGCTAAAAAGGACACGCAGAGCTCCTTAAATGGATGTAGAGCCCAGAAGAGGGGGGGGGTTATTCAAATGTTGACCTCTTGGACGCCCAATAGTTCAAGAAACTGCTAAAATTCGATTATTGACCGATTTTCTCCAAAAACTCACTTCCAGTGCCTCTTAAAATATTGGAACTACCCGGTAACTGTGTAAATTAAGCCCGCAATGAGTTCAATTAATACATAACATATTTTAATAATAACAAAAAGTATATTCAATGCTTATTTTAGATTAAAATGCATGAAGTATAATATTGTTACTTTAAAGATAGAGAAATTTTCATTATTAACCTATATATTTAATTTAGGGTTTAATGTTTAAGTGTAAAATAAATGTACAGATATTTGTACTTATGTAATTTCAATATTTTCATAACACAGCAACTTTAGGCTAAGTTAAGTTTGTAAAACATTTTGTATATTAATGCTTTATATCACGTTTTATGCGGGGGGGGGGGGCGGTTCACGAGTCGAAATAGTTTGGAGATCAAAGGTTTAATTAATTATTGTAGCGCCATGAGGAATACAATGCGTTTCTGTTCGATATCGTCAATGGAAATGAAATGTGGTGCCAAGATTTAAAGATATACTATTTTAAAACTGATAAGTATACGCACTAATTAGCGGGGATTTATGTGAGAGAATTGGGCGATGATTAGCTAACTGAGTTGATTAGTTGATTAGTAATTAATTGATAGGGAGATTGTTAGTGATTATAGGTCAATTTATGTCTCAAGGGTAATCTATAGAATGTCATCTCTGTCTCGCTGTCTTCTTGTAGGTTTCGTTCACGGCTATTGTTCAGGATATCAGCTGAAATTTTGTGACACATAAAGGTGTCAGTGAGAAGGAGATGAGGAATACAAACAACAGTAGTCGAATATTGGTGGATAAAGCTATCACCATTTATTAAAGCATTTCTGAATATTGTTCTGGTCTGGTCACGCTTGAGTCTGGGCGTTACTAAGGTCACTCTATTATAGTCTGATTCGCGATCTATAGCAACTTCGACCCCTATGCTGGCGCATGATGCTGTTCATTTGTTCACCATTAACACTTCACGTCGATGTCTCCTTTCACTATATGAATTACTGCGACTGACAGAGTATTGTGTTACTAAGAACGGAATGAGTAAGTTCCTAAGACTGGGTGTCGCGGCCTCAAAACCGTCACTCCCTTCCTAACATTGAGTATTAACTACCACTCTCTCTTCATATCTTCTCCGGCTTTTTGTAACCTCGTATACACTTATTGTCACTCTTAGTAAAGAAAGCGGGATCGAGACCCTGCACCTGCAAAAGAATACAAAAGACTCGGCGCGTTCACCAATTATGTCACAACTACATTTGAAATAAACGGGAGACATGTGGCGTCTACACCAAAATATCGCGACTAGTATTGACAGCGGCGCCTCGCCACTTATCACACTTATAGCGTGAGCTGGAAAAGGGGGGGGTGGCGGCAGTAGGTGTACTTACAGATATGATTAAAGAGAACGTTACTGTCATTGCTACCCCCTGATGCTGAAGGCTTAAGTAGCACATAGTAACTGGAAAGCTATAAATCAGGTCATTAAGGCCAAACGGGCCGTTACCTTAGGGGTGATGCCTCGTAGAGCCGAGGGTGCAGGGCGGCCAGCAGCAGCACAAAGTAGCACAGGCGACGAGTGACGGAACAGGTGTAGAACAGACACTTCTTGAGGCTCTGCCACTTCCTTATATACCTCTGCAAACGTTTAGAAGGGTCTTTACGTTATGTTGTAATGTTCGCCAATTATGGTATGCCAACGCCATAAGTTTGAATTTTAGTGCTAATGACGTTGGAGTAGGGGGAATCTATGTCCAGCATAATACTTCTAGTTGCTAAGCGACGATTTCGTCACAGTTAATTCTCTTAAGTCGTCTACGGAAGTGGTACATTAAATGAATGTTATTAAGTTAGCACTTTCTGATCAACTAGACAATGTAGGAATATAAAATATTCAAGCAAATAAAACTAAATGTTCGTATAATAATTTTGACCAATTACCTACCAATTTAATACACCCTTTCGGCCGTACACGTGACATTATCTCTCCCGGCATCTTGTAGCTGAGCATCTATATATGTCTCCCTGCGGCCTCAAAAAATTATTACTTTTATCAATTACGCAGTCCTTTGTTCTTGGACGCCAGAAACATTTTACAATTAGCATTTATGATTGTCACATGACTTTATTCCCCTACTGATATTATACTGGTCGCAGTTATGTAAATATATTTCACTTAGTTCTTATTGGTCGTGATCTTAGAATTCTTGTCCCGCCCAAGCCTTGATGATCTTGATTCTTAACTCTTGTTTATGTTTTGGTTGGAACCGTTAGACTCGACGTAAACACACTTTAAAAGAAATTACATCGGAACTTTTATGTTTCTATCGACCTGTTGCATGAAATTCCTCTGTAGGTTTATTCCCCTACATGATATACGTTTTTTAAGCAATGTAAAATATACAATTTATTTATATCCGTGATATCTTATGATTATCTTATAATATCTTAACATTATCTCGTTAATCAGCGAGCTTGAGATCGAGGCTAGCAAATACTGCCTAAGATGTTGAAAATGATGCCCCTCAATGGCAATTAATTGCCGACATCTGTGTAGGAAACTACTGTATTTCATATAACTTTTCTACGTTTCTTGTCATTGAGAGATCCTCTGACTTTTTTTAACAAGTTGGTGAGCTGTTTCTCTGCCTGGTACACAATTACTATGATATTTTCTTGCTAATAGACTTACAAATTCTCTGCAAGAATCCACATATATACCACTTATATAAGCCCGTTCTTCAACACGACATAAATGGCATAACTAGCAAAGAACAAGCACACAGTTTAAACACAATGAAAGAACCGAGTGAAACACGAAACAAAGTTGTACAATCTGCTTCCTGTATTATCAGTCTTTTAAATAGCGTTTTTGTTGCTGAGGCATCACATGCGCCTAACGCTGATGATACATGAGATGAGAAATTGGTAAAATATTTTTTTAAGGAAGGAAACTCATTCCTACGTTTATGGTACCTCCCCATAATTTACTCTTTACGAGAAAAACTTAAAAAAAAAAAAAAAAAACAACTTCAGAGTGAACAACCCCGGCGGGAATCATACCTAACAAGTCCCTGTCTTAACAACTACGGCCATTCATGGTGCTATTTTACGGCGTTGACCACTTGATTCTCACAGCACCCAGCTGCGCTCCGCAGGCCACTAACTCTAAATGACCCCACTGTATAATGTTATACAGATTGCCTCCTTGATCTAGTGATTCGCATTGGTGACTATTAACCCGGTAAGATAGGGAGGTCTGGAATGGGTTGCACCCATCCTCGTGAGGACAATTGGGGAGCTGCCTGATAGAGAAATGATGTCCTTAGATCTCGAAAGCCGCGTTGTAGGCGACCGGCGGGTTGCCAGTACGCTAATCACATGCCCGCATGCAATTCTGCTGGCCCCCTTCCCCATTAATGATGTTACAATGGATGCAGCGGTCGCTGCGGCTGGCCAAGGCCGCCATAGGGGAGGAGGATAGAGTGTTACACGTGACATGCTATTTTGAGCCCAAGTTCAAACGGCAAAGCCAACATTGGAAACAAAGTCGTAAATACAAGCTCGGAAAGGTCGTAATAAGGTTCTTCTTCTACTGTGAAGCCCCGCCACTTGTCGATTTTCTTGAACACGGGGCTCACAAGCAATGAAAACACTTTGTAGAATTAGCGTGATACAGTTGAAGTGAAATGTTCTACTCTGTGTGCAAATGAACTATTCCTCTCTAGTAAATTGCTTTTGAGGATGGAGCGGAAGTATGCCACTAGAAATTTATGCTTACGGCACATAGTTTGCTCTGAAAAGCCGTTAGGAATGTCAATTATATTGCTCGTAAAGGAAACTCATAAAGAAGTGTTTTATGTGGGACGCACTTTTACGCATTGGCTCACGGTCTAGTGGCAAGTAACCATCCATTTTACTTTCCCTAACTTTAAATAATGTTGGCGATACTGGGAGTGACATCACAGAATTAACGAGCTGTCTTTTGCTCTAGGAGTAATTTATCAGACTAGAAATCATTGGAAAAGCCCACGAATCATCGTATACACAGTGTTTTCATCAAATAAAAGCAAGATGTAACTACGAAACTACTGCAAATGATACAAATAAGATTTTTAAAATATGACATTTATATTTCAAAATACTTTTTTCCCTCCCTATCAGAAAAATGCGTAAAATACGAGTAGCGTTTTAAAAGTTCTCAACCTGACCAAGAAAACAGAACATTTAAGAAAAATTTTGCTTTTTAATTTTTCAACATATTCCGCTAGTAAATCAATACATTTAGTCTCAACGACTTTCCACTTTTTAATATCCTCAGTAAAAATAAAAAAGTTTGTTCCAGCTTCTCTTCAACATTTGATGTGAATCTTCCAACCATTTCTTCAGGTTAGAAAACAAAAAGTAATCGCTGGGAGCCAAATCCGGCGAATATGGTGGATGTGAAAACAAAGGCGAAGGCCGTGCATTTTTGCAGTAACAGTACTCCCTGGTGATGGTTCTGCCCTTCTGGAGGTAGTCTACAAACACCACACCATGAGAATCCCAGAAAACTGTAACGTGACTTTTCTTTCAAATGGAACTGTTTTTCCTTTCTTTGGTGCACTTTCACCTGTTGCCAACCACAGTTTGGACTCCGGCTCTAGAGTGTAGTGATGAATCCATGTTTCGTCTACTGCTATGAAAAAGCCAATAAACTTACTGGAATTGTTTTTAAACAAGTCTAAACTCTCTTCATTTGAATGCGTTTTTGGTCCGTGTTAACAAACGCGGCACCCATCGAGCGGAAAGCTTTCTCATACTCAAAACTTCATGTAAAATGTAGTGGAGACGGCCTAGGTAGGTCTTTGCAATGTCAGGCTAACTTACATATCTTCAATCGGCGATGACTGAGTCTGGCGTTGTGATATTTTGTCACAAAATCGTCGTTCATCGCAGTTTTGGGTCATCCTGAGCGCTCATCTTGAATTCAGCAGCCCAATTATTTTCCTTCAAAAAACGAAGGGAAAGAATCCTTTAATGTAGAATCTAAATCCTTTTGTACTTCTGTTAGAGTTAAACCCTTCAAAACGAAATACCTTATCACAGTTCGTCTTTCAGTTTTATCCATATTGTAGAAAATATTAACACCAGTTTGTTTACACGATCATCACAAACAAGTGATTACACTTACGCGTCTGAAACTTTACAGCAGGATGCTATTTAAGTGCCATCATTGAGAGTGTGGCACAGCGCCTTGTTTTAGAGAAAGAATTTCAATAATTTCCTTTCTACATATGTTCCCAATGGGAAGCGTGGTTCTAAAGTGTGCCAAGGTTTATATTACTTCTAAAGTATTGCTGTAAATCCCTAGAATAGTTGCAAGAATAAAGGTTCACCATGTTCATGTTGTGCTTATTAAGTGTATTGACTGTGAAAATATAGTACAAACTTGACTGATTGTCTTTTTATGGTTATATCCCTTATTGAAATTCTGAAAATTTGCTAAGTTTAGCTGCAGCTGAAATAAGATTGTGATCTGAAAAAAAAATAGATATTAGATGTTTTATGCTAATCTTATCCGATTCCGCTTCAGTTCATTTAAAACGGCACAATTATATTCCGTAATATATTTTGTTATTATTTGTCCTTTTCCGTAGTCTGCCGAAATTATTTCTGGAAAACATCCAAAAAAAAGTGATGTTCACCTTTCCAGAGAACCAAATTGTCTTCGCATTCTTCGCGGTTTCCACAGTCGTTCATCTTCGTCTCTCATGTATAGAGTACTGTATCATTAAACATTGTATTGATATGTCCTTTTCCGTTCGTTTTTTGTTCACAATTAGCAATAGCTTTTTTCATATTGTACGGAATACTGTGCTCTCGTTCACTCTGATTACTCGTATCTCTATTTTCCATTACGATACCTTGATTTTTTTAAATCTTACGTGGAGCATCCAAAAAGTTCATAACCAGTCTATTGGACAATAATGTCTACAAAAATGAATCTAGCGCAGCTGGCAACAATTGACCTTAAGCTATAAATATGCATAGTCACTGTCGTACAGCCTGTTGAGTTCAGTTCTGTGTCAATAGCTGGTGAAAAAGCATGCATTAATGTTTCTAAGGAAAACTAGATTCTACATTTTAACACACTATAAGCTTGATGAAAAACAGGACTTGGCACATATTCATAGTGATCAAATGTGTTCATTTGATACAATTAGAAGATAGAGTCGATCATTTGAACAAGGGCGAGAGACTTTGAAAGACAACTCTCGCTCTGGCCTTCCTCGGGAAGCTGCGAACGAGAGAACAATTCCAAGGGCTAGAAACGTGGTAGAGGTAGAGGTTCTTCGAGAAGATTCGTTCGGAAGCGAATGTTCACTGTTTTCTTCAACTATGAAGGACCATTGCCAGAAGGAATTACAATGAATGGAAAATACTATGGCACTTAAATTTTGGATCCTTTATTTGAACAGCTGAGGTGGTGGCGTCCAAAGACGGGAACTTCAAGGCTGTTGCACGACAGTGCGTCTCACAGAACAGCTGCAAATTTGAGGAAATTGGAAGTCTACAAAATCCATTTTCTTGACCATCCATCCTACAGCCCTGACCCTGCACCGTAGACTTCTGGTTTGTTTCCTCGAGTGAAATCTTGAATTACTGGAAAACCTTATAAACGAGTGTAGGGCTTGCTCAAGCTGAAAATTCAACATGGTTGATAATATTTCAGTCCGAGTACCGTAGTGCTTTTGGCAAGTGGTTGCACCGTCTCCAACTGTGAGTGGAGAGAGATGGGGAGTACTTTGAAGGATTATGAGCATAAATTTTCGAAAGCAATCCTTAGCTTGGACTTTAATGTGACCTTTGCAAAACTTTTGAATGCCCTTCGTAAGCTCCAAGGTGACTTAAACTGAGCAGCAGCAGCGTCTTTGGTGCATGTATAGTGGGTATACCTGGACAAGGCCGATGCATTTTTCGGGCGTAAAAATCCTAACTATGGCTTCCTTCGGAAGGGAAGTAAAGCCGTGAGTCCCATGTCGTAGATTTACCCCACGAAAAAGAATCTTAAGCCTGAGAAAAGAGGCTTCTAAGCAAAATTTGTCGGCCGTTTCATGTCCTGATTTGAATGGGACGCTAATAACCTCAGATATTAAAAAGCGTCCATAAAGAGACCAAATCAAAAATGAATGCAATCATTTGGGAAGAACAAGATCGCCCACTGCGTCTTTTGATTTTCGGTCGTATTGGCAAATCCAACTTTTGTTACCGTGGACACTCAGCAACTGGCATTGTCGAAACGATGAACCGTTTCCTGGCAACTTTCCAATCTTGCTGTATCTTTCTTTTGTTCTTCTGTGAGGTTGTGGGGTACCTAACGACAACTAAACTTCCTCACAGGAAGATATTTGACATCTGTGGCGAATGAATATTTAAGAACCTCCCCTATCTCTCTCGGGTCGCTCTTCACTATGGTTTCTATATGAGCAATATATTCATCTGGAACTCTGTTACTGGACGCCCCTCGAAGGATGTTCTTTCTCTTCCAAAAATTTGCAAACCAGTTACAGAACTTTGTAAGTTTGATTTGGTTTATTAACATCTCAGGTCATCAGCGTTCCATTAAATTCAGGGTATGAAACGGCCGATAATTTTGCTCAGAGGCCTCTTTTTTCATACTTGAGGTTCTTTATCGTGCCGTAAATTACGACACGGGACCCACGGCTTTACTTCCCTTCCGAAGGAAGTCATACTATATTTTTACGCCCGAAAAAATCCATCGACCCTGGCCGGGATTGAACCCACGATCTTCGGTTTACGGGGCAAGCTTTGTAAGTGAAGAAAAACCTCTCTATAATTTTTCCAGTTCACTCAGGCTTTACTTATAATCGTAAAAAATTATCGCACGAAAATACTCTTGAGTCACCATCTTAGAACATCAAACAACGGCGCACACCCACGATCAACACTTTGCTGCAGCTGCAGTCGCGCTTTCTTCCGCTATATTTATTAATCCAGACACGTTCTGTATATTTCCAACAGGCCTTCAAAGCCCGAAATTTGAATAGTGATGATGATTTATCCATAATTTTATCTTAATAAAACAATCTACTCTTTTTGGTTTAAGGTCACTACTGCTTGATGAAATTAATATTTATGAGTCTAGAGCTGCATATAAGAAAAGTAATTGTATTATTCATTAATTAAAAATCCTAAAGGTATACATTGTGCGGTAATAATTGCTTCACTTTCCGAATATAAATTAAAAACTTTCGCTACTCTTGTTTATTTTCTTATTCTAACAAGAAACACGGAGAGCTGTCATGTACTCTTCACCCATAAGTGGAACGAAGAGAGTTGTATGTTATTAAACTGCTAGTGGTAAACAAAGGTTGCTGCAGGTACCCGTCATATCTACCGAGGCGGTCTTGTTCCTTTAATTGCACCTTAAAGGCATGACGTTCGAACAAACTGTCATTTACACATGTTGACGTGTGTCAAGTTTCACTTACCTGTTGCATTCTTTATTGATGCCATATGAAATATTTTTGTTTTTTTCTGAAAGAAAAGTTGTAGCTGTAATAAACTTTCGTAGATTCTGACCATTTAGCAAAGACTTAAAGCTGTTAATTTAATTTTCATAAGGTTTTTGAATCTTTCTTAGTGTACTAAGACATCATAAAATAAATTCTAAAATTATTTATTTTACAGATCACTGCTGCAGTAATAAAGGGGAAAATACAAGATTCATTCATAATTTCATAAAAAAAAAATTAGAAGTTTTTGAGAAAATGCTGGAACACGCCAACAATGAAAACAGAGTAAATTTACGTCATAATAGCATGAGTTATGACATCATAATAAATATTTTATTGAACAATCCATTTTTTCATATTACTAAAAATACAATATACTTAGATACATGAGGGCTGTTAAATAAAGAACGATCATAATTCTTAATGCATCATCATAATTTACCGCCAGGGGTGCACAAGGTCGTTAAGGCGCGGACTCGTGAGCGTTAGATCTGGGGTCCGAATCCCGCCAGGACCATCCTCCCTGACTGAGATTTTCCTAGGTTTTTCTCAGTCCTCATAAATGGCAAATGCCGGGGAGGTACCCTAACCTTAGGCCTGGAACGTTTCCTTCCTTAAAAAAATTCTTTCCCAATATATCATTTCACGTTATGCATCATCAGTGTCCACCGCCTGTGGTGCCTCAGTAGTAAAAACGAGCGTTAAACACCATTCAAAAAAAAAAAAAAAACTTCCTTTGAAATGTATTGCCTCCTCTTTTAAAATATGTTAAATCATCTTCGAGTTGTGCTATAGGGAACAATAAACTCTCTATAAACCTCAGCTAAAGACTTGTTGAGACGAAAGCAGAATTTCAGAGCAGTATATTGTTAGTCACGTGTCACCTGTAAGCGAAACTGAACACGCCTCGACTTGAACACCTCTCACAGGCGTGACCTGGAAGGGACAGTACTGCGTGTGCGTTAAGCTAAGAAAATATTTCAAAGTAACATTTTAGCGTGAGAATTAATGCCTGTAAAAAATATAATTCTTTATTCGGACAGCAGACGCAATAATATACCTCAGTTCGCCTAAATATTGTCACAAAATTTTAGTAAAGTACCCACAACATATTTTAATGTTTTTCGTCTGCTTTGCTGTGTTGCTTTCTCATGCTTTTAAGCGTGTAGCACCCACAGTTCTCAAAAGTACCTCCTTTTTCGTTTATAAATAACCATTGATTCTCTGGCTATATAGCTACAGTAGCACGCCCGCCACTTCTAATTGCAAGGACCATAGAGGCTCTCAACACTAATATATCTGTTCTTACAAACCACACTCTCATGCACCAACCACAGTTTTTAGTTGAGGGGATTCAGGGCCCTGTTTCACAAAAGATTATTAGTTACTAGTAGTAATTCCACCAGTTCTAATAAAATGTGTTTCATGAACGTTTAATCCATAATGATAGAATAATAAAATGTTGTTGTTAGTCATTTGTCAAAGTTACTAGTGTAGCGACTGTATCCGAGCGTCGAGAAGGCTGTTTGGGGAATATTTATTATCAGCGTAATGTTTGTAGATGCGATTTTGTTTATGCGGCGTGTATTTTAAATTGTATATTCAAGCCAATAAATAGTATTATATCTACCATTATATCGAAAAGAATATATAGTGTTCAAAACAAAGTAATGGCGCTGCATTTAATTGATAAGAAGAAATATTTGGGTAATTCTCTCACAAAATTACGGAGAAAGACAAAGCCGAAGATGGGAAATAATAATGCAAACTGTGAATTTGTTGGGGTTAATTAAACTGGAGAAAGATTACGCATATGAGAGGGACACATTTTGGCCAAACAGCAAGTAAGTGCTTTTAGTAGCTCAGTTTCTATGGTACTTTTTCCGGTGAAAATGGATAATTCAAGAAATACGGGAATAGGGGGTGGATTTGAGACCACATATACAAAATTAATCCTTAATGAGCTTTATAATTAAAATGCATCGATAAAATCAGTACCTAGCCAAATATGCATGTAAATTCTAGCATGTAAATTCGCCATTCGAGAGTCACGGCTAGAATTCCACTAGTTAACAATACGCAGTTATTACAAGACCAAATATTTCGTGAAACAGAACATTGATAAAACAAAACCTCATCCTGGAAATATCAGTCTGCCATGCTAGTAGCTTGTAGTTTACGCTCATAAGTTCTAGAAACACACACTTGTAAAGTAAGCAAATAATACTAGAATGGAGTCTAGTTTTACTGTATCACGAGCTTGGTGAAACAGGACACTGGCCACAACTACTAGATGTCAATCTTGAACACTATAAAATATGCAACGTTTCTCTTCTTGCAGAAGTAAACATGCTTGTATTACTGAATGAGTACAGGAGAAATTATTGACCTGCTATGAAAGTGTTCAGGGAGCAACATGGATAAAATTATCACATGTAAGCACGCGAAGTTGGCCCGTCAATAAGGGTCATGTGCATCCGATCAATCCAAAGAAAATGCAATAATTTTTACCATTTTCTCTTATGTTGGTCAACTTTTAAAACATAAAATCACGCAAAGAGGTGTATATAAGGATTAGTTCTTAACTGCGTCTTATGCAATAAGCGCATTTCATGTCTACTGTAGTAAGGGTAGCATGCGGGTCTTCCGTTAGCGAGAGAAGTTCATGGGTCAGCCCGGAAGTTTTTATGCTTTAATCTTAAAACTTCATGGGCCAGCAAAGCTTTACATGGATTTATATTTGTCTTCATCCAAGATGGGATAGATTTTCTTCTGCTTATTTCTGCGTTCTCCTGGGCCAACAGTAAGATGGCCCATGACCTCCGCTCGGTATTCTCTCTTTTCTTAGGAACCAGATTTTGAAGGGTTACTGACACCACACATAACTGACTAGGGTTTATTTTCGCACTTGTTTGAAATTGGGTGGCTTATCTCACAATTTTTCTTATAATGTTAACTTTCACAGTGTTAGCTGTTAAGTTACAAAAAAAGAATTTGTTTTGTGGCAATAAATAAAGTGGACGTAAAACTCCGTTTTTGCGTCTAAGTTTTTCTGTTAAGTTGGAAGTGAAACGATCTGGACCTCATCAACCGAAAGCTATAGGCAGGACTTACTCAGCAAAACGGCGCAAACTTAACAAGGTTTTTGTGTATTTTTGAAAAACATCTTCGCTGACGGCGTGTGAAGTGAAAAACGTATCTTGTCTATAGAAATGAGTTAAGAAAAGAGGTAGAAAGGTCAAATTTCTGTACAGACAGATATTACATGCATGTCATACTTTGTGGTGATATTATGATACAACAGTGGGGTAAAACAGTTGAACGATTCATAAAATTCGTTGCTATTTCTGAACTGAGTGCAGATGGCTTAAGGCGTACTTTAACAGCTGAATTAGAAGAGTTGCATGTAAACCAGGAGTTTATAGTATAAACATACGTTGGCTCTACAGTTTATCGCGGATGAGCATAGGTTTTGATAAAAGAGACCTTTCCCACTCGATTTGGGTGTCATAAGTTATGCCTCGGTCCTAGAGGAGTCACGAGCCGCCACTGTAAGCAATAAACAGGAATCGTGTGAAGGTGAAGTCAAAAGTGAATTATGAGAGTGCTATTAAATTCTCGCCGATGTTGCTATAAACACCGAAGTGGGTTAGACATAGACAACGCATACTAAAGTAGCAGCTAAAGAACTCATACCAAGAGATTATCAGCTGGGCGTAGTACTCGTATTTTGTGTATGGCTACATAATACAACTGAAGAGCATGGTTAACCGTTAAGCTATATTTTATTTTCTGATGAGGCAATTTTTCCAAAAGCTGATCATCAATTGCCTGGTTTAATTTCAAAATGTAAACTAAACAAGTATCCTGTTTTCAGCACAGAACAGTTTTAGCTTATTTCTAAAGCAACCCTGTTGTTTAACTCTTGTTTATATTTCCTCAGCATACATTAATCTCTGTTTGCACGAGGGTGTCAGTAGTTAATGAATACAAAACTTAAACAAATAAAAGTACTGGTTTGAAAAATGTTTTCATTTATCAACACAATCTCCTTGTACACTGAGGCACTTGTCTTATCGTTTCACAAGCACCTGATACTGCCACATGTGCTACCGAGGGGTACATTAAACTGAAAATTGATCAAAATTGTTATGGGAACAGTTTGAATATTTTTACATAGCTTAGTTGCATCAGAAAGTACGAACTTTTTTTAATCTATTGAGTTTACCACTTCCGTTGACGACTTAAAGGATTTTACCGTCCGCTAGTAACAAGTAAATTATGTTGAACTTAGATTCTTCCTACACCTACGTACTGCTTTTTCATTGGTCACTATAATTCAAACTTGGAGTATACCATAATTGATGAATAGTACAACACAATGTAAAGACCTCCCTTGGCGATCGCGAAGCTAAATCGGGAGGTACAGAGCCTCAAGAAGTGCCTGTTCCTTCTCTCGCCGCCTATGCTGCTGCTGGCCGCTCTGCACCCTTGGCTCTTCGTGTGACAATATCCAGGAGCAAAATATTCTCTTTCTACAGCTTCCTCGTCATGAGACGTGTGTGAGCCTTGTTGATAATTTAACTCAAATAACGTTGAAGTTCCTGATTTTACTAATACCTCCAAGGGAAGTTTTTATTATCAGTGGAGTACAGAATCCTCCCATCCAGTGCTAACATGGCGTTGTTGACTTTCTTTTTTATTTTAGGCCCTCACTTTTTAGAATGCGAGTTATTGGTGATGCATGTTGTTGTTTTGTTAGCTATAACTTCTAGAACTTTCGTTGAGCAAATGTGTGAGCAGAAATATGTTATTAACAAGATGGTGCACAGCCACACACGTGAATAAATACGAGATAATGAAATGATTTGGGTGCGCGGGTTATGTTGCATGCACATTCCTACCGCCTGACCCCACACCTTTGGATTTCTTTTTATGGGAATATATCAAACAAAAGGTCATATCTGCAGCACCTATAACCAAAGAGAACAAGAGGTGTGTTCAAAAATAGACCGAAAATTTTAAATAGCGCGTAAACCTGCACACGTAGCGCGCTGCGGCTACTGAATGCACATCTATTGGTAGGTTTAGACAACAAACTGCCGTTTGACCAAAACCGGCCAGGACCAATGGATTTTTTCGGGCGTAAAAATCCTAAGTATGGCTTCCTTCTGAAGGGAAGTAAAGCCGTGGGTCCCGTGTCGTACATTTACGGCACGATAAAGAACCTCAAACCTGAAAGAAGAGGCCTCTGAGCGAAATTTGTCGGCCGTTTCACGCCCTGAATTGAATGGGACGCTGATGACCTGAGATATTAAAGAGCGTCCGTAAATAAAAAAAACAAACAACCATTTGACCCGTTTTGCTATGACCGTTAGTTGCCGACTACAGCTGCTGAAGCGAGCACGTGCACAAATGTTGGTGACAATGAGAGAACATGAAGAACAAACTGCGCGCGCGTGTGTGAAATTTTGCTTCAAACTTGACAAAACTTTTACAGAGACATTTCACTTGCTTAGCCAAGCATACTGGCAGATTATACGAGTTGCACATAGGGATATGAGTGGTTTAAGCGTTTTGAACACGGCAGAATACACCTCTATGGCAATCTATGACACAATTTCGGTAGACGAGGATCTCAGGCCTGGACGACCTTCCACATCAACAGATGATAACCATGTGGAGGTAGTTCATGCTGTGATTTGTGGAAATCGTCGAGAAGTTGCTGACGTAATGGGCATCAGCGTAGGATCATGCCATCAAATTTTGAGTGGCAAACTTGAGATGAATCGTGCCACGTTTGTTGACTGAGATCAGAGAAAGATCCGTAGTGAAATCAGTCAGGAACTGCTTGCCACTGCAAATGGCAATGAAACTTCCTTATAAACATCAATACAGGGGTTGAGACGCGGGTTTATAGCTATGATGTTGAAACAAAGGTGCAGTGCGTCGCAGTGGGTGGGCAAAGGGTCTGCTAGATAAAAAGAAGTACGTATGAATCCAAGGTGATGTTGGTTGTGTTTTTTTGACTGCAAAGACATTGTCCATCAGGAAGTTGTATCACGTGCTCAGAAAGTAAACAAGGAAGTCTACCAGGAAATTTTAGCGCATTTGAGGGATGATGTGCGGAGGGAGAGGTCAGATTTGTGAAGAAACCAAACTTGGATGTTGCATCATGACAATGCGTCCGCAGCTCTCTGGCAAAACATCAGACTGCTGTTGTACCCCATCCACCTTGTTCTCCGGACCTAGCTCCAGCAGACCTTTTCCTATTTCCCAAACTTAAAACCACGCTGAAAGGACGTCGTTTCGAAACCATAGAGCAGATTCGGGACAATCTATAAGAAACCTGCGTTTCGTCCCAGAAATTGCGTTTCAGAAGGCTTCCCAAAAAATGGAAGAAACGTTGGGATCGGAATATTACCTGTAGAGGCTTAAACTTACTGCCTTACTTACTTCCTTAAAAATATCCTTTCCTAATTTATTATTTCATCTCATGTATCATCAGTGTGGCTTCAGTAGTAAAAACGGACATTAAACATAATTCCACTTTCATATAAAGAATCACATCCTTCGAAAATTGTGGATCGATCAGTGTTTTATTATATTGAGCATTTAAGTGACATTCGCTTGTACGTTGGCGCAGAACGCCACATTTGGCCAAAGTCACTAAGACACATACCCATGAGCGGGGGAGGGCCACCCTCTCTGAGTGAGGTTTTTTTCAAAATTTTACTCAGTCTTATGGTAAGATCAGGGGTCAAATTTTGAAAAATTCAAATTTTCATTTTTTGTTCAATATAAATTATACGGGTTTTTCTGCTTAATTTGGTATATCATTTATTGAAATGTTCCAGTTAAAAGTATTTTTAGTTAAGCAATGTGTTTTATGAGTTAAAATACTTTTTAATACTCGGCAATATTGCATAAAAATGAAAGTATCTCTGAAACTATTTGTTATTGAAGACTGTGATTTAGGGTACTCGTGTTTTGTATGTAAATTAATATTTCAAATATCAACTACATTACAATGAATAGTTCGAAGGACTGTTGTTTAAGAAATTCCTACTTTACTGCTATTTCTGTAACTTTGAGCCGCCGGTCTTCCATAATTTCTCCTTCCACAAGAGCAATGCTTTCACGAGTGAGCACCTTCAAGGGCCGACCTGCACGCTCTTCGTCTTCAATGCTTTCTCGACCCATTCGAAAAAGTTAGGCCCATTCTTTTGCGATAGCATATGAGAGGGATGCTTTCCCATATACACCGTCCAATCGCTGTTTTAATTTCATTTGGAATAAGTCCTTCTTTTGTGAAAAGCTTAATAACAACTGCATACTCCATTTTGAATATATCACAATCTGATGAAAACATCTGTAGAAGAAAGTCTTTTTCTTGTTATAGTATATATAACGATAGTTTGGAAATAAGTGACCCAACAGGTAGAGTAACAAGTGATAATCATATAATAAATAAGGAAATGTGACTATTGCGGTTGCACCCACGAAACGATTTTTAAAAACAGTTCTTCAAATCTCCATATATCCTACCTACTAGACACCGAATATGACTATATATGTGTATGTGTGTGTGTGTGTGTGTGTGTGTGTGTGTGTGTGTGTGTGTGTGTCCGTTAAAGCTCTAGCGGTAGCAATTTTTGTTTTTTTCTCAACGAAACTCGGGGTATTTCTTTAAATTAAATTGATAAAAGTAGTTTTGCAAAAAAATCACGGCAATCGGGTCATTAGAAGTGGGAGTATACCAATAAATCTAGTGGGGGTTAAAGCGAAATTTAAAACTCGCCGTTGCCAACGCAATTTAATTTTTTTATTTAAGGTACTCTGAATGTGCCTTTGAAATAAAAGTAGAAAATATTTTCTGAAAACCAATGAAATCGGACTATTAGGAGGGGGGAGTTCACCTGAAACCCAAAATTTAAAAATCGCTCCAGCAGCATCAATATTTTTTCTCTCAAAATCTGGCATATATCATTAAAATAAAATAAGTAAAATAGTTTCTGAAAATCAGGAAAATCAGAATATTAGGAATGGGGGTTTACCTGAACCCAAGATTTATAAATTATTCTAGCGGCACGATTTTTGCTTTTTCGCAACAACACTCCCCATATACCATTTAAATAAAATAGTTCCTAAAAATCAGGAAAATCAGGTAATTAGGAGTGAGTGTTTACCTAAATCCAAATTTTACAAATCGATCTAGCAGTACCATATATATCCTCATAACAAATGTCAGTACTTATCATTTATATTAACTAATAAAAATTATTATCTGAAAATTAGGGAAATTGGAGTTGGAATATGCCTGAAAACTGAAATTAAAAAAGCTCTCTTGCGTTTAATTTATTCTATAATATTTTAAAATAAAAGGAAAAATTAAACCAGCATTTAAACTATATTTATAAGGATGTATAGTTCTATATTTAACAAAAGTATCTTCGGAAAGATAGTAGCTGTGAAACATTTATCTAATATATGTGTGAGAATTATATTTGTATGTAAAAGCGCTCTGTAATAACCTTCAGATAAGTTTGCATTACTTCTTTTTACTACAATAACATTTAAATTAAATTTCAAAGTCAATGAAAATAGATGAAACTTTCGATTATTCTTTGCTGATTGTGTATATTTGCTTAGTACATTGTAATTGTTTTTAAATAGTAACATGTTTTTGTTTTATTGAAACATACGAACATCATCCTAAACACGCCATGTAACTCGAAACTTTTGTTATTTCTCTCTAGTTTAGTGAATGTAAAGATCATCAAGTGATCAGTTCATAAACATGGTCACATTTAAAAATGTTTAAAAATACTCACACGGTATAGCTAGTGGTCATATATTTCATTTAATTAATGGTGTACCATTAATTCTTGTGGCTTAAACTCGATGATAATAATAATAATAATAATAATAATAATAATAATAATAATAATAATAATAATAATAATAATAATAATAATAATAACAATAACAATAATAATAATAAATCTAAAAACGTAATTCCTCTTTGTAATATCTATAGATTGCAAGTACGAGGTGGTATCCACGATATTCGGGACTGGCGCTGCCATCTCGACAGTAGCTGCAGTAGAGTTTTGTACCGCTAGGTGGCAACACTAGCACATCTGATGAGTGAGGGTTTAAAGTTTCATGCAGCTGGGTAGATGTGTTGAGATTCCATAGTACTTTTCATAATACTCTGTGTGTAGTTTGTGGCGATGAATCCAAGATTAGAGCAGAGTGTGCATCAAATTCTGTGCAAATGATTCGGGGAAAATGCTATGGAGACCCTCGCAATGATTCAACAAGCATTTGGGGGACAAAGCATGAGCCGTACACCTGTGTTTGAGTGGCATGCTCGGTTCAGGGCCGGCCTTACACCTACTGAAGATAATGCTCACACCGGTAGGCCCGTCAGCTGCACAACGCCTGACATTGTTGCCAAAGTTCAACACCTCGTTCGTGAGGATCGACGTCGAACCATTGAAGACCTTGCTCATTAATTGGGAATTGGTTATGGGAATGCCAAAGAATTTTAACTGATGAATTGGGCATGCATCGTGTCGTCGCAAAATTTGTGTCAAGGGTCTTGACTGCTGATCAGAAGGCGCAGCGTGTTGAAGTTTGCACGGAGCTTCGTCAGGCCGTATCCGATGATCCAACCTTCTTGTCCAGGGTCATCACCGGCGACGAGAGCTGGATGTATGCTTATGATCCTGAGAATAAACAATAATCCTCCCAGTGGAAGAGCCCGAACTCACCAAGACCAAAAAAAAGCGAGACAAGTGAAGAGCAAAGTCAAGAGCATGCTCCTCGTTTTCTTTGGTAACAAGGGGATCGTGCACAAAGAATTCGTCCCACCAAATCAAACAGTGACATTTTGCGACGGTCCGAACTTTGGCGACAAGGAAACTGGCTGTTGCATCACAATAATGCGTCCTGGTACAATTTCTTGTTCACCAGGAGCTTTTTGACGAAAAACAACATGACGGTTGTTCCCCACTCACTGTGGTGTTTAACGCCCGTTTTTACTACTGAGGCACCACAGAGACCCCACCCACCGTACTCGCCTGATTTGGCACTCTGCGACTTCGCTCTATTCCCCAAATTGAAAATCAAGTTGAAAGGACGTCGGTTCGACACAAATGAGAGAATTCAGGAAGAAACGCTGTCTGTGCTAAACACCCTCAAAGAACACGACTTCCAAAATACACTTGGAAAATATCAGAATCGCTGAGACCGGTGTATACGTGTGGAAGGGAACTATTTCGAGGGTGACGGCGGTCATTAGTCTCAAAGTAAGTTTTTGAACAGATGGCAGCACCAGTCCCGAATATTCTGGATACCACCTCGTATTCTAATTTTGTTCCCCAAATAACACACAGTTATCCATAACTTATTTCATTTCATTAATTAATAAGGTCTTAATTTGGATGTTATTCAAAGTAATTCTACAAGTGAGAAATTCGCTTATTTTACGCAGCTCATGCCTGACGGATTTTTCTCGGTTTCATTTTTCACAAATTTGATTTTAAGCAATATAGGTACTCATAAACTATTTATGGGAGGAACATACAATGAAAAACGAGTAGACACAATGCATATTAACCAATGTGTACATGAAATGTCACAAACTTTGTAATTTTTTTGCAATATGTACCTAAACATGACAAAACTTTCATTGCGTCAGGCGGTACCACCTCCAGAAACATGTGCAATACATATTTTCAATATATAGTATGAAATCTTATTTCGTACTATTAAGACAAAACTTAGTTATTACCAGACCCCACATAAGACAGGCAAATCAATCGTTCATTAAGTTATGTTTATATGACTTAAAAAACTAGAAAAGAGCATAAAAAGAGCATTAAAAACTACAAAACCAAATTTACTTTTTAGTTTTTCTGTTTCGAAATTTCTAAAAGCACAGTATTTTCGCAACTGTAACGTTTAAGTACGAAAACTCCGTTAAATCCACTAACCGCCATCTCGCGCCAGAATTTAGAAAGTACTTTACATTGACTGTACTAAGATGCCATCTACACAACATATGCTGTAAGTGTGTCACGTTGACTGAATTTGTAGCTGACCTGGCTAGTGGCGGATCCCCAGTGGAAGAAAGTGCCGTGTTTAATAGGCATGCGCTATAACGGCTAACCACAATAGGGACGGCTTGGGTATTTCGCCAGATCAAATTCTCGGGGTGCATGTCACAATATTGACTGTGTTGCTATTGTATTCTCCTACAGATGCCTTTGCAGGGCATAATTGAATAGAAACCTATAATTTTATTAATATGTTTTAATAACTTTAACAACTATTAAGCATGTGTAATTTTTTTAATAGTGTTAAACACCTGTTCTTACTGCTGCGGTGGACGCTGATGATATATGAGTTGAAATGATAAATTAGAAAAGTATTTATTTTTAAGGAAGGAAGCGTTTCAGGCCTAAGTTTAGGGTATCTCCCTGATACTTGCTATTTATGAGGAACCAAGGAAAACGGAAAAAAACCTCATTCATGGCGGTTGTTGATTTGGTTTATTTACGGACGCTCTTTAACATCTCAAGGTATCATCGTCCCATTCAATTCAGGACAAATTTTGCTCAGAGGGTTCTCTTCAGCTTGAATTTTTTCGTGCCGTAAATGTACGACACGAAACCCACAGCTTTACTTACCTTCCGAAGTAAGCCATATTTAGGATTTTTACGCCCGAAAAAATCCATCGGTCCTGGCCGGGTTTAAAACCGCGATCTTGGTTTAGGAAGCAAGTATGGTTACCACTAGATCACACCGGTCGGGAATCCAACCCTAGACCTCCCGCTCACGAGTCCGCGCCTTAACGACCTCGGCCACCCATGGCGGTAGGAACGGTTTTTTTTTTTTTTTTTTTTTTTTAATGGTGTTTAACCTCCGTTTTTACTACTGAGGCAGCACAGGCGGTGGACACTGATGATACATGAGATGAAATGATATATTGTGAAAGAGTTTTTTAAGGAAGGAAACGTTCCAGGCCTAAGTTTAGAGTACCTCCCCGGCATTTGCCAGTTATAAGGACTGAGGAAAAACTGGAAAAAACCTCAGTCAGGGAGGACGGTCCTGGCGGGACTCGAACCCCAGACCTCCCGCTCACAAGTCCGCGACTTAAAGACCTCGGCCACCCGTGGCAGTAGGAACGTGTATACCATCAAAACCTTAATTATAATTATATCG
Source organism: Metallyticus violacea (assembly GCA_030762175.1). Taxonomy (NCBI): domain Eukaryota; kingdom Metazoa; phylum Arthropoda; class Insecta; order Mantodea; family Metallyticidae; genus Metallyticus; species Metallyticus violacea. The sequence continues at coordinate 22,351,892 of CM060832.1, read as the reverse complement.
GAATATAATCATTTTCAAATATTTAAAATTTACTTCTAAAGTTTAAATCACTGGGTTGGCGAAGGTTGACGATTATGTTGGCACTACTGTTTCTGAATTAAAGCCTGCGATTAGTTTTGCCCAAGTTGCGATAATAATACAAGTTTTGAAGTTGAGTTGGTTCCTCAACAGTTCTACAAAAAGATTTTAGATGCTCTATATTCATAGATTTTCAACACTGGAAAATATTACAAATTTTAAAAATACTAAAAAGTGTTTCACCGAATAATGAATACTGATAGTACAACAAACCGCGCCATTATTATTATTATTATTATTATTATTATTATTATTATTATTATTATTATTATTATTATTATTACAGATCAGGTTGGGCTGCTTTTATGTAGTAAAATGTTGTCAAGAAAATGAATACAAAAATATTAATAACTCGATGATATTTGTACAATGAATTTTGCTCTTTCATAATGTCTTATTTACTATTTCCTCTACATTTAACAGCTTAAATAACTATGTTAGCTTCAGCGATAGCCTATGGGCTCATTGAAGGAAATTAATTTTCAAATTTGGAAAAAAAATACAAAACTATTTTTAATTTTTTATTGGTTTTGATTTTTATCAATTGGTGATATTCAAATACTTCTAGTTATCACACTTCACATTTACATAAATTATGTGTGTGCAATTTTTCAACAAAACTGGACTACCCAACCCTGAGAAAATTGCACATTTATGTCAAAAAATTTTGTTATCGGGAAATGAGATTTATTTTTATTTAAAAAACTTTTTATGTGCATTAGAAAATTAAAATTTACAGAGCATCTTTAATTAAGTATTCCTAATATCTCATAAAAGTTTTATATTGATAGCTTTATAAATTTCTGAGATACAGGTAATATACTGCAATTTTATTTGCTAGATTTACACTTCCCGGTTACATTAAGACGCCAAGGTCTCCGAGCTCATTTGTGCCATCGTTAATTCATTTCATTTCACTCATTCATTTCTAATGACTTACACCTATGCAACATTTAGCCCAGAATCTACCGATGTCGCGAGAAAACCAATGAAGTCAAAGCGACAATAAGCAAAACATTTTCTATTTCAATTTATTGTATCTGTTACAGTATCTAAAGTGTATCTCACTGTGCCATTTTTGTCAAGAAAACGGTAGATGTGTAAAGGACAAGGACAAGTAGCTATTGAAGAAACCAAACTGTTTAATGCCTCGCTTGTAAAAATTACTTACCCAATGTAGTACTGTAATAGAGATCTGGGGTTTGATTATGATTTCCGGTGCATGCAAACACAGGTGCCCTGAGAGGGAGGGGGTACGTAACCATCTCCCTCACCCCTCAAATTGTCGTTGCTTTAGCTTAGTGTACTGTAATCATTCATCAGAGTAAGTTAGTACTGCACTAAGCTATTGTGACTGCAAGATGTACAGCATGAAGAGATAGCCGATCTATGGAGAATGTAAGTTGGCAAATAGTTATTTGATTGTTTTATTAAAGAGATTAAATGATTTAGTTAAACAAATGCACTGCAGTGCTGTTAAATAAAAGGAGACATGCATTTTCATTTCCTGTCTACTCTTTTCTTGATCTTTATGGTACCGTATGATACATTTCTGAATATATCTTGGAGAGGGTAAGGTCTTGAATAAAACCTACATGGTGGCATTTAATAAAACGAAATTCTATCGATGGGTTTTTTCGGGCTTAAATTTCCTAAGTAATAGTTTCCTTTGGAAGGGAAGTAAAGCTGTGGGTTCCATGTTGTACATTTACGGCACGATACAGAACCTCAAACCTGAAAGAAGAGACCTCTGAGCAAAATTTACCGGCCCGTTTCACGCCCTGAATTGAATGGGACGCTGATGACCAAAGATGTTAAAAAATCGTCCATAAATAAACCAAACAATCAATATGTACGAGTAACTTGTGTATAATCTTGGTAATTGTCACAATAGCAAATGTTTAGTGCGTTCCCTTTCCTCACGGGTGTTTACAATGAAGACTATGCAACGGTTTATGCAAATTTAACATTGAAATAATTTGCAAACGTATTTAAATTTTACAAAATGTGATGTTATGGCTTAGTAGATATGACGTATTATATTGTATGGTTTTTTAGTACTCATTTCTATGACATTGTTATTTTATTTTTATTATGAAGAATTCAAATGGAAATGGATGTTAATTGGCAATTTTTTTTCAATAGTGTTTAACGCCCAATTTAACTACTGAGGCATCACAGGCGGTAAACACTGATGTTACATGAGGTGAAATTATAAATTGGGAGGGATTTTTAAAAGAAGAAAGTGTTCCAAACCTAAGTTTAGGGTACTTCATCGGCATTTGATATTTATGATGACTGAGGAAAACATGCAGAAAGAACCTCGGTCAGGGAGGACGGTCTTGGTGGGAATCGAACCACAGACCTCCCGCTCACGAGTCCCCGCCTTAACGACCTGGGCTACCCGTAGTGGTCTAATGTCGCAAAGTTTGATATTGAAATTATATCTATAATTTCACAATAAACTATAAAGGTGAGAATAACTGAGGGTTTGTTAATTCCTCAAAAAGCCAGTAGTATATACCAAAAGAAACGTGATAAGTTCTGAACATGGAGAAAAGAGAAATATGTCAGTTCAATTAATGAAAACATCCTGTTGGTGTATTTTTCAGAACTGGTAAACATATAATATAACGTTCATTAATTAATTATTAATATGGTAAGTAATTTAAAATTTAGATTCTTAGATTTGTTATTTTTGCTAGTCGAAAAATTGTTTGCCTTCGACGCTCTCTGGTGTGTGTATTCTAAAGTTAAATGCAAGGATCACTATACAATTTATTCTTTCATTTTAAAACTTTATCACGAAACATTAGTAATCTCTCTTATTGTAACAGAAAAACTTCTTTAGCCTTACTTACTTCATTGATTTTACATTCATGACAGTTACTTTGCTTGGTAAATACTAAAAGTACAACCAGTTACATTGGAAATCAATTGAAAGTAAAGCAGTTTAAATTTTTTTGTTTAATAAAATGTTTCTTTTTAAATGTTGGTATGCTTGTTAGGGTACGAATTTAGCTTTTTCTTACAAGTATGTAGTTTGAAATTGTGTTGTGAAGGCGGTGATGTCTCCATGGAATACTAGTTGCTACGTAACAAGTATCAGAATTAGGCTGATAGTGCACAATGTATAGCGTCATAAATAAGAAGCGTGTTTTAATGCTAGGATTGCATAAAAAACTTTTTGTTTGAAGCAATATTTCATTTGACGCATCAGAAAAAAAAATTGGGTGAGGAAGATAAATAGGACACCCAGTATATGAAGATGTGTTCTCAAAAATGAATCAACTTTTTCTGGACAACCAAAACTACATGAGAAAAGTCGGAAATTTATTGTAATTGAATTTTTTTTAAAGTCAAAAAACTAAACTTTTTACTTCTAAATTTCCCATATTGAAGTAACCTAAATTCAAAATACTGCTTAGCACATCAAACTGCTATAATGAGACCATTTGTGAGACTGATCAAACTCAATGCTAACTAACTTTGAAATTATTCTGAAAGGATAAAGCAGATAGAGTCATAGGGCTCAGGAAAAGGATTTACATAATCATTAAGAACTTAAAACAATATGAGTATATTTACAGTTTCGTTTTACAACGTCATAACACTTTATACATATTTACACAACAAATACAATTAACATTTACTTGCTGGTTCTATACAGTTACAAAATCGGTTTGAGAGCTAGTGTAGTTTGTAGGCAATTGCATACAAAAGCAAACTTAAAATTACGAGAATTTACCTCATGTTTTACACTACTGCAAAATATAAAGCTGGGTGCTTTTGTGAAATATCCGTAAGTTTAAAAGATTTTATGCAAAACTATGCCAAAATTACCGTAGCTCTCAAGCTCCTAAACAATAGGCAATTTTAAAGTCCATATCTTTTCGTTTTGATTTTGTTTGAGGATGTTAAAGGAATTCCCCGCTTTTCACTTCATTTCGTTGCAGAGTTGAATGTGCCAGGCGAGGTTGACAGGTACTTTGAGCGGCGTGGCAGTTGCTTGCATTTTAGATAGGTTTCTACCCCGGTATATATTGTAAGCGGGACCTCAAGGGGCTCGATATTTTTGGAAGAGGGGAGCTTCGCCGGATCGGGCTGCTCTATTTAATAACAATATTAGGGAACTCGCCTGTGCCCTTATCTCACCCTCCTTGTATCATGGCCCTCGGCGTCCCTCTCACCTTAGGAGGTGCCCCCATTGGGGCTTAGGCACAAACGGCTAGCCCTTGAGCATGATTGAAGTACCGAAAAGTCCTCCTTCAATCCAGTCCAATCCAACAATATTAAATTGTTTATTTAATGCAATTTAGAAGATTTCTTCACAAAGGTAATTAAACATAGAAATGTGACAAAGTTACAAGCTATTAATAAAAATAAATATAATCAGATTTGTGCTCAAAGGTAAACCAGTACAGAAAAATAATGATTTAATACCTTAGAAGTACAGATATTAAAGAGTTAAAACCAGCCAACACTCTCAAGTCAAAGTACTACAGCTGACTTCTCGCTCGACCCCTTGCAACTAGCGAGATCGACGTGTTTCAAATATAATTTAACATTATTTTAATATAACATTAAAATAATTTTGACACTTTATTTTTATTTATTGTCAGAGAGAGCAGTCAGCTGATATTTTTGTTTTTGCTGTTTTTATTGCAAAGTTGATCAAATATGAATAAATTGGCTTATGTATAGTTGAAATTTTATATAGCACATACATATTTATATAATATCACCTTTTCTTGTAAATATGTCGTTTTAGTCTTATTGGGTATACGTCTTTCAAAATTATTGATATTCACAAATATAGGATAAATTTATTGCATTAAAACAAAAAACTTAACTAACTTAATGTGAGATCAGAGGTCCTATGTTACTAATGCAAAAATATTCATTTTATGTACCTTTTTCTCAGAAAGTTATTACAGATACCTGAGTAAAAATTTTGCTGCTTATTTTTCATCGTCTTATGAATTCTGAGCTCTAATTTAGAGAGTGTCTTTTATAAAAATAATAAGTTATTGATTTTTTTGTAACAGACTCGTATTATATATAAAATTATATTAATATTCATTTACACAAAGTTCTTAGGCAAATTACCTGAAACTAGAGATCAGCAATGAATGTAATATGTAGATAGGGGAAAATGTTCATGCTTCTATCGTCATTAACTTATGAGAAAAATGTACATATGTTGTAAAATTTTCACATACGACTAAAATAGTGTTAAAATTAATACAACTAGTTGTCAATCCATTTTTTGTACCTGCATCTTCACACAAAGTAATTGAGGTATTGAAGTCAATCACTATAGACGTTGTTGTCTTCAATATCTTCCATATGATTACGAAATATCTTTTTCTTGGAAGCACTAGGGGGGAGTGTAAATAATTGGTTTACCATTTAATGAATTATTCTCTTCAGAAATAGGATATTATTTTCATTGTCACGACTACCATGCTTTAGTGAATAGGTTTTGTAGTAACTATTTCCTTTGTTTTTAAATTCTTTATGAACGTGGACCTAGGTGTGATATTAGATGTATTTAGGAAAGAAAACTGGGATGAACAACTTGTAACACTCAAAATAAACACAAAGCTTTCCAATTGATGAAAAAAGTATACACACAAGTAGCCATTACTGTTATTGACATTTGAAATAGGAATTTACATATAAAATGCATTAAACCACAACCTTCTATATAAAATGATTTTAGAAATATTTTCATTTTTATGCACTAGTGCGGCTTATTAAAAAATTAGATTTGCATACAAATGCATTATGTAATTAAGCACTTACAATTTTATTTTTTCAATAAATTATAAACCAAATTAAGCAGAAAAAATCAAATAATTATTTTAATTAATAAACTAAAATTTGATTTTTTTTTTCTTTTTTTTACAAAAGTTGACCTCTGATCTTACCTTAAATAAATATGGCTGACACATTATCATAAATCTCTCAACCCGTTTATGTACAATTTTTTTACAATGTTATTTAGTAAGGTGCCTTGGTGTCCGGTTTGACCATAAGCGTTAGTTAATATCAAATGGATAAGAGAACTGTAGAGGCGTTGTCTGTTTCACCATTCTTTTTCACTGTACCGTGGTATCTATTTGCTTAACTCTTTTGGCAGCAGAGAACGCTAATACCTGTGACGTGAGAGCAACTACTAAAGGGTTCCAGTTTTAACATCCCGAATTCTTATTTGTAAGGATGTAAAAGAAAATTTAAATGCCAAAATGCCTTTCTTGCAACCAAATATGAATCGTTAATGCTATTTTTTTTTCTTTTGGTTCTTAATTTATAATACTTTGTGTATCTGTTTAATACCCATCTATCTTTCTGGCATCTGTAGGTGCTAAATTTAAATGGTTCATATGGTGCATTAGGACACAGAACAGACCCTAGGTGTAACCGCAATGGGTGACCGAGGTCGTTAAGACGCGGACTCGTGAGCGGAGGGTCTGGGGTTCGAATCCCGCCAGGACCGTCCACCCTGAGGTTTTTTTTTTCCAGGTTTTCCTCAGTCCTTACAAATGGCAAATGCCGGAGAGGTACCCTTAACTTTGGCCTGGAACGTTTCCTTACTTTAAAAAAAATTTCTCAATTTATCATTTCATCTCATATATCATCGGTGTCCACCGCCTGTGGTGCTTCAGTAGTAAAAAACGGGCGTTAAACACTACAGAAAAAAATGCGCTAGGTCTAAACCTTGTTAAGTCGTTGATGCTGCCAACTGCTGCTATGACAATGCTACACAAAGTGAAGCCTAAACAAATGATTGGTACTTGACATTCAAAACGGTTATATATTTATTCTTGTTCTTGGTATTTTCTTCCGGCATGTAACACACATTTTTGCCAGATATGTCAATAAAATGACAAACCAAATTATAAATCACGCTGTTAAATGCAGTATTTGCGTGCTGTGCGTAAAATTGCAACTTCTTTTAAAAATAAACTATACCCAATGTGTCTATTTTAATTCCGTACTATCGCGTGATACCCATTGGCTTCCTTCCTGCTGCTCACATAAACGCTAAATTTCTCAAAAAAGATACCTAAAGTGTGGTTTTTTTTAACTAGTGTAAAAGCTAAGAAGCGAATTAGTATAAAAAAATAGAAATGTATTTCGTATATTTTTTCTACGATAACACAAAAGTTATCATCAAATAAATATTTAAAGACGCAGATGTTATAAGATCACGATTTCATGGCCTACTAAACTGACCATAATCAACAAAGCGATTAGAAAAAGTTAAATTCTCTATATAACATTGGGTATTTTACACACAATTAGAGAATAATACCAGGCTAAAACGTAATTTACTAGTATGAAGCTTGTTATTTATTTTACGTTAATAAATACTTCATGAAAGATCAAGCTAAACCTGTAGTTTCTTACTAAATAAAGTTTATGCATTTATAATGACAATTCTTTTTCGTTGCGTAAACGGAATAGCAATGCATAATATAACTAATTGACTTCTTTAGTACCAAGAGATTTAAACACTGCCCTTAGGTACTAACAACAATATGGCAAATTGAAACTTTATGCGCTTCTTGTATAAAATTGGCATAAATTTTATAAATCGTATTTCAAATACAAAAACATCATTATATTTTATAATTTAAGGAACTATTTTATTGCAGTCCTTCACATAGAAAAAATGGGACTTCTACCCAGTTTGACTAATCAAGCCCTGCCCCCTCCAGCCGTGATCCTCTTTAGATACATGAGTTTACAGCAATGCGCAGTTTCAGTGGCACATCACCTCCCACATGCGTCATTGCACGGCGCGTTGATGTTGAGTTTCAAGGAACGTCACAGAAGAAATTTGCGCATCATGTACTGCGCATGTTCATCCCCGCTGCGCACCAGTGAGATAACGGTGATTGTATAATCGTGGTACATCGATCTGCTCTCTGACTGGCTGTTGCTCGGCAACCTTCGTTCTGAAACAAAAGACGACGGAATTTCTTTAAGAAAAAACGAAGCATATCATCGTTACTTGTAACGACCTGAAAGGTGGTTTCCCTTTACATTCACACTGATACAGCAGTCATTAAGTTTTATAGTAACAAAGAGAGATACAGATTGCGTATAAATGGTCTAGTCACCTTGCCTCGTAGACCCGAGGTCGCGGATTCAAACCAGGCCATGGTCGATGAGATTTTAGGGCATACAAATCCTTAGTATGACTTCCTTCGGAAGGAAGTTAAAGCTATTATTCCCTTGTAGATTTACGACACGTAAAAAACCTCAAGCCTGAAGGGAAAGGACTCTGAACAAATTTATTGGTCGTTTCACGCCCTGAATTGATAAGGGCACTATTGAATAGACGAGTTAAAGAGGTTCCTTAAATAAAAAAAGGGTAAACTAAGCGAATTCTTCAGCAAGTTGAATTTGTGAAATGAGAAATTGATACCCTCAGAGCACTTGTTAATGTTCAGTTATACGCCTATTTCCAATAGTCGGAATTTTACTAATTTTCATAAAATATTTTTCTTGTTTTATTTCAATGATATATCCGAGATTCATTCAAAAAAAAAAAACATCGTTCGCAGAGGGATTTTTTTAACTTTCGCTTCAGGTTAACCCCCACTCTTTAAACTCGTTTTTCAGGTTTACTCGCATTTCTAATTGTCCGATTTCCATGATTTTCAGAAACTGTTTTTCTTATTTTATTTAAATAACTTCGTTGCTAAAAATGTTGGTGTCGTTAGAACGAGTTTTAAATTTTGGGTTTCAGGTTTGAGTTTCCTAATAATTTATTTTCCTAATTTTTCATAAATTATTATGTCTTATTTTATTTCAATGGCACATACGGAGTTTTGCTGAGAAAAACAAAAATTTCGGTCGCTAAAGCGATTTTTGAATTTTCGCTTAAGGTAACCTTCACTCCATTAGATCAATTGTGCTGGTTAACGTGCTCGATTAATCGCTTGTTAATTAATGATAATATTCCGATTTTCGTTGAGGAAAAAAAATTCCGGCCACAAGAGCAAGTAGAATTGATAGAGATTTGAAGAAAATTTTCAAAAATATTTTCATGGGTACAACCGCAATGGCTACATTTCTTAGAAATTCGTTAATAAACCTAAACCTAGAAATATTTGCGGCTTCATATGACATGACAGATGTCATCTTCTCGCCAAGCATGTCTTTTGTGCTTTCGCAATTCCTGCAGTGTCTTTGAGGTACATAAACATTGTGCATGACAAGAGTTGCCCAATGCCCATGTAAGGTTCGGTGACCTGGATACCCATGTGTCTGCTGTCCTTTGAACAAACAGCCCATAGAGCTAACACGCTGTTACCACATAGAAGGAAATGAGCTATACATAACCATATTTGCAGTGGGCTAAGCCACTGTGTCGTGCATTATGTTCAGTGAGGCACTGGCTGTTGCACACTGTGATAACTGGAATTTGGAGGTAAAGGAAGATTTTTAGTAAATAATTACTTGAGTATGACTTATTCAATTTTCTTATTTGGAGTCTGAGGTATTCTTTTCCCCATTCGAATGTCTCTTTTCTTTAAGTGCAACGCTAATGGTAAGCACGGTCTTAATAACAGTGTAGCATTCATTAATTAAACACTGTTTGACCCCCTAACCCTTGTGTCCATATTGGGTTACCCGGGTAACATTTACTGCTTTAACTGTCCATGTATCAGACATAGTGAAACTGGTATGAACAAATCTCGGATTATGCTTGATTTATATCTTAATAAACTTCGCAAATCACCAATCTACCAAACCTTCATGCCATATTTTGCTGACTTTGAGAGTATGTATTGAGAAAACCTTGTATTTTCTTTTTGTAAGGAAATAACTGCTCGTCAACAGTGAGGGAATCTGAGAGCACAGTTTTTTTTTTTCCGAAGACTTTAGTTATGCATACCAAATATGTTCATTATTCCAACAGACTTGTAACTTCAAACGCTCAATCCTATTGTTCATATTGTCAAATCTTTCTGCCAAAATCTGTTAAGGGATAAGCTTGACGATACAAGAGTAGGTCCATAAGTTTCCGGTCTAAATATTTTCTAGGTATGATAAAGACAAAAATTATATTTCACTTTTCAATATATTTACCTTATTGCAATACATTTCTCACATCTTTGAATTAACATTTCATCCCCCCAAAATAGTCAAAAGTAATATCTGTAAAATGGACATAAACAGCGTCCATCGTTTCTTTGTCACACATAAATTTCCTTCCTCCAAGGTCCTTCTTGAGTTTTGAGAAGACTAAATACTCTCTGGGAGTTAGATTTGGACTGTAGGATGGATGGTCGATCTCCTTGAAGCCACTTTTCTTCACAGCTTCCTTTGCAACAAGATATGCGTGCACAGGCGCGTTGTCGTGAAGAAGACGCACACCACCACTCAGCTCTTTCCTCGCTTTTTGTCTTTGATGGAAGCACGTAGTCAGTGCAGTAGGCCATCATAGTACTCCCCATTTACTGTGGTGTTCCTCTCCTTGAAGTCAATGAAGAATATTCTTTCACAGTCTCAAAAGATGGTGACCATGATCTGCTTGGTTGAATGAGTGACCTTCACCCTTAGAGGCAGTGTTTCGCCGCTTTACGCCAGTCCATTGATTCTCTTTTGGACAAAGGATCATAGTAGAGGAACATAGTTTCATCTCCTGTAACAATGTTTTGCAGAACTTCTCTCCCTCTTTCGTTGCCAGGTCAGAGCTCCAAAAATACGTGATAACAGATGACTCGTTGCTGTTTTTGGACTGAGAAAAGAAGTCTAGGCACCCATCTTGCACTAACCTTATTTAAATGTTCATGAATAATTCGAAGGGCTTGTTTTAGAAAGGACCAACCTTGCTGCTATTTCTCTAACTTTCAGCCTCCGGTCTTCCATAATTTCTCCTTCCACAAGAGCGATTTTACCAGGAGTGAGCATCTCCAAGGGCGAACCTGCACGCCCTTCATCTACAATGCTTTCTCGACCAAGTTTGAGTCATTCTCTTACGGTAGAATGTGAGGAGGGATGCTTCCACAGATACACTGTCCAATCGCTGTTTAATTTCATTTAGAGTAATTCCTTCCTTTATGAAGAACTTAATAACAGCTCGATACTCCATTAAGAACATGTCACAATCTTTTACACATAGCCTTCTTATGCAACTATATCTGAACAATTGAACACAGTGGAGCAGAAGTTACAGGTGCAATTATTTATTTACCAGATTTATCTGGTATGACACCAGATAAGGATTTTGTGAAGTTAAGCGGTAATTCTTATCGGCGAGGCCGGAAACTTATGAACCTACCCTCGTACAATGGGAATGCATTTGTTTTCCACATTTTCTTTTGTGCTCACTGTCAAAGAATCTTACTCATGCTGAAATCATTATATTCATATATGCATTAAATTCTTCAGTTGTTAATGGCGTCCATACTTTTACTGTTCCTTCTGAATAGATGTTTATGAATATCTGACTTGCCTCCCTGTTTGTTTCACGTACATCACACATTTCATCTATAAACATACTCTTAAAGGTGTCTTTGGATTGGACCAGTTCTTTCTCACAACTTTCTTATCCCAAGAGGTTCTTTATGCTATCCAGGAGCATCTTTACCTTGTAGACTGCCTGCAGAAGATACAAACACTTCATTGTTTTCATCATCTCTGTCATTATCATCGCTGCTACTATCACTGCTCCCACTTTCAACTTCAATATCACTACACATATCAATAGCATTTTCTATATCTAAAGCAGTAGTGTCTTCCTTGGCTCGAATCCAGTCATCTGTTGAATCTTCTGCGCTGAAATCTGTCTTCTGAGTCAGCACTAGACAATAACTTTCTAATATAATCTTCTTTCTCTTCATCTGCTGTATTCAGATTTAGAGAGATCTCTCATGACCACCACATTTGAGGTTTACCGCAGCAAAACTGCACGACAATCAGTGATACATTCATGCTGTGCACTTGGGCAGCAAGTAGAAAACATTGTCGTAACGATTTTGTACGTGTTGCTGTGACGTTTACAACAATAAACTCATGAGGTTACCCCGGTAACCTGGTTATAGAAAAAAAAGTATATTTTGTGTGTGGGCATAAGGGTTAAATAATTGATCTGCATCTATTCTTTTCTTACTTTCGCTCGATTTTCCTTGATGTAGAAAAATCTAATCGTCCTTTAGTATTGATAGCAACCCAGCCTTGAGCGAATTCCGCGGATATGTAGCTATTGCGGTTGTACCAAAGAAACGATTTTGGAAAAGTTTCTTTAAATTTCCATCGATTCTACCTACCAGGCACCGAAAATTACAATGTAAAAATGTATATATGCTTATCCTAGGGTGCCAAAAATGGCATATTTAATACATTTCAAAGTTGGACCGAAAAACAACAGTAATGTGTAGCATGATGTTCTGTAAACAGATGTGACTCGCATTATGATAGCATTGCTACGTGGCAGGTAAATCAATAAACAAATGAGGTCAAGATTATCGCATGATGTTCTGTAAATAGATATAACTCACGTACATTATGATAGCGTTGCCTCGTAACAGATAAATCTACAATGATTAAATGAAGTCAAGATTATCGTATGATGTTTTGTAAACAGATGTGACTCACATTACGTTATGCTAGCGTTGCTACAACAAAATGGACCAAGATTATCGTTTGAACAGCGAAAAGAATTTTGAAGTGATATTGGAAAATCGAGAATATTGTTGAAGTTCAAAGGCAATGGAAATGTGTGTACAGAACAGAACCGCGAGTAACAATTGCATGCATTTGAGAAAAAGTTGAGACTCATGGTACCATATGCGATGTTCACAAGGGCAGACCTGACAGATCACCACATTACCACCGAGATGTACGTGGTACCTTGATGACGAGGCATTGGATAGGACGAAGAGGCCCGATTGAGTTTCCACCACGTTCTCCGGATCCAACTCCGTTGGACTTCTACCTATGGGGAAAGCTTAAGGATGTTGTATACCGTAGAAAACCAGCTACACTGGCAGCACTTCGGGAAGAAATTGAAAAGGCATGTGCTGCAATCGCTGAGGATACCTTTGCAAGCATTACTCAATCAGTAGTCCAACGTATTCAGAAGTTATTGAAGCCGATAGTGGGCATTTTGAGCAACTGTTATAACTGTAAAAGTGTAAGATGAATAGTGCTTATCATTTTCTGTTTGTATGAATTGAATTTTGTTATGTTAACACAGGTTTTTCTTTGCTTGAAGTGTATATACAACTTTTTGCACTCTCTGTATATGTCTGTTAACGCTCTAGCAGTCGCAATTTTTGTTTTTCTCAATGAAACTTGGCATATAACCATCAATTAACAAAGGATTCGTCGAGTTCCTTGGACCATTGGGATTGGGGGGGGGTTAACCTGATTTTCTTAACGGAACTCGGTAAATTTCATTAAAATAAATTAATAATAATAATAATAATAATAATAATAATAATAATAATAATAATAATAATAATAATAGTTTCTGAAAATCAGGGTAATCGAGTCATTAGGATTGTGAGTTAAAGCGAAATTTAAAATTCACTATAGCACCGCAATTTTATTTATTTGTTTTTTTTTTTTAAGGAATCTCGGTTTGTGGCATTAAATAAAACAAGATAAATTTTCTGAAAATCGGGGAAATTGGACCAATAGGAGGGGGGTATAGCTAAACCCAAAATTTAAAAATCCCTCTAGCGGCACCAATATTTGTTTCCTTATAACAAAAGTCGGTATATTCAATTTAAATAAAATAAGAAAAATAGTCTCTGAAAACTAGTGAAATTGGACATTTAAGAGTAGGCGCATACTTGAATACCAAAATTTAAAAAGTGTTCTAACGTTTAATTTTCTCTATATTGTTTTAAAATAAAAATACACATTAATTCAGCATTTAAACTGTATTAATAACGTTGCATATATATTTTACATTTAACAAAAGCGTCGTTGTGAAGACAGAAACTTTGAAATGTAACTCTAATGTAATGGGAATAATGCGAATAATAATAATAATAATAATAATAATAATAATAATAGCTCTAAATTTTTTTCTCTTTTGTAATACTTATAGATTACAATAATTCTAATTTTGTTTCCCTAATATTGGACAGTAATGTCGCAATTTATTTCATTTCATTAATTAATAATGCCTAATTTGGATTTTATATTCTTTTTTAGTTATTCTACTAGGTGAAGAATTCGCTTAGTTTACGCAATTCCTGCGTGACGGAATATTTCATATTAACATGTTTGCACACCTGAAGAACTCTCTAAGAGGAGAAAGATTTCGGAATGATATTGAAATCAATGAGGGGCTACATTCTTAGATACAGACACAACCAAAAGTTTTCTTTTCTGATGTAATACAACATTACATTTTATTTGTATATTATCCATTCCAATACAAAATAAAATCTAAAGATAAAAATAATACTAATATTACTTATCTCTTCTACATATTTTCTTTCTAGAGTCGCTTGTTTGCATTTCGATTCCAAAACACACAACTCCAGGTTATTAGTGTATTAGTGGTCATCATACGTATTGCTATATTATCCTATCCTTGTGAATACTTATCTGACCTATTGTACTTTTCTTAGCCATTGATCTTTAACTTTGCATAAAAAGTTTCCTATAGTTTTCATATTTTCCTTTTACAAATAAAACATTTTTAATTAGCATTTCCCCATATAAATTCTTCCATTTTTGTTGCCAACCCTGTTCTCTCAATAACTTTGTTTGCCTGCGGTATAGCAGACAATGAAAATAGTCTCTCCACACATTGTACATTTTTCTACGTGTTTTTCATATCCCAATCCTTTTAAATTCATAACTCCAGTTCTAGCCCAAGCAAACCCTTCCCAACCTACCTTATCACATTGTTCTATATATTTTCTCTATAAAGTTTCAATGAACTCTTTTCTCTCATACTACAAATGTTTCTTGTTTTTCAGTGTCTTTCAATCTTGCGTTTATTTCTTTCCAAAATGCACTGTTTTGAAATTTCCTATTTATTTGCAAGTGCCCCATATCTACCTGTTCCAAAACTTCCCGCACTTTATGATACCGTAAAGCTTTACACTGACAGTTCTCTTGGATACTGAAAAACTCTTTAATGATATCACTTTCCTCCAATTTGGTAATTCTATGTATCTATTTCATAATTCTTGTTATCATTTTTATCTCGGTGAAATGCCTACTTAATTCTAGCTGCACTACACCATTTGGCGATGCTATCGGTATACCAAAAATCTGTTCATAATTTTTTTTATTTATTTAGTAGAGGATCCCATATATGGGATCCCATATGGGGTTTCTGCCCCACATTACAGTTTCTAATGTGATAGCAAATTTATTATTATATCAGGAATTTTTCTTAAACATGCTCTTATAATACTCGTGGCTGCTCTTTATTTATTTATTTTTTTTAACCTTCCAACTTGCATTAGAACTTAATCTTGTTGCTAGATAGTTAAATTTCCTTACTATTTCTATTTCTCTCCCACTTAGCTGCCATTTCTCATCCTTTCTGAGTTTATAACCTCTTTTAAAAACCAAAATCTTTGTTTTCTTTTCATTTATTTTCAATCCCCATTCGTTACAAAAAGTATTCACTACTTTAATAGCCCTTTTCAATCTTCCACTAGATAAAAATCAATTTACTATTTCATCTGCAAAAAAAATCCTGGTGTTTCTGTATTTTTATTACTGATAAATGAATCATTTCTCTTTGAATCTCGTCCAGGATGTCATCAATATAAAGATTGGTCTTATTTTCAGCCTTTGTTTTATTCTGCATATAATCCAATACTTTATTACCTAAAAATTTAACACAAATCAGATTCTCGCTATTTCTGATGTAATGAAGAAGGGGGTATATCCGTATCTTAAAAGATTTTATTTTCGATTATTTCTTTAAATATTTCGTAAGGGATCTTTCTGTATGGACGTGAACATGTCTAAAACACGTTTCTTCTCCGTACCAGGAAGCTGTAATACCCATCAATACAAGAACCTGTTATTTTCTTTTGTATTAACTACAGGATGATGACTCGACAGGTTCCTGTGTGCGCACGCCTACCTTTAATCTCTGATGACGAAATTTTGTAAGCAACTTCCGGCTTTCGCTTTTACTTCACTTGCTTGAGTCACGGCGAGAAAACAACGCCACTATTCTTTGCCGCTGCAAGTAGATTTCTGTCACAGTAAAAAAGGATCAATTTCGACACTGTTGGTCGAGGAGGTTAAGGCACCTCGGTAGGTCTGGGGTATGATTTTTCTGCAGGTTTTTCTGACATAAATACCAAATACCTGGGAGGTACCCTAAACTTAGGCCTGGAATGTTTCCTTACTTAAAAAAAAGCAATTCGTTCTCAAATTACCATTTCATATCATGTATCATTGATGTCCACCGCATATGATACCTCAGCAGTAAAACGGGCGTTATCACTATTCAAAAAATAATTTATATATTTAGAGTTTTCAGATATCTCGTAATGAGTTATGCTAAACACATATTTTTACACTATTTCTCAACATACCGCCCATCAAGGGGCTAGAGGGAGCAAGATAAACCTCCTATTGTACTGGTGAAACAAATTGTTTGTACGCTAATTTTAGCCTTTTTTTTTTTCAGTTTCTCTTTCAAATGGCTCAACAGTGCTATATAATGGTTTTCTGTTGTTATTCTTTCTTTTTCCGAGTAGTTTACCATAACTATTTAGCTCAAAATCAGTGACCAATCCGGAATAAAATTATTAGGAATTCCAACCAATCACAAGTGCCTATCGCCACAATTTTATCGTTTCCGTTTTATCACTAAAAAGTTACAGAGACAGGATCTTGATGACAAGAAATGTGTTCCAAACTGCGCTGTTCTTAGGGAAGCAAAGATTAAATACAGAGTTTCTAGCAGATGCCAGCAATGTACTGCCTCTGAGGGGCAACATTTTCATTATCTTGTAGGTTAGTTATTATTTTCATTAGTTTTAAATACTGTATCATTTTTACTTTTTAGTAAAAATATAAATGCTAACTTTACGCGCGGCGAGTCTATCTATCTTTTGTCCGGTTACAGCGGCCACGCTTTCCCCGTAAGTTCATGTCACCCTAACTCATAGGGTATCCCTAATTCGCCGTACACATTTTCAAATTATATCCTCATGTACTTCCATGACACGCATGTCATACTGATTTATAATAAACTAGAAAACGAAAATTCAATCGATGCATAGTTATTAATGTACGTGTATTTAACCTCTACTGATACACCTATATTAGTTATAGTTAATGATTAGTTACTAGCTCTTTAACATCTCAGGTCATCAGCGTCCCATTCAATTCAGAGCGTAAAATGTCCGATTATTTTGCTCAGAGGCCTTATTCAATAGACAAAATTATTTCTAAAAGTACTGCCACGGGTGGCCGCAGTTGTTAAGGCGCGAACTCGTGCGCGGAAGGTTAGGGGTTCGATTCTCACCAGGACCGTACTCCCTGACTGAGGTTTTTTTTTTCCAGATTTTCCTCAGTCATAAATGGCCAATCCCAGGGACGTGCCCTAAACTTAGGTTTGGAACGCTTCCTTCCTTAATAAAAAAAAAATAATCTCAATTTATAATTTCATCTGATACCATCAGTGTCCACCGCCTATGGTGTCTCAGTAATAAAAATGAGCGTTAAACACTGTTTAAAAACACTTAACAGTTTCAATTGATTAGTTTCTCTCTGCAATTGCAATTTCTTATTGATATTTGAAAGTAGACTTCAATTACTTGTTGTGAAAACGAGTGTGTTACTTTATAACTGCATTAAGAAAAAAAGCAAAACAATAAATTTGCTGGAACTGGTTTGGAAAGAGCGGGACATCGTGTAACCTGACAGAAACCAGCCTTCTTCCTTTCACTTTTTACGAACCTGATGTTGCCAGTGCTCAACTTTCTCCCGCTGGAGAAGTTTCTAGAAAACGGTAGGAATACCGCCTAATTATATCCATGATGAAATTCCATATCTAGAGCGAATATCACTGCTACAGTTGAGATATTAAGTGTTGTGCTTTTTATTCCGGTTTTGAGGCATAATTCCAAACCGGAATAATTGGTTATGTTAAATTCGTAATCTACTTGTAACAGTACCTTTAAATTAATTGCTTAAAATCCCGTCAGGAATTCGGAAGAAGAAAAAAGAAAACTGGTTACTATGTAAACATCAAGTTTCCGATGTAAGGAAAAGTACAACGCTCTGCTTCTATGGATACCAAGTGGGATATGCAATTCTACCCACTTAACTACTAATAAATGCGTTTTAATTTAATGCTGTGTGATTTGCAATAATTCTACCTGCTTATTAGATAGCATGCACGTCTGTTTTAAAAATTAGGCCTTTAAAAATAAAAAGGGTATAGGTATGTATTATTAGAATTATATTTCTTCTTGCAGAAAAATAGAAAAATTTGTGCTTTCTACAAATACGAAAGTTTTTCTACAGTTCTTGGCTGCAAAAGAAAACACAACATTTAAGATTTTTTTTTTTCCCCCGTTTTAATGTTTCAACATGGTACCTTGTAAATCAATACATTTAGTTCAACTACAATGCAACTTTTTAATGCCCTCAGTAAAATAAAAAGTTTTGTCCAACTGTAAAAAATACGACAATCTCAGCTTCAATCTCGTCGTTTGATGTGAATCTTCGTCCACCTAGTCATTTCTTCAGGTTTGGAAACAAAAAGTGATTTGGCGAATGTGGAAGCACTCGATCTTCCAGCGCAATAACAACAGAATTAAGGACGCGAGATGACTGGACTGTTCTGGGGGCGTTGGAATCTCATGTCACTCAATGCAAAACATGAAGGTGGTATGCTGTAATCGCCGTACAAAACAGACAGGCGAAGGTGAATTTCTCCTCCTTTTCAATATTCTCGGCAGTATTAAAAAAAACGAATTTTCGATTTTGGGAAGACACATTTATAATCGATATTAGCTTCGGCTCACTAAACAAACAATTTTCTGTCAAATAATGGCATAAGGAAAGAGGAAGAAAATCGGTCACGCAGCAGTTGCGCAAACTAAGCGAATTCCTCAGCAAGTCGAATCTGTGAGCATTATTACAGATCGCCAGAGCAGAGATGTTACATATTTAGTTTACAGAAATTGGGAGGAAGCCATCACCCCTATGTCTACTAATAATTTAAAACACACTCCTCTGGCTATTTCGTTGATCTTGTAGAAGACGGGCCAAGCCAGTTGTAATAAGTCACACATATTTGATCTTATAGCTATAGAGATTATCTGTCTTACCGCGCCAAAAATATTCAGTGAATAGAATTTAACAGCAGACAAACTCCATGTGAAGAGTTGTAATAGCTTCAGCCAATAGCAGTGTGAGATTAACAGCAGACAAACGTAGTACTATGCGAGAGTTATCAATGTTAATGTTGGGATATTGAGTAACAGCCATATCAACACTTTACCGCCTCTTTCGATTCCGGCTGGGTATACGATGAACTTGGCAGTAATAGGTTAATACTTCACAGTTGCTATCTTCACGACAATACTATTGTCAAAAATAAAACTTATGCATCGTTACTAATTATGAGTGAATTTGTTCTTTCTTTCTGTCTCTCTCTCTCTCGTTATAAATTATTGGGAGGAAATTAAATGTCAGAGTGCTTTTTAAATTTAAGATTTCAGGAAACCTCTACTTCTAATGGTTCGATTTCCGCAATTTTCAGAATTTTTTCCTTATTTTATTTAAATGGTATATACCGAGTTTTGTTATAAAAAGAGAAACATTAGTGCCACTAAAGTAACTTTTAAATTTTGGGTTTGAGGCAAACGCAGGTTTATTTATTTGTTTTTATTTAAGGACGCTGTTTAACATCTCAGGTCATCAGCGTCCCATTCAATTCCGGGCTGAAACGGCCGACAAATTTTGCTCAGAGGCCTCTTCTTTCAGGCTTGAGGTACTTTTACGTGCCGTAAATGTACGATATAGGTCCCACTGCTTTATTTCCCTTCCAAAGGAAGCCATACTTAGCATTTTTACGCCCGAAAAAATCTATCGACCCTGGCCGAAATTGAACCCGCGATCTTGGGGTTAGGAGCGAACCAAAAGGGATAATGGTTTCACGACTCATCTTAGCCGTATGTGATTTTACATTATCATGCAAAAGAGTAATACGAATGCAAGCTCCTGAGTTTTCATGGACTCGCTCCAGCTGACTGGGGTGTACAATGAGTTTGATTATTAGCTGGTGGCAGTTCGTCATGCACAGTACTCCACACAGACCATGTTGTTAAATGTTCTTTCGATTCATTGGTAGATTCCGTAGTTTGAGGAAAGGTTCATGAGCTACTAATTAGTGTTGACTGCGTCTTTGAGTGTCTTAGAGGATCCTGTTCTCACCGCTAGTCAGTAGCCTGTCAAGGATAGAGTTCATTTGCTAATGTGATAACAATGCAAAACAGGCGCCAGCTCCAGCCGCCTTTTAAACCATTGTCAACTCGTATGGAACCCAGTGACAGAGTACTTTATATCTTTTCCCTAGCAATGGAAAAAAATATGTGGTATGGTTTCTGCGCAGACGTTGAATTACTGCATCACGTCCTCACAATTCTAGCGGTTGTTCACCTCAATAGTCGCTAACAGAGCATCGTAATGCATTTTTTTTTTTGAGTTGTCCTCTCCGTGACTCATTGTCGAGGGTTTCGTTAACATTTTGGAACTTCCTGAATCATCTCAGCACCCTCCATTCATTCACAGCATCAGCAGTGAAAGTGTGGCATATTTTCGGGGCCGCTCCAGTTGCATTTCCCCAGCTTAAATTCATAGAACATTCCAGCTTGTATAAATATCTTTGAGGTGCTCATGGACCTCGCTTCTCGGAATACTGGCTGACAATGGGGATAATGTAACCTACCAGCTTAACCAACTTTCGATGACGTTTCGTTTCCGCCTTTAGTTTATTTGTTAGCTGTGAAAGTTGAATGGGAAAGTTGGCGCAGTAATTCCATCATTTAAGGAAAACAATAAAAAAAAACATTTTTCGGAAAATAACTCTATTAAACCATTGTAGCGGTGCATAAGTAGTTTGCTGCATATAACTTGTCTAGAAGATAACACATGAAAGACGTCTACCACGAACAAAAACCACATGTCTTGCGATTATAGTTTTAAAAAATATAATATACTATAATTTTCACTCAAAATAAAATTATTAAATATCTTGACTTGCCTCGTATACCAAAGATTGCGGCCAGGGTGTGAAAGGTGGCTTCATCTGAGAATGCCACATGGTTGAGTACACCATTGTCAACGTCATTGTGAGATATCATTAAGTTGGCGAACCCGGCCCGTCTGCAGCTTCTGCACAATTTGGATGTTATATGCTCTAAGTGAAAATCTTCTTTACAATGTCATGAACAGTGGACTTTGGAATACCCAGATCTGAACCGGCCCGTCGACTTGATTTTTGCAGACTGCCCAGAAATGCTTACCTAACATCTTCAACTTTAACTGAAGACACTGTTTTTCCCCCCTCCCGCGTTCCTTCTTTCTTAACACAGAGCCTGTTTCCAACAGCTGATTTTGACATTTCGCAATTATAAGACGCTCTGGAGCATTTGCACGATATTCCTGCCTGGATCTACTTTGCACTGCAATTGCGAACTTGAATTCCACTAACCAATAGCATTTCACTTTCTGCTGGACTGTAAATTCCGCCGTTTACTCTGTGTGTTGTCATACCACCACTAACGTCATAATTTTCATTGTTACAACATTTGGAGAGTTTCCACATAAGACGTCGGTCCTGGTGGTGTAGTGGTGACCATACTTGTCTCCTAAACCCAAGAAAGCGGATTCCATCCCGGCCAGGACCGATGGATTTTTTCGGGCGTAAAAATCCTTCGGAAGGGCAGTAAAGCCGTGGGTCCCGTGTCATACATTTACAGGCACGATAAAGAACCTCAAGCCTGAAAGAAGAGACCTCTTAGCAAAATTTATCGGCCGTTTCACGCCCAGAATTGAATGGGACGCTGATGACCTGAGATGTTACACAGCGTCCGTAAATAAACCAAATCAACAATCATCGGGACTCGAACCACATAATTTTGACTTACAATGTTATTACCTTATTGTTTCAAATTTTATATATATATATATATATATATATATATATAATAGTGCTTAACGCCCATTTTTACTACTGAGGCACCACAGGCTGTGAACACTGATGATACATGAAATGAAATGATAAATTGGGAAATAAGAATTTTTTTAAGAAAGGATGCATTCCAAGTCTAAGTTAGGGTACCTCCCCGGCATTTGCCATGTATGAGGACTGAGGAAAACCTGGAAGAAAATCTTAGTCAGGGTGGGAATCGAACCCTAGACCTCCCGCTCACGAGTTCGCGACTTAACGACCTCGACCATCATTGAAGGTTTCAAATAAATTAATCATAATACTGTGGTTAACCATGAAGTCTCATCCACAAGCACTCGAAGCGTTCCAGTCACTTCTTAGTGATAAAATCTCTGTAACTACAAGATGGCAAGTGTATCGGTTGGTAAGCAGAAGATTCATGGTTGGAATTCGGGCACGACCTCGAGTTTTTCTTATTTGACTCTGATTCCTAATGATGATGCGTTTTTATTTTAAACAAACTAAATCAATCATCCTTTAAATGTTTTTTAAGTTTACTATGGACCATTCTATGACGGTATAATATATCACATTCATATTAGATCTTGTAAAATTGTATATTCCGAGTTATGTTGTTAAAATCAAAGTATACATTATTAACAGTGAATAGTTCTTGGAATGTAGGGCAAGAATCTGAAAGTGCACAGTATTTGTGGACGGTTGTATAATTATAGAGTAATTAATTTAGTGCATGTAACATGTTAATGAGGTACTTACAACTTTTCCATGTATGGCGCAAACACAGCTTCTACATAACGCTCCATCACACACATAAAAAAGAAAAGTGCGAACTGAAAAAATACGGAAAAAAGGGGAAGTGTAACAAAAACAATAATCGAAAAAAATGAGCACTAAAATTATGCTAAAATATTACACTCATAAACTATTAAATTTGTTTTCCGTTTTGAATATTATTCCCCAATTGTATAACTGCAACAATCTAAATTTTAAAAAATAGCAAAACTAAACTCAAATTTTCAAATGCGACCTAATACAAAGAGTTTATGCAAGTGGGGTTTACTAAGGGTATTCAGTAGCTGAACTTAAGTAACGTTAACTTCCAGCATGCATTGTAATGTGAGAGGCTATTGAGTGATAGAAAGGGAGTTGTGTAACTTTACTGAAGTCATTAATCAATCACTGTAGTACTCACCACACACTGTGCTTCCATGTTGCAGGCGAAAGTAGCGGCTGTCTCGCGCGAGCAGGCTGTGAAGTGTGCGGTAACTGTTGGCGTTAAGTGTATATATAGACACATAGAGGGGAGAGAGGAGCGTTGAGGGGACCGGAGGACTGCAATGCTGTGATCACCTTGGAAAATAATTGTGCGCATTGTTGTGGTGCTTGTAAATATGCAACAAGAACGATTCACATATGAATATAAGACGCCATTATGACAATCAGCAGGAACTGTTTCCATTGTGGCGTGCTATATCTTCACAACAACCAAGAGGAGTTATTTCCATAGTAGCGTGTTATATCTTCATAACTATCAGCAGGGAGCTGTTTCCATAATAACACGAGATATCGTCATAACAATCAGCAGGGGCTGTTTTTATAATAACACGAGATATCGTTTCCATAGTAAAGTAATATATCGTTGTAACAATCAGCAGGAGCTGTTTCCATAGCAAAGTTATATCGTCGTAACAATCAGCAGGATGTTTCCATAGTAACGTAGTATATCGTCATAGCAACTAGTAGGAGCTGTTTCCATAGTAAAGTAATATATTGTCGTAACAATCAGCAATAGTAACGTAATATATCGTCGTAGCAATCAGCAGGAGCTGTTTCCATAGCAAAGTTATATCGTCGTAACAATCAGCAGGATGTTTCCATAGTAAAGTTATATCGTCGTAACAATCATCAGCAGGAGCTGTTTCCATAGCAAAGTTATATCGTCGTAACAATCAGCAGGATGTTTCCATAGTAAAGTTATATCGTCGTAACAATCAGCAGGATGTTTCCATAGTAAAGTTATATCGTCGTAACAATCAGCAGGATGTTTCCATAGTAAAGTTATATCGTCGTAACAATCAGCAGGATGTTTCCATAGTAAAGTTATATCGTCGTAACAATCAGCAGGATGTTTCCATAGCAAAGTTATATCGTCGTAACAATTAGCAGGATGTTTCCATAGTAAAGTTATATCGTCGTAACAATTAGCAGGATGTTTCCATAGTAACGTAATATATCGTCATAGCAACTAGTAGGAGCTGTTTCCATAGTAAAGTAATATATCGTCATAGTAACTAGTAGGAGCTGTTTCCATAGTAACGTAATATATCGTCATAGTAACTAGTAGGAGCTGTTTCCATAGTAAAGTTATATCGTCGTAACAATCAGTAGGAGCTGTTTCCATAGTAAAGTAATATAGCGTCATAGTAACTAGTACGCTGATGACCTGAGCTGTTAAAGAGCGTCCGTAAATAAAAAAAATAGTAACTAGTAGGAGCTGTTTCCATAGTAAAGTTATATCGTCGTAACAATCAGCAGGAGCTGTTTCCATAGTAAAGTTATATCGTCGTAACAATCAGCAGGATGTTTCCATAGTAAAGTTATATCGTCGTAACAATCAGCAGGATGTTTCCATAGTAAAGTTATATCGTCGTAACAATCAGTAGGATGTTTCCATAGTAAAGTTATATCGTCGTAACAATCAGCAGGAGCTGTTTCCATAGTAAAGTTATATCGTCGTAACAATCAGTAGGAGCTGTTTCCATAGTAAAGTTATATCGTCGTAACAATCAGCAGGAGCTGTTTCCATAATAAAGTTATATCGTCGTAACAATCAGCAGGAGCTGTTTCCATAATAAAGTTATATCGTCGTAACAATCAGCAGGAGCTGTTTCCATAATAAAGTTATATCGTCGTAACAATCAGCAGGAGCTGTTTCCATAATAAAGTTATATCGTCGTAACAATCAGCAGGATGTTTCCATAGTAAAGTTATATCGTCGTAACAATCAGCAGGATGTTTCCATAGTAACATAATATATCGTCGTAACAATTAGCAGGAGCTGTTTTATAATAACACGAGATATCATTTCCAAAGTAACATAATATATCGTCATATGAATGAGCAACAGCTGTTTCAGGGAAATCATTAGGAGTGAGGGCTTATCTAAAATCCAAAATCTAAAACTCGCTTTTGCAGCACCAATATTTGCTTTTTCATAATAAAACTGAGTATATGCCATCAGTGAAATCAAATTATTAGGAATTACTCTAACGGCTTCAGTATTTGTTTTTTCGCAACGAAATTCCGTATATAATATTTAAATTAAATAAGGAAAATAGTTTCTGAAAATCGGGGAAATCGGTCAGCAGCAGTGGGGGTTTATCTAAAACCTAAAGTTTTAAAATCGCTCTAGCGGCACCAATATTTTTTCTTCACAACAAAATTCAGTATATACAATTTAAATAAAATTTATAAAAATATTTTCTGAAAATGGGGAAATTGGAACAGGAGTAGGAATAAACTTGAAATCCCAAATTTATAAAACGCTCCTTCGTTTAATTTTCTCTCGATTGCTTTAAATTAAAAGGACAAAGCTGTAAAACGTATTTATAACGTTGCATATGTTTTATATTGTCGTGAAGATAGCAACTGTGAAATATTAATCAAATACGTATGTGAGAATTATATTTGTATGTTCGAGCGCTCTGCAGTAACTAGGGTGCAGATTTTTAGGATTTTATAAACCCTGAATTAGTTTTTTTAAGATGTTAAAATATTTATTTTCTGTTTTTTTTAATATGCCAAAATAGTTTATTTGAATTTTTTAAACATTTTAGAGTAGTTTTTTTTTCAAGTTTTTCTTATATAAAGTAAAATAATCACGTTGAAATAAATATACAATAATATGAATTTTAATATAATTTTATAGGTTTCAACGTCCCATTTAGCCATTTTTAGGTTTCATAAGATTTCAATGACTCCCATGATAAAGAAACGGATAACTATATCAAAATATCACAGTTACCTAACAAGGAACAAAATAATTTAAAACCTAAAAATCCGGGCTCTGTAATAACCTTCAAAAAAGCATTTTCATTATAGGTTTTTACTACAATAACATGTAAATTAAATTATAAAGCCAATGAAAATCAATTAAAGTTTCGATTGTTTATTATTTATAGTCTATATTTGCTTAGCACATGGCAATCGTTTTTGAACAGTAACATATTTTTGTTTTATTGAAACATACGAACATCATCTTAAATACAGAATGTAACTCGAAACTTTCTGTTATTTCTCTCTATTTTAGTGAATGGAAAGATGGTATCAAGGGCTCAGTTAATATATATGGTTATATTTCAAAACGTTTAAAAATACTCACACAGCATAGATTTGACTATCAATGGTCACATATTTTATTTAATTAATAGTATGCCATTAATTTTAGTGGTAATCTCAATACTTGTAATAATAATAATAATAATAATAATAATAATAATAATAATAATAATAATAATTCTAAAAATGTGGTTTCTCTTTTGTAATACTTAAAGATTGCAAGAATTCTAATTTTGTTCTCCTAATACCAGACAGAAATGCCATAACTTAATACATTTCATTAATTAATAATACCATAATTTGGATTTTATATTCTTTTTTAAAGTTATTCAACTTGCTGAGGAATTTACGTAGTTTACGCAGCTCCTGTGTGACGGGCATTTTTTAAACATTTTTAACCTACGCTTTCAATACTTAAGTTATCAATCAGTTGAAATGGTAAAGTGGTAAAGAAAAATCTAGGGGAGGGGGATGAAAACATTACAGGCCTAAGATTAGAGTACTTCCTCGGCATTACCATTGATGAAAGTTGAGGAAAAGCTCGGAAGATAATCCTGGTGGGATTCGAACAGCAGAGTACACACGTGTCGGCAGCAGAGAACGTGAGATCTGTGTCGAGATAAAGGTAGAATAACCGGAACTAAGGCGTTTTGCAGGACAATTTGTTAAAAATATACGACATTCTTCGCTTCTGTGTGTGTGAAATTCGCATTTAACGTTTCGTAATCTCTGCGGTAATATTGGCAGCATCGTCTTTCACTCTAACGAAGCCTAATGGAAACCACGCGTCGTACAAAACAATAACCACAATAGCAGGCACAGGAGAAAGCGGCAAACAATATTGAATGTATTTCTTAATGTCTTTTACACAAAAGCCTCTCATTCCATGAAGGGAAAGACGATCTTTGTAATTAATATTAACGACGATTTCGCCAAACTTGCAGATTTGTTACTGCTACGGTGATCTTTTCAGTAAAAGTTTGTACCTAAGAAATACCATACTACCACGTATGAAATAATGAATGATAAATGGGGATGGGTTTTAATAACCTAAAAACATTTCAAAATGATTACTTTTTGGCTCTAAAATTAACTGAAAATGTACTACAAAGAAAAGACTCATATTGTGCCTATGTTTGTATCTTAGTACACCATCATTTCTCACTCATTACAGCTTTACAGTAAGCTATAAAACGTTCCATAGATTTTCGTTTTTGAAAGACTGGCGGTTACCAGCTAGTAATGAAAATTGTGAATTTACTTAACTGTCTGAAAAGCTTATGTGAATTTTTTCGATAGCGAATCATTTTTCTGCTTTTAAATTTTTCAGCAGAGAATACTACCATCAGTTGAAAACACAAGTGTTGCCGTACTCCAATTTTTTTTTCTTTAAAACTTTCATAATTATTTAATAGCGAATTCCTACGGAATTGCGATTGTATTCAGGAAAAAAAAAATTGGAAATTTTTTTCAAATCTCCATCGAAATTACTTACCTACAAGGCACCAAAAATGGCGATTAAAAATTATATATATACGCATATATTATATATCTGTTAACGCTCTATCGATAGCAATTTTTGTTTTTTCTCAACGAAATTGGGCATATCAGGAGCAATTAACAAGTGGTGTATAGTGTTCCGTTACCAGCAAAATTGGACTATTGGGGATAGGGGTTAACCTAGAGACAAAATTTAAAAATCGCTCTGGAGGCTGTAATTTTTTGTTTGTTCCCAAAGCAACTCGGTATATGCAGTTGAAATAAGACAAGAAAAATATTTTATGAAAATCGGCGAAATCAGACGTTCGAATGGTGTGTTTACCACAAACCCAAAATTTGAAAGTCCCTCTAGTGGCATCAATATGTTTATTTTGCAACGAAAATAGACATATACCATTTGAATAAAAAATGAAAAATATTTTCTGAAAATGCGGGAAATCAGACGATTAGGAGCGAGGCTATAGCTGAAAACGGAATTTTAAAGAGTGAAAACTGACCTAAAGCGAAGATTTAAAAATTGCTCTAGCGGCCGCATTTTTTTTGTCAACAAAACTCGGTATATGCCTTTGAAATAAAATAATAAAAATATTTTTTTTAAATCACCGAATCAGACTTTTAGGAGTTGGGGTTTAAAGTAATCACTATAGTGGCCGCAATTTTTTTTCAACGAAACTCGGCATATAGCATTTAAATAAATAAAAAAAACACTTTTTCAGTATATAAATGTACAGTTTATTCAAAAATGTGGCATTTATGTAAATACATTTCCTCAGACAAGTGTAATTGTATGTTTTATAACAAGGCCACAGCGTCGCCTAAACAAAGGGAAAGAAGTATCTTCCCTTTTTCATATTTCCTGTGAGGTTGTTGAAGCCACTAAATTATGTATATGATCAAATTCATATAATTAAATCCATTTATACTTAGAACAGGTTTAAGATATCTTTAAATTGCAGAACTCTCTCAATTGAAGATTTACATAACTTTTCCAGTTACTATAGCAACATCACTCACAGCAATTTAATTTCCCTGTTTCATTATTTGTTTCCATAGTAACCAGGTTGGAAAATAAGCCTCATTCACACTGATTCGACCTGGGTAGTGTATTACAGATATGCCTGTTAACTATTTGGCACTGTAAAAAAGGGCAAATTCTGCAAAGATTCTGGTTAATGGAAACATTAGAAAGTCGTTAAAAGTTAATAGTATTATTTTACTAGAGTTTAGATTTTGTGTGTGTGTATGGTTCTTTCTGATAATCGTTTGTTTCGTTTCATTTTTATCTGCAGATACATATATTAAAACTGTGAAATTATTACCTTGTGGTGATTTTGTAGCACAAAAATATGCGTTTTTATTAATATTGATTCTCTTTTTGGTTCCTCACTTGAATAAAAAAAAATTATATTGAAGAATCAAACATTTTTTTATTATTTCAGATCTTTCTGTACAAATATACTCTTAAGATTTATCTATAAAATGTATTAAAATTTCTTCATGTCTTTTGGTGCAAAACTTTTTTATAAGCAAGTTCGTAAAATTGCTTTTAATGTTACTTTTATTTTTGCACCAAATTCTCCCTAATAATTGTCTTTTGTAAAATGAAAATATGTTTCTTAAATTTATTCAGTAGATTTCAACACCTTCCTTTAATGGAGTTAGGTCCGTAGTTAAACAAAAGAAAGTACATATGAACATTTTGAAGGCTGCCATATTATAGGAAGCCTTGCATCACTTGCACTTTAGACCACACTACTGTAAAGTCTGTAGAGGGGTGTTAAACTCATTTGTTGCCAAGTTGTTGGCTACTCTGCACTATGACGGCATTGTTGGGATCCTCGGCAGGAAGAGGCTCGTCTTTGGGCACAGAGCACAGGCAAGGCACCAGCTGCATGTTATAGGAGGCCTGTACCGCCTGCAGATTGGGCGCCGGAGCGGGAGGTGCTGGTCCTCCATACTGTAACAACAAAATCTGTATATAGTATCGAGGAGGTTGTGGAAAAAGAACTTGTTTGAAAAGGGAGAATAATTCACAAAAAAAAGTGAAAACAAGAGGGTGGGAAAGGACAGAAGAGAAAGGGAGGTATTAGAAAGAGAACATTTGGAAGACTGGTGATAAAGGTAGAAAAGAAAACAAGAAAGGAAATGAAGAGAAGTAGCAACGTGGGAAGGAAAAAAAAAAGATTAAGAAAATTGACATAGAAAAGATGAGAGAAAGGATAGATGAATAAGAAACGAAAAAAAAAAATGGGGAAATCCAAGCGAAGAACAAAAAGGAACACAAGATGAATGAGGATAAGAAATACAGAAGAAAATAAAATTTGAAAAATTATGAGAAAATTATAAAAAAGAAAAAAGAAAGAAAAGAAGAAGGAAAGGAGGCATTGTGAAAAGAAAATGAAATGAAAAAATTGACACAGAAGAAATTACACGAAACTGAGGGAAAACAAGAGCGGAATAAAAATAGCAGAAGAAGAACAGGAAAGAAAGTTTTGGAAGAGTGGTGAGCAAATAGCACAAAAGAAAACAACGAAAGACGGGAAGTGAAGAAATTCTGAAATGCGGTAAAAGTAAGACTGGGAAAATTGATCCAAAAGAAATGAGATGAAGGAAAGATAAAAAGAAAGAAAATGAGAAGGGACATTATCAAAAAAAGAAGTAATGAGAAAATTGACGTAGAAGAGATGAGGAAAGGGACAGATAATGCAGAAATGACACTAAAGAGAAAATAAAGAATAAAAAAAAGACCAAAGGATGACTGAAGACAAGAGAAAGAGAAGGAATGAAAAATTGAGGGGAATGATGAGAAAAATAAAAAAGGGAAAGAGGGAAGTGAGGAAAACAAAACAAAATAAAAAATATGTAGAGATATACAGAAGGGAGAAGGAGAAGAAATGAATGGACGAAAACCATAAGAGAAGGGTGAAAGAGATGTCGGAATGAATAAGAGAGAGATGAGGGAAAACAAGGATGAAAATGCTTAAGAAAGGCCTCTATGAAAGTACAGCAATTATGAGCAAATTATGAAAGTAATCTCTCTCAACCGGAAGGTCGAACTTGATACTCCTAAGTGAAAACAGGCAGTCTACCTCCTGTACTACTTCTGTAAAAAATAGCATCATTAAAGTAAGAAGCAAAAATGAACTACTCCCGAGTCATTTGTAGCGTTTCATATAAATCTCTGCGCTATTTATTACGTAATAACAGCCTTGAATGATGACGTTCATGCATTGGTTTTGGTTAAAATAGGCAGGCAAAAAGGCACTTAAAATACTGTAGAGGCAGTAGGCATTTATTAAAAGTGAAAACAGAATAATATCGCTCATTATTAATGAAAATAGGTGTTTAAGATACTTTATATCTCATAATTAAAGTACTTAAGCTTACTTTTCTCAAGATTTTTTTTTCAAGGTATCAACTGTCATAGTCAGCCACTCGTCAAAGAGAATATTTTTCATCATATAAAAAGAACGTTCTACTTCCACTGAAGTGATTGGAGTATATTTAAAACAAGCAATTTCGGAAGGACTCAAACCAGTCATAACAGAACATTCTCCTTACAGGACATCATGGAAATGTTGATCCAGACAAAGTAAAGTAGTTTTGAATAGTCCTGGCGAATGAGCAAAAGATGCTCAGTGGTTTCTGGTAGAGTTAATTTTCTGTTTATGCTTTTGTAGAGGGCTTCAGGTTAGTATCTCTGTTACTTCCGTACTGAACATATTGTAGGAACGGTTTATTGACACCTGTACCGCCCTCATCTTTCTTGCTTGCAATTGTTTGTTACATTTGTGCAGCTGAGAAGTTACCCCCGCCACAAATGTTCTAGAATCGTCTCGCGCAGATCGATACAAGGTCATTCACCATGCCTATTCAAAACTACAGTACTTCCCTCATCCTCTCTATTTCCTGGTATTCGTATGCCCGCGTTCATATCACTAATGAAGGGTCTGCTATTTATAGAGCTTAAGTGAATGCGTTGAGGTGAAAGTTTTTGACTGTTTGAAAAGAAACAAATCTATAACAATATTCTTACATATTTTTGTGAGGTGAAATCGCCATATAATTTTTATAACTTTTTTCACTTCGATAAACTGAAATTCTTTATGTGCTTTTTAAAAAGGTAAATAATCACAGGAAAAAAATATCTAAGAGTCTAAAACAGGCAAAATAAAACTGGCCCTATCGAGCCCAAATGCACGAAAACACGTTAATTTCTGTCTGACTCTTAAAGGCATTTTGTTTAACTTCCGGGCTTTATTGATGAGTATTGCTGAACAAGTTGCAAAACCAGCAA
Organism: Metallyticus violacea; assembly: GCA_030762175.1. Classification (NCBI taxonomy): domain Eukaryota; kingdom Metazoa; phylum Arthropoda; class Insecta; order Mantodea; family Metallyticidae; genus Metallyticus; species Metallyticus violacea. Next base: position 22,319,508 of record CM060832.1, on the reverse strand, counting down.
TGTTTGTTGAAAAATCGAAAAATGCAGAAAAGTAAAATTTTCAGGGTGTGCGTTTGTTTAATTTCGTAGTAAGTACTAACACCATAAATATGAAACTTATAACATTAACGATTATTATCATTTCAAGCCTAATTTACTAATTGATTGTGTGTTTGATGTTTCCAAATTTACTTTTATAATGACAGTTCGTGGTTTAGTGGTAACATTTGCGATTACTAACCCGAATGTCCTGGTCTAGATTCCCACTCAGGTCAAACTGTTTGGTAAAGTATTTTTGGCGAGTTTTTTTCTTACCCTGAAAAAGTGAATATCAGATAGCTTTAAGGCTTGTCTTTGCACCCTCATTAAACCATTCCATTCACCCCATAGGCGTAAGGATTCCCCTGGTGCAGTACAATCATAACAACTTCACGACCACCTCCATTGGGACAAGGTAGCGGCGCCCCATGAGCGTCCCGGCTTCAGAAGTTCGCTACAATACCGCTCCGCCAAGTCAGGGAAATATGTCCAGTACAGCAAAAGTGCTTGTTTTCCAAGTCGATAAATGCAAACAGGAAAACTAATGTTTACATTCGAAGTATCATTTTTTAAAAAGAGTTTATGTTTATAAAATTCTTGTTTTATTACTGTCAAATAACATTCCAGGCGCATGACTAAAGTAATAAAAGTATATGTAGTAGTTCTTTATTCAAATACGAAACAAAACAAAAAGTCAAAGTCACCAAAAAAACATTTTAATTGTGTTTAACGCCCGTGTTTACTACTGAGGCACCACAGGCGGTGGACACTGATGATACATTGGGAAAGAATTTTTTTAAAAGGAATGAAGCGCTGCAGGCCTCTGTTTAGGATACTTCTCAACATTCGCCATATATGAGAACTGAGGAAAAAATCTCAGTCAGGGAGGACGGTCCTGATGCGAATCGAACACCAGACCTTCCACTCAACCCGCGCCTTAACGACTACTCTTGGCAGATTAATCCAAAAATGAAAATGTAACATATATCTTCAGATATATTCTTATAAAATCTTCGAAGCTTCTGATATTTCAAAACATTTTTGGAATTTAAGACGACCTTTTTCTTATCTTTACTGAACATGTCCTTCATTGACGAAACATCTGCTTTCTTTCGTAAACCCAACATCCCGGGTTCAGTCCCAGACAGGGTCAATGGTAGTACGACTATTTTCGGAAAGGAATAAAGCCGTGGATCCCGTGTCGTATATTTACGGCACGTAAAAGAACCTCAAGCCTGAAAGAGAGACCTCTGAGCAAAATTGATCGCCCGTTTCACGCTCTGAATTGAACTGAGATGCTAAACAGCGTCCGTAAATAAAACAAATCAACAGCTTTTCTAACTTCCTGCCTGAGTTGTTGGCCCTCAATACCTCAACCACGAGAGGACTTTCAACATAAGTCTAACATCATTAAGTACTTTCCTTTTAGATTTTTCACATGCCACAACCCGTTAGGCTTTTATTTTAAAGGACATTTTAGGTATAAAAATCATTGTGTGCTACATTTAAGTGATTTACTTCCCAATATTTATTTAACACTTTGACGATGCTATGACTACCGAAGTATCTGTCGGGAGGCATAAAGTTGCTACTGCGGAATGTGGAACATAGAACTATCTTAGGACATTTTCTACCGTCTTTCAAAAAAGCCATAGGTGTGGTCATCATTAAAGCTCAAGGGCGGATTGATGAATCTGGTTAAAAAAAAAAAGGGTGAATCTCCTTTGAGCTCAATACATTTGGTCCATCAGGAATACAATATATATATTCCCATGAAAAAAAAATCTTCAATCGCCGAAAAATTCTTCCCCCAAGCCTTTTTTTCTTAATTTAGGAAACAGTGTGAGGAATAGGGTGGGCGGAACTATTTTGAAGTTCAGCTAGTACACTTTTGCCATCGCAACGACCGATTTGTGATCAGCGCGTTGTTCTCATGAAGGAGCGCTTTTTTTGCACGCCTGTCATGGTCGTTTCTGCTTCAACTCACTATGTAAACGGTCCAATACGTTAGGTAACAACAGTCAGCCACTGTTTTACTCTTTTACAAATAGTCAACCACAATGAAACCTTGTGAGTCCCCCAAAAAAGTTATGTCTTTTTTCCCCCGCCGACAAAACGGTTTTAGCTTTTTTGGCTAAACTTTCACTTTTCCAAACACCGCCACGGGTGGCCGAAGACGTTAGGGCATGAACTCGAAAGCGAGAGGTTTGGGGTTCCCACCAGGACTGTCCTCCCTGACTGAGGTTTTTTCCATGCTTTCCTCAGTTCTCATAAATGACTAATGTCGGAGAAATACTCTAAACTTAGGTCTGGGACGCTTCCTTTAAAAAATCCTTTCCCAGTTTATTTCATTTCATGTAACACCAGTGTCCACCGCCTGTGATACCTCAGTAGTTAAAACGGGTGTTAAACACTGTTAAAAAAAATACTTCCCCAACCCACTCTTTTACTGCCCTTTTGTCTCCGGGGTGCAGTTTCGTCTGTAGTCACGAAACGACATTAGCGATAAATCAAGTAAGATTCAACGTGGACTATCGATTACATAACAGGTTCCTCTAACCAGACTTTAATACCACCAAATACTTTGAGTTTCAAGACTCTGTTAATACTCAAGTTTAATTTATTTACACTAAAAATAATAGGGTATCTAATCCTAGTCTAAATCTTTAGAAGTCATTTGAATTATGCTGTAACTTTCCCAAATATGATTTTGACAAGGGAAGATGTTATTCCTATGCTTTTATAAAATAAAATAAATACGATAAAAAGTATTGTTTTTCGCCATAAATATTACAAATGATAACATATCTGACCATTTTCACAAGAGTTCAATAAAGAATGATCATACGTACATTTTTTTCTTGTCTTCATACCTTTACTCATTCTAATAATTTCGATAAGTTTTCTCAAATTAGCCTCCATTAGATGATATCTGTCCCAGCGATTCTGCCAGATTTCAACGACGTGGTGTAAAGTTTTTTTGACCTGTCCTTCAGGATCGCCTCAGCAGGCTTCACCCATTTACAAGTGTGTGATTTGTTCCTGCAGAGTTTTCGTTGATGACCATAACTTTCTCAGTAGAAACCACCATGGTGGAGATTTCTGCACAGATCTTTGATGTTTGCTCTCAGGATCGAAATGTTGTAGCGAAGTTTCAGCATTGGTGATTACCTTTGAAAAAAACTCCACATCTTCCTGCAACATCAACTTCAACGTTCTTTTGTTCAGGAATCAACAGTCTTGGAATCCACCGTGCACAAACACGTCTCATATGCAACGTTTCAGTTACCAATGCGTGGGTGGCACCCAGTGATGTTTTCTCAAGGACTAAGTAAGCTAATGAAATGAACTTTTACAACATACAGATGCATATAATTGAAATTTGCTTATGTATTTTCACCACAATACCTTGGCTCTGAAGGAAATTATAAATTATTTTCAATTTTTCCCGTTTTTTTTTTCTATTTTTTCCAACATTTTATTTTTTACATTGTGACATTTTGTCCCAGCTCTACATAATAGATTCACGTCATCAAAATAATATAATAAATAGGTGGTAAACCTTTCAAAGTGACAGCTTATACATATCCTTTAAAAATGGAAACCATAAAAAATGTAACTTTTTTTAATAATTGCAGCCAAAAAATTGACAGAAAAATTACCTTTTTGAGGAAAATATCAGCTTAAGCCCCCCAAGAATGTAAAACAATAACGGATAATGTCAAGGAAACAAAGGCCGCCATTTTATGAAATACAACTTTTTCTATCGTTCAAGATAAACCATAGCCTTCTAGAGCAAATAATTCCTGAGATATATAATTTTAACTGAGCAAGTGCTCGTGAAATTTAAAAAGCAAAAACAAAATAAAAAAGACTTCTACATTGACATAATTAAAATTGTATTAAAAATCCTTAAAACCAAGGAACATTAATGAAAAGCATATCAAAATAAACAGAAAATTCCAAATGGTACAAAAAATTTGATTTTTAACTTCCCTCCCTTTCCCTTTATTAATTCCCTTAATGTTTTTACGATCCATTCTCACAATGACAGCAGCTGTGTTGATGTTTTCTTTCGTTAGAGCACAAAGTGGCGCGAGTTTTTACGTCTGTTATTGTGTGGCGCAAGTGACACGAATAGTGGCGACTGTAATAGTCGACTTTCGTCTATTTCATTCTCACAATTTCTAAATGGGTAGGTATTAATAAGTAAGTATAGCATTTTATACAATTGTTAATAATCTGTGCGCTAATGTTAAATATATATTACTTTTATTCTTATTCTATTTATGAAACAGTCCCAAATCCGTATTTGATTCCTTTATTGGCATTAGTGACAATAGATATTGGTCTTTTGTTAGATGGCTTGAAAAGGTTAAGTATCCATAATAATATACATTTATCACACTTTTGTAGGCCAAGTTTACGGCAATTATATTTAAATTTTTATTTAATTCGTAAAACAGTGTTAATAAATATCACGCCAGGTTCTGAGCTTTCCAGATAAATTCACAAACGTGGTGAGTGAATTTATCGGCAATCTCAGACCATTTTGTGATAATTTATGCAGATCTTATGTTCAGTGCGGCCCACAGTGCAAGGAAGGAACAAAAACACTTTCTTCTTTAGAGGTGGGAATTTCACGGGCAGTGAAAGTTCTATGTAAAATACCTGGGCGGAGGAGCGCGATAACCTTTCCCTGCGCTTAATGTAGTCATGGCATGTTAAAGTTATTACTACCCAAGCTCAAAGACGGAGGGCGCTAAATTATATTTGAGATGAAGTGATAAATTTAAAAAAGAATTTTTGGAATAGAAACTTTCCGAACCGTAGACATCATGAGTTCATACTAGAGCATGTAAAATAGCTGTATGCGTGGACATATTAAGTCATTTGACGAGAATATCACTTTTGTTTTTGTTCAGTTTTAAACCAGTTACCATGGAAACAAGCGTATATACAACAGCATTCTTAAGACTGCAGTTTATAAATAATTCCCTGAGAGAAAACTGACAGGAAGATGGAGGAAAGTCTTATCGTAAGAAAGCCGTTACTATAGTAACCAGTTTCTGCGTGTCTCCTGCTAATTGTATTAAAAGAAAGAGTCAACTTTCTAACGCATTATTTCGCTCCCCAGCCGTCATTTGTTTCAAAAGTTTCACCTTGATGCCTCGAGGGTTTTAATCCAGTAAATTGCAAATCTAATCTTTCCTAAGGTGCAAGATGAAAGTAGCTCCATAACTTTTAAATTACTGATATAATTCCTTATTAGCTGCACGCCAGCTTCCAACACCTGCTATTTTAATATGCAATGGTTGCATGTTTCTTGCAACTACATTTATAGATAAAAACATTGTTTGTGTCGTAATATCATCGGAGATACATAAAAAAGAGAACGTTTTAATTTCAAAATATAACGTTAGGAAAGTTTATTTTATGTATAACTGTATTTTGTGCAAAAACTGTTGTTATTACAGATTTTATAATATTTTACTTTTATACTGTGGAAATATAAATATCTCTAGGAAAACTGACGCTACGGTACTTTACAAATTAGTAATACCTTGAAATAAATTATATACAGGGTGATTCAAAATTAATTGTTGGTTTAGTTTATTTATGGACGCTCTTAAACATCTCAGGTCATCAGTGTCTTATTCAATTCAGGGCGTGAAACGGCCGACAAATTTTGCTCAGAGACCTCTTCTTTCAGGCTTGAGGTTCTTTATCGTGCCGTAAATCTACGACATGGGACCTTTACTTCCCTTCCGAAGGAAGCCATACTTAGGATTTTTACGCTCAAAAAATTCATCGATCCTGGCCGGGATTGAGTCCGCGATCTTGGGTTTAGAAGACAAGTATGGTTACCAGCAGACAACCGAACTGACATTCATTGATTCAGGGCAGTATTGCTGGAAGGCATGTGAACAAAATGCCACTCCCACCGGTGGACTATCACGCGGCATTAGCTCCCAATTATCGAGGCTGGATGAACCCCGTTCTAGACCTCCCTAACTCAGAAAAAATACCAAAGCAGATGCCAGGAATCGAACCCGGTTCTTCCGGACAGTCATCAACACTAACCACCATACTATGGAGGCGGATAATGTTATTTTTTCTTACTCGCAGAGAAGACCTCCAGTCTCGAGCCATAGCGGCGATGCCAAAGATAGTATTAACTTTCCAAACATAGCTAGATAATAAAACTCAAGCACAGCGCCGTGATAGCTCAGACGGTTTGAGCGTCACGCTATAGTTGTGAAGGTGGTTGATTCAAATCCTCACATACTAATGCTTTTTTTCTGCTAGAGTTAAAGCAGATTTGCCACCATTACAATGACTTACTTGATAACATAGTACCACGCACAAAATACGATATAAATTGATATTTATGATTTTTTTCTGCTGGAATCAAAGGAGATTGCCACCATTACAGCGATTTACCCGCCCCTATCAATTTATATTTACAAAAAGGAGGCGAGCGTAGACCGTCAACATTGGGTCCACCGGTTTCTCGGATTCACCAGAGGTTAGCGTTACGGTTAGTGTACACACACATATACATATATATTAATTGCGAATTCCAATAAGGTTAAAATTACAGTGATTTACCCGCCCCTATCAACTTGTATTTACTAAAAGGAGGCAAGTGTGGGGCGTCAGGCCGTAGCGAGCCGCAGCAAACCACTGGATCCACCGGTTTCTAGGAGTTACCCAAGGTTAGCATTAGAGTTTGTATGTACAGATTAATTACAAATTCCAATAAGACCACGCGTGGTAAAAAGTGAAAAACTAAGTTTCGTAATAAGGAGCAACATAATGTAGCCAGAAAGTTAGAAGGACAACGCATAGGTTACATTATCTTAACAAAAAATAAAATAAATTATTTACACTTTCATAAGCGGCCACGGTAAAGGTAACCCATTGAGAAAAATAACTATTCCGCTAACAGGACAATTTCCGTGTAACAAACGGACGCTGCACCACGACAATGCATGGCAGGACAACGCCACTGCTCCTACCAAACCTCAGTGTCCCTCATCTTTCCTATGGTTCAGATTTATGTTGTTAGACATTTTCTTTTTCCCCTAGCTGAAGAAACACCTTCATTGGAGGCATTTTCCATCATCAGAAGCAGTGGCGAAGGCAGCGGAGCCGATTCTGAACAACCTGTCAGCAATTGGTTTCCAGCATGTCTTTGAAGACTGACTAAAACTCTTAAGACAGTTACATTGTGTCCAACGGGGACTACTTAGAAAATGCATCAAAATTATAAGTTTTAGTAAAGCTATGTTATCATAAAATGCATTATCGTAACAGTCGTATAAACCCGCGCAAAAAATGCCAATTGGTTGCAGAACTTAAGAGACTGTTTTCTTCTCATCCCAAAAACAAGACAGACGAAACAAATAAAATGTTATTTTCTGGAAATTCGGTTTTGGAAGAATGCAGAATCAAATCACTTACCTGTTGAGGAGGCGGTGCTACTGGATATGCGAAGTGAAACGAGAGGGGATATTCGTGTCCTGCCCCTGCGCCGTTAGGGAAATGGTGTGGCTGTCCATTGTACGGCCTCGGCCCTTGTCCCTGGTCCCTGGAACATGGGTCCCTTTATAACAGGGTTAGGCTCCGTTCCATTCTTATGTACTATGTTAGTATAATTAACATAAATATAGACACTGATTGAAACATACCAGTATCGACCACTTGCGCTGCATTTGCGCTTACGTTCAACAGATGCATGTTTTCTGAGTTAGAATAGGTTAACAATTGATTATGGTTAAATTCATTAATTTACAGTAATTTATGGCTGCGCTTAAGTTTTCTATTATATCTACAATTGAAATTACCTACTTAATACGTTTCGTGAAACGAGAAATGTTTCAAATAACAGGAGCAGAATATAGTCAAGGATTTTTGGTGAAGAAATATTATGTGATAGCGCTCACCCCTTGGAAAATTAGAATAAAATCCATTTGGCGTCTTTCTTATCAAAGAGGGCGTTTATAAGGTTTCTGTAAATAATAATAATTATGCAAGGCTAAGTCATTAAGTAAATTACAAAATGTGTTTTTTCATTAATATTGTTTAACGCCCGTTTCTACTACTGAGGCATCGCAGGGTTTTATAATAAAATTATAAACTGAAAAAGGATTTTTTTTTAAAGGAAGAAAACGTTCCAGGCCTAAGTTTAGAGTACCTCTCCGGCATTTACCATTTATGCGGACTGAGGATCTGGAAAAAAAAAACTCAGTCACGGAGGCGATCCTGATTGAAATCGAACCCCAGACTTTCTACTTACGAGTTCATACCTCATGGCATTTCAAAATAATTTGGGGTCCTGCATGTTTAAATGAGGCACCATTAGAGATAGTATTAGTCTGGTGGCAATTGATGACATTTGACTCGGGACAATCTATGTTTACAATAGCGAAACAGTAGTTGCAAAATGGCGGCGTATGATACAAGTAAGTGTACAAATCTCGAGCAACGATCCGTTGTGTAATTTTTTTGAGCAAAAGGTGTGGAATCAAAGCATATTTATAAAAAAATGTTTCCTATCTACGGTAGAAGTGTCTGTTACGTCAAGATGTTTACTTGGATGCAGAAGTTATCTGAAAAGCGGACACGTCCGAAGATGAACTGTGTCGGCCGGCCAATGGAGATTGCCATAGAGGTGAAGACTTGGGTTCACCATTACCAGTGCAGCGGAAACATTCCGCGTTTAATGTGATGCTCGCAGTCTTCTGGGATCACAAAGGTATGTTGCTCACCGCATTCCAGCCTCAAGGGCAAAACGTAAATGCGACTTCTACTGTAACATCCTCAAGAAACTTCGTAAGGCCATTAGGATTCCTCACCAAAGGCGTGTAACTGCTGCATGACAATGCACGTACTCATACTGACAACAAGACAAATGAGACGCTGCGAAATTTCAAGTGGGAAATCCTCGAGCTATGCTATAGAGTAGAACAAACTCTCCTTAAGTGTTCTGTAGCACTTGAGCCTCAGCTGAAGATGAGAGCAGAATTCCACAGCAGGACATTGTTCGTCGTGTATCACCTTCACTTTTCTGAAGGCGGAACTGAACATGTATCAACTTGCACTCTTCTTACAGGCTGAATCAGGAAGTGAAAACTATGTGTACATAGTGCATTGACGGAACAAAATATTGTACATCATTTCCAATGTATTTCTTTAGTGAAAATGAAAAATATTTTTGTTTATAATGTAACATTTTCAAATAGCTGAAGATCTCTAAATCAGCTGTTACTCTCATATGATGATGCTCCAAGACAACCAATTGCTGGGAACGACAATGTCAGCGTAATCATATTTTGGAAATCTCGCCTCGAGTGAAATACAACTATTTCTTTCACTTGCGTGTTTCCAACGATGATGGGCTCAGTAAGGAATTCCTGCGCTGGCTTTATCGGATCTGACACGCCAGCCGCATTTTTTGGAATGCCCAGTCTCGGGCTAAAAGTGTCTACCGTTAAAACCGGTAAACTGAGACGCTTTCTTGGGCACTTCAGCGATTAAAACCTAGAGCCTTAACTTAAATACAGTTTGCTTACGTTCTTCATAAAAATATTGATCACATAAGGTATAAAATGACATATTATTTTAAGTAAATAAGTAAATAAATAAGACATTTACATAAAGGTGGTACTCGTAGCTAAGGCAGGTATCGGGAAGTTTTGAAGTAACGAAGGTTGACTTTTTGAACAGTGAAGTGCTTTGAGTTAACGGCATGCTGAGCACGGCTACTCACGTTGTGGTAATTTGTTTGATTACTGAAGTAGTACAGTTGATTATTAATAAATTGTCACAAATAATATCACGAGAGGGTCTGAGATTGCCGATAAAATTATCTGGAAAGCTCAAATCCTCGAGTGATATTTATTAGGACTATTTCTCGAGTAAAATAAGAAGTTAAAGATAATTCCTCTAATTTGACTTAAAAAAATTGTAATAATTGTATATTTGCACTTAACCTTTTCAAGAAATCTTACGACGAAGAATGTCGATTGTCAGTAATGCCAATAGAGAAGAGCGAAATGTGGGTTTAGGACTATTTCATGAATAGAGTAAGAATAAAAGTGATATATATATTTGAAATTTGCGCACAGAATATTAACACTTGTTATACTTGTGAATTTCTATTCTATTCAGAAACGTGAGGATGAAATGGACAAAATTCGACTATTACAATTGATACCGTTCGATTTTCTAATACCAAATGAGGGGGAAATAAGATAACATACAGTGCCTCTGTTTTTTCTTTCTTTTCTGTAGTTTGGAATTCCTAATGATAAGATCAATTTGCACATTTGATCCATCACCAAAGCGCTTTGAAGAACCCTCCATTTTGCGTTATGATTGTCGATTGTCCATACTTTTTTTTGTATCAATAGCTCCCCACTGTCTCTATAATAGCAAAAGTGGTCAGTGATGCGTGTTCAGGAAGTATATAGTGTGAGTATAGAGTTGGCTACACTGAACACAAGACAAAACTGATTTGATAATTTTTTGGGGATAATTTCACTCCGTAATCCGGCTATGATTGATTAAAATTCAAAATTTCATTTCGTTGGTCCATTTTAAGATGACGTCACATGAGTGAAATAGTCCCAAAATTGCATTGTTCTTGCTTCTTGTATGCTTCATATGAACAACTGGAGATGGAGAAGAAGCACTCTAGAAAATTGCTGTTCGAATTTAGAAATATAAAAGAATGAATTAAATTTTTATTTTTTAACATAATCTATCGACGTTCCCTCCTCACTTCCTCAGTAATCCTACAGCACAAATTGCATTTATCATGCTGGTATAATGGATCGCCACGGGTGGCCGAGGTCGTTAAGGCGCGGACTCGTGAGCGGGAGGTCTGCGGTTCCAATTCCACCAGGACCGTCCTCCCTGACTGGGGTTTTTTCCAGGTTTTCCTCAGTCTTCATAACTGGCAAATGCCGGGGAGGTACCTAAACTTAGGCCTGGAACGCTTCCTTCCTTAAAAAAAAATATCCTTTCCCAATTTATCATTTCATCTCATGTATCATCAGCGTCCACCGCCTGTGGTGCCTCAGTAGTAAAAACGGGCGTTAAACACTATTAAAAAAAATGCTGGTATAATGTTTCTTATGTACTTTGCTAATTTCACCGTATAAATTGCAGCACCCTTAACAATTATTATGCGATCAGTGATACTTTCCCCCGCGGCGCGATGTTTTTCATATGAGCAAGCCTCCACTCGTTTACCGCATCGTGTAGGGCGTAGCAAGCCTGCTTGCTTGCTTGTTGGCCTTGCTGTCTCATTCGTAGCGCAGCTGTACTCGGGGTTTGCGTTCATTACTTGATTCGACAGTATACACAAAGCGTATTGTATGTACCTCGTATGTTTACATCGGCTGTTAACTCAATGGTAAAAGAAACATAGTACATTTTTTAGCAACAGTTGATTCTGTTACTTATATGAATAACATGCTAACCCTTTTTTCACAGAATTAACAGAATGCGAATAATTCACAATATGTTTCCACAAGACAGAATTATTAGTAAGAATTTGTGGCCCTTCGGTCCCCCGATTTAACAGCCTGCTATTATTATATCTGGGGTAAATTATAAAATACCGTACACAAGACGAATGCCGCACCATACAAGAACTCAAAGATGATATTCGTCAGGAATGTGTCCGGATTTCTCAAAATGAACTACAGCTAGTGATGAATAATTTCCTAAAGAGATGTCAGAATGAACGGGGGGGGGGGGTAGTTTCAACACCTTCATTTGATAATTTGGTAAGTAATGAGTTTCTTAAATTGGTTTGTGTATTGTTGTATGATTGATTTGTTTTATTGTTTTACCCTCCCGCATGTCGGTCCTGGTGGTCTAGTAGTAACCATACTTGCTTCCTAAACCCAAGATCGTGGGTTCAATTCCGGTCAGGGTCGATGGATTTTTTTCTGGCGTAAAAATTCTATGGCTTCCTTTGGAAGGGAAGTAAAGCTGTGGGTCCCGTGACGTAGATTTACGGCACGAAAAAGAACAGGCCTCTGAGCAAAATTTGCCGACCTGAATTGAATGGTATGCTGATGACCTGAGATGTTAAAGGGTGTACGTAAATAAATAACAAAAACTCCCGCCAATTACAGAAACCCGGCTGGCCGGCTAACCGACTAATGAGCATAGGCAAAGTTGGGGTAAAACAAGGCTGATCGCACGGTAGTTTTGCATTTGTGCACTGCATATATTCATATAGCGTTAAAAAGCATGAAGAATAATAAACAATATCTAATGATTTGTATGTTAGACGGTAGGGTCTACCGACAACTTTTGCATTCGACATACCTACACCCACATTGGATTCTGTGGTTTCGGCTGTTGAAATCTAAACGGTCTCAATTTCATACTCATGTCTCAGTTTACTTTATATGCTATATATATATATATATATATATATATATATATATATGTGTGTGTTATATGTATATCTTCCGCAATGCTAAAACCGTCACGGGCAGCCGAGGTCATTAAGGCGCGGACTCGTGAGCGGGAGGTCTGGGGTTCGAATCCAGCCATGACCGTCGTCCCTGACTGAGGTTTTTCCCAGGTTTTCCTCAGTCCTCATAAATGGTAAATGCTGGGGAGGTTCCTTAAATTTAGGCCTGGAACATTTCCTTCCTTAAAAAAATCCTTCCCAATATATCATTTCATCTCATGTGTCATCAGTGTCCATCGCCTGTGGTGCCTCAGTAGTAAAAGCAGGCGTTAAACACGATTCATTCATGCAATGCTGATCAGCCATTAAGCGTGTTTTTTTCTAAAAATGCCTCGGTTTGTCATTTTATAATGTGCTAAGAGGAATATCAGCATCTAACTGCGTGAATTAAAGTCACAAAGTGCATGTACTGCCTGAACTAAAATCTAAAAACTGCTTGGCCCATGTGTTCAAAAGATGAGATTGATTAAACTGTATAGGGCACTCTTGTTTCATCTTGGCAAAGAGACAACGAACCAGGTCTACAAACTCTTACTGAATAAACACTTCAAGGTGTTAAAGAAGCAGTATTGTATAATTTACACCGTTTTCCTTCACCTCCCTTCTCCCGTGACCAAAAGTGTACGAAAAAGCGACTTCGGGGCCCCTGAGAAACTCGGAATACGAAGTCGGACCCTCAGGTAGATTCTCTGCCAGAAAAAGTTATACCAAGATGATCGCGGCCGGTAATATCTAATCATAATTCGATTATCTTCAAATTAACGCCGCTCCCGCGAGTCGCCTCCATCGACGACAAACCCGCTTCAATATATATTATGTGTGTTTCCTAGTACAGGGCTATTCAAAAAGAAGGAACAGATTTAAAACATTTCTTTCTTCCAAATTACAAAAGGTAGAACCATAATTCCAACGTTCCTGGACAGACAAAAGTTTAAAATTTGAACCGTCCAGATAAAAGTTCCAATCACGGCCACAATGGAGATGTTGCTTGCCATGTTGATTGTCTGTAGTAAATTTGTGACACAACAGGAAAAAGCATTTTGGGTGCTGCAATTAGCAAAACTAGGGTCCATTATTGGAGTTCAAGTGCTTTTCGCCGTCAGTTTAATAAACAACCGCGTGAGCATAAGCAGATTTACCAGTGGCATCGAAAATTCGTAGACGATAGTTGCATCTGTAAACGGAAAAGCACAGGACGTCCACGCATATCGAATGAAAATGTCGAGCGTATTCGTACAGTTTACGTAAGTAGCCTAAAAAAATCCACAGCACGAGCAAGCAAGGAATTTAACTTTCCTTAACTAACGGTATGGCGAGCTCGGAAACACCGTCTGCACCTGAAGCCGTACAAACTGCAGTTATTGCAAGCATTGTATCCTGACGACCACAACAAAAGGTACGAATTTTGCATTAGCATGCTAGATGATAGACAATTTTTCTGAACGATTAATTTTTCCCGATGAATCCATTTTTCATCTTCCCTGTAAAGTTAATCCGAATACGTTAGATTTTGGGCAAGTGAAAATCCTCTGTCAGTTATTGAACATGAAAGAGATGCACCGAAGATTAACGTCTACTGTGCCATATCTGTAAAAGAAGTTGATGGACCTTTCTTCTTCGTGGAGAACACTAACTGAACTAACCTATTTACACATGCCCCAAAACTGATTATTTCCTCAACTTGAAGATGATTCAGATGACTTCATCTTCATGAAAGATGGTGTCCAGCCTCATTTCTCTAAGCTCGTCCAATGTTACCTTAATGACACCGTTCCAGGACTTTGGATTGAAATAGGAGGAGCAGAAGATCAACTTCATCACCGGTGGCCTCCCAGGTCTCCAGACCTCACTCCTTGTGACTTATGTGGTTAAGTGAAAGACCGTGTTTTTATCCCCCTATGCCCGACACACTTGAAAGTCCACGACATCGAATTATTGAAGCTGTGAATTCTATAACCGGAAACCAGCTGATTCGTGTGTGACAAGAAATGAGCCTCCGTTTTGATATTTGTCGTGCAACACATGGTGCTCATATTGAATGCATAAAAAGAGAAAATTGAACTTTTCTCTTTCCAGGAACGTTAGAATTGTGTTTCTATCTTGTGCAGTTTGGAAGAAATAAATGTTTGAAATCTATTCCTTCTTTTTGAATAGCCCTGTGTTACATGCCATAGTTAGTAGTATTTCAACAGGAAATATCAGAAAATGTCAACTATAGCAATACCTGTCGTGATCAACTGAAACACGTCCGGGCTCTCTTATTAATACTGGATGATTTTTCCTTTGCAGGACCTTCCAGTGGGCCGCAGTTGACCGAGCTCTGAAGTTTTCGCCTGGTTCATACGCTTGAAAACCGGCCGGAGAGTAGGAGGGGAGGTCAGTACAAGTTTAACTCTCGGAACGTAAGGGCATATTTTTGTGTGCTGTGTGACAGTGTATTAAATATTCATTAGGCAGCATAATACAGTGTGTTAATTATGTTAATATGGTTCAATTCAGATAATTTATTTCCCAAAGAGTGTTATTTACGATTCGTACGTGCTTACAGAACGCCTCATAATGTATTGTGTCAAGAGAGATTCCCTGATATTAAACTTCGACTCGAAGTTCGATTCAACGATTGGTAAATACATTTCATGAAAGGGAAAGTATTCTGTACGCAGCCCGTACAGAAGAAACGTTAGACAAATTCGACATGCTCTAGAACGTTCCACTAAAAAGGACGTCTTTCTCAAAAAACGTAAATTTCCTGTTTCTCTGTTCCAACGGCTATAAAGCTACTGAAATTAAAACTCTTTAAAATTACTGCAATACAAGAACCTCAACCGGGCGACCCTGCATCCACAAGTAGGTTTTTTGAATGTTTTGAATAGCGTGCATGACGGAGATTGACCCTAATTTAATTTTCTTAACGAACGTAAGTGGGTATGTTAATTCACAAAACTGCGGATACTGGAGTTAAAAAAAAAAATAACCTACATCTCGAGGAACCTCTGCACGATCAAACCTAGGTTCGCGATTTCCAAGATGACTCTGAAACGCCTTATACAGCCCATGTGTCCTTGCATGCAATTCATGAAATAATTGAAGATAGACCCATCACCAACAATATAAGGGCTCTCTGGGCCGCAGATTTAACACCCCGCAATTTTTATCTCCGGGGGGGGGGGGGCGTTAAAATGTGTACAAGACAAATCCAAGAGCAATAGATGAACTGAAAAATAATGTTCGTGAGAAATGTTTTAAATTTTTCAGAGGGAACTGCCTAAGGCAACGGTTAATTTCATAAGCTGAGATCTGAAATGTGTGGAAAATGAAGGGAGCAGTTCCAGCATTTTCTTGCTTGATAATGTTGAGTAAATATACGTTTTTAATTATTAGTTTACATGCAACAATCATAGCTGCGGTCTTTCTGATTCCCGTTCACCTCGGTACCTTCTTGAACCAACCAACCGGCTTTTACGTGTATAGTTGTCCCGCGAAGGAAAACTCCCTCATTAAAGCCGGTATAATGAACGTAAAGTAAATATAAACCCCACTGCTATTAATGGAATAAAAATGATGTTTTGTTTTGGAGGTCACCCTGGGCACCACAATTCTTTAAGCTTCGGATACGTCCGAAAACAAACATTGCGGGTGCTGCGTGAACTATTTCCATACCGCAGCCTTGACTTCGTCATCGTTCCGGAAGCGTTTACTTTTCAGAAGGCCTGAGAGGTTCAATAAATGAATGTCAAGGGTGTAGGACACCATGCGAAGGAGTCCTCGTGTTGCAGAGACAAGTCCATTCGTGTCTCATTCAGTAATCGCGGAACTCATTGCAAACACACTTTTTTATACAATTCACTCTGCGTGGAAGATCAGCCGTTCTGCTCGAAACACGCGCGCCTGATCCTTCACTGCTTTCTTCGTTATATATTTCTCACCATACACAGCATTCAAACGGCGATTTTTTAACAGTGTTTAATGCCCGTTTTAATTATTGAGGCACCACAGACGGTGAACACTGATGATACATGAGATGATAAGCTGGGAAAGGATTTTTAAGGAAGGAAATGTAGAGTACCTTCCTGGCATTTGCCATATATGAGAACTGAGGAAAACCTGGAAAAATCTTCAGTCAGGGAGGACGGTCCTGGCGGGATTCAAACCCCAGACCGCCCACGAGTACGCGCCTTAAAGACCTCGGCTACCGGTGACGGTCAAACGGCGATGAATTTCACGCATTTGACAGACCTCCACTGACAAAACACGTTGGCCCATTTTTGACGGATTCGGAATAGCCGACATTGTTGCTTAGCGCCCATACAGCCAAACAATAATACATGAGATGATAAACAGGGAAAGGATTTTTAAATACTTCTAGTTACCATACTTCACATTTGAATACATTATGTGAGTGCAAATTTTCAACAAGATTAGTCCAGCCAATCCCGAGAAAAATGCACATTTATGTCAAAATTTTATGTTATCGGAAAATAAGATTTATTTTTGTTTAAAAACTTTTTATGTTCATTAGAGAATTAAAATTTACACAGTATCTATGATTTAAGTATTCTTAATATCTCATTAAAATTTCATATTGATAGATTTATAAATTTCTGAGGCACTGTGTAAAATGTATATTGCTGCATTATTTGCTAGATTTACTTCCTGACTACCATAAATGCATGCCAACTTAGAATTAGATATAGAAATATAATTCAAAAATTATGTCGGATTAATTTTCACACTTTTACCTGCCAGTTATCTTAATTAATACATTTCACCTAACTAAAAACATGCCAATCTAGTTAAATAAATATCAACCTAGTTGAATATGCCAAACTAATTAAAACATGTCACCTTAATTATATGTGTGTGTGTGTGTGTGTGTGTGTGTGTGTGTGTGTGTGTGTGTGTGTGTGTGTGTGTGTGTATCACCTAAATAAAATTTGCGTTCCTTGCGAAATCTTGTGAACAGCATGAAATTCGAATACGCCACTGCTCTCTTCATCTCGAGAGCGGAATTCCAAAGTCATATTAACAAGTAAGCTGGTATTAGATATTACGATAAAAATATAAATTTGTTTTTCCGTATGAAAAATTTGTGTGGACGCTTGCTTAGGAGCCTATCCTTAGTTACAATGAAATTAACAATCGCCAAGCTCTGTTAATAAGGAGCAACTTTGCTATCGGCGAGATATACGGAACTACTTTCATGAAAAATGTTAAATAGTTAAACCTTTAGTAATAAAAATCTACAAAAAAGAGGATTTGTTATAAAAACAAAGTATCCTCAATAAATTACCATAAATTTCTTGTCCAAACAGAGGAAACATGGTCTAGTAAACCCTAGATGCCTTCTGAGAATTAAGATGTTAAGCACTTAAAGCAGTTTATTTGAAGCCCATTAAGTTAAACGTTTTTAAATTGCCCGATCCCGGCAGTGGGAAACATTTTCACTGTAAAAACATGCACACGGCTTGGAAAGTTCGTGGAAACCCAAATTCCATGCGTTCTTTACGCTGTAGTGCAAGTTGCCGTACTAGTGCTAGTGGAAACAGAATACCGTTCTATATTATTTTGAAGACTGCTCACTAAGTTTTATTCATTTTTTTTCCCCCTCGGCAAATGTTTGATCTGAGCCATTCACAAATACATGTGTTGTACAAATGGGAATAAAATATAAACCGGATTTTAAAACATTTATTTATATAAAGCAAATTAAATTAAAATTGAACTCATCTCATTTTTCACATAGTTTCCCAGTTTACAAACACATTGTTCCCAGAGGAAAGGAAGCTTCTTATGGTTGTGTTTCCAGCCAGTTGCAACAAATGTTTTCACATCTTTGCCATCCAATCGTCCACTTCCCAATGCTTCTTTTATTGATATAAATATTTGGTAATCTTAAGGCGATAAGTCTGGACTATAGGGAGGGGACTTTAAAGCTGTCTAGTAGATTCCTTCGAGTATTTTCGGTGTCAAAACAGCTACTATGCATGTTTTTAGAGAACTTCTCAAATAGGTTGTTGACTTTTTTCGCCGAAAAGCACATTTTGCCTAAACCTGGCAAAAAAAAAAAAAAAGCAGTAATAAACCTGCTTTGGCTGTTTGACTTTCATGAAAAAAAATGATGTTCAAAATATCTTGAGAGCCTCAGAAAACTCGACAGAACCTTCCTAACTGACAGGCGAGTTTTGCTTTGCTTTGAAAGGAGTAAATTCCTCCTCTTTTCCTGCACTCCAGGCTTGCTTGCTTCGATCCAGAAGTATAGTGTAGTTATTTATTTATTTATTTATTTATTTTGATTATCGTTTAACTACTGAACCGTCCGTCGGTTCTAGTGGTGTAGTGGTAACCACACTTGCCTCCTAAATCCCAGATCGTGGGTTCACCCTTAGCCAGGGCCGATGGATTTTTTCGGGCGTAAAAATCCTAAGTATGGCTTCCTTCGGAAGGTAAGTAAAGCCGTGGATCCCGTGTCGCAGATTTACGGCACGTAAAAGAGCCTCGAGCCTGAAAGAAGAGACCTTTGAACAAAATTTATCGGCCGTTTCACGCCTTGAATTGAATGGGACGCTAATGACCAGAGATGTTAAAGAGCGTTAGTATCGAATGAACATCTACAAAACTAACACAAGTGGTGAACACTGATAATATAGAGATGAAATGATAAATTGGGAAAGGAATATTTTAAGGAAGGAAGCTTTCTAGTCTAAGTTTAGGATATCTCCCCCCTCCCGGGTAATCAGGGAGGACAAACCTGGCAGGAATCGAACCCCAGAACTCCCGCTCACGAGTCTGTGTTTTAACGATCTCGGGCACCTGTGGCGGTGAATATAGCGTCCATATTTCATTGCGGTACTCAATGATCGCCGACCACTACATTTTACATGAAGTTTTGGGTATGAGAAAGCTTTCCGCTTGATGGGTGCCGCGTTTGTAACAATGAACCAAAAACGCATTCGAATGAACACTTCGCAAGAGTGTTTAGACTTGTTTAAATGCAATTCCAGTGAGTTTCTCCTGCGTTTCACAACAGTAGATGAAATGCGGACTCATCACTACACGCCAGAGGTGTAGGAGCAGTCCTACTTGTGGGTGGCAGCAGGGGGGGGGGGAGGTTCCATCTGCAGGGAATGTCATGGCTACGGTTTTCTGGAATTCTCGTGGTGTGGTGCTCGTAGATTTCCTTCTGAAAGGCAGAACCCTCACCGGGGAGTATTGCGCTTCACTACTGGACCAACTGAAGGATGGTATTCAGGCTAAACGTCCACACCTTGCGAAAAAGAAAGTTTTCTTTCGTCACAATAATGCGCCTTCATACATGTCTGAGATTGTTGCTGCAAAACTGCACGACTTTCGCTTCTAAGTGCTTCCACATCCACCATATTTCCCGGATTTGGCTCCAAGCGATTAATTTTTGTTCCCAAACCTGAAGAAATGGCTGGGTGGACGAAGGTTTGCATCAAATGAGGTTGAAGCTGAGAAGTTTATTTTTCACATTTGGATAAATTTTATTTACTGAGTTTTCTCTGTTATATATTTATTTTTATTTTTCAAGAAAATGCATGTCCTTTCAAATGACTTAAGTGTAAAATCCACGTGATTGACATTCCCGTTTGCTCACTCCTTACACTGCTCGCCTAAAGGAACACAGTGGATAATTCTTGCTGGGTAGTGAAATGGGCTGTAGAGTCCAGTTGGTCTATTCCTGAATATTTATTTCTAAGCACGATTCCTTTCACACCGAGAGCAACTAAATGATATGCAATGCGTACATTTTTCTCACTTGACCGAACATAATAGGCGGGATAATGTTTATATTTAATAAAATTACTGTGTGTGTCTCGGGCAAGAGGGATTGCATGTAATGAAATATTCATGAAGGGAGAGTTGGCGGTGGGAATCTTCGGCTAGGAAGGGGAGGTGTAATACCTCCAAATATGTTCGTCTTCACTTCTTAGGATAGGTCAAGTTTACAAGACGGCCACAAAAAACCTCACGCAGTGGTCTACAAGGGAATGTGCTAAGCCTCCTTCCCGGCGTGCTTTCGTTTTCAAATGCGATAAGGAATTTGGCCAGGGAACACCTAAGACGTCTTAAGGATGAAGTCGCGGCACTTTTGAAAATACATAGTTTTAGCTACAGGGATAGACAGATACAAGTTTTTTAAGGAAAGCACTGTCTGCCTAAGAAAGTTCGTTAACATATAAATTAACAATTGAAACTTTCTATTGCGCCTTTTGCTGATCTAGGGAAATAATTCAGAGAAAAAGCTCGATAGAGACCAAAACTTAACTTTACAGGATTTTTTTGTCTACTGTATGATTCGCCGTTTGTCAAACTTTATTTTATGCATTACAAGAATTCAGGCTGGGGGGTTACTAAGTTATTTGAAAAATAAATTATATTGTACGGTCAAAAATGTCCGTCATTTAGGACCTGCGTAAACTAAGCGAATTCCTCATCGAGTTGTATAACTTTTAATAAAAATGAATATAAAATCCAAATTGGGCTTTATTAATTAATTAAATTAAATAAGTTACGACATTACTATGCGATGTTAGAACAACAAAATTAGACTTGTGACCTATATGTATCATAATTTTAGAATTATCGTTATAATTATTGAAATTAAACCTGATTAATTAATGGTGTACTATTAACTATTAAATGAAATATATGATCACTGATACACAAAGCTGCACTGAATGGGTATTTTTAAAAAAGCTTAAATCGAGTTACATTATATATTTAAGATGATGATTATATGTTTCAATAAAACAAAAACATGTTACAATCAGAAACAGTTACAATATACTAAGCAAATATACACAATCAACAATAAACGAATCAAAAGTCGCATCGATTTTCATTGACTTTGAAATGTCATTTAAATGTTACTGTAGTAAAATCATGTAACGTTAAGGTTTTCTGAACGTTATTACAGAGCGTTCTTACAAACATATATTAGATTAATATTTCACATTTACCATCTCCACGACGATGCTTTCGTTAAATAGAAATTATATGCAACTTTATAAATACAGTTTAGATGCTAAATTAATATGTTCTTTTATTTTGAAACAATAGAGAGAAAATCAAAAGCAAGACTCTTTAAATTTCGGTTTTCAAGTATGCCCCTACTCCTAATGACCCAATTTCCCCAATTTTGTGAAACTATTTATCTTATTTTATTTAAAAAGTATATTCAGAATTTTTAAAAAAGAAAAAAATATTCGTGCCGCTAGAGCGGTTTTAAATGTTGGGTTTCAGGTAAATCGAAACTTCTAATGATTCAATTTTCCTGATTTTCAGAAACTATTTCTCTTATTTTATTTAAATGTTATATACGGAGATCGTTGCGAAAAAGCAAATATTAATGCCGCTAGAGCGATTTTTGAATTTTGGGTAACCCCCTCTCCCGCTGATGATAATTCGATTTCACTGATTTTCGGAATCTACTTTTAGAAATGGCATATGCCGAATTTCCTTTAAAAAAATTTAAATCGCGGCCGCTGGAGCGACTTTAAAATTTTCGTTTTAACCCTCACTCGTTTTTCACGTATACCCCCACTCCTAATGATCCAATTGCCATAATTCTCGAAAACTACTTTTATCAATTTATTTTAAAGAAATGTATCGAGTTTCGTTGAGAAAAAAATTGCGGCCACTAGAGATATTTTTCAATTTTCGCTTTAGGTTAACCCTCAGCCACAATTATCCAATTTGGTTGGTTAACGAACTCGACAAATCGTTTGTTAATTGATGGTGATATGCCGAGTTTCTTTGAAAAAAAAACAAATATATATTTCTATGGGTCTGTGCAAAGGGCTACTAAATTTAACAGTCTACAATTATTATCTCTGAGGTAAATTAAAATCGTCATGTTAAAGACAAACCCGCGCACCACATAAGATCTCAAAGATGACATTCGTCAGGAAAGTGTCCGGATTTCTGAAAATGAACAATAGATGTAATAGATGTAACTATGTTGACATGTATAATTATAAGTACAAGCTATAAACATTGTAAATTCATTATTTCTTCACTCCCAAATTGCAGGTTAGGTAAGCCCAAAACGTGAACCAGCCACAATATTCATTCATATGTACCGTCATAGTTTTTCTGGCAGCATCGCGCATTTCTCAGCAGCGTTTAGTTTCGGCATACCTTACTCAGCATCGCAGTACAGACACGATAAGTGCTGTTTTGGGTGTCTTATATCAAGCATTATATGGTAAAATCTTATACCCGCCTGGTCTCGTTCCGAACGACATGCATAGTACGCTGGTAAAGGGGCTGCAACAAATAATTAATTTTCCAAAATACGATGACCATAAGTGGTGAGCATGTACGTACGGTTTTTTGTTCCAACTGGGCCAGAAGAACCCTTCTGCAAGTGTGAGGTAGGCGAAGAGACATCCGCAAAGAACCTGCAATAGAGAACATGGATGTTATAAGCGAGTTGTAGTATTTTACTGATTCGTACTGCAACCTCCCCCTCTCCCCAGTAAACGTAATAGCACTAAATTCCACCACCAAACTAAGCATTTCATAATTGGTGATATAAAGTGCGGGGAAAAAACCTTAATTAGCTCGCTCCTTACCACCGAATTCCGACTGTCTAGTGTTTGTTATTGCTTTCGCCTAAACCAGTGGATACCAAACTGTGGTTCGCGAACCTCCTGTGGATTCCCAAAGTCTTACAAGGGGTTTTCCAATTTTTTTTTTCTAATGGAAGATTTTAATTTGTTTTATAATATTTATTTTTATTATTATTATTATTATTATTATTATTGTTATTGTTATAATTAGCACCTTGAATATCGAACCGAGACCAACATGGATTAGACATATTGCTTCAGTTCTTTGAAAGAGGCATTATTCAGATATTTAGTGACAAGGAATACGTTCTTTAGTTTATTATAAGGAAAAATCATTGATCTGTGTCTTATTGTATTGTAATGCCGTTATCAATAAAATCGTTCCGTTTGGTCTAATGGTAGCCCAGAACAGACTATATTATCAGACTCCAACACGAAAAAATGTCCCTATTACTGCCAATAGCAAATACAAAAGTTTTACACAGTAATATGTTTACAAGATGGTGTTATTTATCATTGGAAAATATTTCGATAATTTTTAAGAATCTGATTTGTTTACAGAAAATATTTCTCATATGTAAACAAAATGCAAAATAATATAAATTATAAACTTCTCCATAGGTAGGCACAACTCTTTATAAAATACACCAACTTTCATATAACTGGACACCTTAAAACTAATCGACATACTTGGGACAGCATCATCTTTATCATCTATTTTAAGTAAAAGTACGCAGTCTTCCTAGACAATAGCTAAAAATTGCACCTGTCTTGTCTTGTCTTGACCTCACTTGCAAAAAAGTCGAAACATATTATCCTGCCCACACCATTCATCAAAACTATCTTCATCTCCCTCCACAACCTGCTTCATACATTCTACCGAATTTTCCTTTCATCGCTAGCCTTCAGTGCCACATATGACGGTAAATTAGGGAAAATTACACAAGGAAAATGTACTTTCTAATCACAAATTTTAGTAAAAATGTTCATACACACTAAAATTTCATCATTAACTTCAAAATTTGCACGGTGTACACTCTTTATCTACTCCTCCTTTAATTACTGCTATTTAAGAAATGTAAATATTGTATTATACGGTGTACTGCCATAATAAATATACACAAGAGCAACCCATGTGACACGGTACTAAAGCTTTCAATTAAACAAGTTCCTGTTGTGATTTCACTTATTAGAATTAACAAGCTACTATTTATTTACTTCCAGCTATAAACCACTGTAATAAACCAGATAACTGAAAATTAACAAAGTGATGTAATTAACATACGTACCGCATTTTCCACCCTTTTGTCTACTGTCGATACCTATATTGAGGTCTGGCAAATATAATGCGTCTTGAGTAACCATACTTGCCATGTAGACACAAGATTATGGGTTCAAACCCGGCCAGAATCGATGGATTTTTAGTGTAAATATAGTAACTACGGCTTCCTTTGGAATGAAAGTAAAACCGTGGGTCGTACATCTATCGCTCTTAAAAGAATATCAAACCCGAAAAAAGAGGTATCTGAGCAAAATTTAACGACCTTTTCACGCTCTGAATTGAATGGAACGCTGATATCTAAAGATGTTAAAGAGCCTGCTTAAACTAATATAATAATAATAATAATAATAATAATAATAATAATAATAATAATAATAATTAATCAATTAAAATTGCTTGCTGAAAAATATGCTTTCCGAAGCATACTCGTGTAAGTTGCCTATATTGGGAAGCAAGAAGAAAAATGCTATAACTATTAATATCTAAGCAGTTGGAAAACACCATCACCATCAAACATAGCAAAAGTAAGTTTGGCAACGACGCGCTTGCTCTCGCAAAACATTGAGGTTCGATCCGTACAGTGCTAGAATATCTGTGTTATCTTAAATCAACCAGTTACACTGTTTTTACATTTAATTATTGTTTGTTCATATTAGTTAACAGTTTTGAGACCTAAATTTTCTTTCCTTAAGCAGTGAAAGTTTGAAGGATAAAATATTAACGGTTTTCTAAAGTTAAAAAACTTCACAATTCCGCAAATGTGTGACCAAGGTCTTGTTACGTCTGAAATTCCAGCATGGCGACTTTACACTTGAGGAGAGCCCTTGACATTAAACTTCCTGCACTTTCACTTGTTTTGACCGCAGCAGATGGCAGAGCAAGTATGAGAAAGTATAAGAGTTCCTCCGTTTTCTCTAAGAGCAAGAACTTTTTATTTGTCAGAAATGTTTTATTTGCCATATCAGTGATGGATTGTGTTCGACGCTTGCTTGGCGTAAAGTTTTACAGGGCTATTTTTATATCAATGGTATAAGTCAGGGCATAACTACCATCACTTTGAAATATTTGGAACTTATAACACGTTAATATAAGGACTGTTGGGCGATAGAGAACAACAGTTAGAATTCCGTTTCTTCTTCTTCTTCTTCTTCTTCTTCTTTTCCAGCCTTTCCTCAGTGCTCATGAATGGCAAATACCGGGCAAGTACCCTAAACTTTGTCTGGAACGCTTCTTTTCCAAACAAAATTCTTTCATAATTTACCATTTCATCTCTATATCATCCCTGTCCGCTACTTGCGCTGCCTCAGTTGTAATTAACGTGTGTTAAAAACTACCCTCACCGGCAATAAATAAATTTGAAAAATATAATAAACTAGTTACTAAAAATGAAGTCTAACCATACATTACGCAGTAATTCCAGAAACAACGTTGTTGCAAACATCCTCATTTTGAAAAGTTATATATTAATACACGTTTAACACACAAGTTTGCACTTGTATTTATGAATTTTGAGGCAACTGCCTTTATAAACTAAAGATACACATTTTTTGTCAAAATTTTCATTAAACGTTTAATGCTCAATATTTATCCTCTAAACTTCACTAACGTTGAAAATGGAAGCGAATATTTGATGCAAATAACTTAAGTTTAACCTAAAAATAACAAAACAAATACTCAGTATTTGCTATGTCCCCCCCCCCTCTAGCCTTAATAATGGCCGCCATTCTCTTGGGCATGATTTCCATTAGGGTTTTGATGTCTCTTTGATCGATACTGTTCCATTCTTCTTGGAATATCATCTGGAGTTCCTGTAAGTTTCCTGAATTCATCTTCAACAAATGGAGTATAGGGCCGACGTGACGAGCGAGAACCTTGTTAATACATGTGGTGAGGGATAAGGCTACTGTTCTTGATAGACACTAAATCTGTTCGAGCTTCACAGAGATACCATCCATAACACCATCTCGGAACCTCCTCAGAATGTTGTCTTTTCGGAGAATGTGCTCACTACAAACCGCTCTCCAGGTCGTCTCCAGACACTTTCTCTACCATATGGAGATTTCATCCGGGAACAACACAGAGCCCGAATGCTGCATAGTTCATTGAGCGTGGTGACGAGCGACTCTGTGCTCTCTGGTGACACAGCAGATTCGTGACTAAATGTTGTTTTAAGGCGTCGTCGAAAATTCCTCTAGCACGTGTAAATAATTCCGGGCTTCAACAGCTGCCGTATGGCGGTTATTTAAAACCTGGAAGACGATCATCTCTGGACGTAGTTTTCCTTTTTCTGCCAGATCCAGGTCTTCTGGAATAACTCTGCATATCTCGGAATCGTTTCACAACCTCTTGTACCGTGGTGTAATTCGGGCCAATTGTTGTAGCGGCGTAACAGAGGCTCCATCCATCATCAATCAGGGCGAGCCCTGGCAACGTATACAGTTATCAAAGGCATGAACTGAGCTTAGTGATAAAATGATAAACTAACCATTGTTGTTCGTTCCAAACAGAGAGAGTGTCAGTTTTCAAAAGCGACGTTAAAGCAATATTTTAATGTTTATGCTCGTGTTTAGCGCAGTAACAATCTCAAGTGGGATAAAATAAGACATCGAACAAAATAATTAACCACATTTTCCATTGGTGTATATCCATAACTCCATTTAAAATTAGGTTTAAACTTAACTATTATCAAAATTTTGCTGTGATCTCTCTCTCTCTGTCTGTCTGTCTTGCCGGTGAGTGCAACTTGATAATACCTCTCATCGAGGCATAGACTGTCCGTCTGTCATAAATTTTTGCACTGAATTCATCTGAATCAAATTTTCAGTACCAATAACGTTATCGTTCTGTATATAAGTGCGTTAACAGCTCTCAGATTTCCTTCTATACATGCATTGACATCTCTCAACGCTTATGCAAGTAGTTCGTTTTCATTGCGCTTTAGGGCTCTGTATTTTTTGTAATTCACAGGTGGCACTGTGTAATAGATACAGTTAATGTTGTATTAAGCAAAAAAAAAAAATTATTTGTGCTTCATTTCGGGTGAATAATTCACTATTTGTTTATTTTTAAGCCATCGCCATCAATTCATTATGGAGTTTCCCTGTTTCAGGGCCATGTTTTGTGGTATCTATAAGCCAGTAATGGTATGCGGGTATTATCCTTTCTTATTAACTTATTATTCTATAAGATAATATTTTCCATATTGAAAATGCAGATTGATTCTCTCGCTAGAGTCCTCAATTTACTCTCTATTAATATATATTATTTACATAACTTTCAAATTTATACACACATACTTTCAAAGTTGCAAAACAGATTTGCTCATAATTTATATTGAAAAGTTCCCCCCATATCGGTGCATATTTGCATGTATTTCTCGAAATTCTGGCATACTTCTCCCAAAATAGCGACATTAACGGCTTCAATTTCTTGGCGTATAACTTCTGTTAAGTTCTGCTGTGAGGAGTTTAGTTTGAACACATTTCCTTTCAACGTTTATTTATTTAGCCTGACAAGAAATAAGGCCATAGAGATTTCTCTTCCACTCTACCAGGCGAGAAAAACCAGCAAAAATACAGAGTACAAGATACATTTAAAATACATAAAAATACAAATTAAAGATAGAAGAAGAAGAAGAAGAAGAAGAAGAAGAAGAAGAAGAAGAAGAAGAAGAAGAAGAAGCGAGAGACTAGCTATTGTGATTCCTAGAGTTAACATGACAATTTATAGATTTAAATTGCTTTATTGTCCGACAATCTCTGACTTAAGGAGGAAGGGAGTTCCATATTCTGGTAACTGACACGCTGAATGAGGTGGAGTAAAAATGTGACGAGGGATAGACAGTAAAGTTATATTTCGGGTCCGAGATAGAGGTATACGCAACAAGAGGCGAGGAGTGGAGGTACAGAGGATTTAGAAAGGAGCGTAAGGAAATGGAAAGTCCTACGTTCTTTTAGAGGTAGCCATGATAGTTGATTGCTTACGAATGTTGAAGACGAAACGTACACAGGCATTATGAACATGTAATCGATCGATCCGCCAGTATTCAGATTAGAGTACAAGACATCACAATAATGAAAGTGAGACATAACAAGCACTTGAATAAAAAAAATTGAGATTGGGGGGTAGTTTTTTGTTGTAATGGATATCCTGAGCAAAGAACGTCTGTGGTTGACTACGGAATCAATCTTCAAAGAAACGGGAAAGGAAGGAAGGAAGGAAGGAAGGAAGGAAGGAGGGAGGAAGAAGAGAAGGAAATAAGGAAGAAGGAAGGGAGGAAGAAAGAAAGGAAGAGAGGAAAAACGAAAGAAAAAAAAGAAAATCGTTTGTTGTTTTCGACACAATTTACATTCTACTGAAAGTTGAGGTGAAAACTTCCTGTTGTCTCAAAACTGTTTAACCAATTTTTGAACATGTTTTTCATAAAATGTAGTCCAAATTCAGTCTAGCATGTTATAAATAAAAATGTTGCCAGTATTTATGAACGAAGAACGTGCACGTGTTATTGTGCACATTATTAATCATGTGACATTCAAGTAACAACTGCCGATATTCGGTGATGATCAGTGAGGATTATTGGACGAGTCTATTACATCGCGAGGGTTCTTTGCTGTCTTACCTCGATGAAGGTATTTGCAAGTCATAATCTAAATAACATACAGCTTTATGTTTGGGGGATCACCAAAATGTTCAAATCTTTCCTTATACTACATTTTTTTTTAATTTGGTACTTTCTTTTACCGTTTTAAAATATTTCGTTCCGACCGTTTGTATATTGTTTCCATCCCTTTTTCTTATAGTCCGTGTTTCGAAAACATGCAATAATAATGAACAGTCATTGTTTTGTACTAGGGCTAGTAAGTAAAGATAGGATTATTTTCTCTCTCTCATCACAAAGTAGAGATGATGAAACTAATTTTCATGAGAAGCTCAGATCTCACGTGACTGGTGGAAAATACTGGAACCGACTACGCACACGCGTCTTAGTATAGTCCGGCAACAAAGAGCGAATGTTTGCCAGGATAAAATGGAGTCGCTTCGTAACGAGCAGCACGCTACTCTGAACTCTCTGTTTCCGTCTGCATAAGTCCGGTTGAACAGCCCGCACCGTTGCGATCAATCTATTCTGATATAGCGTGTCTGCAGCTTTGATGTCAACAGGCAGGTCGTTGACTGCGAGAGCTGGCAGGTCAAGCAGCTCCCTGTGTCAGTGCGAGGTGAGAAGTTATGCGCAAGTTTTTCGTGCTACAACATGGCGAGCACAGTGGAATGCCTGTTAAAGTAGTCTTTTCTTTTAGTATTCTGAAAAAGTTGAGGCAATATTTATGAGCTGCCACCTCCATATTCAATTAGATAATTACAGCAAGTAATTTTATGTAACTTCCTTATTATAGTCATGAGTGTAATGTCATTTTATTTTCCGTACAAGTGTTGAATTATATTGTGTAAAATGTTATTTTCTTGCCAGGGTGCAGAAAGCTACCCCAGCCATAAACTCTGATCTGGGAGTTTCTGTTGCCTATTGTAACAATATTTACCCACGCATACCGATGTTTTCTGGAGAAATTTCTAAAGGAGAATCCTTGAGTAAGATGTTTATAAAACATATGGCAACTACAGGGATGAAAAGACAGCCCGATAACCTCTTCAAGGGAAGAAGCTAGCAGCTTGAGTTGATATCCACATGTAAAAAGTCACGTAGGCCATGTTAATTTGGCCTTGTAATTTTGCGGCCCGCAGTCAGTTTTGCAAGAGTATTCATCGGGGCATTAGCAGTGGAAGGGCTTTCTCAGTTCAGTTCAATTAGTTTCAGAATAGTATTCAGTGCGGAGGATTATCAGTGTGGAAGATAGGCACGGTCAGTTCAGTTCCGTTCAGTGGAAGAGTATTAAGTGGAAGAGCTTTATTAACTGAGTTCAGTTGCGTCTCAGGATTGGTTGATTTCAGGAGCAGCCTTTATCAAGCTAAGAAACGTCAGAGTGATCGTCATAGTGTCGCATATTCTGCAGAAAATTGCGGCAGTACATTTTATGTGGAATAGTTTATGAACAATAAATTGCGTTTCATCTCCCATAACGAGAAATGTTATCAATCTCCATATACTCCTTCCCCTATGGTCACAGGACCATAAAAATATCCAGCAGCGGAGTCTCGACAGCCGTGGAAAAATATAAGGTAACGAAAATCATCGTCGGAGAGGAAGAAATAACATTTACCCCTGAGAATCCAAAACAATCAAATATTTCCCTCCACTCTACATACATATATTTAATTAACTCCCTTTTTATAAATTACTGTTGCACACTCAGCTAGACCTACTCCTGATCTAAACTTAACACAAAAACCATTCGACGGAAAAAAGAAAAGTGTGTATGTAAGAAAATTTGGTGGACAAGTATATAACCACAGTATATGAATGTGAAAATGAAAGAAATATTTCTTCATATAGAATGTTAGAATTATTATTTGTGATGCTATCGTAGGTTATCAGCTAGAATTCAACTCAAGAATGAGGGAATATTTTTCAGATGGACGGGTTTAATTTCTCGACAGCGAGTGAGTCTTCTAATTTCTTTTGTAGATTTATTTTTTTGCTTTATTTTTACTCCTTTTGTTGGTTCATTCATAAAAGTTTACCACTGGGTACTTAGGACCACGAACTCTGAACTATAATCATATCTGTATTGTAATTAAACTTGTAATAATATATACGTGCCTTTTCTAATGTTTTATAACTTTATAAATTTCATTGAGTAATGTACCGATAGACGAACTCGTTGGTCTAGTGGCTAGCGTTGTTGACTGCTGCCCGAGAGTTCCGGGTTCGATTCCCGGTACGTACAGGAATTTTTCTAAGATTAGGAGGTCTGGAACGGGGTCCACCCAGCCTCTTGAGGAGAAGCTGCCTGGTGGCGATCTCCGATCTAGAAAGCCGCGTAATACCGATCAGCGGGATGCGGTGTGCTGATCACATGCAATACTGCACTCTACCAATGAAATCATGTGATGGAGGTAGAAGACGCAGTCATCGTCGAAGCTCAGGCCCACGTGGGCTGTAAAAAGGCTTCATAGAGTGTACCGATGAGGAAGTTTCAGTAAATGTAATCATAAGTGACCAGCTATTTCCACTTCAGAAGACTGCAACCATCACACCGGATATGCTTCTAAAAATGTCATAAAGGACGTGGAGGAGAATGCGTGGAATCATTGGGCATGTTGTATAAGTATTCGTGTAAAATAAGACTACAGCCACGCGTTGCCGAGGTTGTTATGGCGCAGACTCGTGAGCGCGAAGTCTGTGGTTCGAACCCCGCCAGGACCGTCCTCCCTGACTGAGGTTTATTCCAGGTTTTCCTCAGTTATAAATGGGGAATGTCTGGAAGGTACCCTAAACTTAGGTCTGGAACGCTTCCTTACCTTAAAAAAAAAGCATTTCATTTCGTGTAACATCAGTGTCCACCACCTGTGGTGCCTCGGTAGTAAAAACGGGCAATAAGCATCATTCATAAAAAAAAAACTACTAATTAAGATGTACGGGATTTCCCGGACACTCTGTACCACATGTGAAACATGCCTTGAACTGGTAGAGAGCTTTGAGTGGGTGGTGTGTAAAGAACGCATAACTACCCCGTACAAATACAGCTGCAGGTCTGTGTTGAGCTCGTTAGGGGAACCGTTCCTCGGGGGTGGTGGCAGTGCTAACAACGTGGTCATTAGCCGCGTCGGGCAGGTGGCACTACTGACTTCATACCAACCTTGTAATTTATTACGGCGTTGGTCCATTGTTCCCGACCATTAGCGTACCCGACCGCGAGTGTGCTCCTTAACAGAAGAATATCGTGATGTAAGGAAGTTAGTTGCCTGCAGGTGAAGAACACTGTCGTCTACATAGGTGCCCTGAGCTAAGGAGAGGTAGTTTGTTTTAGCGAGTTCCGTATTGCGGTTGTATCCATGAAACGATTTTTGAAACATTTCTGAAAATCTCCATCGATCCTACTAACTAGGCAGCGAAAATGACAATGAAAAATAATTATATATAGTGCATAGTGTAACATTGATCAATCGAGGACGTTAAGGTACGGACTCGTGAACGGGAGGTCTGAGGTTCGATTCCCACCAGAACTGTTCTCCCTAACTGGGATTTTCTCCAGGTTTCCCCAGCCCTCATAATTGGCAATATATATCCGATAAAATCAAGTCTCAAATCTCCAGCATACCTTGTCTCACTGTAAGGGTTTTGATAATGCATTTAATTTAACACTTATTGATGCGTTACGGACTCATAGCTCGGAAAGTTTACTCAGAACAATTGCAGGTATATTTTTGCATTAAGCGCGCATACCACCGGTTTTAAATCTTGCTTATTAAGATATTTTTATTTCTCTCTTTCACTCTCGTTGCTTGTTTATTCTGTTTCCATGCATTACGTTATCTTCCATATTTAATATTTACTTGTACTATGTTCACTTCTCTTCTTGCCTTAGAAGAATACGAGGTGTTGAAATATTGCGACACTGTGTGTGTGTGTGTGTGTGTGTGTGTATGAGAGAGAGAGAGGGGGGGAGAGAGAGAGATAGAGAGAGACCGTTAACACTCTAACGGTTGCAATTTTTGTTTTTTCTTAACGAAACTGGGCATGGAACCATCAATTAACAAACGATTCGTCGAGTTCGTTAACCAGCAAAATTTGACAATTGGGAGTAGGATTAACCTAAAGCAAACATTTTTAAAAATTGAAAAATCGTTCTAATGGCCGCAATTTTGGGGTTTCTCAACGATACTTGGCATATTTCTTTAAAATAAATTGACAAAAATAGTTTCTGAAAATCAGGGCAATCGGGCTATTCCGAGTGGGAGTATACCTTAAAAAAAAACCGACTGGGGGTTAAAGCGAAATGTAAAACATCGCTCTAGCGTTCGCAATTTTAAATTATTTTAAAAGAAACTCGGTGTATGTCATTGAAATATAATAAGAAAAATAGCTTCTGAGAATCAATGAAATCGTACTGTTAGAAATGGGGGGATTACCTGAAACCCAAAATTAAAAAATCGCTCTAGCAGCAATAATATTTGCTTTTGCGCAACAAACTTAGTTGCATTAAAATAAAATAAGAAAAATATCTTCTGAAAATTATGGAAATCGGACTATTAGAAATAGAACTATACTTGATAACCGAAATTGAAAAAGCGCTCTAGGGTTTAATTTTATCTATAGTGTTTTAAAATAAAAGAACAGATGAACTCGGCATATATATATATATATCTGTATTTATAAAGTTACATATATTTAATATTTAACAAAAACATCGTCGAAATGGTAGAAACTGTGAAATAATCTAATTGTGTTTGATAATCATATTTGCGTGTAAGAACACTCTATAATAATCTCCAGAAAATGTTTAAACTACATTAAAATTGAAATTAAATTTCATAGTCAATGAAAATCAATGAAACTTAGATTGTTTATATTTGCATAGTACATTGCAATTGTTTTTAAATAGTAAAATGCTACTGTTTAACATGAAACATATGAATTTTTTTATTTCTTTTGAATGGTATGTAACGCCCCTTTTTACTACTGAGATACCACAGGCAGTGGACATTGATGATACATGAGACGAAACTATATATAGGTAAAGGATTTTTTTAAGGAAGGAATAGTTCCAAGCCTAAATTTAGGGTACTTCCTGGCATTTACCATTTATGAGGACTGGGGAAAACCGAAAGAAACCTCAGTCAGGGAGAATGGTCCTGGCGGGATGCGAACCCCAGACCTTGCACTCACGAATCCGTGCCTTAATGACCTCGGTCACCCGTGGCAGTGTAAACATCTTCTTAAATACACAATATAACTCGAAATGTTCTGTTATTTTTCTATATTTTAGAATACAAAGATGTTATCAAGGGCTCAGTTCGTAAACATGGTTACATTTAAACATGTTTAAAAATAATATAATAAAACCTCGCACTTCTTGTATTTTCCTTGTTAGCACTATTTTATCAATTCCGCAATTCTCTCATCCTTCTTAACTATACTAATCCATTTCTCCCTTACTTTTCCTAAGTATTCCTCTATTCTTTGCCCCCATATCATTCTACATATTATATTTCTTTCTGTAATTTATCCAATTTTGTTTCCCCTCTATCTCTTTACTCCTTCACACTCTAATAAACAATGAAACATTCCTTCAGGCTCTCTACACATAACACACCCATCTCTAACTTCTCCTCTGAGATCCCTTAAAACCAATTCTCTTGCTCACATCCAAGCCACTCCTTCTCTCCCAAGTTTATCACATCAATCTACATACCTTTTTCTTCTCCACTTCTTTTTAATTATTCTGTACAATTTAAAGAACTCTAACCTCTAAGCTATTCCAAATCTCTTACCTCTTCATATCTTCAGTTCTTTGCCATACTTCCTTACAGAACCCTCGTCTACTTTATCTGCAAACTCCCAAAGGTTTTCCATCCTAATTTCTTGCTGTTATTTCTTATTTTTCCCCTTTGATATTTCTGCACTCTTTTAAAGTATTGGGTCTCCGATGAAGAAGAAGAAGAAGAAGAAGAAGAAGAAGAAGAAGAACGAATGGAATGAAACCCATGCAGCAGAACAAAAATATTAGACAAAACAATCATGAAAGAAAAAATAAAAAAACCAAATCCACCAATCTGCTCACCAACAAAGATCCAAGAAAAACCTGGAACAACATACAACAGAACTGGGAAAAATACAAAACCAGACCGTGAAAAGAAGCCACAAGCTAAGGTATTGCTTTCGGTGAAGTTTTAGGCAATCACAACACCTCTTTACAAAACATCCTATGAATTAAATCAATTTTCAGCCATCCTTTCGAAGTTGCCCACACTTCTGCTCCATATAACATTTTTCATTTCACTATAACTTTACACAGTTGCTGCAACCAATTTATTGACGTATTTGGAATTTTCTTCAGACATATTCTAATTGCTCTCATGGTTACTTTAACTTTCATAATGACATTCTTCCCTTGTGGTTCCAACCCTCCACTACTTGATAACCTCACCCCCAAATAATCAAATTCTTTAACCACTTCCAATAACTCCCTGTTCAAGAACCATCTCTCATCGCTTCTTTATTTACCCCCTTTCTAAAACACTGCTATGTTTTATTTCTTAACATTTACTTTTAATCTGCATTCAGCACAAAATCTACTTGTCACATTTATAGCTCATTGCAGTCAAGTTACTATAGTTTCACCTACCATTAAACCTTAACATTAAATAAATATATGTTAAAGATTACAATAATGTTTCACGGACTGAATAATTTAATTTAACATATGTTTGATTTAAACAAAAGACACGTCCATTCTGATATTATAGGGGAAATTAAAACGAATACTGATTGCATTTTAAATTTAACCGCAACAAACAGCGTAAAATTTAAAATGACATCTCTACATTAAGATATTTTCATTTTAAAGTGGATTTTATTGACATCGCGTTTTTTTTTATTATTTACTGTCAGTTTGTTGCAGGATAAAAACACGGTAATTTTGAGTAATATTGTTTATATTACAGTTTTAGCAGGTGCAACTACTATACTCTTAACAGATCGAAACCTCAATACCTCCTTCTTTGATCCGAATTGCTCACATTTGTCGAGACGTAAATTATGGTTGATTCCTTCGAACACTTCACTCAAATGGAGCATCTATATTTTTCATCTGCGTTTACTTACACATTGGACACACATATAATTTCGGAATAGCTGACTTATCTGTTTACATTATTTTCTATCTTGTAGGATACACACTATTTTGAAAAATGCATTAAAACACAATTATTACATTAAACGCTCAATACGTTTTGTAGTTTTATTCTGTACGAATTCAAACATCAACAGTACAAAGATAGGGGAAAAATTCGATAACAGTTTAATATTTTTTTTTTAAAATATAAGCACTATTAAGTAGAATGTCATTTAAAATTTCAAAATGAGCTATAACTTTTCTCCTGTATTTTAATTGACGTGAATTTGTTTCTATTACATTTATTTTAAATTCGTAGTTTTGAAACGAAATCTCTATATACTCATAATTCAGTCTTTTTTCAACGATTTTTATAATTCCGTTTTATTATTGATGAAAAGAAATAAATTCCCTTACAAGAAGAACTTTGAACCACTTTATATTTGCCTCTTATACCTTACCTCTGGATTCTTTACTATTTCATATATAACTTTGCTTATTGTGGTATTTCTGTTAAGTTTTTGCCTGCAGTCCACAGTATTGTAGTAGAATATAAGTATAAGACAGAAACCTCTTTTTTATCCTTTTTTATTAGGCTCCATATGCTGCGTCTGAAGGATATAAACAGAAGAGAGTGAAAGGAAAACCTAGGTACTCGGAGAAAATGCTGGTTGACCTGGCATCATTGCCATATTTATAATCAGCCTTGCTGTTCGAGAAAAAGCAAAGAAACTGAACAATGAATTTTTGTCACGAATGGTTGACTGAGCAGGCTAAGCAAAGAGATGGACTTGGTTATTGGCACATTTCTGGGGAACCAGCATCTGTCAGAGAAAGTGACGTTTTTGAGCGGCACAGTGGAGAGCTGTACAATCTGATTTCGAGAAACAAACAAATGTGGGAGTAAAGTTTCTGAAAAAACAGCCTTTGGCCATAATGGGAAAGTCGGTTAAAACATGAACTTATATGAACCAGTCACGCGTGATATTGACTGAAACAAATGTGTATGTCATGTAGTTAGACAACTTGCATAACAAAATGGTGAAAGCAAGATTCTCTTGTTTGTTGACAACTGCCCTGCCCACCCTAAGAATGTGCACTTTAAGGACGCGAAGATGCCTTTTGGTTCGTGTACAAGAAAAAACTTCGTTTTGTTCGAGCACTCTTCCAGAAGGTACATGTTAACAGTTTTTCATTCATGAATATATACAGGCTGTTCCGAAAGTCAATGTGCAGTTGCAATATGGGTTG
The DNA here is from genome assembly GCA_030762175.1 of Metallyticus violacea. NCBI lineage: Eukaryota > Metazoa > Arthropoda > Insecta > Mantodea > Metallyticidae > Metallyticus > Metallyticus violacea. The sequence continues at coordinate 22,282,128 of CM060832.1, read as the reverse complement.
GGAAGGGCTTCCAAGGGTGGATATACAAGCCTGAACCCGTTTAATTTTATTGGAAAACACTTAACATAACCACGCCTCGTCTGAATAGAAGGTAACATCAAGAATATCAATGGTATTCCTTTCAATAAAAGATGTAAACCATTGGCAGTAACGGATTCGCTTTTCAAGGTCCGCTTCTTTCAATTCTTTCACTGCTGTCACTTTATACCAGAACAATTTCAATATTTTCCTATCCGCTCTGAGAGCGGTTGCTTTACGAACTTTTGCAATGAATTTGATGGGCTCCACCGCATAGAGTCAGAAATGTCCAACAACTTCTCTTAGTTTAATTTAGGTGATTAGTTCGTCTAACACTGAGCCTGTCTCTTGAAATTTCTCAATAAGTCGACGTACTGCATTATGATGTGATACAGCTGTTTTGGGGAATTTTTCAGCAAATGCCTCCCGCCTAAATCTGTGTATTTATCGCCTATATTCAACAAGAAAAATACATTCCTCAATTGAAAGCATCATAATTGAACATCTAAAGACTACACATGTCGCTTTCAATAGCTTTTGTCGCTTTCAATAGCTTTTATAAATTGATAATTGATTTTTAATAGTGTTAACGCCCGTTTTTACTACTGAGGCACCACAGGCGGTGGACACTGGTGATACATGAAATGAAATGACAAACTGGGAAAAAAAAATTTAAAGAAGCGTTCAAAGCCTAAGTTTAGAGTGCCTTCCCGGCATTTGCCATTTATGGGGACTGAGGAAAACCTGGAAAAAATCTTAGTCAGGGAGGACGGTCCTGGCTGGAATTGAACCCCAAACCTTCACGAGTCCACGCTTTAACAACAACCCGTGGCGGTTTATCGGAATCTAATTTCAACTCCTATATCATCTTACAACTCAGTTATTTTTCTTCGTGGAATATAGATCTCTGTCTCAAATTGTGCAACACCCCTCTACAATTTTTGAAAGTATTTCTGTTTAGATCATTAACAGCCGATATTTGCGAACTTTACTAGAACATGTAAGACCCATGCAAAAAGTTCCCAAGGGCTTTTTTACGAATGTATGAATTTTATTTGAGTAAATAACTTTACAATTAAATTCACATTAACAAACAAAATATCTAAGAATTTAGTAATACCAAAACATGCCTTAACCCCTGGTTGTATGTATGGTAAAGGACTCGTATAATAAATCACCATTTTCACAACTTGTGTGCCCTCAAGCTTATAATTCTCCTCCACTTATCCCTTACTTTTCCTAGAAATCCCCAATTTTGTTTATTTTCTCTACTCTCTTTCTCTACTCTCGTGTCTGACATTTTAATTGTCACTATATCTTCTTGTAGTTTATCCCATTTTTCATCCCTCTACCTTTATACCATTTCTCACTGTATTACACAATGGAACGCATGGTTCACTTTCTCACACATAATACATCCTTTAAAAATTTCCTTAATCTTTTTAGAAATAATATCCCTGTACACATCCATGCAAGATTTTTCTTCAGAACTGATCGCAATTATCTATAAGTTTTCCCGTTCCCAATTTCATTTACCTATTGTATATAAGTCTAAAGCATTTTTATCCTCAAAGCTTCTCTAAAGCGTGTACGCTTTGCCTCACTTTTTTCCAAAATGCACCGATGTTACTTTCACTCGCGGCCACACACCCCCCATTCCAATATCTTCTGATAGTTTCTCCATCTCCCAACTTTCTCTTCCCCGTCTATCTCTTTGGTACATAAGACATTTTTAGTACATTTTATTACGTAATTTTAGACACCTGTACCAATTTTTCCAGGTACCCTCCTCTATTGTACACTTCCTTCTTACTCTTTCTAATTCTGCCAAACTTACCCCCCTCAGCGAACCTTTTGGTAACCCCAGTACTTCTCTACAGACATTCTATGCACTACATCAACCTTTGTCCACCCCTTCGACACTCCAAATTTCTACTACACACGTAATCTTAGTCTCAACCACTCTAGTAATTCTATTTCTAGTAATTTTATTGGCAATGTGAGAAATTTATACAAACATATTTTAACAGCTATCATGGCTAATTTTCCTTTGACTGAATCTTCCAACTTCCATTACTCGTATTTCTCACCCCAAAATGGTAAAACTCAATTACTACCTCTCTTGGGTCTCTATTTATAAACCATCTTTCATCTTTCCTTAATTTTGATCATTTTTTAAATAATATTATGTTTGATTTTTTACTATTTATCTTCTGCGGATGAAATTTCACAACTATTAATTTTATGAAATGTTTTTTTAAATAATTTAATGCTCAAATAATTGAAAAAATTAAAAAAAAGATTTTGACACCGTATTTAATGTATACGAGAAAGAAATAATGGAGACATTTCAAATATGTAACGCCCATAGAACTCCCAAGACAGGTAACCTCGACTCTGGGATGTAAATAATCCAATAATTGTTAATAAATAATATACACGTTTATTTTAAATAAATGCGCTTCATTGTTGCACTAGTTTGGCAGCTTAAACAATTTGCATATTTCTAAAGACTAAAGATAAGCGCATCTTGTGCATTAATTCTACCACACTACACTGCACGTGTAAATCACACTTTGCACAAACTCACTTCGCCTAAATGCTCGGATTTTGAACCAGTGACCCTGTGAGGAAAGCAAACAAACTCACCCAGGACCTCATGGCGACAACACACTGCTACTAGACCTGTCTTCACCACTTGTTGCTTATACCTTGAGTCTGGGGCACCGCCAGGATCTTAGCTTTTATAAACGCGGCGCAACCCCCCTGATGTCGCGGAGCACCCTGGGTAAACACACCCTGCCGCTCTGGCGACCGGTTACGTAACTACTTTCATTCGGTTTAGGAGGTGGGTTGGAGTCTCGCGTCACGCCACGATCAAGTTTCCAGCCCCAGATACGTGCGAAAACTCAACAAAAATAACAATAGATCATTTATTTATAGTAGAAAATAATTACTAATTGTGTTTCTATTCATTTATTTTAATTGTTTTAGTATAAATCACTAATATTTTCTTGTAATTTTCGAAAACAAGATAAGAAAAATACAAGAAAGGTTCAATTAAAAAAAATCACAATTTTAGGGACAATTTCTTGCTCTAGTTGTAACTTTACAAATATTTTGTTAGTTTAATGCATATTAAATACATGGTACTAATTTCTTTATTGTTACTTACTGTTCCCGCCTGTGAGAGTTTTTTTAATAGTGTTTAACTCCCGTTTTTACTACTGAGGTCCCACAGGCGATGGACACTGATGATACACGAGATGAAATGATATATTGGGAAATTATTTTTTTATTTAAGGAAGGAAACGTTCCAGGCCTAAGTTTAGGGTACCTCCCCAGCATTTGCCATTTATGAGGACTGAGGAAAACTTGGAAAAACCCTCAGGCGGGATTCGAACCCCAGATCTCGCGATCACGGGTCCGCGCCTTAACGACCTCGGCCACCCGTGGCGGTCTGTGAGAGGTGTGCAACTGCAGACATGTTCAGTTCCGCTTACAGGTGGCACGCGACGAACGATTTAAAGCTCTGAAATGCTCCTTTTGTCTCAACAAATCTTCAACCGAGGCCTATAGAGAGTTTGTTCTTCCCTATAGCACAGCTCGAGGGTGGTTTAAATTTAAGAAGGGATTTCAAGGGAAGGTGGGCCTACGTTCCAGTTTATGGTCTAACGGAAGAAAGTCATTATTAAAGACGATCGTAGAATAATGGAAATTCTGAACGTTTTCACTTGGTGCCACCCAACTGTGGAGTTTTCTTTTGAAGGCAATCACTGTTGATGACACTTGGCTACTTCATTTTAATCCTGAGAGCAAAGAGCAAAACGTTGTGTGCAAAGCTCATCATTACCAACACCAAAAAAAAAAAAAAAAAAAAAGTGCTTCTTCTGCTAGGAAAGTTATGGTTATCTCGATATTTTTCAATATCCAGGGAATGATTTAGCAATATGGAGTACCTGCAGGTGCAACTGTAACTGGGCAATACTGCAGACATGTCCTGAAAAGTCTGCAAGACCACATCACACATGAAAAAGGCAAATCTTTAATGCAACAATTTGGATGCTACATATCGTAAATGTCTTTGCTCAACAACTCACAAAAGTCAATGTGAAGTGTATCCCTCACCCTCCCTATAGCCCATATTTAACCCTGTGGGGCTTTATCCTTTTCTCCAAATGGAAGAAACACCTTCGTAGTAAGCATTTTCTATCAGAAGCAGTGATGAAGGCTGCAGAAGCGATTCTGAAGGACCTGCCAAAAAAAATGGTTTCGAGCAAGGCTGGCAGAAATGCTGGGACAGATGCATTGCGTTCACCTGGGACTACTTTCAGAAATAATATTAAAATTATGAGGATGGATAAATGTATGTTGTAAAAACAATAACTTGATCATTTTTTATTGAACAGCCGCATATAATGATAAATGAATCCATTCGGAATGCATATTAACAGAATATATAATGATAATTTTCACTGGCCCGCCAGTATGTCTAGCCAATCGCCGCAGGTGGCTTTGAAACAAACACAGAAGCTGCTGAATCATACACAAGTTACGCAATGTGGTTCTTTACTCAGCTGAAATTTTATCCTCTCTCGTTTCTTGAATATTTGCTTAAGTAAAGGACCTTAATCAATATTTATTTATAAAACATGGCACTTTTACCAGAGGTTTTCTAAGCACGTGTCAGAAAATTCCAGAAGAACATTTGGACTGTCGGTCCTAGCGTCAATTTAATGATTTCGTGAGTTTAATAAGCTTTGTCCTATTGAACCTCCTGGAGGAAGGGGTGACGTGAACGATACAAAGAGTCTCGTGCAAGGGGTGATTAAAGTTACCAGATTTGTATTTTTGATCTGTTATGGCCTCGGAAAAGCATCTCCAAAGAATCGTATTCACACCAGAAGCCAGGGAAGTTTTTAGTGAGTGAATTCTACCACTACATACCTTGCACCATCAACCCATGTCTCCTATTCTTGCAACCCTGTCACTAACAAGGAAATGTAACGAACGGGAATGAGGAACAAGAAAAGTCTTGGAAAATATGAATGAATATATATATTCTCATATATCAACAAACAAAACTTTTTAACAAAATTGTCACAAATAAAGAAAAAAACATTAATTTTAAATACAACTGATACGATCAGTGACTTTGGCAATTCCAGAAGGCACTAACTCAAATTTATTCCAATTTGACTGGCTCAAACCCCTAGTCCCCGGTTCATCAACAACGATCTACTGGAATATTCAGGGGACCATGCACTGATCATACCAAAGAACACAATATTATAAATAATTTATACAATCAATACAATATTAAATTACATTTCATACAATAATGAATCTTCCTTCTTCCTTTTCCAATTAAATCCATTCAGCTAAATTTCTAGCCTTGCGAGTTGCTTATTCTTTTAAACCTTATACATAAACAATTAAACATGTTAAAATCAAAGTAACCAATTTATCCTTTCCATGTTCTTAGTTCATGTAAACTTATTACTATTAATAAACTTTTAAATTTCCCTGCTTGCCTGACTTTATGGAGTTGCATTCCTTCCGTACGCCATTACAATTAACCTTGTGAAAAATAAATATACGAGGGATAAGTCATAAGTCATGACAACTTTTTCTCGCGAAATGACAACACAAAAAGTCTAAGATATCTTGTATATCTTGTGCTTGTGACGTCAGTTGATTTCTAAGATATTTATACTCGCACCTGGGTGTTTGTTGTGTAAATTGCATTGTATTGCGTTTTGTGTTATACGCTTCTTTTAATGTTGAATATTATTAAAATGGAATTAAAATAGTGTTTGCAGTCTGAATAACTTCGTATTTGACATGAATTATTTTAATATTGTCCAAAATAAACATGCTTTAATCCTACAACTAACTGACAATAGGCAATACTAGAGATGTTCTCACATGTTTGTGACGATCGTATAAACAAACTAATGTTAATAGTTTCTACAAAATGAATAAAAACTGAAATACAAGATGTGATAAAAGTAAGGGATTCTTCCCCGTGTTGCATCGCTAATGTTGCTGCTGAATACCTCTCAAAAATCACCTCGCCTCTCTTTAGTCCAGATTTAGCCCCGAGCGACTTTTTTCTTTTCCCAAATTGAAGAAACAACTTCGTCGGAGGCATTTTATATCAGAAATAGTAGTAGTAGTATTTTTTAATTGTGTTTAACGCCCGTTCTTACTACTGAGGCACCACTGGCGGTGAACACTGATGATACACGAAGTGAAATGATATATTGGGAAAGGATTTTTGTACAAAAAAAAACTTTCCAGGCCTAAGTTTAGGGTGTCTCCCCGGCATTTGCCATTTATGCGGACTGAGGAAAACCTGGGAAAAAATCTCAGTTAGGGAGGATGGTTCTGGCGGGGTTCGAACCCCAGACATCCCGCTCACGAGTTTTCGCATAACGACCTCGGCCACCCATGGCGATATAGCAGTAGTATAGGTGATGGTATTTATTATGCCAGTTAAACAAGGTATACATATGTAATTAAGTCCCAGCATGACAATCTCCCCCTACTGGAAGTCAAAAATAAATCGGGGAGAATTTTATCCTAGTATCTTCTGTCTGTGTACACTTAGCCAAAATGTGCACCCAGTGTTGCGGTTCCGAGCATAATGGGCAAATCCTTCTGCCTTCCTCGTCAACAACCTTACTTGCCTTCCAGCCTCCCAGTCTGTCATGCTATTCCCGACCTCTGTTTCATGGCTAGCTCCATGATATAGGTATCTACCCCATCCAGTTTTAATTTCGCTCTGCAGGTTCAGAGATGACATCTGCATGCATCGCACCTCTATTTCCTGCTGATTTATGTCAGGCAGGCGTCTTTTGACTGTTTTCGCTACTCCATATCTGTTTTCAATACACCTCTGCCAAATATCGTTTAAACCGATTTTTGACAACTCCCGCTGCACAACCGCTGTGCACCATTTAGGATAATGCATGTTGTTTAAATGGTGCCAGTAGCATATTGCCCTCAGGGTTGTTTGTTGTCCTATAATTATTCATAGCCAGTATCTAATTACATTTATTTTGCTGTAGACTGCATCTTCCCAAAATCCCATCTCTTGTAGTACCCCATAGTTTGATGTTTCTCTTCCCACACCTAGAGTTCGCTTTCAGAAATCACCTTGTAAATTATTTAGATCGTCTGTTTTATTCCATCCCCAAACCTGACTTTCACATAACAATGAGGACCTAACCATTTCCTTATACGTATGTTTTTAATGTTTCCACCAGAAGTAGTAGTGAAGGCAGCGGAGACGATTTTGAACGACTGTCTTAGTAGACTAGCAGAAATTTTTATCAATAAATTTACCTCTAAATATATGGGTATAGAATAATATGCTATTAGATGTTTTGTTCAAACACAAGAATGAAGGCCATAAACAAGAGAAACGAAAACTATTCGAAAGAAAGTGTAACTACTTATTTAGTCCGAAAGTTTTGTGATGGATGCATATCACAACAGAGAGAGAAAAAAATAAGACTACTATTTTCAGAACTACCAGCCAGAAAAGATAAAAGTGTAAAACGAAAAACACTAACCTTAGTATTTATACACAGGTTGATGTTTTGTTTCCTCAAAGTATTTAAATCTTAATAAGGAAATGAAGCTATGAATGGATGGTTATATGCTTTGTGAAAAGGGTAATCTTAGGTAAACAATGAATTTTAATAACTTAAGTCTGTGTGCTTTGACACTGCGTGACGTCACAAACAGCATGTTAAAGCGTGTGATAACATACCGCTGGTTTGCTATTAATGTCCTTTGCCAACTGCCAATGTGTTCACAATAGTACTATGTGAAAACATATTTTTAAAGTTTAAAGAAATAGATCACATTCCCCTGCAAAAAAAAATAGCTTGGGTTTAACACTAGAACGCCTTAAAACGCCGGTTAGCGGTCAATTTCTTATGAATTTTTAATCGTGTTTCTCACCGAAAACTACGGAATTTTTCCTTATCGCCTTCTAGCCTACTGTGATGGTATTGAGCAACCATTTCGCTTCTAAATTGCAACTCAGGTTCGAACCCAGTTTGCATTTAGCTTCCGGAGTGAGTTTGTATATACTTAGTGTCTACTCAGTATCACATATTTAAGTGTAAATCTGACTCAGGTCGATGACATTTCTTACTTACCACGCGACTGTAGTGTTGTAGAGTGAACAATAGGCTTCTGAGCTGCGAACCAGGTTCAAATCCAGCTTGATCGAGTTTCTGGTTTCAGATGTTTTTATATTCATGGTTTGTGTTCACGTATCAAGTATGTTTAGCTCTTTATGTCCCCAGGCCTCTTAGCCTATTCATTTAATTTTTCACACGTATGTTCGTCCATTATTTTGTTCATCTTTATAGATCATCTCAGGCTAAATAGTTTTAGTAAAAAAAAAAAAAAAAGTGGGGGTTATTTATTTCTTATTTCAATATAAGAGCATGTTTCCTTAAAAATAATAAATATTTTACTATACGAATTGGTTTTGCCCAATGCTATATAGTAACAAATTATTTGTACAAAAAAGACGTAAATTATACAAACACGGGTTATATCTATACAGAAAACTGTTACATTGAAACATTCTCAGAGATATTGGCATGCCCCTTGTTGCAGAGTTTTTGATTATATAAGAACCATATACAAATTTTTTACATGTCGAACAATTGTCTTAATTTTGTTTTTCTTACATCACCCTATTTGACATGTCTTGCGTTTAGCGGCTGAGATGTTTCTTCGTCCCTCTGTAATCATGAGTGAATGTTACAGTAGTCGATGAAAGCTGCGTAAAAATGAAAAGCTAAGCGAAATTTTAGACACGGATACAAGAGATGATAAACAATGACTCACGCACTACGCTACAATGAGTTTGAGACATGTTTGTTGTGCAACGATGATTATTGTCGGTTACAACTATGCAATACACTTCGTAAGAAACATGGGTAAGGAAGCGGTCAATTGATCACCTGGGGGAATCGATGGCAAATTTGCTATTATTTTAAAAAGTTGCGCCTGAAATGCACAAAAAATGGTAAACTAAACATCATTGAAAGCGATTAAAAGTAGCAAAAACCATAGAAAAATATTTCCAAAGACATTGAAAATATTAGCGTTCGAAAATCAATCATTCTTTTGTAAAGGGTGGTTCAAAAAGCGCGCCGGCTTCAAATCGCTAGCTATTTATTTGTTTTTCGGTTGTCCACACTGTTTTATATCAATTTGATATCCGTTAACATAATGATTGTTGCTTCAGTCTGCACCTCTTCCATTTCTTCATTGTGTGTGTCGCCTTACAGCTGAGCAACGTGTACCAATTATGAAAACATTTTTTTTAATCTTTAGTTACAAGGCACACTTCACTTAAACATATTTGTGAATAAACAGAATTGCCTATCAGAAAACCCTTGCTTGATTCAAGAAAGGGAAATACATTCACAGCGAGTGATGGTTTGGTGTGGATTTTGGGTGAATGGTGTCATTGGCTCTTATTTTTTTGAAAATTAGTTACAGCAAGCTGAGACACTTGATGGGCCGATACCGTACGATGATTAGAGAATTTCATGGCCTCGTTTCGATGGAATGGGCATTCAAGAAATATGGTTTCAGCAAGATGATGCCACCTGTCACACTTCCGGCCAAACAATTGCGTTGCTCCGTGAGGAGTTCCTGAATCGACTCATCTTGCGCAATGATAATCAGCAATTTTTTATTTATTTGAGTTGTTTATTTACGGATACTCTTTAACATCTCAGGTCATCAGCGTCCCATTCAAATCAGCGCCTGAAACAGCCGACAAATTTTGCTCAGAGGCCTCTTCATTCAGGCTTGAGGTTCTTTTATGTGCCGTAAATGTACGACACGGGACCCACGGCTTTACTTCCCTTCCGAAAGAAGCCATGCTTAGAATTTTACGCTGAAAAAGCCATCGATCCTGGCCAGGATTGAACCGTCATTTTGGTTTTAGGAGGCACGTATGTTTACCACTACACTAATAGGACCGACATAATCTGCAATGGCAACCAAGGTCATGTGATTTAATCCATTTTGATTGTTTCTTTGGAGTAATCTTAAATCATTGTTTTTGTCAGTAAACCCCAAAAATCTGCGAATTAAAGAAGAATGGATGAGTTGTTGGCGAAATCGAAATGAAAGTTTGTGAGGCAGTTACAGTGAATTCCACGGACAGAGCTCTTGCATACCAGCGCGGTAGAGGGCGTCATATGCCCGGTATCACTTTCCATACCTAAAATGGGAAGGTGTGATGAACATGTTTGTATCCTTCTTTAACGTGTTTTTAAAAAATAAAGTTCATACTTTTGACATATTATAACCGGCGTGTTTTTTGAACCATCCTATATAAAATATTTATAATCTTTTAACATTCACGGTATTGTCATATACGAGAGCTGTTCAATAATGAGCGATCATTCTTTATTTTGACAATAAGCTTTATTCATCCTCATAATTTTGATGACTTTTTTTAATAGTAGTGTACTTTGAATGCAATGCACCTGGCCCAGCAGTTCTGCCAGTCTTCAAAGACATGTTGGAAACCATTAGAGACAGTTCCTTCAGAACGCCTCCTTAGCCTTCACAACTGCTTCTATGATAGAAAATGCCTCCCACGAAGCTGTTACTTCAATTGGGGAAAAGGAAAAAAGGAAGAAAAAGAGAAAGAAAATCACGATACTAATTTTTGATTATAGGGAGGATGAGGGACACCTTCGTATTGATTTTTTATTAGATCTTCAGCAATAACATTTGTGATATATTGTTGTATGGAAAAATGGCCTTTTAGGTGCTATATGACCTTGCCCAGTTACACTTAAAGGCTTTGGATTGAATTGGAATGGATTAGGTAAGAAGACAGAGGGAGGTTTTGGACACGATAGGCAACAAAAGATTGTGTATCCAATCGCTGGGAGGAAGGGATCAGGTCAAGGATATGAAGAGCAGTCAATTTTATAGGGATTCCTTCCCCCTTCCATGGAGTTTGGGTCCCTGGAAACAGCTGCGTTTATGCCAGACTGCAGGCAATTTTTCCAAATAAATAATGCCACCACCTCACAGCGCTCACTGCCTACTATGAAATGAGGCACAGGGAAATTTGTGGAAAGTCATCCAAAAATTCAACTTGGTGACCAAATGGGAAACCACGAGGAATCCCAAGTAAGGTTAGCCGTCCCCAAGGAACTCCAACTGTTTAGTTAAAAGTTTCAGAAAAAAACTAATTTCATAGCTTTTTAGAAAAAAATTTGAAAGCACATAAATGTTTTAATATTTTGATCACCATTAATTGAGAAGTATAATTATTTTTATTTAATATTCGGTTCTTTTCTCAGGCACGACAGTCGATATTTAATTTTCGGGACCTGAAGAAAATATGAGAAAGAGATAAGTTCCTGTTGGCAGCACTAGAAAGACCGTGTCTTGGTTGCTGTGTGAAATTCTCTGGTGTTGCTGACTCGAGAGTATTTTCATGCAATGAATTTTTACAATTACAAGTGCTTTCTATGCTAACTCAGGCCAGACTCTGCTCCTTCATGTACCAAAGGCTGCTTTGTAGAGCTTAGACGAGGAAAAACAACTTTATAGTACGAGAAACAATAGTAATAACAGATGAAAAAACATCGCTCTTGTAGAAGCTTTAGTGAAGAACAATCAGCAAAAAACTTACACGGAGAGAGACAGAGGAGTCGCTAAACATTCATACGCTGTAGGTGACAGAAAACCCGATATCTTTGTATGAAGAAATATTGTTGCTGTTAGGTATATCACAAATTCACAGTAAGATTGGAAATGACTCGTCGTTTCGACAATGACACCTCTCGACATGTCCACGATATCTTCACAGGTGAAGAAAGTTAGACTTACAAATATGACTGGGAATCAAAGAGGCAGTCGAGGATCTGGGTCTTTGATGTTGTCAAACAAAAGAGAAAACACATTTTTATAATTATTATCATCATCATCATCATCATTATTATTATTATTATTATTATTATTATTATTATTATTATTGAGATTAAACCACAAAAGTTAATGGTAAACTACTAATTAAATTAAATATATGGCCACTGATAGACAAAGCTATACCGTGTTAGTATTTTTAAACATTTTTAAATGTAACCATTTTTATGAACTGAGCACTTGGTATCATCTTTACATTCACTAAAACACAGAGAAATAACCGAAAGTTTCGAGTTACATTCTGTGTTTAAGATGATGTTCATATGTTTCAATAAAACAAAAACATGTTACTATTTAAAAACAATTTCAATATACAGTAAACAATAAACATTCGAAAGTTTCATTATTTTCAGTGGCTTTGAAATTTAATTTAAATATTATTGCAGTAAAAACGTAACGCTGAAGGTTATTACAGAGTGCTCTTACATACAAATATAATTCAGACATATTTAGAAAAATGTTTCACAGCTACTATATTCACGACTGTTCTCTTTGTTATTTATATATATAACACAAATCTGTGACTTTTTCTTAGTGTTTTATCCTTTTCAAATTACTGTTATTTTAGCTACATTGTTAATAGCATTATATTATTTTTCATTTATATATATGCCACGTTATAAATACATGTATATGTTGAGTTAAGTTCTCATTTTATTTTAAAGCAATATAGAGAAAATTAAACCTAGAGCAATTTTTAAATTTAGGTTTTCAAGCATATCTTTATTCATAATAGCCCAATTTCCCTAATATGCAGAAACTGTTTTTATTATGTCATATACGGAGTTTCGTTGCGAAGAAAACAAGTTAATGCCACTAGAAAGATTGTTAAATTATGGGGTGCAGCCTAACCTCCCCCCTCCCAATAGCTCAATAGTGTTGATTCTATTATTATTATTTTATTTAAATAATATATATGGAGTTTTGTTGCGATGAAACAAATATTAATTCCACTAGAGGGATTTTTAAATTTTGGGTAGGCCTCCTCCCTGCTAATAGTCCAATTTCACTGTTTTTCAGAAATGTGTTTTCTTTATTATTATTATTATTATTATTATTATTATTATTATTATTATTATTATTATTACTATTTCAATGGCACATGTTGAGTTTCCTTTAAAAAAAAAAAAAAAGCATTGGCGTCCGCTAGAGTCATTTTAAAATTTGGCCTTAACGCTCATATTTTTTCAATAAGCTGATAATTTTTAAAAACTATTTTTCTTATTTGATTTAAATTATATATGCGGATTTTTGTTGCGAGAAAATAATTATTTGTTTTGCTAGAGCGATTTTTAAATTTAAGGTTTGATCTCCTCCCCCCCCCCCCTAAGACCCGGTTTGCTTGATTTTCGGAAACTATTTTTCTTATTCTATTTAAATGGCACATACGTAGTTTCGTTGCGAAAAATCATATATTAATGCTACAAGAGCGATTTTTAAATTTTTTGGCTTCAAGTAAACCTCTTCCCCTCCTAATAGTCTGATTTCACTTATTTTCAAAAACTATTTTTCCTACTTCATTTCAATGGCATATACCGAGTTTCCTTTAAAAACGTTTAAAATTGCAGCCGCTAGAGCGATTTTTAAATTTCGCTTTAACCTCCAAAAGTTTTTCAGGTATATCCCCACTCCTAAATGCACGATTATCCTGATTTTCACAAACTACTTTGTTCAATTTATTTTTAAGTTTATATAATATATAATTTTCGAAATATTTCGTTTTTAAAACGAAATTTAGGTGTCTAGTAGGTGCGATTGATGCAGATTTGGACAGATCAGTAAAAGCTGTTTTCATTGGTACAATAGCAAAGCTTACATTCCTTCAGCATTCGCTAAAGTGTATCTGCTTCCATGATTGTTCAGGAGGGTGCACTTTTGCATCAAGAAAGGGGGAAATCCTGAAAATTAAATAGCCACCCTGTACAACATTTCAGTAAAATTCTGATTTTTATTCCTGTACAAACATATGAAATTAAAATACTTCAGTTTATACTTTGGGTGTTATCGACATCCTTAATGTTTCAATTAACAGAGCATTTCCTTTCGAGGCTGTCGTTCCTAATACGTTTGGTGGATGACACAGGACTCCTTGAAGCAACGACTGGTGTGTAACGGTAGGCACTGTCTGGTACATGTCCTAAGTCACGTGGGACCTCTCGAGTTATGTTAATTCGCTTCTTTATCGGCCCGACTCTCTTGACAGGTCTTTCCTTGCCTCGTGTATTCATGTGCCGTCCTGGAGAGAGAAGATCTTATTTATTTACGTGCACAGAGGGGCAACTTGAAGTCTTAACAAGTGCCGGCATTGCTATGAGAACAAGAATATCGTGCAGAGGGCATCTAGTGACTTCTGGGGATTTTTGTTGAGTTGTCAGCAACAATAAAATGCAAAGTCTGTGAAAGCAAAAGTGTAATTAAAATCTAAACTAGAAATCACATTTCATTAAAATCCTTTGTGTTTAACTACGAGATGCGGTCCATAAGTTTCCGGCCTGGTCATGTTAAGTATTGATGAAATACAGGTGTCAGTAATCTCCCTTTACTTTAATATATGGATTAACATTTCAATCACTATAAACAAACAAAAAAGTCTGAGATTTAGTTTGCAAAGTGTTAGAAAACAGCCGTCAGCCCGTTTTCGTTCTTAAATTTCCGCCCTCAAAGTTTCAGTTTTGAAAATAGGTAATGGCGCTGGTAAAGTCTGGGCTGTATGGCGGATGACCCACCTCCTGAAAGTCGCATACAGCAGACACCATTGCTGTATTTTGAGAGAGAAGTCTCGATTGATATTGACATTAAGAACGCATTCAGAAATTTTGAAATTTTCATTGCGTGTCATTTGTTAATAATTGAAAAGTTGCACATGAGACGTGTTTGTGTTCGGTGGGTTAAAGATAGCTGATTCCGGAACAAAAGGACATATCGCTTGTAGGTTTGCGTGCAATTGAAGATGATGTCACAGAAAATGCGAAATTTCTACAGCAATTCTACCAAGTCGTCCTTCATGGGAGGCATTTTCCATCATCAGAAGCAGTGGTGAAGGCTGTGGAGGTAGTTCTAAAGGACCTGTCTATAAATGGTTTCCAGCGTGTATTTGAAGACTGGCAGAAACGCTGGGACAGAAATGCTGATATAAGGTTTTAAGTTTTTTTTTTTTTTTTTTTTAGAACGGCTTGTAGCAACAGCGATTGCTATGTTTTCACTCAAAGTCTCTTAGGAAGAACTCTCCATATTGTTGTGTCCATATGGTCGTCCAGTGCTTTGCCTTTTATGATGGGCGTTCTAAAAGTTCTCGGCCTGACCAGCATAACAAAATTTAAGAGAATTTTTTTAACTAGTCACCTTGTATTCATTTAGTCCAACGACTTTCCAAATTTAGATACCCTCAGTAAATTAAGATTTATCCAAGCGACTGTCTAAATTTCAACCTCATCATGTGATGTAAATCTTCGTCCACCCAGTTATTTTTTCGGGTTTGGGAACAAAAAGTTTTTACTGGGAGCCAAATCCGGTGAATATGTGGATGATGCACTTTCACCTTTTGCCACCCACTGTTTGGACTGTTCCTTTGTCTCAGGCGTGTAGTGATGAATCCAAGTTTCGTGTACTGTTATGAAACGTCGGAGAAACTTGTTGGAATTGCGTTTAAACAAGTCTAAACACTCTTTGCGAAATGTTCATTCTTGTGTGTTTTTGGTTGATTGTTACAAACGCTACACCCATCGAGGGGAAAGTTTTCTCATAGCCAAAACTTCATGGGTAAGGATCTGTGCAACCAATCAACCAACTCGCGTACCTTCAATCGGCGATCATTGAGTACGGCAATGTGAATTTTTGTCATATCTCAGTGGTGGCAGTTTTGGGACGCTTTGAGTCGCCATCATCTTGAATGGATGCCATGCTTAAATCCAGCACCCCACTTTTTAACCGTCAGATACGAAAGGGAAGGATCCTTTAATATGGAATCTAACTCCTTTTATATTTTAGAAGGGGTTAAACCTTTCAAAACTAAGTACTTTAGCACAATTTTATCCATTTTGAAGAAGCGTTTAACATTACTTTATTTACACTATCCTCACAAACAAGTGACTTCTGAAACCTTACAGTGCTCCTTATAAAAGATGATACTTAACAACTATTATAGTAATTTGGCTATCCTCACGACATCTCTGAGTCAGACCGAGAACTTTTAGAAAACCTCTCATAACTACAGAACCCGTCTCTAGGATTTGATGATATCAATGATAATGTTATACAGGCGGTGGATCTTTATCAACACGTGTGCAGAAATGCAGTTGTATCTTTGTGCTATTGTAATGGAATTTGTGCTTGCTTGTTCCTTTATATTCGTATTTTGTCTTTTGCAATGACAGCGTAAAAAGTGCTGATATAAACTTGAAGAATTTTCCTTTCCATTGCTCTCTAATACCTTATAGTTTCTTTGTAATAAGTAAGAAATTTATCCTGTTCATTAATTTTTTATTTATTTTTATTTTGGAGTAATTTTTCTTGAGAATGATAATCACGAAACCTGTACAGTTATCTAGTCGCAATTCAAAGCATGTTTTTTTACGTGAGGAGCACTATGTTAATTCAAATGAATCCACTTGCAAACTGACCGAGCATGTAGCTCAGGCGGTAATGCTTGCAACTCGCATTCGGGAGGTTCCGAGTTAAATTCCCGTTGGGTCGGCGTTCTTACCTTGAAATGTTTCGTGGTTTCATTAATGTTTACACCAGTGCATTGCATCTAACACATTTAATTTTTAAAATGTAATTTTTTAAAGTTTTAAATTTTGTTTCATTTACCCACAAATCTTGCATGCCATCTTTATATTTCTTTAGTAACTTAAAAAAGCGGTAATGTGTCTATTTTTTCCTTTGTTTTTTATTTTATTTTTGTGCATAGCTTCGATAAAACTTGTCAAAAAAGTTCAATTTTTTTCTGTATCTGGTTTGAAATTTAATGATTCTAAATTTTGGGTCCTGAATACAGTGGGAAAACAGTTTTTCTCTATCAAATCAATATCCTAAATACACAAAAATTAACACACCCGCATGCTATATAATGTGGGTGCACGTTTATGATTTTAAATGTATCAAAACAATTACACATAGAACTGATAAATATGTGGATTTACCTAATTTTGAATTGCAGAATTCAATGAAAAAATCTTTTTTTTTTCAATGATGTCACAGTACTTGAATACAGAGCATAGTTTTGAAAAACACCACTGAACGAACATTGACATAATTAAATACAAACAAGAAATGCAGATTCAGAAGGGAATAGTGTTTTTCTGGTTCAATATATGAACATGATGCAGAAAACTCTAAAATTTGGTTCCCAATACAGTTGCAATTTTACTCTTTATTTTGTTTTGAAAAGTGTGTCGGTGATGTTCTTCTCCTGTAAGGTGTTTCATCTCACTCTCTAAGAAGACACAAACGGTAGTGGCCCATCATCGAAGGGTTCCTGTGTCTTTGATAACGATGGTTCATAGAGGATGTTTTGTTGAAAGCTCTCACCCAGCTCGTCGCTTTTAGCGCCCAAATTTTTCCGGGAAGAAGTCAAGGTGTGAATGTAAAAAGTGCATTTTAAGCGACATTCTACAACCATTAACTTTGGAAAAGGAGCAAGCAGTTAAATCGAGATTTGTGACCTTAGTATCTAAGGTTGGATTTTTAAATTGTTTTCGATTTGTGGTTCAACAAATATGCCTTCTTCTACCACTGCTCACAGAAAATAATGAAACATTTGAAATTAAAAAAATCTAAAAATCTAAATTACTCAAAAACCTTACGTACTAGCATATTTTAAAAGATAGATTGCAAAGATATGCACAAAACTATATACTAATTAATATATAACATGTCAAATGCAAAATGACTGTTGACTAGTTTAAATAGAGAAGGGGTTGTTGATACTTAAATAAATTAAGCAAAATAGTCAATTTCTGTCACGGTTTCCCCTAAATGGAATAATTTCCACATTACGGTAGGTTAAGCAGTTAGGTTTATTTTATTTAAGGACTCTCTTTAACAACTTTGGTCTTGGGACATTCTATTCAGAACGTAAAACGACCAATAAATTTTGCTTAGGAGCATCTTTCTTTCGGGCTTGAGGTTACTTTACTTACGGTAAATCTAAGGCATGGGACTAACGGCTTTACTTCCCTTCGGAAGGAAGCCATACTTGGGATTTTTATGCCCTACAAACTTCATCGACCCTAGCCGGTTTTGAACCCGCTTCTACATGAAAGTATGGTTACCACTAGATCACCAGCACGGATTAATATCTACGGTTATATTTCAAAACATTGAAAGTGGGCTAAAATCAACGTGCCATTGAGATGAAAGCAATACAACTTCCCTGACGTTTCTAGTTTTTATTTCTGCTTTTTCCTTCCCACGCCTCCCCTCTAATTTCCTCCATTTCTTTCCTGCAAAGTGCTATGATAAATGCTAACAGCAGCACTGTGGGAAAGTGGTAACACTGGAACCACGATACTCAAATGTCACCCCTACATATGTTAACATTAGTGTAATAACGTTGTTTATCAACAGGAGGCCTTGAATAAAGTTTCTACGCAGCAGTGGAAATTTTCTTAGCTGGAGTGATTTTACATGAGCTGTTGCAATATAATGGTACGTTCTTTACTATGTTCATGTAAGTCATGATTTTACAATCATGAAAAACATAAATTATTTTAAAATAATATTTGTTGATTTGTATATACAATGCCTGATTGCAGTACAAAAATCAAGTGAAACAGTCATCTGTTTATGATGTTACATATTACTAAAGATACTAGAAAAGAACGAGGATTCTGGCCGGGTTTGAACCTGAGATCTTGGTTTGAAACGCAAGTATGGTTAACATTGCACCACCAGGACCGACAGAGAGATAAGTTATGATACCAGACAGGATTTTGTGAAGGCGATAATCCTTATCGGCGAGCCGGAAACATGTGGACCTACCCTCATAGTTTGTAAAATACCGACAATGTGCACAACTTTTGAAAAGTTTATAAATGGTACTAGTTACTCAAAATAATCAATTTAAAAATTACATTTTTTAATTTGTCTAAACCTTGGAAGAGAAAAAATAAAAATTTATGAACTAAACTAATGAATTGAGTATAAATTAATTAATAAAATGCTTTCGGAGATAACGTAACATCAACAAGAACTTTGGTTTGCAGAATTCAAATGCGGACGTACTTATAACCGCGACTTGCTAAAGAAATTAGTGACAGAAATATCGACACTGCTTGTCAAATGATTAAAGGAGATAATCAAATCACCTATGCCGAGATTCTATTATATTTAGGGATAGATATGAGTGGATACAGAAGATTGTCCATAATCATCTTTATACGAAGAAGATCTTTGCTCTGTGAATTCACTATTTTGATAGAAACAAGCATGCTGTTTGGTGTAAGAAAATGTTTAAAAAATTCAATCAAATTCCATTTTGACATAATATGTGGGAAAAAACTGGTTTTGCTGTTATTACCCAAAAAATAAACAGTAATAAGCAGAAGTGATCTTCGTAGATGTCAAAAGAGGCTGCAACAGTGTCAAGACGATAATAATACTGGTCAACAAATTTCAAATTTTGTCTGTATTTGGTTTGAAATATAACGATCCTGCCTAAATTTGGAGTGGAAAAAAACAGTTTTTCTCTTATCACGTCACATTTTATAGACACACAACAAATGCATGCAATACAATGTGAGAACACTTTAATGATTTTAAATGTACCAAAATAATTATACTTGGAAGTAAAGGTTCCAGACGATAAGAGCTTCGCGATCCTCCATACACCATATGCAGAGTGACCCAATGGAATGTGAATTTTCAGAACCCTCTTATGGGACACCCGTACAGAATTAAATAAAAAGACTTTTTCAAGAAACAAGTAGTACAATGAAATTCATTGATCTGAACTTATTTTCCAAAAACCACAAGTGATCCAGTGAAATATGACGGTTTTCAGAATGCAACCGTTTCTAGCGATTTTGCATTACAGTTATAGTAATGTATGCAATTTATTCTGTCCATTTAGTAAACAACAGTATTGATAATTGGTCGGTTAAAAAACGTGTATTCATTGTTGTTACAAAATGTATCGAATCTAAGCCAATCTCCTACGTTCAGAGAAAATTTAGAGTAGAATTAAAGTTCCAGAAATGCTGACAACACTGGACCCTCACATGGATGATAAGGATGAAATTGAGCTTTGGTTCCAGCAGGATGGCGCCACAGTTCACACCTCTTGTGAAACAATGAACACTGCGGATCCTGTTTCCTAGACGTATAATTCCTCGATTTGCTGATGTTGCTTGGCCAGCCCAATTGACGGCTGAAGACTATTTTTTATGGGGATACTTGAAAAGTAAAGTTTACTGCGACAAACCGCGGACCATCATGCAGTTTAAAGAAAACATAATTCGGAAATTAGGGACTTTGATCACGTTTTATTGCAGGGAGTTATGTTGAACTTCCTGAGCGATCACATGAATGTGTTCATTGTCTTGGAGCCCACGTAAAAAAAATGTGATTTTTAAAAAATAAGTTCAGATTAATAAATTACATTGTGCTAATTGTTCCACAATAAGGTTCTGAAAACCGTTATATTCCATTAGGTCACCCTGTATATTAATTACTTTAGCACACGCCTCTAAACCTTGTGATTGTGACGTAAATTTAATATCCTCCTATCAAAAAGAAACATTCCATTTTGGGGTTCGCACCCATGGACTACAAAATCTTCATAATATTTTAGCTTCATTATTCTCTTATTTTATTGATTGATAGATTGCAAATTATCTTTCTTACTACGGGGCTTCCTGCATGATTTTCAACGAACTTTCAAAGCTTTAACGTTGTGGCCAAGACAAAATCTTTTGTGCAGTCCCTGGTCAATTAGGGCCGCCCTTAATTTTGAACGTTTTAAAAGTTTAGCTATCATCCCTTTATCTTGTTCCAATCAAAAAAAAATTATCTGTGCAAATTTTCAGCTCAGTGGAACAACTGCTTGGTAACCCTCAAACGCTTTGAAGTTGGAACATAGAAAATACAACGATTAATTCCATTCACAATTGGAATGCTCTTACTATCTCAACCATTTAATTTTTCCTTCTTAATGAGATTTAGTAGACATCAAGACTACCCTTGAAATTGTTTAAAAACATTCTGAATAAAATTTCCAAAAACTTAAATTTCTGAAATAACATGAAAATTCTAGGTATTTTTAGTAACACGTACAACTTCTATAAGAGAAACACTTTTTATTTGCAATAATTCTACAGAATAAAAACATAAGAACGAATGAACATTGAACATTATTTTTCCTAAGAGAGGATTTAGTAACTGTTGGGTATTTTTTACGGTCTCTGGCAACGGTCTGTAAAACAAATTGATTCTCAGTTTCATCATTTGTGAGAATTTTATTGCAGTCCTGAATGAGTTTGACTTCTTTTTCTACATGTCATTCACAACTATCTTCTCAAGTTTTTCAGTTTCACTTTTCTAAACAGGATCATCCTTACAGGTTGGCGGGTTTTTGTGGAGAAAATTGGTGCTGATAGAAAACTTTGCTAAGAAAATGTTTGCACCAGAAGTTACAAAAGACGAAACCTCAATATTTGTAAAGGAATAAAAATCATTTTGATGCAGAAAGTAACTGTTCAGTTGATTTTTTTTCTTCCTCTTCTTCAACTTACCTGCTTCCAATATATCTTGAGCCATATTTGTCTTGATCGCTGTTGGAACATTGTCATCAAATAAGGATGGAGCTACATTTTCAGGAACTATCAGACATGGTTGGAAAAGATTTTTTCAGCAGCGTTACTGATTTCTGATTAATATTTTGATAATTTATTTCTAGAATTACAGGCAAAGAAAAAATAATATATATATATATATTAATGAAACATAAAAATAAAGAAACACTATTAACAATGTAACAAATTAACACTAATAATAAAAGTAGATAAAGATAAAACACAGAGAAAGAGTCACACTTGAAATTGCAATTGCAAATTGCAATTTTATTATTAGTGTTAATATATATATATTGTGGAAATTATGGACGATATCTATGATAGATCTCATACAGACACTTTCGGACAGATGACAGAGAACTTTCACTCTCGTCATCACCACTGCTTTGACTTCTTGATGTTGAATCATCATAGCAGACTGGTGACAGATGATGGTGATTAGAAGCAAAATGTTCTATTTCTTCATAAGCCTTTTTTCTTCTTTTTCTTCCTGGCATCTTCAGTGCTCTTTGTTCCTTGTGTTTTAGTTCTTGATCTACTCCAACTATGCAACCTGGTCGTCCTTTTTGGCGCTGAAGCATTGAAAATTCTTATCCTCTTCATTTTTCATCTGTCCGAAAACACTGAATGAGATATGCAAAGAAATGGTTCATAATTTCCACAATTTTCCTTTTCCCTCCCTTGTTCTAGTCACATTTTTCTGTAAATCTTTTCATTCATCAGAGAGGTTGAATAACTTCTCAAGGTAGTAATCAGTTCTTCTAGCAGGAATTCGTGCTTTTTGCCAAATAATGGAAACTTCTTCAATCACCAATACTGAACTTTTATTTGTTATAAGATTGTAGAAAAAAATGCTTAAAACTTGTCGGCTCGATAGTTTAGCTCCGAAGATTTGAATGAAGGTGTAGCCAACAAAAGAGACATAAATATCTTTTTCTTAACTTGTGTAATGTACTAACTGAAGAAGTTGATACTATTTTACAAGTGTAGGAAAAATACGTCATGAAAGTAACTTTACACCAGCCCCGGCAACAACACATACACTAGTTCTGAAACAATTCGTCAAAGATATTATATCTTTAGCTACAAAATATCGCCAAGGTTGGCCGAGGCCGTTAAGGCACGGACTCGTGAACGGAAGGTCTGAGGCTCGATTCCCACCAGGACCGTCCTTCCTGACTGAGGTTTTTTCCAGGTTTTCCTCATCCTTCATAAATAGCGAATGCCAGAGAGGTACCCTAAGCTTAAACCTGGAACGTTTCCTTCCTTTAAAAAAATATCCTTTCCTAATTTATCATTTCATCTCATGTTTCACTAGCGTCCACCGCTTTTGATGTCTCAGTAGTTAAAACGGGTGTTAAACATTATTAAAAAGATACAAAATAAGACAGTGAATCACATAAAATAATAATAATAATAATAATAATAATAATAATGTTTCTAATAATTTTAGAAAAAAAATTGCCTTCCGGGCAATGTCGGTCCTGGTGGTGTAGTGGTTACCATACTTGCCTTCTAAACCCAAGCTCGCGGGTTCTAACCCGGCCAGAACCGATGAATTTTTTCGGAGATAAAAATCCTAAGTATGGCTTCCTTCAGATGGGAAGTAATAACTTTGGGAAAATTACCTGTTGCTAGGAGCTACCCTGCGGTCATATTATTAGAAAGACCTTGAATTTTAAATATAACGTGGGATTTTGATGGTAAAAATTGGGAATCATTCTCTTGGTTAAGACAGCAGCCTGCTTGTACCGGTTCTGGACGATTGTCACTTGAACAACACATAAGATATCCAGACCCTCTGCCACTCATGCATGACTGACCAAATCATGACTTTAATGGGATGTTTTACAGTCTGCATAACACAATCGAACTTATGCTTTTCACCACGACGTCGTCGCACAAACTGGGCTTTGTCTGCCAAAATTTCCAAAATCTTTCATCACTAAACCAATGGAAAGGTATAATTATAATTTGGTTCAAAGGTGACTAAAATCATTTTAAAATGTAGATTTACATATTTTGCGATTGCTAGAAGATCGCGTCTTTGCCCACTTGAGACATTTGCAGCCTTAATAGTGGTTAATTTGGGTTTGCGGGCAGGTCTGCGTGCTTTTAAATTCATTTCTGAAAGTGTGCGCCGCACAGTTCTTCCAGATGCTGCATCCCACTGTCTTAAACATCAAATTTAATTTGTTCTGCACTGGAAAATCCTCTCTTTCCTTCACAAACATTTTATCCTTAGGGTGAAATTGTTGTTCCAACACATTTATTCTTCTTTTGAGAGCATAATTCCATACCCAATTAAATGTTCTTCTTAATTCTTACAGAAACTTCAGATACCTCCAATCTTCGAGAAATCTCTCGATTTGAAAAAGCATTCATGTTAACCAGTGTGTTTACTTCTGCAATCTTTCAAAGTTTCAAAGTACACGATTTTCCCATTATTGTTGCAAACAGTTAACAGTTTTTACACAGAATGACTGTTGGTAAACACAGAATACTAAGTTTCATGTTTCAAACCATAAACGAACTGACAAATTAAAACTTCAAAAGCACAGGCCTTAAATATGTCTGTTCTAGTTGTATGTATTACAGTAGCTGAGGTTTGTTTAGTAACAATGTGGACTCTTACAAGAATGAAAACACCATAACAAACGTGTCATTGTAGACACAATGTGTTCCCTTGTAAAATTCAGTGACGGATAACACTGATAAATGAGCTATATGATAAACATAATACATGAATTTAAAAATATTACGGTACCTCCGAAAATATGGCCAGGGATTTGCCAAATGCTCTAAGAATGACGTGATAGCGTTTGCTCACTTGTTGTTTTAAGATACAAGATTCACAAAAAATGTGTTATGGTCTCTTTTGTGTTACATACTTCTTTTATGCATTTACATTACTTGTGCCGGTTCTTTATTACATTACAATCTTCCAATACCATATGATCAATGATGCCTTTCACCCGTTACGCGAGGATTTTCTTATGAACGAACCCCTACTCATTTACCTGCTTGCTTACTTATTGACCTTTCTAACTGTCGCAGTCATAGCGCAGCTGTTTCGGGGCGTTCCCGTAAGGGGGGCGCGGCTTCGGTCGTTGCTCTTCAGATGCTCCAGGTGTGGGCTCTGCGGACCCTGAGTGCCATGGTACCTCTGACGTACTAGAGGGAGCCGGGCCGGACTTGATTCGAGCCCCTCCCGGAAGGGAGTTGCCCGGATTGGGTTGGACTCGGCTTGGCAGTGGACCCGTCACTCACGGGGAATTGAGGACCTACGATGGCGGCATGTCCCAGGGGAGTGCCTAAGGCGTGTACCCTGGGGGCCGGTGCGCCGGAATCGCCGTTGTTGGTAGGGAGGGTGGTGGCTACCTTAATGCTGGGGTGACTCACCTCTTAAATACGAGTAGGTCCGAGTATGACCTATCCACCAGTGAGAATCTGGAAGCTAAGGGAACTTAGCGCGCCTGGGCGACGCAATCGTCTGCAGCCGAAAGGCGGGTCGGTTTAGGAAACAAGGTACCGTCCTAATGCAAAAACCCACGGGTAGCACAGACCTCTGTGTTGCACCCCTGGACCCAGGGCCTAGTAGTACCCGAATCAACCTGTTTCGGGGTGTGTCTTATGTTGTTCGTTTTTTAATTGGACAGTACACATAAAGTGTATAATGCCTCATGTGTTTACAACGGCACAGCGTCTTTGTTTAATAGTGTTTCACGACCGTTTTTACAGCTAAGACATCACAGGCTGTGGACACTGATGATACATTAGATGAAATGAAAAGGAATTTTTTTAGTGTTCCAGGCCTAAGTTTTAGGGAACCTTCCCGCCATTTATGAGGATTGAAGAAAGCCTGGGGGAAAAAAAACTCAGTCAAGGAGAACGGTTCTGGTGGGAATCTAACACCAGACTTCCGCTCACAAGTCCGCATCTTAATGATTTCGGCCACCCATGGGGATTCGGCACAGCGTGTCTTTATGTATTTAACTCAGTCAATTCGTAAAGTTCGAAGACTTGTGTAAGGCAAGGTTCCCGGGTGTAGACGCTCAAGAGAAACTGAAAGTGTTCAGCTTAAGAAACCAAAATAGCAGCGTGGGGTTCGGCGTGTTAAGGAAGATTACATGACATTGTAATCGTTTAGAAAATCTCTTTGTCCTGTTGTACAAGTGGTAGTTGTATATGCTCTGTGCAAACGTCTACTAAATTGTTGCATTTTAAGCCTTATACAGTAACTAAAATAACTGTGGCACGTGTCCTTGAGTCAGGTGACCGCTTAAGTAGAGGCACATTTTGTAAGTGGATTCTGGAAAATGTGTACAATGGACAAGTAGACTACATTTAATATTCTTCTTGAACGAGCCCTGGTCGCACCTCCAGGATTATTTGTGAACTCAAAACAATCACTGGACTACGATAAACCTAACCTCGTGCAAGAAGTGCCTGTTCATGATGAAAAAGGTTGGTGTATGGTGCGCAATCAATCATAGAACCAATAACATACGGTTCATTTTGTTACTTATGTGAATGCCATATCAGCTCCTTTTTTAGAGAACTGACAGACAGGGAAGTTGATCATAAATTTTTTAACGGGACTCTGGCACTGCACACACTGCGAATAATTCTACAAGAGCAATTAACAATGAGTTTCCACAAGTGAGAGTAATTGGTAGGGATTTGTTGGCCCCTGGGTCACCGATTTGACAGCCTGCGATGTTATTTCTGGGGTAAATTAAAAAAAAAAGTCATGTACAAGACCAACCCGCACACCATACAAGAACTCAAAGATAATATTAGTCAGAAAATTGTCCGAATTTCTCAAAATTAACTACAGCGAGTGATTATGAATAATTTCCTAAAGAGATGCCAAAAATGTGTGGAAAATGAATGCGGGCAGTTTCAACACCTCATTTGATAATTTGCCGAGTAAAGGGCGTCTTAAATTGGTTTGTGTGTTGTTTTATGATTGGTTTGTTTTATTGTTTTACCCGCTTGCTAATCACCGAGACCCGGTTGGTCAATGAGCGGAGCGCTCGCCCATAAGTAAAACACTCCGGGGGAAAGCAAAACTGATCGCATGGTATATGCAAGTACACAGACCCTTCTATTTGCCTTTCCGCTATGTTCCTTCTAATGACTGACTAAATGTGCTTTTACCTCGACTTTAATCTGCTGGTCAGTACTGTCTTTAGGTACTAAGTCAGATATAATATGGCAAATGAAGTTAATATTAACCTAATTTCATTACATTGCCCACTACATATATACATTTATATCGGGCATTTGGCTAGATACATAAGTACAAGTGTTTGAAAAGTATTTTCCATTGGAACAGTGAAAACAACTTCTAGAGAAAAGTGCAAGGGAGTTGAGGATTTAATTTTGACAGCCAACTGAATTAATATTTTCCCAAATATTAGAAAAAATGAGCATTTTAACAAGTACAATTTGAAAAATATTTCACAAAAATTTAGTATTTGTACCACCTCAGGTCTCTCTGTATCGGGGAGTGTCTTCATGCTATCATCCATGCCATATCTAACACTTTGCAGCCTTTCCTGCTTGGTAAAGGGCTAGCCAATAAAGATTGAGTTATTTGTTTCTCGTCAAATATGGCGGTGAAACTTTTTTTATGAAAAGAATAGATCTCACGTGAGTGGTGGAAAATATTGAAAGCGCATATGCACACGTATCTTAGTACAGGAGACCAGCAAAGAACGAGGGTTGGCCAATCGGCTGCTTAAAATGAAATTGCTTGTTTCTGCTCCGAAATTTTGCTTCCGTTCGCAGAAATCCGGTAAGAAGCGTACAGCAACCATATGGCGATTATTCTCTACGACAACCAGTAGCACTTCTGTGGTTCAAAGAGTTTAGAGAGAGGCATGTTTCAACAACAGAACACTGCGGTTCGGGTGCTCCAATCACTGCCGTGAAGGAGACCATGATCAACGCAGCTGCCCTCCTTGTTCGGAAAGACCGACAAATAACAGCGGATAAACAGGCAGACATGTTACAGACTTCCCAGTCTGCATGCTCGCCTACATCGCCAGAGATTGCTGACGTCTAAACAGATATGGGTCGCAGCTGCTGCGTCTGGTAGCGGAGCATGGCGAGGCATATCTGAACTCCATCATTACAAGTGATGAGACTTGGTCTCACCATTACGACCCCGAAAACAAACAGAGAAGCTCAGTTTCGTAATCACTTGGTTCTCGGACACCAAAAAAGGCCAAGGCTGTTTTTCGACCGTTTGAGCGCCCTGGTCGAACACATGACAATGTATGCCCTCACGTTTTGCTCAAAACTCGTCTGTTAAAAACATAGAATGTGTGTCCCACCCTTCATACAGCCTGGATCTAACTCAATGTAACATTTACCTGTTTCCTCGTCTCGAAAGCGACCTGCGGGACCAGTATTTTGGTTCATCAACGGCTATCGTGAAGAAGGCGTAAATCGTTTTGAAAAATATAAATAAATGGTTTCCAGCACATCTGGCGGAGATGTTGGACCAAGTGCTGCATACAGTTCCATGGGGACTACCAACCTCGTCCCTGCCTAGTAAAAATATCATCCGCTCAGTAGCCCTTCTATCTTGAAATGTCCCGGAGTACACTGATTTGTAAGGAAAGTAGGCTATCAAATCACTTCCAACTGTAATGGTACCGCCTATCTTCAATCTGAAGGAAAGGGTTTCACTGTAAAGCAATGCTTAGAGAGCGCCCCTTCCCTCTCGCCCTGAAGGAGTCAGGTAGATACGCTTTATACGTCATCAAATAAGTCGCTCAAGCGTTGCT
The DNA here is from genome assembly GCA_030762175.1 of Metallyticus violacea. NCBI lineage: Eukaryota > Metazoa > Arthropoda > Insecta > Mantodea > Metallyticidae > Metallyticus > Metallyticus violacea. The sequence continues at coordinate 22,253,522 of CM060832.1, read as the reverse complement.
CTCTTGTTTTTTTCTTTTCTTTAACCCCTGCCCTAAAAGGAAGCAACCAATTTCTTTCCCCCCCCCCTCCTTCTACACCTGTTTGAATGAGAAGTGTACTGAACTAGCCCGCTATGAAGCTCTGTGTACAAAGAATCATTCATTAACACGGAAGAAGCGGACCAACATCTTGCATCTGTTTCCTCGGGTCAATGGATGACTAGTTGTAAATACTTTTGTTATAGATAGACTTTAAGAGATTGATGAATAGTATAATTAGTAAATATTTACTTATAAACGCCAGTTACATGTACACATCTGCGCATGCGTTAATGTCAACACACCATTCTTGCGCGGGTGGGTGGGTGCTATGAAAAAAGCATCGGCTTCGTTCAAAGGGCCCATGCAATTAGCATTTAGACTGTTTTTAAGTTGCTTGGTTACCATATCACTCAATATTAATGAAAATATTTAATTAAGATACTTAATAATTTCTTTATCACACAATTAAAGTTTACTTTTCTTGGTTACAAACAACAACAAGATGTTTTTTCAAAGTATTAACTGTCATAGTCAGCTGCTTGTTAGGGAGAATATATTTTATCATATAAAAAGAACGTTCTATTTCCACTGAAGTGATTGGATTATTTAAATATTTAAAACAAGCTATTTTGGAAGGACTCATAGAACATTCACCTTTCAGGACTTCGTGGAAATGTTGATCAAGACAAAGTAAAGTAGTTTTGAATATTCCTGGCGTATTAGAAAAATATGTGTAGTGGTTTATGGTCGAGTTCATTTTCTGTATATAAGGGAATCAGGTTAGTATCTCTCTTACTTCCGTACTAAACACATTGTAGGGACGGTTTATTGCACAGCTGTACCGCTCTCATCTTTTTCGCTTACAATTGTTTGTTACATTTATGCACCTGAGAAGTTACCCCCCCCCCCACAAATTTCCTACAATTGTCTCGCGCAGATAGATACACGATAATTCACCATAAGTATTCAAAACTACAGTACTTCCCTCATTTTCTCTATTTCCTGGTATGCATATGTCCGGGGTAACCGTGCGTTCCGTTCACTAATGAAGGTTCTACCATTTAAAGAGCTTAAGTGAATGTATTGAAAGAGAAAGTATTTTGATTGCTTAACAAGAAATAAATGTATAACAAGATTCTCAATAGATATTTATTCAGGTGAACATGCCATTTAATTTTTATAACTTTTTTTTCATTTCGATATATTGAAATGCTTTGTGCCTTTTAATATGCGTAAATAATCGCGGTAAAACGCATAATGATCAAAACAAGCAAAGAAATGTTTTAGATCTAATAATAGGCAATAGAAGCCAAAATAGGCAAAAAAAAAAAAAACCACAATATAACAAATGTACGGAAACGTGTTCAGTTCTATCTCACTCTTAAATATATCTACCTAGATAGAAAAGTCGAGTAGTTTAACTTCCGGCTCTGTTAACCACTGATCTGTTAATACTTTTTATTCAGTAAATATTAATTTTTCGACGAAGAAGTGATGGATACTTTTTATGCCCATTTTGCAGACAAGACTTGTGACTATTTGGGGGGGGGGGGTTGGATTGAAATGTTAATTCAAAGATGTGAGAAGTGTATTGCAATAAAGGGTAACTACGATATATTTAAAAGTGAAATATAGTTTTTGTCTTTATCATATCTAGAAAATGGTTAGGCTGGAAACTTATGGACCTACCCTCGTACATCCGAGGAATCCCTTTATCGAAAATGGGGCTCATGACATTTTTCTCAGGTGGGTTTCATTTACATTGACATTATTTGCAATTTTGAGAACCCAGAGTTGCCCACGGAGCCTTAACCTGCCTTAAGTTCCCTTGGGGAACTTTTATCTACTTTCCCCGATGAAGTTGGAACGCTGATTTTGGCCCACTGGCAATATTAATTGGCATAGGGTCGGATTGTATCCATGCAAATATCCCCAAGTCTTATCTCTAGAAATCATTCGTTGGCATTTGTCTTCCGCCAGTGTTGTTCATTTTTTCTGGCTTTGGTGAAGCGTTTCTTGATATGCTGTTCTCTCAAGAACATGCCTAAGTGCTTTATGATGCCGTTGCGTTCTAGTGACTCTTAGAGTATGATGTGCCTTTTGATGGTTCTGTCGGTTGGCATGGCTTCTCTGTGTTGGTGAGTTAGTGCTTTTTGGCATGTGTCGCCTTGGCTGTGCTTGATTTCTTTTTTAATTTTCTTGCAATTTGGGCTTCAGGTAGAAAACCATTCTTGTAGACTTGAGAAATACGGACCACGCATGACTTGCTAATGGTGAGGTCCTTCTCTTTGCAGCGTTTACAATCACTGATAAAAATATAACGAGCGACGGAAAGATCAGTAAAAGTTTGTAAAGTTATGTTGTCAAAAAATTATGATTGTTCTTTATTGAACATCCCTCTTATCACATCACACGTTCCTGGACAAAACACCGTCAATAACTACCATCCAGAGACAATAATTGTTAACAAACTTCTTGAAGCATAAATGTACGCTCAAAAGCACAGTAACTGCAAGAACAATATTCGAAATAGTTAAGCTCTGATATTGTCTAGTGGCAGGATAACAGCAGCTCCTCTGAACAAATGCAATTAGGAAGCAATGGAAAGTGCAACTTGTACCCCGGATCTGACACGCTCAAATAACTCTGAAAGGTCAACGATTTGCAACGGATGCTGAGGTCAAGAGAGATCAATTTCAGCCCAAGGCTTCTTTCAGAGTGGCATACAACGATTTCCGCAACAATGGCATTATTGCCCAAAGACTCGCGACAAATACCGGGACGCATGGTTTTCAGAAATGATTGCTACCTTTTCATTGTTTGGTGATATAGATGTTGATGTTTTGGAGAGTAAAGCATGATTGGTTAGTAAACAGAAAGGATTGTCGCTTAAGGTGGTTCACTGTGTGATCTTTGACCCCCGTGAACTTACTAGACTTCTCAAGCACTTTGCACAAGATGATAGCAGTGAGAACATGTTCCCAAAATGCCTTTGCAGAAGACTTGCAATGGTGACGTTCATAAGAAAATTTTTGAAATGTCTTTGCAGGACATGCCCCGTTTACAGAGAATTGGAGTCGTTCATGGTATGAACCTTTTATTAAGCCAGCTGCAGTGTAGCCAGCACAGCAGTCGTATTCAGTTCCCATCAACTGCAAGGTGCGGTAACAGTCCCCGAGTGCCGCTTCCGGCCGCAGCGGTCACCTTGCCCCAGCCCGCCCATTCATCCAATCAGTTGGAAAAACCTAATGTGAGGGAGAAGACAAAAAATGAGGCACTTCAGGAATCAGAGCCTCTGGGTTGACCTTACACTGAAAAATGTAACGTTTGACATTCATTTTCTCGTTGGCTGACAAATCCGCGAGATTTGTGACTTACAAATACCAACATTACAACAAGTACTTTCACTAACACAGTCACCAGAAACAGACTGCTAAGTTACTTAAGAGAGTAGAACAAATGTGAGAATGATTAAAGTATGGAATAATAATGGGAACGAAAGAACTAAATGTTGATAAGAAATTAGAAAGAAGGAAGAATACAAAGGAGGAAAGTAGAATAGAGTAAATAATAATGAAAATGAAGCAAAGCGAAGGAGGATGGCGGAAAAAAATGGAATTGTAGAAAGAGTAGATGAATAAAGCAGACAAGAAAAGCAGAGCAAAATAGGTGACCAAATGAAAAGAAAAAAAGAGGAGAAATAAGAGATAGAGAAAAATGAAAATGGAACAAAGGGCAAGAACACAAAGTATAAAATATGGGGAAATAAGAAAGAATATGAGAAAAGAATTGAAGAAAAATGAAAGTAAGGCTGAAGAGAAGATTAGGGAGAGAAAAGAAGAAAGGAGTAGGGTACGAGAGGGATGGAAAAGAGAAGAATAAAAAGGAAATAGATACCAAAATAAAAAAAGACGTCATAATAGGAAGAGGAAAAGAAGTTGTTAGAAAGGGGGGAATGAGAATATTGAAGAGCAGAATAAAGGAAAGAAGCAATAGAAAAAAGGGAGGGAGGGGGGAGAGAGGGGGGAAAGTATAGAAGTTAAGATGAGACTATGGCAAGGAAACAAAAGGTAAAGGGGGGGGGGAAACGGAGAAGACAGAAGAGAAAAGGGGGGAAAGAGATGAGAACATAGAAGTGAAAGGAAGAGTAGAAAAGGAAAAAAAAAAGAATAATAGAATAAGGGAAGCAAAGAGGAAAAAGCGAAAAAGAGGGTAAGGTAATAGAATGGGAGAAGAGAAGATAAAAAAAGGATAAGCAATAGAAGCAAAAGCAGAGAGAAAGAAGGGTAAGAGATAAAAAAGAAGGAAAAAGGAGGAGAAACAGGTTGATAGAGAGAAGAATATAGCAACAGCAAAGATAGAAAAGAAGTCTAGAGAGAAAAACGGAAGATATAATGGAAGAACAAGAGAGAAGAGAAGAAAATTGGGTAACATCAGGAGAAAAGGAAGAGAATGTGATTATAAATACCTGGAAGTAGACAGAAGAAAATGTAGAAGAGAATCGAATAAGGTGAAAATTAAGAGAGATGAAGGGTAAGAGGAAGAGCAAAAGAAAAGCTTGGGACTAAATGGTGGCGATACAAATAGTAAACAGAAAACGGATAAAATGGAGGAAACGAAGGAGGAAAAAGGAGGGAGGAAAGATGAAAAATAGAATAGCTCTGGATAGATATACATTTAATCATTCTCTCTGTAGAATTTTAAAACGAAAACGAAATAACTTGGTTGTACTCCCTCTAAATTCCTCAAGTTTAAAATTATTCAGATAAATCAAACTAAATAACGTTCGCTTTCACAGGAGAAGGAAAGCAACCCCGCCCAAGTAACTTGTTAAGAGTTGATCCAGAGCTACTTGAGATGCAAATGCACTTTTCTTCCTCTTTTCGTATTGCTAACTTGGGGACTGCAAGATGAGAATTTTCCTACCTCTTAACTGTCGAAATATATCTGTTAAATACAAGGCGTGGCCGTCACATAAAAAACGTGAAACCTTTCTCACAGTAATTATGACGCTGCAACAAAACACACCGCCGTGGAGGAATGAAACAACACGAGTGCATGCTGTCATTAGAGTCGCTAGTAGTCATTCCCTTTTCCTCGCTATCAAGCTCATAATGTGCGAGACGTTTTAAGGAAGAAACAAAGACGGAAAATGATTCGTTTTTATCTCCAGACGTTTCAAATAAAGGATACAAGAAACACTTGCCCAGCGTCACAAAGCCTCTATCTCCATTTCCTATGTTGGCTGTTTTGTAAAGCTAAAATAGCTCATGACGAGCTTGAGTAAATATTGCTGCTGCAGTGAGTTGGAGAAGTGGGGAGAGGGGAGAGAGTCGGACAGGGAAGAGCAAGGATAATATTATGCTCTACGAAGTGTCTTGCTAATTCATACGCATTAAGTTTATTGTAAATATTTAACTCAATATAGTACCTGGATGGTTCAGGGGTACTGCGCCCCTAGCAACCTAGATTTTTATTTGAGTGTGAATATAATTCAATTTCAAATATGACGTAATAGTTCGGTTTTGATAATAAATTGTTTCAAAATGCAATATACCCTACAAGAAATAATACAATATAATGGGATTGTAACACACTCAGGTTATTTCAGATACGGGCCGCCTGAGCGCGTCTACTTACCTGTGGAAGTGAAGCCGCCGCAACCGAAAAAAAAAGGGAGACGATAGTCCCCGTGCGTAAAATTAGTATATTTTTTTTTTTTTTTTTTTTTTTTTAAGTTTTCGTATTTTTATTGGGAGCATATAATGATTTTGTATTCAAAATGATTATAAGCACTTACACGTGTTAAACCAGATGTCGAAATTGTTGCCCCTTATTTATGTAAGAAAATCCTGCATTTCATCAAGCCTTTCTTCCGTAAGAAAACGGCAGTTCACGTTTCTAGTCACCACCACGGGTGTCCGAGGTCGTTAAGGCGGGGATTCGTGAGCGAGAGATCTGGGGTTCGAATCCCACCAGGACCGTCCTTCCTGATTGAGGGTTTTTCCAGCTCTTCAGTCCTCATAAATGGCAAATGCCGGGGAGGTAACCTAAACTTAGGCCTGGAACGCCTCCTTTAAAAAAATCCTTTCCCAATTTACCATCTCATGTATCATCAGTGCCCACCGCCTGTGTGGTCTCAATAGTAAAAACCGGCGTTAAACACTATTAATAAGTCCCGTGGAATCCAATGTGCGCACATCATTTTATATTCAAGTCTTCGTGAATAATTGTTTTCAGGATTGCGCGGCCGAGGCCTGTCTGACATTCCAGTTCGCAAAGACTCTGTGCATATCAGATACAACCTCAGTTCCTGGGAGACCGCAATGTTCATAGTACTCACATTCTTGTGGGTATACGCACTACCGCTGAGGAACCCATTGACTCAGGTCTTCTCTACAGGAACTTGTTCTCTACAAACAGCAGTTAGACATCTATGAAATTCTGCAGTTTTGACGCCTTCCTTCCACAAAAACCATGCAGTCAAGCTTCGTTCATTATAGTCGCCTTCCATCTTGTCCACGTCTTTCTCTACTTCACAACAAACGAACACTGTCCTTTCGCTACACGCTCTGCTATTTTAAATAATTTTGGAAGACCCCTAGATAATTTTATTTAATTCCTACTTTCAAATATCAAGCACCTTTATAATCCTCAGATGTGTGCAAAAAGATTTTGCTAAAATTTGGGTGAAGGTTGATTATTTTACGCAAGCGATCACTATTGCAACCGTGGCTGAGTATTAGGCATTGGCAACGTTGGGTTACTTTGTCCCATTATTATGGGAGCAGTTCATTTGGATTTGTTACACCTTTTGTTGCCATGGCATCCGTATTACCCAGCAGCCGAATAACGTTAATAAACTCCATTGCGTACAGAACATGGCATACAGTTTTCTTTTACTTCAAATCGAGCAAATGTAACACTGAGTTGCAGATTATATTTGAACAAGATGGAACGCCGTTCCATTTCGCATATTGTGTACGAAAAGAGCTGAATCATCGATTTCCAAATTGCTGGATTGACAGACTGTACCATGGTGCGCAAGAATCCGTTTATCTTGTCCACTAGACTTCTGTTGGTACGGTTCTGTCAAGAAGAAGTTTACAGTGAAAGAATTGAAAATCTTGACCACCTCAAGGAAAGAATCGGAGAAACAAGTTCAAGCGTTATTCCAGGACTCTATTCCACAAAAGTATGGTCTAACACATCCAAGTGCAGTAGTACATGTCCTTGTAAAGTATGGTCTTGTAACTTTCTGTTCCACGAAAGAAGTGCAACACTTGTAAAGTATTAGTAAAAAGTTACAAGTGACGTCATACAAGAGCAAGATAGAGGAACAGCTGTTTGCCATACCTTGAATTAGGTTATGCTCACTCCTTTAAGGATTTTAAATGTACAGAGCGGATTATTGACAGTTCTACTAGATGGGTCTTGTGTTTTTCTCAGATATAATGACAATTTAAATACTTTATTGTGTTTGTATCGATATTAAGTGTAATAATTCACTTTAAGACCACGTCGTCGAGAGATGGCACAAGAATCGAATTTCCTGATTGCTCTCGGTCATTTATTGTTTATATTTATTTGTTTATATTGTTTGACAATCACGTTCTCATTATAAACAAAAAACTGGGGAAAATGTTTCAAAATATATTGCTTTAAAAGAGAATGAAAAATGATAAATTATTTTCGTGGCGTGTAGGAAGAACTTTAAAAATACATTAATAAGATTCTGGTCTGAAGTATGCATTTGGAACAGGAAACGCCAATATCAGTCAAAGACATATTTTATTTGCACTTAACCTAACTTTATCATTTTACAGAAATATTTATTTATTCTTTCTTTATACATATTCATTTCGCTAATTCTTAGCACATTTGGTCAACTGACTCCCAAAATCATTAAAAAAAAATAATAAATTCTGTGCTAGTTTTTGAACAATATTCCTACACTTGCAGAGAAATTTATACAAATTACCAATGCTTGGCTAATACTAATACTTCTGTGTAGCAGAACAACGAAAAATCACTTGTACACTTGTAAGTATGGAGTTGTAAAGCATAAGTATAGCAGAAATCTTTGTGGAACAGAATATTACTAATAACTACAAGTTACAAGTCCATATACTTGTAACGTTCTTGTCAAAAACGTGTTATTTCGTTTTGACCTTGCTGTGCTATTATTACTTGTGCGCATATTAAAAGCATTAGTGTCTCTCATAATCTGTTTGAAATACTGAATTAATTCAAGCACTTTCAACCCTTTATGCATAACAAATCTTCACCATTAAATTCATTCATCCTCAGAGACCCTGTGCTTAAAGTAGGCTTACAAGTGTCTGATGTAAGTTACTTAGCTTTTCCTTATTTCACATGAACAGAAAGGCAGAACGCCCGTGGAGAATGTGTAACTGCTATTTTCGGAGGGGAAGGGGGTGCTATTCATTCATAACGATGTTCCTGGCTCCAGATAACAAAACAAAACAAAACAGAAAAAGGAACCATTGTATTTAGTTGGGCACAATCTTTATTTAGTATCTGTTGCCTTTAGAACTCTTGACTTGTTTATGAGGTTGTCTTCTGGGAGGGTGGGAACCACCCCCAGGGGTTGGACTTGCTGTAATTTATTCACAGTTAAGGGTGAGTTTCCGGAACGTATTCCCACGTTATCTGTAAGTAGGCAGTAATCATGTGTTCGAATTCTATACGGAAAAATCTTTTCTTTCTGCTGTGGATGGAAACCAAAAATGTGATTTGCCCACTGCAGCAAATTATGTTACATACTTGCACCATAGTTTTGTATTATATTTTTGTTTCTTTGTAATTATTTATAGCAAGGTTCTAAACCTTTGCAAGTTCGGGACCCACTCTGAAGGACATTAAACATTATGGGACTCATAAGTAAAGACCGCCACGGGTGGCCGAGGTCGTTAAGGCACGGACTAGTGAGCGGGAGGTCTGCGGTTCGAATCCCGCCAGGGCCGTCCTCCCTGACTGGGGTTTTTTTCAGGTTTTCCTCAGTCGTCACAACTGGCAAATGCCGGGAAGGTACCTAAACTTAGGCCTGGAACGCTTCCTTCCTTAAAAAAAAAAAATCCTTTCCCAATTTATCATTTCATCTCATGTATCATCAGTGTCCACCGCCTGTGGTGCCTCAGTAGTGAAAACGGGCGTTAAACACTACTCATAAGTAAAGCAGCGCACTCTAATGAAATAATTAAATTAAAGATCATTAAATTCTATAGCCTTGAGCCAGCTTTTAGAGAGATTTGTTATCCCTGACTGCACTAGTTTCTGGATTCCGACGGATTCAATGTTTTCGAATTTTCTTCCTCGCAGAAATGTGCCATGGATCGAAACAGGTGGAAATCTGAAGACGCAAGATCAAGGCTATATGTCGGGTGTGGTTGCAATTCATGGATTTTTTTTTTTTCCTTTCCCTCCCCATGGTTATTTGAGCGGTATGGAATCCTGCTGCAAGAGAACTTTATTTCAAAGCTTCATGAACTCGTTCCAGTTATTGAGAATAAATATTCGCATTTCTGCATGTCCTTTTGGAACAAATTCCCAGTAAATTACACCTTCAAAATTCCAGCAGACATATACATTACTTTGAGGTCGAGTCGATTGTGTTCGGCGATGACTTTTGGAGGCTAACTAGATCTGAGATGTCAGGGTTGCGATAATATACCCATTTTTACACAATTCTCTTGATAAACATATCATCCATGGAATTTGCGATAAAATTATGACCGTGGTATCCATTCCCGTTGGACTTGTTCAGTTGGAAGTTCGTGATGTACAGATCTACAGATTCTGCATGATTTTTAAGTGTCTGTGACAATTTATGGTATCTTTTAATACACTAAGTTCTTCTGAAAGCTTAGGAGTACTTTATTGTGGGTTTTCTACCAAAACTCTGCATTTCTTATACCTTAGGTCTTCCAGGATGTGTTAAATCTTAGTGTTTAATTCTCCATTATTGAGACTCTGGAACCATCGTTGTGCTACATGCATTGCCATTTATAAGGACTGAAGAAAACCTAAAAAAAAAAAAAAACCTCATTCACGGAGGGTAGTTCTGGCGGGAACGAGATCCGGACCTCTCGCTCACTAGTCCCTGCTTTAACGACCTCAACTAGCCGTATCCGTAGCAACTGTCATATTTTATATTTGAACGTCATTTTCTCGCGAATTTGGCAGGAAGAGGCAAGAACTCATGTGTAGATAAACTCTCGTTACTACAGCAACTGTCATATTTTATACTGAAACGTTACCTTCACGAGATTTTTGACAGGAAGAAGCAAGTGACTGTGAGTAGATAAGAGCATCTCGTTACCATAGCGACTGTCATATATTACTTTCACGAGACTTTTAGCCGGAAGAAACAAGTGACTCGATAGAGCGTCTCGTTGCCATAGCAACGATGTCGCTTCTCTCTTCATTCAAGGCGGGCTTCTCGGCGGGACTGGAGAGGAAGGAATGATAATGGGATTTAGAGGTAACTTGAAGGGCGATAGACCCCGGGTGAAAACACACATACAAAAAACGCATTCCCTTTCGCCCCAGGAATCACCGAGGATGTTATTGGGGCCGACCACAGTGTCGGCACTATTCAGAGGCACGCAACTTGGCCTGTCAGGTGTATGACGTAAGCTTGCTCCTAACGTGTGCGCTCAGAAATTCGAAACACGCTAATGCCTTTCCCTGAGAACTAGACCAGACGTTTAGAGTGCGGCACTTATCCCAAGCTGCCGAGATGTGTTTGCACCGACCTCCCCAAAGCCTTTGATAAGCTCTTAAAATATCTGTCGTGTTTTCGATCACTTTGCGACCTTGAAAACAATATCCTCTTGTTTAGGTAACCATAAACAGCGGTTAGTTTATAAAACCTGACACGTTCCTAACCATTTCTGAAGTGCCTCAAGGAGTGCCTGTCCCCCCCCCTTTCTTTCTTTCTTTCTTTCTTTCTTCTTCTTCTTCTTTTTATCTTAAGAACGTTGGGTAAAATGATTGTGTCCAGTCTGGATAAGAGTAACGACTATCTTGAAAAATACAACAGTAAAAGTTGTGTTCGATCTCGGAGACCCGTAAAAGGCCCCGCGGGTATGAAAGGAGTTTGTTGAACCCTGCGTACAGGTGTGTTGAACTCTTGTTATAGCAAGTAACCCCATTTCTATTCGAATCGCGTCCCTCTACCTCGCTTTGCCTCCAGGTGTCCTAAGAATTCCAGGATCGAAGCTGGCGATAAAGTGTTCGTCGATAGCTTTACATCGTCGTGTGCATTCTTCTATTCGTTTTATCAAGTTCTTATTTTTCTACTTCATTCACACTTTAATCACAATTTTTCCTCCTTTTACTTTTCTGATTCTTAACTTCTGTTTCTTTTGCTCCTAAACCCAAGATGGCGGGTTCAATTCCGGCCAGGATCAATGGATTTTTTCGGGCATAAAATCCTGAGTATGGCTTTCTTCGGGAGGGAAATAAAGTCGTGTGTCCCGTGTCGTAAATTTACGGCACGACAAAGAATCTCAAGCCTGAAAGAAGAGGCCTCTGAGTAAAAATTGTCGGCCATTTCACGTCCTAAATTGAATGGGATGTTATTGACCTGAGATGTTAAAGAGCGTCCGTAAATAAAACAAATCGACAAAAACTCTTGACTCGGGCACTGAGAGAATACGCAAGAGCTCTTCTCAAGAAATTTTGAGGAGCAGCGGGTTAGCTTGACCTACCCGTGCTGGAGACGACCAAATCGTTCCTCATCATGGATTGGCATTTGTCCATTTTTAAATACACCTACCCATTGTTAGACTGGTCTCGCACCAAGGCATCGCCATATTGTTATAGCATCCATTTTTAAAGTTCACTCCCTCGGACCACATGTTGCTGCTCTACGGTAGAAACGACCGACTGAAGAATTCCGTGTGACAGTTTCTTTCCCCTATAGAAGTTTCAAATTTGTGGAATTTTAGTTTCTTGAAATACTGTCCTCTCACTCTTGCTTTTTTGAAAAAAAAAAAATCTGTCAGAGGATAAAATTGTGAACCAGTTTCCAAAAATGCCTTTGCACATTGTAAACTTCAGATCTGAAATCCAATGCCCTTATAAGAAGTAAAAATATTTTCTAATTTGCAGAAAGGAGCACATTTTAATAAGAGCATAAATATAAATATTTATTTAATTTAATATAAATTTCGAGTAACTATTTTTTATTTTTGTGCAAAAATACAAAATTTATTTCAAGATCAGTTAATGCTAAATTTTTCAAAACATATACCCTTCATGTTCTTATGTAAATGTTACCAACTTTAAGGACATTTCTTGCTAAATTGGAGAATATAGCATTATTGTGGTACCTTGCAAATATTTTATCTACATTTTGACGTAAATAAAATCTGCAGAGAACGTTTACATAGCGTTTTAAAATTATTTTTGGCTGTTTTTAATTGAGAGTATACGAGGTATAAGTCATAAGTCTTGACAACTATTTTTTTTTTCTCGCGAATTACTGCGAGTGGTGCCATCCACGTAAGGCTGGATAGGCGGCCCTCGTAGGAAAGAAACAAAACACAGGCAATTGGACAACATTAATTTATTATGACATAGCAAAAGTTTAACTTATACAGGGTTGCAAATCCGTCAAAGGATGGATATCCCAGGTAATCCACGGTGTTTAGTAGCCTTCCAAGTAGCCTCCAAGTACATCGACATTTCGTTGTCAGCGATGGGAAGGTCTCTGTCCGCCTCGCCACTGTTCGCTAGGGCAGGCACGCTTATCCGGTGTTTTCCGTAGCTCTATGTGGCATTCTCGTGCCTTCCTGCCGCGGAGAAATGCTATTTTCACACATGCACTTGACCACCATTCTTAGCCACTGTCGCCCACCAACTGAACTTCGGGCGTGCTGAGACTCGCAGCCCAACTCACATACGCCATCTGGTGGCTTTATTCCAAAGTACCTTTCATACACTTTCAATCGTATATCTTAGATTTTTCCTGTCGTCCCTTGTTCGCGAGAAAAAAATAGTGGCCGTGACTTAAGATTAAGTAAATTAATCCCTTGTAAATACCTAGGTGACACTATGCCAATCATAAAGTGCTCTTTTAATTTGCTTCTTAAACAATAATTTCATGCCTTTTCTCCGAAAAAAAAAAAGTATTGGTCTAAATTATTGTTTAGGGTGTTAGAAAACTTAATAAATTTGATATTTATTCATAAAGTTTTTAAAATGCAATATAACATATTGTAAGTTTTTCAATATCTTTTGTTTTCAAAAGAAAGTGTTCCTTAACTTTAAATGTATAAAAATGATGCAATTTGTTCCAGTGTTCGTTAAAATTGACGTATGATTACATAGAATAGTTTCTCAGAAAACATAAAAAAAATGCTGCATATGTAATATAATTTTTCTTTCTGCGCCCTTTGCTAGTTTTCTTCCTTTTTTTACATTAATGCCGGCCTAAAGTTTTACGATATTTTGAGGAACAGTAAAAATTTATAATACTCATGTTTTTTTAGAAAACGACGTATTTATATAGTTAGAAAATGTGTGCATCGATATTTCATTACGCTATGAATTAATATTTTAAAATGTAATATTAAATAGGGAACTGATTTAGAATAGTAAATGTGTTTTAATTTTGTTAATGCAGGAAAAATTAGTGGACATTTTATTATTGCTGGTATTTATCCCAATTTAATTTCTATGAAATTTTTCTTTAAAATACCGCTAAACTGCTTTACTTAAAACAAATTAACTTGAATTTTTTTCTCTATGTTTGCTCGACTATTAGAAGTCCTGTTTGCCAAGGTCGGTCCTGGTGGTGTAGTGGTAACCATACTTTTTTTCTAAACCCAAGATCGCGGGTTCAAATTCGGCAAGGATTGATGGATTTTTTCGGGCGTATAAATCCTAAGTATGACTTCCTTCGAAAGGGAAATAAAGCCGTGGGTCCCGTGTCGTACATTTGCGGCATGAAAAAGAACTTCAAGCCTGAAAGAGAGGCCTCTGAGCAAAATTTGTCAGCCGTTTCACAGCCCTGAATTGAATGAAACGTTGATGACCTGAGATGTTAAAGAGTTTCCGTAAATAAATGAAATCAATCAATTGTTTTCCAAGATACTTGTAAATCTCTATCGTATATATGGACATTTATTACCAATGTTCATGTGCCTTGTAGTTACTATGACTACGGCTCGATTTTTCCCCTATTTCCCCCCCCCCCTTGTGTCTCTTTAAGTTTATCACAATGGAAAATGAAGCAATTGATTTTATTCTCAGTTTTCTAAATAGAAAGAATTAACTTAACTCAGTATATGTTTTTAAAATAGACTTTTACTTCAATAAAGCCTTTTAAGATAAAAATTTGAGTTTGAATTGTTATCAAAACCGAACTTTATTAATTGCATCGATTTTCTCAAAATAATACAAATATAGAATTTCTATTCTAAAAACTAAAAATGTGAGTTTGAATTGTTATCAAAACCGAACTTTATTAATTGCATCGATTTTCTCAAAATAATACAAATATAGAATTTCTATTCTAAAAACCAAAAATGTGAGGACTAGTCAATAAAGATTGAGAATTATTGTTTTTTTCTTTTAATCACACAATAGAAATACACGGTGAAACAAATTTTCATGAGAAGAACAGATTTCATGTGATTGGTGGAAAAGTTTAGAAGCGCGTAAGATGCCAGCAAAGAGCGAGTGTTTGCCACTGCTCTAAAATTTTGCTTCCGTCTGCAGATATCCGTTATCGAAGGGAACGCGATGTTATTGCAAGCGTATGGTGATGATATTCTGCACAATTAGCTGCTCTTCGGTAGATCAAAGAGTTTTGAGGAGGACCAGTTCCAACAACAAAGCAGGGATGTCCAGGTGCTCCAATCACTGCAGTGAACAAGACTATTATTAACATAGCTTCCGTCATTGTTCGGGAAGATCGAGTAATAACAGTGGATAGATTGGAACACGTGTTACAGATTTTCCATGACAGTGCATTCATGACGCTCTCGTGGCGGACCATGGTGAGGTATACCCAGGTGATTCGCCATTACGATCTCGAAAGCAAACAGGCGAGCTTATTCTGTGAATCACCTGGTTCTCCGACACCAAAGAAGACCAGGATTGTTCAATGGGCAGGAAAGGTTACAGTGATTTCGTTTTTCAACTGTCATGGAATGGGTTATCAAATTAAGTCCCTTCCACAAACAACGGATAATGGGAGTATTACAATACAACACATCTGATGAAAGCGCCCTGAACTGCATCCATCTGGCTGGTGCCTTCATCAACTATACACACACTCATGTTTGCAACGTTATTGCTCCACTTTTGGCCAGAAAAGACATCAATCGTGTGCCACACCCTCCATACGGTCCATATCTAGCTGTGTGACTTTTTTTCGGTTTCTCCGTCTCACAAACGAACTGCGGGGTTTTGGTTCATCAACGGCTGTCGTAAAGAAACGATGTCATAAAACGGTTTCCAGCACGTCTTCCAGGACTGGTAGACACACTGGGCAAAGTGCACACAACAATATAATGGGGACTAATTCGAAAAAAACATAACCTTACGCCTGCCTAGAGTACTTCGTAAATAAAAAAAATCATCGACTAGCTCTTGTATTCCAGCATAAATCTTTTTGAAGGGCAGTTGGAAACCTTTACCCCATTAGAGATCGTTTTATAGGAGCAGAAATTGGTTTTATTCCAGAATTATTCGAGAAATATAAAAAACAGATATTTAACAACTTTTTTTTCAAAAAGAAGATTAGTTTATTTGAATAGCAAAAAGAGCCAAATTTATTAATTTAAAATAGAAAAATATCAGTTATTTTTCATTGGCAAAACAATGAACATTTTGTTATTTCACCTTTTTTCAGCTGAAGTTGAGGCTTTTTAAAACGCTTAAAAAGAATTATTCTAATACAAATTGCAAAAATTTGGACTCGTTTAGTTCATTTAATTATATTTTTCTGAGAATAGCGACAGAAGTTTAAAAAAATGTGTAGTCGTTTCAGCACTTTTTTTTTTTTTTTTCAAAATTGTAGAATTCAGAATGGTTAGAAATAGGCAAAAATATTGTTTTCATTCCAACGTTTTTTTTTTTTTTTTTTTAATTCACTCGGTAAGTTTTCTTTTCACGACAGGAATTGTCTTGAGATCTGCTTTCATAATAACAAAACGTGGGTACTTTTTTGAAAAAGGAAACTGACCTCACTTGAAAAAATAATGATCGTTTTTAGGCGATTGCCAGTGAGCAAAATGTCCCGTAAAGTTCTGCAGTTGTCTCTCGATGTTAGCGGTGGTCTCAGTCGTAGTTGAAGCGACGTCCACCATCAAAACGGAAGCCGTAGGCGGCTGCATTCTTTGCGTGCACGAGGGCCGGATTGCGGTGCGAGAAGAAGCTGCCGTGACCGTGGGCTGGGCGGGACGATCCGTTTGGAACGTCGTCCACCTCTGGAGGATAGAAGGCTTCGAAGGCCCCTGCAGGGGGCAGCACGGTATCCAGCTTCCGGTCATCAGGGTCGTAAGGTCGGCAACTTACCCCGACCAGCAGCAGCAGCAGGAATGTCCATACGCTGTTCTTCCTGGAAGATTGTAATGGGGGTGTATTAAGGGGTGAATCAGCCTACACTTAAAAATATACGGACAGTTACAAATAACAGTCCCTGAATTTTCTTAGTTACGAAACTGCCACGGAGCCCGAGGTCCCAGGACCGTCTTTCCTGACTGACGTTTTTTCCAGGTTTTCACCAGTCTTCATAAATGGCAAGTGCCTGTGAGGTACCCTAAACTTAGACCTGGAACGTTTCCTTCCTTAAAAAATTCTTTCCCAATATATCATTTCATCTCATGTATCATCAGTGTCCACCGCCTGTGATGCCTCAGTGATGAAAATTGGCGTTAAACACCATTAAAAAAAATAGTTACGAAATTTGAGATAGAGATAGGTAATCTATGGTATTCCTGTTCATATTAAAAATTATGGTATTACGTGTTTAAAGGACAATACGCCACTGACTAAATGAAGCTTCCATTCAAAAGTATCATACAATAATGGACGAAAGTTGTAAAGCATGCCTCTTTGATATCATATCAATGTCAAGTGAGCGGATCGTTGTTATAGAGTTCCAGTCTCATTAATTATATTTTGTTACTTTTCTAAAAAATATTACAATTGTACGAGGGGCATTCTAAAAGTTTTCGGTCTGACCAAGAAAACGTAAGATTTAAGAGAAATGTTTTGTAAATCAATACATTTAGACCAACGACTTTCCACAGGTTTGAAAACAAAAAGAAATCGCTGGGAGCCAAATTCGGCGAATATGGCGGATGTGGAAACACTTGCAAGCGAAGGTCATACAGTTTTGCAGCAACAACCCAGACGTATGAGAAGGCGCATTATCATGATGAAAGAGAAATTTATTTTTCGTAAGGTGTGGACGTTTAGCCTGAATAGCATCCCTCAGTTGGTCCAGTAGTGAAGCGTAATACTCCCCTGTGATGGTTCTGCCCTTCTGGAGGTAGTCTACGAGCACCACACCATGAGAATACCAGAAAACCATAGCCATGACTTTTTCCTGCAGATGGAACCGTTTTGCTTTCTTTGGTGCACTTTCACCTGTTGCCACCACCGTTTGGACTGCTCCTGGCGTGTAGTGATAAATCCATGTTATTCTACTGCCATGAATTTTTCTAGAAACTCACTGCAATTGCGTTCAACAAATCTAAAGTCTAAACACTCTTGTGAAATGTTCATTCCAAGGTTTTTTTTTTTTTTTTTTTTTTTTTTTTTTTTTTTTTTGTACATTGTTAACAAATGCAGCACCCATCGAGAGGAAATCTTTCTCATACCCAAAACTTCGTGTAAAATGTAGTGAACAAGGTCTATAAATGTCTTTGCAATATCAGCCAACTCGTGTACCTTAAATCGACGAACATTGAGTACGGCATTGTGAATGTTTGTCATAATTTCTTCGGTCGTAGCAGTTTTGGGATGTCCTGGGTGCTCAACATCTTTAAACGACGTACGATCACGCTTAAATTCGGCAGCCCATTTCTTAACCGTTGAAAACAAAGGGGAAGAATTTAATATGGAATCTAACACTTTTTGTGTTTCTTTTGGGGTTAACTTCAAAACAAAGTACTTTATCACAACTCGTATTTCAGTTGTATCAATTTTATAGAAAATATTAACATTTAGTTGTATAAATGATCATCACAAACAAGTGACTACGATTATGCGTCTGAAACTTTACAGCGTGCCATCTTAAGGTAATACTTAACAACTATCATAATAATTTGGCCTTCACGACATCTCTGAGTCAGGCTGAGGACTTTTAGAACACCCCTCGTACATTCACCTCATTTAGTTTTTGTGACAAAAATTATACCTTTGTATAGGATCATTGGAATTTATCCCTTGCACTATTTGTATACCTAAATGAATCCGAAACTGTTTGAACGTATAAGAGAGAGCAGCCAAATTTAGAAGCGGATTCATGAAATGGAAATAGTAGAGAAATATACAGAATTAATTCCAGAAGAGAAAGTTTAATACTTTTGAATTTTTTTTTTTTTTTTCGGTATCGGCAACTTTTTTTTTAACTTAGCCGCTATTTTTTTCTTCGACACTTTGTTTAGAGAAAATTAATTGTAAAAATTGCCTTTCAAGAAACAAAACAAGTAATAATTGAGTTGGTATATCCGCTACTGAAAATTCGGCATCACGATTCTTTCAGATTTGCAGTGTAGTGTTTTCAATACTCAAGTTTGATAGGCGTTGTTGACCGTCATCTTAAAGATCTTTGCTAACCCGAATAACCACAGCCTTGATATTTATCAAATTGTTGAATTCCTCTCTCCAAGTTTGAGGGAAACAAATATGTCAAGTCGCAGTTGGTACGTAGATGTCGTTCTGTCATAGATACCAACAACAAGAAGAAATTTCGGGAACAGAATAAGTACCAAAATTTGATCGAAACTCTTGAGCTTATTTTAATTTACACAATGAAATAACAGTAAAGTATGAATGCACCTGTTTATTATTTCTTAGATAAAACTAATATAGTGCACAATTAATTGCTTTGTTGGCGTAAGTATTGTTAATGTTGTTATCTAATCTGTTCATCGGAACATTAATCCGCGTTTCCCGCCTTGCCCTTCCCATTTGCTCCTATTGGCTCTAGAATTTATCGCACAGCACAAAAACGCCTGTAAACTCAGGCGTTATTTTTGCGATTTCATATCTGTTGTATACGTAATTCGTATTCTTTCATAAAACATTAGTTCTCGATATAAATGCAAACTAAAATATCTTATATATAATAAAATGATTCCTTCACACTATAAGTAACAAATAGAAATATAACGGCTTACAAATAACAATAGCTATATTCATTTTAAAACGCTGTACTACTTCCAGAACTGATTTCATAGTAAAGAAGCTGGTCATCCAATCAAAATCATTTTCGCCACATGCTTTAGTTGGCATTCACAATATACTTATGGACAGACCATAAACTTCTATCGCCGATGGTATATAAATTTGCAGCTTTTGATTAAACAAACATTTGGTATGCTAAGCAAATAATTTTTTTAGGGGAGGGGCTTTAATTTGGATTCGTAAATATACCACAAGATTAATGCACTATTTACAGAACGCTAAAATAATGTGTTCCAGTTATGAAGAAAGTGAAACACGCATATACCTTCATTTGTTTTAAGGCATGCATGACGGTTTTATTATCAATTAAGCTATAATAAAAAAAACAGTTATTCTTTTGTTTTCTGATCTTGGCTGCGAATGTTTTATAGCTTCGCTTAAACTACAATGTTGAGGTAATTATATTTCGTGTATGTATGTTGTGTTAAGTGTTATAAAAGCCACTTGTGTAAATTCGTTCTTTACTACATACGTTGATAGGTTATGTTTGCCCATTAGTAACATTAAAGTATCATTAGATAAGTAGAAAAGAAAGCAATTTTAAAATAACATTACCTGGTATTCATATCCCGCGTCTACACACTACAAACTGCTCACTACAACTGCCAACTGCACAACTCTCGCTTTCTCCTTGAACTGTTGCGTAAAAGTACATGACATGGCCATTGTTTTGTGGGTGAGGCTCTTAGACTGTATTTATGTCAGGGGCAATGCATTAACTAAACATTTCTGAGTTCCTGCGATGGACTTCGCGTTTCAGAGCCCTTCTGTGCTAAAGGGCTCTGAAATAAAATATCAAAATATTTCAGCTTGAAGAGATAATTGAATTTTTAATATAATTTCTCCGAGGTGTAGGACAAACATTTCGCTAGACAAGGAAGTTTCTGCAAACGCATATGTATAGCAACAAATTAATCCTGCTTTCGACTTTATTGTTTCTAAAAACATTCCCTCGTAAATCACAGGCACTTGTCCATTCAATGCAACCAGTCATCAATGCAAGTTCTTTCCGAACGGGGTGAATAGGTGGTAACACTGGGATTTGCAATCGGGAGTTTCCGAGTTCCAAACCCTCCAAAACAATTTTGAAGTCGTCGTTGGAAGTATTTTTTAGGGTCAGAAACTGTTTAATATGATAAAAAAAATCATAGCCCGAAAGCTTTGCTGACTTAGGTCCATTAATTTTATAGACCTCAATATAGTTAAATTAGGATTTTAATTTATTTTATTTGTTATTTGTTATTTAATTTATTTATTTTTCATAGAAGTCTTGAAAACTGATCAAAACACTATCTAATTTATATGCTGTACATATTATTTTGCAGAAACTTCCAGTGCGATCTTATGTATACAGAATTAACAGTTCGTAAAAAGAACAGAATAATTTAGAATGTTTACATATCTATAAGATATTAGGGCAAGTCATTAAGTAAGTTACAAAATGATGTGTGGTAACTTGTTTGAATGAGGCACCTGAGGCTATTGCAACTAGATGGCAGCATTAGTCCCGTGACAATAGGTGACATTCGACACGAGACAGTCGATGTTTACAATAGCGAAACAGCGGTTGCAAGAGGCGGCGCCTCTGAGTAAGTGTACAGTCCTCAAGCAGCACTTCGTTGTGCAATTTTTATGTCCAAAAGTATTGAATCAAAGAATATCCATAGAGAAATGCTTCCCATCTACGGTGAGAAGTGAGTGTCACGTCAAGTTTACCATTGGATACAAAAGATCTCTGAAGGGTGGACATGTATGGAAGACGACCACCGCATCGGCCGGCCAACGGAGATTGCAACAGAGGCGAATTTTCAAGGAGTTGCAGACTTAATCTGAGCAGGCAGAAGAGATCTATAGACATTATAACCATTGCTATTGATTGTTCACACTCCATGGCCTACTCATAATGCATGACAGGTTAGGTTTTGACAACGGCTTACCCCACAACACAAAATGCAAAGAATGGGTCTATCATTACAGCATCTCAGTCGCTACCACGATGAAGGATACGATATGCTAGCCCCAATAGTCACAAGTGATGAATCTTGGATTCGTCATTACCCGCCCGAGATAGAGCGTGTGTCAATGCAAGGAAAACATCTGCCTCATCTGCGAAAATAAGGTTTAAAATCACTATCGGCCTGAAAAGTGATGCTCACGGTCTTCGGGGTCACAAAGCATATAGCTCTTCGCATTCCATTCTCAAGGACAAACCATAAATGCAACAGCCCAGGAAACTGCACAAGGTCATTTAACAGAAGCGATCAGAACTCCTCACCAAAGGCGTGTTGTTTTTGCATGACAACGCACGTTCTCATACTGCCAGCAAGATAAATGAGGCGCAGCGAAACTTTTAAGTTAGAAGACCTTGTATAGCCCCGACCTTGTTTCAAACGACATCCATTTTTTCGGCCCTCTTAAACATTATCTTTCATGTAAACATTTGGCGATGAAGCTGCAGGAAGGAAAGACACTGCTCAGTTCCAACAGCAGACCAAAGAATATGATGCTGGTAGATTTCAGAGACTTGTTAAATGATGGACAAGTGTCTCAAAGTACAGGGAGATTATGTTGGAAAATGAAAGTATTTTTCAAATAAATACTCCTATAAATTATGATATCAGATAAGGGTTTTGTGAAGGTGATAATCCTTTTCGGTGAAGCTGGAAACATGTGGACCTACCATAAATATGTAAATGATTTGCCTAATCTTGACAAATATAGCACCATATCATATACAAATGAGTCAGTATTAGGTGACACTAAAACTTCACTAACTGATTAATTCTTCAGAACATTGAAACATGGAAGTCCCCAGCTGAAGATGAGAGCGAATGCTCTTGAAGCATGTTCTGAAAAATTAATCAGTTAGTGAAGTTTTAGTGAGAACTTGAGAGCTTGAGAACTTATGTTTTATGTTAATAAACATGAGAATCTAGACAAATGTTATAATAGTGGAGAAATAAAAGAACAGGTTAATCATATAAATTTCATGGGAATTGATCATCATTGAACTTTTCAGTGCCATGTAGTCTATATTTGTAACAAAGTGAGCACTTTTATATATATATATATATATATATATATATATATATTAAGGAAATAATCATATATTTAATTCAATCTAAAATTAGTATATTATGATTTAATGTATCCGTATTTTTGTTGTGCAATTGAGATTTAGGGAAATAAATGTAGTGCAAATATGAATAGACTACTAATCTTTCAAAAAAGTTGTTTGACATGTACATCATTATATAAGGCAGACAGTAGAACATCATGTAGAAGTATTTTTAAGAAGTCTAAAATATTAATTATAATATCATTACATGTCTATAAGGGGTTAGTTCTGTTTGTCCTTAACAGTGAACAAGACAACACCTTAAATAAAGACTGTCCTAATTATAGCACTCGGGCTCAAAACAACTATAATCATCTAAATACAAACAATAAAGCTACTGAAAGAGATCCAAGACTGCCACTAACAATTTAAAGTCAAAGAGGGATAAAGTTTCAAAAGAACTGAAAAACTTCCTGATTGATACAAAATATAGTTGAATGTAATTGTCTATAGTATAAATGGAAAGACTGCATTATTATATCAGGTAAACTTGCCCCTTTTTTTAAATTCTTTAGTTATTAATGTATTTTCTTACTTCCATGGGTGGTCAAGGTCATTAAGGCAGGACTTATGTGGAGGAGGTCTGGGACTCGATTCCCACAAGAACTGTCCTCCCTGACTGAGGGTTTTTCCAGATTTTCCTCAGTCCTCATAAATGGCAAGGAGGTACCTTAACTTAAAAAAAAAAGTATTTTGTGACAATGAATGCAACAAACTCGAGGGAGAGTCTCTGGTTTGCAGTAAAATTATTATTATTTACTTTGGGATGTACTCGTACATTATCAACTATGTCCCTGAAAGTTACTTAACAAATAGAAAGATTGCAGCTATATTTTTGCATAAAGCACATACACATACAGCACTGGGTTTAAATCTTATGCATTAATATTCACCTTTCTACTTTGTTACTATTGTTTTTAATATTTTCAATTATTAATATATTTCACTTCCCCATATTGCTTTTTTACCTCTTACCTTTGAGACTCTACGATACAATTATAGTAGATGAACTTGTTACCATCATTGCGAAGGTCTTCAAAGATCTTGCAGGCCTTGAGCAATGTCTTCCTGACCTTGCAACATGTCATGATTGAATGTGTGAAAGTTAATGGGAAGAACTGCTACAAACTATTCACATGGAGAAGCAGAGTTTACTAGTACAACCACAGGGGTGTTTCCCTTTAATTCTCCATTACAACTGTGAAAATGTTATCTCTGCCCACGCTGCTATATGCATGTTCAGTGACTAGTCATCTGAGAATTTTGCTAATAACATCTAGTGATTACTCTCTTTAAATAAGTATCTGTATTTATTCAATGTCAATAAATACCTTCCTAAAGAAATGCTACTTTTAGTTTGAGATGGATTTATACCTATAAAAATTTGATTGTATAGATATTGATAATACCAAATACTCATATATGGGTTTATTGACAGTATAAAATTATTATTATTATTATTATTATTATTATTATTATTATTATTATTATTATTATTATTATTTTAGGAATCAATGAATTCACATGTGCTTGCAAGTATTAAACTCAGAACACCTGCTGTAAAATAAAATACGACTGTTTTGTTGAAAAGAATTGATTTAATAATGCTTACATAAAAAAAGGAGTTTTGTACAAGAATCTCAAGTTTGTAACATAAGGAAATATATATTACAGAAAGGCTAAATAGTTGATATAGAAATAATATAAATGTATACAGACATATTTAATAAATACAAATAGAAGAAGCTTATACTTCTGCTGATACTGCTAAGTACAAGAAGACTTAAATTATATACATATATATATTAAAAATAGTTTCAAAACCAATATAGAATATGACATTTATGACAAACAGCTGACTCTACAGTTATAATATACATAATGTTCACAGGGCACTTGGTGATAATTACACACACTGAAAGCACACACTTTTGATATACCTTGATATATTTGTTCATTTCAAGGGGTGTTTTAATCAAATTGGAGATGTCATTTCTGAAATGTAATAATTACCAGTGACGGTGACAGTGATAGCCAGCACTGAAGTATATTCCATTTGCAGAATGCTACTTTATTAGTGCGGAATCTTTAGAGATTGAATAGAGAAGGCAAAAACAAGTAAAAATATTTAAGTATATAAATCTGTGGTCTATTTCATTTACTTTTAAAGTAACCCTTTTTTTTTTATGTTCAATGCTGTGTTACCTATGATGATAATAGCCAAGATCAAACTACTTTGATCAAATTTTAACATCATACCACAAATACCAGAAGTGCCAGTGAGATCAATAATTTTATCCATACCACTTTCAAAGAGTGCAAGGATTGGTGATTCTAAAAGTATTTTGTTCTTGATTATTGTACATGTGTGCTCAGGATAGCATTTTCTGCTTTACATATGCATTACTAATGAAGTTGCTCAAATGGCAGATTAGAGTTCTTATTCTACTTTGAAGCAAAACATAAACATTGGTTTATGAACAGGAATAACTAAATGAATTACTAGAAAAAATTTCACTTAATGCTGTTCATATGTGGTGCATGGATGATGGGACACCACCTTAGCAATCTAGGACACCCTTGTTGATGCCATTGAGAAGTGTTACTGCATGGGATCACATAATTTTTAGAAACAAAGACTGTACTAAAATGCTTTTGTATTGGTCAAATTTTATAATAAATCATTATAATTGTATAAAGTAAGTCAACAGATGTATGATTTGAATTTATGACAGAAACAATTTGTCTGCTGCACTGAACCAGTCACTGGTTATCTATGTCAATGGCTTTCCAATCATAAGTTGGATAAATATTTGGCCTCTCTGTCTTGGGTTTTTCAAAAACTTATACTTTTGTAAAGGCACAGAACTGGAAACACATTGATTTGAGAAAATAATTACAGCAGATGATAAATAACACACTAATTGAAATATGAACAGCTAAATGAAGAGAGAAAAAATAAAATGCAAAGATTTGGAAGAATAATGGGAAGACAAAAATGGCACAGAGCAATTGGAAGGTGTCTCTTATAGACAATGAAAACTTAAAAGTATCAGCTTTCTGAGCATGCATGGTAATAAGTATAAAAAATTATTACATTTCAGAAAACCATGACATAATTCATTTGCTTGGCCCCTTTATAAACAGTTATAATGTAATCTGTTATATATAAGAAAAAACTTTATTTCAATATCTTCAATATATTCTATTGATGAAACATGATATATGTACAATATAAATATGTATATTACTATAAAATTTAAAAACATAACATCAGTCTAATTAGCAAACTTTGTAACATCAAAATGCAGAGGTGAAAAATCATTTATTTCAAAACAAAGAATTACTTAATTCCACTGATTTTATAAACACTAATAGATATGTTTTATATAATTTTAAAATTATTTTAACATTTTGTAGAACAGATTTACAATCAGATTCCCCAGATAAGGACAATATATTAGTAATCTATATACAGTATGGTAAAGAAAAATAAGAAATTATGAAGTAAAAGAAAACAATTTTGAATAACAGAAGAATACATTTTAAATGCTGGTCAGTGCAAAAAGACTAGGTGGTTTTATTCATTTGGTTTATTTGCTCTTTAACATCTCAGGTCATCAGTGTTCCATTCAATTCAGGGACAGCCAATAAATTTTGCTCAGAGGCCTCTTTTTTCAGTCTTGAGTTCCATTTGAGAAAGGGGTAAAAAAAAGAACACATCAGCCAAAGTTACTAGGAGACCATGCTGAAGAGATTGGTCACAAACCTGAACAACACCCTATTCCATAGTTAGAGCTGAAGCTTTCAACAGGATTTAGCTCCAGTATATTAGGCTCAAACTGCCCAGCAGTGGATTGCAACCAATGTGCTGGACTACAAATCCACCTCTGATTGGCCTTATGATAGTCCAGACCTAATCCCTCTTGACAACAAATTGCAATGTGTTTCAGGACATGTTTTGCAAGAAGAGACACCAAATATTGTCATTTTGAAATGTTCTCTCATGAAGGTAACAATGAAATTTACTGTAAATTATAATTAATCTGTCACCTAACATACTCTTATGCTTCACTTACTTTTAAATGCAGTGGGACCGGTTTCGAAGAGACATCCTTTCCATCTTCAACCAACTTAATTATAATTTACATTTAACAAGCTTCACTGTGTGAGTTCCAACAGAATTTTTTAAAAATGTCTTATTTTTGAAAGTTCTTAGATGAATGAAATTTACTGTTGCAATACAATTGGTGAATGGCCACAAAGACTTATGAACTGCTGCTAAAGATGATAATCCTGAAAGATGTGATTAGTGTTCATTTCCCATCCATATCTGGTATTAAGGAGGGCTGCCCCAGTTAACCTTGGACACTTTTACTTACATTTTTCATGGCGAGATCCCTTTTCTCCACCACCAATTGCATTCAGTTTGATAACCATGAGCTTCAACAATGGCTCTGCAATGCAATTTCCAACTGTGCTGTGGAACAGAAAGTGGGATGTTAGCCCATTCCTCCTGGCAAATTTTCTAGAAACCTTCAATTGTGATGGGACATCGTGCAGCAAAGCAGACCGAATCTACAAAAATCCATTGGTGAGGCATTTGATGACTTCACAGAGATTCTTTTAAATGGTATCATGTTGACACCCATTTCCATAGCTTTCCAGTTTTAGTGATCCTGGGATAATCAACATGTATGGCTGGATGCTTTATCCATGCAGATTAAAACATTTTGGGCATCCTTACCATACAATTGAGGAATATCTTTATCAAAAATTGGATCCATGACATTGCTTTGGTGGTAAGCTGCATTAATTTATACATTTTTGGCAACTGTGTGAATGTTAAGTTTTCCCAGAGAGCAGTAACCTGCAACCACCATGAAACTGTTGGAGAACTTTTCCTTGTTTTCCCAGATGAAGTTGGAGCACCTATTTGACCCATTTGATGGTAGTAAATAGCATGGGGTTTGTTTGTGTCATCAGATAAATCCATGCTTCAACGAAAGAAACCACCCATTGCCACTTTTCACCAGCCAGGTGATGATCATACAGTTTTCTTGCATTGGTGAAGTGGTCTTTGATGTGTTATTCTTTCAAGATGTGCCCATGTGCTTTATGCTGCCTTCTAGGGCCAAATTTTGGTGGATTATCCTATAAATGGTCCCTTTAGATTTTCGAATGTGGCTGAAAATGCTTCTTTGTCTTGGAGGGTTTTTTTGTGTCACTGTTGCCCTCGCCTTGGCTACTAGCCCTTTAGGCATGCTGGTTGCGCCTCTTTCTTGTTAATTTTTTTCCAGATTGGGCCTCAGATGGGAATCCATTTTTGTGCAGTTGTTTATACAACCCAAACATGACTTACTTATGGTAAGACCTTTCTCTTCTCTTTACACCTTTCTACTACCATCAAAGGGCTGTAACTGGCATTGGAAAGCCCAACAATGTACCCCTACCACAAATCAGTGAATTTTGAAGCCATTACAGAGTAATATTTGCATCAGACGGTACCAGCAGATGCAGGCATATATTGATGAACCAACGCGATAGCATGCATAAGCATGTCCCACTGGAAAGAGTGAGATGACAATTCAAAATCATCTGAACTTAACTGGGGCAACCCTCCAAATTAAATTATTAAAATATCTCTCAGCATCTTGTACCAATTAATTGAAAACTTTATGACAGTATTTATATTAAGACTAGACAGATAATAATTGTTAGCAGCATATTCTTTTGACAATGCTCCAAATTTGAAAGATATGCCTAGGTAACCATATATTACTCATAATTAAAAAAATACCTAATTGCTTGGTCATATATCATGAAATTTGCTTCATTAAACATTCTTAAAGCAGCTTGCAGAGAAGCTTGTTCAAAGATACTTCATGTATACATGAAAATGATTCTGATAGGTAAACTGAATTCGGTAGTTTAACTGTGATCCCAAATAAAGCAGATAAAACAATTTTTAAACAACATATATGTTAATTTATAATTAAGTATCTATATAATAATGATGCAAGAACTTATGTTGGGGAGGAATTCCAAAAATTAAATGAATAAATCTTTATTTTTTTAAAGAAACAGTTACTTAAGCCTTTTAATTAGAGATGCTGCAAGAAACTGCATTGCCTATGCTGGAAGACAGCTCCATTTATATGCTTCAGACTTTAATATAAAAACACAACACTTCAAATTAGAAATTTTCAACTTTGTAAGCAAGACATTATGGAAGAGTGAATTAAATGTAGTGGAACTATAAATTGCACTACTGCCATTTTATGTGACATGAAACCATGGAATACTGTTAAGAATATTGTGTTTTTGTCATCAGCAATTTAGATAATCTGAAAATATGCATTGAAAATACAGTTGAGGTGCTAATGACACTAAACTTGTGGAAATGTACAGTTTGAATAAATTAAAATTATGCACTACATGTAAAGGCTGTATGCAGCAAAACAAATGACACTGAAATTATCGATAATTTGTTGTCCATGTTTCCATTGCAATGAAGTATTTATTATATTAGTTTGACACTTGTGAATTCATTTTTGTGTTTGTTTCTACAATTATGCTTCTCATAAGAGAAGAGAAAGTGTTTATCGTGGAATATTGTTTCCAGTCATATAGAATAATGTCAGAATGGAACGAGATTGCTTCATGTTAAAGAACAGTATGAGGAGAGATTTAATAACAATAAGGAGGGACCAAATAACAAAATAATGTTAGCTATCGTTGGCAAGTTCCATCATACAGGATTAGTTCTATGTCAATAAAATGGGAAAAAAGTCACCCAAGAACCATCCACAAACAAGAATCAGGGGTTACTTCACCAACAGGTGTTAAGAGTTGGTAAGTGTAATCTATGACAAAATCATTGAAACTTGGTTTGAGAGATAGGTCTGTTTAGCGGATGTTTAAAGAACTGGGTAGCTTTGTTTTATCAACATTTACTTCATTGCTAAGGGAATGTTATTCACTAACATTTCTTTGTCATTTGTTTTGCTGCTTACTATATTTCACTGATCTGTTCCAAACCTCATGCTGGAAATTATGAGAAATAGCCAGAATATAGTCAATACATATTATGCATGTATACACAATGCAACAGATGGTTAGGACTATTTCTTTTTGCTTTATATATTATAAAAACAATTGCACAGTTTATGTGCTTAGGCTTTCATGGCCAACATTGATCCAATAAAATTAAAATTCCAGGCTTGTTGGCCGAGGTCTATTTGATGAAAACATCTAATGTTTCGCCTGTTGCTCTGTCAGACATCATCAGAGAACTGTTCCTTGCTGATCCAGCAAGAGTATCGGAGGCTCTCCAACATTTACCTCAGTCAGTTCTGCCAAAGCACATTTCAAAAGGACTGAAAAAGCCTTACTACAAGAATGTATTCAAACCTGAAGAATCTCGCTGAAACTAACAAAATGATATTTAAGCTACATCTAGAAATCAATCACCATCTCTCTTACTATGACTGGAATAGAATAGATGGCATAACATTCTAGGCATTGAAATGATATATGAGATCATTAGCACCAGACAAAGGAAGAACTTTGAAAATCATCACAAGAATTGAATATCACCTTAATTGGATGTTCAATGCACAGTAGTTGATCTCAGCGAGAGGACTTACCTTCAGCCGAAACATCACTTCTAGCTGAAGGAGGAAATTTTGCAATTACTCCTGCGCATAAACAAATAAGAGGAAATCATCACCAGCTTTGAAGCAGCTATCCAAGACCTTTCCACAAACCAGTCCGAAGAGATATGCATTGACAGTCTAAATGATGACTAAGTTCATAATAATTTTGCATACAGATAAGGGAAATGCTACTTTAGTCATGTTTTCAACTAACTAATAGGAAAAAATTCAGGATATTCTGGAGCTGAACACTTACAAGAAGCTAAAAAAAAAACCCCCACCAATTCACTCGGAATCACAAATAAACTATTTAAAACTTTCATTACAAGGAGTATATCAATTATTTTAACATTTCTTGTGAATTTTAATAATTTGTACTCCCTATATCTCACTAGACTTCACTAGCCTTGTTGCTGCATTTCCTTGGCCCAATAAACTCAAACACTCGGTTATCGAGTTTAGGGCCTACCATTTCCAATCTACCCCCTGACACTGTACATATACTTCACTATCTTGCTTACTAATTTTTCTCATCCATTTAGCTCTCACTTTACCAATTTTCTTGCTTTAACATTCAACATCTTTTACCCAACAATTTCCTTTGGTAATTACCAACTAGTGAAGCAATCTATATGCATGTTAGACATTGAGAAACAGCATCAGTTCCCCTAGATTTAATCTGTGCTGCTACAACCATACATTCAGAACAGGGAGAAATACATCAAAGATTTGATGTACTTCATACAAAAAAAGAAGAATGTGAATTTAACTCCAGATGACAGACTAGTGATCTTCAATATATAACTTCATTGCTTATGAAAGTTCCTGTCAAGGACACCCTAGGCTATACTGGTCTGATGTTTCCACAAGACATTACAGAGCATTCCATTGAGTCCAACTGTAGCAATTTACTATATGGAAAAATTTGAAGAGATTGCCTAACAATGAGCTCCATTAAAGTTAAAGATATGGTGGGGATATATGGGTGATACTTTGTAATATGTAATATGTATATAACATTTATCAAACTTTTAAAATATGCAATTCATCATGGAAAGGGAGCAGAATAAATAGATAGTTTTTTTTTTAATGTATTGGCTACCAGGAAACAGAACATGACATTGGTAAATAGGAAACCTAGACACAAAAACTGTAATCTTCAGAAGAATTTTATTCACCATTCCTGAAAAAAAAGCAGAATTATGAAGATGATGAGTGAGAGATCACAGTGCATTTGAGAGTTCACCTCATTAGAACAGGGATTAAAACTCCTACTTATTACTTTACAGGCCAATGGCTACAGCTCTAAAAGGATATAAAGGGCATTGCGTCCAAAGAGACAAAGAAGGATGAACAGGTGAAACAAATTAAAGTTAAGGCATTTCTACCTTACATTAGAAAAGTGACAAACCATATTATACGTTGAAAAGTTTCACATAAAATTAATATTCATACCTACCCAAAAAAATTAGCAATTTCTCAAGTCAGCAAAGGGCAGATGAGACCCCTTGGCAACTCCAGTCCTTACTACATATCCTGTAGCTGTGATCCAGTTTACACATGAACGACCAAACACAGCATAAACACCAGGATCAAGAAGCATAAAAGTTTTGTCGACTAAGACAAATGGATAAATTACCAGTGGCAGAACATGCACTACACCAGAGTTGATCCGGATGGTCCAGTGCTAACCATATTTGCTTTGTAAGCTCAAAATCATGGTTTAATCCTGGCCAGGGTCGATGGAATTTTTCTGGCATAAAAATCCTAAGTATGGCTTCCTTCGGAAAGAAGTAAAGCCATGGGTCCTATATCATAGATTTACGGCACACAAAAGAACCTCATGCCTGAAAGATGAGGCCTCTGAGCAAAATTTGCCAGTCATTTCACGCCCTGAATTGAATGGGATGCTGATGGCCTGAGATGTTAAAGAGCCTCTATAAATAAATAAATAAATAACTATACCAGGGCCATAACTTCCACTTCCAGGAAGTACAATACAGTACATTTCCATATTAGGTTATACTATGAAGCCATTGAAATATTTATTTAAACACAAAAATAATTTTAACAGAAAAAAGGAATCTAAGAGAAAAAATAAGACTTGGATTCCAGTCTTAGAAAAAACTAAGCTGAAACCACCAACATGAACAATATCAACACATGACCACACCCTCCTGCTCAGAGACTGGAAAGGGGAATATCAAGGGTAACAACCCCTCATAATTTATAAGGCAGATGTTAAGAGAGCCTCAGATTACTCTTGCTGGATCAACAAGGGACAGTTTTCTGATGATGTTCAATACAGCAACAGGCGAAACTATAGGTGAGATGTTTTTATCAGAACAAGTCCAGGATCTTCATTTTATTGAATTGGGAGTTTGTTACAGGTTAGCTTAGGGTCAGTTCCTTTATTTTATATCCACAGCCTGAAAGTTCAGGCATTTATTTTGGTTAAAATAGGTAGGCAAAAAGGCACTTAAAATACTAAAAATAGGCAGTAATATAATTAAAATAGATGTTTATTAAAAGTGAAAACACAGAGTAATATCACTCATTATTAATGATAATATGTATTTAAGATAATAATTGTTTTATCACATAATTAAAATACTTAAGCTTACTTTTCTTGGTTAGAAGCAACAACAAGATGTTTTTTCAAGGTATCAAAGATGCACAGTGGTTTTTGGTTGAGTTCATTTTCTGTTTAAATGTTAATAAGGGAATCAGATTAATATCTTTCTTACTTTTGTACTGAACACATTGTTGCACTGCTGTACTGCTCTCATCTTTCTCACTTGCAATTGTTTGTTTCATTAATGCATCTGAGAAATTACCTCCACCATAAATTTCCTAGAATTGTCTCGATCAGATCAATACTAAGTCATTTGCCATGACTATTCAAAACCACAGTATTTCCTCATCCATTCTATTTCCTGGCATTCATATGCCTGAAGTAACCATGTGTTCCAGTGATGAAGGTTCTGCTATTTTAAAAAGCTTAAGTGAATGGGTAGGGAACATTTTTGACTGCTTGAAAAGAAATAAATGTATAACAGGATTCTCAATAGATATTTCTGTGATGTGAACATGCCATTAAATTTTAAAATTTTTTTCACTTTGAAAAACTGAAATTCTTCATGTGTTTTTTAAAATACATGATTAAAGCAGAAAAAATCCATAATAATCCAAAACAGGCAAAAAAAAAAAAAAAAAAAGGTACCTTGAAATATAAAACAGAAGTCAAAATAGGCAAAATAAAAACTGCGGCCCTATTGACACAAAATGTGCGGAAACATGTTCATTTCTAAACTTAGGAATTCATTTTTTTACACTAAACTGCATATACTTACATAAAATAAGACGCATTTTGGGAGAATCTCTCCCATCTTCAGTTGCTCACTGAACTGCCATTACTTGAAATGCTGGCTAGACATCCGATGTTCCTGTGTTGGTATCTGTTGGCTGAAGTAGGAAATGACTGAGTTCATAGGAGGAAACTCGAAGTTCATTAGGTTTTCTTTATTTTTAATATGAAAAATTTTTCCCAAGTGGATAACTCCATTGGGTTGTGAAGATGTTTCAGCAGTTTAATTTCTAGTTTTATTTCATGGTTTTTGGTCCAAAAGTGAGCTGCTACAGCTGATTTATCCACCTGCTTAAGCCAAATATTCCTAAATTTTTTTTTTCCAAATTTCTAAATTTCTCTTTGTTTAGCCTATGTAGCTCTGCTCACAATCTGCTCATTTCATTACATAATTCCTGATTTCCGTTGGTATGGAGTCTTATGAATATTCGGCTTGAGCAGGTGGATACATCAGCAGCAGCTCACATTTGTACAAAAAACTATGAAATAAAACCAGAAATTAAACTGCTGAAACATCTTCACAACCCAATGGAGTTATTCACTTGGGAAAAAATTTTCATATTACAAAATAAAGAAAACCTAATAAACTTCGAGTTTCCTCCTATGGATGAACATTTCCTACTTCAGCCAACAGATGCCAACACAGGAACATTTGGGTGTCTAGCCATTGTTTCGAATAATAGCAGTTCAGTGAGCAACTGAAGATGGGAGAGATTCTTCAGAAATACGTCTTATTTTATGTAAGTGAATGGAGTTTAGCATAAAAAATTAATACCTAAGTTTAGGATATATTACCACTCCATTGTCAACAGCTTCATAAGTACAATATTTATGTTCATTTCTATCTGACTCTTAAACATACCCACCCACATAGAAAAAGCATTTAGCGAACTTCAGGGATCTGTATATAGCAAATCAGTTAAAGAAATCTAACAAAAGCTGAGATGGAATATTAACATAAAGTACAAGGTGCTGGCCACAGAACATACATCATTTTTCTCTCCCTTCTATATACTTTACTTTTAAATTTTAATACAGTTGTTAATCTATAAAATGATCACAGTACATCATATAACATTTAATTATTTTAATTATGTTTTGAGCTGGTGTAACATTGATGAGTATGGCTGTTGTGGGAGGCAAGACATGTTTGCTCTAATGTACACCTGCAGGATGTGATCATTACATCTAGAGCCTTCTCAACTCCGTCCAACAGATAATTGTGCAATTTATTGACAGTAAATAAAAATCAACACTGACATCCCACCAACTGTTTCTCTATATAACAAAAGAGTGCTGTGGGGAACACAAAATTCTTGTCCCTCATCTTCTATTATACGCAAAAGGATATTATGTTTATGTTATTTCTCAACTTTTGTTACAGAGACTATTTC
Organism: Metallyticus violacea; assembly: GCA_030762175.1. Classification (NCBI taxonomy): domain Eukaryota; kingdom Metazoa; phylum Arthropoda; class Insecta; order Mantodea; family Metallyticidae; genus Metallyticus; species Metallyticus violacea. The sequence goes on along the minus strand of CM060832.1, from coordinate 22,218,509 downwards.
ATATTGCTTTTCAAGTAACTGTCAAATAGTAAATTTGACATCTTGCTTTGTCGCTGCAGCACTTGGAAGTAAACTCTAGCTCTGTTCCATATAAATTACCAAAATAATTTATAAGGTTTGAGTTATTTTTTATGATATTTAAATTATAGTAATATTATGAACTTTGGTGTAATATGCAGAAGAAAATTTAGTGTCATTTGGTACAAAATTCTGGGTGTTACAAGATTTGCTAAAGAGACTGATGATAAATTCCTTTTTGAAGAAGCTGAAACTAGGGCAGTGATGCATAAAAATACTAAATTCTTAATTCTGTTTCTTAAAAAGCTAATTATATCAAACCTAGCACACACTATGTTTCATTATGCTGACAGCCAATTCACAAATACATCATGTGCTTGCTTAGAAGTAAACTGCTAAATTATTAATGGCAAATATAACAATTTGTTGCAGATCAAATCTGAAGAGGAATGCTTCCTTGATGGGTGTCTTCTGAATTAACATGCATTTCCTGAAGTAATGTAAGTACATTCTGGCTGGACAAATTTGCTCTCAATTTTGCATGTATGTAACCTCTGACACCACAAGTATTTTGGAAGCAATTCTTTTACCATTAGTTTCAATATCAAAAAATGAGATTATTTTTCTTCTTTACATCTACTGCAACTTCATTTTGTTCCTAGTAGATGCACATAAGAATTTAATATTTGGGGAGAAACTGTAGTGAAACATTGCAGTTTAGTACAATCCTTTAAATTAAATATGATGACAATGAAACTAATTCACCATTAATTTTGTACTCTCAAAAATATTTGGTTGGTTTTGCTAACTATATGTACTTTGCTTATAATATTCACCATTACATATTATACCCCATAAACTTTTGGTCATAAATTTTAAAATTATCTTTCTTAAAATATTTGACTCTCTATATTTATTTCTCAAAGAAACCACCTTCCTTTCAACAATAATTTTCTTTTGCTAATTTTTGGAAAACTCCAATCACTACATATGAGAATTATGATAGAGCAGGCAGTACTTAAAGCAATTGTGGTAAAAATGGAAACCAAAGGCAAATTAAATAGAGTAATTGATGCATTTCCTTGAACTTGCAGTTTAATAAATGTGCAGTATTTGTATGTATCAAAAAATGCATATAGGAAAGCAATGACTTGCAAGTTTTGCATGCAGACATGCACTTCTAACACTTTATGGACCTATTTTCACATGAATTATGATCTGTAAAATTACTGCAGTCAATTTTTATTATTCCTATCACCAGAGTCTCCTCAAAGTTTATTGTAGTATTAAATGTAAATATATTTTATAAATTACTCAAAATGCGTGATCATAAAATTACCTACCCACTTTTACCCCATAATTTACTATGTACTTATTTAAAATGTTTACAAAGCATCAAATTCGTTGTTCAAGAATGTTTATAAATGTCATGATGCAGTGAAGTGTACTCATAACAAATGTCAAAATAACAAAATTATTTTTTGGTTTCTGCAAATTATAAGAATTAATCAAAAGAAACATGGACAATGCTGGCAACAGTGCAAATAGTGCAAGAGGTGGCAGTACGACATAGCTTAGTATGAGGGTCACTCTAAAAGTTTTGAGAAAGGATAAAAAGGAGTAGTGATAAGTCAGTGAGGGTTTTCCTAGCTTTAGATTGAAGCTTAATAGCAATATGTGAAAGTCTGAGCACACTTCAAGAATGTGTGGTGTCATCAATTCTATGTATGTGTATATAGGTGTTGCCATGCCAGATGCTAGGATGGATCTCAAGCGAGAGCATTTATATGCTATGCTTTTCCAAGAATTTAAAGTAAGTTTAGGGAAGAAAGAATGTCTTGAAAATTGCATTGTGCATTTGGGGATCTTTGCCCTTTGCAATCCCCTATTTATTGATGGTTTGCAGATTTTAGAAGAGGAAGAGAAGATGAAGACCACACTGAATGGCTGACTGCAGCAACAGTCAATGAAAATGTGAGGAAAGCAGAGCATATGGTATGGCAAGGTCATCATTGCACATATCAGATTCAAGAAATCCTAAATATTGATCAGCAACAGTGAAAACAATCCTGAAAGAAAAACTTCACATCAGGAAGCTCTGCTGTTGTTGGATCCCTCACCACCTCGCAAATGAAGAGAAAAAAAGAACATGCATTGGTACCAGAAAATGTTGGAAAAAGTTGATGAAGGAAGACCCAAAAACATATTTACATCATAACATATGACAAAAGCTGAATATACTAGTGTGATCCAGAAACTAAGCAAAGTTATCGGTCTGGGCCTTCTCAGGAGAGGATTCCCCAACAAAACAAGACGAGTGAGAAGTGTTGGCAAGAAAATGATCTGTTCTTCCTTCTCAGCTAGTGGTCATATTCTGACAACTCCACTTGAGGGACAAAAGACTATCACTGCCAGATGGTACAGCCTCAAGTCTTCAATGGACTGAGAACAAAGCGTCCTAATACTGGTCTGCAGGAATGTTGTCATACCATGACAAAGCCTCTGCTCACACTGCACTAGAAACCCAATTTCAGCAGGACATATTTCTGCACAAATATTTGTTCCATCCTCCCTACAGTCCAGATCTGGCCCCATGTGACTCTCTTTCTATTCCCTAAAATATAATAAAAAATTTATTGGCATATGATTTCAATAACCTGAAGCTGCCTCAGTAGCTGTGTACGAAGTATTATACGAATTATTTGTCCCCTATCCAAAGAAGCTTGGCATTCAGCATTTACATAATTTGAATGGATGAAATGTTGTATAGAATGCAGTGGAGAATATTTTGAAAAGAGGCAATGATTAGATCTAAATATTAAAATTTTATTGCATCCATTCTCAAAATTTAGAGTGACCCTCGTATCTGTTGTAACAGCACAGAATGTGTGTCTGAGTGAACAGAGGAGACAGTTGAAGCAACAGTTGTCAGTGTGTACTGGATGCATACAACTAAGTTCAATGGAGTGTGATTCTATTCTTATAAAAAGAGGGTACTTTGGCAACTGAAATGTTTAGTCAAATGCAAATCATTTATGAGGGGTAGCATAATTCAAACAATGAAAGGAAGGCAAAGTCAACTCCTATGTCCTATGGCTAGCAAGCTCATGAAGACATTGTTCTTCAATGTAAGGGACCTCTACTGTTTGAGTGACTACCATTTGGTGCCACAATCAACACTCAACACATTACAGAAACTCAGAAAGGCCATCAGAAACATATGGCCAGGAAATCTTTCACAAGGTGTACTTATGCTCCACAATAATGCATACTCACATTCTGCAAATGCAACAGTGGACACACTATCTCATTTTTTTCTGGGGTCTTATGGATCACCCACCTTACAGCCCAGATCTCTCTCCTACCATGTGTTTGGTCCATTGAAGAAGACCTGAAGAGTAAGCATTTCACCATTGACCAAGTGGTTCATGATGCTATGGTAAATTAGTTCACCAGCAAATAGTATCCCTTCATGGAGAGTATAGAGAAATTGTTCAGCATTGAGACAAATGCCTGAATGTAGACGCACTCAAACTGTCATCTGTATATTGTGATATAGTGTAATGTTCAATACATATTGTTTTCGTTTCAAAATTGCTGTCTGTTTCATTGAACAACTTAATAATATTTTACATGCTGGAAACTTCCAAATTAATGATTTTCATTAAATCAATAATCACAAACGTTTTTGGCCAAAATATATACTTTACTTTCTCTAGAATCAGATATGCCTAAAATGTGAGAAAACATTTCCCAACAAGAGGAAGCATTTGAAACCAAGCATTTTATGTTAAATTTCATCTAAACATCTAAATCTTAAATTACTTCATTCTTTTTAATGTCATCTCTATGAAAGCACATGAACTTGCCTTTAAAACTGAAGATGCAGAAGAGGTAGAAGAAGCAAAAATGATCTATGATGATGGGCAGTGCAAGAGTTTCAGTTTATTGCAAGCCACAATCATGATACTTGTACATAATCTGCAGCAGCTCACCGACTAAAAAATCTTCACCATCAAAGAAAAATTCAAGAAACAAAATGACCAGGGGCTCAATAAACATGTGATCATGAGTCTCCCATAATGACCTTATCAAAGTTCATTATTGCAAAAACAGCATGAAGCCCTGTGTCAGAGTCTATAACAAGGCTGTTCTTGAGAAGGTTGTGAACCCTCTCAGTCAAACATGTTTCAAAACCAGCACTGAATCTTTCAGCGAGGCATTGCCTAAAAAGATTGACCATCATTCAGCCTAGACCTGAACCAAGACCGACTACATTTACCAGAAAAATAAAAAAATAAAAAGAGGCCAAGCTATTGCAAATAGCAAATGTGAAAACCTTTTGCAAAATTATGTTCACAAGATGATACTGCTTATCATTAGAAAATATTTAAATGGTTTTTAAGTATTTGAAATTGTTTACAAACAATATTTCTCATAAGTAAATAAAATAAAAAATAATATATATTATAAACTTCTCCACAGGTAGGCACAATCTCTATAAAATATACTAACTTCCAAATTACTGGAAGCCTTAAAATTAATTGACATAAATGCTATTCCATTTGTCAATTAATTAGATCTAAATATTTAAAATTTAGACCCCAAATCATCATCCATTTTAATGAAAAGAACATAATCTTCCTTGGAAATAGTTATACATGGGTGTACCTTCTTGTCTTAGCCTCACTTAAAGGAGTCTAAACATAACACTGCTCACACTATTAATTAAAATTCTCTTCATCTTGCTCCAAAACTCACTTTATATATTCTTCTGGATCTTTCCCATGTTCTTCCTAATTACAAATATTGGTACGAAATATTTAATAGACATTACATTCTTATCATTAACTGCAAAATTTGCATGCTTTATACTTTATATCCACTCTTCCTTTAATTACTGCTATTTAGGAAATGTAAATATGGTATTATGCAGTGCACTGCCATAATTAAGACATCAACCCATATTGTACTAAAAATTTCTATTAAACAAGTTCCTGTGTGATTTTTCTCAATCAATATTAACTTAATATAAAACAAAAGAATTAACACACTACTGTTGAATGTAAATTATAATTAATCTGTTGTCTAACACACTCTTATGCTTCACTTACTTTTAAATACGGTGGGACCGGTTTTGAAGAGATATCCTCTCCATCAACCAACTAGACGACTAGTACGAGAAACTAACATCTATGAGGACCTGTGGCTCCACCTGGTGGCGTTTTTTTCTTTATAAACAGGAAATTGGTATTACATTCTCCTATAATGTCGAAATTCATAAGATGATCCATATGTTTATAAATGTAAATCTTCTCCCATGTGTCCAGTTCTGTACATCTGTGTGCTTCTTTAAGTAACTTTTATTCCCCTTTCCAAAAATGGTGTGCCTCAATCTGTTTGCACTTAACGTTCCTGATATGTTCCTTTAACCGTGTTCCTATGTTCCATTTAGTTTTTCCAACATATATCTTATCACATTCTTTACATGTTATTTTGTAGATGCCTGACTTTTTCTTCTGTGGAATGTTATTAAACTGTTGTCCACTAAAGTATTTTTCAGAATGTATCTGTTAACAAGGGCCAATTTAATGTTAATATCTTTAAAAATATTTAAAATATCTTTAAAATTTTTTTAAATTTTTAAAGATAGCAACATTAAATTGGCACCTGTTAACAGATACACTCTGAAAAATGCTTTAGTGGACAACAGTTTTAATAACATTTCACAGGAGAAAAAGTCAGGTATCTGCAAAATAACATGTAAAGATTGTGGTAAGATATATGTTGGAAAAACTAAATGGAACATAGGAATACAGTTAAAGGAACATCTCAGGAACGTTAAGTACAAACAGATTGATAGGTCAGCAGTGGCACACCTTTTTTGGAAAGAGAAATAAAGTTACTTAAAGAAGCACACAGATGTACAGAACTGGACACATGGGAGAAGATTTACATTTATAAACATACGGATCATCTTATGAATTTCGACATTATAGGAGAATGTAATACCAATTTCCTGTTTATAAAGAAAAAAATGCCACCAGGACGGAGCCACAGGTCCTCATAGATGTTAGTTTCTCGTACTAGTCGTCTAGTTGGTTGACGGAGAGGATATCTCTTCAAAACCGGTCCCACCGTATTTAAAAGTAAGTGAAGCATAAGAGTGTGTTAGACAACAGATTAATTATAATTTACATTCAACAAGCTTCACTGTGTTAGTTCCAACAGAATTTTTTAAAAATGTCTTTTTTTTCGAAAGTTCTTAAATGGAACACTACTGTTGATTTACTTTCACCTATAAACCACTGTAATAAACTAGATAACTGCAATGAATCAAATTAACAGAGCCATGTAATTAAATGCATGGGCCACATTTTCCACCATTTTGTTATATATCGATATTTACATTGGGGTCTGGTAAATATAATCAATCTTGCCTGAACCACCTTAACTACAAAATATGGGACATTTTGGATAATAAAACCTGCAATTTCTAGAATAAAATGTTATGAGTCTAAAAAAATTGCTAGTATGAACAGAAGCAAGTATGGACAAAAGTGACTAATGAGTGACAGTAAATGACTGGTCATGCTATATGAAGCCTGTGGGAGGACATTTTGAATAATTTTGCATGTGAAATGCTCATTTGAAAGTACTCAATTATGGAAGATAAAATTAGCACATTTGCTTTTTTAATTGCATATAATTGCAGTTTAAATTTGTGTTAAAATTTATGATATGAATAAGTATATTGTTCCAGAGATTTCCATAGTATTCAGAAATCTTTTATCTACAGTATGTTAGAGGATAGTTAGAGCTAGAGCACAGTTGATTTTTGCTAGAAAATCTGCTCATTCATTTTCATATTGCCAAGTGTGTCCTCAGATTCAATGATATGTTATTTGGTTATATTTAATGAGAGGGTGAAGAGTCTTTCTGATTTGGATGACTACAGGGTCTGGATTTATTTTATGAGATTACTTTGAGAGCTTCCTGAGAGTCAATATCGACTGCATACCTATTGTTTGGTACTATATTGCATAAAATTTAGTTCACTGTAATTGCATGCCCTTTTTATCAGCTTGAAAGACTGTACATTACAGCTTTCATTTTCTTGATTTTGAAAATTTACACAGTGTTCACTTATTGTGCAATTACTGTATATGAATCAGTTATTCCCAATAAGTTGTCAAGATTTGCTCAAACAATCCTTTATATCTTTGGATCCCCTAGCAAAAATTCAAAAGGAATTCCACAAGTATTCCTTCCTTGAAAACATCCTTTAGTCCACTTTAACTCCTCTTCACTCATGTTCCCCAAATCATTGCATAGAATCGAACTGACATTTTGCAATGTTCTATTTTAACAACACTTATACAAATGTATATAAGCACCTGACTTTTATAAATCAAGTCTATAACCCACAGAGAAAATAATAATACATGCATTAGTATTAAATTGTAAGAAATAAAGGTACCATACTGCAGATTATCTCTGACAATGGATAGCACTGAATAGCACTGAATGTAAGCAACAGAACATTAAGATCCTTCTCACACAGTCATGACAGATAAGATAACTCATTTGTATTGCATATTTTGGTACACTTGAAGTTATGGTAAATTTAATTTCAATATTAGCTGTGTGAAATGAACTTAACTTACAAATAAATCTGGCACCGTAATAACACAAATTTAATATGGGGAACTATACAAATAGGCAAGATGATATAAAAAAAACAACAAATATAGAACAGTTCAATTATATTTAAAAAAATAAACATTTGGCAAAATACTGTCTTACTTTAATATTTACAACTGGAATGTTCCATTATGCATAAACATTACCAGCTAATAAATAAAATGTTTAACCTTAACAGATCAAAATATTTATCTATAGGGTTGAAAAATTACATTACACAAAGTGCAACTGAAATACCTATATATATACAGATATGAAGTAATTCTACTTAGGTAAAGAAGATAAAATATGTATATCTGGAAATGCATGGTTGGTTCATAAACTTTATACAGGATAGTTTTGAACAGCATGAATTTTTACAGTGAAATATAGTGTAATATAACAAATTATTATTGAAGGAATCACTCAAATTTCACTAATTTTGTTCCACTTACTTAGACATGTTTCAAAGGCTGTTGCCTCATCCTCAGCATGGTTCCACTGTCTTGCTTCCCAGCACCGTATTAACATGTCACTTTGGGGATTTTACAAACTTAGTGACGAGGTTACTATTGTTTGGAAGATCAAATTTAATCAAATTTTCCTTGTTTATGAACATATTTTCCCACACTGTTAATTCTATGGGTTTTTGAATACTTTTGTAAGAGTTTTCGTTCTTTTTGGTATTTGTAGTTCTTTTGCCAGAAATGGTCTGCTATTACTAATTTTTCCATGTGTTTATATTTCACATTTTTCATATGTTCCTTAAATTGTATGATAATTTTTCTTTTTGTTTTGCCTAAGTATTTCATATTACAGTCTTTGCAACCAGTTTCATAAATGCATGATTGTTTTTTCTGGCAGAATTTTGTGTTTGGTGTTGGTTTTTAGGAGATTTTTTAAACTACATTTGTTTGCTGGAGCCAAAATGATGTTTGCCTCTATTGTTTTCCCACAGAATTTTGTTTTTGGTTCTTTGGTGTTGGTTTTTAGGAGATTTTTTAAAAATTGTATTTGTTTACTGGAGCCAAAATGATGTTTGCCTCTTTAAAATTCCAGAAGATTTTTAAAGAGGCAAATATCATTTTGGCTCCAGTAAACAAATGTAGTTTAAAAAACCTCCTAAAAACCAACACCAAAGACAAAATTTCACTAGAAAAACAATCAATGCATTTATGAAATTGAATGCAAAGATTCCAATATGAAATACATAGGCAAAACAAAAAGAAATATTACCATATGATTTAATGAACACGTGAGAAATGTAAAATGTAAACACAAGAAAAAATCAGCAACAGCAGACCATTTCTGGCAAAAGAACCATGAATTCCAAAAGGAACCAAAACTCTTAAAAACTCTTCAAAAACTCGTAGATTTAATAGTGTGGGAAAATATATTCATAAACACAAACAAGGAAAATTTGGTTAATTTTGATCTTCCAAGCAATAATAACCGCATTACTAAGATGGTAAAAACCACAGAGCAATATCTTAATACCATGCTGGGAAGCAGACAGTGGAACCATGCTGAAGATGAAGGCAACAGCCTTTGAAACATGTCCAAAATTGGTGAAATTTCAGTGATTCCCTTAATAATAATTTGTTATTTTATATAGGATGTTTGAATATCTAGAAATAATTTGTAAAAATGGTAGTGTCAAGCTTATTGTTCCGTGTCCAGTTGTAACAATATCTCAGTTCTATCACAATGTAATTCATAGTTGGCGGATAGTCCTCAATAGCAATAATGACCTAGTTTAATACTAGGAATATTTTGTTCAAAATAAAATATGACTATATTAAATACTAAGCATTATTTTGTTTAAAATGAAATATTTCAATTATAGTTCATTAAACAGTTATTTCCAAATATATGTTTATATAATCTTTCTTCTTATTTATACATGTAGAATGCAGTATTAAAGTTTTTGAAGGTATCCTATTTAAGTTTTCATCCTATTTCAAATTGAAATTGGCAGAATCTGTCTGCATTTGGAGCAATGAGCAAAAAACCAATAGCACTGCCCTAGATTTGAACTTCCCTCCATACATTTCATCATATGAAATTGTACATTACATTTAAAAACTATTATATTTCTTAGGTCACAATATCAAAGCTTTAAGCATATGTAACAGATAGCTGGAGTTTAACATAAATTACAATTTCCCACTCTCTTTCAGCTCTTGATAGCAAGAGAGCAAAATATTTATTTAAAATACTTACAAGTAATGTTTACACTGAATATAGGTAACTTTCAAGTTTTGTTTTTGAAGGAGGTCGAGTAAAAGGTGAGAACCAGGCAAGAGAAAATCGACCAAATACTGCCTGAATACTCTTCCATCTGGATTTTTTCACCCATCGAGCCTCCTCTTTTTTAAGTTGTTCTATACCCTGTAACACACGAATGTAGACTTGCATTTAATAAGAATTATTGAAAAAAGATTAATTTCATATTAATGTCAAAACATTTGTTACTAGATTCATTCAATAAGAGAAAGTCAGAAAACATAAATTCTTTTATTTTCATTCCAATGCTATGGTCATATAGACCATAAGCATTGCTTGTTTATATTCTAAGGGATAACACAGAAAGTATCAACATATTCCACAACATAACATCTTTATTGTTTTAATCAGTGCTTTAAATGCATATAAAAAGGAATTGGAATGGTCCATTGTCTGTCAATAGCCCATTACTATTGCTAAAAATCACAGCACTCTGCAGTACACATGATATGAATAAAAGTTGAAGACTTTCACACTATTCACCAATTGGGTCAGCTGTCTGTAAATGTCTTGTCAAATGATAGAAATTTGCATTTGCATATTGTGGGCTAATTAAGTCACTGAGCACTTTAGTATGTACACAAGAGATACAAACAATCTTACAACACTGGTGTTATGTATATCTCCAAATGTTTTTTCACCCAAATATGAGGTAATTTAAGAGTGGAACTTTAAAAATACCCAAAATTACCAGAATCTTCAATGCAATTCTAGAAACAGAAGACATACCTAAAACAGCACAATTGTTCTTCCAACCAAAAAAGGCACTAGAGATGATACAGACAACTATAGACCTATAAACCTGATGTCAAATATGTACAAACTGTTTACAAAAATCTTAACTAGAAGAAGAATGAAGATTCTGGATGAAAATCAACCATCAGAACAGATAGGTTTCCATATAAGATTCAGCATAATAGACCATCTCCGAACTATAAACCTGCTGATGGAGAAAGCAGAGTAATTCCATCTAACACTATATCTCACCTTTATTGACTATAGTAAGGCCTTTGACTCAGTTGAATATACAAGCATATTACACGCTCTGGCAGCTCAAGGAATACAGGCAAAGTACATTCGTATCCTACACAAAATCTATAGTCAAAGTTTTGTGAAAGTAAAAACAGAAGAAGGACCATTTGGACTAGATACAGGGGTTTGCCAAGGCGAGCCAATGTATCTGAAACTCTTCACTTGTGTAATGGAGAATATATTCAGGAAAATGAACTGGCATAATAATTTCAGAATCAACATAAACTGCAATCAACTAACAAATCTAACATTTGCCAACGATGTGGTCTTATTCGCCAAAACACTGAAAGCACTACAAACTATGCTGGAACAATTATGTGCACATAGCAAAAATGCAGGGTTGTCACTAAACAAACTGAAGACACAGTTAATTTCAAATGGAAGTCAAACCCTGATAAAAATAGATGGAACAATCCTCACATATGTGATCGGATATACATACCCAGGACAACAGATTTCCTTCCATGATAAAATGGAAAAAGAAGTTTAAAGAAGGATCTCATTAACCTGGAGAGCATTTTGGGCCCTTAAATTTATATTGTTAGAGCAAACACTAACTAAGAAAATCATATTCCAGACGCTCAAAACCTGTGTATACCCTGTATATGGGTGCCAGACTTGGTGAATAATGAAGAAACAAAAGAACAAAATTCAAATATGCCAAAAAAAAAGAAATGCAACGTAAGATCCTGAAAATAACTTTGAAGGACAAAATACCTATAGTATTAATAAACTAGTTATCTCAGACAACAGACATTGCACAAATAACTACCAGAAGGAAATGACAATGAGGCGGTCACGTCGCAAGAATGCAGGGCAATAGGTGAACCTACAAGATCTCCACGTGGGACCTCCGGATAGGAAAAAGGACACAAGGCCGACCCAGAAGAAAATGGACAGACCTCTTCAAGGAACATGCAGGTCCAGATTGGTCAAGAGTAGCAAGAGGAAGAGAAAAATGGAAATCTCTCAAGGAGCAACTAGTGCAGTCAGAAATGGAGTAACCAAAAAACAAATCAATCAGAGTGTCTTAAACAGCATATGAACAACTAACGTGGACTATCTCACCACATTAAAAAAAAGAGAGCTTCCCCTACTTGTTAGGAGGCATTTGCCCTTAAGGGATGCCATAGGCTATGTTTATCTTTTATCTTTTACTTTCAATAAACTTCTCTGATACTGACAAAATATAGACAAACTCTACAGTTAGATAACAAATTGAAATTTTCACCTAGTATATAGGTCAGTTTCACATTGGAATGAATTACACTTTGCAACACATATGGAACATAATATTTCAGTTGTGATTACGCCTTCTATATATACTAAAGGTGACAAATGAACAGTTGTATGGGCAGTAGCTAAGTACAAAAAGAAACAAGAAAAAAAATCATAAATTTATTTTAATAATATGGAAAAAAATTAAAATAAAAAATAGAGATACCTTGAATATTAACAAGCTCATTTAGTATGGTGAGAGTTTTTTTCGCAGCTGACATATATTTTTTGATACAAAGTTTCTCTTGTGAAAATTAGAATTCTAGAGAGGATTAGTTTTTTCTGTAACTTCGTTTGTTAAAGAGGGTAAAGATAATATTCCTGCCTTCATTATTTTATTCATACAGAAAGTGACTGACATAGCTAATCATTTGCACCTGTCATCTGTTACAGTCCCCTAAAAATAGCTCAAAGGGATTGCTCTTAAACATTTTTATTCAAAACAAACTGGCACCCAATGGAAATTAAGTATTGTACACAGTTCACAGAGTGTAGTAATGAGAATGTATATATGTATTTCTTATTCTGTAGATCCTGAGTTGAGTGAGAGCTCTAGGATATAGAACATAAAAAAAATTTAAAAAAAAATAGGATTCATAATGTTGTGGGCTATTAAGAATTCCTTAAGAGAATTTATTAAAGATATGATTTTAAGTTAATTTTCTAATTATTTAATTGTGTTGGGTAGGCCAATGTACCAGGGTAGGTCCATAAGTTTCTGGCCTTGATGATTAGGATCATTGCCTTCGCAAAACCCTTATCTGGTGCCATTCCTTATCTGTTAAGTAAATAATTGTAACTTCCACTCTGCTGTATTCAGTTGTTCAGATATAGTTGCATAAAGAAGGCTATGTGTAGAAGATATTCATATATTCAAAATGAAGTATTGAGTTGTTATTATGTTTTTCACAAAAGGAGGACTTACTCCAAATGAAATTAAACAGCAATTGGACGGTGTATATGGGGAAGCATCCCCCTCATATTCTGTCATGAAAGAATGGGCCAAACTTTTTCGAATGGGTTGAGAAAGCATTGAAGACGAAGAGCGTGCAGGTCGACCCTTGGAGGTGCTCACTCTTGAACACTTCGCTCTTATGAAAGGTGAAATACAGAAAATCGGCTACTCAAATTTACAGAAATAGCAGCAAGGTTGGGCCTTTCTAAAATAACAGTCTTTTGAATTATTCATGAATATTTAAACATGAATAAGGTTAGTGGAAGACAAGTGCCTAGACTTCTTTCCTCAGTCCAAAAGCAGCAATGAGTCATCTGTTGTCAGGTATTTTTTGAGCTCTGGGGCAACAAGAGAAAAGTTCTGCAAACATTGTTACAGGAATTGTATAAAATATAGTGAACTTTTGTAACAGTGGTGTCAAATATTGACATTTAAAAAAAAAAAAAATGGAGTCGAAATTGTAACATACACACCACTAAAATTCAATAAAATGGAAGACTAGTTTCAGGAGCCATTGCTCCTATCATCAGTTCCTGGTCGACCTGGTCAGGAGCAATGGCTCCTGAAACTAGTCTTCCATTTTATTGAATTTTAGTGGTGTGTATGTTACAATTTTGACTCCATTTTTTTTTTAAAATTGTTACAGGAGATGAAATTATCTGCCTCTACTATGATCCCTTGTCCAAAAGCGAATCAATAGGGTGGTGTAAATCTAGCGAAGCACTGTCTCTAAAGGCTAAGGTCACCCAGTCAACCAAGATTTTGGCCGCAATCTTTCGGGACTGTGAAGGAATACTCTTCTTTAACTTCAAGGAGAGGAACACTACAGGAGTACTATGCTGGCCTACTGCACAGACTATGTGCTTCCATCGAAAAAGAAAAGGCGATGAAAGCTGAGTGGTCTTCTTCTCAAAAATGACCCTGTGCACACAGCTCTTGTTGCAAAGGAAGCTGTGAAGAAATGTGGCTTCAAGGAAATCAATCATCCACCCTACATCCCAGATCTGGCTCCCAGTGAGTATTTCCTCTTCTCAAATCTCAAGAAGAACCTTCCAGGAAGGAAATTTAAGTGTGATGAAGAAGTGATGGTTGCTGTTTATGCCCATTTTGCAGACAAGACTTCTGACTATTGGGGAGGATTGAAATGTTAATTCAAATATGTGAGAAGTGAACTGCAAATAAAGGGCAACTATATTGAAAAGTGAAATATAGTTTTTGTCTTTAATATATCTAGAAAACGGTTAGGATAGAAATTTATGGACCACCCTTGTATATCTGAATTGCAGCATAGTATGCATCCTTCTGGAAAATGCGTAATGAGCTAGCAGCCTATACAAATCCTGCTTTTAGTGTTAAGTCTATGTATACTGAAATTCAATTGAAAAATTTCAGATTATCTACTACATAAAATATTGGGTCATATATGTGTAGCCCAGTTACAAAACTTGTTTTGTCCTTTTTTTTGTCTTCTCTCTCTCTTAGAAAATGAGATAGCACTGGGAATTGATTCTTATTCATGGCCACACACTCCAGTGTAAAATGTTTGTTGCAATGTTAAATAATCCCCTTGAAAAGAGGCTTCAAAGTATTGGTACTTTTGCAGAACTCGTTTTGTCCATTGACTATACTGTTTCATATTATATTTTGTTCACCTTAAGGAAAACGGAAACATTTTTTTTTCCTATAATCACCTATAGATTACAACAAAAAAACTGTGCAGAGCTCATTTAGTTCAATTTACAGCACATGTTGTTTAAATCGATATTAATTAGCTATTATTGTGAAAATTCTCTGTATAATAGGCTGATTTCATTTTTAATAAATGGCCAATCTGAGATGATAAACAGCTCACATCACATTTCCCTTCAAATCTCAACAAAGCAGTAGTTGCAGAAGAATCTTACAGTAGTGTATTTGTGTAACCAAATATTTGTTATATTACAAAATATAAATCCTGTGAAAGTAAATGAACCAGAATTGAGAAAAGGAAGAAAGAAGAGCAGGAAGGCTACATAGAAACAAAACGTAACAAAGAGAATGAAGTAAGGTTTACAGAAGTATGTTGTATAGGTTAGTTCAGTACCTACAAGTCACATTCTTATTCAATCCCATTCAAATTTTAATTTCTTGTTGGCCAAATAAACAAGATATTCCACGCCATCATTTCCTCCACCATATACAGGTCAACACAAAACCATGGGAGCTTTTCGATGCGTGAAGTGAGCTACCAGGATGTAAGGCATATCTGGGGTGTAGTACATGAATCCGATAACCCAAAGTATATGTTTAGAGAAATAAGAGGAAATGTTGAGTGAGATATTAGTTAACACTATTACACAGCAACAAAGTGAATTTTTATTCAAGAATATTCTATATATATTGATTTATAATTGCATAAATTTTTATCTGCTGAAATGAAATATTAAACAAACTATTCAAATAAAATATGAATATTGGCTTCTGACAGTCTCAATCTTTCGGTGCAAGAACTTGATAAACATAAATTTCTTTTAATTCCTTAATGTTCTAGTCTGCTGAGTTATCGGAGAGTGAGCAGATTGATGATGATGATGGTGGTGGTGATAAAGAAGAGGAATTTTCACTTTCGTTCCCTTGTATAGATGAAGAAATTGTTCCCCTTCCTCTTAATTTTGTTTGGGAATGCGTTTTGCTTGTGACTCCAGCATAGAAATCCCTATGCTCCTCTCTACTTCTGGTATGTCACCCTTCAGAGTCATCTGTATTTTATCACATACTTTACATGTATCAAGACTAGGATGTCCAAAGTACAGATTAAAGTCTATTCTAAAAATATATGAAAAAGTGAAATATGGAACAGGTTCCAAGGCCAAGGATGCAGATTTCTCTACACAGTCGTGTAGTTTCTTTTCAGAGAGTTCTGGGAGAGATATTTCATATGTGGGTTATCCTTTCTAGTGTAGTGACTTTTATATTTGGGCAAAAGTTTTATGAAGCCTTGTTTACTCTCTTCTGATGTCTTGTTTAGTCTAGTTTGGTGGCAGCCTCTTTTATCTGCTAGAGAAGTACAATGCTGTTTTAAAGTATCTACTATGTAATTAAGTTTTGCCAGTGCCTGTTTACAACCTTGTATAGTTTTTGCTTAAGCCAGCATTTTGTATTACACTGTAATCTCTCTCTCTCTCTCTCCCCCTCCCCCCTCTCTCTCTGGCTATAAGAATATTTTCTCTTAGGTTTAATAATATTAATATAAGATGATAAAAATATCTGCTGTTTAGTACAGTTAGAAAAATTGTAGTATTTTGAGTGGATTTCTTTTCTCACATTTGGATTAATGTTATTAAAGCATTTTCTGTAGAAATTATAATTTCTCTCCCTCTGCAGTCGATATAGCTACTATCTTCTCATCATCACATTATGTTTCCAAATGATGGATCACCTTTTCTTTTCCTGCCTCTTCCTTTATCTAAAGTAAGTGGAAACAATGCCCACAAAAAAGCATAGTCAGTGGATCTAATGAAATAATAAAAATGACCATTTCTAAGCAATGTAATAATAACCGTTTTGTTAGAACAGCTGCCTCCTTTTTCATTTTCATGATTAGAAGACAAAGAAAAGATACTGCCAGGATCACTTTCTGCAGGAAAGAAACATTACATTGTATATTCATTTCTACAGCTCAGCTTTAGTAGTTAATGTTATTATTAACATGTTTATTTAAAGAGAATTTAAAATATAATAAAGATAAATAACTGGTATAATTTCCATCTTACCTGTATTAGAATTGATGAACACCAAAAAATCAAATTTTCTACTTACTGAAATTACTTCCAAATGTATTCATTTTGTTTGGGTTATCCAGTTCATGCACTGAACAACATGTAGATAAATTGCATGAACAGTATAGCCCTCTAGGGTCAAGAAAAGGAAACATGTATAAAGCTAGTTATTTATACTTTGTTAATAGATGACAGGAAAAGTATAAATCAATTGTTAACTAAATTTTTACAAAAAATGTGGGTTATCAGGTTCATGCACCACACCCCAGATATGCATCAGAAATTTTATATCCAGAAAGATAATTTCATATTAACACATGCTATAGTTTCTACACCTCAACATAACAGATGAGAAGTGGAAATACTGATTTATTGCAATAATAAATAACTGCTAAATACTCAATTAAATGTACTTATGTAGCTGTTGACAATGGAGTGGTATATATATATATAAAACCAATGTACTAAAATATGAATGGAGTTAGTGTGAACAAATTTTAGTATATTGGTTAAAAACCACTAAATATTTCATGCCATGCATGAAAAGTGATCAAATTGAAAGTCTACCAAGCAACTGTTTATAAAAACATTGTGCATATCAAGGGATAGGGTGCAAACATTGTGTCAAAAGTTTTTGGAAATAGGTGATGTACCTACTAAGTGAAGAGGTGGTGATAGAAGAAATGCAAGTTCTTTGACGGGCGACAAGCAGTAAAAATAGAGTCTATACAAGTCCTGGAAATGCATTATTTATTATTATTATTATTATTATTATTATTATTATTATTATTATTATTGCATAAAAATATTATTTAAGTTCTCTTAATAGCAAACACTGTCAGAGGTGAAAATAAGCTCATAATTAAACAAGTTGAACCAATGCATTGATAATATTTCTCCTTCTTGCCCTTTCCAGTTCCACCATTCTCAGTTGCTACTGCTATGTCTGAAGCGTGCAACCTTGTAGTAAAATCAAGCAATTAGGATGTTTGTAATTGTGGTGATTCAATTGGAAATACTGAATGTCATTCATAATTATAGTAAAGATAGCACGGATAGCAACTCAGCTGTAATTTCAAGATTTATGAAATTCGCTTTCTTAGCATTAATTTACATTACATTCAAGCCCTTGTCCACAAAAGTATGAAAGTAAGGAAATGCCCATTATTTAAATTTGCATTAGCATTTGAAGTTACTAATATTCCTACACTTCTAGAGAAATCTATGAATTACCTCCAGAATATGACTAATACTAATATTTCTGTAGATCAAAACAATGAAAAATCACTTGTACACTTATAAGTATGGAGTTGTAAAGTGTAGCAGCAATCTATGTGGAACACATTTCTATTAATAATACAAGTTAAAACTACTTTACCTGTAATGCATTAGACCATACTTTTACTATGTCCTTCTGTAAAACCAAAGTGACTGCATCATTCTATTGGGTACACATGCACAGAGTGCAGAACTTTAATTTTTTTTTGATTGATTTATTTATTTATGGATGCTCTTTAACAGCTCAGGTCATCAGCGCCCCATTCAACTCAGGGCATGAAACGGCCGACAAATTTTGCTCAGAAGCCTCTCTTTCAGGCTTGAGGTTCTTTTTCATGTCATAAATGTACGACATGGAACCCATGGCTTTACTTCCCTTCCGAAGGAAGCCATACTTAGATTTTTACGCCCGAAAAAATCCATCAGTCCTGGCTGGGTTCGAACCCGCGATCTTGGGTTTAGGAGGCAAGTATGGTAACCACTACACCACCAGGACCGACATAGAACTTTAAAAGATCCTTCATAGACAATAAATGACATAATAAAAAAGTCCAATATTACAGGCTCAAACATATCCTTAATGCAGACATGCTCATATTCTATGATTAACTGTTTATGAATGTGGCAGTACTTTTCTATTCTATGACATTAAAATGATACTCATTGCTTACCGTTTCATCATTCCAAATAGCCTGTAATTGTGTTCCTAACATGACTGCAGTGAAGATGGCAAAGAGAAGGGCTTCAAACACCAGAAAGAGAAGCAGCACAACCGTGGCTGGAGGAGAGTAGGTGGTGCAGTCCTTCCACTCGTTTTTAATGCACATGATAAACTGGTTCACCGAGAGGAACAACGCATGCACAGAGATCACAGCAATGTAAAACTGCAAAAAATCATTCCATCATGTGAGTTTTTCTTTTTATAACTATGGTATGTATAAAGGCTATTTTTTTTAACCTCTGATGGCACCACCAGATGACTTGTGAAGAGATAAGAGAGGGACATCACAGTGTAATTGACTTCTACTCCACTATATTTGCCAAGGTCAGCTCATCAATGAAGCTTGGCCATGGGCACATAAAGATGTCCACTACAATTGACTCTCCTGCCAAATGTGAGTTGCTAATTTCTATAAGAAAAGACGCATAATGCAGTAGAAATTCAGCACATAATCAGCACTGTGTACAGTCAAAACATTGAGTGATGGGGTGATGTGAGATGACCAAATGAATCTTCATTATAAGATGGTCAGACAAGAAAGTGTGTGGTAGAAGATAAACTCATGCAGAGAGTAGATCAAGTGATTCATGAGAGGTGTAGGTTCATGATTTCCAACTATCTTAAAACTTTACAGAAATTTCATGATAAACCCTGTACAATATTTTTACCTTGAATACTGTAAAATTTGTACACCATGGCTATACAAGATGCTGATTGATAACCACAAGCAGTCGCAAATGTCATCAGCCTAAATGTTTCTACTGCATTAGAAGGACGACTGAGAATAGTTTCTGAAAACAATTGTGACAGGTGATGAAATGTGGATTCGTTTTAACAATGAAGAAACCATATGAGTGATCAGGAGGACAGTGCTTCTACTCCTATGAGGACTTTTGGGACATCTGCACACCTGGCTCAACAAACACGTGGCAATGTTTTTAGAGAGGATATTGGAAGGCTATAGTACTGGTACAACAAGTGTCTCAATTTTCTGTTTTTGATTTTTTTGCCAAAATGATTGTTGCAAAAAAATAGCCCTCATACAATAGATTTACAATTTTTTTCATTTTACAGTTTGCAATAGTAATACACAATCAATAGAAACTATATTTTAAATTTTGATCTTTTCTGAGACGTGAAATATATGCTAAGTGTAGCATATTCCTGCAGTACAGAATTAAAGTGCAAACGGTCACTATGTGAGCATTTTGCTCACAGATTATTTTCAATTATAGACATTGTTAGATTTCTTATGTTCACCATATCTGCTCAAAATTCGGGTATTTTTAAGATCCTAAGCTACTGTGAGCAGTTCTCCCATCGAGCAATCAATCACAAGGGAGTTGTTGCAGAATTAATGTAACCAAAATGGATGTCAATATACTAAAAGTTATTCGTTATTTTAAACTTAGTTGTCCTTCAATGCCTTCTTTTACCCATAACGCTTCATTTTCTTTGAATAGCCCACGCATAAAATTAGCCAAAACATTACTACCATCATCCATTTGAGAATATTTTCCATTTAGTGAAAAGACTTAATTATCAAGAATTAGACATCATATGAGCTAATTGTGTGAAAATTAGTAGAGAAGCAACACTTGTTGAATTAGCACTGTAACAAAAGCAAGGAAAGCTCTATAATGTACAAAGATGAAAAACTTTTAACTTCAAATGTATAAAATGAATAAAAATAATCACAAGTCTTTAAAGTTTTTTATTTGAACTCCTGAAAATTCTAGGAGTATGCAGATATGTGTGTAACAACATAGCAGAACTTATTTTATCTGGGATAATTTAAAAGCATTTTCTTTTCATCTGTTGCCATTTCTATGACTCTTTCTTAATCTCTCCTGTTCAACATAATTTAAAAAACTGCCCATATGGCCCAGGTCAAAGTGTTAGCTTATCAACAGGCCTATATTCTACTTTCAGTTGGAACAAGTTGTCTGAATGCAATTCTTCTGAAGTTTTTCCCTCAACCTAAGTCACTAACCTTCAAGGCTAGTTAATTCTGGATGCATTTCATTATCACTAAACTGATTCATTGATTACATCAAACTCCTATATGGTAGTTGGTTGGTTGCCAGTAGCCATTGGGGGTGTGATACTAATAATTTTTTTCCTAGCTTCCCGATAAAGAGTTTTCAAATTATTTTTCCTTTGTTTGTTGCTATCAAGTACATGTTCTTTGTTTAGGATTGGGTGTGCAGTGATTCCACCTCCTCCTGGTGCACTTCTGTAATGCTAAGCAGATTACAGCCATGACACACTTTCCAAGAAGTAAAACCTCCTTTAGATTTGATATAGGATTTTACTAACATTCATTTATATGAATGACTAAAATCCAACAAAGCTATGCTCTTATGATGTAGTACACTGGATCTTACTGTGATATGTTCATATTTTACTAGAAACACAAATAAATCACTTTAAAAGTTTTGAGAATGAAAACGATGAATAAAAAACTGAATATTAATTTTTATTACTTTTCAAATATTATGCTTCTTTGGGCATGCTGCAAACACACTCTTCAAATGTAGCTACTGCAGACAATTAAATTGATAACCATGAACTTTTCCCTTTACTTTTGAAAAAACAATAACATGGGACCAGGTCTGGTTTGCAGGGGACATTAAACAAAATTTTCTTTAAACTCCTACAAAAATGCACTTGTTTCTTGGACAGTATGGGCACAAGTTTTGTTGTAGTGTATCAGCATTTCAACCACAACTGTCTTTAGATGCTTCTTCCTCACCAGGAAGAGTCACTTGGAGAACAGAACAAAACTATGATCATGAACAAAATCTCTTTACAAAGATTTAGCTGCTATAGTGCAGGGGCATTGACAGAAAAGGGAGGAATAGGTGGAGCAGTGTAGATTTTTCCTATATTAATGCAAGAAGCTCAACGGTCAGAAGAAAGTTGTGGGTGTTGTGTGCTAGATCTTTGTGCTGTGGAACTGTGTTTACAAAGTAGGTCATTTTGTACAGTATACAGTTCTTCTACACTGAGACAGAAGATAATTGTGAAACTGTTGTGGATTACTTTGATGTTCAGAAGATGCACTAGCAGGAGAAGAGCATGTTACTTTCATACAAACAAAGAAACACCTTTTTGAAGAAGAAAGTGTTATAATGAGGTTTCTACACTTTGAATCGATGAGGAGGCACAGTGCCTTGAGGAATGAAACAACGTCACCAGCGGCAAAATGAAAATTTTTTATCCTCCCCCATCTGTGTTGCCTGGATTTGCAATTGAAATGACACTTTGCCTGAAACTTAAACAGTTATGACACAGAAAAGAAAAGAGAGTAGGACTTTGTTACAAAAACTCAAAACATGTCGCCCAGAACCAAATATCATGCAGGGTGTGATATGTTACAAAAGTTCACTATATTTTAATCAATGAAGTGTATAATAATTTTATAGCAGAGAGACAAGAAAATGCAATAATGCATGACCATACATTGAGAATATAGCAACAAGAGTTTTATGTCATATTATTGACTATAGTATCTTAAATAGTCCATTTGTTCCTTAACAATCCATGTGATTTTTCAGTAGTCATAAGTAACTTCGAAAACAAATATCTCTTGTTGTAACAACTATAGCAGTTAAAATTTATATGGTGGACATATATTATGTTTCTGTATTAAATGCACTATACATAAATACAGTTTATGCAACAACATATCATGACCCTTTCCTTATCAGTACACTAAAGACTTAAGGCAGACACTTTGTCATGTACATCCTAAGAAAGGATGAAGGAATAAAAGAAAAAAAGAGCAAACTGTCAGTGTTAATTTGTCTAAATTCTGCCTAGGTTGATGGCATGTCTCTCTGTGCATGTGACTTACAGCCTTTAGCCTCCTTGAGGAACCAAAGTTTGAATCCTATATAAATGTGAATTGTTTTGTTATTTTTTGCAATTAAAAATATTTACAATGATAATACAACTTCCAATTGCAAAAGTTTATTTGAATCTTAGGTTAAAGCATTTATGCTCTCTTTCTCTCACACATGCACACACACCACATATAAATAAACAGGAAATTAAAAATACATTTGAAATTAAATAAAGTTATATTTTCTTTTAAGTTTATCCCCTTAATAAGGAATTTATTTTGAAAATGAAGATGATTAATTAAAACTGTTGTATTTGAGCGCAAATGCCTTAAAATTCAAATGAGTATATGTTATACATTAAAAAACATATATTTTATCTTTTAATCATCTTATATTAAACATTCATTTTAAATGCAAAATTTCACAAATAAAAAATTTCAGCACAATAAGGATTTGAACCTTGGGAGTTCTTTGACACATAGTTTTGTCCACCCATGTATCACAACACACAATGCTACAGGTTGCTAAGATCATTTAGGCACTGACTCGTGAGTCTGAGGTTATATTCTTGCCAGGACCAATCTCCCCAACTGAGGTTTTTTCTGGGTTTTCCTTAGTCCTCATAAATGGCAAATGTTGGGGAGGGACCCTAAACCTAAACCTGGAACACTTCCTTCCTTTCAAAAAACAAAAAGAACTACTCCCCAAATTTATCATTTTATCTCATGTATCATCATCGTTCACCATCTATGGTGCCTCAGAAGTAAAAACGGGTGTTACACACTATTAAAAAAAAATCAGAGTACACAGTCTGAGCAAATGCATTTCGTTGAACATGAACTGAAAGCAGCATTAAAATGTGTGTTGTGAACCCAGTGTTAGCAAATACATCTAATGTTTTTTTAATCAAATATGTTTTCTGCCTGATGGTTTTTTTTTTTTTTTTTTTTTTTTTTTTTTTGGTCTAAGGGTTTACAGCTTTCATCATCTGTTGCAGAACTAAATATGCTTTTTTCTTTCCTCCATCAAAATTTATTCAGCATTTTCTCGCTTCGATCCGTTTGCAACATTTTCTGCTCATTTTTGAAGCTGTAGGGAAGCTAGCAAAGCAGAGCTTTGAGATGTGAAATTTTTCATTCAGAATCTTTTTAATTGTTGTTGATTTAATAATCAGTTTCCTGAATCTGAGCACATGTGCATAGGTATGTTTTTTAGGAAAGGAAATGTTCCAGACCTAAGTTTAGGCTACCTCCCCAGAATTTGGCATTTATGAGGACTGAGGAAAATCTGGGAAAGACCTGAATCAGGGAGAACAGTTCTGGCAGGACCCCAGACACTCATGAGTCCAAACCTCAACAACCTCAGTCACCTATGGCAGTATCTGTTGTTGCTGTTGACCATCACTCTATGCAGTCTTCATTTTTCATCCTGTTATCCTGCAAATCATTGGTAAAGGATGACATGTGAAAAACAAAAATCCCAAAATGCAGGCTGTACTCTTCCAAGGTTCTCTAGTTTTCTCTTTCACCTTACCTAACTATAAAGTAATAGAAAATCAGGACACAAAAATGCTCTCACTTCAGATCCATCCTGGCTTATAACATGTTAACTATATTGCAACACTTAGTTGAAGCATGTAAATTTGTAGATATTGCTATCAAAACTTCAATCTAAAGATAGAAATGTGTGCAGTAACACATAATGATCTTAAATGTAAATTGGAACTTGCACAGTGAAGCTAATCATATAATTGATATCAATGTATGATTCAGTTGAACTACACACTCTTAAAGCTTGACTTACTTTTCATAAATGTATGGAACCGGTTTCTAGAACATTTAGTTCTCATCTTCAGCCAGGCTAAAGTTCACAACTTTAGCCTGCCTGGTTCTCGAAACCGGTTCCATACATTTATGAAAAGTAAGTGAAGCTTTAAGAGTGTGTAGTTCAACTGAATTATACAATGATATCAATTAACATAATGATCTGTTTGCTGTTCATTCTCAAAACTTTCAGTGGCCTCATATAATTCCCTGCAGTGCTTATCAAAATGACAGTATACTATCTACTTACAGTAAATAATACAAAATACTTTTGATTGTTTTCGCCAACGCAGTTGTTAACCCAAGGGCAATGATGGTCCATTTTACGAATGCACCTGTAACAAATATCAAAGTTATTTACTCTCATTTTAAAAATGAATATATAATATTTTTCCAAAGCCAATTCTTTATTGATTATATTGTAACAGAGGAAATATGTCTTACCTTTGACATACAGAGCAGTGATGTGCCCTTTCAGGTTTAATGCTACAGCATTTTGGGCACTTGAATATTACCTGACCTTCTCTAAGCCCCATTTGTTGTATCATCTCTTTTGTTGCATTTCCCTTTGGAACTGCCCCCTGAAACAAGTAATTACAACATGGCAAAGTTCTCTCCTCTCTACTTTATGTTTTTCTAAAAGCTGCATAAAAATATAGACATAATACACTAGTCCACTCATTTGCTGTGAATATATATGATTTCCAGGAGCTGAATCACTCACTGTACAGCCCAGATTTTGTCTCCAGAAACTATTACCTGTTTTCAAAACTGAAATCTGACATTTGAGAATGCAGATCTACAAAAAATATGAGTTTTCCAGCTTTGGATTTGGGGGGAGGGGGGGATTGAAATGGTATTCCATAGATGGGAGAAATATGTTGAAAAATGATACCTGTATTTTTATTCCATCACCTATTTAACGAGGTCAGAATCAGAGCTTTGTGGACTGCACCCCATATATCCTATTCTACTGGACAATGACCTATCAACAGTACTGCTATCCATGACATTGTCTTCCACATAGCATAAGCAATTTTTATCTGTTCTTGCCAGGGTCTTTCACAATAGCCACTAGATAAGTTTTGAGGTATTCAATAACTAAGAGTCACAGAGGAGTTTTGTTTGTCAATACTTTTCAAAGCCATCTCCCCAGATTTATGTACAACAGCACATCTTTTGGAACCATTTCCAGGTGCACCCAGATTTTCATGGTTTGCACATAATTATCGGAACAATCCCTCTTTCAGTACGATGGCAAGATGAAAGATTCTCAGCCTTGCACAGAGATGGCATTGATATTAATGGAAATTTTTTTTGTCATTTTGCTACATGTTTTGCAATAATGTTAATCAATTGTCAACTTGATCTACCAAATAGTTTTGTTTGTATGGTAGTTGCAAATAGATGTGTAGTATGTGTTTCATTCAAATGGAGAAATCTGAGTACTATGCTGTCATAAAATTCTTTGTTTTCGGTGGTTAATCACCAATGAAAATTTATCCAAAGATGGAGAAGGTTTATAAGGACTCTGCTTCTTCATTTTCAACATGGCCATACTTTTCTTGAAGATGATCCATGTGGACATCCCAAAACTGCAACCTCAGAGGAAAACATTGAGAAGGTGCACAATATGTTATAGGATGATCAGTGATTAAAGGTGCATGAAATAGCTGGTGCCACATGCATATCAGAAGAATGTATACAGTACACTTTACATGAACAGCTAAAGATGAGAAAGCTTTGTGCAAGATGGGTGCCGCATTTGTTGAATGCCGACCAAAAGCATGTGCAAAAACAAATTTCACAGTCGTGATCTAATATCTAGCTCTGTTTATTTGGCAGGTTGTTAGTTATGCTCTGCATTGCAGAAATTGTTGTTTTTATGCCTCCTGTTATTATTCCTAACGACCTAGATTGTATTATGTCCAATTTAATTTTAAATTTTTTGTCAAGTGTTATTCCAATATACTTAGTGTGCTTTTTCTGTTGTATTAGTTTATTATTGATTTTAAGTTGCAAATCATCTGTGGATGTTGAAGACTGAAAAGCTAGAAAACTGTCTTTTTAGTGTTTATTTCCAAATTGCTGGTGGATGCCCATGTTTCCATGCTATTGATAATTTTATTTTGTTGTTTATTTTGCTTATTTTTTTTGGCTTATTCATATGGCAATATCATCTGCAAACAATCTCAAATTTGCCTTTGGGAAGTCAGCTAATGTTTTGTTGATGTCATCTATGAAAATATAAAAACAATTAGACTGGAGACAGCACCTTGAGAAAGGCCTACTTTAGCCATATGGCATTTAGGAGAACATTATTGCATTTTACAGTTACTTACCTATGTGATAATAGATCCATGAACCATCTCGATGTTTCCTCTCATCCCAATATTACTCATAAATAAGCTTCTCACTCCATACTCTGTCCAAGACATTTTTGAAATCAACAAAAATTTGAAAAATATACTATCCTTAGAGAAAATACAGTAGGATAGTATATACTAATTTACACTATGTTTTAGGATAGATATTTGAAAGCAAATTTTACTTAGCTTCTTAATTCAAATTTAAATATGAATATTCTGGTTTAGGTTGTTGTCCATCCAAACACCTAAATATGTTGTATTTTCAGCATAATTAAATTATATTTATCTAATTTAATTTTAGGGAAGGTAATCGTTTTGTTCATTTTATGATGAAATCCTAATGCCTGACTTTTGTCCTTATTGATAACTAATTTATTAGATTGAAACCAAGTAAATATTTGTTTCAGACTATTTATGATATTTCCTTTTAACTCATTTTCATTTGTGCCTTAAATCAAAATGCTAGTGTATCTGCAAATAGCGAACATTTTATGGAAGTATTTGATTCAGTACAATATCATTAATACACAAAATAAACAACAATGAACCTAAAACTGAGTCTTGAGGGACTCCACATTCTATATTGGTGGCTTTTGATTCCATAATCTTTATTTCATTTGTATTTTTATCAAGAAAATCTATTTCTATTATTGCCTTTGCTCTTTTAAATAAGATTCAAATGAACTCCCCTATTTCCATAGTATGATAATTTATTTAGTAATATGCTATGATCTACTAAATCAAAAGCCTTAGACTGGTCGAGAAATTTCCAACACATGTTTCTGAGTCATCAAGCCTCTGATATACCTCATCTATAAACTGTATTAATGCTATATTAGTGAATTTTCCTTTTTGAAAGCCATGTTTGCAATCAGATATTATTTTAAACTTTAAAATGAATTAACACACTCTAATAAATGCTACTCTTTCAAGGACTTTAGAGAAAACCGATAACAATGCAATAAGTCTTTAATTTTGAACTTTTATTGCTTTTTTATACAATGGCTTTATTTTCGCCTTCTTTAGGACATCTGGAAAGCTACCTTCACTCAATGATACGTTTATTAGGTGCATTAATGGTTTAACGATATGTGCAGAGCATTCTTTTACTAATACATTTGAAAATCCATCTAAGTCAGGTAATCTTTTATACTTCATATTCTTTATTTTAATCAATAATTCATCTTGTGTCATGGGTGCTAAAAATATAGTTGGGTACATCACTTACTATTTTACTTTCTGTTTGAGAATCCCTTGCTTGCATTTTTGCTACTCCTGCATAGTAATGACTAAAGGCTTCTACTACTAACCTGGGTTCATCTATAATTTTGCCATCTATCTAAATTTTACATTTATTGTGTTTTGCTCTAATTTTAATTTCATGTTTTATGATTTTCCACAATGTTTTGGATTTATTTGCTGAGAATGTTAGCTTATCATTGTACAGCTTCTTTGTCTTTCTAATGACCCTATTATAGATTTTTTTTATAATTGATCAAATATTATCTAAATTCTTTCATTACATTATTTTCCCTTGAAGTTTTATTTTATAATCTGAATTTTTTGCTGGATATTTGAATACTTTTAGTTACCCAGTTCAGCTTATATTCATGATTCCATTTTATTCTTTTCAAAGGACAGGCAATGTTTACATAATATTTAAGAGTATTTATAAATTCTACAAAACTGTATCTATATTTCCTTTGAATCATAGATATTCTCCCATTTCCCCTTAGAAAGCAAATAATTTAAATGATATAACTGATATTATTGTACGATTTAGTTGAACTACACACTCTTTATGCTTCACTTTGCTGAACTTTGTATGGTTCAACTAAATTATAGAATAATGTCAATTATATGATTGGCTCCAATGTGCAAGTTCGAATTAACATTTTAATTTAATTTAATTTAATTAGATGGAAGGAATCACTCCCGAAACATATGTCCAGATTTTTATGTAAGTGAATGGAGTTAGTGTGAAAAAAACTGTATTACATTGTTTATATTTTAATTTAAAATATCTATATTTGGTTTCCCTAGGCATTGCCTATATTGATATGAATTACATTGTCTATTAGTTTAGTTTCTTTTATCATGTATAGTAAATATTTGCCCATAATGATCTGACAGTGCAGTATAAATGATTTCAATGTTATATTGAATTGCATGTGTACTAATAATCAATTGATCTATGACTAATTTTAGATGACTTTGTTACCCTAGTAGGCAGCTAACTACAGCTGGCATACCATAGATGAAGAAGCACATTATCTAAACTTACTTTAACTAGATTACTACTCAGATAATCGACATTGATATTCTCAGTTATTATTCATTAATTTGCCTCTTAAATAAATTACCTAATAGGCTCTAAAATAGCAGTACATTGCTGTTAGGATTCCTATAGACATATAATTACAGTTTGGTGATCAATCAACTCTACAATACTACTCTCAAAAATTTCTTCACATGCTATATAATCAAATTTTTCAATTTTATTTACTTTTAAGCCATCTTTTATAAAAAAAAAAAAAAACAAAAGAGCTCCCATAGTTTTTTGTTTTCTACAATAGAAGCTAGCTAATAAATACCCTTCTAAGTTGTATATTTCTATTTCCTCCTCTTTCAGTCAAAGCTCTGTTTAAGGCTATGACGTGCATATCCTTTAAATTATTATTTATGAGCATTTCTAAAATTTTTTTTTTTTTTTTTTTTTTTTTGCACTTTGCATATTTTGATGAAATATATTTAACCCTGAGTTGTTGTTATTTACATTATTTCCATCTCTACTATGATGTTTAAGGTACAGATCATTTTTGATTGACCCATGATAACAATGATTTTTGAAGTACTCTCAGATTCTCTGGATTTAGGGTTTCAGACCTGTAAAAGTTTTTGCCATTGGCTCAAAACCAGGTGAAGAAGCTGCAATTATATGAAATATACCTGAGATCATCAACAAAAATATTTGCCTAAAAACAGATGTAGATGAATGGAAGAAAAGGAAGTGGGGAATGTTGGTGATATAAAACTAGGCAATGAGAGAACTTAAAAAAAATAAAACATCACAATGTGACTATATATAAATCACAAACATTTCCAATGTCACTGGGATGAACAGTAAATTATTTAAATAAGTAAATTAGTAAAAGCTACAAGAGCTAATGTTACATTTTTGCTCTATAGGTGAATGCTGAAAATTTTCAACAACAATTAAAAGTTAAAGCTAATTTCTCTCAATAATTTGACCACTTACTGGATCTGTAAACATTGCTCTTAAATGCGACGCAAAGGCCAGAAATGCGAAAGTCTGAAATATGACCATGTTTATTGTACTGTAGACTGGGTAGGGGCTTGGCAGCAGCATAACCATCATCACCACAAACTCGGCATACAGGATCAGCAGCCATGTCAAGATGGCACAGATGACACCACAGATGTCCTGTCAAACAAAAAATGCTATTGGTCTCTCTAAATTAAAATAAAAAAATCTTTGGCTATTTTCTGCAACTTAAAACTATTTCCTTTACAATGAGGTACCATATCCTCCTCCTTCAGTTGCTTAGAGAGTCAGTGCAGAAGGCTGAAGTTCCCTGAATGTTTCTAATGTTTACACAAGTTTCGCTTACAGGGGTTTTAAATACGACATGTTTTGAAAACCTTCATTCCCATTTTCAGCTGCTGACTAACTGCTTGGTAAGTTTTGGGCTCTCTGGGTAGTTGTGACTGGATCTGAAATGCTTCTCTGTCCACATCTGTTGGCTGGAATAGGAAATTACTGAATGCATCCAGAGGTGCAACATCAAAATGCATTAATATCTATTGATTTTTCAGAATGAAAAGTTTTTCTCGTGTTTATAGTTCTATTGGGGTACATATTTTTTTTTTAAAATGGCTTTTTGCTTCATTTCATGGTTGTGTTCCCAAAAGTGAGTTGCTACTGCTGATTTTTTCAAATGTTTTAGTCAGATAATTCTAAAAATCTTTCCTGCACATTTTAAATTGCAACATGGCATAAAATTAGCACCAGAAAAATAAATATAATATAATTAACTTTTTAGGTTCTTCATTTGTTTGTTTGTTTTTTAATAGTGTTTAATGCCCATTTTAACTATTGAGGCATCAGGTGCACAGTAATCCCACCTCCTCATGGTGCATCTGGATAATGTTTACAGCTGAGGCAAGCTTTCCAAGAAAATTTGGAGTTGCCCGATTCCGCTTAATTGTTGGGCATGATTGCCCATCAGAACATCTCTTCAGGATGAAATTAGTCAAGGATGCCACCCCATTGTGTAAGGACATGAATACTATTCTAAACAAAGCACATCTACTGAAATGTAATCAATATGCAACAAACAAATGAAATAATTTGGAAGCTCTTTATTGAAAAGCTAGGGAAATAATGATATCAGCAGCCCAAATGGCCACTAGCAATTAACCACGCATGAAGGCATCACAGGTGATGGACACTGATGATACATGAGATGAAATGATAAACCGGGAAAGGATTTTTTTTAAAGGAAGGAAGTGTTCCAGGTCTAAGTTTAGGGTATTTGGCAGCATTTGCCATTTATGAGAATTGAGGGAAACCTGGAAAAAACCTCTGTTGGAGAGCATGGTCCTGGTGAGAACAGAACTCCAGACCTCCCCTAATGAATCCATACCTTAACAGCCTCAGCCACTTGTAGCAGTGGATTTTTTGTTAAAAGACAGCTTATTACCAGAGAATAAAAATCAGGCACAAATGCAATAGAATGCTTAAATTGCAATTTAAAATACATAACAAAAACTATGAGAAATTAGAGCTTTTTTAGAAATTTCTGGTTAAAACAATTGGAAAAAATAAGTGGTAGATGCTCACTTTTGGGAACATAACCATGAAATTTAGCAAAAAGTTATTTTGTTAAAAGAAATTACATACTCTAATAGAACTATCCATGTAGAAAAATTTCATTCTAAAAAAATCAAGATAAATTAATGAATTTTGACATTGCATCTTTGTATGATTTCAGTAAATTCCTATTCCAGCCAACAGATATTGACAGAGAAGCAATTCAGAACTGCCACAACCACACCAAACAGCGGAAAACTTACCAAGCAGTCGGTCAACAGCTGAAGATGAAGGGAAGGTTTCCAAAATATGTTCTAATTAAAACTACTGTATGTAAACATTAAAAAACATTCAATTTGGAATATTTCAGTGCTTCATTGTCAATAGCTTCTAAACACCCATAAAATGAATTTCAGTTATGAATAACTTGACTTTATTTTTGTGTTTGTTATTTAGAATATTAAGAAAATGGTTAAAAGTGTTGGTTATATTTGCATTTGTGAAAGAAAATAATTAAATAGTGTACTTTAGAAAATAAAACACTGAATGGAAATTATTATTAATACAAAAGAAAAGTTAAACTTTTCCATTCACCCCAACCAAAAGTATTGTATCCTTCTGTTTTACAAGTGTACTAATTCAAAAGACAAAATTATTTTGTTGCAACTTTTTTTCCACAACTTAATAGTTTTCTATGTTAATATTAAATCCTAATGTATTATATTTTCAAATCCATTCCATGCATATCCATCCTATGATATGCAGTGCAAGTTTAATATTTATGAAATAGAGTTATGATTCTCTTAGTGTGCCAAATATGTATCAAGGCTAATGCTAAAGAATCTTAAAATGGAAACAATCATTTCAGTTGCTTATGATATGTAGGTGTTTGTACAACTGAAGTTAATTTTTTAATTGATTACATAATACCCTCAGAATAAAAAATTGTGTAGCTTTGGTATTTTTGGTCCCAAAACTATAAGTGTTTATTAAAGTGCAACATTAACCATAAATTAAATATATCATTGCATATACTGCTCTTAAAAATAAATATGCAAAAAGACCTTCTATTTTGTAAAGTAATTCTTTCATTATTATAGTTCTGTATCAATAGTGCAATTGTAAAACGATCATATAACTTAAACTAGTTTATTTAATGCACGTTGATATTAACAAGATTAACAAGTTTTACATTCATTAGACATTGTTGCTCTACTTATATACAGAATGCAAACAAAATGTTATGTTATCTTTCTCTTTCACCCCTTTTTTACCTTGATAATAAGTCTTTGCATTAGTTGTGTTAATAGCCGAGCTTCGCCTCCCCCCCCTCCCATTTTTTCTCCTTAATGAGAGTTGAAGAAAAACAAACTAAAGCCCAAACTTAAGGTGGTGCTGTATAGAAATATAAAACAAAATATGGCTATCAAAAAGAACTTGAGCAAATGATAATGGTGCATATAGTGATCATACCTTAATGCACCACACCAAGCCCCCACAGCATCGGTTATGGACATCTGCTTCTCTTCTAAATGCAGTATATTCATATTCCATTCTTCATTTGGTTTCTCTGTCAGTTACATTATTATACACGAAAGTTTATTTGTTCTGAAAATTAAACAACTGATTATTTTTAAAATACTAATTTAAATAAACTTAAAGATTATGCTAGGCACCTTAAATACACATCAGTCACTCCAGAATTTCATTTTTAGCAACCATATGAAACACCCAAAAATGTTCATTCTCTCGATGCTAAATACAGCTGGAGGTAGGAAACTCTGAAAAATGTATACATTGCAGAGAGTTTGTCATCGTTTAACGGTGAAGGTTTTGACATATTGAAACTTTATGGTCTATAATTAAATAAAGCAGTTTACATAAACTAACCTCACTTTAACACAAAAATAAATATCAGAGACTTCGATACTTATTACGACAAATTTACTATAGATCACAATACATTAACATAACAAAATTATCTTCCTATTGTAATATTGATATAAAATTTAATATATTATAGTACCATACAATTAATTAATAATTTTCTGCTCGAAGCACAAACCTGTTAATATTAATTTCGGAACGCGATAGTCAAATGTTCAAGTTCAACAGCTGACCTTAATTTTATGATCTACCAAGAGAGAGCATGACAGTCAAAATTGCTCTCAAAACGTGGAGCGTCTGCAGTTGTTACAGTAGTGTTTCTGCTGAACAACATAAAATTTAGCATTAGATCTAAATTTCCGTCAATATCTTGAGGCAGCTATATTTATTATTGCTTTAAAAAGCTTAAATCAAACCAACAGAGGCTATACGTTAATCAGGCGCCCATACTACCAGGAAATAATGCCTGTAAGTCAATTCATATGCTTAATATCTTGGTGGTGAAAAACTTAAAAGGGGTTATTGATTTATGATTTCTTCTAATTTTTAGCCACAGAAAGGCAAGCAAGGCACCAAGGGTCAGAAGCAAATAGTAGAAGAGAATGCAGCAACACTAAGCTTCTACAGGAACATGGTGTTCATTGCAAACGGGACATATTTGACAGTAACATGTGTACTTTCAGACACATTCACCGTGCCCACAATCGTAAGTTGAATATTTAAAAACATTAGAAGAGCAAGGATATAATAAACTGCGGAGTTTACTAATTGATAATTCTGGTTAATTAGGTTAAATCTCGTAAAACCTGCCCTAATAAGATTTTTTTTAATAGGTGCATATTTTCCTTTAGCTTATAGTGTATTTTACTTGTAATTAATTATAGTCGAGGGCACTACTGCTGACTGTGCCAGTTGCTCATATCTTTAGAATGCAAGGTTCTAAATTATATTTATGTTAAATGAATCCAAAGAACTAAAGGTATGCAAGTTTCTCCTCTAAGCTTTAGAGAAATTGGATAATAATCTGAGTCATTGGATCTGTCTCGTCTGTTTTTGTACATGGCTTTGTACCAAATTCTTAACAACCTGAATCATGGAAGTGATATAAGGTATAGATAACAATAGGTTATTAAAAAAGGCAAAATTTATTGATGAATTTATATATAATTTCCTTTATTGCTGCAATTATTAATTAAAGAAAACATACTTATAGATTGTATCATTCTCTTTTACTGTCTTATGCAGTTATTATTGGATTTTCCATGAATAAATTCAGGTTCTCTAGATATGCAATTGATATTTGTGAAATTGGTGATTAAAATTCTTAGCCTTATTCAGGACCAAATGCTCTATCTTCTGAATCTGATATTGTTTATAAAAATAAATGATGTCAAATTAAGTGATACAATACTTCACTAATTAAATATTTTTAAAAATTGTAAAAACTTCAAAAAATTCATATGGAACTAACACAGTGAAGCTCACATGAATTAAATCTGTCGTCTAACACTCTTCATGCTTCATTAGTGAAGCATGAAGAGTGTTAGACAACAGATTTAATACTTCACTAGTTTACTTATAAGAACATATATCAATAGCGAAGACCAACTAACATTGGTGTGATACATGGAAGCCTCTGGTGGCTCCAATATGAGTCTGTACAAGATGTCATCAGTGGAATATCAAAATTACTAACCCCATGTTAATTTTTTAGGACGAAGATCTCCCACATTGTTAGTCTTCAATAATTTGGTGTCTCTTATGAAGTAATGGATTTCTGTCCAAAAATGTGCTGCAATCACTGATTTCTTCACCTATTTATATCTAGTCCTGGTTTCTTAATTGCTTATTGTACTGTCTATGTACATTTGATCACACTCCAAACAATTGATTGGTAAACGGAATTCTTACCTGATTAAATTACACCTTTGGTTGTACTGTTAAACCTAATCTCATGAATCTGTGAAACTGGTGAATCCAGTAGTTTCCTGCGACTTGCCCCTGTTTGTAATAAATAATGATCGGCAGCTCTGAAAAATATGTAAGGAACCACTTAAAGTAATGCACTGAGCTACTGGTGGGAAAATTTAACGAGAAACTTATGAATATGGCAGTATAGAATTTTGGTATATTAATAATGCACCATATAAGGTTTAAGGACAGATGCATTGAACCAATAATTCCAAACTGCTCACATCATACTGTAATAAGATTTCTTACTACTGTAATTTTAGGTAATTTTTCTACTTCTTGTGTTGACTACATATATTCGAGTTCCATTTAACCATTTTTATTTGATTGGCCTATCTATCTACGAGTACATGGTTTAAGCAGCTGCATGCTGATAATGCCTAGAGTTGAAGCTATTATACTTAAAAGAGAGCTATTTAATAAAGAAATATAATTTTTTACATGTATTGTTTCTTGTGCTAAAATTTAATATTTTGTTAGTGTAATGCATAATGTTCACATGGTACTACTTTCATTATTGTCACCTCTAGTTCCCGCCTGTGAAAGGTGTGTAAGTTGAGATATGTTCACTTCCACCTACAGCAAAATTGTGATCATATACAACAAATAACACTTCTCTGAAATTCTGCTTTCACCTCAACAAATGATCAGCTGAGGCCTATGGAGAGTTTGTTCTTTCCTGTAGTACAACACAAAATATTTAAAATTTTTATAGAGGATAGGCAATCAATTTCAAGGTGTACCCAGTGCCCCAGTTTGTGCTCTAATGAAAAAACATTAACATTGCTACTGTCATTGTGAGAATTGTGGATTAACGCTAAGAATCCTTTCAGAAATCCTGAAAAGTTGCACAAAGACTTGCTTTGGGTTCCAAGACTGCCAATTTCCAAACAAAAGGACTTTATGTGCAGGTTTGCATGCAATTGAAGATGATGTTATAGGAGGATGCAGATTTTCTTTCAAAGAGCATCACTGCTGACAAAACTAGGCTGCATCGTTTTGATCCTGAGAGCAACAGCAAAGCTATATTTGGAAATCTCCATCATAAAAAGCAAAAGTGGTTGCTTACGCTGGGAATCATCTCATTTTTCAATATTCAAGGAATAGTTTACCAGCATGTCGTACCTTGACACAAACTGTAACTGAACAATACCACAGAGATGTCCTGAAAACTCTGCAAGGTCATATCATACACAAGTCACATATCTGTGCAACAAACCATGATAATGCATGTTGTTGAGTATCTCACAAAAATCAATGTGAACTGATTCCCTCATTCTCCCTAAAGTCCAGATTTTCATGTGACATGTTTCCTTTTCCCCAAACTGAAAAATATTTCTTCAGAGGTATTTTCCATCTTCAACAGCAGTGGTGAAGGTGATTCTTAAGTACTTGTCAAAACTTATTTTCCAGTATATCTTTGAAGCCTGACGGAAATGCTGATACAGTTGCATTGCATCCAACTGAGACTACTTGTACACAGAAAAAATAGCAGCATGAGAAACTTTTTGAATAGTGCATCCAAGAATTTTTTTAATCCCATTTTTACTATGAGGTATCGCAGGGAGTGGACACTGGTGCTATAAATGATAAATTGGGAAAGGGAATTTTCTCTAAGGCAGGAAGCATTCGTGGCTTATTTTAGGGTAACTCTTTGGCATTTGCCATTCATGACTGACTAGTGAAGTATTGTGTCACTTAATACCATCATCCCTTTTGTTATGATTGAAATGTCTTTGTAGGTACTCATCATAAGCATAAGCACAAGATTGCATAGAGTTACAGCATGATGTAACAGTTTGGAGTCTGTAGCTCCACATACTTGATCTTAGACTGTTGTCTGTTATATTTATTTGGTCATAATTTGTACTCATCTTTCATTTCCTTTTGGTATTTCTATACCATTGCTCTTGCATAATCCATTTTCAACACTTTATACACTATGTTCATACACACTATTCCTTCCCAGGCACCCTCCTATACTTTCTTTCGCTACATGGTTTAAGAAATTTACTTTCATTCATATTTACTCCTTACCCCTCCCACTATGTGTTGCTATCAATGCATTTCTTGCTGTTGGTACAGCCAACATCACCATACTGTGCCACCATTTTCTTCGTGGTCAGATTTCAACTATAAAAGTCAACACACTTTTCCAAGGTGTAATAGTGGTAATAGTATTTCCATAGACCATGAGTGGCTTCGGTGATCCTTTGAGATGTTCTCAGCAGTAGTGGTTTTCAACCTATAATATATCATAACACAATATCATGCAACTTTTTTCTATCATTCACAGCTGAGATTAGTTCTGTCCAGTTCAATTAAGTTGTCTTTTTATTGCTTCTACCCATTGCATTCTGGTTCATCCTCTTCTCTTGCTTGTATCTTTCATCAGCTTCTTTCCAGAGAGTCTGATCATATGAGATGGCCGAAGTATTTCAGTTTATTCCCTTGTGGCAACACCTTCCAATGAAGGTCCTGGATTGTTTTCATCATTTGTTGTGGCATTATTTGTATTTTTTATGTAGTAACCTATGCCATATCAATAATTTAAAGGTATTTAGTCTCTGTTTGTCTGCTTTGCATAAGATTGAATTTCACTTCCTTATTAAACCACTAGAAAAACTACGCTTTTTACTATTCTTATTTAGTTACTGTTAGATAGGCTGTGATCCCTCATTATTTTCATTAATTTTGCCATTGTTGCTTTGCCTAGTTGTATTCTTTTTATTTCTTCTCCTATCTTTGTAAATATTTGCTCCCAAGAAAATTGTTTTGTTTATGCTTCAAAGTTCATGACTATCAATGGTAATTTTTGTATTCTCCCTTACACATGTTATTTTTGTCTTTTGTATGTTAATATATAATCCATAGACTGTGGTAGTATTCTGTATCTTAAGTTAGCTCTTGTAAATCTTTCATCTCTGTGAGAAGAGTGGTATTATCTGCATATCTAAAGTTCTGATTTTTCAGCTTCCTATTCTGACTCCAGCTATCATTTTGTCAAGTTCTGCTTCTCTTATGATGTTTTCACTATAAGTATAAACAGACTTGGTAATAGCAAACATCCTTGATGTGTCTCCTTTTCAAGATGGAACCAGAAAATCTCTCCTTGATCTTCTGTACTTTTCTGGTTGACATATAGCATTTCATTCAAGTAAATTAACTGTTCTGGTACACCAATTTTTCTCATCTGTCATCAGTCAAACACTTAGATTAATGAAACATAGGAACTGTTTCTTCTGGGATTCAGTGCTCCATTTAAAATGTGCAATTTGACCTCAGTTTCCCCAATTTTAGTGAACCCTGCTTGTTAGATGGATATTTCCTGATTCATGTAGTTCCCTATTCTTCTGAATTACCTGGAATATATTGTTATGAGAAATCAGTGCTATTGTTCACTGCCATGGATGACCAAGGTCATTAAGGTGCAGATTCGTGAGTAGGAGGTCTGGGGTTTGATTCCCGCCAGGACTATACTCCCTGGCTGAGGTATTTCCAAGTTTTTCTTCCTTTAAATAAAATAAAAATTTGTTTCCCAATTTATAATTTCATTTCATGTATAATCAGTGTCCACTGCCTCTGATTCCTGAATAGTCAAAAGAATGTTAAACACTTTTATAAAAATAGCGCTATTCTTCAATAATTAGAGCATACTGCGGTATCTCCTTTCTTTGGCAGGATGATGAACACCGACTCATTCCAATCCTCTAGCCATTTTCAGGGTAGTGCATAGTTAATAGCTTTGAACACATTCATTTCATTACTCTTTATATTCTCTATCTCTCTTCTGTTATTTTAGCTAATGTTGAATTGTTTGTACTGTTTACCAATATGGAAGTTTCATCTTTTTGGGATTGTTCCACTTCGCTGCTACTAGCTTTTAATTAAGTATCCATGGCCAAAGTATTTGTTTCACCATGCCCAAATCCATATGTATGCTCTTTGACAAAAGAAAAATTATTCATCCCCATCTGTGTGTTGATTGGAGAACTTTGGGGACACTCACAAATACTGTATTCACAATGTACATGCAATGAGTGCTTTGCCTGCAAACCTAATGGCCAGAATCATGAGCATCTGGAAAGAGAACATTACAGTAGAATAGCAGTGGCTAAGCAGTTTAAAAGGCATTGCTCCTGGGTTCAAATCCCACACAACTGCCATGGGTATGGCCAAGGTCATTAATATGCAGACTCATGAGCTGGAGGATTGGGGCTTGATTCCCACCAGTACCATCCTCTTTGACTGAGATTTTTTCCTCAACCTCATAAAATAGTAAATACTGGGCAGGTACCCTAATCTTGAGCCTGGAATGCTTCCATCATTTCATGTATCATCAATGCCCACCACCTATAATGTCTAGGTAGTTAAAATGGGCATTAAACACACTTAAAAAAATCCCACACAACATTTTTGTTTTATTTCATATTAATGGTTTCATAAGTGTATATGTAGCACATCATGTTACCTTGATATCATATTATATTTTAACATATCATTTGTATGGCATTACATATGCACACACAAAAACCTAAATTACAAACT
Organism: Metallyticus violacea; assembly: GCA_030762175.1. Classification (NCBI taxonomy): domain Eukaryota; kingdom Metazoa; phylum Arthropoda; class Insecta; order Mantodea; family Metallyticidae; genus Metallyticus; species Metallyticus violacea. Next base: position 22,178,220 of record CM060832.1, on the reverse strand, counting down.
GCATATTGTTTATAAGTAACTAAATAAATACATGAACTTAAACATTTATGCTCTAAAGTGAAAACATAGAAATAAACTCAAATTAATATCGGGCGTATTAACCCTTAGCATGTATAACTACCCTCAATCTTCAAGGCATAAATGTCAGATTCTACAGATTCACAAGAGGCTACAACATCCCAGGCTTCTTGAATTTGTGCCCATAAGCCATATTTTGTCTTTCACGCATATGCAGTGAATGAGTGCAGCATATTGCATTTAGATAGAACAAATACTGAAGGAATGTAATATTCACTAATATATGTATTAAAACTTGCTGTATATGGAAAACAATATTATGAAACTAATTTGTCATAATATGTTACAAAAAAGTGCCTCTTGCCGGAAGGCAAACCTGCACTCTTAACCAAGGCCTCACTACATACACTGTCACAGAGCTAACAGAACATACACCCACTAATCAGCATCTTTAGTGCATGCCATATAACACAACTGCTGCAGTGGCTACACAGTTTTGCTGATACCTTGTGAACCTTGCACTGTAACTAGTAAGACTTAGAAAAATGCATATAAGAGGTGAATAATTTTTTTGTAGTCAAAGGGTGCACATAAGCATCACTTTATTTTGCAGATCCTGTTCCTGTTTGCTGCAGCTGCTTACATTGCCAGTTTCCAATTTATGGCATACATGGCCAGACCAAATTATGCTGACTCTGGCCAGCTGATTGACAGTGGAGTGGACCTCAATATGGAAGGAGGCATTGCAGAGTAAGTTGTGTTTTATCACATGGTTTGTTTTGTTTATTTTTGGTCTAAAAAAATTAAAATTGCTGGGCTTCAAAACATCTGTACAATGCATTTCTTACTCTTTTCATTTACACAGTTAGATTAAGGTGCTGTGGGCTCAGTGCAGATAGGTAGGTGATCAAATTTAGACCACAAATCAGTTACAGACATCTAACAATTTGTAAAACTTTTTTGTCAATTGTGTTATATGTAGTTGTATCATAAGTTTTGTCACAAGTTTAAAATGCAGTTATATGGAACTAAAAAAGAACATATACTCATTTCTTACATCATTTTATTCAGCATTCAAATGACATTACACATATAAAGCTATTCACCATGTCTATTCTGGGCCTTCACAATGACCTTCATATGGCATGGCCAGTCATTTATTGCTGCTCACTTGACACTTACGTCCAAATGAGCTATTTGCCTCAAGGGCATGTATTTTTTAATGCTCATAACATTTTAATGCCTATAAGAGCAGATTTAATTCTCAAAAATATCACACAGTTTGTAGTCAAGGTGGTTCAGGTATGGCCCTTATGATGAATAGCCTATGTGTATCATTAACCAATACATTGCTATCATCATCCTGTCGAGAGTATTTTCTATTTAATCAAAAGACTTGTGTTGTTTTTCTTTTTATGTCCAAGATATATTATTAGATATATTATTTTCTTGTATGGAAAGGAGTAGAAGGAGAAAATTAGTTGAAGTAGCACTGGATCAAAATCAAGGAAAGCTCTACAATTTATTAATTTTTTGCAGACTCAGCTGTTAATACTATGCTCATAATTATGCCCTACATAAGTGTAGTCATTTTATTTCCTGATAATTAAAACAATATCAAGAAAAATAAAACTACCATGAGCAAAATGCTGATGCTTGACCACTCATGGGGTTAATCATCAATGATTATTTTGCAGTTTTCCTATAAAGTTATTTTTTTCTATGAATTTTTAGAATGAAAAAACAGGAAAGTCATAGAACCAAATGTTAAGAAAAAAATGTTTTACTTTTACTTTGTACCGTACTTTTCAAATGACCCTCTTATTAGGATTTTTTCAATTACATGTAAGAATCGTATTATGTTCCATATTTTACAAGATGAGATATTTAACAATGTAGCAGCACCCTGTGGGCATCCTGGCTTCAGAAGTCTGCTATACCACCACCATGAGGGGGTGGGGGTTATGTTCACAAATTCATGTAATCGGACTGGCATTTAATTAAAAATCTCTACATTTATCTTTTCACTGTCATACAGTATTGTAATTCTGTTTAGCTTTTTGCCAGATTAACTGTTGTTACACTCTGTTTTCTTCTTCATCGTGTTTTGGTCATATAGAGAAGATTCTTAAGAGAATTTTGTATCCTTGTTAAGACAGTAGTTATTTTCAGTTACTTATTTCACCTTTAATACAGGGTGGGCCAAAAGTCACTACCCATTTTAATGAAAAATACAGTGCAATAGAATTAACAATTTAGTGACGCTACATGATTATTATTCATAAAAGTGTTTCTCAGATTTTTTCCATCTCTCAATAGATTTCTGCAGCAGATGATCTAGAATGCTTAGGCATACTTGTTTGCACAATTGTGTATTTGCATAGATTTCTTCAAAAGTATTTTGAATAACTTCTTTTAAGTCTTCATGTGTTTCTAGTTTTGTAGTATAGACTATCTTATGTAGCCCCAAAAGAAAAAATTCATTGGTATAGGGACTGGCAATCTAGGTGGCATTTTTCTATTGACCCTCACCTTCCAATAACTTTACCATGAAAAGACTCATGTACGTAATTTTGCACAGGTAATGCATAATGTGGTGGGGTGCCATTGTGTTGAAAGTATACTAAGTTAAAATTATCATAATATATTTGTAGGGTAACTAACATTTCCAATCCAGTGATTGCCATCAAAAAACTCCATGACATGAGATTCCACCTTAAACAGTAACATCAGGTTGATTCAGCTGCACCTCAAAGACAATTCTATAGTTCTCAGCATACCAATAGGTGTAGTAGCCGAATACTGTCATCTCATACACTCGAGTGCTTCACTTGCTTTTAAAATATAGCGGGATCGTTTTGAAGAGAATCCTCTCCATCCTGGACTAACTTGATGACTCAAGTGAGTATGAGTCGTTAAGTTGGTCGAGGATGAGAAGATTCTGTTCTAAACCAGTTCCATCATATTTTAAAAGTGAAGCACTAGGGTGTATGAGACAACAATATTGGGTAATCATTTATATTTTATCTGGCTTCACTGCATTGGCTCCAACAGAATTTTAAAAAATTTGTTACTAAGGTGTAGTTGTGTCCGTTGACATGGCCTGTTGATTTGAAAGGTGCCTCATCATTCCAAATTGTCTTAAAATAATACCTCATCATTAATCCTCATTTCATTTAACATAACCTTGCAAAATTGAATTCTATGATAAGTATCATTTTCCATTGGGCAATTATTATATAACACTTGAATTTTGTTGCATAAAAATTCTTCGAACAGAAGTTCTTGAAACAGCCTGTTCACAAGACATTGGACATTTTAGGACTCTGAATAATTGCTTGTAAAACATTCAACATACTTTCATCACTTAATGATAGCCTACCTGACCTGGGGCAGTCCTATACAGATCCAATATCTTCAAAACTTTTTGTAAATTGTAGACTATTTTTCATTTTGGTTGAACAGTATTGAAATGTTTATTCCTTTCACCAATTATTAAATTATAGCCACCTTTGTAATATATATTTTAAAGCAAATAGCCTTTCTGCATTTGTAGCAGTAGTACTAGTATTTATTTCTCGTGTATCAACAACACAACATTTTTTAAACAAAATAAAAACAAATAAAAAAATCATAAATTTTAAAAATAACATTTGGCAATTCCAGAAGGCACTAACTCCAATCAAAATTTATTCCAATTTGATTGGCTCAGCCCCCCAGTCCCCAGTTCATCAGCAGCTACCTACTGAAATATCCAGCAGACTGGGCTCCAATCCAACCAAAAACAAAACACAACATTAAAAATAATTTATACATTAAATACAAAAAAAACAAGTTATTTTCCCTACAATACTAAACCTTCCTTTCTTTTTTAATTAAAAACCCATTCTGCCAAATTTCTATCCTTAAGAGTTGCTTATTCCTTAGGACTTTAATACACAGTAACACCCTGGTTATTGGTGTATAAGGATCCTGTTTAACTAATGCTAGTACTTAGTCCCATTCCCTCCCGTACTCATTTCATCCTCCTTTCACTATCTGACAATTCTCTACCATTTCTCAAGCACCTTTCCTAAGTATTTGACACCCATAACCAATGCTGTCTTACCTTGCTTATGTATTTTTAAAGTTTTCATCTGATTTTAAATTTAAAATTCTTCTACCTCTTATTTCGTTTGATAAGTTTTCCCACTTCCGTAATAGGAACTGTTCCCTCCAAAACTTGGTTTGCTTACATTCTAGTATACAGTGCCAAATACTATCTCATTCTTCACATATATGACATATTCCCTTAGTGTATCCATTTTTTAATCCACTTAAATATTTTACTCCTGTTCTAAACCATGCCAATCCTTCCCTTTCTACCTTATCACAAATTTCAATATATCTTTCTCTTCCCCATACATTTTTTAGTGTACTATATAATTTCAGAGATTTTTTGGTGTTAAGATTTGTCCGTATTTCCTGTTTTTCAATATCCTCAATTCTTATTGTTATCTCTTTCCAAAATCCTTTACCCAATCTCTGTCCCTCATACCATACTAATCCCATGCCCGCTTCTTATAGCATATTTTGGATTTTAGATAACCAAGTTTTTTTTTCTCCCCTTAATTTTTCCTTGCGCGGCCAAACACTGATTAATGATATTCTCCTCTTCTAGTCTCCCTATTCTATACCAATATTTCAATACTCTTTCTATGATCTTGCTTTTATAGCCCAATCTTCCTAGTTCTATTAGGGCAACCTCATTAGGTGAAGATCTAGGTAAGCCTAGGACAGTGCTACAAAATTATTTATCACATTTATCCCTTTCCATCCTTTGTCTGGCCTCCAATTTCTATTCGATACATCATTCTGCTCTCCACTATCGAGTCATATATTCTCACTAACTATTTTACTTGTATATTTAGTATTTTGTTTATATAAAATCTGATTACACTAATGGCTATTTTCCTTCTGCTACTGCTTTCCTTTTTTGATCATTCCATTTCCCATTGCTAGACTAATGCCTAAATAATAAATTTTCTTTAAGACTCCATTCTGAACAAAATGTGCCTGTAACTTCTAATGACCGTTTTAATCTTACACTTGTTAAAGAACCTGTTACCTAATCATATCAAATATATGTATATTATTTATAGTTGGCAAATGTACATTACGTATACTAATTTCTTCTAGAACATCATCAATAAATAGAGTGAAGAGAACTGGGCTTAGTTTACATCCTTGTCTTAGACCTACATTGTTTGATATTTTATCTGTAACCTTCCCACTTTCATATTTAACACGAAATTTGTTTTCCTTATAAATATTTTTAATTACCTTTATAAAACTCTGGCTTACTTCATTCTTTCTCAGTTTAATCCAAAGCGCTTCTCTTGAAAGTGTGTCAAAAGCTTTCTCCAAGTCCAGAAACAGCAAATAGATTTTACCTCTTTTTGTTCCCAAGATATTTATTGACTAATGCTCTAATTATAAAAATGTTGTCAACTGTTCTTTTACCTTTCCTGAAGCCTGATTGAAATATTGAAATTTTCTTTTCCCCCTCTGCCCATTCTTATAATCTTTTTGCTAACACTCCAGTGAAGACTTTACCAATAACTGAAAGTAAACCAATTCCTCTATAATTTTCTGGGTTCCTAATATCTGCTTTATCTTTATAAATTGGTGTTGCAATTCCTACTCTCCAATTTTTTGGTATTTTTCCTTCTACAAAGATTAAGTTCAGTAATCGCTCCAGTATGTTTAATCTGTTAAGGTGTTCTACCCAAGCTTTCCAACATTCCCCTGGTATTCCATCTGTTCCATGTGCTTTGTTAGGTCTTAACTTTTTAATTTGTTCCAAAACTCCACTTGAAGTAATTTTGCTATCTAACAAGTCTATTTTCCATAGATTATCAATATTCAAATTATCTTAAATAACCAAAGTTTTTACTCCCAAAAGACCCTGAAAAAACTTGCACCACTCTTTTGGTGGTACCACATTATCCCCTCCCTTTCTTACCTGTCACTGCCCAAATTGCCTTGTTGTCATTCTTCTTCGCTTAATTTCTGGCTAAACTTTTCTCCCCACGCTTTCTTTTTTACCTCTAATAAGCACCTGTATCCCTATCTTTCTACAGTGTAATTGCCTGGGTCTTGTCTCCTCTCCTGATTGTCTCCAGCATTTTAGCTCCCTCTGTATCCTTCTTCTTGTATCTGAACATTCTTTATCTTACCAGCTATCATTCACTTTTAACCTCCCCTTAAACACTTTTCATTTTTTTCCTGCTTTTTTAACAGCCTCCTCTATACTAAAAACACATTTTCAACTTTTCTATCCTCTAATAATGCTGACAAATATCCCTCTCCCCATATGTTGATTCAACTTTAAATGGAACATTTCAGCTAAATTGTTTATCCATCTGTAATGTTTTAATTGGATACCTAATCAGAAATTTTGCCCCTTCCTACTGTCTTCTATCATTTGGATCTCCATTCTTAAAGGAAAGTGATTACTTGCACATATCATATCCATAATCTCAAAGCCAACTTATATATCTATCCAGATCTAAGGTATATAACATATAACCTATAACATTTTGTCCATTTTTATTTACAAAAATGTATTCTCTCCCCTCATTTTTCCCTTTTACTCCATTACACATCAAGAAGTTGTTCTCTTCACAAAACTATATTAATTTTTTGCCCTCATTATTGAAATCTGTATCATTACTGCAAAGCTTCTCTAAATTTGGTTCTATTAACCCCCAGGCATTGTAATCTACCTTAATCTGTTCTTCTCCTATTCTTGCATTTAGATCTCCATTAGCATTAATTCTGCATCTGTATATTTGTCCTGTAGTTATTCAATGTTTTGTCTCAATTTAATAAAAAATTTGAATCATAAACACTTGAAAGCTAGGTGGATTATAAACAATACATAAATGCACTTGTGTACTTCTTTCACATACATCACTGGATATACACCAGAGCACTTTATCACCTCCTAAAATCTTTTCAACCATAATTTTGAAACTTTTATCTATTCTCGCAAATGACCCTATGTCACCAGACACCCAACCTTTACATTTAACCTTCACCCTTTTCTCCCATAATAATCATACCTAGTGACATTGATAACAGAATCCTTAAATATCCATGTCTCAACCAGTGCTAACACATGTGCCCACTTGATTATCCAATGAATGTCACCATTTCATATTTTTGCTATTAACCCTTCAACACTCCATACTATAGATAAGATACACACTGCTTATAATGAATCCTTTCTCCCAAACCTATAGTGCCCCAACTTCTCTTTGCGTCTTGTAAGTCTCACCTCTTTATCTGACATGACTCTTCATTCTTCTACCTGCATAATACTTCCCCCAGGCATGGAGACTGCACTCAACCCCCCTATCTCCACATATTCAGACCACCCATAGAACCCAGTGCTTCTCTGTTGGCATCCTCAAGGAGACAGTTCACGTGGTGATATCAGCCATTCATCTTTCCCCTTCTCCTTTTGTCATTTCTTCTTCTCTGTCGCCACCTTGGATTCCTGGACTTTGATCCTCTCTGCTGGCAGACCCCACAAATATCATATTTCGTCCATTCACGTTCTGTTTCTTTCCATCTATGAAAAGATTCAAACTCCTAACATATACAGTCTTGCCTTCTTCTCTGGCTTTTTTCATTTGCTTCAATAAAGTAGCCCTATATTCCCTTTCTTCTTTCCCATAACCTTGCTCAATGATTGTATACCCCTAAATTTTTTTTATACTTTCCATTTAAATTTCACAGTGGTACACTTGACAAGTATCGACCTCAATCTAACTCCTTTTCTGCCTATTCTAAAGGTGTCACATATTTCCTAGCCATGTAGTTGGATCCCCAGCATTTCCTTAAGTATTTCTTCAGCCTCTTGCCAAGTTTTCTTCTCTATTTTCCTGGATTCCAAAAATAATAATGTTTACTTTTCTGTCATTTGCCTCAGCTTTTTCCAGCCTCCTTATCCTTCCATCATGGTTGGCGAGATCTTGTTCCACTCTTTGTTGATAGCTTGCAACAATTCTCTCTCATATCTTTGGTTAATCTGTTTATTCTCATTTCTAGCCTGTTCTCCATCTTTCTCAATTCACTAATTTCTTCTGATATTCCCTTTAGTATTCTGATGACCTGCTAATTTCCGGACCAGGATCTAGTTCTGCTCCACTGATCACTAATAAAGCCATCAAATAAAACCGTACCAAATCATGATCACTTGATCACTGAAACCATTTTCTCCAGCCTTAATTTTTCTTTTATTAAAAAGGCCAATTCTGACACACTAGAATTCTGTGGATATACCCATTGTACCTGCTGTATATGGAGCGTGTGTGCATACATCCATCTTCGATCAGCTTCAGCTCTCAACACTCTGCAGTTGTAAACATCTTCATAATAGTGAATCAACAATGTAAATGAATATAATCTGTTTGCTTTAACACCAATGCACTCTACTGCTACTGGTTACATAAGAAACTATCAAATACAAACAATAAACTCATAATTTAAATTGATGCAAACAAAAGATGAGTGATTTAAATTGATGGAAAGATCACAACTAAATTTATCAATTTCTGTTTGCAGTGGGCAGTGACTTTTGGTCAATCCTGTATATGTAAAATTAAATTAATGCTTCGTTAATTTGCAACTTAAAATAAGAATGTATTATTCAAGTGCATTTTTTGTAATAATGAATATTTTAATCATATGCAAATAATTTGTCTTGGGAATTGAAGATTAGTAATATAAAGACTGTTCATATGAAAAATAGAGAAGTGTTTTTAAATGAACACATATATATTGGACAACATATACACCATAACACAACAACAATATGCAGATGATAGTTTCAGAGAGTCTGCAGATTATCACCACCATTCAGGCACCTGTCCCAATGCTGAGAAGTTTATCTATACCCTCAACGAAGGATGCTGGTTGCTAGTGAAACCAGTTTTCCACAGCATCATGAACTGTATGATCATTGGTGAATTGCTTACCTTTCAGGGCTTTCTTCAACAGACCAATGCGTGATAATCATAAGGAGAAAGATCTAGGCTGTAAGATGAGTAATCCATAAGACCCTGGCAAAAATGACACAATGTGTGCAGTGTTGTATTGACAGTATTTGGGCATGCATTATCGTAGAGTTTAAGCAGACCTTGTGACAGTTTTGCCAGTCATCAGTTTTTCATGACCATTCAAAGGTCTTATAAGGTTCTGTTGAGCATTGATCATGGCACTTTTTTGCACAAGAATTGAATAATGCCCTATTGTACTCATTTGGATGCACCCATTACACATCTTTGTTGATTCAACTGTCTCCTCTACTCAGCAGACACCTGACTCAGACCAACCACATTCTGTGTGTTACAATAGATACCAAGCAATGTCATGCTGCTGCCTCTTGGCAATCCCATGAACTATTTTTGGTGTTGCCAGCTTTGTTTACATTTCTTTTTACAAACCCTCAAGTTTCATTGAATAATTTCATATTTTGTGGTGATTAAATTTTATTAACATATTAAATATCATATTTAGCACTTGAATTCATCTGCTTATAAAAACCATCCACAGTCTATGTACTGGGTTCCTAGCCCATTTCCTTTCCCTTTAAACCATTTGTCCTCGTGCACTCATGGCAAGATGTGGATAAGTAGTATTCCAGCAGCTGTAAGTTGAACCTATGATTTATATAAGGGCATTAGGGCACTGCTTTGTCTCTTTTGCTTTGACTGCCAGTGTGTTAAACTCAGCATTAAGTTTGAAAAGTGAGTTAGTCGTTATTATAATTTTGAATGGTAAGTATTATCACAGTGAAATATACCCTATTTACATTGCTAATATGCACCTTTTTTGTCCAAATTTAGTGTTCAAAATTGTGGTGCATATTAGATTCAAGTGTAAATCTGCTCCATATTTCACCGGGACTTCATTCAAATTTATTGTTTATTATGTCATAATGCAATGCTGCAGTTCTCAACTTCGTTACATTTATTGTCGGCCTATTATTGCATAGAGCGTTGGAATAGTAGGTAGTCATGCAATGGAGTACCAACAGAGAAGAGTATTATATGAAGTTATTTTCAAGTGTAAAGTAATTCTTTATGCTAAAAGAAAAAAAAAATAGTAACCGAAAGGCAGGAAGAGAGTTCAATGTAACTGAGATAACATTCACTTGTGGCGGCAACAGAAATTAGCATTATTTGCAACTAAAGCTAGTAGGAAGAAATCTTACATTGAAGAAAAAATTGTGAACTTGTATATGAATGGAGGAAGAAAGGGCAGCCTGTGACCAGTGACACCAAAAGAAATCATTTTTCTTCCTTGACCTACACCAATGTCTTTTTTGACTTACTCCCAACTGTTCCAGCACAAGTGATGGATTCAGTCATACAACCTCCAAGATGCAATAATAATTATATGAGTTCTATGTTTTGATCATTTTATGAATGCTTATCTGTACGATTTTTTTTAATGGTATTTAAAGTCCATTTTTACCACTGAGGCACCACAGACTATGGACATTAGTGGTACATTAGATGAAATGATGTGTTAGGAAAGTTTTTTTTTTTTTTTTTTTTTTTTTTTTTTTTTTTTTTACAACAATGTGCCAAAATCTTTTTTTTTATGATTTTAAGTTTCAAATTTGGGGTGTGCATTATGTTCAATGGTACATTAGATACACATAAATATAGTTAATAATAATGAAAAATTTATGATAAAGGATCACTTAATTTCACTAATTTTTACCAACATATTTCAAACACCTTCATCGCATGGATTCATGTCAGTTTTTCAGCATGGTATGCAGATTATCTCTGTAGATCTAATGAATTTGGAGAAGAGGTCCTTGTTGTTTGGAAGATCACAATTAATTGGACATTGGGATGATGAAGGCAATAGCCTTCAAACCATGTCCATTAAGTTGGTAAAAATCAGTGAAAAGTGAGTAACTCTTTATCAAAATCATCATAATTATGTGTTTATGCACTTAGCTACTATATTAAATTGAATATGTTACAGGCATGTAAAGGATCTTATCATTTTGACATCAGGCTGTCAGCTGCTGTCGTTGATGTCCAACTATTTCTGGCTGCTATGGCTTTTGGTAAGTCAGCCCAATGTACATTTGATAGATAAATGTTTCATATTAAGTTTTATTCATGGCTCATGATTAAATCGTTTTAGTTAGATGGCCTTAGCACCATCATTAATTAGATCTCTTCATTGTCTGATAGATGAAAAGAAATTATATAAGTGGTCACTTTGAAAAGCTTTCAGCTATGGCTTAGTTGTACATTTTACAACTTTGGGTATTTTAACTTTCATTATGAAAGGCATTCACAGCAGAAGTTAGTTTTTCCAAGGCCAGTTACTGGGTTCATCCTAGAACAAAATGCTTGATTTAGAAATATGAAATCTTGGTTAATTTTCCATATTTGCAAGCCATGAATAAAACTTTTAAATTTAAATAGAATGAAATGAGAAAGTAAATATAAACATAATTAGTCGATAATGTGACTGCATTAAAAGCTAGTTGCCCACCCATCACCTCAAAAAGATGTATCGAATTTTATAGCTGAAATCAAACCAAGGAGAAAATGTGCCATAATGTGCTAACATAACTGTTACAGCAGAAAAGTAAGGAATAAAAATGGAAATCAGTTATCAATTCAAATGCATACACACTAACCTAAGGTTAACTTTGAGAGAATCCTAGAAGCCGGAGGACCCAGTGGTTTACTGTGGCTTGTTGCAGCCTCACATCCAATTTGATGGTAATGGTAAAATTATATAATATTTGGCACCTGAAAAATAAATCAGGAAGCACTGAAAGTGAGACATAGAGGTGCCTGGTTGGAAAACCTGTAAGACAGACACAGACACACACGCGCGCTCCAGTGCGAAATTGTGCTATAGATGAATTCCAAGGTAACTTACATAACTTTTGTAAGAAAATATGAATTCATTTTTCTGTTTTGCTTTGTAATAGTAACCAATAGTTCTCTTATCTCAGTATCATATAAACAGAGTCCAGTCTTTAATATAGAATAAATCATGCTCTTACTATAAATTGTACAGCTAATGTGTTTATTTCAGTAACTGGCATAACTACAGAAAGACATGGAAGAAGACTAAAGCCATAATTTCTATGAATGACTAGAGCAGGAGTGGCATTCTCACAGGTTGCACTTTGTTGTCCAGCACAAAAGTTCATTTACATTTTAAGCCAAACTTGGGCAAAATCTGTTTAAGCTAACAATAGCTCTCCATTTTCATGATGAACCTACTGACATTTTGATCATTCCCTGCTATTGGAACAAAGTTAAAGAGTTCGAAGAGAGGCAAAAATGGCATGGCATGTAATTCAGATTTGAAGAGCTGATAAGCTTTCAAACATTGTCATAATTATTACCCTATTTTGACCTCTGAATGTGGTCCCTGAATTATTTCTCACAGTTACAAAATCATTTTTATAGGGTATTTCTCTAACTATCAAGTCACTTTTGTAAATTTATTTTACATTTGAACTGGCTTCAGGATCAAGGGCTGTCCATCCATCTGTGCAGTATACTTTGTTTGAAACATACTAAAGGAGAGGCTAATTTTCTTATTATAACTTTCTTCTCATTTGGGTTCTTTGGCAATACTATTTACTAAAACCATAACTTTTCCAAGTGAAGTTAGATGAAAATATGTATTTTCAATGGAGAGTCTACATTTTCTTATATAAGAAGTCCTGTTCTTCATCTTCACTCCCTGTTTCTGATTTCTTAATTTACTTTTGTTTGATTCATCTGTCATTTTACTGCAGTCCATTTGGGTGGTGTTTCTTGTGTCGTTTGGTATTTTGTGCCATAATTTCCAATTTCTCCTTGAACTCTTGCATCTATGATAGTCCCACAACTTTTCACCAGCCATTTAGGGTTGCATATTACTATCTGAAAATTCAAAAGTATTATTTTCTAATTTTAAGAGTATAAATTATAACTCTAATCTAAGAAATTGAAAGTTATTGAAAATACTAAGAAAAATACAAGGGGTCTCCATGTATCTGGCCCGGGCCATATTAGGTGTACCTCCTCACAATTACAGAAATTTTAATACAGTAATGATTTCATACTAACCCTTTATCTTAATTCTAAATAAATAATATACAACATTTCCATCTTGATTGCACCCATTTCATCAGCAGTAGCCTACTGGAATTCCAGGGGACTAGGCTCCGACCCAACCCAGGGGACTAAAATAAAATATTTCAATTACTCTACCTATATCATTATTTTATCAGTTACCTACTGTCTCTATAAACTACTAATTCTTTTATTTCTCAAACATCTACAATAATGAAATATGAAATTAATGAAGTGCCAAGAAAAATTTAAATACAAACTATAACGGGGCCTCCATCTATCTTTAGGTTTAACCCCTCACTATTATAATTGTTGACCATTAATACATTTTATAGTAACATCTTTACCCAAATTCTAAATAGTTAAAGTACAAAATTTCTTGATTGCGTCAGTTCCCTGTCCCCGGCTCATCAGCAGCATCCTACTGGAATTCTAGGGGACCAGACTCCAACCAAACCCAAGGCACTAAAATAAATATTTCACTTACTCTACCTGTACCAATTACTTTATCAGCTAACTACAATTCCTACAAACTACTAATTCCTGTAAATTAAAATGTAAATTGGAACTTGCACAGTGAAGCCAATCATATAATTGATATTATTGTATGATTTAGTTAAACTACACACTCTTAATGCTTCACTTACTTGTCATAATATATAGAACCAGTTTCAAGAACATTTTGCTCTCATCATCAGCCAGGCTAAAATGCAATTGTCGGATAATTTGCTAAGCTGTGGGAAAGTATATTCTGCTCTGTGGTGGCGTGGTAAACTTGTAGTTTTGTTTTCATCCCAGGCAGTGTTGAAGTTCATTAGACTGTCTTTGTATTTGTAGATGTAGATTTTCTCCCAAGTTGGTAGTTCTGTAGGTCCTTGTACTGATTTTAATAATTTTGTTTTATTCACTATGTCATAATTTTCTGTCCAAAAATGATATGCTACTGCTGATTTCTCTATTTACTTGTACTTTATGTTCCTGAAATCATCCTTTAACTGGATGCCTATGTTTCTCTTTGTTTTTCCAATGTAGATTTTTTTTCATTCTGCACAATTTATTTTGTAAATACCTGCTTTTTTATATCTGGAAGAACAAATGTAACGTTTTCGACTTTGAAATCCTGCCAAGTGCCATCTTAATACAGATGTTCATCCAACCGCCACCAGAGACAAACCAAACCACCATGAAGAACAGTCGAACTGGAACTGAAGATGGGAGCGATTAATTCCAGAAACTTAGTTTTCCTTTTTTAAACTATTAGTGATGTAAGTGTTACAAATTCAACTCAAATCATTCAAAAACCTGCTTTTTTCTCTTGTGGAATACTGTCATTAACATTGTCTATCAGTATGTTTTAACATTAAATCTGGTAATTTCTTTATTTCTCAAATACTAACTGTAATGCTACATTTATTCACCTTCTAGAGCAATTTCCAATATTCCAAGCTCAATAATTCAATAAATTCAATATAATTTCACTCCCAACCATTACCAGACCAATAACATTTTTCATAATCATACAGATATCCCTTATCATCTAAAATTTATCTAAATCTCACATCTTTCAATTGACCATTTCCTTTTCATTTCATTTTTTCCTTCCATAAAAACTCCCTTAATTTGGGGATCTACTCACAATCTTCAAAGATCTTTCTCACTACATTTCCTTTATTCCTGATTAACCATTTCTTACCAATTAAACTTTCCCTCCAAACATTTGTGGCTTTACATTGGAAGATAATATGAATTTCATCTTCCTTCTCCCTACAAATGGGACACATTCCTGGAATAACATCTCCCCTCATTCCCCTTAATTTCCAAACACCTAATCAAAACCAGGGTATCCCTTCTCTTTCATTTTTCTTGCAAATTAAAATAACTTCTCCTTTTCTGAGTCATCTTTTCATTCCTTATAATATACTAGTGAGCTTTTTCTCCCTAATCTGGACAAATAAAACTTGTTTATCCATATCTTCCATTCTTGATATCACTTCCCTCCAACAACCTCTCCTAAAATATCCAATTTTAATCCAAAAAGATCACCACAGGTGGCTGAGATCATTAAGGCATGGACTCATGAGCGGGAGGTCTGGGGTTTGAATCCTTCCAGGACCACCTTCCCCGACTGAGGTTTTTTTCCAGGTTTTCATCGTCCTCATAAATGGCAAATACCAGGAAGGTACTCTAAACTTAGGCCTGGAATGTTTCCTTCCTTTAAAATTTAATCCTTTCTCAATATATCATTTCATCTCATGTATCATCAGTGTCCACCACCTGTGGTGCCTCAGTAGTAAAAATGGGCGTTAAACACTATTAAAAAAAATCTCCTAGCCCATTTCTAAATAACTGTTTCTAATTTTGTTCAACCAAGTATTAGTCGTTATACCCAAATTTTTTTCTGGATATTTCAGGCATATTTTCACAATGTCGGTATCCAATAGCTCTTGAAATGTAAATAAATATTTCAATACTTTCTCTGACGCTTACCTTTCCTAACCCTTATCAATGCTGCTGCATTTGCAGTATTATTGGGAACTCCCAAAATTAATTTACAGAAAATTCTTAGTATTAAATCCATATTACATCATCCCTCCTCAATACCCCAAAGTTTCCCTCCATAAATACATCATGATTCAGTCAAGGCAGAATAAAGCCTTTCAAACCACTTGATATTCATTACTGGCATCCTATATGAACATTTTCTTATTGCTGTCATGGTCATTTTCCCCCTAACCGGTGCAGTTCTTTTCTGTTTTTCCCAATCTCCATAACTACTCATCTTCATGCCCAGATATGAGAATTCACTAATCACCTGAAAACCTTTATCTGCCCATGAACTATTTCTCATCCTTATGCAGTTTATTGCCCATCTTAAAAACCATGATTCAATTTTATTCTGATTCATCAGTCCCCACTCTTTACAATACCTGTCAATCTCACCTATTGCTAATTTTAAGTGAATTACTGATATTGAACATTACCACCAAATCATCTGCATAAAGTAACCCAAGAATATCTACATTATTAATTGCAAGCATATGAGTACAAACATGTTTCACATTCTCCAAAATATCGTCATAAACAAATTAAACAATATGGGACTTAATTTACAACCTAGCCTAGGCTCTCTCTCTCTCATGTCCCACAGCATTAGTAACTTCCCCAAAGTCACACTTGACACAAAATCTGTATTGATAATATCAGTCCGGTAATATACTGATCATATTCCCACTTAAACCCTTCTTACTTAATTTGTACCATAGGACTTCTCTCCCCACTGTATCATATGCTTTTTATATCAATAAATATAGCACACAATCTACCTCTTTTCTTTGCTAAATATTTATTATTTTAATTATAAATATATTAACCACTGTTCTCTTCCCTTTCCTGAGCACAGTTTGGTAAAGTGATATCCTCTGATGTTCTTCTGACCAATGTTTAATTCTCTCGGCCAATATTCCAATATTTTTTTTCCAAAATTAGGTAACAATGCAATTTCTCTAGAAATTATTTGGGTTATTTTCATTCCCTTTACCGCTGTATATGGGGTGTATAATTGTCATATGCCAACTTTCTGGCATCTTCTTCTCTTTAATTGCATTCATAAGCCTTGTTAAACATGTTAGTCTATTAGGATTTTCACACCAAATTTTAAAAAACTCTGTAGGTAAACCATCGATTCCTGCTACCTTATTTCTCTTAAATTTATGAACTTGACTATTAACTTCTTTCTGTGAAAATGTCTATCCAATTGCTCCACATAATTATTAAAAACCTCTAAATTCCAACTTCCCCACCCCTTAGTTTCCACAACAAAAAAAACTGAAAATATGTAATCCATTAATTTGGACGTATATCTACATTATTTCTTCCCCTTTTCACACATTGATTAATAATCTACCAAACTTGCTGCCCTCTTTCTGAATCCAGCTTTTGTTCAATTTCTGCAGCTCTAGCTATCCCCTATTCTTGCTGATTCTTTTGATCAAACCGTTGCCTATATCTCTCATGCTATTGGATCATAATGCCACTATCGATTTTCATAATTTCTCTCTCTCCATCTTGTGACTGCCTCCCATACCATATCTCTCATTCCTTTACACTCTTCATCAAATACTTATCAGAAACTTTATTTTTCTCCCTTTTGCTTATCATATCACTTCCTGCCCATTTAAGCATAAACTGACACAGCACTAAAATAGCATTAAAATCTAAGATGTATTATTATTCACAACATGAATAATCTGTTTCATACCATTATTACTAACCTAAAAGAAATCATTTATGTCAGTTACTTTCTTGAGGTTACATCAGTTACCAGCAACTACCAATATGAACAATAAATTTTAAAATTTGTATAAATAATAATTACCAGAAACTTCGGAGTATACCAAAAATTTGGGTCTCTACTAGTGCAAAAACTCTTGTCAGAATTGCCTTTTCACAAATTTGGTATTAGATATGACATTTCCTTATTATCTTTATGATTACTTTTCTACTAAATCAATTTATTGCTGGACATAATTTCTGTGTTAAATTAAACATTATTAAAAATGTTGAACTTAAGTCTGGCTGAAGATGAGAAGTAAAATTCTTGAAACCGGTTCCATACATTATGACAAGTAAGTGAACCATTAAGAGTGTGTAGTTCAACTGAATCATACAATGATACCAATTAAACATTATTACTTTAATATAATTATATCTTCATAGAAATATATTTTAACAAAGAAATCTTAAAAAATTCGATGTTGTAAAAACCAGTAGATCATTTACTATCCACCATTACATTGTTCACTAATATGCTGAGATAGAACCACATGGCAGTTAATAGTTTACTCTTTGTTTTTACAAATACTAGTCATCACTGTTTACAAATATATCACTGTGCAAAGATGGTAATAAAATATTTTTTTGTCATCTATGCTCACTTTTACTTGAAATTCATCTATGTTAATTATGCACTGTCTAAATCTAAGGACCAGTGTGTGGGACCACAGACTCCAAACTATCATATCATGCTCTAATAATGTCTCAACTCACTCTCCTGTTAACTTTTTAAGTTTCAAACTGCCCAAAATCTTAAATATGGCACTGATATGGACAATATACAACCATGTTCTATATTGTGACCATTATTATTCATTCTGTACATTATCCATATAACTGAAACAATATCTGGAAATGCTAGCATTATTTTATGATGACACTACAATTGCAGTCAACAATAATGATTTATCCACATTGAGTTCAAGTGTCAATATTATAGTAAATTCAGTGGTAGAATACTTTGGAGACCTGAATCTATAAGTAAACCCAACCAAATGTGAAATAATAAAATTTGAATTCAAAAACAGACTCCTTAGTACAGGTCACTATCAATCAACCTGACATGGTGCCTCAGCAGTAAAAATGAGTGTTAAACATCATTTAAAAAAAAAAATCAATCACAATGCATTAGGAAATGTAAATTCCATCTAAGACTCGTCATAGAAAAACCTTTACCTATGACGATCATGTAGGAAATTAAGACTGATAATCAGTAAAAATGTATTTGTACTTAGATATTTAAAAAAAAAAAATAATTATATCTGATAATATACAGCTAGAATAGTTTCTATGGGGCAGTACTTCCAAAAAAAACTTTAATAAAACCTTTACTTTACAAAAAAGAGCTGTTAAATATCTAGATCATCTTACCTACAATTATTCCTGTAGGAATACTTTGACACAGTTAAAGATCCTAACTCTGCCATGTTTATACATCTACAAACCCATTTTTTATTTAGTAAAATATAACCTACCTATGCAAACAAAATCTGATGTACGTATACTAAACATAGGTATTCATTCTTTACACTGAACTCCATTTATTTACATAAAATAAGATGCATTTCCGGAGAATCTTATTTTATGTAAGTAAATGGAGTTTGGTGTAAAAAATAAATACCTAAGTTTAGGATATATTACCACTCTATTGTCAACAGCATAAGAACAATATTCGTAAGAACAATATTTACTGATGTACATATTTACAACACAAGGAATAAAAATGACTTCTCCATCCCAAGCCATAGGCTCTGCCTTTATGGAAAGAGGACTAGCTTTATGGTGATAAAACTTTCTTCCTAAAGAAATCAAATTCTGTAACAGAATTCAACTCAAGAAAGTTTTGAAACATTATTTAATAGATAAAGCATACTATAGCATTGACAAATATTTGTTGTAAATTTACATCGTATTTTTATATGTTTGATTTATTTCAATCTGTATTTGTACTTTTTATTCTGCAACACTAATATAATCCATTTCTTATTTACTGATGAAATGTATTTGGGTGTATTTTTATTGTATATAATTACCCTTAGCTGTAGCTAAATTGTTATCATGTTATACTGAACTGCAATAAATTGAAATGTAAAAAGATACTTATTAAATATTTTTTATTCACTTGTAAAAATCTAGTGTCGCAATAGTCACAAAGGTTTTCATAATAACTACTACATATTATTGTATTGCTTGTCAGTTACCAGTGCAACATCATTTAAAAGCCTGCACATATAAGCAATGTTCAACTATTAAGTGATACTGGCATAAATTGGTTTGATGAGTAAGTTCGTACCATTTTTTCACTATGACTAAACCTTTATTTGATATTTATTTGAGGTGAACAGGAGACAAAAGCTATTAGTAATTTTTTTCTGCATTATCGATGACAATCTTTCAATGCTGGGGCAATATTTTTTATTTTACACCTGAAGAAATCTGTTGGTTTGGAGATAATGAAATCGCCAAGCTTTGTCGAAAAGCATTTTATTATTAAAGGATTTTCCTCAACATTTCTTCTATAAAGAGCATAATAGATGGAAATCCAGAGAATAAGGGAAGGTAGGATAATCATAACCAATCTCTTGGTTAACTGTATTTTTCATATTAGGGAGTATGTGCATGCTTTGTCATTTTGGAACAGTGCTTTATGAAGTTTTCCTAGTCATTTTGCTTGAATTATGGCAACAAGACCGCTAAATTGTTAGCAATAAATGTCAGCAGTGATAATTACACTCCTAGGAAGTAATTCATAGTACACAACATGTAACTTTATCTCACCAAACATGTAATATTATTTCTGTTGATGGACACTTGCTTTTCTATAAGATGGGCCTTTATGTTCGGCTCCCTTTTTATATACGTATGTAAGCATAATTTCTCATCAAAGTGGAATGATCTCTGTTGTTCACCAGCTAACTGATAGCTAGCATACTAAGAAGCACAAGTGGCATGCAGTATCTATACTCATTTTTTTAATGCAGATGTACGACAGTCAGAGTTCATCACTTTTGCAATTCTCAAGCTGATTGACATGAATCATTAATGGTTTTCATCAAAGCCTGACATCTTCCTATACATGGAGAGTCACTGGCATCAAACTTCCTTGAAATTTACAAAACTACCTCCACTTTTCAAATGATTCTCAGTGAATTCCTTCTCCTATGTTTCTCCTGATTGCATCAGCAAAGAGTAACTTCAAGATACTGGCCAATAATTAATGAATAACAGATGTAAGGCATATTCATGGCTGAAGATCACTTGCTACGGTTGTTTGTTGCAGGCCCCAGCTCGAGGATTCTGGCTGCTGTGGGTTGGCATTCTCTCGCCATGGTTCTTCCAACAGGCTCCTCCCACTCAAGAAATTGATGAAAAAAAGCAAAGAAAATTGGAGAGGAGGATGAAGAGGCAATGATAAAGAATAATAACCATCCACTTTATGTTGTCTCTATGTGTCCCATACTTCTGCGTATTGTTTCCTTCCTTGAGCACCAACGACAGGGTTAATGATATTTTTATAAACATGCAGAGAAGATGCAGAAATGTATGTGTATGAATGGAGCATTTATATTGACATGTGTAAAGGGTATTTATTCAGCTATTTCGTATAATCTACCTGACTTATGCCCACGAAGCCATCAGCTCAAATCATTGTTAAATGAAGTTCATTACGTTGAAGAAAGATGCAAAAAAGTGAAACATGTAGTCTGTATGATGGTTGTGAATAATCTCTAGGACAATCTTTCTTTTGTGCAGTCTGAATTAAATTTTGTTGCAGGGAGTCTAAATGAAATATAGCTAAATTCATTAAGTTTATGGTACGAGCATTATGGCATCACATGGATACATAGCTTCAGTACTTTCAGCTCTCTCTAGTAAGGGATAGTGGAAAGGAACCAGTGCCATAGTGTGTAGAAGAGAAAATACAAACACTAGCCAAGTTCAGTGGTTCATATGCAAACTCTACAAGAAGAGCGTACCAGTTTAGTAACCGCATTAGATTACAAGCAATTGTAATCCATTCTGGCTTAGTTTACCACTGATGAACTTGATACCTAACTGCCTAGAAATCGCAATAATGTAAAATAACTATATTATGAAAATAAATAGCCTAGAAGCAATGTAATGGCAGAACAATTTCAAAAAATCAAATTATTATCTTGCAATCTATTGATTTTTTTGTTAGATGTTAACCATTCTTTAGCGGCAAAGCAAGTTTAAATAGATTATACAGAATGTTCTTTATATTTCTGTTGACTTACCCATGGTGAAGCTCATTTATCAAATTGATGAAGATTTCAGCTCACTTTTAATCTGTCTTGTCACAAAAAAAATCTGCACTGAATGTAATGTATTCATAACATGATTTTCACAATAGTCCAGTTTATCAAATTTAATAACACTAGCACTTAATTATCCCTTGTAAGTCAAACTATTTAAAACACTCTTTCTAACTTTACTTACTGGATATTTACTCAGGACATGTTTCATGGATCTTTGTTCATATCCTCAACTTTTAAACGACTGTTGGATTCTACATTAATATATTGAACCTGTTTACACTAACTCCATTTACTTACATAATACTAGAACATGTTTCACAAGCTAATTGGTTCCATTCTATCTCGTGATTTTCATTTCGAAAATCTATACCACTGCTGATTTTTCTATTTGCTTGCAAAGGATGTTTCTTCAACCGTATGCCAATATTTCTTTTTTGTGTTTCCACAATCCTGACAATCATAAATTTTGGATTTTTTCTCCTCAGGGTGGAGTATGCTTTGTTTAATTTTAATATATTTTTCTCATTATATAGATTTTGTGGTGCTAAGATATTCTTTGAAATTTTTTTTAAATTTATGATTGGTTACTGTGGATATGTGAATTTTTAAACAAAATTTGTCCCAGGTTATCATACAAATTTGTGATTTGTTCAATCCTTTTTTTTTCTTTTTCTTTTTCTTTTCTTTTTCTTTTTTTTCCCCCCCTTTTCTTTTTGAATTTTTAAATGTTTTTGTTGTTTATCTTTTTGCAAACCCATTTGACTTAGCAGTTTCGATTACATGTAGGCATTTGTTCTTTTATTCTTTTGTATATTTACTATGTGTCATGTGTTGATTGCTGCTGCTTTATGTGATTTACGATTGAAACTATGGGCTTTAATATAGATGTCTATATGTGTGCTTTTTCAGTAATGGCAAATTCAAGGTAATTATCACATTTTATTATCTTCAAATCTACAAATGGCATTGTACAATATTTATGGGAATCTAATGTACCATTGAATGTAATGTGCACCACAAATTTGAAACTTAAAAGTTATAAAAAAAGATTTTGGCACATTGTTGCATGGCATCTTAGAGACAAAGTCTGTCCTCTTCATAAAACGATCAGAATATGAAATTTTTATAAGCGGACTATTGTTACATCTTGGAGCATGTAGGACTAAATTTACACAAGGTTTGAACAATGAAATTAATTTCCTGAAAAAAGACCGCAAAACTTGTGTAGATTTCTTGGAAAAAAGAGATTACATAGCTGACATCAACATAGCCATGCACCAACTAAACAGAAGTGAAAAATCGTTTGTAAAAATTAAATACAAAAAATTTGTGGAGAACATAAAAGACCCAAAGAAATTAAAACCCAGAATGACATTAAAACAGTTAAAAGAGAAACCAGCAATATATACAAAAGCAGATAAAGGAAATAAAATAGCCATTTTAGACCAAAAGGAATGTATAAATAGAGTAGAAATAATGTTAAAAGGGTAAGACTACAAAACAATTGAAAAGAATCCACTCCACTCAGTAGATGCAATAAAAACTTAACTAAAACATTAAATTAAGATCAAAATAATATCCACTGCGGAAGAAGAGAAACTCACACATAGCAATCCGATACTAGCCAGACTTTATGCACGTCATAAAATGCATAAAAATAATAACAGCATGAAACCAATAATCAACAATATTAATTCACCCATATACCAGTTAGCACAAAAAAAATTGATCAACATTTTCAACTTTTTTAAAAGATTCAAAGTTTGAGCATCCAAAATTCATTTGATTTAGTCAAAAAACTTAAAAATAGCACAATTACAACAGACGATATAATGGTGTGTTTGACTTGTAGCTTTATTCTTGAGCATACCAACAGAGAGGCTTATGCAAATGTTAAGAAGTGGTTAACATTCTTAAATTTGCAAATAGAAGAAATAGAAGACTTGCTGAAATTTACTAACATTTGCATCCAACAAAATTTCTTCAGTTTCAACCAAAGATATTACCAACCAGTTTCAGGCCTAGCTGTGGGAAACCGCTTATCTCCGTTTGTGGATGACATATTTGTAATAATACCAAAAAAAACATTCAATAGATGCTCTGAAGGTTCTTAATTTAAAATATAAATTTATACAATATACCATAGAAGAAGAAAGAAATGGTTGGATCCCATTCCCAGACTTAAAAATCATAAGAAATGGAGATTGTCTGAACTTTGGAATTCACAGAAAAGAAACACACACAGAAAATTATATAAAAAATGATAGTTTTAACCCCATTCCACATAAATAAGCAATGTTTCACAGCTTGGCACACAGATTAACATCCCTCTCACAGAAACAGAGTACAAAATAGAATACCAACAGCTGTAAAGACAGCTATAACCATTGGTTTCAACAACACAGTAATAAAAATTATCAATAAATTTAAAAGACAAAAATCGATAAGAAAAGTTTTGATAATAAAGACACCAAGGAAGAGGATACAAATTTAAAAGTATAACATACCAATCAACTTACCACAACAAATTTGAGAAGATTTTCAAAGAATGTGGAATAATGTTAGCCCCAAAGGACAAGTATAATATCAAGAATTTATTAGGTTCCACAATAAGACACCATACCAACAGAACAGAAATCAGGAATTTATGAAATCAAATGTGCAGATTGTGATGAGAGATTCATCGGAAAAACGAAGAGAAATTTGAAGAAAGAATGCTTTAGGAATATTCAGTTTAAGCAGGTTGATAAATCAGAGTAGCAGCTCACTTTTGTACCAAAAATCATTCAATTAAACCAAAGATTAATCTGCTAAAATAACTTCACAACCCAATGGAACTGTTCATTTGGAAAAAAATTTAATGAACTTTGATTTTCCTTCTATGGATGAACTCAGCAAGTTCCTACTACAATCACCAGACACCACCACATGAGCATCCGGGTATCCAACAACCATTCAGAGTAACAATAGTCAGTCAACATCTGCAGATAGGAATTAGTTCTCCTGAAATATGTCTTAGTTTTATGTAAGTAAGTGGAGTTTAGTGTAAACAAGTTGAACACACAAGTGTATATTACCACTCCATTGTCTACAGCTTTGCAAGTACAATTTAGTTAATTTGCATAAGGTGCCACTTCCCAGATTTATTCATGCTAACAGCATGTAACATTTCACACACTGATCAAACTCTCTGAAGTAATGACAGTGCAGTTTCACCACAATCCCTTACCTTCAGTAGAAGTGATTGCACTTTTTTCTTCATTATATCATTACCATAAATAAAACTGGTAATAGAGCTTTATAAGGGGAACAGAAAAGTCTGAATATCTTTTTCTCTCTCTCTTAGAATTTTTGAGAAAAATATCTTAACTCAAAACATATAGTAATGCTTAATATAATGCATTATGTGTTTCAATTGTCTACCTCTTTCCTGGCATAAATTTCTTCTGTGCACAAATTGTTGTACTGGGGCAAAAAAAAATATTTCATTATTTGGTGGTTTTCTTGTTTGATAAATATCTCTTGATATATGCAAATTGCTGCTAACGAGTTCTGGCAAAAGAAGGGTGATAGAATCATGATTTTAAATTATAGGCTTATTTCACTTTATAACTTTAATCTCAAAGGCCTTCAAAAAAACAGTATACAATTATTATAAATTATCTTAAGTTTGGTGTCAGAACAAGTAAATCAGTTATAAATGGTACATCTAAACTCACCTCTGAAATATTAATTTTTCTAAATAATATGGAACTGGCATAAAAGGTTGTTTAATATTACTCAAGCATTTGATAGCATAAAATACTGCTGCAAAAATTAAACTTCTAAGTCTAGATGAACTTTCATTAAATTGGTTTTCCTCCCATATGAATGAATTAATTTAGTGCTTCCAATTTCCAATTTGCATGGAGATATAATGTTTTCAACATATAAATAGAACCAATTTCATGCAGTTTTCACAAACAAGTAACATGTTAAAGTCAAAGTAAACACATTTCCATATTCTCAATACATGTAAACATACTACTTTAAAACGTTTTAAATTTCCTACTTATTCACTCTATTTATGGAACTGCATTCCTTCCACACCCTATTACAACTAATACCAGATTGAGTATGTAATGGGGATATATATTCACTCCTCGATAGTGCAATTGTCAACATTGCTGTTCCCATTTGTCTTGCCCACCTTCCATAACCATTTTTGTCTCACCTTGCCTATGTATTTTCCAAATTCCTTAATATTTTAGTCTGATTTTAGAAATTCTTCTACCTCTTATTTCATTTGGTAAGTTTTCCCACTTTGGTAAAAGGGATTGTTTGCTTACATTCTAAAATACAATGCCACGTACAATCTGGTATTTTCACACATTGGACATTTTCCCTTTATATATCCATTTCTTATCCCACTTAAATATATTACTCCTGTTCTAAACCAAGTCCTCCTTCCCTTCCTGCCTTATCACAAATTTCAATATATCTTTCTCTTCCCCAAACATTTTTTAGTGTGCTATAAAATTTTAGAGATTTTTTTTTACATTAAGACTAGCCCATATTTAATGTTTTCATTATCCTCAGTTCTTGTTTTTGTTTCGTATATAACAAATAGAACCCAACAGACTGGAATGAACTGCCATGAAACAATAGCAGGTGTCATTAAACATGGTGTTCCACAGGGATCGATATTCGGTCCTTTGCTCTTCCTGATTTTCATTAATGTCTTACCAATGACTCTAAAGCAATACTTTTTGCTGTTGATAGTAATTTGTTTATATCTGGGAAAACATTTATGCAGTTACGGAGTATAGGCATTAGAGCATTTGAAAAATTAAATGCTTGGCTTGAAGCTAGCAAACTAATGTTAAATAATGAAAAATAAAATTTATTCAGCCCAGAACTCAGAATGAAAGTGTTCCAGACTTCACATTAAATATGTAAATAAATGAGGTCCCTCACACAAAGTTTTGGCAATACATTTTCTTCTTCTTCTTCTTTCTCCCATGTCCTTCATAACAATAAAGATCTAAATAGATGATAAATGAATGTTTTTGATGAAATTGTTACCTAAATGAGCTCAGAAACACTTGCTTAGCGTTCATCTTTTCAGTGTAAGGAAAAACTCCAAAGAAAACCTTACCCCAGCATCTGAACTTATGGAATTAATGATGAAATCAACTGGAAGAAACACACAGAAACTATGGTCCCAGAGCTTAATAATATTTATTAAGCTTATTATTAATAATATTTATTAAGCTTGTCTTACTATTAGAAGTTTAAGGAATCTTTTTTATTTGTTTATTTATTTATTGTTGCTTTGACTGCATTGGTCTTCTTGCAACACCTCTAGATTGTGGACGGGTACTGTAGGTATAAGTCTGTAGTTATGAATGAAATGAATTGATGATGGCACAAATGAGCTTGGAGTCCTGGTTGTCTTAAAGCTATCTGGCATTCACATTCTCAGGGTAAGGAAAAACTCTGAAACCAATCTTAATTGGACAGCTTGACCTGACCCAAACCAAACCCAGGACCTCCAGATTAGCAGTTCACTAGACCATGGAGATTTTCTAAGGAACATTAAGAATAATTTACTTTGTTATGACATATAATACAATTTTCTGGGGAAATTCAATATACAGTAATAAAATATTCTCCTATAAAAAGAGCCCTAAGAATTTTAAGTGGTGCTGGAACCTGGTAGATTCTTATTTAAGAACTTATTCATACCCTCACAGGCAACTAAAAAAAAATTAAAAATAAAGTAGTTCTTGCAACAATATAGCTAAAATATTAAATACTACAGAAGCAGAAATAGATAAAAACTTAAATAGTAACACAGTTTTACTATATTTTGAACCACTTGTGTTATTCAAAAACAGAAGACAAGAAGAAGAATGCAAGTTGTTTGAAATGAAGCAAAATTTGCATTACTGTTTAAGTGTTTAATCATTTCTGCTTTTATATTTATTTGCAAAGCATTTTATATTGGTTTAACTTCTACTGTTATTTTGCTCCATATGAACAATCATAGGCATTCTGTTATATCAAAGTCTCCCTTGCCAGTTGCCCTGTCTCACTATAAGGATTTCAGTTATACTTTTAATTCAATACTTATTACCTACTCATGACTGTTAAAGCTTACTCAGAGATAGGGAGATAGCAGCTATATTTTTGCATAAAGTGCTTACACCACCAGATTTAAATTGATATTAATGTATATGTTTTTCTTTTCTCTCTGTCTCTGTCTCTCTCTCTTGTTGCTTGTTTAATCTGTGTCCATGTATTACATTACTTTCAAGATTCAATATTTTGTTTTACCACCTTCCCTTTCTTTTGCCTTTGAAGAACAGGAGTATTTGAAATATAGAAAAAAATTTGTGACCATTTGAGTGTTTGATCTGTTCTTGTTATTTTAGTTACAATGTTCAAGTGTTACTTTTTTAAAATTATTATTCTTATTATTATTATTATTATTATTATTATTATTATTATTATTATTATTATTATTATATTCACTGGTGTGTAATTATGATAGCAACAAGGGTAATTGCATAATGCACGATCACAACACTAGACACAGAGCTGATTTATATAGAACAGTAAGTTCACTATATTTTATACAAAACTCATTAAAACTGATAATTAAGGATATTGTATAGCTGAGTTGCACTACACACTCTTATCGACTTCACTTGTACTTTTTTATATTTAGAGCATGTTTCACAGACCATCATTCTCATCCTCGGCTAACAACTCATTAAAATGTTTCCAGAAATGGGTATTGTTATTCTGCATTGCAGGTACTCATATATACAGTATATCAAAAAAATAATCTGATTTTTAAGAAGCTGTTACCTTTTATGTGCATGCAGTAGAACTTTGGGGAAATTTTAAAATACGTTTTGGAATAAAAAGTTTTCACAGATTTTCAATATGCTCTGCTCCAGATGCAAGTCATACATCCACACAATTCTTATGTTGTGGCATATCACCTTTCCACTGAGGTGTAACATGGTCTCATCTGTTAATACTAAGCTTGAAAGAAAAGCTTCATCTTCCATCTCCATGCCTAGAATGAATTCACAAAACATTGCACATCATTGTTTATCACCTTTGCAAAGGGCTTGTAACAGTTTAATTGTGTAAGGTTTGAATACAAAATGTTTCCACAAAAACACCGAACAAGTCATGTGGGGAACAGCTAACTCTCAGCTGGCATAATGAGTTGACTTCTTTGGGCTCATATAAAATTCTGCTGGATGCACTCATCGTCTTCATTGGATATATGGAGTGGATGACATATGGAGACGACCTGTGGATTTCCCTATTTATGAACACCAATCTCTTGAAACTATTGGTACCAACATCAAATGCGCCAAGCAGTAGGAGATGCAGCACAATACTGACAATGAAAATCACACTGCATAGTTGTAACAGATTCACACTTTTGAAATGAAGAATCAGAATGTTTTTTGTTGCTTTTTCATTGTCATCTTGACAAATACTGAACAGTGAGCAAGCTGCACTAGGGAGTTGCCTACCAACAACCAAGTTAACTCGCGCAAAGGAAAATGTGTACGTGAAACTTTTTATTCAAAAATGTATTAAAAAAATTTACTTTGAAGTTCTATGTTCACACCTGTAAATATATAACATTTTAAAATGTGATGATTCTTTTAGGTACACCCCATATAATAGCCCTCCAGCTTATGTAAATAAAATTACTAGATTCGTGTAATTCCACTGAATCATATACAGGGATTCCTAGTCACTGATTCATTTTATGATATGAAAGAATGCTTTAATATCATTGCAAAAGAAACCAGTGCATGTCCTTATTATCAGAATAGAATATTTATTCAATCTTTCATTATAAAAAGTGTAACAAAGAATCAATATATTTGTTACAATTGAGACTGATCCAATTTTTCTTGAGGCCCTAACATGTCATGACTACCTGGTCGTCCACATGAGTTAGAGCCCTGTTTCACCTACTTTTCCTGCTTTTCTTTCTTCACTTTCCTAATCCATTTGTTCCTTACTCTTCCTAAATGTTCACCCATACTCCTACTTCTTCCCGCCCTCTAACTGTCAACATTTTTATTGCTAAAATATTGTTTTCCATTTTGGATCCCATATACCCTCTCTCCAATTATTTGTATCCTTGCACTGCATCAAACAATGAAACATACCTTCTGTCTCCCCACACATAACACAGTTTTCCATGTTGCTGTTTCTAAATCCTCTAAGATACAACACCCCAGTTCGCATGCATGCTTATCCTTCCCTCTGTTGCTTATCATAGCTGTCAACATACTTCTCCCCACCCCTATCTTTCTTTAATGTCTTATACAATCTAAAAGAACTTATTCTCTAAACTGGATCATATCTCTTGTCTCTCAATATCTTCTATCCTTACTTTTCTTCAGAAACCTATTTAATTATTTTCTCTCTTCTGCCATACATCACTCATATCATTCTCTTCAAATGTTTCTTACAGTCTCCAATTATTGTGCAAATGCTTATTACATAGTCACTAATGGTTAATTTTTTTGTTCTGTTATATATTCTGTATTCTGGAGATTTGCTTAATTTAGGATCAACAGAAGGTTTATCTTAATTTATATTATCTTCTCCATAAGTTAGTAACATTGTTTAAATTTTTGCCACTGATGAACTTTTCCATGGTTAACTTATCAATTTAGAATGCATTAATTCTTAAGGTTTAATGTCTAAATTACTTATATGAGGACAGGCACTAGGTATTTTTTTTTATTTTTTAGTTTATTCATAAGTAGCAATTTCTTTCTTACTTTATTCCAATTTTTATTTTTAATAAAATTATGAATTATCCTTTCCTTTAAACTGTGAAGCATTATGCACATATCTCCACCATATGGTCCTTGCAGATAGGGTTTGAACAGTTAACATAGCACTTTGTTGACTTATTGTTCTTGGCACTTCAATTTTCAGTGACTTTTTTAAATTTTATTGTAGTGAAAGCATGTAATGCAAATGTTTTCTGAATGTTATTATAGAGCATTCTCACACACAAATTCGATCAATATTTCACAGTTGCTATCTTCACAAGAATGTTTTAGTCAAATATAAAACATTTGCATCCTAAATACAGTTTATATGCTGAGTTAATTTGTCCTTTTATTTTGAAATAATGGAGAAAAAATTAAACACTAGAGCACTTTTTAAATTTTGCATTTCAGATATACCCTGCTCCTAATGGTCCGATTTCCCCAAATTTTTATAAATTTATTTAAATGTTGTATATAAAATTTTGTTGTGAAAAACAAAGAGTAATTTTTATATTTTGGATTTCAGATAAACATCCACTCCCAATAGTCCAATTTTCCTTATTTTCAAAAACAGTTTTTATTATTTTATTTAAATGGATATACAGAGTTTCATTGCAAAAAAAATTAATATTTGTACCACTAGAGCAATTTTAAATTATGGGTTTCAGGTAAACCCCACTGCTAATAATCTGATTTCTCTTTTTTTTCATTAAAAATATTTTTCTTATTTCAGTTTAATTACACACATCAAGTTTCCTTAAAAAATTAAAAACTCTAAATTTCGGTTTTCAGTTATAACCCCAGTTCTAATGGCTCAATTTTCCTGATTTTCAGAAACTATTTTTCTTTTTTATTTAAATTGTATATACAAAGTTTCTTTATTAAAAAAGAAATTGCTGGCCATAAACATTTTTAAATTTTGGGCTTTATATAAACCCTAATTGTCTGATTTTGCTCATTTTGGGAAACTATTTTTATTAATTTATTTTAATGGCATATACCAAGTTTTATTGAGGAAAAAAAAATGCAGCCTCTAGAGTGATTTTTAAATTTTTGCTTTAGATTAATCCGCACCCATAATGGTCCAATTGTTGACTTTTTTGGTTCCTAGTAGATAGGATAGATGGAGATTTGAAGAAATTTTTCAAAAACCTTTTCATTGGTATAACCACAATAGTTACCATAGTTCAAAAAAGAAATTTTTGACCATTACATCTTTTTGAAGTACTTTCCACCATACTGTATCAATGGACCATTTGCTCAAACCATTTTGCCAATGGTGAACATTGTTTCTCTTTGGTAATGTTAGAACCAACACTCTTCATATGTAGTCGCTGCAGCTTCAGGCAATTCAAATGAATGACCAAAAAATTGTTTTTACTATAAGGAAAAGATAAAGTTACATAGGGCTGGATCTAGACTGTAGAGGGATGGGACAAACATTTGACTCCTGATCCAACAAAAATTCAGTTTCTCCCTGTACAATCTAGATTTCATGCAGGACACTTCAGTTTCAGCACATCAAAGACTTTATGCAGTCATTTTATAGAGTACCATCTGACTATGACATATTTTGCCTGGCAAATATAACTTTTTTTTTTTTATTTATTTATTTACGGACGCTCTTTAACATCTCAGGTCATCAGCGTCCCATTCAACTCAGGACGTGAAACGGCCGACAAATTTTGCTCAGAGGCCTCTCTTTCAGGCTTGAGGTTCTTTTTCGTGCCGTAAATGTACGACGCGGGACCCACGGCTTTACTTCCCTTCCCTTCCGAAGGAATCTATATTTAGGATTTTACGCCCCAAAAAAGTCAAATATAACTGTTGCAACATGATCACTAGCTGAGAAGAAAGGTTAGATCATCTTCTTGCCAACACTTCTTGATCTCTTCACTTTTGTTGGAGAACCTTTTGCAAAAGCCCAAAATCTTTCCCATCATAGTTTTATGGTATCAGCCATTTATGCTCTTTTATTTCCCCCCCCCCTCTTTTCCCCTCATAAGTGAGGTGGTACAGAATCCAGCAACTGCAGAGCTTCCTGACATGAAAATTTATTTTCAAAATCTTTTTACTGCTGCTGATCCAAAATTAAGGGCTTCCTGAATCTAGGCATAGGTACAACTATCTTCCTGCAACACAAGCTATACTTCCATCACATTTCCATGTGTTGTTGCTGTTAAGGGCCATCCTCTGCAGCCTTCATCTTCAAGATGGCCCCATCCTCTCGTAAATTTTGCACAGCATCGATAAATGGTGACTTGTGAAGGGTTAAAGATTTTCCAAATGCTTGGTGCAATCTCTCTCTTCCAAACCAAATTTTAAGTTTTAAAAACTGTGGTAGAAATGCTCTTTTTTGAGGCCTCTCTTGCATGTGATCCAATAATAACTATTTCCAGGTGCACTCAGACTCACACATATTGCTATCTAAACTTTAATCTTAATAGAAACAGTTGCATTATCTTCTGATTACTCAATGTGAAATGAACAATTCTCAAAACTTTCAGAGGGATGGTCCTCATATTAGGATCTATGTACATGCTTCTGTAATTCTGCACATTTATTTTTTTATATCCAGTTTTAAATCAAAAGTCTTCCAGATTTTATAAAAAATATCTTTTGCATACTGATTTTAGGGAGTTAATGCCATTTTATTTCTGCTAATATTAAATTTTGTGTAATTAGAACTGGATTGTGTTCAGAGCAGAGTGACATTTTTATACAAAACTGTTCGGTAAAATGTTACCCATACCCCTCCAGATTATGTGCTTTAATTGCTGAAAAGTAAATAGAAATGTGTATATATGCTTCAACTTTTGTAGACAGCAGGACTCCATGCTACTTTTTGTGCTATGAGTAATGAATTTTATTCTTTGTTAAAGTTTGAAACATGAAGGTTCTGCCAAAAAAATTAAAACTGTAATGAGCATTATGATATTATTAAAAATGAGGGAAAATATTTCTGCAAGCATTTAATTATGTTTGAATAATATGCCAGTGTAATTTTTTCAAACAGGGAGGCAATGTTATGTTTCAAACTTTGATAAATAAAAAAATGCTATACAAAATGTCTTTTTTATTAACAGTCTATGTCACAAGTTTTTCATAATGTAAACGTAACTTGAGCTGATGGCTTTGTTTAAGTTTGCACTGCAGACATATTGGAAGAAGAAAAACTCCCTTGATGTTGTGCAAATTGCTTAAAAGCTTATTGGTGATGAGGGTCCCTTTTGGATTCAGTTGTATTGTTCTTCCCATATAATTTTGTAATATGGGGAGATTTTATAATTATTTGTGTGTTTAATACTGTTATAAAAGGAAAAGAAAATAGTCATCAGCCACTTGATTTGTAGAGTAATTACTTGAGTAGGCTATTAGAAATAAATTATATTTGTTTGCACTTTGACTAGACACTTCTTGTGTCATCAACAATTTACTACAACAGTGTAAATAAAGACTGGAGGTTATGGTGAAAGAAAACCGTATAAGACATTCATTTAGTAACCCAGTGTGATATATCATTAACAATGCAAAGTCACACAATTTGCAAAATTATTATGAACCTGATTAATAGCCCTGTATTTAGCATTGCTGCAGCTGATTTGCATCTCTGATTTTCAACCAATACACTTATGTGCCCAAAAAGCAAATTCAGGATATTCAGTTTACACTCGTGAGAGTGCATTCCCAAAGTTTGTTGTTTAACACTTGCAGCTATAATATGTTCAAGTGATTTCTGTATTTATATAAGTAAGCCACAAGCCTCAAGTTTGATGACTATTTTCTTAAAGAAAAGTGTTGTAAAATAAAGTAATTAAAATAACACATTACCTTTAATTATAATAAAATTTAATATATATAATTATTACGTACAGGTTGCATTCATTTAGAATTTACAAGGATTGGGAAAAAGGTACTGGCAACACATCTATACCTGAGTAACCATTATTTTACAGCATATCGTTACTTGTTTCAGTAGATTTACCTGACATATTTATCACCCTTTGCTGTACTTCTGGAAGGCTCTGAACACCAATATTAAAACTATTTTTGTTGATGTCAGTGAACAAACTCAAAGGATTGGTTCTCTTGTAAACAAACACACAGCTCTTAGTGGTTCCTTTAGTTTTGGGAAGAGATTGAAGTCACAGAAGCTCACGTCTGGATGTTTAAGTGCCTCCCATCCCCACCATAGCAGAAAATTCCCTACAGTAATAGCAGTGTGAAACTGGGCATGTGCTGCAACATTTAAATTTATTTCAGGCTTCTGTGATCAGTGTCATTAGTGTAGTTTGTTTTCTGCACTATGCCATGACTTTGAATTCATGCTACTGACTTTTTGCACAAACTATCATATGCTCTTTTTAAAGTTGTGGTCAAATTGCAATGGAGATGCCTTATATAACAGATGATTGAAGTGGGTGAGTGGGAAAATAAATATCTCCTTGATGGTGATTGGGTGGACGTAGACCAATGGCTCAATCTTTTAGAAGAGGTTTCCAAACGTTGCTGATTTATGTGAAATTGAAATTTATTGAAAGTGCTAAGAAAAATACAAACTACAAGGGGTCTCCACCTATCTGGTTGAGGCCATTTTAGGTTCTCACAATTACAGAAATTTAATACAATAATGATTTTATACTAACCCTTTATCTAAATTCTAAATAATGAAATAAAATACAACATTTCCATCTTGATTTCATCAGACCCCAGGCTCCGGTTCAACAGCAGTAGCCTTCTGGAATTCCAAGGGACGGGCTCCAACCCAACCCAGGAGACTAAAATAAAATATTTCAATTACTCTATCTATATCATTATTTTATCAGTTAGCTACTGTCTCTATAAACGTCTAATTCTTTTATTTCTCAAACTTTTACTATAATGAAATATGAAATTTATAAAGTGCCAAGAAAAATTTAAATACAAACTGTAATGGGGCCTCCATCTGTCTTTAAATTTAACCCTTACAATTGTTGATACAATAATACATTTATACTAACATCTTTATCTTAATTCTAATATTAAATAAAATACAAAATTTCCACATTGACTGCATTAGTTCCCAGACCCCAGTTCATCAGCAGCAACCTACTGGAATTCTTGGGGACCAGTCTCCGACCCAACCAAGACACTAAAATAAATATTTCCCTTACTGTAACTGTGCCAATTATTTTATCAGTTAACTATAATACTTACAAACTACTAATTCATTTATTTCTCAAATACAACTATAATGCTACTTTTAATTACTTTCTAATTTCCAAGCTCAGTAATTCAATAAATTTAATATAATTTCGCTCCCAACCGTTTCCAGGCCAGTGACATTTTTCATGATCATACAGGTATTTTATTATATATAATGGAGAGCACCAAACCTGTTTTCAAAAAATGTCATTAATGTAATTATCTTTAAGTGATTTTTTTCCAAATTTGTACCTGCCATATTTTTAGATAACCCCCTAAGTGTAAAGGAGATTTTGCTGTAACCTATCTCCTTCCAAACTATCTCATCCAGTTGCTGGCTTATATCCTTCCCAATGACCTGAATGAAAAACCTATGCATTAATTATGCCTTGTCATTTATTTCACATCACCAATTTATCCACAGAGTTAAAGATTACTTCATTTGCTACCTGTACTTCTAAGAATATCATATATATGTCATCTTGTAAGCTTTGCAAAGCATTTTATAATGATTTAACACTTCTGTTATTTGGCTCCATATGGACAAACAAATGTATTCTGTTAAAATCAAGTCTCCCTAGCTGGTTACCCAACATAACCTGTCTCTCTGTGAGGATGATGTGTTACAGACTCATAGCTCTTAAAATTTACTCAGAGATAAATGACATCTATATTTTTGCATAAAGCACATACACACCAGGTTTAAATCTTTATTTGTTTCCATGCATTATGATACCTTCAAGATTCAATATTTATTTTTACCATCTTCACATGTCTTCTGCCTTTGAAGAACACAAGCTGTTTGAAATATAGGAAAAATTGTATAACTATTTAAGTGTTTGATGTAATTTTGCTTCTCTAGTTCTTGTCATTTTAGTTACATTGTTCAAAGAGTTACTTTATTTTTCATTTTTATTATATATACCCAGGTCTCCGTTCATGTTATTCTTGATTTTGTATATTTCTATGACCTCCTTAATATTTTTCATGGTAAACTATTTGATTTATTAGCAGCTTTTATCATTGTGATGTTTATTCTGGATGGAGTCTTCTGCAAGTGCCAATTTTTGCAGTTCATTCTGGCTGATATTGCAATTGTGATGATGGGCATGTTGAATAAATCTGTTTTCCCTCTATCAATGTTAGCAACACTTTCACTATACAATGTAACAACTGTGTTGCCACTACTTTTTTCCAACAGTCATGTATCATGCATATATAATGTTATGGTCACAATGGAAAAATCAAGTGAATATTCACAATTATTGGTTATGGTAAACATATGCCTTGTTGCTTGCTAAGTCTAGCAAACAAATTGAAATCATAATATATTTTCCCACTTTCACCAATAATTGTATACATTTACTGGCAAATATGCACATTTACCAGGGCAGTTTGGTAAATGTTGGGAGACCTAATTGAATCAGTTTTCCCTCTAATTGTTGACTGTTGTGCATTGTTCCTGTGTTTTGGTATTGCTGAAACCTCAATAGAAAATTGTATACATTTTATGGGTAGTGATAGTATATTTAATAGTTCATTTATGCCTTGGTTCAAAACTTTTAGGTTATGAAAATGTGCTACCACATATTAATACAATTTTCCAAGCTAATTTTGTTCAATTCAAGGAGACTGTTAGTTAAATTATTGAAAACAGCAAAAAACGTCACTAAAATGAAATAAAAGTTTACTGGAACACATCCAACAATTTCACACCATTAACTGCCCATATTTATTTAGTTATTCAAATAAATTATGCAAGAAAACAAACATTATTGAGTTGATTAGTAAGGCAGCAATTTCTTAAGACACCATCATCATTGTCGAATAATTATTACAAATGAATAAAGCACTTAATTGCACAAATCCACGTCTAAAAAAAGATCTTGAGTAATTTTCTAATTACAGATATTAGTACTATAGTGTCTCTCAGCATAGCTAAACCTGTAAGAAAGATTCTAGATCTCACTAAAGCTCTAATTCTGAAACTACAAGTTTGGATCAAAGAAGTGCACAAAAGACCCTTGTGCCAAGGTGCATTTACACACACCATTGCCAATGAAAGGAAATTAGCAGGTGCAACAATACATTTCCAACTTTCACCAAAGCCAAATGATAATTGTTAACAATTCCCTCAACATTGGTAAACTAAAAATATTTCCAACATTTACCGTCTGTTTGAACAATGCTCACATTTACTAAATTGTTCACAGTAGCAGTTTTCTACTATGACTGTAACACAAACCTCAATTACACCACTGAAGTATCCAAATGAATAACCCATTGGGAAAGGTAATTTAATTAATAGATTAAGGCATTAGTTATGAATTCCCATTTGGAGCTATCAACCAAAATGATTCATCATATAGAGAAAACATGATTTTCAGAGATTCACATTATTTCCTACTTTTGTTATTTTTTCAGTGTCTAGATTTTATGTACATGTTTGTTCAGATAAATGCTATAATTTATCTTTACATAGCCGTATAGTTCATACCAACAGTTCCTCATTGGCAGATAATAATAAAATAGCTAATTGTGATTAATTCAGAATAAGAATCATAAAACATATTTTTAACTTGTATGTATTTACACAGAAATCTGTATAACAAAACCAGCTTTAGGAAGTGGCAGATCAGATCACAAATTAAAAACTTTTTTGTTCAAGCTATTTATTCAGTCAGTCTATGAAGAAGGTAATTTCTTTTGCCTAATCTAAATAAAGAGCTAACAAATGTGTGTGTAAAAATGGAAAGATAAACATAGAAAACTTTAAATGAAATTTAGATGTTGGCATAGGGGCTCTTGAAATATACGGTAGTGGAGAAAATAATTAAACAATTATTTCTTGTACATTGTGTTATTACTTTGTGTTAAATTGCATTTTAATCCAATCATTCATGTTCAATTGATATTTAGCTATTTCTGTATTTATTTGCATTTTAAGAATATAATGGAGGGAAAATATATTTCAATATGGATAGCAAAAATTATCACTGCAACTAAAAGAATCAACTGTCTTAAGAACCATAATGCAGTTAAACGTTTATGTATAAATAATATATCAATCTTATGTATCCCTGTATGATATCATCTTCAACTACTTGTTGCACTGTTCATTTTTAATGTTATGTTAATTTAGTGAGTGTGTTAAAATGGATTAGGTAGCAGCAAATTCAAAACTTTTAAGGCTTGTTGAGGTGATCAATATCAACTCTTTATCAGAAACCATGTCCAGAAATGCACTTTGGTAGGTGGCAGCAGTAGCTTCTCTAGAAGACTGTTTGCATAACCCCCCAAAATTTTTGTATTTAATTTCCTATAACTATTACTTAATGTGTTTTTATACATAAAAAAACTATCTATTTGAGACTATATCTTGCAACTGTATTTGCGGTTAGTATCTGTAGGGGATGTGATTTGTAGTGACAATGCAAACCAATATCTTGATAGGCTTGTGGAGTATTCTGATCAGGGAAGGCGAGAGGAATTAATTGGAGGAGCCCCTTGCCCACAAGAGTCATGTATATGCACCATCTGAAATGTCACCTCTTGTCATATACATTCCCAAAAAAGTTTGCCTTTAACTTTATATGCATTGCTTGTTCTGTTACAGAGTTAAATAAATTATTTTAAAAGACTGTTAAATAATTATAGTTAAATAGTATATTAATAGCAACACAGTCATATATTTAAACATGAGAAATCTTGCAGTTATTTCAATATTAAACAATATTGCATTTGAAGTAGCATCTTTGTGCAGATGCTGTCCTGCAGTAATCAATCATTTAGTAGTTGTCATATGATAGGCTAGTGCAGTTTCATGTGAATTTGTGAAGTAGTTACTTTATTTCACTTTGTGTTAATTGAATGTGAAGAAATTGAAAACATGATACACAGCTAACATTCTAAGCCCCCCCCCTTTTTTTCCTCTTCCCAATATTGAAAGAGATAATTAAAATTAAAAATCTGGTTAGACCAACAAAAAGTATTAATTTTAGCCAAACTGTGCATTCAAAAATAGGAAGCTATATAATGCTTTCTGTTGAGACATACTCACCCTGTAGATTTCAGACTTTAATCAAAATGATCATCAGGTCATCAACAAGTTTGTCGCCATAAAAACTAGAAGAATTAATTTTTTTAAATAGGCATGTTGCTGCAACATTTTATTAAATTCTTTCTTTCTCTCTCTGTTATGTACATGTTTAGCCTCTCAATATAAATGTTAATTCTGGTTATTAAGATTCTAGAAGTTTGTGATCTATATTTAGCACTAGCATTTTAGTATTTGTAAAATTGTGCACCCCAAGTTTATTTACTAGTTCAGGAGTTCTCAACTAAAGGTATGCATACCATTGATGGCACTTGAACTACTGCCAGGTGGTATGTAAAAATTTTAGCAAATGTAAATTAACATTTTTTTACAAATGATGAACATTTGACAGTTCTATAACTAAACGGAAACAATAGATTATGATTTATATTATCATAAAAACTTTTGTGTGATAGTGTACAAAATAATATGCAAATTAAATTTTAATCCTACAATAAAGACAGCACAAGTCAAATGTATTTGATCAGACAACAATGCAATAGATTTTATCATTTGTTTAACTACAAGATGCATTTACAGTTAAAAAAGCAGTGGAGTTGCATTATTGTTCAATGCAAGATTTTATTTGTTAAATTATCAGATTTAAATGTAGTTTGTGTACAATCAGAAGACAGCTTTAAATAAAAGCATGAAAGCTGTTAACTTCATTAAGTCTAGAGCTATGAATTCATGATTATTTTCCATTTTATGTAATGAAATGGGTGCTGAACATAATTCCATTTTACTTCATACTGAAGTTAGGTGGCTGTCGGGGGGAAGTGTATTGAGCTGTTTGATCTTGTTCATAAGTGCAGATTTTTCTCTCCAACTCATTCTCAGACTTCAAAGTTTCATTGATGAGCTGTGGCTAGTCTGATTGGTTTACCTGACAGATGTATTTTCCCACCCTCTCATTTTTATTACAAAGCTTTGTGTGTGTGTGTGTTTTTAATCTCTTTTAACTCTCTATAAAAAGTTATTCTCTCTAATTAGGGAAATGATAGATAATGGTGGGTTTAATGGAGTTTAAACCACATCTGGCACCTATGCCTGTATCTCATTGTGCTACCTGATTGGAGGAGATGCCTTCATTGTTTCCCAAAATCTTGCACAAGTTGGCAGTATTTTGGTTTCAATGTTAGCGTCCATTCCTAGGTCTGTCCTGGCTATAGAAAGAATGCGTCTCTTTCCTACTAAGAATGAACACTCAAGACAGAATATGTAAGGCACATTTTTCATTCAGTTTACACATTCTACAAGTGGGTTCATCTCTATAGAGTTCCATTTTTCATATATGTTTCCTGAAGTGACCATGTTTAGTAATTAATGCAACTACTTTTCTCTTATTCCTCTTCTTTCCAATTTTTAACTTTCTTCAAATATCCCCTGCTCTAAATATTCACCCAGAAATCTCTAATCTGTTTTTAAATAACTGAATGTTATTTTCCTAACCAGGAATTAACCTTCAATTTATTTTCCTATTATTCCAGCTTCACCTTCAGAGTACCTTGCTCAGTGAATTACTGAATCTGAAATAAATATTTTAATACTTTTTCTATGATTTTCCTTCTTAATATTGACCATCCCTAACTCCAGTAATACTCCGGCAATAGCAGTATTCTGAGGTACTCCTAGAATCAACTTGTAAATTATCTCTGGACTAAATCCGTAATCTCCCATCCTTTCGTCAATTTCCCAAATTTCTACCCCATATATCCAGCAAGACTCAACCAATGCATGCATTTCTATAGTAACTGCTGGTCTTATGTATAAATCTTCTAACCGATCCCATGGCCAGTCTTGCCTTTGAAACAGTCGTATTTCTTTATGTTTTTTCCAATCTCCTCTGCTGCTCATGTTAACTCCCAAATATATGAATCTGCTAACAACCTAAGCTGATTTGTTATTCATAAACCATTTTTCATTCCTACTCAATTTATTATATTTTTTAAAGACCAGTAGATTGTTATGCCTAATTATTGAGCTGAAAAGACAGATGGTTACATTTCAGAGTTTTCACAGTATATTGGACCATACTTAAAAGTTTTTTTTTTTTCTCCTCCCAACATTTACCCTTAGTCACAGAACAGTGTCCCTGGTCATTGCATAAGTAAGCTGAGGCTTGAGACTTAGACGTTGGTGGTTGTAACATAAAAGGTCACATTTTGTTAGTTTAGGTAGTTTTTTGTAGCAGGCACTGATACATTAGAACATTCAATTAGCCATGGCAATTTGTGAGTTCATTAAGAGATTGGAACATATTAATAAAATTGTAAGTGTGAGTGAATTGTATTTGGAAGCTGAGGGAGTAGTTGATTGCAAGTGAGTAATCATTCTGCATTTCATATTAATAAACAAATTTTCTGTGAGTGGTTTATTCATGGTCTTGAAGACAGCTGTGTAAACTATAAGATAAAATTGTTTATTCCAAAGCTTCACAAGATAGATTATTTACTGTAGTTACTAAATATAGGTAATTTTCCACCATGAGTAAATAATATATTGAAATATTATCCAATATAACTTTCAA
Organism: Metallyticus violacea; assembly: GCA_030762175.1. Lineage (NCBI taxonomy): Eukaryota > Metazoa > Arthropoda > Insecta > Mantodea > Metallyticidae > Metallyticus > Metallyticus violacea. The sequence goes on along the minus strand of CM060832.1, from coordinate 22,135,807 downwards.
AGCACATTTGCCATCTAAGATTGCAACATAGTATTATGATAGGCACTTTTTCCATGGCTACCATTATTTTAATTTGCAGAACCTTTGCTTCAACTGACCAAAGCACATCTCTGCTATTACAAATTCTTTTATTAGATTAGATAATGTGACTTTAATGAACCTCCAGTGCATCAGCCTATATGGCTTATTATGCTACCCCATAGGAAGAGATGCCTTCATTGTTTCCCAAGATCTGTTCCTTGAAAAAGTTGCAGTATTTTGTTTCCAATGTTAGTGTCCGTTCCTAGGGCTTCCCTGGTTATAGAAAGAGTAAGTCTCTTTCTTACCAGCAATGGATTCAAACAGGAAATGCCAGGCATCTCGTCCTGTTTACCATTCTACAAATAAGTTCATATTTATAGAGTCCTACTTTTCATATATATTTCCTGAAGTGCCAATGTTCAGTAATTAATGCAACTACCTTCCTTATTACTCTTCTGTCTAAAACAGATATTTTAGAACAGATGTGGAAAGAATGTTGCTAGGACCAATTTTCTAGCTTGCCTTTGTCCAGGATAGGTTTGCCCAATCCCGGCCAGGATCGATAGATTTTTTCGAGCATAAAAAATCCTAATTATGGCTTCCTTTGGAAAGGAAGTAAAGTCGTGTGTTCTGTATTGCAGATTTATGGCATTAAAAGAACCTCAAGCATGAAAGAAGATGCCTCTGAGCAAAATGTGTTGACTGTTTCACACCTTGAATTGAATGGAACACTGATGACATAAGATGTTAAAGAGCATCCATAAATAAACCAATTCAAAAAAAATCTTGGTGTTTGTGTCCAATACATATTTTAACCGCAGTCTTAGCAGTACATGTACTGAATCTTTTGTTATACATCTGTTGTAGGTTTTTTGTTGTGGTTAGCATTTGGGAGCCACCAAGCAACTGCAAGCACATCTTGTATCATCTAAAAGTGCATTCGCATGATTGCTAGTCATGATTCTACAATCATCTGAATTTCTTCATATTCCATTTGTCCACAAATCCAGCCCAAGAGATGTCTACACTTGTGAATTCTTCCCTTCCTGCTGAAAAATGAGGCTGACGACACCTTTTCTGTTAATATATTATACCTTAACTTTTTCTTTATAAGTATATGAAAAGTCTACTGTTTCAATGATATCAAGAAATGAGTAACTCTCTTATTGTGTTCTGTAGTACCTCAACAATTGTTAGGAAATGAATCCAATTACCTGCTTTTGACTTAATATCAGCTGCAACTTCCCATAAAGTTAGTGATGCATTAGGAAATACTTCTGCTGTATCGGTCTAAAAATCTTCATCTCTAAATTATGTCACCTTTTCTCTCCCTTATCAAACATTCTCTCTTTTTTCATTTGAATCTTGTAAGATTCTTTTTAAATGTGTACAAATCTCTGGAATTATGCTCACAAAGTTTACTTCAAGGTTTATTGCTTTCCTTCAGCATTGAACAATCATCATAAACTCTGCCTTCATGCTTTTTAACTTCACTGATGCACTGATGGTCATCTATTGTGTTGAAGCAGAAAATTTAGAGAATGCATTCCTAAAGTAGTGATAGAGATTATCAATGTCAAATCAGCACTTACCCCTCATCTGATTCATTTTATGAGATCACGCTCAAGGAAAACAGATCATCCAGCTAATGAGTGAGAGGTAACTATGTTTATTAATGTGCATGCAAGTTATTAATTGGAATTGTCAGTTGAAGAGTGAAAGAGTTTTTATTAAAGTCACTCAATGTTTCTATTCTATTGCATTTTCTTCATTTGGTGGCTGTTTTAATGATAGGAGAATTTTGACTTCAAAGCTATTCATTGGTTTCTGACAAGCAGTCCTTTCTGGAATAAGCTTAACAGATAAACCTGTGCCAGCCTCACTACTTTTATGTTGTGAAGTGCTATAAGTTTAGATGTGAAGCTATTTGGGCTTGGAACACAGTGCATGGATTGTCTTGCAAACCTCAAATGCCCAAGGAGATAGCTTTAAGTTCATAACAATCAAAGAAACGCATGTAGTAGGTAAGTTTGTAAATATGGAGAAAACCCCTAATAAAAAAAGTAGAGATAGCAGGAATAGTTTTATATTGTTAAGCTAAGCCTGCATTGTTTTTGGCCCATAGATCCAATATATCCTTTTATTTCACTCCCAAAATTTTAACACAGCCTTCTGTTATATGCTATGAAGTGCCAGATTATATTTTCATGGCCATGATGAGTGTAAATTTGGTGCCTCTGTTTAGGTACTATTACTGAAGTATGCAGTCACATTGTTTTCACTAATACACTTATGCACCAAAAAAAAAAAAAGTTGAATTCATATCTGGAGCCCTAGAACTCTATTCTCTAAATTCATCCTTTATTTCAGCTTTTACTCATATGATTGATATATTTACATGTGTAAACCACAAACTCTACTTAGAAGTTTGATGACTTATTTTCAGAAAGGAAATTATTGTAAAATGAAGTAATTAAAGTAACAGATATTCTTTGTCATTACGAAGAAACAGATTTTAAGGTACAGCACCTTACAAAAATATAGCTGTTTTTATACTGATGAATTGAAATTTGTACTTTAGGACATGAAATAAAGCAAAATAGACATAATTTTGCACCTTTTAGTGAGATGATTATATTTATCCCCATTTCATCCCCGCTTTGATGCTTCAGCACTTTTTTTTAAACTTTTGTTTCATGTTTTGCTAAAAAATAGAATAGAAAAATAAATTAATTTCACTCTTTCAGGAAGACAAAACAATTTTCACTCTCCTTGAGCAATGCATAAAATGTGATAGTCTTATGAGCAATTATTGTTACAAAATCATTAAATTTCACTAATTTAAAAAAACTGCTTGAAAAACTTAGTCTTGTTTCATAGAGCAGAACGAGAGCTATAAAATTGAATGTTTCCAACATAATGTAGCAAACCCTGCAACAGAAAACAAATTTCAATTAAAGCTATTTGCCAGAATCACAGTTCTCTATGCGGTGTGTGCAAATTTTATATAAAGAAGGCTCAAATCTCTAGTTTCTCTATTTGATTTTGTTTATGTTGTTGCGGTCCAAGTACTCTGCCATGCTAAAAGTTCATAAGGCAAAGTTGTGTGCACTCTCAGAAGAATTCAAGAGACAATTCATCAAAACTAATGGTTTAATTTTTCGATGTGCTGTCTGTGATGAAATATTGCAATTGATGAAAAGTATCAAAGGGCCAAAATAAACCAGCACATGCAGTACAGCAAGCATGTGAAGAATATTGAACTCCACAAGTTCGAAACTAAGCAAACATCCTTGATACATGCCTTCACTTCTGGAGTTGAAAAACAGCAGTCATCCAATCAGTTCTCTGCAGATCTTATCATGGTATTAGTTCAATCAGAAACCCAATATATAATGTCAACAATCCTGCATTGAAATCATTTCTTGAGAAATACATGCAAAAGTTTCTACCAGATAAGAGCACCCTGAGAAAAAATTACACAAACCCTTTTTGAAAAAATAAAAGAGGTGATTGACAAACATGAAGTGGGAATCATGTTAGATGAAACTACTGATGTGCTGGGGTTTTTATTATCTAATGAAAGGGTGAAACCCATGCTCTTTGAGATGTACCAACTGCACAGTAATAGCCATTTAATGATTTGTGTGTGAAACTGATCAAGCATGCTATATGCTTTCAGCTTTTCAACAACTGAAGGTCATGTACTCCAAACTCAAGCATGTTTCATTGGACTGCACTGTGCTTATGAAAGTTGGGCAGGAATACAATAGGATAAATAACTTCATTGCTGCTCTGAAAACGATTCTTGTAAAGGCCCCAAATTGTCAATTATTGTATTGAGAAGTTGCTGGGCTCCACATATAATTCCCTGTTATAACCAGGTGGGGGTACTTTGTTAAGGTTAGGAATTTTATAATGCAAAAACTTCAAAAAAATCAAAAGCTTTATATATGCTATAGATTCTAGAAATGCAACAGCCATTAAGCAAGCCCAACAATTTATCAATGACAAAGATCTAGAGTTGGAACTTTTCGCAGTGTATGGCAGGTGTTTGTCTGATTCAGAATTTAGAAGAAGGAGGAGAAGCAGTGGAAGAAGTGACGATAGTTGGGACAACTTTGACTGATTTGCCAAAGCCAAACTTCAATTAATTTTGAGAAACAATCCAAAGGTAGATAGAAGCCTTTGCAATTTTCTGAACTCGCTTTTCATGTGTTTACAAAATACGCTCCATTGGTTTCAGTAGATGTTGAGTAGAGTTTCTCCATATATAGAATTTAAGCACCAGCAACTTACATTCGAAAACATAGAAATATTGTGCATAATCCAGTATAATAAATTGGTTGAAACACAGTAAATGCCACATTTACATCTTAAATATTGATTGCTTTATAAAGATTGTCATTGTAACTGGTTTACAACTAAATAAGGCATTTTAACAGCACCTTTTGTGAATCTTTTTGCGTAACATTTCAGAATCTTTCTTTCCCTTTCAAACCATAATTTTGCACTTTAAAATCCATTCTCTGGTCATATTTTAATCATATTTCTTTAGTTATAAACCTTGTCTATTCATACTTTGTTTTTCATCTCAGCTGCTAGGCATATGGCAACTGGCAATATCCTTACTACACTTCCAATTTCTCCCCAGTTTATCAGCTCTTTAAAAGTTGCTTTCTGAATCTATTGCCTGATGGTCTTGAAGCACTATTACATTCATTCACATTTCAGGTAACTTTATTGCTCAGTGTGAAGCCAGTATTGACAAGAAATCAAGGGTAATTGAAAGAAGTGAGATAAGAGGTGAAGATGAAAGCAAGATAGAGTTGTGTCGCTGTATATAATCTAAATAGTATTACAGGATGAAGATGTACTTACTTGCCTCATTAGCACCACGGTATATTATATAAAGGTTTCTTTTTAATTGTTTAACATGCTAAATAAGACAACTGTAATTCAGTATTGCTTCCATAAACTGATTTTTCACAGTGATCATATGGAGTGTGATGTAAGCAATTAGTTTCTGAGTTGGCTTTTGCTACAATAAGTTGTAATAATATAAAATATAGTGAGCTTTTGTAACAGTGGTGTCAAATATTAACATTAAAAAATTGAGTCGAAATTGTAACATACACACCACTAAAATTCAATAAAATGGAAGACTAGTTTCAACCAGGCTGACCAGGAACTGATGATAGGAGCAATGGCTCCCAAAACTAGTCTTCCATTTTATTGAATTTTAGTGGTGTGTATGTTACAATTTCGACTCAATTTTTTAAAATGTTTAGTTGTAATAAGTAATGGGGCGAAGCATTTTGTGTGTAAATATTATTTAAAATGTAAATCGAAATTTATTCAGAACTTTACTGATCAAATATCTTATTCCAGTATTGCAATTCATGGATAATTAGAAACTCAGCCTTTTATTCAAAATTGCTGAGCAGTAATAGGATATTCTATTTCATGTTCACCAGCACACTTTGCTCAACATATCTCCTTGATCATTTTTCAGCAAGATAGATTCGAAGAGGAGGTGCAGTGCATTGACCGACTCTTTCATAGACATTCCCTTGTAGTCACTTGACTTGGTTTATTTATGGATGCTCTTTAACATCTCAGGTCATCAGCATTCCATTCAATTCAGGGTGTCAAATGGTTGATAAATTTTGCTCAGAGTCTCTTACCTTGTAGTAATCTGTTTACTCTCAGAGAGCATATTAGAAGAGGACCTTGTAACAAATGTAACATTGTGTTGCCTGTAGTAATGAAGTGTTGAAAGATATATCAAATATATGCTGTAATGAGTACTGTCTGCAGTTCTGTCTGCAGTACTGTCTGCTCAAATTAAATCAATTGTTTTCATTATTGTTCTCCAGTATAATTTACATTGGTTAATGCACACATTAAGGCTAGTAAACAAATGGAACATTTCCAGACATGGTTTTCCATATGAAAGAAGTTTATATTAATCACCCATACCACCTCTAAAAGTTTCTTATATAGTCAAGCATATATTTGGACCCTGTTCCTAAATTTCATAGTTATGGGTAACTTCCAAACACAAACTTATTCTTTGTCAATACATATGTTTTTGATTTAAATACCATGTATATTCGCTACATAGCACTATCAAGGGAATATGCTCTGAACACTGCTTTTTAATGCAGGATTAGAGAAAGTAATAAGATAGTTGCCTGTTAATGCAGGGGAAAATTTTTAAGCACATACATGCAAGTGATAGCATATGCTGATGTAGCAATTATCATTAGGAATAAAAGAGTACTTAAAGAGAAATATGCTATGTTAGAAGCAAAAGCATAAGATTAGGACTAGAAATAAATATAAATAAAAATGGAAGGTGGTAGAGGAACTAGAACCAAGATTTATATAACTCTAAATGAAAAGGAATACTAGAGTAAATATCTTCAAATATTTATGCTTGCTGATGACAGAGAAAAATTAAATTCAAGAGTAGCAAAAAGAAATAATTGCTACTACCATTTTAAAGTGAAATTTAAATACAAAATGTCAGCAGGAAAACAAAAATAGAAATATACCTAGGTTAGCAATAAATATTGCCGCAACATATTGAAAGGAACTGTACCGGGTGTTTGACAGTCAGGTGGCATTTTTGCTGCCAGACACTCCCTTTTTGTGGAGTCCAGGTGCATTACTTGAAATTTAAGCATGTAAGGGGGAAATTATGAGAACTGTGTTGCTGTGATAACCCTTCATAAGACTGGAAGAGCACAAATAAATATTTTTAATAGCATTTAATGCCCATTTTCACTATTGGGGCACCATGGGCATTGAACACTGAGATGAAATAATAAATTGGGAAAGGATTTTTTAAAGAAGGAAGAATTCCAGGCTTAAGTTAAAGAAATCTCCCCCAACATTTGTCAATTATGAGGACTGAGGAAAACCTGGGGAAAAAACCAATCAGGAAGGGCAGTCCTGGTAGTAATCTAACCCCAGATGCTCACAGTTTGTACCTTAACAACATTGGGTGCCCATGTCAGTAATTTACAGATGTTTACAAAGCTAGAAATCAGTAGGATTTGAACTGCTAATAGGAACTTGTACAATGAAGCAATTAAGATTATTGTATGACTTGAGTTGAAGTACACACTGTTATTGGCTGCACTTATTCATATTTAGAACATGTTTTACAAACAATCATCTGCATCCTCCGATTGAATCTGGAATTCATAGTGTTCCTTTGGGTTGCATATTCTGCTGTGGTGGAGGTGTGATAAATTTAAAATGTATGTTTTAATTCTTATAGTGTCAAAGTTCATTAATATGTGTCTGTATTTATATATGTAGATTTTCTCCCACATTGCTTTTTTTATTATGTTGTGGTTCTCTGTCCAAAATGAGATGCTACTGCTGATTTCTCCATTTGTTTGAATTGTATGTTGAGCCTATGTTTCTCTTTGTTTTTCTCTCCCTCCATCCCACATTTGGTAAATACCTGCTTTTTCTCTAGTAGAATACTTTCATTAATATTGCCATTCAGGAGATATTTAATATTAAATATGTTTTACTGGTGGCAATATAATATGAAAATCTTTTAAAATATTTTGAAATTTGCCCATAGATGTTATGTAAATTTTTTAAAAGTTACCTTTTCCTGCTGAAGTGTTATGATTTCTGATTAATGCAGTAATCAGAAGCTTAATGCACAGACTTGTTAACCTACCCATTAGCAAGAAAGAATACTGTGAAGAAAACAAGCAAATAAAAAGAACAATGAAAAATGGATTTAGCAAAGAACTAGTTCACAAAAAAGTACAGAAGTTAAAGAGGCACAACCTTATTAAAGAAACCATAACAATTTCAGCCAAGCTGTTGATAATGGCATATTGGTGTGGTTTAGGGCTGGAGCTAGTGTTGTTTATATATTATCTGCATGTGTTGGTTTCCTATATATACACACACCAAATGAAATTACATTGCTTCTTCTGTAGATTTTAACATCCAAAAAAGGCAAACAATCTTCTTCATTTCTATAGTGAACTTACGCTTCGGTCTTGCAGATTTAGTAGTTTTGGGGCATCCTCTGTTTGCTTTTTAGATACTATTGCAAATATATCATCTACATAATGAACCAATTTATTAAAGATAAATGGAAAGGTCTTTGTAATGCATGCTTCTACCTCACTCATGAATAAATTTACCAGGAATGAAAAGAGAGGATAACCTCCTTACCTGTGGGTACAGCTGAAGCACACATTACAAAGGCATTTCCATTTGTCTTTAAAACATTGGTTCGTTATGTAAATTATATGTTTGCCAAAATAACAAACAAACAAATAAACAGAGAATACCTTAAAGTTACTAAATCTACAAAATTGATGCATTAAGTTCACTGTAGAAATGAAGAAGAAAGGCATTTGTTTTTTTGCACCTTGAAATTCTACAGAAGAAACAACGTAATTTCATTAGGTGTATATAAAGGAAACCCACACATACAGATAATTACATAAAGAATAATAAATTTCACCCTAGACTACAACAATACACCATTATTAACATTTGGGCTCATTGATTAGACAACATTCCATGCAACAAGGAAGACCAGTACATCATCAATACTGTCCTTAACTGGTCTTTAGAAGATAAGAAGATGAGACATTTCTAAAGACTTAAGATATTATATTAAATACACTAAAAAAGGGCAAAAGTTTTAAAAAATCCATGTACCATCTATGGGCAAACAATGCATTCATGAAAATTTTTAAAAATTGAATTAACCATAAAGGATGTCGTCTCTTCCAGCAGAAAGGCAGGAGTATACCAGATAATTGTTTGGATTTTGATCAGATATACATAAGCAGAACAATAAGACATTTAGAGACAAGGGCAAAAGAATACATTAGAAATATAAGAAATAAACAGGTATCCTAAATCAGCAGTTGCAAATCATTTTTGGATATACAACCATAACATCACAAAAGAAACCAAATGTTGAAAGCTACCAACAATCCCAAGGAATTAGCAATATGGGGAAAAAAAATTCATTTTTAAATAAGTATCATGAACTTTGACAACCTGTCAATGGACTTTGGAACTATCAGAGGTCACATTGTCACTCACCAGCTAAGTATGAGAACATAAGCTTTTGAAGCATGTTCTGAAGAATTAATCAGTTAGTGAAGTATGGTGTCACGTAATATCAACTTCTTTATATGCATGACATTCTTGTTGTTTATGCTTGTGCCCATTTCTGGTTCATCAAGTTTCCATTCTGTTATAGCATGATTGATGTATGGTTAAACAGTGTCGGCGAAAGTCTACAGTCTTGCATCGCACCTTGATTAATTACTATTTCCTTAATATACATCTTCTCCAGTATCTGTTTTAATAATTGTTTTTTGATACAGGAAATTAATTTCTTCTCTTAGATGGAGTGAAGTGTCTATATGTTCTAAAGCTTTCCAGATCTTTTTCCTGCTTATCACGTCAAAAGCATTTTTGTAATCTAAAAATCAGATAACATTTTCTAAATCGAACTTCCATCTTTTTTGAGTTAGTTGTCTATACAGGACTTTGCATGCAAGAAGCCTGTTTGCTCTTCTTGCAAAACACCATCAATTAAAATATTAAGTCTTCCAGCTAAAATCTTTCAGTATATTTTATGCGCAGTATTGAGCAGACTGATTACCCTATAATTAGAGCAAAATTTTCCCAAGTTTCATATGCATATGTATAGGTGTTCATACTCATGAGTGGGAGGTATAGGGCTTGATTCCTGCCAGGACCATCCTCCCTGACAGATTTTTTCCAGGTTTTCCTGAATCCTCTTAAATGGTAAAAGCCAGGAAGGTACCCTAAAATTAGGCCTGGAACATTTCCTTCCTTGAAAAAAATCCTTTCCAAATGTATAATTTCATCTCACAAATCACCAAAGTCTACCACCTGTGATGCCTCAACAGTAAAAACGGGCATTAAACACTATTCAATAAAAGTCTGGTCGGTCTCTCTCCTTTTTTTTTTGGGGGGGGGGGCTGCCTTTCTGTCTACTGTCTCATTTAATGTTTCAGCCAGTGGATTAAAACTGCATCACCCATCATGCAAATCAGTTTCCATGCAGCACTTGTTTCCTGAATCTGATCTGATAATGTTACTACAGTTTCACAATATTCCATCCTGCTTAGATGCCATTAGCACAAAGCAAGAATGGCAGTTACCATGCACAGGAAAAACATTTTCCTTTATTTCAGTCTGTGATTGGTCAATTAGTACTAGAATCATTCTCATTACAGACCTTCATTTTTGCACCATTTCTTTTTAATAACTGTTTTTATAAGCATGTAATTGTGAACTACTTATAAATCTGTAAAGTTAATTTGTACAATGCATAAATTGAATCTCTCTTTAACTGTTTTACATGTTAATTGCACCAAAGTTCTGTGAATAGTTTTCTTATGGGAAAATGTTGATGGTCCATTTGTTGGTTGGAATTCACAACTACTGCCTCTTGTAGTTCACCTTCCTCTTTATTTTCTATGTCAGAAAGGTATGCTCTGTCAGATTCCAGATCCAGGACATAAATATTTATGCTTCTGTGACACTAATTTTGATACTTTTAAGCTCTATTTGTTGTATTTACATTGTCTTGTTGATACCCAAATTTTCTTCCATTAGAACAACAAAACAGCCAGTTAATTTGTATGAAATATTTAAAAAAGATTAATACTATTATACTTGATAACAAAATTTAATAATTTTACCGGATAAATCCATTTATTTATATACAATTCCCATGTAAGACTGTGCCAAAAATTTAAAAAAGATGTGGGTGGTTGTAAAAGATGGCAGATCAGATCCCTGGATAAATGTTTAATTAGGATCTAGTGGAATATTTAGTTATGAAAATACATTTATGTAAAAGGAATGTTTATGCACTGTAGAATAGAACAAATTTTAAAATTTAAAATATGTTAATATTTTATTTTTAAAGTAAATATTGCAAATTGGTAATATCATAGGAATTATCTCATCAGCATTACATTATTTCCTATCTTAATGGTTGCTGCAAATATCCAGCATACATTAAATAATATTTTAAATAGGTAAAATGTACCCTTCATATTAATCCAGAGAGTTTACATAATGTGACTAACTGCTAGCGAGAATGTGCAGATAAAATGCTTTATACAGAATGACACAACGCTTGTACTTGGTAAAACTTAGAACATATAAATATGGATTGTCATTTAGTTTTATAACAGTTTAACTTGTTTGCAGCTATGGAATAATTTTGAAAAAATGTTTCAGTTTGTAACAAACTGAATATTGGAAATTTGTTATTCCAGTGTTTGCGACTGACTGTTCTGTGATATTAACAAAAGGGTAGAACATGGAGAAATAATCTATAAAATTTAAAATTTATAAAATCTAAAAGATAAAATGTAAGAAAAAGCATGTAAATGAAAAGAAAATGCAGCAAAATTATAAAAGTAATTATCTTTAAAAGAAGACTCTAGTAAAAGTGGAGTGACACTAAAAAGAAATGTGTAAAAACACAGCAAATGGTTGTGCATTACATAGTATTTGTCAAACCATAATAAACATACTGCAGTAATTTTGAAAGAATATAGGCAAGCAAATGATTGCAAGGAAAATATTCATCATTATTCTGATAAATCCTGTTTATCTTTCCTCAAATCACAAAATAACTTTGGCACCATCAAGTACATTTGTAATAATCTTTTCTGAGTCAGATGTTTAGAACACTGAGTGTTTCACTCCAAATTGAATTAACAATACATTTGTGAAGTTTATTCTCTTCTAATAAGGACATCACAATTGCCTCTGTCAGCAACTATGTATTTCAATTACTAAGACCTACCTATGGTGCCTCAGTAGTAAAAAAGGACATTAGACACTATTAAAAAAAAAAAGTCCTAAGGCAACTTGCCAGCTAACAACAAATATTTCCTACAACAAACCCAAATTGAATACTGCAACCTTTTATATGGAAATCCCTCAAATTTCACTAATTTTTTTCCACTTACTTAGATACCTCAACAGGTTTCACTGTCAGCCTCCTAGCATGGTATTAAGATGTTTCTCTGTAGATTTTACGAATTTAGTGACAACGTTATTGTTTCTTGTTTGTGTTTAGGAAATTTTTTTATACTGCATTTCTTTACTGGAGCCAAAATAATGTTTGCATCTTTAAAATTCTTCTGGAATGCCGTAGCCTTTTACTGAGCTGATGTCTTTTATTTGTTTTTGTTTTTTGAACTTTCCTATTTTCTTGTTGACCAGAGATGTTGTGTAGCCATTTTTCTGTGCTATTAACTATGATTTTTTTATATTCAGATTTGTATTGTATCTTGAGTATTGGTAGCCTTAATCTGAATGTGAGGCTGTTGATTATTGTAAATTTATATTGATTTGGATACTGGCTGTTGTTTTTGATGTAATTATTTGTATGGGTATTTTTTCTCAATGTGCCAAATTCCAGATATGGCCCTTTTTTTTTATAATTTTTTATATCCAGGCTACATGCTGGATCTGGTCAACAATAAAATAGGAAAATTCAAAAAACAAATAAAAGATTTCATCATACTAAAAGGCTACAAAGCAAATCATATATATACGATATTCATATTCCATCCATGGGCGCACAAAAATTCCAGAAGATTTTTAAAGATGCAAACATTATTTTGGCTCCAGTAAACAAATGCGGTTTAAAAAATCTAAAAATGAGCACAAAAACCAAATTCTGCCATGAAAACAATCTGGCATTTATGAAATCAGTTGTAAAGATTGCAATAGAAAATATATCAGCAAAATGAAAAGAAACATTACCCTAGGTTAAAGGAACTGAAATGCAATATTATGAACCAAAGCTCTTCAAAATCCCATAGAATTAACAGTGTAGGAAAATATATTCATAAACAAAAACAAGGACAAATTCAGCTCATTTTGATCTTCAAAAGAACAGTAATCGTATCATAAAATCTACAGAGTGGCATCTTAATACCAAGCTGGGAAATTGATATTGGAATCATGCTGATGATGAAAGCAACAGCCTTTGGAACAAGTAAGTGGAACATAATTAGTGAAATTTGGGTGAATTTCCTTATAAATGGTTGCATTATTATATTATATTTCACTATGATAATTCCCACTATTTAAAACTAACCATAATATCTTCATGTTAGATTCACTACAGTTAGAAATAAGTTTGTACATTTTCACTCATAAAAAGAGTATAGATACATGATAAACTTAATGCACACATGTACATACACCAAATTGAAATTTAACATTAATCCATTGTTTACAAAATTTTAAAGTTTCCATACTGAGAATTCTCACTTTGCAGCTTTCTTTCATGGGCTTCACATACCAACTTTGCAGGCTGGGTGAATGAGCTACACTCATAGCCATGGCAACCATGATATCACACATATACAACCTCGCCTTCAGTATGAGGCAAATTGTTGGTGGCCTCAGTCGGCTACAGTCACAAATTCAGTGTGGAACATAATGTCTTAGAAGGTTCAACAGCCCAAATGAGAGAATGCAACATTAATTAAATTATTAATAATTGCTTCAGATTAGTAAAGAAATGTTGATGAAATAAGGGAAGGGTATGAAGGGGCAGAAGATCCAGCTTCCCCTGTGTACCCTCAAAAGTCCCTAGGTCAACAACGCTACAGAATATGCTGCAACAATACTTTGATGAAAATTATAGAACCTACAGAATCAAAATATTTTCTGTAATAACAAGATTCATTATTATTGATGCAATCAATTTGGCCACCACAGTAATTCCCCAGTTCTCGTGCTATGGCTATGTGTAGTTTCCTTGTTTCCAGTTTTTCTCTTATAAGTGGCCAATGTTTCTTTATCAAGATAATTAATATTCTGTTCTATTATTAATTATCTTTATTAAATTTATATTTTATATTTTTCAGAGGAAAAAGGCAACATTTTATTGGTTTGGCAAATACTTTGTACAAGGAATTAATGTGCACTTTACATTATATTGACAACATAAATTGAGATTTTAATGTTGCATTTTTTTTTAGGTAAGATCATTAAAATGTTTAATCTCTCCACCCTCCTGCTCACAGCTTATCAAACATTTGAATATAGTGAACACTGTACAATACAGGAAATAGTACACCAAAGTAATTTATTGCACTAGCATAAATAAGTAACATTGTTGATTGAAATGTTTTTAAATGTAAACACTACTTATGTAACAAATGCACAAACCTTATAATAGTAACTTGTTTTCTGCTGTTTTAACATTGCAATTATTTTTTTTTTGTGGTAGTTTAGTGTTTAGTGTAAATGAAATAGATTATAAGGCATACATAAAAATTGTTATTGTTATAAACATGAAATGCTTTATTGTAAAGAGGAATTTTATGAAAAAAGGTACATAAGGAGAAGAATTTTAAAATGTGTCAACACTGAAAACTAGTTATGGTCATAGAAAGATATTTCATTTTTACTGGATTTTTTAAATGTCTAATTTTTCATTGGCCATAATTCCATTTCATTATTGTAGTTACTACCACATCTGGTTCAGGTTGAGGTTGTTAAGGTGTCGTGGACTCGTGAGCAGGAGCTCTGTGATTTGATTCTCGCCAGAATCTTCCTCCCTGACGAGGTTTTTCCAGGTTTTCCTCAGTCCTCATAAGTGACAAATGCCAGGGAGGTACCCTAAAATATAGGCCTGAAATATTTCCTTCCTTAAAAAAAATGCTTTCTCGATTGATCATTTCATCTGACATATCATCAGTGTACCATCTGTGATACCTCAGTAGCTAAAACAGGCTTTAAACCCTATTAAAAAAATAAAATCACTGTAGCTTGAGAACTAGGATTCGTTTGTAAATTGAAATGCCTGATTAAATTATAAATAAGAATATGCTGCTTCAGTGGAGTTTTTGAGAGTTTTTGTACCCAGAATAGAATTATTTTTTGCCTTTTTTGCCCTTTCTGGTATTAGGACTTAACATCCTCATTGCAAGTAAATTGCTTGTAGGGGAGCTTATTATCTCTGGACATGGAATATACGTACACTCTCAATGTTGAATGCAATGTTAGAGCTGCCTTGAAGGCATTATAAACACACAAAGATGTAGACACACATATAGAGATGGAATGAAAATGAATAATGAAACAGAACCTATTCAACCCAGAATATAACCTTTTTGAAAATAAACTTTGGAAAATCGCAGAAAATCTAGTCAAGTTAGCTAACATGGGCCATTCTGAATAGAAATTTAAGCATTACCATCTGAGCCAAACCAGTAAATAGGCAAATATAAGGTAAATAAGGTGCCAGCAGACTGCACTATATTTGTTTTCCATTCATAATCTCAAAGATATGATACAGTATAGCTTGGCCCAAAGGTCTTGCTTTTGCAAAGTGACTAAATTTAAACAGAATCAGTTAGGCACTCCAGGACAGTTCCACCAGTCTGTAGGCTCTGTCTATCATCTTCATCATCTTCCTCCACTTCTTTGACCTATTCTGCAATCCCAAGCTGTAATTCTGAAGGTTAATCTTTCAGGGTGCAGTCACATCTCCATTTTATGGACTGGTGATGTTCTGAGCATCTTGAACTCCAGTCATTTATCATAGGTCTTCCTTGCTGACACTATGTATTCTTTCCACCTTTCTTTTATATACCCATAGTAACTTTCAATCTCTCGAAGTTATGGTCCAGATTTAAACTCTGTAAACAATGAGAGAATGCCCCTGTTTATAACACCTCTTATTTTCCTGCTTAGTTGCCAAAATGGACTTTAAGTTTAACCTGCTTATATGCATCTTAAAAGTTCTTTGTAATATTTGCATTGAAGGAAAGAATATGCTCAAACTAATTATATTCCTCAGTACATTATAATCATTCATTGTTTACTATAACTTCAAGTTTTCTAAACTTAGGTATTCATTTTTTACACTAAACTCCACTTCAGTTTAAGCAGGTGGATAAATCAGCAGTAGCAGCTCACTTTTGGACCAAAAATCATGAAATAAAACTGCTGAAACATCTTCACAACCTATTGGAGTTATCCACTTGGGAAAAAATTTTCATATTAAAAAATAGAGAAAACCTAATGAGTTTCGAGTTTTCTACTCTGGATGAACTCAGCAACTTCCTACTTCAACCAACAGAGGCGACCACAGGACAGGAACATCTGGTTGTCTAGCCATCATTTCAAGTATCAGCGGTTCAGTGAGCAACTGAAGATGGGAGCGATTCTCCCAAAACATGTCTTACTTATATGTAAGTGGAATTTAGTGTAAAAAATGAATACCCCTAGTTTAGGATATATTACCACTCCATTGTCAACAGCTTCATAAGTACAATATTTAACTTCATGTTAGTTATGAGTTTCATTTTCTTTGAATTTAGAGTTAGTCTTTGCAACTTTCAGTATTCAAAAACGTATTTGATTTCAGACTTCAAGTCTTCTGCCAAAGTTGCTAATAATGCTATTTCTTTCATAAAGCAAAGATATATGGGGCATTAAATATTAATACATCAGCTCAGTAGTTCAGGAGTATTTGGATCTCTGGACCCAAGTTTCACTTGTTGAATTTTTCTGGATGTATAAATCTTGATTGTTTATGGCCATGGGCACCTTATACCTGAAAAACAGAATATTTGCACATTCAAGTAATACTGTAGCTCCTTTCCAGGTGGCAATTGAGATAATATGCTTATCATCTATCACTCTGTCCTCTGTAGGAAAATAAGCATAACTAAAGTTTTCTTGTTAATCAAAACCTCTCACTTAGGAAGTGCGCATGTTTCATGAAGGAAAGATTGGTACTGAGTTAATTTAAATGTTAACACATATACCTTAAATGCAAAATGATTACTCCTAATGGTATGATTAAGGTTCAAATTTATATCCAATGAGATTTTTTTTAGTTCACATGTTAAGCACATTTGAAAGAATTGATTTAATTCTACTCCAAAGCAGAAGTTTGAAAACAGTACTCAACAAAAGGCAGCAACGTTATCATTGCTACAACAATATTTAAAATTCAAACATTGGTAAATTCACTTTTGAATGTTGAAGATGTTTTCAATTGTTTTATCCTCTAGAATATGTTTTGCTTGCATTTGGTCATTTTTGTTTATAGCATCAGATATATGGCCTTTTTTTAAACAGTGTTTCATGCCCTTTTTAACTACTGAGGCATCACAGGCAGTAGACCTTATAGTAACATGAGAAACGATTAACTGGCAAAGGATTTATTTTGTAATGCAGGAAGCGTTATAGGTCTAAGTTTAAGGCACCTACATTTGCCATTTGTGATGACTGAGAAAAACCTGGAAGAAACCTCAGTCAAGGAGAATGCTCCTGGTGGGAATCGAACCTCACACCTCCTGCTCACCAGTCTGCACCTTAATGATCTCAGCCACATGTGGCAGTTAATGGCAGAGTGAAGTTATGGCCATTATGATAGAAAAATGTAATGAATTCCTAAAGAAATCATAAGCATTTGGGTAAATACAAAATGTTTGAAGTATTAACTGCAGAATATACTGTGGCAATATGAGCTAGTTCTTACTTTGTTATTTACTTATTTATTTAATTTACTAATAAAAGTCATCAACAAAAGACAAAAGTGGATATCATAGCTTGCTTGGTAAGCATATATAAATATCATGCTATAAACTCATGTTGTAGGATTTGCCCACATTTTTGGAAATGAAAAGTTATAACTGCCTTATGCACTAAAAATATTAAATTTGTCCATTATCATTCTGTTTTTATTATTGGAAATATTGTACTATAGTACTCTTTGTTTTTAATTTGGACACTACTAATAATGTAGCCTTGAGAAAGGACAGTCAATTCTTACTATCCAAGAACCACAAGACATCCTCAAAGTATTAAAATAAATAAAATAAATATATAACTTAAGCACTAATTCTATATTTTCCTGATCAAAAAGGGCAATATTTTTTACAGGTAAATGTAATTTCTAAGAAAATTCATCTTAAGTTGTACTCTGGATAAACTTTATTTACCTTTTTCTATCATTCCTGTAACTTTCTAATGTACAGAATTTTAATAGGTCACCTTTTTCCTAGCTAGCAATTATAATATCTTATTATCTGGCCTAAACCCAAGATTGTGGGTTCAATCCCAGCTAGGATCGATGGATTTTTTTCGAGCATAAAAATCCTAAGTATGGCACCCTTTGGAGGGAAAGTAAAGCCATAGGTCCCATGTCATAGATTTACGGCACGATAAAGAACCTCAAGCCTGAAAGAAGAGGCCTCTGAGCAAAACTTATCAACTGTTTCATGCCCTGAATTGAATGGGATGCTGATGACCTGAGATGTTAAAGAACACCCATAAATAAATCAATAAAAATAATTATCATCTGGCACAAGTTAATTCATTTCTACGCACTAAGTCTGTATTTAATATTTTGCCCATGTATCGCATCTAGCATGTGTGGTTATTTATAAATCCAAATCTATGAAAATGCTGACTATACAGTTGCTAATCTAAACTGAACAATCCCTTCTTTTCTAAACATAGTTTGTAATTTTTAACAGTTTCTCGTATATTGGAGTAACTTTATTCTAGATTATTTTTTCTGTATAACTCCTGATATTTCCATGCTATAAGAATTTTGATATATATTTTTTTTTTAATCTTTTTCATCCATTGTATTACATTTATTAGGTTTGGAGCTCAAGAGAGCTCCTTTTTTGGCCATATAGTCAGCAGACTGATTGCCAGTCCTCCCAAATGTTTTGCAACCCACTATATTATTATCTTTTGAAATTTAACCAGAAATGTTAATGGAACTTGTACAGTGAAGCTAATCATATAATTGAGATCATTGTATGATTGAATCAAACTAAACACTCTTATTGCTCCTTTGTCTATAAATGTAGAACCAGTTTTATAAATGTTTCAGTCAACATTTTAGCTGATGATGCGGACAAGGGTTCGTGAAATTGGTTCTTCATTTATAGACAAATAAGTGGAGCAATAAGAGTGTTTAGTTCAATTCAATCTTAAAATGATCTT
Source organism: Metallyticus violacea (assembly GCA_030762175.1). Lineage (NCBI taxonomy): Eukaryota > Metazoa > Arthropoda > Insecta > Mantodea > Metallyticidae > Metallyticus > Metallyticus violacea. Next base: position 22,116,727 of record CM060832.1, on the reverse strand, counting down.
AATTAATGTTGAAATTTAATTTGAACTTGTTTGAAATAAGACCTCACTTTTTTAATTTGAAGGATTCATATGCATTCTATTAATTTGGATGGCAGAAACTGAATCTGTGGGAATAACTATTTTGTTTTATTTAATATTTTCTCCATAGGCTATTGTCCTAGAACTTTTTGACCTCTCCATTAAAATTTGTGAATGACTTGAAGTAATGAAATATTTGCAATAATATGCCACCTGCTACACTATTTCTCAATTTATATACCGAACCATGATTTTATTCCACTCTCTTTAAGGATAGTGGGTATGTAGATGCTCTAATCTGACACATCTGAAGATGTCTGGCAAATCTTCCAGTTTATTTATTTCAGTACTAGTTTTGTATTTGTTTTTTATCTTAATATAATCTATTGAATTCTAGCAGGAGGAGGTGAGCATTTCTTGGCACTGGTTTTCATTGAAGTTGCATGCGAGTAGTAAAAACTAGAAATGGGACATTTATATCCTCAATCTTCATGCATTTTTTATCATTAGAATCTTAACTAAAAAAACAAAGGCCCAGAGCAAATTCAAATGTTTAAGTAAAATCCTCAGCTAAAGGTTTCTTACTTTTATAGATTACCATGAAAGAGTTCAATGTTTAGTGTTTTTATCCACTCTTAAAATAAAAACTCTGTTTTTTCCTTAATTTTCTGTAAGAATTTAATGTTCCATGCTTAGTGTTTCTACACTCATTTGATTTTAAAATATTTTGGAACTTTGTTATTAAAGAAAAATATCAACTGTACTTTTTTTTTTCCAAATCATGTTCAGAAAATAGAAATTAACCTTAAGACTCATGAGTTTTAATATGTACTTCATTTCAATATCATTTGTAGTATCTTAATGAATAATGGTATATGTTTTGAAAACTATTCTTAAATTTATTTTTAATTAAACACAATTTTATATTTTGCTTCAATTAAACAATTTTAATTTTAAGTATATTTTTTTTCTTATATGATTAATTCAGGAGATTAAAGAAATACAATTTTTTTTTTTATTCTGATTCAAATTCAAGGAATTCAGAATCATCTCACCTTAGTAAAAATGAATATATAAAGAGTTATGGTTCAGGCTATACTCAATTAACAGATGACAGATTATGAAATGAAAAGTAGCAGTAGAATAAAATATTTATTTAACAAATCCGTATACATTTTTAAATCAATCACATTTCAGTCACATTTGTTTGTACAGGACTTTAACTATATACCATTCTACTATTATCTTCAATATTACTAAATAATTTAGCAAATTATAACTCACTATACTTCATTACCCTACATTGCTGTATTTCCTGGGGCTTGATATACCCAAACACTGCGGTTACTGAGTTATAGGGTCCTTCCTACTATTTCAGTCTATCCCCTCACAATCTACACTTTTTTCATTGCTTTGCTTACTATTTTTTTCAACCATTTTACTCTCACTTTACTTAAATAAATGCCAATTTCCACCATGACTTTTCTTGGTTCAATATCTTTTTCCCTTTCATTTCTTTTGGTAGATTGGACCATCTCTGCTTCTCCCTAAGAAACTTAGTTTTCTCGCATTCTAATAATCTATGCCAATTATTATCTTTCTGCTACACAATGGACATTTATCCAGCTTCTCCCTTACTCGTAAACCCTTCAATTTCACAACCCCTGTTCTTGCCCATGCAAAGCCTTCTCTTGCTGCTTTATCACATATTTCAACATAATTTTCCCTGTTCCAAACTCCTTTCATTTCTCTGTATACACTCAATGAAAAGAAGTAATAAGCCAGATAACATTCAAGAACTGGTTAGTATAGTACAGTGAGACCATTTGAATTAAGAGAGAGCATAATGATAGAAGTCAGGTCAAAGCCATATAGTGTATGTGCAGATAGCAGATTGTAGTTTGAGAGAGACTTTGTCAGCAAGTGGTTGTGCATTCATATGTTATTCAGTGCTTTCATTGTGTGAAAATTATCTGCTAACTGTTTGTTAGTAATGCCACTATAAATATAGTCTGAAGAACAAGTTTTTATGAGTGAAAACGTTCTTGTAGAAGTGTTAAGGTAATTTGTTAGAAAATTTCCTGGTAATTGTATTCCAGGTAGAGAAACTGTTCACCCATTTGTTGAAAAGTTACAAGAGTTAGGATCTCACATAAGAATTGTGTTTGAACCGCTGTGTTCTTAAGGAGGGATAATGGGATGTAATAGAGGAATCTCTTACTCAGATATGGGTAATGTGTGGCCACTGAGGAGTATCATTATTAACATTTCTTATAACATGGGTTAGTATTTATTATTAGCTGTTTTAAATACAATATCATTTTATGCTTTCAGTAAAAATGCAAATACCAAAATAAAAGTACTAATTTTATGAGCAAAGATTCTATCTTCCAATTTTTCCATTGCAGTGGCTGCACTTTCCCCGTAAGCAACCATGCTGTAGTGGCCCATAACTAAAATAACCTCACTGTATTTCCAAAAATAAATAGAACTGTTAGATATCATGTTATTAATTTATTTAGATACCCACAATATAACAATATGACCAAAAATGATAAATGTGAATATGAACATTGCAGATTATTATATTACATGGTAATTTTAGGTTATAATAATTTATCCCATTTGACCCAAATAGCAACATTTCTATAATTATTGATTGTAGATTATCACTTCATATCCTGCATTTTATCAATGGGATACCCCTAAAAAATATGCTGAGGCAAAAATAAATATGGAAAAATGTTAAATCTCTTTCCTGAAATATTATTAATTCCTTTGGTGGTAAAAAATGACCACATTTCATAAAATTCCTCTCTTAAATCTTAACAGTTTAACTTTTACATAAGATACAATTGCGAAAAATAATATATGAAATATATTATACAAGCATTAAAGGTTTTAGAGTTTTGTTTACTGCTGTGATACATACACTGGTTGATATTCATACATCAACTTTTTCTGAGCTTGAGCATAACAGATCTTGTAAATTAATGTATGCAAATTTGAATGAAATTCTCTTCATAAATTATTGGTATTATATAGCTTTTTCATTTTATATGTACCTGACATCCATGAAGTACTCCTATAGTAGTTTGATTTTTCTATGCTAATTAAAATACTGGCGATCAGTTTTGTTTTCCCCCAGGGTGAGTTCATAAATTGAACTGACCTGTGCCGGTTATCGATGATTATCAGGAGGGTAAAACAATAAAATAAACCAACTATACAATACACAAACCAATTTAAAAGGTTCATGATTTAATATATAAATGAAAAATAATTTAACACTATTAACAATGTAAGTAAAATAACATTAACTAGAAAAGGATAAAACACTAAGAAAAAAACCACATATGTAAATGCCATATTTCGAACAGCTTGTCTTTTTGCTATAGTAAAACTCAAGCAGTTCGAAAGGTAGCGATTAATCTGTGACTTTTCTTAGTGCTTTATCCTTTTCTGCTTTTCTAGTTATTGTTATTTTAGTTACATTGTTAATAGTGTTGCATTATTTTTCATTTGTATTGTTTGCACCTCTGGTGTTGCTTTTTATTTGGCTTATTAATTTGAATTTGCTTTTGTGTATTTTGCTTTTGACTTCTTTACTATTTATCTATTATTCTTTTAATTTTATGTCTTACTTTCTCTGAGTTTTCTAATATGCTTTATTGTTATAACAAGCTTTTGCTATTTAGATTTGTCTTCTCGCCATAAAAGAACTCAAGAAGTTCGAAATATAGCAATTAATCTTTGGCTTTTTCTTAGTGTTTTGTCCTTTTCTGCTTTTCTAGTTATTGTTATTTTAGATACATTGTCAATAGTCTTATTTTATTTTTCATTTATATATATGACATCCACGAAGTACTCCAATAGTAGTAAGATTTTCTATGCTAATTAAAATGCCATGCGATCAGTTTTGTTTTCCCCCGGAGTGTTTTGGGCGAGTGCGCAGTTCGTTAGCCGTTTCTCGACGATTAGCGGGAGGGTAAAACAATAAAACAAACCAACCACACAATTCACAAATCAATTTAAGAGGCCTATTACTTCATAAATTATGAAGTGAGGTGTTGAAACTGGCCGCTTTCACTCTCCACACATTTTTGGCATCTCTTTTTAAATTTTTCATCGCTCGCTGTAGTTTATTTTGAGAAATCCGGACTATTTCTGGACTAATATTATCTTTAAATTCCTGTATGGTGAGGGTTAGTCTTGTACACTTTATTTTTTAAATTATCCAATAACCGAAGGCTGTTAAATTGGGGGACCGAGGAGGCCACAAATTCCAACTAATAACTTTGTCTTGTGAAAACTTTTGTAAATTGCTCTCGTGGAATATTCGCCATGTGAGCAGTGGCAGAGTCCTGTTGAAAAAAATGCATGATCACTCCCCCTGTTTGTTAATTTTCTTAAAAAGAAGGTTAATATGGTATTCACAAAAGTAACAGAATCAACTGTATGCTAAACAAAATTGGTCCTAGCATTCTTTCACCACTGAATTAACACATATGGATCGTACATAAAGACGTTGTGCAGTTGTAAACACACGAGGCATAATACACTTTATGTATACTGTCGAATTAAGAAACTAACAACACACCATACACCCGAGAACAGCTGCGCTACCACTGCAAGTCAGCAAGGTGAACAAGTAAGCAAGCAGGCTTGCTACCCCCTCCTCTGCGCGGCTAATTAGCGGGGGCTCGCTCATAGGAAAAGCCCTGCACCGCGGGTGAAAGCATCACTGATCACACTGTGTTTCCCTACCATACAAAAAAGTTTAATGGTGTTTAACGCCCGTTTTTACTACTGATGATACATGAAATTAAATGATATATTGGGAAAAGATTTTTTTAAGGAAGGAAACGTTCCAGGCCTAAGTTTAGGGTACCTCCGGTATTTGCCAGTTATGAGGACTGAGGAAAACCTGGAAAAAACTTCAGGGTAGACGGTTCTGGCGGGATTCGAACTCCAGACCTCCCGCTCACGAATCCGCAACTTAACGATCTCGGCCACCCGTGACGGTGCCATACAAAATAATAATCTGATGGATGTACATAACAATTGAAGCCTTTTACAGCTGTTTATGGTGGTATAATTTCTGTTCTCGTTATTTTGTTAATAAGTTGTGTAAGGATGTACTTAGGCTGTTGCTCTCCTACTTTTATATATTCATTAATAATCCATGCTCATCAGGTGATCTCTCTGATTTCAGTTACTTTATAGCTGCTCTAACCCTGCTCTTTAATATTGTTGCAATTTCAGTACACTGGGATAATTATTCGAGTCAGGCAGTATGCCTTATTTCATAAGATTTATTTTACCGTTCACATTTCTCTCTAGAATTTTATCAGATCCATTGTGGGATATGCCACTTTGGTTGGATGCTTGACACATCGAACTGCATACTCCTTTTTTAAATATTTCTTAAATACTAAGAGATTTTCTTCAATTACAAACATAATTATAATTCAGTGTTAACATCTGCACTGCGTACACTTTATTTCTTGCAAAAATCTCTTTCGTTTCTTAGTGTAATTAAGGGCTTGTCACACATGAAAATAGTTTTTTTTTCATCCCTAGAAACTATAAAAATAATAGTACGGAGGACGATCGAAAAGTAACGCACAATTTTTAAAGAAAATTTCATGAACAGGAAAAATTGTGCACAGAAAGCTTAAAGGTCTTCGTTATATTTGAACGTATAAACCAAGTCTCTCCAGACATTTCTTCTATTGTGGCAACAATATGAATGTCTCCTTCATAGAACTCCACTTTTTAGGGGTCTAATCGCACAAGAGCGATTTCCCATCTTCATCTGAATCGAGGCGTTTACCTAGGAATTGCTTAGTGATTCGAAGAGGTTAAAGTCAGACGGTTCAAGATCTGGACTGTATGGCGATGATATTCCAATCATAATTTATATTTTTTGCATGAACAGAAGCCTTGTTAAAAAGTCTGATATTCAGCGTTTATCTCTTAAGGGCACGAAGCAACTCTGCTAGTGTTGTAGCATGGATTTGACGTTCATAGTAGTGCCATTTGGAAGAAACTTCACCAAATGTACGCCTTGCAGGTCCCAGTATACCGTCATACTAAGACTTTTTTCGCCAAATGGATGGCCTTGAATTTCTTCGGTGGCGGGGGAGTTCAAGTGTTTCCATATCATATTGTTTCGGGCGTGATATGGTATGCCTAGGACTCGCCTTCATACCGTACCTTCCAGTTCATAACCTTCAGTGTAACGCACCAAGTGGTCCAAACATAGCATTTTTCTCTGGCCCTTCTGCACTTCACACAGGTCCTTGGGCACCCTGCGCATACGAATTTTATGATATCCCAGTCTGTCATACACAATATCATGCCATTTGCCATGAAATTGTTGTGCCAAAGTTGCTGATCGTTTCGAATTATCGCCTCGAAGCCTCTGATAGTGAGTGGTGTTGAAACAGTCACAACCGAAGCGCTGTCCATTAGCACTCGGCTCTCTTCGCAGAATCTGGAGATGTTGCTGCAATTCACACAATTCCACATTTCTTTGAGAATTTCACTCAGAGTCCTTTTTGCCCACAGAAACCGCACAATCCTCGCTGCTGTTCACATGAGGACGATATAGCACTCGCGCTTTGCTCACTAGCCATTACTGGGTACAAACTGTATTATTTGCCTTTACAAGGGAAAAGGGAGTGTAAGCAATCCAACGAATATCATAGGCATCATCGTCTTTCTGTGATAGTAGTAGTAAATGTATGCTGCTATAAAATTGTATATAGACATTACAAATATATTTTATGCATGGGTCGTAGACCGTATATGATACGCAATTCGAAAGAGGAACAAATGATACTAAGAATTAAGGCAATAATCATAATAATAAATAAATATTTTTTTAAAAATATGAAGAATGGTATTTACAGATATATGAATGGAAACATATTACATTATTTATAATTATACTAGTTACTGCGTTCTAACTAGCAAATAAATTGCTTCTAGCTTCACGTACTTTTGCTAGGAAAATGCCTATATTCAACCAATTAGTGTTTCGCAAACAGATTTCAGCACGCCAATCGTCCTCCAATTACCTTATAAAAGTTTTCTGGAAACAGATTTTTTTCCCCCAATAGCCGTTATTTTTTAGCCTTCCAACCTCCCAATCTAAACCAGGCCATTCCAGATCGCCGTTTTCTCCCTAAAACAAGCATATACACTGTTTACCCCAGGTAAATTTCATTTCATTTGATAGGCTCAAGGAGACTTTCGTGTTACGTTCTGCCTCGATTTCTTACCTGCTGATATCCGCTAGCCTTATTTTAACCTCCTTCCTTACATTTTCATTGAATCGTTGCCATATTGAACCTTGGCCAATTCTCCTGAGTCTTCTTTCTGCCTCTGCAGCCCAAAGTGTTGCTGTTACATATTGCATCTGGTGTCTATAGCATTTAGCACAAGTGTGGATTACTCCCTGCATTGGTCTAAGTAGGTAAGGTATATACAGGGGTGTTATCCAAACGCTTATATGATTTGGCCGAGAAAGAAGGAAAAAAACGGTCTGAATTTCAAAACGGATTCAGGAGGGGTATATCTACCGTAGATAAAAGCGTTATAATAAGAACAATTATAGATAAATGTTTAGCTCATAAAAGAGGAAAGGTATGCATATTTTTGCTATATTTAGAAAAGGCATTTGATACTATTAACAGAGAAGCACTTTGAGTCAAGCTGAGGGAAAAGGGGAGTAAATAGGAAGTTAGAGACATTACAGAGGTTGTATATGGAAAACATGTGTTGTGTCAGATACATAGAAAATAAAGCCACGGAGTGGATATCCGGTAATATGGAGCTAAGACAAGGATGCAAAAGCCTAAATTTATCTAATCTTTTTATAAATGACATACTAAAGGAAATAGAAAGGGGGGAACACTTAATTATAAAGATATCCAAAGATTATCGTTAGCAGATGACTTAGCAGCAATATCAATAACAAGTAGAGGACTATGCAAAGCGCTAGAAGCAACAATGAAATACTGTAAAGAGTGGGTGTTAAAATAAATCGAAAATTATGATATGCATAAAAGTAATAAACTGAAGATAGAGGAGACGTAATGATACCTGGAGGGTAATGAAATTTCTGTAGTTAAGAAATTGGATTAATTAAGGGTAAGGATAAATAATAATGGAAGATGGCTAGACCAGGGGGAAATGTATTAGGAAAGGAAAACTAACGACTAATATTATAAGAACCTGTTTAAAGATGATGTCATGTATGTAACGTGGCTCGAGGAAATTTATTCAGCTACGGTTGAATGGAAAAGTGTGTATGGTATTGGAATGTGTGGTTCGCAGAAACGGTGGGAGTATGTTGATCATATCCATAGAGTATTTTGTAAAACAGTGCTGCGATTACCGATTAATATCTTTATTAATAAACTCCACAATAAATTTAAATTACTTTTAGGAAAAAAAATTAATAAAGGAGCAGTACTAATCTTCATTTCAACATTTTCAATCGTTCTAATTAATAACTATTTCTGCTCCAAATGGGGTAACATTAGCTGAATTGGGATGAGCTGGCAGGAAAAAATATGTTAGTTAAAAGTATATGGTAGGGAGAAGGAGATATCGTTGATTGATTTGGTTTATTTATGGACGCTCTTTAACATCTCAGGTCATCAGAGTCCCATTCAATTCAGAGCGTGAAACGGCCGACAAATTTTGCTCAGAGGCCTCTCTTTCAGGCTTGAGGTTCTTTTTCGTGACGTAAATGTACGACACGGACCCACGGCTTTACTTCCCTTCCGAAGGAAGCCATACTTAGGATTTTTACGTCCGAAAAAGTTCATTCGTCTTGGCCGGAATTGAACCTAAACTTGGGTTTAGAGGGCAAGTATGGTTACCATTACACTACCAGATATCGTAAAAGGCTGCTTACTAACACAAGAGAAAATAAAATGGGAAATAAATCAGTTATCTCAAATAAAGAAAATAGTTCAATAAATTGAAACAGATGATTTATATATATACAGCAGATAATCAATAGACAGGGATTATGGAATAAATTGAAATTGGGAATAGATGATATTGAAAAGCGAGAAATGTATAGTGGTTTACAAGATAAGAGTACTGTGAAATATAATAGGAAATTTTGCAATTATTTTTTTTTAATTAATTTATTTATGAACGCTCTTTAACAGATCAAGTCATCAGCGTCCCATTCAACCCAGGGCGTGAAACGGGCGACAAATTTTGCTCAGAGGCCTCTCTTTCAGGCTTGAGGTTCTTTTTCGTGCTGTAAATGTACGACACGGGACCCACGGCTTTACTTCCCTTCCGAAGGAAGCCATACTTAGGATTTTTGCGCACGAAAAAATCCATCGGTCCTGATCGGGTTCGAACCCGCGATCTTGGGTTTAGGAGGCAAGTATGGTAACCACTACACCACCAGGACCGACGGAAATTTTGGAAAGAATGAGGACGGGAACAATGTGTAAATGGTTGTAACAAATGACTGATGGCTGCACAGTGCCTTTTAGCAAATTTCGAAGGAATGTAAGTTATTGCGGTTGTGCCCATCGAAAGATATTTTAATAATCTATCTAAATCAGCACCGATCGTACCTAGGATATATATATATATAACGCTCTAGCGGTTGCAGTTTTTGTTTTTTCTCAACGAAACTCATAATATAGCCATCGATTAACAAACAATTCGTCCAGTTCAATCAACCAGCAAATTTGAACCATTGGGGGTAGGGGTTAACCTAAAACGACAGTTATTAATAAAAGTTAAAAATAGGTCCAGCGGCCGCAATTTTTGTTTTTTCTCAACGAAACTCTGTACATTTCTTTAAAATAAATTGATATAGGTATTCTCCGAAAATCAGGGCAATCGGATCATTAAGAATGGGGGTATAACTGAAAAACGAAAGCGAAATTAAAAAATAATTTAATGGCTGCATTTTTACACTCTTTTAAAGTAAACTCGGTATATGCCATTGAAATAAAACAAGAAAAATAGTTTCTGATAATCAGTGAAATCAGACTATTAGGAGGGGGGGTTTATCTGAAGCCCAAAATTTAAAAATCGCTCTAGTGGCATTAATTTTTTTTGTTTTATTTTTAATTATTTATTTTGCAACGAAACTCCGTATATACTATTTAAATAAAATAAAAAAATAGTTCTAAAAATCAGGGAAATCGGGCCATTAAGAGTGGCCCTGAAACCCAAAAATTTAAAAATCGCTCTAGCAGCACAACAAAACTCGGCATTTACCATTTAAATCAAATAAGAAAAATAGTTTCTGAAAATCAATGAAAGCAAATTAAAAGAGTGGGGTTTTGCCTGAACCAAAATTTAAAAATTATTCTGCAGCACCAATATTTGAGTCGGTCCTGGTGGTCTAGTGGTAACCATACTTGCCTCCTACACCCAAGATCGCGGGTTCAAACTCGGCAAGGATTGATGGATTTTTTCGGGCGTAAAAATCCTAAGTATGGCTTCCTTCGGAAGGGAAGTAAAGCCTTGAGTCCCGTGTCGTACATTTACGGCACAAAAAGAACCTCAAGCCTGAAAGAGAGGCCTCTGAGCAAAATTTGTCGGCCGTTTCACGCCCTGAGTTGAATGGGACGCTGATGACCTGAGATGTTAAAGAGCGTCTATAAATAAATCAATAAAAAAAAAACAATATTTGCTTTTTCGCATCGAAACTCCGCATATACCTTTTAAATAAAATAATAAAAATAGTTCCTGAAAATCAAAGAAATCGGGCGATCAAGAGGGGGGTTTACCTAAAACCCAAAATTTAAAAATCGCCCTAGCGGCACCTATATTTTTACCTCACAACAAAATTCGGTATATACCATTTAAATGAAAAAAGAAACGATATTTTCTGAAAATTAGGGAATTGGACCATAAGAAATAAGGCTTGGAAACCGAAATTTAAAAAGCGCTCTTATTTTCTCTCTGTTGTTTCAAAATAAAAAGGACAGATTAATTCAGAATATAACCTGTAATTACAGTTATATATGTTTTATATTTAACAAAAGCATCGTCGTGAAGATACCAAAGGTGAAATATAATCATATATATATATATATATGAGAATTATGTAAGAGCGCTCTATAATAACCTTCAGAAATCGTTTGCGTTACATGTTTTTACTACAGTAACATTCAACTTAAATTTCAAAGCCAATTAAAATCGATGAAACTTTCGATTGTTTATTGTTGATTGCGTATATTTGCTTAGTACATTGTAATTGTTTTTAAATAGTAACATGTTTTTGCTTTATTGAAACATATGAACATCATCTTAAATACACAATGCAACTCGAAACTTTTTGTTATTTTTCCATATTTTATTGAATGTAAAGATGATATCAAGGGCTCAGTTCATAAACATGGTTACATTTAAAAATGTTTTAAAAGTAACCACACAGTATAACTTTGTCTGTCAGTATTGATATATTTCATTTAATTAATGGTATACCATTAATTCTTGTAGTTTAATCTCAATAATAATAATAATAATAATAATAATAATAATAATAATAATAATAATAATAAAAATATGGTTTCTTTTTTGTGATACTTATAGATTGCAAGAATTCTAATATTGTTCCCCAAGTAACACCAATAATACCATAACTGTTTCATTTCATTAATCAATAAGGCCATGGATTTTATAGTATTTTTTAAAGTTACTCTACTACCTGAGGAATTCGTTTAGTTTACGCAACTCCTGCATGACGGACTTTCTTATGTTTTCTTCTGTTCTGACACTGTAGCCATGCTCATCTTTACAGAATGATCTATCACGTTTAATCTCATACACCATATTTGTATTATCATAAGACCGGTCACTTTGATGGTATGTAAATCACAGCTCTTTGTTTGACACGCTCTATTTTCTAGAGAGCTCCACACTGCTAGTTCAGCAGCTACTATAACATGTATGACACTGAAACTGTACACGCGGTGTTTATACTTTTCAGACATTCTTATGCTAAGAAATAAAAAATAATTTTAGATAGGGGTCGGTTATGTGGAGCAGACATCGAACCTTGTATAATCAAAATAAATATTCTTTATGCTTTTGAGTTTGTTTTTCAAGTGCTTTATTTTAAAAGCATAATATTTCTCGGCCTGGAAAATTATTAGAAATGTTATTTTTATTTTTTAACATAATCACCTTGTAAACTAATACATTTAGCCCAACAACTTTCCAACCTACCCTCAGTAAAATAAGATTTGTCTAAATGACAATGAGAGAAATGAACGTCCGTCTCATCTTCAACTTCATCATTTGATGTAAATCTTTTGTCACCCAGTCATTTATTCAGGTTTGGGAACAATAAGTAATCGCTGAGAGCCAAATCCGACGAATATGGCGGACATAGAAGCTCTTGAAAGCGAAGGTCATGCAACAATCCCAGACATGTGTGAAGGCGCCTGATCGTGATGAAAGAGAACTTTCTTTTTCGCAACGTGTGGACGTTTAGCCTGAATAGCATCCTTCAGTTGGTCCAGTAGTGAAGCGTAATACTCCCCTGTGATGGTTCTGCTCTTCTGGAGATAGTCTACGAGCACCACACCATGAAAATCCCAGAAAACCGTAGTCAGACTTTTCCTGTAGATGGAACCGTTTTTGCTTTCTTTGGTGCACTTTCATCTGTTTGAACTGCTCCTTCGTCTCTAGCGTGTAGTGATAAATCCATTTTTAGTAGTATTTAACGCCCGTTTTAACTATATCATATGCGGTGGACGCTTATGCTAAATGAGGATAAAAGATAAACTGAGTAAGGATTTTATAAAGAAACGAAGCGTTCCAGACCTAAGTTTAGGATACCTTCCCGGCATTTGCAATTTATGTCGACCGAAGAAAACCTGGAAAAAAATATCAGTCAGGGAGACTCGTAGACCGCAGACTCCGCAATATTAACGACCTCGGTCATCCGTGTCGGTACATAACTGTTATGAAACGCGTGAGAAACTAGCTGGAATTGAGTTTAAATAAGTTTAAACACTCTTGCACAATATTCAATTGAATTCTTTTTTATACATTGTTAACAAGCGCTGCATTCATCGAGCGGAAAACTTTCTGATACCGAAAACGTCGTGTAAAATGTAGTAGACATGGCCTATCGATGTCTTTGCAATGTTAGCCAGCTCGTGTACCTTCAATGGACGATCATTGAGTACGGCATTGTGCATTTTTGTCACAATCTCGACGATCTTAGCAGTTTTGGGCCGTCCCGAGCTCTAATCATTTTGGTTGATAATACGACGGCGCTTAAATTCAGCAGCCCACTTTTTAACATTGTAAACGAAGGGGAAGAATCCTTTAATGTGGATTCTAACGTATTTTGTATTTCTGTTAGAGTTAAACCCTTCAAAACGAAATACTTTATCGCAGCTTGTATTATCCAATTTTGTAGAAAATATTAGCAATTGTTTGTTTACATGATCGTCACAAACAAGTGACTATACTTACGCGTCTGAACCTTTACAGCGTGCCGTTTATGATAGTTAACTATCATAGAATTTGACCATGTTCAGGATATCTCTGAGTTAGCTGTAAACTTTTAAAACGCGCTCGTATCCGTTTTATATGCATAAAAATATGAAATTATTTTACGGTGTACAAATTTGGACCTTGTTAATGATGCATTATGAGAAGGTTATTTCCGTTTTAGCTTCAGGACGGTCTCCACATGCAGCGCTACTATGGCAGTGTTTGTTTTATACTAACACAATTGCGAACTCCATTTCCGCCATTGCGGTTGTACCTGTTGACAACATAAGTTAAAAAGAAAGATATGTGGGTGCGCTTAATACTGAAAGTCTTGTGCTTCTCAAGGTAAACCACTCAGTTGACATTCAGGCAGCCTACAGACTCTCACAGAATCCGAAACGTAGCAACTCTGTCCTTCATAGTGACAAAAGGGGTCACGTCTGGTCAGGGTTTGTGTGTGCTGCGGAAGTAAATGGGATGTAGGGCTCGGAAGTTGACTAAAAATAACTTTCCTATTAAATAATGTCAAATGTTTAAATATGTTATAGAAAAAATAAGACCTTAAGTGACCTACATGGGGCTTTGACTTAATATTAGTAATTATTACGTGACAAGTTAAAGAGCTGTATTTTCCGTCTAGTCTGCTACAACGTGTATTTAAATGCACGGTAAAATTGGAGGGTTATGAGCATGTCTTATCCAGCATTACAGTAAAGAACCGTTGTCATTCCGACGTTCCCATACTTGAAGGACTGCGTTTATCCTGAAGGACATTTCTGTGCAACGAAAAACGCTTCTCGTTTCAACTGGTAACCTCTGAGAAAACACTCCCGTCAAAATTTCCACCTAACAGAATTGGCATTTTATTTTTCAGGAACATAATGAATATTCTCAAGTTAATACTCTTGTCAAAATTTAAAAACACGTGTTTTCCCTTTTGTGATCAAAGTCAGTAAAATTAAAGGTCTTGGCCGGGACTCAAACCACGGATCTTCGACTTACCTTACTCATGGTCATACTTTAGAGTATATGTCGAAGTAGTCCTCGTTGGAAATGCAATGCACCTGTTGCAGAGTTTTGGCCAATGTTCTAAGATATGCTGGGAACAATTTTTGACAGATGTTTCAGAATCGCCTTCACAGCCTTCACCGCAGTTCTTGATGGTGGTAAATGCATCCCATGTAGGTATTTCTTCAATTTGAGGCAAGGGAAAAAGTCACGCGGAGCTAAATCTGGACTGTAAGGAGGGCGAACCACATATTTCACATTGATTATTGTGAGATAATCAGCAACAACATTTGTGATGTGTGTCCAAGCATCCTTGTGGTGCAGATTCCGATATTGCCTTGCATAATTTCCAGGACATCTCTGTAGTATTGACCAGTTACGTTGTGTGTACAGGTACGAAATGTTGGTAAACGGTTACTTGAATATCGAAAAATGAGATGACCATAACTTTCCCAGCAGAAGCAACCACTTTTACTTTTATGGTATTGATGAAAATGGACATTTCTACACAGAGCTTTGTTCTTTGCTCTCAGGATCGAAATGATGTAGCCAAGTTTCATTAACAGCGATTACCTTTGAAAGAAACTCTCGTAACCATACTTGCCTCATAGGCCCAACATCGCGGGTTCATTTCTTGCTAGCATCGATGGATTTTTCCGGGCGTAAAGTATGGCTTCCTTCGGAAAGGAAGTAAAGCCGTGGGTCCCGTGTCGTACATTTACGGCACGTAAAAACCTCGAGCCTGAAAGAAGAGGCCTCTGACCATTTCACGCCCTGAATTTAATGGGACGCTGATGACCTGAGATGTTAAAAAGAGCGTCCATAAATAAATCAAATCAACAAATCTGCAACATCATCTTCAACTGCTTGCAAACCTATGCACGAACTTTCTCTTGTTCGGTAATCAGCAGTCTTGGAACCTACCGTATATAAACACGTTACAGACGTTTCAAAGAGTACCGTGAAGACGTTGAAGATGACTACCGCCCTGGACGTCTTAGCACATCAATAACCGCCGACAAGTGAAGAAAATGATTCTGGAAAATCGCCGAACCGCTACCAGAGAGGCTGCTGATGATGTCGGTATATCATTTGGTTCATGTCAAGCAATTTTTTTCGAATGTTTTGGGAATGAAACGTGTGGCAGCAAAGTTTGTTCCTAGAGTGCTGCTCACACCTCACTGCTCGTAATATTTTGGCAAAAAACAAAACCGTTATGTTGCCTTAGCCACCATATTTGCCGGACATGGCCCCTTGCGACTTCTTTCTGTTCCCGAGGCTGAAGAAAACCATGAAAGGGCGACGTTTTGCCACCATTGATGTGGTAAAAACACAATTGCTGAAGGAGCTGAAGGGCATACCGAAAAGTGAGTTGCAGAAGTGTATTACATTCGGAGGGGGTTACTTTGAAGGCGACGGAATTGATGTTGATGAATAAATAAAGATTCTTCAAGAAAAACGAATGTTGCCGTTATTTTTTATCACACCTGGTTATCCTAGAAAGAAAAATACTTTGAGGTAATATCGTGGCGAACTACAGGTTCATTGTAGAGAGATAAAACGCACAGAATGACACCACTAAGAAAATTAATGTTTCAAGCCTGATAAACTCTCTTCAGTGAAAGAAACGAAGCAAATAAAACAGCTATGAGCTGACTAACTTAACTGTTTTTTTTTTTTTTTTTTTTAATTTATGGACGCTCTTTAACATCTCAGGTTATCAGCGTCCCATTCAAATCAGGGCGTGAAACGGCCGACAAATTTTGCTCAGAGGCCTCTCTTTCAGGCTTGAGGTTCTTTTTCGTGCCGTAAATGTACGACACGGGGCCCACGGCTTTACTCCCCTTCCGAAGGAAGTCATACTTAGGATTTTTACGCCCGAAAAAATCCATCGGTTCTGGCCGGGTTCGAGCCCGCGAACTTAACTGTGACGGCAGCTAGTGCCAATCTGACTGAACGTAACAGTAAAACTGGCACGATGATAAACTGATGAAAAAATAAAACATCTTAAACACGTTGCATATCGAAGAAACAATCGTGAAAATAATGACAAAAGAGTGAAAGGATACAGTGGCATACTGGAATACTATAGCTGCCATCTTTCAACTTCAGGACGTTTTTCAAGAGAAAGAATATTTAGGATGGTTGCTGATACTCAATAAAGTAGGCATGCTAGAGACAGAGAACTGTGAAACAACAATCTATGTAGTAAATTAGTGTGTAAATAATAGTGTTTGCTTTATGTGATTCAATTAGGTTTTAGGATTTGTCTCTCTTTGCGAGATTGTTTGAAGCAGCCGTGGCACGAAAATGGTTCGTAGCCTTTACTCTCTTAGCTTATTATAGTAGGTGGTTTTTCCTTCGCAAAACCTCCCCTCGTGCATTTGGCGGCAGTTGACGAGCTCTGCAGATCTCGTCTCGATTCCAAGCTTGAAAGCCGACCGGGGAGCCGTAGGGGAGGTCAGTACGAGTTTATTTCTAGGAACGTTCGGACGTGTTCTTGTGTTTTGTGTGACAGTGTATGAGATATTTATGATGCGTAATGCAGGGTATTAATTACGTTAATACGCCTCAATACAGGTATGTTATTCCCCAAAGAGTATTTACGCGAGTACAGAATCGGTTCGTGATGTACGAAGTTTATTTCAAGAAAGATTCCCTGATATTCAACTTCAAGTCAAAGTTCGATTCACAGATTGGTAAACAAATTTCGTACATGGGAAGTATTCTTCATAAAAAGCGTACACAGCCACGTACAGCACTCGCAGAGGAAACGTTAAGTAACATTGGACAAACTCTGGAGCGTTCCCCTAAAAATCTCTTTGGTGTCTTTCATAGCAAACGGGAATTTCATTTTCCTCCGTTCGAGCGGTTACAAAACTACTGAAGTTAAAACCCTATGAAATTATTGTAATGCAAGAACTTAAACCGGGTGACCCTGCATCCAGCAGTTGAATAGTGTGCATGGCGGAGAAATTGACTGTAACTTAATTTTCTTTACGTACGAACCTTGGTTCCATCTAAGTGGGTATGTTAATTTATAAAACAACGTTACTGGAGTTCAGAAAAACCTAACCTGCTTCACGAGGAACCCCTGCAAAATCAAAAGATAGGAATGTGGTGCGCCTTTAGAGAAGAGAATAATAGGCTATTCTTTTTAAGAAACAATTAATAATCATAGGTATGTGCAGAATATTTTTCAAACCTTTTTCCTGAATTAACTGTGAGGTAACGTATGTTCGCGTCTTTCCAACAGGACTCTCCGTTCTCTATGCATGCAATTCATTAAATATTCGACGATAAAGCCATTAATCATCACTAACAACATATGCCCCCTCGGTCCCCCAATTTTAATGCACAGTGGTTTTTCATCTAGGGGGGGAGGTAAAGGAAAAAGTGTACAAGACAAGCCTACACATTTGATGAACTGAAAAATAACATTTGTAAATAAATTTCTTCCATTTCTCAGAGACAATTGCAGAGGTTAATGGTTCATTTCATAAGCCGATGCCAGAAATGTATGGAAATTGAAGGCATGTAGTTTCACCATATTCTTGCTTGATAATGGTGAGTAAAGATAACTTTTAAGTGTCGAAAAGCATAGCTGCGGACTTTCTAACTGCTGTTCACCGCGGTACCAGCTTGAATCGACCAACCGGCCTTTACATGTAGAGCGGCCCTGCGAAGGAAAAATCTCCCATTACTTTCATTAGTGTTTTTACTACTGTAGCATCAGAAGTGGTGGACACAGATGATGCATAGGTTGAAATGATAAATTGACATAGGAAGCATTCCGGGCTGAAATTTTACGGTATTTAGCTGGCATTTGCCATTTTTCAGCAAAAATGACAATGTGGAAAAAAAAACAACATAGTGAGGTTAGTCATTGTTTCAATATCAAACAAGATCACATTAGAAGTAACAATACTCTCCAGCAGAGATAATTTGTCGTTTGGTCAGGAATCAGATGTTATTGAATGACAGCCTAGTGAAGTTTCGGGCGAATTCTGGAAGTAGTTATTTTATTTCGTTTTACATTAATTAAGTGTAAAGAAAATTAACATAATACAAATTTTACTTTTTAAGTCTTTTTTGTTACCATTAGGAGAAAACTTTTACATTTAAAAACTGGGCTGTTCAATCCAAGTATAAATTTAAGTTAATTGTGATTTCAACATAAATGCTTTCTGTAGAAACAGAAACATTGTATATTTCATCCTGCAGATTCCGTATTATAATCAAAAGAACATCGATAATTTTTGAAAACAAGAAGAATGTATATTTTCTTTCGCTCTCTCTTTAACAGGTGCGTTATTACAACATTTTCATTACATTTTCTCTTTCTTTGTTGTATATATTTATGAGTTTAATTGTAGTTTTTAAGATACCCGAAAAAGCTTGCAATCTATATTCAGCAGTAAAGTTGTGTTATGTTTAAATAAATGAACGCATAACGTGTGAAGGTTGCGCCTCATGCTCCACCCCTAACCACATTTTAATAATAATGTAAAATTCTTATTTCCTGACTCAAGAACGCCTGAAGTGTACAGACGCCGTGTGCGCGGTTTCAAGTTCATATATTGTTGCATTATATCACAGCGGTGTAGAAAAGAAGTGATGGATGCTGTTTATGCCCATTTTGCGGACAAGACTTCTGACTGTTTAGGGGGAGGGGGTTGAAACGTTAATTCAAAGATGTGAGAAGTGTATTGCAATGAAGGGTAACTATATTGAAAAGTGAAATATAGTGGTTACTTTTATCATACTTAGGAAATGGTTAAGTCGGAAACTTATAGACCTACCCTAGTATATGTGTGTGTATGTAATGTATATAGCGATCGCAATTTTGGTTTTTTCTCAACGAAACTCGGCAATATAACCATCAATTATAATAAACAATTTGTCGAGTTCGTTAACCAACAAAATTGAACCATTGAGGTGGGGGTTAACTTTAACCGAAAATTTAAAAGAAAATTTTAAAATCACTCGAGCTGCCCCAATTTTTGTTTTTTCTCAAAGAAACTCGGTATGTTCCATTAAAATAAATTGATAAAAATAGTTTCTGAAAATGAGGGAAAATGGGTCTTTAAGAGTGGGAGTATACCTGAAAATCGAAAGTGAAAGAGGGGGGGGGGGTTAAAGTGAACTTTAAAAATCACTTTAGAGGCCGAAATTTTATTTTTGTTTAAAGGAAACTCGTTATATGCAATTGAAATAAAAATAAGAAAAATAGTTTCTGAAAATAAATTAATAATTTTATTAGAAGAGGACGGTTTATCGAAAACACAAATTTTAAAATTATATTTGCTTTTTCGCAACGAAACTCCGTGTAGACCATTTAAATTAAATAAGAAAATTATTTTCTAAAAATTAGGGAAATGGGACCAATAGGACCTGAACCCCGAAATTTAAAATGGCCCTAGCGTTTAATTTTCTCTCTTTTGTTTCAAAATAAAATAACAAATTAATTCAGCATATAAACTGTATTTATAACAATGCATATGTTTTATATTTAACAAAAGCATCGTCGTGAAGATAGTAACTGAGAAATATTAATCTAACATGTATTTGAGAATTATATTTGTATGTAAGAGCGTTCTGTAATAACCTTCAGAAAACCGCTTGCGTTACATATTTTTACTACAATGAAATTAAATATAAATTTCAAAGCCAATGAAAATCGATGAACTTTCGATTGTTTATTGTTGATTGTGTATACAGAGTTAGGCATTTATAGTGTCGCGGCCATTTTCCTCCGAAACGAAGGGGAAAATCAAAGAATGATTCAGACAAAATTTGAAGTGCTCTTAGGGGGATATTAGATAGGGGCCTTCACTCGTCCATGAAATGCCATTCTCAAGGTCATTTCATGGTCAAATTGATTTTTTTTTCAAATGGAATTGTGTATTTTCTTTTCCGGGAATGGAAAGAACATTCAATTTTCAGTTTAAAAGTTCTAGCACATCTGTCAGCTAGGGGTGATAGATGATGAGATATTGGACAAATAAGACAGCAAATGTTTCTCACATATTTTCATTTCGCTCTCTTTTATTTTGTTATTGCCATGAAGGAAACTCGTTTGTTTATACACAGAAGTCCCTTTGTTGACATCGGTACACAAACGAAAGCCCCCCCCATTGCCAATCAACACCTGAAAGGACATTATTCTCAGCTAGTTCCACTTCGTTTTTCAATCATGGATGTTCAATACATTATCAGTGAGAGCATCGATACCATTTACGAGGTCTGTTCAAAAAGTATCGCGAATTTTGTGTTTTTTCAAAAAGTGTTTATTTATTCATGAATATCTATTTTGTCCCCTTCAAAGTAATCCCCACCAGATATTATACACTTGTGTCAACGTTTTTTCCAATCCTCTAAGCACTTTAAAAAATCGTTTTTTGTGATCTTGTTTAGCTCCTCCTTCGATGCCGTCTTTATCTCCTCAATCGTGGCGTAGCCTCGTCCTTTCATGGGCCTCTTCAGTTTTGGGAACAAAAAAAAAGGTCACAGGGGGCCAGGTCTGGGGAATACTGTGGCTGCGGCATCATAAGTGTGTTGTTTTTGCCCAAAAATTCGCGCAACGATGTGTGAGCAGGGGCGTTATCATGGTGCAAAAGCCAATTTTTGTTCTTCCACAAATCCGGGCGTTTCTGGCGGATTGTTTGTGCAAATTGCGCATACTTGCAGGTAAGTTCCTTATTGACCGTTCTACCCTGTGGCAAGAACTCATGATGCACCACGCCCCTGCAATCGAAGAAAACACTAAGCAAAACCTTCATATTCGACCGAACTTGGCGCGCTTTTTTCGGTCTTGGCTCGTTTGGCAGCATCCATTTGGATGATTGAGCTTTAGTTTCCACGTCATAACCATAAACGCATGATTCGTCATCAGTTATGACCCTCTGGAGCAAATTTGGGTCGTCGCGGACAGATTTCAACAGCTCCTTAGCAACGTTAATGCGATGGTGTTTTTGGTCGAAATTGAGCAACTTTGGTACGAATTTTGCGGCGACCCGTCTCATGCCCAAATCATTGGTAAAAAATCGAATGCCACGAGTCAATCGATATGTTTAGGTCCTCAGCAAGTTTTCTAACGGTGATTCGACGATTGGCCAATACTATTTTCTTTACTTCTTCAATGTTTTCGTCTGTTGTTGACGAGCTCGGGCGTCCGGGATGCTCTTCGTCGTTTACATCTTCTCGACCCTCTGAGAACATTTTGTACCACCGATAAACGTTGCTTTGGTCCAAGGTAGCTTCATCATATGCCACAGTCAACATTCGGAATGCATCCGCGCACTTAATTTTGTTTTTCACACAAAATTTGATACAGCTTCTTTGTTCCATTTTTTGGAATAGGCAAAAATCGAAGACGAGCCAAAACACGTTCAAGCAAAATAACTGTCAACATTTAACTGAACATTCAAAATGGCCGAGCTTGTCAACTAAGTGAGGGACATGAGTACCAACATAACGCCACAAAACAATCGAAAATCGAATATACGTAGCCCGCGGAAATTCAAAATTCGCGATACTTTTTAAAGAGACCTCGTACATCTATGGCAAAACTCATAAGAACGCTAAAGCAGCTTGCAACTTATATGGAGATCTTTTTTTTTTTTTTGATTTATTTATTTACGGACGCTCTTTAACATCTCAGGTCATCAGCGTCCCATTCAATTCAGGGCGTGAAACGGCCGACAAATTTTGCTCAGAGGCCTCTCTTTTTCGTGCCGTAAATGTACGACACGGGACCCACGGCTTTACTTCCCTTCCGAAGGAAGCCATACTTAGGATTTTTACGCCCGAAAAAAATCCATCGGTCCTGGCCGGGTTCGAACCCGCGATCTTGGGCGTAGGAGGCAAGTATGGTAGCCACTACACCACCAGGACCGACATATATATGGAGATCGACATCCTGAAAGGAGGCAGCCATCTGTTAGAAATTTTCAACGACTTGCGAACTCATTCTGCGAAACGGGAGGCGTCGCACCAAGAAAACACCATCAAAGAGAAGAGCGACTGGGGAAAATTCGGCAATCACTGAATTAACTGCAGTTGCCGCTAATCCTCACCGAAATTCCTGTCAACTGGAACATGATTCGGGAATCTGTCAAAGAAGAGAGATTAAGCGTCACAAATACCATCCATATCACATTGGCCTACATCAAACCCTTCATGGGGATGATTTTCAGAAAAGCGTGTTGAATTTTGCCAACGGCTTTACTACAAATTCAAAACGGTAACTTTTCCAATATACGTAAATACGCGGTAAAATGAAAGTGAGTGAAAATATTTGCTGTTTTATTTATTCAATATCACATCACCTATCACCATGGGGTGATAGGCGATGTGATAGATGTACTGGAACTTTTATACTGAAAATTGAATGCTCTTTCCATTTCCGGAAAAGAAAATGCACCATTCTATTTGAAAAAAAGCAATTGACCTTGAA
This sequence comes from Metallyticus violacea, assembly GCA_030762175.1. Classification (NCBI taxonomy): domain Eukaryota; kingdom Metazoa; phylum Arthropoda; class Insecta; order Mantodea; family Metallyticidae; genus Metallyticus; species Metallyticus violacea. Next base: position 22,093,731 of record CM060832.1, on the reverse strand, counting down.
ATGACCTTGAGAAGAAATTCAAGGACGAGTTAAGGTCGCTATCTTATGTCTCCCCAAGAGTACTTCAAATTTTATCTGAAGTATTTTTTTTTATTTTCCCCTTCGTATCGGAGGAAAATCGCCGCGATATTATTAGTGTCTCACTTTGTGTTTGCTTAGTATATCGATATTGTTTATAAATAGTAACGTTTTTTTTTTGTTTATTTTGAAACATATGAACATCGGCTTCTTAAATATGTAATGTAACTCGAAACGTTCTGTTATTTCTGTTTATTTTAGTGAATGTAAAGATATCAAGGGCTCAGTTCATAACATGGTTATATTAAAAAATGTTTAAAAATATCGACACAGTATAGCTTTGTCTGTCAGTGGTCATATATTTCATTTAATATAATAATAATAATAATAATAATAATAATAATAATAATAATAATAATAATAATTCTGAAAATGTGGTTTTTCTTGTGTGATATTTGCAAGAATTCTTATCTTGTTCCCCTAATATCACACAGTAATGCCGTACTTTATTTCATTTCATTGATTAATAAGGCCATTATTTGTATTTTATATTAACTTTTAAAGTTATTCAACTTGATGAGGAATTTGCTTAGTTTGTGTAGCTCCTGCGTGACTGATTTTTTTCGTGGTTTCCCTAGTCGCCTAGTGGGGTTGGATCTTTCCTTTTCACGAACTTTTCTGCTCTCTCATTTCATACCGTTAGAGTCGATCCTGGTGGTGTAGTGGTAACCATACTTGCCTTCTACTTGCCTAAGTATGGCTTCCTTCGGAATGGAAGTAAAGCCATGGGTCTCGTGTCGTACATTTACGGCACGATAAAAGAGGCCTGAAAAAAGAGGCCTCAGGTCGTTTCATGCCCTGAATTGAATGGGACGCTGATGACCTGAGATGTTAGAGCGTCCATAAATAAACAAATCAACAACAACAATACCGTTAGTTAAGGGGAGGGGGTGGTAGGCTTAGCGGCGGCTGGCCCTTTGCAAAAGTTTCTGCCTTGTGTCTGGTTGAAAGTGGCTGTTCTAAGGGGGTGGAGAGGGTATCGCGGTGTTCTATCTGGAGAATGTTAGGTACCCCCTGTTTGTCACCCCTGGAACCTGACTGCCTTATGTCTTCTCGCTTCATCCTTTCTCCCAGAGATGAAGGTTGAACTACCAAAATATATCCTATTCAGTCCCTAACAATCCAAAATGTTGAAAGTGGCAACATTTGTAAGTAACACCTTAAACATTTTTCGGGTGGACATCAGAAATTGTTTGACAGATTTGATGGAGTGATGCGTTCATTATTATGACCCTAAAATCAAAATGTAATGTAAGAAATGTAAAAACGGGGTCTCCACTCGTAATAAATTAAAAATGTAGCCATGAGCAAGCCAGTTAATGCTGCCAGTTCTTTGAAACGCCCAAGACGTTAAACTGGTCGATTATTCGCAGATAAGAGCCACAGTAACATGTTAATATTTCTGTGTTTCCGAAACTGAAAGAAACCTTTCCACGGAGGAAATTCCCATTGGATTATGACGTCATGGAGGCTGTAAACCAGGGGTTTGTACATGATGCACAACCTGCTTCCATGAAGCTGTAGAAATGTTGAAGCATTGCTGAGGAAATAATGCATCAGTTTACGTTCATAGTTGAGGCAAAAATAAAAATCTTTACATCAACAGAAATGCATCATTGATGGAGTATAGATTCTTACTTATGCCTTGATTCTCAGTTCGAAGTGTGACGTAAAAATGCATTGATAAATAAAATACATTTACTCAATCCTAGCATTAAAATACGCTTTTTATGACGCTATAAATGTGTACAATTAGCCTAATGCTGATACTGGTTACCTAGTAACTAGTGTTACATGAAGTCATCACCGCCTTCACAACACGCCTGTAATAAAAAGTTAAAATCCTCGCTCTAACAAGCATACCAACCAACATTCAAACACAGAGTCATTTTATTAAGCAGGTGTTTAGAAACTACAACAAATCAAGTTAGCAATCATCAAAATTACCTTTCATTGCATTGCAAACATTGAAACTACAATTAATTAACCACATTACAATTGCTTTCATTTCAAAACGTTAATCTTCAGAAATCAATGACCTTATTAAAAAATGAAAAGTCGATATTTTCTTTCACTTTCGAATACACACCACAGGGTCGAAGGCATACCAATCTTCGACTGGAAAAAATAAACAAATCTAAGAATTTAAGTTTTTAAATTACTTACTACATTAATAATCAATAAATTTTATGCTATATATTTACCAGCTCTGAAAAATATGCCAACAAGATTATTTCATTAGTTGAACAAACATGTTTCTCTTTTCTCCATGTACAGAACTTGCCATATTCCTTTTCGTATACACTTTTCGATTTTTGAGAAATTAACAAATTCTCAAATACCTCAGCTTCCTTTATAATTTCTTCTGGAATGATATCCATATTTTCAATATCAAACATTGCGGAATTAGCATTCATTTCCATTTGAATTCTTCAAAACAAAAACAAAATAACATCGTCATAGAAACGAGTACTAGGAAACTGCAAATAATACGTTACATGTACTACGTCTTAACATTACATTTTGGAAATGTTAATACTTTTTATAAATATTATAATTCTAACGTAACATAAAGCGTTGTATGAATACGTTTTATGTTCATCCTGAACATTCGTGAATATTAGCACGTGAGCGGAAGTGCACGCGCTAAACATTCACTCGTATCACAATTACCAACATTATACGCTAGTTACGTAAATATCTATTATCTCTTTTCCTCTACCACAGGTTGAAATGATAGTGATCAGGAACAGTAAAGGAAAAACACAGAGAGCTAGGGAAGATGGAAATTTTTGTTTTTGCACTTAATTCAGAATTATTCGAGGAAGCAATTTCTGTACGCACAATCTCTTCTGCGTATAGTCCTAAAAGGATGACGCAGAAGATATTGTAGTAAAGCCCGTTAAGGTAAGCTGTTGGTAACGAAAGGGCAAGTTCTCTATCTCGCCTTGGGTAAAAACGGGTTTTGGTGCGTTCGTCCTTTGCTCTGTATTGTAAGCGGCAAGGTCGATCGTATTACCACGAAGCCTATGGTGTCAGTTTCTAATGCGATGACTTCAGGAATTTTTCCGTAAGGGGTAGGTCTATAACGGGGCTTCGCGAGGACATACAGTTTTGTACGAATAATGTGAACAAGCACATAAATTCCTTTTGTATTACGCTATTCAGTGCTAATAACTGTTTCCCTCCAATTCTACACCGATTATTGACATCCATTGTTGAGATAGTTATTTGCAGTTATTGCTTTTATTGGTTGTACTAGAATTTAAGCAATTTGCTTGTGTTTCTAGCTGCTTGAACATTTTATTTAGCAAGGATATTTTTATTCATAATGAATGTCACACCTGAGAAGAGAAGTAAGGGCATTATCTTCCATGAATTAAGTAATATGAGTCAGAGACAGATAGCAGCTAAATATAATGTAAGTTTGGGTGCTGTTTATAATATAATTAGAAGGAAAAATGAGATGGGTCAATGTCACCTCAAAGGAATGGACAATGTGGCCGAAAATGATAAATGACTAGCAAAGATGATGCTTATATAATCAGTGCACACAACATTAATACTGAAAAAAACGCCACGGGTGGCTGAGGTCGATAAGGCGCGGACTCGTGAATGGGAGGTCTGGGGTTCCATTCCCACCAGGACCTTTCTTCCTGACTGAAGTTTTTTCAGGTTTTTCTAATTCCTCATAAATGGCAAATGCCGAGGAGGTACCCTAAATTAAGGCCCGGGACGCTTTCTTCCTTAATAAAACTACACCTTTCTCAATTTATCATTTCAACTCATGTATCATCAGTGTTCACCTCCCGTAGTAAACACGGGCGTTAAACACTACTGAAAAGAACGGCTTTGATTTGATTTGGAGGCTGCAGGGGTGAAAATCAATACCTCAACCATGAGTAGGTGGCTTGAAAGTTCGAAGACTGGTCAGAAAACAGCTACTGACGTGTCCCTGAAGAAAAAGAGATTGGAATGGGTTAGAAAATATCAGATCTGGACGAAGAAAAGTGGAGAACGGTCCTATTTTCAGATGAAGTGCAGGGGTTGAGCATCCCGCATGTAAGGAGCAGCGAAGGAAAGGAAATCTCGCCGAAGCACACGAAACGGACGGTAAAGTTTCCACAAAAGACGCTTTGCGACAGTTCTGCTTTCACAGGCACTAAATGTTTGATTACTATTGATGGAATGATGAACAGCGACAAGTACATCCCAATTTTAGAGAAAAGAGGCGCCCCAGAACTGAAGAGATTGCCATAGGAAACTGAAAAGGAAATTTTCCAACAATAGCTAACCCCATGTTATGCATCGAAGAATGTAAAATACTTCATGGTGAAAAATAGTTTTCATTGTTTGGACTGGCCTGCAAATTAACCAGAGCTCAATCCATTAGAGAATATTTGGGCGATTCTCAAGAAATGGATGAGGAAAATAGATAGACTGCACCATCAAAGATAAGATTATTTGTTCTGTAAAAAAGTGCGATTTCATGACCCAGAAATGAGTGAAATATGTAAGAAACTCATTGACTCTATGCCCAAACGAGTAAAATTGATAATTTAGGCAAAATACTAAAAAAATACTGTTTAGAAAAGGTAATATTGAAATAATTTATAAAAAAAACAGAATAATATCTTTATTCACATTAATTTGCACAAGGGTGTATGAGAAATGGAGAATACTGTCTGGAAAGTCGGAGTTGGTTGTCATGTGAACTATCTTTGGCGATGACAGCGCCGGATTTCTATACTTTAAATTACTGCGATATTAGCGTAACAGAAATTACTTAATACGTTTTAATTTGGCTATCTGTATACCAATTTAGAATCTTTACAAATTTAATATTGTTTCAGTTAAAATGCTAATGCAAAAAAATAATGTTTATAAACATTAAATAACTAAAATAACACAGCTGAGTCGCGGAATGTTTACTACTATCTTTGCTGGTATACTGTTGAGGGGGAAAAACACTAACAGAGAATATTGTTTAAATGTGTTGTTCTATTCTGTGCTGAAGTTTGTTTTTAAGTACTTATTCATGTACAAGAACATGAAAACTTTCAGACGGCTCTTAATCAAGCAGTTTGTTTATTCGTACTTTGCAGTATTGTTGCGGTGCCCCTCAAATCCGCCAATCCAATATTATTGCAATTTTACAAGGAAACATTGTAGTAATCACATACAGTACTTTCGCTCCGTATTCGCTATAGTTTTGAGAGTTGAGTTCGCCATTGTAAAACATACCTTTGAGCCTTGTTGGTTGCGTTAATTAATGATGGACGCAGCGGGGTGTGTTAGGAACAACACTCACAAGTGTTCTGTGAACTGTGAGACGGTTTCGAGAACACAATACTTGTGATAAACTGCGTGGATGTACGCATGTGTACTTTGACTAGAGATGACCGTTCTTTGGAAGTTTTGAGAGATCGTTGTTTGACAGCAGTTGAGGCTAGAAATTGCCTGGAACGTTAACAGCAAATGGATATGCACAAGAAGACTCAGAGAATCAAATTTGAACTCAAGGAAGTCACAGGGCCAAAATTAACTCGACAGCACAGAAGAGGCAATTCTCAATTTGTCCGAGACCATGTAGATTGGACAACTGAGCAGTAAAGCGAAATTCTTCACGAAAATGAGTCCAAATTCAAAGGTCTCAAGACGGAAGCGGAAGGGCATGGAGAATATCTTGGGAGCGCTGTGCTGCCTATACCTTTTCGCCAAGGGTGCAATTTCGAGAAGATTCATTAAGTTGTGGAGCGGTGGTAGCTTTGATGAAAATGCCGATCTTGTACCCATTGAAAATGGAGACACAACGTTGCTCGGTGTCCAGAAGAAGCGGAAATCATCACTTTAAACTTGCCCGCATGAAGTCTATAGACTGACCATGTGTTAGATACACTTGCATGTCATATTCACCGACGAATTTTCCATACCCTGGACTAATTTGGGGTAACAATTGATCAGGAATAGAATGCAATTCAACAAATTTATATTTACATCAAAATTTCAAGTGTATTATATCCATCAGGATGCGAGCTGTTATTCCAGTCAAGGTGGTAACACCCCTTACTGAACATGTAACAAAGTGTTGTTATAATGGCTGTTATCTCCACTTTAAGAGCAAATATTTAAAATTAAATATGGAGGTTTGGACATTAAAATTATCCTAAATTGTAATGAAAGAAATAAAATATTCATAGAACATTAAAATGTATGTGTAATTTATAATATCAAGTTTTTTTAATCTTTTCCAAGAAAAGTCTAAGTGTTTTGGAATAGCTGGCCTTTTACCAGATAGAATCAGGCTAAATACTGGTAGCGTTACCTTAAAGAAAGGGCATTTTTACGCATCAATGTCGGATGTTATTGAAAATATTCCTACGCGTGCAATTTACTAATGCCGTTTGTGTCTTAGAAGAAAGTCAATTTCAATTAAGCAATGCGAAGGTGGTCATATTTTAATCTTTTTTATGTTAATTCTTTTATAATCTTCTTGTTTATATCTGTTATAATGAAATCTCATTACTTTACGAATAAATTGGTGTTTTAGTTTTGCAGAATCTAAAAATTTGCCATGTAATAGCCATTTGAACTGACCACGAACTGACTTTAGAATAACTTTATGTTTCACAAAATATCATGATAGGAATTGCAAAAACTATCCGCTGACACAGCATGCCATTGCATGTTCGTCTTTCCTTTTTCTCCCTTTCTTAGTTTCTGTCCTTTTCTCACACAGACGCCAAGCTTCTTTAAAAATTGTAACCATAGCAACAGACGTTCAATAAAGATAATTTTTCTTGGATTTGCATAAGCTGTATGGTTCGTTGTGATGGGGCTTTAAGCTTTAATGAACTCTAGTGTAATTTTAATTTTCTGAAACTTTTTGCAAGTTTTGCGGTTTCGAACATTCTTCTGTTCTTAAATTCCGTTTAAAACTTCAGATGTATTTATGAGGAGCAGTCAAACGAAAACGGACCAGACGCCAAAAAGTGTCATCGCTAACTCTTAAAGTACATCTAACGTAAAAACCAAAGTTAAAGTAATTAAAATATTTGTATCACTGTGCGCTAAATGTTTTCAGTCCGCATCTGTGAACGGCAGATGTCTGCGCCATTGTAGAGTTCGAATATCCATGCTCCAAACCTAAAACAATATTAAAAATAATATAAATATAATATTAAAAATTTGATGTAGTCCCAGAAGAAAGAAACAAGCTACCGTATATAGTGCGAATCTAATGCGCATCCTTTTTGTCCACATGCAGCATTCAAAATTGTGATGCGCATTAGATTCGAGTGAATATCCGTTCCGTAGTTCGCCGGTAACTCCAATTTTATCGTTATTACGTCATAATGGATTGCTGCAATTCTCGACTTCGTTACATTTATTGTTGGTCTATTATTGCATAGAACGTTTGAATAGTAGGTAGTTATGAAACGGAGGGAAAACAGAGAACATCTTGTGATGCTACTTTCAAGCATAAAGTAATTCTTTATGCTAAAACAATGTTGACAGGAAGAGATTTCAACGTAACTGAGAGCAACATTCGCTTGTGGCGGTAACAGAAATTGACATTATTTGCAACTAAAGCTAGTAGGAAGAAATTCACTGGTCCTCGTAAAGGAAAGCATTCTGACATTGAAGAAAAAGTTTTGCAATTCGTACATGAAAGGAGGAAGAACAGGCAACCTGTGACTAGTGACACCATAAGAAATAACCTTTTCTTTTTTGACCAATGTCAACTGTCCTGGCAACACAAGTTTCAAATTTGGGATGCGCATTACATTCGATGGCGCATTAGAATCGCATAAATACGGCAATATTCCACAGTTAATTTTACGATGCCATCCGCTAGAACATCTGGATTTTCTTGCATTTATTGAAAACATTCAATACCATTCACTTTTCAGCACTAGTTTTTAGAATGTTAACGGTAAAACTTTACTTTTAGAATGTCTTTGTATTTCATGGACATTATCGCATACCACGTTGACCACAGGAGCACATGTCGACATTTTATTAAACTGAAAATAAATTATCGTTATAAACCAGGGTCCTGAATTTTACTTTAAAAAAAGATGAAGTTTAAATTTTCTGCAATTGTCTTACAATGTTTAAATAAGGGAGGGGGGGACTAAAGCTCTTCTCTGTGTATATATTTTGGTACTTTATTTTTTAAAGTAACTCCATTTCAATAACAAAGTGTTGCTACCTCTCTCCGGCAAATAGCAGTGGGGAAGACCCTGTTATCACAGAGCTTAGATTTGTAAATCTGCTTCCAAAGGGTGTTGAAATGCTTTCTTAACCAAATCCATGAAACACATTGCTCATCAGTTGTGAAGTGTTGGGGTTGTATTTGTAGTGGGGAAAGACAAAGCCGTTCTATAGCATTCCAGGGCATTTCGACTTGCGCGCCTTATTTTCTACAAGTGTGCTCATAGAGTTAATCTCAAAATGGAGATAACTTATTCCATTCCTGGTGACAAGGGACAGAGAAAGAGAGAGAATTTAATATAAAAATAAACGCATCATAATATATAACTATTAAAAAATGCCCCTGGTTTTCAAGTAATAAACTAATCCTTTCATTAAAGTCAGTCTATCTCTACAGAAAGTACTGTATACTTCTTATGTTTTAAAATCACAGTTTCACTGAAATTAGAGTTGGTCTACCCAGTTTTTTTTTTTTTTTTTTTTTTTTTTTTTTTTTTTTTTTCTTTTCTGATGACCACAAACAAAAAATGCTTAGAATGTAAATTTTGTATAGTGTTTATTTTCTTTACATTCAATTAACAGCAAAGGAAATAAATAAACTATTTCACGATTTTACTCGAAACTTCACTAGCCTATCATTCAACAGCTGACTTCTAACGAAAATGATTGGTTATCGCTGCTGAAGAATTTGTGCATGAGGGCATTGTTACTTAAAATTAATCCTGTTTGATATTGCAACAACTGCAAGTTTTTCTCTATATTTAATATTTACGATTATGTTTGCACTAATAAACTGTTTCATTATAAATATGACATTTCTGTTAAAACATGTTCAACTTTGTAACGCACTGACGATCAAAGTATATAATGGATGCCTTTCCGGGAACGTACATTAGAAGACTTATCCTTAATATGGAGGACAGAAACGCTCCATACTGCAGCTGCAGGCGAGTCCCGAGCGACAGTGGAGAGAGCCGAAGGTAGTGAATTGCACAATAATAGCTAGATAATAACGCTTTTAAACCATCAGCATGATAGCTCAGCCGGTTAAAGCTTCATGCTATAGTTGTGAAGATAGTGGTTGGGAATCCTCACTTTTTTTCCCCTCTGCCGGAGTTAAAGGAGAGTTCCCACCATTATAATGATTTACTCACTAACATAATACCATTTATATAGTGCACTATAAATTGAAATGTACAATTTTTTTTTCCTTTTTCTGCTGGAATCAAAGAAGAGTTGCCACCATTACAATGATTTACCCTCTCCTATCAATTTATATTTACGAAAAGGAGGCGAGCGTAGGCCGTCAAGCCGTAGCGAGCCGCAGCAAATCATTGGGTCCACAGGTTTCTAGAACTTACCAGATGTTAGCGTTCGGGTTAGTGTTTGTGTATATATGGATTAATTGCAACAAATTCCAATAAGAGCAGGTTTGCCACCAGTACAATATTTCACCCGCTTAACAATCCCCAATCGATTTACATTTAAAAGTTACGGTGGAAAATGCATAGGTTATATTATGTTTAACAAAAGAATAATAAATGCAACATTGTACCGTTACAAGCGGCCACGCAAACAGTAGTTCGGCTCTCTGTCGCTCCCCAGCAGCAGCAGTAGCGAGAATTTTTCCTGCGTGTACGGGCAAGTCATTGATCGATAGTAACGCATACACTAGACAGAAAGCTCGTGCATCGGGAACGTTTGTTTTACCAGCGTTGCCGACGGTTGCGCTTATATAAGCATAATAGAATGTTTCCATTCGTTCCTTTATTCCTTAGATAGTCCCCCTCGCCCCCCTATTTTTAATTCTATTTTGATAAAATGTCTCGGGGACCGTACTTTTTTTTCAAATGTGCCACTTTTTGAGAGTGCTTTTTATAAAAGAGTGAGACCGTTTTTGTGGGGAGGGGGAAGAAGAGATATGGTTAATTGTTTGATGGATTTTAATTAATGAGAATATTCATAGTATTATGTTCTCCACTCTTCTCCCGCCGCTGTCTTGAAGTGTCACTATGCCACAGCTAGATTGGGTAGAGCGCTGGAATTTTGTGACCTTTTCAGGTCAACGCGTGAAAGGGACCGGAAATCAGGCAATAGATGTCTTAGAATCGGAGATAACACGATTTATTCGCTTGTATTCCTTGTTCACTGCTAAGGGTCGTCTTAGATCACACTTGCACTATTCAAACTGACCTACTAACCAGCTGACTGATAATTCACCGAGTGAAACTGTTGATAATTGGCTACTTGTCTAATTACACTGACTATAACTGAACCAATTGTCTATAACTCTCCCCGCTACAATTCTCTGATCACTGTGTGTCCTCTAATAAATGAACTCTTGACTTTTCTCTCTCCCGATAGCTAAACTCTGAACCTAATCTCCTCTCCCGATAACTGAGCTTACTCTTCCCGTTAATTAAACTCTCACCTTACTCTCTTGGGGCCTCGAAATCACAACCTTTTATAAACTTTACCTTCGCCCGGTCGCTAGCCTATCTCCTTCCTTTCAAAATATCACTATTGAATAATTTCGACAGTAATTTCCTCTACACGGCTATCTATTGGCCTTGGAGCGTGCGTATAATTTTCCTAAGTTCCCTGATTGGATGTTCCCTTAGGCCTTATATTCGAGCTGTTCTTTCACACTTGGCTCCCGTTATGTTGGGATCTATAATTTATTTCACCCCCAGTGATCTGTTGCATCAGCAAGTGTCATATTACGGTTCGCCTTAAGATTTTAGCAAAGCTAAACTTTATAACTTTTCACATAATAGAGGGGTTTATGACCTGTTCCTTTCCCTAACAGTTTCCAGAAATCTTAATGGCGACCCTTCTTACACAAAACATATACAAAAGATGTACAGAGCAATCTGGTTCTTTTGTCCAGCCCAAAACACAGCACTTCCTGGCTTATTTCTGAAGTTTCTGTCAGGTTTCTTACAAATACACAAATAACTTAACTATAATATGAATACATATAAATTATACACGCTAATTGTAATAATATATACAATATATGTAATTGATTATACTAATATTGGTAATGTTTTAATTGGGGGGGGGGCGGTATCTCACAAATACCCTTCAAGAGTGAATTACGCAATTTATTCATTTTAAATTGTGCAGCGCTTCTTGAAGCGTTGTTTCTGCTACGATGCTGTCATTTTATGGTGTGAAATATTTGCTCATTTTGAAATGCAAGACATAAATGCTAAAAATGTGACATATCTAGTAATTTTTGGTAAATGCATTGTAGACGAATGAGAAAAGTAGGCTTAAAATTCAGACATTGAAGACCTTAACTATTGTATGAACGTATTTTATGCAACCCTAGCATTAAACCACGCTTCTTATGACGCTATAAATTATGTCCAATTAGCCTGGTTACCTAGCAACTAGCATTTCATGTCCGCCTTCACAACACAATTTCAAACAACGTATCTGTAAGAAAAAGCTAATCATCACCTTAACAAGCATACTAACATTCTAATACGAGAATTGTTTTATTAAACAAATATTTTGAAACTACAACAATGTAACTTATTAATAATTATAAGTTAACTTCCATTATCTTGAAAACATTGCAAATGCAATTAATTGATTACATTACAGTTTCTTTCATTTTAAAACGTATTTGAACCATTCTCTATTATACTAACAGAAAACTTCCTTAACCTTATTACATTGATTTTACATCCATGAAAGCTACTTTGCTTGGTAAATCAGTTACATTAGAAAGTGTTATTTCTGAGCCACTACTGCATTAATAAATTTCTAAATTTTATATTACCTACCATATTAATAATAAATAAAGGTTATATTATATATTTACATGTTCGGGAAAATATACCAAAAGATTTTTTTCATTACTTGAACTAACATGTTTCGCACAGAAAACTTTCATATTCCTTTTCGTGTACACTTTTGGCTTTTAAGGAATTAACAACCACTCAGCGACCTTCATAAATTCTTCTGGAATGGTATCCATATTATCAATATTGCGGAATTACCATTCGTAAGCATTTGAATTCTTCAAAACTAAATAACATCGTCATAGAAACGAGTACTAAGAAACCATGCGATATAATACGTCATATGAACAACATAATAATATCATATTTTGCACATGTGTAATCATTTTTTAAAATATTTCAGTGCTAAAATTGCATAAAACGTTGCATGCAACACGGATATAATCTTCATTCTGAACACGCGTGAATATACCGCCTCGAGTGACCCGAGGTCGTTAAGGCGCGGACTTGTGAGCGGGAGGTGTGAGGTTCGAATCCCTCCAGGACCGTCCTCTCTGACTGAGGTTTTTTCCAGGTTTTCCTCAGTCCTCATAAATGTCAAATGCCGGGGAGGTACCCTAAACTTAGGCCTGGAACGTTTCCTTCCTTAAAAAAATACTCCTCCCCAATTTGTCAATTCATGTCATGTATCATCAATGTCCACCGCCGCGGGGCCTCAGTAGTAAAAACGGGCGTTAAACACCATAAAAAAAAAACTGGTGAAAATTAGCGCGTTCACTTCCACTCACGTGCTAAACATTCACTCGTGTCACAATTACCAACATTATAACTAATTACATAAATAATTACTAAGGATTTGTCTTGTACTCAATTCCATGCCCATGTGAAAGGTGTTTTCTTACACAGGGTCATAAATACGATAAATACTTTAATGCATAAAGTTGGCCTTTACTTTTTGTACTGCATTTTTATTAGAGTATGCTTGTGATGCATTATTTCTTTAATATTATTTTTTATAAAATATCCCAGATTGTTAAATCAAAAAGTTGAAAATGCCCCGTTCCCCCCCCCCCCAAAAGCATTATCTGAACCCTAACACAATAGCTCTTATAGGCAAGAGGTTCCTTCTGCCGCTTCCTTTCACCTCCCTCGGTTAAAACATTCCACAAACTTAACGAGACATTGGTTTGCAGCCCCTAAACAAATTAAATTCCCTATAGATAATAATCACAAACACAAATATCAAGCGCAACATATGATGGTAAGTCAATAAGTTACAATGTATAAATAACTTAAAACAAATGAGAGTACTGATTTTGAATAATACTTTTATTTCTCAACATAATTCCATTTACATTGACCCTCTTGTCCCGTCGTTTCACAAGCCCCTGAAATCCAGCGTCAATGTTTAAGAGAGTCGAACAAATGGAAATCCCTTGGAGCAAGATCGGAGCTATACGGACGATGTTCGAGGATTTCACATTTGAAATTCCGCAGCGTCTTATGAGGAAGCGCTTTGTCACGCCTTTGGTTTGGTCGGTCCTGGTGGTGTAGTGGTTACCATACTTGCCTCCTACACCCAAGAACGCGGGTTCGAACCCGGCCAGGACCGTTGGATTTTTTTCGGGCGTAAAAATCCTAAGTATGGCTTCCTTCGTAAAGCCGTGGGTCCCGTGTCGTACATTTACGGCACGATAAAGAACCTCAAGTCTGAAAGAGATGCCTCTGAGCAAAATTTGTCGGCCCTTTCACGCCCTGAGTTGAATGGGACGCTGATGACCTGAGCTGTTAAAGAGCGTCCGTAAATAAACCAAATCAATGCTTTGTTCCGGGCTGGTAATGGTGAACCCAAAGCGCATCACATGTGACAATTCGAACTTGCATATCTTGTCCTTCATGATAGCGATTGAGATGCTTTAATTCCAGATCCAATCTTTGGATTTTGTGTAGTAGGGTCAGCTTGCGCGGCACCCGTCGTGCGCTAACTTTGTGAAAACCTAACCTGTAATACATTGAGGTCGACCATGCTGTGTAACAACCAATAGGACCGGCTATAATCCTTCTTTATGCTCATATTAAGTCTTCAAATTGCTGCAAATTCACCTGTGGCAATCTCTGTTGGGCACCCAATGCAGTATTCGTCTTCGATACGTGTCTACCCTTCAGACAACTTCTGCACCCAATTGCAAACAGCTTGACGTCACAGGTACTTCACGTAGATGGGAAGCACATCTATGTAAATATTCTTTGATTCCATACCTTTTATCGAAAAATGGCACAACGGAGCGCTGCTCGAGGGATGTACAATCACTCAGAGGCGCCGGCCAGCTTGCAAATGCTGTTTCGCTATTGTAAACATCGATTGTTTCGTGTCGAATATCACCAATTGCCATCTAGTGGCAATAGCCCCAGGTGTCTTGTTCAAACATGTACGAGGTGCTCACTAACTTACTCTCGCAGAATTCCTGTACAGATATTGCATCAATATGATGTTTTAGGCTAGATCTGGAGAATATGGGAAATTGGGAAGCGTTCTATGCGATTCGCTAACAATTCTGGAGCTTTGGCTGCTGTGTATACGGAAGCGAGTGTCTTCGATCTTGAGTGCTTTGTTTTCCATGTTGCAACGAGAGATGGTGGACAATGACTCGCATATCATGCTTGATTTGTGTGTGTGTTTGTGTCCAAAGTGACATTCGTTAAATGGCGTATTTTTGTAGAAAAGGGTGCCAGCATCTTTTTTTTCTTTTACTCTTCCTGTTGAACCTTATACCAGTTGCTCTTCCACCGCAAAGAGTGTAGATAATCGCCACTCTTCAGCTATATACCTAACTAACCCGGGCTATCTCGAGATTACGAACCTCTTACCCACACGCCTTATCTGCATAATGGTGCTTCTGCTCAGGTCTAACATAGAAGGAATTTTAAATTAACCTGGTTCTAAATTTTTGTGACGAACCCTTTAAAAGAGAGAATTTTTATATAAGTTCGCATCAGAAAAAGTTCGTCACGCAGGAGTTGCGCAAACTAAGCGAATTCCTAACCAAGTTGATAAATTTAAAAAAAATTCAAGTTAGGCCGTATTAATTATTGAAATTAAATAGGTATGGTATTACTATATGGTGTTAGGGGAACAATAGAATTCCTGCAACCTATAAGTATCACAAACGAGACACCACATTATTATTATTATTATTATTAGTAGTAGTAGTAGTAGTAGTAGTAGCAGTATTATTATTATTATTATTATTATTATTATTATTATTATTATTATTAACATTAAACGACAAAAAGCAATGGTATACTATTAATTAAATGAAATATATGACCGTTGATAGACAAAGCTATACTTTGTGGGTATTTTTAAACATAACCATGTTTATGAACTGAGCCCTCCCTATCGCCTTTACATTCACTAAAATAGAGAAAAATAACACAAAGTTTCGCGTTACATTTCGTATTTCAGATGATGTTCATATGTTTCAATAAAACAAAAACATATTACCATATATAAAACAATGTCGACGTACTAGGCAACTAAAATCAGTCGAAAGTTACATCGATATTCATTTACTTTGAAGTTTAACTTAAATGTTATTGTAGTAAAAGCATGTAACGCAAACGTTTTCTAAAGGTTATTACAGAGTGCTCTTACATACAAATGTAATTCTCAAACACATATTAGATTAATATTTCACAGTTGCTATCTTCACGGCAATGCTTTTGTTAAATATACAACATATGCATCGTTATGAATACAATTTGTATGCTGAATTAATTTATCCTTTTATTGTAAAACAATAGAGAGAAATTTAAACGCAAGAGTGCTTTTTAAATTTCAGTTTTCAACTATATTCCCACTCCTAATGGGTCCGCTTTCCTTAAGTTTCAGAAATTATTTTTCTTGTTTTATTTAAATAGTACGTACAGAATTTGGTTGTAAAAATTATTATTGATGCGACTAGAGCGATTTTTAAATTTTGGGAATCAGGTAAACCACCACTCCTAATAATTTTATTTCACTGATTTTCAGAAACCATTGTTCTTATTTTATTTCAGTGGCACATGCCGAGTTTCGTAGAGAAAAAAAATTGCGGCCACTAGAGCAATTTTTAAATTTCGCTTTAACCTCCACTTTTTTAGATATACCCCACTCCTAATGGCCCATTTGCGCAGTTTTTCGTCAACTATTTTTATTAATTTATTTTAACGAAATATGCCTCTTTCTTGAGAAATAATTGTGGCCGCCAGAGCGATTTTTATATTTATTATTACTTTTAAATTTATGCTTTAGAACCCCCACCCCCAATTGTCCAATTTTGATTGTTAACGATTAATGAACTTGACGAATGGTTTATTAATTGATTGCTATGTGCGAAGTTTCGTTGAGAAAAAACCAAAACTTGCGACCGCTAGAGCGTTAAAGTCACATATAAATATATACCTATGCATATATGTATATGGTGTACATATATATACACACCATTTTTTTTCGTTATCATTTTCGGTGTCTAGTAGATAGGATCGATGGAGACTAAAAGAACTTTTTTCAAAAACCGTTTCATGGGCACAACACCAAAGCTACATTACTTTGGAATTCGCTAATAAACACGTGGGTAAGGAAGCTATTTTGGAGGAAATTCCCCTATATTTATACTCCACGCAAAAACGCTTTGCGTCATCTGATTACCTAAACAAGATCTCTTCTCAATAGCGAGATGCAATTAATTTCTACCTTGTTACTAGATGGCATTGATGAAAGTTTCGGACGAAGTTCAAGGAATTCTCTAATGTCATTTGCACAAAAAAATACAAGTTTCTCAAACCTCGTCGTGGAAAGTTACCAAAGTGTACAGGATGTTTTATCACAGTGGTGGAAAATTTTATTGCATCGCCCTTAACTCTTTATTTATTTCATTAGAATATTTCAATTTTTCACTGCTTTTTTTTTCCTCCATATTGTTCCATAAAAGTGTTAAGACATTATTGTTATTTACTTTATTTTTATTTAGTATACATGTTTATTAAAAAATAAATGCTCCCAAAAAGAAGTAAAGTTAGAAGTGAACAAACCAGCTGATTTATTATTTTAAAATATTCAATATACAGGATGACATATGGAATATGACGGTTTTCAGAACCTTCTTGTGGGACACTGTTATAGAATTAAATAAAAATAAAATTTTCAAGGACAAATAGCACAATTCAATTTATCAATCTTAACTTATTTTTTATAAAATCACAAATGACCCAATGGAATATGACGGTGTTCAGAACGCTGCTGTATCTAGCGTTACAGCTATGGTGTTGGTTGCTATGTAACATTCCAAACATGAAATTTATTTTGTCCATTTAGTAAGCAACAATATGGATAACTGGACGGTTGAAAAACGTGTAATTGTTATTGTTACAAAATGTGTTGAATCTAAGTCAATCTCCCACGTCCGGAGAAGATTTAGGGTGGAATTTAATGTACCAGAAATGTTAGCAACACTGGACTTTCAGATGAGTAATAACGATGAAAATGAGTTCTGGTTTCAGGAAGATGGTGCCACAGCTCACACCGCTCGTGAAACAATGAACACTCTGCGGATCCCCTTTCCTGTACACACAATTTCTGTATTTGTTGATGTTGCCTAGACAGCACGATCTCTAGATTTGACGGCAGGAGCCTGCTTTTTATCGGGATATTTGAAATGTAAGGTGTATTGCGACAGGCCGCGGACATTGATTGTGTTTTATTGCAGCTAGTTATAGTGAACTTCCAGAGCCCATTGCAGAATGGTTCGTTGTCATGAAGCCCACTTAAAAATGTTTTTTTTTAAAAAATAAGTTCACAATAAATTACATTATGTTACTTGTTCCTTGGAAAATTATTTTTATTTAATTATACACGACTGTTCCACAAGAAAGTTTTGAAAACCGTCATATTTCATATATCATCCTATATCATGCGGTTAAACACTCAAAAATGAAACATAACGTATTAATACATACACTTTTTGAAAATCCAGTTGCATTATCAGCTGCATTGTTTTCATTAGCACTTTGTTGATTCGCCACGTGCTTTAATTACTACCTAGCATCGTTTGGGCACTGATAAAACCAAATTGTTTCCTGAGTCAGTTCATTAAACCACCCACACAGTTGTCTCCTGGAGTTCTCTTTTATTGCATGGCTTGTTTCTTACAACAGCATTCCCCATAACCTTCCAGCAGTTCTCAATCGGATTCAGGTCTGGGCTTTTCCAGGCAAGTCCTGTACCTTCACTCTATGTTTTTTTTCTTCTAAGGAATAATTTTACCTGAAATGTTTGAACGACTGATAACTGTTACAACATTACCTATATCCCCATTTAATAAAAATATAAATCAAAATAATTTCCTTCAAAGCCCTGTAATAGGGGGCAGAGTTATGTTGCAAAATGCAGCTTAAAGGATTCCCACATGGTCTCGTACTATGGGCGTTAATTTGTTTTTTAAGGATGTTCAGTGCCCCTTACAAAGTGCATACGATGTACGCCAAGACTGGAAATGCACCCCCAGATCATGTGACCTTGACGATGCATCACTGTTTGTGTTATGCATGAAGGCAACAATTCTTCACCACTTCTGCGACGTATGTACACTTTACCATCAGAGTCATGCAGGTTACATTTAAACTCATCTGAAAGATTACCCTGTTTCACATCTATGCTGTCCACTGTAGTCTCTTCTGTCTCATTGTTTCAGTCATATGAGTGAATGGACAGAAAGATCTACTTCTGATAGTTCTGCTGGTCACCGAGACATCACACATGTCTTGCCATGTCGCTTCAGTTCTGAGGATCACTGAGACAAATTCTTTTTGTATAATTCCCTATTTACAGTAGTTGCTCTTTTCCTGCATCTTTCTTTCAACATTTCCCTTCTCCCTGTATTTCTTTAGTACTCTTGAAATGGTAGCCTGATGTTCTAGAGGCTATGTCTCTAGTGCTTAGACCAACAGAGGAATATGCAAAATAGCATTTTTCTTCCACACTTTTTCTCATTTTGTCACCATAATATCTCAACTAGAAATGAGTCTATATTGTATTTCCGCAATGTGAGCTGAGAAACGACAACAAATAGTGTAGTATTGTTAGTAAAAATACACTTGGAAGTTAAAAATGGATACAAGAATACACAAGCAACAATGGATACCTAAGCTTTAACACTACAACGTCCGCTTCAAGTATCTCCTAAAATGCCCGTTATTAATGCTTTCTTATGCATTTTTAATAATTTTTCTCACCGAAAACTATGGAATTTGTTGCTTACCACCTTCTAGGCTACTGTGATGGTATAAAGGGAACGATTTTGTTTCTGATAACAAGCCAGGTTCGAATCCAGTTTGCATTAACTTCCGGAGTGAGTTTGTATATAGATTGGGTTTTGCTCAGTATCACATCATCAAGGGCAATTCTGACTCAAGTCTATGAAATTTCTTACTTATTGCTTACCAGATAACTGTAGTAAGTAGAGGGAACAAGTGCTTCTAAGCTACGAGCCAGGTTCGAATCCAGCTTGAGTCGATTTTCTGGTTTCAGATAATTTAATGTTAATGGTTTCTGCTCACGTATCACACATGTTTATGTCTCTATTCGTTTACTTTGTTAGCAATTCATTTATGCGTTTACTACATTCACTCGTTAATACTTTTGTTCACCTATCATAAGGCATCTCAAACTAAAAGGTTTTAAGTAAAAAGGGGTTTATTTATTTTTTATTTCAAGTATATACGCACGTTTTCTTCAAAAATTAGAATATTTTATTATATTATTATTATTATTATTATTATTATTATGATAGTTTAAAGGTTGCAAAACAGCTAAGAGCATTAGCTCCCAAACACACAATTTTATTATACGAATTTGTTTTATTCTATGACATGCAGCAACAAATTATGTGTACAGAAAGACATAAATTATACAAATACAGGTTATATATTCACAGAAAAGTGTTACATTGAAACATTCTCAGAGAAGATAGACTACACTCATGACGTAAACGTACTCTCGATCAAATTCGCCCACTTCAAATTGCGGTGGAGATACCTATTCCAAAGAGTTTCCACAATTTCAGCTTCAGAAAGTCCACGATTGCGAAAGAGATGCACTGTATGCACTGAGTAAATAACCTGCCGTACTGCGAACGTCAAGAGGAAGCTCGAGTACAAGATGAAAGCTACTTGACAATGAAAAACTAAGCAAAATTGTAGACACGGATACAAGAGCTAATAAACAATGACTCACACATTACCCTACGTTTGAAACATGTTTGTTGTGCATTGATGATTATTGCCGGTAACAACTACGCAATATACGAGGTCTCTTCATAAAGTATCGCGAATTTTGAATTTCCGCGGGCTACGTATATTCCATTTTCGATTGTTTTGTGGCGTTATGTTGGTACTCATGTCCCTCACTTATGTTGACAAGCTCGGCCATTTTGAATGTTCAGTTAATTGTTGACAGCTATTTTGCGTGTACGTGTTTTGGCTCGCCTTCGATTTTTGCCTATTCCAAAAAATGGAACAAAGAATCTGTATCAAATTTTGTGTGAAAAACAAAATTAAGTGCGCGGATGCATTCCGAATGTTGACTGTGGCATATGGTGAAGCTACCTTGGACCAAATCAACGTTTATCGGTGGTACAAAATGTTCTCAGAGGGTCGAGAAGATGTGAACGACGAAGAGCGTCCCGGACGCCCGAGCTCGTCAACAACAGACGAAAACATTGAAGAAGTGAAGAAAATAGTATTGGCCAATCGTCGAATCACCGTTAGAGAAGTTGCTGAGGACCTAAACATATCGATTGGCTCGTGCCATTCGATTTTTTACCAATGATTTGGGCATGAGACGGGTCGCCGCAAAATTCGTACCAAAGTTCCTCAATTTCGACCAAAAACACCATCGCATTAACGTTGCTAAGGAGCTGTTGAAATCTGTCCGCGACGAACCAAATTTGCTCCAGAGGGTCATAACTGGTGACGAATGGTTTATGGTTATGACGTGGAAAATAAAGTTCAATCATCCCAATGGATGCTGCCAACGACCAAGACCGAAAAAAGCACGCCAAGTTCGGTCGAATGTGAAGGTTTTGCTTACAGTTTTCTTCGATTGCAGGGGTGTGGTGCATCATGAGTTCTTGCCACAGGGTAGAACGGTCAATAAGGAACTTACCTGCAAGTTATGCGCAATTTGCGCGAATCAATCCGCCAGAAACGCCCGGATTTGTGGAAGAACAAAAATTGGTTTTTGCACCACGATAATGCCCCTGCTCACACATCGTTGCTTCTGCGCGAATTTTTGGGCAAAAACAACACACTTATGATGCCACAGCCCCCGTACTCCCTAGACCTGGCCCCCTGTGACTTTTTTTTTTTGTTCCCAAAACTGAAGAGGCCCATGAAAGGACGACGCTACGCCACGATTGAGGAGATAAAGACTGCATCGAAGGAGGAGCTGAACAAGATCACAAAAAACGATTTTTTAAAGTGCTTCGAGGATTGGAAAAAACGTTGGCACAAGTGTATAATATCTGGTGGGGATTACTTTGAAGAGGACCAAATAGATATTCATGAATAAATAAATACTTTTTGAAAAAACACAAAATTCGTGATACTTTTTGAACAGACCTCGTACTCCATTTTGAACATGTCACAATCTTCTACACATAGCCTTCTTTATGCAACTATATCTGAATAACTGAACACAGAAGAGCGGAAGTTACTTAACAGATAAAGTGTGACACCAGATAAGGATTTTGTGAAGGCGATAGACCTTATCGACGAGGCCGGAAACTTATGGACCTACCCTCGTACTACCCATCAACGTTAAAGCACTGTAGCCATGTTGTTAACTTCATTATGGCGTCGCGAAACATTGTTTGGGGTACTACACTACAAATCTTGAACAGCTGCCTGAATTTCCTCGCTGTTGCCAAATTGTTTTACTTCGCAGTCAGTGCTTCGTGTCGTCGAGGTATAATCAGACAGTGATATCCGGTGAATGCGGTGGATGCAGCACAACAATGAACGCCAGCGATGCTAACTTCGGGGTCGTAGTGTTACCGGTGTCAGTGCTTTGTCATGTTGCAGGAACACTCCTGTCGACCACTTTCCCTTTCGCCGCTACTGCATCCTGCGTAGCAGTGCGAAATTTCTTGACCGCACACTCCCTGGATGTTTCCATTGCTTGGATTGGACTTTCTTCTCTGCTGTGTGGTAGTGAAAACCACGAATTGTCACCAGTCACCAGCTTCTCCAAAAAATCCGAACCTTCATTTTGCATTTCAAGTAACCAACGACAGGCTTCAACTCTTTGTCCTTCTGTGTCTGTGTCAAATCCCAAGTGGAACCTAATGCACAAATCTTTTTCATATTCAAATCGTCGTGAATCTTGGAGCGCAGGATTGCGCGGCCGAGGCCTGTCCCATATTGCAATTCATCAAAGGTTTTGCGCCTATCGGCCACAATCAGTACCCTACTTGCAGATGTCTTCTGTGCAAGAGCTTCACACATACTGCGGTTTGATGTCTGCAGTTTTGACGCCTTCAAAAACCATGCAATCCATCTAAGCCCACGAAAATCGCCTTCCATCTTGTCCTCATCTTTCTCCACTTGACAATATAGAACATCGCCCTTTGGACTCTGCTTACAACCGCTATCTAGCGTTTGTATAGTATTAGTCCATAGATTGCGCTGTATTCGTAAAACAGCTATTGTAAATAGTTTCCGAACGCTGCTCGTATTAAGTAAAGAAATCCGGTGAAAATGGTTAGTGCGGAACAACAACGCAATCTAGCTATGCCAACTTTGCAGTCATAGTGTTACCGAGCATTGTCATGTTAGAGGAACACTAGTGTCGACAACTTTCCCTTTTGCCGCTGCTGAATCTACGTCTAAGTTCGTTTCTTGCAGCGCACCTCGCATTCCTTGAGGAAGCCAGTTCATTAGCTGCATGCCTGAAGTTTCCAAAAGAAGGTGAACATCTACTTGCTCGCAGATGGAGCAGCACGAAAGTTCTTTCACCAGCCACCAGATTCTCCAAAAATTCCGAATCTTCATTATATAATTCCACTAGCCAACAACAGGCCTCAACTCTTTTGTCCTATGTCTGTGTGGAACCCAGTATGTACAAAACTTTTTCATGCTCAAACCGTGCAGCCATAATCAATTCAAACACAAGCTCAGTTTGTACTGGGAGATCCCGATGTTGACAAACGACCAGTACGCACGTTCTTGAGTGCAGACTTTCTGCCTCTGACGCTGTTGTAAACTGTCTTCTGTGCAGAGCTTCTTGACTACATACCGAATATGTATTTCTGCCTCCCTTCCACAAAAACCACATTTCTCTGTCATTGAGCTACACACGTCTTTCAACCTCCATCTAGCGTCAGCATGGTGCACTAGTGTCAATCCATCGCCCTGTGAATGAACTTGCCCATAAATTCGTAAAGCAACGTTACTGTAAGCCATTTCCGAACGCCCCTCATATGAATAGCGTTACATATTCCAACTAAATGTGTCGGTTCTGGCGATGTAATAGCAACCATACTTGCCTACTAAACCCAAGATAGGGGGTTCAATCCCGGCCAGGAACGATGGATATTTTCGGGCATAAAAATCCTAAGTATGGCTTCCTTCGGAAGGGAAGTAAAGTCGTGGGTCCCGTGTCGTACATTTACGGCACGAAAAAGAACCCCGAGCCTGAAAGAAGAGGCCTCTGAGCAAAATTTGTCAGCCGTTTCACGCCCTGAATTGAATGGGATGCTGATGACATGAGGTGTTAAACAGCGTCCGTAAATAAACCAAATCAACCAACTAAATGTTTTTCTCTCTTATGAATGCAATCGAAAAATTATTTTTTAAGTTCTGAATTCATGCTAATTATTACTATTTTAAAATAAAATATAAGGTCAAAATTAAGTTCTCTTAGGAACAGAAAACCCCTAATTTTCATGCTTTTTAAGCTGAAAGTATCTACTTATTTTAAGCTCAAAAAGCAAAACAAAAAAAAATTAATTAACACCGAGTGTCTTTAACTCAAAATTAATTATTTTTAATTTAAATTATATACTATATTATTAAAATTGTTCATCACTACTTTACAAATTTTAAAGATATAAATAAATGTACCTTTTTGTATTTTCCTTTCTATTGTAGTCTATTCTTTCACACTAATAATAATAATAATAATAATAATAATAATAATAACAATAATAATAACAATAATGTTTCACCTTCAACCTGCCTAGATTGGACAAAGTGTTTTGGAGTTGATCATTTTGTATTTGCAGAAGCAACAATGATTCACTCGCGCGAGCAATAGAGGAGAGTATCGTGTAAAGAGGTCATGCTACCTCTCTACACGCCCTCCCTCCCAACCTAATAACGCCTTGATATTATCGACAAAGAAATTACATACAAACGTGTGACTAACTTTTTATATACAGCAATGTTTGACTAATTATACGAGGGCTGTTCAGTAAAGAAGAATAATAATTTGTACAGACATAATTTCTCGCACTGAAATTTAACTTTATAATATCTTGTTAGCTTAATACGTA
Source organism: Metallyticus violacea (assembly GCA_030762175.1). Taxonomy (NCBI): domain Eukaryota; kingdom Metazoa; phylum Arthropoda; class Insecta; order Mantodea; family Metallyticidae; genus Metallyticus; species Metallyticus violacea. The sequence continues at coordinate 22,069,091 of CM060832.1, read as the reverse complement.
ACGTACATGTTGTACTAGTATCGTTGTTGTCACTTCCGGTACTCACCTGTGAGAGGTGTGCATGTTGAGAAACGATCAGTTCCGGTTACAGCTAAATGGACGTAGCACGCGACAGCTGTGAAATTCTGTTTTCATCTCAACAAATTCCTACTGAGACCTGTGCAATGTTAGAGGAGTCCTTGTTCCCTATAGCATAACTCGAAGATGACTCAAAAGAGGGGAATCAATTTCAAAAGAAGGTGGACCCGGATCTCCAGTTTGTGATCTAACGGAAGAAAGCATCAACACCGCTACTGTCATCGTGAGAGAGGATCGTCGAATATTAGGAGCAAGACAAGTGGGCAAACAATGGAATAAATTCATTTTATAAGCGGTACGTCTCATGCCCTGGGTGATGTCTTCCAGAAACACGGGGAGTAAGTGAAAATACACTTGCTTATCAAGCCGCAGAGGAAGAAGGTACGGGCTAACGAAAAGGTGACAATTCGTGAGCTCCGTTGTCTGTTGTTGACTTGTCTCTATTATGACATAAGGGTATTCATAGTCCCTCAGAGTCGGTCCTGGTGGTGTAGTGGTAATCATACTTGCCTTTTAGACCCAAGATTGCGGGTCAATCCCTATCGGGGTCGATGGACTTTTTTCGGGCGTAAAAATCTTAAGTATGGCTTACTTCGGAAGGGAAGTTAAGCCATGGGTACCGTTCGTAGATTTGCGGCACGATAAAGAAGAGGCCTCTGAGCAAATTTTATCGGCCGTTTTATGCCCTGAATTTGAATGGGACATTGATGACCAGAGATGTTAAAGAGCGTCCGTAAATAAACTGCATAATAATAGTTCTTCCTATGGTTGTTCCTGTAACTTAGAATTGTTCATCTCTGGCCAAAATGGATTTATCATTGAAGAGCACAGAGTTCCATCAGAAAATCCTGCAGTTTTGGAGCCCATCGTCTCATGTGCAACTTTTAAGTTACCAGCGTGTTGACATTTACAGAATTTCTGAAATTTCCAATGAGAGAGTAATAAAAGCTTTCTTCACGCTATAAGTATTAAAAAAAATCAGGATTTGTGTCATGGCGCTCCAACATTCAAACTGTAACCGAGGAGCGAAGTCAGTCGGTTTCAAGGACTGCACCTTCAGAAGATGAAATGGGTGGAGCCGTTCCCCTTGCAAGGCCCGCTACACACTATCACTAATCGTGTCCATGGCACGTGGTTGTGTAGTTCCGATTAGTACCAGCATTCGATCTATGCACTGTCAGGTATCCAGTTACTCTCAGACGGTGAACAGACTGGAAAGTCGAACGATATCTTGCCGATATAGCTGAGCAGCTACGGATGCACGTCCTCCAGTTTCCTCAAGTCTCCAAGCTCTTGATTCTCTTTTTCTACAGAACCTCTCAACAATGTACTTGGATGCCGCCTCTTCTTCTTGTGCACCTACAACATGCGCAGAAGCGCCACCAGCTGAAGCTCGCGACACTGTTATCTCCCTCAACCGGTTTCTCCCACAATAATTATTAACATTAGGAGTGATGAACTCGCAGCCTTCAGCGTATGTAAGCATTGAGCATGCACAGTTTTATGATTATAATAGCAGTTAACCTTTATTAGATACATTACCACTACATCTCCTTGCAAGACATGGGGTGGAAGAGCTAAAAAGATTTATCAGTGGACCTAAAAGTTATTAACTGAAATTACGTCTTTCAAAATTTCCATGGAAATATTAACCAGCAGGCTTACCACAAAAGCAGACGCCCAAATTTCAAAATAAATAAGTAAATAAATAAAAACCAAGTTGGGTTCAGAAGGGTAGAAGCACCCTATATGCTGTGAACTGCTTAATAGAGGAGGCTCAAGATGCACTAAGCTTCCAGGGGAAAGTACTTGTAGCCTTCATGGACTACAGCAAAACTTTCGACGCTATTAACAGAGTAACTCTCATCCGAAAACTCAGCCGGTTAATTGGTGGCACCCACGAAATAGCAAAAGTACGTCAGACATTCTCAAATACACCCACTTCCAAATATATGATGACATCACCATATTCAAGAATATAATCCTAACAAGGAGATCTGGTCAGCCCCTCCCTGTTCAACATCATGACAGTAGGCTTCACAAAGATCATTATGGACAGCTTAATGACACTCATATTTTACGCAGACGACATGGCAAAGGGTTCAGAAAGCAAAAAAGAGCTACCAAATGTGCTAAACAGACTCACCTTATGGGCGCTGGAAAACAACCTACAAATAAATCATGGAAAAACCAAATAAATGATTTTCAGAAAAGGTGGTAAACACACACCAAAGGACACACTGCCCCTTCAAAATAAACCACTAGAAGTAGTACCCAAATACAAATATCTTGCAGTTACTCTCCAAACAACACTGACCGCCTTCAACACTCATGTGAAAGAAAGAGCAACAGCTGCAATAAAAGCAATTTATAACATCCAACAGCCCCAAAAGCTCTCAATAAAAACAGCAATGATACTGCTCAAAGCAAGCACCAATAGCAACTTACGGGATCCACATAATGTGGGACAAGCTAAAAGTTAACGACTTCATAACACTAGAGAAAGTCAAAGCCTGAAAAGAATCCTGGATATGGAGAAGACAGCGCCGTCAAGACTGATTTACGATGGTAGGTCCACCGATAAGGATTATCGCCTTCACAAAAACCTTGTCCGGTGTAATACATTATCTGTTAAGAAAATAATTGCAGCTGTAACTTCCGCTCCGCTGTGTTGTTCGGATATAGTTGTATAAAGAAGGCTGTAAGTAGAAGACTGTGACATGTGCAAAATAGGAATATCCAGCTGTTAATAAGTTCTTCACAAAAGAAGGACTTACTCCAAATGAAATTAAACAGCATTTAGACGGTGTATATGGGGAAACATCCCCCTCATATTCTACCGTAAAAGAATGGGCCAAACTTTTTCCAATGGGTCGAGAAAGCATTGAAGACGAAGAGCATGCAGGTCGGTCCTTGGAGGTGCTCACTGCTGAAAACATTGCTCTTGTGGAGGGAGAGATTATGGAAGACTGGCGGTTCACAGTTAAAGGTTGGGCCTTTCTAAAACAACAGGCCTTCGAATTATTCATTAACATTTAAACATGAATAAGGTTAGTGCAAGATGGGTGCCTAGACTTCTTTCCTCAGTCCAAAAGCAGCAACGAGTCATCTGTTGTGAAGCATTTTTGGAGCTCTGCCATGGCAACGAGAGAGAAGTTCTGCAAACCATTGTTACAGGAGATGAAACTATGGTCCTCTACTATGATCCGTTGTCCAAAAGAGAATCAATGGAGTGGCGTAAACCTGCCGAAGCACTTTCTGTAAAGTCCAAGGTCACTCAGTCAACCAAGAAGATCATGGCCACAATCTTTTGGGACCGTGAAGGAATACTCTTCATTGACTTCAAAGAGAGGAAAACCACAGTAAATTGGGAGTATTATTCTGGCCTACTGCACAGACTGCGTGCTTCCATCAAAGAGAAAAGGCGAGCAAAACTGAGTGGTGGTGTGCGCCTTCTTCACGATAATGCGCCTGTGCACACAGCTCTTGTTGCAAAGAAAGTTGTGAAAAAATGTGACTTCAAGGAGATCGACCATCCACTCTACAGTCCAGATCTAGCTCCCAGTGACTATTTCATCTTCTCAAAACTCAAGAAGAACCTTCGAGGAAGGAAATTTAAGTTGACGAGGAAGTGATGGGTGCTGTTTATGCCCATTTTGCAGACAAGACTTCGGACGCTTTGGGGTGGGGGAGGGAGGATTTAAATGTTAAGATGTGTGAAGTGTATTGCAATAAAGGGTAACTATATTGAAAAGTGAAATATAGATTTGTCTTTATCATACCTAGAAAATGGTTAGGTCGGAAACTTATGGACCTACCCTCGTACGTCTTAACGAAAGAAACTTTAGAGGACATCAGAACGCAGATACTCCTGCCAATTTTCAAGGCCTAAGACAGCACACGCCAAATACTCCTAACAATATCTGAAATTACTTCTACTCAACCGACGCCATAATGATGGATGAATGGAAACAGGAAACTACGACACATAGTAACTAGATACGCAATACATGGTTTTCACCTAAACAAGAGATTCCATCAGCCAAATGTGTGAACACTGTGAAAGGTATTATGTCCAAATCTGCAGGAAAAGCTACAAAACTGGGACTAGAATAATGTAACCCAGTTTATTCTTGCACATTATGCGCATTTTCACGTTAATAATAATAATAATAATAATAATAATAATAATAATAATAATAATAATAATAATAATGGAAAACAAAAAAAACAAGAGTAAGTAAAATTGGACATGGGATTCGAATCGAGTTCATTTTCTTGAAAGCCAACACCATATTGACCGAGCTAACTGTACAGTCAATGACTCTCTTTCTGATTCACTTACAAAAGCAAAACTGCGTTATATTGTTACCAGTGGCGTGCATACCTTTGCTTAAAAGAAAATTTTACCGAAACAGCAACGCTTATATCTTTTACACAATTTCAAATAACTACTGGGAAAAAGGTTTTCCCCCCTAAGAGAGTTGAAATGAACATTTTTGAAGATCAGTCAGAAGCGTGCATTGCTTTAATGCCAACTTACTACTATTAACAATCATAATTTGCATAATTTGCAAATATCTTCAAATTTTGACTCCAAGCAGTACAAATTCCCTATTTCAAGGTATTTTTCTAAGTGCCCTTTGCCATCCTTGGAATCTATGCTGTCGAATTCTGAAACATTCTGTATATGATTCCGCCTATGAAACCACTACTCAGGTCGCGTTTTGACGACACAAAATACTTGTGACGTATTTACGTTATAAATGTCATATATTTGTGCTCGGCCAGTGAGGTTAAATTTCGTTCAATGTTTCGTGCACTTGCAACCGATATGTCGAAAGGGAAAATTTCTAAAATCCTTTTAAATGCACCTGATCTCCAAAAGATTGGGAAAGAATGTCACATTCATCTGGAAAACACAGTTTGTCAATTCTGGCAAAAACAGGTAGGCTCAAGGATTATTTAAGTTTATTTTTGTTTGCCAAAATCTTGTTTTGTTTATTTATTTTACCCCAAGGTCCCATATGGTGATGAAACATAGCACTGCAGCTTAGGGTTACTGTGCGACCATGCATATGTATAACATACACATATGCACAAGGGAAAAGCCATTAAATAACAGAACTCGAAAATACAAAGAACCTGGGCAATCTCGTAAAACAACCCTCCCTGCAGAGTTGCGCGGAACAGCAACGAAGCGTATACACTGCACTTCAGTATTAACCAATCATTAGCTAAACTACAGATGATGAGCATTAGTAATAATAATAATAATAATAATAATAATAATAATAATAATAATAAATATAGCTGGATGCCCGTGCCAAGTACATTCGTGTTTATTTACTAGCAAAGAAAGTCTAGATTAAACACAAAAAATAAAATAATTAAAAAATATACAATATATTTATATTTAAGTATGCATATATGTATTTATTCAATATACATACCTCCAGTTTTGAAACCTTTGCTGTCTACATCCCCTAAATTTGTATCTTAACTAGATACTAGAATCCATAGGCCACGGTGCATGGTTCGCTTCTGCGTAAACTAAAGAAACATATTGGGAAGAAACTGCCAGATGAAAAAGGATTAGGAGGGACAAGAAGACTAACTGATAGCATGATTGACTAACTGCAAAATTATTATGGAATGTCAATAAGGTCTAATGTGCATGAGCTTCAGAGCATAGACGTGCAGTTTGGGACACATGTTTTTATGAACTATCAACTGATTACAACCCACTACATCATGATATATATCATGATATCCCAAACATCATGACTCTTGGTGTAAATTCAACAAACAAGAGCCAAAGTACTAACATCATGGACTTCATTAGTAGTGATGGAGACAATAAAATCAATATATAGGGGGCCTGTCTAATCCTGACCTTCTAAAAATGTCTACATGGAAAAACACAGAATGTCAACGAATTATTCAATAGAGTTTTATGGACTTCTGTGCCAAAAACAGAGTTTGTTGATGTTGATACCCTGAAACTTGGTGCATTTTATGCAGTTTTAACATTTAACACCGGCAAAATAAGAAGAATTAGGGTTTTAAGTTACAACACAACAGTGCAACCTCAAGAACAGGACCGTATACGTATCAAGAAAGCAGAGAGAATGGTGGAGCAAATGGAAAAATCTGCAAAAAAGGAGAAAATTAGGAGATTGGAAAATATGGACCAGAACAGTTCTTAATATAAGATAAGATAAGAATTCGATTGTAAACTTTAAGGCTATTTTTCTCAGTTCAACATTTTAATATCATTTGTCCCCACCATATCAGAGATAATGAATGAAACTTGTGCAGCTTGTTCCTATGATAAAGAGCCACAAAAATTAGAAGGGTTTTTGTTTGTAATTTATATAGGTTTCAAAATATATAAATTTCGTTAAAATGTTTGTTTAAAAAGGATGTATTGTTATAAAAAATATATATATTAACAACAAATTGAAATTTCAGAAAACTGCTTCTGATTATTATAAATGAAGGTACAATTACACATGATAAAAATGTGAAGTTAATATCTCAATCCAGTTTTGAGAAAAGTGCACCAGAAAAATGGAAAATTAGCATGAGCGGGATAGGACAGGCTTTATTACCTTTAAGAAAAGGAAGGAGCCAATAAATATTCCTTAAAATCTAAAATATATTTTATAATAGCCTAACATTTGGTGCCTTATATTGCAGATCGACGATGGAAAATAGATTCCTAGTCTTTAGGCCAGCTGGCACGTGTTATACATAAAATATAATTGAGTTGTTTTAGTACATGAATGTGGGGGTTTATTCTGCAGGTATCACAAGAGAGTAATGGATGTGCTGGTGGGTAAGGAGGGGTAGAGCGCATATGGTGGGGAGAGGAAGTGTGGACTTCACGAACTCATACTTTCCAATATACGCAGAGCGGCCAGCCTGCAACCAAACAGTCTACCAGAAATCACCACGCCGTCAGCAACCGGTGAGTATTTTGGAGCACTTTCCTTTTCATCGCTTATGTCATCATTCCTTTATCGCGATATTCGCCAACAATGATATCGCAAAATATAACAATTTCTTAAAATTGCTAAAGCTTCTTTTTACATGTTTGAACAATTTCAACAAAATGTTACGTACTTTTCGTATCAGTTTTTTTCACGCCACTGAGCATTGATACCCAAAGCCTTACATCGTAAATATTGTACTGCGTTCTTCATTAACAGCATTACCGAAACCGACAAGGAGGTCTCGTGAGCGAAAAGTCTGTAATTTGATTCCCGCCAGGACACTTTTCCCTGACTGAAATGTTTTCTAGGGTTTTTTTTTTTTTTATCTTTAACATCTCAAGTCATCAGCGTCCCATTCTATTCAGGGTGTGAAACGGTCGATAAATTTTGCTCATAGGCCTCTTTTTTTCAGGCTTGAAGTTCTTTTGCATGCCATAAATCTACGATTTTTATTGGGTTTAGGAGGCAAATATGGTTTTCCTCAGTCCTCATAATGGCAAATGCGAGGAAGGTACCCCAAACTTAGACCTAGAAGGCTTCCTTCCTTTATAAAAAAAATCGTTTCCCAATTTATCATTTCATCATGAGCGTCCACCATCTATGGTGTCTCCATAGTATAAACGGGTGTTAAACATTATTAAAACTAATTACTGAAGCTGCATCACTCTAGCAGGATCGGAACGTTCACACTTTTTTCAGGCAGACCATTTAAACTCGACTTCTAACCTTGATACGCAGTTCTACAGTAACTTATTCTTCTGTTGGTTTTTATTTATATGGACGCTCTTTAACATCTCCGGTCATCAGCGTCCCATTCAATTAAAGGCATGAAACGGCCGATAAATTTTACTCAGAGGCCTCTTCTTTCAGGCTTGAGGTTCTTTTACGTGCCGTAAATCTACGACACGGAACCCACGGCTTTACTTCCCTTCCGAAGGAAGCCTCACATAAAAAGTTTACGCCCGAAAAAATCCATCGACCGGACAGGGATTGAACCCGCGATCTTGGGTCTACGAGGCAAGTGTAGTTACCATTAGACCACCAGGACCAATATTCCTCGTCACAAAAACTAAATGAGGTGAACTTGAGTGTATTTTTAATGCAAAATTAGAATATGCTTTGACATTTTCTCCATCAGGAAGAGGTTCGTTCTGAAGCACGTTTTAATTTTTACTGTAACTTGGAGTGACATCAGACATTGTGGTAACTTCAGATATTTTCGTAGCATTTGTTCAGAAGTGTTCTACATATGTGATAATTTTTAAGTTCCCGCGATTTCATCTATTGAAAGTTTAGGCATTCCACATGATCCATTTATTTTTTCTGTTACCACACATATTTCCGCCACGAGTGGCCGAGGTCGTTAAGGCGTGGACTTGTGAGCGGGAGGTCTGGGGTTCGAATCCCGCAAGGACTTTTCTCCCTGACAGGCTTTTTTTCCAGGTTTTCCTCAGTCCTCATAAATGACAAATGAAAACTGTCTGGAACATTTCCATCCTTAAAATAATTCTTTCCCAATATATCATTTCATCTCATATATCACCAGTGTTCACCGCCTGTGATGTCTCAGCAGTAAAAACGGGCGTTAAACACTTAAAAAGAATTACCGCAATTCCATTATAATAAACGTAAGATCTGAAAAACATTTTGTTGCACTAAAACATTGCACGTGGATTTTTTTTTTTTTTTTTTTGCCACTTTCTGCACATTGACATGAAAATTGAAAGGTCTTGCGTCTTAACAGTGTAATCGACACTAATTCTCTCTATGTGCATCTCAATAATTAAGTAACGCACACTTCCGTAATGAGTACAATAAAATGTGCATGCGATTATGTAATCAAGCGTGATTGACTTAACAGTTAAATGCAATGTGCATAAATTCTTATTGCATCCCCCCCCCCTTTTGCTGCTTTGGTTGTTGGTCAGCTTTTCACAGTGGGAAAGTTAAGTACGGTGCCAAGTTATGATCATATGATCAGACTGTTACCTTTCTGCTGTAATGAACACAAGTCAGAACACTATCAATTGTTAAGAATTCACAAAATATAGACCTGTTAATCATTGTAAGAATGTATTGCATAACAAATAAATGTATGTGCATTATACAGGTAACGTTAGAGAATAAATCCCCTTATTCATTTGTCTGTCATTTTTAATATATTGCATCCAACCTGTTTGTTTTATATTTTCCATGATGCACGAGAGTTGCATGTGGGTTAATGGGAGTGAAAATGCTGGATTCAAAGGAAAGTATATGTTCCAGTGAAAGGAAATTGAAAACAGATGGGAAATGTTCCCAAATTCCAAGGAACTATTTGTGGCACCATTACTCTTCCTCGTGGTCTGTGTAGTAGCGGGTGCTTACAGTTTCCTTTGTGTCCCCCCCCCCCAGATATTTTCATAATGCCCGGGACTATTATTGTTTCGAATAGATGGACGGCATACGCTAACATTTGGTCAACGACGGGGGGATTAGTGAACATGGTGTAATTGTTTACGAGCAAAATTTTGTAAACCCTGATAATGATGAAATCCACATCCAAAACGTAAAAATCATGTGGATGAGGGCTAAACAAAAGATTACGAGATGGAAATTCGGATGCACTCTTCACGAATACCTGTGGAGAAATGCAGTCAAATATACGCATTTATTTGCATTATTTATCACAGTTATTGTATCTACAATGTAACTAAATTCTTGTTTCGATAAAACATATTCTTAATTGCAACTTGGTTAGAAAGAAATTTAAAAATTAACTCCACCAAGCTACTATCCTTGCATGCTGCAGCAATAAACAAGGTAACGTGCACCCGCGGCAAATTTCATGTAGTTACAGCATCAATATTCAATAATGACCATGTGCGATTATGCTCGGTCACACTTCCGGTTCCGCTATATAATGAAAATATAACGCCTGTGTTAGCAATCCGCGCGCCCCATAGTGTTAACTCTGGAAAACATAAAATAAATGAGTTGTGTGTACCATATGCAAAGATTGCCCATTTGTTTTCATTACCCAGAGGGCATTAGGGTTGTAAGAGTAAAACTTTATAGTCAAATCAGAGTTTATGTTCGTGTATGGGGATATTCAAAAGAGGCGCGAAATGACCGACTGCTCATGGATGTCGCAATTGCGGTGTAAAATTGCAAATCCTCAACTAAAGGTGAATAAATTGCGGGTCGCATGGGACTACTGTCCTTTTGTAACTTGCATTATGCGATGTGTATGTGTTCTTACGACATTCATGTTGTTCACTTAATACTGCTTCAATCCACATCCGGTATATAAAGAAAATAACTTGATTCTCTCCATACGATCCGCGACCCCCTTAGTGGCAGATCTGGGAAACAAAAAATAAATGAATAAAGGACCTGTACTCAAAACATATCGAGTATCAAGCACTGACTAACACTTTAATGTCATGTGCGCACATTCTTTTACAGACCCTAGTAACCCACTTTACAAAATGTACTGTCCGTGTTCATTTACGTGGAAATGCCCAAACTAAAATATTCTGTGGAAGTTCCTATCTCTTCTGACTTATAATGTGAGTTATTAACTTCCGCGATTATTAATCAACAATTGCAGAGAAACTGACAATTAGCTAAATGAAACTGTTTATAACGATAAAGACTAACCTAAGACCAGAGTTCGCAATGTGTACTAACTATATGTTCATCGTAACTTTATAGCAAAATATTACTCCGCCTTTCCAGCTTTGCCCCTTCCCTTTGTTGCTATTGCCTGTGAATTCGTCACACAGGAACGATTGTAAACTCGGCAGTTATTTTTGTGCAAATAGTTCATAAAAAGATCTTCTTTCTTTGCGGAAATTTAAACCAAAACCTTTTATATAATATAATGAAATGCACTCTCTACGCTATAAGTATTAAAAATAAAAAGACAACGTGCAAATAACCTTTAATAAGCCGCACTACTTCGCGCGCCAATTTGGGAGTAAATAGGAGTAGTCAGCCAATTAAAATTATTTCCGCCACATGCTTTTTCAAGACCGACTATATTTACGTTTATAATGCATGTTAAGCAAAACCCACCATGTTTACTAAAATAAAAATAACTAAGAATGCAAAAATAGAATAAAACACTTGTGTTCTTGCCTTTGAAGGATACAAGTTGTTCGACATATAGCGAGCGATACTTTAGTAAACATTTAAGTGTTTATTCTATGTTTACTTCTTCAGTTATTGTTATTTTAGTTACTTTGATGAAAGTGTTACTTTATTTTACTCTTGTGTGTGCATATAAATGGGTTTCAGGAAAACACCCAATAATAAGTCTGGTTTCGTTGATTTAAAAAAAAAAGTTTCAATTTTATTTCAATGGCATATACCGAGTTTTGTTGAGAAAAACAAAATTTGCGACTTCTAGAGCGATTGTTCAATTTTCGCTTTAGGTTAACTCGCATGGTCTAATTTTACTGGCTTTTGAACTCGATGAATATTTTGTTAATTGATCGTCATAAGCTAAGTTTCGCTGATAAAAAAATATAAAATTGCGGAAGCAATATATCTGTTATCGCTCTAGCGCCTGCAGTTTTTTTCAACGAAACTTGGTATATGCTATTTAAATAAAATTTAAAAAAAATCTAAAAATCAGTGAAATCAAACTATTATGACTGTGTTTTCCTGAAACGCAATATTTAAAAATCTTCTAGAGGCACCAATATTTCTTTTTTTTTTTCTTTTTTTTTTTTTTTTGCAACAAAACTCGGTATATACCATTTAAACAAAAGAAGAAAGAAGAAAAATAGTTTCAGAAAATAAGGGAATTGGAATCATCAGGTTCTAAATATGGAAATTTAAAGATTGGGATTAGCCTAAATCGAAAATTTAAAAATCGTAGCGGCTGTAGCGGCTGCAATTTCGTTTTTCCGCAACAAAATTCGGCATATGCCATTGAAATTAAATATTAACATTAGTTTTTGAGTATTAAGGAGATCGGACTATTAGGAGAGGTGTATACCTGAAATTTAAAAAGCGATCTAACTTTAATCTTCTCTTAATTGTTAAGGGGGCTGCAAATTAGTTCATAATTTATAATTATGCATAAGTTTTATTTTTGACAAAAGCGTTGACGTGAAGATAGCAATTGTGAAATATTAATCTAATGCAAACGATTATTTTGAATTGTAGGCTCTTGCTAGTAGAAATAGGAGTAAAGAATTTTTGTAAACTCATATGTAACTTCTCTGCTCTAGCGCTCTGTAATAACGTTCACAAATCCAACTTACTGGGGAATGCGCTTAGTTTACGGACTTTTTTTTTTTTTGGAATTTTTTGTTATTTTATTTATTTATTTTTGATTTCGAGAAAAGCCATTCGGGAGAAAGTGTTTTGGGAAAATCTGTATTGCAGAAAATATACAGGCATCCTTGTGGAGTATGTCTCTGTTCAAGAGTATAACGTAAAATTCCTGTTCGAACCCAAACATTTCCTTTGTTAGGAGCAAACACAACTCCGCCTTGAAGTCACACAGGACATGCTGAAGTGCACCAACGAGGGTCATGCGCTCTCGAAAGCCGTTATTACACTTGATGGGAAGTGGGAGCATGGTGCGATCCGGAAACCAAGGCTTTTTGAAAGCCGCAAGGACATCACGCGGAGAGCTACGGCGGTGATCAAAGCCACTGCAGAAAAACTTCAGTAAAGGTTAAGTGTGTAAATTTACAAAGCCCCCCTCCCCCAGGCTACAGCTTTCTTTTTCCTAACCTGAGGTTGGATAATTCTTGAATGTATGTATATGATACACTTGACCAGGGGCTTAGGTTGCTGGTTTGCGCTATCTCCTATAACAATTCCTAATATGTTAAAAAGAAAAACCAATGTCTGTAGGGTGATGCTTGTATTTTCGGTTGATAGGGTCGCGGTGCACACAGAGTTTGTGGAATATTTTGATCTGAGGAGGTGAGAGGAGGAGGTAGGAAGAGTAATTATGTGTATGATAAGAGATTGTAAACAATAGGAAGGGGATATAATTTGTAATGTTCCTATGTGTCTGATTTCTAAATGATTGACGTATATAACCAGCGTGTTCCTTGACCTTTGTTGTTGCCTCCCAGGTCATCTGACGTGATCTCTAGAGATCTTCCTTAGGAGGTGCAATTTTGACTCATATAAACTTAAGAAAATATCACAGAATATGCAATTTGTTTGGGCACTTTCAACACGTCCTGTGACATATTAGTCAGTTACTGTATATTTCAAAACTGATTGAACAATTCTAATGCTTTTGTTAAGAAACTGTAGAAGTTTATATGACTCGGAGGTAGGTACAAGGTGAAAACAATGCTGAATAAAACAAGGATTGTCAGCCAGTGTTGTTGTGGATGTTATTGTTTTATAGCCGCATCAGTTATTATTACACTTTAGGAAAGTCTTCGTCTTGCTCTAAGTACCACTCAAAAAATCACGTCACGTAATCTTGCTGAATGAAAGTGGTAGAAGTTCGTTGCACGTTTTCACAGTAGTTTGGCCTGATGTTTACTTCCTATTGCGCACTACCGCTTTCTGTATTTTTGATCTCACATTCCAGAACTCACCTTAAATCCTGACAGCGAACGTGTAGTACTTCTCTGTGATGAGCCTGAATGGGAAGGCAATTTGTATGACAAGATGATTTCTGACTTCCCATTCTCAAGCAAGCGAAACACTTTCACAGGCACTTCCACCATAATCGGAATCAATTGCACTGGGAATTTCCAAAAAGGATGTAAAATCTTTAACGAACGCTTGCAGTTTGTAATGTCGGTTGGAATTTGACGTTTTGGATGACTAGCGTTCGAATAATCTACATTGTATACTATGCGGGGGGAATTAAATTATTTATCCAAATTTCCATAGCAATGAAGTATTTACATATTATAAATAATATTTTGACCCATTGTAAATTCAGTTTTGTGTTGATTTTCGCAATTATGAGTTCTCACAACAGAGGAAGGTGTTTATCGTCGAACATTATTTCCGGTTATACGGAGTAGGACGTCAGAATGGACCGAGTCTGCTTCACACTAAAGAACAGTTCGAGAAGAGATTTATTAGCGGAGTACAAATAACGAAGCAATGTTAGCTGTCGTTGGCAAGTTCCGTCGTACTGGATCAGTCCTAGGTCAACTAAAGGGGACAACCGGTCGCTTAAGAACCGTCACCACAATCGAGAATCAGGGACTACTTCTCCAGCTGTGTTAGAGTCAACAAAGCGAACATCACTGAAACTTTGGTTTGAGCGTTAGGTCTGTTCGGCGGATGTTTAAAGAACTGGCTGGATTTGCATACCGGCTTCAAGTTGCTCAACAGAGAGAGATGAGCGAGTCCGAGTGATGTCTATGACGTATGAGGATCCCAATTGCTTGAGCGACATAAGGTTTTCAGATGAAGGTCACATTCACCTTGATGGCTACATCAACAAACAACTCGTTTTTTGAAGTTTCAACGGCCTGATGTCATTATATAGAAACCATTGCACAGTGTGCGGGTTACGATTTGGCGTGCCGTGTCCGGTCGTGGAATATTTGGGCCCTTATTTCATCGAGAATGGTGCACGAATCCGTAAACAGTAAACCTGGAGCGCTACATATACCTCGTGCGTGTTTTGCGCCTTTTTTGTCACATCAGAAACATAACCCTCCAAGATGGAACAACAGCCCACACCGCGGGGGAATCGCTTGCCCTTCCGCTACTACACTTTGTAGATCGCTTAATTTCTCATGGAGCTCTATTTCCATATCCTGCCTGCTCCCCGGATCTCACGGCCGCTGATGCTACACATGAGGCATGTTAAAAGAATCAGTTTTCAAGACAGATGACCCACCTACAAATTTTTGTGATCTACACGAGAAAATAGTCGCATTTTTGTGTCTTTACAGCAACCTTTGTTCATCAAAATGTTCAATAATCTTCAGAAACATTGCGAATAATACATGACACGTGATGAACACATTCGTACGAACGCCTCTAAAACTTCAATGTCCTTTTTTTGCCGCATACTGTAGTGTAAAAGTTATGGTAATTTAGCAGGCATCAGAGGTTAAATGTTTTGTGTTGTGTATCAAGTTGCCCTGATGCCTCACCAAATAGTGTTACTAAGTGTACTTTCTTGGTGCATGTTGTACAACTAAGGGGGGGGGGGAGTAAAAAGACTCAATTTTTATTTCTATAGTTATGTTTGGCTCAGTACCCAATTCACAGCATATCTCTGTGCGCAGATCTTAAGGCCTTTAGCCTCATTCTGTCATCACCAGTCAAAATGAATTCTCCAAAGCAGACGTACAATGATGGTTGTGCGGTTAAAAGCAGGCGTCTAGCAATGAGAACTATCGAAGTTCGAATCCTACACATACATATTTGTTTTAAATTAATGTTTATATAACTTCATATTTCAATATATAATTTTAATTTTAAGGCATTTGTACTCACACAATAAGTATCAAATTAGTAATTATTTTTAAATGAAATAAAAGGCAAGTTGTTTTTCCTTTTAATTTTTTTTCTTAAGAATACATATTAATATAATTTGCGTTTTTAAGTTTTAGCATAAATGTCATAAAATTCAAATATATGTTGTCCATCAAAAGATAGATTGTTGCAGCATATTAAACAATTTTACTCGCAAAAACTAACAAATAAATAAATCAAATATAACGAAGATTCGAACTGTAATATTTCTTATTACTATAGACGAGTTTTTGTCCCTCAATCTTCAGAGAGCACTGATCTACCATACGCTTTTTCCAATAACAGCATAGTTTGATCAAGAGCTGAAGGCAGCGTTAAAATGTGTATCGGATATGCTTTGTGCTGAAGGCAGCGTTAAAACGTGTATCGGATATGCTTTGTGCTGAAGGCAGCGTTAAAACGTGTATCGGATATGCTTTGTGCTGAAGGCAGCATTAAAACGTGTATCGGATATGCTTTGTGCTGAAGGCAGCATTAAAACGTGTATCGAATATGCTTTGTGCTGAAGGCAGCATTAAAACGTGTATCGGATATGCTTTGAGCTGAAGGCAGCGTTAAAACGTGTATCGGATATGCTTTGTGCTGAAGGCAGCATTAAAACGTGTATCGGATATGCTTTGTGCTGAAGGCAGCGTTAAAACGTGTATCGGATATGCTTTGTGCTGAAGGCAGCGTTAAAACGTGTATCGGATATGCTTTGTGCTGAAGGCAGCATTAAAGCGTGTATCGGATATGCTTTGTGCTGAAGGCAGCATTAAAACGTGTATCGGATATGCTTTGTGCTGAAGGCAGCGTTAAAACGTGTATCGGATATGCTTTGTGCTGAAGGCATCATTAAAACGTGTATCGGATATGCTTTGTGCTGAAGGCAGCGTTAAAACGTGTATCGGATATGCTTTGTGCTGAAGGCAGCATTAAAACGTGTATCGGATATGCTTTGTGGCGTTGCTCTCTCCCCTCCCTAAGGCTGTACGTTTACTTACTTTGACGGTGTTTTCTGTGACGACAATAACGAGACTAATTGGATTAAGTCGTACTTGACATTAACCTGTTGAATCACTTGACACTGTCATTCATTTTTTAGAGGACCTTGAATTTTTAGCATAACTTTTCACTTTTTTTCTGAAATTCCTGCTCGATGACTTAACACGCGAAATAATTACAGACTACGGTTACAAGGTTGGGGAAACACCTGCAAAAAGCATAACAAATTAAAAAAGAAAAAATCCGTGGAAGGTTATTACGTGTTTGGTATTTCAGTTGTTTTCCTTCGCTTTAAAAATCAGCATTCGATCAAGGCTGTAGAAAATTCCTTTTATGTTACTTTTGCTGAATGGTGACGTAAGAGTTGATCTCGTTTTCCGGGGTTTTCCACTACTTCACTCAAAGTGAATGTGAGATATGTGTGGGTGCCAGTTTCTCATTGTTATTATTCGGCGCTTAAATGTTGACTTTCCTACCAGACACGTTAATGGTTGGTGGAAGAGCGGACTCTCAAAGTAGAGCACCGTGAGATATCCCGGAAGTAGCAATTACGGTTTTACAGTTAACTTTTGAGATGGTATCGGATGTATGCATTTCCACTTAGCTACCATGGAAACAATACATGGCATTTACATTTGCAATTTATACACGAAACTGGAGTGTATTTGGCCATTTCCATGAAGATGGGATTGTGCATTTAAATATGTAATTCAAACAAAAAAAAAATGGTTTAAAATGCCAAAGAAAAACAGAGTAAAAAATGTTGAAAAATGTTAATACATCTTTTTAAGCTGACAATTTAATAAAGATAAGTACAAATGAACGCAGAGTATTTCTAAGTATACAGTACAGAATTTTTTCGCTATACTCAAAGCGTTGGCAACAATTAAATGTGCAAAAAATGTTAAGGCGGGAACGAATTGTTACCGAGAGTTAGTATGTTTTGCTGGTAGCTGCAATTTTTCACTAATCTTACAAGTTGAATTGCTCCCGAGCGGCAGCGGAAAAATCCGAATTCCTCAGTCCCGAACGGCAGCGGCAGTCAGCGGATGCCCAAGTTTCTTATGGAAGCGCTGTTGTTATGAAATAATATGATTTTTATGTGCTATTGTTATTTTTTTTTCTTAAACTTAAACTGAACTAATGGAAAAAATAACATTTATTCGTTTAAGAAAGGTGCAGAAAAATTATGAAGAAAAAAAAGGTAACGAGTTAGAAATTGTTATTATGGAGCAATATTAATTTTTATGTTATATTATTTATTTTTAAACTCAAACTAAACTAACCTAACCTAATAGATTAAAAAGTAACGAGTTAGGAACCTATTATGGAGTAATATTATTTTTGTGTTGTTATTTATGTGTTAAACTTAAATTAACCTAACGTACAGTATGAATTATTTTTTTATGTTTTAATATCATTTTTTTTTTGTTAAACTTAACTAACCTAACTTAAACTACGAAAAAATAATATTTATTGGATGAAGAATAGTGTAGGAAAAAGTGTTATTATAAGTGTGAAAAAAATATTAAAAAAGCATTTACCCATGGAGATCCTAACCCAGGACCTTCACATCAGTAGCATGACGCTCTAACCTATTGAGCTACCAGCGATTCATGCTTGGAGTGAAAATTATTTGCTTTAATAGCTACGAAGGAAATTGGAACCAATCGGCAGTCTTCGTTGCCGCTCGGGACTGTTCGGGACTGCAGATAACTTCTACTTGTAAGGTTGTAGCCACTATTCTTAGAAGTGCAGGAAACATAAGCACCCCCGAAGATGATTATAAGAATAGGCTGGGAAACAATGCTACTGTAGCGTCGCGGAAAATATGTCAGGCCTTCGGTGCTGATACTGTGAATGAACGGATGGTGCAAAGATGGTTCGCAAAGTTCCAGGAAGGCAATTTAACCAACGAATTTGGAAGACCAGCAACAACAGATAACTAAGTTCTCTTAGCGACTATTTAGGTGAACAATAGTCAGACTTGTGAGGGCGTGGTACAGCAATTCAGCGTCAGTACAGAAATCATGCGGCTCCATATACATGAGTTAAGAAAAGGATATATACTTGGTCATTGGGTTCCACACGAGATGACTATGGCTCAGTGGGCGACACCGACTGACGCTTGTTTTGTATCGTTGTCACATCAGCAGAAGAATACCTTTGTTAGGCTGCTAACATGCGCTGAGAAGTGGATCCTCTGCTATACTCCAAATAGGCGTTACCACTGGTTGGCAGTCCTCAAACAACCGGAACCATTACTCCACCAAAAGAAGGGTTCTCTGTGAACTGTTGTCAACTGGTCAAACAATCAACGTTGTGTACTCTAACCAGGTGGAATGTCTGATCTGAAACCGACAAATAATTTTTTGTTACTTTACTAGCATGCCTTTTTATTACCACCATCACAATCACCACTTTCTACGAACAGCCTAAGGTCCTTATGGGCCATATGAACCTCTTTTAGTGAATTCCGAAGGAAAGTAGCTATTACGGTTGTGTCCATGAATTTTTTTGAACATTTTCTTCAAAACTCCCTCGATCCTACTAGGCTAGTCAGCAAAAATGATGATGAAAAAATATAAGTATTATATACTATATAATATGTTTATGTATCTTTTAACGCTCTATCGACTGCAATTTTTGTTGTTGTTTTTTTCAACGAAACTCGGCATATAACGATCATTTAACACACGATTCAGCGAGTTCGTTAATCAGCAAAATTGGACTATTGGGGGTGGGAGTTAACCTAAAGCGAAATTTTAAAAATTGCTATAGCAGCCGCATTTTTTCCTCCAGGAAACTCGGCACGTGTCATTGAAATAAAATAAAATAAGAAAAATAGTTTCTGAAAATCAGCGAAATTAGGAATGAGAATGTACCTGAAAACCGAATTTTTGTAATCGCCAAGGATGTCAATTAAGGTGGCTCGAGGGAGGATGTGACATACAAAGGGATTGCTGGCATTAACAATTGAGGATTTGCGTCAAGCGATAAACTCGGTGTCATGTTAAAGAGTATGGGGAGAATATAATGACTTACTCTTACAGACGACAGTCCTGCGACTTCAGTACCGAACGGCAGCGAAAAGGCCCAATTCTAGTGAATGCTGAAGCGATGTACAAATCTTAAGCGTTAGTGTATGTACTCTTTCAACCTTGGTAGTGTAAAGTGTACAGTAACTACACTGGTTTTAGTTGTTGTGTAGCTAAGTGCAATAGGAAACGTTAAGCTAACAATATAACACGTAAATAAAATAATAATGACACAGGAAAAGCATATATTTTTATACCTTAAAATTATGTATTTTAATAACCTTCAAAAATTCCACTTGCTGAGGAATTCGCTTTGTTTAAGCAGCTCCCGCATGCCGGACTTTTATTAAGTTATGAAGAGATTTAACATGGATGTGCTCTACATTTTTACCCGAACAAGTTTAAAGAACACGTTATCCCCGCACTTTCTCCTATTATTTTCCTCAAATTTAAAAAATGCAATATGAAAATATAAATTAATAAGACAAAGACTCTGATAGTAAGTAAATATTTATAAATTAGTAATTGATGCAAGATCAACAGAACCATTCTTGAGTTTTACTATCTAAACATAAAAACAGCCTAAAAGTTATTAAAATATGAAATTAACCAACTGATTACTAGGCAGAAAGAATAATAGAATACGAATAAATACGAGAGTGAGTCAAGCATAAACGAAGTTGTTTTTGAAATTTATTGAAACCAAATTTTAAATAAATGGAATAATCTCTTTGTTTTATTTTAGAGAATTTCCCGAATTACAAACACACCTATCCCAGCGAATAGAAAGTTTCTAAATCCCATTATCGAAGAAAAAGCAGTTTCCAGTCAGTTGCGCATGAATATTTCCACACCTTCGCCGCCCTCGAATTGCCCACCTCCCAGTGATTCTTTTAACAATAAAAATGTGTGATAATCGCACAACGATAAGTCAGGGCTATAGGAAGGGTGCTCCAGTGCTATCCATGGATTTCCTCGAGGTTTTTCCTTGTTAAAGAAGCTGTATGCAGACGGGGGTTGTCTTAGAGAAGAACTTCTTGAATCGGTTGTTAACCTCGTTTTCGCTTTGCCTCAACCAGAAGCAGGGAATGCTACATTGATTTTTTTATTCATTTTTGTTTTATTTACGGACGCTCTTTAACATCTCAGGTCATCACCGTCCCATTCAATTCAGGTCGTGAAACGGGCGACAAATTTTGCTCAGAGACCTCTTCATTCAGGCTTGAGGTTCTTTTTCGTGCCGTAAATTTACGACACGGGACCCACGGCTTTACTTCCCTTCCGAAGGAAGCCATACTTAGGATTTTTACGCCCGAAAAAATCCATCGATCCTAGCAGGGTTTGAACCCGCGATCTTGGGTTTAGAAGGCAAGTACAGTTACCACTACACCACCATTATCGACTCCACATTGATTGTTCAAAGTTCATGTAGATAATCGACTAACAGTCTCGGAAAACTGTAAATAGAATTTTCACAGTTGATAGGTGAGTTTTTACTTTGACATGAGGGGATTCCCCTCTTTTCCTCCACTTTATTCTCGTTTGCTTCGACTCTAGATGTAGCAGTGTACTTATGTTTCATCGCAGGTTATGATTCCAAGCAGAAAGTTTCTCCTTGACCTGCTATTGATTTTAGCGAATTCCGAAGGTATGTACCAGTAACAATTCGT
Organism: Metallyticus violacea; assembly: GCA_030762175.1. Lineage (NCBI taxonomy): Eukaryota > Metazoa > Arthropoda > Insecta > Mantodea > Metallyticidae > Metallyticus > Metallyticus violacea. The sequence goes on along the minus strand of CM060832.1, from coordinate 22,047,848 downwards.
CGAGTTTGTTAACGACCAAAATTAAATCTTTGGGGATGGAAGTTAACCTAAAACGAAAATTTTGAAAATAGCTCTAGCGATCGCAAACATTGTCCCCCCCCCCCAAGGAAAATCGGTAGATTTCTTTAAAATAAATTGATAAAAGTAGTTTTCGAGAATCATGGCAATCGAGCCAATAGGAGGGGTATAGCTGGGGTTAAAGCAAAAATTTAAAATCACTTTAGTGCCGCAATTTTATTTATTTATTTGTTTATTTATTTATTTAAAGGAAACTCGGTATATGCCATTAAGATAAAATACGAAAAATAAATTCCGAAAACCAATTAATTCGGAATATTAGCAGGGGGGTTTAAACATCGATCTAGCGGCATTAATATTTTATTTTAGCAACGGAACTCCTTATATAACATTTAAATAAAATAAAAATAGTTCCTGAAAAGCAGGGAAAACGGGCCATTAAGATTAGGAATTTACCTGATACCCATATTTAAAAATCGCCCAAGCGGCAGCAATATTTGTTTCTAGACAACATAATTCGGTATGTACTATTTTAATAAAATAAGAGAAATGTGTTTCCGAAAATTAGAGAAATTGGATCATTAGTAGTAGGGGTATACTTACCGAAATTTAAAAAGGGCTCATACGTTCAATTTTCTCTGTATTGTTTTAAAACTAAAGGACCTATTAACTCAGCATATAAACTGTATTTATGACGTTGTATATGTTTTATATTCAAGAAAAGCATCGTCGTGAAGATAGCAAATGTGAAATGTTTATCAAATATGTGTGTGAGAATTATATTTATGTGTAAGAGCGCTCTGTAATAACCTTCAGAAAACGTTTACGTTACATGTTTGTACTACAATAAAATTTAAATTAATATCAAAGCCAATGAAAATCAATGTAACTTTAATTTTTTTTATTTGCTTAGTACATTTTAATTGGTTCTGAATAGTAACATGCTTTTGTTTTATTAAAACATATGAACATCATCTTAAAATGTAAAGAGACCAAGGGCTCAGTTCATAAACATGGTTACATTTAAAAAAGTTTAAAAATACTCACACAGTATAGCTTTGTCTGTTAGCGGTCATATATTTCATTCAGCTAATAGTATACAAGTACTTCTTGTGTTTTATTCTCCTCCTCAATAATAATAATAATAATAATAATAATAATAATAATAATAATAATAATGTCGTTTTTCTTTTGTAATACTTATAGGTTGCAAGAATTTTAATTTTGTTCCTTTAAAACCACACAGTAATGACATAACTTATTTCATTTCATTAATTAATAAAGCCTAATTTGGGGTTCATATTCATTTTTATTAAAAGTTATTCAACTCGGTGAGGAATTCGCTTAGTTTACGCAGTTCCAGCGTCATGGAATGTTTTGTTTTGTGTAAGGCGGATAATGTACATACTTCCTCATGACTATAGAAACAGTAGATCTTGAAACACTTGTTATTGAATCCGTTGGTAAAGTTAACCTGCGAACTTAAAGACCGGTAAAAATTAAAAGTTGTAACAATAAAAAGAAAATAACAAAAGACAGACAATTCTATCAGTAAATATCACTTCACAAACAATATAGTTCTGGAAATATTTATTGCATCACCCATCAAAATATGTATGTTTTTGCCTTTATGCTCATCTAGAAATATCAGTATTTTGAATATTTAATATAATTATGTTTAGTATAACCTGAATATTTTATGTCTAAAATTTTGAAAACTTTATGCTAAAATTCGTTATATCTGTTAAAAGTACATGTAAACAGTAAAATTGAACAAAATATCAAATTTTATAACTAAAGAAAATTTCTAATTGAAATTGCCTAAACCTGAGAGTTCTTATTTAATAATTATAATAAATAAGTCTTTCTTGTCATAAAACTGCTGAATCATGGACTTTGCATTGCCTCCCCGAGCTTTTATTACAGCATCACATTGGACATTGAAAGTATTAAATGTTTGACTTTCACTAAACCTCACTCTTTGGATGGCTTCAACCGGGTCTTTCTTATTTCCCTCTCTCTCTGCTACAACATTGCTGGTCATATTGTAACAGTTCTCAATGGGGTTGAAATTTGGGCTGTTCCCGGTCATGTGAGGGTGGACATCCCTTGTTCTGCTAGCCTGCAGAATAAAATTGTATTTTTTAAAAGAAATAATAATATGAATGTAACTGAATTTGATAAAATAGTAGTTCAGTATGGTAAAATTAGTACTGTTTAAGGAATGTAGTCGCTTTTCTTGCCCTATGACATGGTGCGGAGTCATCCTGAAGATACAAACTACTCTACAATTGTTGGCATTAAACTTTCTATTAAAATCTTTACGTATGCGTCTGCATTTACTGTTCCCCCAACAAAATGTAATACACGAACTCCTTTGCTGGAAATACAGCCCCAGACCGTCACACTTTCTGGGAACTTCACTGTTAAGTCCAAACATTCTGGCAGAAATTCTTCGCCGCTACTATGAACGATGGATAAATATTTTTCCATTGTTTCCTCTGACATTAAATGTTGATTTAACTGAAAACATTACTTTACTGTTCATCTCTTCAGTTAGGCGCATGTTCCTTCCTTTTAACTATCAAAAGAGGTCCCTTTTTGAATATCAAGCACGTAGATTCATTTCTGAAAGTCCTAAATCTCATGGTTCTGCTGCAAACCAGCGAACTAGAAGCTTATTCACGCTTTCTTTTGCAACCGCAATGAAGTCATAGGCCAGTTTTTCAGACAAATCCGCTTCAAAACGCGATCATTAGCAGCAGTAGAAGGCATTTTTATGTCTTTTCCTTTAATTCTTTCCAAATTACATAAACACTTATACATTCAAACAGTGAACATTACCCTTCACACCTGCTACAGTCGACTTCATCGCACATTTTTAAACTGAGCAACATTCCAACCACTCACCACCACCGCGATAACTTTCGAAGACAAACGAAAACGACATTGAGATTTATTACAAGATTAACGTATAGCACATTTTAATGAGGACAGCCACTGGGCTGCAACCTCAACTCATGTGCCTTGTATATATTTATACTCTTTTACAATATTTTTACTCAACTGTACTGTACTTATTGTATAATAAAGTTTACAACTAGACATTAGCACGGCAGACAGAAGATCCTGATTCGAGTCTCAATCGTGACCCTATTTTTTCAAGTCTGAATGTTCCTTTCCAACTAATGTGCTACGCATGGCTAGTGTGAAAGAACAATTTATATATACAACTTCTTAGTTGGAGGAGTGGTAACTAGACACGGCGTTTCTCTTGGTATAGTAGAAACCGTCAAAACATATAAGTAAAGGTTACAGTCCTTTACTTACCGTGAGGCTAGTATTTCACAAAACCTTGAAGAAGTGCAGTTGGCCTTCAGTAGATATGCAGTCCCTATAATTAGTATGACATAATAAAAAAACGGTTCTTTCTCACACATTTCACATTTTCAGAAAACAAACTACGGTCATGGCCAGTTAGTTGAAGCTGATATCAGCTCTAATTATTGCGTCATATAAGGACTGTTGAAATTTGGTATGTTAATGACATTTAGAACTGGTTTTAGAGGTCCAGCTGCCGTCTTTAGTTCTCTTTTGCAGCAAGTAGTCCAAATTAAAACTTGTTTGCACTCGTGCGGTTTTTTTCCTCCTTTTCTGGTGTCCTTCGTGTGCAACTTGTGTCGTATTATCGTTACGCTTGTTTTATTATATCAAGTTGCATTTTTCTCTACATTTTTGTTTTTATTTTTAATATTTTATTTAATTTCTTTTGCGTTTAGTTTGTCTTACATCCCACAAGGTTACCTTGTTAATAGTTGTTTTTGAATACAAAAGGAAATTTATTATGACATATGAATAGAATTTAGGACGAGAACCGTCACGAGTAGCCGAGGTTCGTTAAGGCGCGGACTCGTGAGCGGGAGGTATGGAGCTCGAATCCCTCCAGGACCGTCCTCCCTGACTGAGGTTTTTTTCCAGGTTTTCCTCAGTCCTCATAAACGGAAAATGCCGAGGAGGCACCTTTAACATAGGCCTGGAGCGCTTCCTTCCTTAAAAAAGAAAGTTCTTTCCCAGGTTGTCATTTCATCTTATGTATCATCAATGTCCGCGCCTGTGATGTCTTGATAGTAAAATGCGGCGTTAAACACCATTCAAAAAAAAAAAAAAAAGTACGAGGACTGTTCAATAAAGAATGTTCATTTGACTACATGCCTTTTCTCATTTTCATAATTCTGATGATATTTTTCAAGTAGTTCCCGTTGGATGCAATGCACCTGTCCCAGTATTTCTGCCAGTCTTCAAAGACATGCTGAAAACGAATTTTTGACAGGTACCTTAGAATCGCCTCCACAGCCTTCACCGCTGCTTCTGATGATGGAAAATGCCTCCCACGAAGCTGTTTCTTCAATTTGGGGAAAAGGAAAAAGTCACACGGGGCTAAATTTGGACTATAGGGAGAGTGAGGAACACACACTTAACATTGGCTTTTGTGAGATATCAAGCAACAGCATTTGTGATGTTCTGCCGTGCATTATCGTGGAGTCGCATCCAGTTTGTTTCACAGAAATGTGGCTTTTTTGCATGCGATATAACCTTGCGTGGGGAAAAAAATAAGTTTTGTGATGAAATGAATTTTTGGAAACTTTCCAACGTCATTAAGAATGTAGGAACTAAAGGAATTCCATTGTGTGCATCAGTAAAATTGTAGAACCTATAATAGCACACATTTACCAAGGTCAAGGATCTACGTGTGAAACTGATATGAGAAAAAAAGCCCTTAATATAGACCTATGCTTAAAGTAAATATACATACAGAACCTAATTTTCTGATGTGATAGAATACATGAAAATAAAAATTCTTCTTAATAAAGTAATGTCCAAAAAATGCCTCGTTTTCAAGTTATATTGGTATGAAGGAAAAATGAATGAATCTCAACTTGGAAAGTTCTTTATTTACTTTTTTAAATCTAATATCAGATATTAAGGTACTGTCAAACTATAGGAACTGTTCAAAATTGCAAGCGTCTTGTTGATGCACAAAGTATAACGCTCGCTATATGATTGAATGACGAATCCTTCGAAATATCTGTGGTCGGCTATGAAGAGTCAAAAGCAAGAATAATTCTAGCAACTAATTCTGCTGCTGCTGTGTCGATGTGTGTCTGATCGCAAATACCAAAATTAACTGGAGTCATATCTGGGGAACATACCGGCCAAGCAAGGGGCCTGCTCTCCCTATCCAACAACTCGGAAAATGTACATTTAAATAATTTCGACAACTTAAGCCGAAATGTGTGGGTGTTCCGTGGTGTCGAACGATCATCTTTCTCCGAATATTAATAAGGACATCTTCAAGTAGCTCTGCAAGCCTTTTCGTAAGAAAAACACAATAAACATGTTCATTCAATCGTGCAGACATAACATATGGCACACTAGAAAGTTATCAACAAATCCAATCCATATATTTACATTGCTGAAATCCTCCACAGCTTTAGGATTAGTGTCACTCCAAATGTGACTGTTGTGTAGTAAACAGCCAGCTCTTGAAAACCATGCCTCTTTTGTCCATAATATGCATCTAGCAAAATCAGATTCATTGTTAACGGTATGTAAATATCATTCAGCAAATTGTCTGTTAGAACATTTATCTGGGTTTAATACTTGTACTTTTTGCATATGAAATGGATGCCTTTCGTATTCGTTACAGACATGTGGCCGGTGTTCGTCTAATGGGCAACAGCTCGAGAGCTAATTCGTGGATTATTTTCAAACCTCTGCAAAGTCTCATCTTCAAAGTATAATGTTCTCACAGTTCGATTCGTTCCTGAATTATTTTTCTTACCTGGAACTGACAACCATCTCGAAGACGTTGATTCAATCTTCAAAATGTTGTATGGCAAGGAATATGGCGCTGAGGGTGTTACTCCCCTTAGATTCGCTTTGCCAAGTTAGCATTGTAGTAAGCTGCCCCAAATATCTTATGCATGTCTGCAAATTCAATATTTGTATACCGATTTATATAGGATGAAATGAAATAAACAGATCTCACAGAAGATATTTTGTAACATACAACAAGCGAACTTCAATTGTTTATTATTTCCATGGTAACAAGAATAGCTGAAACAAATGCAGCCATAAGGTGACCTCTGTCTTTTATATTGAAGACGAAGCATTCCTGGGCATAATTTATTACTAGAAAGGGTTTATTTTTATGTCCTCTATCACACCAGAAAACTAAGACTACCGTATTATATACCCGAATCTAATGCGACATCAAATGTAATGCGCACTCCAAATTCGAAACTTAAAATCATTAAAAAAATGACATATTGTTGTATGGCGTCTTAGTGATAAGCCCGTCCGCTTCATAAAACGATCAGAACAAGAATTTATAAGTGAACTATTGTTACATCTTGGAGCACGTAGAACAAAGTCCATCACTCGTGTTGTTGTCAGGATAGTTGACGTAGGTTAAAGAAGAAAAAGTTATTTCTTATAGTGTCACTAGTCACGGGTTGCCCATTCTTCCTCCTTCCATGTACGAATTGCAAAACTTTTTCTTCGATGTCAGGATGTCTTCCTTTGCGAGGACCAGTGAATTTCTTCTTACTATCTTTAATTGCAAATATTGTCAATTTCTGTTATCGCACAAGCGAACGTTGCTCTCAGCTACACTGAACTCTCTTCCTGTCTTTCTGTTAACATTTTTATCAGCATAAAGAATTACTTTACACTTGAAAGTAGCGTCATAAGATGTTTCTCTTTGCTTGCCCTCCATTTCATAACTAATGCATTATGAGCAATAAACGATCAATTCGAATGAAGCAACCGGCGAGCTATGGAACGGATTTGCACTCGAATCTAATGCACATCACAATTTTAATACTACATTGGGGGGGGGGGGGAATAAGCATTAGATTCGTGTAAATACGGCGGTTGTTCATATACATCCTGTATATGCCAACAAAATTGCATAGCGTGCTTAGATAAAACAAACTCACGTATTTCTGTACTAGCATTTTGCTCAATAACATGTCGGTCCTGGTGGAATAGTGGTAACCATACCACTCCTAAACCCAAGATTGCGAATCGATAATTTTTTCGGGCGTAAAAAGCCTAAGCATGGCTTCCTTCGGAATGAAAGTAAAGCCGTGGATCCCGTGTCTTAGATTTATAGTACGTAAAAGAATCCCAAGCCTCTGAGCAAAATTTGTCGGCCGTTTCACGCCCTGAATTGAATGGGTCGCTGATGACTTGCGATGAACGTCCATAAATAAACCAAATCAACAACAAGCTCAATGACAGTTTGTGGTGTAAAGCGATTATTTTCAGCCTTGAAAAACATCGTTGCAGATGATACATGATGAATATTGAAAATATTGAGAAATTGTTGGTCGTGTTTTGTAAACAGTAAAATGTTAACGTTTGTTTCTTGGGCTTTTTTAAAAAATGCAAGGTTCAGAATAAGTTAAGAAAAGTGGATTATTTATTAATTAGTTGATTATATGGTTTGATAAAAAATTGCTGTCGCAAGTTTTTGTATATTTCATATATAAATCTTAGTCCTATATATAGATATATATTAATTTAATCTATTCCAGCGTGTCGGTTACACCTGCTGCATTTGCGGTTATCTGTTCTCTCTCGTATTAAACTGCTATTATTTTGATGTTGATCGTAGCCGACCAGAAAGAAGAACAAAAAAGGCTTGTGGTATTCTGGGTTGCGAAATGTAACGTAATGCTTGCATGTATTTGTAATGCTATGAGAACTTTACGTCAGCATTTTACTGACGCCCACAATGGATGACATCCATGTTTTTGTTGTGAAACAAGTAACGTCTTGCCGACGGGTTGTTTGTTTAGTGACAAGTATTCCTGCGTAGAGTTGCAAGTTTTGCTCCACTTGTTACTCATGATGACTTTAAGAAATACAGGCTTTATTATCAAGATACTCATAATTATAAGGTGAGATATATGTTAGGTAATTGACCAAAAATATCTCCAGAGAGGTTTTCACAAGCATCTTGTGGTTTTGTGTGTGTGTGTGTGTGTTATGTTGAGTGAAACAAGCATTAAAGGAATTTACGTCTTTACGTCACAAATCCTTGCAACATGTCCATTATTTGTTTGTTTATTTTTTTCTATAAGCTTGACGGTCCTGTGCTTTTTTTATACCCTTTCACAGCTTTTTCTGCAATTGAAAGCAATATAAATTCTTTCATAAGCGAAGACCAAAGAAAGTGAGAACTCGCTTTCAGCTGAATATAGGGTATACACTTTTTTTTTCCGTATAAGAACAAAAAAGCCGGTCACGCAGGAGCTGCGTAAACGAATTCCTCAGCAAGTACAGTAACTTTAAAAAAAGAATATAAAATTCAAATTATGGGCTTATTAGTTAATGAAATCACTTATTGCATTACTGTGTATTAATGGTTCAGAAAAACCGCACCATAAATCATTACTTAACTAGGTGTTCCTGCCTTTTTTTCCCCTTCATGATCACTTGGAAATATATATATATAGTGAATTTAATGTAATTTTTAAAAGTGAGGGGAAAAAATTAGAATTATTACAATCTATAAGTAGTACAAATGATAAATCACATTTTTAGAATTCTTCTTCTTATTATTATTGAGATTAGACCACAAATATTAATAGTATAATATTAATTAAATGAATCATATAACCGGCGATAGGCAAAGTTATATTGTGTGAGCATTTTTAAACATTTTTAAATGTAACCATGTTTATGAACTGAGCCCTTGATATCATCTTTATATTCACTAAAATAGAGAAAAACTACAGAAAGTTTCGAGTTACATTTCGTATTTAAGAAGATGATGTTCTTATGTTTCAATAAAACAAAAAACATGTTACTATTTAAAAAAAACATTTTAATGACATAGCAAATATTCACAATCAAATAAACAATCGAAAGTTGCGTCAATATTCTTTGAGTTTTAAATTGAATTTAAATGTTATTGTAGTAAAAACATATAACGCAAACGTTTTCTGAAGGTTATTAATTCTCAAACACATATTAGATTAATATTTCACAGTTGCTAACTTCACGACAATGTTTTTGTTAAATATAAAATACATGCATCGTTATAAATACAGTTTATCTAGTGAGTTAATTTGTCCTTTTATTTTGAAACAGTTGAGAGAAAATTAAACGCTAGAGCGCTTTTTTAATTTCGGTTTTCAGGTATACCCCTACCCGATTTCCCTAATTTTCAGAAATTATAGTCTTTAAATGGCATATGTAGAATTTTGTTGTGAATTATTATTTCAAGTTTATGGGAAATGCATTGAAGTTTAGGAAGAATGCGCTGAAAAGCTATACCTGTATTTTTATTTTTTATCACCTATCTAACTTACATGGTCAGGCCGCAAACTTATTGATCTCATCTCGTTGATCCAAACTGTTTTTCTAAGTTAGCTCCTAAAGTAATTTATGTAAATTAGAACAGTTTCTTGATTAACGCCATTATGCACATTTCGAACATTTGGTCGTTTGTCTGCAACCTGTTGGTGAGACACGATTGAAATACCGCCACGGGTGGCCAATGCCGTTAAGACGGGAACTCGTGAGCGGGAGGACTGGGGTTCGAATCCGACCAGGACCGTCCTCCATGACTGAGGTTTTTCTCAATCCTTATAACTGGCAGATGCAGGGAGGTACCCTAAACTTAAGCCTGGAACGTTTTCTTCCTTAAAAAACCTTTACCAATATATCATTTCATCTCATGTATCATCAGTGTTCATCGCCTATGGTGCCTCTGTTGTAAAAACGGGCGTTAAACACCATTCAAAAAAAAAATTGAAATAGCAGAGACGGTCGAACTTATCGAGAGTTAGGAATGTTTTACAATGTCAAAGACTTTTCGAATATCAGAAAAACACCTAGACATTTTTTCTTCGTCTTAATTGAGTCTGGCGTTGCGCTAATTAAAGCACTAGCCTTACTCAAATACGTAGAAACCCGAAATTAGTCTTTAATTGTTTGCATTTCTTTTTATAACCGAAATATGTGAATGTTGGGGTTGGAAAATTCTCCTTGAGGTAAGCATATATGTCAGTTTTTATATGTACAAGCGCTTTATAATTTACTACCCCATATTTCAGCTTTTTATTCACTATATTCACAATTACAAAGGCTGGTGAAGCAAGAAAATCTAGGTAGTTATAAAAAATAATTCCTAGCAATATAATGCCATATAAAATATGATCTTAGAATCCTTATACCAGCATTTCGTCAACAATATATCACAACATAAAACCTACCCGGAGCTAAGTAGATATATGGGACATTGGTATAAAGGTGTCTTACAAAAGATCTGACTTAATAAATGAGAAAATTCGACAACACAAGTAAACTGTAGAATACTATCTGCCCGTATTTTAATTTCAATTTTCACTTAATAAGCCTTTAAAGGGTTATTTTTCTTTACATTAAGTTGAACCGTTCTTGCGTGCATTGCTTGGTTTCCGATCTCTCCTACTCTGTTTCCTTACGAGCCACTCCAGTATGGTGTGGTGAGTGGGCTGATTAGCCACAGGCTTAAGCAAATCGTATGTTCATCATGTCAGGAGCTCTAGTCATGCTGGGTGGCGACTGGACAACTACGTTTCTCTTTCTCAGACATACAACGAGGAAACCTCGGTAGGAGGGAATGCATACACACACAAGGCTCTTCAATTCTAAATTAAGGAGCTTCCTGGAAAAACGACCCATTTAAAAAAATGTTTTGAGAAAGCAGCCAATGAAAGAAATGGAGAAAATTTGTTTGTTGATACAAAATTTGTTAGTTGTGAAAGCAACCGTTCTCTAAAATATTTTACATTTCCCATTATGTTTTAATGTTTAAATTTCTACAAGAAGACGCTGCTGCATAAAGACATTTTACAGATAGAGCTGAAGACTTTTTCCATCAATCCATTTATTGATGGGAAATATAAACATGTGCTTATTTATTGTAAAAAAAGAGGGGGAACTCGTTTTTTCCCCCTCATTCTGACTGTATTCAGGTACTTTTTTTAACAAAAATTAAATTAATGTCCATTTTTTGTATCATTGACTTGCGTCCTCAGCCTCAGCAAAGGCGTTCAGAAATGTCACAAGCAACATCTGAAGATTCTTCTTCATGAAGCTGCAGCTCAACTTCCCTTGACAAGAATTCACATAATGACCTTACACTCTCCAGTTTTTGCGGGTTTCATTTTGTTTTAACACCAATGGCAATGTATCAGCAAAGTTCTTAAGAAATTTCACGCCCTTGATCAGGAAAGAAATAGATATATGCACTCCATTGTAAGTTTCTGATGCCAGAAGACTTCCTTGATGAATTGTCAATTTGTCTTATGTTTCTTCCCTAATCTTTTCTATAACGTTTTATTATTCCATTTCCGTGAATCGATACTGAAGTTTTTGAAATCGTTTTATCACACTCAAGGGCTGTGGGAACTCTTTCCTTCCTTTTCAGGTCTTTGGTGCAATCTCCATAGTTCTCTGTCACACTGCCATTAATAATGGCCTAAATGAATGGATTGTGTTTAACACCCATTTTTACTACAGAGGCACCACAGGCGATGGACACTGACTATACATGAGATGAAATGATATATTGGGAAAGGGTTTTTTTTTTTTAAGAAAGGAAATGTTGCCATTTATGAGGACTGAGAAAATCCTGGGAAGAAACCTCAGTCAAGGAGGACGGTCCTGGTGAGATTCGAACCTCAGACCTCCCGCTCACAAGTCCGCGCCTTAACGACCTCGGCCACCCGTGACGGTGGCTTAACAGAGAAGATCTGATTACTTTCATTTTCAAGTTCTGAGCCAAAAATGAACAAAATGTGCATATTGTCACACTTTTATTTTGGTCCTCTGCATTATCGGATAGTATTATCTATTCATGTGATTGGATTTGTTTGCTCAATGAAATTATAAAAAAAGGAAGCAACAATGTCAGTATTTTATTTTACTCAGTTTATGCAATACATTATTGTGGCAGTATATATTAAAAAAGGAGCTGCGTAAACTAAGCGAATTCTTCAGCAAGTTCAATAACTTTAAAAATGAATATAAACTCCAACATTATGGCCTTATTAATCAATGAAATAAAATAAGCTATGACTTTACTGTACTGTGTCAGGGGAACATAATTAGAATTCTTGCAATCTATAAGTATAACAAAAGAGAAACCATGTTTTTAGAAGTATTATTATTATTATTATTATTATTATTATTATTATTAAAGCACAAAAACTAATGGTATACTATTAATTAAATAAAATATATTACCACTGACAGAAAAGCTATACAGTGTGGATATTTTTAAACGTTTTTTAAATGTAACTTTGTTTTGAGCACTTGGTATCATCTTTACATTCACTAAAACAGAGAGAAATAACAAATCTCGAGCTACATTTCGTATTTAAGATGATGTTCATAAACGTGTTATTATTTAAAAAAAAATATATACATATCATGTAGAAAGCAAATTACCCAATAGAAAGTTTCATCTATATTCATTTACTTTGAAGTTTAACTTAAATGTTATTGTAGTAAAAATACTTAACGCAAACGTTTTCTGAAGGTTATTACAGAGCGTTCTTAGTCACAAACATAATTCTCACACACAGATTAATGTTTCACATTTGCTGTCTTCACGACGATACTTTTGTTAAATCGTTATAAATAGTTTTTATGCTGAATTCATTTATCCTTTTTTGTAAAACAATAGAGAGAAAATTAAACGCAAGAGTGCTTTTTAAATTTCAGTTTTCAAGTATATTCCCACTCCTAATGGTCAGCTTTCCCTAATTTTCAGAAACTACTTTTCTTATTTTATTTAAATTGTATATACCGAGTTTCGTTTGCGAAAAAGCATATATTGGTTCCTCTAGAGTGATTTTTAATTGTTGGGATTCAGGTAAGCTGCTATTTCTAACAGTTGGAAAATCTTAGTTTACTGAAAGTATAAAAAATTGGAAATTCGTTGAACTAAATATGTTGATTTATAAGGTGACTATGTTGAAAAACAAACAACTCTCTTAAATGTTGTGTTTTCCTGGTCAGGCCGAGTGTTCCCTTAATATACTGTTTAAATATAATAATAGAATTTTATAATATTTTTTTAGCATTGTAGCGGACGCAAGAACAACCAATCTACATAAAACTATAATCAGACTTTCCTGGGAATGCACGTGACTAGAGATGTGGATGCACACAATGGCGCTTACGGGAATGGGGCTCCAACCGCTTCCTCTAACCTCTCCCGGTCAAAATACCCCGCAATTTTACCGAGACATTTGACTCCAACCCAAATAATAACCTAATAACCGCAAATGCAAACTTCCTGCGCAAGGTAAAAATCCGTTACAAACTATTTTAACGAATAAAAACGCATCAAGCAATGGTTATAGGAACTTAAACGTTGAAGTGTTTGGGGACAGCGCAAACAAGCAAACTGTTGGAGGAGTGACTGCTGATTTGGCCCTTTTTAGATTTATATGTGTCATTTGGTCTTTTTGGGTTATATAAGATTCATAGTATGCATTAAACGTAACAATTGTGAGAAATATTGGAGATATGTGACAAGGAACAAATGGTTAAATCATTAAAATTCTAATTAGATACTGTCTAACAATGTGCAAGCCGGCTGCAAAACTGAGAATATCCGACGCAATCATAAAAACGATATAAATTACAATTTATACGATAGGAAAATATGTGAGAAGTATAACTGTGTCTATTCTGTGACTGTGTGCGCAGATTGCCGTTCATGGAGTCCTGATTTTATATTTGCAGTTATGAGAGCTCTGTAAATACTGACGTCATCTGCGGTCTTCCTCACCATGGTCTTTTGTTGATTTTTCATCTGTTTATTATTTGAACTTTTTATTTATCTTGTTAATATATCGTAATGACTTCAATTTATGTCCTTCATTCACTTCTATGCTCTTTGCTAATAAAATCCTGTTGTCTTTGATAAAGAGTTGTTTCTTCGTGTCTTTCCTCGTTTTTTCCCACCGTATGTGTTTTCATAAACGGCGACCTTTTTTTTAGAAATGTGAATCTACATAATTTACAGTTATACTACAATTTTATATACTTTGCAAGACAGTTTCCTTGGTCTAGTCGTTAACGTTGCTGACTGCTGGCTCGGAGACCTGGGTTCAATTCTCGGCACATGCTTAGGAATGTTTCTAAGTTAGGGAGGTCTGGTACGCGGTTCACCCAGTCTCTTGAGGACAATTGGGAAGCTACCTGATGGAAAGGTGGCGTTCTTCGATCATGAAAGCCGCGTTATAGGCGACGGCAGAGTGCCGGCATGCTTATAACATGCCCCCCTGCAATGCTACCCAATGAAGTCGTGAGCAGTGATCGCCGCAGAAGGCTAAGGCGCACCAAGGGCTGTACTACCAAATGAGAGGAAGAGCAGGGTTGATAATTATTATTACTTTTCAACTATCCCACAATAATATGTCAAACGATGTATCGTTTGTGAATTTATTAAAGCTTTTAGTATGTCTTCATTAAATGTTCATTGTTCACTGACTAATTTTTTTTTACTTAATACTGAACGCATTAATACGAGGGGCGTTCGGAAAGCATTTGCAATGTTTTATGAATATGAACACGTTCATTCGCAGGGCAATTTTTTATTAGTGTTTAACGCCCGTTTTTACTACTGAGGCATCACAGATGGTGACACTGATGATACATGAGATGAAATGATAAAGTAGGAAAGGATATTTTTTTTTAGTAAGGAAGCGTTCCAGGCCTAAGTTTAGGGTACCTCCCCGGCATTTGCCATTTATGAGGACTGAGGAAAACCTGAAAAAACCTCAGCCAGGGAGGATAGTTCTGGTGGAAATCGAACCCCAGGCTTCCCGCTCACGAGTCCGCGCCTTAACGACCTTTGCCACCCGTGGTGATCGTCGTCGTAAGGCGATGGACTGATTTTAGAACACTATGCAAAAGCTAGATAGCGACTATAAGCAGAGTCGAAAGGACAGTGTTCGTTCGTTGTCAAGTAAAAAAAGACGTGGACAAGATGGAAACCGATAATCATGTGTAATGATGAGCTGGTTGGTTTTTTGCAGTCATTCAAAACTGCAAACACTTATACACGTTTAACTGCTGTATGTGGGCAAAAAGTTCGTGCACAGAAGACTGGGGCAATGTGCTTGCCAGTGGCAGGGAATCTACACACAAGAATGCGAGTACTGGTCGTCCGTCTACAGCGCGGTCTCCTAGGAACGTTGAGGTTGAAGACGAAGATCTGGAATGTCAAAGGCCTTGACCACACAACCCTGCACACCATTATTCACGACGATTTCAATATGAAAAATGTGTGCGCATTGTATTCCACGGGACTTGACGCAGGTACAAAAGGATAAAAGAGTTGAAGTCTATCATCGGTTACTGTAAATGGATAATGAAGATGCATATTTTTTGAATATCGTTTTCATACACCAGAGAAGAAATCCAATCCATGCAGTGAAAACATTCAGGGAATCAGTGGCCCAACATTTTTTCTAGCTGATCCATTTGCGGGCAAGTAGATGATCGCCGTCTTCAGGTCAATGTACTGACTTCCTCAAGGAACGACTTTCAACAGCGGGGTGTACTGAGAGACATTACACGGCTCAGGCGAAAGAGTCAGCAAAAGTGAAAGGGAGAGTGGTCTTCAGGAGCGTACCTCCAACATGACAATGCGACATCCCTTCCCAACAACAAAGTTGGCGCGCACCTATCAAATTCACCGGATCAGCAGTCTGTTATTCTCTAAAGACATGCTGGAATCAGTTTTTACAAGTCTTTCATAATCGCATCGGCAGCCTTCACCACTGCTTCTGATTATGGAAAATGCATCCCATGAAGCTGTTTCTGCAATTTTACGAAAGGAAAAAATCTGGACTATAGGGAAGATGAAGGACGCATTTCACATTGATTATTGTGGAATATTCAGTAACAACATTTGTGTTATGCGGCCGTGCATTATCATGGTGTAACATCTAAGTGTGAAAGGAGAAAAATGCACTTTTATGACATCCTGCAACTCTTTCTTTATAGCATTATAGTAATGCGTCCTCTAAAAATGCATATTGTTTATTCCTTTCTTTTGCCGAGAAACCCTTCTACCGCAGCCATGAAACCACACCAAGACGTCAGTTCCACATTTATTACTTTCAAAAACTCCTTCTTATAAAAGATTTCTTTATCTGTGGGCCAACGAAAACGCCCTCTTTTAACTTTGCATACACCGAACTGGGAAATAAATCATGCCGTTTCGTATAGACTGTAATTCTAGTAGTTTTAGCAAGCACATTCTGCTGTTGTACCTCAAGATCAAGATCTCTGCTTGTTTTTTTCCCCCTCAAATTTAAACCCAGCATTAAATCATTTAAACCTGATTGATCAAACAACTGTACCAGATTTTTGGTGCTGGAGGGTTCATAGGTTGACTCACTTGACCTTAACGACTTATTTAAATCATCCCTGATGTTACTATCAGTTTCTTCAATTGGTGAACTGCTATTGGTAAAGTTTCACTATGAGAGAATGGTCGAATTGCTGATAGTATATTTGGATAAATAACACTGGCTTTTGTTTTCTTACTCAAAACTGATACTTTTACCCTACAGAAGCTAACAGTGCTTTCCTTTCCCGTCAAATCATAGATACATCTAATGGTGAGGTTTTTAATTTCACATATAAATCACTTTCTCAAATTAGTTGTACCAGTATGAGTAACGTAACAATGTTTTTGGGGCCCACTTTTTATCTTGATCACCAATTTTGCAACCAAAGTAGTGAAAGTAGCTGTTTTGTAATTTTATAGAGTTTTTCTTTCGCGATTTTGGTGTGAACTTTCTACAAACATAACAAAAATTATTTGGAGACATTGACGTCTCTCATTTTTTTTTTTTTTTTTTTTTTCCCTGCTGAACACAGAAATAAAGTCGCTACACCGATCAACAATAACTACCTAGCTTCAAAGAACTCCAACACTAGACTAAATCATCAAACCAAAACTGCAAGCAAAAGTTTCATTCAGAATAATTCTGAAAGAATCACAAGTAATATCACGAGAGGGTCTGAGATTACCCATTAATTCACGAACTTAATGAATCTAGAAAACTCAAACCCTCGAGGAATATTTATTAGGACTGTTTCACGAATAAAATAAGAATTTAAATATAATTCCTCTAGCTTGGCTTACAAAATTGTAATAATTGTGTATTTGTACTTAACCTTTTCAAGCAATCTTGCGACCGAAGAATGCCGATTGTCAGTAATGGCAATAGAGAAGAGCAAAATACGGCTTAGAACAATTTTATGAATTGAATAAGAATAAAAATTATATATATTTGAAAAAACGCGCACAGAATATTAATACTTGTATAAAATGTTGTAATTTAGTGATTAGAACTCACCAAGTAGAAACATCAAGTGTAGTAATTATATTTTAACTACATAGGTAATTATTTGTTCATTATCCATTCTATAAAACGTAAGTAAAAAATCTTTGTATACACCGTACATGATATTATTTTTGTCATAGTCGGGAAACGAACATAAATCAAAACTGAGACCTGATAGGCTAATTTAAAGAACATATTCGTGTTCTACGTATCAAAGTTGACGAACTTTGTAAAAAGTGTATTTCCTAGTATATTTCAAGTCCTTGTTCGGTACACAAAACTCTGCAGGTGTTGTCAAGGAAACGGGTTAAAGGAAGTTGTTTTAAACAAAGTATTGAAGATATCTTTTCCCTGTATGTATATGAACCATGACCTTACTGCGTTAATTCCTCGGGCATCTCAACTTACCGCTTGTAGGAGCAACCGCCAAGGTTGCATGTGGAACCAGTTTCATTTCAGTGAAAGCAGCCTTTTTGTCTATCGAGACCTTTAGCATCATTTGAGTATCCCTAGGTCCTTCAATTGTGTCCGGTTGCAATAAATATATCTTCTATCAATATATTTTCTATCAATTCTATCTCGCAGATAATTTGAATACTTTTTCAATCGAGAATATATGGATTTGAATAAATGAATATTGATTGGAAAAAACACTCTAAGTCACATTACAATAATTTCAGGAAAAGTAAACAAAACATCATACTTTTTAGATAAACAAGTGAACTTTCAACTGCGTAACAAGTGCTACATCACAGTAAATTATTAACACGTGGCATTAAAGTTTTACAGAGCCTTCGTTTGGACGCATGGCCGGCTTAACAGGAATTTGTTTGGCACCGGGAAGCATACTGTTTGCCGGTGGAATCGGATATTCTTAATCCCTTAACCAAACATCTTTTTTTTTTAATGGCATTTCGTGTACAATGTCGGGTTTTTCTGCACTCCATGTCTATTGTTTTGTATCGCTATATGGCCATGTAAATAAAATCACGTTTTTTTTCAATAAATAAATAAAGGCGGATCATTAGAGCGAACATTAACATATCCAACACCCAATTGCAGAAATTAACTCTATTCACATTATCGCATGGTTGCGATTTCTGAACTACACTTATCTTATAGGGTTTTAATTTTAAAGTTTAGTGGCATTCCAAGCCGAGGTTTGCGAAACTCCTTATTCCTGTGCAAGCTTTCTCAGAGATTTCTTTGGACTTCGTTCCAATTTTTCTCCGATGTTATCGAGTTTGTCTTCTATAAGAACACAGCGTTTTGTTTTCCGTTTCTTGTCATGAACAGATCCCGTTTCCTTAAATCTGTTCTCGAGATTACGAACCGTTTCTCTGTGAGGCGCACGAACAGCAAGGAATCTGTCTATAAATCGCCGTCTCACTTCTCTACATGAATTTGTTGTCACATAGGAATCATACATGAAAATTCTGTGTGCTAAAGTATACGGACTTTTTGACGTTATGACAAAACTAAAACACTAAATCACGTGGTCTCACAAGGTTCAACTCCTGTACAGCACAAAGATTTCGCGTCAGCACACAGAGATACGTAAAAGTGGAGGTGGGAACAGAACCTGTTAGAAACAGGCAGGCAAATCCCCGTTAAGCCGGCCACGCGTTAAGTGAAGGCTCTATATATTTTAAGCAGCATAAATATGTTGCTTTTGACATGAATTTAAGTTGTTTTTGCAATATGTATAATTGAAATAATTTCAGAGTGAAATTTTTCTGCAAGACTTTGTTAATGTGTTTTAAATATTGTCTTACATGAAAATTAGTATGAAATGTTATGGCAATTATTTAAAAAAGCAAAGTGTGCACTCAAATGCAAATTCATTAGAGGCGAAAAAGCCTCTTGCCCATAGGAGCCATTATGCATATGCATCACGTGAACGTTCCCAGGAAAGTTTACTAAAACTTTAATTACTCAATCTCAATTAATTTTACTTTTCAGGTAAAACACATCATATAGCGATAGTAAATTGTTTTGTTAGTAGTCAACTGTTACTGAATAACAGACTTGTTAATTTGGGTTAAAATTCATGAAACAGTTGCTTTACTTAATTTTGTGTTAATTTAATGTAAAGAAAATGAACACTATTCAAAACTAAGCCCTTTTCTTTGAAATCACTGAAAGAGAAATTTGAGATTTAAAAATGTAGAGATTAATTCCAAGTATTAGTTTGAACCAAATTGCAATTTTAAAAAAGTTCGCCAGAGAGGAGCTGCGGAAACTAAGCGAGTTCTTCAGCAAGTCGTATTTGTGAAGGAAATTACAAAGGCGCTAGAGCAGAGTGAATGAATGATCTTTAACACTCGTTTTTTGCTACAGAGGCACCACAGGTGGTGAACACTCTGATGGTGCTTGAGATGAAATGATATATTGCGAAAGGATTTATTTTTAAGGGAGGAGACATTCCAGGCCTACGTTTCTCCGTCATTTGGCATTTATTAGGGCTGAGGAAAACCTGGTAAAAACCCCAGTCAGGGAGGACGGTCCTGATGGGATTCGAGCCCCAGACCTGCTCTGGTCTTAATTTTGGTAAACATAAAACAAATGAATATAGTTTCTTATTCTCCAAGATTACCCACTTACCTTATTACTTTCACACCATTTTACATAGCGCTCATATACTAATTCATATCTCCCCTTCGATTTACTTGGTAGAAGTGATAAAACAACTATCGAACACCCAATTCAATAAATAAAAGTAAACTGTCCTCAAAATTCGAAAAACAAATACTTTTCCTTCGTCACAGATTTTAGTCCGTTCTGTTTGATCGTATATCAATTGTTACCGTAGACAAATGAATATCGTTATCATGTTATTTCTAAACCAACTATAATCTATGGAATACTAAACATACTCTAAATTAATTCACAGTGCATTACGAAAAAAAAAAAACAGAAAAATAGTACGATGAAAGTAATTATTATTAAAGCAAGACGGATAACATTTGTATACAACTGTTGGGATGACATTCATCACATCCCACATGTAATTACAGAACTCAGACTCCGCCTCGTTCTGCAAACACACTAGGGTTGTGATGAACGTCATCCCAACAATTGTATAAATAATTATTAACAGTTTGAAATAACTGATATTTCATGTTCTCTCAACAATACTCTCAAGAATACTCTCCCCTTGGAAACAACACCAAATTGACTATTAGAAAGAAGCAAAATTGTGATATTTTACAGACTTCAAATTAAAATCCCTAGATACTTTATCAAAAATTACAAACGAATAGAGACAATTAACAGTAAACATAAATAAAAGTGAAAGAGGTATGCACCAAATGTCTATGAAACAAACAAAGAGCATTTCAGTTTATACCTTGTAAATATTTAATATTCACATAATATATAAATTACTTAGTGCCTAAGTCAATGTATGAAAACTAGATTAGGCCCCAACCTAACCAATTTTAAGGTAACCGCAGGCACTAGCCGCTGGCGAAAAATGATTAAATTATATGGTCCCGCATTGGCAAAATGAACTACCTTTCCCTAGGTTTCAGAACCAAATCAAGCTAAAAGTGAAAGCCAAAAATTATAACACTGGAAGAATCACGTCACATAACTGACACGGCCTACTTCAGATACATGGGGAAATGCCAAGGTTTTATCAAATAGTGGCCTATGCCCGCATTGAAGAAAGTAGGAAAAAAGGGAAAGGAAAGTTAAGATGAAATCGATGAAAACATGGCAAACATGGACACTGTACGAGTTTCCTGCTTCGCCGATAAGGTTTATCGCCTTCACAAAAGTCTTATCTGGTGTCATGCCTTATCTATTAAGTAAATAATTGCAGCTGTAACTTCCACTCCGCTGTGTTCAGTTGTTCAGATATAGTTGCATAAAGAAGGCTATTGTAGAAGATTGTGACATGTTCAAAATGAAGTTTCGAGTTATTATTAAGTTCTTCACAAAAGAAGGACTTCTCCAAATGAAACTAAACAGCGATTGGACGGTGTATATGGGGAAGCATTCCCCTCATATTGTACTGTAAAAGAATTGGCCAAACTTTCTCGAATGGGTCTAGAAAGCATTGAAGACGAAGAGCGTGCAGGTCGACCCTTGGAGGTGCTCACTCCTGAAAACATCGCTCTTGTGGAAGACCGGCGGCTCAAAGTTCAAGGTTGGACCTTTCTAAAACAACAGTCCTGCGAATTATTCATGAGCATTTAAACATGAATGAGGCTAGTGCAAGTTGGGTGCCTAGACTGCTTTCCTCAGTCCAAAAGTAGCAACGAGTCATCTGTTGTCAGGCAATTTTGGAGCTCTGCCGTGGCAACGAGAGAGAAGTTCTGCAAACCATTGTTACTGGGGATGAAACTATGGTCCTCTACTATGATCCCTTGTCCATTGGAGTGGCGTAAACCTGGCGAAACACCGCCTCTAAAGGCCAAGATTATTCAATCAACCAAGAAGATCATGGCCACAATCTTTTGGGAATGTGAAGGAATACTCTTCATTGACTTCAAGGAGAGGAACACCACAGTAAATGGGGAGCATTATGCTGGCCTACTACACAGACTACGTTCTTCCATTAAAGAGAAATGACAAGGAAAGCTGAGTGGTGGTGTTCGTCTTCTTCACGACAACGAGCCTGTGCACACAGCTCTTGTTGCAAAGAAACCAGTGAAGAAATGTGGATTTAAGGAGATCGATCATCCACCCTACAGCCCAGATCTAGCTCCCAGTAACTATTTCCCCTTCTCAAACCTCAAGAAGGACCTTCGTGGAAGGAAATGTAAGTTTGACGAAGTATGATGGACGCTGTTTATGCCCATTTTGCATACAAGATTCTGACTGTTTGGGGGGGGGGGGGACGAGGTGGAAATGTTAATTCAAAGATGTGAGAAGTGTATTGCAATAACGGGTAACTATATTGAAAAGTGAAATTATATTGAAATATAGTTTTTGTCTTTATCATACCTAGAAAAGTTAGGCCGGAAACTTATGGAGTTACCCTCGTATGTAATTTGCAATATCATTTAATATGTAAACTGGAAACTAACCCCAGAGATAGAAAAGTCTCCCATCTCACTTTAATCCAGACTTAGAATTGGCTGATCTTAAAAACTGGTATGATTAAAAACTTGCTCGCTTCCTTTTCTGTGTAAGAACATCATATTTACATTGTGTTTTAATTGTGTTTAACGCCCATTTTAACTACTAGGCATCACAGGAAGCGTTCCAGGCCGAAGTTCAGGGTACCTCCCCGCATTTTCCATTTATCAGGACTGAGGAAAACCTAGAAAAAATTTCGAGAGAATCGAACCCCAGACCTCCCCCCTAAAGAGTCCATGCACAACGACCTCAAATCGGGATTTTTTTTTTTTTTTTAAGGAATGTAGCTTTTGCAGGCCGAAGTTTAGGGTACCTTCCCCAAACATTTGCCATTTATGAGGACTGAGGAAAAACCTGTCAGAGAGGACGGTCCTGGCGATAATCGAACTGCAGACTTCCCGTCTACTTGTGCGTGCCTTAACGACCTCGGCCAACTGTGGCAGTTTACATCGTGTTGATATCCTTTCTTTGGCAGCCGTGTATATTTCACTTTTACTAAAATAGTAGCGTGAATTGATAAATTCCTATTTTCAAAACGTAGTACAGATTTGAATGTGGATAATGAAAGTAACATTTTATTTGGAATGGAAGCTTCTTTCACATGCAAAATGTTTGTCATCCAACCCGATACGTCCATATGATTATCTACCAGATAGGAAATCTGCAAATTGCGTAATCTGTTGTGCTCATGTTTTATGTTAGTAATTGAAGATATGAATAAAGCTAAACACAAGGTATTATAAAATGCTTAGCATATAAACGTAAACAAGATACTGCAATTAACGAACACAGCATTTTATGTAAGGCTGATAATTATATATTTGCAACTTGCAAGGCCAGCTACACATTGCTCATTTCTCCCCTCCCTTCCTCACTACACCCCTTACTCGTCACATGTTTGCTTGGGTGTTTTCAGTTGGGAATTTTCCTAGTTACTACGGTGTAGATAGAGTGGTAAAGTACATTTTATCAATAGTTATTATGGTTACTTCCCTGCGAATCTTGGTGCGATGAGTGAAAAACAAGCTGACATTTTCATAAAGACTCTAAAACAACGAGAAACTGCTATCAAGACCATTGATATGTGTCAATGGTGGCTGATTACTGTTGGTGTTTGAAAAGTGACACTAGTGAACGTGGGTTCTTGACAGAGACCTTGTTTGCTGAAATTTCTCATTACTTGATGTTTCGGCGGTTGAACGCTAGGATATTTTCAGCGTACTATCACCATTCTGTATATTTACTGTCCTTTCACACGTAATAAAACATGTTGATTTGTGGTTAATTTGCAATTCATTTTTCAAACTAATTGCAAGGTAATGATAACATCGAAATAAGACACTACAATGGTTGCCACCCCACGATGTTAGTTTTACTTGGTATAGTGAGGTTATTTCAGTTATAGGCCAGCAGAGCGCGAATGCGTACTAGAAAAAGCCAATCGTCAGTATCGTATAATGCATGTGCAGCTAGCAGCTTGTAGTTAGTTTGAGGGAGGCTTTGTCAGCGAGTGTTTGCGGTTTCGTACTTGTATGGTAATTGTTCCTTTACATAAATATAGTCTTGAAGAACGATTTTTATGTACAACATACATGTGAAAACTGACTGTTGCAGAGAAGTGGTAGGACGGTTCGTAATAAAAGACTCTGGCAATTGTGTTCCAGATAAAGAAAGTGTGCGTTAACTTGTGCAAAAGTTACGAGAGACATAATCTGTCAATGACAAGTTTTTCTGTACCAGCGTGTTCATAAGGAAGAAAAGCTGGATGAAACATGTGAACAATGCATTGCAATTGAGGGGCATCATTATAACATCTCTTATGACATAGATTAATGCTTATTATCATAAGTTCTAAATACAGTACTGCTTTATGTTTTCATAAAAATATAAATACTAAAATAAAAATACTATCTTTATCCGCAGCAACACTGCGGCGGCTGCCGTAAGCATATAACTCAAATAACTTCACTGTACACCCTAAGATAAAAAAGATTAGCAATTTTGAAAACATTGGAAACATTACCTTACGCTGGGCTCAAAGTAGTACACATTTTAAAGCCGCCTTTAGTTCATGTTCATAAACAAAAAATGCGCTTCTTTGAACCGTTTGCTCTGATGGCTGAAGGAATGTACGTATACGTGTACGTGTGTATTAGCAACTACCTAGGTTCGAGACGTTATACGTGGTTTATTGTTAGTTTTTGCATGTAAAATTAATGTTAATGCACGACAATAATATATAAACCGTCACGTGTAGCCGAGGTCGTTAAGGCGCGGACTTGTGAGCGGGAGTACTGGGGTTCGACTCCCGCCAGGACCGTCCTCCCCGGTGCTTTTTCCAGGTTTTCCTCAGTTCTCATAAGTGGAAAATGCCGGGAAGGTACTCTAAACTTAAGTCTGGAACGTTTCCTTCCTTTAAAATTTTTTTTTTCCCAATTTATCATTCCATCTCATGTACCATCAATGTCCACGCCTGTGGTGTCTCTGTAGCAAAAACGGGCGCTATACTCTTTTAAAAAAACCGACAAATATATATATATATATATATATATATATATATATTAATGAATGATATATATTTGAATTTTTAGGCTCTTATGGTGAAACATAAAAACTTAAATTTATTATCTTGGTTTTCAAAGAAGAAGCCCCTGAAATAAATTTTCTAAAGTAAAAACTAAATAAAATAAAAATTACGTTAATATCGACTGTGTAAATTCTTTACTTCTACTATTGCCCTAGTTTTTCGGTTAACACGTTGCCGTGTTTATATGCGCGCTTCTTAGAAAAGGGCTCTTGAGCTCTACTTCTTTGTTAGTAATTACATTGAGTTCTGCTATGGCTGAGCGTACACACAAAGAAGTCACAAGAGTTCACTCGTTATGTTAGTAACATTGTGCAGGCCATTCTATGTCTCAAGCTGCAAAAGTCCGTATATATACGGCCACGAGGTGCATCCAGGGAAGGGATTGTTCGCTGTCGTCCTAGTTCAGGACGAATCGTGTGTCCAATCTTCAGCAGGATACTGTTCTACTTGAGGAAACAGACAGCAATCCCTTGCAGCAAGTCTCTGCAATGAAAAGTAATTCTCATTTCCATTCTTGTAGAACCTAACAGCTGTATGCCGCAGGGCTCTTTGCTCTATCAGCTGCTAAGAAGGGCTTCTTAAAGACAATCACAGTTTGCTTCGCCTCGCTTTTGCACAAGAAACTACCAACCGCAACTGGAATAGGGTTACATTTTCATATAAAAACACGGGGAAACAATCGCCTACCGTTTTAGGGGAACACGATACGATGACTCAAATATGTTGTCAAGGTCGCATATCTATTTCGTGTTGCGGTTGATGTCACGAGAAGGTCTAGATGCCCTGTGGCGGCTGGACTACCACTAAACAGACACCAGTGTAAAAACATCCTCGAATACATCATGTTTCCTTCTGTGAGAATGGTATATCCTGATTATTTGTGTGGTTAATTTACGGACGCTGTTTAACATCTGACCTCATCAGCGTCCCATTCAATTCAGAGTGTGAAACAGACGACAAATTTTGCTCAGAGGCCTCATCTTTCAGGCTTGAGGTTCTTTTACGTGCCGTAAATCTACGACATAGGTCCAACGGCTTTACCTACCTGCCGAAGGAAGCCATACTTAGGATTTTTACGCCCGAAAAATTAATCGACCCTGATGGATTGAATGCGTGATTTTGGGTCTACAAGGATTACAAAAGAAAATCGTAGATGACTGAAATGAGTACTGCAGATCAACAGCGACAGCAATGCTTTCTTTGGTATACTAATTTGAGAATATTAAGAGAATTTTGACATGAGTATGGCATGCATAACATACTTAAATACGATTCCATAATGTTGTGGTATCGAACATTTGTAGAAGCAGGTTGTTTGTTAAAAAGACGGTCGCAGAACCCCAGTACGAGGAGCAGCTATCTCTGAAGTCCTACGAAAAGTTTAAGGTGACTATCAGCAGAAATGAATATACCATATACGTCCTGTCAGCGTATTGTTCGAAAGTCTGTACCCACATCACTTACAACGTCTACATCCTTACGCGTTGAGGATCATAAAGCTCTTTTAAATTTTGCCTCCATGATGTGTCAACAGATTGAAGAAGAATAAGGCTTCTTAAACAAATGACTATTTACAGACATGTCAGCGGGAGAGTAAATGCTCACAACTGCATTATTTGGACAAAGGAAAATCCACATGTCTCCTACGAGCTTGAAAGGTCAAGTCTAAAATATGGAGTGAGCCACAATATAGTGTATGGTCCAATTCCTTTTTGCAGAAAAGACAGTGTGCTATCTGGGTTGTTTCTGTTGCCACAACTTGAGGAAGACAATAATATGAACATTGAATTCCAGAAAGATGGTGTACCCCCTCACTGGACATGGGGAGTTTCGTCATTTTCTAAAACCCTCTTTCAATCGTATGTGGTGTGGTCATGAAGGACCAATTTTTGGCTCCCAAATTCCCCAAATCTAACCCCTCCTGACATCTTCATGTGGGGCTTTGTTAAAGACACTGTCTATTCACAGAAACCCAGGAACATTGATAGCCTGAAATTAAAAATTACTCAAGCTATCTAAAAAAGTTCATACCTCTGATGTTTCAACGGACATGGGCTGATTTGCACCATTGTTACGATTTGTGTAGAGTGCGCAATAGGGTAATGTAGCGTTCTGAGAAATCTTCCATCTTTCAATGTTGTATACACAAGTTTCTAGTAAATGTTTTACAGTGTTATCCATATCCAATCCATATCCCTGTAGTATTCTTATTAATGTTATATGTTATAATGTTATAATGTTATAAAATAAAAGCGGTTTTCTCTGTTTACCTCATTCCATACATTCGTTCATGTGTCACTTCTGACGTGTAAAACATGGTGTTTTCTAAAATGTATATTTTATTGAAACGTACACAAACAAACTGATTGAACACAGCATAAGGTTTATATACAAGGCATTTGTCTTTTTATTCTTAAGAAAAATCCTTTAAGACGATAATATTTCAAGTTGATAACAACTTTGACTTGGCAATAATAATGAAAGCAATGGTACAAAATGGTTTTGACAAGGCTCCGAAATGGCGTTATTGTCCACGGCAGCCTAAGGCCAAAAAATTTGTTGCTCTTGGCCTACTCTGTACGTGTCAAAAACATCAAAAGTGATAATATCAGAAGGCTCTGCAGAAGGCCATTGAACTTCCTTTTTAATGCAGTGGTAGAAATTGCCAACTGCATATAATGATATGATCAAATAGAGGTTTTAATGGGGCAAAAAGCAGTAACTATAAAACCGGATTCTCTTGCAAGCTATGCTGTCATTTATATATTTACTCGAGCCGCCAACTTCTGTCCAATAACCTCCAGAAAACTGGTTCTTTATTGCGTTGTATATTGTGATTCCACTATTTCCAGAGATGCAAGTCAAGGTCGACATGTTTATTAACAAAGTGTGAAGGTTACTACTTTTACTTAGTTCCACTATGAATCACTTTTAACACTCGTACTTCCTAAAAGCAATCAGTAGGAGAAGCGTTCGGAAACGATTTACAATAACGATGTTTTACGAATGCCATACAATCTATAGACATGAGCGATGGATTTCGTACACCATGTAAACGCTAGATCACTTGTAAGCAGAGTGTGTAGCGTCAAATAGAGAAAAATGTGGACAAAATGGAAGTCGACCATCATGGACAAAGATAGACTGCATGGTTCTTATGGAAGGAAGGCGTCAAATTGATAGGTGGAAGATTGTTTACAACTAGGATCAGTGGATTTGCCAGAGATAGGGAATCTGCACACAGGGGTGTAAGTACTGGTCGTTTCCTAGGAATATAGGTTGTGTCTGAGTTGATTGTGACTGATAGGGGCATAACATTTGATGAACTGGAGTGTCAGACAGGCCTCATCCGCAAAATCACGCACACAAATTATTCATGACGATTTGAATATGAAAGAGATTTGCGCAAAGGGACTTGACACTGGCATTGAACGACAAAATGGTTGAATTCTGTCAACGGCTATTGGAAATGCATCATGAAGATCTGGATTTTTTTGGAAAAGCTGGTGGCTGGTGATTTGTCATTGTGTCACTACCACACACCAGAGAAGAAGTTCAATCTATGCAATGGAAACATCCAGCAAGGAATTTTGTGCTGGTCCATCTGCGGGCAAACAGATGATCGCCATATTTTAGGACACTTGAGGCATGCTGCTAATGTATTGGCTTCCTCAGTGAACAGTTGGCTGTAATGCTAGACCCTTACATGGCAGTTAGACGCAGGATTCAGCAACAGCGAAATGAAAGTGGTCAACAGGAGTGTTCCTGTAACATGGCAATGCGTGACCCCACATCAGCTATCGCTGGGGTTCATTGTTGTTCCCCACTCACCATAGTCACTGGATCTCGCATCTTTCTGATTTTGTCTTATTCGACAATATGAAAGACTCGCAGCGAGTTAAAAAATTCAGCAACAACTGCAAGTGGTGGTGTAGTATTTCTAAACAGCGATTTCGCGATGCTGAAGTCACCATAGCAACGGTGCATTGACGTTCGTGAGGAGCATTATGAGAAATCCCATTTGCACTGAATCATGTTGCATAATAAACAAGGTAAATCATTTCTGAACGTCAATTGATATGTTTTGTGTTGTTTGGAACTATTTTCCTCGACGGATCTCTTCTCTGCTATAGACATAGAAAGAGGCAATTAAAAAAAAAAAATGAAATGGCCAACATTTTTTATCACAATGTGCACTGAAATACCAATGAATATTTAGTTTACCACAGCATAATCGGGGTGTAACTTATTTTGGGTGCTAAATTTGAGCAAAGAATGGAACAGTGCATGAATAAAATTAGACATCTCATTCGACACTAAACGAATTATGCACCGAAGTTTGCATCAAATTTAAACCGAGTGTAAAATTCTTATGGAAGTTTATAATATTAATACCTACCTTACTATAAATTATAAACATAGACTAATTCTGGTTTATCTAAAACGTTGTACATTATGATTTTAGACCTATTTAGTCTTTGGGATCTCCCTCTTCAAGGCTCGGCAATATTTGGCCAATATACTGGGAGCCTTGATACCTCTTTTCCAGCGTAGAGGTTTGTTCATGAAAATGCTGAACATGGACCCACAATTTTCTAGGTTGGAGTTCTAAAAGTGATTTGTTAAAGACAAAACTTTGTATTATATCACAAGTTCATCTACATTATAGTGTTTTCTGCTCCATGACTTGCAAGCAAACCGCAACAGAGGTTTTGAACGATTGCCATACTGCTTTTTTTTTTTTTTTTTCAGTGGATTTCGCTGTTCTTCAAAATGTTCATCATTATTAAAATAAAAATTCCCTTCTTCAGTTTTACATCACTAACTTAGAAAAACGTTGATTTAAAATTAAAAAACGCAACATAATTTTATCAATTTTGCAAAAATGTTCATAAGTTCACTTTAAATGCAAGGGAAGAAAATATAAGTTTTCAGAATTCATTGAAGTGGTACGTGGTACAATCTTTCGCCCTGAATAAGAGATTCGCCTTTAGGACATTGGTTTGTAATGTAGTGAAGTAGTGAAATGTCCTATCTCCTCTGTTCCATTCACGGAAGAAATAACATACGAGGGTTAGTCAAAAACGACCAAGATCCCCCCCCCCGCATGGCTCGATCAAGATTGGTGTGATCTATTTGAAAGTATTATCCGTTGAGTTGAATGCACTTTGTTCAACGCGTCTGCCAGTTCTGGAACACGTGCTGGAAGCCATCTTTTGGCATCTTCTTCAAAACCACCTCAGCCTTTTTCATGAGGGCATCGGAAGTACCAAAATGCTTCCCCCTTAGCTCCTTTTTCTGACAGGGAAGCAGATAAAAGTTAAGGGGGCTAAGTCTGGGGAGTATGGAGGATGGAGGACACGTTTGAAGTTTACATTTCCATTCGTAACATCTGCTCAGGAGTCAGTAATCTTGGAACCTACCTCGCACAAATGGGTCTCATGTTCAAGTAGCCTTGTAAAATTGGCAACGTACAGCCCTGGGAAATGCGTAACATGTCTGCACATCTGTCAATTGTTATGACACCAGTTGTGTTAATCATTGTTACGTTTACTGATGTTGCTGGAGTACCTGGATCGCCTTGCTTTGTTGTTGAAACACGGCCCTCCTTAAATTCCTTGAACAACCGAAGTGCTGTGGATTGTGGCAGAACACCTGCAACATTCTGTAAGCTTCCGTGCCGGATTTCTGCAAACGAAAGCAAAACTTCAATGCAGCATGTTGCTCTTCACGAATCAACTCCATTTTGTGTGTAGGCGATTGGCGAACTGGCGTAGTTTACTCGTCCTCTGAGCACAGAGCATGCGCGAGCGAACTTCTGTTTTTGTGCACCTATAAGGGCTGACCCGTTTTCATCATGCAACATTGTTTCTTAGCTGTGCACGATAAAAAGAAAAACAAATCTCGGGTCTTTTTGACTATCCCTCGTATTTTAGTGTATCCCAAGTTGCAAACCAGGAAATAAAGTTTTTACCATCAAATTTCCACAACATTGCAATTAGTATGTTTTTTTTTTCTGACAACAATTTCTTGTTTTCGTTGCCTCTTTCGTGCGCTACAGAAAATGCTGGGAATTATTTGTCATTATTCAGAAATACAGCCTTTAAAATTACTTTTGATGAGTCTATGAGCATCTGGCATTCATCTGAAAGATCTCGACATTCTACACCATCCATAACTGTGGATCAGTCCTGGTGGTCTAGTGGTAACCATTCTTT
The DNA here is from genome assembly GCA_030762175.1 of Metallyticus violacea. Classification (NCBI taxonomy): domain Eukaryota; kingdom Metazoa; phylum Arthropoda; class Insecta; order Mantodea; family Metallyticidae; genus Metallyticus; species Metallyticus violacea. The sequence continues at coordinate 22,016,499 of CM060832.1, read as the reverse complement.
CCTCGTAGACCCAACATGTCGCTGGTTCAATCCCAGTCAGGATTGATGAAATTTTTGGGGCGTGAAAACCTTAAGTACGGCTTCCCTCGGAAAGGAAGTAAAGCCGTGGACACCTTGTCGTAGATTTACGGCAGGAAAAAGAATCTAAAGCCTAAAAGTAGAGGCCTCTGTGCCAAATTTATCGGCCGTTTTATGCACTGAATTGAATAGGAAGCTGATAACCTGAGTTGTTAAAGAGCGTCCGTAAATAAACAAAATCAACAAAAATCCTAGAGTCCGTAAAAATCGTCATTTTCAGTAACCCGTCATCCTCTCAGTCCATATTTGTTTTTATTTTTTCGGAAATTTAAATTTTTTCTAACACAAGATATTACAATTATTAAAAAAATGAGGCGAAGCCTCTACTACCACCAGCTAAGGTCTAATAGAAGAGTGTATTAAAGTTAGTTTAACAAGATGACATCGCTTACAGGGGAAAAGACTGAATTCAAACCATTACTTTGAGCTGGCAGTGTTTACGAGGATTGTTCAAGAAAGAACTATCACAATTTTTATGACCACACACCTTTAGTCATCGTCATAATTTTGATGATCTTTCTCAACGTATTCCCCCTTGTTTCAATGCACCTGTCCTACCAGCATTTCTGCCAGTCTTCAAAAATATGCTGAAAACTTTTTTTGTTTTACATGTCCTTCAGAATAAACCCCGCAGCCTTCACCACGAAAGTTGTTGATTTTATTTATTTATTTACGGACGCTCTTTAACATCTCAGGTCATCAGCATCCCATTCAATTCAAGGATTTAAATAATTTGATGCTTTATATTAAGGTTTTATTATTATTGTTATTTCTTATATATATGCGTGAAACAGACGGTAAATTTTGCTCAGAGGCCTGTTCTTTCAGGCTTGAGCCAAGAAAGAATGTCTTCAATTTGAGAAAAAGAAAAGTCACACGGGGTAAATATGGACTATAGGAAAGCTGAGGCACACACCTCGCATTGATTTTTGTGAGATATTCAGCAATATTTGTGATGTGCGTCCGTGCAGCATGCAGCTTGTTGGACGGAAATGTGGTTTTGCAGAGTTTTATAAAAATCTTTATATTATTGCCCAGCTACACTTGGTACGACATGCTGGTAAATCATTGCCAATGAGATGATAACAAAGATCGAGCAGAAGTTTGCTGTTTTCTCTCAGGATCGAAATGATGTAGTCAAGTTTCATCAGCAATGATTACCTTTCAAAGAAATTTCGCAACTTCCTGTTACATCATCTTCAACTGCATGCAAACTTGCACGCTAACGTCCTTTAGTTCGTGAATCAACCGTCTTGGAACTCACCGTGCACAAACACGTGTCAGTTGCAACTTTTCAGTTAGTAACGTGTGGGCGGCATCCAGTGAAAATTTTCAGAATTTCTGAAAGTGTTCTTAATGTTACTCGACGATCCTCTGTCATAATGACAGCAGCGGTTTTAATGTTTTCTTCCGTTAGAGCATAAGGCGGAGACCCTGGGTTCTACTTCCTTTAAAATTGATTGCCTTCTCTCTTTGAACATTTTTAAACAATCTTCGAGTTGTGCTAAAAGGAAGAACAAACTTTCCTTAGGCCTCCTGTAACAATGCGTAAACCTCAGTTGAAGATTTTTACAGACGAAAGCAGATAACAGAAGCATCATACAGTTCATCGTATGTCACTTCCATTTTGCTGTAGCCGAAACTGCATGCCTCAACTTAAACACCTCTTATAAGCAATCGGAAATGCTAATAATCAAACTATACCACGTGTACATTGTGCTAACAAAACAATGTAATATTAAATTGTAGTGCATTATGCTAATACAATTTTGATCAAAGAGTGGCCGAGATCATTAAGGCGTGGACTCGTCAGCGGGAGGTCTGGGGTTCGATTCCCAGCAGGATTGTCCTCCATGACTGAAGTTTTATACAGGTTTTCCTCAGTCCTAAAAATGGCAAATGCCGGAAGGTACTCTAAATTTAGGCCTGGAACACTTTTTTCTTTTTAAAAAAAATCTTGTCCCAATTTATCGTTTCATCTCATTTTTCATCAGTGACCACCGCCTGTGATGCCTCAGTAGTACAACGGACGTTAAATACTGTTAAAAAAACATTCTTCATTAATCGCATTCGTATATTGGAATGATTTGAACCGTATTTATCCTAATTCATATGAATTGCTTTCCTCTAAAAGTACACTTTTGTCGCTTACTTCCCTTTGTTTTAAAACAATTTGTTTAGTTATACAGATTTTATATAACATTTTTACCATTTCATCAGTAATTATATGATACAAATGTTTCTCTATAGGATCTGTCATTCGTAGCAAAGCTTTGTTTACCTTTCATTTTCAGTGTTGCCTTGAACTTCTAAAAAAAGGAGACAAAAAACCTGCCTGGCATATTTACCTACTGTTATGTTTTTGTGAGTACGCGTTAGGAAGCAGCAAACTCGACATCCCTTGACATTGACCGTGCTCTAAAGTGACTGAAATTGGAGTTGTTATTCCATAATGGAGCGCTGGCAATTATTGAAAGAACTAGCGAAGCCTCCTTTCCTTAAACAAAACATAGCAGTCAAACTCTATAGAGTGGAAGAAAAAATAATATAAAAATAAAAGTCCGTCACACAGGAACGGCTTAAACAAAACCAACTCCAGCTTTAAAAATGGATATAAAATCTAAATTATGGCTTTATTAATTAATGAAATGAAATAAGCTACAGCTTTACTGTGCGGTATTAAGGGAACAACATTAGAATCCTTGCACTCTATAAGTACCACAAAAGAGAAACCACATTTAAAGATTAATAATAATAATAATAATAATAATAATAATAATAATAATAATAATAATAATAATAATAGAGATTACATCACAAAAATTAATGACATACTATTAATTAAATTAAATATGGCTACTAACAGACAAAGTTATACCTATCTACTGTGGGGGAATTTTTAAACATTTAAGGTAACCATGTTTATGAACTGAGCCCTTATTATCATCTTTACATTCACTAAAATACAGAAAAATAACAGAAAGTTTCGAGTTACATTGTATATTAATTTATTTGTTTTTGAATGGTGTTTAACGCCCGTTTTTACTACTGAGGCACCACAGGCGATGAACACTGGTGATACATGAAATGAAATGATATATTGGGAAATGATTTTTTAAGGAAGGAAACGTTCCAGTAGGGTACATCGCCGGCATTTGCCAGTTATGAGAACTGAGGAAAACCTGGAAAAAACCTCAGTCAGGGAGGATGGTGCTGGTGGGATTCGAACCCCAGACCTACCGCTCACGAGTCCGCGCCTTAACGACCTCGACCACCCTTGGCAGTGTTAGAGGAAATAAGAGAGAAATATAACAAACAGATGACGTCATCTTCAGCAATACAACATGTACTGCTAGTTTTTCGGTAATTTAATTAAGGTTACCAAATATTTGCTATCATAACAAGCATCCGTTTGAAAATTCAGTTAAATTACCTAAGAAAAGTTATAAGCAAGAGAGGGGTTCGATAAGATAATTTCAATGCGAGAATAATGCCATTTTTGTACTTTTAGTATAATCATTGAAGTAATTTGCTTACCTGTTTGCTTTTTCTGAAAACACACACTAATTTTATTAGCTTTTATTCCAAGCAGAACTGAATAGAGATCTAAATTAAAATATAACTGAACACTGTTATAAGGCTTCCTAGATCTCTATTTGAGCAGAGATTATAGGAATAAAAAATGAACGTAGGAGAAGATTTTTGAGCACTATGCATTAAAGCTATCGTATAAGTTCCATTCTGATTGGTGAATAAGATATCAATGAGACCGTTCATTGGCTAAAAGAGGCACGCGCGTAATTATCACAATATTTCGCGAATAAAATAAGAATTTAAACATAATTCCCGTAAACTTGGCTTACAAAATTGTAATAATTGTATATTTGTATTATGAATACTTAACCTTCAAGTTATCTTTTTGCATTATGAATACTTAACCTTCAAAGCTATCTTGCAACAGACGAATATCGATTGTCAGCAATGCCAATAGAGACGAGTCAAATACAGATTTGGGACTATTTCATGAACAGAATAAGAATAAAAGCAATATAATATAAAATAAAAATAAAGTAACACTATTAACAATGTAACAAATTAACAGTAATAATAAAAGTAGAAAAGGATCAAACACTTAGATAAAGTCACTGGATCAAGCTTCTTGCCATTGAAGAACTCGAGTTCGAAATAAAGCAATTTCAAGTGTGACTTTATCTAAGTGCTTGATCCTTTTCTACTTTTATTATTACTATATATGTTTGAAATTCTTGTACGCATTATTACCAATTGTATAAAATGTTATACTTACTTATGAATAGCTACCTATTCAGAAACCGTGAGAATGAAATGGAGAAGAGTCAACTATCTCTACCGTTGGATTTACTAACACCAACTGAGAAAAACAAAACGGAGAAAACATTTTACCATTCTGAACAATTTTTTTATTAATATTTATGATTGCTTAGGCAGTAGTTGTTACATAATTTATAAAATGATTTCAGACTGTTTGGCTGAATACGCAAAAACAATTGCTTGAGTGAAGACACATTAAGTTAAATTTACAATATTACTGAAAACGCAGAAAAGTGGTCAGTGATGTGTTCAGGAATTACATAGTGGAGATATAGAGTTGGCTACACTGACCACAAGACAAATGCACTTCGCGTGATAAAACGGATTTGATATTTTTTTTCGATAATTTCACTGCGATATTCGGCCGTGATTGGTCATAATTCAAAATTTTGTTTCGTTTCATAAGTCGATTTAAAGATGACGTCACATAAGTGAAATAGTATGAAAACTTTTCAATTTGAGGTTTATGCATGGTGCCATAGAGAATGAATTGTAAAATCTCATGTGCCCCTACTTAAGGCCGAAAGCCCCACCCCCTAGACTTGTAATGAATAATTTTAGTGAGGTTGCCTTTGCTTTTGGGGCCCTGCAACGCTTTAATGATCTGCATGTGAGAACCTACTAGCTCTTCTGTATTGCAGTTGAGATTGTTGTTCTCTGTGTTACGTCACGTCACGTGCATGAGAGAGCATACGAATTCCGTGAGAAAGCAATTCCTCATCGCAATCTTGTTAAATTCTTCCCGGCCCGCCTGTTAGCAAGAGCGGGTGTTTATGTTACCTAACCCCAAACAACCAGGGTAGCCAATGAAATTCGCGTAACTTTCTCCAGCAACTCGGAAATAAATTCAGCTGGATGATTTAAACTGCTAATCTTTCCCAACATTCGTGATGGCAAGTTCTCTTCCGCTTTCTTGCTTCACCTCTTGCGTGGGTTGCAGCGGTTGTTTGTTGTGTTTGAATATTCCGATGGAATGCTCAGCAACACAGAGTGATAGCAGACACCTTGATCAGATAAACAGTCGTAACTGTCATTCACTTAACGGCGCGGCGATGCCCAGAAACAAGACTTGACCCAGTTAGCCGTGACGTCCATAGGTATGACCCTGGCTGCATGCTTTCAGGGCCGTCCATTAACCAGGAAGTTTCGTTAATACCCTTGAAAATGACTGAATTCAGTGCCACCTTTCATCCTGAGTCATATGCCTTCAAATAAATAACAGAAAGTTTTACCATTGTCGCAAATAAACTGACTCGAAGCTATGAGGAAAAGAAAATGAAGTAAAACGAATAACAGACAAGGAAAGACATTCAAGCGAGGATCGAGACTGGACTCGCTGATGTGAAGTGGTTTGCCCAATGAACTTCCGATTTCTCTCCTCGTGTTTGTATACCAATACAAGACGTCATCTTGCGAATAGCCCGAGGACTTCCGGTAGAAAACTGAAAACAGAATCCCAGATGCTGCTAAGGGTCTCGTCACCTCACGTCTCAACGGGTCATTGCATCATCCTCAGCAATTTTAGGCGTGTTCGAGTTGAGCATAACAATTACCGCATAACAGTGAGGCGATCTACATTGGAATTCAGCAGAAGAATTTGAAAGTTGAGATTTGTTGGGAAGAACAGCGCTCAACTGCCGTCTTTATCAAATGCCTGCTCAAATTTATTTATCGTATTTTGAATATAAAAGTGAACATGCATGATTAAGATATCAAAAAGGAGTAGGGTGGCTCAAGTGGAGGCAATTTGGTTTCCATTCGAGAGGTCCTGGATTCAAATTCTTTGGTACTTCGTGGTTTCCCTTAGTCGCTTAGCAGAATGCTGTAATGAATATTTACTTTCCACGAATTTTCCTTCCCCCATTTTGTATAATTTCATTCCTTTAGTTCTATACAGGGTCGAAGTGGGTGGGCGAGGCGGGTGAGTGCAGTGTGACGGTGGCTTGCTCTTTATAAAGGTTTCTTCCCCATGGTATGGAAGCGAGGGGCTGGAACTTTTTGAAGGGAGCAATCCATTGGCGTCGAGATGTTCTGTTAGCGACCCCGTCTATGTTCGCGCAGTCACTGCCGCAGTGGATTCTGGCCTTCCAGTGTATCCCTCACCTTATACCTTCTTCCTGAAAGTATTCCCAATGTGAAACTAGCTGTGAGCATGACTGAAGTACAGAAATATTCTCCTGCGCCCCAAACAATCCAATCCAAGATATATAAGCACGAAAAGTAATGCAGGTTATTTGATTTACGGGCTGCGTACTGGGGGAAACTAGTCGCCAAGACCTATAATGCATGTGCAGGTAGCAGCTTGTAGTTATTTTGAAGAAGATTAAATCAGCGAGTGATTGTGCGTTCATTTTGCTCAGTGCTTATGCTTGTGTTGTTTTACCTAGTTATCCCACTGCATAAGAATAATATATAAGATTTTTATATGCCATATTATGTTCATGTTTCATTTGTTTAGTTTATTTCAGGACGCTCTTTAACATCTTAGGTCATTAGCATCCCATTCAATTCAGGTCGTGAAACTACCGATGAATTTTGCTCAGAGGCCTCTTCTTTCAGGCTTGAGGTTCTTTTACTTGCCGTAAATCTACGATACGGGATCCACTGCTTTACTTCCCTTCGGAAGGAAGCCATACTTAGGATTTTACGCCCAAAAATCCATCGATCCTGGCCGGGATTGAACCCTCGATTTTGGGTCTACGAGGCAAGTATGAATGAACAGTTTTTGCTACAGAGGCACCATAGGCGATGGACACTGATGATACATGAGATGAAATTATATATTGGGAAAGGATTTTTTTTTAAGGAAGGAAACGTTAACGTTCCAGGCCTAAGTTTAGGGTACCTCCCCAGCATTTGCCATTTATCAAGACTGAGGAAAACCTGGAAAAAACCTCAGTCAGGAAGGACGACCCTGGCGGTATTCGAACCCGCTCACGAGTCCGCGTCTTAACGACCTCGGCCACCCGTGGCGGTACGAGGCAAGTACCGATAATTATGCGAAATGGATTCTTGTACAGAAGTGGTAAGAAGGTTCACAAAAAACACTTTGGCAATCGTGTTCGCCGAGAGACAAGATCTCTAATTGTTAAGAAACGTTTCCGAACCGCCGTGTTCTTACAGGAATAAAGTTATACGGAATACAGGAATTTACTTTGCAAATGCAGGCAATGCATTGCCGCTGAAGGGCATCATTTTAACATTTATTTTAACACAGGCTTGTTATTATCAGTTTTAAATACAATATCTAGGTGCCCCTAATTCAAATATCCTTACTGTAATACATGTAAATTTTATAAATATGTGGGGGAAAATAAAAACAGAAATGTGGTTTTGTTTGTCGCGTAATATATGGCAACAAAATAGATATATCATGATCTGTAAATAAATTAGAAAATTATAGGCAATAAGAAATAAGACTTGCTAAGTAGGAAAATAGGAAGAACGTGTCGAACAGCGACTGTGATTAAATATCTGTGAATGAATGCAATGTCTCCTGAAATTTACCAAGACATGTTAGAAATGTTGTTGTATGTCACAGTAAAAAGATAAGTATTACGAATTTAGTTGTAGCAGAACATGCTGTGATGTAATCCAACAATATATGGCCTTGAAACTAAGCGTGGGGCGTTTATACGTTTAAGGCCCGGTCTTACAGTTCAAGCTTAAGCTACTAAATTAGCTAAAATTTCTTTCATCTTAAGCTTGAAGCTTAAGCTCCTCGAGTTTTACAATTACGCTATAACCTTTAGCTTTGATGAGCTGAACATCGTTTGATACAGTTGAAGTTGGCAATGCATGGGCATGCGCAGTTAGTTCAACGTTTGTGTTTTTTTTTTTTTCTTATTGTTTACGATTTAAAAATACAACTTACACAACATATGAATGAGCTGCACGAAAGCAATGTACTTAAACTGAAATGGAAAATGGAATTGTTGAGGAAACAATTGTACAGTTTTGTATTCTTGAAGCGTAGTAATAAATTTACAAGTTGATTTCTGATTATGATGGTAAAATTGTCGTAAGTTTCTGAAGTAATCAGTGACGAGAGCATTTCGTATTGCTATAATGCAGGATTTCTCTTCTATGTGGTACAGTATTGCTTACTTCTACTGTATTTTCTACGACATTCTAGGGTTGGTGAGATGATTTCTTTATTAATATAGCTGTTGTGCAGAACAGCTGTAACGACTACCACGGTTTGAGCTTTGCTAAAATGGAGCCCCGATACCTGTGGAGAGTATGGGAATTCTCTTTCACATATCGCGACTCCTTTCAACGCAATTTCTTCAACGTATAAGAAACTGAATTTCTTCGTCACTTATATCTTCTTCTTCCGAAAACATTCTGACATACAATAATAACCTAGACTATATTCCTCCTCATCTTAAGCCAAGGGTCAATTAAGTGAAGCTTATCATTCAATTTGTACGCTGTAAAACGCAAATGTAGCTTAAGTTCCAGCTTAAGCTCCGAACTAAGCTTAAACCCGAACTGTAACACGGGGCCTTGTACATTTATTACCATGAAATAAATGAACAAGTAGAAATTGATCAGAGCATAGGTACATTTCACATAATACCAAGCTGTTGTCTTGATGTACTTTCCTCTCGTTTTAACCGTTGTTGGTGCATTTTTCTAATCCCCCCCCCCCTCCCAGAGTAGGTGTTGGTAACAAATGTTCCGTCGGCTGTGGATAAGCTTTTATATGAACATTCTATTTAATGATACGAGATAAGGTTCTAGTGTAAATATTTAACTTTCGGGGTCACTACTTTTTCTTTACCAAGTGGTTTTATGCGAAACCGCTCACCCATTACTTTGGCCAACCCTGAAGTCCTTGTAGTGCGTGACCTTCCAGATCTCCAAATAAAGTTCCCCGGGCTTCTATGCAGTGCAGTAAATAAATTTCAAGGAGGCATTTAATTGTTTCGTAACTGGAAAATGTCTTTGTATTTTTAACACAATCTTGTGGAAGGCCAATTACTGCAACTGCCAAATAGTTTTCGCATTATGTGATTTAATTATTATTATTATAGCTTTGACTGCATTGGTCTTTATGTCCACGTCTGTAGATTGTACACTGAATATTACAGATGAAAGTCTGTAGGCACGAATGAAATGAATTAATGATGGCGCAAATGAGCTCGGAGTCCTGGGCGCTTTAAAACTATCTGGCATTCACCTTCGCAGTCTAAGGATGAACTCCGAAAAAATACTTTCGCGGGCAGCTTGACCTGACCGGATTGCTAACTTACAGAGGTAAAACAATTGCGTACAGGCTATGCAAATATTTTTACCTCTGTAGGTTAGCAATTTTATAGCATTTTTATAGCCATAAAACTGCTAAACCACAACCCTAGATAGCTACCTTAGGGACATTTACATTTACACAGTTGAGCTCTGAAATTTAGCCACTTGTTTATTTAGCAGTTTCATTTCTGGCTACTCAAATATTTTAGTCATGCTGCCTAGCGAGCTGTTTGTGGCTACTCAGTTATACATATATTTTTAGCTATATCCGGCCAGGGTGATATATTTTGGGCGTAAAAATCCTAAGTATGACTTCCTTCGGGAGGGAAGTAAAGCCGTGGGAGTGGTGTCGTAAATTTACGACCTGAAAGAGCAAAATTTAACTCTTAATTGAATCGGACGCTGATGACCTGAGATGTTAAAGAGCATCCGTAAATAAACCAAATCAACAGGAACTAGCGGTTGTCTAAAAGTCAGGTTTAATTTCCCAGCTACTCAGCTACACAAAAATATATTTGTCTAATAGGCCAGTTTTTTCGGGCCGTTCAGTTACACGTAAATAGTTTAGCTATGTGGCATAACAGTTGTCTAATGACTGAGTTTCGATTTCTGGGTCATTCCAGTACACATAAATATTTTAGCTAGGCCATTGGTCTAATAGAACATTTTTAATTTTCTGACTCTTCAGTTGTGCAAATAAATACATTAACTTTTTTATATTAATTTGTACACAAATGTTTTTGCCAGGCAGCCTAGAAATTATCTAATTAACAAGCTATCTCTGGGCTACTCAAATACACAAATATTTAACTATTTGCCTTCCAATTTGATAATGGGTCTATTTTAATTGCCGGGCTACTGAGCTGTACATAAAAAGTTTAGCTATGTAGGCTACTAATCGCCTAATGAGCCAGTTTTTATATCTAGGCTACTTAGCGACATGGAAATATTTTAGCTAAGTAGCCAAGTCAGTTGTCTAATCAGTCGGTTTTTATTAAAGTGTTGCTCACTTACACACACCACCTATCTATTGAACCGAGTTATTTATAGCTACCTAGTTACAGAGCTCTACGTTCGAATGAGCCAGTATTTATTTCCAGGCTACTCAGTTACCCACAAATTTAAGTTGTGCACTTTGCCAGTTAGGAAATTAACCGTCATGCATATGTGTGCTACTCAGTTACACTCAAAATTTTCGTTATACAGCACAGCAGTTGTCTAATGAGCCAGCTTTTATTTCCGAATACTCAGTTTTTCAATGTATTTTACATTGTAACTAGCCAATTTTTATTTCTGGGCTACTCAGATACACAATACTTTACCTAGGTATCCTAGCCAACTTCATAATATGCCGATTTTTATACACAAATACATTTCGGCTGTATATTCCTAGCCAGTAACCTAATGTATAAGGTTTTCCTTAGGGACTACTCAGTTACATGGTTATATTTTAGTTATGAACTTCAGCAGTTGTCGAATGAGCAAGTTTTTTTTTATTTCGGGCTACTTAGTGACACAAAAAGTTTAGCTGCATACCTAGCTTTTATTTCTGGGATGCTCAGTTACACATCGATATTTTAGCCACGTTATCTAATGAGCCTGTTTTTATTTCCGCAGGGCATTTCTCGGTAAGAGCTGAAAGATGTCCACGGTGGAGGTTGTGCTGCATATCCCGGCTGAGCCATTGGGGGTGAAGCTTAAGGATAGTGTGGCGCTGGTTGCTCGTAAAGAACTGCGAGAGGACAAAGCTACAAGAGAACAGGCTCTACAGCATCTGCGTGAGTGGATCGTCAAGGATCAAGATCTTGTCAGCTGCAGGACAGGTACTCAATTAGTTTCAATTGTGAGGGTCATAGATCCGAATCCTGCAGGGGTCAACTTTTCCCCAAACAGGATAATCACGTAGATATTCTTCACCCTGAAGACCTGTGCTTTCGACATAAGTTGCTAATGATTGCAAATGTTGACCTCTGTCAGTGTGAGGTTGCACGCGTAATGCCTGCAAACTTTTCCTCAACGTCTGTTCTAAGTCCATCTGTCAATGGTCCCTTAAAATTAAGGGTTTTTTTTTCAAATTTTGAAAGAAATTTGTCTATTAGAGACAAACCAGGTAAACAAGGCGAATCACATCTCAATTAATTTTCTTCATTGAAAAATACGTATGAAGTCGAGCATTTTCTTGATAAAAGTCAACTTTCTTCTGTGATAACTTGTCCTTTTCTCACTTTACCATACATCCTTCAATAATTAAAAACTGTATGTGTAATTATGATAGTGTATTAACTTATTGCACTGACCTGGGGGGTTTCATGTTCTGGATGTTTATATTAATCTAATATCGATATTATTATTATTATTATTATTATTATTATTATTATTATTATTATTATTATTATTATTATTATTATTATTTTAATTACGCAAAGTAATGCAGGTATAATTTGTTTACTAATTTTTAAGAACAGCAAATTTTGTATATTATGAAAAGGCATGTACGGATAGGTAAACCTGTGCGAAAGTTGTAAAGATAATATCATATTTGCTAATTGGAATAAATAAACCCATTCATTCATCATGTATAAATTTATTTTTATGGAGAGGGGAAATAAGTCATGAAAAAGATTGTTATTATTTATTTATTTATTGACTCTTTGACTGCATTGACTTTCTCGCGAATTCTGTAGCTTGGACGTGAATTCTTTAGATGTAAGTTTAGGGTATGAATGAAATAATAAACATTTTATACTCTGGGGTAATTTGGAAACTAATATATATAATTTGTAGTTATGTATTAATATTAATTGAAGTCAAATGTACAAACGTACATAATCGGTTAATAAAACCCTTGAACCTTGAATCTACCCTTGCCTTCTTCTCCGACTAAGCTACAAGCACCATCTATCACCACTGGTAGGGCGACCTAATCCAGTATCATCCTTCCAACCCGGGCTCTCGTGTTGGTTTCCCACTGTGGCACAGCACAACAGCATCACGCCACGATAATTGAATTTACCCTTGAGCTGCAGGGACACACTATTCCAATTTATCAGAACGACTCTCCGAGGGGAGGGCCTCGGATGTACGGCCAGACTTATTTCTAGTAACGTCAGAAATACCACGTGTGCTCAGGGCCGGCAAAGCCCGCCCCAGAATATCTGAATGAGTCGGAAATACTCCTTCCTAATGGGGAAACTGATCTTCTTTTGTTCCATAATAAATGCAGTTCAGTCTAACACAACTACTGAATACAAAGCCAAAAAACATTTTTTAAGGTAACAGTCCATCAAATTAATAGATTTAAGTTCACAGCAATTTTAGCTTATAATCTTTGAAAGATTTTAAATCATCATTGTCGGAAAAAATGCATCCTGCAACTTCAAACGTGGACATTATTACATTCGAAACAATTTCCGCGGAGATTCACCTGCTGCAGAATGAGTGACACAAATATCAACGTTGGTTGTCAACCCTACACCAAAATTTGTGAGGTAATACGAAAAAAACTCTGTAATCAAAACACCTTACCATGAGGCAGATGTGTGTGGTTTCATTATTTGACAGAAACAAACAGGCAAGAAAATGCTTTAAAATTTCAATCAAGGCCGGTCATTTTTTTATTTTACACCGTACCGTGGGGTTTATTCATCAAATTATTGGACAGAAAATAAATGGCGATTGGTACACGGATCCTACAGAACGTTGATGATTTTCTCATTCTTACCTCGCTCCGGCCATGTGATCTCTGTTCCACTTGGTCACTTTAAGTTAATATGAAATTAAAAATTCGTCCGCCCTATAGCCCTGATCTAGCACCATGCGACTTCTTCTTGTGCCCAACTATCAAGGAGAAATGCTAGGATTATTCATTAACACCGCCAAAACGCGATTGAGACCTTCAGGATGTCGGTGCCTGAAGTGCCTCGAGAAAAAGTGGGTGGAGTGCTTTGATAACTCATCCCAGAAGTGCATACGATTTAAAGGGGGGGGGGGGTTGAGAAGAATTAAAGCCGAAAGAAGGAAAATTTGTTACAGAAACTTTGTACATCACCTTAAATGTTAACAGCATTAATCCAATTCTCATTAAAGTATTATAATATTAGTATGTTTTCATTTCAGATGAAAATTTCTTGTTGAGATTTCTGCGAGTGAAGAAATTTAGCGTTCCCATGGCACAACAAACCTTACTGAAGTACTTGAATTTTCGTCAGACGTTTCCACACATATGTAAAAACTTGGACTACCGGAATCCCTCTGCTTATGAGCTGATCAGCAATGGGTGAGTGGAAAACTGAATTTTATTGAGGTTTGATATTAATTTGGGTACAATTATAAATGTTAATCTACTAAATTTGCTTTAGATGAAGAAAGAAGTTTAGCTTGACCACTTTTGTGGTCTAGTGATAGCTTTTGTGACTACTAATTCGGAGGTCCTGGGTTCGAATCCCAGATAGGTAATACTGTCTGGGTAAGGATTTTCCCCCGTGGTTTTTCCTTACCCTGAGAAACTGAATGCAACATACCTTTAAGGCGCCCAGGACTCCGAGCTCATTTGCGCTATTATTGGCTCATTTTTTTCTTCCTTACAAGCTTACACATACAGATTGCAACAAAAATGGATGTCAAAAAATTTTGGGAAGTATTCTTCACATGTACCGGATTAAAAAAAATAATATGAACTTTGGTCCGGAATTGCTTTATATACTTGTATATTTTCTTTCAAATACATGTATCACATAGCAGAACATTCAAGAACAGAATTGTGGGAAATGGGAAATCATAGGAAATGTTCAAAATGTTCTCCATTAACACGGATACATTCATTAACCTGTCATCGTATGAACTCCCTAATATATCTCTTGAGTATCTCGTATTGTCTGTCAGCCTTGCAGAATACGAGCACGTAGACACCTTCGGACCATATGAGCATCTGCCAACAGAACAGATCTCACTTGATTGGTGGGAAAAAATTGAACGCGAGTATACGCATGCGTCTTTGTACAGTACGCGAGCAAAGAGGAGGTGTTTGCCATCCGGCTATGTAAAAGTAATCACTTGCAAATGAGCCGTACGTTGTTCTGAAATGTTGTAGAAATCCAATATGGAAGCGTGCCCGATGTTAAAGCAAGTGTATGGCGATGATGTTCCCAGCACATCCCGGTGGTTCAAAGACTTTAAGGAGGGTCGTGTAATAACAACAAAACAGGACAGTCCAGGTGCTCCAATCACTGCAGTGAACGAGACCATTTTAATACAGCTGCCGACGAATACCAGTGGCTAAATCGGTAGACATGTTATGGGGAATATTACAAGTTGTTTTAAGCACTCTGGCCGAACACATTCGACGAATACGACCTGAAGTTACATGCATGTAGTTGGCGCCTTCCCTAATGACAATGCATACCCTTAAGTTTGCAAAGTTTTTGCTCAACATTTTGCCCCAATCAAATGTGTGCCCCCCTCCATATAGTCCGGAACTAAGCCTGTGTGACATTTTTATGTTTCCTTGTCTCGAAAACGAGCCGCGGTGCCAGCGTTTTGATATCAACGTCTGCCGGTTCTAAATACGATGTCAAAAAACTGTTTGCAGCACGTCTTCCAGGACCTGGCAGAACGTTGGGCCAAGTGCTCACAACTGAATGGGGATTACTTCGAAAAAGACCATACCAACTCTAATCTTGCCTAGTGTACTTCGTAAGTAAACAATCCATTCTCCGTCTTTATTGACTAGCCCTCCTATCATACACATTTCCATGTTCTGTAAAAGGAGTTTCTGTAGAAGATTCAGCACGAAATGAAGTACGAGTAAGCAAGTAAGCACTTGTAAATTTTCCCTGGTCTGCTACTTGCCCGGGAATACAAAATGTACGATATACAGAGTGATCCGTTTGGGTATGGATATTATTAAATATTAAAATAGCTAACATGATAGTGGGAGACATTTCTTGCTGGTAATATTTTGCTTAAAAGGCGGGAGTTTCCGTACATGGGCAAGAATGAAAATTGACAATGCAGATTGACAAATGAAAATCGTAGATGATTGAAATGGATACTACAAATCAACAGCGACCGCAATGCTTTCTTGATATGCTAAATTTGAGAGTACTAAATAAGTTCAAAGGGAATTTCGACGTTAAGCATAGTGTGACAACGAACATTTGTAGAAACAGGTTCTTTGTTAAACATGCAGAAGGACGCAGACCTAACCCGGTACAGAAGCAGCTCTCTCTGAAGCCATGACAAGGAGCACTACGAGAAGTTTAAGGTGACTGTCAGCAGAGATGAATGTACCATATGCCTCCTGTCAGCGTATTGTTCGAAAATACCTGAAATTGCACTCATATCATTTACAACGTCTACAAGCCTTACGCCATAAGGATCATGAGGCTCGTTTTAATTTTGCATCCATGATAACATGGGCTGAATTGCATCACCGTTATGAGTTGTGCAGAGTGCACAATGGGAGTCATGTAGCGTTCTGAGAAATCTCCCATCTTTCAATGTTGTATACAGCAGGTTTCAAAACATTAAGTTCAGTAGTAAATGTTTTACAGCGTTTTTTCATTTTATCCATACCCAACCGGATCATCTTATATGTTCGCCGCTAGCGCTCTTCTCACTTGTTGCCGAGATACTTGCTTAAACTCTTGGTTGGTCCGCCCAGTGTTAGAGAATCCTTAACGTTTTCTGTTAACAAGGTTGAGAATATATAAGAAACATCTGCCATACGGGTACATAATAATATGGGTTAACTCACTCTGAAAGAAAATCTTTATTGACTATACACCATATGCATAATTCACATAGGCCATCTAGTTAAAACTAATCAATACAATGTATTTGTTTATTGTTGCAGATATTTGTATGTCTCCCCTTACAAGGACAGCTGTGGACGTAGAGTTATAATTGGCGATTCCAGTAAGTAATTAATATAATTTTTCATTGCGAATCCATAAAATGATCACCAGGGAGATATTTTTGAAACGAGAGGTGTAATTGATGCAATGTTTTCACCGAATTCAATTTCAGACAATGTTGTTTTTACAAAAATTATAGTAATCATTAGAAAGATAAATGCTTTCAAACGAACAATGCCTATTGACTTAAAGAAAACAAAACTATTACATTACAATGTCAATGGGCTTTTGACAATTCTAGGCCAAACAGGCCAGGAGATATCGTCATGTGTAAAAGATTGAAGATTTTTTATTGATAAAAGATCCTGTGGCCTTACAATGGGGACGGGGGGAGGGCTTTCAGGAGAAAATTTGCATTCAGTTACAATTTTCTGGGTTCCTGTGGGGGTTTCTAGATTAAAATGCCTGCGTTACTGTTACACGAGTAACAGTCTTTATTTGTTTTTGGCGGAGTGTTTTGCTTTTTATGTAGTTATTTCACACATTTATCAGTTTAACCTATCTCTAATTTAACCTAAAATTATGTTGAGGAAGAGGTGGTGGAAAATGGGAGGGGGAGGGATGGGAGGTTTATTTTTATTTACAGTAGGGTTGAGGGTGATTATATATATAACCATATATGGTGGCATACCTCTGCCAATATTTCTGATTTCCATACCGGAGTTTTTGCCCAGAGCTTTTGAAACTAGGCTCGATAAAATCCGCTACAGGCTTAATTCCTGTCTCCCGATGTATGGTAGCATTGTGTAGTTTTCGGAGGCATATGTTTTGTACGGGCGCCATTGCATTTTTTGTTGCGTGCGCCCAGGTTGCACTGGAGTACGCCAGAAAACTTAAAATGAAGGCTTTGTAAAGAATCAGTTTTGTATTTTGGGTAACTTTTTTGCTGCAAAATATGGAGGCACATATCTTCAGGCGCCGCCTGGCTCCGTTGGCAGTGTTTTTTTCCATATAAATTTGAGTCTAAATGCACTCCTAGTCGACGAAACGATAACTGCTGTCTGTGAATGTTAATTTCAATATTGGGGACTTTCCTTTTCTACGTGAGTATCGGGTGTGCATTTCAAGAGGTTTAAAGGAGTTTTTGTCTTGTTGTAGAGTTCTGATTGCATACTGTATATTTTTGTTTTTGTGTGTAAATTACCGTATCGTCGGCACACATGAGTACATTGCTAGAATCCGGAATTTCG
This sequence comes from Metallyticus violacea, assembly GCA_030762175.1. Taxonomy (NCBI): domain Eukaryota; kingdom Metazoa; phylum Arthropoda; class Insecta; order Mantodea; family Metallyticidae; genus Metallyticus; species Metallyticus violacea. The sequence continues at coordinate 21,998,714 of CM060832.1, read as the reverse complement.
TATCTTTTATAGAGCATACCCATCATCAGTGAGCAGAAAGTAATTCATTCCCCAAATAGTTAGGCAAAATCAGCACATTTCTGTTCGAAATTATCAACAAAATGTTGTCAGGCTTGGTAGTATAGAGGTAGCGCGCTCTCCTTTATTAGCGGATTCTAACCCGATCAATATCCCATAGTTCCCATGTCTTACCACCGGTCACTCTGCCATCTATAGGAAAACAAGCGTAACGAAATTCCACTTGATAGTTGGATTCTCCCATGTTCCAGGGTGTAATGACAGACGTATAGCTCAAATGTTGCACTTTATTTTGGATTGGCTAAAATTTGAGCCTTAGTCATATGAAACTTTTATAGTATTGTTTGCCCCATTTAACCGAATAGTATGAGACTCAAAATGTACTGCATGTTGCTGCCTACCGTGACCGCCATTATTCTTCTTTTGTAAACTTTACGCGGTACATTTTCAGTACAAATTTTGTCTTTTTGGAAAAAAAAAAAAAAAGCCGGTTGAAAAAAGATGGGTTACCCTAACACTTCGCACTTTCTGTGCGCATGTTCCTGACCTCGCTCTTCTACCATGGTCACCAGGAAGTCTTGATCTTACCACACCTAAGTCATTGAGGAATTTTCTGCTCCTCGCTATACCACAAACAAAGAATTGCGCAATGTTGTAACAGAAGTCACTCCAGAAATGCTCCATAACGGGAAGTGGAGGTTGTAGTACGCGCTGTGTTTATTTACTGAGCAAATAAAATAGTTATTCCTGATACAGCTTCCTAAAGTTCCGGTTTGTTATGAGTTTTTTATTTATTTATTTAAGGACGCTCTTTAACATCTCAGGTCATCAGCGTCCCATTCTGTCCAGGGCGTGAAATGGCCGACAAATTTTACTCAGAGGTCCCTTCTTTCAGGCTTGAGGTTCTTTTTCGTGCCGTAAATTTACGACACGGGACCCTCGGCTTTACTTCCCTTCCGAAGGAACTCATACTTAAGATTATTAGCCCGAAAAATGCATCGGTTGGCCGGGTTTGAACCCGCGATCTTGGGTTTAGGAGGCAAGTGTGGTTACCACTACACCGCCAAGACCCACTTATTATGAGTATGAAGTTAAAAACATGAAATCTTAAAAAGTAACTTTAGAGCTGTGTATCATACAATATTTTTTCTACGACAACACAAAATTTATATTTTAAGATAGAGAGGTTATAAGAACTCAACTAACCATAATCAACAAAGCGATCAGGAAAAGTTGAATGTCACATACAACCATTGAGTATTTTCTACGCTATTAGAGAATAATATGGGCCAAAATGTGAATGTGTTACATTTGCTATATTTGTGTTATGTGTAACATTTACATGACAAAGGCTCGAAATAAATCATTAGTTTCTTACTGAATGAAGTTTGTATATTAAAAATGGCAATTCTTGTTCGATCCTTAATACACAATTCTTTCTTTTCTTTCTTCTAAACGAATAATGCTAGCCACAATTTATTGTATTTCAAATGTAGAGTATTTTGGGAGATTAATAACCTGTATAGAAAATGTTGAAATGCCTTCCATCCTGCATAAGGCATAAAACAACACTTCATTCATTGTCCATCACGTGGTTGACAAGAGTTCCATTTATGCGGCTACATGAGCTCACAGAACTCACGCAATTGGGCCTTCCAGAATCCTCATGTCATTCATGAAACATCTATGTATCCAGTTAATGTCGGGGTTTGGTGCGCAATATTCTCACAAAAATTATGGGAATTATTATTTTTTTATTTGTTATTTATTTTTTCTAACCAGACTGTGGACCGCCGGGGTTTCAAGGAGTTTGTTGAGTAACTGGACGATGTAGAGTTGGGTCATGGATATTTCCAACAAGATGGCGCTACATGTCACACATCAAACCAATCCAACTATAGTCCCCCAAGATACGATATTAGAGCCTGTTTTCTTTATTATTTATATAATGACCTTCCTTTGTTGTCTGTGAGCCAAATCTGAGTTCCTACTTGTATATAGATGACTTAGCTACTGTTCTATATGATAAAGTTGAAAATACAGTAAAAACCAAATTATACATGAAGCACTCAATTGTTAATGATTGGTATAATGCCAATAAATTAAGTTTAGACAAAGGTAAAACCACAGGAATCCAATCCAAATCTGGAGATTTTATGAAATACTGAGGTATTTATATTATTTCCTACCTTGGCTGGTCGACTGCATATTAACTGTATTTAAAAAAAATCACCAGTGAACTTTTTATGTTAAGAAATGTAAGTTATAGTGCTAAAATGAACACAATGTTTATTTTGCTCATATTTATTCGCACATTAATTAATTATGGTGTTCTCTTATGGAGTAATCACCCTTTAGCAATTAAGGTTTTTATTTTACAAAAAAAAACCTGTTAAACATTTGGGGAGTTCATTTCAAATATTTTGCGCCACTTTTCATTCGCTGAGGTATTTTGACTTTGCCATCGATGTATGTGCTTAATTGTTTATTATATATCAAGAATAATATATAAACAGTTCTAAGTTTACTCAAATATTCATAATTACTCGACAATTATATTTTAAATCTTTACATTAATAAATTCAAGTATTCAAAAATTCAGAATAGCTTTTTAGCTTTTTCCGCCAGACTGTTTAATAATCTTCAGCGAATACTTAAAGACTTCTATTCTTTAACATTTGAGAGGACTATATATCTTAAATTAGTGGCTAATCCATTATACTCTATAAATTATTGTAATGTAATATGATACTTTCCTTATATTACTGTTTCCCTTTGATGTTGCTATACTGTAATAGTTTCTGGCAATAAAGAAAACGTATCACCTATCAACTCACAATCCATGGCGCTATTTGAAAGTTTCTCAATGACTGGATAATCCCAACCACCTTTAGTTACTGAGATCTCCTGATTTGACAACACCGGACTTCCTCCTATGGGGTTACTTAAAACACAAAGTTTACGCCGCTCACCCCCAGACATTGTACGATTTAAAGCACAACATTACACAGGAAATTAATGGTATCGACAACACAGTCCTCCAACGAGCGGCCAGTAACAGGGAACTACGTGTTCAGTTATGCCTTATGCAGGAGGGAGGACATTTTCAACATTTTCTGTCTCCCAAAATACTCTGTATTTTAGGTATAACAAGTTGTGATAGCATCATTCGTTTTGAAGTAAATCACTCTGTATAACTGATTTCTTTAGGAACAAGTGTTTTAAAGACTGGTCTTAGACGTTAACAATTGCGCAAATTGTAACTTTAGGCACTGTCGTAGAAAAATGTATTTAAGATTATTTCTTCATCCTCCCGTCAGAAGTGCATGTTGAAATGTCACCTCTTTTGTACATATTGTATGTTTTAATTTTCTTGTAAATTCTCTCAATTTTAGATGCTAAAGTCAGTTTTATACCTAGTTTACTTAGCCCCTGTTTTATAATATGAATTATCCAGTAATCTCTAAATATTCTCTATAATGGCCAGCGTTTTTACATGTCATTTTTTAATGATTGACCCTTAAGTCGCATACTTCGGCTGGTTTACATTTTTTCATTCCTTTGCTGCCCATTTTCAGCATTTTGTTACTCACAGCACTAAGATATTTCGAAAATATGCTAAAATGTTTTAAATTAGTACCATTTTAAAAAATGTTTTACGTTATTTTTTTGTTATAAAAGTGTAATCACCTTCCAATGACTTCTATAAATATAAATTATTGGTTAAAATTTGCATTTTTTGCTCTCGTTGTTTGTGTACAATTATAAGAGACAAAATGTTGTCTTGTTCAGACTTGAATTGTAGCATTGACCGATTTTTAAACACGGATATCTAATACAGCACCAAATTTACGTCTTGATTATAAAAACTATTTTTTTTAATTGGTTAATATTTTACTCTTACACATTGGATCAAAGTTTTGAAATTTTGACAAAAAAAAACGACACTTTTTTTAGAAAAACCTTTTTATCCTTTCCCTATCCCATTAAGTTCTTGTGTTTTGACGCTGTAGGATGATGTTTCAGAGCATAGAAAGGCATTTTGGGTCCCACAAACTTGTTATAAAACGTTTGGAGATTTTAAACAGATTTTTATTTAAATAGATTTTCCATGGAAATCAACCATAGAAGAACAACTAAAGACGGCTGGCGCCCAGGAAAAATTTCGCTTTGCGCATGCTCATAGTTGCATGAAAAGCAGATAATGTTCTTGAACGAGATATAAAAATTCTAGATCGCGGTAGGGAGTTACGATCTCGAATTTTCCCTATCTGACATTGATTCCAAATCTTCTCCTTAAACGGGTTATGGGGAAAAAAAAAAAAAAAAAAAAAATTATTTCATAGATACTATTCAGTTCTAAGCCTATTTCTCCCCTCCTTCTCCCCCTCGTATCGACCTTCTCCTCTCTCTCTCTTCATGCCGAACAGAACAGTATCTGCTTTTCATATATATGAGTTTGTGCAAACGATAATTTCCTTGGACGACCTCTTCTTCTAGGGGAAAATCCACTGAAATGAAATTTTCCAGCTGTTTTTGAAACCCCAAATACTTTTCAGTGTTCGAAACATCATTTTACAGCATCAAAATAGGCCAATTTCATGGTGATGGGGGTTTCTGTAATTTTTAATAAAATGATCAAAACTTTGACTTTTTTCGTGTTAATGTTTCTAATAAAACGCAACTTTAAATATGGATTTTCGAAAATTGAGGCAATTCGTTGCACCCTATTGCATATTGGCCATTCAACTACTTCAAAATGTACCCATTTTAATGTTTTTTTTTCCAAATTTTTTCTCTTTCTCTGAAAAAATATGTTTTTTAACGTTGCAGGTAAACTGGATCCAAGCAGGCACTCCAGCACTGATATGGCTAGAGTTCACATGATCACATACGAGACACTGCTAGAAGAAGAAGAATCACAGGTCATGGGGTTCACTCACTTTGGTGACATTGGTCACGTAACTGCCTCCCATATAACGTTGTGGTCACCAGCAGAGTTCAGAACACTCATCGTGTGGGGAGAGGTCAGTAAATCTCGCTATTGCTTGTTCCAGGACCAATCTTTCTTAACTTCCTTTTCACCCCTTTTGGAATGATGTTCATTATAGTCTTTCAGCCATCCTTAACTTTTGGACGTTATGTTGATACGAAGGTCAATACTGAAAGTCGTGAACAATCCATTGTTAAAATTCAAATTCCAAAAATATAACAAAAAGGACTGCAAGATCGTAATCTACAGACTTTACACCACATGTTGCCATATTGTGACGTCGTTAACTTCTATCACGTAACCACAAGCAGTATTTCTAAAATGGCGGACATCAATGTTTCGTTCTGACAGCGTATTTTCGTTGAACTCCATTTTAAAGAGGGAAATCTGCTGCTAAAATTCACCTCAGACTTAAACGTGCCTAGGCAACTGTCTGCATGGATGCTAGCGGTGTTAGGAAAGGGGTGAAACATTTCAAAAATGGAAAACGTCTATCCAAGATGACAGTGCAAGAAATGATAAAAAGCTTAGGTTATCGAAAAATTTGTACCCGTTGAGTCCCACGTTTATTGACCGAAGACCACAACTTCAGAAAATAACCATTAGTCGAAACCATCTTCAGAGATTTCAAAATGAAGGTGATGATTTTTTTAACGAGTGTTGTAATAGGCAATGAAAGCTGGTTCCATCATTGTGAGCCTGACAGAGTATGGAATGACACCATTTGGATTCGCCATCGAAGAAAAAAAGCGAAGAGAGTGCGATCTGCTGGGAAGATTATGGGTAGCGTCTTCTGGGATGCACAGGTTGCATTTTGGTTGATTTTGTTGAACCTAGACAAAGCACAAATGCTGCCCTCTATATCCAGACACTTTGGAAACTCCGTCATGCATTGCGCGATAAGCGCCCTGGAAAGAAGATCATCCTGCAACAGGATAATGAGCGTCCCCACACTGCCCATGTCACAGTGGAGAAAATCAGTACATTTGGGTGCGAAACTCTTCCACATCCTGCCTACAGTCCCGACTTGGCACCCTCCGACTACCATCTTTTTGGTTGTGTTAAGGAACAGATGAGAGACGAACACTACAAGACGGTGGAGGATATCCGGAAAGCAGTGCGTCAGTGTCTTCGTACAGCTGGTACGGAGTTCTATTGTAAGGCATTTTCAAACTTGCAGAACGATAGGAAAAATGTGTGCAAAGAAATGGAGACTATGTTCAAAAGTGAGAGAAAAGTCTATAGATTACGACGATGTACTTGATTAATTTAAAAAATAAATATTAAATACATTGAGATTTAACAATTGTTGGTCACTATTTTCGTATGACCATCGTAAAGGGTTTTCTATTCACTCTGTCACAGAATTTGTGACCTATTCCGCAGAAAATCGTACTCTACTTTCGACAGACAAATCTGATTTAGGAATTTAAAGAAATAATTTGATGGTTGATGTATTTTAAAAAAAAGTATCAGGCAAAAGTGGGCATAGGGATAACCATTTACGAGGTTAAGTCATTAAGTAAGATAAGATAAAATAGCGGTGAGCTTGATGGAGTTTGTCGACCTCATGCACGCCAGCCTAAAAGGATTACTGTGCAAAGTCATAGGAAGAGACGCTTTCATTGTTTCCCAAAATCTTGAACAAATTGCCATTGGTTTCAATGTCAGCTCCGTTTTCTACGTTTTCCCTGGTTATACAAGCAGTGAGTCTCTTGCTTGCCAGGACTGAGCACTCAAACAGGATTTGCGAGACAGTCTCCTCATTCTACAAGTGAATTCATCTTTATAGGATTCCACTTTTCCTGAATTGACCATGTTCAGTAATCAACGCAGCTATTTTCCTTATGCCCCTTCTACCTAATTTGAGGAAAGATAAGGGAAGGGTGTTACTTGGACTAATTTCCTAGCTTGTCCAGGATAGGTTTGCCACCAAAGTTGAGGTTTTTCCCTTACCCATATTTTTACTGCGGTTTTGGCAGTACATGTGCTGATTCCAACCTCGGGTTCAGGCCCAACATAGGGTGTTTTAGAACTCTTTATTGCCAGTTGGACTGCTTTTTCATTTCCGTAAACGCCTCTATTGCAGTTCAAGCCTATTACGAGATGCTAGTCATTCCCATAACAGTTTAGATTCAATCTGGTCGGAGGAAAGCACTTTGACTATCTGAGAGGATGAGATCCCAAAAGCGCAGTTCAGGATAGCAAGTACTTTTGACCGAAAAACTGTACAGTGTTTCCCAAGACGTATGCTAATGTTTCACCATTCCCCAACCCAAGTCTTGCGACCTGGACCCATACAAACGCTTCAGACTAACCCTAGGCCCCTCAACCTCCTACATACATATGCTTTATTTTTAAACTTATCAACCAAACCAACATAACTACCACCGTCCCATTTTTCAATTGTCCCACAGGCATTAGAAGGCATAACCCTGGAATGGCAAATGATGGAAATTGGCCTGCCAAACTCGTTTTTGGCAGCATTCAGTACTCTGAAGTCATCTTGCTGCGGAACCAAGTCTCAGTTAGACAAACAACATTGGGTCACTAAACAAAGCGAGAAATGCCCATTCCGTTCCTAAAGCTTTCAATATTCCAAGCTGAAATCCTCAGAGGAAGGGATGGACCTATTGTGTCGCACCGTCACCTCTCGTTACTTGCCTCTGAGCCGTGCACCACCTGAGAGCCCTTGTGGTTCAGGTAGCGTTGCTCCTTCACGCACCCCCTTCCCCCGGACCCTCAGGCTGCTCGTTGCTTTTTGCTGCTGAGGGGAAACCTCCTGGCTTGGCGTTGTGCTGGGTTCATTGATCTTGGGGATAGGCTATACCTATATATGCCTGCGCCCGATTGTGTTTCTATACGGAATCCATGGGTAAATCATACAAGTTGGCCAAGTTTTTACTCTCTAGTAATTCCTTGCATTGAGTCTTCTCGGGACTCGAGAGTTACCTTAAATGGAGAGGTATAATTTCCGCGTTCATCGTGTACCCGACCGGATTACTTTGAGTGTGTAACAATGGCATGTAATTAGTCGCCATGTATTTTTCAGAGCATTTGATAATATAGCGATGCAGTTTCAAACAACAGTAGTCTAGGATTTAACAATAAACAAACTCCACGTGGAGCGATGTTGAATGGTTGCAAGCTTTCCTCAGAGCCTTTCAGATCAATTGTTTAGGAATCCCTGTCTTATCTGACCAATAATATTTTAGCTTCAACCAATAACAGTCCAGTATTTAATAGTAGACTTACTTCACGTTGAGTTTACATAGGCATGACCAAAAGATCGATTAAAAACGATTGGAGTAACATCAGAATTACCTTCGCCTTAATCACCCTATCGATCTGCGGTAGCAGATCATGCCATGGCATACACTTTAATAAAACAGAAGTTGCAAAAACACAAGGCTTTTTCAATCTAGCCAGTAGGGAGGCACTGGAAATACAACAATATTCAACATCTCTAACAGAGACGGTGGATATCATTACATGGAAGCCAATTCCTAAAAACAAACAGCTATTCTCTTTCTCTCTGCTCTCCCACCCCTCCACTTCCGCCATACATGTAGTAAGATCGATACGTTCTAAAACCAGACAGAGACGGATCAATACTGTCGTCTCTTAGCAGTCAGATGCTGTTCATCGTCCACTGATGATGCCAACCGCAGTAGTTGGTGAAAGCTATGGTAGCAATTTAAAGCATGGACCACGGTAAAATAGTCAAAAGATTTTAACTGTTTTAATTCTGTAGTCGTTCGAACACAGGAATAGGAAATTCTCGTTTGCTGAAAAACACACGGAAATGATTTTAGGGGAACGTTTCAGAGCATGTCTTACTTCTAACATTTATTCTGTGAGGACTTATCAAGAATACTTCACCTGATCTGGCTTGCTGGAAATACCATTCCAAAACTCTAAGCTTTCCTTGCTGGACACAAATTTAAGTCGAATGAACAAGTCGTACAATAAACTAGTATTTTGAGAGCCTGGAAGAAACCTGCTTACACGAGGGAATAACGAACCTGGAGAAACACTGTAGGGCACTTTGTTAAAAAATAAAGTACGTTGCTAGACTGAACTTGTTCTCGTAATATCAAACTACCCTTGTATCATATTTAAAATATAATTTTCTTTGCATTTTTATCTCAAATGTGTCCATAGAATACCATTCCCTAGCGTAACATTTTGCATGTTTGCTAATTTAAAATTAAATATATAATTTAAGAGCCAGTAATGGGCTGATAGGTAGATGACAAAGCTCCTTGAAGGAATATTGTGTAAGGCTCGTCCACTACAACGTAAGAATGTCATTGTGGAAGCAAAACTTTCCTCATCAACTTTCTGTTACATGAAATACCCTGCGCATTCAAAGAATATGTCACAAAGATCCGCCTAGAAATTTCTGTTCGCGATTCAATGTGATTCCTATGCACAGATCTTTTTTTGTGTTGAAGACAAGGCGAGGAATTTAAGTTTCGGCAATAACATTAAACAGAAATTACATTTAAAATACATTTGCATTTCTCTTTATACTAAATAGAAAATTGAAAATTGGGATTTTTTTTTTCATTATTATATCGTAAGTTGAAGTATGTTGTATTGTTTCTGTTTGCAGCAATCAGTGCCCATGCGTCACAAAGAGGTTCACCTCATGAATGTACCAACTCTGTTGCGATACATCTACGAAATGTTCCACAGTCTATTGAGTAACAAGATGAAGCAGAGATTTGTGGTGAGTTATCTTCAGGAAAAAGCTTTGGGAATCTTTCTCATATATTTAAGTTATTTCATTGCGGAAATTAGTGCAATATAGTGTAGTATTATAGGTTTTTGTCCCGTCAGAATGCGGCATCTGCCTGCGTTGTTTACTGCCCCCGCTCATGGCGGACTTACGTTGGAAGAGGAAACATTTCCCAATTGGCTCAGGACAAAGTAAACGTAAATGTTGAAAATAATATGAAAGTGTTTCTTGGTAGCAGGTAAAATATTTGAACATACCCCGCGTACGACTTAAGGAGGCAAGGTACCCTCAAATGATGAAAAAGCACATGGTTTGTTTTTAATACTAAAAAAATGCTCTGAAGTTTGTAGTTTATGTAAATGTGTACACTTATAGCCTTAAGACAGTTTTTAAGCATTTAAATGCTCTTTTTAAATATGACTCACGTCCCTTTCAGTACTAAAGTGCCATGCCCTCTTTGCATATGTTGCATATTATTGCCCTTCATTGCTTTCTTATAAGCAGAGACCGGAAGTTAGGCAAAATGTCTATTCTATCTGGGTGGATGTAAGAGTCAAATAGAAATGGACATTTTTTGTACATTTGGGCTCTGTAGGCCAATTTTTTTATTCCTTTTTTTTTTTTGCGATTTTTAAGCATTTTAAAAAGCACATAAGAATTTCAATATATCGAAGTGAAAAAGTTATAAAAATCAAATGGCATGTTTAGCTTACAAAAATATCTATCGACAATCTTGTTATGCGTTTATTTCTTTTCAAGCAGTCAAAAACTTTCTCCTCAACCCACTTAAGTTATTTAAATAGCAGAATCTTTATTAGTGATAGGAACACGCGGTTACCTCGAGCATACGAATACCAGAAAACAGAGAGGACGAGGGCAGTATTGTAGTTTCGAATGGTCCTGGCGAATGACCTTGTATCGATCTGCCGGAGACAGTTCTAGAAAATTTGTGGTAGGGGTCAGCTGCATAATGTAACAAACAATTACAAGCGAGAAAGATGAGAGTGGTACAGCTGTGCAATAAACCGTCTCTACAATGTGTTCAGTATGAAAGTAAGAGAGATACTAACCTGATTCCCCTGTAAACAGAAAATGAACTCGACCAGAAACTACCGTAGTTCTTTTCCTCATTCGCCAGAACTATTCAAAACTACTTTACTTTTCTTGATCAACATTTCCATGATGTTCTGAAAGGTGAATGTTCTGTGTAACTGATGAATTCTTCTGAAACAGATTGTTATAAAGATGCTCCAATCACTTCGGTTGAAGTAGAACGTTCTTTTTCCATGATGAAAAATATTCCCCCAGACAAGCGGCTGACTATGACAGTTGATACCTTGAAAAAAGATCTTGTTGTTGTTTGTAAAGAAGAAAAGTAAGCTTAAGTACTTTAATTATGAGATAGAAAGTATTAAGCGTCTTAAATACTTGTTTTCGTTAATAATGAGTGATATCACTCTCTTCTTTCCCTTTTAATATGTGCCTATTTTAATTATATTATCGCCTATTTGCAGTATTTTAAGCGTCTTTTTGCCTGCCTATTTCAACCAAAATAAATGCCTGAACTTGTGGGCTCTGCTGGTAAGATAAAATCTTCGGTTAAATCTTGTTTTATGCTTTTGCTTTGTTTTTGTGATTGTAGTGTACAAAGGAAGTATATTGTGATTTCTGAATTTTGATTAGCATAAAAAAGTTTTCTTTTTGTGTCGTAATATGTCCAGAGTAAAGAGTGTTTTCTTACAAGAAAACAAGTCATATAATTGTATATAGTGCTGCATCTGTAAATAATAGCAATAGCATTATGAGGGAACAGCTACTTTCTAGTTTTATTGTCGGTCTTGGTGGTCTGGTGATAGATCACCTGGTACCTTGTAGATCCAAAATCAGGGGTTCAATTCCGCCCAGGGTCTATGGATTTCTATATTCTGTAAAAAAAATGCCTGGTTGCGCAGTGAGTGGTTACAAATCATAACCACAATGCAAAAGAAAATAACATACAGCTGCAGAGGTTTCCACATGATTCCGATTTAAAAAAGACTTGGTCATCAAAATGTTACAGAAAAAAAAACCAAAGTAAACATCACCAATGATAGAATGTTCTTCCTTTATTTGCAAGAAACTGACTGTATAAGAGATTTGCGATCAGAACTGCTTAACTTACCTAGCCAACGTGTACATAAAACCTGACGCAGTTCCTTCACTAAATTTCCCTGTTCACCTTATCGTCTGCATTGGACAGTCATGTCCCCGACTTAGACCCAAACTAGCCCAGTACCGCAGAGATCAGAGAGACATAAAAAGCGTGCGAAAATGTGCCTTACAGAAATTAGCAAATTTGTCGCCAAAATAGAGAAAACTTGTGCAAAGAATTGCATTATGTGATATCGAATTCGAAAGTTTACAGTTCTCAGAAACACAAAAGCTTTTAAAATTTGATTCAAAATTAGAAGTCAAAAATAAGCATTTAAATCAAGCGCGTGTGAAACAAAAAACGCACAGAGACCTCATTCAACAAATTTCAAAAATGAAAATGTAGTTTCGCAAACTTGAATGTGAAGAGGAGAAGGATATTAGGTCAAATATGTTCTCCCAATCAGATCAGATCGCTTCAAAACAAAGGGAAACGCGTTAATTGGGACAGAGATGACATGTGCCAAGCCAATACACTTAGAGCTGTGTTCTTTTCTGCGGACGAAGATGCATTATCCTCCACCATCTTTATCTACGCTGCGCAAGTGGGTTAGCCGTCCTCTTATTGCTGCTAAATTTGCTGAAGTTAATACCTAGCGCGAATGTATTTGGAATAAATCTGTTTCATTTTGTGATTAGTCTGTCAGCATCACGACATTTAATTTCAAAACTATCCCCAATTTTCTAGTTTTTCATTTTATTAAAGCATACCTATGTTTAAACATGTAAATCCTATCACAGCAACGAACAATTCGTATGTATAGAGAAGTATTTTATTGTTAAAGATGGCACCTTTCATCTTACGCTGTCTGCTAGTATCCATCTTGTTTCCTAATGACGTCAGAACGCCAACCAATAGGAGGGTGAGTTGCGGAAGAACCAACCTTATGTACTCTATCAACCTTGGATATATCTAGCTCTCGTTATTTTACCTCTCCAATTTAAAATAAATTATAATGAATTACAAATAAGTTAACATTAGGATGTAGTAGTATAAAGAATAGAGTGCAATATGTGTTGAAATGTTAATTGCGATCCTCACCTCGGGTTGCTACTAATCGCGCCCGGATGCACAATATTCCCTTTTAACACGTATGTTACAATTTCTATTTTGTATTGAAAATGGTTTCTGAGAAAAGTGTGCCTTAAGACACTTATACATATGACAGAAACGAAAATGAAAATAAAAAAATAACTTTCAAAATATTTAATACATTGATAAATGTGTTCAGCAAATTCGTTCGGGGAGGATACATAGACGCAACAGGCAGATGCTCAGAACCTTGTCCCTTTAATGACAAGCTAAACGTATTATCTTGTGGTTTGTGTTGCAGCTTCATGATTCATTGGAGAGCCTACACAGGAAAGTAGAGCCCAAAGTTCTTCCCAAGGAATATGGGGGCGTAATATCTTCCGCTGAAATGATTGGTAAGTTAATACTTAATCCACGAGTACAGCAAGGTATTTTTGGTTTGCGTCCGTAGCTGAATGCTGGGTAAGGACTAAGATCACCACCTCCGTCAGTGGACAAGTTCCAGACAATATTAGCAGTATTTCATAACGAATACTGGCCTTGTTAACACTAGAACGCCCACTGGTTGTCAATTGACCGCTTTTGATTTTCGAACGCTCACATTTTCATTTTTTTTTTTTTTTAATTTTCCTGTGATTTTGTGACTTTTAATCCCTTTAAATGACTTTTTTTTAACATTTAGACGTAACTTTTTAAAATAATAGCAAATTTGCCATCGGTTTCCCCAGGCAGTCAATTGGCCTCTTCCTTACCCACGTTTATTAAGTGGCTTATTGCGTAGTTGTAACCGATAATAATCATCACTGCACAATAAACACATTTCACACTCATTGTTTATAAGACTTTGTATTCGTGTCTAAAATTTCGCTTAAATTTTCATTTTTACGCAGCTTTCATCGACTACTGTCACATTCACTCATGGCTGATTACCGAGGGACGAAGAAACATCTAAAGACATGTCAAATAGGGTGATGTAAGAAAAACAAAATTAAGACAATTGTTCGACATGTAAAAAATTTGTATATGGTTCTTGTATAATCAAAAATTCTGCAACAAGGGGCATGCCAATATCTCTGAGAATGTTTCAATGTAACAGCTTTCTGTATAGATATAACCCGTGTTTGTATAATTTACGTTTTTTTTGTACAAATAATTTGTTACTATATAGCACTGAGCAAAACCAATTCGTATAATAAAATATTTCTTAGTTTTAAGGAAACATACGCTTATATTGAAATAAGAAATAAATAACCCCCACTTTTTTTTTATACTAAAACCATTTAGCCTGAGATGATCTATAAAGACGAACAAAATAATGGACGAACATACGTGTGAAAAATTAAATGAATAGGCTAAGAGGTCTGGGGACATAAAGAGCTAAACATACTTGATACGTGAACACAAACCATGAATATAAAAATATCTGAAACCAGAAACTCGATTCAAGCTGGATTTGAACCTGGTTCGGAAATCAGAAGCCTATTGTTCCCTCTACATCACTACAGTCGCCTGGTAAGTAAGAAATTTCATCGGACTAAGTCAGAATACTTAAATATGTGATACTGAGTAGACACTAAGTATATACAAACTCACTCCGGAAGCGAAATGCAAACTGGGTTCGAACTGGCTTGCAATTTAGAAGCGAAATGGTTGCTCAATACCATCACAGTAGGCTAGAAGGCGATAAGGAAAACATTTCATAGTTTTCGGTGAGAAATATGATTAAAATTGCATAAAATAGTAGCGGTCAATTAACCACTAACGGGCGTTTTAGGGGGTACTTGAAGCTCGGGCATTTTAGTGTCTGTCTGCAGTAACCCGTTTCTGATATCTTTTAATGAAATTTGCATTTACTCACAACTCTGCTTCCGTTTTAAATTGCTGTACATTATGAGGATTATTCCTTTAGGGTTCCCCGCGAATAAAAATCGCACGCAAAGTTTGGGGAAACGTGCCCTCTAAAAACGATGCTGTCATAAAAATATATCTCCTAATGATTTCAAGGAACATCGATCAGTGTGACTGTTACGGAACATTTTTGAAAATACGCATATTGCTTTTCTTTATCGGACAACTGATCAAAAATGATGCAAATATCAGTGTGCGTAACCTCTCTGAATTAATAAATATTGACGTTATTCTTCTTCTTGCATAAATGTTAATTTTTACGTGATGGGGTGAATTTTGTGTATTAATCGGTGGTTTTTCTGTGCTCCAGTATTTTCTATTCCGTGAATGAACATACAACGACAGTCTGCAATTCTGCAAAATTCTCTACAGCTGCAATCGTCTCTTGATTTGATGAAAAAGGCTGAGCAATGAGGAAGAGCTCAGAACTTCGGGAACAGATGGAGGTCAGAGGGAGTCAGATGTGCGTAGTAAGGTGGATGCTTCTAATCTCTCAATTTTCTGATCGCTGAAACACTTCTATGAGCAAGTGCATTGTCTTGATGAAAAGTTTTTTTCTTCCGCTAACCGCGTCTTTTCTCAAGATTTTTTCAACTGGTTGATGTAAAAGGTTCGGTTTCCACCGTTCTGAAGATAATCAATTAGTAAAATTCCTTTAGTGTCCCAAAATACTGCTGCCATATCTTTTACTGTAGATGAAACTTTGTCCGCTTGGAGTTGAACAACCGGCTTCTGTTCATTATTTCCATTCTGACATTTGATTATAAGCCGACGTACAAAATCCGTTCTGATGTTGTTAGAACGGCCCACACACTGTTATGATATTTTGATACGGATGCGGCGTTTTTGATCTGCTTGGCACCCACTTTGCTCAAAGTTTTAGTGAGTTTCGAAGGAAGAGTTTGTACCCGTGAAAGATGTTTGAATATTTTCTTCAAATCTCTATCAAAACTATTTATACTACACACCAAAGATGATGATGAAAATAATGTTATATATATGTATGTGTGTATACTCTTTAGCGGCCTCAATTTTCGTTTTTCTCAACAAACTCGGTTCATGCCATTGAAATTGAATAAGAAAAATAATTTCGGAAAATTAGTGAAATCAGACAATTAGAAGAGGGGGTTAATCTGAAACAAAAAAAAAAAAAATTTAAAAATCACTCTTAATATTTTTCCCCTCAACGGCACTCGGTATATCACTGAAATAAAATAATAAAAATAGTTTCTGAAAAATCAGCGAAATCGGATTATTAGGGATGGGAGTTTACCTGAAAATCAAAATATTAATATACCTCTAGCGGCACCAATGTTTGTTTTTCGCAAAAAAAAAAAAAAAAAGAAAGAAAGAAAGAAAGAAAGAAAGAAAGGCAGACAGACAGAAAGAAAGAAAGAAAGAAAGAAAGAAAGAAAGAAAGAAAGAAAGAAAGAAAGAAAAAACTCCATATATACCATTTAAATCAAATAAGAAGAACAGTTTCTGAAAATTAGGGAAATTGGATCATTAGGATTAGGGGTATACCTAAAAACCAAAACTTAAAAGCGCCCTAGCGTTTAATTTTTTCTCAATTGTTTCAAAATAAAACAATAAATTAACTCAGTACATAAACTGTGTTTTTAACGATGGATATGTTTTATATTTAACAGCAAAATATCATCATAAATATACAAACTATGAAATATTAATCTATTATTGCCATGCTCATCGTATACCCAGCAGGTATCAAAAGAGACGACAAACTTTTCATATGTCCGTTATTCCATATCTCAACAATTACACTGACTATTTCACTTATACCATGTAATCTTAAAATGGGCCAATGAAACGAAGCAATATTTTCAATTATGAACAATCACAGTCGGATATCACAGTGAAATTATCGAAAGAAAATTATCAAATCCTTTTTATCGCATGACGTGCATTTGTTTTATGATCGGTGTAGCCAACTCTATACTTACACTATATAATTCCTGAACTCTTGCCAATCACATGGCCACCTATGGTTGAGTCCAGCATTTTTTCAAATCGCCCGCGTCTGAGAAAAATATTATTTGAGGATTAACACATTCCTTAGCAACTTCAAAATGCAGTTACAAAAAAGTTTACTCGTTTGCATGGTTATGCGGAAAGATTTCAACTTTAAAAATGTGATTCTTTTATAGACTGACATCTGTTTTCTGTGCAAGATGAGGCAGAGATTTTCTTGAATAGCATTTTAATATGCTTCCAGTTTTTCCTTTGCTAGAACACGCCGCTTTCGCGTGGAAGTCTATTGTTATAGTTGCCTAAATGTTAAATCAAATCTTAGTATTGTATTCTTATGTGGAACTTCTCCGTCAGGGAATTTTCCTGAAAATATCTACCTCGCGACACGAACCTGTCACAAGTGTGTCATAAAAATGTCTTGTTCTACCAGAGGCATTCAAAAAGTTTTGCAAGTGTCACATTAAAGTTCAAGTTAAGGACTGAATTCGAAAATGTATCCTCATAATCCTTCAAAGTACTCTCCATCTCTCTCCACACACAGTTGTAGATGGTGCAAACTCTTGTCAAAAGCACTACGGTACTCGTACCGAGATATTGCCAACAGAGTTGAATTTATAGCTTGAGCAAGGTTCTGCATTCGCTTAAAAGATGTTCCAGCAATGCAAGATTTCACTCGAAGAAACAACCAGAAGTCGCACGGTGCATAGTAAGGGTGATCAAGCAACTGAATTTTGGCGACTTCCAATTTCCTCAAATTTGCGGTTGTTCTGTGAGAAGACGTATTGTCGTGCAAAAGCAACAGCCTTGAAGTTCCTCGTCTTTGGACGCCGCCGCCTCAGCTCTTCAAATAAAGGATCCAAAACATAAGTGTCATAGTGTTCTCCATTCATTGTCATTACTTCTGGTATACAGTCAACCACTAATGGTCCTTCATAGTTGAAGAAAACAGTACATTCGCTTCTGAGAACGAAAATCTTATCGAAGAAGTCTTGGGTCATTCTCATTTACCCACACGCAGTTCTGAGATTTATTTGGAGTGTTATAGTAATAAACCCAACTTTCATTACAAGTGTATATATCTATCAAACGTTTAGAACTATTTGGTGGAAATATGCTCATCAGTTCCTTGCATATTCCTTTCTCCTCTTCTTCTTTGGTTAGGAAATGTGAAGCCCCATTTTGTACAGATTTTTTGCAAGTAGAAATATTTATGAGGCATATTGTCAATGCTGCCAATACTGGTACCCACTTCCATACTTAGCATTTTAACAGTAATATGTCGATTTTCCTCCACCAAGTTCCTCACTCTTTGAATTGTTCTCTCGTTCACAGCTTCCCTATGCCGGCTAGAGAGCTAGTTGTCTTTCAAAATATCTCGTCCTTCTTCAAATGATCAAATTCATCTTGAAATGATATCAAATGAACATACTTGATTACCATGAAAATTTACCAAGTCCTCGCTCTTTCATCTAGCTTATAATGTGTGAAATTGTTGAACACATTGTTGAAACTGAACAGTTTTCTTTAGAAATATTCATGATTTGTTTATCAGCTATTGACACAGAACTGAACTCCACGACAGTGACTATGCAAGTTTAAATTCGCAGTTATGCATATTTTGATAGCTTAAGGGCCATTGCATTTTTGTACACATTATTGTTCAACAATGGATAGGCCGGCTACAAAACTGCCCCTCGTAGTGGTAAAATTAAATACAATTCAGTGCAGTTAAAGTTATTTCTGTAATACATTTACTGGTCTACCAATAACTGTAATAACACGAAGAGAAAATAATGCTTGCTCTCGCAACCGCAAACTATACGTGGGACTGTCTGCTGTTATTAATTATGACAAGCGACTGACGCAGCGTGACCTTAACCCAGCGCCCGTTACGGAAGCAGACAACCTTGAGACGTAAAACATCCGCAGTTTTTGAACTCTACTCACCCCATCTTGCTAGCTTAAAATTGAAAATATTTTCGAAATACTCTTTACTTCTATGCCTCTGAACTCTGCTTTTATTAGAAAGCACGTGAGGTTTACGAAATGACCATCGTTTATAAACGCTGCGTTCTTTCATTAGACGTGTAATTAATCTCCTCATTTTTCTCAGAGCCTTGAATAGTATAGTGATAGATTCTCGTCTGACCGTGTCAATAATATATTAACTTGATAGCAGTCACGGCAGACAAAGAATTATTGTGGGAATATATAGTAACGGTCATGTATCAAATGTTTGCTGCATCTTTTGATACCGGCTGATTATGAGCTTATCAGTAATTTTTATTTGTACGCTCTTGAACATTTCAGGTGTTCAGCGTCTAATGGCGTGAAACAGCCGATAAATTTTGCTCCGAGTCCTCCTTTTTTTCAGGGTTGAGGTTCTTTTACGTGTCGTATATCTACGACAGGGACTCACGACTTTACTTCCCTACCGAAAGAAGTCATACTTAGAATTTTTACGCCCGAAAAAAACCCATCACCCAGACGGGATTGAACCCGCGATCTTGGGTTAACATGACAAGTATGGTTACCCTACACACCAGGACCGACACAACAATCAAACACTGTTTAACAGGTAAAGCTTGTTCCCTGAATGCGTTTCCACCCGGCAACCTTTAAAGGAAAATATCAGTTAAACGCGCTATCGCCTCTGTTTCAGATTAAGTCCCCTAAACAAACGGTGTTGTCACGTATTACTATGCAAGCGAACGTATGATTCCGGGACAAGAACTTATTGCTGTGAAATACAAATATGTATACCACCCATTACACTGTAGATTGCAATTTATTGATCCTCTGTATGTATTTATACCTACAAAACACGACTGGAGGTGATTCCATGATAATACGCCTTTTATTAACAGTAAGAAAGCGAAACTCAAGTTTTAGTATAAGTGCCATAGGGACGTTCTTTTGTATGGGAATTGTTTATATGTAGGAGTTTTTGGAATGTTTAAGATTTTCCTTACCTGTAGAAGCTGTAGATTTCTCGCCCAACTATTTCACGTTTGAACTTATCAAATTTCCCCAACAGTTTTGATTTTGTTTCTACCTTTTTGGGAGTTAGTGGCTCTCTCCTGACGATTTTTCTGACTGTTGGCTACTCAGTCCTAAAAGTTGATCTTCTCGTTTATGGGTTCTTTACTTACTTTAGTCTTCTAGACCATTTTCTGACACTTCTTGTTTAGAGCTGTTATGTTTTTAGACTTGTTAATGGGTCCGGGCACAAAATCCGCAGTATCGGAACAATGATCAGCTTCAATATCATTCATTTCGTTCACTTGCAGCTTAATATCATGCACTTGCTTATTATCATTCTCTGTCATTAACCAAGGACGGCACATGTTTAACTTAACAGACGCTGCCCCGATAAACCTCATTCCTGAACATCGACGACAAAACTGCGCATGAAAAAAAAAGTTAATCTACCTTTGGCAACGTGTTCCTGCTTTTCACTCTGTGTGGACTTGATTGAGAATTGTCAGTGGCTAAAACTAGCACGCAATTGGCTACTGCAGAACACGTAAGGCGAGCTGTGTGTTTAAACAAGAGATAAGAGATAGTGACCCACCTTTGACAGCAAGTGGAAAAGCATTCCGGGAACGGGTTTTATATGTAGTACCATGGAACTGAGATTACAGTTATCCGCTGTTTCGTTTGTTGATATGGTATGCACAAAGAATGCGATATTTCAGAGTTTGCTAAGGAAAAAAATGTTTGCAGGTGTCTGGCATTATGCAATCACTTGCAATACAGTTTAGTCAATCGGAGATCGGGTGTGGAAGCGAGTAAATATTTATCCTTTATTTATTAATTAAAACATCTTCGAATATTCTTAATAATGTAACAAACAAGAACATTCATTCTGCTCAATCTTTGCTATACGAAAGTACCAGTTATAACGCTAGAGAATCACCAGTGTGTTAGCCGAAAGCGATAACATTAGACACACGGAACTCAGTGAGATGGGACGAGGTTATTAAAGTTTGTCTCGCGCTTTGCTCGTTTCGACCGCCAATACCAACTTTCTCGTTCCAAGTGATGTGTAAACTTGTTACAACCTCCCCACATTGTTAAGTGCCTGTCAATATACCGCAAAATTCAATTACACAGGGTATAACGCGAGTTGCGGCCCAGCTGTGCGTTTCGCGAAAATTCGTGGTAAACTATTGCCATTGTTCATTTACTAATGAAATGAAATACTAGAGGTGTTCCAAAAGTTCTCGGCCTGACTCAGAGATGTCCTGAAGATGCTATTTGTTAAGTAATTGTCCTTTACATGACTTGCTGTGAAGTTTCAAGTGGGAAGTGTAGTCATTTGATGATCATGTACTCAAACTAGTGTTAACATTTTCTACAAAATGGAAAAAACTGAAATATGAGATGTGTTAGAGAGCTTTGTTTTGAAGGGTTTAACCCCAACAGAAATATAAAGGAATTACATTCCACGTCAGAGGATTCTTCCCCTTCGTTTGAGGGCTGCTGAATTTAAGCGTGATCGTACATTCATTCAAGATGATGAGCTCTTAAGGTGTCCCAAAACTGCCACCACTGAGGAGATTGTGACAAAAATTCACAATGTCGCACTCAATGACTGCTGATTGAAGGTACGCGAGTTGCCTGAATTGCAGAGTTATAGATAGGCCGTGTCCACTGCGTTTTACACGAAGTTTTGGCTATGAGAAAGCTCTCCGCGGATACTGCGCTTGTTAACAATGGACCAAAAACGCATTTAAATGAACATTTATTTATATAACATCCATATTCACCACATTTAACCCTCTGAGATTAACATTTGATTTAATAAAATAAAAAAAAAATACTGAAAGAAAGCAGTTTTATCGAACGAAACATTAATTAATATTGTGAAAAGATGATTTGTAGATCAAGAAAAATATGGTTTGAGATGCAATAGCTTTCTCCGTGTTAGACTAAAAAATCAATTGAACAGCGCCTGATAAGTTTAAACTTGATAATCAATAACTGACGTAATTTTTTTTTCAGAACTCTGGAAGAAGGAGCTAGCTTCAAAACGAGATCGTCTTCTGGCACTAGACAACATGAAACTTCTAAGCACCAGGTCGATCATAAGTCGCAAGAACAAGTGTAATAACAATACATCTTTAACAACAAATGGCATCGCTGGCAGTTTCAGGAGATTGGAAGTTGATTGAAATACGCGCTTAGAAAACTGTTATAATAATTTAGATCTGTAACACCATTAATGTTTTATTACTTAATTACTTGCAAATATGTTAAATATTCCTGTACATTTGTTATTTAAATAAATCAATCAAAGAAAAAAAAACAAATATTAATTATGTACTGACTTTACCACTCGTGCTAAAGTAAGCAGTTTGGAATGGAATACATAATATTCCTACAATTGGACTTTTTTATATTTAGTCCTTTGGAAATAACATTACATAATTGCAGAGTGGAATTTTCACAGCAGTTATGTGTTTTATTTTCAAACATTTTTTTTTCTGAAGTTGAGAGTTTCTTCCTTTAAATAAAGATATGTAATAAATATGAGCCGGATTCATATGCACTAAAATCAGCAAACTGCTTACTTAAAAACTAGAATATTTCACTAAAAATATCGAAATATGCTTTGTTAAAATTATGGAAAATATAATTTTATATCTATTACTTACTATTATTGGCCGTTTAATTAATTGCCTCTTTAATTAGCGTATTAATTTGTAATAAAATCTTCTCATTAGGCGCTACAGCCCGGTAGAGCCTGTCGCAGTGACCTCTGCTCCCTCTATCTCCGTCTTACGACTTCATTGATAGATGGCAGTATAGTAGAGTGGTATGTGATCAGCATGCCGGCTTATCAGGCAGCTTTCGTGATCGAAGAACGCCACTTCTCCATCAATTGCCCTCACGAGGCCGTTCCAGATCTCCCTAACTTAGAAAAATCCCTAAGTAGTTACCGGGGAACTACTATCGGCCAGCAGTCAGCAACGCTAACCACTGGACCAAGTAGGTGATCTTTGTAATAAAATAAGGTTCATAAATAACTATAGACGTCCATCCCAATTAATGTTCTACACGCGGCTAGTGTGAAAGAACTATATATATATATATATATATATATATATATATATATATATATAGTTGGTGGTTAAACCAGAAGCCCTGGTCAAAAGTACTCGTATACTTGCCGCTTAAGGGATAAATATCTCTCAGAGCATAATTCTGGAAGTTTTGCGAATGAAAGTAATGTTCTTTTATAAACTGCGGATCTGATCATTGCATCTTTTCAAAGCATGCTCCATTACATTCTATACAACGTCTCAACCTATCAAACCATTTTGTAAATGTTGAACGCCATGTATCTTTGGATAGGGTGCAGATCCATTCTTCATATGCAGCCATTTTAATACATTCAGTTGATTCAAATCGTTGACCAAGAATTTTTTTAATTTTAAGAAATAAAAAAAAAATCGCATGAGGCCAAATCTGGGCAACTTTTTGACTCCTGCAGAAATTGAGCTGTTTCTAGTGCATTGTGGGCAGAGATGTTACTATGGCGCAACATAAATATATGCAGACCAGTCTTAAGATGTTTCTTTCTCAGTACATGGGGCAGGCATTTTGTGGTGTACCATCAATGGCAATCTTTTGTTCCTCAAGTGGAACTTGGCCACTCGCTGAGAAGAAGAACATATTTTGCCAACACTTCTTGTTTTTGTTGGCGGATCCTCTCTTGGGAAGACCCAGACCGATGCTTGTCACTGAGTTTCTGGAGCATACTGATATATTCAGCTTCCATCATTGTTATGGTGTTAAAAATGTTTTTTGACATTTCCCCATTAAAAGTTTCATTTTATGATACCAATTCACGTGTGTGCTTTTCAGCTCATCTGTGAGTTTGTGCAGAATCCAACGATTCCAGAGCTTCTTGACATGAAGATTTTCTTTCACGATTATTTTTACTGCTGCTGATCCAAGATGTCCATTCCTGGTGTTTGAACTTTGGCCCTCTAAATTATACCATAAAATATTTACTTGTCTTTCATAATATGACATGAAACTTGAATATTAAAAGAGAATTATAAGAAAAATTCAAATAGATCCTTCCCGTGATACTAGGCAACCACTCTTACATTCTGCTTGAACAGTTGCAAACTCCAAGGTCGTAACTTTCTCCTCTGTGACTTAGTGTTTCAAGTAATTATACAACAATGCACACACCAAAACGGAAAGTCGTAATGAAATGGCTTGCCAATAAATAATTTGAATAATTAATAAGTTCAATTTGATAGTCAACACATGTTAAAACCTATGAGGTCTAAATGTCTTATCATAAAAGTTGATAAATGTCGATCTTCGTAATTCTGGGTGTTATTTATAAACCAGAATATGCAACTTAAAATAAATTGGAAAATATTTACAAGGGCTCTTTAAAAAAGTATGATCATTTTTTCTACAGGCGCAATTTCTCCATAAGAATTTAACTTTACAATATTTTGTTAGCTTAATGAGTAACATATCGTAATACTAGTTTCATTGCTGTCATTTGTGAAAGATATGAAAGTTGGGACATGTTCCGACTACAGAAAAATGGAGGTAATATGCGACAAACAATATACTCTAAAAGTCTGCTTTCGTCTTGGGAAATCTTCAACTGAGGCATAGGTAATATTGCAGGAGTCCTATGGGGAGTTTTTTTTTCTTCCCTATAGCACAAATCGAAGATGGTTTAAAATGTTTAAAGACGAAAGACAATCAATGTAGACTCGACGCTCATATTTGTGCTCTAACGGAAGAAAACTAAACACCGCTGCTGCAGTCATTGTGAGAGAGGATCATCGAATAATATTAAGAACACTTTCAGATAGACTGAAATTTTCACTGGGTGTCACCCACACATTGATAAAGATGCACATGAGAATTGTGGGTTTCAAGACTGCTGATTATCGAACAAAAGGACATTCGCGTATAGGTTTGCGCGCAGTTGAAGATGGTGATACAGCATGACGTCATGTAATCACTGCTGATGAAACTCTGCTATATCATTTCGATCCTGAGAGCAAACAGCAAAACGGTGGGAAAGTTATGGTCATCTCATTTTTCGATGCTCAAGGAAAGGATTGCCAGTATCTACATACAAAAAATGTTCCATTATTCCGTTTTATTGTTTGCGATAAATAGATGTTCGTTGCTTAATTGTAAACATTTGAAAATTTAGGAGTTTTAGCAATGTTTTTAAGACTAAAAAAGAGTACAGCTAGGTGGGGATGATATTTGTTACCAAGTTTTAAACCAATATTAATTAAAAACAATTACCAGGTGGTGCAAAGATTGCCTCATATAGAATGTTACTCTACTGCTCTGTGATATCAAGAATTTTTTTTTCCTTTGGCGCCAAACCACCTCTTCGGAGACTGCGCACTAGGAAGGCCAGGTGAGGTATCTCAATGAACTGCGAGGTTATTTTGTTTGATAACACACCTTTACTCATCTTCACAATTTTAATGATATTTCTCAAAGTAGTTCCCTTTGGATGCAATGCACCGGTCCAAATGTTTCTGCCAGTCTTCAAAGACATGCTTAAAACCATTTTTGGACAGATCCTTCAGAATCACCTCCGCAGCCTTCATTACTGCTTCTGTTAACAGAAAATGCCTCCGACTAAGGCATTTCTTCATTTAGAGCAAAGCAAAAAAGCTGCAATATAGGGACGGTAAAGGATGCATTTTACATTGATTTTTGTGAGATATTCGCCAACAATATTTGCAATGTGCAATCTTACATTATCGCTGTGCATGGAAATGTGATATTTTGCAAGTGCAGGGTTTCGGATATCTCTGTAGTGTTGCCCAGCTAAGTTGTAAATACCCAGATTTTTTTTTTATTTCTATTCGGAGATATTTATGACACTAGGTTTAAAGGCTTATGAAAAAAACAAGGGTAACGGAGATGAGCAAAATGTCAAACCGATTCTATAGTCGCAATTCCAAGTAGGTCGCGAAGGGAAGCTAAGTAGAAAATAAATAAATAAAATAAATAGTTACCCTTCTTTATCGAATACCCCACCCCAAAAACTTTAAGCAGTTTCGGCTCATCATATCGCCCTTTGTCAGTCCTGGTGGTGTAGTGGTAACCATACTTGCTTCATAAACCCAAGATCGCGGGTTCAAACCCGGCTAGGTTCGATGCATTTTTTCAGAGGTGAAAATCCTAAGTGTGGCTTCCTTCGGAAGGGAAATAAAACCATGGGCCACGTGTGTAGATTTACGGCACGTAAAACTACCACGGGTGGTCGAGGTCGTTCAGGCGCTGACTCGTGAGCGGGAGGTTCGGGGTTCGAATCCTGTCAGGACAGTCCTTCCTGACTGAGGTTTTTTTCAGGTTTTTGTCAGTACTCACAAATGGCAAATGCCGGGGAGTTACGCTAAACTTAGGCCTGGAACTTTTTCTTACTAAAATAAAAAAAATCTTTCCCAATATATAATTTCATCTCATGTATCACCGGTGTCCACCGCCTGTGGTGCCTCGGAAGTAAGAGCGGGCATTAAACACTATAAAATAATAATAATTATAATAATAATAATAATAATAATAATAATAATGATAATAATAATAATAATAATAATAATAATAATAATAATAATAATAATAATAATAATAATAATAATAATAATAATAATAATAATAAAACAGCACGTAAAAGAGCCTCAAGTCTGAAAGAAGAGACCACTGAGCAAAAATTACCGGCCGTTTCACTCCCTGAATTAAATGGGACGCTGATGATCTGAAATGTTAAAGAGCGTCCGTAAATAAAACAAATAAAAAAAAGATTGCTTTTGCTCTACAATTTCACTTCCATACAATCTCGAGCCATCAAAAGTTGCATTAAATAATGTAACTCATTTAACAGTTCCATTTACATTTTTTCAGCTCTTCCATTATATCGTTTCGCCCATTGACCACCAACTAAATCAAGTAATTTCCCCATCATCATAGTAACTAAGCCATTCCGATTTTTAACTGACCATATAAATCCATTCTAATTTAGTTACACTTATCACCAGTAAATATCTTAGAGGTAAGTGATCAGCCCATCTGTGATGTTTAGTATTCATTGGATGTAAAATGGCCGGTAATTTTGCTCAGGGATTTGTTTTTTCAGGTATGGAGTTCTTTAACGTGAAGATTGGGTTCCGAGAAAAGCTCGTCATCCCTGACTAATTTCATACATTGTTCAATTGTTCAGATATATAATTTCAAATTGGCGGTTTCTTATATTATTTCTAATCTCCAATATCCTTTTCCATCATATAATTTCAGTTTCATTATTTCATCCTTTATTCAACTGTACTACTAAACGTCTCAGTCCATCTTAGTGCTCAATTGCATTATTTCACACAATTTCAGATAATTTCATTCATCTATTCAAAACAGTTTTTTAGGTTTTCCTCAGCATTTAGGCCTGAAACGCTTTTTTCCCAAATAAATACAAACCTTTTCCACCTTGCAATTTCAATTATGTATCACCGGTATCCTTAGTGGTGAAAGCAGATGTTAAACATTATAAAACAATTTATTTATTTCATGAAAGAACTAATTTCAATATATTGCATAGTTTGTTTTATCCAGAGCTCTTTCTTGACTGCATGTATAACTGCAACTTTAATTTTTATTTAATCAGCAAAAGTTTAGCAATAATATTAAATCAGACTTTCGTTTTGAACTAATTACGAAAGTGTGATACACAGCCATCTATTGAGCACAAGCCTTACCAGATCTAACCTAGCCAAGTTATATACACACTGCTCGCTAGGTGGCACTCGTTGCATACAGAGCCTTTAACAGCGGCTCGGTCACACCCACAGATTACGTCATACCTCGTTCCCAGTCCCGGGGCCCGGTCAACGCAAATAGGACAAGTTGGCTCCCGCCTCCCAATGGCAAATTCAATGAGTTCAATACCCCATAGCAGATGCGGCTGGAGGAAAAACTGTAGGCAGCACAATATTTCGTGCATAACCCTTTAAAATTATATTACTGTTGGGGTTATAGTTGCCCGGTCCAAAAATCCGGTCACGTTTGCTATGGTCAAGTCAAAGAATACCCCAATTTCAGCGCCTTCTAGCATTGCAGTATATAGCATCTCGAATGTTCCGAGTCACTTTGTACCGAGCTTCTGGTGCTGCTACCTAGTGAGCAAATGGAAAACTGTTAGAGAATCATTCCAGGTCAAGGACAACCTTGTGCCAGCTAGGGCAAT
The DNA here is from genome assembly GCA_030762175.1 of Metallyticus violacea. Classification (NCBI taxonomy): domain Eukaryota; kingdom Metazoa; phylum Arthropoda; class Insecta; order Mantodea; family Metallyticidae; genus Metallyticus; species Metallyticus violacea. The sequence continues at coordinate 21,970,591 of CM060832.1, read as the reverse complement.
AATAGCCCAAAAGGATTATGCGCAAAGGATTGTATCAATATAATGGCGACCTTTCTTTTTAATATTGTTTAACACCAGCCGTTATTACGGTAGCATATCAGCCGATGAACAATGATGATAAATGAGATTATATAATTTGGGAAAGGGTTTCCTTTTAAAGGAAAGAAGTGTTCCAAGTACCTGTCATTTATGACAGGGAAACCCGGAAAAATCTTCAACCAGGGAGGACCGTCCTGGCAGGAATTGGAATCCAGACTTCATGAATCACCCGTGTCTAGATGAACTTAACTGTTTCCAGCGTTGGTGCATAAAGATTTGAATAAATAACTACATTAAAAATACATTTAATATTTTTAACAATGAACTTTACCAATAAACTTGGAACTACTTTAAACTCTATTGTTCAGCGATTCGCCTGACAGTGCGTTTGAGAAATTAAATTACTACAGTTCGTGTCCTTTTCTTTTCCTCTTCGATCTGTTTATTTACCTCACCGGTCTTACCTATTGGTAAGCTCTGAAAGGATACAACAGACGCAGCGATACTTCTTCAAGGAGACTTCGTCCACGCCTTGAAGATGTCTACCGCTGCGGTGGACGAAACGTCTGGAACTCTCATCTCCAGCATACCACGCATAACAGCCCGGGATATACGCCCAGTTATAATTGCGACTCCGGCCGTGAAAACCAATATTTAGATAATTTTCTGTCGGACAGATTATCTTTGCTTTCCTGTACCATTTATTTGGTTTTTTTTTTTTTTTACTATGAACAGTTTCTTTGGGAGTAATAAGGAAATGTTCAACCCGAGGTATTTGCATTCACCACTGATGACACCGCCACGGGTGGCCGAGGTCGTTAAGGCACGGACTCGTGAGCGGGAGGTCCGCGGTTCGAATCCCGCCAGGACCGTCCTCCCTGACTGGTTTTTTCCAGGTTTTCCTCAGTCTTCATAACTGGCAAATGCCGGGGAGGTACCTAAACTTAGGCCTGGAACGCTTCCTTGCTTAAAAAAAAAAAAATCCTTTCCCAATTTATCATTTCATCTCATGTATCATCAGTGTCCACCGCCTGTGGTGCCTCAGTAGTGAAAACGGGCGTTAAACACTACTCAAAAAAAAAAAAAAAAAAAAAAACACTGATGAAAGCCACGAAGCTAGAGGTATTATTATTATTATTATTATTATTATTATTATTATTATTATTATTATTATTATTATTATTATTATCATCATCATCATCATCATCATCATCGTCGTCGTCGTCGTCGTCGTCGTCATCATCATCATCACAAATTAATTCTTTTAATTACTATGAGATGTAAACTATATTCGCTTTTATTTTCTAATTCTGTACTTTGAATACGTGATAACTAGAGAATGGGAAAATATTAAATTTTATAATTTTAGTTCAATAATCGCGCAGCATGGAGAAATAAAATTATGTTTTAGCACACGTAGAACCCAACTAGACAATTTTATTTTTTCATATTTCTTTATATTTCGTAAAATGTTTCATGTTTTGAAGAAATCATAATTGTTCATATTTTAATTCTATTTGTTTTCTTTTAAGTGGTCTTGTACGATTTTAGTTTTTTTTTTTTTTTTTTTTTTCCCCAGGGTTTTGCTTTACATTCTTCAGCAAATTCATGAAAATATATGGAAACCTAAATGGTGTAATTTCTTTACTTCCAACTCATGTATTGTATTCTTCCTGTTCACTTACTGCCAAAGTTAGTATTTAATGTTATTCCAACTTAATAATGAGTTTCAGGGAGAGTGGGTCGGAGCTTTGGTGTATTTTTTTTTATTAGTGTAACGTAGGACTGGAACATGTATAATAGTTTTAGCTGGATTTTTATAAATGTACTTCTCCATTATTTAAAAAATAATCAGAACATTTGAACTTCATTTTTTTAAGTTGGGGAAATATTTAGCTCTTCCTAGGACGGAATTTAATAAAATAAAGTCATAGATATTCTGATAGGACTAGCTATACAGTGTGTTCGGGAAGTCCGTGTGTTCGTATGCGCTAAACGTTAATTTAATGAATTTAATGAGAATGAATTTAGTAATGAAATTACGGTTAGTTATCCAAGGGATCCTTAGTGTTGAGCACATAATCCTATGTGCCTACAAGTACTTGGTGACATTTTTTTCCAAAATTGTAGGTGGGATCGTACCAAAGGCATCCCATATTACTTGTTCAACTTCAGTGTTGATTTCATAGCAATGCGCGGCAAACCTCCTCATCTTTATAATACCCACAAGGAATTATTAGGTCAGGGCGATGTGGAGGCCATGGGAGTGGTGCTGGAGATGTTGGGAATCCTCGTCCAATCCAGCTTGCAGCGAATTTATCGCTTAACAAATCACGAACGATAAAAGTCAAGTGTGCTGAAGCTCCGTCTTGCTGTATCCACAGCTCTTTCATTAGTCCTCCGTCTTCTAGTTGAGGTACGAGCCAAGCATTCGTGAATGTGATATAGCATTCAAAGAGATGCTTCCTACCAACATCAAAACATGAGTGAGCTGTGTTCAAGTTTGTAAGTGAAGTGAGAATTTTCCTTCGTCCAAAAACCACATTCCGCTTTCGCGTGTTGCAGTATACAACACTCATCTGTCAACATAACCTTGGACCTTGATATGTCGGTTTGGAATGCCACTAGAAGAGACCGACGTGCATCAAGCCCCTTGTTCATATCTGCGTCAGACAGCCCATTGATGAAACTCGGACGATACGGCCTCACCTTTAAGTCCTTCTTGTAATCGAAAAAAGTCGATCGTGGGATGTCAAGCTCAACAGCCCGTTTACGAATGGAGCGCTCAACTGACACCTGAACTTCAGCACATGTCTCCAGGCGCGTCTTCTTTCTTCCTCTTCTCGATTGGTCTTTCACACTTTTCGTCATAAACGCCTTTCTTTACCAGGAAATTATTGTCCTTTTTGCCAATGGGGGTTTATTAAACCGTTCCTTAAATTGCTCTCGTATTATGCTAACTGTCTGTCCTGTGCGAGGTTGTTCGTGTATCTAAACACTTACGACAGATCTCATTTCTACAGAAAACGAACTTGTGTTTGGCATTTCACTCACAGAATGGCCATGAGTAACGTTAAGGTCACAATACGCCAACAATAATAATCACCATCACCAACAATAACAACAACAACAGCAGCAACAACAACAACAACAACAACAACAATAATAATAATAATAATAATAATAATAATAATAATAATAATAAAACTGCTTTGTTGGCAGAATTTATATACTGTATAAAATGGTGCGCTTCATAACAAGCTCGACAATGAAATCACAGTGGTAAGAATGACATCGAATGTTGAAGTTCGTTGTTTGGGGACTAAATAAAACTAAACAGGAAGACAAGGCAAAACCTATTCCAGCAAACATAAAACTACAAAATGTAGCACGATGTAAATTCGCTCCTGTCACTTCACGTGATGTAAACGGTGGATTCATTCTCACTGACAGACGGTACAATTTCTTGCCAGAAAACATGGAGAAAATAGTTGTAAATTTATGAGTGATTCTAATTAATATATTAAATGTTCTGATGCGTAAAAGTTAAAATATATTAAATGTTATTCTTTCAATTTGGATGCGTTAATAAAACATTACATTTTGAACGGGGCAACGTTCGCAGAAATTAAGGCGAAACTGGACCAACAATGCGGCCAATCTACACGTTCATTTAGAATGGTGTAAACGTGATTTGATGGGTTTAGATGTGACCACACGAGCACAAGTAAGGAGAACTTTCCCGACTCCCGAAAAAAAAAAAAAAAAAAAAAAAAATCAATGTGCTGAGTGGTCGGAGACTGAAGGTGTAGAAGATTGGTGAAGCTGTGGGCATTTCTGGAAATCGGGGCATAATATTTTGCATAATAATTTGTAAATGATAAGATTATCGAGATATTGATGCAACGTTTGATAACGTTTTGGCAGAAAAGAGAACGAATTGTCATTTCTGTGCAGAATTTGAAGCTGTTTAAACGGACTTCAAGTGCATTTCGTTTAAATTGAGGATTAGCAATGCTAATCATGCATTGATAATTGAGGATTAGCAATGAAAGGAAAGTTCCAGAAGAATGTATGAAGCGGGTTTTGGAGCAAGATGAAGAGAGATTTAATGAATGGTGTGAGCAGAGCATTGAGCTTCGATTCCTTTGAAAGTGAGGTTAAGACAAGACAGATGCGCCTATTTATAACTATTGCCAAGGAAGACCATGTACTTTTACTTAAAATATAAGATAAATATGATGCTGTCCCAACTACGTCGATTATTTTTAAGGTGTGCAGTAATTTGGAAGTTCGTATATTTTATAAAGTGCTGTGCTTACCTATGGAGAAGTTTATAATTTATATTATTTTATATTTCGTTTACATGTGATAAATATTGTCCGTAAACAAGTCAGATTCCTAAAAACTATCGAAACATGTTCTAATAATAAATAATGTCACCTTGTACACATAATCATGCATAAAAGTTTCTTAATTGCTATTGGTAGTAATAGAGCTACTTCGGCCGCCATTTTTTCCATATTGGGGTCTGGTAAATATAGTGGGTCTTGGAAACAAGGAAGCAGTCGAAATAGTAGGTTGCAACCGTAAAAAGCGCTCTGAAGGTAGAAACAACCCCGTCAATAGGAAAGATAAAGGCGGGTGTATTTTGGGATATAATTTTATTTTACTTTTTGAAAGAGGGCTAAACCATAACCGATGAATATTACGTTATGCTACTGGAGGAATTCCACGACACGATCAAGAAGAATCTTCCTCGTTTGACGAAAAAAAGATTCTGTTTTATCACGATAACTCGCCAGAGCACAAGTCTGCAATTGCAACCTCAATATTATTGGACTTAAGGTATGAAACCCTTCCTAATTCTCCCTACTCTCCGGATTTGGCTCCCTCGACATTACTTGTTGTTTCTCAATATGAAGAAATGGCTTTCAGGAATGAATTTGCTATCAAATGGTAGTTGGGAGAGGTTGTTGCCGAAACAAACGTATTTTTGCAGAGATGAAGAAATTGCATTTTATGGATGGGATTAACAAATTAGAAAAACGCTGGAATAAGTGTAGTATTTGAAACAATATTATGAGAAATAAAACGAGATTTTTTTCTCAAAAAACGGTGTCTTCTTTATTTTCATGTGGACTTACCGAATAGCCCTCGTATGTTTCTTTGGGTATCTAAAGCTTTTCTCTGAAAATCAAATGAATTATTTTGGTCACCTAATAAAAGAAACTAAGCCTCTCGAAGGTTTTTCTTCTAATTTAGTGAACTTTTGCTTTCTTTTTCTTTTTTCAATCCTCTACCATTTTCATTGCTATCTGGCGTGATTCAAGTTGTAAATTTCTATAATTTCGAAACTGTGAAGTCAAATAGAAAAACTATTATTCTCCTTGTATGTTGTTTTTGGGAAAAGCCCTATTTCTAAGTGTTCAATTTACGAAAATGGAAACAGCCAGGTCTTCTTATTTTCATTACTAAAGCATCAGAGGCTTGTACTTTGATGGAATGAAATTGTAAATTTGGAAAGGATTTTTTATGGACAGAATGAAGTGTTCCAGGTGAAATTTAAGATATCTTCCGGCATTTATAACTGGTGAGAACTGAGGAAAACCTGGAAAAGAACTCATTGTCAGTTAGGAAGTACTGTCTTGGCGATAATCGAACTATAGTCCTCCATTTACCAATCCATGTCTTAACGGCCTTAGGCCGATCTGGGTAGTCAAGGCTGTAACACTTGGGGCTTGCATTCGGCAGGTCCCGGGTTCTATTTCCGTTGGGCTGGACATTCTGAGCTTGAGCTTTTTCGTGGTTTCCCCTGATCAGTTACCGCCGTAGATCCTGGTCGCCTGGTGTCTCCCTCACCTCATCCCTTTCACCCGGAGATGCCCCAATGAGGCCGCAAGTATCCTTCTTCATCCCAGGCCATCCATCTAACGACCTTGACCACTTGTGCCAGAGAAAAAAGCTACGAGAAGATAAGAAGATGCAGTCCACAAGTTGGATACTGTATAAATATGGTGTCATTTTCGTTAAGTTACGATCTGTGCTGAATAGAAAGCCAAAATATGGTAAAACTGTTGACCCCCTGAGAATGTTATACGTAGTGAATCCTTTATACAAATGTGATATGTGACGTCGAAAATTATTTTTTCTCAGTGTAAAAACTTACTCTCAAAACAGCTTTTGCCAATAAAAAATTTGAAAAAGTATTTCAATATTTGTATGCATCAAAGGACAATTAAATATAACTTAGCTTAAATATAGTATCTTACATTTAAATTTATTCCAACGTCCTTAAAATTAATTTGAATTTAATATTGTTAAAAATGTATTAATAAAATCCATAATTTCACGTTAATGCTTACAAACATTGAGAGAGAGAGTAGCTTTTGCTTTTCAGAACGTTGCAAGGAATAAACCCACAACATTCCGTTATAATAAAAGATATATACTTTTACGTTACATATCACTTGCTTTATTGTATATTTTACGTGTTTTTCTACAGATATAGCTATTCAGAATTTTATTTATAAATATAAATGATAACCTTGCCATTAAGTATGTAATCACGAGCAAAGCGTCCATTTTTTTTTTTTTTTTTTTTTTCCCATTGATTGATTTTTATTGAACTATAATTCCCTGGGCTGGTACATGGGGCAGCCTTACAGGTACATAATATACATAAGTTAAGCATTTACATAGACAGTTTTTGAGTAAAATTTTTTGTTTGGAAGCCCATGCGGGGGCAATGAGCTTGCCCATGGGAACAGCTTCCTGTGGTGGTGCGAGCGTCCATTAAAGGGGAGCCTGCCAAAAATTATTGTCCTGGCTTGTATATGCTCAATTTTATTGATGAACTATTGCGTTGTCCGTGACTTAGATAGCCAATCACCAATAATATGATTGAAGACTCACCCGTTTTGTACAAGCGCAGCAGTGATTAACTATGGCACGCCAAGGAGAAGAAAGGCGAATTATTAATTGAGTTACTTTTTCCATTAAATTGGTTTCAACCCATATCTGCCCTCTTCAGGGATTTTGTAGAACCTGAAATCCAAAGGAAGGGCCAGAATGCAGACTCTAACAATTTAAAATGTAGTATTTCCATATTTTAGTTATGTTGTGGTGATATGAAATGTTGCAATTATTTTATTTTAGCAGCAAATGAATGATACTATGAATATTTCAAAACTTATATTTAAACTTCCTTAGGAATATTTCAGTTTGCGCTATACCGCGGGCAGTATGATATATTGGTAACACTTCATTTCTAAGTCTTTTCACCTTCATTTGTACGTAATTGTCAACTGTAGCGGAACGCACGATGTCTTACTAGAATTATACAGGAACAGTAAAAAGTTCAGTGAAACATTAAGAATTCCAGTTTAAGAGTGAAATGCGTATGATATACAAACAAATCTAAGGGTGAGACATGGAACATGTAGTGTTATTTAATAATTTCTTATGTTATTGATAATCACAATGCCATTATTTTGAACGTGAAACATGCAATAACATTACAGAGCCTATAGTGGTATATTTAACAAAAATTATATTTTCCATTAATTTCGACGTTCCATGTCTTAACGTATCCTACATAAAAAGACTACGCTTGGCCACTGCACATAATATGTTAGCAGACGTATTGCGATTGTTTTAAACATGAAATTAGCGTGTAACTTTTTCTTTGAATCTAAATACTTTGTTTTCAAATGACAGTTTAGTTGCAGCTTTGTTAAACTTTTCGTATATAATTACTTAAACCAATTACGAAACAATTTTGGCTAGGTGCGAGTATAAAAGTTATAAAAACATATGAAGAGATATATAAAATAGTATTACCATATCTTTATATACATTTATTGTACATATAAAGAGATATAAAGCACGCAGCGAATCTTAAAAAAAAAGTTACTAAACACTGCGCAATACCCATAGAGTGCTGCATTTAACGCAGTTATTGAGAGGTAGTTAACTTCAGCTTTCAGTTTCCCGCCGGAAATAATGCGAACATTTTGCGCCGCCCTAGTGGTAATTAACCAAACTTGTTATCGAACCGGTGAAAACCAGGTCGTGCAAGCCCGTCATCTTTTGGCAGCTTTCTCAACTGATTAACTGAAAAAATGCCAGCCTTCGATTTTTTTTATCCCCATTTTATTAAGTTAACATCTCATTTTAAGCTAACTCTATAACGATGAAATACTTTTAAATGTTAGTAACATAATTCTGTGCAGCTTGCATTGAGACACGAATAAATTAAGACTCCTATATCTGTTTAAATATTAATTCAAAATTTACCTCTTAATTAATACCAATAGAGCTTATTACCCTGTAGTTAGTAAAAGTGAAACGAAATCCAAATTTTAGGAAACTAAACATAAAGGATACTTTTAAATAGTCAAGTATCACCGCTCGTGTATTTAAAACTGTTAAATTAATCGAAAAGTAGGATTATTTGATCACGTGGAATTATTTGAAGGCTGGATAATGGGCACGATTTTGACATGAGAGCAATCAAACAGCTTATCTCTAGAAAGCGGTGGATTCTGTGTCGTATCGCCTTTGTATCAATGTGCGTTACTAAGAGTTTTTGAAAGAAAAGTCGGCCCTAATCGCATTTTAAAGTCATATTTGAATACATCTGTATGTAAACAACCGATATTACATTCTTGTAATGCATTAATTCAGTTGTTTCTCATTTTAATTTAGTTTCTGTTCGTAGTTCATTCGTTCATTGCCCTTGTAAACAAACAAGGGCAAAACTTTGAAATGTACTGCAGTAAATTCTGCAGTAATCTTTGTGGATTTGAAGTGCATTTTAGTTTTTATCTGTAAGGGAGAAGATTTAGGCAGCTGCTTTCGGGTCTCAGGAGAATACAGCGCGTTATGGTAAGTGTCAGAACATCGCCCATAATGCTACTAGATCTTTCTAACGCAACAAGAGTAGGAGGGTGAACGCTTGCTAGTAATACATTTGTATAGTTCAGGTTATGCATGTCATTGTTACTTTCCTTATGCACGTAAATTATATAAGTTTTGGAAGGCCCAACGTCCAAAATGTGTGCTATTTGAATAAACTGTAATCTATGGTTATGCTAAATAGGCTGCAAATGAGATATACTTTCATTGCAGTAAATTGCCATATTGCTTCTGGAGTTTATCTTGAGATTGTAGAATAGTTAATGAGCAAGGATCACCAAAAACGCATAAGTAAATTCATGTCCACTCCACCCATATTTTAAGTGCACTCATAATGGTGAATACCTACACACTAATTGCTTGGATTTTGGTTCTTGTTTTAGTTTAACTTGAGAACACATGGCATACAATGATTATATATGTGATCCAAAACAAACTCAAATATGACCCATAAGTTTGTTTTAATTTGGGGAAATATCTTTGTGATAATGAATATTTACTTAAGTTGGCATAAGTTACACTTTATAATGCTTTATTCCCAAATTCCGTTTCTGACACACATGTTGAAGCTTTACCCCCTTTTTTGTAATTGTTGATTGTGAAGTGGAATACCACAAGGATACTTGTAAGATAACTTATCTGAGCAGTGGCAAACAAATAATTTGTTTTGTATTCTTTGAGGAAATGGAAATTTATAACAGAGAGAATGGAGATATATAGAGCATTTCATCCATGAAGTGCTCATTTTTAGTTTTATTCTGTGTACAACTCTCAAATTTTATTTGCTGATATTAATTAGTTATTTACATGGTATTGTAAAGTCTGTAGATCCTAACATTTCTTTAAAACCTGCATAATCTGAAGATTAATGTAACGAATGTAGAAAAATTAAGCATTGCACTATACAAAACAATATGCACTGCTTCCCAACTTCTTTCTATGTTGCCAATTGTTCTGAATTCTATACTCTTAAGTAATTATTACTAATAATGTTAAACTTCCATTAAAGCACACTGTCCACTGCAACAGTTGCCATGGATGGAAGAAAAATTTTTGTTTGTGTTAAACGCCAATAGTGTACTGGAAAGTATGTGATGCATCGAGTATGAGAGATACAAACAATATTGGCCATATTTAAGCATTCTTGGATTAAAATCATTGTCTGCAATAGCAAAGAGTAATTATTTAGCAGAGCTACTCCACTTACTTTATAAAAAAATGGGGTGATTGCATAATTTCACCACATCATTTAATACTGGTTTCTTTTGAAGACTGAATTTAGGGTGAAAACTTAGTTTTATAATGTTTATTTTCAACATTTGTTGTTTATATATTAGCCAAAACTGGATTGTTGAAAGTTTTGCAATTTGTGTTGACTATTTATTTTCTAATTGTACCTAGCATTAGTAATTAATACCCCATAATTATTTTCTGAATTGTAATTGGCGTAGCTCATTGTATTTCTACTGTTCCTAGTTCGTTTCTTATAAAGTCAGCTGGCATAATAAGGTATCTAGTATTTTTTACATCATTAATTATACAATTATACATACAAATTGTGTAATTCATGGAAATAAACTTCTATTGAATGAGGAAAGTAGCTTTTTGTTGCAATGAGTATTCAAAATAAGTCAAAAAGAAGAAGGTTAAGTGCACATTTTATAAAGTTTTCTTTAGAGAACAAAAATAACTCTAGTGAAAATAATTCATTTTGTCCCTTCAGTTTTGTTCCCATTACTTCGCCAGAAACTTTTACAGGAAGAATGTCAGATTAGCTCATGAACTTGTGGATTGGCTTTTCTTTTTGAACGAGGTTTTTGTTGACGATATGTATGGGGATGCAAATTGTTTAAGACATCCAGTGGAGAAGGTGAAGTTTGATCATAGTTTTATTCTCCAGAATATTAATGTGATTTATGGAATGTCTTGTGTTTTTTGATACCTTTAAGATAAGTTTCAGGTTAGGTTAGGTCTAGGTTAACTCATTCTATAGGTATGAGAGTAGGTCCATAAGTTTCCTGCCTTGCTGATAAGAATTATCCCCTTCACAAAACCCTTATCTGGTGTCATACATTATCTATTAAGTAAATACTTGCAGCTGTAACTTCTGCTCCCCTGTGTCATTTGTTCAGATATAGTTGCATAAAGATGGCTTTGTGTAGAAGATTGTGACATGTTCAAAATGAGTATCAAGCTGTTATTAAGTACTTCACAAAAGGACTTACTCCAAATGAAATTAAACAGCCATTGGACGATGTGTATGGGGAAGCATCCCCCTCATATTCTATCGTAAAAGAATGGGTCAAGAAAGCATTGAAGCTGAAGAGCGTGCAGGTCACCCCTTGGAGGTTCTCATTCCTGAAAACATCGCTCTTGTAGAAGGAGAAAGTATGGAAGACCGGCGGCTCAAAGTTATAGAAATAGCAGCAAGGTTGGGCCTTTCTAAAACAACAGTTCTTTGAATTATTCATGAACATTAAAACATGAATAAAGTCAATGCAAGATGGATGCCTAAACTTCTTTCCTCAGTCCAAAAGCAATGAGTCATTTACTGTCAAGCATTTTTCAGGCTTTGCCATGGCAACGAGAGAGAAATTCTGCAAACCATTGTTACAGGAGATGAAACTATGGTCCTCTACTATGATTCCCTGTCCAAAAGAGAATCAATGGAGTGGCATAAACCTGGCGAAGCACTGCCTCTAAAAGCCAAGATCACTCCGTCAACCATGATGATCATGGCCACAATCTTTTGGAACTGTGAAGGAATACTCTTCATTCACTTTAAGGAGAGGAATACCACATTAAATGGGGAGTACTATGCTGGTCCACTGCACAGACTACATGCCTGCATCAAAGAGAAAAGGCGAGAAGAGCTGAGTGTTGGTGTGCACATCATGACAATGAGCCTGTGCACACAGCTCTTGTTGCAAAGGAGGCTGTGAAGAAATGTGACTTAAAGGAGATTGACCATCTACCCTACAGCCCAGGTCTAGCTCCTAGTGACTATTTACTCTTCTCAAAACTCAAGAAGTACCTTCGAAGAAGAAAATTTAAATGTAACGAAGAAGTGATAAATGCTGTTTATGCCCATTTTGCAGACAAGACTTGCTTGTATTTTTGGTGGGGATTGAAATGTTAATTCAAAGATCATGTATTGTAATAAAGGGAACTGTGTTGAAAAGTGAAATATAATTTTTTTCTTTATCATATCTAGAAAATTTGTTAGGCTGGAAACTTTTGGACCAACCCTCATATATGTAATTTTCCAAAAACTTTAGTTTTAAGTGCACCTCAGAAACAATGCATAAAATTGTTGGTTTCAAAAAATATTTCTTGCAAATTTTGTATTGCAACTGTTGTATATATTTATGTTGTCACCTGTGTAAAAACAGAAGAGGAATAGCACAAAAATATGCACAATCAATATATGAAACTCACTGTATCCCCTATACCAAATTAAATCATTAAATTGATGGTGTTAGCAGATTAGAAGGCATGTGCTAGTGCTCCTGTAGAATGTAGAAATAGCAAAAAGGTGACAACATAAAAAAGAGAAATTAGAGTAAAACTGAGCTATCTCGTATGAAATGCAGCTGAGTTTCCTAACATTGCTCAGAAGAACTACAGTAATTATTGCTTAAAACTGGGCTATTTGGAACACATTAAATCAGTGACTACTCATGCACATTTTAGGGGGAGCACAACACTTATTTTCCTCAAAAATGTAGTCAAAAGTAATTTTATGTCCTGGTATTCAAGTTATTTGATGTAAAATATTCACCGCACATTTACTAAAATAAATAATTCACCTTAAGTTTCTCATGCATTTCAGATCTTTGTTAATGGTTTCGCTATGCACTCTTGTTTAGGAAAAGAAGTTATGTCAGAAATAATGTAAATACTTAAGATGCAGCACACACAACTGTCTGTGATATCACTTTTTTATGTACATATAAATATGAGGTTCATCAAATCTGTGATAGGCAAAGTACAAAATTGTATATTTAATCTCATAAGCCTTCTCTCACTAATCAGTCAAGTTTACTTTTATTTATTTTTTAAAATGAATTATTATTTAATATACATTAGTTAAGTTGCCTTTATAGTGGAAGAGTTTCTTATAGTTCAGATTCTTTAAGCCATTGGCGCAAAATAGAGCAAACCACAGCTGATGGGAATAATGCCATTAATCTTGAGACAAATCACTTAGGGAAGCTTTTCTAGCAGGCGCTAATAAGGAGGATTGACTCACTGCGCATGTGCATAGAAAGTCAATAACTTTTGCATGCCCTTCGTGAAGCTTTACTGTGACACCCCTCTTATCCTCTTGCCAACCAACTTCATAATAACTCCTTTTAGACCAAAGCATTCTACCCTGCTATGCCTGGACACAAGGAAAATCAGCTCTAGTCCGTTCTGTTCACACACACACACACACACACACACACACACCAAGTTGTCTGCATTTGCAGAACCCATTGAAACTGCACGCCTATCTTGTATACTATGATGCAGATGCTGATCATTTTTGAGTTGACAGTTTATGCAGAAATTATATGTTATTTATGGTTCAAAATTAGCATTTATATTATTTCAAGCTTGGAATCTAAAATACGGAATGAACAGGATACAGATTATAAAGTACAAATATGACAAGGAAAGAAGATTATTCATAAATAAAGGAAAAATGCAGCATTGTAGAATATTTCCTGAATAAATATACTATATTACTTATTGGTGCCCTTTTCATAATTAATTCATGAAAATACAATTTATGTAACTCCTAGTGTTGCCATAAATACTGTAACAAAGTTTCCAATAAATTTGCACAAAATGGTTTGAGATATTTTAATATTGTAGTTAAATTAAGGCATAATAAATCAAAATCACACATAATTATTCAAAATGACTATCTCTGACTTACACACAGTCTTTAAGACTTTGTGGTCACTGATCAATTGAATTATACAACACTTCCATCAGGAATTATCCTGCTGCCTTCCAAAGAAACGCTTCAAACTTTCAATATTTGGATGTCTCTTTTTATAAGTCATCTCCTGGAGCTTTGACCACAATTTGTAGTCCAGTGGGTTTAAGTCCAGTTATGCAGAGGGCAAATCCGAGGCCAAAATAAAGTCAGAAATATTGGTCTTAAGCCACTCCTGGGTGGTCCGAGCCTTATGTGCTGTGGCTGGGTCCTGTTAGAAGCTCAAGCTTTGTTCATGGAAAAGGGTGGTGTTGAGTTTCTTGACCAATCTCTCCAACGTGTCTGCTGCTACATTTTAGCTGATGTTTTGATCACTTTTTTTGCAGAAATGGAGCTGTGTGGTGCCTTCGTAGCTCACACTCCACAATACCATAACAGATGTAGGATTATGGCCATGCTGGAGCCTTTTCAGCAGCTTCTTTGGAACATCTGCATATACCTTGTCATTTTGGGCAGTACAAGTCTTCTCATCACTAAACATTTTTAATTAGTGAAAAGGATTCTTCAAAAACAATTTGCTATGTAACGCTAAAGTCTTGGTTTTAAGAGCCTCTGGCACTTCACCTTACTTATGAGAAGGTGTTCTTCCTATCATTTGTAAGCACAGAGTCCCAGGTTAGTGCTTAATGTGCAAGATAGACATTTTAGAAATTTTCAGCTCAAGAGCCATCACTGACTGTCTCAGCACCAGATTTCTTCACACATTGTCACCATAGCTTTCTCCATTTCTGGAGTGCACATATTGTGTGGTCTTTTTTGTGTGTGGCAGTCTTTCACAGTTCCAGTATCAAGGAAGCACTGGGCAGTATGGTACACAAACCTCCTGTTTATTTTCAGTTTCTGGAGAATTTTAAAAATCTCACTAGGGAATTTACTTACCTTGTGCAAAGCTACCACAGCTACATGATTTTTGTAATTGCCCCACATCTTGAAAACTAACATAAACAACTATTGGCTTCTGCAGCTGAACTCTTAATGACTAACCACTAGCACCACAACTCAGGAATGTGCAGACAGGAGAGATGTAAAGGCACTCTCAAAAAGTTGTGACAGTATTTTTATGGTAAGACTAGGTATTTATATTCAAGCTTTCTCAGTTAGAAATATGATAATTACAAATATAATATAAAATAAAACATTCTATATGTTTCATGACTAGCATTATTATTGAAATTATTACTGAGCTATTTTGTTGTGGTCATTAGTTTAAGTTAATTTAAAACCAGAACTGTCTGCATATAATTAGCATTGACCAATGGATTGAAGAGATCGGGAGAGTTGTGGCGCAGACAAACAATCCCCCTTCCACACTTCCGTTCACTGGGATGCCAATTGTAGCATTGGAGATAGCTCTGGTAGTTAGATTAATTTAAGCCAGTGATTGCAACGAAATAACTCTATAATGGCCAATTTCAATAATAAATCATATTCTCTTTTTTTTCTTAAAAGGACACACATCAATATTTTTTTGCATTATTGACTATGAAAACAAACAGTTACACATTTAGTACTAAAATACATACATCAATGGTGTACATTTACTCCATGGGACCTTCAAGCTCTATTAGATTATATTATATTAATATTTGGTACTATTGTTTGCTTGAATTTTTATGTCAACTTCCTTGCCAATTAAAGAATTGAAGTTCTGCACATTGGCAGCAGAGGCCAGTAGTGCAGTTAATTTGCAATCTGTGTACTTGAGAATCAGGGAACTACATTATGATGTGTAAGTAGTTTATTTTTAAAATAATGTTTAATACCCATTGTTACTGAGGCATCATAGGCGGTAGACACTGATAATACATAGATGAAGTGATAAAACTGGGGGGGGAATCTCTTTTAAAGGAAAGAAGCATTCCAGGCCTAAGTTTAAGGTACCTGCCCAGCATTGGCCATTTATGAAAATTGAGGAAAATCTGGAAAAAACCTCCATCAGGGAGGACGTGGATATCAAACCCCAGACCTACCACTCGAGAGTTCATGCCTTAACGACCTTCGCCTTTCATGGCGGTCTGTATGAGGTGAAAGTAGAGATGAGAATGAGATGGAATAACAACAGAATGAGTGACAGGGAAAACCAGAGTTTCATGACTGTCTAGGCAAGCATCTATATTGAACTGCAATCAGTAGTCATTTTGTGTTACAAGCAGAAAATCATGGACAGATATTATCCGTAGAGATGCACTGCATTACATTGTATTACAAATGTGACATATTGGGAGAGTAGGAGTAAAGTGTGTTAAGTATTAAACTTAACACTCACTTGATTTGGAAAATATATATATATGTATATACAAAGAAAAATAAAGTAATTCTTGGAACAATATAGCAAAATAGCAAGGACTAGAGAAACAGAAATATCATTTAATAGTAATACAAATATCTCAATATTTCAAACCTGTTTGTTTTTCTTCAAAGGCACAAGACAAATGAAGACATGTTTCCCAGGCATGTTCTGAGTAGTTTAATGGTAAGTAGAGCATAAGAGTACAAAATCAAACACAATAGACTAATCAAGAATACATGGGATTGTGTTTGGTGTAATAGCTCTTTTTGCTTACATTAGTTGTGGATGATTCTCAAGAGTTATTCGATTAGAATGCTGATCGCTCAAGTCAAATGGTTGATTTCTCAGAGCAGTTTTCCCCATGTATTGTAATTGATTTTAGCAGAAATACACTATTTTGCATTAAAAAAATGAAATCACTTTTTGATGCAGCCATCAAGCATACATATGTTTACTTAGCACTGTCCATAATCTTTTGGCTATCCAAGTTATTCTATATCTTAAAGTTATAATTATTTGACACACGTTGGAATCATGTTTATAGAAAATGAGAGCCATATATAGTATGACCAATATTTTTAAAAAATAACTTTTGGTGATATTCTTGAGGATTATATGAGGGCTGTTTAATAAAGCATGATTATACTTATTTTACAGACATAATTTCTCAAGCTAAATTTAAATTAATTTAGGATAACAGAATGTTATCCTAAACTTAGATATTCATTTTTTACACTAAACTGCACTTACTTACATAAAAGTAAGATGTGTTTCGGGAGAATCTCTCCCATCTTCAGTTGCTCACTGAACCGCCATTACTTGAAACGATGGCTAGACAACCGGATGTTCCTGTGGTGGCCTTTGTTGGTTGAAGTAGGAAGTTGCTGAGTTCATCCATAGGAGGAAACTCAAAATTCATTAGGTTTTCTCTATTTTTTAATATGAAAATTTTTTCCCAAGTGGATAACTCCCATGGGTTGTGAAGATGTTTCAGCAGTTTAATTCCCACTTTTACTTCATGATTTTTGGTCCAAAAGTGAGCTGCTACTGCTGCTTTATCCAACTGCTTAAACTGAATATTCCTAAAATGTTCTTTCCTCCGAATTTCCAAATTTCTCTTTGTTTTGCCTATGCAGCTCTGTTCACAATCTGCACATTTTATTTTGTGAATTTCCTGTCTGTTCTGTGGGTATGGAGTCTCTTACTGTGCAACCTAATAAATTCTTGATATTGTATCTGTTCTTTGGGGCTAACATTATCCCATATTCTTTGAAAATTTTCTTGAACTTGTTGTGGTAAATAGGATGGATGCATTAAGCTTACATTTTGTTAGCTTAATGCATAATATAAACATACTGGTGTACATTATGTATTATGTATGTACACATACTAGTTTAATTTTGACCTCTGGCCATTTCCCCTTGGAATTACTTTTTGTCTGTTAAATCTTGAAACTATAGCATGTTATTACCTGATTCAATTCATAAAGAGCCTTTTGGAGATTACTTTCACTGTCAGAAATGAAAACTTAATCATCTGCAAATGTTAGACACATGAACAGGTCAATATTAGATGATACTAGACTTCACCAACTTATTAATTTATCAGAACATGTTTCAAGAGCAGATGCTGCAATGTTCTGGTATATTGGAACCACAAGAGGTCACATCATTACCTGCCAGCATTACCTGCCAGTCGGTCCCCAGCTGAAGATGAAGATGAGAACGAATGCTCTTGAAACATGTTCTGATAAATTAACCAGTTTGTGAAGTATAGTGTGACGTAATACTGACCTTTTATGTGTATAATCAATCAACTTCACTGTTTCTAACTTCTATTAAGTTTACAATCTGCAAACATAAAATACTTAGTTACTAAAATTATCTTAAAATGTTTAGCCATCTGTTCTGTATTCTCATGGCTTTGTTCAAATATATGTCTAAAAGAGATGGCGACAATTTGCACTCGTCTTGCGCTAGGGAAGCAAATACATTTTTTTCAGTTATCTGTCAACTTTAGCTTATTGCCTATTGAATGCCACATTTATGTATCATATGGAACACACTTTTGCTGTAATTTTTTTATTGCTTAATCCCATACAGTGTCTGTCTAGTCATTGATAAGTGAGGATACCATGAAAAAAATGCAATTTAGCAAGACTTTGTCACTTCTAATTCATAGAATGCTGTGGAGTTAATGGGAAAAAATAAACATCAGATAATTATTTGTAGACTTTTCCAATTGTATTAAATGCAGTTATGTTATTATCTCCATTTGTAAGACTTAAAACATCAATGTCTAGGTCAGTACAACTTGAAGCAAATTATTCTGGATGCACATAGAGTATACATGCATACTGAGCTGAGGAGTTTCCTAAATGGATCGGTGCAATTCAGTTCTTTTATTTAATTCCAAAGATTATATTTATAGTATGGGAACAAGTCATTATATACTGTGTAGATTTAAAAGTTTATACAAAAATACTAAAGGTTTCATTTACATTGAAACTCTATACAAAGCTACCAAATTGGTCTAGTGTAGGAACAAGTCATTATGTAAATTGTACTTAAAATTATCACAAAAATTGATCACTAAATAAAATGTATCACCAAAGTCATATTTACAGTACATTAATAGTTGATATTCCTGCATGGAATAGAGAACTTAATTATCAGATGTTCCGTGCATGTGGTACCTCCTCCTAGTTTTCTTGTTTAATTTACTAGGTACTTTAAAGAGATCATTGGTATATAGATATTTTCATTTACAGTACTCTCAATTATGTTTGAAGTATAATAATCTGTTTTTTGTATTTAAATAATAGTTTTACGATATAGGTAGTTTAGTCACAGACTCGAGAGGGGGAGGGCTGGGTTTCAATCCCAACAGAATCGTCGTGGGGCTTTTTATAGTTTTTCCTGATCTCATAAATGCCGATTGCAGTGTAGTACCCTAAACTTGTGCTCGGAATATTTCCTTTAAAAAAAATGATTTCCTAATTTATCATTTCACCTCGTGTATCATCAGTATCCATGGCCTGTGGTGCCTAAGTAGAAAAAAATGGCATAAAACGCTCAGCTAATATTCCAATTTTGCCTTACTAATATGGTCTTATGGTATTGCAGCAGTATCTATTTCCTGGCAAATTTTCGCGGAAACATTCTCCAAACAGTTGCAAATGTATAGTTAACAGTGACGCCCAATTGAAACTTGTTGCTACATATCGTAATTGCAGCAGACAAAGGACAGACCTAACATGGATGTCCTGACTTCCATATAACCATCTTAATGTGTAGATTGAGCCAGTGACAAGGCAGAATTTGGAAACTGCCTGTAAGTAATGATGCTCTAGCAATCACATGCTATCTAAATATGACCGCGCAGATATTTGTGAACCTTTGGTTGTTTTGTCCTCTTGGGTGGCAGCTTTTGATTGGATCGTAATGTTGGCGATAAGAATGGTAGGCGTTAGTTTTTTCATTATACTGTTTCCGCGTTTTTCCAATTCATTAAGTTCGAAACTTAGGAAGTAAAAACAAGATTAGATAGTTTAACATGCTAAGCAAGACGGTAATGAAAGCATTGTAGGTTAGAATATTTATGAATTCGCCAATGTAAATGGAGTTAAAAAGAATAGTTTTACAGCAAGTAAATTACATTCTTTTGAAATTAAAAGACAGAGAATTAAACATTAATACAAATAGAGTTAAAAGTCATTTGTTCAAAGGAGGCGAAAATTTTAAATTGATGTGCCAATTAAGGACATTAACAAGAAACTGACGTAGGTTAAAATCAGTAACGCGTCCTAGTTTTAGTAACTCCCGCAAAGTAGGTTATGGCGCTAATATCATCACTGGACACTAGCGACATCGTTGCGGAAGGTCTAGAAACTACCTGCTCAGATAAAATGCCAGGATGCTTTGCGATCGTTAATCGTTAAGATTGTGTCTATGACGACGACGATGATGATGAATGTACCATGTTTCACATATAACTTCCCTTGACATACAACAAAAAATAACCGCCGTATACTAAACTAGACTGACAAATGTGCAGGGATATATAAAGCGGCTATCTGTTAACCGAGTTATCATGGGAACATTTCATAACCAGTCAAAACGATGGGCAAATTCTATATTTTAAGTTGGACAGTGCCTCCCCTCCCACAAAAGCATACTTCTTTCGGAAAGGAAGAAGCAGACTATGAAATGTAACTTTATAGTCTTGGAGCAATGTAAAGCAAGCAGGCTAAAGTAACCACCGGATTTTTGTGTCGCACGCGTAAATCTACTGTAAATCGTTTAGATTTAATTGGGATTTTAAAAAGTGAATGCCAATCAACGTATTAATGGCGTTTTAACCAACAAATTTTGAAACAATTGAAAAGCTACAAAATAAAATCTAATAGTATAATAGAAGCCGAAAAAACAATACATTAGTACAGCTAACAATGACATTACTTGATGGATTGATAAAAATTATTTAAAAGTTTGAATTTAAATCTCTGAGATTAATATAAAAGTTCCATCTTTCCGAACATATAAAGTTTAAGGTACTGGGCCAATAAAAGATATAGAAGCCGTGGCTTTGTCGATGGACGAAGTCACGGCTTTTTTTTTTTTTTTTTTTTTTTTTTCCCCGAACACACATATATATTGCCCTCTGGTTTAGGAGAGGGGCGTAAATGGCCCAAAGCAGTTTACTGAAGTAACAAGATTATTTTAGATGAATACTCGTAACAAACTTACTAAAGGAGAGATACATATTTCATCAATTTCTACGTTGTTCATTTTGTGTACAGCGGGCAACAGGTGGCATTCTGACATGTTTTTAAACTTTTCAAGAGTAAAAGTGTACTAATTCTCACATTTGAATAGAGTGTATTTTATTTGCGTTTCAAATCATTATACAATGACTTTTTATTTCTTTTATAGTGTCATAATTTTATAATTTCGAAATAATTTATAAATGATATAACGGTTTCATAAAACCAGAGTAGAACTTGCAAGCATTTAAAAAAAATCCCAAGTTTGCATAATTAAATACCTCAATGACCAAAGCTGTGAACCAACGGTTTTGAAATGTGCAACATATTTGAATGCTTAATGAAGAAAGCGGCATGATTTTTTTGGTCCTGTTGATTGGTCCTTTTGATTGCTATGTCTAGAATACGGCTACGAGATGTGAAAAATTAATAATTTTTCTAGCATGTTTCGCTTTTGGACGAGCAGCTAGAGTTATAAGCATGTGTCAGTTTTATTAAGCGCATATAAGAAACATTATAAAGGAGGACACACTGAATGTTGAATGCGGGTCAAATATCAATGATAATTTTAAACTTATCAGAACATCTTAAAGTATTACTCATTTTCCTCTCTACACCTGGCCAACTTTCTGAAGTACTTATGTCATTCATCATTCATAGTAGTACTCTTAAGCTCTTCTTCAACATATCCTGGGCTTGAAAATCGCAGTTAATTCTTTACTAAGGAGAACAGGCAGAAGTCGCACGTTGCCGGATTAGGACTGTAAGGAAGATGGGCGGTAAGCGTCATAGAGGTACTGTTCAGGAAGTTTATGAATTGACTGTGTTTCAGAACATTGCCACGGTACGTCTTAACGGTTCTAAGTCTGGCTTAAGGTCAATTTTACACACATTTTGGAAAACTTTCGGGAGGCAAACTGTTGCGTACCATCTGCGGTAACTGTCCTTTGATCTTTCAAGAGGATTTGTTGCCATATGACCGTTAATGGAAAAGAATGTCATCACCAGTTTCTTCTCTACGCTCCTTGCTCTGATGAATTTCGTTAGGAGTGTATTCTGAGATGGAAGCTGGTGACTGACACTATGTTTCCGGTTTTTATTGACAGACCCATATTTCGTCATCTGTTATTAAAAGAACACGGCGAGAGACCCTTCATTACATCTTTGGAGCATTTCGCGGAACCTTTCCACTCAAGCAACATTTTATTGGGGCTGTGGGGTACCAACAAACATGTATAACTTCGATTTATCTTTTACATAATTTTAAATTTTATGTAAATTCAAAGATTTCCTCGCTTTTACGATATCATCTTGCATAAGGTGACGATATTTTTTTTTTTTTTTTTTTTTTTTTAAAAAAGTAACATTTTAACATTTTGTCTCAATGAAAAGGTGCTAAAAATTGATTTGTCATACATACATATTTAGGTTTGTAAACTAATAAATAAATAAAATAGATGATGTGTTACTTACATGATGTAGTAGTATTGAATTCACTCCAGCCCAAAAATCCTTAAGAATTATTAGTGCAGCATTCATTGATATTTTGCTGAGGAATGCAACTTCTGTGGTAAGACCTATTCATGACGCAGCATTTTATAAAAGTTTACACAAGTGTGATTAAAGTTCACCTTATTAATCAACATAGCTTTCGAAGTTTGTATTGAAGGAACGTTCTTGTCAATTGTCCACAAGCTATTCATGTAAAAAAACACTCCTTCAGCGGGGGCATTAGTTCCAGATAAACAAAGAAGAAACTAATATTTTGAAAAAACTGACATAAGGCACATTGTTCATATTTAACGTGTGAAGCAATTTCTACCCAACAGTCGTTAGGTGATGTTTTTTCCAGCTTCCTTTTTTTCAATATTTTCGGTTTTATATACTCGTACTCATCATACAGACCGGTAACATCTATAGATGAAAGAGCCACTTCGTAAATGAAATCTTCAATCTTTGGTATATCCTTCCACTGGGGTATCGCTGCCTTAAGCGTTACCCAACTGTAGTCCCGCAAACTCTCAATCGGCGCAATTCCTTTATTTAAATATTCAACTGCAGTTTGATAAAATGTATGTATATGCAGTTTAGATTTTGCAATCTGTAATGATAAACCCTCTTTTTACAATTAACCAACAATTTGAAGCAATTTTGGAAACTATATTAGTTTTTAAATCATATAAAAACTTATCATCACAATCCTTCACAAAATACTCTCCATAACTCTCCACACACAGTAGCAGACGGTGCAACCACTTGTCAAAAGCACTGCGGTATTGGGATTGAGATATTGTCAACAGAGCTGAATTTGCAGCTTGGGCAAGGTTCTGCACTCGTTTAAAACGTTTTACAGCAATACAAGATTTCACTGTAGGAAACTACCAGAAGTCGCACGGTGCAAGGTCAGGGTTGTAGGGGGGTGATCATACAATTGGTCTTTAGCGACTTCCAGTTTCCTCAAATTTGCAGTTGTTCTGTGAGGAGAGGCATTGTCGTGCAAAAGAAAGAGCCTTGAAGTTCCTGTCTTTGGACGCCGCCGCCTCAACTCTTCAAATAAAGGATCCAAAACATAAGTGCCACAGTATTCTCCATTCATTGTCATTACTTATGGCATAAGTTAACTACTAATGGTCGTCTATAGTTGAAGAAAACAGTGAACATTCTCTTCCGAGAACGAAAAGCTTGTCGAAGAACAACTGGTCTTGTGTTATTCTCATTTATTCACACGCAGTTCTCAGCTTTATTTGGGGAGGTACAGTAATAAAACCAACTTACATCACCAGTGCATGTATCTGTCAAACGTTTAGGACCATTTGGTGGAAACGTGCTCAGCAGTTCCTTGCACTTTCTTTTCTCCTTCTCTTCATTGGTTAGGAAATGTGCAGCCTATTTTGCACTGACTTTTCGCACTTTTAAATAATCATGGAATATACTGTCAATGCTGCCAACATTGATATCCACTTCCAAATTTAGCATTTCATCAGTAATATGTCGATTTTCCTGCAATAAGTTCCTCTTTCTTTGAATTGTTCTCTCGTTCACAGCTCCCCGAGTCCGGCCAGAGCGAGGGTTGTCTGTCAAAGTGTCTCGCCCTTCTTCAAATGATCGAATCCATCTTGCAATGGTATCAAATGAACACATTGTTAACAACTCACTAACAGTTATTGACCAACTGAACTCAACAGACTGTACGATAGTGACTATGCAAATTTAAACTCGCACTTATGCATATTTTGATAACTTGAGGTCAGTTGTTGCCAGGGGCATTAGTTACATTTTGTAGATATTTTTTTGAATGCTGCTCGTATCTGCGATCTGAAGGAATTTCAGCTGTATAAAAGTATGTTTTGCAAACCGTTTGTTTTTATGTTCTAAGAAAAGCCACATTTTTTTTTTTTCATTCCTAACGCCCATTTACTGCTGAGGATCACAGGCGGTGGACACTGGTGATACATGAGGTGAAATATAAATTGGGAAAGGATTGTTTTTTTAAGGAAGAAAATGTTCCAGGACTAAGTTTGCTATTTACGAAACTGAGGAAAACCTGTAAAAAAATCTCAATCAAAAACAGTCCTGATGAGAATCGAGCCCTAGACCTCCCGCTCACGAGTCCGTGCCTGGGTCATTTAACAGTAATTGGGAAATGTCAGGAAGGTTTGATGTCTCCAAAACAACAGTTGCTACGCACGTGCACCAACTCGACATAATGGAAAAAGGTCGAAAGATAGTTAAAAATCCCATTGGCTACCAATTCTTGACACGCACTGTAACATGTGATAGGGAATAGTTCTTATTCCGTAATTCCGAGAAGAGAAAACTGAATCCTGCGAGAAAGAACCTCAGTGTATAGTTTGTCAAAGTCCTTTTAAGCAATAAGGGACCTCATTTTGGTGATATTCGTAGGTGTTCATTTTGAACTGGTCCCAATCGATCGTAAGTGACGCTGAGTTGTGCTGTGTAGCAGCTGTAAAGGGCTTACGAAGTTTTAAGACTACGTTACCCAATTTTAATAAATAAAAAACGCGCTGTACTGCAACAAGAGAATGCCCTTGCCCATTGATCAAACAAAAAATTGACCACAAAAAAGTCATGAGTTAGAAGGAATAGAATTGCTTGTTCACGCTAATCCAAAGATTAACGTCGCTAACAAATTGGAATGCTGGCAGAGAGATGGATGAAAGTCGTCGAAAATTATGACCTATATTTTGCAGCGGAATACTAGTTTGTTAAGATATCAGTTATAGGTAAAAAAAATCTTTCTTGCCTATAAATCTATAGTTTCCTATCGTATGAAGAATCATAGGCCTTAAAACTAAATCTCTCTCTTAACGGATGTCAAAATATCCTGTCCCACTGTAAGGATTTTGATTATACGTTTAATTTAACACTGATGTGTTTAACAGTTGCGGCATTTCTTGCGCATACTTCTTAATCATACGCAGAATGTTTTATATTTGTCAGTTGATATCCTACAGTCTCGGCTTTCTCGCACACTTTTATTTGGCGATTATGGATTACCACGACTAGGATTTATATGTGATTAAAAAGATGAAATATGTACATACATGAACAAATAAGTATGTAAATATGGACTAACATTTTATAAAAATGGTGCAAAATAATGCAAAGAACCGGGAGGGCAAAATTTAGATGCATAAAGCCGTGAGTCCCATGTCAGATATACTGCATGTTAAAGGACTTCATAAATGAAAAAAAAAAAAAAAGGTCGCTGGACAAAATTTCCTGCCCTTTCACGCCCAAGTAATATTCAAGCATCACACTAGATGTCGGTTGAAGCGATGAGCTGTGCATCTTAATTTTTGTTTTGTTTTGTTTTGCTTGACATCTGTAGGTGCAAAGTGTAACTA
This sequence comes from Metallyticus violacea, assembly GCA_030762175.1. NCBI lineage: Eukaryota > Metazoa > Arthropoda > Insecta > Mantodea > Metallyticidae > Metallyticus > Metallyticus violacea. The sequence continues at coordinate 21,944,723 of CM060832.1, read as the reverse complement.
AATTAAAATTCTGCATACAGTCCTTCAGGACCCGAAACAGACCCTAGGCCTGTAAGTCGATGATGTTTTGACAAACAAACAAAAAAAAAAAAAATTGAATCGTCTCCCAGATTCTACGTGTCGATCGGGAACTTTGGGTACTTTTCTGAACGTTATATTAAAGAATTTTGTGCATTTGTAGGCGAGCAGTACTAACAAGTTGTATGGTGTAGCGAAACAAGATCGAACGTCTTCTGACTCTGTTTGTTCCTCTGAAATCATTCTTTGAAACTCAAAATAAATGTTCATTTCTTATCAAATCATTTTTTTTAAAAAATCGTTTATCAGAAGCATGGCTGTGCTTTCTTCATAACCAGCATCAACTTTTCACTCTGCAGTTCAAAGAGTAGAAGGATCAAGCAATTACAGTGTTTGAGGTTAAATAACGATTGTAAGGTTAAGTTTTCGAATGCAGTCCATAGCTTGGACTTTAAGTTGCAAAACTTTTTGAATTCCCCTCGTGTTTTCAGGGCTAATCTCCACCATTGAATCGCCTGAACCAGTTTGATCATATTCTCATATTGACATATTCAGCTGCTGTCTTACCACTCAAACCTTTTCTCCAAAAGTATTTAAAAAGAACGCGAATGACTATTTTGCTGTCGCACTTTCTTTGTTAGATATTGGAAAATGTATACTGAATATAATTATACAATGCAATAAATATTTAAACTATTATCTAAAATAATTATAAACAGCAAATATAAGCAAATCGTTTGTTTTTAGTAGCTTACAAATGAAAGTATCGCGTGTAGAAAGAAAGAAAAAAAAACTTTCTGGTCTATCTAATAAAATGATTTGCAAAGCTTACAAGATAACAGGAATATTCTTGGAGGAACAGTCAGCAGATAAAGTAATTTTAAATTCTCTGGATAAATTAGAGCATAGGCACGAGTAATAACTTGTTACCAGTCCGGGTAAATGCAACGGATTACAATTTGGAGTTTTTATAATGTAAATTCACCGCCACAGGTGGCCGAGGTCGTTAAGGCGCGGAATCGTGAGGTCTGGGGTTCGAATCCCGCCAGGACCGTCCTCTCTGACTGGGGTTTTTTCCAGGTTTTCCTCAGTCCTCATAACTGGCAAATGCCGGGGAGGTACCCCAAACATAGGCCTGGAACGTTTCCTTCCTTTAAAAAAAAATCCTTACCCAATATATCATTTCATGTATCTCAGTGTTCAGCGCCTGTGGTGCCTCAGCAGTAAAAACGGGCGTTAAACACTAGTAAAAAAAATAATGTAAATTCACGAACCTGATATACAGGTTCTGCATCGTATACAGACAGACACCAGGGGACCTTTATTTGCAACTCAAGATGCCAGGGTACAGAAAGTCATAAGTCGTGGAATAGCAATAAATAATGACATCACTGCAAAAGAATGATGTCACGCCCATAAAAATGTACACTTGTACTGATAACAGATACCCGTTGCAGATGCAAACGTTAACAACGCAGCTGAAAAAGGCTTATCGCTAAAGCACACTGCTCCCACATTCACATTTGCACTCATAAACCATAGTATGCCACGCACTGAAAAACAACCTCAAAGCGCCAGAAGATCCTGCAATGGAGATCTAATACCAAAGTCGACGACTCTGGCAAACACAAATAGACTTGCTGTTTCCATACGTTTGTTGAAACGTATTTTACTTCAAAATTTCACGACTGTGGTTATGGAAGTCATGACTTTCTCTGTATCTCTGTGCAGTGCTTCATTTGTTTTAGGCATGCATATGTTACTATGGCAACAAAACGGTTTGTTGTTCAGTTTCAGATCTTTATTATGAAGACAGTTTTATTACTAAATTAATAGAAAATATTTTTTTCAATAGAAAAGGAAAGAGTTATGATTCTGATCACGATAGGAAATGGTAAAAACAGGAATTTAGCAAATATCACCAACTGCTAACTGAAAATGTGAAAAAATTGCAGGTTTGGAAATAATTTGTACATCTGTTCAGGACTTCAAGAAATTTAGAGAACAACGGATGACAAATTTATTTAAATAGGTGAGATCTTTCAGACGTACATTTTACCACATTCGCTTTCACGCAATGGATAATAATATGTAGTATAATTACATGATTAATGACAGTACATTTTACAACTAAATAGCTATTCTTTTTTCATAAAAAATGCTTTCAAACAGCAGTTAACGTGCCCAAGATGGTTTTCCTTATGTGTCGCGGTACACCTGTGTTTTACATATATGATTATGTTGGTAGCTTAACAAGTGTATTTAATTATATAATTATAATAGTCTATATTTCTTAAAATTTGCAAAATAATTCGAGGAACTATCATAAACTTTCCGGAACTGAATAAACGGTTTACAATAATGTGTAAATAAATATACATGCCATGTGGTAGCCCATACTTTTATGTGTAAATCAATATAACTTCGGGCAGCCTCAACAATGTGGGTTGAAAGCAACACTTATGCCAGTAATACAATGTCGGGCAATGGGCTCGCACTGAATTTTCGGGGCATAGGTCATATCACATATCCAGAGTGTGGACAAGAGGCTACAATATCCCAGGCTTCTTGAATTTGTGCTCATAAGACATGTTTTGTCCTTCGTGCATGTGCAAGGAATGCGTGTGGAGATCTTGCATTTAGATAGAATAAATAGTATCGGAAATATAATAATCATTATAACGTATATAATATGTTATCGTTAAAGCTTGCTGCGTATGGGAAACAGTATTACGAAACTAATTTGTGACATGTGTTATAAAGTATATTAAAAAAAATATTCATGCCGGGGGCGAACCTGAGCACTTCACGGCATCACTACGCACGCTTTGGCACAGAGCTGACGGAACACACATTAGTCGGTGTCCATAGTGCATGCCATTACATACCTCGTGAACGGCCGCTGTATCGAGTGGGAATTAGAATCATTTTGCATTCAAGTGATTTGTTGTTTTTTTTTTGGGGGGGGGAAGGTCAAAGGGTGTACATATAGACAACAGTTTATAAAAATTATGGAAACTAATACAAAGAATATCTGTAATTTCTCAAATGTTCATACTACTATAAACATACATTTAAATGTCTTATTTTTTAACAATAGAACAAGAGTTTAACCTTTTTGTTAATGGTATTGAAATAATTAGGACAATATTGTACGATTATTAATTTAGCCATTTTTTCTTTCTGTAAACATTACCTATTTTTGAAGTACTGGGCTATAAAACATTATTTTATATATTTAATTTTGAAACTGCGTCTCCTCTCTCTCTCTCTTAAAATTTCTTTGTGCTCATTAAAACACCGCTCAATATCACAGAAATAATGGGGAACACCCTAAACCAAGCAACACCTTGTGAAGTTAAAACTCCAGATCAAATTCCACATTTTTATTATTCAGCACTTAAAATGTCCGAATTCACTATAACTTGGATTCTCGGTTGATACTGTGTTCAACATCACTTTCAGTAACTCAGACTTCTGTCACTTTCTTCAGGATTTATTATTTATTTATTTATTTATTTATTTGAAGACCTTGTTGACATCTAAGGCTATTCAAAACAGGACGTGAAACGGTAGATAAATTTTGTTCAGCTCTTCTTTAAAGATTGAGGTCTTTTACGTGCCTTGAATTCTAGCGAAGTTTGAGCCCGCGACCTATAAGGCAAGTATGATTCCCACACGGCTTTTGGGCAGAGATGTGTTTACTTTTAGAGAGCGTTTAATGCATACTGTGATGCACGAGAAATTTGTATGCAATATAACTATTTAATGTTTTATGATCAATAGGGGTTTCAATATTCATCAACGCTGTCAGGCTAAAAACTTGACAGATCTCGATGACATTACTGTTAGCCGTACAGTCTTCTAGTCTCTAATCACATTCCTCATCAAATTGTGCTTAGTTATCTATTTTACGCATTTCATGGAAAAACCGGAGTCCTCCTTTGAAATACTGATGCCAGTAAAATAAATTTTAAAATGTTGTCCATTAAGAATATTTTTTGAAACTATACAATATGGAAAATATTTCAAATAAAACTTTGAATTACATAAAGATGTGAGTTCTTCAACTAGACCAGAAATATGGACATATATGTAGAATTCAATATATTTTAAATCTCTACATATCCTTATTTAAACATTGACAAAACGTTAATTTAAACTAATCAGTAAACAAATATACAGGATTTTTTTTTTTTTTTTTTTTTAAGAACGTTCTAGCTGGTTGTCTGGAAAGCAACGCGTTTTTAAGAAAACAATTTATGGTGAATGTTTCTTCATTTGAGGGGAAACATAATTAATTACATTTTGTTTAGTACATATTTTCAAGGCCAGTTCAACTTTTTAAAATGGGAACCCCATTTTTAAAACAGATTTTGATTTTACGCATAAAAATAAACAACTTTTGTCTGAAACACTTTTTTTTATTAAACTAACCATTATTTTATAAAATATTTAAGAAGTTTGAACAAATTGTTAACGTGTAATACATTCATTTCATTTTTTTGAATTTAACAAAATACAAACGCAGTTCATATATAAACCTTAGATTTTTTTATTAGCCTTTCTCATAATTGTAAAATAAAAATGGAAATTGCTTTTAAAACTAATCACTGTTCATTATTAATCATTGTGATAAGAATTACAAGAATTACAAATGTTCTCGTTTTCGTTTCATACAAAAATACAGTATATTTTCAAAAGCTCGTCTAACATTCTGAAACAATCATAGCAATAATTCCTACAAGCTGCGGTTATCCTTTTTTGGAGTTTTTCAACGGTGGCAGGTTGTGTTTTAAAAAGAGTCAATTTAGGTGTCCTCATAGAATGAAATCGTAAGGGGCTTAAATCAGGGGATCTTGCAGACCATTCGATATTCCCTCTTCTACTAATCTATCTATTCGGGAATGTATTATTGAGCCACTGTCGAAAGTTCTGTGTAATGTGGTGGTGCTCCATCATGTTGGAATGTAACCAAATGTTCATTTAAAATAGTTCTGTCATTCTCATCTTCCCTATTTTCAATTTCTTTATTAATGAGAGGATTAATAACATCTTACATTTCTAGGTATAGAGCACCAGTGAGATTTTCCTCAACAAATAATGGATCAATGTTTGTATCACTTAGAATATATGCCTAGGCATTTATTTTCTTCTGCCATTGTGTATGATCTGCTCTCAAAGTACATGGTTTATCATCACTCCAGTATCTACAATTATGTCGATTTACAGAACCGTTAAAATATACCCTCGTCAGAAAAGCAAATATTTCTTAGTAATTAGGGTGATTCACTTTTTCTCTCGGACATTATTTCACAAAATTTTATTCTGCGATCAAAATGATCTTCAGTAAATTTTTTATGTATTTCAGGTTTATAAAGATGAAATGTTCAAAACATTACGTGTTGAATTCATCGAAATTCCGATGAATTCAAGTGAAGTTGTTTGATTATTAAAAAATATCCTAGCTCTTCAACTATATTGAATTTATCAATTTCATCATACAGGTGTCTTCCTTTATTATTATTATTATTATTATTATTATTATTATTATTATTATTAGCAACGGAATTTTTCAATTAAGACACCTGAGAATGATTTGAACTTCTCTTTTGTTTGAAAATTCGAGCTGTCTGTCTTGCATATTGATTCGTAGATGCATAAATGGAAACATTTCCAGCCCTTTCTTGTAAAGTGATGAGCACCTGAATATGCCCTTTCTGAAGAATTTCAATATGCACAAAATTGTGACTAAATCCTACACAGTCAATAAACCTTTAAACCTCAAGAGGCCCGTCTGTAATTTTTTTCTGTATTAGTATCTGTACATTTTATTGTAATGAAATTTTAGGACTTTTCATGATTTGTCTTGTTACTCATAATTTTGGAAAATAATTATCAATTCTTACATAGGGTTTTAAGTTGGTAGAGCTGACCTACGTTACCTCCCGTGCGGGCCTCGCAGGCCCATACAGGTTGATACAAGCAACTGTCAGTCTATTACGTATTTGTTATTGTCGACTCTCAGTGTTAATCTTTCATTTTTCAAACTCCTCCTTGTGATAAGCACATGTTTATTGTGGTGCCTAGTTTCATAATAGTTATCTGTTCTACAAACTGAAAAATTTACGAGAGAAGGATTAACGAATGAGGAGCGCATATAGAAATGATTGGAAGAGTATTCTGTTTCCGACAACATGCCTAGTGAATTTGAATTTTCTAGTGGTGATAATGAGGTAATTGTGGATGAAATATTGGAAAAAACACAAACATGATGATGAATTCCATAACGAAGAAAGTGAAGAACAGTTTAGTGCAAATTCCCTTGACTGTAACATATTGTTTTCTCTGAACGGAAAGGAATATGGGCTACAGTCCCTAATTTCAGGCAGACAGAACAAAAAGAATATATTGAAAGATGACCAGGAACCTACAAGGTGTTCCATTAGGAACTGTGATAATGAGGTGTCTTGTTTTATTTTGTTCTTTGTTATACCCCTCATTGAGAAAGTGTGTTTGTGGACCGTCAATGGGTTACAAGGACTGGGTGGAAATAGATTTGCATAAAATGAACATTGGCATTTTGATCCGACTGGTGTTTACAAGTGAAGAAATGAAGATATCAGTGAGCCGTGGAGTGTTGAGAATGCTCGCCCATTGTTCAACGAAATTATGTCTCACAATCACTTTTGAGGGTGTTGCTCTTTGATAATCCGGCAGCCCGTCGTGAACATAGGTCAACTGATAAATTGGAAGAAGTTTTTGAATGTGAGAGACTACCCTGAGAGAAACCTACACAATCCTGTATGGTGCATGACACTGGATCAACAGTTGGTCACATTTCGAGGTTGCTCTTCGTTTTGACAATACATGCCACCAAAATCCGGTAGTTATAGAATAAATATCTGAACAATTTGTGACAGCCAAACAAGCTATTGCTGGAAAATGAAAGTATATTTGGGGAAGAAGGAAGAAACCAGATCCATGTGCCTCGGAGAGAATGTTGTGAAGAACTTGGTGATGGAACTTGAAAAATCTGAAGGTAAATCACTTGTAGGTACTATCTGGAAAGGAGAGAGGGGGATGTGCTCCCGAATTTGTGACACCTGAAAAACGTGAAGTACATTCTATACTATTTGCTTTTCAACCAAATGTGATGATAGCCTGTTGTGTTCGTAATAAAAACAAGATTGTCACCGTCCTTAGCACTCTTCATGATCAACAGTGGTACCTGTAGCCTGAAGTTGTAATGACGTACAGTGCCACAAAAAATAGCGTTGACATCATGAACCAGAAGACGCGATGCTACAGTATGAAAAGAAGTGCGCTGGCCATTGGTGGTTTTCTTCAACATGAGCGATGTGAATGTAATCAATACATTCATAATTTGGAGGATGCTGGCCAACAATGAAAAAATGAAACGAATTGTCATCGTCAATTTGGGAAAGCAACTTGCGGGAATAAAGAAATCAATGAAATCAATAGTAGCACCAGGTCTAGGAAGGGTAGCGGAACCTGAAGCTAAGAAGAGGAGAACAAATTTACAATAAAATTGATTTAAAAAAAAATGCTTTAGAATGAGGAAAAACTACACATTCTAAAAATGAGGAAAAAAATTTAAGTAAAAGAACAAAAATGGTGATTTTTAAAATGTAGAGTTTGAAAGATTAAAATTATTTTTAAAGTATTTGTACCTCAAAGGTGCAACATTAAATATATGTCAATTTAAATAACATGGGCCTGAGAGGCCCGGCTGGTTAGTAATGTTATACAGATTTTCTGATAAGCGAGGGGATTAAATAATTGAATGTTTAAAAAGGGTGATAAAAGAAACTAAATTGTGTTTAAACTGCGTTTGTGTTTTGTTCAACTCTAACAAACCTAAGTTGGTCTTTCAATGTATTGACGCTAATAATTTTTACAATTTCCTAAATATTTTATAAAATAATGGTTTTGAAAAAAAAATCAGAAAACTTAGTTTTCTTCTATGCGTAAAACCAAAATGTGTTTAAAAATTGAGTTGACTTGAAATGAACTTGAAAATTTGCAATAAATAAAATGTAACATATCATTGTTGTTCCCCCTCAAATGAAAAAATATTGACCACCAATTGTTTTCGTGAAAACGTGCTGCTTTCAAGATAACCAAGGATTTTTTTTTTTGTAAGAACATTCTGTGTATTTTATGCCCATTTTCACTATTGAGGCATCATAGGTGATGGTCACTGGTGACGCTTGAATAAATTGTAAACCATTTTTATCTGTGCACCTTGATCTGGAAGATCATTGAGATGTTCAACAGTTTGGTAATGATGGTCATAAAATAACTATTTTTAAAAACCAACAATGGATCATCAAACAGAAAACTGGTCCCTGAACATTAAATCTTATTTTCTCAAGACAAATGAGAAAGGACTATAGTTTTCCATCTAATGGCATGATCTCATCCATCTTCCCAGATGTTTTCAACTGTGAATATTACTAGACTCTAAATCTTATCAACACTCAAAGAAACGTTGAATTGCTTTAACAAATGGTATCATAATGTAAAAATTGGAAAATATTGGATCTTCATCGTTATTCCCGCCTTGTCATAAAAAATCTGAATATTTTAGAATTTTCTTGACTCTGAACATCAGTAATAAAATGTGAAGGGTAGCAACCTAATTCACGCCTTAACAATCTTGGGCATCCTATCAGTTCATCGCATCCCGTTGAAACTTCGTCACAGACCATTACAACAACTATGCCTGCCAACAATGATACCAATTAACGAATTTTCATGGAAATTTGCTGGGTTTTTCAAACGACCCTCGTCTAAAGGCTAAAACATTATGGATTAAAGAAAAATTGTTTTATTATAGAAAATTCCTAAATAAAGAAAACTTTAGAGGTGCTCCCACAATGTAATTGGTTTCTTTTCTCATGCTCGAAATAGAAGAGGCAAATTCCTTTGTTTCGTGTGTTGTGGTAGATCAAGAAATGCTGCGAGCATCTGTGGTGCACATGTTTTTGCACCCCACTGTGCATGTTAATGCGCTGGTACGTTTTTATGACACTTTTCCTGTTTTCAACATCTGGTGCAGGTCAGGATTTAGCTCCCTTCGCGCACTTAAGAGGACTCCCGCCTCATTTGTCCACTTTTACGACCTTTCTCTGGTTTTCAGCAAAAAGCAACGCACATGTCTTGGAGAAGTTGAGAGTTAGAGAAAATGTGGCCATGTTCTGCCCAATCGTAGAAAAAATGTAGCGTCTGTGTCCTGCAGGTGCCTTTAATTGTATCGTATGATACTGGAGAATATTTGGAATTCGCAACGAGCTTCCTAATTTTTGTACCTTCTAAAAGAGGATATTTTTATTCTAAGGAAGAAGATAATGAATACTTCCCTTCATCTTGCGTTCTATGCAATTCAACAATGTCGCCTACGTCTCTTAACGATCGAGATTTGGCGTTCAGGATCACGCTGTCAATTTAATGGACTTTTTAACGAGGGGCATGTCGAAAGAGTATTCATGCGGTTGCTTTAAAGATTCGTGGTTTTAAAATAAATAAGCAGCATACTCTAACTCTTTTTTAATTTAAGATATTAAATGACAAGTAGAAGACAAGTAAATTGTCTCTCGTAGGTTCTGCGAATTGTATTTTGCAGATCCAAGTATCTGAGTCAAAGTTTTACGATTTTTCGAAAGGAAGTTAAAAAAATCCCCCATTTATAGTCTCCTGAAATAATGTTTTACTGTAATGACAGCTTTCAGCTTCCTTCTTTTGTCCAAACTCACTCACAAGGGAGAATATGCCTCTACAATAGCGTTGCTTCACGCATCGAGACGAAAGAGAACTTTCTTTTTCGCAAGGTGTGAATGTTTAGCCTGAATGACATCCTTCAGTTGGTTCAGTACTCCCCGGTGATGATTCTGCCCTTCTGGAGGTAGTCTACATGCACCACACCATGAGAACCCCAGAACATCGTAGCCATGACTGTAGATACAAGATAGGTTTTTTCCTTTCTTTGGAGCACTTTCACCTGTTGCCTCGCACTGTTTGGACTGCTCCTTCGTCTCTGGCGTATACTGATATGAAACGTCGGAGAAACTCACTGGAATTGCGTTTAAACAAGTGTAAATACTCTTGCGAAATGCTCATTCGAATGCGTTTTTGGCCCATTGTTATCAAACGCAGTAACCATCGAGCGGAAAGCTTTCTCATACCCAAAACGTTGTGTAAAATGTAGTGGACGCGGCCTATCGAGGTCTTGCAATGTCAGCCAACCCGCTACCTTCAACCGGGAATCGGTGAGTGCGGCATTGTGAATTTTTCTCACAATCTTGTCGGTCGTAGCAGTTTTGGGATGCCCTGAGCTCTCATCATCTTGAACGTATATACGACCACGCTTAAATTCACAGCCTACCTTTTAACTGTCAAAAACGAAGGAAAGAATCCTTTATTGTGGAATCTAGCTCTTTTTGTATTTCTGTTGGGGCTCGTATTTCAGTTTTATTCCTTTTATAGAAAATACTAACACTAGTTTGTTTACACGATCGTCACAAACAAACGACTTTACTTGCGCATTTTAAATTTTACAGCGTTCCATCTAAAGGGTGATACTTGACAACTTTCATAGTAATTTGGCCATTTTCATGACATCTCTGAGTCAGGCCGAGAACTTTTAGAACAGGTCTCGCATTAGATATCAAAAATGCCACTGAAAATCCATTATCTGCATTCATTTGAGAGGTCCTTTCTTCCAGAACTCCATTAATATCTGAAATAGAAGGCTTAGATTCAAGCTAATGACACTTGCAGACGGAATTCTTTGGAGTCCGTGTCTATTTTGGGTAATGATTGAATAAAAGCATTGAATTGCTTTATATTTTATAAGGATTTATGACTTAAATATGAGCAAGAATTGTAGTTGAAGTATTATTTAATTTTATTTTGGGTTCAGAACAATGTAGTTATCAAAAAGCATTTATTTCTTTTGAGAAATATAAAGCTATTGATTGTTTAGTGTTAACAATTATGCGGGATAATTCCCTTCTACTAGCTGTAAACTTGGGGCTAAAGAGAAGAATCTCTCTCTGTCCGCATAACGGTCTTTTAGTCCTTTTTATAAAAAATCACAATAAGCAATTATTTGAAGAAACGACTGCAAAATTCTGAAATTAAATGGAGGAAAACTGCTGTAGGAAGTAAAGCAATTAGAACAGTATAATAAAGGAATAGAAATACATCACGGAAAAAGAAAAGAGACGGACGAAGCAAAAGAAGGCGAAAATTTAACCAAGTCTGGAAAAAGAATAAAATAAACAAAGTTACATGGGGTTGAAAAAAACATTAAAAGTAGAACAAAGATAAAATGTTTAGAAGGGCAAAGAGGATATTAATGAACGGCAAAGAATATAAGAAAACTAAAAGAAAAAATAAATACAGAGGATCCAAATATTAAAATGAACTATAGGAAAACAAAATAAGAAGGCAAAAGCTTCATAAAAAGCAAAGGAGGGGGGAAAGTAAAAGTGGAAAGAAGGAGAAAAGGAATGTGCTGGGGAAAAAGCAAGAATGTTAGGAGAAAACAGCCATTAATAAATATAATAATATGAAAATAAGTATCAGATTTAAAACTATATAAAAGAACGGCGCAAGGAATGTAAAAACAAAGAGACGGAAACACTTTGTTTGGAGGTTGCAGTATATTAGTAGATAAATTGTAGTCTTACATGCATAGAAGATCAAAAGACTTGTTAACGTAATGCCGGAGAATCAGTGGGTTTTGTAACTATCCGTCATCTGCTTAAGAAGATAACTGTTACTGTTCATGACGGACACCCACTTTTTCATCTTACACCAGAGAAGCGGCTTACAGTTGCAACAAGTAGTTACGGCGTGCTTGAAGCATGACATGCTAAAAGTTGAAAGAAGGAATGGTGTGGCATTTTACACTCCCTCGCACATCAGTTTAAAGCTTATTTTTCGTACAAGTTCTAACTCTGTATTCTTAACAAGCTACAGAACCTTCACTCCTATAGAAGAATCTTCCATACTGTCCAATGACGAAGCTTCAAATAGTTGAATCTCTTCCTCCCCAGGACGTCACATTGAAAATGAATAATTTAACAGTTTCAACTTGCTGCTTACATAATCTACAGATCGGGTCTTCTTGAAAGAGTCCTACAATGTGCAGATGTTTCCTGAACACTTGTTTTCAGTAATTAATGCAACCACTCTCCTTGGTTACCTGAGACAGAGCTGGGACCTTTGTCAAGAGATTGATCCGGTTATTCAGACAGTTTCTTCCGTTGTTCTTCAGGGTTCAAGCTTTGACTACGGGTTGCTACTTCCATAGACAAGTTCAAGTGTAATATAGGTGACATTTGCTCCCTTCTTGGCCAATTTATGTTTCTTCATTCCCTTTTATGTACTGATTACCCGGCACTTTTCTTATCGCTACAGAGTTGTCCTGTAATAATATCAGCAGAGTCAAGCCATTCCCACATAAACTTAGATTTTTATTTGTAGGAATAGAGAGCTATGTTTATAGCTTTCCTCAATTTTTCTTTGAGCGCAGATCAGAATCGCACATGTTTCAGCCTGTAAAGCAGTATTGCATTTTCCATGTCTAAAACTAAGTTTTATCTTATGGGATATACTCTACATGTATTCCTACTCTGGATTGGGTCTTGACAAATAAAACAGCTATAAACCAAGGATGGACTCTTTCCAGTTTCTGCTCTTCCAATCCTCGCGGGGCCCTAAACGAATCTTGAGAAATGCATCAAAACATATTTTGTTGATTTTGTTTCCGGTGCTGAATTCTTTAGCATAATATCTTGGATCAGGGAGTGATCAGTGCCACATCAACTGCTTCAGTTATTTATTAGGCTGTAAGCTGACACAGCCAAACATCCGCTTTCTAGATTGCTAGATCAAGCAGCTGTAGGGATACTTCTGAAGACTCCCTTGCAGTCGGACATGCTGTTCATTCGGGGCTAAACTTTCCGAGTGCATTACAGTGTCGCCAAGGCCATTCCGATCGCATGTTTCTCCCAATAGACGTTTAATTTACATATAAAAGAGAATGTTTAGGAGCATCATAGCACGTATGGCTTAAATATAGACAGAAAGAAAATATTTAATTTGCTGGCTACGCAACATTATACGCGAGTGAATGATAATTCTGACAAAAACAGTGAAAACTCTTGTTTTTTTTTTTTTTTTTTTTTTTTTGTGCAAAAACAAAAATGTATTTCTCAACATATTCTCCTTTGAGCTCAATACATTGGTCAAGTGAGATTCCAAGTTTTTTATTCCCTCTGAAAAAAAAAAGTCTTCCGAAGTGAGCATGACACTGGTTTACAGCAGCTCCTATACTTTTGCCACCACAACTGTCGACATGTCAGCAGTCGCACTTCTGGTGAAGGAGCACTTTGTTGCGTGTCAATCTTGGTCGCTTCTGTTTCAACTAACGATGCAAATAATCCGATAACATTGCGTAATAACAGCTAGTTACTGTTTTACCCTTTTCCAAATAGTCAATCATGGTGATACCTTGTGAGTCTCAAGAAAAGATTGCCATCAATTTTTTCAACAACGAAACAGTTTTTAGTTTTCGCCTTCGTCAACCCACTGATTTGCCATTTTGTTTCCAGAGTGTAGTAATGGATCCAAGTTTCGTCTACAGGCACAGAACGACTCTAGAAGTCATTTGAATTATGCTCTTAACTTTTCCAAACAGTCCTTCCTCGAGCGTATTTGTTCTAGAGTCAACAAACACTCAGCTTCTACATATACTAAACTTCATTCAGGATATTATGAGATGTCTGCCATCTCAGCAATATCACGAATCTTAATGCGACGGTCTTCTGTCACGATACTATGAATTTTATCGACATTTCTTCAGAAGAAACCTTAATTGGTCTTCCGGAACTTGCAGCTCTGCATTACTCGTACCGACACGTTTAAATTAATTTGTCCAATAACAAGTGGTCTTGAGAGCTAGTGCACAGTCCCCGTAAACGTCCTTCAGCTCAGTTTGTATCTGGGCCGCAGATCACTTTTTTAAATTAAAATGTTTATCACTGCACAATATTGGCCCTTATCCATTTCTATGAAGCATGCTACACCGATCACTTAAGATAGGTAGGCGAACAAAGAACTGCGCGTTGCATCTGTTTGAAAATTTAAACTAAACCGTTACAAGAATTCCTCTCACCAACAGTCATGCCGCTTAACAGAATTTCCCGCCATTTCGTTGAAATTTACCAAACTTATCAATTCGCCCCCGTAACTTTAACTGCACGAGATCTGACGCCAGTAAGAAACAAATCAATTCAGCAAAGTAGTAGGTTTACTGAAATGATTTGAAAATGGACCGAATAATAAATAAGAAAATGTTGGTATACGTAAATTATTTCATATATCTTTATCAAAATTCATAATTTAGAAGTACTACAAAAAAAAAAAAAAAAGATGTGCTAGGAGGAATTTAAAATTGTGTTATTTTAGATGACAAGAGTTTTAACTCGAAACTAAAATGTACAGTCATGAACTTGTGCATCCTTCAGCCTTCCTTCATGGCTCATAGGCATGCGTGTGTATCAAAAAGAAAAGTGAAAAAGTTAGCAACAAATCAGAGGAAAATGGAGAAAAGAATTTTAGTTAAACATTTCAGAAAACGTATGTGGAGCGACGAAATAAGGAAAAGAAAGGGCATCCAAGAAGCAGAAATCACTATAAGAAGTATTATATACGATATACGAAATTTCACCAAATAGATACACAGACTGACAGTTCAGAATCCTAGAACCGAACGTAAATAAGCTGGACAGACGAACTGAAGATCTTATGAAGCCAGATCCACAAAGACAGAGTGAGAGAAAGGTATTAAATACGCAAATAATGATTAAATTTGGCTAACTGGGTCTTCTAAAAACTTAAGCATCTTTCTTTACCGAAATAGACCTTTACCTTAAGTGATGTTACGGGCTATCTTAAATACTTTTCTGCATTTTAAATTGAATGTCTTCGTCTTCGCTTTATATTAAAGTTTATAACTATTTTTATTATCTTAAAATCATTTATGTTCACTTTTCATGCTCATTCCCAGGTAACTGCAAGAACATTATTTAACAGAAACAGGTTTTGTAATTTTCTCTCACATTAATAGTTTAATACAGATCGAGTTTTATTCCACGTGCATAGTCTCCTTACTTGATGTACATTCTGTCAAAACGAGAAACCAGTAGCGTAAATATCTAGCAACGCGGCTAATAAAATGATATTCACAACAGAGATTTAAAAAAAAAAAAAAAAAAAAAAAAACTTTCGGAAACTGAAATGAAATGTATAAGAGAAAAAGAAACCAAGTCGGTCAAAGCAAACCGTACATCGAAATGCCATCCTCAATAACGATACTCAATCGAACAGTGTATATTGAAACTTAGGGCAAGACCGACTATATTTACTAGACCCCAATGTAGGCATCGACAGTATACAAAATGGTGAAAATTATGACCCGTACTGTTAATTGGATGGATTTGTTAATTTTGTTTCATTGAAGTTACGTGGTTTGTAGTTGGAAGTAAATCAACAGTAGCGTGTTAATTATTTGTTTGATATTAAGTTAATATTGATTTAATGAAATCATCGTAATACTTTATTTACATTTCCTAAATAGCAGTAATTAAAGAATGACTGGATAAAGAGTATATACCGTGCTACTTATGAAAATAATGATGAAACCCCGTGTATATTAAATATTTCGTACCAAAATTTGTGCCTAGGAAGGTTATTTTCCCTATTCAATTTTCCCCAGCCTACTAACGTATGCGACGTGAGAATAGCAATTAAAGAAAAGATTCGAAAGAATGTATGAAACGGATTTTGAAGCGAAATAGAGTTTTAATGAATGGTGTGAGCAGGGTATTTTATTTTGACTCCTTTGCGAGTGAGGTTAAGACAAGACAGATATATCCGTTTATAACTATTGCCAAGGAAGACCATTATCCTTTTCTTTACAATAGACGATAAATATAATGCTATCCCTTCTTTGTCGATTAGTTTTAAGGTGTCCAGTAATTTGAAGTTTGTGTATTTTATAAAGATGTGTGCCTACCTGTGCAGAAAGTTATAATACACATATTATATTTAGTTTACATATGGAAAATATTGTTTGTAAACAATTTCCGATTCTTAAAAACCGTCGAAATCTTTTCTAAGAAATAATGTCATCTTGTAAACGCAATTCTGTGTAAAAATTTCATATATGCTATTGGTACTGGTAGGGCGATTTGTACCTATTTTTTTCCTACAAATGCCTACCACAATATTTAGGAACAAGCAGATTCATTGCAGTATACAGGCAATGTAAAAATGCCCGTTTTTACTTTTTTATTAATGTTTTTGTCCCTGCGTGTAGGTAAAGGGCTGTACTTGGATTTTTTTTTTTTTTTTTTTTTTTTTTTTTTTTTTTTTTGAGAAAAGCGAACTCGGAGAGTTAGGGTAGGTCAGGAAACGTCATTTATCGGGAAGGTGACCTTCAGGAGTTCCACAAGGCTCTTGATCCACTATTGTTTATTATTTATATTAACGGTATTATATATAACGATGTTATATTTTGCTTAAATATAAAGTCAAAGTATGATTATTTGCCGACGATTGCGTTGTTTATAGGGAAATTAACGGTACTCCCGATATGAACATTTTACAAATCGGCCTTAATAATGATTCCAATTTAGCGGTGAAACATAGGATGAAAATAAATTGTTCTAAAAATAACGCAATGACATTTTGTAAAAACCGGCAAGAAATTAACCTTAATTATAAACTCGAAGTAGAAATTCCCCAGGAAAACTGCTGCAAATTACTTAGGAGTTTCCTTAAGTTCTAAACTTGCATGGGAGAACAAATTGATTGTGTAACGAGGAAAGTATGGAGGGGGTTACACTTTGTAATTACAATAGTACCAATCCTAATCGAAGAAAATTGCGAATTTATCATTAGTTCGGCCCATAATGGAGTGTGGAGCAGCTGGTTGAGATCCATACAGAATATATCAAATAAATACCACAGAAAAAAAATCCAGCGTGCAGCGGCAAAATTCATAAAAGGTAAAAAAGAACACGGAGACGAAAATGTTACAAAGCATTATTTTGGGAATTTTAGAGAGAGGTAAAAAAGCGAGGATAACGTTAATGTACACAGCCTGTACAAAACAAAATGCATGGAGGGATATAACAACTAGATTAAAAAAGCAACATTCTGTCGTAGGACGATCATAGTTTTAAAATCTTATAGGCAATAGAAAACGGATGTAGGTAAATTCTCTTTTGTAAATAAAACCATAAAATTCTGGGATTAATTACCTGCAATTTGAAAGTTGCCCTTCTCTGACAGAATTTAAAAGTAACCTAAATTGTATGTGTTCACACATTTGAATTAACATTTCAACCCCCCCCCCCCCAAATAGAAGTCTTGTATGCACAATGGGTATAAATAGCATCCATCATTCTTCGTCACGCTTAAATTCCCTTTTTCGAAGGTCCTTCTTGAGTCTTGAGAAAGGAAATGATCACCGGGAGCTAGGTCTGGGATGTAGGGTGGATGGCCTATCTCCTTGAAGCCACATTTATTCACAGCTTCCTTTGCAACAAGAGCTGTGTGCACAGGTGCATTGTCGTGAAGAAGGCGCACACTACCACTCGGCTTTCTCGCCTTTTCTCTTTGATGGAAGCACTTAGTCTGTGCAGTGGGCCAGCATAGTACTCCCCATTTACTGTGATGTTCCTCTCCTTGAAGTCAATGAAGAAATTTCTTCACAGCCCCAAAAGATTGTAACCATGATCTTCTTGGTTGACTGAGTGACCTTGAGCTTTAGAGGCGGTGCTTCGCCAGTTTCACGCCACTCCATTGATTCTGTTTTGGACAAGGGATCATAGTAGAGAGCCATAGTTTCATCTCCTTAACAATGGTTTACAGAACTTCTCTCTCGTTGCCACGGCAGAGCTGCAAAAAATGCCTGACAACAGATGACTCGTTGCTGCTTTTGGACTGAGGAAAGAAGTCTAGGCACCCATCTTGCACTAACCTTATTCATGTTCAAATGTTCATGAATAATTCGAAGGACTGTTGTTTTAGAAAGGCCCAACCTTGCTGCTATTTCTGTAACTTTGAGCCGCCGGTCTTCCACAATTTCTGCTTCCACAAGAGCGATGTTTTCAGGAGTGAGCGCCTCCAAATGCCGACCTGCACGCTATTCGGCTTCAATGCTTTCGAAATAGTTTGGCCCACTCTTGTACAATAGAGTGTGAGGGGGTTGCTTCCCATATACATCATCCAATCGCTGTTTAATTTCATTAGGAGTAAGTCCTTTTTTATGAAATACTTGATAACAAACAGCTCTACATTCCATTTTGAACATGTCACCATTTTCTACACATAGCCTTCTTTATGCAGCTACATCTGAACAACTGAACACAGCGAAGCGGAAGCTACAGCTGCAATTATTTGCTTAACAGATAAGATATGACACCAGGTAAGAATTTTGTGAAGGGGATAATCCTTATCGGCGAGGCCGAAAAATTATGAACCTACCCTCCAAAGTAGATATGGAATGTAATTTCTGTTCATAGTTTAAGTTTATCCCCCAACTTGAAATATTGTTTAACTCGTATTTAATTACCTAGTTTCTCTTAATTCGTTTATATTTTTGATATTATTATTATTATTATTATTATTATTATTATTATTATTATTATTATTATTATTATTATTATTATGCTTATAAGTGTGTAGATCTAAATATTGTCGCAACCTCCGGTAGATCATTCACTTTTATTTTATTCTTTGCATTTAGCTTCGCACTAAGTTGGATACTAGAGACACAATGCTGACTTTAATGCCTAAAATCCCTAATATCATAAGTTAGGTTAAGGAACGAGGATCACAAATAACACAGTGAACTGATAGTTGAGTTGAGCTGCTTGTACTACAGATTTTTAATGGTCTTACCTCATAATATTACAATGAGAATGTGTTACCTGTAGGATAGATACTATTAAAATGACCAGGGAGAGGAGTTGTGCATGTAAACCCGCTCACGTATCTCTATAGACTGGCGCTTTTCCTTACCAAAATCTCCATACTATACCCATATATGTTATTATGCATGCACAGAACTTGGCCTTTACTGTTTCACAAACGCCAGACGAGCGTGCAATTAGCTCGCGATTGTAGTTGACTGAAAGAATATTTTACTGTAACAATAATGATGGGTATCGTTATTAGTATTTTAATTTTAATTATTAATTTATAATAATATAATAATATTATTAATATAATAATATAATAATTATTTAATTATTAAATAATTACCATTATTTAGTCCCATGTATGCCACAGTATGCTGAATTATACAAGTATATTTAATTTATACCGTTTTTTATACTGAGGCATCACAGGCTGTGGACACTGGCGATACGTGAGATGAAATGATAAATTGGGAAAAGATTTTTTTTAAGGAAGGAAACCACCAGATCTAAGATACCTCTCCGGCATTTGAGGACTGAGGAAAACCTGGAAAAAACCTCAGTCAGGAAGGGCGGTCCTGTCGGGAATCGAACTCCAGACCTCCCGCTCACAAGTGCTCGCCTTAACCACCTTGGGTTACCCGTGGCGGTATAAATACGTGTAAAATTAATTCGACATGTATTCAAAGTACATTGTTCTATTTTATTCTAGGTTGCCTGTATTTAACTAAGTTAACTGGTTTCTTTTTTAAATTTTTCTGTAAATAATAATCATATTTTTATTATTCTTCACTGCTATCGGGTGTAAGTCCATTCGCAGTTAATACATACATTATTTCTCGCGCTTAAATTACTTAACAATATTTTGTTAGCTTAAAGCGTATACGTTCTATTAGTTTCATTGTTGTCACTTCCTGTGAGAGATGTGCAAGCTGTGTGCGGTAGCTTTTTATTTTTATTTATTTATTATTAATTTCATGTTTAAACACATGTTGATAATGTGTTGGCTAAATTCAGACCAGAGACAAGGACCTTTAACCTTGCGAATTATCTCGGGGGTACGGATGGTGGCTGGTCCTGGATTTGCGTTTCATGCGCCATTCTGACCCTGTCATTTTTGTTAAACACACACGAGATGCTTTCTTGGAGACTGTAAGACTACGCCTCTTTCATTGCTCACTAATCTTAGAATAAGGGTATTTTGTGTCACATAGGGCAATGCGTACCCTTCCCAGAATAGTTCTATTTTCGGAATCATTTTAAGTGGCGGGTACGAGAGCAGACATTCGCTTTTTTAGGTTTAAATACAGCACTACTGTGAACTTATCTCGTACAACTTTTTGTATAAATTAATACCCGGCATTTGTGTCAGTCAAATATCTTGTAAGGCTCCTTTAAGGAACGTGTTAAATTTAAATCACTAACTGGGATTTAAATAAACATTAGCAGACGTGTGAGAGTGGCGAAAGACCTAACCTGAATTTTAAGTCATAAAATTTATTGCACGAAAAGTTACCTCTCAAGCCTTTAGTAGCCTATTAGCCCAGAGCTGATAACACTGAATCCCTGTTGTGGCATGCCAGGAAGGAGATTTTAATTTGGGAATTAGTTTATGGTGCACCTGCTGCAAGACTGCCCTATCTAGAAACTTTTCTAGGGTATTTATATTTCTCATATCCTATTTCTTTTGCACTATAACCGCCATCTCCGGACGGGAAAAATTACCGAGACTATGAAAACTGGGACAATCTCTCCCAAACAAACACAAGACCAACTGTATTTACAGAAAAATGGCGGCCGACATGCCCAATACTGCCAATAGCAAATACCGAACTTTTACGCAGTGTTGTGCTTACAAGATAACATTATTTATAATAAGAAAATATTTCGATGGCTGTTTAGAATCGGTAATTGTTTAAAAACAATATCTCTTGTATGTAAATGAAATATAAAATAATATACATAAAACTACTCCACAGATAAGCACAAATGTTTATAAAACACACGATATTCCAAATAACTGGACACTTTAAAACTAATCGACATAGTTGAAACAGATATCATATTTATCATCATCTATTTTAAGTAAAAGGACATAGTCTTCTTTGGCAATAGTTATAAACGGCGTGTCTGTCTTGTCATAAATTCACTTACAAAGGAGTCGAAACATAATATCCTGCTCACATCATTCATTAAACCTCTCTTCTTCTCGCTTCAAAACCCGCTGCATACGTCCTTCTGGATTTTTCCTTTTCATTAATCCTCACTGTCACATAAGATAGTAGATTAAAGAAAAGTACACAAAGAAACTGTCCTTCCTAACCACAAATTTTAGTAAGAAGTATTGATACACTCTACAGTTTCATCATTAACTTCTAAAATCTTTGTCCACTCCTCCCTTAATTATACTATTTAGGAAATATATGTGTTATGCGGTGCGCTGCCATAATTAAGGCATACAAGAGCAACCCATTTTGCACTAAACACATTACACAAGTTCCTGGTGTGATTTCACTAAATCAGTTATTAACTTAATAAAAAAATTAACATGCTTCGGTTGATTTACTATATATATAAACCATATAAACCACTGTAATAAGCCAAGTAACTGCAACAAACAAAATAAAGAAACCCCCGTGTCATTTATTAGCTGTAACATGAACGATTTCACTACGAGTGTATCTCTCTCTGCATAACCCCACTTGCTGAGTTGAAACATGTTATAACATCAGGCTCACTAAGACTTTCATCATTTCTATCGAAACTCCGCTTCATACGTTTTTTCGGATTTTTCCTTTATTTGTTAGCCCAAACCGTCACATGCGATGGTAGATTAGAGAAATTTGCTGGGAAAATATCCTCCCTAACAGCAAAGTTTGGTACGATATGGTTAATACAGCAGTTACATCATTAACTTCAAAATTTGAACGATGTATATACTCCTTATCCACTCCTTTAATTACTGCTATTTAGGAAATGAAATTTGGTATTATGGCATGCACTACGATAATAAAGAGAAAACCCGTGTGATACTAACACTTTCTATTAATTTAATTAAGTTCCTGTTTTGATTTCAGTAAATCATTATTAATTTAATATAAAACAAACTAACACGCTATGTTTATTTACTTCCAACTATAAGACAATATAATCAACCAGATAAGTACTAATTAATAACGTAATATAATTAACACACCGACCACATATTCCACCATTTTGTGTACTATCGATAGTACCTTGGGGTTTGGTGGACAACACAACAGTGATACCTTCGTTAGCTTGCTCTTAGCTTTATTTTTAATTTTTGTACATTTTCTTCGCTTGCGTTACCGTAATATATTCGTGTGTGTAGAAGGCACGTCAACTCTATAAAGTACTTTACTGTTAAACCATTCATGAATTTCTATGAGGTAAATTAAATTTCATGTTTAAAAAATATGTGCATGTATTTATATACCTACAGTTTATATGAGCATATAATACCGCTACAGGGGTTACCCAGTGTAGCGGAATATTTCCAGGGACACGAGAAAGCAATTTTTTTAAGAAGCGCTGCTCTATAATATGAAAATATCACAATTTGCCAACATTATTTAGAAGAGGAATACAGCGTTGGTTTTATTTGAGCAGCGCCGTAGGTAGCTAATAAAGCAGGCGAATGATACAGGATGTCTACACCTAAATTCCCTATCGTATTTGCTTCCTATATCAAAATAATAAATATAAGGAGTTGTTTATTCACAAATGTATGTTGTATCAGATGTAAAGCTATAACAAATGGGGGGGGGGGGAACAAACAATCACACAACTTCCACGTAAGCCCGTTTGATGGCCCGAAGAATGTCTAGTTTGTACTCATTTTCCATCCAGGTACGAAGGTCTCGAAGGTCCCGCAAGTGAGTGACCTTCAGTAGCCCCAGAAAAAAAATTAAAGGTTTAATATCAGGGGAATGTGGAGGTCTGACGATTGACTTGCATGGAATTCGTTGGAACGCTTGGCGAACTTTCCCTACCTGTTCTTTAGAAACACGCCGGCCATCTCCATGCCGTTTCAATACGCTCCCAGTGTCCAAAAATTGTCTATGCCATGCTTTTATGCTCTTGGCGTCTGGTGGTGCTTTGTTGTAAACACGACAAAACTTCCTGTATACAATAAACAATGGATTTGAGCTATTACTACCATAACACTACTTGTACCTTCTCCTAATCTGATAACATATCACAGTGTGTGAATGTGAAAAATTAGGCAGCAATTTCAACTCATTATGCACGCAATGAACAAGTCAACCCGGTGAAAAGTATATGCATTATGATTAAAACGGTTCAAAATTAGGAAATTTCGGTGTAGACACACTGTATATCAGAAACAGTGACATGAAAACAGGCCAGACGCCAATAAGGTTCATTGCACATTTATTAATTAAAAATCTTGGGTTTAGGAAGCAATTATGGTTACCACTACTCCACCAGAACCAACCCACTCCTAATGTCCCGACTTTCCTGATTTTCAGAAATTATTTTTCGTATTTTTCCTGATTTTCAGAAACTATTTTTCTTATTTTATTTAATTATTATATATGGAGTTTCGTTGCGAAAACAAATATTAATCCACAAGAGCGATTTTTAAATTTTGGATTTCAGGTAAACTCGCACTCCTAATGATCCTATTTCCCTGATTTTTAGAAACTATTTCTTTTATTTTTATTTAATTATTATATATGGAGTTTCGTAGCGAAAAACAAATATTAATCCACTAGAGCGATTTTTAAATTTTGGGTTTCAGGTAAACTCGCACTCCTAATCATCCTATTTCCCTTATTTTTAGAAACTACCTCTTTTATTCTATTTAAATGATATATACGGAGTATCGTTGAAAAAAAATATTAATACCACTAGAGGAATTTTTAAATTTTAGGTTTCAGGTAACCTCCCGTCCTAATAGTCCTATTTCACTTATTTTCAGACACTATTTTTCTCATTTTATTTCAATGGCATGTACCGAGTTTCCTTTAAAACATTTAAAATCGCGGCCGCTACAGCGATTTTTAAATTTCGGTTTAATCCCCACTCATTCTTCAGGTATAACGCCGTTCCTAATGGTCCGATTGCCCTAATTTTGAAAACTACTTTTATCAATTTATTTTAAAGAAATGTGCTGAGTTTCGTTGAGAATAAACAAAATTTGCGGCCGCTAGAGCGATTTTAACCCTTTTATTATTATTATTATTATTATTATTATTATTATTATTATTATTACTATTATTGTTATTATTATTTTTTTTTAACGGGTACAAGCGCCATAGCTTACATACCTTCGGATTTCGCTAAAAATTGAAATGCTCGAAGATGAACAAATTTCTCCTGTGGTAGCAAAACATTAATGCTCAGCTATTTTCATTCGTTTATCAGCTTTTATAGTTCTTTGTAAATCCCTTGCAGTTCATAAACAGGCATTATTCTAGAGAACTCTCCTGCATAGTTTGTGTAAAAAGTAATCTGTTGATTATATTAAAGTTTTTGGGGCTCCCTATGTTTTCCTAACGAGTTTTACGCAGAGGTTTATAGCTGCGAAATATTTTGGGCGCGCTTGCATCCCCATGGCGACACCAAGGCAGCCGAATGGCCCCGAACCTCCTACCTCGCCTGCCCTTGAGTGCTATTGGGCGCCGTCATCAACTGCGTACAACCATAAAACTGCCCTGCGTCTGTCTGGGATTCTGTACGTCTTTTTAACAGTCTATCTTTTGTCATAATGAAAATAGGATTTTCATTTATTGAAAGCAATTAGACAGTGCTTCTGTTAAAGTGTTTGCCATCAAAGAGACGAACTTTAGCCTTTTATAATTAAAACATTTAAAATAGAGTTTTGATTGCAAAACAACGTAGCACGGTTATTTTGTTAAGTGTATATACCATCTCTAAGGTAGTAATACACGCTTTATCCTGAAATAGACAAGCAAAAGTGTTCCGTTAAAAACCAAAAGCTTTCTTTTATAAACAGTGGGGAAAAAACCGCAACATGTATTTATTTTTTTTTTAATATTTCTAATTTTACATATTATATTGAATTATTATAATTCCGTCTAAATTTTGAACATTAAACACCTTCCAAACATTTTGCAACCACTTTTATGTATTCGGATATCATTTTGAGTCTAGTTTCCTTTATTATATCAGCGTGAACATGAATGCAGTTAATCACATTTAATAATCTCGTTTCAGCCTATAAGGTAACACACCTGCATTGGGAACATAGCGACACATCTTTCAACACTCATTGGCACTCTCAGCACGGGTGTTTCCTCCTCCGGCTTGTATCATAGCTTGCAACCTTACGGGCATGCTGCGGATCAAGATCCTAAGGCTATCTTGTAGTATGGGCCTCCCATTGCTCACGCAAATCTTCCGAAATTCATTGCAACTTTCAGGAACACTTTGACGAATATTTTTCTCCAACATGTTCCAAACATGCTCACTGGGGTTGAGGTCAGGGCTTCGTGCTGGCCAAACTAGCCCCCGAATCCCCACCTCACGCAAATGCAGTGAACAATGTGCGCCACGCGCATGAAGTGAAATGCATTGCGAACATATGCAGCAAAAGGGATACCATGCTCCTGAAGAATTTCTCAATGTACCAGTTTGCATTCAGGGTCCCTTTCTTCACAAAAACCAATCCCGTCTTGGCTTCCACATGGTACCCCGCCTGTGGTGCCTTAGTAGTTAAAACGAGCGTTAAACATTATTAAAAAAAAATAATAACCTGGCACCAGCCCACACCTGACGGAACCTCCACTGAAAGCTATCGTCAATGAGAAGGTGCAAGGGACATTTTTCTCCAGCCCTCCCCCACACTCTTTCCCCTGCCATCAGGCGATCTTAGGCGAGCCTCGACTCAACCGTGAAACTATTTTCATTTCTCCTCAGTCCCCTTTTGATGTTGACGAGCAAAAGCAAGGCGTGCTTGCCGATGTTGTTGGGTAAGCAAGGGTCTTCTGGAGATGATCTGTTCTTCAGCAAATCTCATGTTCATTGTTTTCACGCTGACATTGACTTCTGATACCCTTTGCAAGCGTTTTGAGTTTCTATGGCTGTTGTGTGACGACCAGGTAAAACTTGCAGCAGTAGAAATTGCTCATCTCTGGCAAATGTCACCCTTCTATGACCTGATCGTGGTCTTCTGCTGTAATACTAGCTCCCTTAAACTTCAATATGTTCTTTGTATAGTAGATGCATTGATTCTTACATACATACAACTGAGCAACATAACGCATGTTCCGTCCATTTTCCAAATAGGGTAACTGTTTTAGCAGCCTGCTCTCGACTTAAAGGCATCTTTACCTCATAAAAGTATGTGTTAAATTGATTGAAATGCCTCTACAATAGAATAAAACTGATCTAACAATATAAGAACATTGCCATTATACATTAGCCCAAGTGTAAAAATGTAATGAAATGGCATCATTTTCATGCTCAAACAATAAAGGAAATTATAGGCTCAAAATGATATCCGGATACATTAGAGTGGTAGTAAAATGTTCGGAAAAGTATTTAATGTTAAAAAATGAATGGAATTATGAGCATAAAATTAACAGTTTCAAAAACTTTTCGGTGTTACACTATATATATATATATATATATATATATATATATATATATATATATATATATATAGTGTAACACCGAAAAGAAAATATATATAAACGTGTATTTGCTTTAAAAGGAAGAAGCGTTAGCAAGAATGGTTTAACAATAATTTGAAAGTGGTATTTGACATCATGCTGTTCCATAACATAGTTCATCAACACCTGGAGAACTAAAAATATTAAAAATTATCGGAATATATACAAATAGGGTATCCGTCAACAATGTATCATAATATATGTAAAATATGAGTATATAATGCCTGATTTATTTGTCTGAACTTCATTATGTTGTATTGCGATCAATATAATCAAAAACCGTATCTCTTTTCAAGCCACGCCATTTATTTCCACGGAGAAGCTATTTAATCACATGTGTTTCATAATGCATCACGATGTTCAAAGCAAAATACACATCAGCGATTAAAGTTTTAAACTTCAGGACTATCACCCAGTGATATTAAACGGTTTCCTGGCGGGGTTTGTGGGGAAGTTTTACTCCCACATTCCTGGCTGACTAGGACGCGCGGTACAAATCCTCGTACAAGACGTATGCCCTTCATGCGCGCTACTGACCTAAAGGGGGAGTTTCTACCCCTTTAGGTTCTCTTGCGCTACCTCTGCGGACCTTGAACAAGCTTGGTACTTCTGGCGTCACTAGAAATACGTCGAGCTGGATGTTTGAGCTCCTGTGTCCGGATGGATATGTGGTTCCCGCGGGTGTCTTTATGGCAGAGGTTAATTCCTCCAGCGTTACTGTTGCTGGGAGTGGGGGAGGGTGTTACCTGCATAGTAAGGAGGCTAGATTAGGCTGCCTCACCAGAGGTACTGGTAGCTAGCCGGAAGGCGAAGGCGCAGATAAGTAACGTAATTGTTTTTACCCTTAAATGGGAGGTCAGTTTAGATTGTATGGTGCAGTTGCTTTTAGTTGGGGCATGGAAAGTAGAAAGAGATGGTCATATATTTCGCAAGGCAGCGGGTAATTCTTAACTGCCTAATCTCACATATTTTACTATTGAAACTTACTATTTGAAGTATGGGTTAGGTTGAAACATGGAATTTAGAAAGAGAAGAGATTACTTTCCATATTTCACTGCCAAAAAGTGCAACTGGTTACAGCATGCATTATAAGTACAATTGCCACTGAGAGACTATGCAGTGCTGAATGACTGTGATAAGTGCTTCTCAGTCTCCTCTTGACCGTCATTAGCCCTCCTCCTAGACAGAGCCAGGTAGCAGCAAAATGGTCATGTTTCAACTTAAACCAAACGGTCTGTAAGTACCGACCTAATTGAAAAACCCAACAAGGAAGATGCAACGGCGTTGGCCATGCTTGCTGACTTGAACACATTC
Organism: Metallyticus violacea; assembly: GCA_030762175.1. Lineage (NCBI taxonomy): Eukaryota > Metazoa > Arthropoda > Insecta > Mantodea > Metallyticidae > Metallyticus > Metallyticus violacea. The sequence continues at coordinate 21,916,690 of CM060832.1, read as the reverse complement.
CCACTGAACATGTTTTGGTTTCCTCTAGCACCTTTATCGCATCTTTTGATAAATAAGCTCCTGCATAAAGAGAAGAAAACAGAAGAAAGATAAATGAGTACATACACTATATACTCGGAAGCGCCCTATCAATGCTAGAATGACAGCGAGAAGAAAAGAAATGCAATAAAAGTGAACTTAATGTGCCCTCGACACACCGGAAGCAAGTAAAACAGTCTTAACATTATCTTATGACACCTCGCACGGAGTAAGATATATATAAATCATAAAGTTGAAATTCATGGACACGGGATAAACAAAATCATTAAGACACGGACTTATCGGCAGAGCATGTGTTCGATTCCCTCTAGGACAGTCTTCCCTCAATGAAGTTTTTCCAGGGTTTCCTCAGTCCTCATAATTAGTAAATGCCGGCGAAGTATCTTAAACCTATGCTTGGAACTCTCCCGCCCTTAAACATTTTTTCTTAATTTGTAATTTGATCTCATAGTCATCAATGTCCACCGCCTGTGATGCCTCAGTAGTAAAAACGAGTGCTAAGCGTTATTTAAAAAAAAGTTGAAGTTTGCAGGCTAGCATAATGAAAGCCACCATTACACAAACCATTAATGTTCTCCACCTGCAGGTTAATAGCAAATACTCGACAATAATTAAACCCTACTCTGGTATATGCTAATCAAATACACGCCTTTGACCGTCACAATGGAGAAAGGATTTAATCGTTGTATTAATGACCATTACTACTGAAGGATATAAAATTAACATCTAAATAGACATTTAGCAAACATTAGAAACAACGCCCTTGTGGCTTGAGGACGCACGTAAAAAGCTGCAGAGAAGATCCATTAAAATCTTTCTTTACCGTCGCATAATAGACTTTGAGATGCTGCGTGACTCGTAGTTCATTATATTTGGGTGTTTCACAGGTGCAGAAGAAATGTCTTCAGGGGGTGACCAAAGAGGGTGGTGTAATGGATTTTAACCACTGAGAATGTAGAGTACTATATTATTTGGTTTCAGTTCTGTTGATACTATGTAAAAACAACATAAAGTATGTGTATTGTCTAAAATAGTGATTCTAAATGTTGTTAACTGCTAGACTTAAAAAGGATATTAAATTTCTCAAGACCCATAAGTTAAATTACTACATTCTAATAATAAAAAAGTTCGTCCCGCAGGAGCTAAAACTAGTCCAATTCCTAACCAGTTGGGTAACTTTAAAAATGAATAGAACATCCAAATTAGACCCTATTAATTAATGAAATGAAATAAGTTATGGCATTACTGCATGATATTAGGGAAACAAAAATTAGAATTTTTGCATTCTAAGTATTGCAATAATATACCATATTATTACTATTATTATAATAATAATATACCATATTATTATTATAATAAATAATTTTGTAATTATACCACAAAATTAATTGTATACTATCAATTAAGTGTATGGCCACTAATAGACAAAGATATACTGTGTGAGTATTTTTAAATGTAAATATGTTTATGCACTGAACCCTTGATATCATCTTTACATTCACTTAAATAGAGAAATAACAGAACATTTCGAGTACAATGTACTAAGCCAGTGTACACAATCAATAACATACAACCAAAAGTTTCATAGATTGGTTTTAAATTTTAATATAAATGTTATTGTAGTAAAACAACCAAAAGTTTCATAGATTGGTTTTAAATTTTAATATAAATGTTATTGTAGTAAAATCATGCAACATTAACTTTTCTGAAGGTTATTACAGAGCGTTCTTACCAACAGATGCAATTCTCAAACGCTAATATTTTACATTTGCTATCTTTACGACGATGCTTTTGTTAAATATAAAACATATTAATTAATTAATTTGTCCTTTATGTTAAAACAACAGAAAACTTAAACACAAGAGCGTCTTTTAAATTTCGGGTTTCAAGTACTTTCCTACTTCTATTAGTCCGATTTCCCTAATTTTCAGAAACTATTTTTCTTATTAGCGAATTCCGAAAGAATGGAGCTATTGCGGTCGATGCCGTGTAAAGTTCTTATTTTTCGACTATTTTATTTTATTAACGAATTCAAAAGGAATGTAAGGTATTACTGTTGTACCAATGGAAATAGTTTTTACTAATCTATCCAAATCTACATCGAACGTACCTGGTAGGCACATGAACATTTTTAAAAAAATAAAACATTTCGGGGGGGGGGGGAAGGCTTGTATATGCCATCCGTTCTCTCTCTCTAGCGGTCGCAATTTTTATTTTTTCTCAACGGAACTCGGCACATAGCTATCAATTAACAATAGTTTTTGAAAAATCAGGGCAATCGGCCCACTCGGAGGCGGGTATAACGGAAAAACTTTTGGGGGTTAAAGCTATATTTAAAAATCGCTCTAGCTGTTGCAATTTTAGACGTTTTTAAAGGAAAGGTGTTATATGCCATTGAAATAAAGCAAGAAAAATAGTTTTCCAAAATCGGTGAAATCAGACTATTAGGAGGGGGGGGGGTTACCTGACACCCAAAATTTAAAAATCGCGCAAATGGCATTAAAACATGTTTTTCGCAACGAAATTCCGTATATACCATTTAAATAGAAAACAAAAAATTGTTTTTGAAAATCAGCGTGTTACATCAAATCGTAAATTTAAAAATCGCTTTAGCAGCACCAATAATGTTTTTTCAAACAAAACTCGGCGTATATCCTTAATAAAAAAAGCAAAATAACTTTTGAAAATTATCAAATTATTGGAAGTTGGGGTAAACCTGAAAAACTTTTAGGGGTTAAGCCCAAATTTAGAAATCCCTTTATCGGCACTAATATTTGTTTTTCATAACAAAATTCGCTATATACTACTCGTATTTAAATAAATAAGATAAATAGTTTCTGAAAATTAGGGAAATTGGACTACGATTAGGAATAAACTTGAAAAACTACAATTTAAAAGTGCTTTGCGTTTAATTTTCTCTAGTTTCAAAATAAAATGAGAAATTAATTTAGCACATAAACTGTATTTATAACTGTGCATACATTTTATATTTAACAAAATTATCATCGTGAAGATAGCAAATGCGAAATATTAATTTTAATGTGTTTGAGAATTATATTTGCATGTAAGAGAGCTCTGTAATAACCTACAATAATATTTAAATTAAATTTCAATGCCAATTAAAAATAGATGAAAATTTCGATTATTCTTTGTTAATTCTGTATATTTGCTTTGTACATTGCAATTGTTTTTAAATAGTAACGTGTTTTGTTTTATTGAAATATATGAGCATCATCTTATATACACATGTAACTGGAAATTTTCTGTTATATTTTCTCTATTTAAATGCATGTGAAGATATCAATGGGTAAGTTCATAAGCATGGTTATATTTAAAAACGTTTAAAAATAACCCACACAGTATAGCTTTTTCTATCAGTAGTCATGCATTTCATTTAATTAATAGTATACCATTAATTTTTGCGGTTTAATCGCAATAATAATAATAATAATAATAATAATAATAATAATAATAATAATAATAATAATTTTTGTGTGATGTTTGTAGATTGCAAGAATTCTGGTATCACACGGTAATGCCATAACTTGTTTCATTTAATTAATTAATAAATAAGGCCTAGTTTGCATTTTATATTCATTTTTAATAAAAGTTATTCAACTCGGTGAGGAATTCGTTTAGTTTACGCAGCTTCTGTCTGACTGTCTTTTGTATGTAAATGCCTGACAAAATGATGTGTTGGCTCGTCCCAGGTGTGCAGACGCATGCGCGAGCAAATTTATTTATTTATTTATTTATTTATTATTTTTTTTTTTTCCACCAATAGGGCAGATCCGTGTTCATCTTTGCTGTGTAGAAAAAAAAAACAACTTTGTCCTTTTTTTACTAGCCCTCGCATGTTCAGTTAAACAGAAGCAGTCAATTAGATTCAATTCCCATGTCTAACGATACAGTCTATCGCCGTATTATTCGCGTGGCTAATTCATTATGAGAATAGATATGACAGATATTTTTGCATTTTACGAATCAAAAAACATAAATAAAATACTTTCATCTGATTTGTTTCATTGAGTGTAAACATCAGAGTGCTGTCAATGAAAAGTGTTTGTCTGTGAAAACTTATCTACGCACACTAAAGCAGGATATATTTTCAAAGTTGTTAATTCATACACGGTTAATGGCAGTATTAACTGGAAGAAATGTGTTGGACTAGCTGCTGATGGATGTCGAGCGATTGACATTGGCTTTGGCTGCTAAGACCGTGCCAAGTGATATCAAAACAGTTTACGACTGCAGTTAAAATTCTGTACTTTTATCTGTGCATTGTTTTGCTAGTGAACATAAACAGTTTCTGATTCATACAGGAATGAGCTGGCTTTCAAGTAGGCAACTCCTGTAAGATTTGTTCAACGTATTTGAGCGTGGTGTCGTTTTATTTAAATGGCCTATACGGAGTTTTGTTTTGAAGAAACTAATCTTGGTGCCGTTAGAGCGATTTTTAAATTTTGGGTTTCAGTAAATTTCGCTTTAACCCCCCTCTTTTTAAGTTTCGCTTTTTCAAGCATACTCCCGCTCCTAATGATCCGATTGCCCTGATTAAAGTAACCATTTTAATCAATTTATTTTAATAGCATATACGAGTTTCGCTGTGAAAAAACAAAAATTGCGGCCGCTAGAGTGATTTTTAATTTCAATTTTTGCTTTAGTTTAACCCCCACCTCCAATGATCCATTTTGCTGGCTAACGAACTCAACGAATCGTTTGTTAATTGATGGTTATATACCGAGTTTCGTTAAGAAAATGCAAGAACGACCGCTAGAGCGTTATATATATCCTTCAACAAACATATTTATCTTTGCGCATTCCGCTAGCTATTGCGGCTGTGCCCATGAAAAGATTTTTGAAATTTTTCTTGAAATCTCCATCTATCCTATCTACTAGGCACAGAAAATAATCAAAAAATAACAATAATAAAAAAAAAAGTGTTTGTTTTACATTCAAGAAACTGAATTATTTTACTTGAGCAGTTGCTGAAATGTTATTGAAACAGTTTGTACTCGACGGTAAGGTCTGCCGTTTCAGCACAAGCTGTGTGTGTCAGGTTCAAGTGTCGTTAAGTTGAATCATAAATCTGAACATGCATCAGGTCTATTCCTGTACTTGCATCTCACTAAAATAAAGCGGAAAATCTGTTTGAGAATAAATCTCGTTAATCATTTGCTTTTGTTTCCCAGAGCTGTCTAGGATATACGCGGATTGCATGCGAATAACCAGCGAGGTCAAAAACACACTTTATTTCCATATTATATCAAAATACTACGAACAAATCACTCACACTGATATACTGAAAATAGATACTTTTGTGCGCTCACATTACACTCTTGCTCTTTTGTGATAATGCAAGTCGGTGTAAGATGGCTCGGCTAAGGAATAATATACGACTATAAACAAATTGGTAGTCACATTGCTTTAAATTGTACATTACTATGTTGGAACGTAAATACAAGGTGTGCCGGAAAATGCCTAGTAATGAAAGACCATAATTCGCTTGTACTAATCCTGCAAAACTGGCATCTTACCCCTATATATGGCTGTACCACATAATCCCAGTTCCAATTTCTCCTAGTACATGCTTCCGATTCGTTAAGTAGCACTATCAGTCCAACAAACTGCTGATGCAACCTATTTAATTGTTAGCTCTGGTTACTATTTACAAATTTCATTAATAAAATTTTTTCACGATGATCTGTCGCTACGATTTCCTTGGCTGTGTTTCACAATACTACCTTGCGATCAGTTTTGTTTTCCCCCGGAATGTTTAGCCTTTGGGCGAGCGCGCAGGTTAGCCGGCCAGCCAGGATTCGGTGATTTAGCGGTAGGATAAAACAATAAAACAAACCAACCATACAATAATACACAAAGCAATTTAAGAGGCTCATTATTTATGAAATCATCAAATGAGATGTTGAAACTTCCCGCCTGCATTCTTCACACATTTTTGGCATCTCTTCAGAAAATTATCCATCATTCGCTGTAGTTCATTTTCAGAAATCAAGACTATTTCCTGGCGAATATTATCTTTGAGTTCTTGTATGGTGTACTGGTTCGTCTTGTACACAGCATTTTTTAATTTACCATAGCGATAATAATCTCAAGGGCCCCAAATCACTACTATAACCGTGTCTTGTGGAAACACATTGTGAATTGCTCTCGTGCAATTATTCAATGTGAGCAGTGGCAGAGTCCTGTTGAAAAATACATGATCACGCTCCCTGTCGGCCAATCCTCTGAAAAAAAGGGGTTAGTATGGTATTCATATAAGTATCAGAATCAACTGTATGCTCAAAAAAAAAAGCCTATGATTCTTTCACCATGAGTTAACACATGAATCATACGAGGGTGGATAATTAAGTAACGCACATTATTTTGTACAAAAAAAGTTTAATAATTAAGACAAATTAACTCTATTCAATTGATTGATTTGTTTTATGTAGGACGCTCTTTAACATCTCAGGTCATCAGCGTCTCATTCTATTCAGGACGTGAAACGGCTGACAAATTTTGCTCAAAGGCCTTTTCTTTCAGACTTGAGGTTTTTCTACTGCGCTAAATCTACGACGTGGGACCAACGATTTTATTTCCCTTGCGAAGGAAGCCACACTTAAGATTTTTACACCCGAAAAAAATCCATTGACTCTGGCCGGAATTGAACCCGCGATCTTGGGTCTACGAGGCAAGTATAGTCATCACTAGACCACCAGGGTCGACATTCATATACATGAAAGCCCTTAGCTGCATTTCAACAAAGGAGCCAAATCTTTCAACACATTTCTCATTGTGACACTGTTTTCAATATATCCTGTTCATAAACTCTGTTTTGTGTGTGTGTGTAAAGAATAGCCATGTGCGCACAGCCGACCGCACTTCATCAGAGTTCTAGGAATGTCTTCATTGAGTCAAACAGATTATCCGAGGGTTCAAGATCTGGACTGTATGGTGGCTGCCGGAGCACCTCCTAACCAAATTTCACGATTTTGTTACGTACAGAAGCCCCAAAATGTGAGCGAACATTGTTATGGAGCAGTGTGACATTTGCAACGTTGCATTTGTCACGGTGGGCACGGCGCAATGATAGAGCATTCGCAGCGGGCCCTTGTGTGCAAGACAGATATTCCACCAACGGAACATCATGCCTATCTCAAAACACGATCACTATAATCTTTTTTCGCAGATCACTCACCTTGAATTTCTTCTTTGCTAGGGGATGTTTCCACTCCATTGAGACGTGTAGTGGTACGCGTAGGAAACATCACCAGTCACGGCACGCGCTTCTGCAGCATAGCGCCTTAAGTGATGCAAGCATGTCATTCTCTCGCCTTTTTGGCCGCCTGCCAGTTCTTCGGTACTCAGCGGCACTAACTTTACGAAAATTCCACACTTCATGCACGATATCGTACACCGTACCGTAAAAATGTTCAACAACTCTGACATGGCTTGCAGATGTAACCGCCGGTCGTTCTCAATGGCTGTGACATTCTGTTGAGTTGCAGCTGTTACTGGTCGTCCGGAACGTGGCGAGTCAATAAGGTTCACACGGCCTCCTTCAAAGAATGTGCACCGCCTGGAGATGTTACTATGGTCCAAACATAAACCTCCAACATTAACCCACGTTTTTCACTCTGGTTTTGTCCTTTCGTCCACAAAAAACGAACAACACCTCTTTGCTCTTCACAAGTTGACAACATTATAAAAATGAGCCATAGACTGAAACAAATGCTGTCTGTATATGTAAATACCAACACTTTTCTTAAAGCTGGTGTAGGATGTAACTTTCAAAAGTGATATATAAGAAATGTAAATACAAATTACGGTCGAAAAGAATATAAAACTCTAAAGATAGCAGCGATAGTGTGACAGCATTATAGTGAGATAATGTTTGAAACATAAGCATAAAGGACAGTATACCTTGCTTATAGAACATAAAATATATATATGTTCCTAGTAAAGTCTTTGTCATTATTAAAATTGATTATTACGGGGTCTATTTTGCGTTGGTCGTTGGTTTAAATAAAGACCAAAGCTTTCTCTGAATCAATAATCGACATAATCACGGATTGAAAGTGTCTGGAGGGGAAGTTTGTCTATTTGTAAGTCCTCTCTTCTAGCTAGATTACAATATTCTATGGTTATTTAACTTTTTTTTTTGTTTTTGTTTGTTTTCAAATTTTATTCCTTGGCAGTTTTGAATGGTATGTTCCGCACTCGCAGGATTTTCTGACTGATTGTGATGTAAATGTTGCTCATGTTCTACGAGCCTAATTTTAATGGATCTTTCGGTGGTACAAATGTATACTTTTCCACATTCCATTATATATAACGGTGTTTTAAAAGTTCTCGTCCTGACTCAGAGATGTCGTAAAAATGGCCATATTACTATGATAGTTAAGTTTCAACCTTTATATGGCGTGCTGTAAAGTTTCAGGCGCGTAAGTGTAGTCACTTGTTTGTGACGGTCGTGTAAACAAACTAGTGTTAACATTTTTTATAAAATGGGCAAAAACTGAAATGCGAGCTGCGATAAAGTAGTGCGTTTTGAAGGTTTTAACCCCAATAGAAACACCAAAGGATTTAGCTTTCACATTAAAGGATTCTTCCCATTCGTTTTGGACGGTTAAAAAAGTGAGCTGCTGAATTTAAACGTGGTCGTACATGCATTAAAGATGATGAACGCTCAGGACGTCCCAAAACTGCTACGACCGACGAGATTGTGACAAAAATTCACAATAACGGCCGATTGAAGAAATGCAAGTTGGCTGACATTGCAAAGACTTCGATAGGCTGTGTCCACTTCATTTTGCACGAAGTTTTGGCTATGAGAAAGTTTTCCGCTCGATGGGTGCCGCTATGTTAACAATGGACCAATAACTCAGTGTATGGTCATTTATTGAACAGATCTGTTACATAGTAGCAGGAAGAAAAACTACTGTTGCAGTTAGAGCACTGAATAACAATGTGCAAAGGAATCAGCGTAAAAGATGTGCAACTGTTATCTTTCAGAAACCTCGAAGGCGTGTAAATTGGAGTGGAGAAAGCTGCAAAGAATAGTAAAACTTGATTAACAATATTAAGATATTGTTTAAATCCCATAATTATTACATTAATTTGTTTGTACAATAATGGGCAGTGTTTTTTTTTCCTGTGTTTATACATCACATTAAACTTATGTTTTATTAATTATTGAATTTACAAACTAGATAACAATTTTGTTTCTGGGTATTTGATGACTGTGTGTAATATTTTTCAGATACAATTTCGGAAATTTTGGAAGAGCAGGAATTTGATAAGTACATAAATTAAAATGTAAATAATAAAAACTAATTAATAATGTATACATTTATGGAACACATGATATGACATTTGGTACCTACACTAAATAGGTACAACATTACAAATGTACGCATTTCAGAGTTCAAGCTTGATTTGTGTAGGCTAATGAAATTTCTAACACAGCAATTATGCAGAGAGATTTATATAGAGCGAACACATTTCTTTATTTATTCAAAACGGATGTAGGTAGCCACAACTTATTATACCTCAAATGCAGAGTATCTTTGGGAGATAGAAAATATTGAAAATGTCTTCCCTCCTGCATAAGGCATAACTCAACACGTTCCATGTTACTGACCGCTCGTTGGAAGATTCTGTTGTTAATGCCATTAATCTCCTGTGTAATGTTATGCTCTAGATCGTCCAATGTCTGGGGGTGTGTGGCGTAAACTTTGTTTTAAGTAACCCCTTAGGAAGAAGACCGATGTCAAATCAGGAAATGTCGGTAGCCACAATTGACATTATCCTGCCGTCAAAGAAACTTTCGAAAAGAGCCATGAGTTGGTTTGATGCAGCGCTCATCTTGTTGAAGATATCCATGACCCAGCTTTAGATCCTCCGGTTGCTCAACAAAATCAATGAAAATAGGAAATATCAATCCGGTAGTGTTGGCCCTTTTCACTCGCCAGAGATCTAATTGTTTCCAATTTGTTTGATAGTGACAGTATTGTGTTTCTTTGGCGGGGGGTGGGGGGTGCCAAACATAAAAATCAACAGCAAGGAATAAAGAATAAATGTTTATACATCTCTTGACTGGGAATGAAAACTCCCAAATATCCCGCTTAATTTGACGTTAAACTCGGGACATTGAGTGAATTTCCAGCCAAATAAATAAAGAAATGTGCTAGTTCTATATAAATCATACTGCATTATATATATAAGTTAACCGTAATTATAATAGTAGAAGTTTGAACAGTTCTGTATTGTGTATGTAATCACTTAATGTTCTCAAAATATTCTCATTGACATTCATGCTAATCAACAGAATACAAGCTAAGTTTTATATTTAAAAAAACAAACCTTATTATTTATCCAAATGAAAAATTTCAATTATTACACAATTTCTCTGAATTAGAAACTGTTTTTAAGCTTGGCTAACCAAATTGGTTAACGTTTTTGCAGCTTTAGGTGCACTTTTCAATCTCAGCTTTCTTACAATTTTGAAATCAGCTCACAAACTTGTTACTGAACATTGCTGGTGACATAATCTGCGCTTACAGCAATAGCACAATCTTTAAAAATAGTTGCATATAGTGTCATCTTTTTATGCAAATTTTAAACTATATTTATTTTTTCCCCTCTCTTTTCAGGACTCTTATTTGTGCATAAGTTGAACGTTTTCACTAGGCACATAGAGCAGCGTGTTTTGCACTTGCACAGAAAGTTTATAGCTCTGTCTGACATAGTTTATGTAAAAAGTGCGCCTAGAGTTAAAACCATGCAAGTTATGTCAAATGAAAAAAGAAGACAATAGTGTATGTTGTGTAACGGGATTGCAGTCTATTAAAATTGCAATTGAAACTTATTTAAATACTCCAAACACCCCAAAATCTCTGCCAAGTGTCCTTAAGTGCGCATTCTTGGCCGCCTCTATCTTAAACAAAAACAACCGGCTTTACTGATACGAGGCTGCATTTAACAAAGAAAGATTGGCGAAACATAAAAGAAGAACTAAACAACTTCTACCTAAAAGATAAAATAAAATGAATGCCGAGGAAGACGGAAATCACTCGTTAATCGTCAAGCAAAGAGCAACGGACATAAATAGCAAGTACTTGACGAGTGATATGAAAACTTTACGCCAGGCAAAAACTAACGGAAATGTGCATGAATCATCTCCGAAGCAAACAGGAGGCATTATCCGCTTAGAATCTATTTAGAGGTTGCGGCGGTAAACCCGCAGGAGTAGGGCCATTTCAAACAAGCCGACGGAACGCGTCATGTTACACAGCTTCCATCTTCTGGTTTAGTCACCCCCTAGACCCTCGTTAAAAATCAGCATTTAGTAATAGCCTCTTTCTTGTGAACGCTCATAATGACGGCCCTCAGTTCTCTGAAGCTGTTAAACATTTTATGGGCATTTAACAGAGCTCACCAATTCCTCCAACAAGACAAGAAAAGTCAAACCAGAAGATGTGCAACTTGTGTTCATAGTTTGAAATCCTGTCATAAGGAGAAACTGTACGAAATAAATATTTATATGTCATCGCTCCTTTGTCACTTTATTGTTTCCACTCCCAGTTGTGTTAAAGACAGAAGAACAGCTGCTTTGTTACTGCTTCGGGGAAAAGCTGTAAACAGCGAAACTGGTTCTGTCTATACATCTTCTTATTTCTTGTTATGTTCAAGCACTCAGAGTAATAAAACGTTTTCATGTGTTGGAGCAAAAAGTGTGTATTCATCTGATTAACCTTTAGTTAATGTTCTTTCTTTTTTTTGAGGAAGTTTTAATGCTGTGTGAATATGATGTAGGTTCCAATCGGCATATAATTCCCTCTCGTACCCCCCCCTCTCTCTCTCTCTCTCTCTCTCTCGAACAATATAGTGCTATTTTGAATAGGTAAATTAAAAAGTATGAGCATAAAATGAAATTTAATTAACTTTGTTTTAGTCATTTATTATAGTCTATTCAGCGGACCAACTGTTGGCGTTGATCGTTGTTATGAATGTTACCGTATTTACGCGAACCTAATGCGCCACCGAATGTAATGGACACCCCAAATTTGAAATTTAAAATCATAAAAATGGTATCACTAGTCACAGGTTGCCCGTTCTTCTTCTCTTTATGTACGAATTCCAAAAGTTTTTCTTCAACGTCAGGATGTCTTCCTTTGCAAGGATCAGCGAATTTCTTCCTACTAGCTTTAGTTACAAACAATGTGAATTTCTGTTGCCGTCACAAGCAAACGTTGCTCTCAGCTACATTCCTGCCTTTCTTTTGCCATAAAGAATTACTTTACGCTTGAGAGTAGCATCATACGATGTTCTTCTCTGTTTGCCCTCCATTCGTCCCTATCTACTATTCAAACACTCTATGCAATAATAGACTAACAATAAATGTAACGAAGTCGAGAATTGCAGCAATGCATTATGACGTAATAACGATAAATTTGAATGAAGTTACCGGCGAGCTACGGAACGGATTTACACTCGAATCTAATGCGCATCACAGTTTTAATACTATATGTGCACAAAAGGTGCATATTAGATTCGCGTAAATACATATTTGTTTCTCTATTTCTGTTTTGGTCTTCCACCCACTTTTATATGTACATTTCATTAATATCTCCAGACATTTGGTGCACAGGCCAATTTTAGTTTACCGCACCCCGTTTTTTGGAAACTGTCCAATTTTTAAAAGTATTGCAGTTAGTTTTCGAAAGAATTGTTTTATTTTAATTGTTACAATATTGGAAATATGTAACTGGTCAAGCTAAAAACTTCATGTGCACACATCGACATTTCCGGTTTTCTACAGCAGTTAGCACTTATAAAGCTTCACGTGTTATCAAAAAGTTCTGTTCGTTTTTTCGGAATGCTATTCAAATTTCAAGCGTTATCAAAAATTAAATAGAGGCGGGAACGAATCTTTAAGCGTACCGCAGACGATGGCCTCCGTAATCTTAACTCTGCTCTCTGTTCTTCCCCCAGAACCTCGCTTTCTGAATTTCTTCCTTGTCGGTCTCACTTATTTAAGAACACTTCTTTAACGTCTCTGGTGAATAGCGTCCCATTCGGCGTGAAACGGACAATTAATTTTCCTCACAGGTCTCTTCTTTCAAGCTTGAGATTCTTTTACGTGCCGCATATCTACGTACGACACGAAGGAAGCCCATACTTGGAAATGTTACGCCTCCCCCCCCCAAAAAAAAACACCGACCTTTGCCGAGGGGCAAATACGGTTACCACTAGACCACCGGGACAAACTGCCAGACTCAGGGGTAGTATACATTCATTCGCGATTAACTCCAAAGCAACGCATTTTTAAGTACGTGCGTGTGGAATTTATTCAGAACTTGGCTGATCAGTTGTCTCTCTCTTGAATTGCAATTCACAGTACTAAGGATAAAATCTACTGACCGTCTCCGTGGTCAAGTGGTAGCGTTTGCTTGCGGAGGTTCAAGGTTCGATTCCCGATTAGGTCAAGCAGTCTAAGTAAATTTCTTTCTTCTTCTCCTTTTTTCTTCCCCCCCTAACCCTGAAAAGGTAAATGCAGATAGCTTTAAGGCGCCAAGGATTTTGAGCTCATTTGCACCATCTTTAAATAATTTCATTTCACTCATCACTACAGACCTACACCAATAGTATTCATTTCCATAATCTACAGACGTCGCGAGAATACCAATGCAGTCAAAGCTTCAATAACTAAAACATAAAAATATCTATTGCTCCAATGCAAAACAAAACAGCCACTCAGGAGCTGCGTAAATTAAGCGAATTCTTCGCTGAGTTGAATAATCTTAAAAATGAATGTAAAATCCAAATTATGGGGACAAAAATTGGAATTCTTGTTAGAATTATATTATTATTATTATTATTATTATTATTATTATTATTATTATTATTATTATTATTATTATTGTTATTATTATTCCAGTTTAACAAAGTATGCTATACTATTAATTAAATGAAATGTATCGTCACTGGTGGACAAGATTATACTATGTGGGTATTTTTTTAGATATTTTTAAATGTAGCCATATTTATGAACTGAGCCCTTGGTATCATCTTTACAGTCACTAAAATAGAGAAAAATAACAGAAAGTTTCGAGTTACATTTGCATATTTAAGATGATGTTCATATGTTTCAATAAAACCAAAACATGTTATTGTTTAAAAACAGTTACAATGTATTAAGCAAATATACACAGTGGAAAGTTCCATAGATTTTCATTGGCTTTAAATTTTAATTTAAATGTTCTTATAGCACAAACATGTAACGCAAACGTTTTCTGAATATTATTACAGACCGCACTTACATACAAATATTCACGACGAATATTTTGTTTAATATGAAACCTATGCATCGTTATAAACACAGTTTATGTGCTGAATTAATTTGTCCTTTAATTTCAAAACGATATACAGAAGATTAAACGCAAGAACCCGTTTTAAATTTCGGTTTTCAAGTGTACCCCTACCCCTAATAGTCCAATTTCCCTAATTTTTCTTGTTTTATTTAAATGGCATATGCTTAAGCCGCAATTTACATTCCTTCGGAATTCGCTAAAACCACAGCGAAAATGTGCAGTTTTAACATAGGACAAACTTAAACGAAAATGGGACAAATCTTTAACGTTCGGCGACAAAATCTCTCCGAAATTAGCGCAAGTAGGAGGTTTCGAAATGAAAATGAGACCAGAAACTTTACGGAGGCTAAACTTAATTGCGTGTTTTCCCCATGCAGTGCCTTTTTAGCCGGAAGTGGAAGACAATGCCTTAAACGCTCCAGGAAGAGCTGGCTGCATTGCGCTTGGAAGTCAAGAGGTAAAACTGCAGGAGCGGACAAGTTTTATAGCTTAACCGCAGTAGTCTCCTTGCAGACCCAACAATATCTTGCATATAGCCGTGGGGCTTCTTTGTGTATCCACAAACATTTACGCTCACCCTCCTATTTCTGCACTGTTCTTAAGCGGAATCATTTATATGACACTCCTGAGAGTTAGTAACAGTAACAATAGCATAGCCACGTGAGAAGAAATGAAACAACCCATAACCAGCCTTTTGTGTGAGAATGCGTAAGTAACCTGAATGGATTTTATAAGTAGTAATAGTAAGTAGTGGTAGTTATTCCGTTCCCAGAGGTTTGTTCTTTGCTCTTCGCTCAGAAACATCAAAGACTTTTAAAAGACTTCAACAGTATGCGAAAATCCGGACCGATTCAATCTCATTACTTATGCATCCGTAAACATTACGTATCGAACACACATACCACTCTGCAAGATTGCCTGATGCAGGGAAATAAAAGCACTCAAAACGATCTGACCAGTCGTCATGCCTTGCCGACATCTCCAGCAGTAAATTGTTTGTTACTTCCTAGAATAGCGCACATAACGATTGCATTTGCTGGCACCAACATTACACGTGCAGAACTAACATAAACTCGCCTTTTCGAAGGGGTCGAAACCATTTCAGTCTCATTCTCGATCTCAAGTCTCCTCTGCATTAACTCTCTAGCCTAATTCTTGATTATTTATTTTTCTGGCCTTTTAAGCATTTTGCACTTTTGTGCAATATTCAGTATCCAGGTTTAATTTCCATAACCCAAAACATAGTCTTTTGGAATTCTCCCAAAATGCATATTTCATGTGCTTTCAAATGTGTTGATATCACCAAAATAAATTTAATAATATAATAAAAACTCTCACATTTCCTGGATATCTGCTTATGTTGCACATCTAATGTTGGAACCTAATGTTCGTATATTTGTAAATGTTCAAATTACTGAGTATGTTGGATACCCCTATATGCTATGTAAATTGAACATTACCCACAGCTCCATTACCTGTTTAGAACCAAGTCCCACTATATTTACCAAACTCCAATGTAGGTATCGATAGTAGAAAAAATGGTGGGATATGTGGTCCGTGCGTTAATTACATCACTTTGTTAATTTGCACTTATCGGGTTTATTGCAGTTGGAAGTAAATCAACAGTAGCCATTACTTCTTAGAACGCGTTGGTGCCACAAGATTGCTCTTGTATGACTTTATTATGGCAGTGCACGCATTTCCTAAATACCAGTTATTGAAGGAGTGGATAAAGAGTATATGTCGTGCACATTTTGAAGTTAATGATGAAACTGTAGTGTGTATTAAACATATCGTGCCAAACTTTGTGGTTAGGGAGGACATTTTCCCAGAAAATCTCTCTAATATACCATCGCATGTGACGGTTTAAGTTAATATTGATTTAGTGAAATTGCACCAGGAACTTGTGTAATGGATAGTATTTAGTACAACGTGGGTTGCTCTTGTATGTCTTAATTATGGCAGTGCACCCCATAGTACATTTACATTTCCTAAATAGTAGTAATTAAAGGAGGAGTCATAAAGAGTATACACCGTGAATTTTTGAAGTTAATGATGAAACTATACTGTATAGTGTGTATTAAACATTTTTTATCAAAAGTTGTGGTTAGGGAAGACGTTTTCCTTTGGCAATTTTCCCTTATATGTGGCAGTGAAGGCTAACAATAAAAGGAAAGATCCGGAAAGGAAAAAAAAAAAAAAAAAAAAAACCGCGTGAAGCGGATTTTGGAGCGAGATGAGATTTTTAATGAATGATATGAGCAGGATATTATGTTTCAACTCCTTTGCAAGTGAGGTTAAGACAAGGAAGAAACACCCCTTTATAACTGTTTCCAAGAAAGAGGATGCTCTTTTCCTTAAAATAGACGATAATAAATTCTGTCCCAAGTATGTTGATTAGTTTTATGGTGTCCATTTATTTGAAAGAGTTGTAATTATCGTGGAAAAGTTTATAATTTGAATTATTTTAAATGAAAAATATTGTTTGTAAACAATTTCAGATTATTAAAAGCCGTCGAAATATTTTCTAATGATAAATAACGTCATATTTTAAACACAATACTGCATAAAACTATGCATTTGCTATTGGCAGTAATAGGGCATTTCGACCGCCATTTTTTCTTTATTGAGGTCTAGTAAATATAGTCGGTCTCGATTTGGGAGGGGGGTTATAGGTCGTTTAGTCCATCTTGCATGCATATACCCAAGTGATAATCAGTTATTTCCTTAGTAGTCAGCTTTTATGAATGGCAGGCTAGTGAAGTTTATTTCCTTTTGTGTAAATTGAATGTAAAGAAAATGAACGCTATACAAAGCTTACATTCTAAGCCTTTATCATTGCAATCATTGGAAGAGAAAACTGATGTTAAATATCCGGGTAGATGAATTTCAAGTATTAATTTGAGTAAAATTGTGATTTCAAAACATGGGAGGTATACATTGCTTTCTTCACAACGTCATCCGCAGATGCTAGACTAATCATAAACCGATCGATTGGTTTGTTGCCATGATAACCAGAAGAGGGATTTTTTCATTAAATGGGTGCGCTACTGAGATAGTTTAGTTAAAATCTCTCTCGTATATTCAGCCTCGCACATACGAGTGTTAATTCTACTTACTAAGACTAGAAGCTTCCGAACTATATTTAGCAGTAGCAATAAAACTGTACACTTCGAGTTTATGCTGCTGCGAGCCGCCGCAGTGTCTAAAGCACACTTTTATAACATTTTGGAAAGCACACATACGCACGCTTGCGCGCACACACACACAGGGTGTCAAAAATGTATACACACTTCAAACAAAGAAAAAACTTGTGTTAACAAAACTGAATTCACACAAATAGAAAATGATGAGCACTAATCATCTTAGACGTTTACAGTTAAGAAAAGTTGTTCAAAATGTCCACCAGCGGCGTCGATACACTTCTGAGTACGTTGGACTACTGACTGAGCAACGTTTGCGAAAGTGTCATCAGCGATTGCAGCACATGCCGTTTCAGGGTCATCTTCATTTAATATATGCAACATTCTTGGAATGAAAACTTTCAACTTTGTTTCTTGCTATCTGAAATAAGGTCTATTCTGACTTTACATTTTTTGTTTAGCGCACATTGATATCTTTCTTGGAGATAATGAAAGCACACCGTTCCCATTATTTCATCATTTCGGAATAAGAATATTTGGCATAGAAAAAGGCAGTAATGTACCTTTCCCAAAAGTATTCTGTCTTCGGGATCATTTTAAGTGGCAGGCCTGAGAACCTAGCTCCTGGATGTTGGATATCCCTTGGACAACGCCTTCGGTTTTCTTTTGTTCTGTATTTCTGCTACCTGTATGAGTGACATTAAACCCTGAGCTTTACAGTGGATCATTACCTGAGTGAAAGGTGCTGTGGCTAATTCCTAGAATGCAGCTTCCACAAGGAGCTTATTTATCTAATTATAATATTATGGAAGATACTGTAGGTTCTTTCGGTTCTCCATTATGATTTGGGTTTTTTTTTTTTTTTTCGATTTTTTCCCAGAATGAAGCCGTTTATGAGGGTCCTTTAATAAGGTTCTTTAATCACATTTTTTGGAAAAATGAACTTTGTTTTCTTTCTGCTCTGGGCCCAAGGATCGAGGACCTAAGTCGATGTACAAATATCAAGCTCAAGTCTTTCGGAAGGGTGTTTAAGCCCTGGGTCTCGTTTCGTAGTTGCGGTATGTTAAAGCACTCCATCCTGAAATAAGAGGCCCCTGGACAAAATTACCGGTCTCACACATATTCTCTCTAGATGACATTTGAGGCAATGGGATGAATGACCGAGCATTGGGCAGGTCCCGGGTTCAAATCTTTTGGAGTGAGCGTACCTAAATTTGGTTTCCTCGTCGCTTAGACAAATGCTGTGATAAATCATCCTTTTCACAAAAATTTTGCTCTCCCGTTTGATATAATTTCATTCCGTTGTTTCTGCTGCAAGATCCAAAGTGCTTATGCGGCGTGACGGCGGATTGCACTTTGGAAGGGTTTCTGCCATGGAAGTGGCACTTTTCAGGGGTTTCAACTCCTTGGAGGGTTACGGACTAAGGTCGAGGTGTTGTAAATGGGAACTAAAACAATATTAGAGATCCCGTCAACGTTCGTGCTTACCTTGGGTACTCTCCACTGGTGTATCCCTCACCTCATCCCTGGGGTCTCTAACAACCCAAATCACTTATCCCTATGACATCTATAGGTTCTAAATGTAACTAAAGTCAAATGCTTCGTGTAAACTGTCACGAAAAGGACGGATCTTGGGCCTAATCCTGTGAGTTGATAATGACGATACATTTTTCTCAAAATAATATCCACCGAAGACTTTATACGTGTTCCAACCAGTTTCAATTTTTTCATCCCATCGGAAATATATAGTCAAACTGAACAGCCTAATCATTGACATTTTTTATTTCTTCGAACATATGTTTCCACCGAGCCATTTTTTTTTTTCGGCTACATTAAATCGCTAGGGGCTTGGTTTGGAGGGTAGGGTGAATGAAAAATAAGTTGTAATCCCAGTTGAGGTTGCGATTGGCAATATAAAGGGTAAGAGTTTATGCACAAATCTTCCCTGTTTTTCCATCGATTCATCACGGTCGAATTATGCTTACTTTTTTTAGACTTTCCTAATTAATCCTTTCATCCCATGATGCCTCAGCAATAAAAACGGGCGTTTACCATTAATAGGTGGAACAATGTTTATTGAACCGCAAATACCGGGTTTTTCATGGTTTTATCTCCCGTTTCAATGCAACTGGCGTGTCGGCAGACAGGGCAGCAACTCCCGGCGAAGTGGATATAATATCTGCGCAACTGATCAAAGTTCTCGCAGTTATAACTATAATTAAAATGAAAATGAGCGTGAAACTTGTTTTTTTTTTTTTTTTTTTTTTTTTTTTTTTTTTTTTAATGTTGTCATTTATAGCTATCAATTCATCTGCCGAAATCGGGCCAATTTCTCGTCTGATATTTTCTTTCACTTCTTCTGACGTGTAGGGAGTTTCTTCCATACAATTTATTTTTCAACTTCCCCCATACCGTCACGGTGACCGAGATCGTTAAGGTGAGGAATCTTGAGTGGGAGGTATGGATTTCGATTCCCGCCAGGGCCGTTATTCCAGCTTTTCCTCAATCATAAATGACAAATGCCGAGGAGGTAGCCTAACCTTAAACCTGGAACGTTTCCTTGTTTTAAAGAAAAAACTTTCCCAGTTTACCATTTCATCTAATGTATCATCAATGTCCACCGCCTTTGTTGCCTCAGTAGTTACAACGGGCGTTAAACACTATCGCCCCTCAAAAACGAACTCCCCCCATAAGTAAAAAGTACCTACATGTTGTCAGTATGGCATTCCTGAATCTTTGTGTGTTTTGGTATTCTCAAAGAAGATAGACCATATTATTTAGTATGCATTTACTGCACACCATATCCGATTTTCTCGTCTTTCAACAGAATAAAATCGGGTCTTATATTGTATTCGTTACTAGTTATTTTGCCTGAAAATTGTCGCGAAAACTTTGCTTCTTCAGTAAATAATATTAAAAGTAGACCAGTTACTCCCGTCATTAAATCGGTGCTGGTGGTGTAGTGATAACCATACTTGTCTCGTAAATCCAAGATCGCGGGTTCAATCCCGGCCAGGATCGATAGGTTTTAGCTGGCGTAAAAATCCTAAGTATGGCTTCCTTCGGAAAGGAAGTAAAGCCGTGTGTCCCATGTCGTACATTTACGGCACGATAAAGAACCTCAAGCCTGAAAAAAGAGGCCTCTGAGCAAAATTTACCGGCCGTTTCACGCCCTGAATAGAATGGGACACTGATGACCTGAGATGTTAAAGAGCGTCCGTAAATAAATCAAATCAACAACAATCTCATTAACGTTCCTTAAGATCCAGAGAAATTTACACCAATATCGTATCACTTGCATGCAGTTCGGAGATTATACTATCAAGTTTAATTTGACTCAAAATCGCAAGATAAATTGTCGAACATGAATGACAATTTTTCAAAAAATATGCCAGAAATGTGTAGATGTAGGACATATCCAATGTTTTCTGTCATAAATTTCGTCCATATTTTCGTTGTAACTCTAGTTGTAATTGCGAGAACTTAAATCAATTGCGCGGATATTACATCCTGCCTGGAGCTACCATTTTGGCTGCCTACCTGCCAGCTGTCATGAAACGGGCGGAAAAACCATGAAAGGCTATCTATCTACATTAGAGATTTTAGTTTGGTTTGATATAGACTGGAAATTTTTTCGCCTCCTTTTGTTTGGGCCCGTATTAATACTTATTATTTTTGCCTATTTCAACACACCAGCTTAAAAAAATGAGAATAATCAGAAGTACTGCCATATATGTCCGATTATACAAATATTTTTGGTTTTTGGAGAAAAATCATAAGTTAGTAGGTTAAAACCATGGATTTCTTTTATACTGGCAACCGAGAAAAAACAAATTTGTAATGATAAACGAAGAAATTCTTGGTATAAGCGACTTAAAAGTATATATAAATTGCCTTAATGGCTATAAGAAAAAAAGTTGAAGTGAATAGTCTGTCATTAGGAAAGGAAAAAATAGAAAGAATGATTAAGTTTCGCAGATTTTCATGTTCTTCCACGTCCTGATACTGTGCTCTCAGACGAAGCAAACTTGCGTTTAATGCATTTGGATATTTATTGAAGCTTGTTTACATTTTACAAGCTTTTGCTCTTACCCTGCTCTCGGGTTTTGACCTTAAACCCTAAACCACGTGTTTGTCATCATTCTTCGGGGAATATTGCGGGCATTGTTCCAGGTATAAGTCTAAGTATAAATTCCTTGTATAAACTTCCATCAAATTACACAAATTTTTGTTTCTTGAAGACACGAGAAAGTGGAGCGAAAATATATTACAAAAGCCAAAAGAACTGGCCATTACTGCAGTGTATATTGTAGCGTAACGAGATGAACTAAAAGGGAAAAGTAAAGATTGGAAACAATTGAAATGGATGCACCGCACATTACTCCCTCTTTCAGTGCTTGTTTTATGTTAATTTAAAATATTTGGCCTATACTGCTGTTGTTTAAATACGGGGTAAGTTGCAAATGAATATAGAAGTTTGAAAAATACTTCATTTCTCCATATAATCTTCCTGTACTTTGAGGCACTTGTCCCATCATTTCACAAACCCTTGAAAACCAGCAGCATAAAATTTTTTGGGTTGCTGTCGGTACCACGTGGTGAATCTCCTTTCTACTTCATCGTCGGGAAAATATTCACCCAAAAGATTGATTGATTTGTTTTATTTACGGACACTCTTTAACATCTCAGGCCATCAGCATCCCATTCAATTCAGGGCGTGAAACGGTCGTTAAGTTTTGCTCAGAGACTTCTTCTTTCAGACTTGAGGTTCTTTTTCGTGCCGTAAATGTAGTTATAGGACTCATGTCTTGATCCCCCTTCCAAAGGAAGCCATACTTAAATGATTTTTATGCCCAATCTGGCCGGGATTGAACCCGCGATCTTTGGTTTACGAGGCATTACTGACCCAAAAGATAGTGTTTAAGAAGGCGAACAAGTGGAAGTCTTTTGGAGCAAGGTCGGCACTATGAGGAGGGTGCTCGAGGACTTCGCGCTCGAAATTTCGCAGCGTCTCACGAGTTCTGTTGGCAGTGCAAGAGCAACACGCGTCCTGGTTGCTTGCGTTAAGTTTCCTGAGGTTGTTACAGTAGGAGTCGGCATTTACGGTTTGTCCTTGAGACTGAAATGCAATGAGCATCACTTTCCCGGCAAATGGATCACTAAATGTTCGCAGGCGAAGCAGGATGTTTCTCCTGCATTGAGGCATGCTTTGTCTCGGACTGGTGTGGCGAACCCGTGTAACAGTTCGTGTCCTAGATGGTGATAGTGGTTGAGATGCTGTAAAGTCAGACCAATTCTTGGTATTTTATGTTGTTGGGGCAGCAAGTGTGGCACCCATCATGCATAGACCGTGTGAAAACCTGACCTGTCTTGCAAATGAGATAAGTCATGCCGTGTGAACAACTAATAACAGCGGCTATAGTTACCCTTCTGTCTGAACTAATTGCAACTGCGCCTCTGTGGCCGGACGACTCGCCTTTCAGCGAATTTCTGCACCCAGTTGTAAACAGCTTGAAGTGACAGGCACTTCTCGCCGTAGATGGGGAACATATCTTTATGAATATTCTTCGATTTCATATCTTTTGCTCACAAAATCGCACAATGGAGCTCTGCTCGAGGGTTGTACACTCTCTCAGATACGCCGCCATCTTGCAATCGCTGTTTCATTATTGTAAACATCAATTTCTCGTTTCAAATGCCACCAGTGTAATGGCAATAATCTCAGGCGCTTCATTCAAACATGTAGCACCCCACATCTTTGTAACTAATTTAATATCCTGGCAGCACCCTGCAGGTATGTCTCTCGTCGTTCGCACCGCGGCTGTGGTTTCATCATCGGGTGGATTGCATCTTTTAGAGGGTCGAAGAGTTGAAATAAAAAGGTGCAAGATGCGGACTGTAGGGATGATGAGGAAGAACATTCCAACTAAGTTTGTTGATCTCTTCTCTCTGCGTGCCTATGTTAACAGTGTTTTCGCTTTCTTTCGCTGGAAATTACAATGCCAGCCTCTCGCCCCCCCCCCCACACTCACACACAAAATCTTTGTTTCATTGTCTGTGAAGCAGTTCTGAGGTGATGGTTCCAAAACGCGCGTTATCCAACGAGTGCCAAATTTTTATAGGACGAGCCTTCAGTGGCCCGTTTAACTGCAATAGGCCTATTCCTAGTGTTCTCGCTATTTCGTTTGTCATCTTCGTTAAAGGTCTCATTTACTGTCTCCTTGTAAACTGTTCAAGTGAAATTGCTACGAGGATGACATGGCATGCTTATGTTCCCATCCTTTAAATATTTCACCCGTCATCTAAAGTCTGCAGCAGGATTTCCTTTTTAAGCGGAAACTCAATAACAGCACAGCACACGAACAGAAATATCGTCGGCCCTTTTTAAGGAGTTCTGGTCTCGCAAACTGTTGATACCACAACAGACAATATTCATTGTTCTGCTGCTGCAGACTTGCCAACAAAAACTCGCACTCATTGCTTCTGGCATCACTCGCCTATAATTGGCAAAGAAATTATTATTATTATTAAAAAAAAAAAGAAGAAAAAAAAGGAAAGGAATGGAATGGAAATGGAAAAAAGAAAGAAAAAAGGAATGATATTAAAATGAACACCCCATGCAGAAGGAAGAACGGCCGAAACAGATCCTTGCAAACCCAGATGACAAGATTTATGGTTGGAAAAAGGGAATGAAAGACATGTGAAAATGAAGCATGAATGCCTATAATCTATCAGCTTATATATAAATTAAGTAACCGCACACTATTTTAAAAAATACGTGAGTATATAACGAATAAAGAAAGACCTCAAAGATTTTCAGATAGTATAACATATGCTCACAAAGGTATGTACTCATGCTCGAGCTTCTGTTTGAATCTAATTTCCTGAACAAGATTTTCGTCACTTCGAGATGTCTAATACGCTGTAAATTCATGATTTTAAGTTATAAATTTATTTTATAATTACGGCTCCAAGGTTTTCTCCTAGTATTTACAATGAAGGGACTGTTCTTTGTCAGAAAAGCATTTCAAAAGCGATTTAACTGTAGGCATATCTACTTGCTGTACCAGGGCGGTGTGAGAAATTCCCAACCTCGACCATAGGTTTCTATGCAATTGGCAGGCCACATTTTTGTGTACATTTTTCGAAAGCATTCATTTGAAAAATCAAATAGTTTATTTGAAATCTAGCTTTCTAAAGTAACTTTTTTTTTGAGTATTCCATAAAATTGTCAAAATTATCATGTATTGATAAGATTGTTTGTTAAAAACATTGGTTTAACGCCAAATGAAAATTTATACCAAATTGAAAGAAATTTATGGGGTCTCTTTCCTTAATTTTCAATGATTAAAAAAGGAACTTTAACTTGACCGTATCAAAAAAGTTAAACAGCAGAATTCATTGTACACGCCCAAAAGGTATTATATTATCGGCGAGTTAAAGTGCGTGAAATTGCTGACACTATAGCTATTTTAAAGAAACGTATAGGTTAACATACCCTTACAGCAAAAAAACATCCGATACTGCTAACGTGGTAAGAGCTGCAGTCCCGAGAGGCAGCGGAGAGTTCCGAATGAGAGATGGGGGGGGGGGGGGGACTCAGCGTGGCCGCTTGTAAAAGTATAAATGTTGTATTATTTTTTTGCTAAACGTAAAGTAACCTATGCGTTATCCTCTGTAACTTTCTGGGTGCAATATGTTGTTCATTATTATACAACTGAGTTATTCACTTTTTACATGCGTTTTATTTGAATTAGCAATTAATTCATATATATAATATAAACACACACACTACAACGCAAACCTCGGGTAAATCCTAGAAACCGGTAACCGGTGGATCCAGTGGTTTGCTACGGCCTGACGACCTACGCTCACCTCCTTTTCGTAAATATAAATTGATAGGGGCGGGTAAATCACTGTAATTGTGGCAAATCTCCTTTGATTCCAACAGAAAAAGAAATTCGTAAATATCAATTTATAGCGCACTGTGTGCGTGGTACTATGTTAGAGAGTAAATCATGAATAGTTGTAAATCTTCTTTAACTCCGACAGGAGGAAGGGGAAATAAAAAAAAAAAACATTAGAAAGTGAGGATTCGAAATCACCACCTTCAGATCTATAGCACGACGCTCTAAGCGTCTGAGCTATCGTGCCCTTGCGTTTGTAAGCCTTATTATCTAGCTATATTAGTGCAAGTCGCACTACCTTCGACACTCTCCGCTGTCGCTCAAGACTGCAGCTCTTACCACATCAGCTGTCACTGATGTTTCTTGCTGTAAGGGTAAGTATGTATATTTTATATGAAGAATTGAATGTGAAAAAGATTTGAGAAAAATGAAGTGCAGATAAAACAGGATTCGTATGAAAATAACACAACCGTGTTTGAAGCGTTTTTACAAGACGTTTTATTTTGTACGTCGATTTAAACTTTGGATGCTGGATCCACCATCATGCACCAGAATTGAAAAAATGTATAGAAGCCGGTTGTCAGCGCCAAAGAAGACAGTCTGTTCCATCTGCAAGAAAGGCTATGGCGTATGTCTTTTGGAACGTTAATGAAATGTTACTGTAGATTATCTTCATATAGGTAAAAACAATAACCGGAGAGTACTAAAAAACTTTTTATATCAATGTATTAAAATTTTCCACAGAAAGACCCGTTTACAGAATGGGAACGAGAAAAAAAAAAATACATTTTCGACAAGACCTATTCACAAAAGTGTTTATGCGATGGAGAAATTAAGGGATTTAAAGTATGAATTTTTTCAGCACTCCTACTTCTTTCCGAATTCTTCTTCCTCCGACATCCATTTTCAAAATTCAACCTTTTTCTCGTTGGTCAGCGTTTTTCTTCAAAGCAAAGGTGATTGCAGCTGCAGAGTAAAAAATTTAGAACGCCAATAGTATCTATTATCATCAGTTTCTCATTGGAAATGTGTGATGGCACAATAGGGCATTTCATTGAAAACGAACACATCCCAGAATTTTCATGTCTCAGATTTTCTTGATTTTTTGTATACACATTCATCCCTCTCTTTACGAAAAATCCTTTATTGCAATATTATTTTAATATGTCAATAAGAAGCAAATATATGGAGCCTTAAAGAAACCAGAAAAATGTTTCGGAGTTTCAAGGGGAAAGTTTGTTTTAGTCATAACTTTTGATAGATTTTGGAATATAAAACTAATTGATAGCTTAAGTATACAAAATGTGTTTTCTTTTAGTTCGGAATACAATGCTTGAAATTCATTTTGTGAATTTTATGATACAAAAATTCTAAATGTAAAAACATTTATTTTCTAAAAAGCATCATCTTGAATTTACTTAAATTATGCAGAAGTGTTGAAAATTAGAATATGTTTCCTAGGTAAAAAAAAAAAATTGTCAATAAATGTCAGAGATGTTTAATTTTAAATTTTTTTCACACAACACCACGTGAAGATTCATAGAGAACCTTAACAGGAAGGCTTAGCTACAAATGAGCAATGTACAGTTGCCACCACAACTTAAAAAAACAACAAATTGCAGAAATAGAAGTTTAAGTCCTGTAAAACAAAATATTGCAGAATTAGTTTGTTGATTTTCAAAGAAATGGGTTAAATTTTTACTTCCTTCCTTATTTACTTGGTTGATTACTTTACTTGTTTGATTATCTTGATTATGTGCTTAACAATATACTTTCACACAATTTGTTTTTTTTTTTTTTTTGAGTAGTGTTTAACGCCCGTTTTTACTACTGAGGCACCACAGGCGGTAACACAATTTGTTTATAACATATAGTCATGATAGCCAACCTAGGAATACACATGATCATATATTTTGTGATCCCACAAAATAATAGTCCAGGAAAAAAGACAATATTCTCTTTTAAATACTTTGAACTGTTCATATGATTGGATCTGATTTCAAGTGTTTTTGTTAAAGTAAAGGGTAACTATATTGAAAAGTGAAATATAGTTTTTGTCTATCATACCTAGAAAAGGGTTAGGCCTGAAACTTGTGGACCTACACTCACATATAGTGAATTACGAAGATAAAGTGCATTTTTAGTTGTTTCAAATAGTAGTGCAATTAATGGTGAATTCTGTAACTAGCAATTTGATGGAGTACATCATGTTTTGAGGTGTCGGCGCCATGCTTCAGTAAACAAATAAAATACTGTGCTTCACTGTCTAACACACTATGGAATTGAAAGCTTGGCTCTTCATCCATACAGACCAGTTGCGCCAAACTGCTGCAGATAATTTCTAATCTAAACAAAGTTTTTGAAAGGGTGACATTTCATAATAGTTCCAGAGGATGAAACTTATTTTAGGATTTTTTTTTTTTTTTTTTTTTTTTTTTGCCACAAAATTAAAGCTATCGAAAATAATAAACTGTATTTTAAAGAAGAAAATCTTCCTTTGTCTCTTGAGATATAGACCTTCCGTTCAAGGCAGCGAATTGTCGCGTTTTCATTTAGAGCTATCATTGTTAATATCTCTTTGTGCTACTAAAAGGCTTTAGCGCTTTGCCGAGATGTCTCTCGTAGAACGTCATAGGAAATGCAGCTTTGATGCTTTGGTTGATAGTCACGATCTCTCCTGATCATAAAACAAGAAAATGATTGAACTTTAGAACTGCGAGAGCATGCCAGAATCGCGTTTATGGCACACAGAGGCATTTCAACACTTGACTTGGCACTGAAGGCAAATGGTCGTATTTAAAACTTGCTTTGAGGTGCTTTCATAGGGTCATATCTATGTCCTGAAATTACTTTTAGTATAAGAATAGGTGAAAATTATAAACAAACTAATAAACATGATTTTTTCTCAATGTTTGTCTGCTGAATTAATATGAAGTTACAGTTTTTTAAAACATTTTTGTTTTTATTTGGGACCACTGAAAGCACCTATACGAACTAAACGTGAGCGTTCATCTGGCTCGTAACTATTAACACTTACGGCTACATCTGAAGGATTACAAAACGATTTCTTCGTAAGTATTTGAAATGCAAACATTTGACAAATGTGATAAAGCAGAACGGGATGTTAGCATTGTCTCACTTACTTAACGTGGGAGGTACCCTCTATCTTAGCAGTGTTAATTTTGTCATGTTTAGATACATATTGCAAAGAACTGTCATTGCTAGGTTTGTGAAATTTGATTAACACATTAGTGCTATGTTTTTTGATCTTTAATTGCATTAGTGTATATGAAAATGTATTTTTTTAGGGATATTCTCTGAATTACATATTTTTATACACTTTTCAGTGTGTTTAATTTATTAACTACCACAGATTTTGGGATAGGACTGCAAAAGGGGGGGGGGCAGTCGATTAAATGTACCTTATACAATAGCCTGTTAAAATTTCATGTTCCTATCATAAATACTTTCTGAATTATAGGTACCTACGAGGCTAGATCCATAAATTTCCGGCCTAACCATTTTTTGGTCCTAAAAATGTTAAGTGCAAATCATGTTGGAGGGACTTTTAAGATTTGGGTCCCATGCAGTAGATTTATGACACTTTAAAGAACTCCATACTTGGAAAGGGGGATCCTTGGACAAACCTTACAAGCCATTTCACGTCCAAATAATACGTAGTGTCTCACTAAATGCCGATTAAGGCGATGTTCTGATCACCTACGCCTTTGACATCGGTAGTTAATTTGTTGATTTGGTTTATTTATGGACGCTCTTAACATTTTAGGTCATCATCGTCCCATTCAATTCAGGGCATGAAACGGCCGATAAATTTTGCTCAGAGGCCTCTTCTTTCAGGTTTGAGGTTCTTTTTCGTGCCATAAAAATATGACACGGTACTCGCGGCTTTATTTTCCTTCCGAAGGAAGTCATACTTAGGAGTTTCAACGCCCGAAAAATCCATCGATCCTGGCCGGGATTGAAACCGCGATCTTGGGTTTAGAAGGCAAGTATGGTTACCACTAAACCACCAGGAGCGACTCTGACATCTGTAGGTGTTAAATGTAGCTAAAATGCGAATGGTGCAGATGGTTCGTCAGAACACAGTTCAGGCTTCAGGCAGTTATAATTTGATGATGAATTATAAATCATATGCCAGTTTTTTGTATTTTTATTAGTGTGAATAGCCGTTTTACATTTCTTCAAAGCATTGAAAATTTACTAATTTACACTTACATAGACTAAGACACCTGATACAGTTTCCAAAATGTGTAAAGTCGGTCCTGAAGGTGCAGTGGTAACCATACCTGCCTCCTAAGCCCAAGATCGCGGGTTCGGTCCCGGCCAGGACAATGAATTTTTTTTCGGGCATAAAAATCCTAAGTATGACTTACTTCGGAAGGGAAGTAAAGCCATGGGTTCCGTGTCGTAGATTGCGGCACGATAAAGAACCTCAACCCTGAAAGAAGAGGCCTCTGAGCAAAATTTGTTGGCCGTTTCACGCCCTGAATTGAATGGGACATTGATGACCTGCGATGTTAAAGAGCGTTTGTAAATAAACCCCGCTAAAAATGTGTAAAATAAAACTGTATGAAGTTCAAATTTTAATTTATGCCTTCTGAACTACTTACTAGGAAATGTACTCGCAAGAAAATGAAGATAGAGAAAATAGTAACATGTAAGCTGAGAAAAGGAGGTAAATCAATACCAAATAGAAAGAAAAGATGAATAAAAGTAATAAATGTTCGTCACGCAGTAGCTGCATAAACTAACCGAGCTCCACCTTATAGAGGACCTTTAGAAAGATTATAAAATCCAAATTATGACTTTAATAATGAATTAAATAAAATAAGTTATGGCATTACTGTAATTATTATTATTATTATTATTATTATTATTATTATTATTATTATTATTATTAGATTAAACCACAAAATTAGCGGTATACTATTAATGAATTGAAATATATAACCACTGTTACACAAAGCTATACTGTGTGGATATTTTTAAACATTTTTAAATGTAACCATGTTTATGAACTGGGCCCTTGATATCATCTGTACATTCACTAAAATAGAGAGAAATAACAGAAAGTTTCAAGTTACATTTCGTATTTATGTTCATATGTTTCAATAAAACAAAAACATGTTAATATTTAATAACATTACAACGTACCAAGCAAATATACAAAGTAACAATATACAATCGAAAGTTTTATCGGTTTTTATTGACTTTGACATTTAATTTACATTTTATTGTAGTACAAACATATAAAGAAAACGTTTTCTGAATGCTATCACTTATACCACCACGGGTGGCCGAGGTCGTTAAGGCACTGACTCGTGAGCGGGAGTTCTGGTGTTCGAATCCCACCAGGACCGTCCTCCCTGACTGGGGTTTTTTCCAGGTTTTCCTCAGTTCTCATAACTGGCAAAAACCGGGAAGGTACCCTAAACTTAGACCTGGAACGTTTCCTTCCTGAAAAAAAATCCTTTCCCAATATATCATTTCATCTCATGCATCATCAGTGTCCACCGCCTGTGGTGCCTCAATAGTAAAAATGGGCGTTAAACACTACTCAAGGTTATTAAACAGCGCTCTTACATACAAATATAATTCTCAAACACATATTAGATTAATGTTTCACATTTCTATCTTCACGATGATGCTTTTGTTCAATATATAATATATGTATAGTTATAAATACAGTTTATATGATGAATTAATTGGTCAATTTATTTTGAAACAATATAGAGAAAATTTAACGCAAGAGCCCTTTTTAAATCTCAGTTTTCAATTATAACCATACTCTAATTGTTCAATTTCCCTAAATTTCGGAAACTATATATATATTTTTTTATTTAAATGGTATATATCGAATTATGTTGTGAAGAAAGAAACGTTGTTGCCGGTAGAGAAGTTAATAAATTTTGGGTTTCAGGTAAACCTCACTTATAATGGCCCGATTTTCCTAATATTCAGAAACTATTTTATATTGAACTGATAAATGCGGAATTTCGTTGCGAAAAAGCAAATATTGGTGCAGATTAGAGCGATTTTTAAATTTTGTGTTTCAAGTAACCGCCCTCCCCCCCCGCCCCTCCCAATAGCCCGATTTCACTCCTATTCAGAAACTATTTTTCTTGTTTATTTCAATAGCATATACGAGTTTCATATATATATATATATATATATATATATATATATATATTAATTGCGGCATTAGGGCAATTTTTCTAGTTTCGCTTTACCCCCCACTCAGTTTCTAGATATTAAAAATTGCGGCTGCTAGACCTATTTTTAAAAAATCGCTTAAGGTTAATCTCCACTCCAAATTGTCCAATTTTTCTGGTTAACGAACTAGACGAATTGTCGATCGTTGTATACTGAGTTTCGAAGAGAAAAAACAAAAACTGCGACCGCTAGAGCGTTAACAGACGTATACATGCATATGTACATTTTTTCATTGTCATTTTCGGCGCCTAGTAGGTAGGATCGACGAAGATTTGAAGAATTTTTTTCAGAAATAGCTACATTCCTTCGGAATTCTATAAAAAGCAATAGCAAGAATGGAAATCAGTTAGAGAGGTAGAAACAAAGAGAGAAAGAGAGAGAATGCAAAGTAAGAGAAAGCTATAACAAGACGAATAGGCAATGATACGAGACCGAAATGTGAGTGAAAAAAGAGGAGGAGGATACAAAAAAGGAGATAAAGTAAGTCAACTTTGCAACAAAATGAGGGAGGGAGACCAGTAAAACAGGAAAATGAGAGGAGAGTAAGAAAATAGTGTGCTCGAAAGTGTGGGACGGATTGGGGAGGGGGGAAACAAGAGCTGGAGAATTGAGAAGATTTATACTTGAAACACATATAAAAGAAAAAATACAAAATGAATACGAAGGAGAAATATGAATACTTGGAAAGTTGATTAACGAAAACCGCATGCGTCATCAATAAGCGAATTTTCATTCGCTCAAGAAATGTTGACAAGACTCCAGATTTGTGCAGTAGCACATGGATAGCATAGTGTGTCGATCAGATTACTTCCATGAGAATAAAGTATTGAAACCAAAGTTGTTATTCGATTTGCTAATAAGATATAACGTTACAACACCGCAAGATGGTAGCTTTCTAACTCCATTACATGCATTACATTATGGAAATGTACCTTTAGAGGTCTCACGCTTCACGGCGGCATCGGTGGACGGGAATAAATTCATTGCATATTTAGATGTAGATGGTAGCTCGAGATATCCCTCAGCTGTGGCCTTCGAGAAGTGAACATAGTAAACCTTTGACCTACGTTTGACATTGCGCGGCAGTGCAAATTTGTCACTGAAGGAAAACTTAACTACTGACACGGGCATTATACGAAGGCTGGTCAGTAAAGGCAGAATGATTTTTTATACTTACGAAGTGCACTAGGCAGCGTCAAGGTTGATATGGCCTTTTTAGTAGTCCCCATTGAATCGTTTGTGCTTAGCCCAGCTGTATGCCTGTCCGGAAAACCGTTTTTTGACTTTGTCTGCGGAACGCCTCTGCCTTCATAACGACACCTGTTGGTAGACCAAAACCCTGGCCCCACAGCTCGTTTTGGAGACAAAGACGAGGGGGAAAAAAATGTATCGAGCTAGACCCGAGCTTATGAAGGGACTTATGAAGGGTGGGAAACATATTCTATGTTTGTTTGTTTGTTTTTTCCCCTGGCCAAACGTTGCAAATGTAAGGTCCACTGTCATGGTGAGAGTGCCAACCAAATGGACTCAGCTCAGAACGCTTTCATCGGATGCTCAAAAGAGTCTTGTAATATTTCCCATTTCCCATTAACGGTTATTGGCGGGGGACATCTTGATAAACCATTCCACAACAGTCAATGAATGAAAGTATCATAACCTTTCGTGATGATAGAATAACCTTAGCTTTCTTTGGTGTCGCAGAACCAGACTGAGACTGGTTCGAGACTGAGTTCGCCTGTTTGCTTTCGAGATCGTAATGGTGAAGTCAAGTCTCATCACCTGTAATGATGGAATTTAGGCAAGCCTCACCATGTTTCGCTACTAGACGCTGAAGCTCGCGACTACGCCCGCTCGTACCATCTTTACTGTTGTTGACATTGTTTATCGGATCTGCTCTGTATTTTTTTCTTTCTGGGGAAAGAAATATATATCCTCATCACACAATGGAGATGCGATAGTGAAACAACAAATTTACTTCATTTATGGAAAAAATTGGAAACGCTTGTGCATGAATCTTAGGAAAGGACTCCAGCAAAGAACGAGTATTTGCCAGTCGACTGCATAAAATGGAGTCGCTTCGTAACGAGCATTACGAAATTTTGCTTCCGTCTGCAGAATTCCAGTATGGAAGCAAACGCGATGTTGTAGCAAGCATAAAGTGATGGTGTTCTGCTACAATCAACCGCACTCGTTCAAATAGTTTAAGGAGGACTGTGTTTCAACAACAAAACAGGGCAGTTCAGGTGCTCCGACCACTGCAATAAACAAGACTATGATTGACAGCTGCAGTCATTGTTCTGGAAGATCGATGCATCTGACACAGAAGCGTCTCAGAATTGTGGGCGCACTACTAATGAGAAATCTGTAACATGTCTGCCAGTCTATCCACTGTTATTCATCCGTATTCCCAAACAATGACGGTAACTGTGTTAATCATAGTCTTGTTCACTGCAGTGGTGTGAGCACCTGGGCCGCCCTGCTTTGGTGTTGAAACAACCCTCCTTAAACTCTTGGAACCGAAGTGTGGTTGATTGTGTAGAACATTATTGCCATATGCTTGCTATAGCATTGCGTACTTTTCCATGCGGATTTCTACAGACGGAAGCAAAATTTCAGAGTAGCAATAATGCTCATTAAGAAGTGACTTAATGTTACGCAGCCAACTGGCAAACACCCGCTCTTTGCTGGCGTCCTTTACTAAAATGCATGTGCATACGTGCTTCCAATTTTTTCCACAAATAAAGCAAATCTGTTTTCATGATAAATTATTTCATCACCGCATCTTCACAGTGTGATAAGGGGGATTTTTCCCCCCACTCTTTATTCACTAATCCTCGTAGCATGGTGTTGGGCTTTAATGGAACTGAAACGCAGGTTGTAAGAAGAGCTGAAAAGTTTGAGTTTTAGTGCATTGTATGTATTCAATAACTTGGCGTATATTAAGAATTTATTACAGTTGTAATAGGAATTATAGTGAAGGGCGATACAGATGATGAACCATGGAAAGAAAGGGAGGGAAAAAATCAAGGGGAGATTCGATATACAAGGTCAACAGCTTTTCTTTCGTCTAGGCAGCTACATAAAGTCGCGCATCATCGTGAAAATGCGTTGGTGCTCCGTCTGTTTTCTTTCAGTTAACTCTATGTGAGAAGGTTCCACACACTACTTCACCAATTATTAAAAACACGATTTTTTTAAGAGAATCATATTAGTATTCTAGGAATTCCCCCCCAAAATATAAGACTATTTGCTCATTTGTTTCAAAATGCAAAGTGTTGTATCTTCATTGAAAAAACAAACATGTTATATAGGATGTCATAACTTATACAGAAACGATCCCTCCCCCTCCTCTCTCCTGCAGCCTCTATTACTGGAGTACACGTGCACTTTGCACTGTTTCTTCCTCTACAGAAAGTAGATTAGGGTACGTGCTAGCTACGGGAGTGTTATGACAGACCGATAACCTCTTGAAGGGTAGAAACTTACTGTATATGTATAGGACATACTTAGAGTCAACGTAGACATTATTATCCAATCAGGAAAATAATAAGGACCGGAGGGAAATATTATCCAATAGTAACGGGAAGTGGAGAAATGATATTCTAGATTTTTCTAGAATCACATTTTAAAACAATAATGATAGCTTCGGGAAACCGATAGACTGCCATGTTTATTTAGGCTTGTAATTTTGCGGCCAATGGTCAGTGGAAAATTATCAGTTCAGTTCAGTTCAGTGAAAGCACTTTATCAGTTATGAGTGGTCAGTTGCGTCTGAGAGCTAGTTCAGTTGCGTTTCAGAGTTGGTTGAACTCAGTGGGTCTCAGGATTAATTGAATTCAATGAAGTTCAGCATTAGCCTTTCTCAAGTTAAGCATTATAGCTTTATCGAGTTAGTTAACAGCTTGGCGTATTTTATTGAGTTAACAGTAGGGCGTTTTAGAGTTATTAAAGTGCGCCAGGACGTCAGAGTGATCGCCACAGTTAGTGATAAAGTGCATATTGTCCAAGAAAGTCTCCAAGGAGTAACGGTGTCTCATTAAGCGGAACAAACTTTGATAATAAATCGTACTACGTATCTAACACTGCATATCTTGTTAACCACCTGGTCTGTTTCCTCACTCCTTCCCCTATGATATCAAGAGGACCATAAAATATCCTGCAGAAGAGTCTCAGCCAAGGCAAAACTATAAGTCAGCGGTAATAATATCGTCGGGAAAGGAACAACATTATCCCTGAGAACCAATAAATTAAATTAATTCCCTTTCCATAAATCACCCCCATCACACACAACTTGTTAATTCCGCTGCAATACTATACTTTTTCCATCACTACATTTTTTTTAATGGTGTTTAGCGCCCGCTTTTACTACCGAGGCATCACTACATTGCCAACACTTCCAGCTACTGCGTTTAATTTGGAGACAGTGGTTTTGAAGTAGATTAATGACTGGCACAACGTAATACTGTTGATTTTCAAAGAAGAATTAGTGAAAGAAAGATGAGAGAAATGTGAAGATATGTAAGAAAACTTAGTTTCTATTTCTGTATTCTTTGATATATCTTCATCATTCGTAACTGATAAAAGTAATTTGAATCAAATTGTTTTCACTACATTCCTAAGTGTTTATCTATATCATACCACACTTGGACTTAACTCCGAAAACTTTTTAACAGGCACCTTCATACCGCGAGGAAACGACCACGACCAGATAAGGCGGGGGTTCACCGATGTGATGTGTTGCATGTGAGCTCCATTAAGTTACCAAGTTTAAAGACTGACTTGATAGCACATTATTTGGAAATGTCGCATTTGTAAATCAAATACGAAGATAAAATAATTAAAATAAAATATATTTATAAAATATACATGTAAACAAGCAAATATGCACCATAATTTGGAAGCTGCTGAAATATTATGATAACAAAATAGACAAAATATGCATTATATGCAACATAAAATATTGTTTAAATTTTTGGAAATTTACTAATTAACTCACACACCAAATGAGCATACTTTCTGACAGCAGAGAGAATTATCCATTTGCATTAAAATCCTGTTCCTACACGTGACTGAATGCCATTATGGCACCACATTCTATCTCCAATAGGAAATCCGTCATTGTAGCATCTAAGGATCGCAGGAGATACTTAGCATTGTGTTGGCGTGTATTCCATAGGTCGAGGTCGGGGTGTTAGAAGGCTGGACTTGAGCAGCAATGAAATAAGCAACGTTTTCCTCGAGCAAGATCTGGGTGGATCCTGTTGGAGGCTTCAAGCAGTGTTTATAGGTTTCTGCAGAGTGGTTTGTACACTTTGGTCGAAGCCTTCACTCTCGTTTAATTATATCGTAACTCACTCCGCATCAAATCGTCAGTGAGACTTCTGGATATTCTCTTCATTAGGTCTAACCTGGGCGAACCCCTTATTAATGTGCAAAAAATTTAACAGCCTTAAATTAGCCTAGCGTTGCTGTAGCTGCGGTAAATAACTCTACCTTTGGATTCCGCTTAAAAAAATGTTATTTATTGTCACTTTGACGGCATTGTCTTCTCGCCACGTCTGTAGATTAGACGTGGATACTGTAGGTGTAAGTCTGTAGTTATGAATGAAATGAATTAATGATGACTCAAATGATCTCGGGTTCCTTGGTGCCTTAAAGCTATATGGCATTCACTTTCTCAGAATAATGATCCCCCCCCCCCCAAACAGCTTGAACTGACCGGGATTGGAACCCAAAACATCCAGAATTAGTAATCGCAAAAGGTATCAGGATGATGTAGGCAATCACTTAAATATTTAAACTACCGAAGTTCAAATAAGAATACATTTATTTTACGTTAATACATTAAATTAACCCCTAAATTAAATGGGCAAGAATCCCAGCTTTTTTTTTTAATACCGTTTAACTGCCTCTTTTATTGCAGTGATTTATATAGAACTACACATTTATTTCAAAACGAATGATGCTAGCCACAACTTATTATATCTCAAATGTAAAGTGTCTTTTGGAGATTATTAATCTCTGTAGTAAATGTTGGAAATGTCCTCCCTCCTGCATAAGCCACAGCACATGTCGTTCATCGTGCAAAACCCTAGCATATTGTCCATCACATGGTTCACAGATGAAGCATGATTTCATTTATGCTGCTAATCGAACTCGCGTATTGGGCCGTCCAAAATCCACATATCATTCATGAAACATCTTTCCACCAGTTAAAGTCGGGGTTTGGTGCCCAGCATTCACACAGAGAATGGGGGATTTATATATAGACTTTGGACACTGCACAGTACCGTCGGTTTTTCATGAGTTTGTTGAGCAACTGGACGATGTAGAGCTTGGTCATGGATATTTTCAACAAGATGGTGCTACATGCCAAACATCAAATCAAACCTTGGCACTAGAAACTGATTACCTGAATTGACACGGACTGCGTCCTATGGCGCTACTTAAAAGACAGAGTTTACACCACACACCCCCAGACATTAGATTATCTGAAGCACAACACAGTCCTCCAACGAGCGGCCAATCACATGGAACGTGTTGAGTTACGCCTTATGCAGAGAGGGACACATTTTCAATATTTTCTATACATGTTAATAATCTCCCAAATATATTGTACATTTGAGGCATAGTAAGTTATGGCTAGCGTCATTCGTTTAGAAATAAATAAAGAAATATAAATCACTCTGTACAATGGCATTACAGGTGGTGAAGATGAAATGATAATTTGAATTTTTTTTAAAGGAAAGACTCCAGGCCTAAATTTAGAATACATCCTCGGCCTTATGAGGACTGAGGAAAACTAGAAAAAACTCAGTCAGGGAGCACGGTTCTGACGAAGAGAATCCCGCTCACCACTGGGCCCAGTTTCACAAAATTATGGTCTAATACATAAAAGTGTATTAGTGCAGTTCCTTGTAAAGGAAGTATGGTCTTGTAACTTTCTGTTTTAATAAAAGTAGGTAGCAGTAAAATACATAAGGAAGTAAACTTATTGGAAAATGCATTTTTAAATTCCATGTGCACAATGACTAATTGTTAAACATTATAAAGTTTTATTCCTTGCCTATTTACTATAACCTCAAAATACCAGGTGTGTTATCAGAGTATGTAGCTGTGCATCGAGCACAGTTGCTCACAAAGAGCATATGGATTTACATGGCTATCTCTGCAGCCATTGGTCCATTAGTAGATGAAGTTCAGCGCATGGATATCACAGATAGAATTATCAGCATACGCGGGTTACCTTTTACGTTTTTACAAAAACTAGGAAAGAAAAATATTTTTGTAAGAAATAATTGTTTTGTTGCTTTGCAAAATAATCGCCATTAATAATTGGTTTGAACGAATACAAAAGTGTATATTTATTTCTCGAAACATTTTTTCCATTCTGAAGTTGGTATCTCAAAAACAGTTTTTACTGCTTCTTGAGGTAATGAAAATCGCTATCCACGCATTTATGTTTGACATTCGGGAACAAAAATAAGTCATTAGGCGATAAATCAGGTGAATGCGGACAATAAGACATTAATTTATTGTTTTTCTCCTTCAAATAATCATTTATTTCATGTGCTCTGTGAGAGTTTGCATTCTCATGATGAATGATACGACTTTTTCGGTTTTTTCCAGATTTCATTTACTCCTGGCAAACAAATTGTTGTATATCACTCAGCATTAACTGTTCTTAGATCCTATAAAGGAATGGTTGCGACACATTCAGTACAACCGAAGAAACAAGACAACCATTTTCTTGGAAGTGCTTCGTGAACGAACAATTTTTGTGGGATTCGGTTCATCTTGGAACACCCAAACAGTGGACTGTTGCTTAGTTTCCGGTTCATACAAATATATCCAAATTTCATCACGTGTTACGGATTCTGTAGTTGTTCGGTGGAATTTTTTGAGCATTTCATTACACCAATTAACACGAGCGTTTTTTGAGCTTTGGTCAAATACGCGGAATGTATCGGGAACAGATCTTTTTCACAGCTCAATGTGCATACAAAATCGAATGTACTGCAGTCTTCGATGTGCTTAAGGATGCCTCTGTCTCACTGTAAGTCACATGCCAATTTTCTTCATTCATTTTTGCGCACATCGACGTCACATCTTCACGAAATTCATTATTGACGGACACAAGACCACGGCGAAATTCTGCAAAACCAATGATAAACAGTGTTTTCTGTTGGTGCTTCCTTACCAAAAGTTTTATGCATTGCTGTTGTGTTATAGGCCTTTAGTAAAATTTTACAAAATCATCCAACGTAAACCTTCACGTGAAATTTCCATTTTTTTTGCAAAATTACTTTGTTTAAATGCTCACTGTAAACATAAGTTGCAGCTGTTTTCACAATAATAAATTTCAATTGTAGCGAAAATAGCCGTGACATATCTCAATAGCGCTACCAAGTGATCGTTTGTAAAAACTTAAAAAGGTAACCCTCGTATAACACGTCATATACGATTCATAAAGTTTGTATTACCCGTTTTAACAATGAAAAGTTGCACTATAGAGCAATCACGTCTCCCTATAGTGTTCGTCACTTTTACCTTGTTATTGTTACGCAGAACGTTACTAGAGTGCAAAATCCAAGATGACGCACGCACTATTGAGAAGGGGAAAGATCTGCTGTTATTAGTTTCCTGTTTTTTTGAAAGGGGGGGATGTCAAGCTAATTAATTCTGAGTTGGTGGCAGTGTATGAAGACACGGTGGTTCAATGGACAAACGATCCTGGAAGATGAGCCAAGAAGTGATCGCCCATCTCGTCAAAGAACCGGAAGTTGCGACGCAAATGGAGGCTCTGGTGCTTGAAGACCGTCGCATTTCTGGAGAAGGTGCGCATTAGTCATAGCTCAGTGATAAACATCATTCACAACGTTTTGCATATGACAAAAGGTCACCGCCCGGTGGATACCGCTCTTATTCATGTGAACAAAAACATCGCAGCTTTGCCAGACTGATCTGACTACTGTTTTGAGCGCCTGGTCACCATGGATGAATGTTGGGTGTATCTTCATGACTCCGAAACGAACCAGCAGAGCATGCAGTGGAAACGCGCAGATTGACTATCACACCCCCCCCCCCCAAAGCGAAAAAACAAATGTCATTGAGGAAGGTGATTTTTTGGGGGAGCTATATTGTAGTGTGCAAGACAATAACTGGAAAATAATACCAGGACCTCCTGACCGGATTACGGGAGGCCACCATAACAAAATATCGCGGGAAGCTGTCCAAGGGAATTCGTTTGCTGCACGACAACGCGCCAACACCTTCTTCACATCAGACAACCGTGAATGCGGTTACTTTGGGGCATGATATTTTACCTCATCCTCCATATTCGCCCGACCTGGCACTCAGTGGCTTCTTCCTCTTTCTTCGTATGAAGACCTCATTGCGTGGCAAGCGTTTCAGGGCGGCAGCTAGCGCCGTTCTTCAGTATCCAAAGTGAGGAGTGCTACCGTTAGAGTTGGCGCTCAGCCATCCTTGGGAGAAATGGGACAGTTTATGAGGAGAAGGAATATGTCCAGGTTCGAGACACTTGACCGTACGAATCTTCGTTCAACTTTATAATCGCACCTCATTCCGCAGTTGCTAATTTGAGTTAAACTAACTCTGTTGACACCCATTAAAATTTTTCACAGAAAAATCACATTGAAAAACAATTTAAAGATAACTTTGATTCTAGCAAACCAATCCAGTAAATAGAGTGGTTAGTGACAGTTGTGATAAATATAATCAAGCAGGCACTCTCTAGAATTTTATGATTCACTGTTTACTAATTCAGAAAAATTACGAAACTCCTGGCTTACTTGCAGTCTTCTATATTGAAAATAGATAAAATGCTACTGACGAATCTTATAATATTAATTGAATTTAATGCAAACAACAGTTCTGTA
The DNA here is from genome assembly GCA_030762175.1 of Metallyticus violacea. NCBI lineage: Eukaryota > Metazoa > Arthropoda > Insecta > Mantodea > Metallyticidae > Metallyticus > Metallyticus violacea. The sequence goes on along the minus strand of CM060832.1, from coordinate 21,875,093 downwards.
ATTCAAGGTGGGACTGGGTATTATTACAATAAGAACACCTGCACATAGCATGCTGTTGTAATGCATTGCAAGAAAGATGAAGGTATTCATTTAAAGATCCATGTACACTTTCAGTAATAAGTTGATCTACTTATACTGCACAGGTTGTCATCTCATTGCCTCCAATATGCAGAGTACATTACTTGAAACTCCTTCCTAGGTGCATAGATTTCCTCCACAACTGACAAGTTATATCTCCCTGTTGTGAATCAATCTTATTTACTATTTAAGTACATTAGTGTAATTAGAATTTCCTGGAATACTCGTCTGGTTCAAAGGATACTTTAGCCCCCTACCACGTCAGATACTCTCAGAAATGGAGTTTAATATGTTAACCTTCAAAGATTGTTAGGATAAACTTTTTGAAGTCGAGAGTGTAACAGCATTTGTAGTGATGTATGCATTTTCTGCTCAATTAATTCATAGATAATAGTAACGAAATGTGAATGGAAACCATTTGTTTTCGCACACTAAACCTAACCGAACCTAACCTCCAATGAATCCTAGTAACCAAATTTACTTAAACGGACAAGGATAAGCGAACTAATTGAATATGATTGGAAATCAGTTTTTCATTTGCTTCTGGAATCCCTTAGGTATCACAAATATTTAGCAATTTTATGTCACATATCAAATCTGCCGCAATACTGTCTAGACTACACTCCATGTAGTCTAGACAGGCTGGTTTTATGGCAGGAATATCTATTTGGAGATGTCATTTCTTCATGCAATTAAAAAACTAAAGGAAACACATTATACAATATGGTTAAAATCACGTTATATGCTTTTGAAGAGAAAATAATTTGTATACCCCCGCCCCTACTTTTTTCAAGGTGTTCTACAACTACTGGAAGTTTGTACTAATTAATATTTTGATACAGCAAACTTTTTTGCCTGTGAATAAACTGATATGAAGTTACTCATACTTCTGTATTTACTTAATTCTAAATATTTATAAAACAATGTGTCTTAAATTTCACACAATGCAAGATAAAGGTGCCTGCTTTCCGTTGGTAAAGCTAAATGTCACAGGTATTACTTATAAAACTGAAACAAAAGTTCTAGGATTATGGATACAAGATTATCTGAAGCGGAAAACTTGCATGCAAATTAAATAAAAATGTGCATTCTTTAAAAATACTGAGGTAAAATGTAAATTTTGAAACAGCAAGAACGATCTATTAAACACATGTATGCTTTAATTAAATATTATACGCCTGGTGTAGTTCAGCTAAATTAATATTTAAATTGCAAAAGGAGGCCATCAGGATTAAGTGTTGAGAAAAAAGTGCAAATCATGCAAAAACCGATGTTTTATTTGTTAAACAGAATAATAAATATGAAGAAATGGAAATATGTATGCATTAGAAATCAGCAAAATATGCGGTCCTTGCCTACGAAAACTACAATCTGCAATAATAGAGTATTACACTCCTGTACACAACTTTACAATTTTTTGCTATGCTCTCTTAAAATCATGCACTGTTAAATGCTAAATGAAAAACCTTTTTGCAGAAACGGTGCATTTATACAGTGTTTGAATATATAAACGTTAATAAATAATAATAATAATAATAATAATAATAATAATAAGTATAACGTATAACTGAATTCCATATATTTTTGCTACATATGTGAAGTAATTTCAGTAAATGTAAATTATATATGGGTATATATGCAATTATTAAAGCCAGTTAAATATGCCTTCAGTCTCGCTCATGTCTTGGTCTGACTCACTTGCTGCCGCCAAGAAGATGCATGCATGCGGAGCCAACGTTAACGAGAGCGCGTTTGACTCTTGAATGACTCATCTCGTAAGATCAAAGTGCGACATGGAATATGAGAAATGCCTATGTTGATTGCAAAATATTTTCGTTTTCATACTTTTTCCTTTCTGTATGGTATTTTGTGAGGCGTTCTAAACTTTCTTGGTCTTACAAAGAAAACACAAGATTTAAGAGAAAAAATGTATTATTATTTTTGAACATAGTCACCTTGTAAATCAATACATTTAGTTCAACGACTTTCCAACTTTTTAATACCCTCAGTAAAATAAGATTTGTGCAACTGTGAAAAATAAGCATCTGTCTCAGTTTCAACCTCGTCATTTTATGTGAATCTTTGTCTACCCCGGCTTTTTTCAGGTTGGGAAACGGCCTGACTCAGAGATATCACGAAGATGGTCAAATTACTATGATAGTTGTTTAAGTATCAGCATTTAGATGTCGCGCAGTAAAGTTTCAGACGAGTAAGTGTAGTCACTTCTTTGTGATCGTGTAAACAAACTAGTGGTAACATTTAAAGTGGATAAAGCTGAAACACAAGCTGTGATAAAGTACTTCATTTTGAACTGTTTAACCCCAACAGAAATACAAAAGGAGTTAAGATTCTTCCCCTTAGTTTTAGACGGTTAAAAAATGGGCTGCTAAATTTAAGCGTGGCCGTACATCGATTCAGGACGATGAGCGCTCAGGACGTCCCAAAACTGGCACAACAGACGAGATTGTATCAAAAATTCACAATGCCGTTCTCAATGATCGCCGATGCAGGGTACGCTAGTTGACTTACATTGCAAAGGCATCGATAGGCCTTGTCCACTGTATTTTAAACGAAAAGTTTTGGGCATGAGAAAGCTTGCCGCGTCTGTTAACAATGAGCTAAAAGCGCATTCGAATGAACATTTCGCAAGAGTATTTGGACTTGTTTAAACGCAGTTCCAGTGAGCTTCTCTTGCGTTTCATAACAGGAGATGAAACATGGATTCATCACTACACGCTAAAGACGAAGGAGCAGTCCAAACAGTGGTTGGCAACGGGTGAAAGTGCATTAAAGAAAGCAAAAACGGTTCCACCTGCAGGAAAAGTTATGGCTACGATTTTCGGGGAATATTTCGTTTCACTGTTGGACCAGCTAAATGATGCTATTCAGGCTAAACGTTCACACTTTGCGAAAAAGGAATTTTTTTTCCCAACACGCTAATGCACTTTCAAACAAATCAGGTACAAATTTTCACGACCATCGCTTTCAAATACTTCCACACCCGTCATATTCGCCGGATTTGGCTCCCAGTGATTGAGCTTTTAGAATTCTCGAATCTCCTAGTAATCATTCCCGATAAATGAGATTCTCTTAGCAGCATTCCCGCTAAGCCGCTCTCGTTAAGAGAATGGGGGAAAATAACCCGTCATTTTATCATCTTTAGTAATTATTTATTTAGGGTCCAATATCTCGGCATACTATACACACTTGATGTAAGGATGAAAGTAAATAAATAAAATAAATATGATAATGAATTAAAATACTCAATAAAGCTTTGTCTCGTTGCATTATGAAGTACTGCTGCTTGTCCACCTTGTTGACGCATACGTTTACTTAAATAACGTGCATTTAAAATATATTGAAGTCAGTAAAGTCTTATAGAAGCGTGAAATATTACAGATTGCAAAATAAATTAACCAGCATTACAATTGTTTTGAATGTAAAAGGAACATGCAAAAGTATCCCACTTATATATAACCCTTAATATTAATCGAAAGGCCATAAACTTAGAACCCCTAGAGAAGAATACACCGGCGTCCTGATTACCTTTCCATTCGTCCAGGTTTGGAAAATTGTATATGTATTGCTTACTCGCTACACATAAAAAAAAAAGAATAAAAATTTGACTGCTTGGCCGATGATCATGTCTGAGTATTAAGACAGGACGTAAAAGTGTAATAAAAGAGGGAAACGAAAATACTAAATCGAAATGAATATCTCCTTTCAAGTACGTCTAGCACTCAACTAGAGAATGCAGATAAAATGTCAGACGACCGTACCAAATTAATATCTCAAGCTCCATATTTACTATCTACACGAAAGCTTTCTACTGTTTGTTGTCTTTTACACCTTAATTAATTTTTGTTTGTTAATTGAGTAAATACAAAATTACGAATAACTTTAAATAATAGTTTTACATGTTATAACTAAGGCTAGAATTTATATGGAAGTACATTTTTCTTTTATCACAAATGACTAATATATTTAAAACGTGTTATCAATTGAAGAGTGGAAATATCAAACGTTCTAAGTGCCATTTTCTAAATTTTACAGGATTAGCAAAAAAACTACCCATTTCTGTTAGCATTTAACTTATTTAACCCAAATTCATTATGAAGACATTTTATTACAAAATTATTGTGCATAACAAGTCGTTGCTAAAAATACTAAGGTCAGGGGAAAAAATTATAGTAATAAGAAGGCTCTACAATTACAAATGCTATTCAAACTATAGTTACTCTTTATTTCAAGTTTTAGAGGAATATAATTACAAAAATATATTTATAATTAGAAGGAACATTATTATTATTATTATTATTATTATGTTATTAAGGGCAAAAGTACGAAATGTATTATGAAACATGAATAAGAATACCGATATATATTTTCTCCTCACAACTGACAGGAAGAGGTTAGTTTTTCAATCTTACACAGCGGTTGAAATTGATGTCTCATAAAACTCCCTGTATTCTTCAAGAAGGAATGACAACATTGACATAATCTCTCTGTTTTAAACCAATAAACGGGACTGGTCTTTCTGACGAAGCACAGTTTGCTGTATATCAACCCCCTGATTTTCCTCTCTAAAAAATCGCCCTTGTAAGTATAAGTTCTTTTAATAGCTATTTGAGATGGATGAGATCACGATACTTTAAGTATTGTGCATTTTGAAATGTTGTACTTTTAAACGACTCCATTGGAACTACATGAAAAGGATTTATAACTTTATCGTAATCTGAACTCCTATGTAAATCATGGACCTTACTTATCCTACTTCTTTTCTATATAATAGCGAAATCTCTATCGCAAACTATGGCTACTTACATTTTATAGCTTGAAGCTGATATGGCACGAACCTTTTTCCTTTTCCTTCGTGTTACTTGCTTGCTTCAGATTATTAACCGAGTGTGTGAAATTGTGCATAAGAATTTCCTTCGGTGTACAAATCTTATCAAGCATTAAGAAAACGTTCTTGAAATCGCCATGACATCGCTAAGCAATTGAAATATATATGCCCCTGTTTTCTGACTGGTTTGACAAGTATTTTTGTGAAAACATGATTTTTTAGAATTTGTTTTTCATATCTTTTGAGCGCTGTTTGTTGAATGAACAACAAAGAAAGAAAAGAAGGCAAGCCCACTAACGATCTGTTTACCTATCAGGAGGCGACCTGTTTTCACGATTCTTATGTTCATTGTAATAAAGAGCGATTCTTCAGAAATTGATACAAAATCTCCAATATTGTCGATATTAACGTCGACTTTCAGTTACAATTTACAGTTCCAGAAAAGTTTCCAGACACAAAGGAAGAGTCCAATTCAAGCAAATCAGAAGAAAGAAGGAACGAAAGCTGAAATACAGAAACTATTGATTGTGTTTTATTATGTAATCATATTTCATTAAAGGAGTAACAGTTAATGTCAAATTTGGGTTGAACAATATATATTTTTCTTTTTAATAAAAAAGAATCCTTGAACATAATCATTTTACTTACGGTCTTGGTCTGGAGACATAATTTTAAGACAGTTCCAGAAAGGTTATTTGTTCAACGGTTGACAGGGCCGGTTCTGGGTTGTTAGACGACTGCGTGCTAAATATAATTGGCCGCCCTAAACAATGCAGACCGCGAGTATTAAGCCATTCCTTGGAAGACTATTAGTATGTTTATGACAGGACCATATAGTTGACAAAAGAAAAGCAATAAAACAGCCTATAGTATTCATTTCAAGTTTATAAATATAGAAAATGTACACAAGGTATCAACTTAAGTCACTATTAATCATTAAGTTAGAGCTTTCTTATTTGTCTAGTCTAGTTTTTGTATAACTCATTTTCTATAACTAAAAATCATTAAAATCTTTCTTGATTTCTTTTTAAATGTATTTTTATAAGTTAGAATTTACAAACTTCCCATCCGTTTGTTTACCTTCCATTTCGATTTGGTCTTACTTACTGGAAAAAGTTCCAAACCGATTGATAATGGTGCAGTTGTATCCCCTTCAGTAACTTCACGAATTTCAGCATGGATCCTTATAATTTTTTCTTTTCCTCGTCTCTTTCATTCCACCTTTCCAATAAGCACCAGACGTTTAGTTTTTCTGTCCATTTTAAAATCTATAATAATAATAATAATAATAATAATAATAATAATAATAATAATAATAATAATAATAATAATAATAATAATAATGCTTCTCTTCCTAAGCACAAAATATTGTTCTTTTCAAATGAATTAAAATGTTATAATAAAACAAACCTATCTTTAAGTTTTCTGAGCGGATTCCAAAATTTAACCACGCTGAACGTAAATGCAATGAAAATAAATAAAATGTTATAAACACCAAAAAAGTTCCTCTTATACCAGGTGTCCCATTTATCTTTCTCACCCAAAATAGCGTTTTTTCTGGTGCGTCAAATGAAATATTGTTTCAGACAAAAGACTGTCTCTCTCTTAATAGTACCATTGTACATTTTATTCAAGAATGCACTTCTCTTCAGAAATATAGCACACGAGCTATTTTAGTCGAGATTGGTCCATCAACATCCACGATGGCTGTGGCAGGTACAGATTAACGTCCGTGGAAAGTTAAGTTTGGAGCGGAATTTTTGGCGATACCATTATTGTACTTTTTTTTTTGCAAATGGTAGCCTCAATGGTAGACGATATACCACATTCTTAAGAAATACTCTTTTTGGTGATTTGGGTGCGTGCTTTTGAATATCAGAATGGTCGTGTGGTATCAGCATGATGAATGCCCAGCGTATAACGCCATTCGAGCACGACGTTTCTAGACCGTAAATACCCTGGCAGTTGGATTGGACGTGGTAGACCACTATACTTGTTTTTTTGGAGAGCCGTCAAGGATGCTGTCTATCAAAATGTTCCAACAGGACATGCAGCAATGCATTATTGATGTTTGTACATCCAGGAGAAAGTAATAGAAAGATCTAGGGCGTCCCTTATCCACAGAGTGGTCACCATTTTGAGCAAGATATGTAAACGGTCTGTATGCAGGTAGTGGTAGTACTATATGCTACAAAGGGCCATTTTACTTCTGAATTGTGATAAGTACAGGAAAATAACAGATGCATGTACTGTACAGTATAGTCCATTCTGTTGCATCCCTCAGTGTGTATTGATCATTACGACACCTTGAAGAGTTTAAATAATTTAGTTGAACAAATGCACTGTAGTGCTGTTAATTAAAAGAAGTCATGCATTGTTTATCATTTCCATGTCTGCTGTTTTATTGACTAAAATGGTACTGTGTGATACATAAGTGAATAGCTCTTGGAGATGGTAAATGTATTATTGAATAAAATGTATATGGTGCTATTTAAAAAAACAAAGCTCTATCCCGTATCTCCTACATTAATGGGAATACAGAAAATATACCCTCAACTAGAAGTCCCCTATGATATTAAAATATTTTGTTTTCAACAATTTTTCATTGGACTCATTAGAAAAAAGTCATTTTTGGCAAACAAGATAAATGGGACACCATGTATGAATTCCTCAGCTAGCTTCTCTCCACACTGCTCACAATGAAGTAGTAACGAATTTATGCAGTGCTGAAAATATTGAACATGGCCACCAGAGTTTTGATTATTGTGTGAATGTTCAAACGGTGCACATTTCATACCATTCTTATAAATTACTAATTTAAAATGTTAATCAGATACTCTAGATTTAAGCATTTATTATTGTTCCGCCAACACTCGAATTAGAAATAATTTATATCAAATTAGAGCATATACTCCGCATTTTTGTTTGTAAAATTCGTATAACACTTACTAAAGTATTAATTATTTTATATTTTTTAAATATATTCTAATTGTGAGCATTTCGTTCCTAAAGTTTGTTCCAGTAATTTTATTACATTCTGTAGTACATATACTATGTTTAATAAACAATTAGAAATTATGTTATAACTTCTAGATATTGACGCCTACTTAAACCGCTGTCAACTTTTTAATAGCATTAAAACATTTACGGGCAGACACACAGAAATGTCTTCATAGTTCATGAATGGTCTATTACTATGATCCAGTAACCAAAACGCAAAATGAAGAATGAAGCATAGATACTGAAAACTCGAATTCAGGGAGCATTAGCAGGTAAGATCATATTTTGGTGAAAGGGAGGGAGTTGCACAAGATGTTATTTTGGTAAATCACTTGCAGAGAATAATTACAGTTAAAGCCATTATTGCACACATTTACTTTTAAAGTTGCGAGCTCAAGGCGAAACAGGCAGCATTTTACCGGTGCTTTTAATTCAGGGCGATGCTTCAAGCCTGTCTTATGTAGCAATGGCTCAATTAATGCAGTATGCTTTGATCCGACCGATATCCTGCTCCTGCTCTAGCTCTCGGCGACATCAGGCTGTTCGAAAAACTGAAAGGAAACCTCCGAGGGAGATATTTCATAGATTATGAAGTTATGCAGGCTGTGAGCTTGTGGTTTTCAAGAGATTGGACAAGAGCATTCTGGGAAAAGTTCATCAATCATATGGAAAAACTTTGATCAACTAAAATTCGGCCAGGAGATCAACTCTCATATGTTCCACACACACACACACACACACACACACACACACACACACACACTGAGATCCATCCAATTCTTCTCATGACAGTTCAATTGTAAAGTTAAGGGGACTGAGCTGACCGCTGTATTCTCTGCCCTGTGCTAGTTATCTAGTCGCTTCTGATACAACCAGCAGGTGTATTTGAGATTACTGTCTTGCAGAAATGCAAATTCCTAGCCATTTAATCACTTACCGAGGAACTGTGTATCTGCGTTGTATAGTGAAGTATCAAGATATTGTCCAAGTACGCATATCACTGAATGAAAGACCAGCCCAAAATACCTACAACAGATTCCTTATCCACGTTCACTGTCAGTATAACACTTTGGATGCATCTGTTCAGTGGAGAATCATCTAATGTAAGTCCGTCGGTTGTTTCCAGAAACTTGACATTTTGATTCATCAGTCCAAAATACCCGTTAACCAGAGTGTGTCCAGTTTTTGTAGTGAAGACTTTCTTTGTTTACTTTTCTAACAAGGGATTTACAGCTGCACCTCCTACCCGCTTTCTCTGTGTATACAATTCTGCCTGAGTTTCAGGTTCTGCTTGCTTTGTAACGTTACTCATAATGTTATATCCTCGCTTTTTTGTTGCTACTGTGGGATCGTCCACTTCTTTTATCTTCGGCATTTGTTCCTATTTCTCTTAATCTTTAAGTGCTATGGACCGTCTCTAAGACCGCTCGAGTTGTTCTTTATCTCTCCTCCTCAAGTAGGAAATGAACCCTTCCACATACCTTCCACATTAGGTGCTAGATATGCATTGTCAAGATCGCACATTTTAGCTTTGTTTCCCTAAAACTTATTCATTATTGCTGGCGGCTCACGATTAGGCAAACATACATTTACGAGGGTAGATCCTTAAGTTTCCGGCCTATCATTTTCTAGGTGTGATAAAGACAAAAACTATATTTCACTTTTCAATATAGTTACCCTTTATTGCAATACACTTCTCATATCTTTGAATTAACATTTCAGTCCCTCCAACCCAAATAGTCACAAGTCTTGTTTGCAAAATGGGCATAAACAGCATCCACCACTTCTTCGTCACATTTAAAATGTCCTTCCTCGAAGGCCCTTCTTAAGTTTTGAAAAGAGGAAATAGTCTCTGGGAGCTAGATTTGGAATGTAGGGTAGATGGACGATTTCCTTGAAGCCACTTTTCTTCACAGTTTCCTTTACAACAAGAGCTGTGTGCACAGGCGCGTTGTCGTGAAGAAGGCGCACACCACCACTCAGTTTTGCTCGCCTTTTCTCTTTGATGGAAGCACGAAGTCTGTGCAGTAGATCAGCATAGTACTCTCCATTTGCTGTGGTGTTCCTCTCCTTAAAGTCAATGAAGAGTATTCCTTCACAGTGTCAAAAGATTGTGGCCATGATCTTCTTGGTTTACTGAGTGACCTTGGCCTTTAGAGGCGGTGCCACGCCAGGTTTGCACCACCCCATTGATTCTCTTTTCGACAAGGGATCATAGTAGAGGACCGTAGTTTCATCTCCTGAACAATGGTTTGCAGAAATTCTCTTCGTTGCCACGGCAGAACTCCAAAAATGTGTGACAACAGATGACTCGTTGCTGCTTTGGGACTGAGGAAAGAAGTCCTGGCACCCATCTTGTACTAACCTTATTCATGATTAAATGTTCATGAATAATTCGAAGGACTTGTTTTAGAAAGACCCAACCTTGTTGGTATTTTTGTAACTTTTGTATCTTTGTGTGACACCTCCAAAGGCCGACCTGCACGCTCTTCGTCTTCAATGCCTTCTCGACCCTTGGAAAAAGTTTGGCGTATTCTTTTACACTAGAATAGAGATGGATGCTTCCCATATATACCGTCCACTCTCTATTTAATTTCATTTGGAGTAAGTCCTTCTTTTGTGAAGAACTTAATAATAACTCGACACTCCATTTTACTTGTCACAATCTTACATGTAGCCTTCTTTATACAATTGTATGTGAACAACTGAACACAATGGAGCGGAAGTTACAGCTGCAATTATTTAACTTAACAGATAAGATAATGACACCAGATAAGGCTTTTGTGAAGATGATAACCTTTATCGTTGAGGCCGGAAACTTATGGATCTACCCTCGTAGCATGGAAAGCATGTGCAACTCACTCTTACTGCTTGTTGTTCCAAGTCCCGAGCGACGGCGGAGAGAGCTGAAGATAGTGACTTCCACAGACATAGCTAGATAATGGTTCTTAATAATATTGGCATTATAGCTCAGACGGTTAGACCGTCATGCTATAGTTGTGAAGATAATGGTTTCAAATCCTCATTCCTGGATACCTTCCTCTCCCCTCTCTAATGGAGATTTACCGCATTACAATTATTTACTCGGTAACACGGTACTACACACAGAATGCGCTATAAATTTATGTTAACGATTTTTTTTTCTGCTGGAATCAAAGGAGAGTTGCCAGCATTACAGTGCTTTAACTGCCCCCATCAATATATTTACGAAAAGTAGGCGAGCGCAGGCCATCAGCCGTAGAGTCGCAACAAACCACTGGAACCGCCGGTTTCTAGGATTTACCCGAGGTTAGCGTTAGGTTAGTGTGTGTATGTGTATGAATTAATTGCGAATTCCAATAAGAGCAGATTTGCCACCGTTACAATATTTTACCCCCCTAACAATCCCCACCAATATGTATATTTAACTAATAAATAATACATGCAACATTTACACTGGTAAAGCGGCCACGCAAATAGTAGTTCGGCTCTCTCCGCTATCGCCCAGGACTTGCCTCAGCAAGAGTGTCTTTTGAATTGCATTTGATTTCCGCGCTCCGTATAATGCAAGTTACCTTAGTAGTTGGGTTTGTCTTTTTGCTCGCCTACTCTGCACTGCATGGAACTATTGCCTTTCACTGTGAGTTGCAGTTTACATTTAAACATGTCAGAAAAGGCCGAACCTATTAGCCAAGTCATATTACGTTTCACGGGTGCTAATTTTTGGAGAAACACTAGAACTAACTGTTGAATTTATGGACAGTTTAGCTTCTATAGTAAGTGACAATAACACGTCTTCGGAACAGCAAGCAGAGATGAAAATCAACATAACAATCACACAGTGGAATATTTCTACGGCAGAAATAAGGAATAAGGAATTCAAATTATGACGAAATTAGATTTTATGAAAAACTCTCACTGGTATCCATAGCAACGTAAGCTTTACACGGCGAGTTTTTTATCAAGCGGGTCCTGCAAGTAGAAGATGAGTTTCTAACTCAACAAGAAGAGTATTTTGAGAAAAGAAAAAACTTGCACTTTTTGCCCGCCGTGTCTGAAGAGCAAAACGAGATATCCTTGTCAGCGACATGGCCTTCCAATTTTCTTGAAGAACTTCAAAAACTGTGCGTGAAATGCTTACAATAATCATAACTAATTATAGTGCTGTGCTTTGAGGAAATGGACTATGTTCCTTCTGGAAACTAAAATGTTTATTTTATTATATTTCTGTATGAGCAATAATCGGCAATCCGTAAGTGTTAAGTAATTTTCTTTACGTTTGTAACAATTCATACAACAATTACTAGTACTATTTTGAAATATATCTGCAAACTAAAACTGTATGCTGTGAACACATTTCAATGAGTGTTTCAGCATCTAATACAATAGACACGTACGTAATTATTATATGCTAGAAACAAAAAGTATAGAAATAGTGCAATTATTATTGTTTACGTTCTCGTTGAATAAATGCACTATTCAATACTTTCATAAAAGGTACCACATTAACTATTGTAGATCCCATGAAACTATATAATAGAAAAATAAGTGAACTAAGAGAAACAACTATTATAAAGCATTAAAAAAAGACGGCAGTCTCGCAGACCTTCGATAGTAGTTGCGCAACTAAATGCTCCTTAGTACTTATGGGTTAAGGATAACGAGTAATTTTTCCATAAGCTTAATGTAAAATCTCAATTTTTGTTTTTAATATTATAAAATAGTTGAAACATTCCTATGATTAAAATATGCATTATCAGCTTTCAGGTGTTCGATCCCTGTCAGAATCATCGATTTTTTCGGGCGTTATGGTCTCTTCGGAAGGGAGGTAAACCGTGAGTTCCGTGACGTAGATTTACGGAACATAAAAGAACATTAACCTGGAAGAAGAGGCTTTGAGGTAAAATTTACCAACCGTTCCCGCTTTGAATTGAATGGGACGCTGATGACCTGAGTTGTTAAGGAGCGTTCGTAAATAAACCAAATAAAATTAATAAAAGGGCACCCAGGCACCATTTTTAAAGCCTAGCATGTTGAAATGCCTTTTACACATTTAAACTTCTCTTCACGAGTGCTTTTATGAAGATTTAAAAGTTTTACTAAAGTATAAATGTATAATGTTGGTACAAATGGCAGAATGTGAAGGAGTATGTAGATAAAAAAAAACTGAAACTGTCTGGGAAAGAAAGAAGGGGGGGAAAACATTAAATCTAATGCTCCTTAGGGGCTAATTCTGTATTTTGTATGCTCATTATAGTCGAGCCTGGTGGTGTAGTGGTAACCAGACTTGCCTCCTAAACCCAAGATCGCGGGTTCAAACCCGTCCAGGATCGATGGATTTTTGGGCATAAAAATCCTAAGTATGGCTTCCTTCGGAAGGGAAGTAAAACCGTGAGTCCTATATCGTAGTTTTACGGCACGTAAAAGAACCTCAAGTATGAAAAAAGAGGCCTCTGAGCAAAATTTATCGGCCGTTTCACGCCCTGAATTGAATGGAACGCTGATGACCTGAGATGTTAAATAACGTCCGTAAGTAAACCAAATCAACAAATATAGCGATCATGTGGTTCTTGCTAGAGATCCCAGAAACAGCTAAGGGGAGTTTTCACAAATCTTGCAATTTACAAAAACAAGAATGTGCAGTATCGATTTTTTTTTCTAAGCAAATTGCTATAAGACCTGCGTATTTCAAAATCAACATAAAATCACTCGTTTCTGCTTTACAGTGATATATGAATTGAACTGAATTAGGATGTTCTGAAATTAATAATGAAAAATGAACAATAAACATTTACATGCAAAACTTATTCACATTACCTTGTAAACAAACAGATAATTACTACATACTCGGTAAATATGCATTCTTTCTTTTAAGAAGCCCTGCCCCTCTATATGTTTTATGCACATATCTTCATATATAAGAGACCCACTGTTGTCATCATGAGTACTTCTGCATTATCGAAGAAAAATCAAAATCTTTTTCTGGCTCACGGTTGGTAAACTGCTTTGTCCATCAGTAATAGGTTTTGAAGTTTTTCTCCAGACATTCAGCTTCTGTTCGTGGCCCGCAGAAAGGTGTCTGGACTGAAAGTTTGTTTTTCTTCATGTTGCATTACATGGGCTTCACACTTTATGAAAGGGTAACTTTCTTTTCAAGAGAACTTGAGCTTTGCTTTTGAGATCAACCACCTTCCAGTCCTTTCCAAGAATATAACATTTTCCATGAGATTATTTATTATTTCGTAGTGCTTACGAGGGAAAATGATAGATTCAGGTTTTTGACAGTCCTTTTCAATGTTATAAAACAAGTCGTCCGCTGAAGCTATGCCCTCTTATTGAAAGTGTAGATCACTCCACAATGCTCGTTAAAGCTGTTATCATTGTGATGTTATTCTGTGAACCACACGAGTCTGAAAAGAGATGGAATACAATGCCTCGTTTTTTCTCCTTTTCCTCTACTTTTTGAACTTGAGTGTTTTAAGATCGAGGCTGTTTCATTGTAACCACATCTTTCAAAAATTTTGCAATCAACCTGTTCATTGTTAGACAATAATGTCTACAAAAAGCGCAACTATCGCAGCTGGCTACAATGGACCTTAAGATATCAAAATATGCATAAGTGCAAGTTTAAACCTGCATAGTCTTTGTCGTACAGTCTGTTGAGTTCTGTTCTGTGTCAATAGTTCTTTTGGGAGGGGGGATAAATACTGTGTAACGCCCGTTTTAACTACTGAGACACCATAGGCGGTGCACACTGATGATACATGAGATGAAATAATGAACTGGGAAAGGATTTTTTTTTAAAGGAAGGAAGCTTTCCAGGCCTAAGTTTAGTGTACCTCCCCGGCATTTGCCATTTATGAGGACTGAGGAAAACCTGGGGAAAAAAAAAATCTTTAGTAAGGGAGGATGGCCCTGGTGGGAATCGAATCCCAGACATCGCGCTCACGAATCCGCGCCTTAAAGACCTCGGCCATCCGTGGCGGTATCAATAGCTAGGGAAAACTCAGAACAGTTCTAAAGAAAACTATTGATTCTACATTTTCACACGTTATAAGCCAGGTGAAAGAGCGGGGGAAGAAATCCACCAGGACTTGGTAGATGTTCAGGGCTATCATGTGTGTTCATTTGATACCATTGCAAGATGAATTCCATCATTTGAAGAAGAGTGAGAGACTTTGAAAGGCAACATTCGCTCTGGCTGGCATCGGGAAGCTGTGAACAAGGGAGCGGTTTAAAAAGTGGGGAACTTGGTAGAGGAAATTCAACATATTACTGTTGAAATGCTAAACATGGAATTAAGTATCGGCGTTGGCAGCATATTCCATCAAAATTTAAAGCTGTGGAAAATCTGTGCAGAATGGTTACACGTTTCATAACCAATTAAGAGAAGAGCAAGAAGAGAAAGAGCGTGAGAAACTGCTTAGCATGTTTCCACCAGATGGTGCTAAACGTTTGACAGATATACGCACTGGTGGTGAAAGTTAGTTTTATTATTTACCATCTCAAATAAAGCTCAGAACTGCGTGTGGGTAAATGAGAATACCCAAGTTCACAGCATTCTATCGATAGAATAAAACAAAGGCCTTGAAAAGAATTATAAGGAATTTGGCTCATTTTACTATCAAATTGATAGCAATTTGTGATCAGGTTTGTGTAAAGTCACACAATAAGCCTTATTATTCATAAAGTTACTTCATGTCTAGGTGCATGCATACTACCTTTTTTAGCTGAAGAAAAGGCAGAGATCATATACCCAGACGCCAGTTTGTCTTCCACGACTTCCACATCCGGCCCCTGCGTTGGAGTAAACATCCAGGACGCCTCCTTTTGTTCGCAACGTCTTCAGTATTAAAATCATTTATGAGAAAACTCACATTTCAAAGATTCATTGCTTGCTCATTAAAATTGTCTTAAGATGTTGGCCGAGTCAAACATTTTATTGTTTGTAATGTGTCGGTCTGAGTCAATCGATACAATCATTCTGGAATACGCCTTTGCTTTATCTTTCCTTAACTGGCAGCGTCTATTCTACTCGACTGTAATGCATTTCGCTATATCATTTCAAAACAAGAGTTGGTTGCGCTGCTAGGACATATGACATTGTTTTGGGGTTATTTACGAGTTTGGGGCAAAAATACAAATTAAGTTCAAGGTTTTAATTTTCAGGATAATAAGAAATATGTTGTATTTCTTATCGCGTTAAAATGGTATAGGATAATTGGCATAAGAAAAGTACCTAGCCAGCAGTTTTGTTTTCCCTCAGAATGTTTTGCCTATGGGGTGAGCGCGCCGCTCGTTATTCAGTTACCGCGAATCTCTGTGATTAGCAAGAGGGTAAAACAATAAAACAAATCAATTTAAGAGATTCATTACTTACCGAATTATCAAATGAGGTGTTGAAATTCTCTATAAGTGTAAAAATATTGGTAACTTCAAATACTAGAACAAAATTTAATATCTCTTACAATAACACTGATTTACGTTTTAAAACTTGTTTTCTTGTTTGGCACGTAATATACAACTCTTAACCTTTTTGAGACTGAATTCGAAAATAATCTCCAATTTTTCGCTACACGTCAGATTTTCATACAAACCATAAACATGTGAATTAAATAACAAATTAATTGCTACCTATAAATGAGGTTATAGCTTTTAAATCCCCTAAAAGTTATTTTGCACAAACATTTTGTAAGAAACTGTACTACAATTTGCTATTAACTACTAACAATCACATGCAAGGCGTTATCTCAACTTTGCACTTCAAATTTTCTTTTTGACCTCCTCAGATGTTGTTCAGAACAGTCCCTTTTTAACATCCAGCAATAGTCAGCATTCATGTTAACACTCCACTTCCCTTGATACATTATTTCCATGTTTTTAATATCTTCATGCAAAAGTTCACCTTGTTGCTCACTAAAATCTCCTAAATTATCAGGAATATAATTTAGATGGGAATGAGGAAGAAGTACTTTGACATTCATGTTGCAACCAATCATTTTGCGAATTCCGAAAGAAGTGGGATATTGTTGGTGAGCCCATGAAACATCTGTTTATTTTTATAATTTATTTTATTTATTTTTAAATGAATTCCGAAGGAATGTAAGCTATTGCAGTTATACCATTGGAAAAAAAAAATTAGTAAGTTATCCAAATCTGCATCAATTTTATCTATTAGGCACCTACAATTAAATATATATATATATATATATATATATATATATATATATATATTAACTTTTTTTTAAAAAATCGCTTTAGGTTAATCCCCACCCCCAATTGCTCATTTTTCTGGTTAAAAAGTTGAAGATAAAGAGGCCGCAATTTTTGTTTTTTCTCAACATAGTGCCTTGAGATATTTCTTTAAAATAAATTGATAAAAATAGTTTTCGAAAATCATAGCAATTGGGACCATTAGAAGTATACCTGAAAAAAACGAGCTGGGATTAAAGCGAAATTTTAAAATTCCTCTAGCGGCCGCAATTTTAATTGTTTTTTTTTTTTTTTAATCATATATAGAATTGAATTAAAAATAAGAAAAATGGTTTCTGAAAATTGGTGAAATTGCACAATTGGGAAACACAAAATTTAAAAATCGCTCTAATGGCATTAATGTATGTTTTTTTTTTTTTTTTTTTTTTTTTTTTTTTTTTTCCCGCAACGAAATTCCATATATACCATTTAAATAGAATAAGAGAATTGAAAACTAGGGAAAAAGGTCATTAGTAGGGGAGTTTACCTAAAACCCAAAATTTAAATATCAGAACCAATAATTGTTTTTTCGCAACAAAACTCGGCATATACCATTTAAATCAAACGAGAAAGATAGTTTCTGAAAATCGATAAGATCAGATTATTAGGAGTGAGGGTTTACCTGAAAAATGAGTGGGGGTTAAAGCGAAATTATCGCTCTAGTGGCCGCATTTTATAAAAAATAATTAAAGGAAACTGGGTATGTGTCATTGAAATAAAATAATAAAAATAGTTTCTGAAAAGCATTGAACTCTGACTATTAGGAGAGGTTGTGGGTTCATCTGAAACCCAAAATTTAAAAACCGCTCTAGCGGCGCCAATATTTGTCTCTTCACAAATTCGAAATATAGCATTTAAATAAAATAAGAAAAATAGTTTCTGAAAATCAGGCAAATCGGCAATTAGGAGTGGGGGGTATATTTGAAAATCGAAATTTAAAAAGTGCTTTTCCGTTTAATATTATCTATATTGTTTTAAAATTAAAGGACAAATTAATTCAGGTATAAACTGTATTTATAATGATGCGCATGTTTTATATTTAACAAAAGCATCATGGTGAAGATAGCAAACGTGAAATATTAATCTAATATGTGTTTGATAATTATATTTGTGTGTAATAACCTTCACAAAACAAAAGGCTTGCATTACGTGTTTTTACTGCAATAACATTTAAATTTAATTTCGATTGTATGCTGTTGATTGTTTTTATTTGCTTTGTACATTGTAATTGCTTTTAAATAGTAATATTTTTCGTTTTATTGAAATATATGAACATCATCATCTTAAAAACACAATGTAATTCGAAACTGAGTTATTGTTCTCTATTTTAGTGAATGTAAAGATATCAAGGGCTCAGTTCATGAACATGGTTACATTTAATACTGTTTAAAAATACTCGTTCAGTATAGCTTTGTCTATCAGTGATCATATATTTCATTTAATTAATAGTATATCTTTAATTTTATGTATAAATATCAATAATAATAATAATAATAATAATAATAATAATAATAATAATTCTAAAAATGCTGTTTCTTTTTCTGGTATAAGATTGCAAGAATTCTAATTTTTTGTTCCCCTAATACCACAATAATACCATAATTTATTTTATTTCATTAATTAATAAGGCCTAATTTCATTGTTATATTCATTGTTATTAAACCTTATTCAACTCGGCGAGGAATTCGCTTAGTTTACGCAGCTTCTGCATGGCGTACTTTTTGAAGTTCTTTTATTTCCAAGGAAATTAAAAGCATTTCTGAGTGCATTCAAGGCATACTTCACATTTCCACTACAAGTATTTTCGAACTGTCCATCATCAAGTTTGGAAATTGTGGGCCTGCACTCCCACAAATCTGTCAACGCGATCCTTTCATTCAGCACACTCTTCGTTTGTTTCAATAGCAAGCTCTTAAAAGGGGAAAAAATTTCCTTCTGTAAATTTCGTTCAGAAAACGTGCGCTTTCAATTGTATAGAAAAGTTGGGCGAAGAGACTGGAGACAGATAAGGTTGCTCAAGAATAAGTAACAGGCATGTTACCCTGTTAGCATTTTAAACTGCTAAAAAGACGATTAAGGCAATACTAGGCTTTACTCTCTACTGAAGGAAGCAAGTTGTTTCACATTTTAAGTAGTAAAGTTGAAATCATTTACTGCCCTGTCTTCCAAATAATTTTTTAACAAATTTCAATCATAGAGAAATTGTAATGGTTTACTATATCATGAAAAATATTAAAAACAGAATTAAGAATTGTGAAAAATTCTGACGCACATCAAAATGGATTACATTTTTATAATCAGCATGAAATTGTGATCGAGAAACATTATTTTTTTTAACAAAGGAAACAAAGACTACAGGTGTAATTTCATAAGTCGGTTGACATAAATGTGCTAAGTATTAATGATACTTATGACTGGTAATGTGTATAAAGAAAGAATAATTCAGTATTTGTGTACAATTAAAATAGTTACGTTAATTGCAATTATAGCACTGCTCATGACTGACATTGGCGTTTCCTGTTTAGAATACATATTTCAGTATTTATATTTTTTAAGGTTCTTGCTACATGCCACGAATATATTTCTTTTTATTCTATTTTAAAATAATCTCATATGGTACAATTTTTGCTTGTAGTAACATGTGATTACCAAGTAATATAAATATAATTCATCAAATGGACAAATAAAATTAATGACCGAGAGCAATCGTAAAGTCCAGTTCTTCTGCCATCTCTCGTCGATTGTAATTGATAATCCTAAATGAAGGGGTATGCGACCGTAATCACAAAGTGGCTTATTGCGCCTGTATATTGATAAATGCATAGTATTTTTATTTTAATATTTACACAGGAAGTTCGGAAAGTCACTGAACACTAAGACTATGGATGTAGATTACGGTGCAAGTTCAAACCAAAGTTAGGTTTTCAATACACAGAATCTCAACACAAGTTAGCATAATTGATTTTTCATAGATGCGTGATTGTTTTTTAATTCGTTTCCCTGTTGCATAACATTTAACTGTTTAGTTCAATTATCAGTTGATAAAAGCAATTGAAAGCGATGTGTGTAGTATTTAGATGTTCAATTTAGTTTTAAAGTATGGTGCTTTCATTTTTCTTGTGGGACATAAGCGATAAGTACACATATTTAGTGCAGGAGGCATTTGCTGAAAAATTCCCAGAAACAGCTCTACCTCATCGTAATGCAGTTCGTCGACTTATTGAGAAATTTCGAGAGTTAGATGCCGAACGAACTGGAAAACCACCTAAACTAAACAAAGAGAAGTTGTTGGACATTTCTGACTCTATGCGGTGGAACCCATCAAAATCATTGCGCAAGTTGGCACAAGAAAAAGATACCGCCACGGGTCGTTAAGGCTGAGCGGGAGGTCTGAGGTTCGAAACCCTCCAGGACCGTCCTTCCTGATTGAGGTTTTTTTCCACGTTTTCCTCAGTCCTCATAAATATCAAATTCCGGGGACGTATCCTAAAATTAGGCCTGAAGCGCTTCCTTCCTTTAAAAAAAATCCTTTCCCAATTTATCATTTCATTTCATGTATCATCAGTGTCCACTGCCTGTGATACCTCAGTAGTAAAAACGGGCGTTAAACACTAATAAAAAGAAAAAAGAAATAGGCTTACAACCGCCCATAAAGCAGCTAGGGAAAAATTGAAATTGTTCCGGTATAAAGTGACAGTAGTGACATCCGGAAAGGTGCGGATCATGAAAAACGAATCCGTTACTGCGAGTGGTTTACATCTTTTATTGAAAGGAATACCATTGATATTGTTGATGTCGCCTTCTCTACAGACGAGGCCTGATTGTGTTAACAAATCTACAAAAAGTGTTTTCCAGTAAAATTAAGCGGGTTCAGGCTTGTATATCGCCCATAGACTACGTTTCCAGCATATAACTGCACAGTGGCTTTCCGAACACCTGTACTGGAAACATAAAATGATTTTATATTTACAATTGATAATAATAAACACTATAAGAGATTTTGAAAATGATATTCCTTAGCGGCAATTCATTAGCTATACCTCTGCAGAAAATGTCTGTATTTCATCTAACATGGCGGTCCTTTTTTGTGGAATTGACTTACAATAGAGCAGTAAGCATACATTCGCGGTATCATACTTAAATTTATGACATTTTAACTGGTGACTTCTTTTTATATACAATATCGTTTAATTTGACTTTCATGAAAAGAGTATTTAAGTAAATACGACACGTGCAGGTCAGTACTGAATATCGCAGACGACCCTATAAACCATGTTTGTATTTTGTCTACGGTTATTTTCTGCTCTGTATTTTGTATTGTTATATTGGGCTGGTGGTAGGAGAAAAGGGGAGTACGTCATTAGTTTTTATGGCAATAAAATCACGCACCAATGAAGTAGTCTGGTTTCCATAGCAGCAGAATACACACGCAGTCGCAGGGTTGCGAAGAGAGAATGTAGTGCTAGAGATGAAATCGTTAGTTATTTAGCGTGCATGGGGTTCTCGCCTGAACGCTACAGACTTTCTGTAAATACTTTTATAGAGCTTAGCATTAGCGAAGACTAATCCTAAAAGCTAAATGTAGTGTGAGAGCTTTAAATTTCATAATTCATGCAACATTTGCATTTTCCAATTATTTTTTTTTTTTTTTTTAACTCTAAACTCAGTAGGCGATTTTAAAACGAAACAGTTACAAACATCTCTTCATCAGCTGCCTCTGTGCATCAATTGGCTAAGGCTTCCTTAAACGAATTTAAAAATAGAGGACGCAGTTTCAAAGAGCCTAAGTCACTCTTTTCCCTCTCAGGTAATTTCCTGCAACTCCAAAAGACTATTGCTAGGCAACATAACATAACGATGGACTCCAAATTCATCTGTCATTATTACATTAGCGATGGGATAATCGATTGATTTTAATCGAATGAAACTCGTTCGTTATTTGTATAATCAAATAAAATAATCAATTTCTTTACATGTTGAAAGTGTGATATCGAGTAAAATAAAATTGCCTTCTTATTGTGTGAGAGACAGCAGTGGAACTCCTATCAGTATAATAATCAGCGCCAAGAAGTTCGGAATTTATTAATAGGCAATAATATAATTAAAATAGGCATTTATTAGAAAGGAAAATGGAGTAGTTTCACTGATTATTAATTAAAATAAGTATTTAAGATTCTTGCTTTCTTTATCACAAAATTAAAGTACTTAACTTACTTTTCTTGGTTACAAGCAACAAGATGTTTTTTCAAGTTATCAACTGTCATAGTCAGCAACTTATTACAGAGAACATTTTTCATCATGGAAAAAACAACGTCCTACTTCCACTGAGGTGATTGGAGTATATTTAAAACAAATTATTTCCAAAGAACTCATACCAATTACAACAGAACATTCACCTTTCAGGACATCATGGAAATGTTGAACAGTAGTTTTGAATAGTCCTGGCGAATGGGCAAAAGATGCGCAGTGGTTTCTGGTAGAGTTCATTTTCTATTTTATAGGGGAATCCGTTTAGTGTCTCTCTTACTTCTGTACTGAACACATTGTAGGGACTGTTTATTGCACAGCAACTATACCGTCTCATTTTGCTCGCTTGCAATTGTTTGTTACATTTGTGCAGCTGAGAAGCTATCCCCATCACAAATTTCCTAGAATTGTCTCGCGCAGATCGATACAAGGTTATTGGGCCAGTACTGTTCAGAGCTGCAGTACTTCCCTCATCCTTTCTGGCATCCTCCTTAACACTTTTACTCCTCTCTCGGAACGATTCGTACTGAGCAGTAGCCCACACTTCTTTGCTCTTGATTGCAATAGAAGTGTGTTCTCCGTGCCTGTCGGACACTCACTATTCCATTATCTTTTCTTTATTTATAAAAAATCTTACTTCACAAAACAAAAAGAGAAAGCGTGCCTTTGTAACTATAGGGCATTGTCAATCCATCATTTTTACGAGTTCGTAGTTTTTTTTAATTAAATGAAATAAAAATAATAAAAAATAAATAATGGGAAAACCTATTTTCCGATCATCTGTCTTATTTTGTCTGTGGTTTGATCAACGTAAAAGCCTTAAAATATAAAATCCCATGAAAGTCATCGGAAAATTATAATTGTTGTCTTATATTCAGATGAATTCGGTAACTGAAATGTTTAAACTTATGTGGATATAAAGTTTTTGAAAATGCCCCTCATGATTACAACGGTCGGTCTAGTGTTAACCATACTTGCCTCGTAGATCCAAGATCGGGGATTCAGTTCCGGGCAAGGCCGATGAATTTATTCGGGCGTAAAAATCCGAAGTATGGGTTCCTTCGGAAGGAAAATAATGTCGTGGGTCCCCACTTTCGTAAATTTACGACACGTAAAATAACCTGAAAGAAGAGGCCTCTAAGCAAAATCTATCGGCCGTTTCACGCCCTGAATTGAATGGGACGCTGATGACCTGAGATGTTCAATAGCGTCGATAAATGAACCAAATCAACAAAATCTGTCTCTCAAAAAAAAAAAAAACTATTATTTACTACTAAGGTAATATATAGTTTTCTTTAAAGTGGCACATAAATTGTTTTACACTAGATGGAATATTTTAGAAAAATGCAAAGAAACGTCAAATCTTATTTCTTAAACCCGTTTATTTTGTAAACGCGAAGCGTATTGTTAGTCATTGTACTTTAGGTGAGCTATGGCGTCATCGAAGAAAAACTTAAATTAGAATATTTTTCATAGTAATATACATGTGTTTAATTTTGTTAGTGCTATTTTACTAAATTGCACTTCTGTGTAAATCAAATGGAGGTGCAGAATGATAAAAGCATAGGAGCTCTATCAGAAAATGTGAAAAACTCA
Source organism: Metallyticus violacea (assembly GCA_030762175.1). Classification (NCBI taxonomy): domain Eukaryota; kingdom Metazoa; phylum Arthropoda; class Insecta; order Mantodea; family Metallyticidae; genus Metallyticus; species Metallyticus violacea. Next base: position 21,851,095 of record CM060832.1, on the reverse strand, counting down.
TAGACTTCAATTTAATCTTCGAAACGTCATATCTCATGAAACACTATGGAAAGGTTTCGCATTTGTAAAGTAAATACTTGAGGAGATAAGTTTTGACGTGTCCTTGTTTTTGCAACTTCTATTTTCTAAATTCTTCCACGTACCTGTATATTGATGAACAGAGCACAAATATGCAGTATTTATGCCTTTATGTATGAAGGATGTTTATAAAGTTGGTATTATTGGTTTTAACAATGAACAATAACTTCGCGCTTTGCATTGTAGAGCGATAACGGGTTCCTGTAGTGTTCGCTACTTAAATGTTACCGCGTTATGATTACGCAGAACACTAAGGTGCAAAATCCAAGATGACACACTCTCTTGAGAAGGCGGAAGCTTGTTTCGTGTTTTTGATAGAAAAGAATGCCAAGGGAATTCACGCTTATCTGGTTGTAGCGTTTAAAGACACTGTCCCAAAGTATTTTAGTGGCATATGGGTTTCCATTGTAGACAAACAAACCTGGAAAATGGGACAAGACGTGGCCACCAATTTCTCAGCAGGAACCGGAGGCAATTGGAGGCCTTAGTGCTTGAAGACCATTGCATTTCTGTCGAGGTAATATTGGAGAAAGTATACACTAGTCATGGTTCAGTAGTAAACTTCGTTTACAGCGTTTTGCATTTGACAAAAGTCGCCGCTCTTGGGATACCGCGCTTACTCAGCTTGAGCAAAACCAGCGCCGAAAGGGAGCGGCTGTCACAATGTAGCCGCTTTGCCAGGCTGATCCACACGACCTTTTTGAGCACCTAATCACCATGGATAAATATTGGGTGTATCATTATGACCCCGAGACGAAACAGCAGAGCAAGCAGTGGAAACACGCACATTCACCACCACCAAAAAAGCGAAGACATAGGACGTCATCGGGGAAGCTCACTTTGAGTGATTTTTGGCATTCCCAAAGTGTGCTATCGATAGATTATGCATGTAACGTCAAGCAATAACTGAAAAACATTAACAAGAGCCTGATGAGGTTGCGGGAAGCTGTCCAAGAGAGTTCGTTTGCTGCACGATAACGCACCAGCACATTCTTGACAGTATATTTGGATGTACATACCTACAATATTCTGATATTTTTCTCAAAAATAATTATCATTCTTTTAAATACTTTATTACGTATTTGCCAATGTATAAACGTGAAGCCGGAAATAAGGCTGCCTTTGTTAAACTAACAACCTGAGGCTGCAGAGCTATATTTATAAAGGCATTAGATTTGATAAGGATATTTATTATGTTTATGTATAATGAAATAATGTAGAGATAGGTTTAACAGGGACTGAAATAATTTGTAACTTGTACTTATATGTATGTCATTTGGCAGGTGATTGTAACTTACAAAAGGGTTGTGTATACATTGAGGTAAAAGATGTGAGAAAGAGACAGAGATGTATGCCTGACGCCTCGTCCGCTGATCGCTCCTTAGACAATGCTGAGAAAAGGGTAAAATATCCTTTTGTTAGGTCACGAAACTTCTGCCCAGGGAATACTTAGAAGTTCACAGTAAGAAAACATATGGCCTTAACGGGACAGTATTTGAACGAAGTCAGGTATAGCAATAATTTAAGAGAAAATGGAAATGTCATAACGGGGACGAAAAGATTTTATTACAGGCAAGCCGGGGGGTACAAGGTATTAATGCCGCCTATACAAGCTCATATTAGTAATTACGTGCGTTATCTCCGAGAACATTGGCAATCTACAACTAAGGGAGGAAAAAGATGTTACTTTAGAAATCAACATATAAGGAAATGACAAAATGTTCTTGGAAAATTCAGGCTCGTGGGAAGACATTGTAGATCAGATGGGGGAAAATAATTTTAGCCAATGGGCATCGAATTAAAATCAACGAATGAGAAGAATTATAGGATAATATACCAAGGAATTTAATTTAGCGAGAGGCATGGCAATGTAGTAGAAACCTGGAATACAGGATCAGAAGTTGGTCAGTCACTCTAAATCGGTCATTCATTCAAAAGTCATTTCTAAAGTCAGTCGAGGGTGAGTCTAAGTCATTCGAGGGCAGTCATTCTAAAGTCATTCGTGCGAAGGTCATTTTTTCTAAAATCGTTTTAAAGCAGTCATTTTAGGTCATTCTAAAGTCAGTCTAAGGGAGTAATGAGGTCAGCGACGAGCAGTCAGCAAGTTAACCCCAGTATTTTTATATATGAATAAAATATTTGAACAAGTCAACCTGGTGTATCTTTTGGGCAATACATTTCTCGTTCCCGTGGATCTAAACTGATCCACAAAACACTCCATAGGACCCTGAGAACGAACTCAACAGAATTGGAGCAGACGTCATCAGTGAGCAGCCCGGGCAAACATCGAGACCACGACCAGCAGTCAACAACATAAGCCCACGCCATGATCCGCTGGTTCCTGCTCCAAATTTATCTTCCAGATTGAATTGAACGTTGTAATTTATTACTTAATACATCGTTACGTTAGGAGTATCAGATACTCTTGTGAGAGGGTACAAGAATCGATTTTCCCGATTGCGTAGGAACTTGGAGTATTTGGAAACATTTTACAACGAAAATTTGTGCAAGGTGTGTCAAAATAAACTAAACGGCGTATTTTATAAATTACGGGGATAAGGAATGAAATTTAGTTGCTAATGGTTTTCTTCAATTTGTTGGATGTTCTAATTTATGCCCAATATCAGTAAAACGTTCTACTTCAACTGCACTTAACCTAAAGCGTTCATTGTATTCAAATGCCGACTTAAAATGAAAATATATTCTTTCTTTATGCACAGGCCTATATTCATTACCATCACTTTCACTACTGCTGAGTCATAATTAGGTCAACTGATTTCCTGAAATATAAGAGGGGCGTTCGGAAATGATTTCCGAATACCGCGCAATCTATGGGTTACGTTCATTCGTAGAGCTATGGGCTGATACTAGTACACCATGCAAATTCTAGATAGCGGTTGTAGCAGATTGCATAGCTAAAGACAGTTGTTAGATGCTGTAAAGTAGAGAAAGACATGGACAAGCTGGAAGGTGAACTACATTTTTTTGGTGGAAAGATCAATTAATATACGAGGGCAGGTCCATAAGTTTCTGGCGTAACTACACTTCTCATATCTTTGAATTAACATTTCAATCCCCCCCCCCAAATAGTCAGAAGTATTGTCTGCAAAATGGGCACAAACAGCATCCATCACTTCTTCGTCACTCTTAAATTTTCCTGCTCGAAAATCCTGCTTGAGTTTTGAGAAAAGGAAATACTCCTCGGAGCTAGATCTGGGCTGTAGGGTGGATAGTCGATTTCCTTGAAGCCACATTTATTCACAGCTTTCTTTTCATCAAGAGCTGTGTTCACCGGCGCGTTGTCGTGAAGAAGGCGCACATCACCACTCAATTTTCCTCGCCTTTTCTCTTTGATGGAAGCACGTAGTCTGTGCAGTAGGCCAGCATAGTACTCCCCATTTACTGTGGTGTTCCTCTCCTTGAAGGCAAAGAAGAATATTCTTTCACAGTTCCAAAAGACTGTGACCATTATCTTCTTGGTTGACTAAGTGGCCTTGACCTTTAGAGGCCGTGCTTTGGGAGGTTTACGTCACCCCATTAATTCTGTTTTGAACAAGGGATCATAGTAGAGGACCATAGTTTCATCTCCTTAACAATGGTTTACAGAACTTCTCTCTCGTTGCCACGGCAGAGCTGCAAAAAATGCCTGACAACAGATGACTCGTTGCTGCGTTTGGACTGAGGAAAGAAGTCTAGGTACCCATCTTGTACTAACCTTATTCATGTTCAAATGTTCATGAATAATTCGAAGGACTGTTGTTTTAGAAAGGCCCAACCTTGCTGCTATTTCTGTAACTTTGAGCCGCCGGTCTTGCATAATTTCTGCTTCCACATGAGCGATGTTTTCAGGAGTGAGCACCTCCAAGGATCGACCTGCACGCTCTTTGTCTTCAATGCTTTCTCGACTCATTCGTAAAAGTTTGGTATATTCTTTTACGGTAGACATAAGGGGGATGCTTCCCCATATAAGCCGTCCAATCGCTGTTTAATTTCATTTGGAGTAAGTGCATCTTTTGTGAAGAACTTAATAATAGCTCGATACTCCATTTTGAACATGTAACAATATGCTACACATAACCTTCTTTATGCAACCCTATCTGAACAATTGAACACGGCGGAGCGGAAGTTACAGCTGCAATTATTTACTTAATAGGTAAGGTATGATACAAGATAAGGGTTTTGTGAAGGCAATAATCCTTATCGGCGAGGCCAGAAACTTATGGACCTCCCCGTGTAATATAGATTGTGTAGGTGTAATTTAATAAAGATTAAGGCTTCAAAACTGCAATGTTTTGCCGCATCCACCTTATTCACCGAATCGCGTTCCGTTGATTATGTCTTACAGGACCGCTGCGAGATAAAATATTCGGCTACAGGGGGGCATTCACGTAGCTGTCCACAAGTCGTGGCGTAGTACACCCAAACAATGGTTTCGCAATGCCATAATGACGTTACCAAAGATACATTGACGTTGGTGGGAAGTGTATTGAGAGACCCGTGTTCATTGACCCACGTTGCGTAATAAATAAGCTACAATTATATCATTTCCAAACAGCCCTTGTATAATTGCGATAAATGAGCCCAGGAATCAGAACAGCTAATGCTGTTTTCCCCATAATGTGTGTTTACGTCTGTGCTTCCTGCCTGGAGCTGACATCCGGTGTTTTATTTTTTCCCACCTAGAGGCGTATATGCTTTTCATTTATCTGCCACTATGTTCAGATGTTACATTGTTATGTCTTTTAGCGCACACAATGAATGTTTTCCCCAAAATTTGTTGAAAACTTGATATCATTTGTTATTGTTTTTTTCTATTTCACAAATTGACTACTTAAGGAATTCTCTCTTCTTTCCGCTATCCTGAAAACGCGCGCTATCGCCACAGTTAAAAAAACAACAGCCTATTGCTCGTGTTCTATTTCTTTCTTTCTTTTTTATATATTTTTATTAGATAAAATGGTGGAACAAGGTGAAAGTTTAACTAGCAAGTAAAACCTTACAAATGATTTGGTAACTCATGACAGCAAACTTCTATGTTTTAATAATAAAAAAATTTCTGTTTTGGACTTAGGTGTTTTTGTAATGTGAATATATTTTAAGATGAAAATATATCTTACTGTAAAGCAAATTGTCAGCAATTACTTTTAAATTAATGCATTATTCCTTCGTTTCAAGCAAACTTTTGTAACCAGTAGATTACAGCATTTTAAAGAAAAAAAATCAGTTTTACATAATAAAAATATAAGAGTACATGGTGATTGTAAAGTTTTTCCCAGGTTTCGGATGTCGATAGAACAGTAATCATGGTAGACATAGCTGAGACGCATCAGCTGAAATGCCTATATCAGTGGATAGAGTCTCTCCAAGTTCGTAAATGCTTGACCCATGTTCCATATATTCTCCGTTGGTAACGCGGCAGACACCAATCCTATAGTCAACTCTTTCACACTTTCTAGCATGCGATATGATAGTCGATAACAGCAACTGCATGCGTGATCTTCTCACAACTATGCAAAAGCATATGGCAAAGGTGGCACACGAACACACGATCTTTGAGATAACTCCTAACAAAAAAGCATATGGGGTTAGGTAAGCTGACCATGCAGGCCATAAAATAAGAGGAGATTCGTCTTGAGCAACATGTACCATACAACGATGAGATATTCAGCATCGATGTATTCACGGGCAACATGATGAAAAGGAGATAGAGCCCCATCTTGGTGATAAATAAAGTCTTTGCTAACTGTATGTAATTGTGACATTACCCGCTGTCAAAGCATGTCCAGGTACGCTGGACTGGTCATTATCTCTGCAAAGAAGAACGGGCCGTACACTTTTGAGGAAGAAGCAGCACAAAACAAACTGACTTTAGGAGAATCACTGACGTTTCCATACCCCAAATGCATTTATTGTGTCGGTTCACTTTACCGGACACATGAACTTGGCCTCGTCACTAAAACTCAGTTTTTCAGCAAAATCATCTTCTTCTAGCCGCTCTTGAAAATCAACACAGAAATGTAGAGGACCATTGTGATCCTCGGGACTCAGCGCCTGCCAACAGCCATATCTGGTATGGTTTCACCATGAGTCGTTGACATAAAGATGGACAGTTGGCTGCGGAATCTGCAATCTTGGCTCGCGCGACGTGTCGACTTTTTAGGGCTCCTGACAAATGCTTCTCGCACACACTCAACGGTTTTAACCGACATTCTTGGCATTCACGAATTCAATGGGACGCTGATGACCTGAGATGTTAAAGAGCGTCCGTAAATAAATCATATCAATCAATCACTGTGCATGTGATCAGGTTCGTGGTACGTTGTCAGGGCGCGGCTTAAATGTCCAAATTAGGAACAGAAAACCCCACGTTAGATGTATATATTTTAAAAGCTGACATGTCTACTTTTTAAGGTTCAAAAACAAGAAGAAATTCATTTTTTACCCTTACAATTGTGTTCTTCAACGTTAGTACACTATTACTATGTTTATAGCAGGTTTTGCAATCAATAGCCAACAATATTTTTAAGAAGAAAAATCAAGTTTACATTAAAACCAAAGTATGCAGTGTTTGGTTTATAAATTTTCAACTTATTACATTGTTCCTGTGTTTCTGAAAGGCTCATGATAAGCCAAGTTAACATTTCTCGTCAAGTATGAGACACGTCCATTATCAGGAACACTTTTTAATGTTCTCTTTGTTCCAATAGTTGCCTTTTCATCCTTGTTTAGCAACCATGGCTCTTGCTATGATCATTTTTTGAGGAGAATCTATTTTTATCGAATGAATTTCGCAGCTCCCACAACAGCCGGAGTTGAATGCATTGCATTAAAAATTGTGAAAAATTTAAGTATTCTTTATTGCTCTTCGAATATCTCTTATTGATGTCTCAACAGAAAAGCAAGTCTTCAACAAATCAAGTCGTTAGAAGGGTCACTGAAAGTTTGGAAAGAGCTGTGACAAGCCAGTACACGTTTTCTCAGCTTTAGATAGCAACATGTACAAGTGTGAGCGCGCTCCAACAATGTACGGTGTTAGCACAGCTGTGCATGTTAATTGTGCCTGACGCTAAGACGCATCTCAAACGGGAGCATTTCTGCGATTTATTACGACTTTAAAGTGGGTTTAGGAGAGAGAAAGAATGATCTGAAAGATTGCATTGTGCTTTTGGGGAACCGGGCCCTTCGCAATCCACTATTTTAGAAGAGTAAGGGACTCCCTCGAATATGAAGGTCGCGCAGGAGGTCCGCTATGGCAACAAGACTGAAAATGTGATGAAAGCAGAGCGTATATTGCGGGAAAATCATTAATGTGCATCCTTTGACCCCCCCCCCCCCGTAGACATTTCTTGAACGCAAAGCTCTTCTAAATACTATTCGTTACAGCGCGCGGTTCACAAGGTAGGTACTGCAGCAGTTGTGTTATATAACATGTACTAAAGACAATGTCTAGTGTGTGTATTTTGTTAGCTCTGTGGCAGAGTGTGCAGTGATGCCGTGGTTAAGAGCTCAGGTTCGCCTCTCTGCATGAAATACTTTTTCTTTATTAAACCTTTGTAACATATTATGACAGTTTGTTTCGTAATATTGTTTCTCCACACACACATACACACACACACACACACACACACACATACACACAAATACATCAAGCTCTAACGTTAATACATATATCAAATAAAAATAAAGTAGCACTATTAAGAATGTAACAAATTAACAGTAATTATAAAAGCAGAAAAGGATAAAACACTAAGAGAAAGTCACACTTATAGTCGCTATATTTCGAACTACAAGAGTGCTTCTATTGCAAGAAAACAAGTCATTATATATATATATATATATATATATATATATAAAATATTACCTTCAGTATTTGTTTTATCTAAATGCAATATGCTGCACACAAAAGATAGCTAATGGACGCAAATTCAAGAAGCCTGGGATGTTGTAGCATGTCGTCCACACTACTGTACAAATCTGATGTTATCTGTGCCCCGAAGATTGAGGGCAGTTATACATGCTGAGGTTTCATACACCCGATATTAATTTGTGTTTATTTCTGTGTGTTTGCACTGTAGAAAGAATTGTTTATGTTCATGTATTTATTTAGTAATTTTGTAAAGAATACACTAGTGTGTAATTACGTTTTTGTGTGAGCATAAGTAATGTCATCAAACTCAAATGATACATTAACATATAATATACATTAAGGCAACATAATGTTTTTCATATACAGACTTATAAAAACCAATGATAAATGTGTTAGATTTAAACCCAGGAGCTTATGCAGAAGAGCAATGCGTTCTAAACCGCCCGGCCACCGCTACTGTACCTTAATGTTCTCTTTCCAGATGCTTATGAGTGTGACCATACCGTTTACAAGCAAAGCGCCCACTGCATGCGCTTGTGAATACAGCGTTTAAGAGCCTCCAAGTTCTACGATCGACACAGAATCTGACGTTGACTCATTTTTTGTCAAATGTTTTACGTATCGAAGCCCTGAATCGGCAGTATTGAAAGCAATTCTGGATGAAAAAAGTCATGTCAGTCGTTGGGTCTTCCACCAACTCACAGATGAGCAGAACAAAACACATGTGCAGAAAATGTTGGGAAAAGTTGGATAAAGATAAATAACATCATAACAGGTGATGAAAGCTAGATACATCATTATAATCCAGAAACTAGCGACAGTCTGGGTCTTCCCAGGAGAGGATCCGCTAATAAAAACGGGGCGAGCAAGATGATCTGTTCTTTCTTTTTAACTAGTGCTTACTTTTGACAGTTCCACTTAAGGACATAAAACTTTCATTGCCAGATGGTATACCACCAAATGCCTTCCTCAAGTATCCAGTTTACTGAGAACGAAGCCTCCTATGAAGATATGCTTGGAATCCTGTTGCACATGGCAACACATCTGCCTATACTGCACTGGAAATACTCATTTTCTGCAGGAGTCAGTGGTAAAATGGTACAGATCGGGTCCCTTCTACCTATTCCCTAAATAAAAGAATACATTCGTTGTCAACTATTTGAATCATCTGAAGTGGGTGGTGGCTGCGTACGAGAAGAATTTGCATTTGCGTTCAGCATTTACATTTTATTTGAACGGTGAGACATTATATAGAATGTAATGGAGTGATCAGATTGCATTTTTTTTTAAGTGTTGCTTTCATTTTAAAAAAATTCAGAGTGACTCTTGTACACAACCATTTGTTCTTGTCCATACTTGCCTTCTAAACCCGGTCAGGGTCGATGGATTTTTTCGGACGTAAAAATCGTAAGTATGGCTTGCTTCGGAAGGGAAGTAAAGCTGTGGGTCCCATGTCGTACATTTACGGCACGATAAAGAACCTCAAGCCTGAAAAAGAGGCCTCTAAGCAAAATGTGTCGGCCGTTTCACGCTCTGAATTGAGTGGGAGCTGATGACCTGAGATGTTAAAGAGCGCCCGTAAATAAAACAAATCAAAGCAATCAATCAATCAATTTGTTCTTGTTTAGATCAGGTTTCCTTCTAAGGCGTATAGATTTTAGTTATATGGCTGTTATTACAATTTTCAACGTGTCTCTCTAATTAATTTATAAAACCTTGGAACCCTAACTTAGACTAGTGTCCCTTGCACTTTTCGAAACAATCTGTAGGTTTCTCTTTCGGGGTCACAGTTAGTTCTCGTGTCGCATTCACTTTAATGTCATCTACAACGGATTTTAGATGAGATGAAGGTAAAGTGTTCATATTTTTTAAGATTTATGCACGCTACTGTAGTGATCTGTAGTTCAACAAAGCTTACCGAAAGAAAACGGGAGAGAGACAGAGAGTACATGGGTGTTTCTCTGTTTAGAAAAAAAGAATGAACTGGCAGGATATTTAATACCTTTACTGTTGAAACGATTGTAAATTACTCATAAATTTCACATAAATGTGGCAGTAAACACAGGTCAGGGATATGGCTGGTATAGTGTAACGAGACACTTAACTGTACGCTTAGAGTTAACCAGCCAATCACAGAATTTGGGTGAGGCTTCGCGGAAGATTACTCATAGGTCTGCTTTCGCACTCTGTTTATTGCGCTCATGTTTCAACATTTCATCCGTTTCGAATCGTCGAAAGAACAAGGGGAATTTAACGTAAACTTTATTTACTGAACAAACCCAATTCTCTTATTTTCAATTGATCATTAAGTGTTAAACGCCCTATGCCAAAATCCATAGCTGAAGGACAGTAGCTTTTCCATTCCAACACTAATATTGAGAAGTATATGTATTTAATTAAGACGACGCATATGCCCAATATAACTTATACCTATGTACACTCTTTGACAAAAAAAAGGCATTTCTTGAACGCAAAATTCTTCGAGACAGCGCGCGGTTCACAAGGTGCCCTGCAGCAGTTGTGTTATATGACATACACTTAAGACGCTGTCTACACTAGGGGAGAAATTACTTTGTGATTGACGTTTCTACTGCCACCTGGCCACTTTTGCCACATCCCGTCAGTCTTCAGCGGCTGCACTCCAAGATCATCATCAACTTCTCCTTCCTGCTCCTGTATGATTTAAAACATATTTTATACTCCATAGTTATCCTTGGTATAGTACAGATTTTTACAGTACGATAAAAACTCACATGTCCCTACATAATTGAACACTTCATTTTAAGTATTTTCCAATTTATGGTTTCAAAATTATTGTAATGGTGGCAGTTTTACTTTAAATAATTGTCGACGCTACGGAATTCATTCTTATCACATTTGACGCCAAAAAATTCAAGGAAATATACCGGGTTAGTAGACCACCCCTTCAAGCGGCTTTGCGCTTTAAGTCTATTTTCTTTGCTTGTCAACCATTAAATAACGTTTTCAGATGACTAAGTTTTAAAATCCAGAGGAAAAACGGTTTAAGGGACACAAGGCACTCCACAGTAAAATATAACCCAGAAACATAGGACTCGTTTACTGATAGCTGATTCCGGGTTTCCAGCCAATTTTGCAAACGTTATATTACAGTGTACCTAGTCACCCAACTGAGTAAACACCTCTAATAAAATGAACCAATTTATGGATCCAATGTCAAAATCAGTTAAAAATAAAATTGCACAATTTTGTTTTTAGAGACGGGACAAGTTAAAAGGCAATGGACGTTGTATAGTTGAGATACACAGATTAAAAATTAAGGTGTATTTAAATTTTGGCGCAAACTACGTCACGTACATCTCAAATAATATAACATAACAGCTAATACCATTTAAATAATCATGTTAAAGGACCCAACAAAGGATTAAAACAGTCATAAAAGGCTCTATCATACAAGCAAAGAATTAAGGTGGTACCAGCGTCTGGCATGCAGGATCTAAGGTTGAGCCGAGAATGTGCTATCAATCAAACGTCCAAGTGAGTGGAATTATGCCATTCTGCTGTACGTTAACCTCCAATAACGGGTTCTCGCCGTTGTCATTGTTCTTGTTCTCCCCCCGCCCTTCCTTCCTCATTAAGGCTTGGAAATCGATATTATAATAATGTATTTTAAGAGTCGCCTAGTTTTAAAAGAATTATAATTATAATAGTTCTAGTTGTATAACTTTTGTCATGGAAAATAATATCTGAACAAATTGCAATTTTACGTAACATTCTGATTGCTTATATGCATGTTAATAATACGCCTTTCTGTTCCATTTCACCGCAAAGTGATATCTTGAATGTCGACTGCCTTCACTCCTCACACAGAGTTCGTGGCAGTCCTTCGCTGTGTAGTCGACAGATGAGTGCGTTAATATGCTCCATTTCTATAAAGAGACGAGAGTGAATGCTCAAAAAGCTCGGCGTCTTTACCAGAAGAAATATCCAAATAGACGACAGCGAACAGCAAAACCTTTCCGGAATGTTGAAAGACATCTGCTTACAACAGCGTCACTTGCAAGCATTTTGTTGGTTGGGTTTATTTACGGACGCTCTTTAACATCTCAGGTCATCAACATTCCATTCAATTCAGGACGTGAAACAGCCGACAAATTTTGTTCACATGCCTCTTCTTTCATGCAAGAGGTTGTTTTACATGCCGCAAATCTACGACTGAAACCCACGGCTTTATTTCCCTTCTGAAGGAAGCCATACTTAAGACCCCCCCCCCCCCAAATCCATCGTTCTGGCCGGGAATGAACCCGCGATCTATTTGTAAGGATGCTTCTTGAAGCGCTGCACCAGCGACATGCAGTGTAAAGCAGAAGCTGTTTTGTAGGCCATCCCGAATAATCCGCACATTAGTGCACGAATATTTTCATAAGAGATGATCATTAGCCAGTCTTCCGTGGTGCTAGTGCTAATAAGTATCATCCGTATCATTTGCACCTACACCAAGAACGGGAATCATCTTAAGTGAATGGATGCTACACCAAATGGCAAATGATATGTCATATCCAGAATCCTGTTTTCTTATGAATCGAGATTCCACAACAGGGAGACCGTAACTATAAGATGAATTAATGGAGTGTTGATAATCTCCACTGGGTAAGGGAGACAGCATTCCAAGTGCAGCGGGGAGTGAATGACTGGTGTGGATTGTTGGGTGACCATCTTATTGAGTCATTTTTCTTTAAGGGGCAGGTACTTGCAACTTCTCCATAATGAGCTCCCGTTTGTACTAGAGAATGTATCACTGGAGGAGCGCATAACGATGAATTTTAACACGATGGTGCTGCATTCACATACGAGGGCAGGTCCATAAGTTTCCGGCCTAACCATTTTCTAGGTATGATAAAGACAAACATTATACTTCACTTTTCATTATAGTTACCTTTTATTGCAATTCACTCCTCACATATTTAAATTAACATTTCAACCTCTCACTGGTGAAATAAACACACTGGTACCATGCAAAAAGTATACTGTCTTAGATTCGTTACTTAGATTACAAGGTAAAACATTAATAACTATCAGAAAGAGCATAGGCCTCAGTATTGAGCCTTATGAAACACCAAGGCATTCCAACCATTGACTCACTATTATTGATGACTCACTTATGTGACGTTATCATAAAATCGACCAATGAAGTGAAACAGAATGTTGAATTTTGACAAATCATGGCCCGATATCACATCGAAATTATAGTATTTTTTATCAAATCCGTTTTATCACGCCAAGTTCATTTGTCCTGTGGTTAGCATAGCCAACTCTAAACTTCCATTATATAATTCCTGAGCACGCATCACTGATCACTTTTCTGTGTTTTCAGTCATTGTAAACTTAACTAACTTAATGTGTATTCATTCACTCAAGCAGTTGTTTTTTGCGCATTCAGCCAAACAGTCTGAAATCATTTTGTAATTTATGTAACAATACCTACCTAAGCAACCATACATTTTAATAAACATGTTGTTCAGAATGGTAAAATTTTTTCTCTGTTTGGTTTTTCTTAGTTGGTATTAATAAATAGAACGGCAGCGACTGTAACACTGGGCCTTTCGGCTATTTCATTCTCACAGTTTCTGAATAAATAGGTATTCATGAGTAAGTATAACATTTTATACAAGTGTTAATATTCTGTGCGCGAATTTCAAATATACATTACTTTTATTCTTATTCTATTCATGAAACAGTCCTAAACGCATATTTTGCTCTTCTCTATTGGCATTACTGACAAAGAACATTCGTCTGTTGCAGGATGGCTCGAAAAAGTTAAGTATTCATAATACACATATACCATTATTATTATTATTATTATTATTATTATTATTATTATTATTATTATACCATTATTCCCGTAAGCCAAGTTTACGGGTATTATATTTACATTCTTGTTTTATTCGTGAAATAGTCAAATGAATATCACTCGAGGGCTGGGCCTTTCCAAATAAATTCACTCACTAAATTAGCGAATTTATAGGTAATTTCAGACCCTATTGTTATATTATTTGTGACTATGTCACTTAAGTGACGTCATCTTAAAATCGATTAAATAATTTTTTTAATTTTGACCAGGTTCTTCAAATAGATATTCGTAAGTATAACATTTTATACAAGTGTATATCTGTCCGCGAATTTCAATATATATATATATATATATATATATATATATATATATATATATATATATATATATATATATATATATATATATATATATATATATATATATTACTTTTATTCTTATTCAATCTATGGAATAGTCCTAAACTTATATTTTACTCTGCTCTATTGGCATTACTGACAATCGGAATTCTTCTGTCGCAAGAGTGACTTGAAAAGGTTAAGTAAAAATAGGCAATTATTACAATTTTGTAACCCAAGTTTAGAGTAATTATATTTAAATTCTTATTTTATTCGTGAAATAGTCCTAATAAATAACACTCGAGGGTCTGAGTTTTCCACATTAATTGTTTATTTATCGGTAATCTCAGACCCTCTTGTAATATTATTTGTGATAATTACACGCGAGCGCCTTTCAGCCAATGTACAGTCTCATTTGATACTTTATTCACCAATCAGAATGGACCTTAGTCAGTAGTTTTAAAGCATGGTGCTCAAAAACAAACTAATGGCTGATCGTTTTCGTTTTTTCTCCTACGTTCCTTTTTTATTTATTTGTTTCTTTTATTTCTGCCCCACAATCTCTGCTTCGATTCGACTAGCAATCTAGGAAGCCAGTTCTCATGCACTTTCCTGTTTTATTTTATGTATATTTCCCAGTGGCTCTGCTTGGAATAAAAGATAATAAAACTAGTGTATGTTTTCAGAAAGACCAAACAGGTAACCAAATCACTTCCATGATTTTCACTATATAAAAAATGGCATTGTTCTCGCATTGCAATTATCGCTACAAATCCACCTGTTGCTTTTAGTTTTTCTTAAGTAAAATAAGTAATGACTTGTTGTAATTAGATAATTATTTGTGGATCGGAGGTTTAACATATGTTAAACTCAATTAAATTATCGAATTTTTTCAGCACTTGTGGTATTACTGAAGATAGGTTTTTTGTTCTCTATAGATATATTACAGATAACTTGTCAACGCCATAGAAATTCGACTTCTGTACAGCACTCTATGATTTATTCTATCAAAAGCCTTAGGTATCATATTGCAACAGGCAATGTGAAAGCATAGGCAAAAGCTACAAGATTGATTTATGGAATAAGGAAAAATAGGACGAAACTAAATCGTTGTAATGGCGAAGCGTCGATAAAACGTATTTGTCACACATACTTGAATAGGCTGTACGTCTGCCTGCTTATGTTCCTGTCGCTAGGGCAACCGTATTTATGATCGACCCAGACAGATTTCCGCCAGTTCGGAGAAAACACGTGGACGCTAGGCAGTGTTACCGTGGTTACGTTCTGTCCTTCTGTGCTTTTAGCTGCACTTTTTCAAACCGCGGGCTCATGTTTCCTGCGAACAGAAATCTAGGACTCATAAACGCTTCTAACATAGCCTTTGTTTCGGCGTTTTCTGCATCTCGCCTTCAGCTTTAACAGACATAGGGCCCCCATCCCCTCCAAAATAATAATAAAATCGGGCAGTACCATACTGAATGACATTCATGTGCAATATTTTCTTCATGTTAATGACGTGTGACAGATGCTTGATTCTCCGAAGCAAGTGAAACAGTAGGCGAACTTTATACAACTCTTTGTCCCAGTTATTACCCTAGTTTTATATTTCAGCAAGTCACAAACAGAAGGTGGTTACACACCTGCCTTTGTTTTATGTAGAAACAAAATCATAAATGTTGCCTGCATCCCAGTCTTGCTTTCACACTTTGTTCAGACAGAAACGGAACTGTATATTGGTAATGAGCAGTATGTGACCCAGCATGATTCCACATTTGCTGGTGATAAAAAGTAAACCAACGTAAATTCTATGCTTTATCTGCTGGTAAATCCCCATAGTTACATACAATTGAGCGGCGAAAAATTGGATTTGGTAACACAAACGAAAGAGTATCTTACAGCCACGAGTGGCCGAGGTCGCTAAGGCGCAGACTCATGAGCGGGAGATCTAGAGTTCGGTTTCCCCCAGGACCGTCCTACCTGGCTGAGGTTTCTTCCAGGTTTTCTTCAATCTTTACAAATGGGAAATGCCGGGAAAGTACCCTTAACTTATGCTTCATGAATGGCGTTATTTTGCACCGCCCAACAGCATCAGTTCTGTGAGTTCGTAAAGTCACATAAATGGAATCATGCGATATGAACAATATGCCAGGATTATGCAGGAGGGAAGACTTTTGTATAGAGGTTAATAATGTTCCAAAATAAAGAAAGAAATGTGTTATTTCTGTATACGCACAATGTAAATGCTCTAAACCAACGGAACACAGTAGCATTTGAAGGAGAAAGTCCCCAAAAGCCCCCCCTCAAACGCTCCAGTGACTGCGTTTCATTTAAGCCACGTTTGAAATCGTACAAGATCATCACACAAGAGCTCTTTCTAAATCTCAATTCATTCACACTTTCCAGACTTAAAACTTAAAGTGTAGGAAAATGAATACTCCAAAAGAGCTCTGCCTGCTACCGTGGCAACACCAACAATTTCGAGGTGACTAATGTTCTCTGTCTCAATATGACACTCGCACAATGTCAAGGCGTCATTTAATATCACCGGGTGAAAGCTCTTCCATCACTGCTCTGTATTTAAATTTGAACATCACCATAATACTGTGTGATGTTCAAAGGAGGTTCTGCAATCAAATTAATGACATAACCGGAAAGGAAATGCAGTGTTTAAACATTTGGGCATCAAATACAATGAAAGTCGTAACACAATGAATCATGGCCGGAAATTTATGGAACCTCACCTTGTATATGACAATATCTGTGATTGTTTTAATAACATCAACCAAATGTGATACTTAATAAGTCAAATATTTTAAAATTTAAGACTTTTTTCATTTTTTCTTTAGTGTATAATTACCCCCCCCCCAAAAAAAAACCAATGGCAACCCTCCAGAGCAGGACTGTCCAACGTTTGTACTCGGGCATATTTACATAACTAGGGGTACGCGGGTGCCAGGTTATGATTCCACTTCGACAGTACTGCTACCGATACTACGACGAATAATAATAATGATAATAAAGCAAGAATTAAAAATATATATAAAATTATATTTCTTACTCAAAAAGTTCGCTCTACATTACTTCTTTTAGGAACAGAGGCGCTAGCATTGCACAATAAACACAAGGGTTTTCCTTTGTTTCCAATAAAGCAATGCTGGTCCTCCCATTCACTGTTAAAGCTATAATTTTCTTGCCATTTTAAGAAGAGTTATGCCTAAAATATAACCGATTAATAACTAAATGATGTAAAGTTTAAAAAATAATGAAAAAAAATCACTTAAAACGTTGAATATACAATTTATCACAATACAAGGCACTCCAAACATTTCACTCAAAAGTAATACTGAATGTTCGCCTGAAAGCAAGGACCTTGGAACATTCCTATTGAAGATCGTTTGTTCATTGTTTGTGACACAGCTTTGTTGAGATTTAAAGTTACTTTGAGGGCAAATTGGGTGTCCCAATGTCGTCTTGGTGAAACTATGCATTATAAGGAAGCGACCTGTTTTGCAGAATAAAAATGCCGCAATAACAAATTTCTTCAACTTGAGGATGGTGCATTTAAAACAAAAATAATAATCTTTATTCAAATGAAAAAAAAAAAAGTATTTTCAAATGTTAATTAACATTTAATTTGGAAATTATTTGCGAAGGGCGCCATAAAAGGGCATCGCGGGCGACGCGTTGGACAGGGCTGCTCCAAAGTTTCCCGAACAACCGGTTGGGAAACAGCTCCACAAGCCTGACACAATGGATTTGTTTACAGGCTAACCGGTTTAAGCTGTCCATTGACTGAAATATACTGAAAACTTTTTGTTCACTACCCGTTAAACTTCGCGTAAGAGGCATAGGAGTGTGTCTGACTCAACAACACGTAACTTACGATTCCTTTGTGAGCGTTTGCTTGTCCAGTAAATGTGTTAGAAGAATGATACTCTCCCAGTCTTGAACCTCCGTGTTTTGTCTTATTTTCTGTTCCCAGCATCTTTTCGTAACCCTCGTGCTTCTCATTATGCGGGTTACTTTGTTTTACGACAGTTCCTTTGGTAGAGCAACAGTCGTAAAATAACTCTTGGCGAAGCAAATCATTATAAGCGCTCCTAAAAATATGATTGTAATGGACAATGCAGCCACTCCCACTTTATGGTTCGGAAGCATAGAGTGGGCATTAAACAGAAGGAGGTTATATAGAGGAAGATTTCTCAAACTGGAAATAAGTCATGACGTGATCATACTAATGAGCTTATGAATTATTTATGAGCGGTGACTTGGGATAACGTAAGTTCATGATCCAATATGCAGTTGCAGTAACATGAAATGCAGTGGGTCAAGAAGGAACGGACCTACTGAGTTGGGACAAAAACAAATCTAGAAAGATATTGGAATGGATACTATACGGACTATAGGACCATGAAAACCCATGTGGCTTCTATTTGAACAATCTGATGAGACTGCAAAACACCTCTTTACTTGGGCGTTAAATTTACAACAATATCTTTATATTGATAGCTGTCTTCCCTTGCATACCAAAAGATATATTCCTTTTTTTCTTTCGACCCATGGCCATCGTTTTTCTAACAACGTTTCATCTCTTGGTACATATATTGAAAACCTAGCTCAAAAGTTCCAAGACCAAAATTATCCTTCCTCTCTTTTAGAATCGCATATCATTCCTGAGTACAAAACTTTCCAATGCAAACCTAAAACTTCTAATAAGAACTTCATTAACCTTGTTGCTACTTACGTGCTTGGAATTGAAAGCATCAGACGTATTTTGAAAGAATGTACGATACTTTGTTAATGCATCCATCTTTAGGTGATTTTTGTAAATTCGTTCCCTGCCTTACTTTTAGATTTTTTTTTGGGTGGGGGGTTGATTTATTTACGGACGCTCTTCAACATCTCAGGTCATCAGCGTCCCATTCAACTCGGGGCGTGAAACGGCCGACAAATTTTGCTCAGAGGCCTCTTCTTTCAGGCTTGAAGTTCTTTTTCGTGCCGCAAATGTACTACACGGGACCCACGGCTTTACTTTCCTTCCGAAGGAAGCCATACTTAGGATTTTTACGCCCCGGAAAAATCCATCGGTCCTGGCCGGGTTCGAACCCGCGATCTTGGGTTTAGGAGGCAAGTATGGTAACCACTACACCACCACCACTACACAGGACCGGCGCCTTACTTTTAGAACACCCCTAAACCTTAAATGTAAATTTCTCTTCACTCTATCTCCTTCCAATTTACCTCATCCCGTTGCAGGCCCTAAATGTAAAACCTGTGCGCTAATTATGCCGTGCAAATCATTCCACAGCCCTATTTATCCAGAGAATTTAACATTTCTTCATTTGCTACCTGTTCTTCCAAGAACGTCGTATATATGTTATCTTGTAAGCTTTGTAAAGCATTTTATATTTTAACTTCTCTGTTGTTTCGCTACGCATGAACAATCAGACGTTCTGTTAAAACCAAGTCTCCCTTGCCGGTTGCCGAACATGCCTTATCTCACTCTAAGGATTTTAATCATGCTTTTAATTTAACGCTTATTTTTTTTTTTTTTATTTTTTTTTTTTTTAATAGTGTTCAACGCCCGTTTTAACTACTGAAGCATCACAGCCAGTTACACCGATGATACATGAAATGAAATGATAAATTGAAAGGAAGGAAACGTTCCAGGCCTAAATTTAGGTACCTCCCCGGCATTTGCCATTCATGAGGACTGAGGAAAATCTGAAAGAAAAAAAAAAACTCATTCAGGAAGGACGGTTTTGTGGGAATCGAACCCCAGATCTCCCGCTCATAAGTTCACGCCTTAACGGCCTCGGCCACCCGTGGTCATCAAATATAGATGCGTTATGTACTCATAGCTCTGAAAGTTTACTTAGAGATAAAGGAGTGGCAGCTAAAGCGCGTATACCGCCGCATTTAAATCTTCCGTATTCATATATTTATATTCTCTCTATTTCGCACTCTTGTTGCTTGTTTAATCTGTTTCCATGCTTAACGTCATCTTCGATACCAACTATTTGTTTTTACCTCCTTCAATTGTCTTCTTACTATAGAAGAACTCAAATAGTTCGAAATATAGCGATTACAAATCAGTGACATTTTCTAAGTGTTTTATTCTTTTCTGCTTTTATACTTATTGTTATTTTGGTTACATTGTTAATAGTGTTACAGTATATAATGTTTTCACTTCTGAGGGATCATAGGCGGTGAGCACTGATACATGAGCTGAAATAATAAACTGAGGGAGGGGAAGAATTAAAGGAAACGTTCCAGGCCTAAATTTAGAGTACCCCCCCCCCCGGCATTTGTCATTTGTGAGGACTGAGGAAAACCTGGGAAAAAAAAAAAAAAAAAAAAAAAAAACTTCCGTCAGTGAGGACGGTCCTGGTAGAAACCGAACCCCCAAACCTCCCGCTCAAGAGTTCGTGTCTTAACGTCCTCGGCCACCCGTGACGGACTCTAGAGCGTAAAAGACAACCCTCCCCCCAAATAAAAACTATTAGGATAGAATTAATTGCTAACTTTGTAACAAGATTCTAAATCAAATTATAGGTGGCAGATATTTATTAATGGCCCCCACTCTTCTTCCCTGTGACTCTCTCGAGGGCGTTTCGCTGTATTTTGACGAGTGTGCCAGCCAGGCCTGAGTGGAACGAGATTCCGAAGTTAAGAAAATTGACGCTTATATATATATATATATATATATAAAGTTTATTCTTCTAGCGTGAACATCCGGGGGAGCTCAAGTGTCTCGTCGAACCACAGCGAGGTAGTCTTGACAGACGTGTATATTTATTTGCGCCAGAGTAAAGAAATTGTTAATTTAATTGAGTTCCTAATGCAACCCAATGTTTTATCAACAATTGACGTAGTGATTGGCGCTCAAGCTTCGTTGGCGCGCTTGGTACTTAGGCCGCTTTTCCGCTGAGCTCCCTATCTGGACCTGGAGAATTCTGAGAAACTGCCCCTTTTGGGAAAAATCTCGCCCTTTTATACACAATATCAAACGACGCCATCCGTGTGCAGCAGCGCGAAATACTCCCGCCAACTTTGTATTAGCGTGTCCGATAGGTGAACGCTTACCTCACCAGATTTCATTTCTATTCGCTGGAAAATTTTGTTCAAGCCAAATGCTTCCCTATTCGTCTGTAATATGAATTTGAACAGATTTCGTACGTTACTGTCAACGACTCTTTTTGCTCGGATACCTGCAGCTTTGCCAGCAACAGGTCGGCAGGGGCATTTTCAAACCGAGCCGCATACCAGAAGGGATTACCTTCCAATTGTCTAACTTTCTGCGTTCGCAGAGAGACGAGAGCTTTCCTGGTTGCATTTTTACACGTTATTTCTTAAATATGTCATTAAAGTTCTCCACTGAGAGAAAATGCACAACATACTTGCGTCTAATTACAGAGTTGCTGATTTCAAAATTACAAATATTAATTATTTTAATTACTCCGTAATTGACGGGGAGCGAGGAACAGCTTCAATTTACTACACCATCAGATCTGGAATTACAAAGTAGGATCAAAGGACAAAAGACCCCTAAGGCTTGACTGCCACAGTGTATTTACACGCTGCAACGTTAATCAATGCAGTTTTTATAATGTTTTTAAAAATAAAAGTATAGCATTTCAACGTTCAAGTTGATCTTCAAAGGTCATCGCTTCTTAAACTAAATGCTCGTGTAGGCGTCAACGGGACGGTGTCATAAAAGGAATCACAATTCTTGTAAGGAATCCTAAAGTAGCTAGCAATTCACACGTGAAAAGTTGGAGAGAACAATTTTAACCTTCTACTACAAGTTTGACACGTTTCTCCGATGGGTTTGGTTGGACAAAATTGGAATCGTCAAGTTGTCCATGTTCTCATATGGTGGTCTCTAAAATGAGTGCATTACTACACACCTGAAACAATACAGCAGTCTAAACAATGAAAACATCACACCAAAGGAAGCGAAGTGTGTGAAATCGGCCGGGAAGACCAGGGATGCCAAGCGTGTACTGGTAATTATCTTCCCGCGGGAACATTTATCACTGGGGCGCATTACGCTTATCTTTTGGACCTATCGAAGACAAAAATACGCAAGAAAAGACCGGGTTTATCGAAGAAGAAAGTAATCTTGCAATAAGACAATGCTTACCCTCTCACATGTGTCGTTGAAATCAGTGAACTAGGGTATGATTTGCTTCCGCATCCGCCTTATTGGCTCCATCGACTTCCTAAACGGAGAAAATATTCGTCCGATGAAGAGCTCAAATCATCAGTTGAGGCGTATTTTGCAGGCCCCCCCGGAGAAATCTACCTTTCGTGATGGGCGAAAAGTTTTGGAGCATCGCTGGGCAAAGTGCATTAAGGACGACTGTGTTGAAAAATAAGAAAAATTTCTAAAAGCTATGCCGGCATTCCGAGAACTTTTCAAAAGACTCACGTAGATTGGGTTGGTTTCATGTCGCGCTCCAACACAAGCAGAACCTTGTCTCCGGTCGTTACACGGCAGTAAAACAATGTAGAGAGACCTACGCGTTCTCATCGAGGGAGATACGGATTAATGGTATGGGGCGGCACAAGCTTTGATGCCCATACTGAGCTGGTATTCAAAAAAATATTAATAATAAAAAACGGGTCACTCACAGCGCATTAGAACAAGAACATTGAAGATATTCTCTTCCCTTTATTCTTTTTATTGGCAAAATTTTGATGATGCATGGCGACATGTTGCTCAGAAGCGCTACATGCTGCACCACAACATGGTAGTTGTAATTAAATCAGAGGAGTGGCAACGTCTGCTATTGTACTCTTTCGTCTTTGAATTTATTTAATGTGAAACTTGCCACCAATAACAGTGAATTCACAATTATGGAATACATCACATTTTGCTCTTTTTCAAATACGGATTTTGTACTGTTTGTTTATATTCTTGCTTCATGATGTATGCAAAGTATATAGCCTAAAATTAAATTCACTTTATCTGATTGTATAATGCTCTAACAAAGTATCGTTAGCCTTCTTTTAACCCATTAACTGACAATTTTTTTATTGTTGCATATATATTATTTTGGCTTCCTTAAGGCATGAAGATACCAGAAACAGTTACGGAATGCTTTTTTTTTTATTATTGTTTATTCACCATTTTCGTGAAGAACAAAAATAAACGATCTCCCCAAGCAAATGCCACTTAAAAGTTTTCTTAGTGTTGCATTTTGATTCATTAGTGCCAAACAACAAAACAATCAATATGCAAGCCTATGTTACACACACTGTGATAATTTCTGGCATTCTTCTTGTAAACTGCACACTTTCTTTGTTTCCCCAAGGCCGTTGGTTCGATTCTGTGTCCAGTTCCCGAGGCCCTAATCTGTATTGTTACTTCTGATGCAGTCGGCTTCGGATATGATGAACGTCCGATAATTGCATCAACACTACCTACGTGACATTTTAATAAAAAGTTTGATCAAAATAACTACTTTCAAAGTCTTGTGATTGGGCAGAATCATCTTGAAAAAATGCAGCTTGAATGGTCTCGCACGTGGGCACCAAGTTGTTTAAGGATGCTAAGTAAACGTCTGCATTAACATTAACTTACGAAGTACACATACCCAATGCCAAGACTGCAAATGCACCCCCAGATCATCTGACCTTGACGATGCTTAGCTGTTTGTTTTAAGCACAAAGGCAACAGTTCTTCACCTCTTCTGCGATGCATGTACACTTTCCCAACGGGGCCATGCAGGTTAAATTTAAACTCATCTGAAAAAAGTACCCTCTTTTATGTCTCCTGCGATGCTGCATGCTCTTTTGCCTCTGTAGTCGCTTTGTCTCATTGTTTTAGTCAGCAAAGGTTTCTTTATGGGTTCACAGGCAGGAAGTTCTGCTTCAAGGAGTCTATTTCTGGTCATTGATACGTCACACTTGTCATTTCATTGTTGCTTTAGTTCTGAGGATGATAGCCAATGAAAGGTGAGACAAATTCTTTTTAGTATCCTGTCCTGTTTAGAAGTAGACACCGTTTTACTGCCTCTTCCTTTCACCCAGTTAACTTTTCCTTTCTCCCTGTATTTCTTTAGTACTCTTTAAATGGTACACTGATCAAATCTGTTCTAAAGGTTGTCTCCTGTGCATAGACCAACGGTGGAATAAGCAAGAATGGTACTTTTCTTCCTCGGGGTTAATTCCACTCCTTTGCCCATCTTTTCAACACAATGTCTCAGCTAGAAATGAGTCTATATTATATTTCTGTAATGTAAACTAAGAATACGGCAACAAATAGTATAGTGTTGTTAGTAAAAATGCCTTTGAAAGTCCAATAATGCAGACAGGAATACACAAGCAACAATGGATACCTAAACTTTAAATGAATCATTGTCAAAGTCATAATTACAAATGCGAAGGGAGGTGATGCAATACATTTTTCCATCACTGTAGTACCCTCCCGCGGTTTTAACCTTAATTAGTAAAAGTTTAGCTTCCCAAAAGTCCGATGTAATACTCTTTCCTACAAATGGAACCGACTTTGTATTCTTTGACGCTAAACAACTGGCATCTATCCACTGGCTTGACTGTAATTTGTGATGGGGGATCCAAGTACCATCCACAGTTACAAGCCAACACAAAACGCTGCAAACACTGTAGCGATATTTTCAGACGAATGCGTTTTTGATCTGCTGTTAGCAAGCGCAAAGATTTTTCATAAGCAGTTTTTCTATAAGATATAACCGACACTTGCTCCAAAATACCTATAGCCTCAACAATGTCACCCACTTTAACTTCCTTATCATCTAATACCTTTTATGTGTATTCTTCTGTTGAAATTTTTGGGTGTTCTTCTCAAGGTTATCTTCCATGTTTAAATTCAACATACCTTTTTTAAACGTTGAAAATAAAAATATTGTGGTGATATGAAACCACACTTACAAGGGACGGCATGTTTAACTCCTACATCAGCCAAAGGAAGGCTCACGCGATCCCTATGCTGTGTCCGAAACGGATCACCAAGATCACTGAAGGATAAATACTTGGCCAGTTCATGGACAGCATCATCCTAGACCAATATCTTCTCCTTGAATATCTGAATGGTAGAAGTTGTGGGCTGTTTCTTATGGAAGATCTGAACATTTCACAAGACATTTCTTATGCAGTAGGACGAGTACGTAGTTATATAATGACGGTACATCATTCCACTATTCTTACGAAGCCCATCATGAGTTCGATAGGCAATACCCATGACAATGAATATATCATGTACAGCTTGTTCCCTGAATGCCTTTCCACCCGGCAGCCTTTGAAGAAGCATATCAGTTACACGTACTATCGGGTTCTCGCCTTGGTTTCACAATAGGTTGCGAAAGCAAACGGTGTTGTCGCGTCTTACTACGCAAGCGAACGTATGATTCCGGGACAAGAACCTATTGCTGTGAAATACAAATATGTATACCACACATTAACCTGTAGATTGCAATTAATTGAATCCTCTGTATGTATTTATACCTACAAAACACTACTAGGGGTCCATGATAATACGCCTTTTATTAACTGTACGAATGCGAAACCCAAGTTTTGTACAAGACACCATAGGGACGTTCTTCGATTTGGAAAGTGTTCATATGTTAGGAGTTCTTGGAATGTTTGGGATTTTCCTTAACTGTAGAAGCTGTAGATATCTCACCGAACTATGTTGCATTCAATTTCCGCAACAGTTTTGATTTTGTTTCTACCTTTTTGTGTGTTACTGAACTTCCCTGACGATTTTTCTGACTGTTGTGTTGGCTACTCAGTCCTAAAATTTGGCCTTCTCTCTTATGGGTTCTTTCCTTTATTCTTCTAGACTATTTTCTGGCATTCCTTATTTAGAGCTGTTATGTTTTTAGACTTGCTAATGGGTCCGAGCACGAACTCCTCAGTATCGGAATAATGATCAGCATCGATATCATACATTTCGTTCACTTGCAGCTTAATATCATTCACTGTCACAATTAACCAAGGACGGCTCATATTTAACTCAATAGACACTGCCTCTATAAACCTTATTCCTAAACAGTAACGACACAACTGTGTAATAAAAATGTTTAAATCTACATTTGGCAACGTGTTCCTGCTTTTCACTCCATGTGGACTTGATTGAGAGTTGTCAGTAGCTAAAACTAGCACGCAATTGGTTACTGCAGAGCAAGAAAGGCGAGCTGTGTGTTTAAACAACGAGAGATAAGCGACAGAGGCCCATCTTTGACAGCAAGTGGAAATGCATTCAGCGAGATCACCATATCTGAATCCCTTGGACGACTACCAATTACTACTAAACCACGAGTAGCAAAACACCGTCACTCGCCTGCTTGGAAGACCCAGTGTGTTCTGCATAGAGCGATATGAATGAAAGACATTTTGAACAGCTTTGGAGTAAAGCCCAGCCGTTAGTTGCCGCACGTATCATACGGTATATAACATAAAATGTGTTACATTTTTAAATAAAAGCATTGCAGTATCTTTCATTGATTTCGTTGGTTTTGACATTATGCCCCATTTGATCCAACAGATTCGTTAATTCTTTAATTGTGGCTTGTCGAGAGTTCTTGTACTTAAATTAAACTGTATACGAGTAATGCCCTCTATCCTACAGTGCCGTTATTGGCTGCAGTTTTCATACATACATAACGCGCGTTAATTTATCTTATATGACATATTTTGACCCTAGAGACCACTTTATGTATATTGACATTTTAACTAAATATTCTACGCTGTATTATTCTTTGTGTTAAATGAACGTCTTTAAAATACGAATCAAAAAAAATTTTTTTTTTACTAAGAGCTAATATGTTCCGTTAAAAAGTGTAATAAGTGCATTAATCTAAATTAATATATCTTTCTTCGCTTGAATGTTGCTTGTAGCTACATTTGCTACAAGCTGAGAAAAAGGTGCAAGATAATTAACCTTTTAAATTATATGGAAAATTAAAATTAACGCTTCTGCACTGATCCTTAATTAATGCTTGTGTTCAATGTGTAGGAGTATACCGTGTTACCAGTTTTGTACTCCGTCGGAGTGTTTTGCCTATGGGCAAGCGCGCAGCTCACTAGTGGAGAGCCGGCCAGCCGGATCTCGGTGATTAGTGGAACGAGTAAGCAAGCAGGCTTACTACCCCCTCCAAGCGCGGCAAACGAATGGGGGCTCGTTCATAGGAATAACTCCGTCCCGCGGGGGAAAGCATCACTGATCGCACTGTATGTGCCATTTTCATTTCTTTTTTGAGTGATATGAATATTTAGACGTATGCAATTTTTTTCTGCTGTAGCATTCGGTCGGTTTTGTTTCTGAAGTATTTAATCAAAATGTTCTGAGAACAAAACATTTCTGTTGAAAATGCTCACAATTCTGGTCTACTATCTTGCATCCATGAGGCATATCACTGTTCATGATACCATCGTGAAGCATTCATACTTTCCATGCGGTGGGTCCGGATTCGATTTTCGATTAGATTAGTTTCCTGGTTCCTTCAGCTCTACGGTGATGCCTAGAAACTTAGGCATCTAAATCTCCTGAGCTTGTTCGGCCGCATTACCATCATCCTAAGTATAATGCAGCCGCGCCTTCCGGGCTTCCCAAGCTAAGGAGCAGGCTGAGATCTCGCCAGAATGTATGAGAATGGATATGTGACAGAGTTGAAATTGCATTTCGAAAATTGGTGCATTACTGGAATATTTGTGAACATTTTCTCAGATATCTAAATTATTTAATTAATGAATTAGAGCCAAATATATGACGTTAATTTACAAGTAAAATGAATTTTTGCATTTTTTCTCTCAATGATACTGTTTCTTGAGCACGGTAAAATGTTCGTTTAATTACTCTGCGCAATTCTCAATCATTGATCCAACCGACAGAGGCCTTCAAAAGGGCGTCACCTCTTTACGTTCCAAGGACCACCACATCACAGGCATCCTACATCCTTCATCCTATGGAGCGGTTAAGTCCAAGTGGATAGTTACTCTCGCCACACCATCCGGGCTGAGAGTTGCCATTTATCCTACCCCTTTTGCTTAAGGCTCTTGTTTTCTCGCGACGATTTTCTGTGACTAGTATCAACATGAGAGATGTGCGTATTTATGCATGCCTTCTGGAATAATCAGGTGTCTCCGAAGTAGGAATACGTGCTCGGAAATAAAGATGAGGATTTAGAATTCATTGTGTAAAAAATAGAAGGTGCTTTTGTGTCCCACTGCAGACATTTTTATGCATGGTCATGATAGATGAATACGGCTTAGAAAGTTAGTGAGTTCTGCTTATGCATTTATTTACATGGACCGAGAAATACAACTGATCACTAAATAAAAAGTGGTAACAATTGAAATTAAAATGTAAATTACTATGTGACGCTGCTGTAATGAACATTACATATGTATGAATTTGTGGAACAGAATAGTAAATTGTACAACATTTTTACTTTAATTTCGACATAAGGACGAAGTGTAAAATGTTTAACTCAAGTTCTAGCTGAATATTCTTCCACTTAACTACACTTAGAACTACGAAGATTCACAGTGTTTGGTGTGTCCTTTCGGGCCCTAGTTACACCTGCCATTCTCAAGTACGGTTTTTATTAATACTGCGAATATTCCAGGCCGATAGTGTCCCATTCCTTCAGTCATTTAAGGTCTGGGGCTAATCTAGACAAACTGTTCCATAATGTTCAAGGCTGCTGAACAGTCCTACGGTATCATAGTGCAGCATGTGAACGATCATTGTCATAAACTTATCTCCAATAAACATGACAAAATATATGACATGGTTGGCAAAGATATCATTGGTGCAGCGGTGAGCATTAAGGTTTCGACGAATTCTAACTCCGTTCCCACCTCAATAGCTGGAGTTTTCACTAAATGTTGTGCTTTGGTATGTTTTGCAATCCTCATATCACTCTTTAGGTCATCTCCACACTAGGCATCGAAAGCTCTCATTCTTAGATTAACTCTTATCGACACTTGCACAGCACGCAGTACATTCAGCATTGAAGGGCGGTTTGGTGTTGTTCCCGTCTTTGGCAGATTGCCAAAGAGTCCTCACGCTCCATTGCAATGGATTCAGATTTCACCTGCTGAAGAGGAACCTGTCATTTAGGGCAAAATATTCCTTTTTCTGCCAGATCCAGGTCTTTTAGAGCAACGTTGAGTCTCTCGGAACTGTTTCACAGCAGCCGCATGGCGGACAAGGCGCGACAGCCCTGATGGCGTCTCAGGTCTCAGATACATACAGCAGCTAAATTTCATTAAGAAATAACAACAAGAGCCGTAGCCATAAAGTAATAACAGGTTTAAGCTAGAAAAAATTATTGCCAAGAGCTTCTACAGCATTCCAAACCATTATGTAGAAAAATAAAAAGAGTAGGGTTTGCAGAAACAAACATAATGTAATTTGCTTCATGGAATTTTATTACTTTAAAAGTTTCAATCCATCTTAACTATACTCTGGCTACGTACAGTATGTAAATCTTTAGATCTCTGTTTATAGAACCAATTACTGCTGAATTTTACGAGCACAGCACATTGGAATATGTCTGTTTTATGAGCTCCAACCATTGAAAGCACTTGGGAAATCAAGTTCTTAAGACTTATTTTTTATCACATTGTTAACTCTATTTAGTGAGAAGCTATTCCTAATTTCAAAATCCTCGCTCATAATCTACAGCACGCAATCGAATTGTAGCAGCATATTGCACAAGTAAATCCTTTAAATAAAATTGTTCACTTAACTCATTAAGTTTACCAACTCTTTGAAATCCATTCCTGAACTTCATACACATTCCTGGGCTCATTTTCTTCATAATCACCTTCCTTTCTGAATTTTTGGAGAATAAAGTATATTGAGCATGCCTGTCTTATCCAAGTCTCCAGGACGCTATTCCACTAAAGTCTAAGTACATCAGTACAGTTATTGGAAAGTGTGGTCTTGTAAACTTCTCTTCCAGAAAGAAATGCAACGTAAAAAGCTACAAGTGACTTCATATAAACGCAAGATGGAGGAACAGCTGTTTGCCACATTTCGTCATCTCTTGAATTAAGTTCATCCAATCCTTAGGGATGTTTAATGTACAGAGCGGATTGTTGTCATTCCTGCTAAATGGGTGCTATATTTATTTATCAGACTTAGTGATAATTTTAATACTTTATTATGCATTTGTCGATATTTAAGTGCAATAATGCACTTTGAGACAACGGTTCCTTAATGATACAATTAGGAGCATAATATTCAGCCGTCAAAAGATGACAGAAGAAGTTTGCTCTCGGTCATTTATTTCATTAGTCCATTTGATCATTTATATTTATTGTTAATATTGCTTGACAATCACGTTCTCATTATAAGCGAAACTCTGGGAAAATTGTGTCAAAAGAAAGTATTTTAAAAGATAATGTGGAATGAAAGGAAAGTATTTTTGTGGCAAGTAGCAAGAACCTTAAAAATACGTTAATTATATGCTGGTCTGAAATATGCATTTGAAACAGGAAGCGCCAATGTCAGTCATAAGCCGTACTTTAATTGTAGTTAACATAACTCTGTCATTGTATACAAATATTTATTTATTCTTTCTTTATACATATTCCTACTCATCATTATCATCACTTTCGCTAACGCTGGCATATTAGGTAACTAACAGAACCATTAAAAACATAATAAAGTTTATGCTAGTATTTGAAGTTACAATATTCCTCTATTTATAGAGAAAGTTACACAAATTACCAGTACCCGACTAGTACTAATATTTCTGTGGAAAAGAACAACGAAAAATTACTTGTACACTTGTAAGTATGGAGTTGTAAAGTACAAGTGTAGCAGAAAACTTTGTGAAACAGAGTTTTACTAATAACTAACTACAAGCCACAAGTGCACACACTTGTAATTTATTAAACCATACTTTTGTGGAATAGGGTTTTGGTCTTTTATTGAAATGTACAAGCAATTTATCTAAGAATATAGAAATTGTGAACTTTTCAATCTGTCTGTGTTGCGGTAGATCGTTTACTGAATGAACTATGATAGAGTCAAGCTTGTTGCAATTTCTCAGATGGCATTATTAACAGCTTAAAAGTAATGAATCGAGCTATATTGTAGTACTATAACATTCTTTGAGAAGCAACATGAACATTAAATTGCTTAAAACAACTTACGGCATTCAACAAGGCTATTACGAAGAAACTGTATGTTTAACATAACAAATTTCAACAGTGCCAGCAATGACCATTCCTGTTTAAATGATGTGCTCTTTCTGTACTGTTTCATATTTTCTGAACCTTGAATTCTTCAGCCTTGCTCAAGTACTGGTCGTCTGTGCCTATTCCTTAATCGGGATACCTTCTGGAGGAAAGGATGAGTTAAGGGAGACACCCTGCGGCAGGATGCATGAGCTGTGAAGCGCAAATATAGACAGGGTGTCTATTGTTTTCAGATAGAACACCCCGACGCCGACAGTGCCTTTTCCCAGAATTCGAGTTGTTCAAAAAGTCTACTTCCATACCAGACACCGGGACAGAACCGTTTTCAAAGCGCAAGCCACCATCACACCTCGCGCTGCACCAGAACCAACAGGAAAATGGAAAATTCATGGAAAGTAAAGATCCATCTCAGCATTTGCCAAGGTGATGAGGGGAAACGACGAAGAAAACCCAGATTCGAATGGCCGTGGAATGTTCACCCCTGACTTCCTGATTGCGAGCCTCGAGCTAACGTTGAGTCACCCTGGTCGGTGTAACTTCCTGTAGACTGTAATTAGGGTGTAATCTTTCTGCACAGTTTATGCCTGACAACTAGGCTGGTTATCCCTTCCGAGTTTTGAGGCATTTTAAATTGTGCCGAAAAGTGTTTCTTGCGTCTATTTCTTAAATCAGGTTTTCGATAGTCAACAATGTTACACGTGCTAGGTTATAGTTGCTGGATTTAGTGTCGGCAACATTGCTTGGCGCGAATTAGCACTTCCGTTTCTGTTGTTTGTTGATGAATCTGGTGTGTAATGGCTGTTGCGTATGTATGTAAGTTTGTGAAAATTAATGCAGAACCAGTAAGTGGTTATGCTGTTCAGAATGAGGGTGTACTACAATGCAAAGTAGGAAGGCTTCCACTACAACTTGTAATAAGACGTGCATTAGATTGTAACTGTTTCCGACTTGACGAAAGTGTATCATAATTTTCTCCACAATATCTCACCTTTTCAATACTGTAACTGGAAATTAGTGCCTATGATATTTCCTTGGGATATCAATAGCAATAGTTACTAATGTGCTTGCACCTTCATAATAAAACAATATATTAAATACCTTGTTTATTCTGTAGCAAACGATGTCTCTAATCGAGGGCACACTAAAATGGTTCCTGTTGACATTAGGTGTTTCAATTGCAATAAATGTGTTGTATATTTTCTGTTGTAGCAATAGTCATGAAACTGAAAATGCTGTTTTTAATCAACTTAACAGGTTAACAACGCACAGCTTAAGTTTATGTAACATTGTACAATAGTCTGCTGTTATTGCAAACTTATACTTGAGAAATAAATATATAATTATTTAATTTCATCAAGTTGCTCGGCCCACAAAGTTCACAATGAAACAAATTGTAATTGATAAATTCCAACTTTTTTGTGTTATTAAAATATATAAACATGTTTCTTGTCAGTCACACAGTTCAGGTTTTGAAGGTTTTTGTTTTTATTTTAATTTAAATTTTGAGATATTGAATACATGGAAATTCTGAGACATGCGCCCACAAGAAGACTGAGTATTTATCCAGCCTTTGACCGATTACTAAAACACGTTCCTACCATAAATTTTATTTTGTATTATATAAAGTCTATTTCCGTTTATACAAAAGTTTTCCAGAATGTTCAGAATAGTGATAATGATGTTTCTAGAACACATTGTTACGTGCTCTTTTTCCATAATCGTCTAATTTTTTTCATGACACTGTGAAGTCTTTGGAAAGAAATAATGTCCGCTGTTGAAGTGTTTTCTAAAATTAAATCCCTGAAAAAACAGTTGAAATGTCGAATATTCGATAGATTTTGGGTCCAAAACTGTCTTGATTTTCCTGCCAACAGAAGATGCAGTCAATGGAGTTAAGAGTTCCTATGGTGGTATAGAGTAGATATTTGACATGCGGGGTTAATTTTTCAGAAAATAATTCATAGTATTATGACGTTGGAAATAGAAGTTAAATGGTTCAGGAGTTAAAGCTGGAAACTTAGAATAGATGTCGATGAATTGTATGGTTTTTATTCATAAAGAATACTCTTAGCATTCCTGTGAATAGCAAAAGTAATAAATTGCCATGTTTAAATAAATTAATGGTATTCATAAAATCACTCCCTGAAGAAAAGTAAAATAACAACAGTATAGTTCCGTTGACCTTGGTTTTATTTTTCGTTCCACTAACAAATGCATTTGCTGAATGAACTATCAGCGGTAATATAATGATCAGGTGTTAGAAATAGGCTTCATATAGACACACTTAAAGCAAAACTTCAAGTACAAACCAACTTTAATATGACATGTGCAGACTTTTACAATACTGTACTCATTGATAAGGGCGTGCACTAGAAATATTCCTTTAAACAGAATGTAAGCCTATTATATGCTTCTAGGATAAATTAACTTTTGTCTTTGGAAGATTGGAATTGTTATTATGAAGAGAGAGAGAGAGAGAGAGAGAGAGAGAGAGAGAGAAAGAGAAGTAGTATATTATATACATATGACATGTTAGTAAGCCTACAACTAAAATACAATTTTCTGTCTTTTGCGATCTTTGTTATAAAAATGTTCTCGTTAACATTTTTAATATAAAAATGTAAAATTAGATATGTGTAGGTAATAAAAACACTACTTTATTTATAAGAAAATAGAATAGGGACTCAATTTTACGCTCTGGTGTATCCCTAAAAGTCCTGAAATGACCCTCCTTTTTGGTAGCCTTGTCCCCCATTCTTCATCTTAAAGATAGTCACCCTGACAACTAATACAAGGGTAAGTTCATAAGCTCCGGCATAACCATTTTCTAGGTATGATAAGGACAAAAACTATACTTCACTTTTCAATATAGTTGCCCTTTATTGCAACACACTTCTCACATCTTTGAATTAGCATTTCAACCCCCTCTCCCAACAGTCTTGTCGCAAAATGGGCATAAACAGCATCCATCACTTCTTCGTCACACTTAAATTTCCTTCCTCGAAGGTCCTTCTTGAGTTTTGAGAAGAGGAAATAGTCACCGGGAGCTAGATCTGGGCTGTAGGATGGATCGTCGATCTCCTTGAAACCGCGTTTCTTCACAGCTTCCTTTGCAACAAGAGTTTTGTGCACAGGCGCGTTGTCGTGAAGAAGACGCACATCACCACTCAGCTTTCTTCTCCTTTGATGGAGGCACGTAGTCTGTGCAGTAGGCCAGCATAGTACTCCCTATTTACTGTGGTGTTCCTCTCCTTGAAATCAATGAAGAGTATTCCTTCACAGTCCCAAAAGATTGTGGCCATAATCTTCTTGGTTGACTTAGTGACCTTGGCCTTTTGAGGCCGTGCTTCGGCAGGGTTACGCCACTCCATTAATTCTGTTTTGACAAGGGATCATAGTAGAGAATCATAGTTTCATTTCCTGTAAAAATGGTTTGCAGAGCTTCTCTCTCGTTGCAACGGCAGAACTCCAAAAAGCCGCGACAACAGATGACTCGTTGCTGCTTTTGGACTGAGGAAAGAAATCTAGGCACCCATCTTGCACTAACCTTATTCATGTTTAAATGTTCATGAATACTTCGAAGGACTGTTGTTTTAGAAAGGCTCAACCTTTCTCTTATTTCTGTAATTTTGAGCCGGCGGTCTTCCATAATTTCTGCTTCCACAAGAGCGATGTTTTCAGGAGTGAGCACCTCCAAGGGCCAACGTGCATTCTCTTTGTCTTCAATGCTTTCTCGACCCATTCGAAAAAGTTTGGCCCATTCTTTTACGGTAGAATATGAGAGAGGTGCTTCCCCATTTACACCGTCCAATCGCTGTTTAATTTCACTTGGAGTAAGTGCTTATGTTGTGAAGAAGTTAATAACAGCTCGACACTCGATTTTAAACATGTCACAATCTTCTACACACAGCCTTCTTTATGCAACTATATCTGAACAACTGAACACAGGTGCGAAAGCTAAGTTGCAATTATTTACTTAACAGATAAAGTATGGCACCAAATAAGGTTTTTGTGAAGACGATAATCCTTATCGGTGAGGCCGGAAACTTATGGATCTACCCTCGTATATAACACTCATGGCATTGACTCTTTTTTGTAACATTACTGCTGTTTTGTTTATAACATGTAAGTACTGCCGCTCGCTACTTATTGTTATCACGAGAGTGATACCCACGAGGAAATTTGAAAAACACGACGCCCTGACTTTAGATATTTTCTCTGAGAGACACTTTCCTTTGGATACGTTAAGTTAGTGAAAAACACCCAAAACGATGCCTTCAAAAGCAATCACATTGCCTCTTACTGTTAATGACCCTATAAAAGGACATTTTTGTGGTCATGTTTCTAAATAAAACTGAGAAGATTTTTAAATTATTAGCTTTCTAATAGCGTTGTGTAACTGCTTTAGCCGCCCTTTTTCTATACTCGTCAGATTTAACGAAACGGTTGGAACTACCGCACTGTTATGAGGTATGAGTTATGTTCCTTGTTATGGCGTCTGAAGGCATTATTACTATTTTTGTTAGCATTAACGCAAAGCTGTTTATTAGACTGAACCGAAGCATAAAGAGCAATCATTAAAAGATTTTATTGCCATGTAGGGAAAAGAGGAACGCGGTCGATAATAAGCATGAAGAGTTGTCCTTGCGAGAAGACGAATGCTAGCTGCTATTTCAAATGTTGGCAGCAAGCAAAGAGGTAGCTTTCTCACCATTTGTTTTCAGGTTCGTGGAAACGTGTGATTTTGTTAACTGTATCTAGCATTGTTAATTATTTTATCATTAATTACGCAGTCAACACCGTTAGTATCCATCAATAATGAAATAATCACAGCGTTAGCTTGGTAATTTCGTAAAGGAAACATTTCACCAATTATTAAAACGAAACTTGCATTAAAAATTTTAAAATAGGCTGACCAATAGGTATTAAATAATTTAAAGCAATTGAAGCAGACATTGCAGAAAGGGTACTTGGATCAAAATTTATAAAAATGAGTTCATTTGTTATATGGGTTGTGTTGCATAAACGGTGCAGAAAGGTTCCATCAAGGGAGATGCTGGATTCAAAAAATGTGAATCGGTGCAGAAAGGGTACATAATTTAAACATGAAACATTTTGCTTTGCTTTATGTTAGCACTGCTTGAATTTGTCTTATTGAACATCTGTTTTTTCATAACGCATTGTTATTTTTAAAGTTTATTATTCATTGTTGGGCCTCAGAGATTATTATAGTAATATTGTCCAGCTTGGTTGTACAACAGAGAATATAAAAGCTGATCCGTAAACACGATAAAGGATCTGTCTTAATAAAGGTTAACGTTTTGTTAATGTGATTAGATAAAATGGCGAGAAGTATGAATGCAGGTTTCGATGCTTTTGACATTTTAACCCTACGCCCCGAATATTGACTCTTAACAGAATCGTCCCTCTCAGAGAGCGTATGGCGAATTTAGAGTTTCTGTTGAACAAAATACGGACAAATTATTAACTCGGCAACTTTGTACATTACTAATCTTTATGACTCTCTTCTATAAGTATGCTATTTTTAGCTTTGAAAATCAATTAAAAATACATTGCACTCTTACAACCTGAATTTTTCTGTTCCTATAATGTAACTTAGATAAGAAAATATAAAAATCATAAACATTGCACTATTACAACCATTTTTAAAATAATAATAATAATAATAATAATAATAATAATAATAATAATGAAATGGTTCAAACTAGCACTTATAATATAGAAACGGACAATTTATAAACGTTCTACAGAAAATTTTTGAATTTTCTTGGAGTACTCAAGCACTTTGATGTTTTACACCTTATACACTTGACCGTTAATGTGTATGGTCAATTACAACAATTCTTGTCATTTCTTTTTTGGTGTGCAGGAACGTTATTTTCTCCTTGCTCACTTCGTAGTATGTTTCCTGAGGTCTCATCTGGCGGATTTGGAATGTGCAGTCTTTTTTGTGTATGCGCTCTTGGTAGACTAATTTCAGTATTTTTATTAATTAAAATATTTTCCCTTACTTTTATGTAAGTACATGGCAGGCATTTGAACAGCTGACAAAGATCAAATAATAAAATATCGTAAGCAGGCGTCTCTTAGTTCGCCAATTAGCTGAATAATTGCTGCACTTCATGTCTACACTTTATCAACACAACTTTCAGCATTAGTAGAGCTGTCATCTTCTAAATTCACATCAACTTCTGAATCGCTCGCATGATCTGTACCGGGCACGTCATCTTCTGTTACACAAGTATCATGATACTTTTAGTCATCATCAGAGCACGGAAGTTCAAACATTTATTTTGGTTAAAAAAAAAAAGCACTTAAAATAGGCATTTATTAGAAGCGAAAAGGGATAGTAATAGAACTCTTTATTAATGAAAATGTGTTTTTAAGATAATTGCTTCTTAATCACACAATTAAAATAACTAAGCTTGCTTTTCTTGTTACCAGCAACAAGATGTTTTTCAAGGTGTCAAAAGTCATAGTTAGCCGCTTGTAAGAGAGAACATCTTTCCTCATTGGGAAAGGAGAGAGAGAGAGAGAGAGAGAGAGAGAGAGAGAGAGAGAGAGAGAGAGAGAGAGAGATTCCACTTCCATTGAAGTTATTGGAGCATATTTAAAACAAGCTATTTCGGAAAAAGTCATATCAGTTACAACAGAACATTCACCTTTCAGGACATCGTGGAAATGTTGATCAAGAAAAGTAAAGTAGTTTTGAATAGTTCTGGCGATTCTGGTCGATTCATTTTCTGTTTATGCGTTTACAGGGGAATCAGGTTGGTATCTCTCTTACTTCCGACTGAAGACATTGTAGGGATGGTTTATTGCACAGCACTGTACCATTCTCATCCTTCTCGCTTGCAATTGTTGTTACATTATGCAGTTGAGAAGTTACCTCAACACAATTGTCTCGCACAGATCGATACAAGGTCATTCGCCAGGACTGTTCAAAAATACAGTACTTTTCTCATCCTCTCTTTTTCCTGGTATTCGTATGCCCGAGGTAACCGTGCGTTCCTTTCACTAATGAAGATCCTGTCTGCTATTTAAAGAGCTTAAGTAAATGGGTTGAGGAAAAAGTTTTTCATTGCCTGAAAAGAAATAAAAATATAGCAAATTGTTCAATAGTTATTTTTTGTGAAGTGAACATGCCATTTAATATTTATAACTTTTTTCATTTAGATATATTGAAATTCTTTATTTGCTTTTTGAAATGCATAAATTATCGCAAAAAACTTGCATAATATCCAAAAGAAGAGAAGAAAAAAAAAATTAAACCTTAAAATAGACGGCAAAAAAGGCAAAATAAAAATGGCGCTACCGCACTCAAATGTACGAAACGTGTTCATTTCCAACTGACTTAAATATATCCCTCCAAATAGAAAAGGCATTTTGCCTAACTTCCGGGCTCAGGTCATCGCCACTCTCAATGAAGTTTTCTTGGGTCACTGCACCATCAGTTTTCTATGTAATAGGTTTGGTATCTATCAACCCACATCTATAATACGAGGATATATTTGAAAAATAACAAAAAGACATACTTTAATAAAAAATACCAGACGAATAAAATAAAACCTAATTTCACAATAAAATCCCTCTGTGAGACGGCATGTATTGTATTTCACACGCGTGCACACCACCAAGATCAAAACATAACTGAAGCAGCTGAAATATCACATCTAAATGAATAAAGTAGGTGTGAGCAAATTCTGTCAAGAAATGTTATATATGCGTAATAAACTGATATTACAAACTATCTGCGTACAATTAACATATATTTCTTCCAAAATGAAAGAAAAAGTTATGTTTTCAAAATTAATTGATGGACTTCGCGAGCATACTTTCACCTTGATGATACAAGCAAGGGTGATCTCGATCTTCCAACATTCAAGCTTACAACATAAAGACTCTGCTTAGATATCTACTACCATCAGTAGACCACTTTTGGCATTAAACCTGTGAGGAAACTCGAGATGCTTGCAGGACTGAAAGTGAATCACTTTTCTGTCAAGTCTTCCGGAAGTTGATAGAGCCAGGATCCTGTTGTGTTTGTTGTATATTCTTTGCATTAATAACTGTAAACCTAATTACACAATATCCCATCTAATCTGAATACTAAAACTTAATTTCTTATATAAAATCCTATAACTACGAGGGCTGGGAAGGAAATGGTGGTAACACCGTGGCCATGCCATTAATGAACATGTGAGGTCATTGTTATTCTCAGCATATCTAAAGGAGTGGCATATTTGTTCAAAACACACAACGCCACTAGTGCACTATTTGTAAACGGATGAATACAAAGCTGTCGAGTAACGGTGTAAATTTGAACTGCCCTAAGAGTGACGTTTTCTAAAAGTGAGCAGTATGCATCGATTAAAATTGAGGTGGTGCATATTAAGGACCTCAGGTCATGCAGGTCTGCAAGAAGCATGTGGTAATGAAACTTTGCCATATCGAACGGTGGTCCTTGGAGTGTCGTACTTTCGACAAGGACGCAATAGAGCGGAAGATGCACCACGTTTAGGTCGTCTTGTCCTTGAAGCGCATTGCGTTGATTTGATTCAATCACTGCTGGAGGTGGGTCGTTGATGGGCAGTGAGGGAACTAGCCGAGAAGTCAGAACAAGCCACACTACAATGTTGCAGTTGGGCTCTTCTCAAACATCAACAAAACGGCTTGGCTGCCGATGTTCAGTGTCTTCCAAAAATATGC
This sequence comes from Metallyticus violacea, assembly GCA_030762175.1. Taxonomy (NCBI): domain Eukaryota; kingdom Metazoa; phylum Arthropoda; class Insecta; order Mantodea; family Metallyticidae; genus Metallyticus; species Metallyticus violacea. The sequence continues at coordinate 21,811,050 of CM060832.1, read as the reverse complement.
AAAAGTCAATCACAAAAATGTTGAACTGTGAAAAAAAAGGTGCACAATTTTCACATTTATACAGTTGATCAGTAAAACTATTTTTTGTACATTTTCTTCTTAAAGTCACAAAAAAAAAAAAAAAAAAAAAAATCACTAACTTACGTTGGAGAACGAACTTATACTACGAGTATTAACAGTAAGTTTGAAACTAAAATCCATTTTTTGTTTCTCCTTTAAAGTTAGAAAATTGTAACATGTGCCCTTTATGTTTCAATTATACATTTATACATTTTATTATATGTCGGTCCTGGTGGTGTAGTGGTAACCATACTTGCCTTTTAAACCCAAGATCGCGGGTTCAAACCGGGCGTAAAAAGCCTAAGTATGGCTTCCTTCGGGAGGGAAGTAAAACCTTGGGTCCCGTGTCGTAGATTTACGGCACGAAAAAGAACCTCAAGCCTGAAAGAAGAGGTCTCTGAGCAAAATTTGACGGCCGTTTCATGGGACACCGATGATCTGAGATGTTAAAGAGCGTACGTAAATAAATCAAATCAATCAATCAATATACATTTTATGCGGTGTGAACTATAACGTCTATAAATTCTGAAATATGCTGCAGTAATGACGTACCGTTAGTTTATTTTTCTTAAAAATTGTAAGACGTCGCTATGTTTTTGTTCATCAAGATGACAATTTCCTCACATTAGCAGATAAAACGAAATATATCCATTTATAAACTTGCTGAGAGCCTAGCAGTTGCCACGTGGTTACAAAGAGTGATTGTATAAAGTAATATGGTTGTTAACTCCTTACAGCAGTCCTGGGAGAACATAACCCTTCCATTTGTGGTATAATCGCTCTCCTCTTCCCAGCGTTTTAAAATGCTTTTTTTACAACACCTCGTAAATCAGACTGATTAAGTTGCACTGTTGAAAACGGAATCAGAGCTTCCAATACCATGCAACGGAAATGTGCCACAAATTAATTGTGCAATTCCCGAAAAAAAAAAATATTATAGGGAAACCACTAATTGCAAATTGGGAGTAAGCGTTTGTGGTAAATTTTGAGTTAAATCGTTTGATTTTACTACTTTCGATAAGTATTTAATATGAGGAAGTTATAATCAGAGTTATTAAATATTGTGTGAGAATTCAATAACGATTTCTTGTAAAATTTATACTATATACAGTCGTATCAGGAATATTGTATATCAATATACAGAGTCTTCATTCCACTATTGCAAATTGATTTTGCCGAAAGTTTTGCGTAACGTTCTCGCCACTTGCCGAAGGAAATCACGTCGCATGGTCATAACTCAGCGAGCATTTTTTGTTTCGCTATTTGTTAATAGCACATAGCAATTAGATTTTCAAAGTTAGGAGTCTCGTGAGCCGAATTGGAGAGCTACCTCAGCGATCTCGATCTCTAAAGTCGCACGATAGCCGACCGGCTGGATGTGCGATCATTTGCTCCTTCCCCAATGCAAAATTGCCCTTTACCCATGATGTCGCAATAGAAAGATAGTGGACGCAGCGGTCGCGCGGTAATCCTAATCACCAAATTGGGTTGTCGCGCCAAGAGGAGACTTTCTACCGGATTTTTTTACCACAGTGCCTCCACTTTGTACACAGATATATAAATTAGAGCAGTCATGTTATATGAATGAATGATGCAGCAACTAAAGTGGCTTTATACGCACTGCTGACAGATACACCGACATCCTTGTTGGGCAAATCCTGTTCAAGAGAAATCTCTAATCGATAGTCTGTTCCATCAAGTTTCTCTTCTGTTAAAACTATTAATAATAATAATAATAATAATAATAATAATAATAATAATAATAATAATGGTGAAAAAGTTTTAGGTTCTAATTTTGTTCACCAATCAAAAAATTACACTTTCCGGTGGAGATGTTTCTCCTGGAAATTTAGCACGAAATTGTATATTACAATACTTGTACGATTACTTTTCCATATAACAAATCATAAATTCTTTGTTTAACATATACCTCACTCTCGGCATACTGTGCAATACAAATACACGGTAGAAAGTCTAACACGCACCAAATCAGTGAAGCTCTGGACATTTCAGAGAAACGCGTTTTTTTACATTTTGAGGGAAGAATTGTGTTTGGAAACATTGTCTGTAAGATGAGTGCTGCGACTTCTGACTCAGGGTTAAAATGGAAGCAGAGTGCAATTCTCTAAGTTTGGTCCATCTTCAGAGAGATCCCGCCGACTTAATGCGGCGAACATTTGTGACCAATGATGAAACATGAGTGCATTACCACACACCTGAAATGATACAGCAGTCTAAACAAGGGAAACATCATAATTCTCCTCCACCAAAGGAGGCCAAGTGTGTGAAATCGGCCGTGAAGATCATGGCGTCAGTTTTCTTGGATGATGCCAAGGGTGTACTGTAAATTCATTATCTCCCCCACTAGATGCTACTTTTGGACCTATTGAAGACAAAAATAGCGAGAAAAGGCTGAGCTTATCAAAGAACAAAGTCATCTTGCATCAAGATAATGCAACGGCGAAAATCAATGAATTGGAGTACGATTTGCTGCCACATCCACCTTACTCCCTTGACTTGGCTCAATCAGATTTCCATCTGTTCCCTAAACTGAGAGAATTTCGTGGTGGGAAGAAATTCTTGTCCGATGAAGAGCTTAATCATCCGTTGAGGTGTATTTTGCAGGCCTGAAGGAATATGACTATTGTGATGGGATAAAGGCTTTGAGCATCGCTAGACAAAGTGCATTAGTATCAAGGGAGAAATGTGAATAATTTCAAAAAGCTATGCCCTCATTTTGTGCTTTATTCAAAGAACTTTGTGAGGGCACAATTATAGTTATATATGTTAACATTCTGGATTTCTTATTTATTTTATGGTATATAAAACATAAAAACAAGCTTCCTTTCTATTTTAACTGGTATTAAAATAAAACCAATCTCAATTAGCTTGTTGTTAAATTAAAAAATAGTTTTTAGGTAATTTTGCTCGCTTAAACACTTGTACATCTTCCTTTCCTGCTTTATAATTTCAGCACTACGAGTCCTGTTGTTTTTCTTGAAAGTTTTCTACTCAGTTATCAACGCAATTTTAGCAGATAATTTGTGTTGAATATCTCATGTGTTTTTATGTTTTCTCCTAGTTGAGGACACAAATTCTCGATCGGATTTTATATCAAGAAATTGTGGTGACGTGTACATTGAACACATGAACGTATTTTCACCCTTCTTGAATGAAAATGTAGTTTCTAGAAATACTCGTTTAATCCACACCTGGAAACACAAGACTAGAATGTTAACGTCCATTGTGTCACAAACAAAACAGGGCTGCTCCACAAAAGTAAGGTCTAATACATTACAAGTGTATGGACTTGTAGTTTGTAGTTATTAGTAATGTTCCGTAGAAGTATTAGTACTAGTCGGGCATTAGTAATTTGTATACTTTTTTTCTACAAGCGTGAGAACGTTGGTAACTTCAAATATTAGCAAAATTTAATAATTTTAGGAGTCAGTTTGACCTAAACATACGGAAGTATTAGCGAATATGAGGATGATGGTAAAATATTTATAATAAAAGAATAAATTAGTGTTTATGTACAATTAAAAAAGTGAGGTTAAGAGCAATTAAAATACGGCTTATGACTGGTATTTGCGTTTCCTGTTCCAAATGCATATTTCAATCCATCATCCTAGTTTATGATTTTTTTAAGGTTCTTGCTACAAGCCACGAAAATAATGTCCTTTCATTCTTCATTCTCTTTTAAAATAATCTCTTTTGACACAATTTGTGCTTATAATGATAATGAAAACGTGATTGTCAATCAATATAAACAAATAAAATTAAATAATCAAATAAGTGACCGAGAGCAATCGGAAGCCAATTCTTCTGCCATCTTTCGACGCCTGAAATTGGTGCTTCTTAGCCGTAAGGGACCGCCGTCAAAAGTGAATTGTTACGCTTGAATGTCGATAAATGCATAATAAAGTTTTTAAATGATCATTATATTTATAAAAACTCAAGACTCGTTTAGCAGGGATGGCAATATATCACTCTGTGCATTAAAAAATATGAATTTATTACTAAGGAGTGGACATAACCTAATTCAAGGTATGGCGAGGTGCGGCAAACAGCTGTTCCTGCATCTTGTTCTTATATGACGTCAGTTGTAACTTTTTACATACTTTACAAGTGTTGTGTTTCTTTCGTGGAACAGAAGAAGTACAAGAACATTCTTTAAAGGGATTTGTACTATACTTGTACTGTATTAGACTTTTATTTTTGTGGAATATGGCCCATGTCATCAGAGAACCTCCTCCATGTCCGTATGACTTGAAAACAGAAAACTGACTCTTCCAAATGTCATTTACACCATATTATGTGCTCGAAGTGCACACAAGCCTCTTCTTATTAATGCTGTTCTCTCATGAAGTATATTTCTTGAGGCTGGTTCACACCGGGAATTGTTTGTACATAACATTTTGTATCACAGATTTATTCCTTACAAAACAGATGAGTATTTACATTTGGAATATTTGTACACGGTATTATTGCAAATTAGTTTCAACATGGAGGGAACGTTATTGCTCCGCGCAGCTGCTTGTGCTGTTATTATGGAAGAAAATGAGAGGGGGAAAAAAAAAAAAAGCAAAACGCAGATGGGGGACAATTTTTTTCCCACCCTGAAAATGAGTTCATAAGGTGCATACCTTTCACTTTAATGTTTTTGTGATTGACCACTCAATGTTTGTTATTCGTGTAATTTCACCAAAATAATATTAACTTAATAATAAACTAAATGCTACTGTGTATTTATTTCCAATTATAAACGATTGTAATAAACCAGGTAACTACAACAAACTAAATAAATAAACCCATGTGTTAATAACAGCAACATGAACGATTTATTTAGGAGTGAACTCTCTTTGTATAATCTAGTATCGATACCTACATTGGGGTTTAGTAAATGTAGTGAATCTTGACTTAATCAGTTATCTCCATATGATCTTTTCATCATCTCACGAGTTTCAGTAAAGGATTTACGAAGTTTCGCATAAGTTAATGGTAATGCACTGCTCATAATAGTCCGCCAAATGGGAAGCGTACGTCAAGGTTGGATCTAATTGTGCGCAGAATTTTGAAAGTTCGGGCATTTTTCCAACAGGCCTCATATTACGTGGAAATTACACAGAAATTGATTACAGTTCGGCTAACTCTTTAATGCTTTTGATTGCTGCGATGGGCAATAGGCGTTTTTAACTAAATATATGCGAGTACAGAAAAGAAGGTTATAGATAGTAGAACTGTCAGATTAAGCCCTTCAGAAAACCTGATAACAATAATTTGTCTGTTTGTATGCGTAGGACGAGAGTAGGAAAGGTAGGAGAAAATGTTCAGATGAAAGCGTGCATTATTATACTGCTCGATATAAAGAAACCCCCAGAATGCATCAGACGATGAAGCTATTTGAACTTGTCACTACACAAGGCTTAATCTTCGTAATCTGATCTACAAAAAAAATTTTGTTCTTGTTTTTTTATTATTATTTATTTACCTAGCTGAATATATATGCCCTGAATTCAAATATGTTTTTAGTTTTACTCTATCGGGCTAGGGTTTTAAACATAATTACGTCAAGTGTAATAATGTACTATATTTTTGATAAAATATTATTAAGTTTTAAGAGATATGGCTTAAGACAAAAATGTTTTTGTGTGTTTAATTTTAACTTAAATATTAATGAAATATTGAAAAAAGAAAGCTATGTGTCAATAATTATAGGGAGAAGAAAAGTTCCCAAGTTGTGATATATCCTTCATTATTGTCCCTTTTCAAACACCAAGAGTAATCAGCCATCATTGTCACATTCCAATGCCCTTGCCATTGATTTCCATTATTTTAATGTATTTACGAAGCCGCTCACCTTGTTGTTCACTCATTGCACCAAGATTCGCATGAAAATAATCAACATGACTATTGAGATAATACACTTTAACACTCATTCTGCACCCTAGATTTCTAAAATGTTGTAACATTTCCTGCACAATATCTTTATAGTTCTCAGATTTCTTGTTATCACTTTTTTGTCAACCAATTTGACTTCTCTAACACGGACATCGACTGAGGGAAGATCTTATCCTGCATAAGCTCACGAATCTGGGGTCCATCGAAAATACCTGGTGCTATCTTAGCTTCAGTTTTCTGCGGGAACTTTGTAACAAGAAAGTTGAAAGAATCTCTATCGTTATTCAGAGCAGCAACAAATTGCTTCATTATGCTTAACTTCATATAATGTGGTAGAAGAACATTAGAAGGAGAAATCAATGGTTCCATACTTCACATTTTTTTTTTTTTTTTTTTTTTTTTTTTTTTTTTTTTACCTAGGAAATAAATTGCTCCTTTGTGGTCAGTTTTCTCAGATCCAATGCTGTGATTTAGCCCTACTGATTCATTCACAAAGTGAACAATTTTGTCTGTTTAAATATCTCCGATTATTTATTTTATGTATTTGCTCAAAGAACAAACAATAAAAACTGTCGTTTTCTATAATATCGATTTCTGAACAACTGTAGCCCGATGAAGCAAAACTAAGGCTGGTTTGAGAAATACCGTGTAATAAGGAATCGGAAAATATAAACAGTTTTCATCCAGCAAAAACTGTGTAGACCAGTGTAATATCCCCACATATTAACTCCGTACCAACGTGGGAACTACTTTAGCAAAAACGAAATAAAAAAAAAAGTTTTTAATACTTCGTTTTATCAGCATCGAATCCAGTATTCTGTTCAATAGCAAAACCCTTAGTCATGCTTTGCCATCCATCCATCTTTAATGGGGTCAATGACAGGACTTGAAGGCGGCGTCCTTATAGAGTAGGGAGTACACAACTTGATAACTTCCGCGGTGTATTTGTGGTCATCGTCATGTTGGAAATTGTTTCCAGAATACAATTTCTCAACAGGCTCCTTGTTTACTTGTAGCACTATATGGTCCCATTGTATTTAATCACGGGCCAATTTTTTTCTCTCAAGATTATATCGGGGGTAACCCAAATGTTTTAAAATAATAATAATAATAATAATAATAATAATAATAATAATAATAATATTAATTATTATTATTATTATTATTATTATGATGATGATGAAAACTATAACTACGGTCTTCAAAATAAAATTACTTAGTTATAATTTATTGACATTTTACACGAGTTCCAATAACAGATTAAAACCTATAAAAGTGGAATGAAATATTTTATGTTGATATTAGTGTTTTTAAATTAAATTTTAAGATATTTTCCTGTTGTTCAGCGAGAAGACTGGTCAATATGCTCATCTACTAGGGCTGGAATATTAGTTTTCATCTCTGTTATCAAAATTCACAAGTTGGACTTAAAGGCTTCCTATTCTCTTCATCGAAGGAAGACTTTCATGAATATTCACAAATGCACATACTTCTAAACATAGATGTTGCTTTTAAAGAACATTTGTGAAGATTAGGGTACTTGAGGCGTCATGTATTTCCAAAACTGTTCACCTTTCAAATTGGTTTTCATCTTAAGTTCAATGTCTTGTCATAAAATCAACAAACAGTTGCCATGTGGTCTTCAAATTGGTAAAATCGGAAAATTGTTCCTCAAAAAATTCCTTAAGTTGAACAAATTTTGCAAAACTGGGGCTCCTGATTTCACTGCTGATCTCGTGTTGTTGAAGAATTTAGGTCAGATTTTTTTTTTAAATCTCCTTCAAAAATTGCTTGCGTTTTCAAAAGCATTAAAATGATTCATAGGCTAATAGCTGTTTGTAGTTTCTCCTGAATCCTTTAAGTTGAGACTGTTCTAATTTTGGGTATTTTCTGTTAAAAAGCAAAGCTTATATGTAAACCCATTCTACGATGCTACGTTTTTTATAATACTATCAGAAATTGTTTTCTAAGAATTGGAAGAGAGAAAGCCCTGCAGCGTTCTTGGAATCGAAAATAATGCAGCCTGAAAAAATTTAAGGGACGTAGCAAACTACTCCCTTCGAGGTCCAGAATTAATTTAATTATTAGGTTTATTTACGGACGCCCTTTAACATCTGAAGTCAGCAGCATCCCATTCAATTCAGGGCACGAAACGGCCTACAAATTTTGCTCACAGGCCTCTTCTTTTAGGAGGTTCTTTTACGTGTCGTAAATCTACGACACACTTAGGATTTTTACGCCCGAAAAAATCCATCGACCCTGGCCGGTATTGAACCTGCGATCTTGGGTCTACGAGGCAAGTATGGTTACCACTACACCAACTGGACCAACTTTGAGGTCCAGAAAAATAAACTCCGAAGGTCAGATCTGGCCCGGGGGCCGCCGTTGCACCACGCTGTTTTAGAATATTCTAATAATAACATTGTCAATAGGGTTCTTCTAAAGTTGTAAGAGCATATAAAGATATCCCGTATCTAGGAGTGACTTGTATGTTCTTAACTGGCCAAGTACAAAGTTCTAGAAGCTTGCATTTCTTATACAAGCTCTTCGGGAAATTATTTCCACCCCTCTCGGTCGATTTTACTTCATCATCCATGTACCATGGTTTCATCAAGCCTCTGATGTAATTTTACTTCATCATCCATGTACCATGGTTTCATCAAGCTTCTAATGTAATTTTCTTCCTCGTTTTTTATGCATTTCTTCAGAATGTCTGTTCTTCGTACTCGGGCTTATCTTTTCCTTTCATATTCCCATTGGTCATCCATACGTGGCCAAGATCGTTAACGCTCGAACTCTCGTGAACGAGAAATTTGCTGCTGTTCGATTTCGCGAGAACGTACCTGGCAGGTTTTTCCAAGTTCTCATCGGTAGCAACTGCCGGGGAGGTACTGTAAACTTACATTTTGAATGCTTCCTTCTAAAAGAAAAACTATCCTTTTGCAATTGAGCCTATGCTGCCTCAATATTGAAAACGGGCGTTACACCCTATTAAAAAGAATGATCTTTCAGTTATTCTATAAATGCTTCTTTCATCACCATCATCTCCTCCTCCTTCCATGATTTAGACGTGGTCGTACCAGTAACAATTTGTTCTTTTTCTTGGATTATGCTTTTTTCAGCTTTGCTTCTTTCCCCAATAACCTTTTTCTTTTCGGTTCCTTTTTGATAACTGGTTGCTTTCCCATTACTCTATTTTAATTGCCAATATTTCTTTTTTTACTTACCACTGATAACCCATATTTCATTATCGTAGATTAAAATGCTATGTATTAAAGATATACTTAAAATAAAATACTTGAAGGTTAGCCTCGCCGAGTCAAATCCTGGTTCACTGTGCCAGCCAATCACAGCAGCGAAAGAAGTCATTGCTTTATCGGTCGACGGCGCCATGTGACAGCTGTGAATTGGCCGTCCAACACTTAGAAATGAAGCGATGCGGTTTGCGAACCTGTAGTTTTTACTGGGGATTTCGCCAACCATGATCTATTTACTGCACAGCATTTAATTTAACACCCATATTATCTTTTATTTTTGTTATTCTTTTTTGTATTCAGACTATCTATTTCCTTGAATGTTTGAAGGTTTTATTTTATACATTTTATCATCAATTTCCAAATGTCTTGAATATTATCTAAACTTTCATTAATTGTGGATGCCTAAGATTTCATCCAAAGTATAAAATCTAAACTTTGCATTCCATATATTTCTTTAAGTTCATCAGCTGTTTACGAAATGTAAAGATATAAACAAATAAATCACGTTTTTTTCATTATTTGCCTTGTTATTAGTATATCCTCAAACAATAGTAGTAATCATAGCAATTATTTTAAAAGGTATATAAACATATAAAACATTAATATTAATAATAACTAACAATATCGTGGGCTTACAAACAAAAGGCACTAAGTCCAAAAATGGGACAAAAAAATGGAAAAAAAAAAAAAACAAGCCATTAATGATAAATCCAACATAATTTCCTGTACCTGTAAGAAAAACGCATTATATCCTAACTCTTATAGTTCCTTAACAAAAGATTAAGCCCGTTTTAAACAAAATTTTGTAAAAAAAAATGTATATATAAAAATTATATATACTTTCACAATGCTTCAAATATATCACTGTTCATGTTCCTGCAATTATCTGCAGTAAACACGTTAATATTGACAGTGTTATGTAATATATCTGTTAAAATATAGCTAAAGACGTGCATTATATTAAAAAATAAACATAACGAGTTTCAAAGCAAAATCTTATTTTTTTTTCAAATTAAAAATGTATGTTCAAGTTATACCAAAACTATGTTTTTGACCTCTAACCCACAATATAATGACATTACTCGTCAATTTTAATTCCTGAATAAGAGGGATGCTCCTGCATTTAACTTAAAAGCCTAATACATCGGACTTAATATGAGACGTTTGTATTCTGAGTTCTGATTCTGCGTTTTCTAGGTAGGTCATATCGTCACAATTTAGTATTTTTAATGCCGTAATCAAAACCATAGCCCTCAAAAAAAAAAAAAAAAAAAAAAACAACAACAGAGCCATAGCCTCCGCCAAATATGTACGCCACGAATCTAGTAAATAGTGCGGGATCAGACAATACCCAGTAAAAGAAAGAAAAAAAAAAGCGCCGGCGCCTCCACCAAATAGGTCACGATCCTTTTGTGAGCATGTATCCCACATGGTTTGGAAGCGTAGCTCAGATGTTAAAATGGTTAAGGAAAGAGCGAAGTAGAGCAACTCTTAGATACAAAATGTAAAAGCATGAAGCTTTAATAAAGACAACTTAAGTTCAAGAATGCCGAATAATGCCAAGACAAATTTCTAACAGTACAGAAGCTAAGGAGACCGCCACGGGTGGCCGAGGTCGTTAAGGCACGGACTCGTGAGCGGGAGGTCCGCGGTTCGAATCCCGCCAGGACCGTCCTCCCTGACTGGGGTTTTTTCCAGGTTTTCCTCAGTCTTCATAACTGGCAAATGCCGGGGAGGTACCTAAACTTAGGCCTGGAACGCTTCCTTCCTTAAAAAAAATCCTTTCCCAATTTATCATTTCATCTCATGTATCATCAGTGTCCACCGCCTGTGGTGCCTCAGTAGTGAAAACGGGCGTTAAACACTACTCAAAAAAAAAAAAAAAAAGAAGCTAAGGATGGCGTCCTACAGGTATGTGCCGGAGCAGGAACGAAGTGCAGACGGAGCCAAATCGAAGAAGAGCTAAGAGAGCAAATTTACGCGAACGATCCTAATTTCAATTATCGAGGGATACGTGTTTCTGGAACGCCTGCATCCATATAATCAATCACGTTGGGCACATCATTGTTACCTACATAACTACATGACGTACGAACTACTCTGTAATGCTATCAGCAGGAAATATTTCCTTTGCATTTCCACAAATATACTTGCGATATCTTCCTTTAATTTTTAACGTATTTTAATATAATTTTAGTACAGGGTGACCCTTTTGGGTATGGATAATATTAAACATTATTATAAACGTCAATATGATATTATTAGACATTTCTTGACGATCATATTTTGCTTAAAAATGGAAGTTTCCGTACATGGCAAGAATGAAAAGCAATACTGCATAATGACAAATGAAAATCGTAGAAAATTGTAATGGCTACTACAAACCAACGGCGTTCTTTGCTATGCTAAATAGGAGAGTATTTAACAAGTCCAAAGAGAATTCGATTGGAGTATGGTGTGCGTAATCTAACAAAATATGATTCTATATTGTTGTGGTATCGAACTTGTAGAAACAGGTTTAAGTTATATATAAGTAAATGAGAATAAAACACAAAACACAGATAAAGTCACACTTGAAATATAGCAATTTCAAGTGTGACTTTATGTAAGTGTTTTATCCTTAATCTGCTTTTATTATTACTGTTAATTTGTTACGTTGCTAATTGTGTTATTTTATTTTCATTTTTCATTTATGTGATATATATCATATAAACATTAAACATATATATATATATATATATATATATATAAACATGGAGGCGATTCGTCATTTTCTAAATACCGCTTCCCATTGTTTGTGATGTCGTAACGGACAATTTCTCCCCCCCCCCCCCTCCCAAACTCCCCAGATCTAACCTCTCCTGACTTCTTCGTGTTGGGCTTGTTAAAGAAACTCTACATTCACAGAAACCCAGGGACAATGATGATCTGAAATTAAAAATTACTAGGCTTTTCAAAAAATTACCCCTCTTGATGGCATGAGGTGAATAGCATCACCGTTATGAGTTGCGAAGAGTGCGCAATGGGGGCCATGTAGCGTTCTGAGAAATCTCCCATCTTTAATGTTGTGAACACCAAGTTTCAAAATATAAAGTTCACAATAAATATTTTACAATATTTTCTTTTTATTCATACCCAAATTGATCACCCTATATTATTTTATTAATATTTATAGATCAGTTTATGTATTCGTGACAATGTATATTTTTACTTAATAAATGCTAAAAGTACATTTAAACAGTAAAACTGAACAAAATGTCAACTTTTATAACTAGTCGCTACATTGTTGCAATTAAAACTGCCTGATGAGTTCTTGTTTAATAATTATAATTTACATACTTAAAATAAGTACCTCCCATCGTGAAAATGATGAAGCAATAGTTTGTGTTGTCTCTCCGAGCTTTTATTCTACATCGTCTGGGCATAGAAAGTATTAATTTTTGACTAGGTCGGGAGAGAAATCTCTCTAAACGACGTCCTATGGATGGTTTCAACCAGGTCCAACTGTTTTTATATGTAGAATTATGTGGATGAAAATGAATTTGGTAAAATGGTAATTTAGTTTGGTAAAATTAGTGGTGTTTAAGCAAGGTACTCCCTTTTCTTGTACTATGACATGCGTTGCGGAAAGTGCAGTTTTCTGATGATACAAACTGCTCCACAATTAAGCTTTCTCTTAAAAGCATTATGTATGCATCTGCATTTACTGTTTCAACAAAATGTAATGCACACTCCTTTGTTGGAAATACAACCCCACACTTTCTGTGAACTTCACTGTCCAAACATTCTGACAGAAATTCTTCACCACTACGACAACTGATAAATGTTTTTCCAGTGTTTCCCCTGACATTAAATTTTAATTCATTTGAGAAGAGGACTTTATTCCACATCTTTAGTTCAGTATAAATAATTCGTTTCTGAAAATTATCAGAATACACGTATAGTTCAGACATGAAGAGACCTTATAAGGAAAAAAACCTTTCTGGTTAATCTAATATATTTTAATTCTAAATTTAAGAATAACTTGTTTCTGTAGAGAAATGTTATGAATAATTATTAAAAATCAAAGTGTACAATAGTATATTAAAATGTTAATTGCTATATTTATTATGCAGTTTTTATATTTGGTGTATTCTGTTATTTAAGTCTGCAAAATCTGGTCACCATCTAGTATTACTTAACCAAATTCGCCTTGTAATTAAGCTAGTCCAAGAGACAAAGAGTTGATACATAGATATTGAGCTGTTCTGAACAATAAAGGTTTGGGGCATTTTGAACGCCAGCATTAGAAATAACTGCCAAGAAGTTGAGATTTGCCACGACCTCGATCTCAGATTGTTTTTATTGTTTTTAGAATGTCAAGGTTTCTAGTCAGAGATAAGCTGTATTTATGCCATCTGTTTGTAATATGAAGTTGATACACTTCTGCCAACATAGGAACTTGCGGCCTGTGTTACGTTTAGTCATAGATGTGTATAATTAAAGGCTTTATATACTTTTCTTGACAAATAATGAGAGACGTTGTTTTCTTGCAGGTCCGTGTTGACTTTTCGATATGCAGTTCTACATAAATAATAGTGGGCAAAGATAACTGGACCATGACAACGGTAAGTATGGCGTTTGTTTTGTGCTTTTGTGTTAAATATATAGTCAGAAACAATTTTTAGAGCAGATGCATGCAGTTTTTTCCGAAAATTTTCTTCACTCCGAAAACGTGTTATCACAAGCTCATCTCGGAGTTAGATACGGTCCCCGTGACTCTCTTCTCTGGTTCTCGAAGGGGATAATTTATTACTTTACAATAAAATTTAAAAAAAATGAGTTTATAATCAAATCTAATATCTATGTACAACATTAAAATGAGCGAAAAACAGAAAGGCTGAACTAAGCTCAAATCCCATCCCTTCTGGCTGTGCTGTTTCGATTACATAAACCACTGCGGCGCTTTACATTCTGTGAAAAACAAAGTAATCTCGGTACAAGGTCGCTTCAAACCAAGAATGTCCGTAGAAGGCGGAAGTTTGACTGTTCATGGGATTATGACTTTGCCAACTTCTTTGCTAGTCTTTGGTTCTTTAGCATGTATCAGTCACGAGTTTGTAAACGGTTTTGAACAGAAACGTTTTACAGTTGGCTTGCTTTACATTTATCGCCATTTCAAGTATTTGAACACATGTGTATGCATAAGCTATAATAAAATATAACCTAATAATTGTATTTTGAAGACCGTAGTAATCATTTCCGGCATAATAATTATAAAAATAATAATTTAAATTAAAAACCCTTAGAGTGACCCTCGATATACTCTTGAGAAGAAATCTGGCCCGTGATCGAAAAACTAATGGACCACACTCTATTAGAACATTGTTCATTTTTCTTAAATTTTAATTTCTTTACAAATTAAGTTTGCATATAAAAGGGTTAAGCCATTAAAGAAGTTATAAAATAATGTGGGGTACTACATGTTTGAATGAGTCACTTGATGTTATTGCCACAAGATGTCAGTATTATTCCATTGGCAATGGGTGACATTCGATACTAGACAATCGATATTTACAATAGCGAAACAACAGTTGCAAGACGGTGACTCGTCTAAACAACTCTCGAACACCACTCCGTTGTGCGATTTTTGTGGGCAAAAGTATGGAATCAAAGAATATTCATAAAGAAATAGTTCCTATGTACGGTAGTAAGTATCTGTCACATCAAGCTGTTTACAGCTGGGTGTAGAAGTTCTTTGAAGGGCGGACACGTATCGAAGACAAACACCGCGTCGGTTGGACAACGGAGATTGCCACAGAGGTGAATTTGTAACCAGTTGATGGCTTTAATCCAAGCAGACAGAAAGGTAACTATAGACACTATAGCCGCTGCAGTTGACTGTTCACACGGCTTGGCCTACCTCATAATGCACAAAGTTTGTGCACGATGGTACCGCTCACGCTGACCTCACAACACAACATGTAAAGAATGGGTCTGGCGTTGCAGCATCTCAATCGCTACCACGTTGAAGGACGCGAAATGCTAGCCTCTATTATCATAGATGATTAGGTCTTGGGTTCATCATTGCCAGCCCGAATCTGTATCAGTGCAGGGGAAACAACCTTCGTCGCCTGCGAAAAAGGAGTTTAAAGTTACACCATCCGCCGGAAAAGTGATGCTCTCAGTCTTCTGGGATCAGGAAGGTACACTGCTCACCGCATTCCAGCGGCCTCAAGGACAAATCGTAAATCCGATTTCTATTGTAACATCCTAGGCAAACTTCGTAAGGCCTTTGAACGAAAGCGACGAAAGGCATGTTGCGCATGCATGTCAAATGTCAACGAGACAAATGGGACGCTGTGAAATTTCAAGTGGGAAGTCCTCAAGCATCCTCCGTATAGCCCCGACCTTGCTCATTTGTATGGCCCTCTTACAAATAATTTTTCGGGTGAACATTTTCCCGACGATGAAGCTGTAGAAAGGGAAGTCACCGCTTGGTTCGGATAGCAGCCCAAAGAATTTTATGGTGCTGAGTTTCAGAGGCTTGTGAAAGGATGGGACAAATGCCTAAATGTACAGGAAGATTATTTTGAAAGATACAAGTATTTTTTTTTTCCAAATCAGTACTCTTATTACTCATTTTAGCGTTTCTCACTGCTAATTTTTAAAACTCTTCAAGAACTTGTACTTGGTATGAAGGTGTTTGTTTTGTATGAAATCCTAAAGTATGTTTGGCACACTCTCTGCGTAAACTGATTTCTCCGCTCAGCTATTGTTTGGCATATATATTTTCTTTTTCGGTATTTCCTCTAAAGCTTTTCAGTGTCGGGACTGATTCCATGCATATCCTTTGTCCTTTAGAAAGTTTTATGTGCTGTTAGGTTTATGACAGGGATCCATTCTTAAAGTGAATAGGTCAGGATGCAGTCATGGCAGAAGCTGTTATGGAATTTTTATGCCACTTCCTGCTTCATTGTCCTCTCTGCTGTATAAGTTCCTAGAGGTTCGAAGAGATACATTATACCCCAAACAGTGACTTAAAAATGTTGTTCAATATTGCACCTTCAGCACTTCCGCAGATAAACATTTCAGTCATAACAAATCCTCTGTTTCAGCCCCTAGCTCATTGTGTGTGTGTGTTTTTTTTTAAACTCAGGAAAAATATTTGTTTTCTTTCTTGATGGATATAACTTTAGGTCCTCTTCCCCACCCCCCAAAAAGACACCACTCCACACTTTCAGACTCCATGCTTAGCTAACTTCTTTAGAAATGGTTTTTGTGTTATTCAGAGCCAACTGTTTGAACTTTCCAATGCCTCTTGGTGTAACCCTGAGCTTTTGTCTAAATTTTTCAATTCTGTTTTGTTGGTGTGTTTGGTTTCGTTTTATTATAAGAGTTTAGTCGAAGGTTCTAATGTCTTGAAACACTGGTGAATCATTGGAGTTGCACAGCACTTAGTTTGTCAGCCGTATATTTTGCAGCCTGCTTCGCCGTAGATTTGTATCTGTCCTCGGCTAGCTTGATTAAGTTGCAAACAGTGCAGTTGTAGAGCGTCGTGGATCTTAACGTCCGCCTATTCCGTCTCCTATTTTCTCCTGTGATTCCCAGCATCCATTGAAACGGATACTCTTACCAAGTGGCTAGTATTGATTTGTTTTGTTTTTTGTTTTTGTTTTTTGTTTTTTTTTTCCCTAAGAATTTTTCAATATTTGCTTGTCTTCTTTGCGGTGAGTGCAACTTTTACGTTAAATACCATGGTTCTTATTATGATTATTTCATCGAGAATTAAAGTCAACTCTGAGCCGGTTTTAGGAGCAAGAACTTCAAAGGTGCCGCTACGATTGTCCTTAATGTATATACTGTTTGTGCACTAGAAATCAATAGTCAGTATGGCGAGCAATTGAAATAATTTTGACGAGACGTTAGATGCACAAGATTTATCTTATAATTCAAATTTCCAGCCTAAAAATACAACGCAAAATAGAAATAGTATGTGAGACTAGTTTAACTAATGTCATTTGATTTTCACAATTGTGTTTTTGATTAGTGTTTTAGGTTGCCATACTTCAATGTCTTCAACATTTTATCAAATAATTTAAATTAAAAAAATAAAAGTTTATATCTCGTAAATGATTTTAATTTCCACTTTCATCTATTCGATTGATAACGGAAATTAAAATGCTGGACTGAATTCATAACTGCAAGTTCTTTTTGTGGGTATATTATTTGATGCTATAATTTTATTCACTAAATATAGAAAAGAAATATACCTCGAGCTCCAGATTCTCTCGAGGTAAATTCTGAAGTTCTCGTTATTTTACTACAGATAAGTTTGTGTTTGCAAGAATAGATGAAATATTCTGCCAAATGCAGTTTAAACGTGAACGAAGAAAAGACACAATTAGTGTATTTAAAAACGGGGGAACTTTGCATAAATATGAGAAATGGACAAGAGAAAGTATTGCGTATAAGGGGATGTGAGAGAGACTGTTCATCTGGGGATCAAAATTAATGGAAGTGAATGGGAAAAAGAGAAGAAATTAGCATTAGCAAAAGAGAAGGCACCTGTGTCAGCTATTAGAGTGTGCTTATATAGAACACCAGAGATGGGGATTAAATGGTTAGAAAGAGTATATAATATAGGTGGAGACTCAAAATCTTTTATAGTACGGAAATATGGGAGCTTAAAGAAAGTGAGAAATTGCGAAATTGTACAAATGTTTTGCAAGAGCATTCGTGGTTTGCCACCTGGGACGCTAAACCGTAAAGGCCATCATGCAGGAGTTGCGTAAACTAAGCGAATTCCTCTGCAAGTTGAATTTGTGAAGGTTATTACAGAGCGCTTGAGCAGGCTTAAAAGTATATGCTTTTCCCGATATCAATATTTTACTTACGTGTTATATTGTTATATGTTGTTAGCCTAACGTTACCTATTGGCTGTATAACAAGTAAATGGAATGTGATTAACATTTAAACTACACCGTTAATTTTAGCCATACGATTGCTGGTTTTCTGTGTTCCCAAACCGTTGTGTTCTCTCCGCCTGCATTTATTGTACACTTTAAACTGCCAAGGTTGATAGAGTACATACACTGCCGCTTAAGATTTGCACATCGCTCCGTATCGCTCCAGCATTCAATGAAAATCGGACGTTTCCGCTGCCGTTCGGTACTGAAGCCGCAGGTTGACCGCAGAGTAAATCCTATTATACATAGGCTAGAGGTTAACATGCGTGCGAGCGCGCACACATGTAATATATATTCGTCGTTTATGGCGCCTAGAAGTAGGATCGATGCAGATTTGAAATCTTTTCATGGGTACAACCGCAATAGCCCATTCTTTTGCAATCGCTAAAAGATATGGGATGAGCAGCAAGAAAAGAATTAATTATGGACAGAGTTATGAAATGTTGGTATAGGATATCAGAATGCATATGACAAACTTTATTAAAAGAATGTTTAATATTTCTAGAAAGCATATTAAGAAATAATGGATGGATAAATAATATAAACAATAATCAAAAGCAGATTTTTCAACCTATGGCTCCCCGACCACTGTGCTTCCTGAGGGGGCTTATGGGGGGTCGAGAAATCTCCTGATGGATCAAGGATTTCAAAGAAATACTAATCTTTTAATATGCTGTAGTTACGGAAAAAAGGCTTACCTTAGTATAACACCCGAAAATGATTGATCAGCCACTTGATCTAACCCCATGTGATTTTTTTCTTATGGGTTATGTCAAAGATCGTGTGTTCTTTGCCACGTGATTTAAGTACAGCTATGAGAGAGGATCACGCATATACGAGAGTAGTTCATGAGTTTCCAGCCTAACCATTTTCTAGGTATGATAAAACAAAAACTATATTTCACTTTTCATTATAGTACCTTTTATTACAATACATCACAAACATTTCATCCCCCTCCAAATAATCATAAGTCTCGTATGCAAAATGGGTATAAACAACATTCCACTACTTCTTCGTCACACTTAAATTTCCTTCCTCGAAGGTCCTTCTTGAGTTTTTGAGAAGAGGAAATAGTCAATGGGAGCTAGATCTGGGCTGTAGGGTGGATGGTTCATCTCCTTGGAGCAACTTTTCTTCACAGCTTCCTTTGCAACAAGAGATGTGTTCACAGGCGCATTGCCGTGAAGAAGGCGCACACCACCACTCAGCTTTCCTCGCTTTTTCTCTTTGATGGAAGCACGTAGTCTGTGCATTAGGCCAGCATAGTACTCCCCATTTACTGTGGTGTTCCCTTTCCTTGAAGTCAATGAAGAGTATTCCTTCACAGTCCCAAAAGATTGTAGCCATGATCTTTTTGGTTGAATGAGTGACCTTGGCCTTTAGAGGCGGTGCCACGCCAGGTTTACGTCACTCCACTGATTCTCTTTTGGACAACGGATTATAGTAGAGGACCATAGTTTCATCTCCTGTAACAATGGTGTGCAGAACTTCTCTCTCGTTGCCACGGCAGAGCTCCAAAAATTCCTGGCAACAGATGACTCGTTGTTGCTTTTGGATTGAGGAAAGAAGGCACCCATCTTGCACTAACCTTATTCATGTTTAAATGTTCATGAATAATTCCAAGGACTGTTGTTTTAGAAAGAACCAACCTTGCTGCTATTTCTGTAACTTTGAGTTGCCGGTCTTCCATTATTTCTCCTTCCACAAGAGCAATGTTTTCAGAAGTGAGCACCTCCAAGGGCCGACCTGCACGCTCTTCGTCTTCAATGCTTTCTCGACCCACTCGAAAATGCTTGGTCCATTCTTTTACAGTAGAATGTGAGAGGGATTACCTGATCTGTTAAGTAAATAATTGCAGCTGTAACTTCCGCTCCACTGTGTTCATTTGTTCAAATATAGCTGCATAAAGAAGGTTATGTGTAGAAGATTGAGACATATTCAAAATGGAGTTTCTGGCTGTTACTAAGTTCTTGGAAAATGGAAGACTTAGTTCAAATTAAATTAATCAGTGATTGGACGGTATATACAATATAGTTGCATAAAGAAGGCTATGTGTAGAAGATTGAAATATTTTCCAAATGGAATTTCCAGCTATTACTAAGTTCTTAAAAAAAGAAGGACTTGGTCCAAATGAAATTAATGAGCGATTGTAGGAGAGAGGCTCTATCCACTGACATAAGCGTTTCCGCTATGTCTGTTATGGTTACTGTTTTGTCGACCTGCTAAACCAGGGAAGAACTTTAGAATCATCCTGTATAATAGTTGTTCAAGTGTAAAATTTCAAGAACCATAAGATAGTTACTGCGCTAAAGTTGCCTGTACTGTAATTAACGAACTCTTACGGCTGTTAAACTGTTGAGGCTCTTTGTATGTTGCCCTGAGTGCGTTTAGTCTGGAGTTCTGGATCTGACATTGCTCTAAGTGGGTTTTATGACATTCATAACTGCTTCTGAAGGGTTATGTTTATGGATGTAGGGTGAATCAGTACTGGGCATCTTTTTGTAATTGTACCAGCTTTTTGCACAAAGACCATATCGTGGCTTTTCATTGCTAAGTAATATGTGAAAGAATTGGAATAAATATCACGTCTCCAATTACAATCACAAATTAAGCGAAATCACGCTTGAATTTCATGATACTAACTTACGTTCTATGCGACAGGGAGCTTCCAAATAGTTATTGGAGATCTATTCAAAGTGAAGAAAGGAATGGCCATCCATAAAGTTAATAAAGTATTAGCAGCTCTGAGGCCTCGGTTCATTAAAATGCCAACTGAAGAGGGTAATTAAAGAAATTGATGATAGGCTTCTATATTATTCGTAACTTGTGGAGTTTTACGTGTTATAGACTCCACGTACACTTCCTTATATCGCTTGGGAATAATAATGCAGCTGTCTTCAGAGTAGAATTTGACAGTTCTCCCCATGTACGTTCTTTATCCTTATTTGAGATTCGAATATATATTTTTATAAGATCTTTTAGCATAAGATCAATAATAATAATAATAATAATAATAATAATAATAATAATAATAATAATGTCTCCTATTTTTGCTAAAATATTTCGCTCGCATTCGCTTTGACTTTTCCTTATCCTTGTTAGAAGACATATTAAAGGGATATTTAGGAGGTGGGAAAAATGAATAATTATTACTTTTATTAGGTTGAACAGTTGAGCATCAACTTGTTTTCTAAACACGAATTTCCTTATTATTTCGCGATGTTGCCATAGGTGTGGCGGTTATTGCAAACTCGAGATTAAGTAGTCTGAGGTTATTTTTATGCAGAAAAAATTATTACTAACCTCTAGTTATTGTTAAATTTGCAGCGATTTTAAATAAAATGGGGGAGGGTAATTAAATGAAATATGTAGCGTGGAGGGAAAATTATGGAAAGGTTAATTTGATTGTTTTGGATTGTACTCAGGGGTAATGTTATTTTTTCCTCTCCTACGATTGGTTTCCGCTGACTTATATTTTGCCACGGCTGTTGAGACTCTACTGCTGATGCTTTTATGGTCCTGTGACCATAAGGAAATGAGTATACGAAGATTCATAAGATTTCTCGTTATGGGAGATTAAACACACTTTATTATTCATAAACATAAAGTGAATTGCCGTTATTTTCTGGAGAAATTGTGCCACTTTCGCCCTAACTATGACGATTACTCTGACGTTTCTTAGCTTCATAAACACTGATCCTAAAATCAACTAATCCTGAAACGGAACATAATTAAACTATAAAACTCTTCTACTGAACAGAACTGAACTGACCATGCCACACCGTTCCACACTCAATGCTCTTCCAAGACTGACCTCAGCTTTCCACTAACTGAACTGAACGGAAAATTGCACGGATCGACTCCCCCTGGGCCGCAAAATCGCAAGAGTAAATAAACATGCCAGTCTGCTGGTCTCACGAAATACTCTCCATTCTTCCAAATGTGTTTTTAGAAAGATCTAGGATATTTTCTGTCGATCCTAGTGATGTAATGGTAGCCATATTTGCCTCCTGAACCCAAGGTCGCGGGTTCGATCCCGGCCAGGACCGATGGATTTTTTCGATGGCTTGCTTCCGAAGGGACGTAAAGCCGTGGATCTCGTGTCGTACATTTACGGCACGAAAAGGAACCTCAAGTCCGAAAGAAGAGGCCTCTAAGCAAAATTTGTCGGCCGTCTCGCGTCCTGATTTAAATGGGACGCTGATGACCTGAGATATTAAACAGCGTCCGTAAATAAAACAAATCAAAATCAAATAGAACATTTTCTCCCATTCTGCATATTTTTCTCTGCTATATTATTTGTGAGATGGCTTACATGACTTCTTGCATGTCACCCTACATTGAATGGAACCGTTAGGATCTCTTTCGAAGTTATTCCCTTGCCTTTCACCCCTGAGGTTTATTGCTTTATTATGTCTTCCTTGCTTTACAATTTCCTAACAAACATCTTACTCAAGGATACTCCTTTGGAAAATTCTCCATCGGTATGCTGGGTAAATTTTGTTACAATAGGCAACAGGAATTCCCAGGTCAGATTTTATGGCTGGGGCAGCTTTCTGCACCCTGCCAAGAAAATAACATTTTACACACAATAATTCAACACTTGTACAGGAAATAAAATGACATTACACTCATGACTATAATAAGGAAGTTGTATAAAATTACATGCTACCATCACTCTAATTAAATATGGGGGTGGTAGCTCATAAATATTGTCTCAAATTACAGTTAATAGTAATCTCCAGTTAGGAAATATTATACAACTGGTCCTAAAAAGGGGCATAGCACAACGAGCATTTAAATAATTTTAGATCACTTCATGGTGTAATTTGGAAATAAATTTTTCGAGACTTATGGTTTAAAACATCACAGAACATAAGTAACACAAATTTGAATTATTGATCATTCTCATTGACATCTACCCTTAAAATTCAGCAAAGTGCTCGTGCAATAATATATTTCCAAATACCATTGTTTTTAACTGATGAATTTTTCCTCGGTCTTTTGTAAAGAAATATTTCAGAAGTAATTAATGCAAGTTTTAAAGTTTTCTTAACAAAACAAAAAAATCACTAAATGAGGCTTTTTGCTACTCTTGAAAATGTTTGTTTTTCACACAAGTCCGATTTTGCAAAAGCACGACGAAATATCAGATATAATTGTGGTTTTTGTGAATATTAATTTTTATGGGCGTGGTAAAAGAGCGCCGAGATTTGTGCTTCCTATTACCTCCTGTGTACACTTGATGTGGAGATGATCCCAGGAATCCAGTCCTCTTAGTTTACGACGTCATAAAATTGAAATTGCTTATGCCGCTGTATGAACGAGCAGCCTGCCTGCCTTCCTGCCTGGTTATTGTCCCTAGATGTTGATGCGTATTGAAGGCGTTTTCTAAATGGCTAGCGGCCATATTTATGTTTTTTCTTCTCCAACCCTTTATAGAAATTTATTGAATTGAACTGGTTCTGGAACCCATTTCTTGCTCGGTCTTCTTACATCCTTTCCTTTTTGGATTTACGCCCTAGCAAGTTCTGCTGGTCCTGTGTGGCGTGCTTATACCATTTCACATAATTTTCTAATATTTTTTTTCAAAAATATATTTCCATATTCCTTCTTTTATCTCGAAAGATAAAACTTAAAGAATTTTCTAAATATTTCATTTCTGCCGCCTGAATACTTGAATTACTTTTCAATGTTCTTACTCTAGAAAAAATTCTGGCAAAACTACCGTATTTGTGCCAGCACGTTAAATGGATATAAGATGTGAAATGTTTCATATTTCTTGAAATACAATCCTTATACAAAAGGAAAATAGTTACTATTACGTACTTGCGTAAATTGTAAGAGAATGCAATGTCATTTCATAAGTTCTCGAAATGACCTATAGATTGCAGTAGCAGTGCCGAAGCAGTTTTGTTATCAAAACCCGTCTTTTTCCACAGAAACCTTTGTGCAATATTACATGCATTAGTCAAGAATCTTAGTAGCTGCAGCTGTTTGTTGCAGTGCAGACTTATGGGAATATCGAACATGGTGTTGCAAGTGCAGTTATTCCCTTGAATTGGCTCCATTGGACTTCCATCTGTTCCCTAAACTGAGAAAATTCTTTGGTGGAAAGAAATTCTCGTCCGTTGAAGAGCTTTAAATCATCGGGGCGCTGTTTTACAAAAGTATGGTCTGATACATACAAGTGTATTAGTGCAGATTCTTGTAAAGTATGGGTCTTGTAGCTTTCTGTTCCACGAAAGAAATGCTACACTTGTAAAGTATTAGTAAAAAGTTACAAGTGACTTCATATAAAAGCAAGATGGAGGAACAGCTGTTTGCCATACGTCGTCATACCTTGCATTAAGTTATGTCCACTCTTTTAGGATTTTTGTTTCACGGAGCTGGTCATTGTCATTTCTGAAAAATGGGTGTTATTTTTTTCTCATACATAATGATAATTTAAACACTTTACTATGTATTTATCGATGTTCAAGCATAGTAATCCACTTTGAGACGACGATCCCAAAGGCTACATAAGAGCATCAATTTCAGCCGTCGAGAGATGGCAGAAGAATCGCGCTTCATTGCTCTCAGGTCATTTTATTAGTACATTTGATCCTTTATATTTATTTATTTATTTATTTATTTATGTATTTATATTGCTTGACAATCACGTTCTCACAAGGGGAAAAAAAACTGGGCAAGTTGTGCCAAAAGAAAGTATTTTAAAAAAGAATGAAAAGAAATTATTTTCGTGACAAATAGCAAAAAAATACATTAACTAAGATGCACGTCTGAAATATGCTTTTGGAACAGGAAGCGTCAATATCAACATCATCATAAGCCGTACTTTAATTGCACCAACTTAATTTATTATACACGTATTTATACTTTCTCTGTACATATACACCATTATCATTCGCTAATACCTATCACATTTGGGTCAACTAACTCCCAAAACCATTGAAAAGATAATAAATGTTGTATTAGTAGTAAGTTAACCAATGTTCCTACACTTGTAGAAAAGTTTCTACAAACTACCAGTGCCTGATTAATACGAGGGTAGTTCCATAAGTTTCCGGCCTCGCCGATAAGGATTATCGCCTTCACAAAACCCTTATTTGGTATCATGCTTTATCTGTTATTGCAGCTGTAACTTCCACTCCGCTGTGTTCAGTTGTTCAGATATAGTTGCATTAAGAAGGCTACGTGTAGAAGACTTGTGACATTTCAAAATGGAGTATCGAGTTATTATTAAGTTCTTCATAAAAGAAGACTTACTCCAAATGAAATTAAACAGCGATTGGACGGTGTATATGGGGAAGCATCCCTCTCATATTCTACCGTAAAAGAATGGGCCAAACTTTTTCGAATGAGAAAGCATTGAAGACCAAGAGCATGCAGGTCGGCCCTTGGAGGCCTTTACTCCTGAAAACACGTTCTTGTGGAAGGAGAAATTATGGAAGACCGGCGGATCAAAGTTGCAGAAATAGCAGCAAGGTTGGTCCTTTCTAAAACAACAGTCCTACGAATTATTCATGAAGATTTAAACATGATTAAGGTTAGTGCAAAATGGGTGCCAGAACTTATTTTCTCAATCCAAAAGCAGCAAAGAGTCATTTGTTGTCAGGCATTTTTGGAACTCTGGCGTGGCAACGAGAAAGAAGTTCTGCAAACCATTGTTACAGGAGATGAAACTATGATCACCTACTATGATCCCTTGTCCAAAAGAGCATCAATGGAGTAGCGAAAACCTGGTGAAGCACCGTCTCTAAAGACCAAGGTCACTCAGACAACCAAGAAGATCCTGGCCACAATCTTTTGGAACTGTGAAGGAATACTCTTCATTGACTTAACACCACAGTAAATGGGGAGTACTATGCTGACCTACTGCACAGACTGCGCGCTTCCATCAAAGAGAAAAGGCGAGGAAAGCTGCGTGGTGGTGTGCGCCTTCTTCACGACAACGCGTCTGTGCACACAGCTCTTGTTGAAAAGGAAGCTGTGAAGAAATGTGGCTTCAAGGAGATCGTCCATCCACCCTACAGCCCAAATCTAGCTCCCAGTGACTATTTCCTCTTCTCAAAACTCAAGAAAGGCCTTCGAGGAAGGAAATGTAAGTGTGACGAAGAAGTGATGGATGCTGTTTATGCCCATTTTGCAGTCAAGACTTGCGACTATTTGAGGTGGGGGGATTGAAATGTTAATTCAATATATGGATACCCATTGTCCCGAAAATGTTTTACGACGATTATTATATTTCCTTACGCGAATTTCTTCTTCATTTAGCTCTACTTATCTTTTTTAATCAGCCGGCAAGAAGGATAGTTCTAACTGGCGTCATTATGCTTACAGTTACTATTGTTCTTGTTAACGCTATTTTCAGTATTAAAACAATGCTACCAAAGCTGAAAAATTCTCTAGCAATGCAAGTACAACGTTGTTGGGGCAAACATTCAAATGTTCTCAGTTTGTACCATCCATTTGTTTATTCAGGGCAATCTGGTGGAGAATAAAGAAGTTAACCCAGTTTCTGACATGCGCACTCAGAATTAGATCCAGGGAAATACCCAAGCTGTACCTACTGTATCCGCATTAGAATCACTCAATAAGACAGAAGTTCAGATGACGATGAAAGAGCCAGAAAACGAAACCTACTTGTATCAACTATGGAAACTATTTTGAAGATAGGATATAAACATTCAAGGTGTCATTATTTGGAGACCCACTGGAAACGGGGGGAGAGAGAGAGAGCGGTCAAAAGCACCAGTGGCATTATATTACTCAACAATAGCTTCAATAGAGTTCACCATGGAATTCGTTAATGGGGAAGAAATTGCCAGCACTTGATCTAACCAAAGTAGGAAAGACAAAATACACGAGGAGCGTTTTGGGAGTCGCAGAAAAACACACCAATATGAGCTTGTAAAGAAATTCTATTTTATACAGACATAAGAATGGCGCATTTCGCCCCCACCCCATAAAAAAGGCTACAAATTCAACAACATATGTGCTATGATTGACATAGGGTAATATGGTTTTCTTTACAACTGTGCTGAAGAAACTTTACACACTGAAGCTCGAGTGTAAATTTCTCTTTATTTACACAGGTCCATCTCGAAATTTTAACTATGCAAGCAGTCTGTCCATGCCTCTTTTCATTTCATCGGTGAGAACCATGTTTGTAGCTCCAGAACGGCTTTCGGCTATTTTTCCATCTGTTACAGCTACAATATCGCCACGCCAGGATGGGGAGGGGCCCAATTCCTAGGAAACAGGATTAGCATTGGAAGAAAAAAGAAAGGGAGGGAGACGGAATACTAGTTGTTTCAAATCCAAGGAAATACTTTTTTTTTTTTCCCCTGGATACTATACCATTTGAGAAGGTAAAATATAAATGCTACGTAAATTCAAAGCTCTAATTTTCCAGGTTGCCTTGCACTTCGCAGATCACTTGTTGAGGTGCCGGATTTTATATAAAATTAATTTAGAAATAGGCACATAAATATGTGAGCAAATTAGTAAAATATGAACTTATATGTAACGTCAAATATTTATTTTAATTATACGTAGTTAAACATAAAAATTCGTACATGTAATTAAAAAATAATAATAAATTTGTCACTTCTACTACAAATGCTAAATTCCTATGTAGAACATCGGAAATAAGTGCAAAAGTACTGAAAGACAGTTCCCTATTTTTTTATGCACGAATTGTGCTAGCAACATTATTTTTGGAAGATTCTGCAATTTTGCCATTAAATAAGCAACACAAATTAAGAAACTCGGAATGTCCGAGGCACAGCTTGCATTTTGGATTGGATTGTCTGGGCATAGGAGGTTACTTCGGTACTTGAACATTATTCATAACTGGCCGTTTGTGGCTACCTCCCCCACCCCCAATGGGGACAACTCCGAAAGAATGGAGTGAGGTAAGGGATACACCGGGCGGTGACTGCTCGGACTAGACGAGGGTTGTACCCCGATGCCGGTAGTTCTCACTCTCCAAGGAGTTGAGCCGCTTTAGAACATCCGCTTCCATACCAAATGCCGGGAGAGGAACCTTCACAAAGCGCAAGCCCCACCACATTGCGCCAGACAACTTCGCTCGGGCATTTTCGACCCTGCTTATGAAACGAGATGAAATGAGAGAGCTCAGAATTTGTGAAAGGTAAAAATATCCCAGCATTCGCCTAAGTGACGAGAGGAAACAACGAAAAATACTAAGGTGGGGATGTGGTTGACCCTCAAGGAATTTGAACTCGGGAACCCCCCCCAATCCAGTTCTATGCTTTACCGCCTAAGACATCCTGCTCGTTCAGCTTGCATTTCGCTGGAAACCATATCACCCACTTTAACTGATACATGTAACCTTCTGCGCTGCGCTTTTCATTATTCACGTGAAGCATATCTTGAAGACTTGTTGTTTGCGTCGGTCCTGGTGGTGTAGTGGTTACCATACTTGCCTCCTAAACCCAAGATCGCGGGTTCGAACCCGGCCAGGATCGATGGATTTTTTCGGGCGTAAAAATCCTAAGTATGGCTTCCTTCGGAAGGGGGAAGTAAAGCTGTGGGTCCCGTGTCGTACATTTGCGGCACGATAAAGAACCTCAAGCCTGAAAGAGAGGCCTCTGAACAAAAATTTGTCGGCCGTTTCACGCCCCGAGTTGAATGGGACGCTGATTACCTGAGATGTTAAAGAGCGTCCATAAATAAAAATCAATCAAAAAAAATCAATTGAAGACTTGTGATGCAAACTCAGCTAAGAAACTTTGGAACTGAGAATAAGAAGAAAATTTCTCCGTTACTGACCTCTCAGTTGGGAAGTGCTTACAGTTTTATTCACCTGTAATCACAGGCTGTGGAGGCAGAGATACGTCAAGTAGCTGCTGCTGCTTGCAGCATTGTACAGGATAGGGAGAGTGAGCAAAACAATGTAAACATTTTTTATTGCCGATATCAGTTTATTTACTTCCAAGAATTGTTCTAACGTTCTCTGTAATTCTTTGCAATGCGTGCGCCAGGCTAAAATGTGCTAAGTTTGGATAAAATACATCAAGCTATTTCGCTGATTTGAACATATCTGTACACAATAGGATGTTCTCCTTATTAACTCCATCTGACCATATCACCAGAAGTACGTGCAGTTGTTAAAGTTGTTATTTCCTCAAGAGATTTACAGTAATGTAAAAATTTTGGACACGGACTCAGATCCAACTTCCCCAATACTCAGTGAAGCTACCTAAAGTACCTGCCGTCTCATCTGCAGCGATTCGTAAATGCGAATCGTCTAATCAGCTCTGATTTTTTTCTAAAATATCGACATTACAAGCGCCCAAATAATTTTCCCACAGTTGATTCACCTAGAAGACTGTAAGAAATATTTAAAACCAAGTGCCTGAAGTTAGTGTCAGGACCACTGCCAAGCACATAACCTATAATGTAGGATGATTCTGCATTTGCGTAGGCGGTACCTGTTTCTTTGAAGAACTCCTTTGTTTATTTCTAATATGCACATTGCATCTTAAATGTCGTTCAAGTTCAGATGTCAATGTATATCCTTAAACGTTTGTTGCGATTTTCACACGTTTTTACTATCTTTTGTCAATGCAAATCTCTGTAGTAGACTTGGATGATAATGACTTAATACTTACGGTTGCCACTCGTTCCGATTTTGTCTGGACTGTCCAGATTTATTATTGGTGCCCAGCGTCCAGACATGATGCTGTAAATGTGCAGTATTTTTTAGACGTTGTACTATCATTTGAAGACATGAGAAATAACGATTAAGCTTCAGCTTTTCTGTTTTTTAAATTATGGCATTATATAACGCATTAACTCATGAAATGTCTTTGAGCATATTCATCTAGGTTTATAATGCTCAGAATTCAATAATATTCACAGATAATAACATCTGGAAAGATCGAAGACCAATGCTGTTTGATAGAAAAATGATCGTTGTCCATTCTACTATCTATTTTGATAAAATAAGATTTAATATCTAGGAGTAAGTTTTCTATATTATGAAATACATTTTCAAAATACCGCAGCAAAAAAAAAATGAAAATTAAATTTATGTTTAAATATTCTTAGTAAGAATTTACTCCCCCTCCCCCAAACAAAATAAGTAACCATGGATATCCGGACATATCTATTTCAAAAGCTGGCAAATCTACTGATAGTATGATCAGTGAATCACAGATATACAGCAGGGACGGCTTGGATATTGCACCAGATAAAATTCCGTGCATGTCAGGAAATTAACTCTACTCCCGGTATTCTACGGACGACTCTGCGTAAATAAAGGAATGACATAATTCTATACAAATCGAGAACATTTATTACTATTTGTAATTAAATTAAACATCTTTCAGATGCATGTGTCGTTAAAATAATAATAATAATAATAATAATAATAATAATAATAATAATAATAATAATAATAATAATAATCGTCTAATGTTAACATTCCGAATTATTCACTGTTTATGCTAAAGTTAGTCACCGGGTTGGTGGCAGTTGGCTATTATGTTAGTACTACCCGCTTTTGTGCATTAAAGTTGCTATAGTTTTATTGCATAGGTTACAGCAATACTACAACTTTTTGTGTAGAAGGAATTCTTCTCAATAATTCTGACCAAATCACCCTAGAAGTTCCAATTCATACTTTTTCACTACTGGAAAACCTAAAAAGCATTGACAAGTTTCCCGCCGAATAACAATTAATACTGATATTAAAACTAATCGCGTAGTTCTTTCTCATCACCACCACCACCATTATTATTATTATTATTATTATTATTATTATTATTATTATTATTATTATTATTTCAGGTTATGTTAGACGTTCGTGTGTGCTAAAATGCTGCCAAGAAAATGAATACAAAAAAATTAACGATCGAGGTGATATTTATGCAGTGAAGTTTGCTCTTGGATAATTGTTTATTTTATATACTAATTTGGCAGATCACCACCCATATCTTTACAATATTCCTCTCTTCTTTCCCCTCTTGGTTATAGAGTAATATGATAAGGCTGTTGTAAAGCGCGGAAAAAACAAGTACGCTTTTCAGAAATCTGTCATCTAATGTAATTATAAAACTAAGCCATGCTTGCCAGGGCTCTAACATTCCCCCCCCCCCCACCAGAAACGTTATAATTTAAAAAAAGTTATACTTTCTCAGCTAAGCATAAAGTATGGATTTAGGAGAAAAAGAAATGGCAGTAATGTTTAAAAATAGTTGACCATCATTCAGAAACCACTAGTAAACAATCAAAACCGAACATCAGAGTTAAAATATAAAACGTTATTCACCCAACTCAATCAATGTAATGTTCTACATAATTACCTTTTATATCAGTATCAAAAAACGGGAATTTCGTAAATAGTTTGAAAAATGTGAATTTTCATTACAGTAAAGTTTTTGTCAACGAATTTTAATTTACTTCCATATTTACAACTGTTTGCAAAACACAATTCAGCTGTAGTTGTAAAATGTCATTTAATGGATTAATTAAGAACTACAGCCAACTCGGGGATTGGTTGCAGGAACAAGAACATTAAAGGTGCCGACATAAGCGATCCCCATTGCATATATACTGTACTCTATGGTTAACAACTGATTCTTACGAATTCTGGTTCGTTTGAGAACAAAGGAAAATGCTTGAAACGAATCATTATTAGCTACACCGAACTAATCTAATTTCTATTTAAATGTAATGACAGTAAGTAAAGTAATAACACTCAACAAATAACTGTAGTAATTTTGCTTTGAATATGACGACTATGACCAACACAATAATATTAAAACATGTAAAATGATATATTGCGTGAAATATAATTGTAATAAATATTTTGAAATTTGTAAATAAAATTAATGGAAAACGTTCCTCTTGTCAAACTTTACTTTTTGTTCGTGCATAAATATTTAATTAACTATTTACATAAAATCCCGGCTCTGTCTGGCTGTCGAAATGTGTCTATTTTCCCGCACTGCAAATATTAATACGGAAACAAATATGAATATACAAAAAAAGTTCTTGATTTGACCGAGAAAGGCTAAATAGAATGCATAATTCCAAACTGGGATAAATTTAAGTGATGTTTCAAGCATTTACAGTGGATTGGACCCACTCCATAACAAGTGTAGCTATTGCGTTATGGCGTTTTAAAACGACGGCGCGAATTGTCATGCCCAGTGCAGGGCCCCTAAGTGAGCGTAAAAGGGCTACCCTTGGTAATAACTGCACAAGAAATTTTTGATTAAGTGCATTTAGAAGCGGAAGGTAGAAGAACGTGGTCATGGACATTTTTCTAGTTTTTTAAAATAGGCAACTTAGCTATGAAGCTTTGAAGCTTAGTAAACAACAGCATGAATTGTTTTTACCTGGCGTATGTGTGCGATAAGCAGTGAACTTCTGCCTGGTATTATGGGCGATGTTACAGTCCGAAATGATGTTGCCAATAAAAGTCATTTCTTTTACTGTTTGTGGGGAAATTTACGGACATATTATACCTTTCTAATAATTTAATACATCTTGTCCATAGGTGGAAGGTATGACACATTCTCAGGAGCCTCGAGTGAGCAGTTCTCAAGATAGTCTCCGGCTGTCTGAGGAAAGCATTTCAAGTGAGTGCATTCAGCCATTTCTTTTTAGTGTTTTAGCAGGTAACACGTTAGCTGTAAACATAGTTGTTGTATTAATGTACATTTATCGTCATTTAATTAATTGTAAACATTGTTTCGTGCATGCACAGTGTTAAAGAAATCTAAATACTGTAGCTAGATATCGTGTCAGTATATATGTGCAATGGGTTCTGACGCGTAGGAAATATAATCGCACAACCAGTGAAAATAATGTAACTTGCATTGAGTACATGGTGCAAATGTTACTTTTTATGCATCCTAGTTTTAAAATCATTCACCTTAGTACTGAATTGCATTCCGGGTTAATGTGTCATTGATGTCATGTAAGAGCAAGCAAATGTGAATTTTGGATGGTCATTTTTGTTTTTGAACCTAGGGCTTTAATTGACTTGTCCGGCACGTTTGCAGCATTTTTAGTAAAGTGAACCAGCAAATAAATGAATCAGTTATGTTTGTCATTGTGTGTGTGTTTTCTCTCTCTCTCTTTTATATTTATTCCCCCTCATTGTAGAGGAGAAATAATGTAAATATTGTAAAACAGAGTTCCAAAGAAATTGCATTAGTATATTTAAATGAAAAGTGCTACTATAGCGAAAAAAAGTTCAGCCAGTTTGTGTAATTTTTTTAAGTGGATGCATAGGTTAGAAACTTACATAAGGTATAAGAAATTAGGATGACTGCGATGCCATGTCATAACTGTGATAGATTGTTGTATATAACTGCATGTGCTGTTTATTTCTTATCATTAGCAAGTAAAAGAATCATAGTGACTCTTTTAAGGTTTAATATACAAGTAAAAAGCATGGCTTATTTATATTATAGAATTGCATTTTGAAAAACTTGCTTTGGGTTGTCGTGATAGTGTATAAAAACAAAATTTACGCATTATTATAAATAATATAAATAGTGATAGCAAATGTATAAGGGATGCACATTTAATGTAGTAGCTTTTGGTGGAGTTGCAAGTTATAATTTTTCTGTTCAAGTCTTAAGAGGGACAGACATGTTAGAAAACAAGAAAAATGTGGTTTTTGAATGTGAATAAAAATTTATTGTGCATTTCTGTTGAGTTGCTTAGAATTATTTCAAGTTAGTATAAACTGGTTTTAGATAATTTGACTGCTTTTGTGTTGCACATGAATGATCACGTTGCTTAGAATTATTTCAAGTTAGTATAAACTGGTTTTAGATAATATGACTGCTTTTTTGAGTGTTACACATGAATGATCACATTTAAACTATATTGTTAAAAAAGTACTCACAAAGATGGTCTGCATACTGTATTTACAAGGGCAGCCATCGTGTCATTATGGTTTGTGCGATTTAATTTCAGTATTATAAATATTGAAAAGTAATTAATAGTTTAATTGGTATGTGTAATGGGGACTATGCTCTTAGTGTTGCATGAATTGTCATTGTTTGAGCAGTCATGTATGAAGTTAATTGAGTAATGGAAGTGCACATGCATAGCTCAGTAAACAGTGCATTTTTTATATAATAAGCAGCTTTTAATATGTTATTTATTTAATTATTATATTCATCTTGTCCTCTTTTTTTTTTTTTTTTTTTTTAAATCTGGAATCATATCTAAAACAGCAGAGTGAGATCGAAATTTTTAGTGTAAATTGCCCCAAATTCAGCCTTAAATTAACATTTAAATGCACTCAGGAATTCCATAGTAATTTTAATGTTTTAAGTTGAAACACTTAGAAATATCTCTTAAATATCTAAGCCAGTCCTGATGGTATAGTGGTAACCATAATTGCCTCAAACACAAGATCAGGGGTCAAATTCTGGCCAAGGTCGATGGATTTTTTTCAGGGGTAAAAATTCTAATTATGGCTTCCATCAGAAGGGAAGTAAAGCCCTGGATCCTGTGTCATAGATTTGTGGCATGTAAAAAACTTCAAGCATGAAAGAAGAGGCCTCTGAGCAAACTTTATTGGCCATTTCATGCACTATATTGAATGGAATACAGATGACTTGAGATGTTAAAGAGCCTCTAAATAAACCAAATCAACAATTAAATATCAAAAGTTAATCACATTCATTATAATATACTGACAAATAGATAGTTATATTTCATACTTTAATTGTTAGTGCATTTTAGAGCTAAAGAATTTGCTTACTTTACTGCAAATTCTTTATGAGATAGTTTCATTGGAAAGGGATATCTTTTCATCTAAAATGAGTTTGGTAAATTTGTAGTTAACTGACTATTGTATGTGTACAAGGAGTTGTAGTTGTTCGAGTGCAGTTACATAGTTTTATCAGATTAAAAGCATTAGTTTTTATTGCAAAAGCAATATTTCCAGGTAAAATTTACCGCTTTACATAGGGCAAAGGCTATGATGCTCACTGCTGGGACTTGCTTGGAGTGGGGGGTTGGAGTGGGGAGATTCTAACTGAAAAGAGGAAGGGATGAATGGAAGGCGGAGCAAAAGCAGTAGAAGGTTCTTTCTTTATGACCATAACTCTCTTTATGCTCTTTTTGCTGCAAGAGCCTAGACTCCAGGTTGCCCCATCATGTCAGACCATAAGACCCTGTGCTGATAGAATTGAGAGTTGTGGAACTGCAGCTCTTTGCGTGGGCTTAATCATCATAGCAGACATCACCTCCATCTTAAGGACTGTCATTGTGAAGATACAAAAGTGGGAATGCTACCAAAGGAAAGTACTAATTGACATATGTGCCTTGTACACATACAATAGGACCAGTAAGATATGTATTTGCCTAAATGTTGTTCATTAGCAAAATGTAATTAAAATAAACTGGAACGTAGTCGTAAAGTATAATATAGAGCACATTCTGTATTCCTGTTAGTTTAGTTTTCAGAGCATTTCATAAGTTCATGCAACAGTCATTAAAACTTTTGATTGAATTTGTTGGTTACAACAGCGATTTAAATGTTATATAGTGTATGCCTATATATGTGATTAAATGTATATTTATGGTGTATATTGTCAATTGTCACTTATGTAATCATCTACAGAATAAGCCTTTTACACAGGTTTTTTAAGAGCAATTTTGAATTTGTTAGGTGAGACCTTTAGGTTGGGGGAAAGAGCATTATATATAATTATACATAAAAAATACATTCTTAACTCCTTTTTGGTAACAGGATAATGCTGGAAATAGGCTGGTAGATTTCCCATTTGTCTAGTATTTTTATCGTGAATATCTTGTTTTAGTACAAACTTTTCTTTATTTGATGAGCGAGACCATATTTAATTTCTGAGTTAAAATAGGCATAATAGCTTGATTTTAAAATCTAAGTGATTTCAAAGTTAATGCACCAGATGCAGAAGTAAGTTTAGACATGTGGTCAATATGAATTTTCTAATTCAGGGAGTTATCTTTTTGTGGGCCAAGAAACTTAATGTCATGCTTTGTAATATACAATTAGCATTCCCTTTATTTAATGGGGGATTAGTGAATATATTTGCAGGTTGTAATAGAAATTGAACTAAAACTACTGTACATACTGAGTGTTAATACCACAATTTCACAGATTGTAGAAAGATCTTAGATTGGGCAATCTATGCTCCACGTGGAAAAGGAAATGTGTTATTTGAAGATAAAGAAGTTGAGCTTAGTGTAAAGTGAAATTGGATCAAAATTTGCCATTGAATACATTCAAACCTGCTTCACAAGCAAGAAAATCCCAATTTTCAATAGTGGAGCATTGGCATTTTCAAGATTTAATGCTATAAAAATTTCTAAAACCTGTCACCGGTTATATGATAGTATGTCACTGAAAAGTGGTTAACTGATTTATTTTGTAGCATAGTCTATAGGGACCTATTCACCTTACACCTTACTTAACAGCCTAATGTATAAAGAGACTAATAGTGGTTTCGAAGATCATAAGTTTAGGATCTGCTTATATATAACAAATTAACAGTAATAATAAAAGCTTTTAAAAGGATAAAACACTAAGATAAAATCACACTTGAAATCACTATATTTCGAACTCATTGAGTTCTTCTATGACAAAGAAGACTAGTAAAGGTGATAAAAGTAAATATTGAGTATCGCCGGTAACGTTATGCATGGAAACAGATGAAACTATAAATGAGAGTGTGTGGGGGGAAAAATTTATATGCAAATTTTAAACCAGGTAGTATACACGCTTTATGTAAAAATATAGCAGCCATTTCTCTGAAAGTTTACTCAGAGATAGAGAAATGGCAGCTATATTTTTACATAAAGCGCACATACCACCTGGTTTAAATCTTATGTATTGATTTTTTCCCCCCACATACTCTCATTTATAGTTTCATCTGTTTCGATGCATAACTTTACCTTTGATTATCAATATGTACTTTTATCACCTTCACTTATCTTCTTGCCATAGAAGAACTCAATGAGTTTGAAAAATAGCGATTTCAAGTGTGACTTTATCTTAGTATTTTATCCTTTTAAAAGCTTTTATTATTGCTGTTAGTTTGTTACGTTGCTAATAGTGTTACTTTATTTTTCTTTTTCTTTTATATATATTGGTTTAGCTTCTTGCCATAGAAGAACTCCAGTAGTTCGAAATATAGCAATTTCAAGTGTGACTTTATCTAAGTGTTTTATCCTTATCTACTTTTATTATTACTGTTAATTTGTTACACTGTTAATAGTGTTACTTTATTTTTATTTTTCATTTATATTATATATATAATATTTGTATTTCAATAAAAGTGTCATTGTCTTAACACATTCAGGACCTTAGACAGCAAACAGCGTTTAAATCTCCCTTCATGCTATGGGCTGTGGACAGCTTGAAATGGTTAATGCCACTCTTGAAATAACTCCTTTTATATTCTGTTCCTAAGCGGTAGTATGATTTAATTAGTGTTGCTTTTTATAGATGAAAATAGAGTTGACATTCTCCTTCCATGCAAATATTTATCACATGATAGGGTGTCTTGTTTATCCCCAGTGTTCATAGAATAATTATCTCAGCCTCGCATGTAAATGTTAAGTACTTGGGATTGCAGTGAGTGTGTTGTGAGTTTTTAGCTATGGCTTATCATACAAAGAAGTTTATTACAGAAGTAGAAATTTTAGAAATTTTCTACAATGCTGATTCAGGTTAAGTGATTCTTGAATGGGATTCTGACAGCAGTGACAGTTAGATTGAATTTTTGATTCCAGAAGAACAAAGTCAGATGATGGATACACAACACCCTAGTTCTTGTCTGAATATCCCACCATTTACACTAATGAAAGTGGAATCATGATTGCATTCTCTTGAATGATTTTTTTTAATATGTGTGCAAAAAGACATATCTGTGCGCAAGTCAAATAATAAGTGAAGTGCCACAGCTATCACAAAAAATTCAGTAATGCATATTTGGTAGCCATTCCTGAACTAAAGCTATTTATGGGATTGATGTTCATCACAGGAATTGTTCAGTCTTTTAAATGTACTGGACAGCAGACCCTGTTTTTGAAACTCCAAATTTTTTGAAAACAATACCTTGAACATGCTTTCTCCACTTCAGTAACGGCAGTGTCTTTACTGGTAGTACAGACAGACTCAAGAGTGAAAAAATGTACAAAATTTCATATTTTTTACTTGTAGTTTGGGACAATGTTAAATTTTATGAAGTGGTGTATTGAGGGTGGGAGTAGCATTAAAATAGCTGGTCAAGTCATCCCTCAGGATGAATTACTTGGATTCTTGTTATATCAACGTCTTAGAAAAAATCAGGGCTGACATAGCTGATTCATATATATGAATTTTTGCTGATGAGATTACAGATACTTAAGGCCATTTCATGGCAAACCTAATTGTGGGCAAGTTGGATTTTGAGGCTGCATCTAAATTTTATTTCATTTCCTATAAACCTTTGAAGGAATAAGCAGTTAGCAATTGCAAGATTTGCTAATGATGGACTTAAGGTGCTATGGCCAACTGGCTTTAAAGAAGACAGGGTCCTATTGTTGTACACAGATGCAGTTGCATACATGTTGAAATCACAGAAATTGGTTAATGTATTATATCCAAACTTAGTGCACATTGCTTACATGGCTCATGCATTGCAACGAATGACGGAAACAGAGATAAATTCCAGAAAATAAATGCATTGATTCAGCAGCAAGAAAGATCTACATGAAATGTGCTTATCGTGTACAATGCTACAAGCAGCAGTTGCCTGATGTACCTTTGTCTCCGAAGCTGCGATCAAAGGGCAACTTCGAATAAAGCTACCATTTTCCTTGAAGCTGTGAAGTCAGTGATGGAGAACTTTTCTTCTGATCCTGCAGTGTCTGTGAGTGATTCCTTGTCAGCATTCAACAGTTTTAAAGTGCTCAGTTCAGTTTCATACATTGCAAGTCATTGTATTTTGCTTCCAGACAGTATCAAGGAACTGGAGACATCAGGTATGCCTCTCCGAGAAATCAAGGGAATAATCGAAGATGTAGTTCAGAAGATCAGTGTTGTTCCAGGTGAACTGGATTTGTAGTTTCCACTTTACTGCAATTTGTATTGAATAATAACCCTGAGCACTCAATTCTTACTTTGTTTTGCCTTTTAATGTTGAAACAGTAGAACCATCTGAGAATATTATTGCTAGCTTAATCATTTGTATAAATATGCACTGGTGATTTCTTGCAACATGGAGCATTGTTCTCTCTCTCTCTCTCTCTCTCTCTCTCTCTCTCTCTCTCTCTCTGTATGGTGCATATAAAAACATATTGTCAGACGACTGTACATGACAAAATAACATTTGGAGAAATATATTGTAATTGTGCATCTTTCAATGTAACTTTAAAGCTTAAAATGTGGGACACTTGTCTTTCAGTACTTTTGCATTCATTCAGAACTTCTAAATTAATTGTAATTTAATATTGCATAGCATGCACTGCTAAGTTTAGGTATGATAAAATCTGTGTTATCTTTCCAATTCAGGTGGTTATCAATTATAAAACCAAGGAATTTAATATCTTTGGTTTGTAGAAGTATACTGTTGTAATATCATCTCTGTAATAGAGGATTTGGAGATCTGTGATGATGAATTTCATAACATTGTTTTATCTAGATTAAAGGCAATTTGTTTACTTTGAACCATACAGACAGAGAACTCAGAACTAGATTTAGTTTAATGGCACAATCATTGAGGCTATTTCCATTTATCAATATGCTTGTATCATCTGCAAATAGAATAGTATTATCTACATCTTAAATAGATAGAGATCATTTATATACATTAGAAAAAGAAGAGGGGCCCAGAAATGCTTGAAACACCCCCTTGGTTAATCATTCCCCACTCTGCTGCATTGCTTTTATTTTTAAAGGGATAATGTATTACTCTTTTTGTTTCCTTTTGTCAAGGTAGGATATAAACCATTTTCAATATTTTTTTCTTTTATTCCATAGAAAGCTAATTTATTTATCAGAATTCCATGATTGACGCAATCAAAAACCTTTGCTAAATCACAACATATTCCTCCTGCTGAACATACTCATTCATAAAATGCAGTTAAAATTTCATTATAGAGTTTAAAGATTGAATTTTCCAATAAAATTCCTTTTCTAAAGCCAAACTGATAATTGAACTAGAATATTGTTACTTTCAATGTATTGTAAAACCTATTGTACATTACTTTCTCAAACGCAGTAGAAAATGTAGGTGAAACAGCTATAGGTCTACCATTAGAGACATTTTCTTTTCTCCCTTTTTGAACAGAGGCTTCATTACCGAATATTTTAGCCTTTTGGGATATATACCCAATATTAAAGACTCATTACGCAAAATGGCAAAGCAGGATACTAATTTCCTTTGCACAGACAGGCCTTTAGGACTATGCTGTTAATCTCATCATAGCCAGTAGAGTTTTTTTATTTTAGTTATCTAATGATATTACTAATTTTTAGTGGAGTAGTGGAACTTGGTTTGAATTCATTGTTTTGACTGGGAAATGATTGTAAAATCCTTAATGCATCTCTCTTATCACCAGAGTATAAATTTAAAATTTTTGTCACATAAAGAAATTAATCATTAAACACATTTGTTACATCTGTAGGGTGTTGTTATCTCTTGATTGTTAATACTTAAAATATTACATCATTTTGTTGCAAATTTTTACCTGTTTCTTGTTTTATTATATCCCATGTAGTTTTTATTTTGTTTTTTGACTGACTGATAAGTTTTTGATAATGAAGACTTTTTGCTACTTTTATGACTTTCCTAAATATCTTACAGTACTTTTTAAAATGTATTTTTAATTTTGGGTCTTTACTGAACTTTAACTAATTATATAATTGTCCCTTTTGTGGACAAACATTTAAATTCCTTGGTTTAACCATTCCTTGTTGATATTATAACTTCTTTTTTTAATTTTTAATGGGTAATATGCTTCAAAATGCAATTTAAAAATGTATAAGAAATTGTTTAATTTACCGTTAACATAATTTGTACTCTAGACACTATTCCATGATTTTTGTTGAAGTGCCTCCGCCTTTTTACTGAGGTTTGCATCATTGGTATCTCTATATTTTATGTAGCTATAACATTCTTTGAGTTTTATCATAGAATTCTTGATAACTATTACTTGAGCATCATGGTCAGAGAGGCCATTGATCAATGGAGACAAAGAACATGATCACAGTTTGTCAATTTACAAAGATATTACCTGTTGCTGTGCTAGAGTTTTTATCAGTCCTGGTGGGAAAGTTAATTGTATGCACTCTATTATATGCAGTAAAAATGGTGTTTAATCGAATCATTCTGACACTTGGCATTAAATAATCAATATTTATATCCCCATATATAATTATTTTGTTCTTAGGCTTAAATAAAAAGTTTAAGGTAACTTCAACTTTTATCAAGAAAGTTTCAAAGTTTCCTAATGGTGACCAATAAATAGCAATTACAATTACTTTTATATTTTTCCAATCCAATTGAATTTTGCTTAATTCAATGGCCTGTTGTATTAAATTTTGATATATCTAATGTTTTATATGGTACATCCAGCCTGACGTAAATGCAAACTCCTACATTATGTAGTTTTTTCCTTGAAGCTTCTGCTCCCAAGCAATAACCGTGTAACGAGAATTATGATAATTCCTGTTATTTCTCTGTAACTGTACACTAAGCAGCAAAAGCTTTTGACATATCATTCAGAACCTTTTAGGATATGTTGTAACATGAAGTACAGTATGCGCAAA
The DNA here is from genome assembly GCA_030762175.1 of Metallyticus violacea. Taxonomy (NCBI): domain Eukaryota; kingdom Metazoa; phylum Arthropoda; class Insecta; order Mantodea; family Metallyticidae; genus Metallyticus; species Metallyticus violacea. The sequence goes on along the minus strand of CM060832.1, from coordinate 21,769,081 downwards.
CATTTGATTTTCTATATTCAGCATTTTAAAGGCATGCAATACACATCAATTGAATACATACATATAATGTTTAATTTCTCATTTATATACAATAATCATTAGTTGAATCTGTATGTACATACATGTCATTGTGAACAACTAAATTAAACAAAAGTAGCGGTTCAAATTTGAACAACAGGACAATTAGAAATAACTGATTTTAAGAATTTTATATGAATTTGAACAATGGACTGCAGTCTACAAGTAATAAGACAAGAATAAGAAAGCCATCTGATTTTAATCATTCATTTATGTAAGTTCTGTTCACATGTTAAACACCACATCATTATGGTCATCCTCATCTTAAAGGTTTTAACCCTCATCTGTACTTCTATCAAAAGTGATATTGCCATCTTAATTGTTCTTCCCAGTGACCTTCCTTTTGGATTATAATCCTTGACTGCTTTAACAATATGTATATCTATCTGGCATTCTAAATACATGATCTTTCCAATTATTTTTGTTTTAAAATACTTAGCATAGAGCAAACAGCACTATAAAGCTAAAACAGTATAGGAGCCTAGCTTATGCTTATGCATATAATGAATTATTTATGCTTAAAAATATCGAAAGAAAAGCATTAAAAATGATATGCCTTTCAATGCAATGTAAATATAAAAAATATTCATCGTGGGCTAGACATTATCAGAACCTGGAAGGTGGTTTTTTTTTATATACATTTTTTTTATAGGCAGGCAAAAAGACAATTAAAATTGTAGGCAGTAATATAATTAAAATAGATATTTATTAAAGGTGAAAACAGAGAGTAATATCACTCATTAATGAAAATAGGTATTTAAGATACTTAATAATTTCTTTATCACAGAATTAAAGTATTTAAGCTTACGTTTTTGTATATAAGCAAGAATAAGATTTTTTCAAACAATCAACTTACATAGTTAGCCGCCTGTCAGAGAGAGCCTTTTTCTTCATGGAAAAAGAATGTTCTACCTCCTCTAAAATGATTGGAGCACATTTAAAACAATTTCGGTAGGACTTGTACTAGTTAAAAAGAACATTCAACTTTCAGGACATCATGGAAACATTGATCAAGGAAAAGTAAAGTCCTGGCTAATGAGCAAAAGATGCACAGTGGTTTCTGTTCGAGTTCATTTTCTGTTTATGCATTTATAAGGGAATCAGGGAATCTTTATTTCCATATTGAACACATTGTAGGGACAATTTATTGCACAGCTGTAACACACTCATCTTTCTTGCTTGCAATTGTTTGTTACATTTACACAGCTGAGAACTGATTCCCATCACCAATTTCGTAGAATTGTATCATGCAGAACAATACATGGTCATTTGCCCGGACTATTCACAACTAAAGTACTCTCTCATCCTCTCTTATTTGCTGTTATCTGTATGTCCGAGGTAACCATGCATTCCTTTTACTAATGAAGGTTCTGCTATTTAAAGAGCTTAAGTGAATGGGTTGAGGAGAAAGTTTTTGACTGCTGAAAAGAAATAAATGTGTAACAAGATTGTCGATAGATATTTATGTGAGGTGAGCGTGCCATTTAATTTTTATAACTTGTTTTGCTTAACTATATTGAAACTCTATGTGCTTTTTTAAAATGCATAAATCATTGCAAAAAAGCCATAATGATCCAAAACAGGTAAAAATAGTTTTTAAACCTTTAAGTTATATGACTAAACGTCATGTGGAAACATGTTCATTGATATCTGATTCTTAAATATATCCATCCAGATAGGAAAGGTATTTTGCCTAATTTCTGGGTTTGGTCATTATGTAAAATCATTTTTAAATGTGCATGTTAAATTTGACTACTTAATTGTAAAACAATATTGCTTGTTGCCCTAAAGCACAGTTCATGTTTTATTGTCCACAGTGCTAGGAGTTTCCACAAACAGCACTACGCGTTTACTTCATTTGAGTGAAGACTGTGGATGCAGCAGCCAATCTGCAAAACATTTGTCAAACCATTCCATCATCAATGGCTCTATTCCAAATGCAACTTCAAGCATGTCAATACCTGAAGGTTAGTGTGCTTATGAAAGAATAGTTCATGTAAATGGCTGTGTTTTGCAAATGTTTCACAGAATATTCATTAAAAAAAACATATTTTCCAGAATTGTGGCGTTAAGTGTTATTTATTTCTTTTTAATATTTTTAAATTTGTTTAAAATTTTATAAAATATTAATTTATATTTTTATATATGATTTTAATGCAAGGATTTTAGTACAGGTAAATTCAAGGAGAGTCAAAGCTAGACTTCCAACAAGTAATATAAAATTCTTCTTTTTGGAAGATACAGTTTAAATTGATCCTAGAATATTATAAATGTCAGAAATATAACCAGATTTGATCAGAAAATTTTTTCATATTAGCAAAATTTAAATCTGATACAGGGTGAGTCAAAATATCACAACATAGTATGTTATGCAGAATGGTAAACTGATTGCTTTTAAAGAGAGGGCCAATGTCTGAAAATGCATGTTTTGGGCGCATGGGGCATCAAGTTAGGATAGTGCTTCAGATATGGTGATTGATATGCATTCCACATTTTCTTAAGAAACCTCTATTAACCTAACAAAAGCATTTCATTGTACAGTATTAACCACAAAAAGGCTTCAAATTGTCAATCTCCTATGTGTACTCGGTGATGCAGAGATTGGTGCAGATAGTCAAAGACTTGTGATAATGTGCAATATATTTCACGTGGTGCATGAATCCATGCATTAAGGTCCTCCGCTGGTGTTACAGGAGTCTTGAGATGGCATCATGAACTTTCATAACATGCATGTGTGGGTGGAAGAAAATCCTAAAGTACAAGTGACTCACAGTAATCAAAATAGGTTCAGTGTTAATGCATGGACTAGAGGAGGAGAACCTAATTGCATGGATCTGTGCAGCATGGAAAATATTTTGCACACAACTACAAGTTTTTGATAATGTGCACCAATCTCTGCATTGCCAATGTATGCTTTGTAATTACATTGGATATAAACAGTTTGAGCCCTTTTTGTAGATAAATGCATAATGTGATGCTTTATATAAAATGGGAATTCACGCCCATCACCATATCCAAAGCGTTGTAATCCTACAGTGCCCAAATCATCCATTTCCAAATGGCCCTCTCTTGAAAAATTATCAGTGTGCTATCCCCACAACATACTGTTTTCTATATTATTTCAAATAACCCCTTTATAATATATGCACCCATAAGTTTATAAACTTTTTAAATTTAATCCAGAACTTGCGTTGGGAGGAATAATCTTGGAATTACAGGAGCTTACATCTCAATATAGGAGCAACCATAAAGTGCAAATGGGAATCCTGTCATCTGATTTTAACACTTCTTGAAGCACTTATTTGGAAACAATGTGGCGTGATATTCAAAAAAAAATTTGGGCCGGGATAAAATGACACCATTTTAGCACTAACAAGGAACACTGTTAATTTGAACAAACAAAACTGCGTCAAATTCTGTTATGGGCCATATTAACAAGCACATGCAACAATTGCACACTTCAATGTGTGGTTTGCCTGTAATCGTAATGGTCACAATCATAAGCATCTGAAAAGAGAACGTTAATGTAGAGTAGTGGTGGCTGGGCGGTTTAGAAAGCATTGCTCTTTTGCATAAGGTCCTGTTATCAAATCCCACACTACATTTTTGTTTTTGCTGATTATTGGTTGTATATATGTAGAACATTGTGTTGCCTTAATATCATATTATATATTAACATATCATTTAAGTTGTATGACATTACCTTTCACACACCAAAACACAATCAGAAACTAACATATTCTTTACAAATAACTAAATAAATTCTTGAACAGAAAAGTTTATCTTTTAAAGAGAAAACACACAGAAATAAACTCAAATTGATACAATGTATGAATACTCAACATGTATAACTGCCCACAATCTTTGGGGCATAGGCTTCAGATTTCACAGTAGTGTGGATGAGAGGCTACAACATCCCAGGCTTCTTGAATTTGTGCCCATAAGAAATCTTTTGTTCTTCGTGCATGTGCAGGGAATGTGTATGCAGCATATTGCATTTAGATGGAACAAATAGTGAAGGAAATATAATATTCAGTATATAAAATAAATGCACACACACATATAATATGTTAACATTAAAGCTTTCTGTGTATGGGAAACAATATTATAAAACTAATTGGTCATAATATGTTATGAAGGTTTATTTAAAAAAAAAAAAAAAAGAACAGTTTACGTACCTACGCTCATAACCATGACATTATTGCACACACACACACTGCCACAGAGCTAATAGACCCACTTATGACATCTTTACTGCATGCCATGTAGCACAACTTCTGCAGTGGCCTCACAGCTTTGCTGGTTACCTTGTGAGCCTCATGCTATAATGAGTTGGACTTAGAATGATTTTGTGTTCAAGAGATATAACTCATTTTTTTAGAATAATTTTGTGTTCAACAGATATAACCCCCCCCCCCTTTTTCTTTGTCAAAAGGTGTATGCCTGCAGTTAAAAAAAAAGACTTTAATTCTGTTATTTTATTATGAGTGGTCAAGGTGCAAATTGTCCAAAGATTAATTCATGTGAGGAATTTGCATAAAATCAAAGCTTGCCTTCTAGGCTGATACTATCTTATGGCACATCTTAAGTGACGCTTTCACTTCAACCAGGCTCAATATGAGGGGCACTTAAAAATTCTCAGAATTACCCATAGTTGCAGCAATAGTTCCAAGCCAATTACTGTTTGAAAATCTACCATCTTCCAAAACAGCTGTGCAATAATGCTTCACTTTGCGATATTGCTCTTTGTTGCAGTACAGACATACACATGTTGGATAAATGGCAAATACCAAGCAACATGCTCCAATTTAATTAAATAATTTTGAAGAAGGGTGACAGCAACAGAAATTCATAGAGACAAGGGGGACTCTACCATCATTTTCAACCGCTTCCATGTGGCCCATTGAGTTCAAATATGATTGTGAAAGCTTGGAAGATGAACTAGTAGTTTGGATGGCCAAAATCTGTCGCTATACCAGAAATTGTTGAAAAAGTACACAAAATATTCTGGGAGTCCAACTAAAGGCATCAGAAATTGCTGAAACTATAGGCATTTTTGGCAAAGAGATATTTCACATTTTCATTGAGGATTGTGCAAGATGTGTGCTGGACACCCAATCAAAAGCAAGTCAGAATTCAAATCTCTGAGGAAAGTTAGCGCGTATTTTCAGAGCTTTTATATTATTGATTCATGACCAATATGGGTGCAATACTACATATCAGAGACAAAACAAGAAAGCATCTTGATTCTCCATTGCCATAGAAGGCTAAATATAGAAATCAGCTGGAAAGACCATAGAGTAGTTTTCTAGAATGTGAAAGTTATACTGATGGATGGATGGAAAGTTATACTGATCTTAATGGAGGTTGCAATGCCAAGCATTTCTAAAAGAAATGTTTGGGTTTATCAAAGATAAAAGTAATGTTGAATCAAGACTGTATGTTCTCATGAACATATCACTCCAATTGATGAATTGGGCTATGATTTGCTACCACATCTGCAATATTCCCTAGATAAATTAAGTTTTAATTTTCCTAAAACTGAGAAAATTCCACAGTGGAAAGAAAAGTTTATCCAATGAACTTAAGAGTATAAATTGAGAGGTTTGTTGCAGGTCTGGAGGATTCTGATTTCTTTGATGGGATAAAGGCTTTCATTGGTACAAGTGCACTAGTGTCAAGGGAGACTACATCGACAAATAACAAACATTTCAAAAGAGTAAGCCTCTTTTTTGTGCTTCATTTCAAGATTTTTAAATAATAAGCATTCAAGAAAGCAAGATTTAAGAGAAATATATTTTTTTATTTTTCAACATGTCACCTTGTAAATCAATACATTTAGTCAAACGACTAAAATAACGAGTAAAAACGAGTAAAATAAGATTTGTCCAACTGTAGAAAAGGATGTCTTGTCTCAGCTTCAACCTCATCATTTGATATTTGGAATTTTTGTCCACTCGGCCATTCCTTCAGGCCTGGGAACAAAAAGTAATCACTGGCAACCAAATTTGGCAAATATGATGGATGTGGAAGCACTTGGAAGCGGAAGTTCATGAGTTTTGCAGCAACTCTCTGCAACAATTTTATGACTGGATGTGCAACCTTAAGCTTTGTTTTAAAATACTTTGATCTTCCTCTTAAGAAAGAGAAGAAACTTGCAGAAATTCAATCAGATCAGATCAGACCAAACACTTCAACTGAAATATGATGAACTACCATTTCTCAAGCTTTGGATGTTAGTGAAGAAAGAGTACCCAGTAATAGCAGTGGAAGCAGTTAATATCCTAACAGAAGTAATTAACAGTGAAGCAAATATTATTTGATCACAGCTGTCTGCATAGTAACTCTGAGGTTTTGGATTTTAAACAAGTGAGATATAAGTGTTACTATACCGACTGCTATGATGATCCTGTTACATTTTTCAATGACCTATTTGTTCCATTGGGTTTTTCAGCACTAACAAACATGGGGGAGGGGGGGGATGCAAGAGACATTTTTCAGTTGAACAGAAAATGGGTTTATTTGTCTTCAGTTCCATAATGCATTGAATTTTATTGTAAGGTGTAAACCAGTAAATCCCTTGCAAAATAAATATATTTAAGCTATTGAATTTTCATGCTCACAGTAAGTATTCTAAATGAAATTCCTTTAGTTACTTTTATCAGCAATATCACATTGTCTCGGATTTTGCAGCACACCTAGCAACTTTCATGGTACCCTTGTCGAGAACCATGGTTTAATGAAATACACTCTAAACAGTTCTGCATGGTCTATGTTAGGTATGAGTTTGCCTGCATTTAGCCATATCATTATTATGCAGTCTTGCTACAATTTCTGTCCCTGCAATCATACATGTCCTGAAAAATCCATCCTCAGCAGGATGAATCTGGCTAACCAGTGGTTCTTGAGGCATGTGTGTTAACCCAAGATCATTAAAACAGACATCATAGGTCTGTCTATAATGTATACAGTTGACACCTCTGCTTTTATATACATAAAGCAATAGAAGATACTGAGCTGCTAAAAACACCAAGTTCAAGGCCATATACCATGCAATAAACATGAAGTGGATAGTCAGAACTATTACAGAAACACTGGACAGCAATTAACATAAGCTTTACATTGCATACAGGCATATGAGTGCAGAGCTACTTCAGTATAATGCACGTGGTGGTCACGGGCAAATAAATAAAATCTTCTCTGTGCAAGAAACATGGATAAAATGATAAAAAGTTTTTGCTCATAGCTCTCAGGAAGCCATGGAAAAAATTCTTTAAAGAGGACACCTAGTTTAAGTGATGGTTTGATGGGGAATATCATATGAGGGTGTCAAACAACACATTTCTGTGAAATGATGGTCAAAACGTGTGCAACAAACTACCAAAGTGATATTTTGGAGAGAGTAATGAAACTCTTAAGTACTACCTTGTTTGCAGGGAAGCAATGCATGTTCCAAAAGGAGTTAGTACACAAAGCAAAGTGAACATAATTCTGGTCAATAGTCAATGTGCCCAAGTGTATCATTGCTGCTGATTGGATCTTATGAAATCCAGATCTCACTCCTCAGCAACTGTTGAAGATCTTATGGGAAAAGACCTGCTCTATTCTCCATCAAAATATCAAGGCATTAAAAGCAGATTTGTTGAAGGCATAGCCTCAATACCAATAAAAGTGGTTCGTACATTCATTTAAAGCACTATAATTGCAAATGTGCACATTTTGAGTAATGTATCATTCTGCAAAGTGTTTATTAAGAAATAGTCATGAAAATAAGGATTAATGAATTTTATGAATTTTTAACAAAATCAAGTCAGAAAAATGCAGTTGTTTTAAAAATAGGTATCAGTCAATGATATATGTTTTTTATTTGGAAGAATTGTATGTGAAAGAAATTTATGGGCATATGGTGGATCATTGTCCTTTGTATATGCCAGGGAAGAGAGAGGGAGAGAGATAAGATTGTGGAATTTGAGAAAGAAAGAACAGAGATCAAAATAAACAGGAAGAGCTGCAATTTTGACCACTCCAAAAACCTCACTTTATGTATGACATGATTTTGAAGGATCAATGAATTGGATTTTATTTGTTTCTTGGAAACATATAACATTTCCTATGAATGTGTTTCACACATTGTATAGCTTAGAATAGAAAAAAACTTGCCACTATCTTGTATTCAAAAAATTTAACAAATGTTCAACTTTGGCCAACATTGTTTTGATCACTCACAGGCATCATGTTGTGAGATAATGACAGTCACATCTGTAAATTAATGTGCTGCTCTTATGTTTTTACAGTATAAATCACTTACTTAATGAGACATTTGCGTAAGACATTGCCAAGCTGATAACAAATGTCCTAGACTTGGAGGTTATAAGCTTTCAAGATAGCCATTTGAATACTAATAATGGTTCCTCCCCTTTTTAATATATTTCGTATTTAAGATTTAGTCTTCTTTTATGATATGTTAATTATAATCATAATATCATTGCTTTAGTTTCAAAAGCACAATATTAATGTTTTGGTTAACAATTTTGATGGATAATCTATTATGGCAGCTACAACTATGAACATACTGTAGCAGTCGATAAGCACGTTTTATATAACATAATACAATAATTAAAAAAAGTCTCTTAAGGCAGCTATAACTTTTAATATATTGCAGCAGTCTATAAACAAGTTTTATATAATAACAACAAAAGCCTTGTCATTGTCACTTTTTTGTATTGTAGACACTGCCCAAGTATACAGTCCCAACAATATTGAATTATTGACTGTAAACCCTTGCTATCTTTTTAATAGCAAGAGTGTACAGCCAATGTGGTAGCCTTAACCCGGGGGGTCAACGTCATGCACAGTGGTATGTTTCTTCAAGATATGTATTGTACTTATCCCATAGCACAATTAATTGAATATCGGATGTATATTGTCTTTGGGGTTTTTTTTTTTTTTAATGGTACCAAGCAATTGTTTAATCCAAAGCAATGAGCAGACTGATGAGGCAGATAGGTGTGCAATTTTGCATTCACCAGAGACCATAGATGAGTTAGTACCATCAGATAGAGTCCTGTCTAGCAAAGCTACATGAAATAAAAGATCTTCCTGTATTGGGATACTTCCTCTAGTAAAATTAGAAACAAAGAAGTAATTATAGCTTACTTGTGAATTGGACATTGCCATTTTAGGTATGTTCAACTTTGAGGTGACAGGGCTCCTCTGCTTGGTCATTGCTGAGTCCTGTGCTTCCTTATATTATTTATATCACAGGGATCAGTTGCCTAGTACTGTATGCAAATTACTTCAAATGATTCTGCAGTACTTTATAGGATCCTAGAATTTGTTCGTTAGTCCTTAAAGAAACCATATGTAAATCTTCATATTTTATTCATGCTTCATTACTCTTTTAATTTTTCTACAGCTAATTGGTTCTAATTATACACCTTGTTCTGTGGCATAAACTTCTACTTTTAAAATTAATGAACACACTGGCCTTTGATGTTCAGGTGCCCCTAAATCTAATTCTGTTTCACACAAAATGAATGCTTGTTAGATTTAGAGAAAAAGGCTGTGCTGTAATTTGGGTCCCAACTAATACAGTGCTATAGTATGTATGATCAGAGGTACAGAGAAAAGTCATTTCTGGACATCGAACTATGACTAAGGAATATAATCGAGACCATCATAGAAGCAGAGTGAAATCCATTTCAATCTGCACCAATTTGGGGGCCCAGTTCAATTTCTTGTAGAATGGTGTGGTGTCTGAAAGAAGCAGAGCTCCATATCATATGCCTGCCCTCAAACAGCAGATGGAAGAGCACCAGGCTATTTTTGGATTATATTGTGGGGAGAAAAATATGAATTGCTTTTGCAAGTGGTAATCTCCATTTAGGTCAGAATTGCTCCTTCAAAATGCTCCTTCAGACCGAAATTAATCTTATTAGTCTTCTGGAATTTGATATGATATGCAACACAAGGCTTCTTCTATCATAATTTTCTTTGCATCTTATAGTTTTGGCACTTTTAGTTGTTTTCCGGCAATTTCGTGCAGCTAAGGACATGATACTGAGGAATTTAACTTATGACATTTGTCATTACTGATACTGCTTCTAACAGGGAACCCCGAGTTACAAGTACGTAGAGTTGCAAGCTGGCCAGTTTGATTGGATGTTATGCATGAGGTGCGATATGGTAGTATCAAGTGACCAGAAATATGTGTGCACATCACAAGGATACCACTCACAGCATTTTCTTGCAGTATGTAGCAATTTACTTTACTTTAACATCAAATTGAGCAAAACTGGAATAGTAAAACATTTGGTTAGAATTTGGTACTTCCACTGAGAACTAACAGATATAGTTATAGTTATCTCCTAATTCTTGTGAATTTTTGCAATATGAGTGGAAACATTTCGATGATCAACAGTTAATTTATCACACACAGCTTTATATAGCATTAGTCTTCTTTGTTTACTATATTGTGAAGAATTACTCCTTGAAAGATGCTTACTCTAACCCCCTTCCACCCTGTATACATCCGTCAACATGCTTGAGCCCCTCATTATATTGTAAGACTGTTTTTGGTGTAAATATGCCCACCGAGGCACCACATGCAGTGTATACTGATGTTAAATGAAATGATAAACTTTTTTTTTAAATAAGGGAAGGAAGCATTCCAGGCCAAAGTTTAGGGTACATCCCTGGCATATGCCATTTATGAGTGTTGAGGGAAACCAGGGGAGAAAAAAAACTCTTGTCAAGAGTTGAGAATCGAACCCCAGTATACCTGCTCAGTACCTTAATGACCATAGCCACCTATGTCACTTGCATTGTTGAAATATTAAGGGGGTCCTCATTAATCCACACTTCAATATCAAACTGTCTTATTCAATTGTACAATCTGTAATCAAAGTTTATCCTCCCCATTATGATGATTAATTTTTCTCATCCATTTTTGCTATCACTTTGACCAGGTATCCTCCTACCATGGTAATGCTATTCTCATCTTAACATTGAAAAACATTTTCTTTAGAATTTTTGCCATAATTGCCTCATCTATATGCTTGTTTGTTTATATTCTAATATAGTGATTAGCAGTTCTCAAACTTTTCTCGACTTTAGACCCCATTTAACACAAAAGTTTTCTTTTTTTAAACTAGTGGTAACCGCACTTGTCTTGTAGACCCAATATCGCAAATTCAAACCTGACCAGGTTCTATAGATTTTTTATTGAGTATGGCTTCCTTTGGAAAGGAAATAAAGCTGTGGGTCTTGTGTCATAGATGTACAGCACATAAAAGAACATTTAGCCTGAAAGAAGAAACCTGTGTGAGCAAAATTTATTGTATGTTTCCTGCCCTGAATTGAATGGGACACTGATGACTTGAGATGTTAAAGAGCATCCTTAAATAATCCAATTTAAAAAAAACTCATAAAGTTTAAAATCCTAAATTTGAAACCTTTATTTAGCACTGGATTACAAAATTTAAAGCTATAAACAAAGAAATGACAGACGCACGCGCGCACTCTCTCTCTCTCTCTCTCTCTCTCTCTCTCTCTCTAGTAATCATAATAATATTACATTCATAAATTATTTAAAACACACAAAACATATTAATAATTAACAATATGTGATAGCGCATTATTATTAACCAAATTGTACTTTCGCAGCTGTAGACAATGGAGTGGTAATATATCCTGCACTAATGATTCAACTTGTTCACACTAACTCCACTTACTACTTAAATGGGGATATAGGTGCCTCATTGAGGACAAAAAGAAGGAATGGGGTAAAATAATAAATAATATGTTAATGGATGCAGAAAAAATCCGTGATACAAGGAGGATATTCTCAGTGGTTAAAAGGTTGTATAGAAATAGGATAACAGAGAGAAATGTAACTTCAGAAAGTTGGTGTGCTCATTTTAACATGTTATTAGGGCAAGAGAATTAGATTAGAACAGAAATAGATTTCTTAGGAAATCAGGAAGTAATTAATGATTTAGATAGGGATATTTTGGAGGAAGAATTTTATGATCAAATTAAGAGGGTTGAGGAAAGCAAGTGGTATTCATGGTATTCCAGGGGTATACTGGAGGATTTGAGTTAAGGAAGATAATAGGAGAAAAAAGTGGTTAAATTGTTTATTAATATTAAAAGGAAGGAAACAAGGGAAATACCCAAGATGTGGAGGAGCATAATAGTATATATATATATATATAAATAGAAATAAAGGAAAGGTGATGTAAATAATTCAGCTAATTATAGAGGTATAAGTTTTCTTTCCATTTTAGGTAAGGCTTTTACAGGAAGTCGAACACTGTTCATTCTCTATATTGATGACATTTTGGAAGAAACTAAAAGATATAAGTTACATGTACCAGTAATAAATAATTAGGAAATATGAGGGTTGCTTTTTGCAAATGATTTAGTAATCGGGTCTTTTATCTCATGGAGAATTGAGAAAAGCAATAAAAGAGGTGAATAATTTTTGTAAACAATGGGGATTGAAAATTAAAGAAAAGAAATCAAAGGACTTGGTTTTTAAAAGAGGTTATAAGTTGAAAATTGATGAAAAATGGCAGTTAAATGGTAGAGAATTAGAAGTGGTGAGGAAAATTGTCTAGGTTTAAGCTCTAATGAAAGTGGGAATGAGCAGAAAAAAACAGCAAAAGGAAAAGCAGTTATGAATATTAATAAGAACATGTTTAAGAAAAATTCCTGATATAAGAGTGAATTGGCTGGAAAGAATATATACATCCACAGTAGAAGCTCAAATGTTTTGGGTCAGAAATTTGGGGTGTAGAGGATGAATGAAAAGATGTTAATAAATAAATGGAAGTTTTTGTAAACTGATCTTAGGTTTACCAACAGCATCCTCAAATAGTATGGCACAGCTAGATTTAGGTAGATATTCCACGAAAAAAAAAATAATTACAAGAATTGTGAAATGCATATTCAGAATTACCACACTAGAAGAGGATATTATTAAAGAATACTTTGTATACAGGAGAAATATAAGTAGAAAGAATTATGGTATTTCAAAGTGCAGAAAATTTTACAACAAATAGGTAGGAAAAGTATGGGTAACTATGGAATACCAAAACAGAGTATTTTGGAAAGAAAAATAAATCTAAGATTGAAAGATATTGAATAACAAGAAATAATAGTTTAGGTGAAAAGAGTTCATTGAAACTTTATAGGAGAATAAAAATAGTGTGGAACAGGGAAAAATATGTAGAACAATGTGATAAGGCAGGTAGAGAAGTGTTTGCTTGGACTAGAACTGGAGTTAGGAATTTAAAAGGATTAGTATATGATAAAGGAATAGGAAATTGTTTAATGTGGAGAGAAATCAGTACAGATTTTCATTGTTTGTTATATTGTAATCAAACAAAATTATGGAGAGAAAAGGTTTGGAATAAAAAAATGGGGAAATTTTAATTAGGAAGATTTTAACTGTAAAAGGGGAAAGGGATATAAAAATGATAAAGAACTATTTAGGTAAAGTTAGAGTGAAATGGATAAGAATGACGAAGAGGATGATAAAAGGAAATGTATAGAAATGTAGCCTTAGAAGTATAATAAATAATTTATGGATATTACAGTGTATTTAGTGAAGGTTAGGGAGAAATGATAAATAATGGTCAGATAGTCAAATGATAAATTGAATAGCGGAAGGAATGGGATTATTATAAATCGATAACCTGGTGTGTTTGTGTGTATATAGTCCTAAGGAAATAAGTAACTCACAAGCATAGGATAATAATTGGATGCAGAACTCAGAATTAAAATATTTTAATACAAGTCATAATGATATGTATAATTTTATATTGTTAGTATTATGGAATTGATGAAGATGATCTTATTGTAATGTTTAAAATTGTATGTTGATGTAAAGAGAAATAAATCCGAATTCAATTAAACAAACAACACAACATATTACTATGACATGTTTTGAAAATGGGTGCTTCCGAAAAATGCCATATGTTATGTAAGGAAGCTGAGTTCATATGAATAAGTTGAATATATTAGTGTAGTACATTATTGGTTAATTTTAATTCCTGAATGAGAGGGATCATGCTACATTTCCCTTATAATCTGTGATACACCAGACTGAATAAAGAATTTTTTATTCTGTGTTTTGATTCTTTGTTTTCCAAATGGTTCTTTACTTGTGTATTACATAAATGAGTACAGAAAACTTCACATAAATAAGTTATGAACAACCACAATACTTTAATGGCCTTCTTTGATATTTTGGGAAATGCATAATCACGCAGATTATGTATGCTGTTGCCAAGGAAATTGACTACATTTGAGTGTTCTGCCTGCTCCACATTTTTACTTTACCTAGTTGAATGCTCACTCTGGAACAATTAGTCACCTTTTTTTTATTCTAATTTACTTCCTCTCTCAAGGCTTTGTTAGCCATCATGGTTTTTAGCCTATTGCAGCGACCGCTGTGTCCTCTATTTCTGTCTTGCAAATTACTGGTGGAGGACAGTATTGCTGGGAACATGCAATCAGTACACAAGACATCCTGCTGGTTGCCATCATGCAGCTTCCAGATCAATGAACTCTACATTTCTATTAGGCATCTCCCCTATGGTCAGAAGTTTGGATGGGCCACGTTCTGAATTTTCCTAATTTAGAAATTTCTAGGCAGGTATACCAGGGATTGAACCGATGACCATCTGGCCAACAGTCAGCAGTGGTAACCACTAGACCAAGGAGGAAGGCTGTAATTTATTTTACCACAAAAAATACACATCCTAAATTTGTATCAGTTTTTCATTTTCTCGTAATTCATATTTGTCTCTATAAATTAAGAAATAAATTCTCTTACAGTATTTTAATTCTTCTACTCCTAGGAGTTTGGGGGCCAGTTTGAGAAATCCTGGTGTAAACCATTATCTAAAGGACATCCCCTCCCCCCTTGTACTCTCCCTAACTTCACACTGTATGCAAAACGTTCTGTTTCAATACATTTCAAATTTTAACAAATTTTTCTGTATTCCATTCAATTTTAAGTTCTCTGTTTATTACCAAAGATCTCTGATCTTTAAAACCACTAAATATCATAATTATGTAAATATTAAATAATTTGTCTCCAAATTAAGTTGATTTATTTACTCCAGGCCTTTACTTCTTTCCAGAAACCCTACCCAAGTAATAGTTCCATTTGTTCCAAAGGTTTCACCCAAATTCAGACATTAATGAGATATCATTCAGGAACGACATTTTACAAGAAATTTATAAAGATCATTTTCAGCATCTTTGGTAAAGTTGCTTTAAAAGTGTTAAAAGTAAATATTACTAGTAAGCCAAAGAGGCAAGAGATAGAACAAATCAGATGGTAATTACTAATCCTTGCCCTCACTTGATGATAAAGTTGTGCTAGTGGCATTGAATATACTGCTTGTGAGGGTTCCTTTAGCCCTTGATGGCTGTTTCTGAAGTTAAACATGTCCTGCTTGTCAGCCGATATATTCATCAGAAAATAAAATGAAATAGCTGCACAATTTCTTTGAGCAGCCATCATCAAAAGTTAAAATGAAGAGTTAAGTGATTCAATCTGGTCCTTGCATGTTCTGATGTTGGTAGGGTTTAAGATGCTCATTGTGCATAGTTTGCCATACTAGCATGTGGTTTATATGCAGGTCATATGCATTGATTGTGTATTGGTATGGACTGCCCTTCAAAATACCAGAGAACTAATTTTTCAAAGTACCTCTGCCAACAGCTGTTGCAGTCTTTCAGGATTCCTTAATAAAAGAGAAGCATTTAGGTTTAGTGCCACATAAATGAGGACCATCTTCAGATATGGCCTGGTATTTTGATTCTACCACCATAGGATCAAATGTTATATTTACAGCCCTATTGTGTAAGAAAATGTTATATTTACAGCCCTAATGTAAGAACATGTTGCTGGCCATGAATTTAGTAAAATTGTGATAATTGAGCCCACTTTTTCTAGCACAGAATATTGTAATGCATATTGTGTAATGAGAATATAGCAGAGTACTGCAAACCAACTCATTGTGAACTGAGAGGATGACACCAAAAATGAGTTTTAAGGACTCTGGGATTAATTATTCATAACATGTAATACTAAACTTTTCAATAAACTAATCTATCATAAGCTTATATACATCTACTTAAATTATCTATGATTAAATCATTTCTATTAAAGATATAACAAACTACTTGTAGATTGTATATGAAATTACTAGTCTTTATTGGGAAAAAATTCAAGATGTTCCCTCATCTTCTACATTAATTCCTTTTCATGCTGTTGTCTCATAACAAACAAGAAACCATGTATAAAATATAGTGAACTTTTGTAACAGTGGTGTAAATTATTAACATTTAAGAGAAATTGAGTCGAAATAGTAACATACACACCACTAAAATTGAATTAAATGGAAGACTAGTTTCGGGAGCCATCGCTCCTATCATCAGTTCCTGGTCGACTGCCGGCCTCGTTGTTTGTGATAGATCGATTCGTCTCTGGTGGGGGTTTGATGAACTTTTGTATTAGTACATCACCTGGCGGGATTTCGAAATTAAAAACTTTCTCCTTATTCTTCCAAATATAGATATAGATATTTGGAAGAATAAGGAGAAAGTTTTTAATTTCGAAATCCCGCCAGGTGATGTACTAATACAAAAGTTCATCAAACCCCCACCAGAGACGAATCGATCTATCACAAACAACGAGGCTGGCAGTCGACCAGGAACTGATGATAGGAGCGATGGCTCCCGAAACTAGTCTTCCATTTAATTCAATTTTAGTGGTGTGTATGTTACTATTTCGACTCAATTTCTCTTAAATGTTAAGAAACCATGTACTTAGCACCCTCCTTTCATCTGCCTGAAAGCTAAATCCATTGTAATTTTATTTATATTCCCTTTATCTAGTTACTTCAGTATATATAATTTTGTCTCCATTGTCACCTTCCTTCCTTCTCTCTTTCGATCCAAGTTGAACATACACTTCTAGAAAACTGAAATAAATAGGTTAGGAATACCATTCAAATTTAACAATCATCTTTCATCACTGAAGGGATGACTGAAAAAACAGTACCATTTGCTCGACTTTCAGGAATCTCTGGGAAGGTCTGAAGGATAGTGACAAACAACTACAGTCAATATGTGAACCCTTCTGTTACATACATCACCCTTAACTATGTGCAAAACCTGAACCCTCAGAAATGGAAGGAAAATATTAGTTTCATGATTTAACTGGTAATGAAAAATGAAATGAAAATAAAAAAAAAAAAAATGTCAGAGGGTGACGAGTTATACAGAATAACAAGTTGCTGGGACTCCTGTATTGATGATGAGTATCTCATACTAAAATACCTATAAAATAAATTCTTATTTTGTGAAAACATTTGGATTAGGGGTAAAGAACTATTATTTTTCAGAAAGTACCTTTTAATGCTTTTCTATATTTTATGACAGTTTGATGATTTCAGATATTGAAACTGCAGAAGGAACATAATTGTTGAAGACATTTGTTTGAGTTCATTTAGCATAAGTTTTAATTGTTCCTTTGTTATATTTCAGGCATTACAACTCTGGTAAACAAATTTAATTAAGTTTTAATTGTGTGCATTGTTACATTTCAGGCGTTACAGCTCTGGTAAACAAATTGAATTCATGTACCACATCTGCTGGAGAAGGAATTGAAGATGAAAAATCAGCCAAAGAAGCTGAAACCTCAGGCCAGCAAGATAAACTTGAAGATACTTTTCCATGGCTGAGAAATTTTAATTATCTTTGTCGCAAAGCTGTGGGTACTAAAAGCATCAAGTGCTTAGAAAATCTTCTGACAGTTTACCTTCAGTAAGTAAACTTGTTTCTTTTTTGGGGGGGGGGAGGTGGTTATAAACAAGTGGCATGTTGAAAGTGTTTAGTTTTTCCAGAACAATGTATTTGAAATGAAGAGTATTTTTTCAAATTATCTCCACAACATATCTACAGAACATAGGAAAATATTTCCTCCCATTCATTTTCATCCATGAACTTTGTTTTCAGAGTGGTACTCTTATGTCTTCTTTGCTCAAAGGATGTTTTAGCATTATGAAGCAACAGATGCACCAATCTGATTTGGGCAACTGTTCAGTTCATTGTTTGAAACCTCTGGAAGGCATAACATGCTGCTTATTATTCTGCAGTGATGAAACTGTTACTGTGAATCTTTTTGGTAAAAAGATTTAATTTTTTTCCCCCATCTTGCAACCACAGTTTATATTTCTGGACCATTATAGTAAATTCACATTTCATTATCTGTAATAATGTTTTAGTTTATCCTACATTAATGTGTCAAATTGTTAACACTAACTCCACTTACTTTTTTAAAACTTTGGACTAGTTTCGGGAGAGGTTCCTCCCATCATCTGCTGCTGTTGACTGATCCCGAAACTAGTCCAAAGTTTTAAAAAAGTAAGTGGAGTTAGTGTTAACAATTTGACACATTAATATAGGATATATTACCACTCCATTGTCTACAGCTTTGTAAGTACATTTTTACTTAATGTTTAGTTACCCAAACTTTCACCTGTGAATTTTTCCAGCAGAAATAGGTGCAGTTTGCATGGGTTGCTTTCTGATATAGTAATGAGAGAATGTAGGACCTAAAGAGAGCATAGCTTGGTACGACATAGAATTTAGCTAATGTCATTAGTTCTCCCAAATGGTTAGAGCCCTGTTGCTCAAGAAAGGAAATATGAGCTTCTTTTATTATTCTCTCCTTCCAGTATCAATGTGTTTCAGATATAATTTGTGTATAGTAGCAAAGGCCAAACCAACATGGATGGCCAAGATTGTTCAGGCATGGATTAATGAATGGGAGGAATGGGGTTCTGTTCATGCCAGAACTGGCATCGCTAACGAAGATTTTCTTTCCTCATTTAATCACCATGCCAGACAGATTCGTAAACTTCATCCTAGAATACTCCCTTCCCAAATAAAAGGAATTTATCATTTCTTTTGTTGTATCATCATTGTCCATGCCTATGAAGATAAGCATAAAACATCTTCCTCCCTCCCAAAAAAGAAAAGGGAGGGAGGAAAAACATTTGTCTTTAAGGGATTCCTGCTTCATTTTAAACTCTCCATACTAGCTGCCAACTGTATGAGGTTACTTGATATAAATTTGAATATACCATTTATATGACCTAATTATAGCTTTCTTTCATGATCAGTTAAGCAATACTAAAAGCTTTAGATGTGACCCTCTTTTACATATATTATATAGCAGTGGATACAAGGAATTGATGTAAAATAGGTTTTCTAGTCTACCATCTGTATTATTTAACCGGTAGAATATATTTCAGAAAGAGGCATTATTCATATCGTGTCCACATATTTATGCACTTGTTCTCCTGCTTCATAAGTTTTAAAGGCTCATGTTCATAATATTATATATATCTATGCACAAACAAATGTCCATATGGCAACTTAAAAATTTCTGCATCAGAGCAAACATTTTCTCACGAGAGGTCCCATATTCCCATTGAAAGTGAGCAGCAACCCACAATTGCTCCTTTGTTCACAGTTTTATATAATTTCTGTTCTTCATGCCAGACATGTACTGCTTAACCTTTCCTTTCTTTAACACAGTGCTGTGCTGGCACCACCCATGTGGCCAATTTCCTTAATCACCAAGCAGAAGAGGAATGATGCCTCCATTACACATTGTCAAACCAGAACTATAGGTTCTGGGGGAGGGGGGGAATTATTTTCTGACTACCATTTATATTTTTGTTAATGTCTAGAGCATTATGTAAAGTTTACTCTTAAAGTTATTCACTCTTATCCCTGTACCTGATGATTTCATATTCATTTCTTGCAGCTTTAGGAAATTTATGTTTAATAGGTTTGTTTTAATTGTAAAAATCTGTTTCAATTTAATTTCAGGTGATCCACTAGCACACACCTTCACAAAAATTCCTGGGCCTTTTTCCTTAATCCTAAATACTTCTCCATGTATTTCCTTGCATTAAAAGGTAAGTAAGAGTATGTGAATATCTCAGTTTTCTGATTTCAACAAAAGCCCAATATTAAAGTAGAGGTCAAATGCCTTGTATGTGACGGTTATTGAGTTCCAGTGAATAAAATTTGATTTATATGGATAGCTTGATATAGTGATGGAACTGTTATCTATTTCTCGTGAAAGTTCCTTCTATATAAATAGATATGCATGTTTTATTATATTGCAACTGGTTAATTAACTAGACTGGAAAACCTAAGCACTCTTTTCCTGGAAGATAATACAGTTTCATAATAAATGCATTACATCATGAAATAATCAAGTAACAAATGAACTGAACTTTTTATTACAGTCAGCTTAAGAGCTCATTATGTCAAGTAATGAATATATATACATACAATGTTACATTGTAATATGTTATTTCAATAATGCTACCATCTGGGATGAAGCTGAGATAGTCTTGCATAATAAGTTTAACTGTGGTATGATGGTAAGCACATTTGGTTGCTGAACAGGACACACAAGATTGACTCCTGTCACTTTCTTCCTTACTTTTTTGTTTATTATTTGTCCTTTTACCTGTATAGAAGTTATAAACAGGTTATGTATTAAATAAATTTTATGTGAACTACATTATACTTAAGAAACAATATATGCAGATGCAAATTTTATATCTAATCTGTCGTCTAACAAACTCTCATGCTTCACTTACTTTTGATGACTGAGTTCGTTGAAAATGGAGAGGATGTCTTCGAAACCAGTCCCACCATATTTAAAAGTAAGTGAAGCATAAGAGTGTGTTAGACGACAGATTAGATATAATTTACATTTAACAAGCTTCACTGTGTGAGTTCCAACAGAATTTTTTTTAAAAATGTCTTATTTTTGGAAAGTTCTAAAATGAATATATGCAGAGTTTATGAAATGGATACTAACTACTTGTTTTATTACATAGTTCACAGCCTTAACGATTTTAAAAGCACAGCTGAAATTTCAAGGGTTATGGTTCTTGAAATGTGATGTGAATTATTGGATGGGCTGCCAGGAAATATTTATTTAGAAGATCACAACTCCAGAGATCAAACAGAACCCAGATATGCACATGGCTGCATGTTTTTTCAGTTTTGGTGTTTGCTTTCTTATGACTGAAGCAGATTCAGGGTGATGAAATACAAATAATGGACATTACAAAGTTAACATTCGAATTTACCGTTGTATCAACAAAAATTATCTTGAAAATGCATAGGAAAAATAAAGGGATTGGTGCCATAAAGGCTCCCTGGAAGAAGGGCAACAAGCCATCTAGCATTTTAGAACAAATTGATGATTTTGTAAAGTTCATAAATTTTTCTTTAACAATGAACTGCCAATATTGGATGAAGTGCTTTCTCTGTTCAGTAGTGTCAGCAACCTTCCAATTTTTAATAGAACTACTTTTTATAGATTATTGTTAGAGATAGGTTACATATTTTCATAAGAACTAAGATTATTATAATTGGTTAAAAAGATGTAGTGTTGTGGAGGAGATGTCACAGGTCTGTTCTGCAGTATTCGGAAGAAGGTTGCAGATTTCATTATTTATACAAGACCTGGATACACTGGGTATACAACTTCCACTATGGTAGGCTGAAAGGAAGAAGCTGTCAAGGCAGGATTATATTATGATTTAAACAATTATAGTGATAAAGGCAAATGCCTAATACACCATAAATACTCACATTAGCAGCAATATTTATTTTGCAGAAGGAAGGGGGGGGTGACAATTGTTGTTATGGAGTCTTAAATGGGTGATTACCATTAGGAAATGAATGTAGATGTTTTCCATAATTGTTTGAACATGTTTTACCAAAGCCCCATAGTTTAATAGTGATGGACAATGTGCCATGACAAGGTGCAGCTGTATCACAGTTCCTGTGTAAGGAAGATGTAATAGAATGGTTTCAGAAATGGAATGTGTTATATGAAAGGTTTAATTACGGCATGTAAAGCTGTTTTGTTCAAATTACTCTTACATTAAGGTGTGAAATCACTGTAGTCAGTTGACACTTAACTAGGAATTGAATCACAATGTCATTATAATATAAAAAAATTGAATATGAAATGAATATAAGCATATTTTTGTGTTTAGGTGTTAAGCATTGTCCTTAATCTCTAGGGTTGGTAGTTCACTTGAACAGAGGTGTTTGTTTTTAAGACTGGTTCTCTTACAAGAAAAATCCTTGGATTCAAACAGACATTATCGCAGCAAAAATTAGTTACATGCAATTTACTTACCTATGATTTCAATATTTGTTTTTCGGAAAAATAACTATTGCCAACTGGAAGACTCCACTTAGTCACTCTCGTCTTATAATAAGCCAGTAAAGATTATGCAGATACTTGTATCAAATATTTCGAAATGGAATTTGTCCTCAGAGATCATTATTGGTCAACTAGGAATATCACTATTGAATTCATTCTATAACTGAGTTGTAGTGTTTGTTTTCTTAAACTTGAGGGCTTTCTGTGTGTGTTAAGTACTTCATTTCATGGGACAAATTTTAATCTAGAATTCTTTTTTTGTAAAGTAAAAATAGAAGATTATGGTAAAGAAAATACAAACTTTTTACCAAGCTGCATTTGCACATAATGAAGGGGAAACCCCATTCCTCATTTTCATTCCAGAAGGTTTTTTCTGTTTTTTCTTTCTTTCTCACTTGAGAATTCTCAGACAAAGCTTGCCAATAAAGGCT
The DNA here is from genome assembly GCA_030762175.1 of Metallyticus violacea. NCBI lineage: Eukaryota > Metazoa > Arthropoda > Insecta > Mantodea > Metallyticidae > Metallyticus > Metallyticus violacea. The sequence continues at coordinate 21,746,275 of CM060832.1, read as the reverse complement.
GTTTCATCAGCATTATATAATTAATCAAAATGTTAATTGGAACTTGTACAGTGAAGTCAATTATACAATATCAATTATAAAATTAGTTTAGTTGTATATGTTGTTGTTTGATAAGCTCATTCAACACTATCTGAAGAGTTCCACGACTTCATTATTAGCACTGAGACACTCACCAGAAACTTTTTATTCACTATATAATGGCATCTTTAAAAACTGAAAAGCCAATCTGAACTCTTCGAAAAGTTAATTCCTAACAGTTGACCAATTGAGCAAAGGTCTCACAAAACAAGTCCTGAATTTTTTAATTATGAGAGTGAAACGATAAAGAGTGTTTTATCATTGTATTAGTATTTTAAATGTTTTTAACTCAGAGTGCTTCCTTGTTCATTGCAAGTGAAGCCACAGAAATGTTTTTAGCATTTTAAAATATTTTATCTACTGGAGATTTTATACTCGTTTTCACTGTGTTGATTCCTGAACATTTTAAAATTGAAATTACTTTCCATGGCAGCTTGAATTTCAATTCTTAAAACTAATCCACTCAAATATAGTTGTGTAAACCACTTGCATTCTCATTTGCCTAAATTCACATTTTTAGCACAAATGTGAACAATTCAATCTTTTTCATCCTAATGCTGGAGATAGTCTGTTATGTGACTGTATTTTCTGCCCAAACTTTAGCCCTAAACATACTCTTTTCAAATTTTTCTGTTACAGCTAATTTTTCATGTACAGAAAGACTTGTGTTTGCATTTCATTCCAGAGAAGGGGTTACTTACAAACATAGCACATTAAAATGAATTAGATGTGTTAGATCAACAGCTTAATAGAAACTGTAATGCCATTGATGACTTCCAACCAATTTTTAACATTGCTTCCTCTCCCCTTCTGCTGTCTGGATTAAATAAAGTCTTTTACTGTATTTTGGTCATCAAGAACGTGTCTCATTTAATTGTACACCGGGCCACTGAAACTTTGCTTTGACACCAACCTTTTCATTTGGCAGTTAAACAGATTAACAAATAAGGAATGCTATCCAGTAAACCTTCTAACCCAATTATAAATAGTATTATCAATGAATCAGTTGTGACTTATAATATGTTGCCAATTTTTTTCTTATTCTGTATTTTTTCTATCACATGTTTGAATTGAGTTATTGTGATTAATTGAAATTATTAATTTGTAGTTGTTAGAAAGTGTCCCAAAGAGGTCATTTGCGGAGTGATTAAGTGAGCAATATCTAATTCTTTGCGTTGAGGTGTTAAATGGATACAAAATATATCATAATGGTTTGAAGCTTTTTCATACTTAAAATCATAAGCAAATATCTTAATAATAGATTTTTAACAACAGAAAGTTTTTTCTTTATTTTGCTTACATTACTAAGCAACAATTTAATTACAGTTATAAGTAATTATGGAGCAAAATAAATCATTATTACATACACTTAATATACGTTTATGAGGTGACATGGAAAACTCTACGATACCAGCCATTAAACAATGGTGACTGTTGTAACATCACAACCGCCGCATAGCCCACATTACATGAATTGATGCTAACTGTCAAGTGGCATGAATTAGTTTAACATGCTAATTCATGTCTGGAAGCTATCTCCTAAAATTTCTGGGAATCATTTTGGTTCAGTTACATTAGTTCATTTGAAATCCGGCTGTTGCATATTTAAATTGAAGGTTTTTATGCAGACATTTTTTTCAGGCCCAAGAATAAATATCAGGTAGCTGTAACGCTCCATGCCACAGAACTGCATTGCTTAAATTGGTTTAAAATAGCATTTTATTTTTTCATTCACTAATTTTATGTTCCTTGTGGTTATAGTAGTGTCAAAGTGTCTGCTACAATATTGCATCTTGGTTAATTTTAAAGATGCGCCAATCTTTTCTGTGTGTCCTCCTTCCCCTTACTTCTTTCTAAGAGATCTGAAACATTTTATTTGGATGCAGTTTTAAGACAGATAGCTAGTACATTATAAATGCTTACATGTGAGTAATGCACAGCATTTGATTGTTAGATGGGAATTGATTATGTGAATTTTTTGCAGGCATGTGACAAAGAATGTGAAAGATTGCTATATGAAGCCAAACCGTGCTTTCAAGTTGAAGAAATGCATGAATGAAGCACTGGTTTTCTTCCATATGTTCTATCAAGACATAAAAGAGGTAAGTTTCTTATTGTAAACAGTGCTAATACAGAACAACCCAATGAATCAACTTAATGATGCTTTGCCATTGATAAGAGCAGTGCTCTTTGCTGTCTACTGGTGTTGTAGAGTGCATTGTTAACCATACAACAGTTTCCTTAAATGTTTTAAATGGTTTTACTCATCAGCTTCATGCAAAGAGGTGCTGAAACTGGCTACCATTGTCCATTGGCCTCTCTTGATAAAACTATCCATTATTTGCTGTCTTATTTTCTGGCAGACATGTTGTTTTTCAATTCTTCCGGGGTATGTGGGTTTGCTTTTTCATGTTTTTTTTTTATTTACCCCAGAGATAAAAGTTGCAAAGGTTTATATTGGGGGACTACTATTTTTTATATTATTTATTTATTTAAATATTACTAGGAATACACATATAATATGGCCTGGTTCTAACCCAAGTTCTATTCCAGGCCAATGTTTTAACTCAGATACAAAATTGTAATTAACAATTTATCACCTTTGACTAACTATATTTAATAGTGTTTGTTATCCAGAGGACTCTGGAACACCCTCCTTCTACTGAACAAAGAAACACTATAGGGATACGCCAAAACATTTTGTACAATTCAGTAATTGCCCTAAATTGTCAATAAATCTGTTCTCACAAATCATTATTATAATTCTTGTCTTTCTGAAACACTTTCATTTTTTGTTATCAAAATATTTGCTATATGAGCTGTTTCAGAATCTTGAAAAAAAGTGAAATCATGCTAAGGTCTAGTTAATTCTATAAATAAGCATTGCAGAATTATGTTGACAGTTATTTTTAACATTATAGTGGCTCTTTGCACAGAGCCATAAGAAATGCTGTTTGTTATGAAAGATGTTAGTTATTTTTGGGGAGGGGGATTTTCTAATAAGTGAAATCGTCTGTTTATTTGGTGAGAAACCCTATGCTATTTGTTAGGTTTCTTATACTGAACATTACCCATGGCCTGAAATGTATTATAAAGATTATGGACTTAATACAACCTGTAACTTTTACACCCTGGAATCTTTCTTCAAACCATTTTTGAACTTGATGAGCTGGGAGAGTTATCACATATGAAGCATAAACAATTACACATGCAGTAGAAAACATAGTGATCATAATTCACTTTGCAAATAAATACAGAACTAGACTGAACTCTTCCACTATCACATTGTTCCAATCAACAGCAGTAAACACATGTGCATATGCTCAGTGGGAAAATATTGCAAGTTGGTTCATAGTTCATTGGATCAACATGAATCAAAAGGAGAAATTGCTTTATAGCATTTTTCTTCATGGTTTCCTACGCAGTGCTGAGCAGTTGCTTTCTTTTCTTCTGCTGAAGCAATCCAGGTTGAACACTAGTGACCATATGGCACATTGCAGCCTTTTTGATGCTTTAGTTATCTCTGTATTCATTTCATCAACTGCTTTATCACATTACTCAATGTGATGTAATAGAATTGAAACTTATCATTTTAATCCAATCCATTCTGATGCAACTAGTTTTTCCAAGTTAATTGCCATTAACATCAAGACACTTATTGTATTTATGCGAATCTAATGTGCAACCCAAATTTGAAACTTAAATCTTAAATAAAGATTTGGAAGTTGCTGACGAGAGTGCATAAGAGATGGGCATGTGGGCGAGGACCTCCCACATTTGCACAGCTATAATGAGTGCTTAAGTCAAGTTCTATAGAGCAAGAATTGGTTTATTGGGTTATCTGAAAGCACATTCAAATGGAACCGGAGACAGTGGTGAAGTGAAAGCTCATATGGGTAATGTTTGTGTTCGCGGCATTGCTAATTATTGATGGCATAGAAGATAACCCTGGAACGGTAATGGAAGAAATGTTGCAACATGATGGATATTACAAAAGATGTTAAAGATCTAAGGAAAATGGAAAAAAGAATGGATGATAAAATGGAAGAAAAAATGTCACTTATGAGCTGTTTGGGCAACTATGAAGTTCAAATGGAATGTTTTAATTAGGACAAAGAAATTAAAAGCAAAATTTTTATTAAACAAGATTTTGGCAACCAAGAATGGAAAACAAGATATTTTATTGCAAGAAATGAAAAGAGTAAGGAGTGAGATTGCATTCTTAAAAGGCACACAGCTATGGATAGGGAGAAAGAGACAGCAGACGACACAGCATTAGACTTGTGGAGCCATCCGGAAAGTTGGTGAGAAAAGAGAAGGAGGAAAGGCACGGCACCACATATGCTGTGGTGGGAAGCAGTGGAATGAAGGCTCCAGCTGGATAGCGGACAGTCTTGGAGACAAAGAGGCAGGTCTCCCCCTAAACAGCTGATGGAAGATGCAAGGAGAAATGTTAATGCAGCACACGCTGGACTAGATGTATGGAAGGACACAGGTTTGAGTATAATGTCAATGCCCTCGGAGAGTAGATTGGAAATACAAGATGACCAAAAATCAGGGACAGACACAAGGGTTACAAAGTCTTAAGTTCGAAGTGGATAGAAAAGGGCCAGTATAAAAAAAATCCCTGGCAGTAATTCTTTGAAATGTTGAAAGATTATTGGACAAGTTAAGTAAGGGAGATATGTTAAGTGTTAATGATGGAGAACTTTATTGCAGTTGAGACATGGCTACCAGAAAATAGGGTAGTAGAATTAGCTAACCTTGAGTATAATAGAAAATGTGGTATCAGAAAGAAAGGGAAAGATGGACTAGAAGAGACTGGAAAATAAATTAAATTAAATTTTTTATCCATTCATTTCAAACATGCTCAAAAACATGTTTTTATCATGTAAAGTATGCATTTTTTCTTTAATGAAAACTTACCACAGATTTCTCCTTCATTTTCCTGATAAGTAGCTTTAGACAAAAATATTACAACCTACAAATTACTCATTTTCCTGGTTTGTGATGATTGAAAACATATTTACAATGAAAGATACTCCAAAAAATTTGAAAATAAACTTTCTAATAATATTCATTTCAAATGTGCCCTGAACTCATGAAAAATGCACATATATATATATATATTTTTTTTTACATAAACTCTTTCTCATTCATTTTCCTGGTTTGTAGCATCAGAAAACAATGTTATAATGAAAGGTACTACAAAACATTTGAAAATAAACTTTATAATACCATTCATTTCAAATGTGCTCTGAAACGCATTAATAATGCTTTTTTTTTTCCTTCCTTTCTTTCTTTCTTTCTTTTTCCCCTTAAATGATCATTTACTGCAACTAACTTTTTCTCCTTGTGTAAAGAATATTACAGTGAAAGAAATTCGAAAATTAATCTTTATAATACCGTTCATTTCAAATGTGATCTGAAACTCCTAAAAATGCCTTTATTTTTTCTTATAGATTAATTGCTACATAAACTCCTTTTCATTCATATTCTTAGTTTGTAGCATAAGGAAATATTACAGTGAAATAAATGAAAATAAATTTATTTATCCCATTCATGAAAAACATGTTTGAATCAAAATAAAATAATGTGTTATTCCTCAATCATTATTTATTATTAATAACTCTTTTTCCTTAATTTTGCTGGTTTGTAGCCTTTGAAAAAAATATTACAATGAAAGATACACCATAACATTTGAAATTAACGTTATAATACCATTCATTTCAAATGTACCCTGAACTCATAAAAAACATGTAATTTTATTTTTAGAATTAATGCTACCTAAACTCTTTCTTAATTATTTTCCTGGTTTGTAGTTTCAGAAAATATTACAGTTAAAGAAACTTTTATCCCATTCATTTAAAACTTTTTTGAAAGAAAAATAAAATCAATTGTTATTCCTCAATCATTATCTACTACAAATTTATCTTCATTTCCCTGGTTTGTAGCCTTAGAAAACTACATTAATGTTTTATGGAGCTATTAAAAATAAAAGTAAATTGTGTATAGGGATAGTACACAATCTGTCAGGGTCATCAGACTTCTATAATCCTAATGTATTTGAAATTATAGGGAAGAATATGGAATAATTATAAAATTAATACTTTGATTTAAATATTAATTCATTTTGGTTATGTTTAATTTGTGATTGTAGAGCTAGAAAAATCTGTGATTGCAGAGCTTGCCTTTCAAAATTGCCATGGGGTGGAAAAAAACAGAAGTAATTGCAACAACAAGATATTGAATCTGGCTAGAAGAAAAGCCTTAGAAATAGAGAAACGTCCAGATGGTATAAACAGTGAGGTTTTCAAATAAGCAAATTTTGAATCCATTACTGGTCTACAAACATCTTTGCCTCAGCTCTCCTAACACTCTCACACTTCTAACAGTCTGTACCCCTGCCTCTCCAAACACTTTTAGTTCACTGATGATGCAGACCATTGAATTGGTGAAAGCTTTGGTTTTTTAAACTAATTTAAACTGGCGATGGCAAAATAGCCTGATAATGATAAATTTCAATATTAATCAAGGCTTATACTTGTCATTTTAATGGTTCTTGGTTCTTTTTTGTCAGTAAAAAAGAATATTTGGGATGCCATTGTTAGTGTAATGCTATAGCAGTTTTTGTGTCTCCATACCTGCCTGATGAGTTCTACAGTTAAAAACTGCTAAGTATCTAATGAACAATCCTCGGTCAAAAGTCTTGTGTAAGCACTGTGAACATGAATCTCCTAGTTACATTCGCTATAGGGGTCATCACTATCTGCTTTGGAACTTGATTCTACTGAACATAGGCTACTTTGACAACAGCTATTGTCCTCGCAGAGTGCAAGCATCCAGATCTCAAATGATCATCAACAATATTGGTCTCAGTAATACATTAAATAGCAATGGTTTTCATAATCTCCCCATATTCTGTGGTTAAACCTCAGGCAATGTACTTTTCCTGCTGAACCATAATTCAACAATGAGGTGGACAGTGTTTTGGCTTTCTCACCACTGAACAGTGAAATGAAAATATCTGACTTAAGGCCCTAAACAGTTATTAATAGCAGTTGTTTAACAATATTATTGTTATAAGCTCATTTTCACATGATTGTATATTATGTAAAGGCTATAATGCTGCATATAAAGCCACAAATATTTAATAGTAATAGCTATAAAAGCTATGTTAATTTAAGAAGTTCATTTATGTATATTATTACGTAAGATAAAGATATAATATTTGATTTGAAACTCAAAACGTTCATCGATATTATTTTAATTTTAAAGTTCATTTGCAATTGTTTTTATAGGATATATTGCTAAAGATAAAGCCACAAACATTTAATTCTAATAGCTATTTAGTTACGTTAATTTAAGAAATCCATTTGCATATGTTATTAAGTAAGATAAAGGCCATAATATTCAATTTAAAGCTCCAAACATTCATTGAAAATATGTTTTTAATCATATAAATTAAATAGTTCATTTGCACATGTTTTAATGTTAGGTAACATCTTTCATTTTCAACTCAAATAACATACATTCGTTGGCAATACATTTTAAACCATATGAGTACACTCGTTGGCAATACGTTTTAAACCATATGCATCTTGTAAAGTCATTTGTAGATTTAATGTATCAGATAAGGGCTATTACAGTGTATGTCTTAATGTTTGTTTGTTGGCCCTTATTACAATTCCGAATAAGAAAAAATGTAACTATTCAAATGAGCACATACATAGCCAAGAATATGAAAAGATTAAAACTACCAATAGGAAAATTGTAATAATAAGTGAATCAACCAATGGCAAGCATAACAACATCAATAATGTGTACCAAGAATGAAACACGAGACAGACAGCTTTATTGCGACTAAATAGAAATGAACTAATTTCATTTGCTAAGTATACGTTTGTTGAAAATATAACGCATTGTAATGTATAGTATTATTACAATCGTATTATAATAAGTGACAGTTTATATCTCAAAATGTTTAGTTAAGCTTTGGATTCCATCGGGAAATGTTTTTAAATTCCATTAGCTGAAGTGATGATTCTTACTCCATATAAAGAAACAGTATTCTAACATTATGTAAAGATAGTGGCAATTAATATTTCGTGGAAGAAATTACAAAATTATTAATTGTAGCACATTATAGGAGTTACAAGTTTGAATCAATATCCATATAGGAAAATTGTATACAAGTTACAACAGGACAAAAAGCACAGTTTTCGGTAAGAAACATAAATTATAACATGCCTGTCTCGTATTCAGTCTACATATAATAATATTCTTATAGTATATAATTGGAAAAGTGTACTGTTGTGTGATAATAACAAAACATTAATAAACTCCATAGATTTCTATCCATTGTGATTTTGTTATACTTAAAATCACACTCCTTCACCCCAGAAGCATCAATCTGAAAATCCAGCTGTATGATTAAACCCAGAACTAGTCCAGCATATTATAGTGCTGTTAGCTACGTCAACATATACGATGACAAAACGTCAATGGCAACATGGGTTATATTCTGCTACAAATTTGACACCCAATGTGTTGGCAGTAGTGAATGTTGATGCCGCCTACAAACATTGTAATTAATACCATCACAACAGCTATCCTACCACATTCAAATGATACACTCTAGCTATTTCAGAGGTTTTGCCTGGTATTATGAAAACATTATAAATGTGGTAAACAAAATAATAAGGAATATAATGTAGACCTAACTAAAGCATGTTAGAAAGGATCAGCATATAAAGAAGGGAGGTTAAATCCATGTCAAATGAGCAACTGTACTGAGTGGTTAATTTTGTGTACAATTGTATAATGCTGAAACTTTCTGGTAAGTAAATAATACACATGTTTTTTTCTTTTATTTTCAGCCGTTTGAGCATACATTCTATCTGAGTAAAATGACAGAGCTGATAGCCATGTACTTGGATATGGAAATAAAGGCTTCAAGGTAATATCCTCCATATTTATATTTTAAAAAAGAAAAACACATATAAAGCACTAATGGGAATTTAAAAACTTGTGTGAATGATATATTAGGATATCTTACTAAAATTTTCAGCTTTTGTTCTTCAGTTCTGTTCATCCATCAGGGTAAGTTGCTGTTATTATAGTGCTTTAAAGTTTGGTTATGATAGGTAAGCAAGCATTACATTGACTTTGTATGTGATTTTAGCTTCAGTAAAAGGGCTTATTAGCATAAGCTTTTACAGTACTTAGAGCAATCTGTGGTTGTTTGTGGTTCGTATTTTGAATTAATGTTATATATTATATTCATCTGAAACACTGTATTTATTAATGTATAGGATCCCATGTCAGGTTAGACCCTCCCTAGATTTTTGACATTAATTAAAACAGTTAACATCTCTTTTACTATGGTCCATGGTGCAATATGCTACCATAGCTTTCATCATCTTCTGCAGTTGACATCATCAGTGGATGAAAAACAATAATTGACTTCTGAAAAGATGACAGTATTGATCCATTTGTCTTGTTCTAAAACTGCCATCTTTCCAGCAGTCAGTTGTTGTTTTCATCCACTGATGATGCCAGTCCTAGAAGTTGCTGAAAGCTATGGTAGCAAATTAAACCATGGACCACGGTAAAACAGCCCAGACGATTTTAACTGTTTTAACAATAACTCTGCCGTTAAAGCCTAAGATGTATTTTGTCATAAAGTTTTAAAATCTTTGCTCATCAAATATTGGACTCTTCATATTTAATTTTACTGTCTTGTTTTTAAGAGCAACTTTTTCTTGCTAAACTAGTTAAAATTTTCACCTTTTGTGTGATCAATATAGCAGTTACCAAGTTTACTCTCAAATTTTTATTATTATATAAAATAATTTATTTTCTTGCAATCTTATTGATATTATGAAAATCCAGAGACATCTTTGAAAGCACACATTTTAAAAATGGTGCCTGCTTCAACATAAGAGGAAAGGTGCTTGCTTATTCATGTTTCATTAGAGTTTCCAATAACTAACTAATGGATGAGGAGGCACAACAAACTTCTATAATGAATGGACAAAAGTGATAAAGATGACTACAGGAGAAACATTGAGAATGAAACTTAAGCTTGTTTCTTGGGCTATTGCACATATGTTCTGTCTTGCACATTCAGAGGTGTCATAAAATGAGATAAAAAATTTCAGATACTCTTAAGGAATAAGGGTTTTATGGTTTACTAAGAGGTTCATGGTTGAATGGAAGTAATTGCAGAATCGTCATACCAGCAATAATAGAGATTACATCTGGATCCAATGGTTCACTTTGAATCTCATGCAGGACATCTAGCTGGGGTGTATATAGAGAAATAAACTAATACTTGAGCAAACAACTGCAAGGAACTTTAGCTTGAATATCTGGAAATATTGGGGCTTACGGTGGAGCCAGAGGCACACTACCAAAACTTAGTATGAATGGCCTAAAGAGATTTGGCTTTAGCATTAGCATCTTTAAAGATATGACTTTCCAAGCACTAAAGAAATTTATATCCTTAAGAAATCATCTACATAACTAAAATCAACTAAATGTTGCCTAAATATTGTATTGTAAATATTTTATAATTTCTTTATATATATTTTAAGATATATATCTTAAGCACTTTCTATGAACAAAATGTAACTCTTTTTAAAAACAATTATATAATAATTTTCTTTTTCATTATTCTTTGTTCAGGGGCAATCTCACTGTGTAGAGAAAGAATGTAAAATTAAATTATTACATACTATATACACTAAATGTTAAGCACATGTAAAATCCTAAAAAATGTAACACAGCAGTGAAATGGTGATTGCCTGGAATGAATAAGAATACATTAACAGGTAATACTATAAATTTACATAGTTTTAATTAGCAAGTCAATTTATTTTAGTTTATATAGACTGTTAGTTGACCAATGATTTTTCTCTTACCTTATAAATCATCACTGATATCGAGCTTGCTTTCAGGTTTATCTGTTGCATCGTCACTGGCAGTAGAAAACTAGTTGGCAAAATGGCATCATCCTCCGAATTATCAAGTGAATTTGAAATGCCCATTTTCTTGGAACTTTTCTCCACATTATCTCACTCCTATCTAACATTGTCGTTAATTGTAACTATTGTATTTCATTTTATTGATTTTTGCTAAACATTCATTCTCATAACTTAATTTTCATCAAGCAGATAAACTTTAACAACATTGCATTAGATTTATCACTATGCTTAAGCACAAAGGTCTGGGGTGGAGGGTGGGTTTTTGACCTCGACTAGAAAAGTAGCCTTTGTCAGCAATTAAAGATAGCCATGGGCACACAGCTTTTATGTCATTAAACTTAACCGTTATAACTGGTCAACAATAAAAATATGGGGGAAAAGGTTTAAAAATTTGGGGCTGGTCACCCGTAAAAATATGGGGGAAAAGGTTTAAAAATTTGGGGCATAAATTAACTAATAGCAAAAATTATGCAAATAAACCTGGTAGATTTAACTAATCTTCTCTCTTAACAACGAACAGATGCTCCTGTATAAGTTGGTAGCTTGGATGCACCTCAGTCAGATGGAATTGTTTCACAATTGTGAATACTGTTGATTCTCCAAAATTAGTAAACATTTCATTTTTCACAAGTGGTTTTAAACAAAAAGTATACTTGCATGTGCCAAAAATATGTGTGGTTGGTTCTTATGACAGATGGTTGACATCAGTAAAGTTTTTGCATTGCTGTTGGTTGGGATTGAGTCCCTGACTGCAGGAAAATATTACACTCTTCTAAACTCTGCAGTTGTATATTTTGGAGATAACCAAACAGTGACATCTTGTTCCTTGTTGGAACTTCACTGTTCCATCCTTTCTTGGCTAATTTGTGTTTTTTGGACTATTTTTATGAATGCCTTTCTATTTCTGATTTGAGTTTGAATTTGTGTCTTGTATATATAACTTAAGTGCATTTTTAATTATTGTTCTAACTGTATACAATGCTAATGGAGTTACAGCTCCCAGTTAAGCATCCATTTTTTGCTAGGCTGTCCATTCCATTACCTTAAGCCCAATATCTGAAGGTATTTTTGGAAATACTGAACCCTGTATAGTAGTTGTTAGAGAGCAATATAGATGACTTGTATCTCTCCATTGAAGTTGGTCTTGTTTCATCCTCTTGATTTATAGTGGGAAAAGTGAAATGTACTCCTGACATACTTATTTTGTTTAATTCATCTGAGCTTTAGCTGTATAAAGTCTAAGCCTATCTTCATCAGAGTATCTTTGCGTAAAATTTTCAGAATAATCTGTTTTTAATATTTGTGGTGAGATGTCTACAAAATGGGAATATGGAAGTAACATGTCATTGCTTTTTGCTTAACTTTTTTTTTAACAAAATATGTATGTATTGAAGGAGAAAATTTAGCTGAAAAGCAAGGCCCTATTTATGGGTAACTACTGTATGTGTAATCTACTAGTTTCATTTTTACAAACAACAGATTGAATTCTGTATTTTAAAATCCAAATTAGTGAGGTGAATGTTTTTTTACTAAGGCTGTCATTTTCTTGATAAATAGGGTAAATGTTAATAAAGAATTTTTGACTTTTTTGTGCATTCAAATTGCCAAACCTTCATATATTACGCGGTAATCTACTTGTCCATAGTGTAAAATTTGAAAATGTGAGCGTCATTTCATAAATAATGCATAGTTGCAGATTGAATGATGAAAAACTAATGCAAATTATGTCAGGCTTGATAAAGAAGCATGTGTGTTCATTTTGTCCATATAATTGTGTAGATAACAAGAGGTAGAAATGGAGCCTGAAGTTATGTGTGACTGACTGTTGAAGAATAAAACTTAATGTGGTAAAAACCGTACAGAAATCCACAGTGCTTTCAGCAAAGTTTGTAGAAAGTTCATGGTGAACCATAATACAGTTTGTTGTTTGACTAATTGTTTTTGTGTTAGTTGTGTCAGCATAGACAATCTAAGACCAGGAAGGCCAAATACATCAATAGATGAATAAGGTGTGAAATTTGTGATAGATGCTGTTCAAGATTGTCGTGTAACATGTGAGGAACTTTAAGAACCACAGGGCTCCACCATCAGTATTAAATATTTTGACAAATGATTTACAGAAAGTTTTGTCCATGATAGGTCCCTCACTTCTTCACTACTGAATAGAAGCAAAAATGCAGGGACTGTGCAAACATGCCGAAACAAAGATTCGTCATTTATGTAGGCATTATTGTGTCAAATTGAGACTTTGATTCTGAATTGAAATCACAGTCAGAGTAGAGTGCTTCATCATCCCCCCATGACCAAATAAATTTCAATGAGCAAATTGAAAGGTCAGGCAAATGGTCTTTGCTTTTGATCACAAAGAAAGCATTATGCCAAATAAGAGTCCTAAGTGGAACAAGTGTTACAGCAGTGTGTACTTCATCCAAAAACAGTGCAGAATCTAACTTCACTTGTTCCTGACTGGGTCACTCATCTGCCATAATAGTCTGCACACTGGGAATGTTGTGACCAATAAGCTGCGCAAATATGGAATGGGAAATGTTACCTCAACCATTGTATGTTCATACATGAATTCCCCAGCTTTGCTTTATCCCTAAAGTTGTAAAAACCGATGTGTATGTCATTTTCCTTCTCTGAAAGAGCTTTCTGCCACTGTTAGCCTGTTATTTGATATATGAACAGATGTGTTTTGAATGGAATAGTATAACAGAACTCAATCATTTAGAAGCAGGGATACTATACCAAAGGTCTGTAAAGAGTTACTGTCTAATAATAAAAAGGGAAATTTATTTATGTAATGAATATCAGAAAAAATGTATAGTGTGTGTGCATGCGTGCGTGGTTTTAAAGTAAAGGATCACTGCACCACATGCAAAAAAGTACTTTAATTTGGGGGCAGACAGCCAAGAGTTTTACTCATGTTTCACTGTCAGTAAGGAGTGCTCAAGCAGAAATGTGCAAATTTGTCTCCCACATTCATTTCCTTCTCTCTGTATTGGGAATAAATATTTAGATAATAATTAATAGTTGGACAATATCTCAATCTCAGCTGTTTTCATAGTAAATGCTGAAAATGTCTATTTTTATACAGTTAATCTCTAAATAAATTTTCATGATACTCATTGTAACTCTTGCTTCAGTTGTTTCAATTATCATTCTTCTGATTTTATTTTCCAGAACTTCAGTAGTTCATGAATTGTACCTATAGAATTTCTGTTTTAGATTCGTTCACCAATAAAAATCATATGTACTGAGATCTGAGAAATGAGCTGGTCTTATTTTCTTCCAGATCATCTTTAATAAACACATTTTCAATTAACATGAAATGCTAATTGGAACTTGCATAATGAAGCTAATCATATAATTAAGATCATACATTGGTTTTAATTACATTTTCAATTCTTTCCAGGGAATGTAGTATAGTGTGTGCTTTTGCACCATCTTGCAGAAAGTAGCAAGCTCTCTCCCTTAGCATGTTAAATAGTTTTAAAATATTTTTTGAATTTGTCTCAAAATAAAATTCAAGAACTTCACACTCACTACCCTGACTTAATATTATGTAAGGGAATCTCATGCACATGGGTTATTAGTACAGTAGAACCTTGATTCATTGTTTTGGAGGGACCGGATTAAAACCAATAAATGCAGGAATACTATATATATGAGAAGTGCATAAAGCATGTTCAAAAATAAACTAAACCAGTATATAAACAAACTGCATATTTTACTTCAATTTTACATGTTACCATGTACATATTCTACACGTTTGCTGTCTGTCCTGGTGATCTAATGGTACCCATACTTGCCGGTAGACCCAAGATTGCAGTTCAATCCGAGCCAGGATCAATGAATATTTTTTCCGGGTATAAAAATTTCAAGTATGGTTCCTTCAGAAGAGAAGTGAAGCCAAGGGTCCCATGTCATAGATTTACAGCACATAAAACAATCTCAAGTCTGAAAGAAAGGAATGCAAAATTTATCAGCTGTTTCACATCCTGAATTGAATGGGACGCTGATCACCTGAGATATTAAAGTGCTTCGGTAAATAAAACAAATCAACAAAAAAGTAACACCTTTGTCACTTCCTTTGAAAAAGGTCATTAATTGAAATTTGCTTCTTTTCATGTGAAACAACAAATTTTTCACATTCAGTGAATTCTTTTGCTCACTACCATCCATACTGTCATTGTCATGGGCATGCCTGTATAGTTTCATGTGCTCTCAGAGCTTCGGCACAGCTTCAGTTATTGCAGTTCATCATTCAAGGATAGAATTTCTTTGGGCTGAACTTTTTGAATAAATAATATGGGGAAATGATACTTTCAGGAATGATGATTGTGGGTTTTATTTACTTTATATCAAAAACCTATCCCCAACAATCTGTCCTGCAAAGTGGCCATGGGCACCTTCAGGGTGGCCACAGGCCACAATTACCTACAAAAGCATTTGCACAGAATCAGTGTAGTCAACTCTCCAATCTGCCCCTTCTGCTCAAAAGAGGAAGGAACAGCTGATCATCTTCTACACTGTACAGCACTTCAGAGTGACTCAAGAGAAGACTCATTAGAAGGACGAGCATGGATGTACTGGGTGACATGGCATCAAATGGCTGACCAGCTAAGAATGGGCATTGGCTAAAGAAGAAAAAAAAGAAAAAGAAGGGTTTTATTTACATAAGATATAAGGTAATACATTTGGGACAGCATAAATTGAATGATACATGCGGGAAAATGATGATTCCAGGAACAATAAATTTAGGTTCCGCTGTATAATGATAAAGTGAATTTGTGTATCTAATAAAGTGAAAACTGAGCTGCTTCATGCATGATAGAAAAGAAAGGTCTATATTGCAGCATCCAACAAAAGTTAAAACAAGCAGCAGTATCCATGTTATTTAGATTTTGCATCACTGACACCTTGTATGGGTAAAATCTAATGGCAGAAAATAAGACCCGTTTTAAACTTTAGACACTGTCTCTCTAAACAATGTTTAAGTTGTGTATGAATTTACATACTTAAACATTATTCAGTCAGTGTTTAGCAAGACATTTATATTAGAACTTCAGCTGGGAAGAAGTGTTATGGAGTATCTTTCATTAGTTTTATTGCTGATTGCCACCAATAGAAACTCATCATTGTGGACATATGCCAAATGTTTGTTTACAAAAAGGTTTTGCAAAGACATAATGGCTAAATATGTATGGAATTAAGATCATTGTATGATTGAGTTGAATAAATACTCTTTTGCTCCACATATATAAGTATGTAGGACAGGTTTTACGAACTCTTCGTTTGCGCATCAGCTCCTAGTCAACTGGAGGATAAACTGTTATGCTGTTGGAATGCGTAATCTGCTCTGGTGGAGGTGTGATGAACTTAAAGTTTATGTATTCATCGCTGGAAGTGTCAAAGTTCATTAAACTATCCTTATACTTGTAAATGTAGATTTTCTGCCATGTTGCTAATTCTGTAGGTCCTTGCACTGATTTTAATAATTTTGTTTTATTCCATATGTCATGGTTTTCTGTCCAGAAATGAACCATAAAACACTCCTGATTTCTCCAATGTTTGTATTTTATGTTTCTGAAATGTTTTTTTACCCATGTACCTGTGTTTCTCTTTCTTTTACCAATGTAGGTTTTTTTTCACATTCTGCACAACTTATTTTATAAATACTTGCTTTTTTTCTCTTGTGGAATACTGTCATTAACGTTATCAATCAGGAAATTTTTAACATTAAATCTGTTTACAGGTGCTAACCTGCTATTAAAATCTTCAAGAATATTCCGAAATTTATGGTAGCCCATGGATGATATGTGAATTTTTTAAAATTAGCTCTTTTTTTTTTAACTTTATTATTATTATTATTATTATTATTATTATTATTATTATTGTTGTTGTTGTTGTTGATGTTGTTGTTGTTGCTGTATAATAAGGAAACCATAACACTTTTAGCAGAAAAAAATAAGTTAATTTTTAAAAAATTCATATATCATCCATGGGCTACAAAAATTTCAGAATATTCTAAGATTTTAATATCAGATTAACTCCTGTAAACAGATTTAATGTTAATGTTAAATCATTTGGGGGATTTGATAATGTTAATGACAGTATTCCACGAGAGAAAAAAGTAAGTATTTATAAAATAAGTTGTGCTGAATGTGAAAAAATCTATATTGATAAAACAAAGAGAAACATAGACAGATGGTTAAAATAACATTTCAGAAACATAAAATTCAAACAGTTGGAGAAATCAGCAGTGGTTTATGGTTCATTTCCGGACAGAAAACCACAACATATTGAATAAAACAAAATTATTAAAATTAGTGCTAGGACCTACAGAATTAGCATTCTGAGAGAAAATCTACATTTACAAGTATAAAGACAGTTTAATGAACTTCGACACTTCCAGTGATGAATACATAAACTTTTAGTTCATCACACCTCCACTAGAGCAGATTACACATTCCCACAGCATAACTGTTTATCCTCCAGTCGACTAGGGGCTGACAATGCGAACAAAGGGTTCATGAAACTGGTCCTACATATTTAAACAAGTGGATCAAAAGAGTGTTAGTTTGATTCAGTCACACAGTGGTCTTAATACATGATTAACTTCACTGTGCAATGCTCTAATTAACAATTTTAATTAATGTATGGAATTACTTATTTGAAGAAAAGACCGTATTTTCAGACATTGTGAAACGTTACGATGTTGTGGAGAGTAATACATTAAGAATAGAAGAAGGCAATAAGGCAAAAAATAATATTCTTTCATGTGACGAATCAACAACAACAATGCATTTTCATCTGTGTCACATTTCACCTGCAATGAAATAAAAATGAATATACATTTTATATTACTGTCCAGTGTGTATGTAAGAAAAAGCACACTGTTGATGACAATGTCATCATTACACTTAGTGTTAACAGCAGTGGTAAAGCAATACATTTCTTTTTAGTAACCCATGTCTTGATTTACTGGGCAATTAAAATAAAATCTATTGCAGTTTTTGTAAATGACAGCCCTTTGATGATTGGAACAATTAATTCTAATGTGAGTGCAGTTAATGGCACCTATTATTCTGGGGAAATTATACCTAGAAAGAGTAAAATAAATTAATAAAAACAATGAAATGACATCATTTCACAGCATAATGAATTGTAATTTCTAATGAATCCTGTACTCAAAGGCCTGTCTGTAAGAATAGCAAAATCGTGATTAATGAAAGGAAGCTCATCAGGGAAGTTGATTAACCTTCTCCTCAAATTGTTAATGGCAATCCGAACACATT
This sequence comes from Metallyticus violacea, assembly GCA_030762175.1. Taxonomy (NCBI): domain Eukaryota; kingdom Metazoa; phylum Arthropoda; class Insecta; order Mantodea; family Metallyticidae; genus Metallyticus; species Metallyticus violacea. Next base: position 21,727,908 of record CM060832.1, on the reverse strand, counting down.
CTGTACATGGTTGATGCATTAAAATTTCTCTCATATTATGCTCAAGTAAATGTCTAATGTTGTAAAACTAGTTCCTTGTATATTAATTTATATAATGCAAGTAAATTTCTTATACACTTCATTTTATTTAAATTAGGACATGTTTCCCTAACCATGGATCCGGAAACATTCCTAACTTAAATACAGTAAGTGAAGTCTTAAGAAATTTACCTGCATTATATAAATTAATATATAATATGTTCACTGTAAACTGCTTCAAAATTAAATAAGTTCCTTGTAGTTTGCTTCAAAAAACTAAAGCATGCTATAAACTTTGCTTCTCAGTATATGGTAAAGGAATACCGAGATTAACCAGAAGGTTATTATAATCTTCTGGTTAATCTCTGTCAAACTAATCATAAATATCTTTGACAGTCTTCTGATACCAATAAAGTTAACATGCTCCATTGAATATATCCCACTCTTGTACACTGTATTGTGAGATTTAGTTTAAACAGTGGCTTTAGACAGTGTCCACTTAAATTTCTCTGTAACATACCATCAATATTTAAGTATTATTCAACCTAAACCATCGTCTGAATATAGTTTCTACAGTTGACCCTAAGGATTTAAGCCCTTGTTGATATGCCACATTGCTGTCTGAACCATTAGGAAGGTTTACAAGGGCTTACTTAAACTCTAGCTTGCATAGTTAAATATGGTGGATGTTTGTAACAGTGATGTTTAATATAAGTTTAGAATAACTGAGTCGACTTTGTAACACTTACATCACTAATAGTTTTTAAAAGGGGAAGTAGTTTGGGATTCCTGTTTATATTATGTTTTTCATTCCAAAAATGCCAAGCTATTGCTGATTTTCCTTCCTGTCTTTGTTTTATGTTCCTGGTATGTTCTTTTGCTCATGTTTTTATGTTTCTTTTAGTCTTTCCTATGTAAATTGTTTCACAACGATACATTCCATCTGATATATTCCTGATTTGTTCTCTTGAGGAACCTAAACTAAAAGAGGACATTCCTCAAGAGAACAAATCAGGAATATATCAGATGGAATGTATCGATTGTGAAAAAATTTACATAGGAAAGACTAAAAGAAACATAAAAACGCGAGCAAAAGAACACACCAGGAACATAAAACAAAGACAGGAAGAAAAATTGGCCGTAGCTTGGCATTTTTGGAATGAAAAACATAATATAAACAACCCCAAACTATTTAAAAACATTACAGGGAAAACAGAACTCGCTGCCTGGGAAAGCATTTATATCTGGAAGAACAAATGTAGCGTCTTCAACTTTGAAATCCCACCAAGTGACGTCTTAATACAGAAGTTCATCCCACTGCCACCAGAGACATACCAAACCACCACGAAGAACAAGGCTGGCAGTAGAACTGGAACTGAAGATGGGAGCAATTAGCTCCAGAAACTTAGTTTTCCTCTTTTAAAAACTATTAGTGATGTAAGTGGTACAAAGTCGACTCATTTATTCTAGCTTGCATATTTTTAAGTTTCATTTTTTTGTGGATCATTTTTGCAAAATGTCTTGTCACCAATGCATTCGTCAGTAATGCACTTTTAACTCCTCTTGGCATGCATGCTATTGTAGATAGTACATAGCAAATACCTTTTGATCATTTCCAGGAGGTAATTAGAGAAAGTAAATCCATTTACTGCTGGCAAGCTCCTCACTGCTAATGAAACATTTATAAATTCTTGACTGATCTGTTCAGTATTTCATTGAAGAGCTAGATATGCTTATTACAGATGTGTTACTGATGTAATGTCCAAATATCTTGCATTTGGATAGAAAGTATTAGGCATGCTCACTAACTTATAGGCATAAGAGTAATTCATATTTGTATAGCTTTTAGACATGAGAATATGCACATTTCTATTGCTGATATTTCATTTGATAATTTCAGGAGGAGAAAAGAGACAATCAAGAGAGTGGCTTCTAGATTGATATCTTCTCTCTTCATTTTATTGGGTAAGTGATCAGATAACCTTACATTTAATATGTTTCTGTGCATCATTCTAAGGTCTCTTTTGGGGAAAACTATATGCTAGCAGATGTCTGTAAACGTGTATCCAAATTACCATTTTTTTTGTACATAAACTTATGTTTGTCTTCCAGCAGAGGGCATTTCACTTCCTCTTCCACTGAATATGAAAGTTTGTCTGGAAAAATGAGCAAAAGGCTCCTTTTTTCCTTCTCCTTTCCATTCTTGAGTCTATGATTCCATTTAATATGATTTAGCTTCTTTGTTGCATTAAATAACATGATTACAATGGTCTCCACTTAATATGATTTTTTTTTCTTTAATTAATTTGGAATTGAACACAGTGAAACACTCATTAATAATCTGAGTTGGATGTTTAAAACACTTTTTATGGTTTGACTAAATTATTGTCCACATCATCAACTGTTAAATGACTATTGGATCATTTGTAGGAGCTGGGTAGGTAGGTATCCTGGGTTGGCTCTAGAGGTCTTGTGATAAACTTAAATGAAGTGCAGTCTGTTTCAGGGATGTCAAAATTCATAAGGTTTTGCTGATGTTTTTAATATAAATCCTTTCCCATATGTTCAGTTCTTTTGGTTGTTGGACAGTTTTTAATAACTTGATGCCTTTTTTTTATATGGTTTTCACTTCAGAAATGTGTTGCCACAGCTAATTTATCTATTTGTTTGTAATGGATGTTTCTCCAATGTTGCTTCAACCTAATGTCTATAGTTCTCTTTGTCTTCCCTATGTAGATTTTTTCACAATTCTTACAATTAATCTGGTAACTACCACATTTTTTCTCTTTGGGCCTGGAATCTGTTTGTTTAATTTGAATAAATTTTTAACATTGTATCAGTTTTGAGGTTCTAAGATGATGGTGTACTGCTTGAAATTTTTTTTAAATTGTTTATTGGCTGGTGGTGGTGAGTGAACTTTTAAATTTCCCTTTCCCTTTCCCTTGTTAAATCACTCAAAAGTTATTTAATTCTTTTTTGTTTCTGGCACCTTTTGATTAATCATCTGTTTGTTGAACCCATTGGATTTAGTTGCTTCTATGTGTAGATATTCATTCTTGTATTCTTCTTTGCTCAGTGGTATATTTATTAGTCTGTATATCATGCTATTGAATGCTGCTTCCTTATGTGATCTTGGATTGAAACCATGAGCTTTGATATAATTATCTGTATGTATGTCCTTTCTAAAGAAGTCAAGTTAAAGTTCATTTAAATGAAACCATAGTGTTTTAAACATCTGTCTTAGAAGAGATTCTTAGCTTCTTTGTTGCACTAAATAATTACAAGGTAAGGTCATAGCTGAGCTTGCATATAGCTTTAAAATATAGCTATAAGGGTCACTATAAGCTGTCCCTTGATAGCTCTGTTTTAAGTGGACTGCTATGGTTTCCGACAAATTAAATTGTGCACATTTGCTTTTAACCCAATGAGAATATAATTTTAGCTGTCAAAGTGAGAATACTGGAAGGAATGCAGTATTTTCATATTATCTCTCTAGAAGCCACGAGTTCATATATTGTTATTACTTCAATTTAAATAACTTCAAAATGCTAATGTTATGAAACAGTTTATGAAAAGATGCCTAGCTTTATGGCAGTAAAATTGCTCCTCCTAAAGAAATCAAATCACATAACTGCATTAAATTAAAAAAAGTTGATGAATATTTATTGTAATCTAGATCTTAATTGAATCGCACATATTTTAAAAATGAATACTCATGCAACCTAAAGGTTATCCTTACTATACAATTTGTACTGTTCTTATCCATTTTTTATATATCTGATTGCAACCTATTTTTATTCTTTTCTTATGTAATGTGTGGCTTATTATTGTGCATATATACTGATGAACATCTATTGGGGTCTATTTTTACTGTATATAATAAAAACTGCCATGGATGGCAGAGGTTGTTAAGGCAAGAACTCATGAGCAGGAGGTCTGGGACTTGAATCTGCCAGGAGCGTCATCCCTGACTGAGGTTTTTTCCAGGATTTCCTCGGCCCTCATAAATAGCAAATGTGGGGAAGTACCTTAAACTTAGGCCTGGAATGTTTCCTTCCTTGAAAACAAATCCTTTCCCAACATATCATTTCATCTCAGTTGTAATCAGTGTTCATCACCTGTGATTACTCAGTAATGCCAGTAAAAACTGGCATTAAACAATATTAAAAAAAATCCTTCATATTGACATGGTTAAATCCTGCATCATACCATACTGAACTGCCATAAATTGAAATTGAAATGTTGTATTCCATTGCCCCAAGCATTGTTCCTTTCAGAGGCTAGTCAAAGGTGTCTTTTGGTAGTGAGCAAGCACAAACCAAGAAAAACAGCACTATTGCAAAATGACAGTCCTTTAGGGAAGGGAATGAAGTTAAATAGATTAGTGTATCCCAAGAGCTTTTCATTCATGAGCAATATTTTTTCCCAAGAATGCATGGAGGACCACCCTTAATTTTTAATGTAAATCATCATCATCATCATCATCATGCTGAAAACAGTTACTACAGTCTTCAGAATACAATGACTAAATTAAATATGTTCAGGGAAAATCAATGTGAGAATTATCGTCAACAATGGATGCCGCCCAATAAACCATAAGACAAAATGGAAGTTGAAAGACTACAATATGATAAATGGACACCAAGGACCACCATTTGAGATCCTTATGCTAGTGAGAGGCATTAAGGGAAATATGGTGCAGATGATAGACCTTTTTAAAGAACATAGATCCAGTGTAGCCAGATTTAAGAGTAAGTGGTAAACTAGGGCAACAATTGAACTTAGATAAAAGTGTGCATACAAGTGGAATTATTGTGACTCTCGAACTAAACACTACTCTTATGCAAATTACGAAGGTGAATAAGGTGATAGTTTTCTCTCAAACCTTGCTTTCTGTGTCAAAGTTGAAGATCAAGGATTGGACCACGAATGACAGATGGAATTACTAGAAGGAGCCTGTTGTCACCAACACTTCTCTGTTTACATGTCAGATTTTCCTATAAGACATAGTACATCTATTTATCAATATGCTGATGACATTCTTATTTTGGCTTAATGCAGAAACTTACATTTTGCACTAACTCAACTCCACTGACACCTTACTCACGTGGAGAAGTGGAGCGAAAACTGATACATGCATGTCAGTGGCGAGAAGAGGGAGGTAATTCTCATCCGCAAGCACTGCAGACAGCAATTCTGAGTCTGCATGACCAGGCAATTCTCTGGAGGAACGAGTCAAGTACCTGGGAGTTACCCTGGATCAGAGGCAGACCTTCCAGCCCCATGTGTAAGCACAAGGTGCAAAGGCCCGAGTGCCATTTCAAAATTGACTCCAATTTTTAAACTGAACTAAGCTCCAATTTGCGTCAAATTGCAAATTTATAAAGCCATTATTCCAGCAATAATGTCGTATGCTAGCAAGGTTTTGGGCTATGCAACTCCATCCTACATTGCTTATTTTCAAAAAGGCAAAACATTACATTAAGGAGAATTTTTGATACTGATTTTATGTTTCCCACAGTTTTCTACCATTAAACTTCTGGCTTTGTGTACATTAACACCACCATAAAGAGACTAGCATGGCATTCTATGCTAGATATCCAAACCAGTTAATATGAGCTCCCATCCTGGATCCATCACCCATCTGACTGATATATAGCCACCTAGTGACCAGGCCCTCCCCAGAATCTGGCTCCATAACACTAGGGAGTTGGTCTGGAAATGGTGCAAGGGTATTGGCTATCATCATCCTGTGGCTCTAAAAGTATCAGCAACTAAGGGGAGTTCCAGTCACGCTTAGATCAAGCATGACGCGAACTCTATACAAGCGATGATTACTGTTTCACTATTCCAGTTTGAAAACAGTCATTTGAGAATAGAATTTCTTTGGTGAAGGAACTTTTTGAACAAATAATACAGGAATACAATACTTCAAGGATGTAAGCTCATTCATACTATTCTTCAAATTACGTGAGTTCCTTAGGGCCTCTGTGATTGTCGGCATATTTGGAGGTGCTCATTATGTCCTTGCATATATCTTTTCTTTCACCACCTCGGCTAATCTATATAATTTTGCTTCAGAATATTGCAACCCTTTTTCTGTTGATCAGGTTTTCTGATCTATTTCGCCTTTACTTGCCCAGATATTTCCTTGTCATCTTAATATTGTTAATACTCTTTTATTCAGAATTATTTTCCATAATGTTCCTAATGGTAAATCGTCCCACTTCTTTAATCGATCCTCTGCACTCTATTTTGCTTGCCATTTTAAAACCAGCAGTTATCTTTAAATGACTTGTATTTAAACTTTATCAGAAGTAGCACAGTGTTGCCAGTGAGCTGAGATGTGTAATGATGCAGGCACAAAACGTGTGATTTCTTCACTTACTGGGTGGAGCTTATCAGCAGAACTTATAAGTTAATGTCTGAAGTTCGCTCAAGCTAATCTCAGTGCAGTATTGCATTCTAAGAATTATTTTTCTGTTAATTTTAAAATTGCACAATTCAAACAGGCACAAGACCCAATTAGTTCTGATTAATGGGATTAACTGAATTTCCTTCTCACAACAAACCTACAGTTTCATTAAAAGGTTCTAAGCATAAATATTCAGGTCTCCTTTCCTTTGATTGCATAATTAAAGATACTTGCTACTAAGCATCAGAATTTCTAAGCACTAAAACCAAAATGAAGTTAAGTTGACACAACAGGTGAGAGGGGATCTCTTCCCATATGCCCGTCACTCATCAATTCTTGTTTATCTGCCAGACAGTGGCTCATAGCTTGTGTTTATGCTTTGTTTGTATTGACCTAGTAGTTTGGGTGTACCTAACTTGATGTTAAGTGTTTAAGAATCCCAATACCTACTCATAAGATTTCTTTAATATCAGTACATCAACACACTTCTATTATTCTGCCCATGTATCCTATTTAGGTGAGCACTTCGCAAACCCAATATTTATTTACATAATGCTTGTAAATCAGATTCATATAATTCTTTTCCATATCAAAGCTCTAGATGTTCAATTTCACCACTTTGGTGACTGTAAAAGATAAACCCATGATGAGAGAGATGATTTTTAGATTGATTCATACTTCTGAATAAACAAATACATTATAATTCTACCTCTGTTCAAAATAATAGTCACATTTCTCTAGAGGCATTTATTGACAGTGAATAAATACAGATACCTATTTACAGAGAATACTGATAAAAAAAAATGAGTAAGTGGTATTAGCAATATTCTCAGGTGACTAGGCACTCAATGCAGTTTACAGCAGCATGGGCAGAGGTAATGTTGGGGGTTGCAATGGCTAACATCCATGTCATCATAAACACTGCTTCCCCATTTGAAGTAATTTATTGCAGTTTTCCCAATAACGTTTATATATTCAGTCATGACATTCAATGTCTTCTCAGGAAGATTCGTGAATGCTTTCACAATGTTGGCACCAACTTAATTGACTGTGGATGTGACTTGCTCATTTTGGTGAAACTGCATATAAAATTTTTCAGCACTTTCCTTTATCAGACCTCTCTTGCAAGACACCATTTTTGCTGGCACGAAGCAAATGGTCATCAGAAATGGTCTACTGCTGATCATCTCCAATATTCCTCATTCCTACCATTGTGAAATACTACATCTCTGGTTACATCACCATAGATGGCTGAAGTTATTAAGGCACAGACTCATAAGCAAAAGGTCTGAAATGCAATTCCTGACAGGATTTTTCCACGTTTCCCTCAGTCCTCATAAATGCCAGGGATGGTATCCTAACCTTAGGTGTAGAATGTTTTCTTCCTTTAAAAAAAAATTCTTTTTTCCTAATTTATCATTTCATCTCGTACATCAGTGTCTGCTGCCTGTGATGCCTCAGTAATAAAAACTAATGTTAAATACTATTTTAAAAAATTCCTCTGGTCACATAAATTACACAATAGTATTTCACTGTATGTCAACAAATCTTCAGATTCATGAAATAGGCAATGCACTTGCTTCATGCATATTCTGAACTGAACATGCAATTAGATAAACCCTCTTAACACTTTACTCTACCTCCTTCCATTTCAAATGCTCTGCATACCTTGTTCATTTTCATTTTTAGAGCAAACAAGACTGTTGAAGAAATGCAACAATTATTTTGGGACAGAGGTAGTATTTTTACTATAGACAATTATTATTAAAATAGATATACATTTAAAAGTAAAAAGACCGTTATAGGTACTGTGGAATTAAACATTAGAAACTAATAGCTAAATCCAAATGTCTGCTTTCTTATTTTATTCTTTCTTGCACTCTTGTGCCATTACAGCACGTAGGGCTGCACTGCACATCTGGAATCCAGGGTCATTTAATTAATTTAAAACCTCGATACTCCAAGATAATTGGTTCAGCACGTTACTCTGAATGACTGTTTTTACAATATTTATATCCTCTTGAGAACCTGGGTCATCCAGTTAGACCCCTAGTCAAAGATGCCCATTTTCATCACTTTTTATGATTTGTCAATCAGGAAGTGAAATTTGAACTTTAGCAGAAATGTTCAGCTTATGAAAATGGCTTTTCATAGAGATTCAGTCCTAATTAGGAATGGGATGTTTGATTCCATACCTAAAAACTGTTAAAACATTAGAAAGACAAGGTTCCAGCATTTGCCATTTATGAGGACCGAGGAAAACCTGGAAAAAACCTCATTCAGAGAGGACAGTTCTTGACAGGATTCGAACCCCAGACCTCTCATGAGTATGAACCTTAACGACCTCAGCTACTTGTGGCAGTAAAGATTAGTTGAAACTCGATGACATCTAGTAGAAGTGTTCAGTAACAATAAAACAATTGAAATTATGGTGGTACCCACATCACCAATATCACCTTGTGGCAACCCTGGATGCCATACTGTTTCCAATATACCATCTAGTAGAATCTTCCTGAACTTCCTGTTAATGAGATGAGCATGTGCTGCCTCTCTAAAATGTTGGTAAACTGTCAATAGTTATGGAGGTTTCTAGCAAATCATGTAGATGAATATAGGTTACATACAATGAAGAAAATTGGGAAAGAACACTATTATCCATACATTAATTTAATTTCCCATTACTGCTGTTTATTTGTGGCCAATAATGTCAGTGACTGGTAATTTTGTAACCGACCATAAAACTTAGGGTATTCTTGTATACTTCAAATGAAAATGGAACATTATAACACTTTGCCCGGACAATGATGATAGTGGCCAGTTGTAATTGGACAATGTTGATAAATAAAGAAAATAAGTGTATCATCTCAAAATGTACTATCATTATAAATCGAAAGCCATTGTTGCTTTCGATTGTATATCAATCAGATCGACCTGCACATGAGAGTTAAAATCTGAATGCAGAACAAGTTTGTTTGGTTACTGTCCCTTTTTACAAATTACTTGACTTCTTCTGGCAGTGTACACAAAGATGTAAGTAAATTATGATACTTTCCTTGGTGATGTTGCAATACTTTTTCTTCAGTTTTGATGCCATTCTGTTTCTTCCTCCATTGCCTATTGATGAATGTGTTGTATGAAGAATATCAAACAATTTGTTATTTACTTAAATGTAAATTGGAACTTGGACAGTGAAGCCAATCATATTAATTGGTATCATTGTACATTGAAGCTTTAAGAGTGTGTAGTTCAACTGAATCATACAATGATATCAATTAATTTGTTATTTGTTAACAAAACAAAATAAAATATATTGTCAATGCTGATTATCACAGGTCTTCTCACAATGACAGCAGCAATATTCATGCTTTCTTCCATTCTAGCACTAACTAGAATCCCAAGTCCATCTTCCATTTGTGTACTGAAGCAATATTAGTCTGATCATATGATTCTGTATATTTGACTGTAATAGCATATTCTGCTATAGCTGATTGAAATACATAAAACAAGACAAGATTAATTAGAGAAGCTTTAGAAATTTTCAAATATGCCAAGAACTATAACAGAGGGGAACAGCATAAAAATCAACATTTAGTTTTCATTTTAGGACTGTCTCAAGGATAAGTTTCCATCGATCCTTCTGACAATGTGCCAAAGCCTGTTGACCTTATGGGCAACACTCCTTGCTACCTTCTACCTTCTAGATTAACTTGTTTCAGCTCATAACATCCTGAGGATGATTGATTAATTTATGGTTTATTTATTTATCTCAGGTCATCAGCATCCCATTCAACTCAAGGCGTGAAAAATTTTGCTCAGAGGCTCTCTTTCAGGCTTGAGGTTCTTTTTCATGCCATAAATGTACAACACGGGACCCACAGCTTTACTTCCCTTCTGACGGAAGCCATACTTAGGATTTTTACGCCCCAAAAAATCCATCGGTCATTGTTGCGTTCGAACCTGCATTCTTGGGTGTAGGAGGCAAGATGGTAACTACTACACAACCAGGACCGACACATCCTGAGGAGAGGGACTGTAAGGATGATCATTAAGTTTCATGCAGCATAAACTGAAAAACTTTACCATGATAAACTTCTGCTGCAAAAGCCTATGTCATAAGTAAATAGGATTTGATTGAAAATTTTACAATGAATGTTACACCTTTTTCATTGTCATCACTTTCCTTTCTGCTTTCACTTTGTGCATTGTTGTCACTTTGCTTGGTGCCAACTGTTGCATTATTAAGATGCGCTAACAAAAGGAGCATTTGTTACATAGGCCAAGGAGGTTTGGAAAATTGCAAAATTGTCTGGACAATGTAATCATCATTGCCCAACTGTCTAACATTGTAGTTAGCAACTGGGCATTTATGTTATTACCCATTGTAGTTGAACAGTGGTGTTAAAGACCGGCCACTGACTACTTTTTCTAAATTTACTTCATTGATTGTCCATAACATACATACACTCAGGCACATCTCTCAAGTTGTCTAGCAGTTCAGCTCTGAATTTGAAGTTCAGCTTTTCTTATTCTATTCAACTCTGCACAAGTGTTTACTTTTACAATCTGTCTTAGCATTAACGCAATGCCCCCCCACATTACTCTCCAGATTTCTCATTCTTTATTCCTACATAGTTTCTTTCGCTAACCACAATATTTACACATCCTTAGGAGTGATTTATCTTGGGCCTCTTGCATAACCATCTGTTATAACCTACATTTAACATCAACCCATGATATGGCGCAATCTCAAGTACCTTCTTATATCTGTAATTATTTTTCAAATTTCAGATAATGAAAATTATGCACGTTACATTAGTAAAAATATCCAGAGCAAAAAGAGTCATACAATACTTAAGCAATGTGAAAACTTTTGAAAGAAAAAACATTTATCAAAATTCATTATACTCTTACTTCTTGGGAAGCTTGCCATGGTTATAATCCTCTTAGCATACCCAGGTGCACCATGAGAAAGTCAGGAGGTGGGATTATCAATTACACAATGAATTACAATTTACCCACAGTGTACATTAAAAACGAAATAAGAAAACAATGTCGTACAACCCAGGTTAAAAATACAGAAATAATTTTAAATGGATTCTGAGCCATGTTGGATTAAAGGGGAATGAGATTGCTGATTATTAGTTACCATAAAATTAAAACCAACTTTTGAGCCAGAACTTCCTTTCTAAATTGAAACTCATAAAAATCTTAATAAATGAGCAAAAGAACAAAATGTCCAATGAAAACTTAAGTGAAAACCAAATACAGATCTAAAGACTTTCAAACATGTTTTATTAAAACCAAGAAAAATTGGAGTTGCCCAATTCTGCTTAATTGTCATGGATGATTGCCTGTAGAACATTTCCTAAGGGTAAAATTAATCAAGGACAGCTACTGTCCCTTGTGTAAGGATGTGAATACTATCCTAAACGAAGAACATCTACTGAAATGCAGCTAACTTGTTAGCAACAAATGAAAAATACATTGGAAGCTCTTTATTAGGAAGCTGGGGAAGAAATGATAAATATTAACATCTCCAATGGCCAATAGCAATCAACAAACAAAAATTTATTCAAATTTCTTAGACTAATATAGAAATTCATAACCCCAATTATTGATGCTCCTTTGACGTCAGAATTCATTTCTTATTCCAGGACAATGATTTGGGAAATTGAGGGATTTGGAATCCTTTTATGGTTTGGATTCAGAGTAGAGAAAATTTGGGATACATCTACCTCTAATCACGATCTTTAAAATTCTCTTCATCCATGCTATGGAATTTTATAGGATCATAGTACTGTCAGTCGGTCCTGGTGGTGTAGTGGTAACCATACTTGCCTCCTAAACCCAAGATTGCAAGTTCAAACCCGACCAGGATCAATGGATTTTTTCGGGGTGTAAAAATCCTAAGTATGGCTTCCTTCGGAAGGGAAGTAAAGCCATGGGTCCAGTGTCGTCTATTGACGGCACAATAAAGAACCTCAAGCCTGAAAAAAGAGGCCTCTGAGCAGCCGTTTCATGCCCTAAATAGAAGGGGACGCTGATGACCTGAGATGTTAAAGAGCGTGCACAAATAAACCAAATAAAAAAAAATAGTACTGTCCAAAATTTTAAACATATTAACAGGTACACATAAGGTGAAAATCACTCAGCTGCTTTGATAGCTGGAGCACTTAGAATGCAGGAATAGCACTTTTTTATATTTCATTTATAAGGTTACATTTTCATTCCTAATTGTGCAGGTTATAAATGGACTGCACTACAGCCCTCTGTTGCCCAGGTGAGGAACTGCAAGCATTTGGCAATAGACCACATTTTCATTCCTAATAACATAGTAAATCATCACTTAAAAGTTTTCTGTAAATAGCTGAAGGGATTACTATGCATCAGGTCTGTGATTTTCAGTCATTATAATGAAATAATGAAGCAAAAAATAGTGTTAAATAGAACTACTGAAACAATATTGCTTTGTTGGAAAAGCCGGATAAGTGTAATAATGCATCAAGGTTTCACTGTATACAGAGGTGCCTAAAAAATATGTAAATTTCAACATGAAAAATGTCTGCTTTAAAGCTTTTATTACCAGTTATATGTAGACATAAAAGAGGAGCTTTAAGTCATTTTTTCTGCAACCACATAAGATGCTGGAAATAATAGCATCTAGATGCTTTTGATTTCAGTGAATTACTGCATGAAATTTAAATTTCTTCCTGTAGTGCAGCTCATGTAGCTGGTTTCCTTGGTATACTATATCTTTTAGGCTTCCGAACAGGTAAAAGTTCAGGGTTGTTAAATCTGGAACGTGCTGGGAATCAAAAGCACTTTTTTTGTCCTTTTGAGCCCTGGTAAATTGCTGCTTTGTCCACATAAATGCAAAAATTTCTAGAATGCCAATAAACAGAAATGGCAATTTAATTTAAACTGTACTTCATCAGGCAAACAACTTTATCAAGAAATTTCTCATCTTCATACACTGTGCATTAAAACCATGACAGTATTGCATTCTTGAATCTGGATCATCTTCATTCGTGCTATGTAACAATCTGGATGCAAACTTTCCATCTTGCTGTCTTAAGATTATGTTGAATGCTTGATCTGCTAATTCTTGTCTTGTGTCTGCATTGTTTGATTGGCTTTTGTGGTGAATGTGTTAATTGTAACAATACCACATCCAAAGAAGGATTTGTGCTGTGCATTTCTTTCCACATCTTTGCTAGTTCACACACATTGTTTCCATTGGTTTTGAATTTATCATAAATGCGAGAGATTGCATATATGTTGGTGCTTCTGTAGCACCATGGTAGCATATTTGGTTATTATATTTATTTATTTATTTAAATGGTGTTTAACACCTGTTTTTACTACTTAGGCACCACAGGCAATGGACACTATGATGCATGAGATGACTTGAGAAATAGGGAAAGGATTTTTATAAAGGAAGCAAACTTTCCAGGCCCAAATTTGTGGGTATCTCTCCAGCATGTCATTTATGAGTATTGAAGAAAATTTGGGAAAAAAACCTTTAGCAGGACAGTCCTGATAGAACACATGGTGCTATAGCAATGATACTGATATATTTAAGAGATTACATAATACTGCATATTGATGCCACAACTCAATACATATTTTAAAAATTAAGTATAGATAAGCACTATTAAAGTGAGTATACATTTTTTGGGCTCCTCTATACCTTGATTATGAGAATGGTTATGTTGATTTCTGATTTTGTGATGCAGTGATTAGCTTTTGTCCCCTTGTCAGTCCATAAATTAGGAAACACCTAACACCTTTGTAGCTCAGATTAACATTAATTTGTTCAAAGGCTAGCTTCCCAGAAAAGTACCAACCTGATGATCTTGAATTTATACAAGAGTGTCATTTGTAAAAATTCAGCAACCACTTTCTGTAAAATAAAATCCTTTATCATCACATTAAAATGGATGGTTTAGAATGTATCTCATCAAGCTCATTAATATTTAATTCCTACTTAATTCTGCTTTAATTGGAATATTGTATCTCACCATGATCTTAATCCATCATTAAACAAATTAAATTAATTTGCATATATTTGGCAATTTAGTGAGTTAATTCTCAATTAACTTTTCATTATGGCAAGGCAAATATTGAATGTGCTATTTAAAGACCACATTATTCCAAGATGGCCAAGGATAATTTCCGAAAGAAAACATTAATAGTATGGAGAAAACAGATTTTCAAATGTGGTTTCAGCATTAGATATTTTAAGCTCTCTAAAATGACCTAGAATACCCAACAGACGTGTGAATTTTTGTAATATTTAAATAATGCTAATAGTCATCTTATTATTTTGCTGTAAATATTACATAAAACAGAAACCGTTATGTTGTGGGTTAAAAGCTATGTCTCCCCCATATTTCGAAAGTTGGCTATCTGAACTGTGAAACACTTGGTATAAATGAAATATAATTAAAAGTAGCTTATTATTTTCATTTAAGGAATCAAGCCATTTCTCCATAAATGTGCAATACAAAATGCTACAGGAAGTACATGTATAGCGGCAGGTGATTTTGGTGGATTTATTAGAGCAACAGCCCAACAATTTGTGTTCAGTGAGCGCTGCTATAGCTCATCTTCCTCTCTTACACGTTAAATTCTCTTCTTTCCCTCCATTTCTAAAATGTAATTGTCATGAAAAACAAATCAGTAACGATCTTAAGTGTTTTACAAAAGGTGTATAGCGCATTCTTTGCTGTGTCCATTACCTTTTAAATCATGGATTTTCTATAATTCAGAAGGCCATGATGACTTAAATTGTAATTAGCTAATTGACTGAGTATTTATTTGATGAGATGCAAAAGAGTTAATTCGGAAGTAACTTCCTCAATTAACTTAAATCTTAATTATTTAATTGTCAGTTAATAAGAAATTTCAGGACATTGGATTAAACTGGAGCTTATATTTTGCATTCAGCCTTCTTTTATACCGTGTTCAGTCTTTAGGTTGTGATGTAAACAGAGGCACTTGTATGGATCAAATTTCATTTGTTGATTGAACTAAAGTTCAATACCCATTACATAGATAATAATGTAGAAAGCTTTCTAATTTGCAAATGCAAAGCATAACCCAACTTAATGACTTCAGTTATTCACAAAATAACTTTTACACTTTGTAATATCTATAATTACATCAATATTAATGGGTGCTAATGACCTTAGCACTTTTGCACCTTTAAACAATAATCATCAATAAAAATAGCACATTTAATATGCAATGTATAAAGAAAATGTGGCAGGCATGACACAAAATGCATGCACAGGATTGAGGTGTATGTTGACATATTCTTTTTAGAGAGAAGAGAGATGCTCACCATCTCACTCTTATCCGGACATCCTTCAAGTACCAAAGGCTTGTTTGTTGTTATGAGAGTTGTAAGAATCTGCTACATGATGGATATACTAATGTTACAAATCACTCTATCACAACAGCAGCATGTGGAGGAATAAGTTATGGTTTATTCTTAATTAGAGAGTAAGTCGATTTAATACTTTTATACTCCAGTTAGCATTGAAATACCATTCAATGGTAAGTGGAGCATAAGAATATTTGGCTCACTATCTAATTAAGAATAAATTAATGACTTCACTGTATTAGTTCCAACACAAAATTTATTTAAAAAATAAAAAAGTTATGGTTTGTTTACATTACAACCTAAATTAAACATAAACAGCATATCAACTGACATCAAATTTCAAGTTACTTTCATTGACAGCAAAATATTCTTAAAAAGTTTTCTATTGATTAGTAAAGTAGAATTATGTCTTCTGCAACTAAAACATTTTGTAACTTAATACTAATTTATTATTAATTTATAAATTATTTGTTTTATTTACAGATAAATCTGATGATCATATGATGGAAGCCATTTTGAAAACCACCCTCTTCAATAGAAGCAACAAAGAATTATGTATTCCAATTTTGGGGTAAGCTGTTTTTTTAACTTCTTAATGGTTGATAATTTCTGAAAGGTATAAGGTAAAGAATTCTGCTTCTGATGAGCTGTAGGAGGTCCTTGCAGGAATGCCCATTTCATTGGCCTATTGAATCAAATCAAAGGAAATTCCTGGGCAAGAATATTTGTTCCACTTCTGGAGTGGAACTTTTATTTTGCATGCAGTAATTGTATTTAAGTTAATTTGATAGTGCAATCTAAAAATAATGCAGCAATTTTTCTTATTAGAGGTTAGATATTGAAATATAATGGTTAAAGAATGAAGAAAAAAAAATAATAACTCTGCTTCAGAACTATCCACTTTTGTAAGATAAATGCCATAAATATTACTGCAATTTATTTGCCCATAATAGTGCTTGGGGTGAAATAAGAAAATTAAAGTGTGTGAAATTCATCATGCGTATCTCTTGTTTAAAAATAATGTCATGAACCCAGCATTTTTGTTTCAACTTAGGATGCTTATTAAAAATACTACATAAATTTTACTTCATTCTGCAGCAGGAAGTTAAAAAGTTCAAATTCACAATGCATATCTCTTGTCAAAAAAGTGTTATTTCTTTCCAGTCTTTTTGTTTCTTCTTCCTATTCCTCTTCACACAAACGAGTTGGTACTATTATGTGATTGATTTCATGATACCAGGAGTCCCCTTCAGTTTGATTCAATCCCATTAGATGGGAGCAGCAGAAGGCATTTGACTTTGCTTCAATTCAGCACCACTAATTGAGAAGAAGCTGATCCAGTTTAAGCATATCTGTTGTGCTTGGCTAATAGTGTATTTGTAATGTAGCTGTTCAAAAACTGATTTATGGCAAGTGTTTACTCTTTAACCATAAGTTAAAATATAAGTATTTAAAATTAGTATATTAATATAATTGCAGAGAGCTGTAATTCATAAAGAGAACTATCCAAATATAATCTCTCTCTTCTTTCATTGTTCTTTAGCTTGTACCAAGATGCTGGCACAGATTAAAAAAGAGATCTGTCAGTTCTTGATTCTATATACTACCACGGGTGGCCAAGGTCATTAAGGTACAGATCATGAGCATGGGGTCTAGAATTTGATTCCCACCAGGACCATCCTCTCTGACAGGTTTTTCTCAGGTTTTCCTCAGTCCTCATAAATGGCAAATGCTGGGTAGATACCCTAAACTTAGGCCTGGAATGTTTCCTTCTTTAAACAAAAAATCCTTTCCCAATTTATCATTTCATTTCCTGTATCATCAATGTTTACTGCCTGTTTTGCCTCAATAGTTATAACAGGTGTTAAACACTGTTCAAAAAAATTGGTTCTATATGTTCTTTTTTAATCTACATTTGATATATTTTCTCATACATTCCAAACATTTAGCACGAATCAGTTCTCAAAATTAACCCCCTTTTGTCCTGATCCATGACCATAGTCTCTGGTTATTTATCTATAGCAGCACACACAGTACCTCCATTCCAAAATCTGCCACTCTGGCACCAAGGAAGACTTCAAACTTCAGTATTAGGGAGCTTTTTTTGTAGATCAAACCCTCAAATACTGATCACAGTTTGTAATCCAGGGGTTCAGTTTGGGGCTGCTAGAAGGCTAATTTTGAGTAGTAATAAAATCTGGAACACTTCTCTCAAGCCACAAATATGGATCTGCATGATGGGCTGGAGCTGAATCTTGCTGGAAACTCCAGTGCCCGTACTTGAACAAAGTCAAATTCAGGTTCCAGCAGAGGGGTTTTATACAATTTGGCAGTGGTGTTCTATTCCTTAGTGACATCATCATAGCCCTCTCCCCACCAAACTATTCCTGAGGCATGATGGTGGCTTCTTGGTACCTTCAGAACCCTCTAACAAGCTTCTTATGAATTATGAGGTATACATTTTATCATTTTGATGACTGTAGCTTTCTTCAGTGTTGAATACATTTTTGTCAGTAAAATGAATTTTCCAGTGACCATTGTTAACAATAGTGTATCAGTTTCCATCCCAACCGCTCTGCTTCTGTATAGTTAAAAAAATATCCTCAATCCAAGGTTTTGTTCAAGCGCTCTAGATGTGGAACTTCTGGTTTAATTCATTTAGGAGTCCAGCTCTGTCCATTTTCAAACTCGAGTCCAATCACCATAAGCCCCATTGCTTTGACAACACCAGGTGCTCGTAGAGTATGGGATATCTGGATCTCAAATCGTCATCAACAGTACTAGTCACAATGAAGCATTAGATAATGCTGTAAACAAACATTCTACTGCTTATCAGCTATTTAAGGAGCTGGAAATTCTCTCTTGATTTTTAAACTCTATCCAAGGGTGCTTGCGGCAACATGGTTTTATAATCTCCCTATTCCATTAACCTTTATTGTACAGGATTTATCGCACAGTTTATGGGTTATTCCAAGACTGATCTTTAAATACCCTGCAGTTCATTTTGGGCAGATTTAAATTTCAGATTATGTTTCTTAGTGCATGTAGCAAAATTGTTATAATTAAAACAATTTTGAAACTACTGCTTTTTAGTAAAAGGTGTACTGTTCATTAAAGCTTTGTGCATATGTTCAAATATTCTAAAACTTAAAAATATCCCTAAGATGTAATGATAGTTGGAAATAAACATTAGATTTAAATTTTGTTTTGTTTCTATCCCTGGTGCCAATAGATTTTTATTTGTCTGAATAAAAGAATAAGACTCATCCCTTCAAGAAGAAATTACAGCACAACATTCTGAAGACTAATGCTATGTAAAGAAGGATTTGACTGACTAAGAACATGTTTCTGCTAACTGTTATGCAATGTGTTATGTAGCAATAATTCAGGCACATGCAGAAATAAACAAAAGATACTGTTGATAGTATCAGGTTCTTTCAAGAATATTACTATTCATCCATGGAGATCTACCTAAAGAGGCTCCAGCTTTACAGAACATAGGTTTTGTAAATGTTTGATGTCCTTTATTTGAAATGTGTGAATTTTTTAAATCCTAAAATATCCACAAGGTCACATCACAATTCTCACAGTGGTACTTAGATCTTGAAATGTTGTTCTTATCAGAACAGACTCTGCAATGGCTCATTTCACGGATCAATACTTTAAATGCTTTGCTTCAAGACATGAGTTGCAATTGTTAAAGGCCTTACACAGTGAGATGTTGAAGTAGTACAAATCACGTGCATTCTGTATAAAATTTCTTATCAGTCATTCTCTAAATTCCTTATGAGATAGTTTTCTTTCACATAAAGCATAATTAATGCAAGCATTCCAGTGCAATAATATCAGCCAAGTGAAGAAATGTCAGATAAATCACTTTCCATATCACTGCCACAGATGCTGTGGGTATCCTGAAATTCAAACACATGCCTGTCTACATCCATATTTTTATCAGTTTGCATCCTTGAGCAGTTTGAGCCATTGTTCATGTCTAAGCTCATTCTCATGAAACAAACAAGTCATAGTTTTGAATTGCGGGAATTTTCACAGTGAAATATAGTATAACATAACAAATTATTATTGAGGAAATCACTCAAATTTCACTAATTTAGTTCCACTTACTTGGACATGTTTCAAAGGTGGTTGCCTTGAACATTGGGATCATGCTGACGATGAAGGCAACCGCCTTTGAAACATGTCCAAGTAAGTGGAACTAAATTAGTGAAATTTGAGTGATTTCCTCAATAATAAGTTGTTATGTTAAACAAGTCATACTTTTTGCAGTGATGAGAGCTCGAGAATAACCCAATTTCTAAATGTTTACACTTCATTAGGTATGCTTTGGAATTTGAGAATTACATGGAAAATTCATGTTAGCCACTTTACTAACCCATAACATGCCAGATACAAATTGAAGCAATCTTCCTTGATCCTCACATTGTGAATAAAAGATCAGTGCTTCGTAGTTAATAAGTTGACTGGGTGTTCAACTGAGGATGGAAAAGCCTTATATATAAATTAACAGTAATAATAAAAGTAGATAAGGGTAAAACACTAAGATCAAAACCGGTGGTCCACACAAAGGCAGATAAAGGCAATGCAATAGCAGTTCTAGATAAAGAAGATTACATACACTGAGTGGAAAACTTAATAAAAGGACCAGGCTACATTATAATATAGAAGAATCCCCTCTTTGCAAATAAATAACTTCAACAAAATTATGAATGAAATCTAAACATATCAGATGTCCAAAAAGGCAAAATAACTGCAAACAACCCCATACTCCCCAGAACTCGTATGTGCTTCCAAAAATCTCTCTAAAGCCAACAATAGCATGAGACTAATAGTCAACCAAATCAGCTCTCCATGTATGAATTAGCAAAATGGGCTTAATCAGAAATTTAATTCACTTCAGAAATTCAACATCCAGGCATTAAAAACTTGTCCAAGTAAGTAAACAAAATCAAGCATACCTTGATCTCAAGAGATGATAATTTATTTTCTTTTGATGTTAAATCTATTCACTAGATTCCAGCAGAAAAGCTTTTAACACTTTTAACATTGGTTTACAAACCATTGAAATAGAAGATCTTACCAAACTGACCAATCTATGCATCCAACAGTGTGTCTTTGTTTTCAATGATAAAATATACCAACAGATCACAGGTCTAGCCTTGGAAACCCACTATCCCCAGTATTAGCAGAGCTATGTATGGACTCTTTTGAATCACACATTGAAAAAACTTTTCCATGGATATTCAAAACTTTGCACAGATATGTAAATGAATATTTGCAATAGTACTCGAGAAACATATTTCCAACTTGTTCAAATTATTCAACCTATAAGATAAATCTGTAAATTCACAGTAGAAATGGAGAAAGACGGTTCGCTCCCATTCTTGAAACTAAAAATCATGATAAAGGATACCAAAATACAGTTTGAAATATATCGAAAACTGATACATACAGATAACTATATAAAAAAGAATGGTTTGAACCCTGAACCATATCAATATGCAATATTTAACAGTTTGGTTTTTAGATTGGTCAACATTCCCCTCAGTGCCACAGAATACAATAGAGAGTGTGAACACATCATGAACACAGCCATAAAATACAGTTTAACACCTCTGCCATAATAAAAAGTATCAGCAAGTACAAACTCAAGAAATGTATAAAAGAGACTTTGACCTCGAGGTAATCCAAGATGCGCAAAGATATTGCAAATTCACTTATAACCCACAATTGCACTACAAATTTGCAAAGATTTTCAAAAAGTTCAACATAAAGTTAACCCTCTGAACAGCTACAACATGAAGCACCTCCTAGGATCAAAATTAAAAGAAAGATATCTGCAGATCTGGAATATATGTTATAGAAAGCATAGACTGTGAATTGAATTGCATAGGAAAAACTAAATGAAATCTGTCAATGCAGAAGAAAGAACATTTCAGAAATATCAAATTAATACAGATGGAAAAATCAGCAGTAGCAGACCATTATTGGAGACAAAACCATGAAATTAACCCAGAGATTAAACTTCTTAAAGAACTAAACAATCCGCATTAATTGGCCACCTGGGAGAATATCTTCATTCTAAAAACTGCAATGAATTTCAACCTTCTGCCTTGGGATTATTTTTCCAAATTCATTTCATATCCACCAGAGCTGACCACATAAAACACATTAGCTTTCACGGGACCAGCACAAAAACCAGGAAACAGTGGGTCAACAGCTGAGAGGATGGGAACATTGGTTCCTGAAACATGTTCTAACTTAAATACAGTTAGTGAAGTTTGTTAAGAAGTAACACGCATTGTATTAAGTACTGTCAATTTGATTTCAAATCAAAACACTAACCGCAAAAGCGTGGCAGCGTTACTACTTATCTTGTCTCATATTCTTGCAGAGGGCAAAAGGCAGTGGAAAAATAGGTTCTCCTTTCAAAACATAAATTGTAAAAATGTGTAAGGAACCAGATGAGTAAAAAAATGAGTGTATTGGACCAAGTTTAATTTCCTACTATTAATAAATTGATTTGATTCAGCAAAAGATTAGTTTACAAGGATCTCTATTATCCATGTAAATCATTTTGAGAAATATTGGTTTCAGATATAAAAGCTGATAGTGGCAAGTGGTGTATGGAAAGAGGAAATATGGTGATAGCTAGATTAAAAAGTTGAATTGAAAACAGTGCATGGCATTAGTTATTACTGGTGATAGTTGCCCTGTGTTTAGCTTAAGTGAAATCTGGGTTAATGAAAATCACTAGAAAGACATGCTAATATTCAGTGGGTAGGGCTGACTAGAATTTCTATGGGGAATGGTAGCAGAGTAATGTTATTTCATATAGGTCATTCCAGAATATAGCTCTTCAATCATTTGCTCTGTAAGGACTGTCATTTTGAAATGAACACAAAGTTTTCACTGATGGATGAAGATTTTATTTAAGAGAAAGGACCATTATAACGAGTTACCATTCCAAAATTATAAATGGCTGTAGTCATCTTTCCTGAAACATGAAATGTATGATCCAGTTGAAATAAAGACAGAGCTGTTTATTTATCATATTTAGAAATACCTTTATGAATAGGATCAGCTGGAACTGAACACGTAGTGATAAGGCTGCCTCCTTATCATTGCACTTACTTGTGCAAAAGTGAAGGGTGAAATGACAGTTGAA
Source organism: Metallyticus violacea (assembly GCA_030762175.1). Lineage (NCBI taxonomy): Eukaryota > Metazoa > Arthropoda > Insecta > Mantodea > Metallyticidae > Metallyticus > Metallyticus violacea. The sequence continues at coordinate 21,704,904 of CM060832.1, read as the reverse complement.
TTCACAGCATTACAGTTAGCCAATGTAAATTTCAAGGTATATGACTAGATAAAAATTATGAAGTATTTTTATACAGCTTGTATAAGATGAATTGGATTCATATGCTTTTTTTTTTTTTTTTTTTTTTTAAATCTGCGTCTCTTGTGTTAAGATATGTATAGCTGTGGTTGGAAGATATAGCCAGCTGCCACAAAGATTTTAATATTTCTCCCCAAAAACACTACATATTGTGCAACATTTACAGACTCTAAATATTTTATCTAATCTAGTTTTGCTTTTTGCTTGCAGAAAGCTACTTACCACTCTACCAGTTTCTTCTGCCAATGACTCATATGTCAGATTTGTTTTGGCATTTAAGCTATGGAAAAAGATTGTTTCGGACTTGGAAGAAAGGAGGCGGATAACAAGGCTTGCAGATCAGCGGCTAATTGTGCCAATAAATTTTGAGAAAACAAAGAGATATAATGATGTGCTACCTAGAATTCCTAAATCTAAAAAGAATATCACAGTGTTTTACATGCAAGCCAAATTTAACTTGAAGGATGCATGTGTGGTACGTATTAAAATTTTTCTGCTCATTTTTACAATTGTAGGTTAAGAAGAAAAATAAATAGGTAATCATTTAACATTAAGGTATTTAGAATAATAGAACTATACAAGAATGGGTTCCTACCTGAAGTCCAAAGTGCAAAAGAGGATAAGTTTACCAGGTTAGCTGAGGTCCAGATTAATTGAAATAACCTAAAAGAATAGTAGAAAGTTCATTAAAACTATGATTACAACAACAAAGTATGATATTAATGTATATTTAAAAAGCATAGACCTAAATACGCTGCAGTATAAAATGTAAAGCAATAAAATGCAGTGTATAGGTAATAGCATGCTACGATGATGTGTCCAAGAGACCTGGCTCTGTATCACTCAAAATTCTTGTTGGCAAAATTGGTTTAAAGTACATGTGTGTAATGATGAATTCAGTAGAAGTTATTGACTTAGAGCATAGCAGTAGGCATAGCAGTTGGCAGCAGTAACTTTATTAATTTTACTTGTTTAATATCCAGGACATGCTTCAAGAGCAGTCACTTCCATCACCAACTGTAGACCAACTGAAGTCCTCTGCTGAGGGTAGAATAAGTTTGCTTAAACAATCCAGTGGTGGGATCTTGAAGTTCATGATGTCTTTATTTTTAGGAATAACAATGTTGGGGGTTTTTTTTTTTTTTTTTTTTTATCCCCAATTTGCTAACTCGCTCGACTCTTGGCAGTTTTTTTCATAATTTTGGTTCTTTTTAATTTCATGATTCTTACATCTAAAATAATGCAATTTGTGATTTCCCAATAGTTTGTATTTAATATTTCTAAAATTTCTTTGATTCAAATTTCTAAATTTCTCTTCGTTTTTGCTATATTCATTTGAATAATTTGATAAATTGCGGCCTTCTAGTAATTTTACACTGCATCCTTTTTGAAATCGTAATAAATTCCATTGTAATTTTATAATCCTTAAAATTTAAAGAAAAATTATTTATTTGCTTTTGGGATGTATGTGAATTTCTTGTTGCATTGTACATTTTCATAAGTTGCATGTGTTTTTAATGACTGTAATTCTTATATATTTAGCAAGTTTTTTTGTCTCCTAATTTATTATTCAAACAACTTCAAAGGAATGTATTAATGATGTGTAGGTATTCCTTTTTTTATCCTCTTTATCTATTCGAACATTCACTAATCTATGCAAGTCTGTTGATGACTGCTTGTCATCCACCTTTAGAAATTTGTGAAGATGGATATTTGCCTTTTAGATAAAAAAAAAAATAGTTAAGAACAGGTATAGGTTGACTTTTGGAATGTACAGGAAACCAATTCACACAGATGTTTACATCAAAAACAATAAAACAACAAGCAAAAGTTTTACTCTAAAAAACAAAGATATCATGAATTTCTAGATCCTAGTACTAGATTATCTGAACAAACATCTGCAATCACCAGAGGATGCCTTTGGTCTACAGTTGATGATAGGAGCAATGCTCTTGAAACATGTCCTGGATACTAAACAAATGGAGTAAATTATGTTACTATTGCCAACTTACTAAAATGTTACTATGTGTATTTTATTCCGACAGTTTGAAGTGTATTCATTTCATTAATAATTTGGGGAGATGTCTCAAATGGTCATAGTATGCAAATGTGTTTTCATTGTCACTTCCTTCACAACGGTGAAAAGAGTGCTGCAGAGTTTAAATGTGGACACACCAGCTAGAAGACAATCCATGTGAAGAAAGGATACTCAAAATGTGCTAGATACTGGAATAAAAAAAAAGTGCAAGATATGGAGCTGGACAATTGCCAAGTCCAGGTGCGTGAAATTGCTGAGGCTATAGGCATATCTAAAGATCACGTGGGTTATATCTTGCATCAAAATTTGGGATTTTGTTGATTTGGTTTATTTACGGATGCTCTTTAACATCTCAGGTCTTAAGCATCCCATTCAATTCAGGGCATGAAATGGCCGACAAATTTTGTTCAGAGGCCTCTTCTTTCAGGCTTGAGGTTCTTTTTCATGCCGTAAATGTACGACACGGAACCCATGGCTTTACTTCTCTTCAGAAGGAAGCCAGACTTAAGATTTTTACGCCCCGAAAAAAATCCATCAATCCTGGCCAGGTTTGAACCTGCGATCTTGGGTTTAGGAGGCAAGTATGGTTACCACTAGACCACCAGGACCAACGAAGATTTGGGGGATGATAAAGCTTTGCACAAGATGGGTCCCTTGTTTGCTCACAGCAGATCAAAAGAGAACCTCTTCTGAATTTATTCACAGATTCGTTACAATGGATGAAACTCCGATTCATCATACACCAGAATCCAAATAGTCAAAACAGTGGATAGAAGCTGGTTGTACTGTACCGCATATATATTTTAGAAATCCTGAGTACAGTTTCAATTGGCTTTATGTCAAACTTTGTCTGTTGGGGTATCATTAGATTCAGGATACTTACTTCATCATAACCCACCGAGATATGTCAAGTAATGCACAGCAAGTATTTTAGATTTGTTAAAGCAGTATTAGAGTGTAATTAAATAAATTGTACTTGTGAAGTTGTAGACAATGGAGTGGTAATATATCCTATATTAATGTATTCAACATGTTCACACTAACTGCACTTACATAAAATTAGGACATATTTCGGAAGCAATTGCTCACATTTTCAGCTTGACAGACTACTGTTACTAGAAATGGTGGCTGGATACCAGGATGCTCCTTTAGCAGTGTTTGATGGTTCTAATAGGACTTGCTGAGTTCATCCTTAGGAGAAAAATCAAAATTCATTAAGTTTTCCTAATTTTTTAAGATAAAAATTTTTCCCTAAGTGGATAGCTCCTAGTTGTTTCAGCACCTTAGCCTCTGGTTTAATTTCATGATTTTTGGTCCAAAAAGTTAGTTGCTATTGCTGACATATCAACTGGCTTAAATTAAATGTTCCTGAAGTGTTCTTTCCAAATTTCTCCTTTTTTCTAGTGTATCTCTGATCATAACCTGCACATTTGATTTCATAAATTCCTGATTTCTTTTCTGTTATATGGTGTCTTTTACTGTGCAACCTAATAAATTCTTGATTTATATTTGTTCTTTGGGGCTAGTATTCAATGTTCTTGGAATATCTTCTTAAATTTGCTATGGTAAGTTGATTGGTGTGTGAGGTTTTTGAATTTGTATCTTTCCTTAGTGTTCTTCAGTGTCGAAACCTCTCTTATCAATTATTGTCTTTTAAATTTATTAATAATTTGTATTTCTTTGTCTTTGTTGAAACCATTTGTAATTGCTATCTTATGGTTTTCCATTTTGCACTCTGTTGCCGTGAATGGGATGGTAATTAATCTGTGCACCAAGCTTCAAAACACTGCATATTTATGTGGAATGGGGTCATAACTATAATTTTTTATGTAATTTTCTGTGTATGTTTCTTTTCTATGACTTCCAAAGTTCAGACCATCTCTATTTCTTATGATTTTGGAATCTAGGAATGGCAGCCAACCATTTCTCTCTTCTTCATTGGTAAACTGTATAGATTTATGTTGTAGATTAAGAAGTTTCAGAGCATCTATTGAATGTTTTTTCGGTATTATTGCAAATATGTTAACCTCCTATATAAACACCTATACAATGTCTTGAAAATTAAAGGGAAGAAGGCTTTGGTGATATGTATTTCAAAGGAGCTCATAAATAAATCTGCTAGAAATGGAGACGAGGGGATTTCCCCATAGCTAGATCCAACTTGTTGATAATATCTTTGGTTGAAACTGAAGAAATTATGTTGAATGGAAATATTAGTTAAGTTTCGGTAAGTTTCTTTTTCTTCTGTTTGTAAATTTAAGAAGGTTAACCATTTCTTTAACATTTCCATAAGATTCTCCGTTGGTATGATCAGGAATAAGGCTTTTACATCAAACAACACCATTACATCTCCTGTTGCAATTCTGGTATTTTTAAATTTTTTGACTAAATCAAATGAATTTTTGATGCTCAAGCTTTGAAATGCTTTAAAAGATTGAAAATGTCCAACTTTTTAGCTACCTGGTATATGGGTGAATAGATATTGTTAATTATTGGTCTCGTGTATTTTAAGAAGTGCATGAAGTCTGGATAGTATTGGATTGCTCTGTGTGATTTTCTGTTTTTCAGCAGTGGATAGTATTTTGACTATCACCAAACATTTAACCAAACCACTGAATGAAGTAATATTTTGATTATCACTAAAAATTGAACCAAACATTGAATGAAGTCAAAATTGCACCAGCAAATTTTTAAGGAAGATGGATGTAGTGGATTATTTTTTTTTATAATATATGTAATGCCTCTGAAGCATGGTTAAGTCACTACATTTAGCCAAATTTTTATTGTTGATTAGTTCTGCAATTATCTATGAATACCTTTCCATTAATTCTGATTTTAAGCTCACTTGCTGAATTGTGCGAAAGCTTTTTGTTTTGTCTTCATTAATATTTGTTAATAATTCCGTTTCTTTAGGCAACAGAACATTAAGGTAGATAAAGAGGTTTGCCAAACCTCTGCTGGAACCATGTTGCATAAAATGGTCAATACAGAGCAGTGTTACATGTTGAAGCTACAGGATAAAATTTTCTATCTGAGCCAAAGTGCATAATGCAATATAGCAGCATTCTGCCAGTTCAGGTAGTGTAACATGTTGCACAGTATGGATGTTCTTGCAGCAGCATAGAATTATTTTATATATACATTAAGAAGAAGCGAAAAAAATAGATAATAGTGACAAACACAATTTTACGCTTGCATAGTGAACATGGTGGTTCAAATTTACTGGCTGACTGGAATTTCAAACCTGAAATATTTTTTGTTATGCAGATTATAATCATAAATGAATAAACTAAGAAATTAAGCATTAATGGAACAAGTTGGTATATTTCTTGCAAATGAACTAGTCTGTGCTGCTGTTGCAGTAATTGAATGATAGATTCATGCTTGACAATAGTCAATAAGTTTAAACTCCATTTTTTAAAATTGTTCTATGAACAGCAAAAAGAAATAATTGCAATCTGCAGCTCCTGCCAAACTACAGTAATAATGATAAACATACAAAGAAAGTAAAATTGTTAATTAGAACATTGCACAGTGAAGTTAATCATATATTAAGATCATTTTGTGATTGAGTTGAACTAACAATATTGCTGCACTTATTTAAATATGAAGGACCAGCTTCAGAAACCCTTCATTTGTATCGTCAGCCCCTAGTTGATTGGAGGATAAACCATTATGCTGTGGCAATGTGTAATCTGCTCTGGTGGAGGTGTGATGAACTTAAAGTTTATGTTTTCATCACCAAAAGTGTCCAAGCTCATTAAATTGTTTTTGTACTTATAAATATAGATTTTCTCCCATGTTGCTAATTCTGTAGGTCCTTGCACTGATTTTAATAATTTTGTTTTATTCAATATGTCATGGGTTTCTGTCCAGAAATGATATGCCACTGCTGATTTCTCCAACTGTTTATATTTTATGTTTCTGAATTGTTCTTTTAACTGGGTGCTATGTTTCTCTTTGTTTACCAATTTAGATTTTTTCACATTCTGCATAACTTATTTTGTAAATACTAGCTTTTTTCTCTTGTGGAATACTGTCATTAACATTATCAATCGGGAGGTTTTTAATATTAATCGTTTACAGCTGCTAACCTGATATTAAAACCTTTAAGAATATTCTGAAATTTTTTGTAGCCCATGGATGATGGGGGAATTTTTTTAAAAAATTAGCCTATCTTTTTTAGCTGAAAGTGTTGTGGTTTCATTATTAAATTTTTCACTCTTGAATTTCTGTACTTTTTTGCCTACTAGTTTTAACTGCTGTTCTTTCAATTTGTTTGTATTCTGTAAGTATTCTTCTTTGTTAATTTTTAGGTTAACTAGCCGATGTGTTAAGCTGCTAATTACATGTTCATGCATTTTGGAGTTAATAACCTTCAGCTTTGGTGTGATTGCCTGCATGTGTATTCTTTCTGTATATTCCAAATTCCAGGTTTTCTTGACGTTTCATTATTTTTATGTCCAAGAAAGGTAACATTTATCTGTTTCAGTTTCAAGATAAAAACATATTCACATATGAAACATATTACACATTTGAATAAAATCATGTGATATGTTGCACTAAACACAAAGTATTACACATTACCTTTCTTGGACACAAAAATAATTAAATATCAAGAAAACTCGAAATTTGGAATATACAGAAAGAATATAAATGGAGACAATCACATCAAAGCTGAAGGTTTTAACTCCAAAAGGCACGAACATGTAATTAGCAGCTTAACACATCGACTAGTTAACCTAAAAATTAGCAAAGAAGAATAATTTAAAGAATACAAACAACTTGAAAGAACAGTGGTTACAAATGGTTAAAACAAAGAACTAGTACACAAAAAGGTACAGAAATTCAAGAGGCAAAAGTTTATTAAAGAAAGCTCAACACTTTCAGCAAAGAAAGATAAAGCTGATTATAAAAAAAATTCAGAATATTCTTAAAAATTTTAATATCAGGTTAGCACCTGTAAACAGATTTAATGTTAAAAATCTCCTTATTGATAATGTTAATGTTAGTATCCCACAAGAGGAAAAAGCCAGTATTTATAAAATAAGTTGTGCAGAATGTGAAAAAATCTATATTGGTAAAACAAAGAGAAACATGGACACATGGTTAAAAGAACATTTCAGTAACATAAAACACAACCGTTTGAGAAATCAGCAGTGGTTTATGGTTCATTTCTGAATGAAAATCACGACATATTGAATAAAACAAATTATTAAAATCAGTCCAAGGACCTACAGAATCAGCAACATGGTAGAAAATCTACATTTACAAGTACAAAGACAGTTTAGTGAACTTTGACATTACCGGTGATGAAAACATACACTTTTTAAGTTCATCACACCTCCACCAAAGCAGATTACACATTCCCACAGCATAACTGTTTATCCTCCAGTCGACAATTGGCTGACATAGTGAACGAAGAGTTCCTGAAACCGGTCCTTCATATTTAAACAAGTAATGGAGCACTAGAGTGTTAGTTCAACTGAATCACACAATGATTTTAATACAAAGAAAGACTTTTAAATTTTTTGCTGCCTCTGAATTAAGCTAATAAAGTTGGTTATCTTTATAACTTTGTTCGTGTATTATTTCATTATTAATTAATATTAGTTTCTTTTGCATCTTGTACCCTGTAATTTTTATCACAGAATCACTGTAAAATAGGACATTCATATTAATGGATATCATTGTATGATTAGTTGAACTACACACTCTTAAAGCTTCACTTACTTTTTATAAATGTATGGAACCGGTTTCGAGAACATTTGTTCCCATCTTCAGCCATGCTAAGGTTCAACTGTCGGATCATTCGTTGAGCTGTGGGAATGTAAATTCTGCTCTGGTGGCGGTGTGATAAACTTGTAGTTTATGTTTTCATCCCCGACAATGTCGAAGTTCATTATGCTGTTTTTGTATTTGTAGATGTAGATTTTCTCCCAGGTTGCTAATTCCGTAGGTCCTTGTACTGATTTTAATAATTTTGTTTTATTTATTATGTCGTGATTTTGTGTCCAAAAATGATATGCTACTGCTGATTTCTCTATAGAGAAATTTATTATGTCGTGATTTTGTGTCCAAAAATGATATGCTACTGCTGATTTCTCTATTTCTCTATAGAGAAATCAGCAGTAGCATATCATTTTTGGACACAAAATCACGACATAATAAATAAAACAAAATTATTAAAATCAGTACAAGGACCTACAGAATTAGCAACCTGGGAGAAAATCTACATCTACAAATACAAAAACAGCATAATGAACTTCGACATTGTCGGGGATGAAAACATAAACTACAAGTTTATCACACCGCCACCAGAGCAGAATTTACATTCCCACAGCTCAACGAATGATCCGACAGTTGAACCTTAGCATGGCTGAAGATGGGAACAAATGTTCTCGAAACCGGTTCCATACATTTATAAAAAGTAAGTGAAGCTTTAAGAGTGTGTAGTTCAACTAATAATACAATGATATCCATTAATATGATTGGCTTCACTGTGTTTAAGTTCCAATTTTACATTTAGGACATTCATTTTTACCATTATGACAGCAGTGCTGTCAGGGTATCAGGATTTCTTAAGTAACATATAGCCTTTGGTGCTTAAAAGTAGTGAATGAAGTGTCAAATCATGATAGTTTAATATGTGCCTTTTGCATTAGATTTTTTGGTGAAGGTAAAGTATTAACAAATTGTCAAAAGCAATTGTTACTTCCTTAATAGAGGAGCATGCATATCAGATTTTGCCAGTATATATCACCTAACACCATTTTTAACAAATCTAATATAATAAACCAAAAATAGACACTTGGACATATCAGCTTCTGTAATAACAATCACAGTATGTACATTTGCTTTATGTATATTTTCTGGTTCCCATGCTTTTCTAAACTATCTATCAATCTTCTGAACTTTCTATCCCTTCTAAGTGAAGAAAGCAAAGCTGTAATTTTTCTGTGGCATTCCTTGACGTAGTTAACTTCTCAGGCAGTTCTGCTTAAGTATCATATATTTTCTGGAATTCTGAGGGCATTTTGCATTTCACACTATTTCCATTTCTGAATAAAGCTTAATAAATTGAAATGTGCTTTCTACAGTGCTGTATGTTTATTCTTAAGGGTGGCATGCAAAGATATAGCTTAGGTTCTATGCACATCCAAAAACACTACAACCTGAGTGCAACTCAGACAAGCCATGGGCCATAACAAATCTTCTTGCATAACATCCATGTTGCAGGGTGATATTATGCATGCAGTTAATATCTGGAGTAAATTGACCATATTCACAGAGCATTTTGTAAAATGATGTTGGGATTATCAAGGACAGCTCTAAATGGGGTGGCAATGGTGGAATTGGGAAGAGTTGGCAGGTAGTTAATCGTATTTTGAATATTGTTATAAGAAAGCATCAAGAGAACATCTTTAACAAGTGTAGGATTAAAACGATCACTAGAAGCTATAGCACATTTTATAGAGATTGGGGTCTCAAGATAAATAAAAATAAATCCAAGATTATGGTAATGAAAAAAGGCTTCAAATTAAAAAAAAGCCAGGGAAAATGGTAGTGGAACGGCACAGAAATTGAAGTTGTCAAAAATGGATTATTTAGTGGTCACATTGTCTGGTAATGGGAAATGGAGCAATCAAAAAAGAAAAGCAATAACAAAAGGAAAAATAGCCATGAGTGTAATTAGATATTGTTAGGGAGACTAGAAGAAGAGAATATCATCATTCAGTGTTTGGTAGCACGAGAAAAAGTTAAGGGGAATGAAACATGATATATTAAATTCAAAATATTCTATAAAAACTGGGCATGGAATCAATATGGTACGAGGTAGAAATATTGGGAAAGGATTTTGGAAAGAGATAATTAGAACAGAGGATATTAAAAAACAGGAAATATGGGCAAATCTTAATGCCAAAAAATCTCTGAAATTATATAGCAGACAAAATAATGTTTGTATATATGTAATAATGTATGGGGAAGAGAAAGATATATTCAAATCTGTGATGAGCCAGGAAGTGAAGGCCTGGCATGGTTTAGAACAGGAACAATATAGATAAGTGGAATAAAAAAATTATAAAGGATATATGCTTTGAGGTGAAGAACCAAATATTACTTGGCATGTATATTAGAATGTAAGCAAATGCAAGTTTTGTAGGGAATAGTTTCTATTATGAAAGTGGGAAAATTTACCAAATGAAATAAGACGCAGAAGAATTTTAAATTTAAAATTAGATGAAAATGTTAAGGGACTGGAAAGTACATAGGCAAGGTGAGACAATCGTTATGGAAAGTGGGTAAGGTAATAGGAAATAACAATGCTGACAACTGCAATTAGGAGTGAATATAGATCCGTATTACTTACTGAACGTGGGGTTAATTGTAATGGGGTACAGAAGGAATGGAACTCCATAATATCTGGGTAAGCAAGTAGGAAATTTAAAAGTTAATTAATAGTAAGTTGACATGACCTGAGAACATGGAAAGGAAAATATATACTTTGATTTTAATATGTTTACTTGTTTGTGTATAAGGTCCAAAGCAATAAGCAACTCTTAAGGATAAAAAGTTAGCTTAATGGGTTTAATTAGAAAAGGTGGAAAGTTTATAATTGCATGAAATGTGATTTAATATTGTATTGAATGTATAAATTATTATAGTATTGTGTTCTTTGGTTGGATTGGAACCTGGTCCCCTGAATATTAAACCCCAGAACTCCCCTCATGAGTCCGCGCCTTAACGGCCTCGGCCACTTGTGGCGATGTAGCTGCTGATGAACCAGGGATAGGGGGCCTGAGCCAATCAAATTGGAATAAATTGGAGTTACTGCCTTCTGGAACTGCTAAAGGCACTGATCATATTAGTTATATTTAAAAATAATGTGTGGTTTTTTATTATTTTATTTATTTATCATGTGTGGGGGGAATAAAAAATTCACATTCGTGTTCATCAACAGGAGGAGACATAGTGAAAGACTGTTTCAGATACAAGAAAAAGAAAAAGGGAAAAGAAGTTTGCTTGTTCAACTAAAGAGAATACTCCAAGAGTGAAGTGGAGGAACAAGAAGTAATGAAGAGACAAAGGCTATGGAATAATGTGAAGCAAAGGATAGATGATTTTGGAAAGCAAGAAATATGGAGTAATTTACCAGATAAGAGCACCTTGAAACATTAGCAAATTTATGAAAGAATGGGGACGGAAAAAATGTATAGATGTTTGTAACAAATGGGAAAGGGATGAATTGGCTTGGGGTAGAGCAGCTATATCAGGATTAAGTTAATTAAAGGTGAAAAAGGTACAATGTCCACTATGTGAGGAAATAGAAAAGGAAAACTAAAGAATGGAGAAAACAAGTATGGATTAAGAAATCGGACAATTTACAGATAGCAATTGTGATACTAAAAAGTTTGGAATTGGTAACCAGGAGTTTTTGATTAAATTTGGTGATTAAATAGGGAAGGTAAGCGAGAAGTGAAAGAAAAGAATGATTAAAGGTAAGGAAGAATATATCTAGAGAGACAAAGAAGGAACTAAGGAAAGTAGGATCAAATATATATACAACCAGAGTGTTAAGTTAAGATCCCAAAAATATGAGAGACAGAAAAAAAAATGTAAAAGCATTTGTTAAACTTTTTATAATGACAGTGAAATAAATATTGTGTTATTCTACAAAGAAAACCCCTATATTATTATCTGTTCCCCCCCCCCCCCCCCCCAAAGTCATGCATGTCTAAACTAAGTGATTTGTTCTTTAAATGGTCTTTGCAGGGTAACTTTTATACTGAGTCTTTAATATTTTCCAAATACTATCACATGATCATTTTCCATGGTTTCTAGGGTGGAGGAAGGGAGGAGGGGTTGCAAGGTATACCATACAAATTAAGACTGTGATAACACATATTTAAGAATTGTTTGCCCAGCACACTCATCAGTGAAATATTAAAACACATACACCAATATGAAGGCTAGAGTTGCTATTGTTCCAATGATAACTTTGAGCTTTGTCTTACATTACGATGAAGCGGTTTTCACTTAAATCCATACAAACCAAAGCAGTTTCTTCATCAAGATTTTCTTTTCTTTGTAGGTAAAATTTTATTTTCCTTTGAAGTTACAAAATTCAGACAATATATGAGAATTAAAATCTTAATGACATGGAACCCTTATGAATATGAAATACACATTCACTAGAATGTGTTGCAAATGCGCCTACTAAAACACTTCTTCAGTTGTAAGCTGCATAACTTAGAGAATCCAAGTTTTTTATTTAGATACCTCTGTTTAAATGCAGAATACAGTTCATGAAAATTACATAAAATTAACCTTTTCTGTTCATGTACATTTTTGGAAATGCTAAATTTTTCTTCCAGTTAGTGTGCCAGAAAATTCTGAATCTTTATAAAGTTCAGCAGCTTCTTTCCTCAGGTTTCAATAGAATTTTTGTTTCCTCCCCTTGGTTCTGGAAATGCCATAATTCCCTTGGTCTGCAGAAATTTATATGATTTTTCTAACCATTAATCTGTAACCTGAATCATTATACACCTGTTTCTCTCGAGACTAGATTAAGGGAACCAAAATAAATAACTTAATTGTTGTAATCTTAAAAGACGTTAGGAACAATGAAGTTGGCGGCAGTTGCAGATCACTTTTAGACTTACAATCATAACATTGCAGGAGAAGCCAAACTGTTAAAAGCTACCACCAATCCCAAGGATTTGGCAATATGGGAAAAGATTTATATTTTAAAAAATAAATGTAGAGTGATGAATTTTGACATACCACCAATGGACTTCCTGTTTCGTTATCTAATGGAACCACCAGATGCCACTACGTTACCTGCTAGAGTTAGTCCCCAGCTGAAGATGAGAGCAAATGCTCTTGAAACATGTTCTAAAGAATTAATCAGTTAGTGAAGTTTTAGTGTCACCTAATACTGACTCAGTTATATATAAACTCAATTGTTTCTTTGCATGAAGCTTAGTGCATTCCCTGTTTAATTAGTTCCATTAAATTGTCAAAAGCAACTATCATTTGTTCTAATTAGTTCAGTTGCTATACTGAGATTAAGGAGTACATCCTATTATAATTTAATGAAGGGAGCAATTGTCCCCAAAGCATGTCTTAATGTTGTATAAGTAAATGGAGTTAGCATTAACATACTTAATAAATTCAAATAGGATATATTACCACTCCATTGTCTACAGCTTCCTTAGTACAAATTAAATAATTAGAAACAAGCTGATCATCTTATACCCAAGCTGCTGTTGCACATTCTAATTTCCATTTTGCTCTACTAGTTGTACTGTGTTTTGGGATGCTATGGAGCTTTAGTATGACATACCTAAATGTAATAAACTTTCTGCTATTTTATCTTCATTCTGGTCAGGTACTGTGGCTTCACTGCTGGGGCCATCTGGACTAACCGTTATTTTATCAGAACAATAGTTTCTGTAGTCAACATGTCTACTTTATGTCTACAATTTGTGCACAATGTTTCCAGGAACAACGTTAATTCTCTTCTGCTTTAAGATTTTAACTAGGGTTATCTCTCTTAAACTAGAATTAGTAGTATAGTGTCTGACACGAAATTAAATGTTGTATTTAGAATTAGTGGTATTATATGGATTACAATATTTTTCAGATGAAGTGAAAATTGATATTTATCTTTATAATGTAAACACAGAGTATCTTCAGCCTGAATAGTGGTTCTCCATTACAGAAGTTGATAAATTTCATTCAGATCTTTGATATTTTGTACTCTTCTTATACAAGTGTCCAAATGAATTCACCACAGTACACGAGTACCCTCATTATTGTAATGGTGAATAATTTAACAAATTTCATAAATGCTTCATACACTAAGGCTTAGGTTAAAAAAAACAGTAGTTCTGAAAATAACAATTCATGAATTAAAACTTGTATTATATTCATTTGATATAAAAAAAAAATCAGGTGATGCAGATTATACTGAATTTACAAATTAAATCCTTTAACCTAAAATCACAAAATGTAATTATGAAGCATTTTATCAACCAAGTGGTTTACATATAATATAGTAAATGAGGTACATCTATTTCTTTTTATTTACAAATGTAACAGTATTTATCAGTTGAACAATACAGTCTTGTAGCATAAAAGACACAAGTAAATCTATTACCTTCTTGCGAATGTTACCTAAGATTCACTTTGTAGATGGCAGCATTGTCAATGCATCAATTATATGAAGGGACTTTGAAGCACTTTTTTAAATCTTATCATTTGTATTACAATATGAAGATAATCTGTAATTATTCAACTTGTATTTGTTAAATTATGAAGCTGTTTACAGTAAAGATATTATATATTAACTAATTCAAAGTGGGTAAATTTATTACACACTTCACTTACTGTATTTAAGTTAGGACGTTTGCATCCTGAGCTGTTGACTCACTGTTAACTGGTGCTCATGTTATCCCATGGAAGAAATTGTGTTGTATGTGGTGACTTCTGGTGGATGTGAAATGAATTTAGAAAAGTAAACCCACGGGGGAAGGCCGAAATTCATTGCAGTTTTTCAGTTTTATAAAATGAAGATATTCTTCTAGGCAGCCAGTTCATAGAGTGGTGTAGCTCTTTAAGAAATTTTATCTCTGGGGTTATTTCATGGGTTGGCTCCAATAATGTTGTGCTAGTGCTGATTTTTCAGTCTGTTTTAATTTGGTATTTCTAAAAAGGTTCTTTCTTGCAAATTGTCAGATTTCTTTTAGTTTTTCCTATATATTTTAATTCACAGTTTAAGAATTCTATGGGATATATACGTGATTTCTTTTCTGTGGGTATTTGGTCTTTTAATTTTGATCCAGGAGATGATTGATGTTGTGTCTGTTGATCAGGTCTAACTTTATATTAAACTTTTTGAAAATCTTTTCGAATTTGTAGTGCAATGTGGGTTATAATTGAATTTGCAATATCTTTCCACGTCTTTTATTATTATTATTATTATTATTATTATTATTATTATTATTATTATTATTATTATTATAGAATGCTAAGGACTATGAATTGAAATACATAGGAAAAATTAAATGAAATCTGACAATTCAGAAGAAAAGAAGTATGAAATTAAATCAGATGGAAACATCATCAGTAGCACACCATTATTGGAGCCAAAACCAAGAAATAACTCCAGAGATAAAACTTCATAAAGAACTAAACATCCCATATGAATTGGCTGTCTGGGAGAATGTCTTCATTCTAAAAAAACCAAAAAACCTGAATGAATTTCAACCTTCCACCGTGGAACTACTATTTTAAATTCATTTCATGTCTACAAAAGGTCACCACATACAACACAAAAGCAGCATCAGTTAACAGTGGGTCAACAGCTGAGGATGGGAACATTGGTTACCGAAACATGTCCTAACTTACTTAAATACAGTAAGTGAAGTGTGTAATAATTTTATCCACATTGTATTAATTAGTATATTCAACTTATATTTTCTTAAATACTTAAAAGTATCCAATAAAATGTTTTCTTCTTGTTTCTAATATTGACTAAAATACTAACCAAATATAAATAAAATTGTTAGTGGATATGTTCCTTAATTGAATTGATAAGTAATGACACTAATATAAAATTATAAAAGACGGTGAAACAAAGCACTTGCAGTTTATGTTCTTTAATTTTAGTTTGTTTGTTTGTTTGTTTTGTGTGTGTGTGTGTGTGTGTGAGAAATTGAAAAGTTGCTAGCACCTTATACATGCTTCACTGTTACAATGTATGATGTGAAAATGCTTGTCTTTATTCTCATGGTATTTCCTATAAGCTTGTTGGTGAAATTTTTCCACAAGCTGTGTATATCACTGTAACAATTTGGCCTAATAAGACTTAAGAACTAGAGGCAACTTAATGGTGATTATGAACTTTATGTATGGGGGTGGTTTTAAAAGTTCTTGTATCAGATAGCCGAGGATAGTTCTCAAATATCAGAGGTACCTATCATGGATTATTTGCAATTATCACAATTCCTTCCTCATCTCCACTAATGTTGGTCCTGGTGGTATAGTGGTAACCATACTTGCCTTTTAAACCCAAAATCGCGGGTTCAAACCCGGCCAGAATGGATGGATTTTTAGGGCATAAAAATTCTAAGTATGGCTTCCTTCGGAAGGGAAGTAAAGCCATGGGTCCGGTGTCGTATATTGACGGCACAATAAAGAACCTCAAGCCTGAAAGAAGAGGCCTATGAGCAATATTTGTCGGCCGTTTCACTCCCTGAATTGATTGGGATGCTGATGACCTGAGATGTTCGAGAGCATCTGTAAATAAATCAAATAAAAAAAGTCCCCACTAATAGAATTAAGAGCCAAATAGGAAATTTCTACAGGAAAGCAAAATTATCATTACCAAAAAAAAAAAAAGAAAAGTAAAGAGGAAAATATCAATACTTTATATGCATATAATCTACCACCACAGGTGGCCAAGGTTGTTAAGATACGGACTTGTGAGCAGGAGGTCCTGAGTTTTGTTCCCAATAGGACCATTCTCTGTGAGGTTTTTCTCAGTCATAAATGGCAAATGCTGAAGAGGTACTTTAAACTTAAGCCTGGAATGCTTCCTTCCTTTAAAAAAAAAATCATTTCATCTCGTGTATCATCGGTGACCACCGCCTATGATGCCTCAGTAGTTAAAACTGTGTTAAACATTTAAGAAATAAATAAATTAAAAAAACCTGCAACTAAGCAGTCAAAATTGTTACTTCCATCTATTGCTGGAACTGGTTGTTCCACTGTGCGAAAAGTGCTAAGGAGAAATTTTCTTTAACTTGTGTTTAAATGGGGAGTGGCAAAAACAGTCGCCAAAAATGAAAGTGAAGCAAAATGCAGCAAATAGAATCCTCCTCCAATAATATTTCTTCAGCTTTCACTGAGATATTGAAGTGAAAAATGTTCTTTGTGAATCTTTGCTAATAATCGACATCAATTAATGGAAATTTAACTGTTTCTTCTTAAATTCAGATAGGAGTTTTTGAGGTAAACAAACATTTCATTGTAATGTAAAAACAGCACAACAATTGCTTTTTGGAAGCCATACTGCAATTCTGCACATTGAAATATAAAAGTTAAGGAATGAATGTAGAAACGTTGATAGCTTTGCTTCCTAACGACCTATAACTATATGATGAATGTAAAAAATATTGCTCCGATAAATATGCCTGTGATTATCTTGGGGTGAAGTAATCAAATTAAAAAGTGCTTGAAATACACCATCATATCTCTTGTTTAAAAAAATAGTATGAATCCAATTATTTTCATTTCAACTTTGGGATGCTGTTTTGAATATATTGCATAAATTTTACTTCATTCTTTAGCAAGAAGTTAAAAAGCGTGCAAAATTCATCATGCATATCTCTGATTTAAAAATATAATTAACCTTTTTTCCTCCCTTCCCCTCCCTTCTCTTCCTCCCTCCCACCCTTCTGTTCTTTCTTTCTCTCTTCTGTTTCTTTCTTTCTTTCTTTCTTTCTTTCTTCACATAAACTAGCCCTACAGCTATTGGCCAATTATGTAACCTTTTTCTGATGCTATGAGTATGCTTCAGTTCTTTAGTTTGGTTCTATTCAGTTGTATGAAATAGAAGCAGCAGAAGACATTTTATTTCTATTTGGTTCCGCTTTGTGGGAATAAGCCCTCAGTCAGCTGGTAGGTATTTTCATTTCCTGTTTGGTGCTCGCATCTTCCAGGGTAACTGTGATTTTGAATATTTTAATTTCAGTTGGTTGCTTTTGTAAAATGAAGTGTGCTAGTTTTTTAATTGCTTCCACTAGCAAAGAGACCAATATTATAAAAATATTGAAATTGTTACATGAAGAAATGGTCCTGTTCACTTCATGCTTTGGATGTAAATTTTGGAAGGGCTAAGGGTTTACATTATAGGATTTGTGATCTAGTTTTACCATGCTATTAAATACAAATTATTTATGCAACCTTCAATATTCTCCGGATATAATGAAGGTGAATTTGCAAGTATGTATGAAAAAAAAATACAATTTTAACTTTAACTATTCCCTATGTGTGAGCAGTTTTATAAATGTATTTGCTTTCAACTACGAAAAGCAAGAAATTGAACAGAACAGCTGTCATTTAGTGTATTATTGCATCTGGTTTGGGGAGTGAACAGGTTATTTTTGTTCTTTGAATTACTGTAACCAAATGCCTCACAAAGATGACAGTATACTGCACTTGTCTTACTCAGTCTCGCAATCTCTCTCTCTCTCTTGCATGACAAGAACATGACTACATTAGTCTGCGGTATTGGATTTTGCCATATGTGTAGATTTGGTGTGGACCATAGATGGCAGCATGAAATTTCAAACATGCACCTTCATTTATCCAGTTGCTGTTTCAAGCAATGTTTTTCAAAAAATGGATAAAATCAAATACCACTTATTGATAAAATACTTTTTTTTAAATGTGTAATGCCAACTAATATGAAAAATGAGTTGGATTCCACTTTGAAAGATGACAATTCTTTTTTAGAATGAATAAATGCACTCATTTAAACAAACTTCTTTCATTTTTGATGGCAAATGTTCAGAATGTCCAAGAAATGCGACTGAGGAAGGTATTGCAGAAATCAATGATGCTATATTAAATGGTTAATGAGTGAAGGAAGGTACATGAGTCTGCTGATGCATCAACATTTGCATTTAAAAAGCTCTCAGCATAATGGTTCACATATTTGGTAATGATTGACTAGAAGTACATTCTATGCATCCAAATGGACATTTCTTAGGAATGCTTGGACATGTTTAAATGATTAAACTAACTTTCTGTGGTATTACATCACTGTTTGTGAAACATGGATTCACCATTATACGCCAGAGATGGAGCAGCAGTAAAAGCAATGGGTGCAAGAGGGCAAAAGTACTCCAAAGAAGGCCATGTGTGTTCCATCAATGGGAAAGATGATGTTCACTGTTTTCTGGAATGCTAAGGTTGTGTTCTGTCCAGGAAGAAGGAAAACCATCAACAAACATTATGTCAAATCATTAATGACTTTTTTCTCTTCCCAAATCTTAAGAAACAGTTTGCTGGGCAAGATTTGCTTCTAATACAGAGTTCATAGCTAAGACAGATGCATATTTTGCAGAAATAGAAAATTATATTACATTGAAGATATAAAGAATTTAGAATATTGTTGGTCTAAATGTATTAACTTAAAAGGAGACTCTTGATAAAAAAATAAATCTTCCTATTTAGTTTTCATAATAGTTAATAGATAATATTAAATAAAAGATGTTTCTGTGTTTTATTTCTAATTAATAGGCCTTAAAACATCAGGCACAGAAATAATGGCAGGTCTAAGTGGAGAAAAGTGCAGAAAAAATAATGCTTGTTTTATTTTTTGTTTAGGCATTTCTGAAACTTGGTAAAAGTACACAGCCATTGCTTGATACTGATGAAATACCTGAGAAAACTGCTGCAAAACCTGATGAGGTGAGTGGCCACTGCATCTACATTATATATTTAGTATCTGCCCCTGTTGCTTAATGATCCCGTAGGATTCCCCCCCCTTTTTCCCCTTAAATTTTGATGTTCTGTCCACAAATTCCTCAATACTTCAGGAATTTATTGAACTTGGATAAAATTTGACATCCCTAAGACAGCGATATTCTAATGGACATAAAGTCTGGTGGCTGATTATGCAAACAAATCTAGTCACAGTATCTTTAGCCTGTTATGTTGAATTAAGAGCTCTATAATTTAAAATAAACAACTTTAAACCCTTAAAATTTTATATATTCTGCCAATTTTGATTAATAGTCTCTGTAGACACTTGTATTGTCCTGTCCATATTTATTGTAGCTCTTTGAGCAGAAATGTGGGGAATGGAGAGTTAATGTACTGTGAAAAATTAAAAGTAACCTGTATTTCAAATTGATGTAAACAGGAATTGGGCCAATTTTGTTAATAAAATTTTATAAATTCCACACAAGTTCATAAGTAATCAACAAAGATCATTCAGGTAACTGTTGTCTCCTGTTAAATTCCATTATTTATATATGAATACTACCGGAACAATTCACAAAGTTCACAGGGCTCTGCCAATTTGTCCTTTGAGAGCCAACAGCTAAAGAAAACCTGCACATATGGTAGTTTCATTGGTTATCCAGGAACCTAGAATTATGCGTCATTTTATTGCATGTAGCTTAAATATAGGGTTGCACATTAGCTACAAGATGCCCATAAATGTGATTTATATTTGTTTGCTCTTTTATGCTTATTAAATAATGAGCACAAATAGGCTAACTGCTTTAGTTTGAAATAAAATATGTCATTAAAGGACATTATTAATATTCTTTTACTTGCAGGTTGGAGGTGTTCGAAGTAGTAACCTGTTTAATAGTTTATGGTCCATCATTAATGTATCGGATTCTGGATTGACAAAATCCACACAATTAAACAAAGTAACTGGAGACAAAGCAAAGGTGGACTCAATGGCAGGGAAAAAGGGAAAATTAACTGAGAAAAGGATTAAAAAAGCAAAAGCGAAAGTTCAGAAAACTGACAAAAATATTGCAGAGGGCAAAGTTAAGAAAAAGAAGAAAGTTAACAAAAAGAAAATTGTATCAAATTCAGGAGTTGCAGAGTCAGTGCTTGGTACTATCTTGGGTTCACAGAGTTGTAAAGAGCAAAAGAAAAAGAAGAAGAAACTTACTACTGAAACTCCTGCAGAAAATAATGTAGTTCCTCCCAAAGAAACAAATTCCCTTGTTGTAGTTGATAGTAATAGTGATACAGCAGAGGTTACTCCTCCTGTAGTAACAACACAGCCATCTTCTGAGAGGGATCAGGAAGCACTTAGTTCCACTGATAACCAGGTTGTTGTCAAAGCAGAGAATGGACAGGACCTCTGTATTGTTGCTGTTGTAGGAGAGGCTGGGCGTGATCTTGAACAGGGCTCTAACCAGGTTAATCAAATAAATAGTGTTAGTTATTTTGGGGAAAGTGTGATGGTTGATATGAAGGAAAACCTGGAGGACAGCATACAGACTCCCATTCCAACTTCAGCACCAGAAACGGTACTTGAAGTTGAAATGAATGAGACTGTTACTGTGCCAGCTAACCAGGTTAACCAGGTGAATAGTGTAAGCATGGAGATGGAAGCAGCTGTTTCAGATGAAGTTGTTAATAATGACCTTGGCCTGGCAGAGAAATTAAGAATCAGTGATACTCCTCAGCTAGTGTCACCAGAGCAAATGAACCAGGTTAATAGTTCAAAGGCAACACCACCCCCAAAAGATGTCAGTGTTTCTAATGTAGATAACAGTGCATATGTAAGCCCTAAGTCAAATGTTATAGCTAGTAGCTCTGATTCACCTGTAGTCAACTTCTTACTTAATGCTAGTCATAATAAAAATGCAGCAGCAGCTGCAGCTGCTGCTCCTGCTGCTGCTGCTGCTGCTGCAGCTCCTCCTCCTCCTCCTGCTCCTTCTCCTGCTCCTTCTGCTCCTGCTCCTGCTCCTGCTTATAGTGTGGCAGCTACTGCCACTGTTGAAAATGAAGCTATCCCAACTGTTGCAAATAGTGAATCTAATGTTAGACCAAGCACTGATGAGGCAACACCTAAAATAGTGGAGCAGCCACCTGTTGAACCTGCAAACCAGGAGGCAAATGCTCTTGTCTCTGTTGAAGTAGTTTGTGATTCTTCAGTAAGACCAGAAGTTCCTATTCCAACGGAAGGCTGTGTGGGTGTTGATAATGATTACTTCAACTCGTTGCCAATGGAATATGACTCAGATGTGGAAATCCTGGCTGATTTGCGACCACAAGTAACAGGTCAAAATAACCGGTCAGAGGAAGTAGTAGTTAAAGATGAACGAGAGGTGTGTCAAGATCCTAGCTCTGTTCTGGATAATATTTTTGCAACAGAGAATGAAGCATTGGTGACTGAAGTACTTGGGGGTCTATACCCTGTAACTGCTATGGATCTTGAAAACAGACCTGTTCAATGTGAAAGCGATAGTCCGGGTATAAGTGGTCTCCCAAGCCCTTCACTTTGTGATGATGAAGGAACAGAATTGGAATCGCCACCTGTGGAAAGGTTTAATGAGGAGGATAAGCTGTCAATGAGCATGATGATGCATCATTTAATTAAAGAGAACTCATACAATTTACTGAATTCGTATGAAAGGGAAAGACAAGATCAGTATGTTCAAGGAGAGCAACCTTTTCTTTATCGTGATACCTTACTCTCAGAAAACAGTATTTTGCGATACGGTCTTAATCATAGCAGAGCATTACCGGATGACAGATTCATGGAGGATGATGACTCAGATGAAGGAAGCTGTTTTGATGAAAGTTACAATTCTAGTGGTTCATCTGGACGGCTGAGAATTAGTGGTGGAAAAGTAGGCTTTCATAATTATTCATCTGCACTTAATGAGAAGGATTTGCCAGATGTTTCCCCTACAAGTAGTATTGAGTCTGCAGCTTTAAATAACAGTTGTGTAGAAAATAGAGAATCATCATTCATAACTGCTATTGACCAAAGCCCACAGGAAAGGCCAAGGACAGGTCAAAAAATACCTGCCCCAGGTTTATCCAGAATGTCACCATATCCCACAGGAACACCAACAGTTTCTCTTACTCCTGTCAGTCCATCTATTGTATCTACCACTGTATCTGCAACCTCAGCAACTCCACCAAAAAGGTTTTCGGATGTCAATACTTTACGTTATTATACACCTTCACTTACTGCAAGTGACAAACAGGAAATACAGAAAAGACCTTCAAGGTTGCTTGCAAATGATAGTGAGAAGAATGAAACAGAAACAAGAAATGAAAAGGAGCACTATAATCAACAGAAACAGAGCTCACCTGCAGGCGGGTTTCCAGATGTTGTTCTGGATGCACATAAATCATCAGAGAAACAAGACAAAGGAGCCTCAACCCCGGTTGGTTCTCACAAAACTGCTCGAGGTACGTTACTTAGTAACATGGATAATGGTAAGTCATCAAAGCTTTTTCCCTGTGTGCCGAAATATCCTTTAGCTACACCTCCTACCATTCCATTTCCTCTCTTTCCTTTTTCAAGCTCAGTGCTGATACCATTTGGACGATATAGAATTTGTACATGTTCTGATTGCTATAAAGATCATTTGAATGGCTTGGCACAGCAAAGTTCTTCCACGTCTACAACACAGGCAAATTCACTTAATCAAGTGCCTCAGTATAACGATTTGGATAGGAGCGATTACCAAGCAGTGTTAAAAGAAATTGAAAAGAGCTTAGACCCAAAATATAAAGTGCAGGAGGATTCTAAGGACAATATACAGTTTGATATAAAGTACAAACCTGTTATGCATTCATCACTTCCTCTCAAGAAACGATTAAAAACATTAACTTGCATTGAAAAACCAAAAATTAAATCTGAGGAACCTGATACATCTAGAACTACGCAGGCTGAATGTTTCCCATCCTATTCATCAAGGCCAATGATTAGTGTAGCAGAGCTGGAATGGGGTGGCAATGCACTATGCAGACTGCAGAGAGAGGTGCCAGGAGCTGTTAGGAGAACAATGATTGGTGAGCATTTATATCCACAGTATAATGGTCCTACAAACTTTTTCACCAATGGCCACAATAGGGATGCTTCAATCAAACGCATCTGTGAAAGCATATCTTCTACATATTGCCCTCCTCTTGCAACACCTTTTCCGAAAGAAAGTGTAACTTGTAAAACAGAAGAAAATGTAGGAATGTACAGTTGTGGAACAGACCGTTTATCTATTTTAAGTGATGTAGCCTTGTCCAGTTCTCTTGTTGGTACTGAAGATCATAGCAGAGCACCACATTATAGTGAAAGATATTCAGTACAGGATAAGCCACAAATGATTCCACAGAATGTTTCTGGAAATATAAATGCATTAGAACACACAGGAAGACATTTCAAAACTCCAGCACAGTTGAAGGAAATAGTTCCTACAAGCAAAGAAAGTAGTTTACCAAAAATAAATGTTGCTCCAATGGTTCCACTAACTCCATTACATAATGATATCTCTATAAGCAATGTTTCTGCCATAAGCAGTTCACATTACTCAATACCAGCACCGGATATGTGTAACATTCCAGTGAATGACAGTAATAAAATGGACACAGTCACCAGACAGCAAGTATTGGATCTTTCAAAACAATCATCCAAAGAGAAAATCCAAAAAACATCAAGGAAAAAGAAAAGCAGTAGTTCTGAATCAAGATCTCGAAGTTCAAAACGTTCTAAAAGGGATTCTGTCATCTGTAGTAGTGAGAAGCACATGGCACCCCCAAGGTAGCTGCCGGCCACATTTGTAGATACAAAACACTTGTTAAAGTTGATAGACTGTCTTTTTACCTAAGTAGAGGCATCTGTACAATATGCTAGGTTTCTACATGGCTGTTTTTTTAAACTTAAGTTTTTGTATGTGTACAAATATGATTAGTATATTTTATTAGACATTCTGTGATATTAATCAAAGTTACTATGTTTTCAATTTCTGAATTGGAATTTTTATGGTGTAAATGTCAATTGAATTGCATCATTTCCATAATTTGCTTCCTTTTATTATTGTTAAAGGCTTTTAAATATTATAAGTAGCAGTGTAGGAAACTTGCTAGATAAAGTTGCTAGTTTGGCATTGCTTCAGATATAATCATGTAAAGAGTTTGGTCTTAAATGTCATGTTGTGCTGCAATGTTTGAACATCAAGAATTGTCCGAAATCTTGCTACATATTAAATATGAATGACGCTGATTCAATAATTATGCTGCAGTTGTAGCCAAAATTAAAATTTCTAAGGCCTTAACAATAATGCATATTTATCTTGTTGCATTCCACTTTATTTAGCTAGAATTCCAAATAAATTTTGAGTTTCCTTTTCATGTTGATTTTTTTACTGGAGATGGTGCTGTTTGAAGACTGTGTAGAAACCAGTATATTTCTGTGGCCAGCAGCTAGTGTGTCAGACTGAAGCATTAATTCCTTTAAATATGGTAAAAATGTTATTTGGCATTGTTGTCCCCTTTGGATGCTGAATTTCCAGCAAACTGTGGGCTGTATGTTTGCTTTAATGTCGTATCTGTTGGAGAGTAAAGCAGTGGATGTTTTGAATCAACTGTGCATTTATGTAATGTTTTTCATGCATATAAACAAAACATATAAAAAAATAGTATATTTATTTTCAACGTGAAAAAAATGGTGGCTGTGAGATATATTATTGTTGCAAGTTCAAGAATTGGTTATGTATTAAGTCATAACATCACAAAATCTTTGGAATACATCTGTAGAGTATATGGCATCAATAATAGTGTTTGTAGATGTGGATGTTTATTGGTCCTATTAAATGCTCAAACTCACATGATTCCTGTTATGCTGGATGCCAAAATTGTAAATGATCTTAATGATGTTGCTTTCTGTTGAAATTATACTACAAAATTGTAGATCATACTCTACTCATTATTTTAAAAGAAGTGCAGTTTAGACACATTAACAATTATTTCTAAGTACCATCATCGAGTGTTCATTGGATACTATATCATTCACTGGAATAAATTGAAATGCTTGCAAGGTATCACATATCCTGGACAACTTTAATATTCAAAGAAGAGGAGCTAAAAATGAGCAGCCCATTGGGAGTTTGAGTAAAGAAAATATTTGCTTAGTGGTTAAAGAGACATTTATTTACAGGAGCATGTAGTTACTGCTAAATGGAATAAGAACAGTTATTACTGGGAAGATTGCTTTGGTGGAGATATTTCAGTAATTTAAGTAACTGTAAGAGAATAAAATACTTAAATGCTAAGTTGAAGTTTTAAGGATGAAAAGTGTATATATACACAATATATAAATTTGAATACATTGAAATAGAATGAACAAGAACCTAAGTGAAAATAGCATATATATTTGTTATAAACACTTGCTATATTATACTAATTTAAAATATTTTGAAGCATAACTGTAACATAAAAATATGTTTTGAGTTTTGAAGTGGAACTGATGGATAACACCTAACTTCTAAATTTTATACTTCTTTCCTGCATTCAGAAAATACAGCTGTATTAATGGAAGAATGTTACAAAGAATATGAAACAAAACAATTATTTAAATCAAAGGATAGGGAAATGAAAATGCAAAAAATTTTATTATTTCAAATAAACACAAGATATTTACATGTTTATATAATAAATAATGCAAGTGAGCACTAAATTTAGAATTATTCATATGATATAAGTATAATTTCTGTTAAAGAAAATAATCAAGTCTTTTACACAATAATTTGTATCACTAAATGCATTGTTCTGGAGCTGTTTATATGGATACAAAGGATGCCGAAAGTAGAGGAAATAGCTATTTCAACAAAAATCTTAAATTCTTCACAGTTACCTATTTTATCAAGAAAATGAGAATGGCTATTTAATTTACAAATATTGCTTTTAAATAAATCTGTCACTGAATTAGCAAATATGATTGACACTATGCATAAAGGAAAATATTGTGGAAGCTCTTGCTAATGAAAATTTTTGCTCTGCTGACATTGCAACATATATTGAGGAACAGGTTGAAAAAGTATCGCACTTTAATAAAAATGAATTATTTAGAATTTATTAATACCATAAAAATAAAAGATGTGGGGATACAGAAAGTAAAGTGCTTAAAACTAAGGAACTGTGGTAAAGAGGCATAGTTAATTTCATAGTTCCACTGCAACAGCAGTGGAAAACAGTGGTTGGAAGGCAGTAATAATATGCAAGTTTTAATAAATCAAAGCTAGATAACTGGAATACTTGAAGAGACAAAAACATCTAATACTGTCATTTGACAAATAACAAACAAATTCATAGTACTAGCATGCATAAAAAGTGAAGCCATATAGCAATTTTTAGAGAAAAGGAAAATTCTTTTATCACCATAAAGAACAATAAACAACATTTAAAGCTATACAAAAACATAAACAGATCGTACATACATATATCAACAATACATTTATAATATTGTGCTTATAGTAGTCAACTTCACATGTTGAACAGAGGTAAATGAATTGAGAAAACAAATGTAAGTGAATTGTTTAGATAAGGCGAGAAAAAATAAATGTGATGCAGAAAAATGGAAAAAAATAATTTTGTAATTGAATGAAGTCGTATGTGGTGGTAAAATAATAGCAGTAATGATTGAAAAGTTAATGTTTTACTGTGAAGGAAAAAGAAGCAAAAAACACAATATAAAAGTGTTAAGAGTAACAGGGCATTGGTAAACATTTAGAGTAACAGAGGCATTGTGGTAAACATTTTTGAGAAAAGCTATTATCTATTGTAAAGCCTTAAGCACAAAAAGCATGTTGAATGTAATGTAAAAGGATTCATACAGTAAAAGTGCATATCTAATAGGTGGAAAGTGAGAAAGGAAAAAAAAACACCTGTCAGTACCAATAAAGTAGAGCACAAAAAGCATGTTGAATATAATGGAAAAAAATTCATCCAATAAAAATGCATGTCTAATAGCTGGAAATTGTGAAAGGAAAAACTACCTACCAGTACCTATAAAATGGAATGAAAAGATAAAAGTTAGTTATAATGTTATAAAATATATTACAAGAGTGTTGCTGGTTGTTATAATGATTAAAGAAATATATTTGAAAGAAACCCATCAGGTGCGGATAAGCAGAGACTGTTGTTATATGTGTAATATTTTAAGCATCTGTCCTGCTTTCATATGGATAATTATAGCATATAATGGAGTGGAAACAAAGCCTAGTTGGAAAAAATTAAAGTTTTAAAATGGGATTAAAATGTAAAAGCTACAGCACAACTTCAGAGGTAAGTCTTATTCTGGCATTTCATTATAAAAATTTTTCAGGATGGTTTATATTGAAGAAAATACATCTTAAAGGAGCTGGTAATATTGTGAGTAAAACTAAACTGTTTTTGTATATCTAAGCATTGGAAAGTATGGTCAAATATTCATAAAAATTATTATAAAACTTGTAAATTCTTCATTGTATTGAACTTTAGTGTATGATGATGCTAACTTTAAGGTTAAATTATATTTCAAGACTGCAAAGGACTTGTATTGGTAACATGGCAGAATGCTTAAAAAAAAAAAAAAAAAGAAAGAAAGAAATAGAACAATACCCACCCTTAGCATGGAATTAATTCCTGTATCATGCCAAGTTGTGCATGTAGCTGAAGTAATTGAGTGTGAGGCCATTGGCCATTAGTAAGATGTGCAGTGCAAATGTAGCGCATAAAACATTCTAAAATTAATTTTAAAATAAGTTCATAACATTCATTTTATAGTTCCTTCATCTAGCAAAGCTGCTAGCACCCAATCTATATTTTCCATAAGTCTTTAAAAGATGTTTCAGACACATAAAAAGGCAATTTGAAACTTGATCTTTAATGACCATATATTTTGTGAAGAACAAGCTAACATGTAAATTAACGTGAGTCACTAACTAGGAGAAATTGCCAGTCGGATGCCACAAATTGAACAGGCTATTTCACTAATGTAACATCTTAAAATCAACCATTGAAACAAAACAAAATTTTGAATTTTAACCAATCATAGCTGGATTACAAAGGGAAATTATTGAGAAAAAACAAAGATCAAATCCACTTTATCATGCAATTGCATTTGTCTTGTGGTCAGTGTAGCCAACTCTATACCCCCACTGTATAATTCCTGAACATGCATCACTGATCGCACTTTTGTTAGAGGTAGCTGGGAGCTATTGATAGCACAAGATCGATTGCATGGACAATCAACAATTATAACCCAAAATGGAGAGTTCTTCACACCGTTTTGATAATGTATCAAATGTGCAAATTGATCTTTTCATTAGGAATTCCAAAGCACAGAATAAAAAGAAAAATAGAGACACTATGTGTTATCCCCCCCCCCTTTTTCCCTCTCTCAGTTGGTATTAGAAAATCAAATGTTAGCAATTGTAATGTGGACTTTTGTCCATTTCACTCTCACAGTTTCTGAATAGAATAGATATTCATAAGTATAATATTTTATACATGCTAATATTCTGTGCGCAAATTTCAAATAAATATATATCACTTTTATTCTTATTCTATTCATAAAATAGCCCTAAACCATATTTGGTTCTTCTATATTGGCATTACTGACAATTGGCATTCCTATGTTGCAAGATTGCTTGAAAAGGTTAAGTACAAATATACAATCATTACAATTTTGTTAGCCAAGTTTAGAGGAATTACGTTTATATTCTAATTTTATTTGTGAAATAATCGTAATAAAATCACTTGAGGTTATGAGCTCACTATGTTCGTGAATTTATCGGTAATCTCAGACCATCTTGTGATAATTTTGTGTTGAAAATACCCATGTGTTGGTATTCTTTTCCAGGGGTACTGAATGCGAGGGGAAAAAAATGATAAAAGTTTACATTTTTTCGTGACAGACTCTTCCACTCATTGCCTGTCTGAACATGAGCTGTGCACAGTAGTTGCTTTTTTCTGAAGAATTGGAACTTCCAGCAGTTTCCTCTAATTCATTTGTGGAAGATTCTATGGAGGAATAAATAGTGAACTTCACTCATTAGTAACAATTCTTAACACCTGATTTGTAGTTCAGGGTTTCTATGAATAAATGTAGTTATTCAATTATATGTAGTTGAGTGAACAACTACTTCTGCATTTTATGAGTAGCAGTTTAGTTTTTTGGGATTCTACTAAATAGAAGATCACAATTCATTTTTGAACCATTCTCTTTAACTCTTGATACAAAGTTGTATCTGCAGGAATCATGGAAGCAGCCACACTGTGCAGCTCTTCATAAGACAAACAGCTTCTTCTGGACTCCCAAATATGACCCTTCAGTTTTTCAGATAAAATCCCAGTCACCTAGATCAGGACAGAATGGTGACTGGTTTTTGAATTGAATGCACAGATGCATTGTCATAGTGAAGCAGCAGTTCTCACAATCCAGACTTCTTTCGTTGGTGTGCTGAACTAGTTGGCAGTGACTGTTTTGTTTGGAGTGGAATGGTTGCAATATGGTCACTTGCTGAGAAGGTACTGGTAACTATCTTCTGGCCTGCACTTCAACATTACTTAATCTTTACTTTGGAGGGGGGGTTCATTTGGGAAGACCCAGATCACCAACTGTTGTGAGGTTGCCAAAAGATGACAAATTTGCAAGATTTCGGGCACTTGGAATGAATGAATTTTAGAAGTTCTTCTATCTCCCTGTAAGTCACTTCGTCATATGGCTTCTATATAAGTGAGTTTTCATCCATGACTACTTCAACTAGATGCCTTAAGTGCTGTTCAACTTTCAAAGCTGTTATTCTTTATGTAAACTTTGCAAACCAGTTATGGACTTATATGTGAAGGAGCAGAGTCTGGAAAGCTATCTGTAATTTTTCCAGACATTCTTGTTGGCTTAGAACATATTTATATTCATAAAAAAATCACCATATGTTAATGCTTTCGAATCATCTCCACTTAGAACATCAGACTGCTACGTGCATAATCAACAGTTTGCTGCAGCTGTAAGAAAGGGTGTAGTGTGCTAACTTGTCTATAGTTTCTAACCAAATGCTCTTTCCACTGCTGCCAACAGAAATTTATATTTCTTAGTTTCTTCAAATCCTGAAAATTAAACAGCAATGATCTTGTGGAATTTCTGATAATTACCAACTTTAGGAACTCGTATAGAAAAGGTGTAAAACTGTTAAAAAGAGAGGCTATAAATTCATAAAAATGATATCTCTAGGATGATGAATTTAATTTAATAGCATAAGGAGTGAATTATTGTTTTAAGTCTTCTTTATTAATAATTTTTAAAAACAATGTACAAAATATAAGAAGAAAAGCTTACCTTGAAAATAACATTGCTCCTGTTGCATCTTCTCTTTGTCAGTTACAGGTTTGTTCCAATGTTTCAAAGGTCCAGCAATTGGAATACTACCCATCATATTACAGTATTTCCTATATAAGTTAAAAATTATGTACATAATCACCACCGCTTACATAATCCAAGAACAATTGGGAAGATGACCATTTGTTGCTGCACAGCAGCTAGCCAACATATAGCAAGTGCCAGTCAGTGCTATCTACATGCAAGGGTGTACTAAATGACCAGTGAGGCAAGTCAATATGATTTGAGCAAAATCCATCTGTTTTAAGTTTTGTTTTCTTTTTTTTTGGAGGGAGGGGGAAGTGGAGGCTGAAGGAATTTCTATTTTCAACACATCTGCATCACAATACTCTCTGTTTGATCTGTGACATCAGTCTTGCAATGTCTATGTGTAAGAGCTAGGTAGTGTGAATAGGAAAGATGTCTTATTATCTTAGTAATTAAACTGCATTTACAGCCCCTTTTGGGCATTGGTATTCCTCCATCTTTGCTTCCATTCCTCTCTGTCTTCAGCTTTTCATCTCCACACTCGGATCCGTAGACTCTGTTGGGCATCTTTTCTGACTGCATCCTCCCATCAATTTTTTGGTCTTGTTTTGAACAATTTCCTATCTAATATTTTCTTTGGAATCTGTTTGTCCTCCTTTCTTTGAACATGTCCTGCCCATCTTAGACGTATAATCCTAATCTCTAATACTGTGTTCACTTCTTTATATTTGTCATATAATTCGTTATTTTATCTGATTTGGCATATTCCATCTTCTGTAATCTGTCTGTAAATTCTTCTTAATATTTTCCTTTCTAATATTGGTAATTTTCCCTCTATGGCTTGAATCATTGTCCATGGCTCACTGCCATATATTATGACTGGCTTAATCAGTATTTTGTATAGTCTTATTTTTGTCTTCAAGTATATTATTTTGTTCTTAAATATGTTTTGAAGAGAGAAGTAAGTCTTGTTAGTTGTTACTATTCTGGCATTAATTTCTTTATTTTCATTATCATCATTATTATTATTATTTTTATTATTATTATTCATTCCCAGATATCTAAAGCTGTTAACTTCTTCAATGAATGATCCATTAGTCGTGAACAGCTTATGATGTGGAAAAAATGTCCACGAAACATATGTCTTGAGTAAAAACTCGTTTAAGTGAAACCAAAAAGTGTGTTCTAATATTCTGATCACAGAGATTATTAGTGCGTGTTTCACTGTGTTCGATTCCAAATTGAATTAATATTGAATCCATTTCCAATGTTAATACTATCTGTTGTGTTAGTTTCAATTTTAATCCAAGCTGTGGATTTTAAACTCTTTCATAATTCGATAAAGTTTCTCCCTGCCTATGCTATCATTTGTTTTCTGGAAGTCCACAAATTTATGTATATCTATATTATATTCCCATGTTTTCTCCCTTATTTGTTAATTACAAATATCTGATCTGTTTTTTATCTGTCTGGCCTGAATCATATTTAGTATTCTTCTATTATCTTTTCTGCATATGTTTAAGTTTATTGTTGATAATAGCCGTATCTTATATCCTGTGCAGAGAAGTGATATTCCCCTGTAGCTCTGGCATTTTTGTTTATCTCCTTTATTATTGTATATTGGTACGATTATACTCTTTTGCATTGGGCTGGTATTGCCTCTTCATTCCATATCATTGTTATTAATTTATGCTTTGTTTCCTTTATTTGTTTTCCTCCATATTTACATGACAACTGGAATGTTGTCTGTCCCCAGAGATCTATTATTCCTCATTACTTGCAATACTATTTTATATTTCTATATATATTATGTAGGATGGTTGGGTCTACTTCTGTATTTATATTTTCCATCTGCATTTCTGGATGTTTCATTACACTCACATTAATTTCCTGTTGTTGAATTGAGAACTTGGAAGTATTCCTTCCATCTAATTCCTATGTCTGTTGCATTAGCAATGAGGTCATCATCTTTGTCTTTGCACATGTTGGTATAAGGCTTAAAGCCTTCTCTTAAGTATCCAACTTCTTTATAGGCTTGCCTTAAATTATCTGGAACTTCCATGCACTTAATTCTTGCTTATATACTTTTCTTCTTTTAGTTGTGGTACATCTTAATGTGATGCTTTTCTCAGGTCTTCATATTCTTGCTTTTTCAATCTTTTGGGCCAGTTTAACCATTTCCTATGTGCTTCAGTTTTTACATCTATTAGTTTTGAGCATTCTTCATCAAACCATTCCCTATTATTGAGTTTAGGTTGTGTTTCTAAATTCTCCTGTGCTGGTATTTGTACAGCTTGTTTAAATCGCATCCATTCTTCTATGTTCTCCTTTTCCTCATTGTTTCCTTCTGAAATTTTTGTAAGATTTTGTGCAAGTTTTTATTTTATTGCTTCTGATTCTAGATCTGACAAGATAGTGACCTGATTCACTATTTGCACCTCCACATGATCTTACATCCATTATGATTTTTCTGTTCTATTTCTCTAAATATGGTCAATCTGGTTGCTTGTTTTCCATCTGGCAAGATCCATGTTTGCTTATGTATCTTTTTATGAGGATATTGTGTTGAAGTTTTTGTCCATTATTATTTGACTTTTCATGCAGGCTATGTTTGCCTATTTTGCCTAGGTAAATCTCTTCCTTACAATACTGGGCATTCATATCCCCTAGAATTATTTTTATATCTCTGTGAGGTATCCACTTATATTCTTCTAATCTCTGAAAAAACTTTTATCATTTCATGTATAGGTGCGTGTACATTTATATAGCTTATATTTTTGTTCCTTATTTTTACCCTAAGGATGCAGATTCTTTAATTAATACCTTTAAAGCCTATTATGCTATCCTTCATCATTTTTGTTACTAAAGCTACTCCAATTTCTCTACTTCATTTATTCTGCTATAAAATAAGATATGGGTCTTCATATCCCAAATATCTTTTCCTTGCCATCTAGTTTATTATAAGTGCCTCTGTTTTGAAAAGGGATCTCACATTCCATATTCCAAAGACTATTTCCTTTTCTTTAGCACGAGGTCGATTACCATTAATCCTTGTGAGACTTGTTTGAACAATAATTTTTTTCTGAGGCTAGGTTAGCCTAGAGTCCAATCCAGAACCTAGAGGACCAGGACTCCTGTTTATGTCCCCAGAGTCAGGCTGCTCAGCTATACCCCAAGCACTGCATGTCCATTTTAGTCGCATACTACAGCATGCGTGGGCTACATTGCAACTATTCATCCACATATTCAAATTGCTGTAATTCAGTGCATTTTTTATGTTTTCCAGTTTAGTTCTAGTTATAACTGCATAATTTCCAATAGAGTAGAGTTTCAATTATTCATTGTAATGAAGGGAAAGGAAGAATTAGTAAATTGAAAATGAAATTTATGTTTGTGCTTACATTATTTTTAATAACTTTTTTCTGAGCTCACTACCATAATATCCAATATTTTTTCTAAAATCCATTTTAGTTCTCTGGAGTAATGCCTGGGGATGAAGTGTCATCTTGTTCCAAATATTATATGAGCAATTGCTGATTCAAATTCTTGTGGGACATTTGGAACAGTGCTAAAAACATAAGGCAGAACAATATGGACGGAACAAAGAAAGAATGCACTAGGGAAGGGAAAATTATCTACATGCTTGAAGCAAATTTTAAATGTGAGTATAAGCTGGTTAGAGTATATTTGGCTACAGTTTAATAAAAAATGATGCATAGAATAGATAGAAATATGGGGAACAGAAAAAGAGTGGGAATGTGTAGATCAAGTTCATAGAGCAATCTATAAAATGATATTGGGATTACCTAGATCTACTCATAATGGAGTAGCTCTGATGGAACTAAGAAGGGTGGGCTGAAAAGGTCTAGTAATAAAATGCATTGTGAAACACTGACAATGAATACAATTGAAGAAGGAAATATTCTGAATATTCTCAAAGACTGCTTGGGGAGCAAGAAAAAGGAAGTTCAGTAGGTAGATTAAAGGAAATTGTAAGAGGAATTTGTTTGGGAGAGCTAGGTAGGCCTTTCTAAAACAACGGTCCTTCAAATTATGCATGAACATTTAAACATAAATAATGTTAGTGCAAGAGGGTGCCCTAGACTTCTTTCCTCAGTCCAAAAGCAGCAACAAGTCATCCGTTGTCAGACATTTTTGGAACCCTGCCGTGGTAGTCAAGAGAGAAGTTCTGCAAACCATTGTTACAAGAGATGAAACTATGGTCCTCTTACTATGATCCCTTGTCCAAAAGAGAATCAATGGAGTGCGTAAACCTGGCAAAGCACCACCTCTAAAGGCCAAGGTCACTCAGTCAACCAAGAAGATCATGGTCACAATCTTTTGGGACTGTGAAGGAATACTCTTCATTTACTTCAAGGAGAGGAACATGACAGTAAATGGGGGGTAGTATGCTGGCTTACTCCACAGACTACACTACCACCAAAGAGAAAAGATGAGTGGCGGTATGCACCTTCAAGAAAAACCTGTGCACACAGCTCTTGTTGCAAAGGAAGCTGTGAAGAAATGTGACTTCAAGGAGATCGATACATCCACACTACAGTCTAGATCTAGCTCCCAGTGACTATTTCCTCTTCTCATAACTCAAGAAGAAACTTCGAGAAAGGAAATTTAAGTGTGATGAAGTGCTGGATGATATTTACGCCCATTTTGCAGACAAGACTTCTGACTTTGTGGGGGGGGGGGGGGGGGTGAAATGTTAATTCAAAGATGTGAGACGTGTACTGCAATAAAGGGTAATCATATTGAAAAGTGAAATGTTTTTGTCTTTATCATACCTAGAAAGTGGTTAGGCTGGAATTGATGAACCTACTCTCATATATTCTTTGTGATTTTGAATTGGTAGATAAGTGCTACAGACTGAGGGACAAACTTGAGTATGGCCACCTAACAACTGGCTCATAGTTTGTTCATTTGCCTCCTATTCATGTTTAAGTACCTTAAGAAGTTTCCATAGTGAGAAATTATAGTTCACCATAATCATGCCATCTAATAAAGCATTGTTAGTGTGGTGTTCCCCATTTAAAACACTGATACACATATCCCAAATTGAAGATGGAAACTTAGTTGCACTATTTTTCACCTTTCTCTTAAGGATGCCATTCAAGTATGTTAATGCAAAAGTTCTTCTAAATTAACATAAACATTATCACTTATGTGGTTGATGTCCCCACAAAGGGAAAACCGAAATTCATACGGACTTCTTTTCTTCTGATAATTTATTGACATGGGGGGGGAACATTAACTTTGTTGAAAAAAACAGACTAAATAATATACTACAATCAAATATACGTATTTTATCAATTCATTACAAAATAAGATCTAAAAATAATGTAATGTTATATATCTCCTCTAGACATTTTCTTTCTAGAGTTACTTGTTCACATTCTGGTCCCAATAATACCACCAGGTGACCATCATATTTATTGCTGTATTATTTTTACTTATCTGCCTATTGTACTCCTAAAATTACATTTACCTCTGCCTTCCTCTTAATCATTTTTATCCGTTTCTCTACCCAAATAGTTCCCAAAAATTGTTACATTCTTCTCTCCATTTACAGTTGAAACCTTTCTAATATTTTCCGATCTATTTCAGTTGCCAAGCCTATTCTCCCATAACTTTGTTTGCTTGCAGTATAATAAACAATGAAAATCCATATTGGTTTCTTCACACATTTTTCTACATCTTTGTGGAAACACTAATAATTTAATCTTTCTCCAGATGAACTTGGCTAAGGGACTAAACGCCCTTTTTCTCCACATCTGGGAAAACTTTCTTGCTATGTTCATGTTCCAGGAGCAATGATAGCATTGCATATTGCAACTATTTCATTAATAGTTTTTATTCTTGCATGTTTTCTGTCTTTTGTGATATCAGTGCATATGCCAAAGACATGTCATGATCCATAACAACCCCATACAAAGTGAAAAGCCATAGAAACAGCATTGGTACTGTTTTGAAACTGTCATCACTGAATAGAGCTGCACTGACTGATAAATGCCTTAAATTTTCAATGATGGCAAAAATGATTAGATCTTTCTCTTTAACTCCTGAATCATACTGTTCACTGCTCAGCTGAAAAATCCCTGCAGTGTAAGGGAGTGACATTTGTAACTGGACCTAATGAGGAACCTGCTGAAATGATTTGATACATTCATAGGAGTAGAGAGAGTTTGGATTAAGTTGACATCTTCTCACACTTGGATCAATCCTTTTATTTGTCTGCACATTGTATTTAGTCCAGGAAGCTTCAGGATCACTTTCTCCTTTTGAACTTCTTCAGTTGCCATTTGCATTATTTTAGTTAGTGGAGCATTTGAGCAGGCTTCTGCTTGCCTCTTCAGTGCATATCTTAATTTTTGCCCTTCTCCTTAAACTGCAGGTGCTGCTTAGTGCCATTTTGGTAGATGTGAACAGGATTTAGATCAGCTTCATTTATGGATGTTGGATAACACTACTTTTGATATTTACATCCCCAGTACCTCTCAGTATGATATTTGTTAAACAATAAAAATAATTATATCCTTTGTGAGCCCACATTGGCTTCTGTTTCTGGAAAAAAATTAATTCTGATCTAAAAAGTCATTTGTAAAACACTAAAACTAAAAATTTATATTTATGTTCGTTGCCAAATTACAGTCAATTGGAGACAATGAATGCAACATACAATACACATTTATTATACATATCTATGTGGGGTTTCTGATTCTTAAGGAAAGCCCATTGTACTTGCACCTGTCTATTTATTTACAAAATTCTATTCACAGTTTCTGAATGTTCTATGATTTCCCCCCCCCCTTTTTTAATCCAACACTGCCTTTTCTCTCAACCTGCTTTTAAGGTGCAGAATCCACTACAAAGTCAAGGTTTATACACAAAGTTAGAACTGAAGCTTAACTATTGTTCAGCAGAAAACAGTTGTAAAAGTTATTGAGTTGTGGTGGAATGTGAGGTACATGTACTTGCTTCAACTTTAAATTCCATGTAAATTCTATCTAATCTGTCATCTAACACACTCTTATGCTTCGCTTGCTTATAAATGCGATGGGACCGGTTTAGAAGAGACATCCTCTCCATCTTAAACCAACTTGACGACTCTTAAGATTGGAGTGGATGTCTCTTAAAACCGGTCCCATGGTATTTAGAAGTAAGTGAAGCTTAAGAGAGATAACAGATTAGATAGAATTTACATTTAACAAGCTTCACTGTGTGAGCTGCAACAGAATTTTTTAAAAATCTTTCATTTTTCAAAAGTTCTAAAATGAATTTAAATTCCATGTTTACCCATTATGAGTGACAAAAAGTTTTTTTGCTAGACTGTTTATATTCAAGAGCACGGTTTAAAATTTGGCTGGCTTTTTATGGTTAAAAAGGAGAAATGCAGAAAAATGTCAGAAATTCTGTTGATTGGTTAATCAAGAGCAAATAATTGAGATTTTAATCTGTAGCAACATAAAACATTTACTTAAATATATGCATTCATTAAAAAAACTTGTTAGCTCAAGGTCATCATTTATGCTATTCATGCAAATGTTGCATTAGCAATACCTGTAGCATCATAGTAAATTGTATGCGTTACATTTGGACTACACATCAAGTTTAAAAAAAGCGTGGTATTTATGTGATGCTCCTTTGACAGGAAATGAGAAAGTGGGGCATCAGGGAATGCTGTGCTATAGGTGGTAAACGAACATGGATATTGATATTATAAGATCCCACCACTCTCAGAATTAATTTTACTGACTAATTTATAATTGTAAAAGGTCAAACTGTATTATCACATATAAAACAGTTAAGGCAATCATGTTACTACCCAGGTTTGTAATTATGATTACTGATATTATCATTATAATACTTTTCAGCACCTAGTTTATAGACTGAAGTCATTTAGTATGTTAATGAACTGAAATTGTCACTTGTAACTTATTATGCATGAAGCTTTGTATGCCTTGTTTTAAGTTATGCTTGCTTAGGCATGGTTTGAAGGTATTTTGAATAGCAATGGTGTGGTTTACACAGAAACACCTTAAATTTGCTGTGCATTCTCTTTTGGTAGTTTGCTTCTGTTTATCTTGTACTGTCTCTTAGAAATCGTTTCTATATGGGATAGTGTAAAACCACCTTACAATTAATGGTTGAAAGCAGTTGGGAAAAAAAAAAAAAAATATGAAGGTCAAGTGCTTTATGATTAAGTCCTTCTAAAAGACTTAAAAATTAAATTTATATATATTTTTGTATATATTTTCTCAATATCTTGCTAAGCCATAGTTTTGGCTGGTGATTTGTAAATACTTTTAGTGTAATGAAGCAATTTTGTGAGATTTTATTGTTTAAATATTTTGTTTTGCAGCCATTCAGTATTATCATCCCATTCATTTTGATAATAGGAATAATTTTTGTGCCAAATGTACATGTTACATGTGCCACCACATTGCTCATTATTTGTAATGAATATCTAAAGTGAGAGAATTATGATATCAGCTTGTACTTTATACATTGGTTCATCTTTGCTAGTGTTGGTTTTTGTTGTAATAGAATTAATAATTCTTTATTGCATTAATCCTGACGAATCTATCCCTCTTGTCTTATGTATAAGATGGAAATAATACTTATGAACTGTTTCTCTTACACATTCACATATTTTTAATAAATATTGTGTTTATAGGATTGATTACTGAAAAAAACGAAACACTCATAAGAATGAATCTAAAATCACATCTTGCATATTCTGCAGTGGTTGAAATTCAAGGTTCTTTTGGATGTCTAAAACACTGAGGACCTAGAAAGAAAAGTGCAAGGAACTGGATAACTTGCTGTAGAGTAAAAGATTTATAGGTTAAAACTTTCCCATAGTCACACTGATGTTCCTACACTTAAAAAGAAAAAAAAGACTGTAGTATAAGCAAAAGAGGCTTTATTCATTATTTTTTTTTTCTTTTATTGTTTTTATTATTTATCATTGGATGGTAAGTGTATCATACACTGTTAAAAATAAGATGGGATATAGTCACATCTCCATCTTGCATTTATTTACAATAGCATCATTTGTGCTATTTTTCTTTAGATATTTAATATGCTATTTAAGGCATCCCCCCCCTTTCTTTTTCTTTTCTTTGAAAAAATGTATATTCTGTAATTTTAAAATCATTTATAGTCCCTGGCCATGTTATTAAATGCACTTTGTTTTTTCAATACTGCACATGATTGGGAGGTCAAAAAAGATTTATGTTTTTTTAACATTTAGAAATAATTTAACGTAATCTACACTGTATTGATGGTGATAATCATGTATTTAATAATTTTTGTCAAATATGTAACTACTCAAAATTGTTAATCTGTCTTTTTAGTATTTAGTTAGACCAATTTTGGCAAGTATTAAAGTTTTAATTTGTTTCTGTATACTCTTCAGTACATATTTGTACTGTCTCCTACATCTGTGAATGATAAATATTTGATTTATCCTTCTGAATAAGTCAAGTTTTCATGCCCCCTCCTTTTATTATTATTATTATTATTATTATTATTATTATTATTATTATTATTATTATTATTAACTACCAAACATATTCTGTTAGGTTTATAAATGGCAAATTTCCCAAAGGGACATTTCTTCATGCTTTAAGGCTATCACAGGTTTATCAGTATAACATGTAGCTCCATCTTACATAAAATAAAGATTCTCATATTTGAGACAGCAGTTTGTTCATCTCTTATGTTTTGTCAGTCCTGGTGGTGTAGTGGTAATCATACTTGCCTATAAACTCAAGATCGTGGGTTCAAACCCGGCTAGGATCGATAGAATCCTAAGTATGGCTTCCTTCGGAAGGGAAGTACGTGCCCTGATTTGAATGGGATGCTGATGACTTGTGATGTTAAAGAGCATCCGTAAATAAATTTAAAAAAAACTATGTTTTGGTCTTGATG
Organism: Metallyticus violacea; assembly: GCA_030762175.1. Classification (NCBI taxonomy): domain Eukaryota; kingdom Metazoa; phylum Arthropoda; class Insecta; order Mantodea; family Metallyticidae; genus Metallyticus; species Metallyticus violacea. Next base: position 21,663,943 of record CM060832.1, on the reverse strand, counting down.
CACAAGCCCTAAACCAATGGTATTCAACTTTTTTTCCATGTACTCCTAGAGGCACTGCTGCTTAAGTTTGTACCCTCAGAGTTATCCTTAATTCAATTATACATAACTTGTGTCCAAAATCAATTAAACAAAATTGCTCTTATATATCCATTTATCAGTTCACCTGTTGAGGGGTGTGCTGGTGCATTATCCATAATAAGATACTTCCTGGATTGTAGATCATTTTCTTCGCTAAGCCTTTTTATTGAAGGCATGAACTGGTTATGATTTCACTCTGTAAATAATGCACTAGTCATACATGCATTATTTTAGTTCCTGTAGAAGGTAGGGAGAGCATTTTTATTGATGTTTTGAAAACTCTTGGTTTTTTTGATTTTCCAGTTACATTAGCAGTAACTTAATAATTGCTTTCTGCATTACTGCATGCCAAAATTGTGAGACATTCCATGCTCATCTCAAAACTGGAGCACTAGCTTAATTTATAACGTTAAAATTCACATTCGCAACAACTTCAAATGTAATCCAGTGCCATCGCAGTTGTAAACTTCTGGGGTAAATATTTTTTACTGAAACCATGTCTGCAAATTCAGTTACATACTCTAGTGCTGCCTGGTGATCTGCTGATAATGATCCGCTGGTAATAGATCACTCTCATATCCCATGCTTCATCTTCCATCGGTCCAGCCAACCATTACTTGCAGTAATTTGGAATTACTATTCGTCAGCTTACTAAGTTGGAGTGCTTTTTCTTGGATTACAGGAACTATCAGTAGAACACCTTTCTACCTATCTTGCAAAAACCATACATAAACTACTTCATCAGCTTTGTCAAAGTCTGAAATTTTTTTATATATGACACTGCTAGATTATCTTCTCTGTCACAATTCCACAAAATGTTCATCTTGATTTGATTTTTCTTCCAATCACCTACTGTTGCTTTTCCAACACCTAATTCAGCTGTTAGGTTTGTTCCACTTTGGCCTTTAGCTAAGCATTTTAATACTTCAAGTTTGTCTCATAATGAACATGAATTTCACTTGCCTACCATTTTTAATCAAATAGCAAAAATTAAAACCACTTCACTGGATTAAAAAGCAAAATTAAGCACAATGCAGTACAGTAAATCCACTGAAAGCATTTTCACAATTTGCACATGATACTGTATCTACAAATCAACTGAACGAACGTTGTGGATTGAGTGCTGAAATTCTAGTTCCAGGAAGATGAATAAAATACCCATGAGTTATGCAGCCAAGTATGAATGACCTTCACGAGCTAGCTTTCAACAATGGCATTTATATCACAAAAATAACACCGCACGTTACAACAGCTGAGTACAATTATCTTGTAGACTAGGCCTAATTACATTGATTATAAATTAACCCCATTAATGCAAATTTTTGCCAATCCGAACAGGCTTCGGTCTCAATTTGTTCAAACTGGCAAAGTTATACTGTACTCTTAGCAAGAATAACAGCACAAGTCAACAGACATTTCCTGCCTATTTGAAATATTTTGTAGTTATAGCAGCAATCAGGTTGGGGTCTCTGAGCTTTCAAACTAATTTCTGAAAGATTGCATCTTACAGTTATTTCACATGCAGCAATGCCACTGCTTTCAGGTTGATGTTAATCTGTTTTCTTCAAACAACACTCTTATCTTGTAATAGAAATGTGCTTTCCGCCACACCTGTTCTTCCTTTGAGTGCTAATTTCTTGCCAAATTCAGTTTTCTTCTTGTTTGGCATTGCAGATGACTCTTGAAGTGTTATGCCATTTATTTGATCCATTATTTGTTGATCACAATTATTTTACTTATAAAATTACTGATAAGAGAGCAGAAAATTTCAAATTGCAAGCATTTGTTAACCAGTTTTCAATAAGACAGGTCTGCTATTGTTGTTATCCTTAAATGATATGTATTAACCAACAATTCACTTACATGGCGATAAAACATCTGAACAGACATTTTAATTTTAGACATCAATTTTCCTCTTACATTGTTTAGTGGTTTATAATAATTATTAGCTGTTGGAAACTAGTCCTCACTTCAGTTAATTATAAAATATTATGTTGCATGTAATAATATGGCCAGGGATTGTATATGCATGTCCCTTGCCCAGATTGTCAGGGTTAACAAAATCACTGAAACTTGTATTAATGCTATTTTTCATTATGTACACCTCTTATCATTCTCCAAAATTTGATGTGTGTGTGTTATAATTAATGGTTTGGACAGCTTTTAATGCATACCTTTAGTTCTTTATTGATCTGAGGTAGAGGGTAATAAATGGCATCCTTCAGATAACTTTCAGGAAAAACAGTATACCTTACTGAGTGGGAGTGAGAGTTCAAAGTAACTAGCTAATCTGGTAGGACTTTTTAGTCAGCATCATTTCCATATCACCATTTTTGCACTTCCATATGATTTTATAGCAGGGCTTGATCCAATTGCATTAAGTATATAGAAATAAATTATAATATTTAGTTGGATTTTTGGCAATGAAACTTCATTTCTTTATATTCCATATATGTTTCAAATAAACTTGCATTCACCCTCAGGTTCTTTGTTGAACTCAGTAGAAATAACCAAAATAATGAACAGACATTCTAATTACTTTTTAAGGACAAAACTATTGGGATATGCCATTGAGTTTTAACATGCTTGTGTGGATTTTCTAGTTTCCAAATTTGAACATATGGTGCATTTATCTTTTCAAAAGATGAAATTTGGGCCTTATCTGTGATGATATTTTCCTATCTAATCATCACTGAACAACACCTGAACGTCAATGCAGAAATATTTCTTTTTATGATGATCATTGGATTTTAGGGTCTGAAGGAGAATTAAAGGTATATTGTATGAAGTGAATTGGTTCCCTTAAAATATGTCCCATTATTTTGCAGTGCTAGTTTTGCTAAAGTGGTAGATATTAATCTATTTTTTTCAGGCTCAATTCACAACTGAACTGGTAAAAATCTTTTATTTCCCCACTTAAATTGAAGGTTGTATACTGATTTTCCACTTACACACCAAACATACCATCGTTGTTTATAATTTTTCTCCACTGAACTGTGTAATGGAAAGTGCTTTTCGTCAGCCAGTAGCCATCATTTTTATCAAAACTTTGTACTGGTGGGCATAAATGCAGCCCACAGATTGTTATGAATAACAAAATAGAAATAAGGGTTTTCTGAATACCCGACAGCAGAACTGATGGTTAATAAATTTGTCAAACCCTGACAATCATTAGGAAAAACCTGTATGTAACCAGGATTGCACACAAACTGAACCTCATTAGTTCAAATGTGTGCATTGAAAATGTAGGAAATTTTTTTTCTGAAATTTGAATTTTACACACACTTATTCATTATAATGTTTAAAAAAAAATCTAAACAAAAGATAAAGGTGGGTTCAGATATTGGCCTGAATAAGAATCTCTATGCAAATTTTTATGCAATTATCTTGAAAATTGTATGAGATGCATTTCAGAAGTTAGGGCCATAAAGCAAAGATGGCAACATTTGGGCAGATTACGCATACTTAGAAGCTTCAGTTGTTTCATTAGCTTGCCATCAGTTATATCATTACCAGTTTTCTGTCTTTTGTCTTTGCAAAAAATTGATGCGTAATACCTTCAAGAATAATAAATCCCACCAGATGTGAAGTTAGATGATTAAATTTCTCAGTGCAAAAAGTAAGAATGATACTGAAATTCACTATGTGACATTTATGAATCAACTGTAATATATATATATTTAATAGTGTTTAACGCCCGTATACTACTGAGGCACCACAGGCAGTGGACACTGATGATGTATGAAATGAAATGATAAATTTGGAAAGGCTTTATTTTAAGGAAGGAAACATTCCAGGCCTAAGTTTTAGGTACCTCCCTGGCATTTACCATTTATGAGGACTGAGAAAAACTTGTAAAAAACTCCAGTCAGGAAGAATGGTCCTAGTGGATTCGAACCCCAGACCTCCCACTCACAAGTCCATGCTTTAACAACTTCAGCCACCCATTGTGGTGTCAACTGTAATGACTGAGGAAAATTTAAGCAACATTATTCTCATTTTAAAGATGGCTGTACAAATGTTCAGGATAATGAGAGAAGTGGAAGGTGTGGAAACAAAAAATGAGAGAAAACTGCAATGATACAACTTCCAGACATTTCACAAAGTACCTTTTTCAGAATTTTCACAGAAAATCTGGTAAAATTGTGCAAGGAAAGCAATGGTTACTATGTAACAAAGTAAAAAGAACATATACAATATGTGCTAAAGCAATAAAATTAATTATTTTATTGTGTTATGAATAAGTGGCCCTTATTTTTGAAATGTGGCTCATAAAAGCTATAATGTAAACAGTGTTGAAAAATAAGCTGTTGAGAAAATGAGAGATAAACTTAAAAATAGATGCAATGACTTCTAATCCTAATATGCAATTTTCACAGTCTTTTTAGCAGCTCTTTTGCAATGATTACTTTTAAAATTTATGTTTTCTTGCGATGTTGCATCTTTCTTTTATCTATGTTTGCCTACACTACATCAAAATCAGAAAAATAGTTATCTTATCAATTGCTTTCACTTTTAAAATAAACAACTATACAATTATTAGTCTAACTAGGTAAACTGGTTCACCACACTGTTAGAATGAAACAAATTCAGGGGTAGCACAAAATTTAAACTAATAAATGACGAATAAACAAAAGGTTCTCAAACAAGGAAGGGGAATGGCTGAATTTGATTTAAAGGAGCAACAACTGTAATCATATACTAAAATATAAGGGAGGATTGAAAAGTGTTGCACATTTTCTTAGTAACATTTCATGAATAGGAAAAACAAAAAATTGTGCCATAAAAACATAGATTTTTATAGACATTTATGCCATAGTGACACCAATTTGAATATGCCTCATTCATAGAACTCCCAAGTTCTAAACTTGACCAATTTAATTTCTTTGTCTATTGAAAGATTGATTCAAAAGTGTTAACCATCAAGGAATTTCTTCAATGGTCGGAAGAGGTGAATGTTGGATGGTGCAATGTCTGGAATCTTTTTTAATGGATGATGGAATACCTTCAAGCCATACATCTCAATGTTTACATGATAGAAGCCACAATGTGGGGACAAGCATTGTCATAAAGAAGTACGACATTCTCAGCATCTCTGTTGTTATAAGAGCACAATGCAACTTTTAGAAGTGTTGTAGCAAAGGTTTCAGCCCAGTTCGAAGAAACCCCACCAAGGTATATACGAGAATACCCGAGTAAAACCATTTTCACCATTTGGACAAGTTGAATTTCTTTGGTAACGGGGAGTCAGAATATTTCCACAGCATAGTGACCTGTTTTATTTCGAGTGTGCTAGGATTCATCATCAGTCAGAACATGTCCTAGTAAGCCAAGAGACCTTTCATTGTCAATCAGCACATGTTCCAGAAACTCATGATGGCCTTCTTTAGATAATGCATCAAGTTGCCCAAGCATGACATTCTCTAGCCCTTCTGAAAGGCCCTAAGGTACCCAGTGCTTACTGACTTATAAAATCCCAGTCTATTGTGCCCATCATCATACACTGTGCCTTATGAAATGCAGAATTGTTGTGCTGTTTGCATGTAACTGCTGATTGTTTTGAATTGATACCTTGAGTGTCGAATCAACCACAGATCAGCTTGAACGTGGTTCTTAACACAGGGTTGCATCTGATTGGTTTATTTTATCCTTTTCAAAGAATGTGCACTATACAGTTTAAATGTTTCTCTGTGAGTTTTTCTTTTTGCCCATAAAAATGTAAAATTTGCTGCTACTCCTCACATATGGATAATGCTAGGACATGTGCAGTTTTTGCTCATTGGTTACTGCTCAGTCCACCATGAATAGAATCTGATTTAGGACATTGTTGCAAATACAGATTTAATATCTGCCAGCTTTGAACTTACAGACCGAAATAGTATTTTGTAAAAAATAATTTTGTGCATTACTTTTGAATCCTCCCTGTACTTTAATGTATAACTCAGCCAGTTTTGGGGAAACAATTATTTCAGATGTGAAACTAAAGGTTGTTTCAAATTAACACCCAAATTTTTATTTATTTATTTCCTGAAGGTATATGTACACACACAAGCTAGGTTGATTAGTTATATGTTAACTTGAACATTAATGTTAAGGATCCATGCTGCTGTTGTAAAATCTAAATATTCTCACATGCTCTTGCAAGTTTTTGTGTTCTGTTTTGTCCAGCAAAGCATTCCTTCTAGTTGTTAGCTTCAATGTTAGTAATACTGTTCTTATTGATAAAGGTCCTGACCACAGATATTTATCCCTCGTTTCTCTTACTATAGGTACCATATTTATGCATTATCCACGAATATCTTACAAACCAAATGCAAACTCCTTTCGTTAGGGACTACCTGCTTATATTTATCCACCTTAATTGTTTACCTAAGTGTTATAAAGTTAGGTCTTACTTATTTCTCCCTTTTGAAAGCAGTTAAAATGCCATATCAATATTATTTTGTTTACATAACCTCACCTAAAGAAACATATCTAAATTTTTTTAAATGACAAAACTATTTTACATAAATGGTAATTCATAAAACTATGAGATAGGTCACAGCCATTTTTTTGGTGTTTTTGTAACAGCAATTATTTTGCTGTTCAACACACTTATATGAAATGTAACCATTTATTTTTTGAAAATGTTCCAACATTTATACTATTTTGGAATAATAGATTGTGAAGCTTTATTTTAGTGTAATTCTAGTTATTTTCGACTTTGTAGCTTTACTCCTTAATTAATTGTACTTAATGTTTGAGTCATTAAAATGCTTTAAATGAAGACTTGGTATCTTTGTGAACAAGAAATTTCCTCATTCATTCCATTCAAAGAAGAAACGTATATATAAATCCTTAACTGATTTTCTCTCTCTCAGCATTGAAAATGTGAGCATTCTCAGCACATGCATAAGAAACCATAAGAAGATTTCAAATATTTTGGTGAATATTAGTTTTCAGCTTTATCTATCCATGGAAAAATTTTGGTGCACATTGTAAAGAGAAAGTCATAAGCCACTGTGCTATTAATGTTGCAGTATTTCTTGACTTAGCAATCCATGTGCTGAATGTGCCTGTGCTCATTCTTTCTGTAACATATGTATATGTCTCAACATGTGTTTTGTGCCTGGGCTACGGAGCACCTATATATCAAGTAATAGCTTAACTGTTTTCGCAATGATATAAGCTGAAGATGGGAATTAATCAGAAAATAAATGGAAAAAGTAATCTTTTTGCAGTATATAGGAGATTTTTTTATCTTTTGGGGGCTTTATTGTAGTTCATCCACCGAAATGTTGCAAATTCCTGCCAGTTTTCTCTAGTAATTCTTCACAAGATCAAGTTATTTATGTGATACATAAGAAATTTTTGTTCTGTAAATTTATCTGTCATTCACTCTGCATTGGTTCATAAAATTTTAGATGTGTACAAAAGTAATTTTATAACATTAAATCCAGTAGATTGGTACTATTTCTGCCAAAGGAGATGGAAACTTAAAGCTAATTTTATTAAAGACTTAAAGTTAAACCCATAAACTTGTGTAGTTAATCTTTAGTTTTGCTTTTTATCACTTAAGAGCTATTCAATTCATATTTCTCAGTACTAGTTTATCTGATACACAATTTAATGATGAAAATTTTGTACAAGTGTAATGACAGAATCAAAATATTCGCTCTTCATTCAATAGATGTCCCTGCATTTTGTGCAGTGCAAATCACAACTAAACAGAAGCTTCACTTGGGAAGAACTGCTTTGCAATTGTTTGTTTCTCATATCGAAAGAATATCCTGCTAGTACTTCAAAGCATTGCTCCTCCTATTTCTAGGCCTGATTAGTGCTGCAGAAGGATTTTGAAACAGTAACCAAATCTGTTGCACAGTCAGTAGATAAGGGCAAGTGCATGTTGTTATTCATCTTGAATTACTTTAGCCACATTCAGCACCAGCAAAATATTGGAGTATCTAAGCCCAGAGGTCAGCCATTTAAATGTCCCTAGTTTCCTTTCCTTTATGCAGGGGTTTATTAATTTGACCCTTACTCCTAATCTATAAATCCTAGAAAAATAAAATTATGTGCAACATAGTAGACTTTGTAGGAATGGTATCTGGAATAGCTCAGCCCTGGATGAAGAGGAACTGCACAATTTGTACATTATTTGAAGAGTTAATTTGCCTAAGTTCTTCTGCATTCAATTCACACTGACAGAATAGTCTGTAATGTATATTAATGTAATGAGTGATTGCCTTTGGTTTTTCTGTGGTGAGCACTCCCATAGCGAGTGTGAATGCTAAAAACACCTTCTGTAAGATGCATGTACATGAACATGCCAGTGCCAGTTATAACCAAAGAATAAGGGCAATAAGAAGCAGGCACTTTACCCATCTGATATTAAGTTTATTTATTTTTTCATAATAGTTTTTCACTTTAGAATATTATTAATCTGGCATTTATTTTTAAAATGATTATTAATTTATATTTTGGTGTTTTGAGAATAAATTCCTTAAAATTCAAATATATCCTGTCCATTAAAAAGATATGTTACTACCATATATTAAACATTAATTTTACTTGCAAAAACTAATACAATTCAAGCACAAGAATTTGAACCTAGGTAGATCTTATTACTAGACACATGCTTTTGTCTGCTCAGCCATCAGAGTACACAGTCCAAACATATGCATTTCCTGTTTATGGCATAATTTAAACATGAACGATAGGGACTGATTGCAGAAACAATGACTTGACTCAAGCCTTAAACCTAAACATTGTTCAACTTGCATACAAATTTCTGTTGCTTAAACAGTGTACAACATGTTTAGGAAGATATAGCTAAACTCTTTGTTGATTACCACTCTTTATTAATGCGGGCACACCCCAAAAGTTTGCACGTGTATAATGTCTTAGTGTGTTTCAATTTCTCATTTGTTGGAGAAAGGGCCACCTATCAAACACTGTGAAAGGTATGACTGTGCAACATCATAATTTTAGAGCAGAAAAAGGAGTGTGGTAAAAAATAACCAATTCTTTCATGCATTTAAGCAACAAGCAGTAACACTGATAATTTTCATCTTTGATTCACATCTCACTTGGAATGAAACCAAAATTATTATATTTCATATTATTGTCCAGCGTCTATCTATGGAAAAGCATACTATTGGTAGCAATGTTACCATCAATGTTACAGCAACGAATTACTTTTAAGGGACACTTATTTTTTATTTACTGGCAGTTAATAGAATAGAATACCTTCTGGTTTATGTAACAATAGCCCTCAGACGATGGACACACTATTCTAAGTTTTCTGGATTTGTAAATCAGAAATCTCAAAATATCACTGCTAAGCTAGTATGTCTTCATCCAGTGCAGTTTTCTTTTCTGCAGTGTATATCATTTAAAATTTGTCACTCAATTTTTCTAATATTGGCCTAATTTTGTATAATCAATCAATACTATTGCAATGGAGGCTGCTCTCACTGAAATATAGGAATGAAAGAACATGAAGAAAGCAAGAACAAGTCTTGATTTTTGAAAAGATGGGAGTTTGAAAATATAAATTCTCAATTCAATACATTTTGAGGTAGGAATTTTGTAATATGCCTATAATGAAAACCAATTTCTTCATTCAGGATCTTGACAGGTTTTCATTTGGGCATTAAAGAGTTTTTAATGAATGGTTGCTGTGCTGCACTAATCATTTGACTCACATATGAGTGATGTTTTCATATAGTTCTTCATTTCTTGTATTTGAATTTGGGGTTTTAAATATTCTTCATATTAACTAGTATAATCCATTAATATGGCTGAGTTTAGTGGTATGAAGAAAGAAGCTGCTCTTCAAACTATTTAAAAAAATTGTTTGTTATATGTTTCTTTGTGGTATCCTGTAGTGAATTTTGAACTGAATATGTATTCTTCCATCTCAGCATTATAGGTATAGCCAATGCAATATTTACCTGATAAGTTCTCAGTTATTAATATTCTTGCTGCTTTCTGTATTTTTACAGATCATCCATTTTCATATACTTTTCTGAAAAAGGTGTTTTTTCATGCCATCAATGAATATGAAGTTGCCTCATTTTATTCTTCTAACAAAAAACTGCTTTTTTCATTTACTTGTTCAACTAGCTGGTACCAATCTTCTGGAGTATAGATAGCTGGAGTTTTCATATTTCTCTTTTGAATTATTCCAAATTCAGGAGAGAAATGTGTATCCTGGAATAGGGAATTATATTCAACCTTTTAAAAAGCTTCCAAACATGAACTACATAGTGCAAAAAACTAACCACATTCTGATTCTTATTTTGGACACAACAAGAGTCTGACCATGCAATAAGATGTTCTGCATTTCTGTTGTGCTCTTTCATCCTTTTAAGATTCACATTCAGACATGACAGGCCTCTTGTAAACCTCTTCCAGCAATGTCCTCAGACCACATATGCATATGTCCTGTACCAGTGGCATCATGAATAGCAGGACTTTAGAGTCCAAAGATGCTTAAAATAGAATGTCACACTGGTGTGGGAGTCGGCAAACTTGTTATTTTGTGAAATTTCCAAATCTTGTTTCATTTTGATCTGTGCCTTTTCAGTCTTCCATATATGGAGTTCTAATTCAGATTTTATTTTAACTTTCTCTGCTTCTAGTATGTTACCATTCAGAGTCATCTGTACTTAATCACATATCTTACATGTAACAAGACTAGGATGTCGAAAGTGCAGATTATAGTCTGCTCTAAAAAATATGAAAAGGTGAAATATGAACAGGTTCCATGTTCAGGGATGCACATTTTTCTACATAAAGTTCATGTAGTTTCTTTTCAGAGAGTTCTGGGAGAGGTATTTCCTATGTGGGTTATCCTTTCTTGTGTAGTGACATGTTTTATGAAGTCATGTACACCTTGTTTACTCTCTTCTGATGCCTTGTTGGGCCTAGTTTAATGGCAGCCTCTTGTATATGCTAGAGATGTACCATGCTTCTTTAAAGTATCTACTCTATAATTAAGTTTGGCAATTATTATTCCTAAAATATTTGCCAGTGCCTGTATACAAACCTGTACAGTTTTCACCAGAATTTCATATTCCACTGTAATCTCTCTCACTTGGATTATAAAAATATTTTCTCTTAGGTTTAATAATATTAATACAAAATTATTAAAATATCCGCTGTTCAGTACAGTTAGAAAAATTGTAGCATTTTAAGTGGATTTCTTTTCTCACATCGCATTATTAAAGTATTTCCTATGACAATTACAATTTCTACCTTTATTGCTGCTGCAAATTCTCTCCCTCTGTAGTCGATATAGCCACTACCTTCTTGTCATCACATTATTTTTCCAAATGATGGATCACGTTTTCTTTTTCTGCCTCTTTATGTAGAGTGAGTGGAAACAATAGTCATTAATGCCCACAAAACTTAAATATTATTCTAATTAACTTAAATGTGTTCTATAGGTTTATATGCATTAAAGTTTGTATCTCATATTACAAATTACAATTGAATATTGCTTCAAAATTTTAATAAATTATGTACCTTCTTGGTTTCTCTTTACTGTTGCCTAGTACATACCATTATTTTAATCAGAAAAGCATAGTCGGTGGATCTGATGAAATAGTAAAAATTATCATTTCTAACCACTGTAATAATTGCTGTTTTGTTAGAACAGCTGATTCCTTTTTCATTTTCATGATTAGAAGACAAAGAAAAGATACTGCCAGGATCACTTTCTGCAGGAAAGAAACATAATCTTGAATTACTTAAATGTAAATTGGAACTTGCACAGTGAAGCCAATCATATTAATTGATATCATTGTATAATTCAGTTGAACTACACACTCTTAAAGCTTCACTTACTTTTTATAAATGTATGGATGTTATTGTTAACATGTTATTGTTAACATGTTTATTTAAAGAGAATTTAAAGCATGAAGATAAATAACTGATGTAATTTCTGTTACCTCCATCAGAATTGCAGAACACTGAAAAATCAAATTTGCTTACTTCCAACTGCATTCATTTTGTTTGGATTATCAGGTTCATGCACTGAACAACATGTAGATCATAAACTGCAAAAGCAGTATTGCCCTATAGTGTCAAGAAAAGGAAACATGTATGAAGCTGGTTATTTGTACTTTGATAATAGTTGACGGAAAGAATAAATTTTTATAAAAATGTGGGTTATCAGGAAAGAATAAATGTTTATAAAAATATGGGTTATCAGGTTCACCACACCCCAGAATTGTCACATTGCCAATTTTCTGCTTCATATTTTAAGTTAATGGGTTCTTCAGACATTTTTTGCATATGTTAACTCTACCACAGCAAAAAGGAATTTATTTTAACATTTTATTATACGTTTGCAATATTTATTTTTATATTAATATACAGAGTATCCCAGTAGAAGCTGTATAGCATTGCAGTAATGATAAATGCAATTTGTATTAGGGTAGTTCAGATGTTTCTGGTTTAAGTCAAAGAAAACAAGAGTAAATCTGAATAAATTCATATGACTTGGCTTTACTGTGTTAGTTCCATATATATATTTTTTAAATAATTTCTTTTTTAAAAAGGTATGTTTTAATTAAGAGTAAATCTATTTGAGTATTTGAAATAGTCCAAGTTGATGCCTCTTTTGTGTAGATCATTGGAATTGTAAACTTCACAACTAATTTTGTTTTAAATATATGGCCATCCTTTTTCAGTAGCTGCTTTCATTTAATTGACTTGCCAATTATACACCAAGTGCCTTATCTTTGATATGATCCTTTATAAAATTATCTATTGATGTCAGTCCCTTCTTTGCAGTGTCCATTGTGTTGCAAAATTTCATCAGATAGTCTGACATTACAATAGTAATAGAGGGATGCTCCATCTTGATGAAAATAAAATATTCATATCCAAAATACTCTTGTATGTATGCCATGACAGGTTCCTACAGCAAATCCAGATAATGGCAGCAAACTTCGATAACTCACTTTAAATAGTACATCTGAGGTACCACTCTTAGAATTCAATGGTAAGGATCAGTGAAATATTAATAAAATGTTTGATTTTGGAATTTAGTCTCATGAACTTTTGCCAAATATATTTCCTTGGAGAACATGAAGGATTTACAACAGTAATTCCTTTCTTGGGGGATTGATTTGGACATCTGGTTTTCTGGAAGTTGCTAATAGACTTCTGGAACAGTTATTCCATCTGCTTCAAACTTCTCTCTGATGCAAGTAATGATAATTGGCACAGATTCCAGCTTCTAAAATATCTTAACATACTTCAGCAATGTTCTTGCACACCCAATAGCACATAATTAATTTCTTAATTTCAAAATTCAGTCTTGTTTCAGTTATTATTTCAAATCATTTGCAGTCATAAAAGAATTAATATTTAAATGAGCTCTGGTTGTAAAAGTATGTATACATTTTTGGAACATTCTGTAGTTTGGTTGGAGTTGTGCTTTAGATGAAATATTGGCACCAAAGAAGCTCAAATTTAATTGCTTGTTTCCCTTTTACATTGAGCCTGTAATTAGCAATTCATTTATTTTTAGAATATATCTCATAGTTCAGCACACTAAAGTGAAAGTGTTTTAGAGCACTAAACTGTAAATATTTGCTCTGTTAAAGAAAATTCATTTTCCTTATTGCACTTATACACATATAGGAATAGTTAGTGCTAATAACATTTTAATAAGCATTTTAAAATTATTAAACTTTGAATTAGTATTTTCTCTGATGTAAAATTTAAAACCTTAAGTGAGGAAATTTACCAGTTACCTTACTTGTTTATTATAGCATTTAGCAGATGATCAGACATGCATTGTCGTGCTTTATAAGCAGAAGCTTTCATTTTGAAATGGGTTCGTGGCATAAGCAATTATCCTTGGTGTGCACAAAGTATGTGACGTGGTTTATGTGGACAATAATGCTAAGAGACCTGATCTAGCAGACTTATTTTTAGAATAAGGTATTATTAAAGTGAAGTCATTTTTTTTCTGCTTGAGGATTGGTACTTGGATTAGTTAAAAGGTAATTTCACTTCTTTCTAAACAAATTCTGGCTCATAATAATTGGCGCAGTCTGATGATGCACATTTTTGGAATATTTTTGTACCACGTTCCTTTGGCATGTGAAAAGCTTTAGTGCCAGTTGTTCCATTTTTTGAACAGTTTCTAACCTAAAATCAAAATTTTTACTGCTGTAAAATATGTTATCAAGCCATGAGTTTCCCACAGCTTTGAAGCGTAATTGCAGGAATAAATTAAAACATTCTGCGCTATAAATTTATTTGAAATGTGCTCTGTTAGCAGTAACAAGTAGATGTAGTTCCCATTCATTTCTAGTTGCACATATGTTATTAATATCTAAATTGGCTATTCTAAACCGAGAGATTTTTGTAAGGACACATGTCATGTTTCTGGAAGAGCATCTGGGCTTGATAATGGCCATTCCTTATGGCTGATAAACTCTTGGCACATTTTTTGCTAGTCACTTGTATTTATTTCTTTATGAGTTGGAGTACAGTCTTGCTGAAAGATCTAATGGTGACTGTTCAACATTGGTTGAGAGACTTCTTAGCTTTCTTCAGAATGAGCTCTTTATACATCCTTGCATTTGTTTTTATGCCTTTTTCACAAAAACAGACCTCAGTAGGCCCATGTAGGCCACATTGAGCTTAATCATTGTCGAGGCAGCAAAATGACTCTTGTAGCAGATGGCAGACTCAACATAATGGGGCACATGCTAATATTATATGGATGGTTGAATTTCTCCAGTCATAAAGAGCCAGTTTTGATGATCATTTTTTATACACCTTTGAATTAACCCCATGTAATTATCTTGAGACAAATGAGAGCAAGTGACCTGTACTTCTGCAATTTTTTTGCAACCTCTGTGTAAGCCGTAATGCCCTCTTCATGTAATTAAAAATAGTGCTCACAAAGAGTTTCAGAAAAAGGAAAAGGCCAGATGGGGCAAAATATGGAGAGTATGAGGGATTGGGAAGCATTCTGGCATGTTAGTTTACAGGAAATTTATGGTTCTGGTCATCATGTTTGTGGAAGTACTGTCGTGGTAAAACAGTTGATTTATCATTTTATTGAGTGATTTGTTAACTGCTGGGATGACAGATGGAATTTGGATGATATACATGCCACTGTCCACTAACAGTTTTTATGCATACAGGTTATAGTGATGAAGTTAGGTGAAGAAAGATGCCGCCATCTTCTTTTCTGCACTTCTACTACACAATAATTTTGTTTATCGGTCATCTTCTAGAAAGCAGACTGCTGATTACTGTTTTGATTTGGGGTTATAATGGTACAGCCCTTTCCTATAATATATAGGTGTCTTGTTTCCATATTCTCAAATTGTTTCATGTTGAAAACGTGCAAGCTGCCTTCTGATATGCTTTTAATGAATGTTAATGTAGCATGAAACTTTAACTACCTTTGTGGCTTCAATATTGTTACTACCAATGTTTCTTTTTCCTGAAATACCTGATTCTACGACTTTTCTCAATTCCTTTGCCTACAAAATACCTAATTCTATAACATATAAAGTATGAGGACTAGCTTGTGTATGCTGGTGAGAGAATTTTTTTATTAAATTAAAACTCTTGGAGTTTTTCACTAGATCACATCATAACATTTATTACATTCTTTCAGGTTATGAAAGAGTAAGTGTTACAATTACTACATACTTGATTTACAACATTCAGTTCAGCTGTGCATATTTCTGAACTGGTATAAAGGTATGACACACCATGTATCCTGCCTGTTTGGTGAATTATTCCAAATTAACTCTTCCCTAGCATTCCCCACAATTTGTTACATAATAAAAAAAACTCCCAAGTGCCAAACAAGACAAGACTTGTTTCTGGAAATTTGTGACAACCAGCTGTCACTAACAGACATTCTCCATAATAGGTTCCTTCCCCCGAATAATTAATACACTACAACAATCTAGACAATATGTTCATTGTGGAAAATGTTCACCGATGTTAATCTTGTGTCAAAGGCTCTCAGATTCTCCATAAACCAGGGCAAGGTGAAAAGTTCTTGGCCTGGCAGTAAAAGACTTATGTTTTCTAGATCAAAAATGCACTACTTTTTCTACATAGTTCACTTTAAGGTCAATGCACTTTGTCCATTTTTCCAGTGAGTAGGTTCCATTCTTGAAGTGCATTGCTGGAAGATTTGCAAAATACCCATCTGCCACTGCAATAATCTGTCTATTTGGCGCAAAATGTTTTCCAACCAAATATTTCTGTAGATGTGGGAATAGATGAAAGTTAGAGGGTGCCAAATCTGGTGAATAGGGTGGATGTTCAAACAATTCGTACATCAAATCCCTCAGTTTTCCCATTCCAAGGTACCTTTGTGGGCAGGTGCATTGTCATGGTGAAAGATGAGTTTTTTCTTTTGCAATCCAAGCCTCTTCTCACTTAAATTTCATCCAGTTGGTCCAGGAGACTTGAGTAGTCTCCTGGACCAGTAGTATTCTTGCCAGTTTTACCCTTTTGCATTCCAGAAAACACTTGCCATAGCTTCTCCGGTAGATGACATAAACTTCACTTTTTTTAGTGCAGTTATTTAATACACTTTTAATTGTTGATCATCCTAAACCATGTGGTGCATTTTCTGGTTGTTTTCTTCTGTGATAGCAGTTTTGGGACATTCTTTATGTGAATCATGTTTAAGAGAGGTGCAGCCAAATTTAAATTCTACCACCAATTTCTTAACAGTTGAAAATGAAGGAACAGACTCCTTATAAACCTTCCTCAGCTTTGAATGAATTTCCATTGGCAATAAACCGTCCAAAACACAGCATTTTATGATAGCAATTTCTCCATTTGAAATACACACAAGTCTAATTTCAACAGCTGTACAAACAAAGCTATTTGGTAGATCAAGTTGACAATTGATTGACATAATTGCAAAACATGTAGCAACACAAAAAAAATTCACTAATATCAATGCCGTCTCAATGCAAGGTTGAGAACTTTTCATCTAGCCCTCATAGGTATTGTGTGAATTCCTATAAACAACTTCTGCATAGCTTCAATTGGTTATTGAGTTATAATTATATGAGGGTGACCTGTATACTGTTTATCTTCAAGTCATTCAAGAGTATCAAAGAGGATACTTTTTGAAATGCTGAAATCATTTCTAGTAGTTGTTCAGCGTGTTGCAGTGTAAGATTGAGGTACTGCTCCACTGTCAAGCCCCTTTTGATTATGGCATGAAAATCACAAGATGAAAGCTCCATTGCATCTGAATGTGGTGACGATTTTTTTTTCAGCTATGTTCCTATGAAACCAGCTGTCACATTCTTGCATGTCGAAACATTCCTCTTTCAAGTAAAAGTAGTTTGTTGCCAGATTTATTGTTTAATAATTGCTATAAACTTTTGAAGCAAACCCGTGTACTTGTGAACATGTACGAGGGTCACTGAAAAGTTCTGGAAATGATTCACAGATTTTTCAAACCAATCACCATATCAAAATCTGCCATCTTCTGGAAACTGCTATATGATAATGCTTCATGAAGGACCATACTAGATATTGTTCTTATTTCAGATGATGCGCGTTGGAAAAATGGAACAAGTATAATAATCAAAGACAGCAACAGAAACTCATAGAGACATGACAAATACTCTATAGGACTCTGTGCCATCATTTTCAACTGTTTCCAAGAGGACCAATAAGTTCAAACATGATCATGAGAGCTTGGAAGATGTCCAATGTGGCAGATGGCTAAAATATGCCACCATATCAGAAATTGTCAAAAAGGTCATGATATGGTACAGAGGGATCATTGACTAAAGATGTTGGAAATTGGTGAAACTGTAAAAAAAATTATTTGCAGAAGGGTGCGGTTGTTAGCATGTAATGAAAAGCTGATCAGATTGCAAATCTCCTAGCAAAGTATTCTCCACTACCAAAGAAGGCCAAATGTAAAGTCGGCAAAAAGATATGGCACCAGTTATCAGGAATGCTAAAGGTATCCAATGGACTGTCTTTCTAGTTTAATATCTGTTATTGAGGCATACTATGCTAATCTTATGGACCAAATAAAGGGGAAAATATGTCAGAAAAGCTCAGGTTTATCAGAGAAGAAAGGAGCCTTCCTCAAGAGAGTGCTCTTCCTCATTCAAGTATTATTGCAGTGGTGTAAATCAGTGAAATGGCCTGTGATTTGCTTCCATATCCACCTTATTCCCCATATTTGGTGTTGTCAGACTTCCTTCTCTTCTCAAAGCTGATAAAATTCCTTGGGGGGAAGAAATTTGCTTCCAGTGAACTTAAAGCATCATTGAGTATTTTGCAGGCTTGGAGGATCTGACCTCCAAGATGGAATAAAAGCCTTAGAACATCATTGGACAAAGTGCATTTGTATCAATGGAGACTACATTGAAAAATTAGAAAAATTTCAGAAGCCAGCCTTTATTTTTTGATTCATTCCAAGAATTTTTCAAATAACCCTTGTAATGCTGTAGACAGGTCCAATTATATGTTTAAGCTTGATGATTGCTGATCTTTATTTTAATTCTATAAGACAATTCATTTCCAAACACCTGTATGATTCAACCTGAAGACCGTTGCATGAATGATTTTATGGTACACTGCCAAACTTATGCTGTCAGAAAATTGTTCTAGAATTTTTGGTGCATTGATGCAGTTCAATTATAGAGGGGCATTTTTCTTTTAAAACATTTTTTGTTACAACAGTGAAGATTGACAAGGAACAATAGTTAATGCTGACACAATATTTCCCTCAAACATTAGCAGATTTTTTTCAATGGAGAATTAAAGAAGTTTGTGTGAATTTTGTTTGGTTAGATAATTTAATCTGAAAGTATGTTGCATTGAACATGTTCTGGCTATTGTTTGAATAGCATGTTTTGTGATGTATTTTGTTAGTTCATACAAATCAGATTTAATTGCCTGCCTTTCTAAAAAGCTTTATAATAAACTAAAGTTATTCATTACACATCTTTAATTTTGAATTTTAAAAAATCTATTTAGTGATATTAATAATTTCAATAAGGGTAATGCTCATAATATTTTCTGTCTACGAATTAAATGTGATTGCATTGCATAAAAGAAAAATGCCATTTTATCATGAAGATGGATTAGTGCAGTTACATTATATTTGCATTTGGCATTATTGCTTAATAAAATGTTTTTAATATAAGAGAAGGGAATTAGGCATATTATTATAGAAGTTGCATTTTTTCTATTTGAGATATAGAATATTTTAACATAAGAAAAGCTAATTAGGCATATTATTATTGAATATTGAATTAATACTTTTTCTATTTGAGATATACAAGAGTGAATCAAAAAGTAATAATTTATATATAATGTTTTATCTTTCAATCAAATGCACTTGAAACCTTTCACATGTTCTTCTTATGTCTTCAATTGATCTATAAGACATATTCATAATGCTGGCAGTCTTGGAATTTGCACCATAGCATCAGTTATGTAAACAGTCACTTAGTTTTGGCAATTATGGATCTTCTGGTCTGTGGAACATCTGCAAGATTTTAATATTTGCTAAACAGTTTGTGGTACTTGACTTTTGTACTTTCCTTTCCTTATGAGCTTATTGCATCATTCTTAGGCTGTGCATAGAAGTTTACAAACAACCTAATTGATGTGTGTTCCTACAATTTAATTTCATGTTGAATACGAGTACAATGTACATGTCCTCCCTACTCTAGCAACTAAATAGTCCATGTGATAGGCATTATACTGGGTTGATGAGCTACACCAATATAATCACGGATAGTGTAGAGATGTCATATATTAGCAATTTGAGATAGACGATGTGTGATCCACAACTGAATATAACACAGTTTTATGGTGTTAAGCATTTTGACATCAGAGACTTATAAGTTTGTGTTAGCTGGGTGAAAAATTGGTTTAGAATGTCTCTAAATCAGCCTTGCAAGCTTAGAAATATCAATTTTCTGCAGCTTGTTATCGGCATTTTCAAGATTTAGTGCCATAAAAATCGCTCAAATCTTCAACTAATCATTTGACAGTGCAACACTGAACATCTATTAATTGCCTTCTTGCATTATGTAGCCTACCCTAAAGGAAGCTCTTTGTGTGGCATAATGCATAACTTGTTAACCGATGTTCCACAGGCCACAGGTTCAGTTTTTTTATTTATTTATTTTATTTTTTAAATTTATTATTATTATTATTATTATTATTATTATTATTATTATTATTATTATTATATTCTATGAAGAGCTGCGATATGCATACTAAAGAATTATAAGTGAAATTTACTTAATGCTTTCAAGCTTTATTCTCTTTCTGAACAATGATTATCAACATACAATGGCTAACAAGTTTACTACTAACATGATGCCTAAAACTTCATTTACCTAACACACCCAAGACACAATTCTGATTGGTAAGTAAAATAATAACTACAAGGGTTGTATTATATGAATTGATATGTTAAGATTTAAGTGTATAAATTGAAACGGCAACTTAAAACATAGGCTAAAAGCTGTAACAAAACAAAAAATGTGATGAACAAGATTGGAACTTGAAAACAAATGACCCTCTTGAAAGCTAATGTCGTAACTATTACACCAGAGCGCTATGTTCTGAAATCTCCCTTTATTATCGCATGATGTGCTTTTAAGGGACATTTTCATTAGCCAGTGGCATACTGGCACTTTAGAAACTTATAGCCATAGCTTCGAAGTTCGAACAGACAGGCCATACGTTTTTTATCTCAAATTACCTGTCTTAAGACACCTTCATGCTCTCTGAAATTATTTCTGTGTAGTTCATTTACACCTTGTTTACAGGAATAAATTCTCCACTAACAGCAGTCGTGTTACAAGGCAATTTGTTTAAGTACAATTAAAATATTTTTTTTTATTCAACCTCAGACAGGTGTATGACATGAAGGTATGTCAGACATTTTAGAAATCAATTTGAATTGTGTCACTAGTTGCAGTCAAGTGATTGTAATGACTTAAGCTCAAAACTGAAGCCTTCTGTTCATGTGTGATGCAGAGCAATACTTGCATCATACAGATTACCCATTTGAAACAAGAGCTGTAAGTGGTGAAAATAAATAGGAATCCTAGAAAACCCTGAAATTAGAGGTTGTGAAGTCAGGTTCTCTTTATTAAAATTTAAATACTGAATAAAATGTTCTAATAATGCACACATTGTCATCATTTAGGAGCCTGTTTTCTCTAATTGGTAACTATGGCACCTTTGTGAAAAGAAGAGATGGAAAAGATAGCTTGACTTCCAGCCTGTGTAGAAAGAGCACCATGATCAAAAAGTATGATAAATTATTAATATGTGTGTGTATTAAACCATTTAACCTGTTCTTAAAAAGAATCAAACCGAAGAGGTCTTTAATGGATATGGTGTAACTATAATGATTCTACAACCATAAGTTGGAGCTGCTACTGAAATTTGGAAAATGTCACTTATGAGGCAAGGATGCTACCACTAAGCCAGAAAGAAGCACCATTGAAAAAAATAATGCTTGAAATTATGTAACATAACCTATTTTTTGATCATTTGTCTAATACTGTGTGGCAAGACAGTTACTTCATCATCTGATTACTTTCGCACTTCCACGCTTTTCATATACTTGCAAACATAACACACAGAATCTATACATATAGATATCCAGAAATTAAATATGCTCCATATGAAAGTATAAAACACAAATAAAGAGCACAGGTATTCCTTGTTTTGAGTGTTATACTCTAGACCTGGGATTTAAAGCATCACCAACCAGTTCAGCTGGAAAAGTTAATATCCAGTCAAGAGTGTATTGTGTTTTTTATGCTCAGTGCATGGTGATTGCCATGGTATCCTAGTGCAGTAATGGTCAGTCTTCCAATATCTACAAATATGACTTGACATTCTCATTCTCTTTGATATTAAATTGTTAATCAAAAATGTATCCGAAGGTTTACAGTGTGCCTGCATACACTCTGATGAAAGTATCAGCATAAAGTAAGCATTAACAAACGCAGCAACTGTGACAGATTACCATATTTACCTGAATCTAATTTGAAACTTTCGTAAAAAAAAAGAATTGCCACATTTTTGTACAACATCTTAGAGATAAGCCCACCCACTTCATAAAATGATTAGAACAAAGAATTTATAAGTAGGCTATTGTTACATCTTAGAGCATGTATAGGACAAAATCCATCAGTTGTGCTTTGCCAGGACAGTTGGCATAGACCAAAGTAGAAAAAGTTATTTCTTATGGTGTCACTAGTCACAGGTCCATTCTTCCCCCTTTCAGATAGGAATTCCAAAACTTTTTCTTCAATATCAGGATGTCTTTGTATCAGTGAATTTCTTCCTATTAGCATTAATTGAAATAATGCAAATTTCTATTGCCTCCACAAGCGAACATTGCTCTCAGCAACACTCTTCCTACTTTTCTTTTACCATTTTTTTTTTCAGCATAAAGAATTACTCTACATTTGAAAGTAGCATCATAAGATATTTGCCCTCCATTTCATTATTATTTACTATTCAAATGCAATAATAAGCCAACAATAAATGTAATGAAATTCAGGATTGTAATAATGCATTATGATGTAATAAATGATAAATTTGAATGAAGTTACCGGCGAACTACAGGATCGATTTAAACTCAATTTTTAATACTAAATTTAGACAAAAGGTCTGCTTAAATTTGTGTAAATACAGTACTTATTTCAATGATGTTAAGTGTGGATTTTTAGAGCTATCTTGGTAGCACAGTTGCACATCTCCACATTATTTCCTCTTCCACAGACAATTACGTATATAAATAGATTTATCTGTTGGTGAATCCTTACCATATTCTGCTTGAAAGTAATGTTGAATTATGATTTTGGACTTGGTTGCATGGTATTCCAGCACACAAAATCCCTTCTTTGCAGCAGCTGTGACTAACATTTTCACAAAATACGATCTGGTGGTCAGCAGATCAAACTGTATTCATCAAAGGCAGTAGAAATACAAATTCTGAAGTTTCTTCATGTGTAGTGCAAGCTGTACTACAAGCCAATGTTTCAGAAAGTATTGATTTTTTTTTTAAACCTCAAAAGATATTTTTGACTAACCCTCTATAATGTCCATTACAATGGACATCATTTCATCTGCTTGTTCCTGTTATTTACTGGATGATTGTTTGTTCCTGTTTGATATATATATATGTTCATTTTTTGTGTGACAAGTAATGCATGTTTTGTTACTTTACTGTCAGTTAAGTTCACTCAATCTGAAAATATAATGCCATTAAGAAATGCTGCGTGTCCATGTTATTCAGGAACCATTGATACATTTCCACCCATTTGTCATCATCAGTAAAGCAGTGCAGAATTTTCATTTAGTATGGGTGAATTTTCTCCTCAAGGATGTTGAAAGTGGTACACAGTGGAATAATAGATGCATGCTTGTTTGGTGGACCAACTTCTTGGGGCAGGCTAAAAGTTTGGTTCATATGGAACACTGGATGTATGGGGTTGACCTTAAACACAACCAGTACCAGCTTCTCAGCCTGACATTTAAATGCCTAGACCAGCTATTTTCATGCCACTCCCACTCTCTATACACCACTTGATAAAATTTAGCATTGCTCCTGAACTACAAACAAAAAATATGAAATTTGTACATATTTTTCACTTCTAGTCCAATAGTATTAGTATAGACACTTGCTTTCACTGAAGTGGAGAATTCTAGATATTGTTTTCGAAAAAATTGCAGTTTCAAAAACAAGGTTTGGGCTTGTGAACAATTAATTTGATGAACATCAATCCCATAAATATCTTAAGTTCAGGAACTTTTACTGGTTTTCAGATCTGCATTATTGAAATTTTGGTTAAAGGCTGCAGCGCTGCACTTCATTTGATTCATGCACAGATTTGCTTTTTTGCACACATAAAAAAAATTAGTTTCAAGAGAACATACATTTCGTAATCCATAGTTTCACTTTAATTTTCCAATTGAATATTTAGGCCTGAATTAGATGTAAATAGTGGGATGTCTGGACAATAACTAAGATATTGTGTAACTGTCGCCTGAATTAGAATTTTACTGTCATTGTCACTGCCATCAGAATTCAATGCAGAATTCAATTCTTCAGCTGTAGAAAATGTCTAAAATTTCTTTGTAAGAAACTTCTTTGTTTGATAAGCCCTGGTTATTAACCCACAATACATGCACTGCAAACACACACACAGAAATGCTGATAAGCATTGCAATCTCATGTACTTGGCATTGATGCGAGGCGAGACAGATATTTATTCTAAGAACACCGGGGATAAACCAGACCACCTATCACATGATAAATGTTTATTTCGAAGAAGAATATCGACTCTTCTTTCATCTATAAGAAGCACACTAACTAAATCATACTAACTCCTGGGTGTGGAATATAAACAGAGTTATTTCAAGTGTGGCATTTGTCTTGCACCTTCTTGCCCGTAGCATGAAGAGAGTTAAACATCATTTGCTGTCTACGGTCCTGTGTGTGTTAAGAGAGAAAATTCATTATTACAGAATGTATACACTTAATTCTGCAACAATTTTTCTAAAGTGCAGAGAAATACTGATGCTCATTTCAAATGTTTTTATTTAATTTGTTGTAAAATCTTATTTTTCTTACCCACATAAGAAAAATTTTATATGTTCGTCATGATAAACTATGTTTACTAGACAAAGAAAAGATGGTTAATGTACAATAAAAGGAATATAAATGTATGCATAATTATGGTTTGAATTAGTCATAATCAGCGACTTTTTGGACATTGTATATAGCACACAGTTTATGCCCAAAGAGATGAAGCACTTATTGTATATAGCACACAGTTAATGCCCAAAGAGTTGAAGCACTTATTTATGTCTCTTGTATATGCGTAGATCTGCCAAATGTGTAACTTTAAGCTCACTTGAGTGTTTCATTGTAGCTCTATAACATTTCACCACTTTTACCCTTACATAATGATTGTGCTTTAAGATAGGTGTTTATAAATATTTTTAAAATGGAAATAATTTTAAAATTAACTTGGACAGCAAAACAATTAAACTCTTTAGGAATTAGAATTGAGATGCTCAAAGCCATAGGCTAGTTGCACACCTCAGCTGTTTCAAATAGTCAAAATGAATACTTTTTATGCTTGTCAATGCATTTTATGATTTCTCTGCTTCTTGAAAATCTATAACGTTAACTTTACCTTAGTCTTATTGCCAATTGTGAACAAAACAGTGGTTTTGTTCTGGGATTACACTAAACTAAATGTTCAATCTAAAATGTCTTTTTTTCACTTCTTGCCTGTTATTTGGTCCTTGATGTTAATTTCAGCAAAATTTGATGAAAGAAATTTCTCTTGAATATTTTTTTAACTACAGTTGAATCTTTCAAACTCTACTCCATGTGAACTGAGAGGGTGACAAGTTATCAAAAATTAGGAGTTTTATGAACTTCAAGATGGATTATTAATAACATGTAATACAGAATTGTTCTGTAAACTAATCCATCATAAACTTTAATAGGCTCATAACTTAAAAAAATTATCTAAAATGAAATCATTTCTATTAAAGATATAACAGCTTACTGATAGATGAAATGATTTCTCTTTACTGGAGAAAAATCTCTTGATCTAGATTGTCTTTCACAGTAACCTCTTCTGTGCATTGCTGTGTTACATAAGCAACAGTGAAATTAATGTCCACATTGTTGTCTACCCAATACCTAAATTGATCGTTTTTTATTTGTATACTCTTTATCAAGTTGTTTCAGAGCATCTAATTTCACCTCCATAGTCACGTTATCATTATTATTGTTAATTTTTATTTATTTTTTTATTTTATTTTATTTTTTTTTGCACTTGATATTTTCACTACACTTACAACCACACTTCTATAAAGCTTTCCTGCACCAGGACATTCTCTATTTACTCAAGTCAAGCTTCAGTAGAAAACTAAATAGGGTTAGGAATGCCATTTGAATTTTACAATCTTCTTTTGTCACTGAAGGCATAACTTACCAAATAGAAAAGGTTAGGGTGGGAGGAAAAAAAACAGTTGTTCAATCTCGAAGAGTCTCTAGGACGGATGAACAGTGCCATTTATTATAAGAACCATTCTGACACATAACACCCTCATAACCACATGCATTACTTGGACCCTGGAATGAAAACATGCAGTTATATAATTTATTATTTAACTGCTACACAAAATAAAATAATACTAAAAATAGAATATCGCTGGCAGGTGATGAGTTATATGGAATAACGAGCTACCACCAGGACTTTCACTGCTAAAGGGTGATTTTTTAGAAGTATTTCTTTGCTAAAGGGTGATTTCTAAATTCCTTAGCATAATTTTCTTGTTTTGTCTTTGAAATTTGTTAAAATTCCATACTAGGTGGCATAATAATAATAATAATAATAATAATAATAATAATAAATCATGATTCTAGTTACAGCAAAATTGTTTTGAAATAACGTTTTTTTTTTTATACCAAAAATGAATTAATGAAAATGTTCTAAATTTCTGAATTGTAGTCATAGCAGCAGAAGTAATAGTTTTAGAACCAGTGTTCATAAGTTAATAAGTATTAAAGTACAGCTAGCTTCTTTCAGAGTTCATAAAATGCACAGTAAACATATACCAAAAGGCAATGGCTTGAGCATCCCTGAGCTGAAAATATAAAATCTAATTTATGAGATTATGCCAAAAGTGAAAAATTGCATTTCTGCCGTGTATTACAGATTGCACAGTCACACTTTTTGTTCAATATCCTTAAGGTGAAAGAAATTCCTTCCAGACTCTACAGTTATGATGCACCTATTCCTTGCATGCACACTCAAGATTTTAAGATCTGAACTAAACAGAGTACTATTAAAACTGATAATTGGAGGATGTATCATGTGCTGGTTATCTTGGCACTGGTGTTGATTCAGTCTCTGCTGAAGGCTGATAGGAAATGGACAGTGAAGGAAATAGCTTTAGTGATAGGACATGTTTGAAATCTGGAGAATAGCAATCCCATTGGGTGCCTTGTCACTTTGCAGACATTTGAAAAGGTCACCATTAAGTACATGCAAGTGACCATTTGACTCATTATACAGGGGAAAGTCATGCATTCAGGATGGAATAAAATGCGGTTGCAATCTTAATAAGCCGGAATTAAATACCAGTCCAGTGAATGGTGGCATCTATCCCAAAAATCTACAGCAAGAACTCAGGAATGTGAAAGCAATGCTGATAGAAGTACATGGTTTCCAAGATGTGATAATCGTGAGGATTCTCAGGGTAAAACTACAGTGAGAGCAGTCTTACAGTTTGAATATATAGTCAATGGTAAGACTTCCGATTGCCTGCTAGTACTCTCTTGCTTAGACATGTGGCACTCAAGCTCTTTATTTTAAAACTATGGGTAACCCATTTTTCCTGATAAACAATTCACATTTTTAGGAAATTATCACTGTCAGTTATCCATCATTAATAGATATAACTCCATTTTCTTCCAGCGTATGAGGATTAGTTGAATATACTCTTATTTTTCAATGTAGCTTAACAGATAACATAATATATTTGCCAAACATTTCGTTTATTATTGTCCAGACTCAGAACTGAAGGTTGGATTTTTCATATCCGCAATCAGTGAAAACATATTAAAATATTTAATGCAATAGCATGTTCGAAAATATCTACTTCAAACTGTAATTAAGAATGCCTTATTACCCTAACACAATTTTTTAAAGAAATTTATAGTTGAGACATGTTGTCTCCAGACCATCTGCAGAAATGAAGTCCTTGTTCTGCTATGCAATCAAAAATTGACTCTACCATGGGAATTTATTGCAAAATGTCCCAGATACTTGCCAAGGAAAATCATGTGGCATGGTCGGAATGCACAGGGAGCATTTTTGTTTCTTTTCATTATTTATTGATATTAAATAATAATTAATATTGTACTCAACATCATAGTAGATGCTCGAAGTGTCTGACCTCCTCTTTGAGACATGCCTGAATACTTTTGAACAGATTGTGAGAAACGGGCCATAATTCATTCTCCAGAATATTATAAACTGCCTCCCTGATATTTTGTTTTAGCACGTTTTATTTCAGGAACAGCAGTAATTTTATATGGTTAAAGATAAAAATCACAAACTGTAAGAGCTGGAAAACAAGGAGACATTTAACTGAAGGTTTTATTTCATCAACATGTGCATATGACATCTTCAGTTTATTTCCGTTAAACCACCGAACTTGTTTCATTAAATTTCTGTACGAATATTTATCGAGTTGGAACCAGGTAGCTAGGAAATTTACATCAAATGTTTGTCTTGTTCTGCTTCTGCTTGTTCTGGTGCCTTGATGTATGCCTTGAAGATAAATTTAAAACTGTGGAGTGAATATCTCACCATTGCACAACACTATTATACTATTTAATGAAATCTCACTCACAACTGCCAAATCTGTCAAAATCCTGCTTATGGCTGACTGCAAGAGGGAATTGGCATTGCACATGCCACTTGGAATCTCAGTGATTGGAGCGAATTGGATGTGCTAGTCAGCTGATCTAACTTGAATTAAACTGCTCTCATTGTACTACAGGTACCTGGTGTACATGCTCATCCCTGTTTTGTGGGGAAAATGGCAACATTTTCAAACCACTGCACCCATGTCTTGCACATATTCTTGCTGCAGTGAGAGATTTACTGGTATGAGGGGTTTGGTAAATTCTTGAGACTTCTCATGTTCACCAAACATGAGCCCCTGCAATTTTGATCTCTTTCCCAAACTAAAGGAACCATTGAGAAGTTTACGTAGAAGAGAAGCAGTCCTTCAAGCAGTAGGATATTTGTTTACTGACATCAATAAAAATAGTATTACTGCTGATATTTAGCGCCTCACAGAAGTATGGCAAAGAATGATAAATATGGCAATGGATTATTCTGAAGGAACGATAAATCCTGGAATACATAGTTTCTCAGATATAGATTATTGCCACTTTTTTTTCCTCCCCTTTCTTTAATTTTTCAACCCTTGTACATGGATGCAAAACTTTCAGAAATATTTTTCTCTCAGTCCAATTGTGCATAAGTTTCAATTTTAAGTCACCTATAATAATAAACCATGTATCCTGAAAAATGTTTGCTTTCTCATATAATTCTAACTTCATGTTTTTGTGCAGACAAGCTCTTTCTTGGTGTATGGCATCAATAATTGCTATGGTGAGATATTTTAACATAGAATAATGATGGAATTGTTGGATATAAGTGCACAGCTAAGTAAAAAATACACATTTATGATATAGTATTTGAAATACCTTATAATATTCAGGGCCATGCTTGATTTGTGAAGTACATGTTTGATAAGTCATAGAAATGCATTCTTATATCCACTCATTGTTAATAATTGCATTGGTCAAAAAAAAGTAATTTCAATTTCATTTCTCTTGCTGTTGAACATTTTATAATAAATGCTCATGCACAGCAAAAGCTAGAGAGTTCCAAATCCTCTATTAAAATAGTCTCTCAAGGGAATACATAAATCAGGTGTATAGTGTACTCAAAAGTTCATTTCAGGAACCATAATCTCAGATTTTTTTACTCCTAAAGTTAGATAAACGCTTAAGTCTGTTTCCATTCGTTACTGATGCCATAATTTTTGCATTAAGTACTCTCATGGCTTTTGCAAATGATATAGTTTGTTGTTGGGTATTATTCATGTTTTGCAAAATATTTTCTTTATTAATTTATATATTATGAAAGATTTTCTGTCATTGGCATTGCAATCCCAAGATATATAGACATTGCTGCTTTTTACTCATTAGCCTCTGCTTATAGTGGTGTATTTTCTGCCAACTTTTTGAGATCATGTTCATTGTGGCAGGTAGTTGCTCTTTGTCGCCAAATAGTTTTATTAGATAATCTACTTCAGAAGTTCTCTGCGCCAACAAAACATTCTGAATGCTACAAATATTTAAGGGCTAAATGGTTGCATATTTACTGATAACATTGAGACACTTAAAAAAAATTGTGAAACATTATTTGTATTCTTATTGTTTACAAACAAATTGTACAAGCTTTTGAGCTCAACAGGATTTAGAGTTTGCTATAACTTAGTGCTTGCCAACTTTACACCAAGTTCCTGATTGGATCAAGTTACCTGAGTGAAGTACTTTGCAGAAGTTTTATGATCCAGAAAAGATGAACACCAGCAAATTTTATATACATACATGTTTGAAGTTTATGTACACCAACATTAATACATTTTTAATCACCTGAAAATCATGACAGCCCGCTTGGGATGTTAACATTTTAACTCCTCTCCCTCCTTGACCCTTGACTGATAAATGGAAAGAAATAACATTCATATCCAAAACTTTGTGTATTAATTTCAGTTAGAGATAAAGCAAACAGAAGAGCCATTTGGCAGTAAAACATTTAGGAATCATTAGGTTTGAATCCTATGTGTATCTGATGATCACCACAGCAAATATTTAGCTGTTATAATAGCTTTGCTATCAAAATGGAGTATTAAACAGATACCAGCTAAGTAAATGTAATGGAAATATTGCATGTGAGTGAACACAGTGGTGTTGGGATTGAATTCTTAAAATGCACTTATCTAGATGCATTTCCCACACTTTAGTTTGTAAAATTATATTGGTGATGGTATTGACAGTTTTGTTTATTGTGATCTTTTATTCTATTGAATGTAACTATTATGTATAACATAGTTTTATATAAAGTATAATTGCTAGATAGCCATTGAGTGTTCGATGTACATTTATTATTATTATTATTATTATTATTATTATTATTATTATGTGATATATTTGGTTCCTAATATTGTGTAAATATTTTTAATGAAAGGAAAATGGTTATAGAATATTTACTTATGCTAATCGTTTTGTACACTGAGATATTTATAAATGCATATATGTTGGTAATTTGTGTTACAAAGTACAGAATACTTTATAAACTTTAAAAAATAAGAACATTATTTAGAGTAATATGTGATCAAACTAGGTTAATGTTATTCACAGCTCAAATTCTATAGCATAAAATTATTTCCATGGCTGAGATTGATGGTTGGATCATATAGATTTGTGCAATACATCCATCAGCATATCACAGAAATTTGATGTGATGATTAATACAAGGCAAATAAGCCAAGAGTTTGTGATGTTTAGGGGCAGATTGAGAAACAGTAGCAATAAACATTCTGTCTCCCATAATAATATTATTCCCTCATGAAGAAGAGGCACACAGGAATAAATTAAATATTTAGACAATAACAAAGTAATAATTTGCTTCCATCTAACCAGAATTTCACAAGCAGTGCTGAAAGATATGTTTCTTTTCATACAAGCACATCAGTCTCCAAAGAAATTTCTGACATTTGCAACTGTGTTCCTTATTGTACTGATTACTTTAAAATTTCAATTTCCCTAGAATAGGGAAAGCCATATGCACCAGTAATTAGTTTTGAGAAAAATATGCTCAAATTTCATGTTTTCCCTGTGTGACAAGATGTGTCCACCAGTGGGTAATTTTAGTCTTTCGTTCTTGATAATACAAACAGTATTCTATAAAATCTAATATTCATCAGTGTTATTATAATGCACTGATCATACCAGTATCAATAGAATGCTTTGAAAGCAACATCTCCATCCTTACTATATCATAGACTTGAAAGAGCAATCTAAATTTGTATAAAATAGAAGTCTCAAATATATACTTACGAAGCTGTAGATAATGGAGTGGTAATATATCCTAAACTTAGGTATTAATTTTTTACACTAAACTTCACTTACATAAAAGCTTTTATGTCGGGTTTATTAATTAGCCGGAATTTCCCGGTTTTCATATGAAACAACAGAATAACACATTAAACAAAACACATAGTACTTGATGCATAAAATAAAATACAATCAGACAATGAATCATTCAGAGGCGGCCTGCAAGATTCCATACTAGCAGAACAGAAATCAGTAATTTATGAAATAAAGTACACAGATTGTGAGCAGAGTTACATAGGCAAAACAAAGAAAAATTTAGAAATTCTGAGGAAAGAATGCTTTAGGAATATTTTGTTTAAGCAAGTGGATAAATCAGCTGAAGCAGCTCACTTTTGGACCAAAAATCATGAAACCGGAATAAAACAACTGAAACATCTTCACAACCCAGTGGAGTTATTCACTTGAGAAAAAATTGTCATATTAAAAAATAAAGAAAACCTAATGAACTTAGAGTTTCCTCCTATGGATGAACTTGGCAAGCTCCTACTTCAGCCAATAGATGCCACCACAGGAACATCCGGGTATCTAGCCATCGTTTCAAGTAACGGCGGTTCAGTGAGCAACTGAAGATGTAGATTCTCCCCAAACGCATCTTATTTTTATGTAAGTGGAGTTTAGTGTAAAAAATAATACCTAAGTTTAGGATAGAAGTCTCAAATTCGTTTCCTAGCAAGAAAAACATTTTTCTCTCTGAAATAGAATGAAAATCTACCTGTCTTCCAACCATGAGAACAGCCCTGTGAGGGAAATTTTAATATGATGGAGTGCATAGTGAAGTAAATAATTTGCCGAGAGATGTAATAAGTGTATCTACTAGCTATGTTTACAACATATGTGACATTTATTAAGATCATTGTGTTAGTTCGACTCAATCACACAATCTTAATATGTGAATTAGCTTCACTGTGCAATGTTCCAATTAAAAATTTTAGCAAATATGTCACATTAATATGGCTTAATTTATTAGCAATGTCTAGCAGTATGAAAGGAAAAACTGTTTATAGTGAGGCCCACATGTTTATAGCAAATATTAAGGCATGTGATAAGAAACAACTGACAACCCAAGCACCAGAATGAACATTGTTTCTTTTCTGCAAATCTTATACTCCTGTCATATCAGAACCTAGCTCTATAGTAGGTGGGAAAATTTTTGAAAATGTTTAGGCCAATTATTACATGCCTGTATGATGATAAACTAATCATGGCAGTGCATTGTCATGATTTACTAATATTTGGGCACATGTTCGGACAAAACATAGTTAAACAATTTAAATTGCTGGTTGTAGTATGTAAAAAAGATTTACGATATAGGTAATAATAATTTTGTTTTTACAAACATTTTTGTCGCTGTCTCTCAACTACTCAATAAACTTCTCATTGGTATTGTCTATATCGGCGTATGTAGTTGCACTCTTATCTTCATGGTATGCTGGACACAAGATATCTATAACCCATAGTCAGTGGGTTGAGCTCCCTTGCAAAAAAAATTTATATCCACTGGGACTTAAGAGTAGGTACAAAGTCTATAGGACTCAACATGTGGTAAGAAGAAAAACTTAACACTGGCCTTATTCATCCACTGTGTACTGATTACTTAAATTGGTGGATGTAATACTTTATAACGTAACTGCCTTAATAGGGACAGGATCTAGCACAGGAGTATTGTGATAATTCAAGAAGCTAATGAAGTCTTGCACTGTAAATATTGTTCGAAATTTAGTAATTAATCTCGAATAATAACTTGCATTATCCATTAAGATACACACTTTCTGTCCTTGGAAGATTTAAGTAAGTAGTTTTCAAACCTTTTTTAGAATATTTCAGCAGTCATCTGTCACCAGCATGTAACATCATACTTTTTCTTTTTTAAGTTGACAATTTTGGTAAGCATGCACAAGTGCATTGCACCTTTACACTAAAATACAGATTTCTTAGGTTATATTCATACTTGCAAAGTGATGTTAATGATTGGATGAAGTGAAGTCAATTATTAGAAATTAAATTAAATTAATCATCTGAAAGTTGGCAATATCTGTAAACTGCAGTTATCGCAGAATCTGACCCTACTCTCAGCAGCTCATCATTGTATGCTGTATACATTATACAAAAATAACTCACCTTAAAAGATAACATGCCTCCTTTGGCTCCCCATTTGCACTAATTTAGAGAACCACTTTATAATAGTACCAGAGTTACATAAACAGTTCATTTCTCTCAGAGCTGTTCTGTGGTTACAAGATAGTAAATATTACCTCATGAACTGTGAAACATGGTATCAAGATACACATGCAATGTCCATCTCTGCAAGCGAAGGATGGAAAAAATAACAATCGAATAAAAAGTCCAATCCTGACAGAAGGAAGGAGATAAAAATAAAATTACGCTATTCTTTATATAAATGCCTTGTATGTGTTGCAGAGACGTTTTCTCATTGTCAGCTTACTGTGCCAGCGATTATATGCCTCTCCTATTCCTACACTTTTCATTAAATTTCACTGTGGTGCTTATGGTTGAACAGATGGCATTTCCAATGGAAATTTTGTTCTTTATCAATGCCATTGAATCAAACCAAGGCCCAAGAATGAAAGAGGAAAAGTTCATAGTATATATTCTAAACTTAGGTATTCATTTATTACACTTAATTCTATTTACTTACATGAAATAAGATGCATTTCAGTAGAATCTCTCCCATCTTCAGTTGCTGACTGAACCACCACTACTCGAAACAATGACTAGACACCCAGATGTTCCTGTATTGCCATCTGATGGCTGAAGTAGGAAATGACTGAGTTCATCCATATGCGGAAACTCTTAAGTCATTAGGTTTTCTTTATTTTTTAATATGAAAATTTTTCCCAAGTAGATAACTCGATTGGGTTGTGGAAAAGGTTAAGCAGTTTAATTTCCGGTTTTATTTCATGGTTTTTGGTCCAAAAGCGAGCTACTACTGCTGATTTATCCACCTGCTTAAGTCAAATATTCCTAAAGTGTTCTTTCTTCAGAATTTCTAAATTTTTCTTTGTTTTGCCTATGTAGTTCTGCTCACAATTTGAGCATTTTATTATATAAATTCCTGATTTCTCTGTTGGTATGGAGTCTTTTACCGTGCAACCTAATAAATTCTTGATATTATATCTGTTCTTTGAACATTTTCTTAAACTTGTTGTGGTAAATTGGATGGAGGTGAAACTGTTGAATTTGTATCCTCTTTTTGTGTTTTTCAGTGTGAAAACTTCCCTTATTTCTTTTTGTCTTTTAGATTTATTGATCATTTTAATCACTGTGTCTTTGTTGAAACCATTAGTTATAGCTGTCTTTATTATTTGTTGGTATTCTATTTTGTACTCTGCTTCTGCAAGTGGGATATTCATCAAACTGTGAAACACTGCTTATTTATGTGGAATGGGGTTATAACTCTCATTTTTATGTAATTTTCTGTGCGTGTTTCTTTTCTGTAAATTCCAAAAATCAAACAGTCTCCTTTTCTTATAATTTTTAAATCTAGAAATGGTAGCCATCCATTTCTTTCATCTATGGTAAACTGTATATTAGTGTAATTAATGAATACCTAAGTTTAGGATATATTACCATTCCATTGTCAACAGCTTCGTAAGTAATATTCATAGTATATGTTATGATAGGAAGAAATATTGGGATTTAGGCAGATATGCCTCATCTTTAATGGTCTCAATTCTTGATTGCACTTTAGACATTGTTATATATTTCTCAACAAACAAACTGTCATTTGTGTGGCATGTTCATATCCTCCTTCAGTCTATTCTCAGTTTGCTATTGTATCTGTGGAATGAAATTCATTCCATATTCAGTTTTCTGTGAGTGTTTATATGGGATTTTTCCCCCTTTTTCTTCCCTCCCTCTATTTTATGTTAATTATTTATTCATACATACAACTCCTGTAAAAATTCCTGGTATGTTGATGTCACTGGAAATAGTAATTTTAATTATACTTTCACATATAATTGTTTTGACACCTCTTGAATTAATAGATCTTAACAATAAACACTCTTTGCTTAATGATGCATTAGCTATGATAACTGCCATTACATTATCTGTTAGCAGTATACTTCTAGCAGAAACTCACATTTCTTATTAGTATAATATTGTAGTGCTCAGTGCCTACCTTCTGACTCTTTGAGGACACTTATCCTAATCTATCATCATATGCAACAGGGAATGAAAGGAAAGATCCGGAAGAACAT
The DNA here is from genome assembly GCA_030762175.1 of Metallyticus violacea. Taxonomy (NCBI): domain Eukaryota; kingdom Metazoa; phylum Arthropoda; class Insecta; order Mantodea; family Metallyticidae; genus Metallyticus; species Metallyticus violacea. The sequence continues at coordinate 21,627,847 of CM060832.1, read as the reverse complement.
ATAAAGTAGAGGATGTGAGTGGGAGGCAGTTGTCTCAATTATAGCTAGTTTGCTTCTCTTTCTGCCCATGAATCATGTATAAACTCTTGGACAATCCTCAGTATATTATTTTTGTATGATGAATGTATATTTTTCCATGTATGTTTGACAGTAAATAACATTAGGTGGAATATGTTTATAAGACTTTATATGGTTTTAGATTGATCAGATTAGAGAATGGAATAATAATAATTATTATTATTAAAGTTTTTTTATTACATAACTGTTTTTAGTGATTCAATACATCAACCAAAAGTGTAATATTCCATGTACATTTCCTGTGAAAACTTTATCTTTTTGTGTCAACTGCAGTCTGCATATTAACAGGAGGACTAACATGAACAGGTTATTTGGGAGAAAATGGTGTCTTTAAAATATGGCTGCAGCCTATAAGGCATGTGTCCTGGAGGAACACCAAAGCATTGGCTGCTACTCCTGTTGTGCATTCTTCCTTGCTTCCCTTTACATTGAAGTCATCCATAATCGTAGGTTTGCCCAAAAACATGCAACTCATGCTGCATTAGGTAGGGTTGCATGCACAGAACAAACTAGTTGTAGAATTATTTTGATGGTAGCATGTGTGTTTAAAATGGTGTGTCATTTGAATGTGGAAGAACAAATTTTTCTTTGTAAAAGTTACTTTAAAAACCTTTCTGCTTATTGTGCTTGAAGAGAGTTTATCGAGATTTCCCCAGTTAGGGCCCCCTTCATGAAGTGATGTACAAAGACCAGGTACAGTGTTAGAAGTACATTCCTGAAGACTATTAACAGTTTTAACAGAGGGAAAAATTAGATGAAATCTAAGCCAGTCTAGGGCATTCGCGACAAAAAACAGTAGTAGCTGAACTTGATGATTATTGCTTAAGGGCGCAAAACTGCTGTGGTCATTAGCGGAGCTGAACTTGCATAGCAGACAAATGTTTCTCCATCTTCTGCAAAGTTAAAGCCATACATTACACATGTATTTGTGTTTCGTAAGGTGATCCATTTTAAATAGTGAATATTGCTATTTGTGTCTGAATGCAGCTCATGTGGTGAAATTGATCCATATTTCACAGATAAATTGTGGTTCATCTAAATGGGCATGTAAATATATGATATTAGTCTTCAGAATAACCAGTAGTTTTGTGTGAAACCCTCAATTATAACCAGAAAATTGATGTCTGGTTTGCAGTAAGTGCAAGGAGAATAATAGGTCCACTATTTTTTATTGAGATAATAAATGTGGATTAGCATCAAACACTTAATCTTAACGCTGTTTCTCTAACAGTTTGAAAGTCAATCCTCACACAGAGTAACTTAAAGCTAATATTCAGAATAAAATAAGTAGAATTTCAGTTGATAAGTTTAGACCAGTGGGTGACAAAATATTCTCAAAATATGAGCTGCTTTTAGAAGGATAGGTTCATAGTTTCTGCGCTAACCATTTTTAGGTATAAAGACAAAAATTAAATTTCACTTTATTGCAACACTCCTTCTCACATCTTTAAATTAACATGTGAATCCCTCCCCAAAAAATTGGCAGGTCTTGTCTGCAAAATGGGTATAAATAGCATCCATCACTTCTTTCATCACACTTAAATTTCCTTCCTTGAAGGTACTTCTTGAGTTTTGAGAAGAGGAAATATCCCTTGGAGCTAGATCTGGGCTGTAAGGTGGATGAATGATCTTGAAGCCACATTTCTTTACAGCTTCCTTTGCAACAAGAGCTATGTGCACAGTTGCATTATAGTGAAGAAGGCGCAAACCACAACTCGACTTTCCTCGCCTTTTCTCCTTGATGGAAGCACATAGTCTGTGCAGTAGGTCAGCATAGTACTCCCCATTTACTGTGCTGTTCCTCTCCTTGAAGTCAATGAAGTGTATTCCTTCACAGTCCAAAAAGATTGTGGCCACGATCTTCTTGGTTGAGAGTGACCTTGGCCTTTAGAACTGGTGCTTCACCATTTTTACTGCACTCCATTGATTATCTTTTGGACAAGGGATCATAGTAGAGGATCATAGTTTCATCTTACGTTACATTGGTTTGCAGAACTTCTCTCTCATTGCCACAGCAGAGCTCTAAAAATTCCTGACAACAGATAACTCGTTTGCTGCTTTTGGACTGAAGAAAGAAGTCTAGACACCCATCTTGCACTAACCTTATTCATGTTTAAATGTTCATGAATAATTCGAAAGACTTGTTTTAGAAAGACCCAACCTTGTTGCTATTTCTGTAACTTTGAGCCAAAGGTCTGCATAATTTCTCCTTTCACAAGAGCGATGTTTTCAGGAGTAAGCACTTCTAAGGGCCGACCTGCACGCTCTTCGTCTTCAATGCTTTTTCGACCCATTCGGAATAGTTTGGTCCATTCTTTTACGGTAGAATATGAGGAGGATGTTTATCCATATAAACGTCCAATTGCTGTTAAATTTCATTTGGAGTAAGTCCTTCTTAACAGCGCATACTCCCTTTTGAGCATGTCACAATCTTCTAACATAGCCTTCTTTATGCAACTATATCTGAACAACTAAACACAGTGAATTGGAAGTTACAGCTGCAATTATTTACTTAACAGATAAAGTATGACACCAGATGAGGGTTTTGTGAAGGCGATAATCCTTATCGGTGAGGCTGGAAACTTATAGACATACCCTCGCGCGCGCCTTTTGGGGGGGGGGAATATTCCAGGTCTAAGTTTAGGGTACCTTCCCAGCATTTATGAAAAATTAGGAAATCCTGGATAAAGAGAAAATGGTTCTAGCAAACCCCAGACCTGCTCACGAGTCCAAGCCTTAAAAACCTTGGCCACCCGTAGGTTGTTTATGAGCAAGAGGAGGAGACTTTCAATGTTACTCTTAACCCTATGTTTAAATACCCTACCAGGTCAGAAAAATCAGATTTAAATAGCACTGGAAGGTTGTGATAAGTGTGTTCATATACAAATGATTGTAAAAGATAAAGTAACAAAGTTTTTTTACTTATACGTTGCATGCAATGCAAGAACAGTCATCTTGGCAATTGTATGCATAAAGTATAATGGTTTAGTATGGCAGACCCTCAAGCAGTCCGTCAAATGCAAAGCAACCAAATATTTTTGCAATGCCATGCATTTTCATTTTATGAGTAAGAGTGATGTGCATCAGAAAATGAACCGAACTTTTGGCATTAAGATACAAAGATATTGACATGGAAGGTCAACTTTGAACAGAGCACTCAGATTTCTGCAGACTTCAGCAGCAGCAATATTTACTCTGAGGTCAGAGTAAATTTCCCTGTGAGTTTATAAAGAACAGTGTAAGCATTAAACATATAGATATCTAAAAGATAAAGTCTGACACATTATAGCAAATGGAATCATGACTTGGTCTTGTCAATATACTTCACCCATCCATTTCTGACATGAAGGCTTTCCTCTCTATACCGAAGGTGTTAGTTGTTGTTTTTTTTTTTTCTTCTTCTTCCTCCCCATCAGAAATTCCCTGTGCCATAGGTAAGCAGTTTTGTATTTAAAGGAAAGAGAACATTTTTTTAGTAGTCCCTCTGTTTCTTACATATTAGGTTGTTGGCAGACCATATTTATTACTCTGCACAAACTGCTAAATTAATTATTGCTCAAGAAGAAACCAATCAATCTTTTTTTCACCACTTAAAAGAAACTGATTAAAGATGGGAATTCATGTGTTTAAGCTATTTTCAATGCTGTGATTCTGCATATCTGAATTTATGCAATACAGAATTTTTATTCTAATTGATTTTGCAAGTCAGATACAATAATATACTGAATGGAACGTTTATGAAGTTCATAGTCTCTACATTTGTATGGCTTTTGTTTATTAAGTTATATTGCTATGACAATTTGATTTTACTGAAATGACGATATCCTATCACTAAGCATGCCTCTTTTTCAGAAAGCCAAAGCATTTTCTCAGAATAATTCGAATTTCTGTTCATTTTTATAAGTTCATTAAAAGTATAGAGAAAAAAAAATGTTATTTTTCAATCAAAAACGGTTTACATAGTTTCAAAATATTCTCTGTTAATCCATTAACATTTTTCCATCCTTTGAAACAGGTTGATAAAGATCTCATTCCAAGTCTCTTCAGGGATGTCATTTTAAATATTGTTATACTTAACCTTTCTAGAGTTGATTGCTCCCTTTTTTCTTTTTTTCCTCTCTCTTTTCAAAAAAATATAAATGCTGCTAGAACACACAAAAATTAGGAATGAAATACCATGGAATCAACACAAAATAAATTGTTTAATTTATAAAATATGCAGTTGATTCAACTTAAGGTACTAATTATGAGCCATCTTGATATAAAAACAAACTGAATACCATCTGATTCACATAGATTGAATCTGCTGTTGTTTGTGTTAGTAGAATCAGTACAATGTAGACAGGATGGTGTTTCCCCCGATGAAACTTTCTGCCCAGTCTTAACTAGAGAAATTATTGTTGACCATTTTCACCCTTGCCACATTTGCCTGGGTAATGTTCTTGCTAAAATTCTTGAGATCAAATTTTGAAAAGGTAAAACCCCATTCAGATAAAACTAGCAAGTGATGTAGTATTACCTTCTCTTTGTGTTTCCATGTTTTTCATTGTGATGTTCTCAAATGTAATCCCCCAAAATCTCATACTTCTTAATGCTTGCATTTCCAAAATACTAGAAAAATATCTATATTTTTCTCCCATGGCTATGTAGTTTGTTCTTCTCACAGGAAACTACTAAAAGATATGCTTTTGCATTGTTATTAAGATACGTGTTGTGAAAGATTTCATGCCAATATACCTCAGGTGGTAGACATCACTGGAATTCAATATAATTCTTTAATGAAGGGTATTGTATTAATATTCCATTATTTATTATTGTAGTTGAATAAAAACAATATTTGCCATATTTTAATACTCATTTCACTTATTGTTTTATGTTATAAAATGTTATACAGCGAGAATTTTGTAATTAATTTCTTTGTTAGCATTATTGAACCATTGTTAGCTATTGGAAAGGAAAATGTAGTAATTGCTTTATGGAGAGGGTAACTTGATGTGGCTACATGAGCTCAATTCATGCCAGACATGTTCTCTGTTGCTTGTGCAAATCACTGTGCTTGCATAGATATAGTAGCTGATAAAGTGCAAGAACATCTGTCATCCCGAACCCTTTCTTGAAACAGTATATCACACCAAATTTAGTCAAGATATTTATTTGATCTTATAGCCATCTTTGAAATTGTTATAATTTTGATAAATACATATGTTCCCAACCAATGATATTGCTGGTCACTTTAAGTTTTATTGTTTATATTTGAAAAATTAAATGTAGATATGTTGCAACTAAGACTGAACCTGGAGTAAACATACATATGTCAGTTTCTTGAAATGAAGTTTGTGGTTGGTCAGTTATTAGAGGGGGTAGTGGTTTCCTTAAGTCTTGTCATTTGACTACTGGTTTATGACGTGGATTAATATACTATCCACATGGCATTCGTGTGCCAAGTGCATTTCTGATGAGTGAACAAACTTTATCAAGCTGATTCTAAGGAATATAAATGTGCTAGTACATCTTCATTCAGAAGTAATGTTAACCCACTAATGGCATGATATTCCATATCATTTTTAAATTAATCACAATCACAATTACAAATTGCACAATCAGGCACAAAATACTTTTTCTACAAATATTTAATTTTTCTGAATTTAAAGAATAATATCCAGCAACAATTTGAAAATTGCATCACAATAGTTCAATTTAAATTTCATAATTTAAAATGTTAGTTTTATTTATTGAAAAATGTAAAATTCCCTAGAAAGAGTCACATTAGTCATAAAATGCCTTTTTCACACTAAAAATATATTGTTTATCAACAGTTAAAAACATCGTTATTTTTCATAAAGCTATAAGCTTTAAGGATAGCATCATACAGAGGCTGTTCATTAAAGGATGATAATTTTTTTACAACATAATTTTTTCATCTTACTAGAAGTAATCCCCATTGGATGCAAATGAACCTGTTCCAGTGTTTCTGCCAGTCTTCAAAGACATGCTGGAAACCATTTTTGACAGATTTTTCAGAATCGCCATGGCAGCCTTCACCACTGCTTTTGAAGATGGAAAATGCCACTCAAGAACGTGCTCCTTCATTAAGGGAAGAGGGAGAAGAAGGAAAAGGGGGGTGCTAAATCTGAATTATTAGGAGGAGAGGGACATGCTTCACATTGATTGTTGTGACATATTTTGCACCATTTTCAATGTGCAGCAGTGCATTATCATAGTACATTATCCAGCTTGTTGCACAGAAATATGACCATTAGCATTTTAGGACATCTCTGTAGTATTATCCAGTTAGTTGTGTGTGTAGATATGACATGCCAGTAAACCATTACTTGAATATTGAAAAATGAGATTTTTTTTAATGTTGGTGATGATGGAGATTTCCACACAGAGCTTTGCTGTTGCTCTTATGGTCGAATGAAGTAGCAAAGTTTCATCAGCATTGGTTACCTTAGAAAGAAACTTCACATCTTCCTGTAACATAATCTTCAACTGCATGCACACATGCATTTATTCAGAAATCAACTGTCTTGGAACTTGCCATCCACAAACACGTCTCATAGGCAACTTTTCAGTTACCAAAATGTGGGTAGCATTCAGTGAGATTTGCAGAATTTATGAAAGTGTTCTTAATGTTATTCAACAATCCTTTCTCATAGTGACGGCAGTCTGTTAAATGTTTTCTTCCATTAGAGCACAGAGTCCATCTTTCTTTGAAATTTATTGCCTGCCTTCTTTAAACATTTTAATTTATCTTTGAGCTATGCTATAAGGAAGAAAAACTCTTCATAGGCCTCAGGTGAAGATTTGTTGAGATAAAAGCAGAATTTTAGAGCAGCATATTTTATAGCATGTCACCTCCATTTTGCTGTAGGTGGAACTGAACATGTTTTAACTTTCACATCTCATGTGAGAACTGGAAGTGAAAACAATGAAACTAATACCATGTATACATTAAGCATTAGAGTAACAAAATATTGTGAGGTTAAATTTCATCACGAGAGGAAATTAGGTGTAGAAAATAATAATTATATATATATTTTTTTCTACTTTTTCATAGATTCAACCTGCTGAAGAACTTAATCTGTTTTGTAGGTTAGTTTATTTGGTTCTGGGTGGGGGGAGGGGGTTAGCGCAGAAAATGTTTTTTTCAGTACCTCATTGTCTTTTTTAAAAAATAAAGTATTAGCTAAGAATTATTAAATCATATTCCAATCTTTTTCCTGTGCAGAGTTATGTTATGTTTGCCATGCTGTGATAGAATTTTAGCTTTATCCTGCATGCTTGAACGTGATAATTATTATAGGTTCACTTTTGAAGACAAAGGGCTTTTTAGTTGCAAGGAAGTAAAAAGTGCTGCATTGCCAGTACTATCATCTGCTATTCAGTTGCATGTCCATTGCTACTGCTGTTACTGCCACCAAAGTTGCCTGCAATGTCTTACTTAACTCTTCTCGTTGTAGTATTTTTCTCCCTTCAGTTATTAAACATGGAGAGAAAATAAGAGGCTCTTGACTTAATGGAATCGTGTACAATTAAGGGATTCGTTTAAATATGTACTATAGAATCTCTTTGATATTTGCATAGATTTGTGTTTCAGGAGATCAGAGAGCAGTTCTGGTGTCCAGTACTTCCCAAGAGAAAGCAGAAAATATTGCTATTGTGTTCACATAAATGCAAATGCCATGTTTGCTTATAATTGTTAAATGAAAAAAAAAGGGGGAGGGGAGTTAAATTAGATATGGATCTTTGAACAAATAAGGTGGAGTAACTCCTTCAAACTTTAAACAAAATAATGGGATAGCCTATATCCTTGGGCCAATCAAATATCTCTCTCTCTCTCTTTTCCCACATGCATAGCCAGCAGTTTAAAACATAATTTGACTTTGTAATTTTTACAGAGCTAACTATGATTTTCTAAAATTTTTGTTGTGAAAATAAAACATTTAAGAACTGTTGACTGCTGCTCATTTTACTGAAGGAATTTATTCTTACAGAGTTTAATTATGCTTTAATGTGCATAAAACCAAAAATGACTTTGTGTCCTATATTATATTTAGTATACTTTCTGGGGAAAAAAATTACTTGCACTTTAAAAATAATTTGTACATCTTGTGTGATAAAATCACCATTCCATGTCCCACAGTATTGTTAAAAAACTGCACAAGTAAATAAATACCCAAACAGTTCAATTATTGTTCATATTTCTTGAAATTAAAAACTGGAAGAATATTGCTAGTTAGCTTTAACAATATTCTCCAAGTTGATAATAGGTACCATATTTTAAAAAACTGAGGACCACAAACCTTGTATGTTAAATAACTCACTTTCAAAGTGCTGGTGGTAAGCTTGCATATTATAGAAAGATGCATATGCATATAATGTCTTTTCATGTAGTAAATATTTTTTCTGAGACATTTCCACAAAATTATAGATTACAGCATTCATAACTAAATGGGTAATGCCTTAAGCAGAGCTTCTTATTTGTCTTTAAAAGGACACTGCTTTTAATTGTTAATGTATGCTTAAGATCTTCAGAAGATGAAGTTTCATAATTGTAGAATTGACTTGCAACACATAACCCAAGATAATGAATATTGTTTGCCATTGTACATCTTTTTGTTAAGAAAATTTCCTAAATAAAAAAAATATATCTGCAACAGGATTCAACAATACTCTGTGCATACTGCTGACTTTGAACCAATGCCCTAAACATGAGCTGTGGTGGTGGTGGTAGTAGTAGTTCAAATACATAAGGAGTTATAGCAGATGAAGATGGGTTACCCTCAAATAGATATCCCATATAAAATATAACAATATATGTAAATAATTTTGATAATATTGTTTACAAGCTTACAAACCCTGCTATCCTCTGATCTATGGAGCACAATCTCATGCAAATATGGAGAAAACTGCAGACTTGTCATAAAATAACTTTGAGATGTTGGCCATATACAGGATATATATTTATATAAAATGTTTTAGGAGTTTGTTTCTAACAGTAAACATTAAAAAAAACTAATAAATATTTAACCAGAATATTCTTTTGTTTCACAGTTACACGATTTTAGCTAATAGTACAAGTGATAAATTAAAACATATATTACATAAATTGCTCAAAGTAGCCTTCCACTTCGATGCATCCCTTGAGCCTGTGTTCCATGTGTTGTTATGATCTGTTGAAAAATATTGTGCTTCAGAAAGCTCATAAATCCTGGAGAATTTCATATTTGTTGCTCAAATCAGTTTTGTATGTGTGCTCTCTCCTCAGCATGTTACAGGATTTGCATAAACTAAGGACCTTGTACCCACAGATAAAAATAGATTGTATTCAAATCTGGTGATTGAGCAGGCCATTTAGTGAATCCCCTTCAATCAGTTCATCTTTGCAGAAAGCAGTCATTCAAATAATGACAAACTTTCCCACTAAAGTGAGCTACAATTTCATTATGCTTAAATCACATTTTTCTAATGATGCCCAAAGACACATTGTCAATTAAATGGCATAATTAGTTTCTGAGAAATTTTGGCTATCTTCGATCAGATGTGGAGGGAAGAAATAGGGACTAATAAGATTATTATAAATGTTCTCAGCCCAAAACATTTGAAATTGATTTTCTGTTACTATTTGTTCTGTAATACTTTATTAATGTTTTAATTGGCCCAGGGTAGTGGTAATGATAATTGCAGGTACCATCACTTGTAAAACTAGCCTCATCAGTGTATATCCTAAGATAAAAAAAAGTTAGTAACTGTCTAAAACCATTACCGATGCAGAAAACATCAAAAACATTTGCTGACCTGTATTCACAATACATGTTTTAATGCCACCTCCGTTAATGTTCAAGTAATGCCATAAACAGAAAATGCATTTACTCAGACTGCTCTGATGGCTGAGAAGACAAAAAGTGTATGTTAGTAATAAAAAATAACTAGGTTCAAATTCCCATTGTGCTTGAATTTTTATTTGTTAGTTTTTGATAGTAAAATTGTTTAATATACAAATAATATATCTTTATTAATGCATTTTAATTTTAAGGCATTTATACTCAAACACAAAGCAGAAATTATTCATAATTTTCTAAAGCGAAAAACTGTAAAGAGAATACTAAATACCTTAATATCAGGTTTTTGAAACCCTCTGCTTATACAACTGCACTCATTCTTTGGTTATCACTGGTGCTGGTGTGTTCATGTGTGTACATCTTACAGAAGGTTGTAGAACAAAACTTTCTTAAGCTCTGCTTTCTTTGTTAGTAATAATACTGAATTCCTCTATGGTTGAGTGCAAAAGGAAATCACTCTTTTGTAGTAAACATTGCAAACTATTCTGCATCTCAAGCTGCAAGATATCTTTTAAGTTAGAATATTTATGGCCTCAAGGTCAATGCAGTTATCCAGCTTCAGAATAAAAATTCCCTTCCAATATGTCCCTGCAATAAAAAGTTATTCTCATTTCCCTGGATTGAACCACATAGCCTTACATTGTTTGAATGCCACAGGTCTCTTTGCTCAATCACTGCTAAGAAAGAGCATCTTAGTTGATCATAGTTTACTTCGTCTCATTTTTGTTGTGACACTGTACACATACTTAATAACCATTAATATGTAAAAAAAATCTGCGAGCTCATCATGGTTCCTTCTGTGAAGATGACATATTCTGATTGAATCATTTGAATTCCAGTAGGATAATCATCTTGTATACACATTTCAAACTGTTTCTCATAATGACAAATGAGTTGATGGCCTCCTTGCTTACCTTATTTGAATCCAATTAAAAGGTGTGGACAAATGTGAAAAAAGTGAAGGAATAAATTAGCTTGCCAACAATATAGGATGAAAGAGTCTTTGTGGAACCAAATACAGGAACTAGAGAGGGTGTATTCTCATTTCAGAATTTATCTGGGCATTGAATTTCAATCAAGCCCTAAAGAATGAGGGCAGTAATAGAAGCTAAGAGTTTGCACATTCAATATGAAGTTAATTTAAACTTTCTTTGTAGTTTTTCATTAAAGAATATTTATTAATTTATTTATTTTGAAAAAAAAGGATAACTTTTTTCTGTGAGCATAAATGCCTTAAAATTCAAATAAGCCTGTGCAATTCGAAGTTATATTATCATGTGAGTACTACACGTTACTTTTGCTAATAAAAAATTAAATGATTCACACATGCATAGGATTCAAACTTTGATAGTTCCCATTGGTAGACACCACTTGACTATCAGTGTACATCTGCTATGGAGGATTGACAGAATGAAACTGTAGGCGGTAAGATCCACGCATGGAGTCATGCCTGTGTGAATTGCATAGAAACAGAGCAAAATGAACTCTTCAAGAGTCTGCTTTTTCTCTCTCTGTCTTCCCCCTTTTATTTTTTCTCGTATCCCTCTTTATTTTTTCTTGTGGTATATAAGGTAAATGCTAGAAATTCATGAATACAATACACTGTAGAATGCATGGACATAATTTTTCTTTGTGGCTGAAAGTCTACCAATTCAAACCCTTGAACCCATTGACATTGAAAGGGTACAGAAGGTTTTCGTGCAGAATATTTCAAACAGTTATGTGACTACTTCTCTTGATGCAATTTTTCTTCTAATATCTGATGGACTTTAACTTGCATTACAAAGAACTTGTTTCTCAAATCACAGCTTTATATCTCACTGCCATGGGTGGCAGAGATTAAAGGCATGCACTCAAAGCAGGTGTTATGGGATTCTATTGCCACCATACTTTGCTCCCTAAACTGGCTTTTTTCAGGTTTTCGTCAGTCCTTATAAATGGACAATGCTTTGGAGGTACCCTAAATTTAAAGAATACTGCCTTTAAAAAATCTTTTTCAATGCATCATTTCATCTCTTGTATCATCAGTGTCCACTGCCTGTAATGCCTCAGCAGTAAAAACAAGTATTTAACACTATTCCCCCTCCCTCAAAAAATAAATACCTCATCTATAGTCTAGTGGTAGCATTTGTGACTACTAATCCAGAGGTCCAGAGTTTGAATCTTGGTCAATTCAAGTTATTTTTGTAAGGGTTTTCCCCCCCTTTTTTTTTTCTTTTTTTTTCCCCCATTCATCCTACAGACTTACATCTATAGTATTCAGTATTCAATCTATAGGTGCCGCGAGAATACCAATGCAGTCATAATGACTATAAATGAAAATATAAATATTTTGTACCTCTTGTGGGTTCCGAACACACAAAACATTCCTTTTAAATTAGTCTGTCTCTTGCAAGCATTGGATCTGTCTATCTAGGTATCTTTCTGCAGAATGTTCATGAACCCCTAATAGATTCATTGAGCAAGACCACAGATATGCATTTCTGCCATTCCACTTATCAAATATATTTACTTGTTAGTAAATGCACAGAAAAATTCTTAATTACTCTGAAATGAAGATATTACAGGTTCATGTTTTGTTGTTAGAACTGTCTCTAAAATATTTGAGACCATTTACATATATCCTGTATTTCTTAATGTCAGCCTATTGAAATCCTCAGGGTATTTAGATACAGGCAGAATGTTTAAGAGTACAAAGCACTATAAAACATCAAAGAAAACTATTATGCTTCATAGAACTCAACAGCAAAGGTACTATTTTTAACTTATATGCTGCTTCTAAAATTGGCATTATTATTATTATTCTTTTGGATCATCTATATAATCTGCTTCACACTTATGAAAAAGCTTGATATAGAATGTGTAATTATTTTTAAAAGGGAATAAACATACAGTTATAAGCATTGTGTGGGAATGAGTGCGTATGAGAGAAAGATTATAATAAATCTAGGTGTGTGGTGTGGCTGGAACAGATTCATTGTTCATTGGACTAGAAATAGAGACATTTATGTAAAGAAAGAAATGAAAATAAAAGCATGCTTTCAGTGAAGTGCTCGTGTTCATCCTCAGACACATACTGATGTTCATGTCCTAAAACCTTATAACAATGTTCCTAATCCTTAACAGAACATGTACCAGCTACCAGCACTGGAGAAAATTAAAGATATTTCAGTCTAGAAATTCTGATAATGTGGGAAGTAGTCAGAAATTAAAAACATAATTGCATTATTAACAAAGAGACATTACGCATACAGTAGAGAAAGAGTTTGGTAGGTAATGCACATCATATTAATAAGCAGGAGTATTGTAAATGTAAAGAAATGAAAAATAAACTGACAGTATTCAATCCAGTAATTTCTTTTTTCCAAACTTTAATCCATGAGCCATAAGTATTAATTTCCAAGTATTGAAATAAATAGTTCTCTTGATATACACAAATGCAATACTTAAACATGAAGAGAAGCTGTTGCAGTGCATTTGAAGGGAGATGTACACTTGTAAGGTAGAAAGGAATATGAGTTGTGCAAATTACATAAATACTATGCTTGCATATCCATAATATTGCAAATATTGCACCATTGATTGAATAATTGCCAGTAATTTTCAATTAAGATATCTGGATTATTAGCAATTACTATTAATTAACAGATATCTTTGCCTGGCATGCTTAGGAATCAACAGTGCACTGTTTTGTGCATGCCATTTTACCTTTCTCCTCTTCTTGCTCCCCATTAGACTCTTTCATGTAAACAAACAGCTCCCTCAGCAATTTTACAAAATGTTCCTGTTGTACATTGCTTAATGCTATTAACCTCATGCCTGAAAAACATTTTGATTTACAGCCTGACATCAAATATGATTATTGGCAAGCATCTGTATAAGGCATTCCTCAATTACATTCACACTGCATTAATATCAAACTGTAACGTACTTAAAGCCACAGCCATTGAACAGAACTAGCTTGCATGTAGTATGCAAAGTTAATTCTATGGTTTCTTCAATGTACAATTAATTTTGGGCTCATTTTCTGAGACTGGCTCATGAATCTGTCAGATCTACCAATGCATATAAGCATGTAAATCAACATTTAGAGATATTTAAATGTGACATGCTATATCACTGCATTTTCTGCAAGCATCAGCATAGTAACTCCTGCACCATATGTGACTGATAAGTAATAAAGCATAAAACATGGAGATATAAAGTTTTATGGAATAGTATTGTTCATAGTTTACACACACAAGAGCTGGACAAACTTAATAACCCTCGAGTGTACAGATCTTAAAATGCAAAGTGCATAATGGTATATCTTAGCAAGATCTTTTCTGCTTGGATGTCAAATGTGGCTAGGCCTGTTTTAATCAGTAAAAGTGATGATAATGGTTGGATGACATTTTTAATACCTCATAAAGGGAAAGTTGATAAATAGCCTATATGTATCTCTTGACACAGACAAGCTTCTACTGTCATGCTTTGTCAAGCTCAAGCCATAAAGACAGCAGATTATATACAAATTCCATTATTTATGAACTTAGCATAGCATAAAATAACAAAATTATTAATAGTTCACATAAAAATATCAAAACATCTTGTGATGACCAGAAAATCTGCTATAAAAGTTTCAAGCTGCTGTTCAAGATGATAAAATAAAAGTTTGCACAGTTTGAATATAAATTCATCTAAAAGTATGTAATGGTTTAGTAATTTTTGGAATGACCTTGAAAAGGTTAAGATTGACAAATTCAAGTCTGTGCGTGTCAATATTTATTGAAGCATTTTTACAAAAAAGAAATATATAAACTTTTGCTGTTTTTGCAAAAAAACTGCTCATCTTTTTTAGTATTAAGTATAATTAAAACAATTTGACTAGTATTCATGCTCATTATGATACTTTTCCTTGTATATCAATCCTTGCTTTCCTCAGCATCTAATAAATAATTGCATGTGGACATACCAAATAGGAGATAATATTAAAGCAAGCATATTTGTTATGAAATTTGGAAAAATTACAGGAAAAGAATACTCAAATTTCATAACATCATAATTTGTTAAAATATATGCATTAACTGTGCTTTCTGATCAAAGATTAATAATAATTATTAGGATAAGAAACAGTAAATTAAAAAGGATTAAGAATTGGAATGCATGACAGTTTTGGCTTGTATTTATAGCTTACAGGAAATTATATGGTTAAGCATAACTCATAATTGTTTTAAGAGATTTACAGAATTATAACAGTTTTCATGCAATCCACTTTTATCGGCATTAATGGATGTGCTGCAAATTTTTCATCTGATGAAAACAAAAGTAACTAAGGTAATATAAAGTGTATTGTGCTTTGTTAGCAGAGATATTACAGAATTTAAAATATTTACCATTAAAGTAAAGAAAGAGAACTGGTTTGGTGCATGAGTGTGATAAAGTATGTTTAAATGCTGTAATTTGGTACTAAACTTAACCAACATGAAGCCATACTTTCCAATGCATGCATATATATAAAAATTTGTAGTTTAAATTAAGCTAATAATAATTTCTAAAATATTATTTACATTATACAACAGTTTCTGATATATATATTTTTTTTTAGATTTAAATATTAGAACATAGGCACTAAAGCTTTGAATGATTTTTAATCAGTAGCAGATCATTACTTTGCCTGGTTCAAATGAATTTTATTAAAAGAAAAACTTTATCTTTGAAATTTTTTATACATGTTTAGTTCATATTTTTACATTCACTAAGGGGTGGAAATAACTACAGTAATATTGGAAAGTTTTTATAACTTGTACGTCTGCAGGTCGGGGTAGAGGAAGAGGAACTAGAAGTAGTGGGCGTGGGCGAGGAAGAAGTCGAAATACATCACAGCCTGAAAAACCATCTATTAAATCACCTGCTGCACATCGTATAACTAGGCAGTGTGCAGCATCCAATTATTCTAAGAACAGAATAAGCAGTAGTAGCTCAGAGGATGAAGGTAAGGTTTTTAAAAGTTTAGTTAACATTTTCACAACAGTTGCGACTAGAAAGTTAGTTTTAAAAACTCATACTACACAGTTGCTGTGCTTGCAAGTAAGATTCTTCTTTAAATATCTCTCATATAAGGGAGTTTTAGATAAAGCTGAATGTGGTATTCACATTAAGACCTTTTAACAGTCCAGAAATAGAAAGTTATGTATATATACAACTAAAGAAAAAGTGGCAACAGTGCTTTTATCTTGAAAGCTGTCGGTGCAATATTTGGCATTGCTAATGTAAAGAGGAATGAATTTCTGTTTTCAATACATACAGGAGGCCAAAAAATGAGAATGTTTACTAGAAAGTTTTAGACAGTCTTAAGTAAAAATCTGAAAGTCATGAACATATCTATTGAAACTGAGAAAAGATTAAATAAAAATTAAAGATAAGTGCTATTTGAATTTATTGTGCCAAGACAAAATTTGTAAAAGAGTGCACCAGAGTTTTGGCCTTAGCCATTTTAAGGTGAGACAGGGCCATATTTATGGGGGGGGGGAAGGCAAAATGGAAAAGCTGGCAGGTTTTAAAGGGCAGCAAATTTCCTGAAAATCCAGGAAGTATAAGTAAATGAACAATAAGTGTGTAGTTTCTAAAATTTCAACTACCTGTTCAGCTCAACAGAAAGATAATTTTCTGTTCTAAAGGACATCACAAAGAAAAGATAAGTCTTTATTCATCTTGGTGTCCTTGCTTATTGAATCTGATTTCACAGTGAAATTGGACTATGAAGAAATAATAAATCATTGAACTATTTAGAAACTTCATGTACTGGAGATTTGCTCAAGAATGTTTTGAGGACCTTATCCACATTCTTAGCTGTTTAATATCTTTTGGATCATTTGTAGAAGTTGGGTTGATAGGTGTCTTGAGTTGACTTCGGTGGTCTGTCAATAAACTTGAATAAGGAGCAATCTGCTTCTGGAATGACTAAATTCATTTAGTTTTACTCATATTTTTTATCTTATAAATCCTTTCCCATATGTTTAATTCCGTTGGTTGTTGAACTGTTTATTTCATGGTTTTCATTCAATGAGCAAAACTTAATGAATCTCAACATCCAAGAAGTAGACAGCCCTTTATTCAAGTTTATTGCAAGATTGCCGAAGTCAACCCAGACATCTACTTACCCAACTTCTACGAATGATCCAACAATGATTTAAGAGCAAGGATGTTGGCGAGAGTCCATAAAATGTGTCCTGAATAAATCTCCAGTAAGTGAAGCAAAAAGAGTGAATCTAAATAGTTTTGACTCAGAAGAGATTATTAATTCATGCTTCACTAGTTAGATTCCAAATTTAATCAATGTTGTGAATAATAAACCTGTTTATCAATGACAGGGAAAGGAGGTAGCCTCTTGTTTTTAAATAATTGGTGTTGTGGCTCCAGATCATAGAAGAATCGTTTTTAAATCTGATATAAATTCTTTGTATTAACTTTTGTATTCATAATTTCAGTAAAACCGAACTATAATGTTTTCCACTAACAAAGATATAGCAAAGGTTTTTTGTCTGGTGGCATACAGGCCTGGATATGACTCATTATGCTTTAAAATACACTTAAACACAATTTGCATACAGTAAATTGCACAAACTGCAATAACATATATATTGGAAAGAAACATAAGTATCTGACAGAAAGAGCACTGCAGGAACATAAAGTGTAAACATTTTGGCCGTTCATTTTTGGATAGAAAATCATGAAATTGAAGAAAAAGCCAAATGATTAAGATAATAGAGGGACGTATAGAATTGAACACATGGGAGAAAAAAATACAAACTAAAAATTAGCTAATAAATTTATATATACTGGTGGAAGAAAACAGTAATTCCAGGTTCATCAGATGTTGCCTGATCCAAACAGTATGTCCTCCAAGAATTAAGACGATCCTTCTGACATTCAACAAGTAGTTAATGGTGAAGACAAGGGTCTGTGAAACATGTTCTAATGAAAAGTAAGTTTTGTGTGAAAGAGTGTTTAGTGCTACTCATCACAACATACTACTAATTATGTGATTTACTTCACTTTATAAGTTTCATTTATACCGAGTGTTAAGATTTTATAATTGTCGTTAATTGCAATTCATAAGTCTCTCATTCTAACATATACTTAAATTATTGAAATTATACCATTTAATGCAAAAATGATTTGACCACATTTTATTACTTTTTTCACAGACCATATTTATTTTTGACTTTGATCAAGAATTGACCTAAATTTTTATAACAGTTCTGCTATTCATTTTAAACCATTTCTGAATTATAACTTTTATCTTGCAAATTTATTCATACAGTTACATCTTCCCTATCATTACATATTGGACACTTGCTTTATGAAAACATTTCTTTCCGCTATAATCTCCACACTCATAGTCTAACCCATACAGTGAGAGACTTCCTAAATTTTATTTTTATTTATAGAAAAAGTTAGATAATTCATAATTGATACAGTGTATGAAAATATATACCTATTTATGTAATATTTTGGAAATCTTGTCATAGCTTGTAACCAGCTTAGTATTATCCAGGTGCACAACGAGGAGGTGGGATTACTGCACACTCAAAAACTAATAACAGGATGGCCAGTCCTAATAATGAACTTCTACAAGAGAAAATACACACTAAATATCTTGGAATAACACTGGACAAACAACTTCCTTCTCTAAACAGGTCATCAATATAACAGAAAGTGAATACAAAGAACAACATATTAAGAAGACTAGCAGGCTTTTTTTCTTTTTAATTGGTGTATTTATGAATGCTCTTTAACATCTTAGGTCATCAACTTCCCATTCAAATTAGGGCATGAAATGGCCAACAAATTTTGCTCATAGGCCTCTTCTTTCAGGCTTGAGGTTCTTTTTCATGCCATAAATGTATGACACTGGACCCATAGCTTTACTTCCCTTCCAAAGAAACCCATACTTAAAAATTTTACAGCCGAAAAAAATCCATCGGCTCTGGCCGAGTTTAAACCCATAATCTTGGGTTTAGAAGGCAAGTATGGTTACCACTACACCACCAGGACTGACACTGGCAGGCATCAAAGGGGGGAATCCATAGGTCTCCTTAATGACACATACAAAAGATACATAAAGCCCAAATTGCTATATGGAAGTGAAATAACATTCACAGCAAGGAACCAACTTAAAACTAAATTGGGTACAATACAATATAGGTCCTTAAGAATAATAACAGGACCCGTAAAACAATACCAGTTGCTGCAATGCAGAGCATAACTAACAACCTTCCTAACATAACAATGTTGGGACAGAGATTAAAAAACAATCAACACAGGAATAAATGGTTTCACATTCCTGATAGCATAAAATGATTAAAAACTCAACAGACTTTCAAAAATTACATGTAGAAAGACGATTTAGGCAAATTTTTAAAATAAGCACTAAGCCTGTCATTATACCAACTGATCCTTTACAGTATATAAATATCAGCATGGAACTAAATCTGGATACAATGGTCTCCAAGAAGAACATGAGGTATTAAGACTGACAGTACTTAGTAAACTAAATAACTATTATCCGACTGATACATGGCGTGGAGTGTATACATATGGATCTCTTAAAGTTGGAGAAGCAAGCTTTGGAATAAACTGTGAAGAATTATTTCATTACAAACCTTTGGGACAGTGTGCTAACCATTTTGATGACAAAATAATGCTCATTAGAGCAACTTTAGAAAATCTACTGTATAGACCTGACATAAAAGAAGTGTATCTGTGTTACTAAAGCAGCACTACAAAGTATAATGAATTACAGTTATCCATCAACATACACTATAAATGAAAGAAGAAAGCTATTTCATACAATCCAGATCAGAAATCAGAAATAGTTTAAAATGGACCCTGAACCATGGGAATTATGGGGGAATTTGATTGCTGATACTTTAGCAAAAAAATTGAAACCTTCTTTGGAACTAAAAATTCCTTCTAAATTGAAACTCATAAAAGATTAACTGAACAAGAATAACAAAATATCCAACAAAAACTTAATAGGAAAACTATATGAAGATCTAAATACTTTCAAAATCTTTTATTGAAACCAAGAAAAATTGATAGGCAATCATGCCCAATTCCGCTTAACTGGTGATCATGATTGCCTGTCAGAACATCTCTTCAGGATGAAATTAGTCAAGGACAGCCACAGCCCATTGTGTAAGAACATGAATACGTCCTAAACATAGAACGTCTATATAAATATCAGCAGTGGTCACTAGCAACCAACCAACCATTTCTGTAATATGTGAAAAATCTTATTCTATAGATGTTTTGAAGATGTGTACAGGTTTCCTATGAAAAACTTGCATGGAAGTTGAGGAACTGTAGTAGCTTTCCTACAACTCTTTAACAACATGTAGGCATATGAGAGTGGTTGTGGGATGGAGAGACCTGGCTCATTCGTGCTGTTTTTGAAGCACTAACTGACAACATTGTGTTTGCAACCCTAAAGAATTTTTGAAGATCGAACAGGCTCTGAAGTTACCCCATGCAGCAATTAGGTGTATCAAAATGGAGTAGTGTGAGCTGAAATACATAGGTATTAAATTTTAGTTGCATAAAGGTTTTCAACAGTCAATGTAACTCGTCCCAAATCCTCAAGAGTTATTAGTTTTTTATATGCAATGGCAAGTGAATAATAAAAATGTGCAGTTGACTTTCAAATGTCTTAGTGGTTTAAGCAACTGTGAGATAAAGAAACTTGGAAATAAAGGGTGTCAACTTTTCTAACTTACATTGGTTATTATAATAAAGAGTTTTTTTTTTTTTTTTTATGCCTGTTGAGGCATCACAGGAAATGGACACTGATGAAATGATAAACTGGGAAAGGTTTTTTTTAAGAAAGGAAGCTTTCCAGGCCTACGTTTAGGGTACCTTCCCAGGATTTGCCATTTATGAGGACTGAGGAAAATCTGGAAAAAAACCTCAGTCATGGAGGACGGTCCTGGTGGGAATCAAATCTCATACCTCCCACTCACTAGTTCACACCTTAACAATGTTGGCCACCCATGGTGGTACTCCATGGATGCATGGTGCTCCACAATTAAATAAATTATTTTGTTGGCCATGTTTGCTGTTCAGTGCCTAAAAATACTTGGAATTTTGCAGGCATCACACCAATTTAAATAATTTGGGTAGTGTATTAAAATTACAAATAGATCCAGTACGGGAGCCAGTCACTTCTATTATTTTTACTTATTATTTATTAGGATATTTATTATTATTCTATATGTTTTAATTGTTTGTTCAGAAGGATAGTTCCTACACAGGAGCTGCAGCTTAATTACTCCATCAATTTAATTTCTTTTTCCCAAATATTTTAATGGAAACATAAGATGTCAACAATCTCTTCTTGCCTAAAACAATGAACAATTTTTGTATTTCTATATTCTCAAAACTGCTTACTGCTTCTCAAAAAATCTATATAAGTTTCTCTCTTTCTCCAAGTATCCCCTCGTAGACCCAAGATCATGTCTTCTATCTTGGCCAGGGTAGATGGGTTTTTTTTGGGCATAAAAATCCTAAGTGTGGCTTCCTTTGGAAGGGAAGTAAATCCATGGGTCCTGTGTTGATTTACAGCATATAAAAGAACCTAGAGTCTGAAAGAAGAAGCTTCTGAGCAAAATTTATTGATCATTTCATACCATGTATTCATTGGGATGCTGATGACCTGGGATGTTAAAAAAATAAACCAAACACTACTATTCCAAATATCCCTTAAACCAGTGTTTCCCAGGCTTATGAACTCCCTTCATAAAGACCTGAGCTATGCATACCCATTATTAATATAAAAAAAAATGTTTAAGTAGTTTAACTTAGTCTAAAGTTATGTAGATATGATAAATGGGCCATTCTTAGGATTTCCCTTCAAAAATTAGAACAAACACTTAAAATATTGCACTATATAAGTTTGAATAACTCTCTATTAAATAGGTAAGTCAATAATGAAATAGTATTTTTCCCTATTTTAAAGTAATATTTTTATATTTAACGTGATTTAATATAATTGAGATACAGAATTACTTTTTTGATATTATTGAAATGCATATTTTATGTAGTGACACAATTCTAAGCAGGCTTAAGTTACACTTACAGGATACTTCCACATTTTAAACAAACCAGTGCAACCTTTTCACTAAATTTTAAATGAAGAGGTGAGTAAATAGCTTGCTTTGGATGGCACAGAGATTTGAAGCCAGAACCACATTAAAAAATCCACCATTGGAGAATAAGTTTGATGGACTGGAATTTTGCAAACCAGAGTTTGGGAAACAATTTGAGCAAATTGATTTACTGTCACAGTATACAAACTAGGAACTTCCTTATGAAACATTCTTTGTACTGAATCTACAATTTTCTACCAGCCTTCAAGTCCCCCCATATTTCTGTACCATAAAACATTCAAGCTTCCATCACCAAATTACACATACTTTCCAACTATTTAACCTTCATCATTGGCAAGAGTTACTTAAAATCAGAGACATAAAAGTGATATTTACACAAGATGAGAACCATGCAAGCATATTTGGCATATACACAGAAATTTAATTTACTTGGAACCAAAAAATATATTGTATCCCTGAGAATATTGAAACATACAGTGTTGGAATTACAAGAAGCAATGCTGAAGAGCTGTTTCCAATTTGGTTTGTCAACAGCATTATGGTATTGTAATAAAAATAATTTAACGTAATATTGCATATTATAGAGCAACATGCAGAACTTTGTTTTGTAAACTGAAAAGTTTAATACTGCTATCAGAATGTATTTTCTCACTTGCTATATTTTACATCAAAAATAAAATAAATTTACTAGAAATTTATAGGTACACAGTCTCAATAACACCATACAGAAAAGACTTATAAGAAGAGTGTGTACTATAAGTATACTACCAAATACTGTGAAACAGCCGTCATGTTGGTTGAAGATGGAGAGGATGTCTCTTCAAAACCAGTCCCACCGTATTTAAAAGTAAGTGAAGCATAAGAGTGTGTTAGATGACAAATTAATTATAATTTACATTTAACAAGCTTCAAGTGTGAGTTCCAACAGAATTTTTTAAAAATGTCTAATTTTTCGAAAGTTCTTAAATGAACAGTGAAACTTGCTCATTTCAAAACCGGAAAATCCTGAAATTATGGTCACTTTGGAAAATATTATTGATACTGGCAAAAACCATTATTTTTTCCCTTAATAAAACTGAAACAGTTCAAAGTAGAAATGGAAGTAATCTGCCACTGCTTATAAAGGAAACAATATCCTTTAACACTCTGTTTGAAGTAAACTATATTTTGAAATACAATATTTATGTGAATCTAATGCTCACCTTCTTGACTTTGTTACATTTATTGATAGCGTATTATTGCATAGAGCATTGAATTGTAGGTAGTCAAGAAATGAAGAGCAAAAAGAACATCTTATGATGCTACTTTCAAGTACATAAAGTAATTCTCTATGCTGAAAAAAATGGTTACAGAAAGGCAGGAAGAGAGTTCAATGTAACTGAGAGCAACATTCGCTTGTGCCAGCAATAGAAATTGGCATTATTTGCAACTAAAGCTAATAGGAAGAAATTAACAGGTCCTCCCAGAGGAAGACATCCTGATGTTGAAGAAAATGTTTTGGAATTCGTACGTGAAAGGAGGAAGAACTGACACCATAAGAAATATTTTTTTTTTCTTTGACCAACTGTCCTGGCAACAGCACAGGTGATGGATTTTGTCCTACATGCTATGTTCTGATCGTTTTGTGAAGTGGATGTACTTATCTCTTAAGATGTCGTACAATAATATATGCCAAAATATTTTTTTATGATTTTAAATTTCAAATTTGGGGTAAACATTACATTCAATGGTCCATTAGACTCACATAAATACAGTAGTATGTAGTTTAAAGAAAACAATATATATTATTCAGTCATAAAAACCAGGTTTGTTGCAGCATGTGTGAGGAGGCATTGGAACTGTTGTTAAGTGATAATATAAGAGTTATTGAATTAAATGAAAAGGAAAAATACAGTGTAATAAATATGTTAAGGTTGTATAAAAGTGAAGGTGCTTGACACTTCGAAAAATGAAGACCACAATATGAATGAACTGCTGGCTATAATGAACTAATAAGAAAATAGAAAACAACAGGCTATGAAGAAATAAATTAAATGTTGTGGAAATGGTTTGTTCATGCCTTGGACTTCTTTTGCAGGCCCATACAGTAGAACGGGGGGAAAAAATTAAATAAGCCAGAATTCATGCTTTTAATGAATGGTTAGAATGCTTTAGAAAGAGTCATAAAATTTATTCTTAATTAGCTAATGAGTTTATTTGATACTGTTATGCTCCACTTATCATTGAATTATACAGAACATGTTTCACAGGCTTTTCCCTGCATCATCACTTCTGAGTTGACTGCTGGATTTGCTGTTGGTTGGGTGGACTTGGTGTTGCTCTCGTGGACATTTTATGAACTTTTGGATTAATTTGTCTTCTGTTGGCATCTGGAAGTTCATAACCTTATCTTCTTATTTTTTTATAAAAATTTTATTCTCTATTCCCAGCTTCAAGGGTCTATCATTGAATTTCAATAATTTGAATTCCATTTCTACATCATGTTTATCTCTCCAAAAGTGATGTGCAACCGCTGATTTATCTATCTGATTGTACCTGATGTTTCTCCAATGTTCCTTTAGTCTAATTCTAATGCTTCTTTTTGTTTTGCCAATATGTACTTTGTTGCATTCCAAACATTTGGTTTTATATATTCCTGGCTTCTTCTCATCAGGTTCTATCATTATCACCAGAGTTAGCAGATTATTTGGGCTGAATTTGTTCACTGGGGACAAAGTAATCCCAAACTCTCTGTTTTCTGGAATTTTTTGGTGGTCCAAGAATGATTAGTAAATTTCTTGTGAATGGTAGTTTCTCTTTTTTGCTGACCAGGTTGCAATTTGTTTTAAACTTTTCTCTTGTTTGAATTTCTTGATTCTTGTCTACAATTTCTTAGCCACCCATTGGTTTTTGCCATTTGTATTCTGTGAGAGTACACTTCGCTGTATTTGAACTCATTCAAGGGTATGTTAATGAGTCTATGTGCTAAGCTATTGAGAACTGCATGTTTATGTGCTGTGGGATTGAAGCCACTGGCCTGTTGTAATTTTCAGTCTGTACATCCTTTCTGTATATTCCAAATTTCAGATTATTGCGTATTATTATTTAAGTCAAGTAAAGAAATCATATTGCCTTGTTCTGTTTCAGAAGTTGAGTTAATTTTGCTCTCTTGTAGGTTTAGCAATTTCAAAGCAGCATCCAAGTGTTTCTTATGAACCACTGCAAAGATATCATCCACATATCTGTGCCAGACTTTAAAAATATGAGGAAATAATTTGGTGATGTGCATTTCTGCTTCTTGTTATGTTATACTTGTTGTTAGCTAAAGCTGCTTCTTAACTATGGGGAATCCATAATCACTTTTTCTGGCTGATTTATATATGAGTAGTTTAGAAATGCACATCACCAAATTATTTCCTCATATTTTTAAAGTCTGGCACAGATATGTGGATGATATCTTTGCAGTGGTTCATAAGAAACACTTGGATGATGCTTTGAAATTGCTAAACCTACAAGAGAGCGAAATTAACCTAACAAGACAACATGATTCCTTTCCTTCATTTAAAAATTATAAGAAGAGGCAATAATGTGAAATTTGGAATATACAGAAAGGATACACGGATTGAAAATTCAACAGGCCAGTGGCTTCAATCCCACAGCACACAAACATGCAGTTCTCAACAGCTTAGCACATAGACTCATTAACATACCCTTGATTGAGTTCAAATACAGCAAAGAGTACTCTTTTATTTTTTTATTTTTTATTTGTTTATTTACAGATGCTCTTTAACATCACAGGTCATCAGCGTCCCATTCTATTCAGGGCGTGAAACAGTCGACAAATTTTGCTCAGAGGCCTCTTCTTTCAGGCTTGAGGTTCTTTATTGTGTTGTAAATGTACGACACGGGACCCACAGCTTTACTTCCCTTCCGAAGGAACCCATACTTACAATTTTTACGCCCAAAAAAATCCATCGATCCTGGCCGGGTTTGAACCCGTGATCTTGAGTTTAGGAGGCAAGTATGTTACCACTACACCACCAGGACCAACGAAGAATACTCTCACATAATACAAAGGCAAAAACCAATGGGTGTTGTCAAGAAATTGTAGATAAGAAAATCAAGAAATTCAAACAAGAGAAAAGGTGAAAACAGAATATAGTGTCAGCAAAAAAGGAAACTACCATTCACAAGAAATTTACTAATCATTCTTGGACCACCAAAAAATTCCAGAAAACAGAGAGTTTGGGATTACTTTGTCCCCAGTGAACAAATTCAGCCCAAATAATCTGCTAACTCTGGTGATAATGATAGAACCTGATGAGAAGAAGCCAGGAATATATAAAACCAAATGTTTGGAATGCAACAAAGTACATATTGGCAAAACAAAAAGAAGCATTAGAATTAGACTAAAGGAACATTGGAGAAACATCAGGTACAATCAGATAGATAAATCAGCGGTTGCACATCACTTTTGGAGAGATAAACATGATATAGAAATGGAATTCAAATTATTGAAATTCAATGATAGACCCTTGAAGCTGGGAATAGGAAATAAAATTTTATAAAAAAATAAGAAGATAAGGTTATGAACTTCCAGATCCCAACAGAAGACAATTTAATCCAAACGTTCATAAAATATCCACAAGAGACACCAAGTTCACCCAACCAACAGCAAATCCGGCAGTCGACTCAGAGCTGATGATGCAGTCAAAAGCCTGTGAAAGTACTGTATAATTCAATGATAGGTGGAGCATAAGAGTATTAAATCGACTCGCTAGCTCATTAAGAATAAACTGATAGGATGCTCCAGAAAAGTAAGGATTTATGACTGTTTTTAATAGTTGCACTTCTAAGAAGTAAATTATTTATACATAAACTAAAACATTTAATTTGTTATAGATATTCAACCAAAGACAAAAAAATTGAAGGACGATCCAGGAAACAGAAGACCTCATACTCGAAGTGTATCTGAACTGGTAAGTGGTACTATTTCATATTCTGAAGATTGAAACTGCATCATAATAGTGTCTGATGATTGTGAAGTGCATTTGTTCATAATATGCTGATAATGTAGCTTATGGGAAGATTGTATTCCCTATGTAACCAATGTTAAATTATTATTTAAGATACATTTTCTCAGAAAGTGTGCAAACTATCACATTGATAAAATTTTTTAATTTTTGAAGCCCTCAAATCTTGAATTAAAATTCCAAATTAATTTTCTATTAAAAGCAAAATGCAGTTAAGGAATTCTTATAATTCTATTGCAGCTTATGTGTACTGTAAAGTTGAACAAAGTGCCAGAATTACATGGTGATATTCTATGGCATCAAGAAAAGAGATAATTTTACTGAAAATTGAGGTTCTAAAATATTAAGCATTAAAATGTTTTTTAAAAGTGAAATATATAGCAATTTACAGTTTCAAAACTCCGATGACCTAGGAATGTCTATTGCATAATCTGGTTCCTTTTCATTCCCCAAATTTTGGCACCTTGTTCAGCTTTATATTCTACGACAATGAATCAAATATAACAAAAAATGTATTTTACTGCTTGTGAATTAGAAGGGAGACAAATTTTTCAGACTTTATGTCTAGAGGGAAACCCATTTGCTTCACACAGCCATTTCATTTCTAAGTAGTATCATGTCTGAGAGAGGTGCACTCATTGATTGTGCAGTACATTAAGTGCAGGAGGATGTAAAACTATACAGAAAGTTTGCAAAGATGAAGGGTTGTATTTGAGGTGGGTAAATCGACAGTTGCACATCATTTTGGACATACAATCATGAGATCGCAAAAGAAACCAAACTGCTCAAAGCTACCAACACTCCCAGGGAATATGGGGAAAAATTTTTCATTTTTAAGAGAATAAACATCATGTTATGAATTTTGACATCCCATCATTGGACTTCCTATTTCACTATATATTGGAACCACCAAAGGCTACATCACCTGACAGCGTTAGTTGGTCTCCAGCTAAAGATGATGCTCTGATAAATTAATCAGCTAGTGAAATACATTGTGACTAATACTGACCTCTTTATGTGTATAAAGATTAAGGGCACCGTTTGGGTATAAGGCACTGTCTAAAACAAAAGTGAATGTGAGGCACAAACATTTCATAGGACAAGAAACTGTGGAAAATTAAGTCATCAACAATGTCCTTGTACATGTATAAGAGAAACAACCAATCAAGTCGTTTGGAACCTCATTGAGTGTGATTGATGTTGACAATTTCTGAAATTGCTTCTGAGTTTGGGATAGATTATGAAAGTGTTCATAATTTCAGATGGCTTGAATTAACAAAAGATCTCGGCAAGATTGTTCCTCAAATTCTCACTTAGGATCAAAAGGCTGCATGTGTGTGAGTATGTCGAGAGGCTTAAGGCTCATGACCAGGATCAAGGAAAAATGTTTCTGCATGGGTAAAGCTATACTCCTGAGTTACAGCAAACAAATGTAAAGTGAAGGAAAAGAGGGGAATCTGCTCCCGTCAAAACAAAAGCTCACCTGTCAGGTGGGAAGGCTCTATGGAAAGTTTTTTGAGACTTGCAAGGCATTTTTGTTCATCAATTATCTTCATGAATGGTGAAACTTACTCCTGCCAGCTTTTGATTCAGGCTAAACATGTTTATGTTGGTGAAAAAGACATCAGAATTTCTTCTCCTTCAAGCAATACCTGACCACAAACAGCTGCTTTTACCATTTAAAAAAAAAAAAAAAAAAAATTTGAGGAAATCCACTGAACAGCATTGGAACACCCTCCCTATAGTCCAGATGCATTAATGAAAATGCAACCCCATTCTGTCATCATTAATGGGATTTCCTATTGTTAGGAAAATGCATTTGTAAATCAAAAAATTGTATAGAAATATTAGATGTGTCCCATTTTATTTAATTTGATTTCAATAGATTACAAAAGAAAAAATGCTTAATTCTTCCCTATGGTCTAGTGATAGCATTTTTGACTACTAATATGAAGAACCATTTTGATTCCCGGTCAGGTAAAGCTATATGGGTAAGGTGTATTTTCAGAGATATTCATTACCCTGAGAAGGTGAATGCCAGATAGGTTTAAGGTACCAAGCACATCAAGCTCATTTGCCATCATTAATTCATTTCATTTATTCATAACTACAAACCTACACCTATAGAATTCACATCCAGTCTACAGATATCTTGAGTCTAAGAGACAGTAAATAAAACATTTCAAAAAAATGGGTTATATTTGAATCACCCTTGTACATCTGTGGTTCTAGTATCCTAATAATATAACTTTCATTGCATTTGGTTTTAATCAATAAATTTGTATTTTCATTCACATCTAGGAAGTTTTAGAAGAAAAAAAAATAGCTCATCTCAAAATGTTATATTTGTTCTTATTTTAGTATAGTATTCACAAAATAATATGATTATCAAGCAAAAAATTGGAACGGGATAGTTTACATGTTTTTTTAGATAATGGATCTCAAAAATTAACACTACCTATGGTAACATATGATCTTTCCATAAATGATTACCCGTTGTCAAGGCTTAGCAATATTTTTGACAACTTAGTGCTTAAGAGTTTGTTGAGTGTTGGCTACTGAGTTACTATGTGCTTTCAAGTGTTTCAATATAATCAAAGTTAGGAAAATTGGTAAGTGCAATTGTTACTTTAAAATAGTATTAAATAATCTAAAAATTGAAAAATGTAAATGTCCTTTCAATTAGAACTCCATTTAAAGGAGCACTGAATTAAAAAATAACATTATGAGAATGTAAATTTTTCAATTAAATATGACTACAATTAAGAAAATTTGAGGTGCTTAAAATAGTTCTTGAGCTATACATCTTATATGTGCAGAGTATTGTTAACGTGACACCAGTTTGTAACTATGTTCTCTTCATTTGACTTTGCTCTCATGTAAACATTATAGCTCTGAACTTTATTTTTAGATGTCTGTGCAATTATCTAAGGGAACACTTTTTCTTGCCAATGCAACATTTCTTATTTTTATTTATGTAGGCTTTTAGACTTTGCACTGATGATATGGTGACTTCTTGCCAGCTCATATCAACATCATCAATCAATGCATGTGTACATAACATATATTATTTTGGAACATTACTATCCCATGATGATAAAATCCTGCTTCATTGGTCTATAAGACTATTGAAAATTCAGGTACAAAAATTAAGTCTACTGGCATGATCAAGTTGTTGTAATTCCAGTACAGCCAATATTCTTTTAATTTAAAAATTTTTGTAGCTGCTCTTGCTGAGCTCTGTTACATTCCTGTCTTGTAACAGGTGTTTGAGAGACTTCTGTAGAGAAATGATGGGATAATCAAATGAAACTGAGTTTCATTAATTTACCTATTATTTTTAAAAAATCTATTGCCATACATATGAAATTATACATTTGAGTAAAATAACCATTTATATTTTTATTATATGAGGGACTCCAGTTAAATGATAACATATTAATGTAAAGTTAACTGAACAATTTAACTCAACAGTTTCGGTTTTTATTTTTTAAGTTCTAATATTAAAATGACTGATTAAAAAAAGCTCACAGTTTTACAATTAGTTTGTTATCTATTAATTGTCTGCCGGTTATCTTTGCAGCTTTCTTTGCTCTCAGCTCCTCATCTGTCATCCATCAAAACAAGGCAATACACCATTTCTTCCAGGAAAAAAGGTATCATGATTCATTACCAACGGAGAATCATTGTTTTTTCAGTTGTTTAACTTGACAAATTTATATTAATTATCTAATTGCTACTTGATATTGCTCTTCAACAATTGAATTATACTTTGATAGATATCCTAATCTGCATAATATGTAACAACCATTTTATTTCATTTTGTGTTATATTGTATGATGACTGATTGCATTAGCAGAATTTCTTCTCATCAACAGCATTATTCCAAAACTACATTAATGATTGGCAACACTTGGTAATTCTTTTACATATTGTCTTCTCTCATTCTCATTGTAGCAAAGCTCGTGGCTCAAGCAATGTCAAGTTAAACATATATAGTGATTTTTTAAAGACATATTTTAATTTTAAATAATGTAACATTATAAAATGTTATAGAATTAATAATGCAGCATATGCAGTATGTAAAAATAAATGTCAGGTTTCTGAATTTTTGCTCACCTCTGATGTAGAAGCAGATAAATTGTTTTTACTGGTATATCTCTCACTCTGTCTCTTTAGTGCTTTTATTTTTATTGTAATAAGAGTGATTAGGATATGCACATTACTAAATAGAAGGAAACATTTTCCTATCATATTGTTGATTTTCAAATTACGAAATGAGTGAAAAGTCTAAAATAGTTGAACATTTTATCAATTTATATCAGTTGATTCATCTAGGATATGATTGTTAGCTTTGACTCTAATATAAAGACGGTTGCTTTCATAGGAAAAAAATAATTGATTGCTTTAATAACTGAGCAAGTAAGTATATTTATTTTAATTATTTTCCAACAATAGTCATGACCTCCAAGTTATAATGATTATGTTAGTTGACACTGTGTAAGATATCTTGAAATGCTTATCTGATATAATTCAGATGCTTTCAGCATGTCATCAATTTGTAAACTTGAAATTAAAACAATCTCATGATATTTATTCATTGATATTGTGAGCAGGTTACTACCATGCACATTTTCATTCAAGAGAATAATTGTTATTTTCATCCAAATTAACTCATGTATCTTCATTCTGAAAAATATCAGTTCATTAAAAAATGTATTATTTCCCATTGCTAGTGTGGAGTGTGATCTAATCTCACGCCTATCTCATCAAGTTCCATTCTGTGAGAACATAATGCCTTTTATTACTTCTTTTATCATGTAAAGAACCCATACTATACCTTTTCTCTAGGAGATTTTTTTTATCATGTTAGACTAGTCTATCAGGAAATTTTTGCTCTTATAGAGACTGTTTTAAGCATTTATCATAATAAAAGAATGTGTTCTTATGGAATATGTTTCACTCTTGGCATTGCTAAACATATGAGACTGACATGCTTGGCTATGCATACAGTATTTGTGCAAAAATATGTGAGAAACCAGGCAATTACAATTGAACTGCTAACTCTTTATTTTTATAGCTGCACACTTGGATATGCATATATCAGGTGACAAACATGTGATTGACCTGAGAGGCTATCAAAAATGTGCATGCAAAGCATAAAAACTGCACTGTATTTTCATGTAGAAGATAACTAATATGAATATTTACACCAACTTCTTTATCTTGTTTTCTAGGGAATCCAGACAGTTGAGTACCAGCAAACTCTGCCAAGCAGAAGACGTCGATAGCGAAAATAGTGACTGGGACCCAAGCATCTCATTTCATTCATTGGCTAAATATTTTTAAATTTGCAGAAAGCAGGAATCATTTGTACAAAGTACTAGTAATGCTGTATATTTTATGCTGTGTATGAAATGTATTGTGTAATTAGTGATACTTTTTTAAATCCTTTCTATTGCTTTGTAAATTCGCACCAGATGTTTCATGTACATAGCAAGTTAAGACATAATTTTTGGATTCAGAACAGCTAAGCTTTTACATTTTATTGAAGTGAAAAAAAAAAAAAAAGTAATAAAACAAGGAGAAAAAGCAAAACAAAAAAAACCATTTTAAAATATTATTTTTCTATACCTGGTGTGTAGTATCAATTTTGGTGTCTTAGATTTAAGGTGCAACTGTTTTTGAATCCACTGATTATGTGCTTAATAAACATCCTGTCTCTATAAATTAAAGTTATTAAACATGTTTTGTATAAAAGATCTTGTTATTTCACAACCAATTCTTCCTTATTGAATTATTACATAAGTACTATTCAGTAGTGCAGAATTATAACTCGAAAATACACTATAAAAGACAAATAAAGGTGACAGAAATGAAGTTCATCAGAATGGTAGCAGATTACTTTTCTTGCAAATTTATTCTATCATCCAAATAAACAAGTAGTCTATTACGCATATCCCAGATAACTATGGTTACCATATATCAGCGTTTATGCAAACATGTGCACTTTTTAATAATAAAAATAGCCATCTCCAAACATCTTTAGAAATTCTCTAATTTGTCCACATTTTTCATATTAATATTTTATTTATTAATTTTTATTTCATATATATGAAGGGTGATTTTCAGCATTCTTTGTGTTCAATATGGGTAAAATGCATGAATGAAGAATGCAGATGTAGGCTATAGTTGAATTAACAATTGAATTTATCTTATCAGTTTTGAAATGTTACATCATGCCAGCAATGTCCAGTTATGAGATGTACAAATTGATGAAATAATTATGTATATGTTTTCATCAATGTTCCTATTTGAAGAAATCCATTCTTATTTACATAGTGAGTCTATTTAATATTCTTATGCTCCACTTACAATTATACAGAACATGTTTCACAGGCTTTTGCCTGCATCATCAGCTGTGAGTAGCTGTGAGTCGACTCACAGCTGATTATATGGGCAAAAGTTTGTGAAACATGTTCTGTATAATTCAATGGTAAGTGGAGCATAAGAGTATTAAATCAACTCACTAGTTAATTAACATAAATTAATTGCTTAACTGTATTAATTCTGACATGAAATTAATTTTAAATTTGAAGAAATTTGTCACTTCATATGATTGGAAACAGAGTCAAGCCAAGAAAAATGGTGTGACCAAATTAAGTTTTGTAGATGTGAAGAACAGAGATTTCAAAAATAGTTCAATTTCTTTTTATAATACCAGACCCCATTGGCAGTGTTGAAAGACTTTCTAATACAAGCACAATGGACCAAAAAAAGAAAATGATTTATCATCAAATAGACTTGCTTTATTCAAATTTAATTTCACATATTTTACATGCAAACATTTGACAATCTGTATAGTAGCAAAGAATTTTAAAAAAATGAAGCCTAGAGAGAAACATTTAGGAGACTGCAAAGTGATATAAATTATTAATTTTTGTATGATTGTTATTGTTGTATTGCACTTTGGCTCAATTGTTCATGTGTAGTACATGTTTGACTGCTGGAAGGTTCTTACTGTTTCCCAAGAGACACTCATTTTGCTATGGTGGACATAAGAATAACTTGAAAATAAGTGTTTTCATTTGCAGGAGTATCAAAGTTCATTAACCTAATCTCGTATTTATTCTTCTTCCATGTTGTTAGCTCTGTGGAGCCCTGTGCTGGTTTTAATAGCTGGACTTTTTTAACTATCATGGATTTCTGTCCAAAAATGGGATAATTCTGCATATTTTTCTATTTGCCTGTATTTAGTGTTTCTTGATGTGTTCTTTTCAGATGTATCGAGTGATTCTTGTGTGTTCTTTCAGAATATCTTTGTTTCTGTCCATTATCTTGGAAAAGCTGTTTTCCCTCCAGTCTGGTGTTAAAATTCTTTAGGATATTCTGAAATTTGTGTGCAACCCATCAGTGAAGTGAATATTTTTAGAAATGATTTTTCATTTTTCTGCTGAAGAAAAAAAATCAAGAATTTATAAAATAAACTATGCAGAATGCAAGAAAATCTATATCAAGAAAATAAAGAGAAACATAGGCATGTGTCTGAAAGAACACATGGAACACTAAATAAAATCAAATGTAAAAATTTGCAGTGGTATCTCATTTTTGGACAGAAAAACCATGGTATAGTGAAAGAAGCAAAAGTACTACTGAAGTTTGCACAAGAGAGCTAATGGCTTGAAAGAAAATCTACATACATAAATAAAAGGATAGGTTAATGAATTTAGATACTCCTGCAGATGAAAACACTTTTTTTGAAGTTCATCTCATGCTCACCAGAGTAGAATTAGCATTCCCATTTAAACACTAAGAAACCTATATCGGTCGACAGGTAACTGGAATGCAGAACTATGGTCTGCAAAGCATGTACTACTTGTAAACAAATAAGTGAAGCCTAAAGAATATTTAGGTTCAACTTAATCATACAAAAAGTATATGATTTGCCTCACTGTGCAAGTTCCAAATTTCATTTCAAGTTAAGAACAAATGAGGATCTTGGTACATGCAATGCATTGGTAAGATGAAGGATGTCAGCATTTTCAGATTTAAAAGTATGGTAATCCTTCATATAATGGGATTGTGGAATAAGGGTAGGATAATAAATTAATAATCAGGGTATTTTGAAATATTTGTCACATTAATTTTACTTTAAAATACATTTACATTTAATATTATAAGGGCTGATGTTTAAATGTAAAAACCAACTTCATGTCAGAGCTGATGTTTTTTTCTGAACAGTTAATTAAAGAAGACTGTGAATGGCAGCCTTCTTTAAGCAAATTTTTTGCCAGGTTTCAAATACCTGGCATCAGCTTTCCTTTGTGTTATTCTTCAAAATTACTTCATTTCTTTTTTTAACACCGCTTTGAGTTCTCAGTAACTTACCCCCTCCAGGTACAGAATACAAAAAAGGCACATAGGCCAGATCAGGGCTCAGGGAATAACACAGCTCGTTTCAAATTTAACCAAACATTGTATTACAATAAATGTAAATTGGAACTTGCACAGTGAAGCCAATCATATTAATTGATATCATAGTATGATTCAGTTGAACTACAGACTCTTAAAGCTTCACTTACTTTTCATAAATGAGTATTGTATTACAATATTTGCCACATCAGGCATTGCTTGTCATCAAGTAGCTGCCATCCATTCTGATGACATGGTTGTTTGAGTGCAATGTACTTCTTCAGTCTTTAACTTTGACCTGTAGTACTCTCCTGTAATTGTTGTATTTGCAGAACTTATTATAACAACCTTTGCTCTCTTTGCTGTTGAGTTGATGATTTCCATACAGTACTGGCTTGTTCCTCTCCTAGATATTAATGATGCAGCATAACTTAACAACAGTTATAATTGATTAAAGAAAAACATTTCTGCCATGATCAAACAATTGCTAAGTCATGACAGTGCTCTTTTGCTGTGGAGTCAACAAATACAGTACCTATGAGCACAAACCTTGCTCATGTACAATAATAATTAAATACTGCCACTTTTCATTCCTAGGGCTTCACTGAGTTTTACTGTTAGCCATTAATCTCCACAAACAATCATGGCAGCTATGACTTCTGTAGCTGCATTTGCTAAAGTGCAGTCTCCTTTGCTAAACAATGGAAATTCTGTCTTCTTTGGAAATCCTCTTGTGAGTCAAACAATTTAAAAACACCCTTTCTGCTCTCTCTTACTGGATATTTACTACATGTTTTGTGGACCTGTGACCACATCAACTGTTAAGGACACATGATGGAGATTTTGGGTTAAAAAAATTGAGTTTTGGTTTTATGCGCAGCATGAAGCAACATGGTTTGCAGATTAGGCCCATTTATGATGCCAGAAATGTGCAAATGTAGTAGGAAAATATTTCCATGATAGTGCTTATTTTCATTGTAATTGTAGTTATGGCAAGAATTTGAATCAGTTGCACAGATATTACATCCACTTCTCTGGGAGTTATTGCCCTGACAGCTGACCTGCCTATGACCATGAAACTTGAGATAAAACCAGGAAAGCCCCAGTAACTCTTATGCATGCCCAAAACGGGCAACTAATTGTTAAACAAATTACTCTAAAATTGAAGTGTGAGAGTGGCAATATCAGTTTTGGGCTCCCCAGAATTATGCCAGAGCAGTGTTTGCTTACAAAGACAAGTTAGTTCATTTGTTGCCATAACACACATCATTAACAATAATACCAATAAAATACAAATGTTAATTGGAACTTGTACAGTGAAGCTAATCACATTGAATTTAATTAAATAATACCAATGTTGTCCAAATGTTCAATGTATGCAAAAAATTAAGATTGTATACAATCACCTTTAAACTGTATGCAAGCTATAAATGAAAAAAAGTAATTTTATATTGTAGGATATGTGCAAGTTGTGCCAAGCATTATGGATTAGGAATATTGAAATTGTACTGATGTAAGACAAGGAACCCAAATTTTTTACTTCATAAAAAAAATAAAGAAAGCTTTGAAATAATATAAAATATATTGTATCAAATACAGATCAAAACAAACACCAAATGTATTATGTTTATAACTAGAGAGAATGAAGCATTAAATGCCCACCTAAATGCTGAATATTAAAATAAAAAAGAAAAAAAATGTCAAATAGACTGGTTTAGTCCTTATCTGAAAAGAAGAAAAAATGTTACTTTATACTTTTAAAACCATCCATTTGCCATTTGGCTGTGTATTGTTATAACGCATCGTTCCATGCCAGAGTCTAATGTCGCAACACTTCACTTTTTTTAATTTTGAATACTACAAATAAGATGTGTGAACTCTATACTTACCCTTCTTACAGAAGATGCTGAAGTGTTGCCCATTTTGTACAACACAATCTGCATAGTAAGAAGCTAACATTTACATTTATCGGTTCTTCTGCACTAATGACCAAATGGCCGATTTGCACATGGTTTTAATGTGCCTCAATATATTTTGGTTTTAGAAAACAGTTAATGCAATTAATAAACCAAAGATCCTTGCAGGTGCTACAATTTAAGAGGATAGGTTTTAAAAGTATACAAACATAGTGTAGAACAGAAACTTTATAAAAAAAAAAATAAAAAAGATAAGTCATGGGAATAGATAGAATACCTGGAAAGGAAAAAACATTACTAAATTTAAGTGAATTAAAGCCATTAGAAACAAATGCATTCTTACAAAAATAAATGAGAATTACCAGTATAAAATATTTACTTACAATCCAAAAGCAGATAAATAAAAAAGTTTAAATAATATAATGTTAGGTTGGTTCCCCTTAATAAATTTAGCATCAAGAATTTAGAAAAACCATCCCAAAAAATGCAGTACCAAATAACAAGATAGGTGAAATTTATCAAGTGAATTGTGAATTATATTTCATATATATATATATATATATATATATATATATATATATATATATATATATATAGGAAAAACAAAGCTAAATTTAGAAATTAAAACCAAAAAACACATCAGGAGTATTAAAGATAGCCAAGAGTCAAGTGGGAAACATTTTTATTCTGAAAATACTTGTCATGAACTTAGATTCTACCAGTGAAATGTTTTGGAAAGCTTTCAGCAGTCGCCAGATGATGACAACCAGTCTGAAGCTTATAACAAAAACAAATGCTCTTTAAATAATTCCTAAATTTTAAACAAGTAAAGTGTAATAGTGTTACTACTGCCTATTACTATTATCAAATGATATATATATCTTTATTGTCAATTTCTGTTTAATCTATTAACGTTTATTAAAACATTAATATTAATTTCACTTACATATGTAACAATAGGACATTTTGGGGGCAATCTTTTAATGAAAAACTTTCATATTCTTAAAAACCTCAGAACCTCCTAGAAGATTACTTAATAAACCCATCATCACAAATGTTATTCCAAGAACCATTTGAAAATATATGAATAACATTTATTGCATTTTTCTTTGATTAAAATATTTTTCTAAATCACATACGTAGGCCTTCAGTACTGAAACATTTATATTTACATCTCATCCAACATTTGCTTCAAGGCTTATATAGTTAACATTTTATAATATTTTGTTGTAAGCTATCACCATCTAACAACAAATGAAAGAACTCAAAGCTGGACATTGGTACCACCCTAGACTCCTAATAGCATTACCACTACTGCTTCAATTGGAAGTTTGAGCAAGGACTAATTTGCTGAAGACAAAAGAAATTATTATTCTCATTTAAATCATTTAAAATAGCAGATCTTTTTTTTTTTAAACACAACTTCTTGAGTTGACTGTAGCTCAAGAAGAAATTTTGCACAAAATAACAATTATCATCAGCATAGCGTAAGTTAAAATGATTTATTAAATGTGGATTTATACTTAAAAGAGAACATACTGCAAACTCTTTTGTTATCCTAGAAGATCAGTATGTATTTAACAAAAGAAAGGTACATGAACACAAATCTTACATTTAATGAGATGTATATAAACTTCATTTATAGAATAGGAAGGTATTAATTACAATTAAATACATTACTAATATACTTAATACAAAAGAAAATGAACATAAAAGTTAATATAAATTGTTATATGTAAAACAAGACTTGCTTATATATAGTAGAGTAAAATTTTAAATACGGCTGAAATATTTAAGTTGCTTTGAAATGTCAAGATGATTAATGTAGGTATGTAATAAAATCAAAAGGACTTAAAAGTTTCATAGTATTCATATAGAAATGCAGAAATTTCCTTGAGATAATGATAGAGCATTATTGTATACCTACCTATAAATGAAACGATTTATAGTTGAACATAGAGTTTAAAGGCCACTATCAATTATTTAAATGTCACTGCCTCGTCTCCCTGCCTCGTCTCCAAGAAGATTATGTCCAGCTCACCACTGAAGATGTCCTTCGCAGCCATGAACAAAACATCTGGGAAGATAAAGGAAAAGAATGCCATTGGCCTGTGGCCTTACAGCCCAGAAGAATCAATTTACATAAATAATTTATATTCATACATCTTTTTCAAATTCATTTCTGGTGAAATATACAGATACACAGTTTTATTTCTAAAATAATGCGATGCACAACATTTATAGTGGGTAACTTTTTGTGGAATTGGTCAATGTGCAATTGGTCACAGTTGACCCAGCTGTTGTATTATTTCCATGCTTGAAAGTTGGAGGGGAGGTCAGTATGAGTTTAACTTTAGGAATGTACACATAATTTTTTCTATGTATTAAGTATTCATTAGGCAGCATAATACAGTGCATTAATTATGTTAATATGACTCAATTCTGGTATTCTATTCCCCAATAATTTATTTATGATTGATTCATGGTACAAAATTGGCTCGTGATGTACAAGATTGTTTCAAAAGGGATTCCCTGATATTCAACTTCCAAGTTGAAGTTTGGTTTCACAAATTGGTAAATAAATTTCATGAAATGGGAAGTATTCTTTATTAAAAATATGTACACAGCCACATACAGTTGTATAAAAGAAATGTTAGATAACATTAGATGCTAAATGCAAAATAAATTTAGTATTGGAACTAATACAGTGAAGCATTTAATTTATTCTTAATTAGAGAGTGACTTGATTTAATACTCTTTTGCTCCACTTACCATTGAATTATACAGAATATTAATTGATATCATTGTATGATTCAGTTGAACTACACACTCTTAAAGCTTCACTTACTTTTCATAAATGTATGGAACCGGTTTCGAGAGTTGAACTTTAGCCTGGCTGAAGATGGGAACTAATTCTGATGGGATCTCAAAGTTCATAACCTTATCTTCATATTTTTTTATAAAAATTTTATCCCATATTCCCAGCTTCAAGGGTCTATCTATGAATTTCAATAATTTGAATTCCATTTCTATATCATGTTTATTTCTCCAAAAGTGATGTGAAACAGCTGATTTATCTATCTGATTATGCCTGATGTTTCTCCATTGTTCCTTTAGCCTAATTCCAAGGCTTCTTTTTGTTTTGCCAATATAAACTTTGTGGCACTCCAAACAATTGATTTGATATATTCCTGGCTTCTTCTCATCAGATTCTATCGTTATCACTGGTGTTGAGCAGATTATTTAGGCTGAATTTTTCACCGGGGACAAATTGATCCCAAATTCTCTTGATTATTTTCTGTAATTTTTTGGTGGCCCAAGAATGAGTTAAATTTCTTGTGAATGGTAGTTTCTTTTTTGTGCTGATAATGTTGTAACCTGTTTTAACCTCTTCTCTTGTTTGAATTTCTTCCTTTTCTTGTCTATAATTTCTTGGTCACATCCATTGATTTTTGCAATTTGTATTATGTGAAAGTACCTTTTTCTGTATAAATATATAAACAATGTATACAGTTTTTTTCACACTAACTCCATTCACTTACATAAATTTGGAACATATGTTTCGGGAGCGATCCCTCCCATCCCTCCCTCCATCCCTCCCATCAAAAGGACTTAAAAGTTTCATAGTATTCATATAGAAATGCAGAAATTTCCTTGAGATAATGATAGAGCATTATTGTATACCTACCTATAAATGAAACGATTTATAGTTGAACATAGAGTTTAAATGCCACTATCACTATAATTTGGAACATATGTTCCAAATTTATGTAAGTGAATGGAGTTAGTGTGAAAAAAACTGTATACATTGTTTATATATATATACCACTCCATTGTCAACAGCTTCGTAAGTACACTTATTTGACCTTTTTCTGTATTCAAATTCACTAGTAAGTGGAGCATAAGAGTATTAAATTGACTCACTGTCTAATTAAGAATAAAAAAAAATATTGGACATGCTCTGGGAGTTCCCCTAAAAATCATTTTGACACATTTCTTAGCAAACAGAAATGTCCTATTCCTTTGAACAGCTATAAAACTACTGAAGTTCAAGCCCTATAAAATTAGTACAGTGCAAGTATATATACTGGATCACCTGACTTGAGATTTTGTGAATGAATTTTGAATAATGTGCATAATGGAGAAATTGTCCCTAATCTAATTTTCTTTGTGGGCAAATTTTGGTTCTACCTAAGTGGGTATGTTAATTCACAAAAACAATCTAAATTGGAGTTCAGAAAAATCTAACCTGCTTCATGATCAAAAGATAGGAGTATGGTACATAATTAGCAGCGAGAGAATAATAGTGATAGGTATATGCAGAATATTTTGCAACCCTCTTTCCATAAATTAAGGGAATGTAGGTTCTCAACTTTCCAACATCACTCTGTAACAGCACATACAGCCCTAGTCTCCTTGCATGCTATTCAGGAAATATTCAATAATAGAATCATCACTAACAACATATGACCCCCTATGATTTAATGCCCTGCAGTTTTTATCTCTGGGGTGAGGGGATCATCATTAAAGAAAACAGTAACTTTCTGATTCCTCCATGGTACCAGCTTCAACCAAACAACCAATATGTTGAACAGCCCTAAAAGAAAAAATAACTTGTTATGTTAAAGTTTCTTTCTTAATATGCTGAATTTGTCCTTGATTTTTATGTGGAGCATGAACCATGCTGTTCTCAATGTTCTTTAAGGAGCAAAACCTCCAGTTTGCTTCTTTGCTGATTCTTATAGCACTTATTATAAACAGAACTAAAGCGAAAGTTATCAAGTAGGTATTGCTATTGTTTTCTACCCTGTTTATAAAAACAAAGCTGATTAATTTTGAATCAGGGTTTTATGTACAACTAACTTAAAAGAAAAATAGTTTATTAAATTTGTCATAAATATACCAGTAGAAAGCATCTTATTAAAACTAGTGCCTTGAAGTGGATGAGATGTTATTCCATCATTGAATAAAATGATATACAAAAACTTCATTAGTAAGTACCATGAATTACATTTAATAATTCCTATTTACCTGACAAAGTTTCAAATGTTTAAGAATACGCCATTGAAGCTAACTTAAAGGATGAATATTTCACATTGTAGAATGAACTTAAGATTGGTAGCAGGGTTCAAATATTTCCCTTCAAACTGTATTCATTTCTGTAATACATGCAGTATTGTAGAAGCTAATGTATCTCCCAACTACAAATGCCTTTAACTGAAGGAATACTTTCATCAATAAATAATTTATGGACTGGTGAAAAAATTCCGTTATTTTGAAACTTTGAAAAGTTTTATTAAGAAGAGTCCATGTAAGTGCATAGAATAAATTTTAAGATAAAAGACTCAAAGGCATCGTCTTTAATAATTCATACACTTATTTAAAAGAACTGCCATAAAATAAATATATCTTCTTTTAATGTAAATGCTGAAAAAGGCTATGTAATTAATTATATTGTAACTTAAAACAATGGAGAAATATTTTGGTAAAAATGTTATGATCCAAAGATGGTACCTATAGTTTTGTAAAATTAAAATTTTGTAAGCATATTTTTCATACAAATTTTATTTTTGCTATTTATTAAAATATTACCTTGTAGTTTAATTCATCAAAATATGGTCAACTAGTTAAATAGTTTAGAGTCAGAATGAACCTTTGGACCATTCCATGATAGGCGCTGAGATAAAGTAATTCAGAAAAGCT
Organism: Metallyticus violacea; assembly: GCA_030762175.1. Taxonomy (NCBI): domain Eukaryota; kingdom Metazoa; phylum Arthropoda; class Insecta; order Mantodea; family Metallyticidae; genus Metallyticus; species Metallyticus violacea. Next base: position 21,584,732 of record CM060832.1, on the reverse strand, counting down.
TATACGGATCCTGGAGAAACCCAAGAGCAGTAGGAGAAAATGGAATTAGAGTTAAAAATAAATTAAATGAAGCGTTTTAGCATTTAAAATATAGGAGAAAAATAAGCTAGGCATGCAGTTTAAAACGATGTACAATAATGTGCGGCAATAACGTAATGATTATCATCGATTAATCATCTCCGGTGCCAATTTTTTAAAAATAATACATTCAAATATAATCTTTTGATTGTCTGCATGCTCGTGAGTTGATTTCACTTAAAGCGCCATTTTTTTAATAGAACTTGCAATTATTATAGAATGGAAGATGGCTTAATGCGCATGATGGCGAAATTGGGAGGGGGAGTCGGAAAGTGGTAAATCAACATGGCGGAGGTACTATGACTGTAACTATTTCAACGATAATTTTTATTGATTTATTAATGTGTTGGTCACTGGTGAAACTTAAGTGAAACGTATATGGACGCTTTTCAATAAAGTAATTGGTACATCAACGAATTAACCAAAATGATTGAAGAAATGTAAATATCGTTATTCAGCAAGCAGAAAGTGAAATTGAGGTACGTTTTGGCGTAATAAAGTGTCAGTGCGGCTAAATTTAGGTTCATATGATTTCTCATTTGAAGGTGAAGGTGTACGGCACAAATGCATAAATCCTGGAAAGCCAAGTTTGAATTTTTATCACAGTGCTTTTGTTTTCAACAAATTGTTAGGTGCCATATTTCCGAAGTTGCAAATTCTTTCACTAATTTTCGAACAGTAAGTAAACATTTGTTCCTCTACATAAATTAAAATCTTGATAGTTTTACCTTAATGGGAACGAGACAGTTATCTCAATACCGTTGCAGCAAAACAAGGGGGATTTTTTTTATCTATATACGAGCATTGTTTATATCATTGTTAGTGCCCATTTTCTTTGGTGTGTGGTTTGATGTATTATAGTAATTACTTTTTATACATTACACCTTTAACTCTTAATATTAATGGGATAGATTTAATTTATCCCAAATATCTTCTAAGAAACTTATGCTCTGTGCAAACCAAGACATAAATAGTTTAAAACGAAATTGTGTTAATATGCTAGTACAACAGTGTGTAGCCTTTTTATGGAAACTGCGAGCTCTACATAATAATCCGTACATACCCATAAAATTTAAATGTGCTGTGCAATAGCATGCAATTTTAATTTATGAATCTCTACAACGGTGCAATGATATGCACTCCCCAAAAATAGCAAATGTTAGAATGTGTATATAAGAAGAATATTTTGAATTTTCTTTTGAAGGAAACTCAGGAGAATTTTTTCAAACTGTTCAAAAAATTACAACATCGTTAAGTTGTTGTTATCATTATTATTTATTTATTTTGCCTGTCAGATAACTTAAAACATTCTCTTACACCCAATCAGGTGCATTTTAATATTTATTAAATAATTATAATAATTTATTTGAATAAGGAATACATAAAATTTTATATAGGCACATATGTAAAGATAATATGATACATATATAAATTGATAAGGCTTAAGCACTAAGCAGCAAGACTCCTAGGAATGATGCTCAAAGTAATTCAACGTGGAATATAGAGATAAGTAACTTTGGTTTAAAAATATTGTTTGTTTATATGCTATAATATTTCATCATAAAATTCAAGTTTTAATACACTGGATGCATTTAATTATTCCATAGTTTTTTCTGTTGTAGTTTGTATAATAGAAAAAATGAAAATTGAAACATTCAGTTCAGTTTTGAAAATGTAAAATGCCATACTCTTACCAAAATAAGAATGCAGTGAAAGATTACATACATTTTCAGTTGGTTACACATGCATGTAGGCTGCTAGAGTAGAAAAAAAGAGAAATTGAGAAATGAAATGCAAAATACACAAGATATTTTTCTAAAACCACACTTATCACTCCAGTGAATAATTTCATAATGATAGTTGTTTGTTGAACCTCCCATCAGGTATTTTGAAAATGTGCAGGTACTTTGGTCAGTATTAAACCAATCTTGAATATCTTTCGGCAGGATCTGAGTTTCAAGAAAGTATAAAAATTCATATAAAGATCCAATGTTCATTCAATCATTTTGTAAGAAAAAAAACTCTACCCATTTCAGTTTATTGAAATTTGATGATCCTTGATTGCTTATTTCATAGGACATGCACTAACATTTGTAAGCAAATTCCTAAATAAAATTATTCAGATATTAGTGCTAAAGCATTCATTTTTGTTATCCAAATTTCTCACATGCATTTTCTTTTAAGTTTAGTCCTGTCATAGGCATTAATGATGCCAATTTATATAATTGTTGTGATCCCTCAGGAAATTTATATTAATGCTGTGTCCCTGAAAAGTATTCTAGCAAATGCATTTCATTTGCAGTTTGCACAATGCAGTAATGCTATCCAACATTACAAAGTGGTTCCATTGTTATCCTGAATGGGCTCTTTGCTTTTTAATCTGAATTACCTTGCATGACTCTACTCCAATAAGTCAAGGATTATGATTTGCAGAGTACATAATGAACTGTAATCCTTTACATCTTCACTAGTGAATATATTATGATATAAGGATAGCACTTTAATTTTCAGGCTTCTACTAAGTGTGCCATAACTCATCAGCTCTGTATATTGATTTTTGAAGTAGTCTTCCCACTTTCGATACAGATTTGCATCCTCCAGAACCCATCATGTATCCTTAGAAATGGCACCAACCTCCTCTTTGTAGGATGCAATAGCCTCTTCTGAACTTTCAAATAGCCCCTCAGTTTTTCCTTGACAGCTGGGAATAGGAAAAATCAAGAGGCTAGATATTCTGTTAGAAATTAATCATTTTCAAAACAGTGTGTGAAGACACATTGTCTTAATGTAGGAACAATTCTCACATCCAGACTTCAGTCTTTTTTCTTTTAGTGTTCTGTACTTTGGTCAGTTGGCAGTGACTGTTTTTGTTCCTGGATTGGAATTGTTGCAACATGGCCACTTGCTGAGAAGAAATTGGCAACCGTCTTCTGCCCTACACTTTGACATCATTTAACCTTCACTGCATTGTCTTCATTTGGGAAGACACAGATTGCCAACTACTTGTTGATTCCGGGTTATGTTGATAAATTCATCTTTCATCACCTATTAAGATATCATGGACATGTTGGAAGCTGCCATTATCAAAATGACAAACCAAAACACCATTCCACTCTTGCTGTCTTTTGCTCTTCTGTCAGGTTGTGAATAGTGATGAATAAAAGATTTAGCAAAGAATTGGTTACAAAAGAGAGCATAAGTTCAAGAGACTAAAACTTATTAAAGAACCAGAACACTTACAGCAGAAAAAGGAAAGATAATTTTGAAAAATTCACATACCACCCATGGGTTGTCAACAAATTTCAGAATATCCTAAAAGGATTTTAACATTAGATTTGCACCAAGAAACAAATTTAGCATTAAAAATCTCCTGAAGAACAAAATTAATGAGAATGTTAAAAAAATCAAATAAATTGTAGAATGCAAGAAGATTTATGAAAAGAAACATAGGCACCTGTCTGAAATAGCATAACAGGAGCATTAAGTACAAGCGAATAGAAAAATCTATAGTGGCATCTCACTTTGGACAGAAAGCCATGATATAGTGAAAGAAGTAAAGTTATTAAAATCAGCATAGAGATCTACAGTGGAGAAAAATCTACTGCATAAATACAAGAATAGGTTAATAAATTTTGATACCCCTGCTGATCTGTTTTCAAGTTCATCTCATAGCAGAATGAGCATACCAATGAAATAATCTAAGAATCTTTCAGTAGTCAACAGGTAACTGAGAGTGCAGATGATAGTTTATATATTTATTTTAGGATGCTTTTTAAAATCCCTGGTCATTAGCATCCATTCAGTTCAGAGCATGAAACGATTGATAAATTTTGCTCAAGAGGCCTCTTCTTTCAGGCTTGAGATTCTTTTATGTGACGTAAATCTATGATATGAGACCAAAGCTTAATTTTCCTTGCAAAGGAAGTCATGGTTGAATTTTAACGCCGTAAGAATATCCATCGACCCTGGTCGAATTGAACCCATGGCCTACAAGACAAGTATGGTTACCAGTAGACCACCAGTACTGACACAATGATTTGTAAAATATGATTTAGGTGCAATGCAGTCATATAACTATCATTTATATACCTAAAAATTAATAGGTTTTTTAGTGTTTTAAGCTTACCTAAAACATTTGTTTGTTTTCTTCTCTTGCAAAGGAAGCCATACTTAGGATTTTTACATCATAAAACATCCATCAACCCTGATTGGGTTTGAACCCATGACCCACAAGACATGTATGGTTATCACTAGATCACCAGGACCAACACAATGGTCTATAAAACATGTACTGCATATAAACAGTGTTTAGGTTCAACTCAATGCTATAAAAATTATCATTTATATGCCTAAAAATAATAGGTTTTTATTTTTAGTATTTTAAACTTACCTAAAACATTTGTTGTTGTTGTTGTTTTTTTTTTGTTTTTTTTTTTTTTTCCCTTACACTTTCAGACTCAGACTTTTAATGTTATATAAGTTATATTTTTTCTAGAAAATACAATTAATTTTGTTATAACTTTGTCAAATAGTCATTTCTTACAAGATTTTCCTGTGGCATTTATTCTTTTTGCCAAAGTTCATTATCTGCTGAAACATCACTGCACTTGTCCTTGCACTCTTGTCTTATCTCTCTAAGTATCAACAAACATCTGTCATTCATAATTTTTATAACTATTTCAGCTGTTTGTGCCATAGCATACTCATTTTGTTTTATTTTAAGAAAAAGAACACTTATGGTTATATCAGGAATGCAGTGTGGTATATAGGATAAAAACAATAAGCCATCATCTAGTAGGACATGATCACAAGATCAAAATGATAATTATTTTGGTTGTATTTAATGTCATGAAGAACATTGTAGTTAAGAGGGTTCACATCCTGACTGCCAGGAGGAAATATGGAAATGAAGTTTGGCACTCTTGTCACAAACCACTGCTGGGTTGTCTGATCTTGTGTATTCAGGCAAAATTCTGTTGAAAGCTCCTAGTTATGGCAAAAGAAGTTTTGAGGTTTCCAACCAGTCTCTCCAACACTGACTTCTGGTACACTTTGGCTGATGTTTTTACTTCTTTCTTGCAGAAATGGAGCTGTAAATTACACCTGACTCAGTGTGCCCACTAGCTCAAGATACACATGAAGAATTTAGTCAGTCAAACCCTGTAAGCAGTTTGTGGAGGTAAAAGCTGCACACACACACATGCGTGCGTGCACACTCTCTCTACTGATTTGAAAAACATGCACTCACCGCAAATAAGTTGTGTGACCGACTCCTCAGAGCTGAAGAACTCACTTTTACTAGATGAAAAAGAATAAAAGGAAGTCACTTCTGTTTGCATCTAATGGTACCATAGTACTATTGATCACATTTTCTACAATACATTTCCTCTCCCAGAATCACTTTTCAGTTTTTATTCATGTTTGTAGAAACCTTCCAATCAGTTTTTGTCATGAGCAAACTGCCATAGGGGGTAATGTATTGTAGTTTTTGAAGGGAATACATGTTCTATTGCATTTCTCTTTCTATTCTTTTCACTTTACCCAGAAAGGTTCAATGGGATTCAGATTGCATACTATGGAGCCAGGTGAATCACTGTGTGTCCTACAGATTGCAAATATATGTCCACTTTAAACAGCTCACACTAACCCCTTTGTTCTGCATTACATCATTGTAAATTTCATAGGTGGCTTTCAACTTGTACATTAATGGAGCATTATCTAAGATCACAGTAATTGAGGATGGCAGTAAATTGGAAGTTAATTTTTCTCAAATGCACCTTTCAAAGTTTTCTTGCTTAACTATGGGAGTCAGCTTTAGTGATGACCCTAGCCTTGTAAATTAGAAGCACATTTACTAAAAACCCGTTCACATTGCCCACACGAACTATTATCAGCTTGGGTAGTCAGCATTTACCAAACTAAGATTATTATCTATTCAAATCTCATCTATGTAGAAAACCTTTTGCCTACTTTGTTACATATATTTTACCTTCACCAGATAATCAAGTCACCAAGCCAAGATGTAAAGGCATTCTATGAGAATTTTTCTTTTATTTGTTATTTCTTCCATCTAAAATCTAACTCTTCACTCTTCACTTCACTTTCTCACTCCCATGAAAAATGAAAATTTTCCTCATACTGTAGGAAGGAACTTATGAAGTGTAGATATGCACTTATTACAAACATAAAAATCATTTATAATATTGTGCACCACACATAGGTCAAAATCATCAATACTCACTACTGCATACCTTGCTCTTGTTTCCTGTTTTTGCTGGCCATAGTTAGCATACCGTTTTCACCACTAGCACTCAGTTATTTTACTTACTTGTGGATTTTCTTTATTATTGTTTCAGAAACCCCTGTATAAACAGCAGGTCTTTCTTTGACTTGATTTAGAAGAAGTTTTAAAAAATTTACCTTAGTTTCTTCAGCAGTGCAACATTCAGTAACTTTCTTAATCATCTCCTGACCCTCAGAGTGAATTACTTTTATCTTCTTAAGCTTATGCTATTAACTACAAAATTACAAGTAATGAGTCAATGTTTTTATCACACATTTATGCAATATCATTTGCAGCAATTGCAGAGAAGTGAATCACCCATAACATTCTCTACCTTGCCCCACTTCCTCATCCCATGGGGACATAAGCTGGTGAACAAACAATGCACCATAATATCCTAAACTTAGGTATTAATTTTTTACACTAAACTCCACTTACATAAAAGTAACATGCGTTTTGGGAGAATCTCTCCCATCTTATGTTACTCACTGAACCGCCGTTACTTGAAATGATGGCTAGACAACCAGATGTTCCTGTGGTGGCCTCTGTTGGTTGAGGTAGGAAGTTGCTGAGTTCTCCAAAGGAGGAAACTGGAAATTCATTAGGTTTTCTCTATTTTTGAATATGAAAATTTTTTCCCAAGTGGATAACTCCCATGGGTTGTGAAGATGTTTCAGCAGATTAATTCCCAGTTTTATTTCACAATTTTTGATCCAAAAGTGAGCTGCTACTGCCGATTTATCTGCCTGCTTAAACCAGATATTCCTAAAATGTTCTTTCCTCCGAATTTCTCTTTGTTTTGCCTATGTAGCTCTGTTCACAATCTGCACATTTTATTTCGTAAATTCCTGATTTCTGTTCTGTTGGTATGGAATCTTTTACTGTGCAACCTAATAAATTCTTGATCTTGTATCTGTTCTTTGGAGCTAACATTATCCCATGTTCTTTGAAAGTTTTCTGGAACTTGTTGTGGTAAATTGGATGGTAGGTGAAACTTTTGAATTTGTATTCTTCTTTTGTGTTTTTCAGTGGGGAAACTTCCTTTATCTCTTTTTGTCTTTTTGATTTATTGATAATTTTTATCACTGTCTTTGTTTCAACCATTGATTATAGCTGTCTTTATTATGTGTTTGTATTCTATTTTGTACTCTGCTTCTGTGAGTGGAATATTCATCTATCTGTATGCCAAACTATGAAAAACTGCATATTTTTGTGGGATGGGGTTATAATTCTCATTTTTATGTAGTTTTCTGTGTGTGTTTCTTTTCTGTAAATTCCAAAAACCAAAAGAAATCAATTAACTACAGAATGGCATTAAAACAACTAAAAGAAAAACCAGTAATATACACAAATGCAGACAAAGGTGATAAAATAGCCATTTTAGACAAAAATGAATACATAAATAGAGTTGAAACTATGTTAAAAGGAAAAGACTACAAACCAATTGAAAGGAATCCGCTCAATAAATGCTATAAAATGTTAAACAAAACATTAAATGAAGTCAAAACACTATCTACTACTGAAAAACAGAATATCACATAGAGTAATCCAGTACTACCCAGGCTTTATGCACTACCTAAAATACATAAAAATAATAACAGCACGAGACCAATAATAAACAATATCAATTGACCCACATACAAGGTAAATATGTGTTATTTTAATATGATAACATTTTCATATTAAAAAATAGAGAAAACCTAGTGAATTTCGAGTTTCCTCCTATGGATTAACTCAGCAACTTCGTACTTCAACAACAGAGGCCACCACAGGAACATCTGGTTGTCTAGCCATCGTTTCGAGTAACGGCAGTTCAGTGAGCAACTGAAGATGGGAAAGATGCTCCCGAAACATGTCTTATTTTTATGTAAGTAAGTGGAGTTTAGTATAAACAATGAATACCTAAGTTTAGGATATATTACCACTCCATAGTCAACAGCTTTATAAGTACAATATTTAATACACCATAATTCCTGATTGACACAGGATATTGGCCACTCTGGACCTATTGCTAATATAAACACACAAAGAAATCGGTAATAACAAATTTCTTTTGGCAAAAAAAAAATATTCAAAATGAACCAAAACTCTTAAAAGTTTTTCAAAATACCATAGAATTAAGTTTGGAAAAATATATTCATAAACAAAAACAAAGAAGATGCAGTTAATTTTGATGTTCCAAATAAGTAACCTGAACACAAAATTTATAAAATCTACAGAGTAACATTTTAATACCATGCTGAGAAGCTGACAGTTGAACCATGCTGATGTTAAAGGCAACAGCCTTGGAAACATGTCCAAAGTAAGTGGTACAGAATTAGTGATCTTTGAGTAATTTCCTCAAAAAAATTTGCAAAAATATTTTAATTGCAATGGATTAGTTTGTTATTTTAATGTGTTTATTTATCTATTTCTGTGAAACACTATAATCTCCAATATAGGAAATGCCAAAGATGTTTCTGCTGATAAAGTTGCAGTTATTGAAGTTAGAAGGAAAATAATCACAAAGAAAGTTGCTAATTGATGTAGTATAAGTAAAAAAATCTGTGAGTAGAATCATTACATTACTATGAAAGCAAATATTAGAAAATGTATGAATATCTAAGCTTTCTCCAAGAAGCATTAGTTACTTCAACTCTATATAGCAGAAAAGCTTTTTCTAAAGAAGATGGCTGGTAATGTGGATTAAATATTCCTCCTGGAATTGTAAGGAGGATTCTTTGTGAAGAGGGCATCAATTTATAATGACCAATAAAGCAAAAATTACCTCTGTGGCAAAGAATGAAATGGACTAAAGGAATGAAATATTGACTGCTGATGATTGGGAAAAAAGTTTGTATCAGTGAAGTTATGTATAACACGGGAGAGTGGATGTGAACATTATTAAGAAATGCTGAAAATACATTAAAAGTTAGTAACCCACCCACTACCCCAATAAAGTGCATGGACTTTTATACTTGAAAGGAGAAGCAGAAAATGGTGTGTAGTGTGCTGACATCACAGTTATACCAACAGTAAGAAATGCACTAAATAGTATGCAGCAGAAGAGGTGTGAATAAAGTTGGAAAAATGGAAATCCGTAATCAATTCATGTATGCACATGCTAACTAAGACTAATCCGAGTGAGTCATAGAAACTGTAGGATTGAGTGGCTTACTGTGACTCACTGCAGCCACATAGATTCTGCTGAACTCTTTAGTGGTAATGATGGCAACTCTTAAAAATAAACAAGAAACCACTAAAAGTGATGCAAGAGCTGCCCTGATGAGCAAAAATAGAAGACATACACACAAACATAATGGTGCAAAATTGTGCTATAATAACAATGTGTATGGGACTACAGACTCCAAAATGCTCATATTGTGCTCTAATAATTTCTCTACTTACTCCTGTTATTACATCATGTTGTAAAAGAATCTCCATCACTTATCTGCTATTTTAGGTAATTTAAAACCAGCCCAAATGTACAAAGTTTGGCTCAATAAACAATCAAACATTCAACATCAGTCATGATTTTGGGTGTAATGTCTACATTCCATCCTAGGGGACCACATAGTACATCAAAGGAAACTTTGAAGCAGAATAAGTGCATAAAAGTTTAAGAATACTTCTACTGCATCCTGTGAACTGGTTTGCTTGTTTTGTTTGTTTTTATGCATGATGGATCACACATAAAGCCAGCAGAATTAAAAGTGTTTCTAAAAACCAAGAATATTAATGTTTTTCAGTCCTAATGAGTTAGTGCTGGTTTCCAGCATTATGGGAATAAGTTATATTGTATTTGTTTTATTGTATATTTAATTTTTTTGTTTTATTATTAGATTTAAATAAATGTGTATTATAATAATGTAAAAAAAATGGAAATAAAGGATAAAGATACTGGAATTTATGTCCTGGTGTAGGAAACAAGGTACCGGGATGTAGTATTACAAATTTTTATTTTATTTTAGTCCTAATATAAACCCAATTGAACTTTTGAAACTTCATGAAGGAAATGCTGAAAAACATAAGTACCAAACAACAGCTGATCAAGGAAATAAATATTTGTGGTTCACTTTATTTAGCAGAAGTGTTCCAAACTTGTGGAAAACATACCAGAAAGACTGAAGAGCTATTAGGAATAAAGAGCTCTATGCCAAATCACATAAAATTAAAAGGAAAACATTTGGACAATATAAGAGAAAATGAAAGGCAAAACTCAACTAATTTAGCTTAGGATGGTAATAAACCTAAGATAAAATAATGAAAATTGCAGCAACTTGAAGGGAGATGTTTCTACATTGTTATCAGTTAACTGGGCTCATAATGCTTGCTTACTGATACTACAAACTGCATGCATTCGGCAGACCAACACATGCACATTCTTTCATTTATAAGTCTTAGATTTTGTGTTGCCTAGTAGTGCTTATTTTGTTTGAACTTGATCGTGCACATGAAATCACTGCTCGTCACTGAATAAAAGTAATTACAGGTTTATGTTGTTGCCATCTGTGCACTCCAGAAACATGGTGGAAATTTATATTCTCCTCAGCAGGTTCTGTTCCTTAATGCTAACTCTTCTGTTATTTTGTATGGTCAAAGTTTCAGTAGTTTTGTCACAATGTGTGCTGACTCATAGGTCAGCTCATGCTTGCTGTAAAACTTAGAAACTTGACTTGACTAAAATTCTAATCCAGTACCAATATCTTCATTCTTTTCCACTGTTAAAACATGATACCTTAGATTTTGTTTCCTAGTTCAATTCTTATCCTGTAGTTTTGGTTATATTAACTCTTTTGTGACCTGCTTGTCTGTTAGGCAGATCGATTTCAGGAAAGTATTCCCAAAAGAGTCTATGTGACAATGCAGGTGAATTGTGTTTTATGATGTTTCAAAAATGAATATCCTTTGTTATGAGTAAATTGCATCAAAACTCATGCATTCAAAACTGAACAGCACAACAGGCACTTCTCCACTGCCTTGTATGCAAATGGCTGACCCTGAATACCAAACATATTGCTATCCATTGTGTGATGCTGTGTGTGTGACCATGGATCTGAAACTCACAACATCAAGCACATCTGATGACATTTTAGAGCTATATAGATAATTTTTTATTTATAAGTAGTGTTTAGTATTTATTAGTTCTTGAAAAATTAATATTGGTACAAATTTTGCAACATTCACAGGATACATATGGCTAGGGATGTGTTCTAGATGTGAACAACTTTATTTATATAAGGATATTTAGACCAGCTTTGTAGCTCAGTATGTCTGTTTGTCAGCTGATTGGCTTGGGTTTAATAATTAGCTGCAACTTGTTAATTCCATGTTTAATGGAATATTAATTACTAGAAAACTGAAATATAAAAAAATTGAAGACCCATTTTACAATTCCATTTATCATCCCAAAAAACCTATGTTGGTTGGCAGGGTATTAAATACAATGTAGGGAGCTTTAATTTAGTAGCAGGCGGAGTTGAACTGAGCAATTCTAGACATCACAGGTTGAACTGCTGAGGTTGAACAATCCAGTAATCCAGTCTGCAACTCAGATACAAACCAGTTCAATCAGTAATTTCCAACAGATGTACTTATTTTTCTCAATTAATGACTGGATTCTAGCTTTGGTGGATGTATCTTAAGAAAACACTTAATACTACCAGTAATTTGATGAAAATGGTGGTAGTATTCTACAGCTTAACATGATATACAAACTATGTTTGAGTTTCATTTTACATTAAAGTGTCAGAGCTCTGCATATAAATTTGAAACCTTTCTGTTAATATCCAGAGAAGATTTTGAATTTGAAGTATGCTGGATGGAAACATCCCAAAGACCTGGCCAGGTAAAAATAGTTTTCCAATATGGGAGAAGAAGAGTTTACAAATTTGTTATATTGAACAACCACAATAATAATAATAATAATAATAATAATAATATAAATATATAATTACATGTTAAATGAAATTTGCCTTTAAAAATTGGAGCTTGTATAAATGCAGAATACAGCAAATAACATTCAAACAACAGTGAAATCCTGAAAACAATGCCACATTTGATATGCAGTAGTTCCTTAAATTTTTAATACAAAGCTGAAACATGTGTTCACCCAGTTGCTCCAAAGCCAATTTGTCATTGTTGTCAAGAAAAAAGGCCACCAAGTCAAGGCAGTTACATTACTAGCGTTGAGAACATTCCATGGCTTTCCTTGCCAATAGAAAACAGAAGCCAGCAGGTGAACCTTCTTAACATGAACATAGAAAAAGAATAAGGAAAGGGGAAGGCATTGGGAACAAAGGGATTGTGTTCAAAAAAGGCATAATTTTAATGTGGTTGAAGGCTGGTTTTTATGAATCTCAATTTTTTAAATAAGAATTGGCAATGCTTTGCCACTAGTAGTATATTTTTATGTTCTTGTTTCCCTTGTATGCTTAATTTTTTTTTCAGCTTTGGTTCATTTAGCGTATATACATATATTATTATTATTATTATTATTATTATTATTATTATTATTATTATTATTAATACTAATACTACTACCACTACCACCATTTCCACTGCTGCCACCACCACACCATCACCACCACCACCAAATAATTTGTATTCACATATCCAAAGTATTTTATTTTAGGTGAGTAAATAAAATTTAATTAAACGTTTCATTTAAGCTTCTGTATTCAAATCAAGATCCTGAGACAAATATTGAATATTGTCATAATAATTCCAAGAACCTTCCAAATTAATTTTTATATTTTTAAAATTATGTTTGTAGAGCAAGAATAATTCTTTTAGATAGTATGAAACCAGGATACAAATCTGTTCATAATCAGAATTATCTGCATTTTTTAAACAAGGTATAAACAATGTTTAAAGCAATTTTGAATTTCCAAGCCCAGCATTTTAGTGTATGCATAACAAGAAACACTCTCCATTCTCTAAATCATTTTTCTTAATTTTAATATTTATCATTGAACAAATCATTTTTTTAGATCTTAAATGCTCTTTTATCACTGTAGAATAAAATGTAAATGAAGTTTGAACTCTTTATCAGCTTACGATTCTCTGGCTTTGTAATCAATTAACATTAGTTCATCAATTATTTAACATGAAACCTCTAAAATTTGTTCTTTGCATTTATTTAATTTTTGAGCATATTTTGGTGTTTAGAGGAGATATAATTTAGTGTAAAACTTAGTGTTGAATGATAGTTTCTTTTGGACAGATGTTGAAGGCAACATGACTTGAAAGACGGAGCAGAACAGATTACATGGAGTCACCGCCAACATGTTCAACTTGGTCCGAAGTATTTCCATCCAGCGATGATAGTGGGCTGCTGTTGACTAGTGGTCACAGTAGCTCTGTCTCGAATGAAAGTGCTGACAGCGGGGCATGCAATTTTGTTATGGAGGTTAGAAACTGCCATTTATTTGCCAAATGCAATAATTTACTAACTTCTATTTTACAGTTTTTTGTTTCTTTGTATATGGAACAAACAATTGCATCACAACTCTTCCACCACTTCCATCCTCTCCCATTTTAATGGTTCCGCTCCCCTCTAAATGTCAAAATACCATTATTCAGTCCACTGACAGTAACGAGTGAAAGCTTTGGTTTTTAAATTTCATTTAAATCAACTGTCATGACAGAATGGTTAAATTTAATAATTCTAGTAGGTGAGTTACAGAAATGAAATCAATTACTCCTAAGCATACCTTCATTTGTTTATTATTATTTTCAGCTGCCAGAGAGTGACATAGAGGAAAAATCCCTGTCCCAGGATGAGTCTTTGGATTTCTCTGATGGAATGTGCTGTGAGAATTTTAACACACTGAAGAAAGGTCCTGGTTGGTCAGAACTAACTACCCTAGCTGATGGCAAGCATGTTGTTACAATTGAACCACCACCAGAATTTCAGGACAGTCCTCCTTCCCCTCCTGTGCTTGGGTTGTTAGGCTACAAATGCAAGGAATCATTACTGGAAGGAAGCTCTCTTGGTATTACTCCACCCTGGGTAGAGAAATTTGCATCTAAATTGGTAGCAGCTCTTATAGAAGAAGCTCTCTCCATTTCTTGTAAGGTTACATGGTCTATTCAGTGCTCTCAAGACTGCCACCCTGCATTAAATCAGCCGCAACAACCAATAGCATCTTCCCGAGGACGCTGGAGTGGGCCACGTCTATGTTGGACACCAGAGTTGTTACCATTCAGCAGTCCTTGCAACCGCCCCAGTTCACGTAGTTCTCTTGCATCTTCTCGTCTCTCCAGTTCACACAACTCACTCTCCGTTCCGACAGCCAACAAGGCAGATGACTCTAGTTTTATTACATCTGCTATGTCACACGATGTGCTCACTGCAAGTGAAATAAGTGATATGTATAATGTGCCATTTGACAGTGATATCTATGCAGTGCCCATAGATGTAGTAAGACCGCCCAGAACGCCGCAGAGACCCAAAAGGCAGCAGCGTCATCATCGAAAGCGCAGGAGACACACATCGTCGAGTTCACAAACAGAATTAGAACGTTCATTGAGGCAGCAAACAATATTAAGGAGCAAGGCAGGGGGAACTAGCACCACTTCTAGTCATAGCAATCATGTAACAAAATCATCGTTGCATTCAGACACAGCTAGCGAATCAGGAGGAACCAAGCGCCATAGTGTTCCTGGACCATCAGCAATGAGACAGACACGCTCTGCAAGCACTGAATGTCCTTCCATGTCGATGGGCCATGAACCGATCCACATGACCCTTCATGAGGTGCGGCAGTATCTGCAGAATCTTTATTCCAGCTCTAGTGACTCATCAGATAACAAAAGCAAGAATGACACTATCACTCCAAAGCATCAGCAGATCCACATCTCCAAAAGCACACATAACAACAATAATAATACTAGCAACAATAGAAATAACCAGCGATGTATTAACGAAGATACAAGTGTAGATTTTTCATCAAAAGGTGTGAATGGGAATATGGTGAACAGTAATGTGAGAAAAAACAAGAAAAATACTTTTGTGATAAACATAAAAAATAAAAAAGCCAAAGAGTCTAGTGAGGTTGCACCAACAAAGGACAAAGAAAATACTGCCAAGACAGAGATAACCGTTGAAAAAGAGAAAACAAAAAAGTCCCCCAGTGGAAAGACTAGCTTTTCTACTAATTTGAAACAGACCCTGTGCAACATATTTCGTATTCGTAAACTACCGTCTCCAGATCATCAGAGCAGTAAACGTGAACTGTTAGACTCTGGTTTTTGTTTGGGCAATGGAGCCATTACTCCGAATGAAGGAGTTGTGGTGGTACCTCCAAGTAGTGGTAAAGCACCTTTCCTGAAACGTGCTCTGCCTCCTCTCCCTGCAACTGTAATGTTGCCAGATCTTTCTGATGCTGGCGACCCTGCAGTGTTTCCTGATGTTACACCCCTACCTTCCCCTGAAGATGCTCCTGGTCTTGGAATTGAGGAGGAAGAAGGAGAATTGGCAGATGAGCCTAGCATGGATTTTGCTTCAAGCATCGAGAAGGTTAAAGATGTAAGTCTGTTGATTGGCATTTAATTTTTGATGATTTGCCTGTGGGCTGGCAGATAAGTCTTACCCTAAATATTTTTTCAGTCCTTTTCTATTATGATACTAAATGGAATATATTGAGTACCCACATAAAATCTTATTATAGGAATGATTATAGGTTGGCATGCAGCAAATGTTTGATAAACAATTGGTACCTATATCAAAAATACAAAACTTCTACTGTGGTGGTTCCCGTAAATAAATTTCATTCCTTGTCCATTATTTTGTTAGGGTTTGTTTAATCAACTCCTTATGAAATCCTAATCCTGATTGCAACATTCTCCCTTACTTTATCTCAGTTTGTTTCTGAGCTTTGAAGTAGTGGTTGTAACATCAAAATATTGAGACAATAGTGACTGTACAGATACATAAGATTTGAGTAAGCATTCATCTTTGCATTGAAATAAAAATAAAATATGGCAGCAACAAGGCAAGAGGCAGTTTAAGTGTGCAGAGATAAGAATCACTTTATTTTGTTTGTTTATCAAACACTTGCTTCGAGTTAACAGTTCCTGTTATTTCAGATCCAGAAAGTTAGGCAAAATGTCTTTTTTATCTAGGTGGCTATATTTAAGAGTCAATAGAAACAAACATGTCCATATATTTGGGATTGGTAGGGCTAGTTTTATTGCCCCCCCACTTTTTTTTTTAAATCTTTTTAAGGTTTAAAATCTTTTTGCCTCTATCTATGTATTGAGAATCCTGTTATACATTTATTTCTTTTCAAGCAGTCAAAAACTTTCTCCTAAATCCATTAACTTAAGCTCTTTAAATAGCAGAATCTTCATTAGTGAAAGGAATGCACAGTTACCTCGGGAATGTGAATATCAGGAAATAGAGAGGATGAAGGAAGTGCTGTAGTTGTGAATAATCCTAGCGAATGACCTTATATTGATCTGATCAAAACAATTCTATGAAATTTGTGGTGGGGATAATTTCTTGGCAGCATAAATGCAACAAACAATTGCAAGCGAGAAAGATGAGTACAGCTGTGCAATAAACTGTCCCTACAATGTGTTCAATATGGAAGTAAGAGGGATACTAACCTGATACCCCTATAAATGCATAAGCAGAAAATGAACTCACATATTTTATTCATTTGCCAGGACTATTCAAAACTACTTTATTCTGTCTTGAACAACAGTTTCTTGGAAATGTACTGGTTAAGATCAGCAAAGGGTACTTATCAATTTCACGCTTCCTCACAGTTGGCACAGACAATACATCAGGTCCTATTACCTATTGTCTCTCAAACCTCTCTTATGATGATGCACAATTGGTTTTTCCCAATCTAAAAGAGATGAGCAGAGAAAAGAAGAAAATTAATTCTCTCTAACAAGTGAAATGTAGAAATGAGCTGTTAGTCTTCTCTGGAAATTGTTAAAGGCAGTTTAGTGTTCATGCTGAATTATATATCAGACCGAAATTAAGTTCATCGATGAGGTAAATTACATAGTATGTTCGCGAATTCTGTTCGAAGGCACTTTCTACTGATGGAGCTATACTTTTTTGCAAAAGGTGTGAAAAGTATATTGATCATGAAAATTGTACTTTATAACTTACACTTTGCAACCGTGAAACACAAATCTAGGGTTTTTAAAATGGCCAGACCTATGATCACTTTAATATCAACAGCAGTGCCAACATCCAGCAGACAATCTCAGTTTTTCTTGGGTCTATGCAAAGCTTTCTTGAACTTGGGGATTCCAATCTGAAAACTGGAAAACCAGTCCCTTAAGACATTTCTGCAGAAGTTCACTAAAGAAGAGGTTCCATCACAATCCTCACTAAAAAAAAACTTTATATGCTTTGAAGAGACTCTGCAGAGGATTCAAAATTGAGTTGCAGATTCTCCATTGGTGAAATTGTGGGTAAACTATGACGTTATATGGTCAACATCGTCATCAGAACTATAAAAGGAATGCAAAGTTACCTATAATCAAAATTTCTTTTGAACAAGTGACTCAAATAATTAAAATCATTGTATGATTTGAGTTGAACTACACACTCTTATTGCTCCATTTACTTGTTTCTAATATGTAATACTAGTTTCACAAACCATTGTTTGCATCCTGCTACCCTTCGACTGCTGAATAATTTGGTATGCTGTGGGAATGCGTGTTCTATTCTATGGGGGTGTGGTGAACTTGAAAGTTTATATTTTCAACCCTGGAAGTGTTGAAGTTCATTAACTGTGTATGTATTTGTAAATGTAGATTTTCTCCTATTATGCTAATTCTGTAGGTCCTTTCTGCTTTTAATAATTTTGCTTTATTCACTATGTTGTGGTTTTCTGTCCAGAAATGAAATGCTACTGCTGATTTCTCCATTTGCTTGTATTTTATGTTCCTGAAAATGACTGGCTGATAGATTCAAGACACTACCAAGATTTCAAAGCAGGAACATAAACAATTCATTTCAGTTAATAGAACAAATTAAGGATATAAAATTACAACCTTCTGATACAGTAATATCTTTCGACATAGAATTGCTGTTTCCACGCATACCTAAAGATAAACGCCTAATTTATCTGCATGATTGGCTAAAAACAAATGGAATTAATGATGCACACTAAAAAATATACATAAACTCACTGAAATTTGTGTAAACCAATCCTACTTTTCTTTCAAGGGCCATTTCTATAAACAACAATCAGCCCTTACCATAGGCAGCCCATTATCTCCATTTCTAGCGAACCTCTTCATGAACAGATTTGAAACACACATCAACTCAGCATTCCCATATATATTTAAAATATGGTACAGATATGTTAACAATATATTTGCCATAGTTAACAAGAAACTCATTGATGGTGCCATAAAACTTCTGAATATACAAGATATAAACATTTCTTTCGCATACAAAACAGAAACAGATAACATGTTACCATTCTTGGACATTAAAGTAGTTAAACGTCAAGAAAACCTAAAATTTGGAATATACAGAAAGAATACTCATGCAGCCTATTGCATCAAAGTTGACAGTTTTAACCCCAAAACACACAAGGATGAAGTGATCAACATTTTAACACATTGGCTAGTTAACCTACAAATTAGCAAAGAAGAATACCTTGAAGAGTACAAACAAATAGTAAGAACAGCAATTAAAAATAATTTTAAAAAAGAACTAGTAGACAAAAAAATGACAACAACTTCAGCAGCAAAAGATAAGCCAATTTTTAAAAAATTAACATATCATCCATAGGCTATGCCTATTTCAAAATATTCCTAAAGATTTTAATATCAGGTTGGCACCTGTGATTAGATTTAATGTTAAAAAATCTCCTGATAGACAATGTAATGATAGTATTCCACCAAAGAAAAGAGCAGGTATTTACAAAATAAATAGTGCAGAATGCGAAAAAACTATGTTGGAAAAACAAAGAAATATAGGCATATGGTTAAAAGAAAATTTCAGGAACACAAAAAAAAGCAAATGAAGAAATTGGTAGTAACATCTCATTTCTGGACAGAAAACCATGACAGTTTAATGAACTACACTGCTGGGGATGAAAACGTAAACTTTTAAGTTCATCACACCTCCATCAGAGCAGAATACACATTCCCACAGCATAACAAATTATCCAGCAGTTGACGGTCAGCTGAGGATGCAAACAAAAGAATTCATGAAACTAGTACTACATATTATTAACAAGTAAGTGGAGCAATAAGAGTGATCTTAATTATATGATTAGCTCCAATTAACATTTCTAGTTGGTGACTCAGTTGTTTACAAATTCCTTAATGCTATTCTGGCCACATGAAATACAGTATGATGATGTCCTGCTTTTTGTCACAACTTGAAAAAAGCAGTTATGGCCTTGAAAGTTCTCTTCCAGAAAATGCTCTGTTCCACATGTCTAGCCCAGAATCACCGAAGAAGTAAGAAGTTTGTATCTTCTTGTGGATAAGTTGATTTTGAACACCAGAAAGCTTTCCTAAAATTACCCTCCCAAATCCGGGTTTTTAAAGGATGTGGCACTAAAATGCAGTTTACCTCCACAGCCAATTCTCACCAGATGGAGAACTTATATTGCTGCAACCATATATTACAGCAACAATTTGGACAAGATACATGAGGTACTTGATGCTGTATCAGAAAATAAATTTGCTTCAGTTTGCAAGGTAAAAAAGTTGTGCCATGGAAAACTCTGGAGTGATCTGGCATTTATAGTAACATTTTATAGTGTGCTACCAGAAGCAATCTTGAAGTTGGAGAGAAAAAAGTGATATGCTGGTGTCATCTATAGGGATCGTTGAAGGGGCAATAAATTTACTGCTGCAAGTACCAGGAGAGTAAGAAAAAAGTGTTAGTGAAAAGTGTAAATGTGTTGTGAGTGCAAAAAAAAACTTAAGCATTTAGTGATGTCCTGAAATATAAATGTTCTGTTTTAATTGACATGAGTCCTTCCAAAATTGCTTATTTTAAATATGCTCCAATCATTTCCGTGGAAGTAGATCACATATGGTGAGAGCATATATTTAAACAAGATGATATACTGTGGTGTGAAAATCACTCCTATATTGCCTACTTTACATAAAGGGTAATTTACATCTGTTTAGCTCATATAATTTAATACATAATTATGATATGAGATGTATAAATGACCTGGATGTTCTAAACACAAAACTATCAAAATCACAATAATATAAACACAGATATAAGACCATACAATATACATCCGTCATATATTAGAAAAGTGAACATGCTAAATTTTCAAAATCGTATAATAGTGGCTTATTAGTATTTGAATTTCCACACAATAATACACAAGCTTCCACAATACCCTTTTACAATCACTCAGTAATACCAGGAAATACAACCGTAGTCACTCTAGTAAATCTTCCCATGTTGCTGTGTAACCAAGTGGCCCAAATAGTTTCAACCATTGTGGTTACTCAACTATCAGGCAACTTACATCTACAAAATTAACTCATTCAAAAACCAGCTTAAATTATGTTACTGCCTGATTTGGTTCCTCATTTACTTATTTTCTTCAACCATTTTCTTTTAACCTTACCTAAATAATTCCCATACTCTTAAGATTTTCTGCCTTGTTTTCATATTCACCAGCTTGTTTTCCCTTATCTGTATCGATAAGTTATCCCACTTCTCAACTCTAAGTTTTGTTCTCATTATAGAGAAACTAAAGAAATGAGAGCAAAACTTACGAGAGAGAATAAGGACAACTTATCAGTATTTTTTCTCCCCGCATTATCTCTTGCATAACTAGACAGTGTTTCAAATTCTCCTCTAAATTCTTAATCCTAAACCAATATTTCAGTGCTCTTGTCATTATTTTTCCTTTGCTCCCTACTCTACCTAATGCAGCTTGTGCCATCCCATTTGATGAGCTTTTTGGTAGCCCCATAATTTATTTGCAGAAATTCCTGTGAATCAAGTGTACATTTAGCCATCCCTCATCACTACCCCAAATTTTTAGCCCAAACATCATTTTAGCCTGTATTACTATTGTATCAGTGGAAGTAGAACATTCTTTTCCATGATGAAAAATGTTCTTTCTGACAAGCATCTGACTATGACAGTTGATACCTTTTAAAAAACATCTTCTTGCTAGTAACCAAGCAAAGTGAGCTTAAGTGCTTTAATTATGTGATAAAAGAAATGTTTAAGTACCTTAAATACTTATTTTCATTAATAATGAGTGATATTACTCTCTGTTTTCACTTTTTTAGCAAATTCTGAAGGGTCGGTCCTGGTGGTGTAGTGGTTACCATACATGCTCCTAAACCCAAGATCGCGGGTTCGAACCCGGCCAGGACCGATGGATTTTTTCGGGCATAAAAATCGTAAGTATGGCTTCCTTCGGAAGGGAAGTAAAGCCGTGGGTCCCGTGTCGTACATTTACGATGAAAAAGAACCTCAAGCCTGAAAGAAGAGACCTCTGAGCAAAATTTGTCGGCCGTTTCACACCCTGAGTTGAATGGGATGCTGATGACCTGAGATGTTAAAAGAGCGTCCATAAATAAATCAATAAAAAAAAAAATCTGAAGGAATGAAGTTATTGCAGCCATACCCATAAAACATGTTTTTATTTTTTTAGCAAGTTCCAAAGTAATGTAAGCAGTTGTAATTGTGCAAATAGAATTCATTTTGAATTATCTTTCCAAATCTCCACCAATCACACGTACAAGGCACCAAAAAACCATCACTCCCCAAATTTCTAGCCCAAACATCATTTTAGCCTCTTCTACTACCATATCAGTGGAAGTAGAACATTCTTTTCTATGATGAAAAATGTTCTCTCTGACAAACATCAGACCATGACAGTTGATACCTTTAAAAAACATCTTATTGTTGCTAGTAACCAAGAAAAGTAAGTTTAAGTGCTTTAATTATGTGATAAAATAAATGATTAAGTATCTTAAATACCTATTTTCATTAATAATGAATGTTATTACTCTGTGTTTTCACTATTCATTAAGGAATGACGTTATTGCAGTCATACCCGTAAAATATCTCTCTCTCTCTCTTTTTTAAGTAATTTTAGCAATTGCAATTATACTAATAGAATTCGTTTTGAATTATCTTTCCAAATCTCCACCACTCGCACCTACTAGGCACCAAAAAATACAAAAAAAATTGTAAAATGTATCTCTGTACACATTGAGGGGCAAAAAAGCAAAACACTTGATTTTTAAACATATTTAAAATAAAAAGCTATGTTTAATGAAACAAAGACATAAATATTAAAACAGAATTTCTTTAACAACATTATATCATCCAAGTAATAAGGAATATTTTAGCATAAATTCTGCCCCATTATTGCTTTTAATTGAACATGATGGAAATTGACACTTTTAATTGCTCTATGGTTCTCTAGCATTTGTGTAAGATAACTTGAGTGTTGCCATGTCTGGCCCTAATTACAACTGCGATTTGGTCAAACATGTTGCAGATAAAATCTACTATTTTTCATTGTGGTATCAGTTCCCATTCCACTTGAAGTGTAGCCCAAAGACCTGCCAGTGAGGTGGAGAATCAACCCTTAGCATGCCTCCCAGGCATGTTCTATTGGATTCGGGTTTGGACTGAGCATTGGCCATACCATACGTTCAAACCTAACCACATTCAGGAACTCAGAAACACACTGAATAATGTTGGACGAGCGGTATTGCATTGGGATAATGTAGTTGCCTATAATGGGTACAAAAGACACTACATATCAGTAAGAATCTCCTCAACATACCGATGAGCTCTTTTGTGACCCATTCTCAATGAACATCAGTTCTGTTCTTGCTTAAATGCTAATCCCTGCCCAAGCCAATACTAAACCTCTATTAAAAGGTGTTCTTGAAGAGAAGATGCAGGATGCATAACATTCTCCTGGCCTCCATATTCTCTCCCTCCCATCTGGTGCCTTCAAACAGAACTTGCTCTCATCCATGCTCCATTCCTCTATAGTCCAGTTTTGATAAATGTGAGCAAACGCATCCAAGAGATATGGTGTTCCCTGGTCAGGAGTGGTACTTTTGCAGGTTTCCTGGACTGTAAATTCATTTCATACAGCCTTCTTCTAATTATCCTTTCACTAATGTTAACATGCTGTACTTGCTGCAAATGATTCCTGATCTTCACCGAAGATGCGTGCCAATCCTGAAGAACTTGCAGTAAAAGAAAACTATCGTTGCTATCAGAGGTACTGGTCCTTTGGCCAGAACAGGACTTCTTGGAGTAGATACCATCTTCTGTGAGCCTCTGGACAGTCCTGTATTCATTGGAATGAGAAGTGCTAATGACATCAGCAATATAACGTAGACTTCATCAATCCTTCACTAGTGCCACAGCTTTTGCTGCATCTTCAGCTCTAAGAGTAATTTCAAAATGTTAAAACTAACTTAAGACTGATTGGTAGGTAAGCCTGAATTCTATAAATTATCAAGTGGCACAACAATGCACAGCAACTATTTTAAACATTAAAACATTGCTTTGCAGTGTTGTTCTGAAAATTGCCTTATGTGCAAAATAATTGGTAAGTTAGAATCAAAAAGAAAGTTCCAAGGAATGATTAAAGCTTTTTAAATCCATTGATTAACCATTAGACATATTATTGCATTTCTGTAATGTTGCAAAGTTGGCCTTATACAATGCTTGAACCCAAGCTTAAGTGTTGTAAAAAAAAATACAGAGACTAGCTTGCTGTTTTGCTTTATCTGCTGCTAAGTGTATAAATACATATTTGTGTGTGTGTGTCAGTGCTCTCAGTGGTTGCAATTTTTTCCCCCCAATGAAATTTTGCATATAACCATCAATTAACATACTGGGTGAGCCAAACGCGAAATTTTTTTAAAAAATTGAAAAATTGCATTATCTAAATGAAACTCTAGATTTTTTAAAATTAATTGATAAAAGTTCTTTCCGAAAATCAGGTTAATCGAGCCATTAGGAGTGTGGGTTTACCTGAAAAACAAGTGGAGTTAATGCAAAATTAAAAAAACCACTCTAGTATCCCCAATTTTAAATATTTTTAAAGAAAATTTGGTGTAGACATTGAAATAAAATTAGAAAAATAGTTGCTGAAAATTAAGAAATTTGACCATTATGAGTAGGTGTATACTAAAAATTGAAATTTAAATAGTGCTCTTGCATTTAATTTTCTCTATTGTTTTAAAATAAAAGAATAAATTAATTCAGCATATAAGCTGTAATTAAAGCATTGTACATGTTTTATTTTACAAAAGTATAATCATGAAGATAGCGAATGTGAAATGTTAATCTAATTCATGTGTGAGATTTATATTTGTATGTAAGAGCACTCTGTAATAAGTTAATAACCTTCAGTAAAGGTTTGTATTACCTGATTTTACTGAAATAACATTTAAATTAAATTTCAAAGCCAATGAAAATTAATGTAACTTTCGATTGTTTTTATTTGCTTTGTACATTGTAATTGTTTCTAAATAGTAAGAATTTTTTGTTTTGTTGAAACATATGAACCTCTTCTTCTTTAATATGCAATGTAACTTGAAACTTTCCATTATTTCTCTCTATTTTAGTGAATGTAAAGATGATACCAAGGGTTCAATTCATAAACATGGTTAAATTTAAAAATGTTTAAAAATACTCATACAGTATACCTTTGTCTCTCAGTGGTCTTACATTTCATTTAATTAATAGTATACAATTAATTTTTGTAGTTTAATCTCAATAATATTAATGATAATTCTAAAAATGTAGTTTTTCTTTTATAATACTTGTAGTTTGCAAGAATTTTAATTTTGTTTCCCCTAATACCACACTGTAAAGCCATAATTTATTTCATTTCATTAATTAATAAGGCCTAATTTGGATTTTATATTCATTTTTATTAAACGTTATTCAACTTAGTGAGGAATTTGCTTGGTTTACACAGCTCCTGCATCACAGACTTTTAATAAATGCCTGTCTTCAGTATTTTAAGTGCCTTTTGCCTGCCTATTTGAACCAAAATAAATGCCTGAACTTCTAGACTCTGTTTATTATAATATCTTTATGTCTTCAGTGGATCAATGTAAGTAAATGCTGGTTGTACCAAATCTTTAGAGGAGCAAGCAAGAGAGATAGCATCATAAGACAATATTTCATTGTAAAATGGGAATGGGAAGAGGGGGGGGGGATTGTAATATTCTAAATGGAATGGTGGTAATTTTCTTTGGTATTCTGATTCTCTGCAATAAATAAACTTTTATTTTTTCTAAATTAAAATCTTAAAAACATAGGTAAAATTTAAAGGTAGGTAAAGGTGCTAAATAAATAAATTGCAATTAACTGAAATATACATTAAATGGTGACGCCGTGGCTAATTTTAAAGTCCTCCAGTTTCCCTTGTCATTCATTCTGTTATTGTTTCATCATTTCACTCTCTTCTTCATTTTCATCATTCAGCATAATGTAGTCTGCCAATTCTTGGTGCACACATTTCAAAATGGACTATGCTGTGCTGCTCTCTGCCTCATTTTGCAGAAATCCAATCACCAGGCCAGCAATTGAATTGACATTAGAACTCACTAATAGACATTAATTATATAACTTTTAAGTCCTCAAAATAACTTTCAGTAACACATACACTTATTCTTTTGCAAGGTTTCTCTGATTGTAAAGCTACAGGGAACAATGGTACCAAATATTTCAAAAGATGCTGTAGGCATAAATTTTTTTTTATGCATCTTTGTAAAAATAATTCAGAGAGGTAATATCAAGTGAAGCACTGGCCATTTGACAGGTTTAGTGTGCTCAGTGAACTTGGCATTTGACAATTCACTGAACATCTTTTAAAATACAGCAGCACACCATCATGCCGGCACCATATTTCCTGATACACAGAAGGATACATTTTCCCATAGTGTACATAGTTCATAGCTGACAAAATAGCAGCTATCATTAAACTGTACTGTGATGCTGTTTGTTTGTGTTGTCCTGTAGCCTATAGGATATTTCTTAAAGCATTTGTAAAGTATTGCCAACTTACAGGTCTAGACATGAAATTTAATTTTTTTTTTCTTAATTTTAGTTTTTATTGATTCACCCTTGTATATATATAGCCATACTTCCAGCTGTAAAGTGTTAATATGCAACATTTGCAAATCATGTCATTTATCAAATACTTACAATTGCTAGTTAATTTCTCCTGCATTTGCCCGCAATTGCTTCTTTTATTTCTTAAGCCATATTATTCCAATTTTTTT
The DNA here is from genome assembly GCA_030762175.1 of Metallyticus violacea. Taxonomy (NCBI): domain Eukaryota; kingdom Metazoa; phylum Arthropoda; class Insecta; order Mantodea; family Metallyticidae; genus Metallyticus; species Metallyticus violacea. The sequence continues at coordinate 21,558,139 of CM060832.1, read as the reverse complement.
ATGATATCTAAACAAAGAAGTTGTTTGAACAAAAGTTGCTTAATTTTTTTTTGAGTAAAATAAGAATATTAAAGAAAATTACCATCATAATATTTCTAAGGCTTTCGTGGCCAGCATTCATTTTATCACATTTTAAAGCTTCTGAGCATAGATATTCATTGAGCATTTAACTTTCATATAACATAAACTCTGACACTTATCAAACAAAAATAAAATAAAATTCCAGAGGTATTACTCATGCATTAAAGATACCATGGTATGCATGCAAAACATTTAATGAAGAAAGGCACCAAAATAATATTCATACTCATCACTAAATTAGGAAATATTCTTTGCTAGGCCAAAGATTTCTAGGATGCCCTTAACACAAAAGGACTTTTAAAAATAAGTTTTGAATGCAGAAAGTTTATACAAATATGATTAGCCATTCTATGTTTACAGATGAAGAAAAGTTTATATACGTATGATTAGCCATTCTATTTTAACTGTTATGGATCATCAATGACATCTTTTAAATCAGCATCACACCAAGTCACAGAATGTCATGGCATTCATTTTAACAAAACTCCTAAGACCTAAGGATATTTTCAATTTTGTCAGAAGCTCTGAGGCTGAAACAATACCCCCATGATGTAACAGAGATAAAGTATTTGACTTAAATAACACTTAGCAACTGATTTTCAAGAATAAACAATTATCTTTGTTCTCCGCTAATCCTTCCCTCCGCTAATAAAAACCATTTTTCTCTCATAAATATATTATGAGTCTACATCACTTTACCTGCAACCTTTATAACAACTCATTATCTACATTCAACCAACACTGCTGACAGTAGTTATCAGTGAAGGCTTTGAAGCAAACCTAAGACCATAGCACAACAGCTTGGAAGTAAATTTGGTAACAAAATTACTATCGTTCTGTATAAAATATTAGGAGTTGTCCTCCCTAATGGAACCCAATGAAATGTTGTCTACAATGCTATTTGAAATGGCAAGCTCACCATTTAGTTTTATTGATCCACAGGGTGTAACAGCATCATAAGTTGTGGAGTTTTTTATTAAGAAATGGTAACATTATTTGTACTGAGCACTTTTGAAAGGTTTTTGCATAATTTTATTGTTCTGAATGAAGTAGTAACATTTTTAGTGATACCAATTTTTAAAAATATAAGATTAAAATTATTAACAATAAAGTTTTATGTTATAAAAATATCCATTATTTGTCATATCATAGATTAAATCTTTCCTTTTCAGCAACTTTGAATACCAGGAACATCGCTAACTACATAATGTATTATATTTGGTTTGAACTGTGCTTGTTACCTTTCTTACTAACATTGCCACAACTTTCACGTAAATAATTAAGATGCAATTGTATGAAATGTGTGCTTTAGGAGCGGTATTAAACCCATATTTTCATAAGAATAAGTAGATTTTACACCAAGTCATAATAGTTATCACTTCTGTAACTATAATGAAAACGAATTACAACTCTTTGAATGTATTCCAGACAGTTTTTTTCTTTTCCCTCTAGCAAAGAATTAATATCATTCATAAGTTATCTTTTAAGGCAAATGAATAACCCCTCTTTCACTTTTACTTCACTTATATTTCAAGCAGATGTATAAAATACATCACGTTTATGGTTTGGAGCCATATTTTTTTTTTCTCCCCTTCTATCAACTGCAACTTTTTATATAAAGAAACTGGTGTTAACATTTTTCTTCTGAAACTCTAGTGATTCATTGTGGATCATATTTATACTGTATTATGCTTATTTCTGATGCACTTGCAAAGAAAGCACAATATTTTGTATAGTATATGAAGGTGAATCAAATATAAACCCCAAAAAAACTATAATAATTAATTGAAACCAAATTAAATAAAAATGGAACACATCTCATTTTTCTACTCAATTTTCTGATTTGCAATTGCATTTTCCCCAGCAGATACACAGATTCCCTATTACTGAAGAATGGGGTTGTATTTCCAGGCAGTTGTGCACTAAAGCTTACGTACCTTCATTGCTGTTAAATCATCAACCTCCCAATGCTCCTTTTAATGGTCCAAACATGTAACCACAGGGTGACAAGTTTGGAACATGTTATATTGCTATCCAGTGGATTTCCTTGAGTTTTTCCCTTGTCAAAGTAGTAGTGTGTAAATGGGCATTGTCTTTGAGGAGAATAACTTTTAAAATATATTATTGATGTATTTTTTGCTCATAAACACATTTTACCTAAACCAGAAACTGGCAGTAAAAAGCAACATTAACTGTTTGGCGTGAAAAAAAATCGATGAACAAAATGCCTTGGGAAAACTGTCGAAGAATTTCCTCACCTGAAGTGCATTTCTTTCTTTTTCTCATAATGGTATACCATATTTCATTCCGGATTATGATTCTATGCAAAAACCTTTCTCCTTGATCCTCGTATTGAGCCAAAAGCCTCAGACATACTCCCACACGTACAGCATATTGATTCTAAGTGAAAGTCAAGGAACCCACCTTGCTGAGACTTTACATTAATCCAAGTCATCTAAAAATGTTGGAATGAACACTTGCATAATTTACTATTTGACCTCATAAGATATTTCAGGAATTGTCAAACATGATCACACTTGATAAGATCCCAAATGTTTATTTCTGTTTTATTCAAGGTTGATGTTGTTGACTTTCATTTTCTACATTTTTTTTCATTCTGTGAAACTTGTGCTACTCATACACTCATGTCTTAGAGTCTTATCCCCAAACTGTGTCCTTAATTTTTGCAAAATTTCAGCCAGTTTTAAGCCTTCCCACATCAAAAACTTAATGTGTTGTTCAGTCAAAAACTGTACCTGTTGCTCTGACCTGGTGTTATTGACAAATGAAGCTGCTGTATGATGCAAACCGGTTTTTCCCCTTACTCCTGAAAAATTTTATCTTCAACAGACTTAGATTTTTGTAGCAATAACTTTCATTTTTTAAAGTCTCTATGTGTTTTTTTATCACCTCTCATTGGATGAATTAAGGTTATTTTCTTATATTTTATATGCATTCATAGAAATGCTACAAGTCAGAATGTCAAGACAATGCAGGCTTATTTATGTTCAGATATTTTTGATGTATTGTTATGTAAGTGGAGAGCTAGTAGTAAACACAAGCATATTTTATCTTTAGAGCTGTATTATGTTTATGTTTATATACAAGGGCCATATCATTATTATTGACTAATAATAATAATAATAATAATAATAATAATAATAATAAAATTACCGGTCATACTGTCCATTTTCACATATGAGCCCCTGTGCATGTCATACATCTTTTCCATATTTTTGGAAGGTGCTAAATAGTGCCGGTAGCATTTTTTTCCGAGAAGCACAGCAGTTGCTCAATTATTGCTAGAATGTGATATCAGGAATCTTCAATCTTGCAAGGATTTCATCTTCTAAAAAGGTTAAAGTCACAAGTGACTTATCAGAAGAATATGGTAAGTGTTCCATTCCCATCTCTGCAGCACTGTCATGCAACAGTTGGGCTGCCTTTGCAGGAGTTGAGGTCTCTTTTGCCAAATGGCAGTTGTAAGTTTGTTCCTTGAAGTTCCTATAACAAACTGCATTAACTGCTGTCTATTAGCTACAGCAGGTGTGACCAGACCCCCATGTAAGTCGTAGACAACAGCAATCAGGTTTTCAGACTGCAGTTCCTTTGGGAGTGAGAACTTGGGTACTACCACTTGCTCACCCCATGTGTTTTCTTTTGCATTGCATTGCAAGAAAGTGTTGCTTTCAGGTTAATAATGGCTCAAATGCATCTCAGTATGCCTTTTTTGAAAGATGATGAGGGGACTAGCCTATGACCAGTTTTTTCTCATTTCTACATGGTTTTTCAGTATTTTTGAAGAAATGTCTAGCTCCACTGCCTTCAGTATAAAGCTAGTCAATTGATTTTCAAAAAATCCTGCACTTGGGCAGGCAATACAACTTCCATCTGTCACCCAGCTTCCAAATGGTGATGGATATCGTAATGTATCTTTTGAAAAAGTAAACATCTGCATTCTTTTTTTGTGGAAAGTTCTTCCTTTAGGTGCAAAAACAGGTCTTGTAAAGTTGGAAGTATCCCCCTGGAACAGAATTTATAAATATAATGATGCATTACCCATAAAGTCATCTACTTTTTAAAATCCCCCCCTTTTTTTTCCTCTTCTTTTCCTTCATTTCTGGAGAGTTGTGGCACCACTCATTCTTTTATTAATAATCTGTCTCATGATATTCAATGCTTTTGGTTTTTCAGTAATTTGTCTTTTTTCTAATATTAACCAGATAATGATATACACTATACTGGGTGTACCAGAATTCAACCACACAAATTGCAAAGATTGTGGAGGGGTCCTAAAGTGTTTTGAGATAGGGAACTTATGGTCTGTGGTTTCTAAATTTCATGCAATAGCATAAAATCTGTTAATGATCAGCACACCACTGATTAAACCTCCATAGGAGGTTGGAGAAAAAGACTGTCGTTTCACTTACTCCAGGTATACTGTTCCTGAATAGCCCATTGTTAAAGGCGTGCTACGTATAGCAACATTAGATATTATAATGGAGGAGGATGTTCGTACCTCCAATGCTGCATTTTTTTCTTTTAATTTTCTTTGTGTAGTAGTTACCATGTTTGTTTTGTTGTTCAGAACCACTCGTTTACTCTAACGAGTGCAAAATAAATTACAATATGTTTAACGAATAACTTGGGTAAAGCCATTACCCAAGTGTTATCACCTTGGTCTATGATGTACATGATTGTACGTGCAAGTACATTTCAAAATTTACAAGACATTTCCTCCACTCTAGTCAATATTGGTAGACATAGTAAGTACTTAAAAGAAAAATAAATTACTTTCCCCAGAGTAAAGGAAAATGTACCTGAATAAAACCAAATGCCTAAGAAAATTTAATAAACTGCATTCTAGCTTTTTACCCTGCATGGAAACCAAATAAAAAAGTGGAGGAATAAGAAAAAAAGGTATTTTAAATGCAAACAATAAAACAGAGATTACAAGAGACATTGTTCAATGTGTCGGCCTGCAATATCCCTGCAAAGAGTGCACCTGCCAAAAAAAATCCTCGCATTCTCTCAAAAAGACCTGGGGTGTTACAAACCTCAAACAAGCAGCCAACCCCTGTGCTAGTAACTGCTCATCAGTGTCAAATGATGCATACACAAGACTCTTAAGATATCCCCTTAAAAACAAACCTTGGATTTTTTTTTGGTTGCTTTATTTATGGACGCTCTTTAACATCAGGTCATCAGCGTCCCATTCAACTCAGGGCGTAAAAAGGCCGACAAATTTTGCTCAGAGGCCTCTCTTTCAGGCTTGAGGTTCTTTTTCGTGCCGTAAATGTACGACACGGGACTCACGGCTTTACTTCCCTTCCAAAGGAAGCCATATTTAGGATTTTTACGCCCGAGAAAATCCATCGGTCCTGGCCGGGATCGAACCCGGGATCTTGGGTTTACTAGGCAAGTATGGTAACCACTACACCACCAGGACTGAAGCAACAAATCTTGGAGGTTGATGTCAGGAGAACACGGTGGCCAATTTATAGCATCACCTCTTAAAATTCATTGCCCAGGAAGCACACCATTGAGATAATCTCGCACTTCCACACTAAGAGCAACCTCATCTGAATTCGGATGTTCAGAGGGATGTCTTTTCAAAAACATAGAGGAGGAACTAATGATACACTTTCCATTTTAACCGTGTAAAAGTAAATATGATTCAGTTATTTGATTGGACACAATGCCCACCCACATGTTTATGCTGAATCGGTGCTAATAACAAGCCTCCACCACTGCATGTGGCTGCTCATACTCCCAAACATGACTGTTCCTATGGTTCAGAATTAGCCTACTTCTTGGGAATATGGCCTGGTTGGTGGAGAGAACCGAGGAGAAGTAGTCAGGCTGTTCATTCTGCTGCTGCGAGGCCCATCTGCAGAACTCTAGTCTGGGACCGAAGTTTGCTGGCTTCAATGCCTTCATCTTAAGCAAATGATAGGGAAATAGTTGCTTTTGGTGCAGAACCCAATACATGCTGGACTTGTTCATTTCATGGCTCTGGCAATTGCTCAGGGGCTGGTGGAATGTTACGCCCAAACCCTGGTAAGTACCTCTTCTTCAAAGGCTGTAGTGCGACGCCTTTGGTTTGCATCAGGTTTGTGCAACATTAAAGATCCAGTTTCCTGCAAACACATTTTGGAAGGTCGAGCAATAAGGATGAAGGTCTGTCTGGAAATCTATCCCTGTACAGCTATGCAGCAACAGATGCATGTCCTCTTGCTTCCCCATAAATCAAATGCATATCAGCAAGCTCGGAAAATGAAAATTCATTAGCCATGTTTTGGAGCAACTGTAAACAGTATGTTGCATTTGACACACAAAGCAGAAAATGGCCCATTAACCGCTCAAATTACTTTACTTTAAGCGGCCGCAGTCCCAAACAGTACAATTGCAGACTGATTAGAATTCCAATAGCGGGGATTCTTTAGGCGGATAATTTCCTTAATGAGCATACTAGACCAAAGGTGCATGAACTCAGACTAAGCATTCCAGAGAGAATAATTGGACTGCAACACTGAACAAGTAATTTTAAATGCTTTTCTCTGGACATGTGTACTTGTGTTATTGCTATAGTGTCTATATAGCAATGAAATCACATCTTACATGTTGATAAAGCCTAATTGGTTAATCCAAAATCTCTGCATTCAGAATTATTTTTCAGAGGAAAATATGTTTTTTAAATGAAGATATATACTTATGGGCAATTTACTCCCACAGTTTATGTAGATAGACAGAGCAAAAACATCTCAAACTCATGTTGCAAGTCATTTGTGAACTGTACTTATATCTCTTTATGCATGTCAACAGATTTGTAGACTATGCTAAGGCTAAATTTTGTAGTCATTCTTTGTTCTTTGAATCACAGAAGTTACTTTGATATTAAGCGGTTGCCCTGCATTATTAATCATTGCATACTTATGTTACAGTATGGTTGGTACTGGGGTCCTATCTCTGGTGAAGCAGCAGAGAAGATACTGTCAAATGAACCAGATGGCTCATTTATTGTGCGTGACAGCAGTGATGATCACTATATCTTCTCCTTGACTTTTAAGCTGAATGGATGCATTAGACATGTCCGTATTGAGCATGATCAGGGTTAGTATTTCCCAAATTGCCGCAACTTAATTATTTATTTAGTAGCTTTATGAGAATGAGTTGATAAGTAAGTTGGTTTGCATACTAATAGAGGAAATCAGCAACTACTGTATATCTGGTGCTGGAAACCTGAGGAAAGAATGTTTTTGTTAAAGGTAGCCACAAGAGTAATTAGAATATTTATGAAGAAAATTCCAAATATGACAATAAATTGGTTGGAGGGTTTTGGAAGTAAGGCAAAGAAATGAAGTTATAGAAAGATAAGAGATTTGGGCTAGTTAGTTAAGAGCAAGAGCAAGATATTTCCACACTTAAAAGTGCAAAAGAAAGGTACAAATTCAAAAGTTTCACATACCACCCAATTTACCACAATAAGTTCAAAAAGATATTCAAAGAACAAGGAATTATGTTAGCCCCAAAGAACAATTTTAATATAAAGAACTTATTAGGTTGCAGAGTAAAGGACTACATGCCAACAGAACAAAAGTCAGGTATTTATGAAATAGAATGTGCAGAGTGCGATAAAAAATACATTGGAAAAACGAAGAGGAATTTGGGAATCCAGAAAAAAGAACACTTCAGAAATATTCGCTTAAAACAAATTGATAAATCAGCAATAGTAGCGCACTTTAGGAATAAAAATCATGAAATTAAACCAGAGATAAAACTACTTAAACAACTTCATAATGCACTAGAACTTTCCACTTGGGAAAACATTTTCATTACAAAAAATAAGGATAATTTGATGAATTTCGATTTCCCTCCATTGGATGAAATCAGCAAATTCCTAATAGAACCAACAGATGCCGCCACAAGAACATCAAGAGACCCAACCACCACGTTTAACAACAGTTTGTCAACGGGCTGAAGATGGGAGGGATCGCTCCCAAAACATATGTCCAAATTTTATGTAAGTGAATGGAGTTAGTGTGAAAAAAACTGTATTACATTGTTTATAGTTAAGAGCACTTTAAAATGTAATGAATAATTTAAAAGGAGTTGGGGAGAGAGAAATGTGTGAATTGTAATACATTTAGGACTGCTTGGATGCAAGCAGGAACACTGTTTTAAAAGAGTTTCAGAGGAGTAAATGGGGAAGGGTGTATGTAGAGAAAGGAGCATTTCATTATTTGTTAGAGTGTGAAGGGATAAGGAGATGAATGGAGTGTATACGGGAAGCGAAATGGGATGAATTACAGAAAGAAAGCGTAGTACTTTGAATGTTGACTAATATGGCCACAAAGTGAAATAAAATGACAGAGGAATACTTAAGAAAAGTAGAGAGAAATGGATTAGAATAAGAAAGATGAAAGAATTGGAATATGACTGATAAAATAGTGCTAACAAGGGAAATATAAGAAGTGAGGGGTTTCATTATCCAGATAACCTGGAAGTTATGTGTAATGAGGTCTCGTATAGGTGGATGTTAAATTTATTAATATTATAATATAGTTAGGTTAATTATGCTAATTTCTTAAATATTCATAAATGTTTACTATAAAATTGGTAAAAAATAGTGGTTTGTTTATATATATTTATGAATATTGTATGTAGTCAAACCTGAGTCTTCAGGAAATTCTAGTGAATAATCACTGATGAGCCGAAGACCAGCACATGATAGTTAGTTGAAAATTGTTAACTGTTTATGTAGAGATATTATTGTTAAATAAATTCATTTCAATATATGTGGTCATAAAATTTGACATGTTTCAATATTCTATGGGTACAAATCATTCTAATGTTAATTAATTGTTTGACAATTTATACACAGTGTTTCCAGTGACAGTGAAAAATGAGTAAGATTGAACTGCACGATATGATTAAATCATTTTTCCTAAAAGGGAAAACAACAAAAGAAAAGGAATCTCATGACATTGGGTGACACATACTCTTCCTATGAAACTGTTCAACTGTGGGTAATGGGTTCAAGCATGGCAGAACAAGTATCAAAGACACACCATTCCTGGAGGCCCAAAATCAGCTATATAGTTTTAGCTGACTGGAGATTTTTAAGAAGAATCCAACTGATTTTTATGGCATTTTGTGACTATGGACAAAATGTGGATTCAGTACTACACATCTGAAACAAAACAGCAGTCTAAACACTGGAAGACATAAGGTGACTGGCTGTATAGTAGGTGAATTGCTTCCTTCCACTGTAAGGGTGATGGCTTCCATTTTTTTGGAATGCAAAAAAAATTCTCTTTATTGACTAATAGGAGAAGAGGAAAGCCGTTACAGAAGAATACTATCCATTACTTTTGGAGAGACTGAAGACAACAATTGTGGGGAAAAAAATCCAGGAATGGCCACAAAGAAGATGTTTTTTCACCAAGACAATGTGCAAGTGCATTCAAACTGCATTATTCAGGACAAACTTATTGAATTATGATTTGAAATACTCCCGCATCCACCCTATTTACCTGATCTTGCTCCCTCAGATTCCCATCTGTCCTGGATCAAAACTTTCCTGGCTGGATACAAATTTAAATTGAATGAAGAGTACATACAAGAGGTGAACAAGTATTTTGAAGGCCTGAAAGATACCCACTTCACAAGACAATCACAAACCTGCAGAAACATTAAAGCCAATATGTTGAACTTTAAGAGGACTACGTCAAAAGAATAAAGTATGTTGTAAGATTCAGCTTGATCTCTTTTAACATCAAACCAAGTTATTTATCAAACCACCCTTGTAAATGAGGAACAGTTTCCAGTATTTTGGACTGTGGTCCACTTGGAATTGTTCTTCCACATGTTTCAGCTACAACTGCAGCAGTTATTGTTTGGCTAGCCTGAAATCTCCTTGTTGGGATCTTAGGAGCAACTGATCTCGTGCCTTATGTAGCAGGTTTATATTCCTGCTGTTGGGAAATGGTTCTGTGCTGCAATTGGTTCACATTGATTTTGCTTGTCTGTGATTGGTCCAGAACATTGTGAACTGGACTCAGACGCTTGCTGGTTTTGATGGAGATGTGTTTCTGTGGCTTGGATTTTCTTTTCTGGAGTATAGAATGCCAGTTTCTATTGAGTCTCAGAGCTTCTTCCATTTGCCAAGTATGCATTACTGGCAGAAGGTTAACACATAATCAAGTATGAGAACACTGACTTAAGCCACCACTTCTCATTACTACTCTCACCTCCAACGTGAAGCTATCAAAATTTACAAACACAAAAAAATTTCAACAGGAAAGAAGAAGCTTTTAGACTCAAAAGCAACTGGCATCCTGTACTCCAGAATAGAAAAACCCAAGCCCCAAAAATGCATTTCCACCGACAACAGCCAACAGTCTGAGTCCAGTCTGCAGTGCCCTCATACCAATCACAAACAACAAAATCAACACAAACTAATCACAGCACAGAAAATTTCCCCACAACGGAAATATAAACTTGCTACACCAGGCACAAGGTCATTCGATCCTAAGAAGAAGATTCTGACCACACTACCAATGATGGCTACCACAGTTGTTGCTGAAACATCTGGGACAATAATTCCAAGAGGACTGTGGCCCAAAATGAAAGTTTTTTTGATTCTAATGATATTTAGTAACACTTCAGTAAGTATGTAAAATATGTAGGGAACATATTTTATACCCTTTGTGGAAAACAATTGCTGTAAAATTAAGTAATTATATAGCATATGTTTTTTATCATTGCTTAATGCAAATCTTTAATTACATGGGCCAGCCAAGAGTTTACATATTTTTTGTGAGCATATCAAAGAGCATGCTTTTATTGAATGTGTCAACTATATCCCTCTCCCTCTCTGAAATATATGGAAGATATTTGGCATGCTGTCTACAATAACCTCAGTAGGAGATGTGAGATTATCTTAGTTGGAAGTATAATAATGTCACGAATAGTAAAGGAAACCGGATCAAGGCCATACTCCTGTAAAAGAATATAAAAGAGCTGGTGCATCCACCATTAATGTCACAACATGGGAAGGGGCAAGGCGCTTCAGAGGTAGAGCACTAAACCATTTACACAATGCATAACTGAGTTTATTAGTTAAAGAGGGGAACAGCAGAGAACATCCCAACCCGGCCTGCAATTTACCTTAGGTCAATGGTGACTGAGCTAAGCTAAGGAGTGACCATGGTACAACGTCCGATCAGAGCTCTGACTGGCAAGGATCCAATCTGACAATGCTCCATCTGACCATTTCCACTGTGCCACCCTTATGTTTTATACCCTCTCAATTTCCAGTTAAGTCTTAAAATATTCCAAACAAATTTTATAATTTATGTCAAGACAGCATCTAGAAGGCTCTACAGGATTTCTTTAATGGAAGTGGCTTAACCAAAGGAGATGTTACTTGACATTAACAATGGTAGCTAGCTGAACAGGAAAGTGTGGCCTAGCCAGAGGTTAGGCTGCAAAACTACTGTGCACAAAGGCTTGGTACATCTTCCCCAACTTTTGCAATATCCTCATAGCAAGACATTCTTAAAGTTTCTCAACTTAGATATTCATTTTTTACACTAAACTCCATTCACTTAGTATAAAAAATGAATACCTAAGTTAAGGTTATATTGCCACTCCATTGTCAACAGCTTCGTAAGTACAATATTTATATTTATTCTTAAAATTGTATGTATAATTTGAAATAATAACAAATATACTGAATTTAAAAAACCTCAATTGCTTAGCTCGTCATATTATTGATCAATGTAGTCATGGCAGTTATAAATTGTAGGTAATTGCAAGTTTTAATTAGTATTTCCATTATATATTATATACTAATCTGAAGGGTATTTATTGTATTTTTAAAGAATATGTCATCACTAATAGAAGGTTTTATTTTTTAAATTCTATTTATTTCACTACATGGAATCTAACATGATGAAGTAAACTTTTACTCAGAACATATTTCATTGATCTGTGCTTTAAAACAAACTACAAGAGTCTACAATTAAATTCACTGTTGAAACTGAAACAAGAAAATATATTGCCATTTTTCGGTCTGAGGATAATAAAATATAATAAATATTGAATTTGGCATCTACGGAAAGGACACAAAGCCCATAGTTTCAGTCCTAGATCACATAAAGAAGCAGCATTTAACAGCATGGCATACAGACTAATAAATACTCTACTGAATGAAGAAGAATACAAGAACAAATATCTACACATAATAGAAGCCACTAAATCAAATGAGTTCAGCAAACAGATGATTTAAAAAAAAGTTTAAAATCCCCAAAACAAAAAAGAATTAAATCACAACTCAGAGTGACTTAGCAGAGAAATAATGTTTAAAAAGTCATCTTTGCACCTCAAAACTGATGCAGTTTAAAAATATTTTTACCAGAATAATCGTCAGGATTGTGAAAAATGTACATAGAAAATACAAAGAGAAATAATGGCATTAGGTTGGAGGAACATCTATTACAAGCAAATAGAAAATGTCTATCATGCAAGAGCTGAATAAACTAAGCAAATTCCTTACAGGTTGAATAACTTTTAATAAAATTTAATATAATATCCAAGTTAGGCCTTATTAATTAATGAAATGAAATAAGTTAATGCCATTACTGTGTGGTATTAGAGGGAACAAAATTATAATTCTTGCAAATATCACAAAAGAGAAAACACATTTTATTATTATTATAATAATAATAATAATAATAATAATAATAATAATAATAATGATGATGATAAGTGTAGTTGTTGAGATTAAACTACAAAATAAATAGTATTCTATTAATTAAATTAAATATTTTACCACTGATAGACAAAGCTATACAGTGTGGACATTTTTAAATATTTTTAAATGTAATCATGTTTATGAACTTGCTCATTGATGTGTTCACATTTACTGAAATAGTGAAAAATAACTTTCAAATTACATTCTGTATTTAAGAAAATGATATTCATGTGTTTCAATAAAACAAAACCAAAAAAAAAAAAAAAAAATCAGTATTTAAAACAATTTCAATATTCTAAGCAAATATACAGAATGAGCAACGAACAATTGAAAGTTTCATAATTTTCATTGGTTAGAAATTTAATTTAAATATTATTGTACTTAAAACATATAAACCAAAGTTTTCTGAAGATTATTACAGAGCTCTCTTACATGCAAATGTAATTTTCAAACACATGTTAGATTAATATATCACAGCTGCTATCTTCAAATGCTACTTTATTAAATATAAAATATATGCAATGTTATAAATACAGTTTAATATGATGAATTAATTTCTCATTTTATTTTAAAACAATATAGAGAAAACTAAACACAAGAGCACTTTTTAAATTTTAGTTTTCAAGTACACCTTTACTCCTAATAGTTCAATTTCCCTAATTTTCAGGAACTATTTTGTTTATTTATTTAAATGGCAATATATTAAATTTTCTTGTGCAGAAACAAATATTGGTGCCAATAGAGCAATTTTTAAATTTTGGTTTTCAGGTTTAAAAAAAAAATGTCCTAAGAGACTAATTTCCCTGAGTTTCACAAACTATTTTTGTTATTCTATTTAAATGGCATATGCAGAATATTGTTGCAAAAAAACATATATTAATGCAAAAAACAATTTTTGATGCCTAGAGTGATTTTTAAATTTTGTGTTTCAGGTAACCCATATTAATGCAAAAAACAATTTTTGATGCCTAGAGTGATTTTTAAATTTTGTGTTTCAGGTAACCCCCTAGCTCCTAGTCCTTCAACTGATTTTCGAAAACTATTTTACCTACTTTATTTCATTGGCATATACTGAGTTTCATTTAAAAATGATTTCAATTGCAGCAGCTAGAGCGATTTTTAAATTTTTCAAATATATATATATGAACTACACTGAAATAATTCCAGATAGTGTAGAGATGTTGTACATAAGCAATTTGGTGTAATAAACATATTGCCTTTCTGTTCAAATTTCGAAGCTATGACTATAAGTTTCTAAAGTATCAGTACACAATGATCGATGAAGATGCCCCTCGAAACCATAACACACGATAACAAAGGCAGGATTTCTGAGCATATCACTCTGGCGTCATGGTTATGACATTAGCTTTCGAGTATGAGAGGGTCATTTGTTTTTGAGTTCAACTCTCATTCGTCACTTTTTTTTATTTTGTTAATTTTCTAACTGGCCTAATAAAGCAGCTTTTAAGCTATGTTTTAAGTTGATGTTTCAATTTTTACACTTGTATCTTAACATACCAATTCATATAATTACAACCTTTGTAGTTATTGTACTTACCAATCATAATCATGTCCTGAGTATGTATTAGGTAAATTAAGTTTTAGGCATCATGTTAGTAGTAAGCTTATTAGCCATTGTATGCTGGTAATACATTCATTGTTGAGAAAGAGAATAAAACTTGAAAACATTTAGTAAATGTCATTCATAACTCTTTAGTATGCATATCACAAAATTTCATATTTAATAAAAAAAATAAAATTAACACCATGCCAAGAATTGAACCTGTGGTTTGCGGAACATCAGTTTTTGCTTTATCCATCACACCACACAAGCAAAGAACTCCTTCTAGAGTAGATAATGCAAGGAGGCAATTAATAATGGATGATCAGTGTTGCATTGTCACAAGATTAGTTTGATATTTGAGGGATTTTTATGGCATTAAATCTTGAAAAAGCTGATAACACGCCGAGGAAAATTTATATTTCTTTGTTTGCATGGCAGTTTTAAATACATTGTAAACTAATTTTTCACCCGGCTTCACTTTAACACCAACTTACCAGCATCTGATACCAAAATGTTTAACACCATATAATTACATTATGTTTAGTTGTGGACCATACATTGCCTTTCTGAAATTGTTTATATATGATATCTCTACACTCTCTGAAAATATTTTAGTGTAGTTCATTAGCACCTATATATATGCATATTTTGGATTTTTTTTAAAAAATTTTTTAGGTCCCTAGTAGGTACAATCGATGCAGATTTGGATAGATTAGTAAAAAATCTTTCCATTAGTACAACTGCAATAGCTTGCATTCCTTCGGAATTCACTAAAAAAAATAAAATAACTGCAAAAAAAAAAGATTTTTTGAGTTACGGACTGCAATAACTTCATTCCTTTAGAATTCACTAAAATCTAATTTTTGGAATGAAAACTATGAAATAGAAAAAAGCATCAAGTTATTAAAAACAGTTCAACAATCAAGGCATTAAACATATGAAAAAGGATTTACATAAAAAAATCATGAGCAAAACTTAATGAATTTCAACATAGCAGAAGCAGACAGCTGTGTATTCAAGTTTATTGCAAGATCACGAGTCAACCGAGACACTAACCCAACCTCTTTGAATGACCCAACAGTCATTTAACATAATTGATATCATTGTATGATTTAGTTGACTACACACTCTTCATGCTTCACTCCATACATTATGACAAGTAAGTGAAGCATGAAGAGTGTGTAGTCAACTAAATCATACAATGATATCAATTATATGATTAACTTCACTGTGCAAGTTCCAATTTACATTTTAGTCAGTCATTTAACAGTTGACGAGGTCCATGAAACATGTCCTGAGTAACTCTGTAGTAAGTGAAGGCATAAAGAGTGTGTCTAAATAGTTCCGGAGAGATTGTTTTATTTGTTTATTTTATTCACATCCCCCATAACATTGTAATAAATAGCGTACATAAACATTTTATATATTTTTTTTTTTTTTTAGCAGTGAAGTGTATTGAATGTATTTGCACAGGACTGTAGCTCTAGCACCTGCTTCATTTTATTTGGAAAACCGTGAAAATAAGCAATAGTTCTTAAATAGGGAATCTAGGCATACACAATTTTCAAAGCTAATCATTTTAACATTTCTATAGGATTATCACACCTCTTGACATATCTACCAAATTTAAGTATCTTTCTGTTGTTTGTAGAGATTTAATCTTAAGAATTAAATTTTCTTTAGAACTAGAAATCTTAATCTTTCTTTTAATGTTGTACACATTCAGTACAAAGGTCCCTCCCCCTTTTTTTCCCCGGATATTCTTTAACATCTTAGATCATCAGCATCCCATTCAATTCAAGGCATGAAATGGCCGATAAAGTTTGCTCAGAGACCTATTCTTGAGGTTCTTTTATATGCTGTAAATCTACAACATGGGACCCACAGTCACATTTTGACCTTGGGTTTAGAAGGCAAGTATGGTTACCACTACGCCACCAGGACCGACATGATGTTCTGTAAACAGATGTGACTCACATACATTATGATAGCTTTGCTACGTAACAGGTAAATCAACAATGAACAAATGAAGCCAAGATTATCATATGATATTCTGTAAACAGATGTGACTCACATTATGTTATGCTAGCATTGCTATAACAAAATGGAGCCAAGATTATCATTTGAACAGCAGAGAGCAATTTTGAAGTGGTATTGGAAAACCGAGAATGTTGTTGAAGTTCTAAAGCAATGGAGACATGTGTGCAGAACAGAACCGTTCTCCAAATTTAACTCTGTTGGACTTCTACCTATGGGAAACTATTAAATATGTTGTATACTGTAGAAAACCAGCTACACTGGCAGCACTTCAGGAAGAAATTGAAATAGCATGTGCTGCAATTGCTGAGGACACTTTTGCAAACATTGCTCAATCAGTAATTCAACATACTCAAAAGTGTATTGACATGGATGGTGGGCATTTTGAGCAACTGTTGTAACTGTAAAAGTCTAAGATGATTAGTGCTCTTTATTTTCTGTTTGTGTGAATTCATTATTATGTTAATACAGTTTTTTCTTTGCTTCAAGTATGTATACATTTTTTTGGTACCCTCTGTATACACAGTCCTTTCCCCAATTTTATTATGTTTTTATTTTTAGAAAATAACTAGTCTTTAAGTATCTTGAGCTTTAAATAAAATGTAAAATAATATAATACTTATACGCATTAGGAGGTTAGTATTAGGTGACATGAAGGTGACATGATCACATCATCACCTGCCAGCATTAGTCTGTCCCCATCTGAAGATGAGAGCAAATGGTCTTGAAATATGTTCTGATAAATTAATCAATTGGTGAAGTATAGTGTTACTAATACCAACCTCTTTATGTGTATAATCAATCAAGTTCACTGTTTCTAATTTCTGTTTACAATAATATAATATAATACTGTTGAAATCATAATCATCAAAGGAAAAACCAGAGCACTTAGAATGTGTTGACAAAATTTAGAAGAAATTTGCATTAAGCATTAATGTCATCTCAAATCTACACCATTGATCACTGAGCATGTTTCAGAAGCTTTGTCCTTTATTTTTATAATTATTGTACTTCACTGTTACTAATTTCTAAGTAAGTTTCCCATACAATAATTTGTTAGCTTGTGCTTTTAACTTGTTCAGCAGTGTGGTTATCCATATCCTCTATGAACTACTTGCAGGTAATTTTAGTTTTGGAAGTTGCACCAAATTCAAAAGTCACACCATCGTAGATTTCATTGAAAATGCTGTGGAGCATTCTCGCAGTGGTCGGTATTTGTTCTTCCTCCACCGTCGTCCAGTCCTGGGTCCAATGAGGGTGCAGCTTCTTCATCCCGTTTCACGTTTTAAGCAGGTCCAGAGTCTACAGCACATGTGCAGGTAATTTAAATTAGTTATTTAATTAAATTCTTTTTTTTTTTCCCTATGTTCTTGCATTCTTCCAAAAACATAAATGGTTTAGATATGAACAAATTTTAAGAAACATATTCCATTGCTCATACTTGTAACAGGAGCAGTTCTAAACAGTAAACCATCAGAGAAGTAAAAATGTTACAAGATAGTAATTTTTAATAGATCAAGGCAATAGTATGATAACTTGAGAAACAAAGGCAAAAGAAATAATGTTATGTATATGGAAGTAAGTTTGGAATCAAACAAAAATACTTGATGGTATTTTCAAGAAAATAACATTGATGGTAAGAATACATCCTTTATGATGTAAAATTAGCTGTGCATTTGTTGCTGAGATGAAAATTAAAGTGAAATAACCAAGTAATTGTGTGTTTATCTTATTTTGATTTAAAGTAAAACACTAAAAATCATGTCGTCACATTAAAACTCTCTTTAAGTTTCACAAACACACTTATAAAAGTGTGTTTGTGTGTTTGATTATTAAATGGTTAACTGATATTTTTTTATGCACAGAACAGACTGTTTTTAAATTGTATAGGCAAGAAAGTTATAAAATGTAGTGTTTAGTCCTTGTCCATGTATGTGGTGTTTTACTTCTCAGCTACTAGACATACCACATCTGGCTGTACCTGTGCTTCTCCTTCACCCCCATATGTCATGGATGTATGACCTAGAATGGCCTTTCTGAATTTGTTCCCTGCTGAACTCATAGCATTTATACATTCAGTTGCCAAGATGGTCAGACAGTTTATTCAAGGGGAATCAATTTTTTATTTAAATAAATGTAAATGTTATTTTAAATTTAAATAAAACTTTGTAAAACTTGCATAGTGTAGACATGACTATATCAGATTGTAGCACAACTTGTAGCATTTTTTTGTCTGTGATAAAAGTTTTTATTTGAGATGAATAGTATACAGAAATTAATCAGTAATATATATTCTCCTCCATTATCTATTACTCTCTCCTATCTTGGATAGGAATGGTTGATGTTGTTGACGAGCTAATCAAAAACAAACTAGCAGTGATGCACAAATGGCCACATACGGATTTTGTTGTTTTTACTTAAAACATGAGATACCTTATACCAAATTTTTTAACCTTGCCCATGGATTGCAAATGTCACACATTAGTTGGTTAGTCACAGTTCATCACATGAGCTAATTCTCAGGTTGACTAAAGTGGATAATCATGGATTAAAAAGTTCAGAAGGTCTTCTTTAAAGCCCAATGGTCTTTCTGAATGTGGCAAATCATTCAGCTCAAAGTAGCCCTCTTTTAAATGACAGAACCATTTTCTTATCCTGCTTTCTTCAATATGGAAGATGGTACAAGTGTTTTGAGTTGCCTTTGCTCTTATATTAAACTCAAAAAGAAGAATATGTTGAAAGTGTTTGTGTGTGGTTTCTCACAAATAAGTGCAAACTGTCTTCAAATCTACAAAATTCAAAACATATTTACCAATATAATACTCCAAATAAGAATGGCAGATGACAAATGGTAAACAATGTCCTAGCAAAGCAGAGTTATGATGATGAACAAAAAATGCTAAACTGATACATCAATCTAATAAGTTAAATGTTTAGGCTGGTGAGCCGGTTACATACTTCTATATCTCCTCTTACAAAAGTTGATTGGCAGAACATGTTTCATGAATACTTGTCCACATTTTCAGCTGCTAGTTGACTATACTTCTAGAACTTTCTGTAATACCTACCCACCCACCGTACCCTACCTATCTATCTGACTACTTACCTACCTATCTACCTAAATGCCCACCCACCCACAATTTGATATAATATATCCTAAACTTAGGTATTCATTTTTTTACACTAAACTCCATTTACTTACAACTCACCAAACTGCCGTTACTGGAAATGATGGCCATCGGTCCGTGAGCAACTGAGAAGATGGGAAAGATTCTCCCGAAATGCATCTTACTTTTATGTAAGTAAATGGAGTTTAGTGTAAAAAAATGAACACCTAAGTTTAGGATATATTACCACTCCATTGTCAACAGCTTCGTAAGTACAATATTGATATATGTTTAAGCACCAGAACAGTGGTTTGATCCAGGCCGCTGAAACTTTGTACTTAATAGCTACCTGTTCAGATTAACAACTGAGGAATACTACCCATGGCACTTTATGAATCGATCATAAAGTAGCATTAGCGGTCAGTTATTCATCACATGAAAGGTATTTTGTTGCTGGTTTTACTTACTATATGTGCAACTAATTTCTTTCACATGCTTGTACCGCCACGGGTGGCCGAGGTCATTAAGGCACGGACTCGTGAGCGGGAGGTCTGGGTTCGAATACCGCCAGGACCGTCCTCTCTGACAGGATTTTTTCCAGGTTTTTTTCAGTCCTCATAAATGGCAAATGCTGGGGAGGTACCCTAAACTTAGGCCTGGAATGATTCCTTAAAAATACATTCTTTCCCAATATATCATGTATCTTCACTGTCCATCGCCTGTGGTGCCTCTGTAGCAAAAACGGGCATTAAACACCATTCATTCACATGTTTGCAATTACTGTGAATAATTGAACTGGTTAGTTTGACGTAGTAAGAAAATATCCCAAAGAGTCATTTGTAGAGTGATACCTAATCTTTGCAAAGATGTTACATGGCTGAAAAATGTTCTTAGAGAATGCACATGTAATGGTTCGAAGTTTTTCCTGCTTATAAAATCGTGAACAAAGATTCTACATAGATTTCTCACTGTCAAAAGTTTGTTCTTGATTAACCTTACATTACTGTGCAGCAATTTAATTGCTACTATAAATAATTCTAGAGCAAAGTAATTCATCATTATGTACACATAGTTTAGTAGCAAAATTGAAAACTCAACAATATAAGCCATTAAACAAGCAACAGTATAGCCAACATTTCATAAATTGATGCTAATGTCAGTGCAATGTTTCAGCAGCCCAAGTACAGGACTCAGACCTATTGAAAGAAATGGCATTGGCAAAAGAAGTTATAGAATTTCCAGCAGTTGGCTAGTAAAATTTGCAAGAATAATATTTCAGTCACTGGCTGTACATTTTTATTAGAAAAATAACTGCTGTGGAAGTTGACCGAACTCCGGGAATCATATTCTTTAAAAACACATATTCAAACATTGAACAGTGATAAGGCCTATATGTTTACAAGATGATGCAGGTCATCACACTAAAAATAGGACTTTTCTGATTGCTAGCCATCAATATATCCCTAAGATTGTGGAATATCTGCAAAAATTTAAGCCATTTTAATGAATTTTTTATTCCTCCAGTACAACATAGATTTATCACAACTTAAAATCTAGGGCTGTGAAAATATTTTGATTGAAATTAATATGATTTGTAATCAGTCTATTTTAATTTATTTAAATTTTCAGTATCATTCCTCTGGAAGGGACTTAATATACATGGAGCATTGGCATATATTTAAGATACATTAAAGAGCTCCACATTTGGACAAAATTTCATCAATTTCATGTCCAAATAATCTTATTCTGAGCTCAGTAAAATGTTTTACAAAGTTTCATGCAAAATTTAATGTTAATGCACAGTCATGATAGCCCACCTTCTCAATAATTACAGTGCAATTACAACACTGTTGCAAAGAAAGTAGTATGGACCTTGACTGAAATAAAATAACACAGCAAACAGGAGATGTCTCATCAAGGTAGGAGCTAATTATTGTTACTTATTACTTTTAGCTATGATAATTTTGAATTGTCTCAGAATTTTGAAAGTTCAGATGTTTTCTAAGCAGACCTTGTATTAATTTTAATTAGTTTTAAGGTTGGTATTTAACTTGCTCTTTTGCTGTGCAGAAAGCTAATTAACTGAAAATATTTTACTGGGGTAATTTGCAGGAACATAAGGTAATGGAAGCAAAGTGCATCAGCCTGTGCCTAAAAAAGTTTAGTTGAATAAATTTTGCAGGTTTTGTCAGAAAATAAACTTAATAATCAATTGAGTAATACAGCAGCTGAAATGTACATATGAGTAACTGTAAATGTTTTAAGGTCTACAACTTCTGAGCAGGCGATGTCTCTAACAGAGGTGCAGTCTTCTCCAGAAGTTCAAGATATGTATGACACAGGTTGTGGAAGCCTACACATCCAATTTCAGAACTTTGCTATAAGGACATAATTTACGCTAAATTTGACCATGTTGTGAACATAGTGCTTTCTGCATGGACCTTTCTCTGTGATCCCAGTGTGCAGACTTATAAGTGTAGGCTGTAATACTGACAAAACATATCAAAAAAAAAAAAAAAAAAAAAAAAGGAGGTGCAACTCTTTCACATACTGTTTGATTCAGAACCTCTGCAACAAACTGTGTGAAATGATAGGTCTCACAAAGAGAATCATTTTTTTTCAAGCAATGATGTTGGCTAAAGCATTGTTTAGGAGCCACATGATTGAATAATCAACTGTGGCATATGGCGCTCTGTTCCATGAGTTTCACACCCATTTGACCATACTACTGCATACAACAGTTGCTCCCATCTTACCATTTGAGTTACGAGAGCCACTTGTACTTGCATGACCTGCATTTGCTTGCTATCATCGGGACAGTCAGGGTGACATTTAGTATTAATTTGTGATCATTGATATAATCATGTGTTATGAGGAGGCCAGAGGAAACTGAAGAGAAACTCTTTGCATTTACCCACACCGGTATCCTTGCAGACAGCACCCATTCCATTCAATGTTTTAACATCTGATCCTCAGTGCATTGGTGGGGGAAGACAATGTTAAAATACCTGACTTTGAAGAACAGTATTTGAGCGAGTTGACAATGAACCCTCCACTAGCACATGTGCCATTGCCCATACTATGGGCACAAGTCAATCTTCAGTCTGGCAAGTGTTGCGAGAACAAAGGCTTCATGCATATGCTCCAGAAAGTGCAGCATCTTGTACTGGCTGACTATGGACCTCATCTTTACTTTGCCTAGTGATTTGTACAATGCTATATTGCTGATTCTGCATTTCTAACTCACATTCTTTTCAGTGATGAGGCTTGCATGGTAAATCATATCTAAAATACCTAACCTCGGTGTATTGCTTTAATGTTTTTATTATTACTTAATTGGTATTTGTGACCATGAATTACATAGGTTACTTCAACAGTAAAAACATTCATATTTGGGATAGTGAAAACCCTCATGCATTTCTCATTAAAGTTCACTAGCAGCAATTTTAACATCTGGGCAGGAATTATTAGTGATCAGCTGCTGGGACCAGTCATATTGCCATCATGTTTAAACAGAGCTATGCACCTTGGGATCCTTCAATCAGTGCCACTGCTCATGGAGAATGTGCCTCTTGCCACATGAAGAAGTATGTGGTTCCAGCATGATGGGATTCTGGCACACTTCAGCCATGCTTTAACAGAACTTCTCAACAACAGCTACAGGGAATAGTGGATAGGGAGAGAAGAACCTGTTGCATGGCCAGTGCTATCGCCGGACTTAATGCAGCTTGACTTCTTTCTTTGGGTGCATGTGAGGAGTGTCATGTATGCTACCACAGTTGACACCAGGGAAGAATTGATTGTGCACATTCATGCTGCCTTTGACTGTCAGTCACCTCACATATTGGAGAAGGTTCAACAGACAATGGAACAGTGGTGTCTTGAATGCACTGGGGCTGAAGCTGGACACTTTGAAAGCCTTCTCTGAATTACTTTTTCATTGAATTTGCATTGTTCTTATAGCAATAAATGAGCATATGTAACCTCTAGATTTTGGTTGTTCAATCGTATGGCTTCTAAACAGCACATCAGCCATTATTGGTTATAAGACAAAAAATTATCCTATTTGTGAGATTTGTCACTCCACAAAGTTTGTTGCAGAGATCATGAATCACTCTATATAGTCTTTAATTGCATTATTTTTTCATATCTACATACTTTACTGTGAAATGCAATGTAAACCTTTTCATCAACCTGAATTTGAGGTATATTTCACAATAAATTTTTTATTGTGAGCATATATTCTTTGCTGATTTGCTTAATATTTTCAGGTTTGTCATCCTGAAGTTAGTTCGTCGAGATCTGATATCTACACTGCCACTTCCACGTCGGCTCATAGATTATCTCAGCACACCCCATTACTACTCAGAGCAGTTGGTGGTGGAAGAGGAGCCTCTGCAACAAAGGGAGGCTTCCTCATCAACACCTTCTCCCCATCCAGATGACATAGACATGTTTTCCTTTGTACCCCAGGGACTTTCCTGAGGTACACCTCTTCTAGGCCCTTTTGATATTCAATTCCACCTCCAGGGTACTTGGTCATTGCTGTGGGATGTGCTGTTTAGGGCTAAGGACGTTTATACACATAAAACTTTTTACTGGAAATGTTTGCATGCTAAATATTGTCATTTTTGATGGTGCACCTTTCTAAGAGAGTTGTGAATTCCATTTTTATATACTCTGCTCCTGATGGACATAGTTGTTAACCTTGCTCAGTAGTGAAGCAAATTTGTATAACATTGTGTGTTTAATGATAGGATGTTTGCAAAATTAAATTTGTAATCCAATGTGGACATTTGCAGAGAACAAGTTTTACTGGAATCCTAAAATTACTGACATTAAATTTGGAATAAGGTGGCATTTATGTTAGAAAATATCTTTTATCCTGCACCTCCCACATAGAAGAAAAGCTGAAATCAAATTTGATGTTTATTGACTATTTTATACACATGCCATCATATCCATGCTTTAGTAAAGAATTTCACCTTTTGCTTAACATTTCTTATTTCAAATTTATGTCTTGTTTTTTGTACATATTTTGATCACATACATTTTATTTAATTTCCATGACAGTTAAGAGTTGCTAGACAGTTTATACACTTTAGAACAACTATGACTCAAAAGCATGTCTGTATTCAAGCTTAGCAGGCCCAGTTTCAATTCTAGCCAAATTAACATGTTTCTGAAAAACATTGTGGTCAGGTAGAACACATTTATTTTTTTCATTCATCTCTAAGAATATGTTATTTTAAAAGAAAGAACCAGTCCCTAAGCTGGTAGGTAACTAGTTCTTCAAATATAGATGTATTATTATAGATTTTTTACTAGAAAAATAATTATAATTCCTAATGTGAGTAAAGTTTGTAATCCAGTGAAAGATTCTTACTGAGCAGTCAATTTCACTTTGTATGTGTATGTCTGTAACTAATGTGGCCTTAGTATTAAATCTTTTGGTTTTATGAATAAATGAATGCATTTGTGTAACACCTGTCTGTTAGGCTATCAGGCACATCTGCCAATCAGAGTTGAGATTAACCAGAAGTGGCTGGTTGTTGACAAAGCAGCCAACAATTGTGTAGTTACAGCATGCAGCTCGTGGGAACCAGTTTTTAACATTTAGCAAACTAACCAAGCCCAATTGCATTTTCTTTGTATGTTACCATGTATGAATGATGAGGCATTTGCAAACTGAGAAATTGTAATTTAGGTGACATTTTCTCAAAAAAACTTCCATTATAGTTTTCACATTTCAAAGAATAAATAATATAAATGATCCTTTTTTCTAAAATTAAAGAACAAAATTACCTCTGTTTAATAATTAATATTTATTTGTTTAAAATATTTTATGTACTTTACACAATATATATTTAACAAGCCACACAGCCTGTTTTTGTGTAAAATTGCTCATTTCTTTCTATTTACTGTTCATTTCCATTTATTATTCACTTTAAACAGTAATTGCCATAATTTATTACAAAAAAATTCTTGAATAGCTATTCTTCTTTCTTTTTAAAATTATTATGATTTTATAAATTTATTTGTCCATCCATTTGTACCAATGCATTAAAATATGAATGAGCTTTGAAAGTAATGACCCATATTTATTTCCATGAAAACTAAGACAGATACAAAGAGCATAATAACAATATATGATAGAATGCAGTCTCAGTTACAAAACAATTTTCAGCATAGGCACCACCTTTGGTTGTGTATTTTTGCCAACAATGAACAATCGCCCATATACTATGTAAAAATTTGTACAAGTGGAGGTGGTGCATTATCACAGCTGCTAGGAAAATGTTCATGTGATCCATCTCTTCACCGGAGATGTGATTCAGGAAACTGTCACCTGTCACCTACAGCCTCATATTGGTTCTGTAGGTTCTGACAAATTTCCATATGATCTTTCTCTTTCTTTCTGAGCATTTGTGGTGCCCACTGCATTGAAGACATTTTCAGCTCTAAGTACAGTTCTCTGGTCATGATGTGCTGATTTGCATGGATAAGCTAATTGAAATGATCATAATTTCACGTTATGACAGTTGTACATGGCCAATCAGAATGGGAAATGTCTTTCGGGTCATTGTTGCCACAGCTGAAACATGATGGCCATTACCTCACTGTTGTGAAATCCACTGTATGGTCTCCAAACATTCAGAAAGGTCGAATATAAATGGGTGCAATATTTTCCTCGTGGATTGATCTGAAAAAGAGTAATTTATCTTCCTCATCTGTTTTTTATAGTAATACAGAAAAAACTGCTACACCAGTTACAATTTTTAAGATGTAAATAAGCAAAAGCAAAAATGTATAGCATAAAAATTGTGTGCAGCATTAACTATTAATAGCCATTGGGACAGAATTTTTGGCTCAAAGTATGTGATTTTTAGATTACTACATATAAAAGTAGGTATGAGCCCTAGGGATAAAATGAATAAATATTTCTTAATTTTCTTCCATTTTAAAGCTCTAGAGCAACATTTAAATACCCAATATGCATAAACATGCCTACTTCTTCACATAATAGATCTAAGTTCATAATTTCATCAAATATTTTTGCATATGGTGTTGCAAACAGTCTGCTCTTCATTGTGCTGCTATCTAGCAGTGAGCCAAATAGTTATGTACTGCATTTTCAATGCAACTTCCAAAAAAATTAATATTGGTTATAATTTAGTTCTAATATATCATTTTACAGTTACATATTTCATCTGTAGTTACCATCATGCTCTTTCTTGTTATTTTCATACATATATTAGTGAATAATCATAATCTTAGAATGGAGTCATGAGAACAGAGGTAGCTGTAGAATGTGTTAATTTTATGTTTACAGAAAATTCAATTTTTCGCAAATATACATTTTTTAATACACGCTACTTGTGCTTAAATTTTGATCCATTTTCAGTGAAAATTTTCATGTAGGCACTTCAAAGATGTGTTAACAAATCTAGTTTTTATTTTTTGTTTATATTTATATTTTCTGCAAACCAAAAGTTAAACCTGAAAAATATATTTTCTTTCAATCTAATAACCGTAATAAAAAATGAGAAGAAAATAAAATGATTTAACTGCTTCAGTATTGCTAATGCAAGTAAGCTTTTGAAAATTGGCATATTTTTGTAAAATAATTTTATAAAAAAATTATATCTTTGAAAGCAAATAAAGAAATTACATTTTGCAAAGTACTTACTGAATGGTATAATTATACTTTGTACCAGGTTGTAACTCTTTAACTTGAAAACTATATAAATTAGAAATTTCAGTTCCAGTGTCTCTTTATTTGTCTCAGAAATTTGTTATACAGATAGATCAAAAAGTTATGTGCTGTAAAAAAAATAAAATGCATCAGTTATATTCACAAATTGACAACAATGAAATCTCTGAAACATTGGTAGTTTTGAAAATGCTAACTGTGGTCCCTTTCTTGTAGATAGTGTACTTGTTATTTTGTAGGAATGTAAATGCAAGTGTTTTTTCAGTTCATTTTTTGTGTTGTACCAATTTATGAAGTGAATTGTTTTAATTTTGCCGTATTGATATGAAATATTTTGTTACAACTTCTGGCCTGCCAGATCTTGGACATCCTTGGTTTTATGAAATTTATCATTAACTACCATATTGCATTATTATGCAAATATGTTTAGGAAAAATTGTCATTGACTTATTTCACACTTCTGTCATATATAGAAAAGAGCTGTTCTACCTAAAACATGTGAGCTGTGACAGTCAAACTCATTGTCAATCCTTAACATGCATTTGGGATGCAAAATGTGGTAGTGGAGAGGGGAGGGAAGGGAAGGAAATGGAGGATTGTTGGCCTGTCCAGTCTCATATAGAACATCATCATCATTATTATTATTAAACAAGGAAGGGAAATTTTTCTCTGAAGAAGTTTTACTGAGTTAAATTTACATAGCATGAATTCATGATTAATTTCTCAATTTTCAATTTAATCTCCATCCTTTTCAATAGTTTTTGTCCACTTTTTAATAAGGCCTGTATTTCTGCACAGTAAAAATCACTGTTCTGAATATGAAACAATTGATTAGCTGTTGTCTGGTGGTCAACAGAAATGATCTCATCAACTCATTGCATGTTGCTTGGAATTGCTGCCTGGTCCAGGTGGTGGTTGTGCTTTTCATCAGTCCATAAGTTTTGCCTTTCAGCTTCTATGTAGCAAAAAACCTAGAGTCTAATAGTGCTGATATCCACTGTTGCATCTCCATAAAATTCCTCAAACTTTCATGAATGGGTATCAGCATTTCACCTTCTGCGTTCAGGAATTATATCACAACTCACTGTCTTGTATGCATGTCAATGTCAGCCATTTTCTAAAATGGTGTAGTTCTGCCACCAGTTGACATAAAGAATCTGCTATTGCTAACTGTAGAAGGGTTGAAGAATCATGCTAAATTCAAATTTCTCACATTACCAATTTATTAGAAGAGAAAATAAATATTACTTTCTGACTGACACTCATACTAAGCGCACAGTAGATTTTTTAAGACATGAATATGAAGTGCATTGATTTAGATATGCAGTTTTTTTTTATATTTATTTATGGATGCTCTTTAATAGCTCAGGTCATGAGCGTCCCATTCAAATCAGGGCGTGAAACAGCTGACAAATTTTGCTCAGAGGCCTCTTTTTTCAGGCTTGAGGTTTTTATCATGCCTTAAATGTACAACACAGGATCCATGGCTTTATTTCCTTCCGAAGGAAGCCATACTTAGGATTTTTACACCCGAATCCATCGGTCCTGGCCGGAATCGAACCCACAATCTTGGGTTTAGGATGCAAGTATGGTTGCCAATACACCATCAGGACCAACTAGATATGTAGTCTAAAGGTACTTTATCACTAGAAAATGTTATTGCTTTACATTTATAACTCATTTGTATATGTTGCTGCTGCGGCCTGCATGCTGATTGGATAGAGACGGGTTGTACACAAATGCCTTAAGAGTTATGGTTTTAATAATTAGCAATGGTTTAGAATTGTCCTTGTTTTCTGTAACATACTTTGTTCCTTTCAAGAATTTATTATTGAAAGAGATATTGATTTTTTAATGCCACTTGGTAGGATGAGTTTTTAGGTCTGGTTCGTCAGCCAGCAATATCATTTTAAGATTGAGAAATGCTGACTCCCATTAGGTAATTTAACAGAATAAGTAGTTGTGTGTTCCAGGCTGCTTTACAATAACTGAAAACACTATTTCATCTTCACTGGCAATAGGACTTTCTTTGCAGTACACTTTGCCACAGACTATACTAGATGGCAGTAATACACATAAATTATACAATAGGGTTAGAGAGCTTTTCAGAAAAGCAAGTTGGGAGCAGTTAAAATCCCTGAGCAACAGCACTTATAGAGGTGATTTCATTGGATGGACAAAAGCATGTGTGTGTTTACAAGTAACCATAAAATCTTCCAGTAAACAATTAATACTAGATGCCACTGCAGTATGTTTGCTCTAACGCGTATGTTTAACCATTGAAATTTGGAAGTAAGTGAGATTTTAGAATACATTTAGCTGTGCATTAATGTTTATATATACATAAATACATCTTTACTAACAGCGTATATTTTAATTTAAATTAATCTGGATTAAATCATATTGCTTAATGAATTGATATATTAAATATTTTATTAATATTTTTGTAATTATTTTCAATCTGTATATATATGCATAAGCCTCATAAATGCATTAAAGTATCAGTTTAATCTGCTCTTGTACATAAATAAACAACTTGTAAACTTCTTTGTTGAAATTGTAAAATTACTAGAAGTTAGAATCAGTGAAGTACATTGATTATACACATAATGAAGTCTCAGTAAGTCTTTATTAGGTGATACTATACTTCCCTAATTGATTAATTTTTCAGAACATGTTTCAAGAGCTTTGGCTCTCACTTTCAGCTGGGGACAAACTAACACTGGCAGATGATGATATGACCTCTGGTGGTTCCAATATACAGCAAAATAGGAAGTCCATGTCAAAATTCATAACATGATGCTAATTCTTAAAAATGAAAATCTTTTCCCATATTGCTAATTCCCTAGGATTGTTAATAGCTTTCAACAGTTTCATTTCTTTTGTGATGTCACAATTGCACATTAAAAAATTATTTATCCACCTGTTTATATCTTACATTCCTAAAGTATTCTTTCACGTTCGTCACCAAATTTATTATTATTCTGCCTATATAATCTGATCACAGTGCAAACAATTTATGTGATACACTCCTGCCTATTTTGTTGGGTAGAATAACATCCTTTATAGTTCTGTTTTGTTAAAAATTTGGTATTGTTGGCTGTGTACAATAAATTTTTCTTGGTAATTGAACAGGACCATAAAGGATGTTATCCCATCCAACAAAAAGGCAGAAGTGTATCAGATAAATTATTTGGATTATGATCAGATATACACTACACAGTTACTTAATTTCAATTAACAAAGGGTTGAACTGCTTTTTATGTTTGAAAGTAAGTACATATTTATTGAATTTCAATTAACAAAGGATTTCACTCTTTTTGAGTTTAAACTGTTTCCCATTTGCATTAATGCACTGTTGGAGTCTACCTGGATCACTGTGACACACATGCAGCACAGCTGAATGTTGTTGTCCAGATTGTGGAAGGCATCTACTAATAAACAATCAGCTCTTCAACATATGTAGTTTCCTTCCATACACTTCATCTTTAATCGTACCCCAAAGGAAGAAACCCATTAAGGTAAGATCAGGGGAATCCAATTGTTGCATGACATTCAAGCACTCTTCTATCGAAAACGTTATCAACGTACATTCAAACAACTGTAACATAATGGTCAGGAGCTCTATAATGCTGGAAGTAGAGTTGATCAAAGTTATCCAAATGCATGATGATTCCTGGTGTAACCTCTTGAAATAGAGCCAAGTACTTGTTACCATCAAAATTTTCTTCAGTAAAGTGCAGCCCAATTACACCAGTGTCAATATTACACCCCACACATTTACTCTGGGTTGATTTAGTGCTTGCCCCAAAACAACATGATGGTTTTCCATGTATCAATAAGTACAGTTATGTTGATTTACATGTCCGGATAACTTAAAGGTAGCCTCATCCAACTGCTCAATGTTTTGAAAGAAATTGGTGTCATGTCGATACTGATCAAGCATAATCTCACAAAATGTCTGGATCATGCGTCATGCATGAAATGTACACTTTAAACTTCTGCTGGTGCAGTATCCTTTGTATCGACTGACATGACATTGCTGGAAATTCTACCACTAATTGTCTTGTGAAATTCCTTGGACTAGTCCTGAAAGCCAGATAGATAGATATTGAGTTCATTTTCTTCAATTCCTGCTGTATTAGGTCGCACACTATGAGGTACATTCGAAACAGAAACTTCAATTTCAAATTTGTGATTTACCTTGTAAACAGCCTTACATGATGGTGGATCTGACTTGAAATGTTCTGTTCATTCCCTCAGCACAGCACTTAAACTTTGTTGGTAACCGATCTTCACAGCAAAAATTTTTTCATGTTTCATTAACATTTTCAAATGTTTCTGACCATTCATTTCCTGTTTCCTATTGACAGTATTACCAACTTAGAAATGCATCTGCAGTTAAAAGCAAATGAAGTAAGAAAATGTTTTGAACATGATATACAGAGAAGTGAAATCATAATATATTAAAATAAATTCACTAAATATATAGTTACTTTTGTGCCATCCTGTATATATGCAGAATAATAAGAAATTTGGAGACAAGAGTGAAAGAACACTTTAAAAATGTAAGATATAAACAGATGGATAAATCATTTTTGGACATACGTACATTCATGACATCACAAAAGATGTTGGGAGCTAGCAACAATCCCAGAAAATTAGCAATGTGGGAAAAGATTTTCATTGTAAAGAATAAGCATTATAAATATTGTACTTACAAAGCTGTTGACAATGGAGTGGTGTTCAACCAACAGAGGCCACCACAGGAACATCCAGGTATCTAACCATCGTTTCCAGTAATGGTGGTTCAGTGAGCAACTGAAGATGGGAGAGATTCTCCAGAAACTCGTCTTATTTTTATGTAACTAAGTGGGGTTTAGTGTAAAAAATGAATACCTAAGTTTAGGAAATAAGCATTATATTACGAATTTTGGCATTCTACCAATGGACTTTCTGTTTTGCTGTATATTGAAACCACCGGAGGTCATATCGTCACCTGCCAGAGTTAGTAGGTCCCCAACTGAAGATGAGAGCAAATGCTCTGGAATAAATCACTTAGTAAAGTATAGTGTCACGTTATACTGACTTCTTTATGTGTATAATACTTTGCTAAACTTCATATTGTAAAACATGTTTCTGGTTATCAACTTATAATTTAAACTTGAAGCCTTTTGAGTTTGAGAAAGTAAAGATATGGATAGAAATGGTGAGGATTGTGCCATAACAGATTTTATAAAAATAAGATGAAACTAAAATGTCTTTCATTTGTTCATTATATTTTATAATTGGGAAAATAAAAGGGAAGGAATATTATAGATTGATAAAGCACAATTTCATATGATTCTAAAAAAATCTGTTATTGTTTTGTTATAAGAATTTGAATTTACAGTTCCTTACTCTGCCAGCATTATGATGGAAAGTAAAACTGTAAAGGATTAAACAGGCTGAAAATGCAATCGAAATACAAGATAAAGATCACAATACCTTAGAAAAGCACAAATATTATGCCTTCAATACTTTACAACTTTCAGACAATGGATAAGATTTCAGCATATAAGCTAATATATTGCTCTATTTCAGCTCCATATTCCCTAGTCTTTGAGGGCCATCTATAAAGTAACTTCATTTTATTATTACCAAATTTTACAAAAATTCAATTAATATAATTTGAAAGTGCAACCTATTTTCTTTTACTTTTCTCACACATTGCAACACATGTCAGGGTGTTAAACTGACTTCAGAATTCCACTGTCATAAAATTTTGCATCCTGTGATTGAAGCTACAACACAATATAAGCCATGTTTTTATGTGCAAGAAAGATGGTAATAACTGGGTGCCAAATTCTGACTGTAGGGTAGTTGATCAAACACTTTCAATTGAAATTAATTAAATTAATTTAAAAATGTAATACTTTTAATTGAATTTTTACAACTCTGTTACTGTACATTGCACAGCATGTAGGCAAGCATTGTTATGCAAGAAAACCACCCCCAGGGCTTAGCATGTCATGATGTAGGTTTTAAACTTTGTAATGTCTAACAATAATGTTCTGCAGAGTTTCCATTCAGAAAAGATTTGCTGACAATATTTAAAATAGACCCAAAAAATGCAATTAAAAACATGAGAAAGACACTGTAAGTTTCAAAAAAGCAGAAGAGGCAAACAATAAAAGCAGTTAAGACTTAAAAAGATATTTTAAATTTTGTAAAAAACACATAACATATTTTATAATTTATTAATTACTTTATATGATGTGCAACACACAGTGTTATTGATTGCACTTACTATAAGATTTTCTTATATTAAACTGTATCCTTTATTAGAATAGTTTTATTTGCAGAAAAAGATTGTTCACTTATCAACTGATGTAACTGAAACAAGTCTTTGTAAACAAACTTCTGTCTACCATACCTTTCATTTCCTGTGGGCCAAATTTATAAACATCTCCCCTTATCATAAGGATTCAATTGGAACACAGTCTTCATAGATGCCATAAGTGTTTCTCTTTTTTTCATTTTTTGTGATAATTTGAGGATACTTGTAATGAATCGTTATGAAAAAGAAACTATTACAAATATTATCAGTACTGAGCAATTTTTTCTTGTCACTTGTTGAAGCAGCATCCTCTTCAGAGAGTGCAGCAACCATCACATGAGTTGTCAAATTTGACAGCAGCAGAAATCATGTTGAGTCAGAACTAACCCAGAAGTATCAGTCTTGAAGATCTAAGTTCAAAATGGTGCTTTGAGAAAAATCTTGGTACTGGATGTCAGTTTACTGATGAGGTAGAATAAAAAAATAACCAGACTCTTTTATAAATGATAGCTTAATTTCATTCAAATTCACTTACAAGCTTTCAGAATATTCTCCCTCTGATCAAATGTAACAATTCCAATGATCAAACTACTTTTCAAAACACTTGCCCTTTTATGGTTTTCAAAGCCTATTGGGTGTTCCATAACAACATTGTTTAGTTTAGCATTAATTTGAAAATGACCATAAAGCTCCATTTTTATTGCAGGAATGAAGGTTGCATGGCATAACCTCAGTGCCTGTTCAAATAATCTTCTTCTTCAGTGCCCCCTTCAATAATTATTCTGTCACTACATTATTATACAGGAAGTCTTCTTTGATGAAAAATTTGAACAGCACACTGCACTTGACTTAACTTTGGATTTGGGTTTGATGAATGTTTCCATAATGAATGCTCCCTTTTAGTTTCTGGGTTGCAATAATAAAACAAGTTCCAATGACAGCTTATGGGAGCATAAACCTTAAGTGCGCAACTTTACTACTGCTAGTGCTGAATGTAGATCTCAAGGTTCTAGAATCATATAACTAGAATTAACACTCATACATAAATGATTGAACATTTACAACACAAAGAGAGAATGAATGAATGATAAAGATAAAGATAACCTATTTTGTCTCTTAAAGGGCATAGGTCTCCTAACAAGTAGGGGAAGCCCATTTTTACCTTAAAGTGGTGAGCTATTCCATGCTAGTTGTTCGTATGCTTTTTGAGATACTCGGTTTAATTTGTTCTTTGGCTATGCTATTCCTCACTGCAATGTTTACTCACTACACAAGTTGCTTCTCGAAATATTTTTGTTTTTCTCTTCCTCTTGCTACTCTTTACAAATCTGGACCTGCATGTTATTTGAAGAGGTCTGTCCATCTTCTTCTGGGTCTGCCTTGTGTTCTTTTTCCTATTTGGGGGTCCCATATGGAGATCTTGTAGGTCCATCTATTGTCCTGCATTCTTGCGACGTGCCTGCCTCATTGCCATTTGATTCTGGTAGCTGTTTGTGCAATGTCTGTTGTCTGAGATAACTGGTTTATTACTATTGTAGGTATTTTATTCTTCAAAGTTATTCCCAGAATCTTGCATTGCATTTTTCTTTGGCATATTTGAATTTTGTTATTTTGTATTTCTGTTAATGACCTTGTGTGGCATTCATAGAGTAATATAGGATATACACAAGTTTTGAGCATTTGGAATCTGATTTTCTTAATTGGGTTTGCTCTAACAGTGTAAACTTAAGGGCCCAAAATGCTCTCAAGGTTAATAAGAGTCTTCTTTGTATTTCTTTTTCCATTTTATCTTGGAAGGAAATCTTTTGTCCTAGGTATGTATAATCACTCACATTTGTGAGGACTGTTCCATCTATTTGTATCAGGGTTTCAGATTATTTTGATATTAACTGTTTAGTCATAATCCTGCTTTTTTCTTTGCTTGCATAATTGTTCCAACATAGTTTGTAGTGCTGTTAATCATCAGCAAATCTTAAGATTTGTAAGTCTACTGCTGTTAATGTTATTTCAGAATTATGTACCAGTTCATTTTCTTGAATATATGTTTCATTATACAGGCGAAAATTTTAGGAAAGATTGGATCGCCTTGGCAAACTCCACTTTCTAGTCGGAATGGTTGTCCTTCTGTTTTTACCTTCACGAAACTTTGACTATAGACTTTGTATAGAATATGAATGTACTTTGCCTCTTTCCTGTGCTGCCAAGGCATGTACTATGCTTATATGTTCAATTAAATCAAAGGCCTTGCTATAGTGGATAAAAGCAAGATATAGTATCAGATGGAATTATTCTTTCTCTATCAGCTAGTTTATAGTTTGGAGATGGTCTGTTGTGCTAAATCTTGTACAGAAACCTGCTTGTTCTGGTGGTTGATTTTCATCCAGGGTTTTCATTATTCTTCTAGTTAAGATTTTTGTAAACAGTTTGTATATGTTTATTTAATAAAAATGTAGTAATGCACCCATTTAAATGAAAAAAGTCATTCTTCTGGTTTTCATGGCAACTTGTCAATGATCCTTTGATTAAAAATCTGCAGGATGAAGTTTGTCTCTCTAGAAAAGCAATGTATACTTCCTGTATTTTGAAATCACATCAATACTT
Source organism: Metallyticus violacea (assembly GCA_030762175.1). Lineage (NCBI taxonomy): Eukaryota > Metazoa > Arthropoda > Insecta > Mantodea > Metallyticidae > Metallyticus > Metallyticus violacea. The sequence goes on along the minus strand of CM060832.1, from coordinate 21,521,956 downwards.
GGAGTTTTTTAATTTCAATTTTCTCTTCTTCTCAAGAAAAAGGCTTAGGATGTAAGCTTGGAATACTGTTCAATTTCTTATATTCAATTAAAACTAATTAAAATAAAGCAACTACTTCTCAAATTCACATAAAAATGCACTAGTCTTCCATTTATTAACAGCTTACTACTAAAGAAATGACTCCATTATCTTTGCTGAGAATATATGCATGAAAGCATTGTACTTCAAATGCAGTAATGTTTAATATTGAAATAACTGCAGGTTTTCTTATTTAATATACAGAGGGTGAAAGAAAACATATACACACTTTCACAGTAGATATCTATATAATATGTTTCAAAGTTGAACCCTAAAACAACAGTAATGTGTATTATGATGTTCTGTAAACAGATTGAGTCACTTGCATTATGATAGCGTTGCTATGTGACAGGTTAATCAACAATGAACAAATGAAGCCAAGATTATATTATGATGTTCTGTAACAGATATGACTCACATTACATAATTTCAAAGTTGGACCCTAAAACAACAGTAATGTGTATTATGATGTTCTGTAAACAGATTGAGTCACTTGCATTATGATAGAATTGCTATGTGACAGGTTAATCAACAATGAACAAATGAAGCCAAGATTATATTATGATGTTCTGTAACAGATATGACTCACATTACATAATGCTACCATTGCTACAACAAAATGGAGCCAAGATTATCATTTGAACAGTGGAAAGCAATTTTGAAGTAGTATTGGAAAACTGAGAATGTTGTTGAAGTTCAAAGGCAATGGAGACGTATGTACAGAAAAGAACCACTGTTGGACTTCTACCTATGGGGAACACTTAAGGATGTTGTATACCGTAGAAAACCAGCTACATTGGCAACACTTTGGGAAGAAATTAAAATGGCATGTGCTGCAATCGCAGAGAACACTTTAGCAAACGTTGCTCAATCAGTAGTTCAACATACTCGAGAAGTGTATTGATGCCGATGGTGGGCATTTTGAGCAACTGTTGTAACTGTTGTAAGATGATTAGTGCTCACCATTTTCTGTATGTATGAATTCAGTTTTGTTATGTTAACATAGTTTTCTTTGTTTGAAGTGTGTATACATTTTTTGGCACCCTCTGTATATGGGCGTGTTGTTATTATTATATACTGTTTCAATGTAATCATCTAATAGCATTTTAAAATTTTTTATAAAAATTTGTAATGCTATAACAATCATTTGTATAAAACTGCAGGCAAACTTTCCTGCGAAATCTTGTAATGAGAAATGCGATGTTTCAGTGGATACATAATGACTCTAATGGGCAAAAGCCTCTTCCTCTCACCTCCCCTGATAAAAATACTCCACATACTTAACTGAGACATTAGTTTGCATGACAACTGCAAACAAGCGATAATAAATTCCAAATACAAACATCAGGCGCAAGATAGAAGTCCACTACAAACTTTATTTTTTGCACATAAAATACATTGAGCAATAGTTCATAGGAAATTCAACATTGAAGTTTTTGGGGTTAGTACAAACTAACAACCTCCTAGAGAAACCATCCCTGACAAGGTTCTATCCCAAGTGATGACTTTGTTTTAAAAACAGTTTCTGCCCAAACCTTCCAAATCAATATTAACATTTGGTGATGTGTGCCTTTTGTTTGTTGTTCAGACATGTAGCATGCACTTCAATACAATTTTTATAACCCAGAATATTGCATATAATGTCTTCAAATATATGCACCATTAAATTTAAAACTAATTTTGTATTAGAACTAATATAGTAAAACAACTAATTTATTCTTAATTAGCTGGTGACTTGGGTTAATACTCTTATGCTCCACTTTGCATTTGCAACTTTGGATCCATATCAAATCTTGCCTTGCTATACAGAAACTTTACTTCTCTACCAGCAACAGTTAAGCTCCAGGGTGGTTTATTTAAGTACAATTAAAACAGTCCATTATTTTTTGATTCTGCCTGATATAGCTGAATATAAACTGTAATTTCCTCTGAAAACAATGTGATTAACATGTTAGATGAATCATCTCAGAAAAACAATTTTCAGTGTTTACCTTCTTTGTGTATAGTGCTGCATCAGCTAAGAAAAGAACAACATCATTGTGCTTTATCCCATCAGGCCTAAGAAAGTTTAAAGATATTTAAATAATTGAGCAGTGTTCAGTGTTATAATTTTCTAATAATTGTGGTGTTGCAAGAACATTTTATGTGCTATATCCTTTACAGTTTCTATTGTTCCAATAAACATAGCAATGCATCACATCACCACATTCCAACTAACAGGCCCAGACACATACTCCTGTAAGGTCCCCCCTTTTTTTGCAAATTTCCCTTTACCCCAAAAAAGCGATTACCAGTAACATTAGATGCTAAGAACTCATTTGTGTTGCCATTTCATCCATTCAGTTCATCATCTTTAAAGGCCTTGGCATTGGCAGGATGTTAAATGCTAGACAAATTATTTGTTCACAATGTTGATTTGCTTGGAACAATATAAATCTTATGTATTTTGACCAAGAAAAAAAAATTTTGAACAATAGGTATTTTAACTTACAGAAATGAATTAAAGAACCAATGATTTACACAAATCCAAGCAAAACTGCAGCTGGTTGTTAAATGTAAGAGGTAATTATTGCAGAATTGTTATATTTTCCACCATTCTTGGAGATGAACTCTGTGCTTCATTGTCAACACACTTCCTCTCATGATTCACTGTTTCACTACCTCATGATCACTTCCATAGTGTTGTGGTCAAGTGTGTCTGCAAATCCACAGTCCCAGGTTAAAATCCCATAAGATCAGTTGCCTGGGTAAGGTGGTGGTTGTTATGTGTGTTCTTTTTTCTTTTTTCCCTTATCCTGAAAAGTGAATGCCAGCTAGCTGTAAGTGTTTGTGGGTTTTGGGCTCATTTACTTATTCATTTCATCAAACATTCATTTATTATCTCTTTAGACCTTCATTGTTATGAAGGACATTAAACTGTAACAATAAAAAAAAAAATGCATAATAAAAGTGTTCTATTTCTTGAAAATTTATTGACACAAAATTTGTTTACATGACCATAAAATTTGCTAGTTAATGTTTTTTTTAATTTAATTTTTATTTTATTCTGCAATGCCTGATAACATGTTTCTATATTAGGACATAATACTCCAAATTAATTTTTATTTGTTTTTTTTATCAATAAAATTTAAATTCTACAGATTTTAAAACTACAGTACTAATACTATAATTAAATAAAACTAAAACCAGTACTGGAAACCAGCACAAAAACTATTTAAACTATAATGCCTAATTAAACCTACAATTGGTATTGTTACCCAGTAGCAATACATTTTTACACTTCTCTTATATTTCAATCAATGTACATCTTAGCTATCTATACTTTTATAATGAATTATATTTCAACTAATAAGTTACAATTTTTTTATACAATTTACGTAAAAATCTTCATTTTGCTGATGCTCAGTATCTGGGCTGCTCCCAACCAGAATTTCAGGCAACAGGACCTGGACATCGATGAGATTGCTGCTGTCTCGAGCAACAGCATCTATATCCATAGTGTGTTGACTGTGCAGTTTCCTTCTCTTCTCTTTTTCCTTCATCTTTTTCATTTCAACTTTTATCTGTACATTCTTCAGCATAGATTTGGATTGCTTGTTGGTGCTTTTTACTTCTGTATTTCTTTTTCTTTCATTCTCTTCTACTTTTTCCGTATATTCCTCATATTTTCCTCCTCTTGTTCTTGGTCTACTTCTTCTCTCAGCTGCTTCCTTTCCACCAAACCTTACAATTGTTCTTTTCTGTTAATTCTGGTTCCTTCATCTCATTCAATTTAGATATTACCTTCTTCATTTTTTTGTTTTTGAACTGACTCTTGGTTAATGGTTTACTTAATCTAAGCATTTTGGTAAAATTATGTTATGTGTTCTTTCTCTTAAAAATAATGGACTTTGAATTTTATAGAGAGATGATGGAGGAGGTCAGAAGGCAGTTTAAACCTAATGGTTAAATATTATTGTTGGAGAACATTGTCATAAATTTGCACTGAACTTTGGCAGACAAAGTTAAGGGACTAACATATAGACTCAGTTATCAGCATTGAAAAAAAGTGCTTGTTGAAAGTCAGTGAGAGCTTGTTGATTTTGGTTATGTATGGATGATTTTTAACATCTCAGCATCCCATTCAATTCAGGCATGAAACAGCCAATTAATTTTGCTCAGATACCTCTTCTTTCAGGCTTGAGGTTCTTTTACATGCCATAAATCTACAATATGGGACCCACAGCTTTACTTCCCTTCTGAAGGAAGTAAAGCCGGAAAAAAATCCATTGAATCTGCCTGGGATTGAAACCAAAATTTTGGGTTTACGAAGGTATGGTTACCATTAATACTACACCACCAGGACTGACTCAGTGAGAGCAAGTTATGAGAATAAGAAAAATATAAGGAAACATTACAAAATAATGACAGGAATTCAGAGCTTGTTATGGGCAAGGATTGACCGTGGTAGACATTTAAAGTCTCACAACAGATTTTTCAATCAGAATTTTTGCTTGTATTACAGAAATAGCTATAAAAAGGTAGTACATTTTTTAGCAACATGGCAACTTTTGCAGCATAACATTATTGAATGATTCTGCTAATGTAACACCTTTTTGGGGGGCATATTGAAGAAGGAGGCTTATGGTTGAGCATTTTTCAAATTAGTTATTGCTTTATTCATATGCAAGGGCAACTATTTAATTTTCAGGGTTCTAAAAAGTAGAAGACCATAACTCACTAACTCTGCCTATAACTTTCTGAAGTGGTCTTTTCCATTCTCAATATAAAGTTGCATCATGTGGAACCAATCATGGAAACAGCCACACCATGCTTTTTCATAGAATGCAACAGCTTCCAGATTCCCAAACTGATGGCCCTCAGGTTTTTCTTGACATTTGGAAACATGAAAATATCACAGGAAGCCAGGATCTGGACTATGCAATGGGTGCATTCCAGTTAACTTCAGATTCTTGCAGAAATTCCATATTTTCAAATCATTATATGCAGAGACATTGTCATGGTGTAGCAAGAATCCGCTCAATCTGATTTCAATCTTCTTTCTGCTTGTGTTCTAAAGATCCTGAGGAGGCAAGTTGTGAAGTATCATTGGTCATTGACTATTTTTGTTGCTGGACTGGAATGATTGGAATATGTTCACTTGCTGAGAAGAAACTGGCAACTCTCTTCCAACCTACACTTCAACATCGCTTAACCTTCAATTGGGGGAAGTCATCACTGATTGGCTCTTTGAATCTGGGTAATTCAGCTTTCATCACCTGTGAAGTTATTGTGGACACATTGGGAGTTGCCATTGTCAGAAAGACTAAATATTCCACTCTTGCTGCCTTTAGTTCTTCTGTGAGGTTATGCAGTACCCAACAACTCTCTATCTCCCTTGAAGTCACATGCAGATTGTCTTCATTGTGACTTCTACACATGAGCAACGTTTTATCTGTAACTACTATTACTAGATATCCTCTGTGGTACTGATCTTTGATTCTCCTCCTCCTCCTCCTCCTTCTTCTTCTTCTTCTTCTAAACTCTACAAACTACTGTAGACCATTGAATGTGAAGAAGCATAGGCTGGAAAAGTTATCTGTAATTTTTTTGGTCATTCTTGTTGGCTTAGGCTCGTAAAGATTCAGTCCATGAAAATGCTCTTAAGTCATCTCTATCTTAGAGTATCAGACAGTTAATGCAAAATAGGAGCCACATGCTGACACACTCTTTCCAGTGCTGCCAATAATAAACTTGTATCTCTCATAGTTTCTTCAAATCCAAAAAATGAATTGTGACCAGAATACATTTGCAGTAGTGGCAGGTTGTGATTACATGGGCTCAAGGAAAAGTTAAGCTTTAAGAGTTTCTTAAGAGAAAAAAATGTACTATTAATAGCCTTAACAGAACATTTTGGAACTTTTAGGTATCATATGCAGTCTTGTGTAAATTAAGTTGTACAAACAGGTAAATTTAGTTTTGTAAGTTAATCAGATCTAATAACCATTGCCCTCCAGTTTTGCATTGCATTGTCAATACCAATTGAGATAGTTAATTGTAGTTATAGCTTTTATTGATTATACTAGAAGTTAAGTAATTTGTTTGTGTTTCTAGCTGTTTTAACATTTTATTTAGCAAGCATTTTTATTCATAATGGATATCACATCTAAGAAGAGAAGTAAGGTCATAACCCTCCATAGTAATATGACTCGGAGACAGATAGTAGTTGAATGAAATGTAAATTTGGGTGTTGTTAATAATATAATTAGAAAAAAAAATGAAATTGGGTCAACTTCACCTCAAAGGAAAGGACGATGTAGCCGAAAATGAAAAATGTCCAATAAAGAAGATGCCTATCTAATTGGAACATGCAAAAATGAATCCTGAAAATAACAGTTTTGATTTACAAACAGATTTGGAGGCTGCAGGAGTGAAAATTGATGCTTCATCAGTGCTTAGGCAGCTTTTAGAAGCTGGAAGGAAAGCTCAAAGATCAATCAAAAGACATTCCTATGAGGAAAAAGAGATTGGCAATGGCTAGAAAATATTACAACTGAATACAAGAGTGGAAGAGGGTCCTATTTTGTAATGAAAGTCATGTTGAAGTACAATGGTCAAATGTCTTTCATGTAAGAAGAAGCATTGGAGAAGAAATCTCGCTGAAGCACATTAAACAGACAATAAAATTTCACAAAAGAATATGTTTGGGGCTGTTTTGCATTCATAGGCACTAAATGTTTGATTTTTACTGATGGAATGGTGAATAGCAACAAGTACACCCCAATTTTATGGAAAAGAGCTGCCTCAGAACTAAAGAGATTGATAGAGGAATCAAATGTTTGATTCTGATGGAATGGTGAATAACAACAAGTACACTCCAATTTTATGGAAAAGAGCTGCCTCAGAACTGAAGAGATTGACAGAGGAACTGAATATTGAAAAAGTCATTTCAGTTTCATCCAGCTAGACCTTGCCCCATGTCATGCATTGAAAAATAATAAAGACTTCATGGCAAAAAATGGCTTTTCAGTGTTTGGACTGGCCTGGAAGTTCACCGGGCCTCAACCCTATAGAAAATCTTTGGGCTATTGTCAAGAAACATGAGTAAAATGAACTGCAACACCAAAGAAAAGATGCTTTGTGCTTTGATAAAAGTGAGGTTTCATGACTAGAATTAAGTGAAATATGTAAGAAATCCCATTGACTTTATGCCTAAATGAAAGAAAATGGTAATTAAGGCCAAGACTGGAGCTAATTAAATACTAAAAACACTGTTTAGTGTAAAGTAATATTGGAAATTTCATAAAATAATTTAAAAAAAAGTCATATCTTTCACATTAATTTGCACCAGGGTATATAAATTGCATGTTGTTAATAGATTAACTTATGTCCAGAAAAGCAAATCACATATTCATCTTACAAAAATAGTATCTTTCAGCAAAAAACTGTTTTTACTATAAATGGCTTGTATCAAAAAATTCTATCACCATAATTTCTATGATAAGTGCTCGGAAGCTGAAGGTAGTTACAAACAAAGACCAACATTGAAAATATTTTGTCCACTTAAGGGAAGTTGAGAAGATTACCATGGAATTGACTTCTCAGGGTAATGAATAAATGCTGAAGAACTAATTGCAGAAGAAATTCTTACTTTTGAGTTTGAAGAATGTAGAGTTAAATATGTGTTAATTCATAACTCTAGATTGAAATACTAAATTCTAGTTTCTTGTGGTCACAGAGTGCTTGGTGATTGTCACCCTGAAAATACTTCATTTAAGATCAAAGAAATTAAAAAGTGATGGGTCATTGTTAAAATTTTTTAAGAGGATGGGATAGTAATTATTGTAGTGTATAAAGTTTGTACTTAAGTTGATTTAAAAACTAAAAAACACTTAAGGCAGCTCGAATAATTTCAAAGCCTCAACCTCCTGATAATTAATAGAATGAATCTGTTTGGGAAGATGTAAACTTAAAAGTTATAACATGAAAACTTGTTACAGTGTATTGTTCAATAATCTGTGCATGCTTTCTAGAACAACAGGAGTTTTGTCCAAATTAGACCTCAACATGCTCATGTGACATAGTTCATATTTTGCTGATTCCTCCCATGTTTGACCTAACATCTCAGATGGTACTTTTTAAAAAGCTGAGAAAATCTTATATTTGAGATTGTGATTCCAGAATCTCAGTACATATGCATCAATCTTCCAAAATCTTGAAGGAAAGTTGGTGTAAGGTTTGAAGGATTTGAAGGCAATATGATTTTCCCATTGTAATTGCTTCAAGTGTTGCCAAATATGTCATGTTGATAATCCCAGACATTGACCAATGAGATGGTGTACCATCCTGTTGGAACATGTGCATTATTTTCATGTTGCATTTCTGGGTTGGAAAAATTTATCAACATAGCCAAATATAGTTATGATCAAACTGTTACCCCCATTAAAGATGCTGCTCATAGAGATCATAGTGACTTATCACACTACAAGCTTTAGACTACCCCTTTCCATTTTGTAGGAAACATAGATTTTCACTTCCCCTTATAGTTGCATTAGGTATATTAACTCATTCATTAACATGGAAGTTTACTTTGTCAGAAAATACTCACCGATTCAAGAAGCCTTCTTTTCCCTCCACATGATTGCAACACTGAATGCAAATGCCACTGATAAATGCAAATGATCAACATCGTATAATGCCTGAACATGATGCACACAGTAAAGATAGAATTCTGGGTATTTTCTAACAATGTGTTTATGATTTGTAGCACCTCTGGCATGACTTTTCTTTAAATTCGCTGTCTTAGCTGCTTCAGTTTTAGGAACAATTTTTTTGTTTTTTGAATGATTTATTTACGGATGCTCTTTAACAGCTCAGGTCATCAGCGTCCCATTCAACTCAGGGCGTGAAACGGCCAACAAATTTTGCTCTGAGGCCTCTCTTTCAGGCTTGAGGTTCTTTTTCGTGCCGTAAATGTACGACACGGGACCCACGGCTTTACTTCCCTTCTGAAGGAAGCCATACTTAGGATTTTTACACCCTGAAAAAATCCATCGGTCCTGGCCGGGTTCGAACCCGCGATCTTGGGTTTAGGAGGCAAGTATGGTTACCACTACACCACCAGGACCGACTGTTTTAGGAACAAACTTTACTACCACTAGCATTTGGCATGTTAACAGATTGTTGGTCCTGGTGGTCTAGTGGTAATCGTACTTGCCTCTTAGAACTACGGTTGTTGTGTTCTAGTGGTAAGCATACTTGCCTCTTAGAACTAAGGTTGTGTGTTCAAACCCAATTTGAGTCGATGAGTTTTTTTAAAGCATGAACATCCTTCAGAAGGAAAGTAAAGTCATAAGTAATGTGCCTGACAGAAGAGAGACTCTGAGCAAAATTTATTGGAAGTTTCACATCCTGAATTGAATGAGAAGCTAATGACCAAAGATATTAAAGAGTATCTGTAAACCTAATGATAATAATAATAATAATAATAATAATAATATGTTAGATCCAGTTTTTTCAAATGTATACTACCATAACATAATCAGCATGTCTTCCCATATGGATCATCTTGTAATTGGCTTATGCATTTGCTAAAAAAAAACTGTTGCAGAAGTGGCTAGAAGTAAATAGAGCAGTGCAGCTGGGAACAGTAACCAATGAAAAACTTGACAGACAGTTTGTAGGCCAATTCTTTAAAAATGCTTCTTACTGTGAATCAAAGAAAACCATAAAGGGCAGGCAAAAGACTTCTGAACATATGAATCTCATTTGCACATTACTTCTTTCGCTGTGAAATTAATGGCAAGGGAGTAATTGTAAAACATTATGACTAGAAGAATGAAGGAACCATGTAAGATAAACAATGGCAATAAATGTTTTGGGGCTGAGGTAAATCGGAAGAAACTGAACATTTACGTAGCAGTTTAAGAAAGACAATGGTGATTATTATTTTAGGGCTTAAAGCTGCTTATGTCATTAGTGTCCATATCACATACTCCAAACAGAAGGTGTTTAGGAAAAAAAAAAAAAAGTTGGAATAACTTATAAGGACAGAGCAGCTATAGTGAATGTAATAAGTTTATGCTTGATAAACGACACTTGTAAACCTCAATCAGAGAGGTTGGTCCTGGTGGGATTCGAACCCCTGACCTCCCACTCACTAGTCCACACCTTAACGACCTCGGCCAATCGTGGTAGGAAAAGCTGAGTAATATAAGTTTGTATTCTAGGTCATATGAGTATTAATGCTGATAAGCGTTTCAGCTTATCAAACAAGCTAGTATGATGGTATAGAAATGTGATAATGGCCACAGTAATGCCTAATGACAACTCACTCATCTGACCCAGAATTTTAAGCAGGACTAAAGAGAGCTTCATAGTTAATTTTCTAATTGCACATCTTGAGTGGCCAATGTTTTGCTAAATTAAGAAAATGTGGAAATCATGCAGTAATTGTGGAAAACCTGAAGTGCCCAAAGAAAAATGTACTCTGTTCACCATAAAGTATGCCACTGGCTGCTGGGAAGGAAAGTTATGATTAGAAGACAAATCATTTTAGCATTATGCATTACTCAACAGTTGAAATTTATAGCTTCTTCTTCTCCCTTTTTTTCTCCTCCTCCCTCTCTCTCTCAGTACAGTCAAAATTGGTAATGTCAAATATGACCCATTTTCATTTGACAAAAAATCCTGCAGTATGTTAGAAGATGCAGATTGAATGATTGGTTTATAAAAGTTATTTTGATTATGTGAACTCCTTATAAAGATGTTGCAAATAAACTGAAAGTTTATGGTTTTTAGAAGCAACTGTAAACAACAGACAAAAAGAAAAAACAAATCTGATGTATGTATATGAATTGTAATATAGTTACTCCACAGTAAGCAAGGTGAAATAATTCAGTTTCCCCAGACAATATATAAACGAGTGAGAAAGTGAAAGATGGAGAGTACTTATTTTATAGCCTTATTTCAGTATTTAAGGTTTCAGTTTCTACTTGGAGATCTTAAAGATATCTACTTAATATTAGTTTTCTCTAAAATCGGGAGACATTAAGAAAATGGATTTTAACAACCTTTAAAGTCTTTTGTGGAAAAATATGTATATGTGATTATGCAAAATGCAACGAAAATATTGAATAAGGAAAAATATTTTTTCCTTTAATGCATATCACTCTTAATTTTATATATATATATATATATATATATATATATATATAAAAATTAAAGCACCATTGAATTTGTAAATATTTGGAGAAAGTATTATTCCTGCAATGACTGCAACACCTTGAGTATTGTTATTACATTATCATTAAACACACAGCCTGGCATTGAATAATAAAATCAAATGATGTTACCTAATTGCAATAATGGTTTCCATAGGCTTTGGCATAGCAGTCTTATACAATAGCTGTTATTGAACATTGCATTATGCTTATCAGGAAAAATTCTTATACATAAAAGCATTAATAAGGATGCACTGCAAAAATAGAACAATTATAAAAATATTACATATTCTTGGTGTTTTTAAAAAGTGGTTCAATTAAATTAATTTTAATTAGCTAAAATGGTGCTGAATTACTGAATGAGTGAATGTAATGTTATACTGTTATGTCAGAAATCTTATTTGTGCTCCATTTAGTAAGAAGAAAATGTGATTTGCACTTATATTACTTTTCCCTACTTTCATAGATACTTTTTCATAACACCTTGGATTTGTAAAAAAAACTTTGACAATGAGAACTGTAAGATTCTTTAAAAATCAAGAATCAATATAGATGTCAGTTAAAGGCAATATGTATTCATTTTTTTTTTTCCTTCAAATTAATGCCCTTCTTTATGAATAATGAGGGAGTTGGTGAAATTTTGTGATTCGGTGTTATTTACAGATTTTCCTGACTCCAGGATGCACTTTGTCCTGTTACTTTAAATAGCAATCTTTTCTAAGTTCAGGAAGTTTGTAAAAAATGAAGTGAATTTCTGAGCATTAGTAACCAGTGTTGCAATTAAATTACCCACCAATTTTTTTCAAATTACCTCTCTTTTCCTATAAAATACTTTCTATATATAAATTAATCTCTTAAAAGCACATATAAGCAATGATAATAATAATAATAATAATAATAATATCTTTAAATTTTATTCATTTATCCAAAGAGTAATTTGAAGGTTTAGTTCCATACATTGCTCACCAATATGGATTTTGAAGGTTAAAAATTTAATTGTTGTCTGTTGTCCCCTTGTCATTTGCCATCAAAGCCACCATTGGCACTATCTTTAGGTTGTTCCTATCTACATTTACATATATTTAAATATATATATATATTACACTGCTGGCCATTAAAATTGCTATATATTATGTGTGTCATGTGGAAATGTCTGTCTTCTTATTCGGTTTTTTAACAACCGTTGGGACGCTTTTCACCTGTCTGTTTGTCCTACTATGATCCATTGATGTAATATTCATTTCACTGTGGATGTATTTGGTACATAATGAGCATCAATTTCTTGATGATATCCTGCATTCTCGGTATGCCACAGTTCTTCCGCAGTCAAATTCAGACACCTGCTGATATTGCTATTATATTTTCGATGAGTCATACTTTTTCTTTCTGAGAAAATGTGAGGTCAGTATGGGCAACATTGTATAAATAAGTTTTCTACTTAGATTTAGAAAGATGTGTGGAAAAAACAAATTTAATTCACATAAAACTGACTTCAGATGAAATGAAAAGTTTTTTGACTTGACTATGGAAATTTGCCAACTAAAAAACAAGAAAACACAACAATAATACTAGTACAGAATTGTTTTGAATGACAACAGTACAAATCTTCTAGTATAGCAACAATGAAAAAGTATAATGATGTAATTGTAAGCTATTTTATTATAAATAAAATTTTATTATAAAATAAAATAAATAAATATTATAAATAAAATCACTAATGACTCAGTAGAGATAAATGGGAATCATTACAGACAAGAGGGGAGGAACCTTATGATTCACATTGTTTTTGCCTTGTGGGTGACTGTTGACGAAAATAAGGAGGAAATAGTGTTAAGCAATGCAGTGTAAGAAGAAGACACACATATACTTTTAACAGTAATATAAATTTTTCCTCCTGAAAATTGCTAAAGAACAATTTAAAAGCCACCAAACTCTTATAAGTATATAGGTAATTACATTATCGGTTTAACAATTTTATCTGAACAATAAGCACCAATGATTCAAAAAAAGAACTAAAGTTACAAAATACCCTTAATTTCCAAATACTCATATAAACCTTCAAAATACTAAAAAATTGGGTAAATACTTGCCAACTGGCAACAGTGCAGGTCAGAATAGTTGTACATTTATTCTGAATCTTATAACCTTAAAAATGTTATAACGAACACTGTAAATCATAATAATTGTGTGCAATGTGTAAAAAATGAAAGGAAATATATAAACAGATTGCTTTTCTTAAAAGATGGTTCTGTCATGTTAGTTAAACTCATAATAAATAACAAAGAAAGATGTCTCATGTGGCATTAAAAGCAAAATTAAGCTGTGATACTAACTTAGCCTTTTCAAAATAATGAAATGTTATATTCATTCATTCTTTCATTATTACACATAAATTAATCTTCCTAGTCTAAACCTAAACTGTTGAATTTGTGAACAATTCATTGTTAATCAACAAAGTAGTCCTGTGTCAGGAATAAAACAGTTATCTTTCTTAAGTGTTCAAAAATATGGTAATATCTGAACTTAGCTGTAACCAAAATGGTTAAATAAAATAAATTAAAAACTTTAATTAACAGTTCTTACTACTGCTCTAGAAATACACAACATTGTTAGCTCTCATATTTATAGATGCATTAATATAAATGTAATATTAAGCAATTAATTATGTTTATAGACAATTGAAATAAGTTATTCAAGAAGTGACTATTCGTGTGGCTTTTTCATATGTGATAAACATGCCACTAGTTGGAGATTTTATTAATAAAATAATATTATTTAAATATAATTACTTTACCCACTGTAGGACAGGAGATGCGGAAACTGTCCACTATTGGTGGCCTTACATTTTTGGCACCTCTGCTAAAAATTAACTTTCACTCATTCCCTTTGAGAAATGAAAAGAATCTCCAGGGAGTATGGATTTGTTTTCTACATGACTTCTTTTAATTTATTCCAGAGTTAAAAGTCAGAAGAATTACATTAGGGAATCTTTGTTCATATTATGTTTAAAAGTGATAAGTTGACTATATGTAGTTAATGAATCTCCTGTTCTAGCAACCACGGCTCTGTCAGTTGGGGGAGTAAATGCTGCACGAATGGTTGATACTTGCATGGCTTACCCAGTAGAGTAATAAGTTTCTTCTATAATATAGCAAAAAACTCTTCTGGTATCTTAACTAATGCATAATATTACTTTTTAATTTCATAAAAAATGATGTTATATTCTAATTTAAAACTGGAAGTGATAAAGAATCATACTTTTAACCCAATCATCTTTGGTTGTCTAAGCTTGATATTAATACTATTACTTATTTTACTTGTTTATCTGACTCTTATGCCATGAATAACTGTTTATATTATGATAAAACAAAAGGCCTTTTTCAGATATTACACCTCCCTTTTAAATAAAAAAAAAACTGATATTTCAAGCTCTGAAATTGATATTGATATGTTGCAATGCTCAACTTTCCTCCACAGTTGCAAAATAATGCAAAACGCACTGCATCATTTAGCTAAAAAGAGACACCAGCAACATTTTGAAGGGAATAAAAACCTGAATAAGCATAAGGATCATTCCTTTGCTACAAAGATAAAATGCAGAGCTGTAGTAGATCTATACAGGCTCCAGTAAAATAACTCATTTTGTTAACATTTGCTTCCAGCCTTATATATAGCAAGTAATTTAATTTTATCATGGAACAATGAACATGCTGTCAGCAGATGCTTAGACATATATGCCTATTTTGATATAGGTTGAGACTTGTTAATCCAAAAGTCCAAAATGCTCCAAAATCCTATACTTTTCAAGTGCTCACAGGGTGCCATGAGATGGGTCATAGTCAAAGCAGAGGCACAAAACAGACTCTCTCAGCCCCTTATAGCTGCAAAATAACTTTCTTGCACATATTGAAACTTAATTAGAAGTTAGTAACAGTTCAATAGAACAACTATAAAAATAAAGAATGTTGATATTAAGTGACAGTGCTTTACTAGTTTATTATTATCAGACATTTTTAAGGAACTGTCTCATCATCAACTAGAGATCAGTTAGCATTGGCATGATATATGGAAACCTCTGGTGGTTTCAGTATGGGACAATACAAGTTTTCCAGTGATGGGATATCAAAAGTCATAACCTGGGAGAGAAGCAATGAAGATCTCCCATGGGATAACCATTAGCCTTCCATGATTTGGTTTGTAATTGCAGCAAGTTTTTGACAAAAAACCATCAACTCACAAGTTAAGCCAAATTATTGAAGGCTACAGATAATGCCATGGAGTTAACAATATGGAAGATATTCGTCCTAAAAAATAAATATCAAATTATGAATTTTGATATCCCAGTACTATACAAATTGTATTGTCTCATGTTGGAACCACCATATCACACCAACTTAGTGTGTATCCAGCTGGTGATGGGAACAACTCCTGGAACATGTTCTGACAATAAATAAACTAGTTAAGTATAGTGTCACTTAATACCAATATCTTTTACTTTTATAATTTCTTGCACATGTCTAAGATTTCCACAAAGCAAAGTATAAGCAATCCAAGATTATTTAAAACAAGTGTGAGAATCGGCAACAATTGCATTGTACTTTTTCCTCATAACTGTACCAAATACACATTTTGGTTTACCTAGATAAGGTACTTAATTTGTTGCCAGCATGCCTTAAATACTGTACTGACAATAAAACAGAACATGTGCAGGCTGGACCTGCCATTGATTGAAATAGCAACATATACAAATATTGTATACAGTTACCTTCAGGCTATGCATAAAAGTGTATATGATACATAAATAAATGTTATTTTTAGACTTGAGTCCCAACAGCAAGATATTTATTATAGTATGCAAAAATTCCAAAATATGACACACTTGTGGTCCTGAGCATTTGGATAAGAATTCTCAACCTGTATTGGAAAAAACAAAATTATCTTTATTTGTAAATCTTACATTTCATATACCAAAATATTTTGTTAGCACAAAGAAAAATATTAATTTTTTCTTTTCATTTTAAATTGACCTGGAAAATTCACACAGTTAAAAATGGCTTTCTGCTTAAGGCTCATGAAGAACTGCCAGAATAAAATACTATTAGACTCTGAGCCTTTTATTTCAGAAAAATATGCAAAAAGGGAAAAATGAGAAAGAGAAACGTTCATATTATTCTAATTTAAAAAAAATTAAGATCTATATTAGGTTGAGGAACAGGGTTCAGAAGATAAATCTTTGTTATATAAACTCCAGTATAACTGTTCATTAAAAATTTATAAAGCAATTTTTTTCTAATTCTTGAAAATTCTATATTAAATCTGATGAATTAAGATCAGCTTATATTTCACCAGCATGTTTAACTTTAAAAGTTTTAATTGAAAAATTTCCAAATGGGACCATATTCCAAATTTACACTTTTTAGAGATTGTCTGAACAAACTAATGATGTATGCCAAAAAAAAAAAAGGCTCTAATATTTATGCAAAATCATAAACTTCTACAGCCATTAGTACTGTATTTTATTGGCTTCTATAGTGGCCTGTGTTTTGTTGATAAGTTCAGCTTCCTTCCTTTATACAGTTATTTTCTTTGAATCTCTCTATACTTTCCCAGATTATTCTGGGGGAGAAATTATTGCATATTGCTTGGATTCTTATCTTGTCAAAGTCTATGTGATGTCTATATCTGGACATCATTGCAAGGGTAATTATTTGACAAGGACAGTTTTTTCTGACTTTGAATACCTTAGGTATTATATGTTCTTTCTGTCATGTGTTTATTTTGCATACCTAGGGTTAAGTAGAAAGGGTGCTCTGTACTTGATTTCTTAATTGACATGTATCTGGTCTTGATTTTATGATTTTTCATTATTTTTACTCCAGTGTTGGTTCCATGTACCTGGTCTAACCACAAATACTGTTGCTATTGTTTGTTTTTTATAATGTTTAACATATGTTTTTCACTACTGTGGCATCACAGGTGATAGACACTGATAATACATGAGATGAAATTGTATATTGAGAAAGAAATTTTCTAAAAAAGAAAGAGTTACAGGCCTAAGTTAAGGGTACCTCCCCCTGCATTTGCCATTTATGAGGACTGAGGAAAACCTGAAAAAAACCTCAGTCAGGGAGGGCAGTCCTAACAGGAATAAAACCCCCAACTTCCTACTCACATGTTTGTGCCTTAATGACCTTGACCACCTATGTTGGGCCCTTGGTTTAGTGGTTAGCATTGCTGACTGGAAGATTCTGGATTCGATTCCCAGTACCTACTTAAAAATTTTCTGTTAGAGAAGTCTGGAATGGGGTTCCCCCATCATGATGATTGGGGAGCTACCTAATAGAAATAGCGTTCATCATTCTTGGAAGCTGCAAAATGTGCAGCCAATGGGATGTCAACATGCTAATCACTTGCCTCCTTGCAATGCACCCTATACCCTAATATCCCAAGATGAAGGTAGAGGATGCAGTGGTTGCTGTGGCCAGCTAAGGCCCATGTTGGGCTACCATACCAACACGAGGCTATTACACTACATATATTATACATAAATGACCTCAACCACATTTCAAAATGTTCTGGCTTCACACAGGCTTGATATATCTCTGGCCATTCATCTATCATAACAGGAATGGTCTCAATGGGAAAATTGTCATTGCTATCATATAAAGCTTTCTATTGCAGGGTATTTCTTTTTGCAGACAACCCCATCTAGCAATGGTCATACAGTTTTTGTCCAGAGGATTGAGATCAGGGCTAGCAGATGGGCAGTTGGCAGTAGATATGAAATCAGGTACATTGACCTCCAGTCACTGTTGCATTGTTCTTGCCTTATGAGCTGGTGCAGAATCTTGTTGGAAGCTCCAGGGCTCATTGTTAAACATGGTTAGGTTCAACAGAATCACAAGAGGATCCTGGACACTTTCCATATATACTTTGGCACCAGGGGCAGCCAGTCATTGAGTGCCCCCTCCCCCCAAAGAAGATGCCATAAATTATTTACTATTTTCTCTTCTCATGGTCACCTTTTAAAGCAAAAAATGCTTGAAAACAGTGATGATAACTGATTAGTTCTTAATTGTATCTTATGCAATAAGTGCATTTCCTCTTTACTGTCAGTCCTGTTGGTGTAGTGGTAACTATAGTTGCCTTCTAATCCAAGATCGCGGCTACAAACCCAGCCAGGATCAATGGATTTTTTTGGACATAAAAATCCTAAGCATGGCTTCCTTCAGAAGGGAAGAAAAGCTGTGGGTCCCGTGTCATACATTTATGGCAAGAAAAAGAAGAGAACTGAGCACAATTTGTCAGCTGTTTCACACTCTGAATTCAATGGAATACTGATGAACCAAATCAAAAAAAAAAAAAAAAAAAAAAAAAAATGGCCAGCCCAGAAAAAGTTTATGCTTTAAACTTATACCTTCATGAGCCAGTAAAGATTTATAAAGACTTTAATTTGTCTTCCTCCATTATGGGTTAGCCTTTCTGCTGGTTATTTCTGCAATCTCTTGGGCCAACAGGAAGATTGCCCATAACCAGTTATTGGTATTTCTTTTCTTAGGAACCAGATGTTGAGGGGTTACTGACACCATGCATTACTGACTACGGGTTGTTTGCGCACTTTGTTTGAAATTGAATGGCTTTCTCACTTTGTCAGTGAAAAACTGACTTTCACAATGTTAACTATTAACTTACCAAAAAGCATATCTGTTTTGTGGCAATGAATAAAGTTCTATTGAAGACTCCATTTTTTGCATCTAATTTTTAATAGTTAAGTTGGAAGTGGAACTATTTGGACTCATCAACCAAAAGCTATAGGAGCTTACTCAGCTAGACAGCACAAAATTAAGAAGGTTAAGATGTATTTTATGGTTTGAAAAACCATCTTGGCTGACAACGTGTGAAGTTAGAAACATATCTTGTCTGTAGGAATGAGAGTTTAAAGGAAATGGAAAGGGCAAATTTTGTTTCTATACTGGCTGAAGCAATGATAGATATTACATGTATGTCACAATGTTTTCTTTAAGGTAAACCATTGAAAGATTCCTAAAATGCATTGCTGTTTCTGAATTGATGACTGTAGAAGGCTAAAGGCAAAAGCTGATTTGGAACAGTTCCATATAAACCAGAAGTTTGTAGCACAAATGTAAGATGACACCGCAGTTATGAGAGAATGTTGCAGAGGAATATGTTGATAAAAGAGGTCTTTTCTCACGCCATTTGGGTGTCCTGTAATTATCCTTCTGGTCGACCCCAGGAGCCACTAGCTACCACTGTTTGCACAAATCTTTTGCTGATCATCAGACTTTTAGAGTCTGTAAAATATCAGTAGGTGACTTTCAAACCCAATAGAGAGCAATTACAGCAATAAGAAGATGCATGTTTTCTCTGTCACAGTTAAAAGCACATGGTCAGGAGTGAGCCTCAGCAAAATGTGGTTTATGACTTTGATATCCAGTTGCATAGTACAAGTCAAAAGTTTGTGATAGTATCGTTGGCTAAACTAGATATATGGATTAGGGTGGCAGTAACTTCCCCGCCCCCCCTTTTTGAATGGTATTTAACACTTGTTTTTACTACTGAGACACCATGGCATGACAGTAGCCCATGATGATGACAAATCATCACATTTATCAGCTTCAAGACAGAGCTCTCTTTGAAAACCAAAGAAAATATGTGTTATATTTATGCATTTACTTCTCTCTAGTTGAATTAAATAATGTGTGCATTGTAAATTGGATGACTACTATTTAATTTTTTTGATTCTTCAAAGTAAAAGACCAAAACTTGCCAAGTTTGCCTATTTCCTTTTAAAGCAATCCCCCCACTCTCAATGCCAAGTTGTATTCACTAAAATCAGTCATGAAAACAGCTCACCGTGTTTCTTTAGAGTTTCTTCTTTAAAACTTATTTCGGCAATTTTATTATCTGTTTATTCCATCCATAAAATGCAATTTATCCAACTATGCATAATATGCATTTGTTTTTGCAACCACCCCTCCATTTGAGACAAATATTTTAAATATTTCTTCATTTTGGGGAACAGGCAGTAGTCCAATGGAGCCAAATCCAGAGGGATAAGGGAAGACTTCATACCTTAAATTCAATAATTTTGAGGTTGCAATCACAAACTTGTGTGCTGGCATGCTATCAAATACATAATATTAATCTTCAAATAGATGGTGAAATTATTCCAAAAACAAACAGTGCTAATTTCATAGGAGCAGTAATCGATAAACATTTAAACTGGAAACAAGCAAATAGTAAACAATAGCAAAAAGATAAAGGAATATACGTAACGAGACAAGGGTGGGGAAATTAACATCACTGTGGGGAAATGTTAATTGAGGGAGGTTAACCAAATCTTTACACTACAAAAGAATGCAGTCAGAATAATAGAAAGATTGGATAAAAAACATGCAGAGATGTTTTTAAAAATCTAAACATTTTAACTGTTCCATGCTTTGATACATTATACATACTACATTATACTAATAATAAAACTTAATATCCATCTATACGAGGTCTCATTACACACTCCCCAAATTATCTGCTTGATGAAACCCCCCTACTTCTTGCATCTCCCTTGTTAGCACAATTTTATATTATATCCCAATTCTCTCATTCTTCTTAACTATGCTACCATTTCTCCCTTATTTTTCCTAAATATTCCCCTATCATTTTATTTCTTTTTGCTCCCATATCAGTCAACATTCTACATGCTATACTTTCTTTCTGTAATTTATTCCATTTTGCTTCCCATACATCCTCCCTCTTATCTCTTTAATCCTTCACACTCTAATAAACAATGAAATATTCCTTCAGGCTCTCTACAAGTAATACAACCTTCTCCAATTTCTCCTTTAAGATCCCTTAAAAACAATGCTCCTGCTTGCATTCAAATTCAGTCCTTCCATCCAAAATTTATACAATCTACATATTTCTCTCTCCCCCACTCCTTTTTAATTATTCTGTGCAATTTTTAAAAGCTATTATCTCTAAAGCTAGCCCAAATCTCTTGCCTCTCTATATT
This sequence comes from Metallyticus violacea, assembly GCA_030762175.1. NCBI lineage: Eukaryota > Metazoa > Arthropoda > Insecta > Mantodea > Metallyticidae > Metallyticus > Metallyticus violacea. The sequence continues at coordinate 21,500,647 of CM060832.1, read as the reverse complement.
TTCAATTCTTTGCCTTCCTTCCGAAACTCTTGCCTACTTTTATCTCCAAATTACCAAAGTTCCCCCATCCCAATTTCTTGCAATGTATCCCCCATTTTTCCAATCCAGGTGTTATCTTTCATTTGTTCCCTTTGATTATCATACACTCTTTTAGAATATTGTGTCACTAATTTCACACTCCTGTACCAATATTTTAAAATTCTCTCCACTACCAAATCTTTCCCCCTTATCCTCCTTAACTACTTAAGTTACTCGATGCTTTTATATGTATGAAAGTGTTAAATATTTTGTACAAAATCAAAATTCACTTTAAAGTTGTAATATACAACTTAAGAAATAATGGAGACTATTTCCAATTCACATTAAGGGGAACATTAAATAATCATTCAATAGAAAATATAGGCAAAGTTATATTAAACTGCCAGAAGAAATGAAATTAATATGTCAAAGAAATTAGGGTATAAAAATGTTCCGTATAAAACGCTTTTTATAATATAGAAGAATTCAAATTTAAAAAAAGGGGGGGAAGAAATAAAATCTATGTAAAAACTTGGTAAATAGTTAATGTGTACACATATCTTTTATTTCTCCTGCATAAAATTTGGAACAATTCCTTTAATTTATATACGTAAAGGATTAAAATGTACAATTCTTTGTTCTCACACTGTAATGACAGTTTTGAATCAAATTTAATTTGATAATAATTGAACTGGGTCTTTTTATTTGCCAAATGAGGACAATGCCTCTTGATCTCGTAATTCCATTGCTCTAGTAGCATAGCTAATATTTACCAGTTATGATTTTGTCCTTTTCCAAAAAATCAGTTAAAATTACAACATGGCAATCTGAAAACACATCCCTATTATCTTCCTGCCGGGGAATGCTTTCTTCTGCTACAACCCATGTTTCGACTGCATCTTCATTTTCTGCTTGTAGTCATACATTTTTTCCAATGTCGCCAATGTAATGGTGAAAGCAGTATAGTGCTACAACCTTTTTACGTATGCACAGACTTATCAAACAGCCCTCATATACAAAATTACTATTTTATTTGAATATTGACAGAAAGAAAATATAAAAATAAAACAAGTTAAAACACAAATTGTTAAAATTATTTCTTGAGCCTTTTACCTTAAAATGAACTGATTGCAATTTTCTACAGCACAATTGTCTGGACACCATGTAAACATGTTCTTTTCAGTGATATTAACAAGGTATCTCTGTTAGATTCTTGAAATTCAAAAAATTTAATAGTCATTCTTGTGTATTTTTCTGATTTATCCCCAACCCACAAATTTACAAAAGATTTTATATAATTTGTGTGGTAATGTGTTCAAGTACAAATTTATAATTTCCTTGTTCATTCTTGCTCTTATTTTTCAGATGATAAATAATTATTTTTAAGTTGATTATACATATTAGCCTTTCTGCTTATATGTTGCAATACTATTTCATAATAACTTAGTTTTGACAAGTATGCTTATCTAAAGATGCATTGGAGTTTAATTTTTTTTTATTAAGGAGAGTTGAAAGGAAGTGATATACCAGCTTGTAGTAGTAGCATTTTTTTTTCCCTCTACTTTTTGGTTTGATGGTAGTTCATTTAAGATTTCTGGCTATAATTGTGCTATAAAAATATTTAACGTACAAATTTTAAGACAACCAATCCCAAAATCTGTCATGTCTTATATATATATATATTGTATGTAATGGCGAGATTTTTGGAAGACCTGCACAAAATTTGGCACATCAGACAGTTTTTTTGTCTGTTTGTGAGGTTTTTTTGATTTATTATAAATGTTTTTAACCTTATCTCACCATTCATAACTTTGATGTTTAAAATCCTGCACTAGAGCCCATTTTGTCCAGCAATAGCCCATATTTTAGCCAATAGCAGACAATCATAAAAAGGAAGGCTTATTTTAAAATTTACAATAATGGTCTATGCTCTTCTAAGAAAAACTTAACTAACACAGATAAGGCAGATTTTGGAACCTGATATTTCATTTACCATTTGTTAAGACATTTTAAGTTTTGTAGCTCTTTGAGCACAAGAAATCAATTTGTAAAACTATGTCACAAAATAATGTCAAGAAAAATATATTATGTGCTTATTTTTTTGTAAACAATGTGTAAATGTGAAATTGCACAGAACTTACTTCAAAATAAATAGCTTTTAAAGTAGGGTGGCCAACTACTATTGATAAAAAGTCATTGAAATAACTTTCAAATGGGCTGGCAATAAATGCAAGCATTTTATGTTTTTGTTGCAGATTATTAGTATTATTTATTGTAGAATAAACAATAACAAAGAACTACATTAATACTGGTGGTAGATAAGCTGCAGTATGTGCTCCGCATGACCTACATTGTTGACATTTTCCTTGTGACCTGTTATTTTCAACCAAGTTTGAGAACAGGCATGGAGGATTTTTCTTCTGACACTGACCTTAGAATGATTATATGAAGAATTATATGCAACCACCTCCATGGTCTAGTGGTAGTGTTTGTGGTTAATAATCCGGAAGTCTGGGTTTGATTCTCAGCCATATCAAAGATTTTTTTGAGCTTATCCTTACCCTGAGATGGTGAAACGAGGCTTCTCTAAGGTGCCAAGGACTCCGAGCACATTTGTGCCAGCATTATTCATTTCATTCACCCTGCAGATTACAGCTCCCAATAGATTTAAGGATCCCCCTAGTGCACAATTACCATATCACCTTCACCAACTCCAGTGAGTCAGCATACTAGCAGCCTATCCTGGGCCTATTCTGGGTATCCTGGCCTGAAAAGTCTACTACAATATCACCATGCCACAGGGAATGCTCACAAAGTTCATGAGAATAATGAGCTGCCATTGGGAGGGGGGTGAGGGAATGATATGCATTTTTTGCTGGACTTGTGAGCAATCACTGTTAACAAACAGCAAATTCAGGAGTTCTTCTTACAAAAACTTTTGCTACCTTAGCATAATTTTTCCATCTTATTGGAAACATAGTTCTCAGAATCAAAATGTTTGCAAGTCTGTGCAAACATAGTTATTAGTTTGATCATTTGCAATATTATGTAGTTATCTCTAATGAACCATGCTATAATACAGTATTTCAGCTTCGATGTTCACTTTCTCAAAAGGAAGCAAATGATCTTTTTTGTATTGTTATTTTATTAAATGTTTGTTTGTTTAACAAGAGAAGGAGCATTTACATCTCATATTATGCAATGCAATTATAAATGGTGGAAAGCACATTGAAAATTAAAGTTTGATCATGCAAATCACTGATAGGAGAAATGTAATGGAATTACAAGATGTCCCCAATCAATAAACTGGACATTTTCAGATTGAAGATGTGTACATCTTCCATCCATACAAGTCTTTGTGTAAAAGATTACACCAGTACTTGCTGTTGCTCCTGAAAAAATGCCATTTTTCCATTGGCTAATGCCTTTTTCTGTGGTCACTCCAATCTGCACTACCATTCACCTGCTCTCCAAATAAATGTTTATTATAATTTTATTTTCTCTCCCCCATCTATGGATGTGGTGACAATAGGTTAACAAAGGGCTTGCAGAAAAAAGAGAGAGAGTGAGAGTAAGAGATTGTGGTGGCCAGCAGAGAAATGTGGAGCAGAAAAGGGGGAAACAGAGGTTACTTCACAACAACAACAACAACAACAACAACAACAACAATAATAATAATAATAATAATTGACCAATAATTGAGTATATCACTGTTAACGTATCTGTAAATTACTGAACCTAGTGGCTCAGGTGATAGTGCTTCAGACTTCACATTTGACAGGTCCTGGCAATTCATGTTGGGCCATCCTCACCTTGGATTTTTTTTCCCCCTGATTATTTAGGTGAATGCTGGGATGGATATTTACTGAATTTTCCTTTCTCCCACCTCCTTTCTTTTCATTCCATTGGTTCTGTTATAGGGTCAAAAGTGCAAGGGCAAGGGGTTGGCACAGTGTGACAATGACATCATGTACTTTATAAAGCTTTATACCTTGCCATCTTGTGTGGAAGCAGATCTACAGAGAGGCTCAAATTCCTTGGTAGAGGGGGGGCTTCCTTTGATAATCATGCTTCTCTTATACTAATGTATGTATTTGTTAAATGTCACGAATTACAACCATTAGAAGTGTAATGGTAACCATACTTGCCTCCTAAACCCAAGAATCACAGGACCGTGAATTTTTTTGGCTGTGAAAATTCTAAGTATGGCTTCCTTGGAAGGGAAGTAAAGCCATGGGTCCCATGCCAAATGTCCCATGGGTCATTTACGGCACAATAAAGAACCCCAAGCCTGAAAAAAGAGGCCTCTGAGCAAAATTTGTCAACTGTTTCATGCCTAATTTAAATGGGACACTGATGACCTGAGATGTCAAAGAGCATCTGTAAATAAACCAAACCAAACCAAATTAAAAAAAAAAATATGGGGCCAAGAACTTGAGAAGCACTGAATAAAACTAGCCATTATTTATGTGGGATTACTATGAATGACTAATATTTTTGTTCTTAAGCCATATGAATTTTTTTAAACAAAAAAAGTTATAACAACATGGACCTAGTTGGTAGCAAAATGTTAGGCAACAGATTTAATTCAAGCAAAGGGCTTGTTTAAAAATATATAGGGTGATCAGTTTGGTATGGATAATATTAAATGATATTATAAAAGCTAATAGTAGGAGACATTTCTTGCTGGTAATATTTTGCTTAAAAGATGGGAGTTTCCATATATGGTAAGAATGAAAATCAACAATGCATAATGACAAATGAAAAACTTAGATGACTGAGATGGCTCAATAGCAACTGCAATACATTCTTGGTATGCTGAATTTGAGAGTGCTAAACAAGTACAAAGAGAATTTCCAGTTTAGTATAATGTGAATAATGACCTGAATATGATTCCATAATGTTGTGAGATTGAACATTTATAGAAACAGATTCTGTTTTAAAAAAACATGAAGAAGATCACAGGCAAACCCAGTACAGAAGCAGCTATCTCTGAAGCTTTGACAAGGAGACATAGGAAAAGTTTAAGACGACTGTCAGCAGAGATGTATACGTCCTGTCAGTATATTGTTCAAAAGTGCCTGAAACTGTACCCTTATCACTTATAACATCTACAAACCTTATGCAATGAGGGTCATGAAGCTCATTTCAATTTTGTATCCATGATGCCATGGGCTAAATTTCATCACCATCACCGTTTTCAGTTGTACAGAGTGCAAAATGTGGGTCATGAAGTGTTCTGAAAAATCTTCAGTGTTTGAATGTTGTATACACAAAGTTAAAAATATAAAATTCATTATTAAATGTTTTACAGTGTTTTCATTTTACTCATACCCTAACGGATCACCCTATATAATTTTGCAACATCTTTTCCACCATGATCAATCTCCAGGGGAATGAGCAGCTAAATGGAATAAGAAATCTTGGTGCCCTATGTAGTTCTGAGATGAATGGTCTGGAACCTTCTGTCTCTGCCTTCATAAAGTTTGTTGGTATACATATTCCTTCTTCTTGAGTAGGATATCTCCAATCCTAAGGCTCAGGAAATTTCGCTTGCCTTTGCAGACTTCATGAAAATTTTGGAGTAGAGTAAAATACTATTTCTTCCATCTGTTCCAAAAGTCATCCAGGAGCTTTTGCTGAAGTTTGAACTTGCTAGCCTCTCCTCGCTGTTGGTTCTGGTTCTATTAGTATTGATTGTTGGTCTTTTACCATTAAAAATGGGAAGGCATAAGAGCATCTGTTACTCCAAGTGTCTCCTCACTGGGTTTGAGTGGGTAGCAGCTAAAAGTGCATTGCTGACTAAAATGGTACTGAGTAGTTCTTCATTGATCTGAAAATGTCCCAGCACCATTTGTAAGCAGCATTTTACAGATGCCACCAAACCGGGCGAGGCACAATAAACTTCCAGTCATTTCCATTCTCATCAAAGTGTCGGTGAATTTTAATGGATGACTGTTGTAGTTTGAAATAAGTGACATGGCAAGTGACAGCATTGTACAAAATAGATTGTAGTTGGTAGGCCATACCTTCCTACAAATCTCTGGAGGGCTTGGAGGAATCTGTCCATTGTCAGGTTAGACTTAATTCTAAGTATATAGCTCATGTTGTTGCACATGTGAACAGAACATTGTACAACAGTTTTTTTTTGCACACAATATAGCACATTTTTTATAACTTGCTTCTAGGTATCTAGAACTGGTCCCTGGTGTGATCCCAAATTTTGATACAAAAATTTGGTACTACTATAAATAACTATAACTTGTATTCTTAAGCTAAATTAGTTTTTTGAAACAATAGAGAGACTAGTTGGTGGCAAAGAGCTGTTCAAAAAAATATCATTTCCCAACAATTTGTATGCATGTATCACACCTGTGTCATTCAATAAGATAAATCAACATTGTAAATTGTCAGTAGCAATCATTTTTCAAACAAAAGAAAAAAATATAAATGATATTCTGATATCTTTTTTCTGGCTCATCTTGTCATGGATTTCTATTGTTGGTCACCTTACTTCATCTCAAATATCTAATGCCCACCTGGGAAAAATTATTGGAATAATATTAAAATGATATACTGTTAGAACACACAGAAAATAATGTAATATCACATCTTGAGTGAACATAGCTTAGTATGTCTATAGTTCATAACAAAAATGAAAGCAAGTTCGAATCTAAATTATAGATCAGATTATTTGCTCATGTTATTACAGGCAGTCAATTATGTCTTTAAATTTAAACTGCCTAAAACCATTGTCATTTTAAATACTGGATTTAGTAATTATTCTGTAAAAGCCTATTCAAAACATTAATGTATCTAAATGTAAACTGTGATTTTAGGACTATGTTTTTATGTAGAAAACCAGTTTAATATAAAATCCGAGAAGTGTATCAATCCATTTAACTAACAAGTCAAAATGCAGCATAACTTTAAGTTGTATATTTGATTTTAAACCAAAAATCATGTTAGCATAAGTGAAAACCTATATTGATTGTTTCAGTGCTTGTTAGAGTTATTAATATTTCTCAGGTTTACAAGTGCCCATGCCTTTATTATGGAGATTGTTGTGTAATTTTGAGTGTGTGAATACTCAGGCTAGTGAAGCCAGTACAGTAGCTAAGATTCAAGGTTAGGGTTAGGACACTCAAACTTCAAGTGTGACAGAATGCTTTCTAAGATGGCCATTGTTATCAGTGCAGAATTTGTTTACTTAATGAGGTTATCATTAGAGCCCTGCATTTGGGCACTAAGAAGCTTCAAGCAATCTGCAACAGTGTAGTGTGCATGGAGTATTGCTTCGTGGCAACGCATGCACTTACACAGCTCTTCTGCAGGTAATAGAGGGGGAGGCACCTTCACTTTAACCTGAACTGTTTTGACTCATAATGCTTCCTGTTCAAAGTGAAGGTTTTATGATTGACATGAAACATGTAACCAGAGTGACCAAAATCAGGGCTCTAGTTATCATACAAGCTTTCATTTTGAAACTTCTTAGTCTGAATGACTAATTATTTAACATAAATTTAATTTTAAAAAAAATGGTTAGATATTGAAGGGAGAAAATTAAAACCGATGTTAATTACATTTTGGGTAATATTACAATTATTAATATACAATAATATAGTCTATTTTGAAACCTCTGACAAATCTGCATACATTTTGTTCTTTCTTGTAGTGTATGTACCATTTTGAAGCAATTTATTACCAAAACACAACTATCACATTAAATGCTCAATAATTCTATCCAAATTAAAATAACAACAATAATAATAATAATAAATAATAATAATAATATACCTTCTTAATTTTCTGGGCAAAATAAAAAAGACAAAAAGATGTGATGATAATGTCATTCACTTTAAAATTTAAGCATCAAAAAGAGGAATGTCATTTGAAATTTAATTGTGAATATCTGGGAGTGAAAAGGTGAAACCTAAAGTTTAATCAAGATTGATTTTACACTTTCTCCTCAATATCTAAATTGACATGATTTTTGTTTAAAATAAATTTATTGTTAAATGGAAAGCTATTCAGACTAGTAAGATTTTTAAATTAACATCTTGTATATACTTAAAGAGTATGGACTGGTGCAAGTACTTCTCAGGAAAAGGCATATTAATCAATGCCAAATTTGTCTACAGTGCAACCATCCACAGCATGCATTTCTCAATCTGCTCTTTCATATCTGCAGTGGTATAATGTTTCAGCTATAACAGAATTATATTCTGAGATAGGTAGAATAAGAAATACAATCAGGTGCATTCAGAAATACACAATTGTAGCTATGAAAATTTATATATATTTTTCACTTATTTATTATTATTATTATTATTATTATTTACCTTCTCCTTGTACAAATTTCCCACTGTAATTCTTATGGTGGAAATAATGTGATTGAATAACATTAAACGTTTGAATTTGCTATCATTCTGCAATTTTGATGCAACTAAATCATCTTATACAAAGAGTTATTTTTCATCTGCAACTGCAGCTAAATCAAAACTGTACAAGGCTAAGGTTGTGCCAGTTGCCAGCCCTGTTGATGGGCAATACCCATTGCTTTGTATTCATAGACTTACCATGTTTACCTGTCTGACTCAAATTGATTCGAATAAGCATTCCGAATTGAAAATGTACATGTAAACAGGGATTCAAGAGCCAAGTTTGATCCTACTAAAAAATGGTAATGGAATGGATTCACTCTGGATTGAAATCAAATTGAGTATGTTCACGGTGCTAATGTTAGTTATTTTTATCACTCAAAAATTGATTGTCGTTTCAAATATACCCACTAAATATTCATGCATATTATTTTATTGTGTTTAATTTTCTGTATCTGTTTTATCTTTCCAAATTTTACTACTTGAATCAATAATTCATTTGTTGTTTAAATAGGTCATCCAGTAGGTTACTTAACATTAAAATAAAGTATGGCATTTTAACCAACATGAAATTTACATAGAAATTTGTAACAGATTTAAATACAGACTAAAAAATATAATGTAAATGGGTATCATACTGAGTTTGAATTCAATCCGTAAAATGTATTCAAATCAAGTCCAATATGTAAACATGGTAAATATTTATGTGCAACAGCATGCACATAATATTAGTAAAAGCATCGTAGGCTTTCATGACCAAAGGCAATTAGATGAAGTATTTCCAGGCTTAAAGGCCATGGTCTACTGGAACATCTCTTTTTTCAAGATGTTTCATTTGTAACTGCAACAAACATACAGTACCCTCTTGGAGATCTCAGTGCCATTTAAACAGAACCTGTCATTATTGCATGGTTTACCTTTGAACTCTGGCCAGTAATGATCTTTCTGCTGTTTGCAGTTGATTGGGCAAGAGATTGGGTAAACTAGACTGGGTTGCTGGGTGCATATAATGACTACATGTGTCAGAAAATTGGTGTAATTTATTGTTCTAGCTGTCTGTACTGCAATATGGTTTTAACTAGATGTTTTATGGGCTGGTTTTATTTGTCCTTTCTTAGAGTAGTGCCTGCCTTGTTTAGTTTCCCATTTCTTTTTTGTTGAAATTGATGGAATTTCTGAAGATTTCTTTGTCTTCACAGTTAAGATGGCCTTGGTAATGTGATGTGGAAGAGAGAGTATTCATGTCACCTATTTTATCACATGTCCACCTTCAGCCAATAGCAGATTTTCTGCTTGATCTAGGTAGCAGTGTCTCGTGCTCTGCTATCCTGGTGATACCTCTGAAAAGAGGAGGTGTTCCAGTAGATCACAGCTTTCAAGCCTGGAAATCCTTTATTTTAGTATTGGTTTTATTTCATAATGAGTCCTAACCTGTATTACAGGAGTTGTTCAAAGTAGGGTTCATCTGCAGTAACATATTAATGACATCTTTTAATGAGATTTGCATTCACTTGTAACAATTGTGCTTTCATCATTTTTCCAATATCTGCTCTGATATTTTCATTTTACTTTTTTCAGATTATTTCTGAAGATTATTTTTTCTCTATTTTATTGGGAAACATTTCAATCCAATATACTACAGTAAATTTTACTGTAATTAATAACTCTGGTGTATTAAAAGCCAGTAATAAAACCAAAGATTTTTTTTAAAAAAAAATTATTTTAACTGATATTAGTTTACAACTCATGTTTTGCCAAAAGACATGCCATGAGGTATTTACAAAATTTGTATAATTTATAGGCTCTTATATTTGGAGTTTGTGGAAGATGTTTCTGATGAAGTTTGAGATGCTTCATAACCATTGGCAGGAGAGTAGATTTTAGAACTGCTGATGCCTGTTCGCTTGAAAACAAGGTGCATTCTGTCATCAGATGTTCAGCTGCCTGTGGAGGTTTTCAGAGCAATTATATTTAGGTGAGGGTATTATGCTCATGTTGTATAGATAACGGAAGGGTGTATTTGGTCAGGAATTGAATATGTTGTTTGGTTTAAGAGATAAGGGAATTCAATTAAAGATAGTGCAAATGAATAGTTTTTTGGTCCAGTATATCTTCAGAGTTGGTGCATATTACATTCCAGGTTTTTGTATAGTATTCAGACAACAGATTTTTGCCTCAGACAGAAATGCTGTGGTTATCAGTGCTGTTTTTGTATCTAGCCTTGAACTTGGCTAGTTGAGTTACATTGATTTCCTAACTGAATTATAACTAAGTTCTTGTAACAACAAACTGACACTAACTGTTCATATGCAGCCATCAATCTAGGAAATGTCTTTATTTTGACAGGGAAATGGCATGTTCTTGGCTTAATGTGTGCAGTTTTCAGCTGCAAATGCTGGATATTAGCTAGTGAATGGGGAGGTTATTATTCTACATGATAACTTTATAATCATGAAGAAAAGGTTGAAGAAGGATACAAATAAAGTAGTGCCAACAGTAGATTTCAGCTAAATTAAAACCTGGCAATTTCAAAGCTTTACTGGTTGACATGTTCTGAATTACTGCAGTGCAATATTGACCCCTAATAAAACAAAATTTTAATATGAAAACATTGCTGAAAGTATTTATTGCATCATGAATAAGACTGCCATTACATTTTCTCTTGAAAGTGAATGTTTATAGTAAAACTGAGGATTACATTTTACAATGTTATTATAAAATTTATAAGTCTGTTATATTTTTTTTTTTTATTGTAATCAGATAATCTTTTGCATGTTTAATAAAATACATTTTTATTATTATAAAATGCTGATTTAATAGTTTGTGTTGCATTCCCATGTTTTTAATACAGTAACTTGTCTGGACATGTACAATATTGAATTCTTGATTTGGTTCAGTTAAATTTCATAGTCTTTGGAAGTGCTATTTAGTTTTTTTTTCTTTCTTTCTCTCTTTTTCTTTTGTTTTTCTCAAACCCCCCCGTTTTTTCCCAGTCATGCTCTTGGAACTCTTCATGAGGTTGGAATCTATGGTATTTGCTGCTCATTTAAGAGTTAAAAATCTTACAGAAAACTTCTAATCTATGCTTACCATTTTAATCAGTTTGCAGAATTTTTAATATATAGAGTGAGATAAAAGCCACCAAACATTTTAACTAAGAGCAATTTCCTCATCTTTTATTGTACATTTCTTTGCAAAGTATGTCATAATGGAGACCATTTTTCAGATTTATTCACCACGTGTATAAAGTTTTCAAAGGCTTTATCAAGATATTTAAGTTTAAAATTACATAATTAGCTATAACAAGAGGTACCATGCTTCTAATACATATTTCACATAAATACATAATTCACATCAATTATCTGATTAATAGATGACATAAATAACTGCAGATTGGCATCTAAGTTCTGGAACAACTGTATGATCAATTGTTGAAAGTAATTCAGATAATGTGGTTTCTGAGCTCAAATTTCATCTTTCATAATAGCTCCTCCCAAAACAAAATCATAAGATGTGAGGTAGTATGTTCTAGGGACCATTTGTTGCATTACAGTAGCCATTTCATTCATGGATCAGCCTGTTTCAGAAGTTTCTCATTCCTAAACCATAATAAGAGAGTGCTTCATTCTGTTGCCATATTAACTGCATCTTGACAAAAGTAGGGTTGTAAGTTCTGAAATAATTACCTCAAAAATTCCATTCAATGGTGACTATTCCTTAAAAAATAAATTATCCCATGACCCTTTAATTCCAATTCCACCCCATTCACCAGAAGTGTTTAAATTTTTCAATATTTTGTATGGGCTTTCGCTAACTAACACAATTCTGCCAGTTTACATTTAGCCATTTAGCTTAAAGCTTCATTGGTTTATAAAATGATTTTCTGAAAGAAAGGATTTGTTTCAAGTTGTACAAGTAACCATTTTCAAGCACAAATAAAAGACCAATATAAAGGTAGAATGCCATGGTTGCCAATTCCAACACTTATTCCTGATGTCTATACTGGTATTTGGAGCTCATTTGCACAAATAATGACAGCTGTATATATGTCAATGCACGAACAAATAGTTATGTTAATTCGATAGGAAATCATTGAAATTTCACTAATTTTTTACCATCTTAGACATGTTTCAAGAGCTGTTGCCTTCATCATGAGTATGTATATTGTCACATGTGGCCAAGGTCGTTAAGGTGCAGAATCATCAGCAAGAGGTCTGAGGTTTGATTTCCACCAGGACTATCCTCCCTGATTCAGGTTTTTTCCAGGTTTCCTTCACTCCTCATACATGGCAAATGCCAAAGAGGTGCCCTACACTATTTAGTACGGGAAGTATGTAGCTTGATATTGTGTTAAAGGAAAACAGTTTCCTTTTCTTTTAAAATTCTCCTTAATTGCTGTTTAATTTAAGTTTAAAGCATTTTTAACTTGATTGCATTTCATTGTTCAAGGAAACCAATATAGACATCTGCGTCCCAAAAAAACTGTGCCATGAGTTTTCTAGCTTTTACCTGTGATTTATTTATTTTTATGAGGCAGACAAGCATGTATGTTTACATAAATTGTAATTATGAAGCTGTAGACAATGGAATGGTAATATATCCTACACTAATGTATTCAAAATGTTCACATTTACTCTACTTAACACTAGGACATGTTTCAGAAGCACTTGCCTCCATCTTCAGCTGTTGACTGACCTCTCACAATTCCATGATCTGTGTCAGCTTCATAAAACTTGTATGCTACTTTTTGGCAATACTGTAATATCGTGTTGTTATTTTTATAGTTCTGATATTGCTGAAGTATTGTTTGTAGTCTCTTTTGCAAATTATCCCTTGCCTTTTAAGTTTCAATTCTAAGATCTGATTTTAGTAATTTTGCTTTTTTCACTGTCATAGTTTTATGTCCAGAAATGAGATACTATTGTTGATTTCTCCATTTGTTTGTATTTTATGTTCTTTTAACCATGAGCCTTGTTTCTCTTTGTTTTCCCATTGCAAAAAATTCTATATTACAGAATATATTGAAGACATGTATGATTATCTCATTACAGATATATTTCTTGTTTGCTCTAGTTGTTTTATTTATAGTTTAGCAACACAAACTGTAAAATTAAAACAGATAGTTGAAAAATGAGATCAGAAATAGACCATATAAAGTTTGGTCTTTATGGGTGGATTTAATGATGACCACAAATTGCTTTAAGAGGATTGTAAATCATGCCAGATTTTCTGAAGTAATTTCTACAGCCTCTAGCACATTATCATTTTGTTTTAATTAATTTATTTTTTAGCTTTTGTGGTGCTAGCTACAGCATTCTTAGGATTAATGAGTGCAAAATCTTAACATTAAATAGATATGTGCCATTTGCACATTTTGGTTGCCTTTTTTAATCATAAAATCACAGATGGCAGATTAGGGAAGAAAAACAAAAAGTAGACTTGCACAAATGAAATGTGAAAACTATAGATGCTATACTATAAATGAGATCCATTTTCTAGCAACTGAAATGAAAAATATTTTAATGTGTTAAGATAATTACAGAATAGCTTCATTTTCTATGCATTATTAGCCATGTTATTGGCATTTTAAAACATTTCACAAATAGCAAAGCAAATATAAAGATTATTTATATTTAACATGAAAGTATCATAATGCTACACATAATCTAAAAATCATAAAAACAATATTTAAATACTGCAAAGAAAAAAAAAAAGAAGGAAAAAGAAAAGAGGGTAATTTGAAGCCTAAAGAAAGTGGCCTATGGAAGAAAAAGTTGGAAGTGCATAGACCATGGTATAAAATACAATAGTTTCCAGGGTAATTATTTCTACAAATGGTAACAATTTGAAGAGCAAAGACGTAGAAGACAAATAAACTTGGTTAAAACTGCTAAGTTGAAATTCAAAACTTGTCGTTGGAACACTGAAACATATTTAAATTAAGTGTGAATGAAATTTGGATGTATTTTTGTACCAACTTTTAACTATTTTAAGCAACTGTTAATGTTACTAAACTTTTTTTGTGTTAAGTTTAACTGAAGTTAATGTTATTAGCAGTCACTGGCAAAGGTTGATACAGAAAGAATTAATAAAATGAATGGTTTTAATTTGTAATCAAAAAGTATGAATAATTTGTTAAGGGCATTTTTCCAATTAAAAGTTTATGTTAAAATTGTTTTAAAACAAAGTTTGTTTAATTTTGTAATAATTCATTAACACAGACAAAACATTGGTACCATACATTTTTATTAGAAACTGTTGATTTCAGGAACATTTTTACAAATAGAGAATTCAATGAAAATGAAAACCAAATTTTATCTAATGTAGATAGGTAAAACTGTAGACTGTAACACATGCTGATTCCATACAGCCGTTGTAAAGGATACCACAGATGTGCACAGGAGTTTAGAGTGCAACTTGTGGCAATCATTTTGAAAATTTTATTCATCTTATTCATCTTGTATAAATGTCCCATATTTACTTTTTAATTCTTTGCAATAAAAATTAAATATATACTGAAGCTAACAGTTAAAATTAATTTTAAAGATTGTTCTCTTTTTTATTTATTGGTTCTGTCTGTACAATCTCTGTCCAGAAAATGTACAGTCATTTAATATTAAAAAATGTAGTTTGTCTAACACAGTATCCCTTTGATCCACTCAAACTACTTCCCTTGGGGTAACACAAGTTTATCTCAACATCTCTTTCAGTTTTCAAAATGATATACGAAGTTTTTTTTGGTATTCCATCAGCTGCATCTATTGCCTTTTAACAGAAGTTATAGGGAGTCAAATATGCTATAGGGGCCTGAAAGACATAAATATGTGATATTTTGGGAGAAAAAAATATTAAATTAAAACCCAGCTAGAGACATGGATAATGGGTAGGTATATTCATTCATTGCTGATTGGCTTCCAAGTAACATCAAGGCTATTGGACCAGTTATCGAGATGCTGAAAGTGGCTGGATAATTTGTGGACAGATTTTACATATGCAAATGTTTTCTAAAGACCCAAAACATTCAACAGAGATGGCTGTACAGTGATGCTAAAATCTATTTATAATATTTTAAACACACTTCATTTAAATGTATTTTGCTACATGCTTATTTTATTAGTGCAATAGCAAGTCATAAATATAAGATGGAAAAAACTCTTAATGACAATTAATACATGTTATAAATATTATAGTAACCACATAGTTCTTATCAATTGTATTGCACACTCATCTGTTGCTACAATACTTAAAGGTACTTTGTACAGAAATAGTAAGTTGGATGATGAAATGTAATTTTCTAGAACAATGAAGGAACTCAAACATGGTGTGTGTGATTTTTCTTCTGTGCAAAGCTGAACTTAACATTAAGATAGAAATTTTACAACTGCTTTTAACAAAAAAAATATCATTTGCAGTGCAAGTTACAGCTTCATTTTCCTAGGTAACCTTTAAACTTTGGTAGACAGATCAATGTTTTATGAGCAGAATTGCTGTTAGTTGATGCTTCATTTCCACACCAAAAAGCTTCAATATACTGAATGTATTTATGTGCATTTTTGCTAAAACAAAAGAAGAATTTTCAGTGTTTTCAAAGACATTGAGATTACTGGTGTTTTTAATTAAAATTTGTACTATACATGTGTAAGATTTTCTTTATAATGTAAACGAAAGACTGAATGTAATTTGAAACTGTATGGCTTAAGCTCTGTGTATCTGGAGAGTTACAGGGTGACTTGAAAACAAAAAAGGAGAAAAAAAAAAAAGTCTTTTAAAATGTAAGATAATGTTGAAGATAAGTATTTTGTTGATCCTACATTAAAAGGCATGATTTTACTTATGTATTCAAATATTTGTAATAATTGAGGAATATTTCCCACTGACTTTCAGTAAAAACTTACTAGTAAAGAATTACAGAAAACTGGCACTTGTGTTTTGATTCATTCTGCAAGATTTTACAGCTGGATTTATCTAATGCCTTTTTTTCAGCAGGGTGCATGACATTAGGTGTAGATGTCATGCTATTCTGCCAAACTTATGAGCAAAAAATGTCATTTTCTTAATTTTGAAACATGTCTATATAATTCATTTTAAAGTAACTAGTAGACACTTTAAGCATAATATTTGGTTGAATTTTTGACACTATAACTTCACTAACTTTTTACATTCTGGATGGACATGTTTCAAATGCAATTACATTCATTGTCAGCTACTTTCTCCAATTGATATTTCCTTGTCGCTATCTCCCTCTTCCAGATGTTTGATGAACTTCCTGTTGAGATAATCCTTAGGTGGAATTTTAAAAGTAATTGAATGTTATTATTAATTTCACTGTTAAGTCATTGCATGTTGTTTGTTTTCATATATAAAACTAGTTTCCCAAACATTATTTCTCTGTGTTTCTTTTTGTTTTAGTAACTTTGTTTCTGAATCTATTTCATGGTTTTTTGACCAAAAGTGTGTGGCTGCAACAATTTTTTCTGTGTTCTTTTGTGTAAGATGTTTATAAAAATGTTCTTTTGCCCTTATGCCTAACTTTCATTATTGGTTGTACTGTCACTTAGGCATTATCTTCTGCACATGGCCACCCTGGTCAGTTTGGACCTCATAGTTTCAATCTTTTCCTGTACAATTTTGTTAAGAACAATGTTTATGTGTATATGGACAAAAAAAATTGCACTTAAATTGAACATAGGAAGGTCTCAGACAATTGATTGTATTGATTCATCAGCAGTTTAAATACTGTAAACCTACAAAATTTATGTGCAGCAAAAATTGACAATAGTATAATCATCTTTACACATCCGTAAAAATGTGGGTATACATTTTGATAAAAACCTAAATTGATATTAACTAAACTTGAACATTGCACAGTTAAGCTAATCATACATTAAGATCATTGTGGGATTGAGTCAAAGTAACACTCATTTGCTCCAATTGTTTAAATATGTAGAACCGGTTTCTGAACACTTCATTTGCATTAACTGGAGTATAAACCGTTATGCTGTGGGAATGTGTAATCTGCTCTGGTGGAGGTATGATGAACTTGAAATTTATGTTTCCATCACCAGAAGTGTTCATTAAACTGTCTTTGTACTTGAAATTGTAGATTTTCTTCCATGTTCTAATTCTGTAGGTCCTTGCACTAATTTTAATAATTTTGTTTTTTTCAGTATGTCGTGGTTTTCTGTCTAGAAATGTGATGCCACTGCTTATTTCTCCAACTGCTTGTATTTTATATTTCTGAAATGTTCTTTTAACTGTGAGCCTATATTTCTCTTTGTTTTTCCAATGTACATTTTTTCACACTCTGCACAACTTATTTTATAAATACCTGCTTTTTTATTGTACTGTCATTAACATTATGAATCAGGAGATTTAATGTTAAAATCCACAAGAGAAAAAAAGTAGGTATTTATAAAACAAGTTGTGCAGAGTGTGAAAAAATCTACATTGGAAAAACAAAGAGAAGCGTTGGCACACAGTTAAAAGAACATTTCAGAAATATAAAATACAAGCAGTTGGAGAAATCAGCAGTGGCATCGCATTTCTGGACAGAAAACATGACATATTGAAAAAAACAAAATTATTAAAATCAGTGCAAGAACCTACAGAATTAGTAACATGGGAGAAAATCTACATTTACAAGTACAAAGACAGTTTAATGAACTTTGACACTTCTGGTGAGGAAAACATAGTTCATCACACCTCCACCAGAGCAGATTACACATCCCCAAAGCATAAGAAATTATTTAGCAGTCTAATTATAGTTATATCACTGGTCCTGGGTATAGGAAAGGTTGAATTTGCTGCTAGAGAGTCAGATATCCTTTAATCTGTATCTTACACTGATGTCAAAGATGACAATTTAATGTATCTTTTGTTTCTTCTTAAATTTAAGTTCTCTTTGTAAAAGTAAAAATGCCTATTTTGTTTACTACATTTTAAGGAACTCTTTACTAATCTAAATGTAGTTTTTCAGTGTGTTAAAGCTTGGGAATATTGTAAAAATTAATATTTTAAAGTTAACATATTAATATTGTAGATTCAAATTTATTTTGCTGCATTTAAATAAGTTTCTCGAAAAAGCTAAATGTTACGCTCTTATTGGTTGGCTGTGAAATTCAGCTGCAATACAACAAATAAGTAAACAAAGAAAGAGGCACACTGCCATTCTGAAATAAAAATCTTTTGGAACGAAAAAATGATATAAATGCTATCATGTTTCTCTAGTGTAAGGTATGTACAGCACAGGATAAAAATGAACCATATATATAGCACTTTTCATTTATTTACCATTATTTACATAATATTTTATATAATTATATTTTAATTAACAGTTTAATACATATATTCACAGATCTTAAATAAAGTCACATAGCACATATTTTAAATACCTACACCTGGAAGGTTTATTTTTGCTTCAGCTTGTACTGCTCAACCAGTCTTATGTTTTAAGCCCATTGGAAATTTTGATTGCCCTCTTGCTTGTTCACTTTGAAACTATGTTGGTAGTCCAAGGGTTTTTCTAACTATTCGTTCTGCTATCCTGTTGAATTCTGCACGATCTTCCCTCCACATTTTTGCTGCATCAACATTGGCTCCACTTTCATCATTTGGTTCTATGGAATGTCATTATAAATCATAATTAAACACTACAGATATCAACAAAGCATGCATGAGATCTCTATGATCTCTGGGAATGAATTTAAATTGTTTCAAGACAAACCATGCCTTCACCACTTGTGCTCTATTTAATATATTTTTCAGTCATTTAAGAAATATATATACCTCATCTAACATTCACAAATGTCCTTTATTTCCTGCCATATGATTCTCATATAACAAATGTCACAAGACAACAGGACAACAATTAGCATTGAGTCGTCGTTTTGGTTGACAATGTGAGGAATGTACCTCACGAAACATGTACCAAAATTACTTTTATAAGTGTGTTTGTGAAACTTAAAGAGAGAATTAATGTGACGACATGATTTTAGTGTTTTACTTTAAATCAAAATAAGATTAACAAAAGTTTCACTGTGTGGATTCCCAAATTCCGTAAACAAATTAGCATGCTATTCTGACTTCAAATCCTGGTTGATAATACAGTAGTGGCAGAATTCTGGACACTTATTGTAACATTTTTATCCTTTTTAAATCTTAATAAGATAAACAAAGATGGTGTTGTGCTAAGTCAACAGTGGCATTTTTATTTTGTTTATGATGTTTCTATGCTATATTTATTTTATTTAAGAGAGGTAGAACATGCTAAATTCTGTATAGATATTAGAAAGCAAGTTTAATTATCATCATTCAATAACTTCAATAATTCTATCTTAGTGCAGCATGTGTAATTATTGTATTTTCAGCCAACATAGCTCTTGTGTTCAATTGTTGTATTCTCTCAGTACTTAAGTCAAGTGTGATCATCATTGTTGTTTAGCAGTTAGCAACTATTGTGAAGTGAACATGTTTCAGAGTGAGCTGAATAGTAATCCTATAATTTGAAATAAGACAAAACAAGCTGATTGATTACCAAATAAAAGGAGTAAGGCATTAACACTTCATGAAGAAGGCTATTCCTATTAAAAATAGAGAAAATGTTGGGTGGTAACTTTACAAAATCAGGCGTTAGGAAAGTATGCAAGTGGTATGAAGTAACTGGGAGCACAAGAACGTATCCAAGAAGAGGCAGAAAACCAAAACTGCTGCAGAATCTGCCGCCTTTCTATACAAGATTGCTGATGTACAGAAAAAAATATAAATGCCATCTTGAGAACTTCTGGGCTACAAGTCTCTGACCGAACAATCAGACAAGAACTTTGCCAACAAGTCTATTAGCAACGATGCCAAGAAAGAAACCTTCTCTTAACCAAATCAGAGACAAAAGCATGTGAAGTGGGCTTTAGCATACAGGAAGTGAATGCAAGAAGACTGGAGTAAAGTCATTTGGAGAGATGAAATGATGGCATGATGTTTTGCCGAACAAGGACATGTTATCTGAGTGCCCCACTGCCACTATTAAGCATTCTGTCAGCATCATGTTATGGGCAAGCATGGCAAGACATGGTGTTCGGCACCTAGCAGTGTTAGGACAACAATAATGCCAAAAAATACCAAGAAGAGATCTTAGACTTAAAACTGCTGTTTACAATTTGTGATCTGTTTGGTCAGCTGTGCATCTTCCAGCAGGATGGCGCAAAATGTCATACCACTTGAATCAGTCAGATATGGTTCAGGGAACTTCATGTTACTGTCCTACATTGGCCAGGGAACAGTCCTGACCTCAACCCAACTGAAAGTTTTGGTGTTGCATCAGAATCTTGGTAACAAGAGTGAGCTGCTAGAGGTCATCATCAATTTGTGGTTTAGAATAATAGCACCAGAAGATGTCCAATGTTTGGTGAACTCAAAGCCAGAAGAATCAAGGCAGTAATCAAATCAAAAGGATATCCAACAAAATATTAACACAAAACGTTACAATAATCCATATGTATGTGTTTTAAATGTACCATTTACAGCTGTTTTGATAAATAGTAGTTCTAGTTAGTTTGCTCATTTTTCAAACATTGAACACTAAGACATATTTGTCTAATTTTCCTCAACATTTTTTAAAGCATAAATTTTAATTAAATTCAAAAACTTAATGTATTACTTGAGGAAATTCTCTGTTCAGAATTAATGCCACTATTGTACATAGTTTTGACAGTTGCTAAAAGAAACCCCTTTCATAAATGATATGACTCTGCATAGTTGGGTTATGGAACAGTTCCAAAAAAACTTTCTGCATCAAATAAGCCATCCACGGTTTCACTCTGGAAGCTGTATGGGTAGACCTTTGTGAGACACTAGAGGATGCTCCTGAAGATGAAAGATAAACTAGAGGTTCCTCCATGTAGTTAAACAAAACAATTGTCTAAAAGCAAGTTCATGCAAGTCTTCCACTTTTTATTTATCACATGGTTGATTCTAGAGTAAAATTTTGCTTCTTGCAAGCTTTTATAAAACTACAGACTGCATTACAAAGAGATGTTATGCATGCCTCCCTAAATGGTTCAACTTCCTTAGGCATTGTTGCAACTGGATACTGAAGATAATCTTGACACATTCATAGCTGTTGTTGCAAATCATGAACAATCCTCTATATTTTCTTAGGATTCTATTACATGAATAAATATAGGATGTTCAGACCTAATATAACAGTTGTTGATTTGGTTTATTTACAGACGCTCTTTAACATCTCAGGTCATCAGCATCCCATTCTATTCAGGGCATGAAACGGCTGACAAATTTTGCTCAGAGGCTTCTTCTTTCAGGCTTAAGGTTCTTTATTGTGCTGTAAAAATACAACACTGGACCCATGGCTTTACTTCCCTTCCAAAGGAAGCCATACTTATGATTTTTATGCCCAAAAAAAATCCATTGATCCTGGCCAGGTTTGAACCTGCAATCTTGGGTTTAGAAGGCAAGTACGGTTACCACTACAACACCAGGACCAACTAATGCAACAGGAAAAGAAGCATTGAAACTAGTACACTAACTGCCATGCATCATCCTTTGAAACCAAACTGCATGGCGACTATTCATAATGTACATTTGATGGAGAAATCAGAAATTCAGTGTCCTAAGACAACTGATACTGGTATATTACAAGATATAGTGATAGAATTATGTCTGTACTCTTTAAGCAAACGACAATAATGAAATCTTTAAGTAATTTAAATTGCTACTCAAGCCTGGCATGGGCACAACTCTGAGCAAAATGGGTGATGAGGCCTCGTTAATACATACCTACAAATTTATATATATAAAACTATAACTTATAGTAATTTCTTAAGGTTAGGGCTTTTCTGAGGTGAGGTGGGATAAACTGCAGGAAACTGTTTGTAAATGGATATAAGGATAAAATATGCTAATGGGTTAATGCTTTCTATTCTTGAAATGTACTGATAGTGGGGTTTATTAGTTTATTATCAAATGATCTATGTTTTTGGATATTTTGTATAATAGAAGAATGCAGGATTTTAACAGTATATAAGGAGTGTTTGAAAAGCTTGTAGCCTTACATATAAATAAAATTCACAAATGTTTGAAATTCTTTTATTTCTTAACATAATTTCCTCTGGCATTAATACACTGTGTAATAATGCTGCAGTGCAAGAATGGTATAATATCCTACACTGACTATTTAATTATTTAGAAGATAAGTCAATGCTTTTGGGTTTCTTTGACAGGCAGAGAATATGCTTGCTTCTGTGGTTTTAACTGCTTTTTCCACTCTGGAATGTAATGGTGGATCCAGGTTTCACCAGTCATGGCAAACCAGGGACTGATGATAGGAGTAATGGCTCCCGAAACTAGTCTTCCATTTTATTGAATTTTAGTGGTGTGTATGTTACAATTTCGACTCAATTTTTTAAAAATGTTAATATTTGACACCACTGTTACAAAAGTTCACTATATTTTATACAATGGCAAACCATGTTAGAAAATTGGCAGGATTGCTCACAAAATGCTATAAGCATTGTGCTAATGTTTGACAATAAATGAATGGCTTTTATTACAGAAGATATTATGCATAATAATAAACTATTGCTCATAGACCTTTCGTTATACATACATCGAGTATAGTCAACTGCTATGAAATAGGTCACAAGTGCAACTAAATTCATTCTGATGAGATTGAACTGTACCAGAGGATACAGGTGTAAGAATCATGCCAAAGCAGTGTACTGTTACCAATAAATTTGTATGTCAGCACTCAGAAATAGTTTAAATTTGAATTAAAAACTGAAAACCATGAGATGAATAATTACATATAAACTGGATAAAAGGCTGCTGCAGAAAAAGTTGGCCCTGCATTACATCAAACAAGGAATGATTGACTAAAAATGCTAAATGGAACTTGTACAGTGAAGCTATTCATATAATTAAGAGCATTGTATGATTGAGTCGAACTACACATTCTTATTGCTCCACTTACTTGTTTAAGAGTACTAGTTTCACAAATCATTGTTCACGTCCTCAGCTAACTGTCGACTGCTGGATAATTTGTTATGCTGTGGAAATGGGTATTCTACTCTGGTGGAGGTGTGATGAACTTGAAGTTTATGTCTTCATCCCCAGAGGTGTCAAAGTTCATTAAAACTGTCTCTGTATTTGTAAATGTAGATTTTTTCCCATGTTGCTAATTCTGTAGGTCCTCGTACTGATTTTAATAATTTTGCTTTATTCACCACGTCTTGGTTTTCTGTCCAAAAATGAGGTGCTACTGCTGATTTTCTCCATTTGTTTATATTTTATGTTTCTGAAATGTACTTTTAACCATGTGCCTATGTTTCTCTTTGTTTTTCCAATGTAGATTTTTTCGCATTCTGCACAACTTATTTTGTAAATACCTGCATTTTTCTTCAGTGGAATACTATCTTTAACATTGTCTATCAAGAGATTTTTAACATTAAATCTGTTCACAGGTG
Source organism: Metallyticus violacea (assembly GCA_030762175.1). Lineage (NCBI taxonomy): Eukaryota > Metazoa > Arthropoda > Insecta > Mantodea > Metallyticidae > Metallyticus > Metallyticus violacea. The sequence continues at coordinate 21,476,775 of CM060832.1, read as the reverse complement.
CCAACCTATATTAAAATCTTTTGGAATATTTTGTAATTTTTGCATATTCCCTGGATGGTATGTGAAATTTTTAAAGCTTAGCTTATCTTTTCTTGCTGAAAGTGTTGTTTTTAGTTTTAGCTTCCTGAATTTCTGTACTTTTTTGTTTAATACAGAAATTCAAGAGGCAAAATAATAAAATATCTTCCTTTGGGTTAGGGAGTGTTCTAACAGTGAGACAGGGTACCAATTTTTGAATATTCCATGGAAGGAAATTCAACAAAGTATTAATGCATTCTTTTAAAACAGGTTCTGTGCTTTCAATCCTAGAATTTAATTGATATTAAGATTTTAGCATTTCTTGCTAAGTTCATTAGGTTGATGAAGTTCTTGATCTTGAATTGTGTCTTGAATGCCTTAATCTAGTACTTGACATAGTCTATTTTTTTTAAATGTTATTTCTACAGATTAACTATCACTTTACTCATCAATGAAGAACAAGTATTCAATCCAACTGTCGTTCTTATGATAAAACAAATGTTATGAAATTCATCACTCACATATTTCCTGAGTGACAACTAGAGATAGGATATTATAATCGTGTACGTCTACAAACCAAATACATTGAATTCCTTGGTTTAATAATTGATAACTATCTGAATTAGAAAGATCACATCGATCTTATCGTACCTAAACTTAGCCATGCATGCTATGCAATGTGTGCATTAGTAACATTGGAGTAATTAAGACTTTACTTTAAAACTAGTTTATTATGCTTATTTCAACAGAATAACAAAATATGGTCTTATATTTTAAGGAAATTCAGTTAAAATTGAGTGTGTCTTCCTATTACAGAAAAAAAACCATATGAATTATCACTGGTGCACATAGCAGACATTCTTACAGAAACCTCTTAAGGCAATTTGAAATTTTAACTCTATATATAGTCCTCATGAACTTTTATAAAAAATAAAGAAAAATTTGTTCAAAATCAAAATATAGATGACAAGAATACTAGACAAAAAGCATATGTACATAGAGTGGTTTTAACACTTTCTTGCCATCAAAGTGGAGTTTATTATGAATGCATTTTAGTACAAAATGCTCTTCCCTCTAGCATTGTCTTAACAAATGATGATAAATCCTTTAAATCTCTTCTTACAAAATAACTATGTAAAAAGGCCTATTAGTGTCACTTGTCTGTTTTTGTTGTTTTTTATTGAGTTGTTCCAGGGTGGCTTTTTCATTTTTATTGTAACTACCGAGAGTGCCAAAAAAATGTATACACACTTTCACAGTAGATATCTATTTAATATATTTCAAAGTTGGACCAAAAAACAACAGTAATGTGTAGTATGCTGTTCTGTAAACAGATGTGATTCATATTCATTATGATAGTGTTGCTACATGACAGGTAAATCAACAAGGAACAAATGTAGTCAAGATTATCGTATGATGTTCTGTAAACAGTTGCAACTCCATTATGTTATGCTAGCATTGCTGCAACAAAATGAAGCCAAGATTATCATTTAAACAGCAGAAAGCAATTTTGAAGTGGTATTGGAAAACAAGAATATTGTTGAAGTTCAAAGGTAATGGAGACATGTGTACAGAACAGAACCGCCAATGCCATCAACAATTGCATGCATTCAAGAAAAATTTCGAGACCCATGGTACCGTATGCAATGTTTACAAAGGTAGATCTGGGAGACCTTACACAGCAACAAACCCCACATTCTTGGCCATGGTTTTGGAACATTTTGAGCACTCATCGCATAAATCTACAAAGCAATGTGCAAGTGAGACTGCGATTAGCAGAACCAGCATACATTATATAATTAAAACAGCAAAGTTGAAAGTTTTCATCTCAAGATGAATTAAATGAAGATGGCCCTGATGGAGTACTATGAGTGGTTTGGAAGCGAGGTCTTCGTAGAGAAAGTTGTTTGGTCAGATGAGGCACAATTTAAGTTGAGCGGAACTGTTAACCAGCATAACTGTGTCTACTTATGTGCAAACAATCCACCTGTTATTTTGGAAAAGGCTATTAATTTACTTGGAATTAATGTTTGGTGTAGGTTATCATCTAGGGGTCTAATTGGACCATTCTTTTTTGAAGGAACAGGCCCAATGTATCTGAACATGATATGCACATCCGTCTTACCTGCCATTCATACATTCTATGGAAATGAGAAATTTTAGCTCCAACAGGATGGTCCACCACCACATTACCACAGATATGTACATGCGTATCTTGATGACAGTCTTCCAAGGCACTGGATATGATGAGGTCCGATTGAGTTTCCACCGCATTCTATGGATCTATCTCCATTGAACTTCTACCTATGGGGAACTCTTAATGATGTTGTATACTGTAGAAAACCAGCTACAATGGCAGCATTTCAGGAAGAAATTGAAATGGCATATGCTGCAATTGCTGGGGGCACTTTTGCAAACATTGGTCAATCAGTAATTCTATGTACTCAGAAGTGTATCAGTGCTGATGGTGGATGAGCAACTGTTGTAACTCTAAAAGTCTAATGATTACATGTGTTCATCATTTTCTGTTTGTGTTTTGTTATGTTAACACAGTTTTTCTTTACTTGAAGTGTGTATACTTTTTTTTGGGGTAGATTGTGTGCTACTACGGTAATTGTATATGAAGTTCTATGTTCATAAGTCTCTGTGACTGCTTCGTAAAATCACTGAATGCTCCCAGAACTGAACAAATTAACTTTCAGCCATCCGAACCCTCCTCCTCTGGGAATAACAGTATTGTAGCAGACTTCTGAGAATGGAATACTCATTGTGTGTTATGTTGTCCCAGTGTGATGATGTTAAGATATGGTTGTGGTGCTACTGGGAGATCCTTAAGCTTATGAGTACCTAACATAGTCTGTAGGGATGAATAATGGTGCAATAAGTTCAGAGTCCTTCTATTTAGCATTCACCTTCTTAGAGTATGGAAAACTCTGAAAAAGAAACCTTACCCAGCTTGACTTGATTGGGTATTAACCCCATGCCCTCTAGATTAGCACATGCAAACACTGCAACTAGACCATGAGGTTAGACAATTAAGTGAAGTACTATATTTTGTTTGTGAGATATATACAAATGTATACTTTTTCTGTTAATTTGCCAAACACTGCTACTGCAATATCATCAAATATGTAATTTTGTATGTCAAGACACTCATTTGGTTTCTCATTGCTTCAGTTTTTATGGCTGACTTTAAGAGAGTTGTGCATCCAGAATGTCGGTGATTAATAGTGTTTTGTGATTAAGAATAATTGTCCTGAAGAATATGTAGTACTTGATTTTTTTTTGTGTATACACTGGCAATCTTACTAAGGAAACTAGAAAAAATTTAAAAACACTTTTCAAATAGTGATAATTTTCAGTATAGCTTTTAAAACAAAAATACAATACCCTTACCTGCTAACATACTAACAACAGACAACAGGATTTTCTCTACACTCTGCACAGGGCTCCATCTTTCTGCACTTAGCTCATAACCCATTGGATCATCACCAGGTGCATGCAAAATTGAGATGCACACTCTGCCATCTGCATAAACTAATTTCAAACAAATGATAATAATTTATATCAACTGTATACAGAAGCTCTTTTACGATGTTGCAAATATTACTTACTATTAGGGTGAAACATTTCACAGGTAAATTGCATCTTTGGAGGGCTTAGTGGGTAATCTGGAGGGAAAATAAGCTTTGCTGGAAATACTCCTCCTTCAAAACAAGTTCCTTCAGGTCCTCTAAAACAAATTGACAAATGTTACAGCTATTTTACACATTAATTGGCTGCAGTGGAATATCTTTCTACTTACATAGGAGTACCTATGTTATAGAAAACCTTGAACATATTAATGAGAAACTAAAAACTCTTATAGTATAATAGCTTTGCAGAATTTTCTGTTTTTTTTTCCCCACAACCTTTGGATTATTATAATTTTCAAAACAGATTATGTACAAAAATTTGTAAGCACAGATATGGATTTATTTCAATACTTAGAGTCCTGGCTTTCTAATTACTGACAGCTATAAGGTTACTGCTAATTACTTACGTTATTAGAGCTTCCCATTCAAAAAAATTTTCTTCGTTAATAGGGCCTGCTATGATGCCCTCAGGCGGATTAAGTGTTAATTCTGGAAAAATAATAAAATTAACATGGTAACTAAACTCAATGTTTTTTCTGTTTTCAACACATTTGAAATCTAGTTGCTTTCAGTTCATACGTAGCATAAAACCTTAACGTTTAAATGAATGTATTGTAATTGGTAGGCAAAAACCAGTTGTTTCAACATAATGCTGTGTTCCGTAGTACTGCATTTACTCTTCTCTAAATTATGATGGACAAATCATTCGAAACTGCATGGCACAGCTATTTCAATTTTTGTTTCAACAGTTCTAGCAAAATATCTGGTGAATATATGAGTACCTGCAATTCTAGAACTTTAACCTAATGAATAAGAAGTTTGTGTACCAGCTCATGACATTAATAATTATTCCTATGAAACCTTAAAGTTGATATAGTAATGTGCAATTTAACTCTTCGACATGGTAACAGTACATATTCTGTATCAAACGTAACAGTTTTATGTTACGTTCAAATACCCAAGCATTGTGGCAAAATTCACATAACATAATAGGTTCAAAATATAAAGGCTCTCCAAAATATCCACAAATTCAAACCAGAATTTTAGACTACTGTTACATTCAGATTCACTTACGTTTATATTCTGCCATTAACCTCCTCAACGCTGATCCAGCCATTTTTGATTATGTATGTGAACGCAGCTGTTTACTTACTCTTTCATTTGTTTATTCCATACCAACATAAACGTATGTCGTAAGAAGTGGAATGACAATTTCATAGTTTGCTATTCTGCAAATGGAAAGCATGTAGCCAACATACCCACAGAGCAACAGTAAACAGGAAGGCAATAGTACATTGCAAAACAACCGGCGACCGCGTGGGAAAGCGTGTGCTTTTTAAAGCTTGAAAAGATTAAATATTTTGTGATAGTTTAATGATAGTAACAAACATTTTTCAAAAATGCTAGTGCTTTTCGAAACGCCAGGAGGGTATGCGATATTTAAGGTAAATGCTAACAATAAGCAAAATTGTAATTTTCGTTTTAATTCAATGAGCAATGTAGGATAGACAGCGAAAGTAAACATTAATTGCTTTTTGATTTCAGTTGCTGGATGAAAAGAAACTGTCGCAAATAGAAAATCTTTATCATGACTTCGAAACCCCGGAGTCTGCTAGTAAAATGTAAGTAATACGAAGTACAGAAATGGCTTGAACTATGTTGACATCTCACTGTCTTTGCATAGCTTCCTTCTTTGTGTCTCTGCAGCACACTTTTGCTGTATTTTATTATAATTACATATTAGTAAATCAGATTTACATTATCGAAACTTTTGCAAACTGAACTTTTCCTCTTAGGCCCAGTAGCATGGCTGAATTATTTGTTGGTGTCTAGCGCAGTGCAGGAGTATAAGTTGAACATAGAATGATCGACAGTCCTTGAATTATGGACACTAAATGATGATAAGACTGGGTTACCATAGCATTCTGAACCCAATTCTTTGTATTGTATTTTATTTTTCAATCACACCATTAAGCCATAGAGGCTAAGTGCCCACTTCAGCCCCAAAATGTCTGCTTGGCAACTGGCGGAACTGGATTCGATGTCTTAGACCACTCCTTTTCATCTTGGTTTCAAATGTATAAAATTCCTCCCATGTTTTATCTTGTTTCTACAACCTCTCCTTAAGTATAATTTCATAACTCTTGGTGCATATTAGGAGTAGTCTCATTAAAACTTGGAAGACATTCGCACAGCATATCCAGAAGTATAAACTTACCTAAAATAACAAAAGAGTGAGTAGAGACATTAATACAGCATGGTGCCAGAACAACTGGTTCCATGCTTGGAGAAGGATTAACTCAGTTGGTTAGAGCATCAGCACTGAAGGCCAAAGACCCAAGGTTCGAAACCCAGCCATGACCCAAATTTTTCAAATCTGATTTTTCTTTCCAGCTAATTATTCTATAAATGGCTAGTATGAAAGAACAATTTCCATATATATATAGTATATTTAAAATAACATTTTCCCACCATTTAAAACAACATATAATTATGTTTTATTTTTGCATTTATAGTGTCAAGCTCAAGCATTTTGAGAAGTTTACGGACACGACAGAAGCTCTGGCTGCTACTACAGCAGCAGTGGAGGGAAAAATAAGCAAATCACTCAAAAAGATGCTAAAGAAGATAGTAGCAAAAGATGTCCAGGATCAGTTGCTTGTTGCTGATGCTAAGTTGGGAAATGCCATTAAGGATAAACTCCAGCTTTCATGTTTATCCAATACAGCTGTACAAGAATTAATACGATGCATCAGATCTCAGATGGATGGACTTCTGGCAGGATTTCCAAAGAAGGATATGACTGCAATGGCTCTAGGCTTGGCACACAGGTAGAATTTCTTAAAGGAAAATAAATAGAATGGGATTTGGAGTAAAATATCGATGGTTTTTCATCTGATTTGATAATTCAAAGTTTTCTCCTTAAAATTGTATTTGAACTATTTTTATATTTTTATTAGAAAGGCCTTATTTTATGATTATATGAATAACTGCATGCTATGACCTAGCATATGATGCAGTACCTTTATGTTGTTTCAACTTTTAAGTCCATTGTCTGTAATTTTTCATTATATAAGAAACATTTTCTTAGCTTGTATTTGTCTTAAACTTTTCAGGAATCATTCATTGAATTATTTTATACAGCTGAAATAACAGTTTTTAAATAGGAACTTTTAAGCATTTTATAAACTAATCTGCACTATAAAAGACAGAAATTGAATTACTAACAGAGAAAAAAAGTAATTTCAAAATAATATTCTACTAAATTAAAAACTTTTAATTACATATATTTAATGTTTTAGTTGATAAGTTGATTACGTCCTTTTATTTCTCCACTTACCAATGTTTATTGGCAGAAAATGTTTTGTGGACCCCTTAACTACTATACACAGGCTGGTGATTTGAATTGCATCGTGGATGCTTACACCTGACCTTCAGTGGAATGTTACAAAATTTTATAATTTATCGTCACCTGTTGGGATTAGCAAGTTCATCAAGTTATCTTCATATTTTTTTATGTAGATCTTTTCCCATAAACTAAGTTCCAATTATTGGTATGCTAATTAGAAAAATTTTGATATGTTTTGTATCTCATGATTATTTTCTCCAAAATTTTAGGCAACAGCAGTGTTATACATTTGTTAATATTTGACATTCCGGAAATATGTACTTGTTCTGTGGAACCAAGGTGATGTTAAATTATTTGAACATTTTTTAAAAAATTTGAAAAGCCCAAGGTCTATATATATAATTTCAGTTTCTCTTTCTCTAAAGGAAGTTACTACTCTGTTATTGAGGTGGACTTGTGCAATTCATGCAGTTTGTTATTAAAAATTTTATAACAAAATAAAAACTTAAAATAAGGAAAAAACCCATTAATTTGAAATATAGCAGATAGGAACAGTGCCTTTGGCAAATCCAGGAGGCGCTAACTGGAATCAAATTTATTCCAGTTTGATTGGCTCAGCCCCCTAGTCCCTGGTTCATCAGCAGCTACCTACTGGAATATCCAGGGGACCAGGCTCCAATCCAACCAAAAGAAAAACACAACACTAAAGATAAAATTTTATACAATACCAAAGCTTCATCCCTTTTTAATTAAACTCATTTGGCTCAATATCTTATTTCTTAGGACCTTATACATACTAACACCCTGATTCAGTTTGTCATTGAGAATGATATATTTAATGTAACTAAACTCATTTACAGGAGACATTAACTTGATACTTAAATGTAAATTGGAACTTTCACAGTGAAGCTAATCATATTAATTGATATCATTGTAAGAGTGTGTAGTTCAACTGAATCATACAATGATATCAATTAATTAACTTGATACTTCTTTGTATGTTAATTGTATGTTACAATTTCGACTCCATTTTTTAAAAATGTTAATATTTGACACCACTGTTACAAAAGTTCACTATATTTTATACAATTGATAGTTCTGTTTATCTCAAGCATATCATGTCAATTCAAAAATCTGTAATCATTGCTTTCCTTTGGAATATTTGTTTTCAATTGTTTAACTTTGTTCACTTTGTTTGCTTATAGAAACACTGTTTATGTTGGAAGACTCACAATCTATCCGAACTTTTTTATAAATCTTGTTAGGATATATCATCTAGTTAAGCAAGAAAAGCAGGCTGAAATTCAGTCATATCTCAGAAGTGTTAACAATAAAATGTAATCCTAACAGTAATCAGCAGTGCAGACTCTTTGATTTTGAGTTTCATGTTAGGTACAAGAGAATCCAGTGAGGACAGAAAAGGAAATTAATACATTTTTATGCCTCCTTTATGTACAAACAAAACATAGTTGTGACCATAAACAAACATACTGACCTTACACAAACTATATTCAACTTACACAATGGCATGTTAATGAATGTTGCAGTTCACCAGGGAATGTTGATAATATTTTAAATATTCAACTTTCTTTATTCATGTAATTGAACATATGTGAGGAAAGTAAAAAATTATCCCTGTTTTTGCCGTAACACATCTGTTTGCTGCACTGCTTTCTGCATGCATGGCTAAAGTTGGTTTGGTCATGTATCAAAGTTTGTCCTTAATTGCACCATTTTCCTTTCCTCTGTGACAGTATAATATGGCCACTATGCTAGCAGTGTTCACCAAGCAGTAACAAAGAGCAGTGATCTTCCAGTTTCTTTGATTGGAAGGTCTATCAGAGGCTGAAACTCATTGGAGACTTTCAACGCAATACAGAGTCAGACCTCTATTGCACAGAGTGTGTATGAGTGAGTTTAAAAGCTGCTGGATAAGCATGACGCACAAAGAGGGAGCAGGGTATGCATAAACCTCTGCCATTGACAACAGCAAGCTTGAGAATCGATATTGGCAAACTAACAAGTTGCTGTTGATGAGGTAGCATGTTCTCTGCAGATTAGTATGGTTCTGCCTGTCAAATCATTCATGACAAACTCTGCTTCTTAATTAGATGCATGTGAAGAAGATTTTCTAGAGTACAATGCGAACATATTGAGATCTACCTTCAACTTATGTATTCACTTTTTTACACATTACTCCATTCACTTACACATAAGTAAGACACGTTTCAGGAGAAGCTCTCCCATCTTCAGTTGCTTACTGAACCATCTTCAGTAAGCAACTGAAGATGGGAGAGATCCTCCCAAAACACGTCTTACTTTTGTGTAAGTGAATGGAGTAAAGTGTAAAAAAGTGAATACATAAGTTGAAGTTATATTGCCACTCCATTGTCAACAGCTTCGTAAGTAAAATATTTATATTGAGATCTGCTAATGCTTACTTCACCACTGCACAATTTAGGGATTTTTCAGCAGAATCACAGGACAAAGCATGGGTTCATCACTTTGAACCAAAATTCTAACGCCAATGCATGGATTGGAAACATGCAGAATCGCTAATAATGAAGAAATTCAAGATTCAATCTTTTCGTGCATAAGGTGATGGTAACTGTTTTTTCTGACTCAAAAGGGCATACATTGGAAGACTACCTGGAAAAGGGGTGTACAAACAACAGTGTAAGATACATTGATTTGCTGGCCAGCAATTTCCACCAAACATCGAGTCCTATTGTCAAGGAAAGTGTTATTGCCAGCTGTTTTAAAATAAACTTTAAGTTGCTCGAGCACATTGCCTGTACCCCAGATCTCGTTCCTTCTGACTATCTCTTTGGAGTGCTCAAAAATGCTTTATGATGTGATCAATTTTCTACGAACAAAAAAAAATTAAGGAAACAGTGCATAAATGATTGTACAATCAGTTGAAAACCTTCTTGGAGGGAATATGCAAGCTTGTGGACTGCTGGATCAAAATGCAACGAAAAGGAAGGAGGCTATGTAGAAAAATTATATATTTGTTCAAATCTTACTTTCAAAAAGTGAGTGCAGGTAATAATTTACTTTCCCTCTTACCATCATTAGGAACAGGCAGCAGTCATTGACTTTCAACATTCTGTGCAAAGTGTAAATTAAAATATTCTTTCTATTTATTAAACTACCACTATTTAAAAAATTAATATTATTGTCACTATTATTTTGAATAGCAGCATAAATGCTTTTTAAGAATTTCAAGTGAAAAGCCAAACCTCTTTAACCTGTTGCTCCTTCAGTCTTTCAAGGTATAAGCTGAAATTCAGTCCAGATAAAATTGACACAATGATTGTACAAGCTGTTGGCCTGTTGGATGATTTGGACAAAGAGTTGAATAACTACATTATGCGGTGCAGAGAATGGTATGGATGGCATTTTCCGGAACTTGGCACACTGATCACAGATAACATCATGTTTGTTAAGGCCATCAAAATAATAGGTGAGTATGTTACTAATTTTAACTTTATTATTGTAGGCAGCCTTATTTTAATAGTTTCTGGGCAATCTTTATGCTGTAAAATGTTTCAGTTCATAAATAGACATTCCATTACAATGAGTATAACCTTCTCAGAATTAGAAAGTATGCTATTATCATGAACAAAGACCAAAATATTTATCAATCAATGCATAACCAATTGTATTGTGTGTTATGATTTTGAGAGATAACATTTAATCTAAAATCTTGAGCTCAAAAAAAAAAAAAAAAATTTAAGCATGCATTGGCATACAATTTTTGGTTTTCAATTTATATTATACAAAATTCTCATTTGATTAGGTCATTCCTTAATTTTAATATTAAAATAATTGCTGCTTCTGTAAATTAAAAAACAAAAATAAAAGGTATTATATGGTTGAAAGAGATGGTGCTTAACAGGATGATGCAATCATAAATCTTATCCTCTATTTCTCTGTTAATATGAACATATTCACTAATTGCAATTTATCTGAAAATAATATCAGTAATTCCCATTTATGTTACTATTGTTGTCCTTACTAGAAATGACATGACAAAAGCCTTAATTCATAATTTTGCAATTTAATATGAAAGTCTAGCTGAAAGTAGATAGCTCTGTAATATGTTTGCTGTTGTAATAATTGGCATCTTCTGAACACTGATCAAACTTTTTACTTGTGGCAGGCTGTTGTTACTGAAGCTATGGGTTTAGAGCTAACTCTGAAGACATTGGGTTCTGGTTGCTAATTTCTTGCTGTAACCTTGTCCTGGCATGCATTTTATCTCACTTTCTTAATAATTTATAACTGGTATGACCACAGTAACTCCCACGACAAACTTGCCATCCAATTTACATTTGCTATTTTGACTGTTAGGTTATATTTGTTTTGAAATGCGTTTTCAAGAGGTTCTGTTATTTCTTAAGACTTTTAAGGCTTTCACTGGTGGCATGGTTGCAAAGCTTTCATTAACTGCTTTGGTTAGATAAGGAACTGGCACAGTCCTGATGGCGAATGCAAAGTTACAAGAAAGTTAAATATGGTGGACATTTGTAACAGTGATGTTTAATATAAGTTTTGGAGTAACTGAGTCGAATTTGTAACACTAACTTCAATAATAGTTTAAAAAAAAAGAAAACTAAGTTTCTGGAACTAATCGCTCCAATCTTCAGTTCCATATCGACTGCCAGCCTTGTTCTTCATGGTGGTTTGGTTTGTCTTTGGTGGCGGTTGGATGAACTTCTGTATTAAGATGTCAATTGGTGGGATTTCAAAGTTGAAAGTTCTGTTTTTCCTGTAATGTTTTTAAGTAGTTTGGGATTCCTGTTTATATTATGTTTTTCATTCCAAAAATGCCAGGCTGCTGCTGATTTTTCTTCCTGTCTTTGTTTTATGTTCCTGATGTGTTCTTTTGCTCATGTTTTTATGTTTCTTTTAGTCTTTATTATGTAAATTTTTTCACAATCAATACATTCCATCTGATATATTCCTGATTTGTTCTCTTGAGGAATATCCTCTTTTAGTTTAGAATTTAGTATATTTTTTGTGGAGTAACTGTTTTTGGAGCTACAATAATGTTATGTTTTTTGAAAATCTTTTGGAATTTATAGAAGGTTGATGGATGGTAGGTAAATTTTTGGTACATTCTATTTTCTTCCTTGCTAGGAAGATGCCTTTGATTCTTTAACAAAAGAAAAAGAAAAGACATCAGTACTCATTTCTCTCTTTTTTTTTTTCTTTCCCTCCCCCAGTCGATCTGGAACTGAAAATGGGAGCAATTAGCTCCCTTTGTTTTTCTTTTTTAAACTATTAGTGATGTAAGTGTTACAAATTCGACTCAATTATTCCAAAACTTACAATAAAGTGATAAGGTGAGGTGTAGTTTTTGTAGGTAATGGGGATGGGGCTTTCAAGGATGCTTGTGTGTGTATGAAGATACCAGAAGTTGTTTATTGAATATAACCGATTTCCATGTCTGACTGATTTCCAGCCCATTTATATTAAAAGGATGTATTATTTGTAAAGCTTTCATTCTAGCCAGATTAATATAAACACCAGTCTTTGAGTAACTTCAGTTCTTAAAAAGATCTTACGGCATTCAGTAAGGGCATGTTCAGGTATGGCAGATCGTTCTGGTTGGTTCAGCCTAAAATCCACATTTCCACTGATGATGCTAGCTGCAGCAGATAGGAAAAGTTTTGGTTTTAAAATATAACACAGACCATGGCATAACAACTCAGAAAGTTATAATTTTAGTAATATTATGGTTTAATTTTCTAAATGTTATCATTATACTTTTGTTAATATTGTTTCTTATTTTTGTAGCCATTTATTCAACTGCTAATCATTTTATCATGAGAATCACATAACAAAGGGCAGGACAAGAAGAAAGTAATGTTGATATCATATTTTGAAAGTTGAATGACCTTATTAGAGATTTTTAGCACAGTCTTGTTTTTGCTGAAAATTTGGTATTATGAGGGAAAGTAAAAAATTATCCACACTTTCATCATAACACATCTTTAGGTTTGTTAAACTACTTTATATACATGCATGTTTAGTGTTGGTCTACTGTGGTCACCAGATCAAAGTTTGGCTTAATCACATCATTTTCCTTGCTGTTGTGACAATATAAACATGGTCACTCTAACACAATATTTGGGGGGGGCAGTGTTCGACTGCATGAAGGACATTGATGAGATTCGCAAGCTCGAGAGATGGTAATGGCAAATTGGCAAGTTGCCATTGATGAAATGTATGTTGATAATATGACAAATTATTGTTACGAAATCACTCAAATTTCACTAATTTTGTTCCACTGGGAAGCGGCCAGTGAGACCAAGCTGAAGATGGAGGCAATCGCTTCGAAACATGTCCAAGTAAGTGGAACAAAATTTGTGAAATTTGAGTGATTTCGTAACAATAATTTGTCATATTATAATATATTTCACTGTGAAAATTTCCCGATACAAAAAACTATTTGTATGTTGATAGTTGATCTGTTATCCAGGCATAAGAATCATGGATCTTCATAATCTTTCTCCAATAGATGTCCTGTCATCTCACAATTCTTCTAATGACAATCTTGGCAGCAGAAATCTGTTTCTTTGCCATTGTCACTAGATCATACATATCTGCCAGTAAATCATCTACATGCCTCCCCACATTGTTCGATCCTACATGCAGTATAACAGTCTGCGGCTCTGCCTTCTTGTGCTACTTGATAACCTATTCCAATTCCTCAGTCCAAATTCCAGGGAAACATTCCACATTCATGTCTCTATTTGTAGTACCAATGTGCCATACAATAAAGTCACCTAAAATGAGGCAAGATGCAGTCCTCTTATTGGTCTTGCTGTCCTGAACTCCCTTCTCCTTCAGGCACCAAATCTCATCTTCTGCCAGTCAAAGTTTCATCTGCAGCTCCCAAAGCTTGCCCTGCAGATCCCTGGTAGCTTCGCAGTCCCTACATTATCAGCAGTCATCCACTTGCTGATCCTTCTTAATCCTCTGGCAGCTGAAGCTATACGATAGGCTGGACTGTAAGTTCTTATAAAACTCACACTTAATGGCCTATGAAGCAGTCTTGTTGCCATCCTAGATTTGGTTCCACTTGATCCACAACAAGTAAAGTTGCAAGTACAATTAAGAAATAAAAGTTTACACTTGGTTCACTGCTTGAGCTACCTACTCTAAATTTAGCAGTCCTCCAGCCCATTGCAGCCCAAACTAATTCTCATGTGGTAGCTAGCAAGGTTCCTGTACTAGCAGGTAGAAAACATCCTCTCCTGTCAACAGCTCAATGAAGAATGATTCAACTGCTGCAACAAGGAAGGCATAGAATTTTTTAGCAGAATTGTTGCTTTTTCTTCTTCCTGTGGCATCACATGTATTGGGCACTGATGATACATGAGATGAAATGAATTTTTTTTAAGGAGGAAAGCATTGCAGACCTAAGTTTAGGGTACCTCTCTGGCATTTGCCATGAATGAGAACTGAGGAAAACCTGTGGAAAACTTCCATCAGGAAGGATGGTCCTGGTGGGAATCGAACCCCATGCCTCCTACTCATGACTTTGGTACATTTAGCTATTGGTTTAATTTAATGGTTTCCTCTGAACTTGTCATTTTTGTCAATTGTGTTTGTCAAAAGAATAAGTACCCATTATGGCTCAAATGTTAGCATGTCTTCATGTCCAACTGTTCTGTAGGTAATGTTTTTTCTGGAGTTTTCCATATCCTGAAAAGATGAATACCAGGTAACATTAGATGCTAAGGACTGTGTACTCATATGCATTGTTTCATCCATTTTATTCCTCATCTCAAAGGATTAGGGCAGTTGAAGGGATGTTAAATGCTTACAAAAACAATAAGAGCATTAAAGATTTTGTATGCAATGGATTCTATGTCATACAGTAAAATTACATATCCATAGATGTTAAATGCTTACAAAAACAATGAGAGTATTGAAGACTTTGTATGCAATGGAATCTGTCATACAGTAAAATTACATATCCATAGTATATTATGTTTCCATTCATTGCTAAATATGTTATATTTTTCTTAAATTTAACATATTTAAGTCCAATACCAAGGTATACTTGGTATACATAAAATGTTCAATTGAATATGTGCCTCATTATGTCAAGAATACATTTTTACCATTTTAGCCCATGTATCTGACCAAACTCAGAATTCTACACAGAGATTTTTACCAATCTTTTCTCTTTGCCTTGTTTGATAGGTGTAGCAATATGTCAACATTTTTGAAAACTGAGTAAAAAAACACAAAAAACAGCAATGTCATCTGATTTTGCCATCTTGAATGGATCATATTGTAGCATTATAAATTTTTGTTTAAAATTTAATTGAATATGCAAATAGTTTCCTTTTTTTCAGCTAGTTAGTGGTGTCCGTGTTATCAAAGGCCCCTCTCCTTGCCAGAATACAAAGGCTAATTATATGTTTTATACACTTTTTTTTTCAGATTAATTTTATACTTAAAAATAATAAAATAATTAAGATTATTGTACGATTGAGTCAAACTACACACTCTTGTTGACTCTATTTGTTTAAATGTAGAACATATTTCGCAGACCATTGTCATCCTCAGCTAATTGTCGTCTGCTGGATAATTCATTGTATTGCTTGGGGAGACAGAAGCTAATTAAAGGAACCACAACACTTTCAGCAGTAAAATATATGATAATTTTTAAAAAATTCCACATTATCCATGAGTTAAGCAAAAATTTCAAAAGATTTTAATATCAGATTGGCACATATAAACAGATTTAATGTCAAAAATCTCCTAAATGATAATATTATGACAGTATTCTACCAGAGAAAAAGCAGGTATTTACCAATAAGATGTGCAGAATGCAAAAAAATCTATATTTGAAAAACAAAAGAAACAGTTAAAAGAGCACTTCAGAAACATAAAATACAAACAAATGGAGAAATCAGCAGTAGTATCTCATTTCTGGACAGAAAACCTGACATAACAAAAAATAGCAGAATTATAAAAATCAGTACAAGCACTTACAGAGTTAGCAATATGGGAGAAAATCTACATTTATAAATACAAGGCAGATTAATTAACTTTCCACACTTCCAGGGATGAAAAAATTTAACTTTGTAAGCTCATCACACCTTAACCAGAGCAGAATATGCATACCCAAAGCAACACAGTGAATTATATTGCAATTGCCAGCTGAGGATAAAGATGATGGTCCACATAACATGTTTTAAATTTAAACAAGTAAGGGAGCCAATAAGAGTGTGTAGTTCGACTCAAATCATATAATAACTTAATTATATGAATAGTTTCACTGTACAAGTTCCAATTAGCATTTCATTTCAAAAATAAATAATGATATTGACATAAGTTTAATGTTTGTTCAGATATCTTTGAAAAGCATTCTTTCTAATTATAATAAAAACTTTACAAATGTTCATAAAAAACTTGTCTAAAATGATTTGAAATAGGCCTTTTTATAAATGACTGGAATTCAAAATGTTAATGTAGTTTGGCAGTTCAGTCTTCATTGTATGGAAATAAAATACTGGGAAATGTTTTCCAGTGCCACTAGTCTGTTCAACGCATACAGCTGCTGTCATTTAATTTTGCTGTGTATTTATGCTTGAAATCAGAAAATGACATACATAGTGTTTACAGTGTATTATCAACAAAATTATAACAGTCTCTCACATCTTCGGATTATGTTCCTAGAAACTGGGAGCAGTTTCTCACATGAGTTGTTACTAATTTCTGCCCTTATATATTCTTTTAAGTTATAATATTGTGTTTTTAAGCTTTCCACATAAATAAAAATCACACAGATTAAAATTTCTAATTCATATTCAGTGTTTTTTATAAGCAGCAAGAAATACATTTAGTTTTTTGTATTCTCAAATTGCAAATCATGAGGCTTTGCTCCTTCACAGGTACAAGAGAAAATGCAGCATCAGCAGACCTCTCCGATATCCTCCCAGAGGAAATTGAGGAAAAGGTGAAGGAAGCTGCAGAGATATCAATGGGAACAGAAATATCTGAAGAAGACATTATGAATATCCAACAGTTGTGTGATCAGGTTAATATGAACGTTTAAAATTTCCTGCTTGATGCTTCATGGTGCAATGAATATTTTTGAGAAATACTAGAAGAAATAGTTGAATGTAATATGTAAAATTATGGTATGAGATATGTGGTAATGGCTAATGATTATTTGACATCCTTCTTTGATTATTCCTTTATTGCATGGATTAATTTCATAGAAAATATCAATAGAATAAGGTATTACATGACTAAACAGGCTTTAAATTTAACCACTTAAACTATTACCATTTTTTGGCAAAAGATTTACCTCCTTGTGTGAATTACGATGGGCATTCTAAAAGTTCTCGGCCTGACCAAGTTTTAAGGGTGGGTTTTTTTTTTTCTTTCTTTTTTTTTTTTCTCTCCCTTTTAAATCAGTACATTTAATCCAATGACCATCCAACTTTTTTAATATCGTCAATAAAATAAGATTTGTCCAGCTGTGAAAAATATGCATCTGTCTCAGCTTCAACCTTAACATTTGGTGTGAATCTTCATCCAACCATTTCATCAGGTTTGAGAACAAAAAGTAATTGCTGGCACCCAAATCGGCAAATATGGTGGATGACGAAGCACTTGGAAGCGAGGTGATGCAATTTTGCAGCAACAATCCCAGACATGTGTGAAAGGGCATTATTGTCATGAAAGAGAATTTTCTTTTTCTCATGGTGACACTTAGCCTGAATAGCATCCTTCATTTGGTCTACTAGTGAAACGTAATACTCCCCAGCGATGGTTCTGTCCTTCTGGAGCTAATGTACAAGCACTACATCAGAAAACAGTAACCCAGACTTTTTTTTGCAGATGGAACCATTTTTGCTTTCTTTGTTGCACTTTCGCCTGTTGCCACTCATGTTTGGATTGCTCCTTCTTCATTGGTATGGATGATTCTAAATTTAATCTACTGCTGTAAAATGTCGGAGAAACTCACTGGAATTGCATTTAAACAAATCTAAACACTCTTGTGAAATGAATGCATTTTTTGGTACATTGTTAACAAAAATAGCACTTATCTCATACCCAAAACTTTGTATAAATGTAATGGACTTATGAATAAATTCATGTGACCTGGCTTCACTGTGTTAGTTCCATTTATTTTTTCGGGCATAAAAATCCTAAGTATGACTTCCTTCAGAAGGGAAGTAAAGGTGTGGATCCCGTGTCATACATTTATGGCACGAAAAAGAACCTCAAGCCTGAAAGAGAGGCCTCTGAGCAAAATTCGTCGGCCATTTCACGCCCTGAGTTGAATGGGACGCTGATGACCTGAGATGTTGAAGAGCATTCATAAATAAATCAATCAAAAAAAAAGTTCCATATATATTTTTTAAAATAATTTCTTTTTTAAAAGATATGTTTTAATTAATGTAATGGACTTGTTCTATCAAACTCTTTGCAATGCCAGCAAACTCGCGTAATTCACTTGGCGATCAATGAGGAAGGCAAAACTGAATTTTTACCACAATCTTGTTGCGTCTGTGATAGCAGTTTTGTCATGCCCTGGGCCTCATCATCTGGAATGGATGTACAACCATGCTCAAATTCAGCAGTCATTAACCTTCAAAGGTTAAATCCTTTAATGTGGAATCTAACTCCTTTTGTATTTCTCTTAGGGCAAACCATTCAAAACAAATTACTTTACACAATTGTTACAAACAAGTGGGAATACATCTAAATGTCTAAAACTTTACAGTGTATCTTCTAAAGGATGATACTTAACAACCATCATAGTAATTTGGCCATCTTCAGGACATCTTTGAGTCAGGCCAAGAACTTTTAAAAAATCCTCTTACTACAGTAATTCCCTTTTTCATTATAAAGTATTAATTTTTATAATCCCTGATTCATTACTTGCAGGTGATTGAGATATCATCGTACAGAGCCCAGCTGTATGATTACCTACAAAGTAGAATGATGGCAATGGCTCCAAACTTGACAGTGCTGGTTGGAGAGCTTGTTGGTGCTCGTCTTATTTCCCGTGCAGGTATTCTAAATTTTGTTAAAAAATGAGCTCAAATAAATATTTATTAAAATATATAATATATGTATTATGTGTATATATCTGTTATATTGGTCAAAGTAATATAAGTATAGTATAACCTCTATTTAGCTCTTTTTACGGGAACCTGACATTTTTTGCCTTAAAATTATAAATCTTTGTCGGTATTAATTAAATGGTACCAAAATACCATTATATGATGAAATAACACGAGGAGATACTTACCCTACATACTATGTGCAGTTACATACTATTCTTCACCATAAATACTATAGTCCAAGATTGTAATTTTCTAACATTTACACTATAGTGTCCAAACATGTACAAATAAATATTTACGTACTGACAGCAACACAATAAGTTACTGTGCCTATATACATATTTACACAACTTTCACCGTGCTTAATTTTTTTTTAAATCAAAGATGGTATAATTTGTTTTTTAGCAAAGTTGCATTTTAAGTTTAAAATGTCCATCTCATTTACTCTCTCTTTAGCAGATTTGTCAACTTTAATTGATGTATTAAAGTTGACTTCTGTGTTGATGTAGACTTCTGACAATGTCTATACTAGCAGCAGCTTCATTGAATGTTGGCAGTTTTATTTCATCTCTATCATCATCAATCATTATCTTCATCATCCGGCTTCATTTGATCTTCACAGATTAAGCTGCAGACTATGACAGACCACCACATACCTACACTAAGACCCAAAGTGCAAATGAAGCTAACATTTCATTTAAACAAAGCGTTTATTTGAACAATGTAACATTGTCAGTCTTTGGTTATACTCTATCTGCAAACTTTGCTATTCAAGAATATTCTTATCTGCAATGGCTGCTCAGCTAAGTTGATTGTATACATCTCACAACATTTGCTTATGCTAAATGCTATTTTATGCTAGTCCAAATTACACTAAAGTGAATTTAAAAATACATCGCTCTATGAAATCATTTTTGGGAACTCGAAATTTCTTGCATTATAAGCAGTTTATACTAAATGTGAGCATGTAAAATTGGGATTATACTGTATTTTTGAAACTTGACATTTTAACTGTTGCTCCAACACAAACTATAGGATTACTTAGAAGCTTAAGATTTAATGCAGAAATTACAGCTGTATGAATTGCATTCAAGATCTAGTCTATCTTGTAAATTTCTCCAGCGATAAAAGCTATGGGTGTTAATTAGATTTTGAGGGTGATCACACACTTTTACTGACAGTTCTGTTCAAGAATAACTATATGAACCTTTTGTATTTATATAATTTTGAAGCTGTTTATAGTGAAGATATTATATTTAAACTAATACAATGTGGGTAACATTTTTACACACTTTGCTTACTATCTTAAAGTTAGGACAATGTTTTGGGAATGAGTGTTCTCATCCTCAGCCGTTGACCTAATGTTTCCTGGTGCTCGTGTTGGTCCCATGCAAGCTGTGGTGACTTCTGGTGGATCTGAAATGAATTTAGAATGGTGTTCCCATGGTGGAACTCAAAATTCATTGCAATTTTTTTGTATTTTAGGATAAAAATCTTCTCTCAGGCTGCCAATTCAAATAGGTTTTTTAATTTTTTAGAAGCTTTATTTCTGGGTTAATTTCATGGTTATGGCTCCAATAATGTTATGCAATTGTCAAATTTTCCATCTGTTTTAATTGTATGTTTCTAAAATGTTCTTTCATCTGAATATATTTCAACTCATAGTTTAAGCATTCTATGGCATATATTCTTGATTTCTTTTCTGCGAGTACCTTGTCTTTTAATTTTGAACTTAATAGGGGCTTAATATTGTATCTGTTGATCAGGGCCAACTTTATATTGAATTTTTTTAAAATATTTTCAAATTTGTAGTGTAATTGTGGATTATATGTCAATTTGCAAAATCTTGTCATAACCTTGATTACTTTCAGGGTCAATGTGTCTTGAATGGAATTTTCAAGTTTGTATTTGTTGATCCTTTTTATTGTGGTTGAGGTGTTAAAACCGTTCTTTATGGCTGTATTCATGATGTGTTCAAACTTCTGTGGCACTGAGTACGATGTTGACCAGTCTTAAAAGCCAAACTGTTGAATACTGCATATTGGTATGGTACTGGGTTGAAACCGTTCTTTTTTATGTAATTATCTGTATGTGTCAGTTTTTTTATGTATTCCAAACTGTATATTCTCCTTTCTGACAATTTTTAGGTCCAAGAATGGAAGCCAAGCATCTTTCTCGATTTGTATTGTGAATTTTACAGATGTGTCTTGCAGGTTGAGTAGTTTGAGAGAATCCAACAAATGTTTCTTGGGTACTATTGCAAATATGTCATCTATGTATCTGTGCCAGTGATTCAAAAGATCCCATGTATAGCTCTGCTAATATTGGGTCCTAAATTAAAGATAGTAAGTGTTTTTTTTAGTGTTTAACGCCCGTTTTTACTACTGAGGCACCACAGGCAGTGACACTGATGAATCATGAAATGAATAGGAACAGGAACGGGATATTTTTAAGGAAAGAAGCGTTTCAGGCCTAAGTTCAGGGTACTTCCCTAGCATTTGCCAGTTATGAGGACTGAGGAAAACCTGGAAAAAACCCTAGTCAGGGAGGACGGTCCTGGTGGGATTCGAACCCCAGACCTCCTGCTCATAAATCCGCCTTAATGACCTTGGCCACCTGTGGCGGTAAGATAGTAAGTAAAGTGTGTAAAAAGGTTACCCACAAGGTATTAGTTTAAATATATGAACTTTGTTGATGGATACAGTGATGTATTGTTTTTGCAAAATATACTGGAAAAAATGCAAATCATGTTCCTTCTTAGTAAGTTTCCAAAAAGAGACACACATATTTTTTAGATATAAATGGTTTATTAAAACAAAATGGAATCTATTATTCTAAATTTAACACCTGGGTGTCTTTCCTGAAGTTATCTTTAAGCCTCATTGGCAGAATTTTTTAACTTTAATTATCGCACATAACTGCCCAGTGTTCCTGTTTCTTTTAAATATATTATCCAACAATAGAAAGATACAAAAAATATTTTCATAAAAAATGCAATAATTCATAATGAATCCCCTTTGAAAACTATGTTGGTCATATCTGTCAATAAGAAAGTGCTTAGAATGGGGAACATTCCTTATTACTTAGACTTAAAAATTTAACAAAAAACTTAACCTTAATCACACGAACTTTCACAACTTCGGGGGGGGGGGGGGTGTTTCATAGAGAAATTGCTGAGGTGGCAAGGAAGATTTAATATGTTGGTGATTCTGTAGTGGTATTAAAGAATAATTATATTCTTACAGGGTCATTGATTAATCTTGCAAAACATCCTGCATCTACAATACAAATCCTTGGTGCAGAAAAGGCATTGTTTCGTGCATTGAAAACAAAGAAAGATACTCCAAAATATGGATTGATATATCATAGTTCATTAGTAGGACAGACAAGTACACCTAACAAAGGAAGGGTAGGTATAAATTTCACACTGATTTAGTGTTATATAACTAAAATACTAATAGAATTTGTTGTGTTTTCTTTTATTTATTATGTAACCATTGTACCTTTAAATTAATCTATTGCAAATGTTTATGTGCACTAGAGACCACTATAATTGCATGGTTCCTAAAAAGGATAATTTTGTACATGTTGCAGTTGAACCTCAATTCATTGTTTTTGGAGGGACCAAGTTGAACAAATGATGGATGCAGGAAAACAATAGATACAGCATAAATCTTGTTCAAAAATAAATAAAGCCAGTATACAAGTAAAAACTTTATTTTGGTGAATGTTACATGTTAGCTTGTACATATTTTACAATTTGTGACAGTTCTGGTGGTCTGGTGGTAACCATACGTGCCTCGTAGACCCAAGATTGCAGGTTTAATTCTGGACATGGTAGATAAATTTTTTTCTTGTGTAAAAATCCTGAATATGGTTTCTTTGGAAGGGAAGTAAAGCCAAGGGTCCCATGTCATAGATTTATAACATGTAAAAGAACCTCAAGCCTGAAAGCAAAGCTCTATAAGCAAAATTTATCAGTTGTTTCATGCCCTGAATTAAATGGGATGCTGATGACCTGATAAGTTAAAGAGCGTCCGTAAGTTAAACACTTTCTTTGAAAAAGGTTGATAATAATTGACATTTGTTTCTTTTCTTTTTATGCAAAATAAATTTTTCACATTCAACAAAAATCAGAGCTTTGGGTTGGCTTCACCTGTTGCATCATCTTCCCTTTCTTTCTCACTCCTCCCTATCAATTACAGTTGCAACCCCTTTCACTTCATTGCAAACTTCACCAACACTTCCTGTCGTCTCTAAGCAAACTGGGAATTTGTTTCACATGAAAAGAAAAGCCGCAAAGGAGCAAATGTCAATTAACCCCTTTTCCTATTTGTTTTTGTTGATCTGATTTATTTATGGACACACTATAGCTTCTCAGTTCATCAGCATCCCATTCAATTAAGGATATGAAACAAGCAAATGTCAATTAACCCGTTTTCCTATTTGTTTTTGTTGATCTGATTTATTTATGGACACAGTATAGCTTCTCAGTTCATCAGCATCCCATTCAATTAAGGATATGAAACAATTGATAAATTTTGCTTAGAGGCCTCTTCTTCCAGATTAGAGATTCTTTTAGTGACGTAAGTTTATGACAAAGGACTCTTGTCTTTACTTCCCTTCCAAAGGAACCTACTTAGGAGTTTTATGTCCAAAAAAAATCCATTGGCCCTGACAAGGATTGAACCTGTGATCTTGAGTCTACGAGGCAAGTATGTTTACTATCAGACTACCAGGACTGACATCAAAATATAAAATTGTACATGGTATCATGTAAATTTGATGAAAATATAGTGTTTGCTTATATAATGGCTTTATTTTTGAACATGATTTATACATTTCCCATATTTATTGTTTTCCCACATCCATCTTTTTTTTAACCTGGTCCTTCCAAAAATGATGAATTGAGGTTCTACTGTAATTACTTAGAAATCTGTGCCCTAGTTATAATATACATCACAGAACAATATAAACAAACCAATTTTTGGAGCTACTTCTGGACTAAATAAAACAATCCAAAATATGCAGGAAAACAAGCAATGGGAATGGTATATTAAGGTCTCATTTTTCTTGATCTCTTTACATCCAATTTCAGATTTCTAGAATGTTAGCGGCCAAGACAGCTTTAGCAACACGTGTGGATGCATTAGGAGAGGATGGAAACATAGACCTTGGAGCTGAGCACAAAGTTAAAGTGGAAGCACGGATAAGATTGTTAGAGGAGGGAAATCTACGACGTATTAGTGGAACAGGCAAAGCAAAAGCCAGGCTGGAAAAATATCACAGCAAGAGGTATGCTCTGTTTTAATTTAAGTGGTGCTTAAGAGATCAAGCTACGCGGGAATAATCTGTTTTGAGCCTCTTACTAAGTATCATCTGATATTGCCAGGATATATATATATATATATATATAGCAAAAAAGTATTCCTGTTTTCAGCTTTGTTGCTTCTCAAAATATTCCCTCTTAAATCTTATGCACTTTTCCATTCAATGGAATGCATCATCATCAAAGCTTTGCACCCATTTTTCTAGAGGTACTTTAGAATCCACTTCTTAAAGACTTTATTCATGTTTCAGCAGTGTTAAAGAACAATTTGCACATTTACTTCTTGATGGTTGGGAATAAGGGAGTTGCTTGGTGCCAGATAAGAGCTGTAAGGTGGATGCTTAATTAGGTTCATAATATTCACTAACTAAAAGTCACTTTCTTTTTGACATGTCGTGATACACATTAGGACATGCTTTTAAGGACATTCTATATGCACTTATTTCAAGATTGTTGGTAAACAAGTACAGAGTGATTTATATTAAACTAACACATTTCTTTATTTATTTCAAATGAATGATGCGAGCCAAAACTTATTTTGTCCCAAATGTAGAGTATCTTTGGGAAATTATTAACCTCTATAGAAAATGTTAAAAATGCTCTCCATCTTGCATAAGGCATAATGCAACGTGGCATTCATTCTGCAAAGTCCTGGCATATCATCCATCATATGGTTCTCAGATGAAGCATGGTTCCATTTATGTACTGTGCAAACTCACAGAACTCACAGTTGGATTGTCCAAAATCCACATGATGAAGCACTTATGCTCCCATTTAAAGTTAGGGTTTAGTGCACAATAACGAAATTAATATAGTTGAGTTGAATGTCCCTATGAAAAAAGAGGAGTATGTTCAAGAACAGAACAATATAATAAATATAGCCACGGAAAATGGATTTAAAAAGGAAATTGCATATAAGAAAGTAAAAAAAACAAAGAACAGAAAGAGAATCAAAGACATCAGTACACTTACAAGGAAGAAAATAGAAGGTACAAAAAATTCACATACCATCATCAGTCTTCTATAAATTCCAAAGGATCTTCATAAAATGCAATATCATTTTAGTCCCTAAAAACAGTTACTCCATAAAAAAATATACTGAATTTTAAACTAAAAGATGATGTTCCACAAGAGAAAAAACCAGGAATATATCAGATAAATTGCAATGACTGTGAAAAATTTTACATTGGAAAGACCAAAAGAAACATAAAAGCATGAGCAAAACAACATATTAAGAACATAAATCAAAAACAAAGAAAAATGAGCAGTGTCTTGGCATTTTTTGGAAGGAACAGCATAGTATTAATATGAATCTCAAACTACTTAAAAATATCACAGGAAAAACAGAACTTACAATCTGGGAAAACATTTATATCTGGAAGAACAAAAACCATGTTTTTAACTTTGAAATCCTGCCGAGTAACATCCTAATATGGAAGTTCATCCAACCACCTCTTGAGACAAACCAAACCAATATGAAGAACAAAGCCAGCAGTCGACCTGGAACTGAGGATGGGAGCAATTAGCTCTTGAAACTTGTTTTCCTCCTTAAATAATAAGTGATGTAAGTGTTACAAATTTGACTCAATTATATTAAATTCTTTAGTGCATTAAACATCGCTGTTACAAAAGTCCACCACACTTAACAAATTTAGTGCACAATATATGCGCAGAAAATAGCTGGACCAATTTTTTTTTTACCAGGTTGCGGGCACTACAGAGTACTGCCAAATTTTTATGGAGTTTGTTGATCAAGTGAATAATGTAGAGCTGGATAATGGATATTTTCAACAAGATGACTACACGTTGTACATCAAACCAATCCATGCCTCTAATGGAAAGTTTCTTTGAGGACCGGATAAATTCCAAGAACCTGTCACCACTGAGGTCTCCTGATTTGACAACACCAGACTTCTTTCTATGGAGTTACTTAAAGGCAGAGATTAAGCCACATGCCTCCAGACATTGGACAATCTGAAGTACAACATTATACAGAAGATTAATGAAATTGACAAAACAGTTCGCCAACAAGCAGCCTGTAAAATGGAATGAAATGTTGAGTTATGCCTTAGGCATTAGGGAGGACATTTCCTATTTTCTTTAGAGGTTAATAATCTCCCAAAGATACTATACATTTGAGGTATAGTAAGTTGTGGCTAGCGTTATTTGTTTTGAAATAAAGAATGAAATGTGTTAATTCTATATAAATCACTCTGCAGTGTACCATTGGCATTATCTGTACTGATATGTCTCCAGTAGAACAAATTGACTGAACCAATTTATTTACGGACACCCAGGTTATCAGCATCCCATTCTATTCGGGGCGTGAAACGGCCGACCAATTTTGCTCAGAGGCCTCTTCTTTCAGGCTTGAGGTTCTTTTTGATGCCGTAAATGTACGACACGGGACCCACAGCTTTACTTCTCTTCTGAAGGAAGCCATACTTAGGATTTTTACACCCAAAAAAATCCATCGGTCCTGGCCGGGTTTGAATCCGCGATCTTGGGTTTAGGAGGCAAGTATGGTTACCACTACACCACCAGGACCAACTGAACCAAGAGTGACAAAAGGGTCTCTTGCCCACTTATTTTGTGGACTTATCTTACCTGGGAACATCCATTGTGTCCGTTGCCATTTACAGCATATGTGCAAATAATCCCTGCACCTGCATTTGAGGAAGGGATATTTGAAGGGAGAAAAAAAGATTATTTGTACAGCTGTATTAAATATTTATATTGAAAACTTTAAAGACTACAATAAATTATACATTAATTTGTTATTGCATTTAAAAATTAGTTGTGTCGTAATGTTCATAATCATGTGGCAAGCGCTGCCATAAAGGATTGTGGGATAGTCGAGATCTCACTTTCAGTAATTATTTTCTGTTCCTTCGTAGATGGAGAAGTTCCAATGGTGTCTTAAATAAGGGGATAATAGGGTTGGCGAACTCTAAATTTCGAATGGATTAAATCACTGGAGGTAAAAGTGGACTAAGCGTGTGGAAGTCAAGTGAGGATTGCAGTAAAAAGTAGACGACTTATTAATTGCCCTTTCCTTTTGGTGTTTTGGAAGTACTGTTTAATTCCTTATTTAGTAGATCATTTACCATTATCCAGGGAGCACCACCTGGAGGTGATTATTTTATTCCTATTATTATTATTGTTGTTGTTGTTGTTGTTGTTGAAATGCAAAATATTTCCAGGCTGGTGGGCCATGGTCTACGTGGAGCTATTGGCTAACATTATTAAGGCACTGGCCTATGAGCAGGTGGTCTGGGGTTATTTCTAGGTTTTCTTCAGTCCTATAAATAGTAAATGCTGGGGAGTCACCCTAAAGTTAGGCTTGGAACATTTAATTCCTTTCCCAATTTATCATTTCATCTCATGTATCATCAGTGTCCACTGCTGTGATACCTCATTTGTTAAAATGGACATTAAAAACTATTAAAAATACTGGGGAAATATTCATTCCTATGCTTCTAATGCAGGTGCAGCAATTATCAGTGGGATGGTCAAAAGCTCCTTGGAGTTTAAGTAGCACTGATTTTGTGCTATGTACTGTGAAGCTATATTGTCTTGGGCAATGTAACAATATTCCTAATTTCATGGAAAGCTATTAAGTAAAATATTGTGGCAACTGCAGTAAAGGATATTTCAGTCAAACTCCTTTTTGCAACTTCTTACCAAGCATAATTTGACTAAAGTGACCAGATACCCTCTTTTGTCCTCTTTTCTTAACTTGTATCCCACCAATTTAGAAATTATCTGTTTTGAACCTTTTTTAAAAAATAATTTGCTAGTAGGTGGTGGCTACATCACTGTAATCTACTCTTTGCTCATAAATAGCAAGTAAATTGAGAGCTTGAAGTAGATCAAGATGCAAATATAATTTCTTTGTCATATTATCACAGTTTACCCATTCTCTTTTGCATACATATGTGATTCTTTTGTATTTTTTTCATGACCACATATTTCTAAAGTTAGATATTAATATTCATGCATTCAAAATGCCAATGTATGTCCTAGTCAACAAATATCCTATATTCAGAAAAGGAAGAAATGAATTTGAAGTTGGATGTAGACCTATTACCTGTAAAACACAATTCGAGGTGATAAATACACATTTAGTGCTGCCTGTTTTATCTTATGATTATTTAATATTTGCATTATGTTTTCCATGCTTTTATATGTAACTAACTGTAAAATCATTATATTATTATAATTATTAATATTTTGTAAAATAAATATAGACATTATAAGTATAGTGTGAGGGCTATTTTTTTCAAACTGATGACACCACCAAGTGTGAAGCAGTAGGAGGTAGGGCATCATGCAGCATATTTGTCTTCCCTCCTGCCACTACTACAATCACTGCCAAGGCCAGCTCTTCAATTAAAGCTTGGCTATGAAGGCATAAATATCTGCTACATTCAACTGTCCCACCAAATGCAAGTTGCATAGTGTATTTTACTGTATTTGATTTCTACTGGAAGAAAGGCATAATGCAGTCGAAATTCACCACAGAATGAGCCATGTGTATGGTCGGAATATTATGAATGGTGCAAGAGTGAAGGTCGAATGGACGTTCATGATGAAAGTGGTCAGAAACAGAAGTCTGAGGCAGAAGATGAACTTTTGCAGAAATTGAATCAAGTCGTTCATAAGAAGCATTGGTTCACAATTTCTAAATTCTCCAAAGACTTTCTGGAAATTTCCAAGTCAACTCTGTACAACGTTGTTACAGGTTACCTTGGATAGCATAAATTTGTGCACAATATATACCCAAAATTCTGACTTATAGCTTCTGCTGCATTACAAGGACAATGAAGAACAGTTTTGAATATAATTGTGACAGGTGATGAAACACGGATTTGGTTCAACAATGAATAAGCCAAAGAAGTGGTTGGAAGGACAGTGCTTCCATTCCAGTGAAGACCTTTGAGACACCATGCAGATCTGGCTCAACATATAGGTGACATTGTTTTTGCAGAGGATATTGGAAAGCTGATTCACCAGTTGAACAAGTGTCTCAATCTTTATGATGATTATTTTGAAAAGTAGCTTAAAGGTAAACTTAACTTTTGTAAATAAAACAGTTTTGCTATTCATTCTGGTTTTGATTTAATGGTCTGTTGGAAGTTTAAAAGAAAATAGCTCTCATATAAGACTAAATCTAAATTAATATTGTCATGAACCTGGATTTCAGATGGTCAGATAGTTTAAAATATAATTACTGCATACTTGATGTGCAACTCCTTCATTCTGGTGAACTTACTCTGCCTGGGAGAGATGTGACGTACACGTGTCCTGTTTAGTGGTTACCCCCCCTGACTGATACTTTCCCTAACAATTCACCATACTTCCATTAGGTGGGGAGACTCACCAATTAGGGTACAGCAAATAACTTCTCCTTTCTAGAATTTTCCCAGATAGTGCTAACTTTTTCAAAATATGAAATATGAATGACTTCCCCCAAGAATGATAACTTAACAATGCAACAATGTATATTTTGTGTCCTCCTTTTTGAAGCAGTTTGTCATCTTTTTTCATCTGTGTGAATCTGGTACTGCGTGTAATTGCATTTCTAACAAGAATAAAAGAATTGAATCATACTTGTAGATTTTACTGCTTGTTTGCGCAGCTAATGATCTGTTTTTATTTATTTCTTTATTTCTAGTGAAGTGAGGCAGTATCCTGCTGCTGCTGACTCAACACTGCCCACAGCAAAAAGAAAGTTTAGTGAAATAGGAAGTTCACCAAAGAAACCACTTATTGAGGAGATAAGTAATGGAGAAGGTAATGTATAATTTTTTTCCATAATATTTATGCAAATATGATTAACTTATGCCTTAATCTTTTTCTCCAGGTTGCTGGAACGAGAGTATATAATGCTTAATGTACAATTTGAACTCGAGATTCCAGATTATTTCATACAAAGGCTGAATGAAAACTAATGCCTCCATGGGGAACATTTGTGGTTAGATACAGATATTTTAAAAAATGAAATGCAAAAAAATAATCTGTAGGTTGTATCCTTCAATTACCTGTCCATTATTCAACATTCATCAGATAACTGAATTAACTTCTGCCAGTGATGAACAAATATCATGAAAGAATAGTCATATGAATGAAAATGAAGCTTTTCATCACAACATATTTAAAAAAACAAAATAGGGTTCGCCATTATGAACCAGAAGGAATTCATGAATATCAGCATAAAGATTGTTGAATTCAAATCACAGGCTTCATCTGGAAAGCTCATGGAAACAAAAACATGGTGTTATTTGCATTGGCTTGCTGGAATATGAGATAATAGTCAGCTCATAATCTGAGCCTGTATTTTGAGGACCTGTTATCCATTTTCCTTACTGCTCTTAAGTATTAAAATCTGAATATGAAATTGTGATTATAAAAATTTATGCTATGCCTTCCCAATTGTTGAAGAATTACAAATCATCTTCAAGTTATTCATCTGGAATTACTGATGCTTATCGCAGAACATTGACTTATACTGGGGAAAAGAATCCTGCATGTGTCTAGAAGTTAGTCTGGTAAATTTATACTTTTGCATGTCATTAAAGCAATATCATTTTCTTGCTGGCCATTCAACGCATAAATGTTTAATGTAGTGAGAAATCCACTATTTTTTTCAAACACATTTCTATATAAGAGTCTGAGTCAGATATTTATAACACGCTTTATGGTTTCACTTAAATGAGATTTATTCAAGACATATGTTTCTTGGAACTATCGTCCACATCATCAGCTGTTAAATGCTGTTGGATCATTCGTAGGACCTGGGTAGGTAGGTATCCGGGTTGACTCAGGTGTTCTAGTGGCTTTCTCCCACATTTTTAAGGTTTGGCACAGATATACAGATGATGTATTCACTATTATAAACAATAAGCACATGGAAGAAGCACTAAAACATTTAAACCTGCAAGAGTCTTCATTTAAGTTCACTGTCGAAATGGAAAGAGATAGTATGTTACCATTTCTGGATCTGAAAATAATAAAATGTAATTATAAAGTTGAACAAGGCCTGCAGTCAATCTGGAACTAGTGATAATGGGAGCAATTAGCTCCAGAAACTTAGTCTTCTTTTTTTAAATATTAGTGATTTAAGTGTTTCAAATTTGACTCAATCATTTTAAATTCTTAGTAAGTTGAATTTGGATCTATAGAAAGGACACACATAAGACAACTGTATCAAAGCGTATGTTTCAACCCAATATCACATAAGGAAACAACATTCAACAGCATGATATACAGAGTAATAAATATAGCACTGAGCGAAGAAGAATACAAGAATGAATACCTACACATGACAGAAGCAGCTAAATTCAATGGGTTCAACAAACTGATAATTAACCAAAAAATCAAAAGATTCCAAAAACAAAAAGGAATTAAACAAATAACAACTTAGAGTGATTTATCAGGAGAAAAAACATTTAAAAAGTTCACTTACCACCCTTCAGCCAATAAGAAATTTCAAAAAATTTTCAAGCAGTACATCATCATCTTAGCACCTCAAAACCAATACAGTGCTAAAACAGTATTGGAATTAAGCAAAGCAGATTCCGGGCCTAAAAGAGAAAAAAATCTGGTATTTACCAGATTATTCTAAGGATTGTGAAAAAAATCTACATAGGAAAGACAAAGAGAAATATAGGTATCAGGTTGAAGGAACATTGGAGAATCATCTGTAATAAACAAATAGATAAATCAGCTGTGGCAGCACATTTTTGGAATGAAAACCATGAAATAGAAAAGGGCATTAAGTTATTAAAAAATGTTCAACAACCAAAAGAACTAAACATATGGGAAAGTATTTATATAAAAAAACATGAGCATAACCTTACAAGTTTTGACATCCCGGAAGCAGACAGCACTTTATTAAAGTTTATCACTAGACAACCTGAGTCAACCCGAATACTTACATACCCAGGTCCTACGAATGATCCAGCAGTCGTTTAACAGCTGATGATGTGGACAATAGTTCCACGAAACATGTCTTGAGTTAATCTCATTTAAGTGAAACCATAAAGAGCATTTTAAACATCCGACTCAGAAGAGATTATTAATGATTGTTTCACTGTGTTCGATTCCAAATTGAATTAATATTATAACTTTTCTGTATTGTTTTGAAACTTGTGTTATAAATCCACTAAGACTGTAAAGTTTCTTCTCCATATCACAAACATCCAGCATTGTTTCTGACAGAAGGATTCCTTCCATTTGAAGTTTTTCAATTGTACTGCAGAGGAAATCCAAATTATTGCAGATTACACTTTTTTTAACATTGTGTTTGTTAGCATTTCCTTTATTCAGCAGCATATTATGCAAACAATAACTTGTGGTTGCTTTTGCTTTGGTCATTGTTAAATACATGCAACAAAATATAAAAACTCATTTCACGACACCAAAAATTAACTGCAACTGAGTTATATGAACTCAAGAACTCAAACACTGTTGGTGGCAGAACTCAATGGCTCTCCCATATATCACCACTCTCTTGCATTACTTCTTTGATATGAGTTGATAGTGTCAAGCTGCAGATAACACAATGATCTGACAGCTAAGTAAAGACAGTGAACATGGGACTAGCACCAGGTTCACATACATTTTCTATTAATGAAGCCATAGAGAAACGAAGGTGAATACAAGCTTCAGTTGTGGATTTGCATTATTCCAATGTCTGAAAAACAGCTGCTTCAAACTGCAACTATGAAGACAGTAGGTACAATTTATTAGCTAGCCAGATTATGAGATAATGAAAACAGATCCTACACAAAAATATATTAGTGCAGTAAGAAAACTATTAACAAAAATAACAATTCTGAGCTTGGAAGAAAAAAAAGATACCAGACAACTTACAACACCTAGAATCTATAGCCTACCAAAAATACATAAATCGGGCAATAAAATGAGACCCATTGTAAATACAATAAATTCACCTACATATAATTTAGCCAATTGCCTTTTAAAAAACTTAATACTTTACCGAAATACAAAAACCAAAGTTTAAAGAACTCATCAGAATTAATAGATAGAATGAGACATGTGAAACTATCTTCAGCCTGGTTCCACTGCCTGCTTCCCAGTGTGGTGGATGTTGCTCTGTGAATTTTACGAACTTAGTGATAAGGTTACTATTGTTTGGGAGATCAAAATTAACCAAATTTTTCTTGTTTTTGTTTATGAATATATTAGAGTTTTGGTTCCTTTTGGAATTCATGGCCAGAAATGGTCTGTTATTGTTGATTTTTCCTTGTATTTATATTTTACATTTCTCATATCTTCCTTAAACCGTATGGTAATATTTCTTTTTGCTTTGCCTATTATTTGCTAGTTTCTTATGGTGTGGTCTCTCTGTTTCCTAACATCCCCAAGAAAATCTAATAAATATCTTAAAGAAATGGCTAACCTTAATAAACCTACCTGAAGAAGTAATAGAACAATATCTGAACCTCACCAAAATTTGCATCAATCAAACCCACTTCATATTCTGAGGTAATAGTTATACACAAATGAAGGGTCTAGCAATGGAAAACCTACTCTCATCATTCTCATATGTACATGAGTTTCTTGGAAATAAAATTATTTGAGGCTTTTCCACATATATACAAATGTTGGTACCATTATGTTGATAATGTTTTTGCAATAGTAAATAAAAAAAGGAAAGAGGATGCAATAAAACTACTCAACCTATAAGAAGCACTGCTAAATTTACGATGAAAATGGAAAACAACAAGGTTCTTCCCATCTTGGATGTAAAAATTATAAAAAATGGCAATAATCTGGAATTTGGCTTATTCAGAAAAGATACCCACACAGATAATTATATAAAAATCAACAGCTACAGTCCAAAATAACATAAACTCACCATAATCAATAGTCTCACATTCAGATTAGCAAACCTACCAATAAGCAAGATGGAATACAATTCAAAGTCTATAAAATTACAGATATAGCACAGAAAAATGACTATGCAATAAAACTGGTCAAGAAGAAAATAGAAAAATTCAAAAAAACAAAAGCAAATAAAAGATACCACCACACTAAAAGGCTACAAAGGAAATCATATATGTATAAGAAATTCACATCCCACTAATGGACATATCAATAATTCCAGGAGATTTTTAAAGAGACAAACATCATCTTGGCTCTAGTAAACAAATGTATTCTAAACTTAGGTATTACTTTTTTTTTTTTTTTAACACTAAACTCCATTTACTTAAATAAAAGTAAGACGTGTTTCGGGAGAATCTCTCCCATTTTCAGTTGCTCACCGAACAAATGTAGTTTAAAAAGTTTGTAAAAAACAACACAAAAGACAAAATTCCATCAGGAAAACAATCAGGCATTTATAAAATCGGTGCAAAGACTGCAATATGAAACACATATACAAAACAAAAATATTACCATACGGTTTAAGGAACACGTGAGAAATGTAAAATATAAACACATGGAAAATTTTGCAATAGCAGACCATTTCTGGCAAAAGAACCATGATACCAAAAGGAACCAAAACTCGTAAATGCTCTTCAAAAACCCATAGAATTAACAGTGTGGGGAAAATATATTCATAAACAAAAACTAGGAAAATTTAGTTAAGTTTCATCTCCTAAACAATAGTAACCTCATAAATTCACAGAGCAATATCTTAATACTACGCAGGAAGTGGATAGCAGAACCATGCCGAAGATGAAAGCAATAGCCTTTGTCTAAGTAAGTGGAACAAAATTAGTGAAATTTGAGTGACTTCCTCAATAATTTGTTATATGCAACTCTTTATGTTCGCACCAACACCATTTTGACTATACCGACTGCACTTATCACCTGCAAAGGAGAGAAAGAAGCAGGATGAAGAGATAATGTATACAAAAACAGTGATAGTATCTAGAAAGATAAACAGAGTAGTCCTTGATAGGTACAGTATAATTCTAATAATCAAAATAGAATGTTTACATTGGTGTTGCTGTTCTATGTTAGAAAATACTACTAGGCTAGCCACATAATATGAAATACAAATCAAGGGTAATCCTGTTCCTGCAATAAGTCTGAAATTAGAATTTGGTTAAAAATTATTTAACTAAATGTGAATTTTATGTAACCATTCAGAAATATTTATTTGCATTTATTTTTAACGAAATATGTTTTTATATGATATTTAATTTAAAATATAAGCTAAGTTAACCACATCCAAAGTTTTAAATGTGCTTGCCAGTTCCTTTTGCAGGCAAATAAAATATGTATTTACCTAAGAATCCAAGCTCTGAACTGATGTCATGCAGTTCACAGTTAGACCCCATTCACAAAATGTAAACATAATAAAATAAGATGTAACGCATTAACTTAGTGGTATGTAGGCATTCACAATGAAAGATGCAAACATACTTATTAGCCATTCAAAAATAAGAACAAGTGAAGATCAACTAACAGCTGATTGAAAATGGCTACTTTTGAGCAGGCAGCGGTAGCATTTATGCATATACAAAATGCAGTAATTAATTTGCAAGGAGTAATATGAGCAAGGATAGCTTTCTTATAATGCAATTAATCTTTTGTCTAGTGATGCCATTCTGTCTACAGAGGCACTGATCTTCAGCTCTCTCTATTAAACTTGCCTTTACATGGAGCACAGAAATCCATTGCAAGTCCACAGCGACAGGGGAGAGAGCCGAACTACTGTGCATGGCCGCGGTGTAAATGTTGCATGTATTATTTTTTTGTTAAATAGAATGTAACCTATGCGTTGTCCTCAGTAATTTTTAAATATAAATTGATAGGGGATTAAAACAATATCTTTTAAAAATTGTTTTACAAAATATATATGGAACTAACACAGTGAAGCCAAGTCATATGAATAAATTCATGTGATATATGCCGTACTAAACACTCTTATTGCTTCACTTACTTGTGTGATATTTGAAACCGGTTTCGAAAACCTTCGTCTTCATCTTCGGCCAAGGGTAAGACTGATTGGGGAATCCAACGGCTCTGTAGAGTTGAAACTCTGCCCTGGTGGTGTTTTAATGTACTTACAGTGGGTTTTTTCTGCCTTTGGAATATCAAAGTTCATTAATCGATCTCTGTATTTATGAATGTAATTTTTTCCCCAAGTATCCAGCTCTATATGTCCCTGAGTCTCTTTTAATAAATTCACCTTCTTCACTGTCTCGTGGTTTTTTGTCCAAAAATGATATGCCAAAGCTGATCTATCTGTCTGTTCATATTTTATGTTCCTGAAATGCTGTTCTAAACATGTGCCTATATTTCTCTTTGTTTTTCCAATATAGATCTTTTCACAATCTGCACATGTTATTCTGTAAATACCTGCTTTTTTCTCTTGTGGGGTCTTTACAGGCATTTTGTCTTTCAAGATGTTTCCTAAATTAAATCTGTTGATGGGTGCTAATTTTATATTGAAAGCTTTAAAACTATTTTGAAATTTTTTCGTTGCTTTTGGATGATATGTAAATTTTTTAAAATTTGTTTTTTTTTATATCTGCTGATAATGTGGTATCTCGGATAAGTTTTTCCTTTTAAATCTTTCCACCTTTTTATGTACCAGATCTTTATTAAAGCCATTTAAAATTGCCATTTCTTCTTGTCACCAAAAATGGAAAAGATGTACCTGATGTTAACATATTCTTATTCATTTCAGGCAATCAACTTTTCTCTCTGAAATTGCACTGCATTTTTTAAAATTGTAAAATGTTTACATACTTAATATTTAGTGTACAATATGTATAATACTTCGCAATAAAATGAATTACTTAAGTATAAATTATGACATG
This sequence comes from Metallyticus violacea, assembly GCA_030762175.1. Taxonomy (NCBI): domain Eukaryota; kingdom Metazoa; phylum Arthropoda; class Insecta; order Mantodea; family Metallyticidae; genus Metallyticus; species Metallyticus violacea. Next base: position 21,439,528 of record CM060832.1, on the reverse strand, counting down.
TATTTTTTAATTTCTCATACAATTTATGCACCCTTATTACAAAGCAGTTTTTTCTGTCTAGAAAGCGCAAAAAAATGTAAGCATATTTGGTAGTAAAGAAATACAGCTAGATATACATTTATTCATGGTAGTGACTCATATCCAATCTAGAATTTATAGGTAGAGGCTAGGCTAACTGCATATTGTTTGGTTCTTACGGTGAACTCGAGAAGCAGTTTCTCAGCAACTGAACATACCTCCATTTTAAATTTCCTGAATATTGCAATGCTGACGATGAGCTCTTATCTTATCAACACTCAATACTGTATTTTTCCTCCATTTAAGGTAACTTTTAGATCTAGACTGGGTTGGTCCTGGTGGTGTAGTGGTAACCATACTTGCCTCCTAAACCCAATCCTGGCCCATATTTATGGATTTTTTGGGGTATAAAAGTTGGCTTTCTTCAGAAGGGAAGTAATAATATCCCGTGTCATAGGTTTACTGCATGAAAAAGAACCTCAAGCCTAAAAGAAGAGGCCTCTGAGCAAAATTTGTCAGCTGTTACACACCCTGAATTGAATGGGATGCTGATGACCTGAGATGTTCAAGAGTGTCCGTAAATAAACCAAATCAACAAATTGAAAAGACTGGATGGAAGAATCTATGCATACCAAAGTTTGTGACCAACTTGTATGGTTTATCAATGATCCCATATAGGAATACAGTTGGGCACATGCATATATGGCGTATCTCCAAAGACCAACATTTATGTAAGCCATGATAAACACTCCGCAGTTTTTCATGCAGAAGTATTTGCTGTCCTAAACTGTGCTTTTAGAGAACTTCAGAAGGGTTACCATGGCAAATGAAATCTCGTCGTCTCAGATATCAAAAGTGTCTTAAAAGAATTTTCCTCTGACCAGGTAAAATCTAAATTGTTAAGGGAATGCTTAAATATCCTTTCTGCCCTGGCATCTTGCAACAGGCTTGAACTATGGTGGGTACCAGGGCATCAGTGCATTTATGGAAATGAAAGAGCAGGCCATTTGGTCAGCACCCTTTTTGACCCTGAACCCGTGGGTGGAATCAGTACGTGTACTGCTAAGACTGAGGGTAAAACACCAACTAAGGTGGCAAACCTATCCTGGACAAAGGCAGGCTAGGAAATTGGTTCTAGGTTCAAGCAACACTCTTTCCACATGTTTTCTAAAATTGAACAAAAGAGGAATAAGGAAATTAGTTGTGTTATTTACTGAACAGTCACTTCAGGAAACATCTGTGAAGAGTGGAACTGTATGAAGATGTACCCATTTGTAGAATGTGTAAACAGGATGAGAAATCTGCCTCTCATATCCTGTTTTGAGTGTCCATCCTGGTAAGAAAGAGACTTACTCTTTTTGAACCAGGGAAGACCTGGGAATGGATGCTAACCTTGGAAAATATGTACTGCAACTTGATCAAGGAACAGATTTGGGGAAACAAGGCATCTCTTCCAATGGGGTAGCACAATAAACCTTATATGCTGAAGTGCTGGAGATTGTTTAAACATCTTCAAATCCCTTTGCTATCTATTCCAATTAGAATTGGTAAAGGAATTTTGGGAAGAAAGGATTCAGAGCTTAGGGTATCTCCCCAGCATTTTCCATTGATTAGGAATGAGGGAAACCTGGAAAAATCTCAATTAGGGAGGATTGTTCTGTCGGGATTTGAATTGCAGGCTTTCGTTCACAAGTTTAAAGTTTAGTGACCTGAGAGAAACTATGGGGTATTAAGGAAAATAAAAGTATCTTAATTTTTATTTTTTTCTTATCTTTTAAAATTTCAATTTATAGCATTTTTTTTAATTTTGAATTGTAGGTGAAAGGCCACCCAAAAAGAAAAAGAAGCTTGCTGCAGAAGCTGTAGAGAGTATGGATGCTGAAGTAGAACAGGAAGAGGAACCTCATTATTTAAAGAAAAAGATCAAATCTGAAGATGTTAGCTTCTCTGAACCAGGTCCAAGTAAGTAATTTATATAAAGCATATTTTTTATGTTAAGATTACTGTTTTATGTTAAGATCGCTGACCTTAAATGCATCTTGTCATACTTCACTGTTACATTTGCAGCTTTCTCTGGAGATGCTGTTGATATTAATGTAATCAAACCTGTAAACTTCAGTGCTAGAAATGGAGTAAATCTTAAGAGCATTCTTCTCACCGCCATGGGTGGCCGAGGTTGTTAAGCCGTGGACTCGTGAGCGGGAGGTCTGGGTTCGAATACCACCTGGATCATCCTCCCTGACTGAGGTTTTTTCCAGGTTTTCCTCAGTCCTCATAAATGGCAAATGCCGGGGAGATACCCTAAAACTTACGCCTGGAATGATTCCTTAAAAATAATTAATTCCTTTCCCAATATATCATTTCATTTCATGTATCATCACTGTCCATCGCCTGTGGTGTCTCTTTTTGCCTTTGTAGCAAAAATGGGCATTAAACACTATTCATTCAATAAGATCATTCTTGAGTACCACTATTTTGTGACCACAATAAAACACAGACCCTCAATTTAGTGTTATCATTTGTATGGGCATTGATCCCTGTGATTCACTCTAGACCTTTTCTAGTTTATCAAAATAATTTTTTTATCTCACTTTATAACATATTTTCTTGAAGAATGATGCACTTCTCTCAGAGATGATTCAGTATTTCTACAGACTCCTGGAAGAAGGATGTCCAACTCTGCAAACCACTGGTTTATAGGCTCCATGACTTCATAATCTAAAGAAATTTCCCCCCTTAAAAGATGTTCTTTCATTTTTGGGAACAAACCTAAAGTCACTGGGAGCTAGATCTGGAAATAAGCAGAATTAAATTTGCATAACAATGATCTTACATATTGTGATTTCTCTCTGCAAATAATCAAATCGTGAGCTGGAGGTCTGGGTTTCGAATCCCACCAGGACCATCCTCCCTGGCTGAGGTTTTTTCCAGGTTTTCCTCATTCCTCATAAATGGCAAATGCCTAAGAAGCACCTTAAACTTAGACCTGGAATACTTTAAAAAAAATCCTTTCCCAATATATCATTTGATCTCATGTATCATCAGTATCCATCACCTTGTGGTGCCTCAGTAATAAAAATGGGCATTAAACATTAATAAAAAAAAATCAAATTTAAATAGCATTAAGTTCACGAATATTGCGACATGGCCTGGTTCTAATCCAGGTTCTATTTCAGGCCATAATTTTAAATCACTCTGATACAAAAATTTAATTAACATACTAATTTTCACTATTCAACTAACTATATTTAACAGTGTTTGCTAAACCCCAGTCCTAGGTTCATCAGTAGCTTCCTACCAGGTATATCCAGAGAACTTTGGCATACGTCATAATACTAAACAAAGAAATACTATAACAACATAAACTTATAACATTTTATAAAATTCATTATCCACCCAAAATTAGCAATAAATCTGTTCTCATTTGTAGAACTGCTGCACTTAACTAGCTTATATTCATAGACATTTAAACTTTTAATCTACTACATACATAATAACATTACCACTACCAGCCAATTACACAAGACAAACACAATCAACTCACCTATTCTCTCTCCTGACTGACCATAACCATTTATTCTTAACACTGTTCAAATAGTCCCCAAGATTCCTAATTTCTGTTTGGTCACCAAATATTTTCTTTGCTGCAATTTTCCTATTTAACTTCAATCATTTACCATATATTGCTTGTTGTCTCCATTCACTTGTTCCTAAGCATTCAAACAAAATAAGTTCCACCTTTTCCAAATTTTCATGTATAGGCGATGGTTACAATTACTTCTAAAACCCCTTAAGCTCCGGATTCCTAATCTAAATTGTGCCATTCCCTCTCCTGCTGTCGGTCCTGGTGGTGTAGTGGTAACCATATTTGCCTCCTAAACCCAAGATAGCAAGTTCAAACCCGGCCAGGATTGATGGATTTTTTCGGGCGTAAAAATCATAAGTATGGCTTCCTTCGGAAGGGAAGTAAAGCCATGGGTCCCATGTCGTACATTGACGGCATGATAAAGAACCTCAAGCCTGAAAGAAGAGGCCTCTGAGCAAAATTTATCGGCCGTTTCATGCCCTGAATAGAATGGGACACTAATGACCTGTGATGTGAAAGAGCATCCGTAAATAAACAAATAAAAAAAATCACCTCTCAAAACCTCCTTCCAAATTACTTCTTCTGAACCATTCCATTCCTATTTAACTCTTCCCCAACTTTGTTTACCCAATAGAAATTCCCTACCCAAGATTCCTGAAATTTTAAACATTAATTTAACAAAGAAAACTCCCACATATGTGTATCCTAAACCAATACTTCAAAAACTCTCTCCATTACCCACGCTCTCACACCAACCCTCCCCATTTCCAGCAATGCCCCTGCATTTGTTGCATTTTTTAAAATTCCCAGCACAATCTTACAAAATCTGCTCAGTAACCTGTAAATATTACTGAACATTGTTAAACTTTCTATTTATCTTATAATTAATACAAATTATGTATACAGGATTCAATAGTCTTGAGTTCTGTATGTAATATCACAGAAAATTTGTTTACTGAATAAATAAATAACTTTTTCTTATGGAATGTACTTTAATTACATCTTGAATTTATTCTTTGACAGTGCCCTCACTGCATTATATATCATTATTCCAAAGTGCATAAATTGCTTTGAGGAGCTAACTAGTCTTTCTCCCATAGAGCAACTCATATCTTGCTGTCTGCCTTTACATGTATTTTGTCCTTAATAATGACAATACTACTACTATTATTATTATTATTATTATTATTATTATTATTATTATGCATAAAATATATATTTCTAGTGTGAATAAATGAATTTGTTCAATACTCAGTATAATAAATACAAAGTAAAATACCGTATACAGAAGTATGCAGTCAATCTGTCACCCTTATACTATTTTGTATTTATTAGTTAAAAGTTTTAATAATATTATATCACAGTTAAGTTGCTGGCTCTGTTGTTGTTCCAAAATCCACAACACTGTGGTTATTAGAATAATTAATTAAATCATAGAATTAAAATTGCCATCTCTAATAATTTACTGCTCATTTATTTCTTTCATTCTTTTATTGATTCCCTCAAGCATTTCTTCCTCACTTTCCCTAAATAATTTACCATTTCTTTACCTTTTTCCTTTGTGTTTAAATTCATTATCTTACCGTAACTTAATAGAAATTAGGAACATTGAAGTTGGTTAAATTATACACATAAAGAGATTTATATTAGATGACACTATACATCACTAACTGATTAATTTATCAGAATGTGTTTCAAGAGCATTTGCTCTATCTTCAGCTAGGGGCCGACTAACGCTGGCAGGTGGTGATGTGAACTCTGGCATTTCCAGTATACTTCAAAATAGAAAGTGTTAGGATGTCAAAATTCATAACACAATGCTTATTTTTTAAAATGAAAATTTGTTGCTAATTTCCTCAGATTGTTGTTAGCTTTCAACAGTTTGGTTTCTTTTGCAATGTTATGATTGTAAGTTCAAAAAATGATCTGCAACTGCCAATTTATCCACCTGTTTATATCTTACATTTCTAAAGGTGTTCTTTCATCCTTGTCTCCAAATTTCTTATGTTCTGCATATATTTGAACACATTCCAAATAATCTTATCTGATACACTCCTGCCATTTTGTTGAATGGAATAACATCCTTTATGTTCTGTTGAAAAACTTCCCAATGTTAAATTTATTTTGTGCTGCCAACACAATATCAAATGTTTTAAAAATTTTCATGAATACCCTGTTTGCCAATGAATAGTATGTGCATTTTTTAAAACATAATTCCTTCTTTTTCATGGAGAGAATGGTGTGTTTTAATGTTTTAAGTCTTTTGAAATATCTGATCTGATAATGAATGGTTGAATGCATTGTTCAGGGCAGTAATGAATGTGAAGAAGTTTTGGTCTGTACACAATGTTGCAATTGATGTAATCCTCAATTTTGTCTACTGATATGTTCATACTTTTAAGCCATTTCTGTAGTTTAAGGAGCAATCTTTATTTTGGAATGCTAGTGAACAAAGATGCAACATCAAATAGATAACAGAATCATCTGGCAAAATCACTGTTGTTAATTTGTTCCACCAATTTATAGGTATTGTTGATGCTTCTGCTTTCATTATCTTATTCCCAACTATTCTGTTGAAAGATTACTCCATATCACCAAAAGTGTTTTCTCTCTCAATAATCTCATTTCTTTACATTCTAATAAACTATGCTAGATATTATTCTTTTTGCCACACATTAGACACATTTCCTTATTAACCTTCCAACTTTACAATTCCAGTTCTGACCCATATAAATCTTTCTCTGCATCCTTATTATAACATTGAACATATTTTTCCCAGCTCCAATTATTTTTCAAGCATCTATATAAACTTAAAGATTTTTATTAATTAAATTACCATATATTTCTTGCACTTAAATATCTTTTATCCTTAGTTCAATTTCTTTCCAGAACTTTTTCCTTTTAATTCCCTATCTTGCCATATTTCTCTCACACCCATCCTTTCCGAAAATCTTCTCAATTGTACTGACCCAGGCATTTTTTTGTTTTACCCTTTCTTGTAAAATTAACAATTGTCTCAAAATATTTTCCTTTTGTATGTTAATCTTGAACCAACATTTTAATGCCCTTTCCTTATTTTTCCCCTTATTCCCTATTTGTTCTAACTCTACTTGAGCCACGCCATTGGGTAAAGTCCTCAATAAACCCAAAATTAGTTTAGAGAAACTCCTGTGAATTAACTCAGCAGCTATCCAGCCCTTAAATATTCCTCAAATTTCATATTTCTAGTATGTACAATGATGTAATAGGCAAATTGTTATAATTTGTTTAATACTGCTTACAATGACCATTACAGTAAACCTCTCAGATCCATAAATTTGAACTTCAAATTACATTAACATTGTTAAAAAATTGAGTCGAAATTGTACACACCACTAAAATTGAATAAAATGGAATTCCATTTTATTGAATTTTAGTGGTGTGTATGTTACAATTTCAACTCAATTTTTTAAAAATGTTAATATTTGACACCACTGTTGCAAAAGTTCACTATATTTAATTCAAATTACATAATTTCAAAATAACTGCAAATATACAAAAATCCAAAAAGATCATTGTTGTGGTACTATAAACATTCATAGTGTCCAAATCAAAGGAACTGGAAAGAATAATAATAGTTCTTAGTTTACATGACATCACAATAATAATATGTAACATTATTAAATATATAACATTTAATTTCATGTGGGAACCAATACAGTGAAGCGACTATTATGTTCTTAATTATCTAGTGAGTCAATCTGATAATTAAGAACATAATGTAACATTATTTATTATCGCATTCAGGTCTATCAACACCCCTCCCATCATTCACATGTGAGCATGTGCTGTGGGTAACCTTTCTTTTCATTGGTTCTACAGCCTTGGGCTGGCATTGACTTGCGATAGCAACATCGGCCTCTTCTACTTGCATCTTATGACTTCATCGATAGAGAGCAGTATTGCAGGGGGGGGGGGGACATGTGATCAGCATGCTGGTTATTTACATATATATTTACGTATATTTATGTCTGCTTTACATTCTTCCTGAATATACTTGCTACAAAGTTCTATAGTGTGTCCACAGCTTTAACAATTTCAACATCAGCATCACCGGCCCTGACTATGACTCCCAACACTAATAGTGCCATTAACACATCCTTGCATTGTGGGAGAGAAACAGATTTTGTTTTCCTTTTCATTTTCCTCTTCAGCAGCCATTCCACATTTTGCAGCCACTTGTTCGTCCTGTGGATTCTGATTAGGATTGTTCAAAATCGAAATTAAGGCAACTTCTCTTGCTTCTTTAACTCCGAAAAAGTCTTCAAAATTTCCTTTAGCTTCCATGACTTCTTGCAGTTCCACCCAGGCGGCCTCATTTTCCTTCATCAACTGGGTTTTCATTTTCATTGCCAAAGCATATAGCAAAACAGCTCATTGGTACACAGACTGTGACTCCATTCGAAGCAATCACAATCCCTCTCATTGCATCCATTATGTTCCATATCCTGATTTCAGATGCTGCAACATTTCTGCAAGTTTCTCACAGATATTGCACATTTGGATATGCATGCTCGAAGCTTGCCATGATTCCCTTAATGAAGGTTGCTATGGCTTATATTTGATGGTAAGTAGAGGAGCTGCACATTTTTTAGCACACCATTGTCTTGGTAATGTGCTCCCACATGATCAAGGAGGGATAGAATATTCCTGTTCTGGCAAGCCATTTTCTTCTCCTGGGTCAGCAACCAGCCCTGGAACAATTTTCAAGTCATCCAAGCATTTTTTAAAGTCCTGTATTCACATAAAAATGCTTTAATCCTTTGAAGCAACCAGGCTTTTCAAATTATCCAACAACAAATGGCAATAATTTTGTGCTGTCATCAGCATTGTAGCATAGCATCACCATCAATCACTCTGTAAGCTTTACCTCCATGGCACTACTCACCACAGATTGCTAATGCTTGTTTTGGTTGCATGTTATAAGAAAGTGCCATCTTATCAACATTGAAAATGTTCTTGACTTTGTATTCAGTGATTATTGACATCTCATTTTCCTCCACTGGATGATAGAATGTGCATTCACTAGCAGCCTGCTATATGATGTTATAGCATAATTTGAAATGCTGTAATGAACCATTTGAACAATGAGAATCTTCTATTCTTAGTTTCAGTGCCAGTTTGTCTGATTTTTCCTTCACTTGCTCCCCATCAATTTTAACATTATTAGCATGAGCATGACAAAAGCACTCCATAAACATGTCTTCTATATCACTATGTTTTACACCCCTATTTCATCTTCTTTTGCTCACCAGTGCTTCTTTAATTTTCAGGTGGATAGATAAGGTATAAAATATAGTGAACTTTTGTAACAGTGGTGTAAATTATTAACATTTAAGAGAAATTGAGTCGAAATAGTAACATACACACCACTAAAATTGAATTAAATGGAAGACTAGTTTCGGGAGCCATCGCTCCTATCATCAGTTCCTGGTCGACTGCCGGCCTCGTTGTTTGTCGATCTATCACAAACAACGAGGCCGGCAGTCGACCAGGAACTGATGATAGGAGCGATGGCTCCCGAAACTAGTCTTCCATTTAATTCAATTTTAGATAAGGTATGTAAGAGAATGGTATAAAATATAGTGTACTTTTGTAACAGTGGTGTCAAATATTAACATTTTAAAAAATTGAGTCGAAATTGTAACATACACACCACTAAAATTCAATAAAATGGAAGACTAATTTCGGAGTGATGGCTCCCGAAACTAGTCTTCCATTTTATTGAATTTTAGTGGTGTGTATGTTACAATTTTGACTCAATTTCTTAAAATGTTAATATAAGAGAATGTCTTAAATCTTTGCAGTTTAAGATTTTTATTTTTTATTCATTTCCCTTATTATAATCAGTTTTTCACCTGGTGTCTTTGAAACATATTTTCGTTTCTGTTGTGACATCATGCAAGATGGATTATTCACGATACCTGTATGCTGTAACTACTTGTAGCACTTTAACCACAACACAGCTTCTCAAGGCAAACCCACAGCTTGAAATGACAAAATGTTTGAATTAGGGCGAAAGTACAAACATATTTCCATTCGTAACTTGTGGTTACTATAATATGACAAATTATTGTTACGAAATCACTAATGTGGTTACTAATTAAAATCCTTTTTTGTATGGGTAACTCAAAGGAGCAGCAGTGGAAGAAGCATAGTGATTCATCAACCCTCCTCTACTTTCTTGATGCAAATGTAGAAAGAGAATGGACACAATGGCAAATTGCTGCATTCTTGCTGAAATGGAAATTCCCAGGGGTCTTCATAAGTAATTCCGGTTTAGGGAAGGAGGGAAATATGCTGTTACTTTCCATTGACTATATTTTGAAACTCTAAACAATGTAAAAACATATGTTTAAAACTGGGGAACACTGAATGCTTTGAATTATATGTGCTTTCAAATTAACAAGGTTTTGTTGTATGTGGTAAATTAAACATTCTTTCCAATGCCTTATTTTTGTATATAAACACCTGTAAGGAACTTTTGAATTAACCCAAAATTTAGACCATAATTGAGTTGTGAATGGAATAACTTGTAATAAGCATTTATCAATCTGTGTGTTAAGGGCCAATTGTGTAAAGAGTTAACTTGAGTTTAGGGCATAAAATTAACCATCAGTTATACTTAACTTGGAAATTTGGTTGTATAAACACTAATGTAAGATTATTTCATCTTAACCTCAAATTAAATCTAACTCATGAAATTTCACAAGTTAAAGCACTAGCTAGAGTTAACATTTCTCACAGTACGGAAGCCTAACAACTCCATTTATAAATAAAATAGTTAGTTACATTTATTTTAATTTCATATAGATAAAGTTTCTTCAATGTTCCATTTTCATTTCCACATAATAACAACAGACAAGAGTTGCATTCGGTTGTAGAATATGTTAGGGTAACCTAATAAGCGGTATATTGTACAGATTTCTAAGTTCCAACATCTCATCCGAAGATGAATTTCCCCATGCTCACCGTGTATTACACAAGAGAAATAATCCATTCCTAGAACTGAATGACAAAATATTCAAAATGGGATTTCACTGAGCAAAAAATGTCGAAGAACTGCAACAAATGTTACGTTCCTGATTGCAATCACAAACTAAGTGAATAAATTTTTGAATTCAATGTTCATATGCTACTAACTTTGAGGTTCTATGTGACAGAAACTTCCAAATAGTTATTGGAGATATATTCAAAGTGGAGAAAGGAATGGCCAATAGAGTTATTTATAAAGTTACTAGAGCAATAGCAACTCTGAGACATCAGTTCATTAAAATGCCAACCAAAGAGGGTAATGTAAAGAAATTAATGCTAGACTTCTATAACATTTGTGACCACTAGAATTTTAGATGCTATAGACTGCACACACATACACAATATATTACCTGTGGTTTATAATTCGGAATAGAAGTTATATTCTTTGGCAATTTCCTCCCAAATACGTTCCTTATCCTTATTTGAGATCAAACATTCTTCTGTATCCCCTTCCCCCCTCCTTGCACCAGATCAATAATAATATCCTTTTTCAAGTTTGCTAAAATTTCTGCTCACATTTACTTTGACTTTTCCTAATCCATGTTTTTGAAGATATATTAAGGGAGAAAATATATGTTTAGGAGGTGGGAAGACTGAATAATGGTTGTTGTTTTTAGGTTGAAGATAATCTATGGATGAACAATTGAACATAAACTTGCTCTAAACATGAATTTCCCTTCGTAATTCATTTAAGAACTTTCGAAAAATAAGACATTTTTAAAAAAATTCTGTTGTAACTTACACAGTGAAGCTTGTTAATTGTAAATTATAATTAATCTGTCGTCTAACACACATCGAGTTGGTTGAAGATGGAGAGGATGTCTCTTCAAAACCGGTCCCACCATATTTAAAAGTAAGTGAAGCATAAGAGTGTGTTAGACGACAAGTTAATTATAATTTACATGAATTTCCCTATTCTTTTATGATGTTGCAATAGGTTTGACAGTTATTGCAAACTGGAGGTTACGTAGTCTGAGGTTATTTTTATGCATCCAGAAATGATGACCAACCTAGTTATTGTTTTAAATAACAATTAAAAACAATCTCCATTTAGCAACTTTTATACAGGGCACCCTAAGTGGTATATAAATAATAAAGCTGCTTAGTTTGTTGGATAGCATGTCGTTTAATTTAAACTGCTGCCCAATTTTATACATGAAAAGGTATTGGTTTCTTGCAATGTTAAGTTTTTATTATTAACATCAAGAAAGACTGTGCTGTTTGATATCGTGATCTGAATAATTATATTGCATTTTATTTTCAGTTAAAATTTAAGTTTTTTTTTTTATTTATTTGTTTATTTATTTAGTGGTATTTAATGCCCGTTTTTACTACTGAGGCACCATAGGCGGTGGACACTGATATTACTTGAAATGAAATGATATATTAGGAAAGGATTTTTAAGGAAAGAAACATTCCAGGTCTAAGTGTAGGGTACCTCCCTGGCATTTGCCATTTATGAGGACTGAGATAAACATGGAAAAACTCTCAGTCAGGAAGGAGGTCCTGGCAGGATTCAAACCCCAGACCTCCCGCTCATGAGTCCATGCCTTAACGAACTCCGCCATTCATGGCGGTGTTTAATTATTTTGAAATCAATTGAAATATATAGTGCTTTCAAAAGGACATTCATTCACGTAATTTTTAAGTACAGCTGAGCCTAAGTCTGCTGAATATTCCAGTGAAAAACTGCTGATTAGCTGGAGACAAGGGTTCAGCGATTAACTAAATAAAGTTAAAAAAATGTTAATTTGTTCGTGTAAAGATATTAGTGATCAGTAAATATATTCATTCATGCAAGATGCCAAACTATATGAAGTGCAGGAATAACAGGGAATTTTCTTACAAAATGCCATCTCACTTTTCTGCAAGAGTTATGCCATAATATGCAAATCAACAAGAAAATACTATGCCAATTTCTTGGCATTATAATAGCATTAACACACAAATAAATAAATACATCCTTTTCATGACTTATTATGTTAGTGGGTCTGGTAGTGTAGTGGTAACATCATTCCTCCTAAACCCAAGATTGTGGTTTCAATCCCAGCCAGAATCGATGGATTTTTTTCCAGCATAAAATTTTAACTATGGCTTCCTTCAGAAGGAAAGTAAAGCCATGGATCCCATGTTGTACATTTATGGCATGAAAAAGAACCTCACGTCTGAAAAAAGAGGCCTCTGAGCAAAATTTGTCAGCCATTTCACTCCCTGAATTGAATGGGATGCTAATGATCTGAGATGTTAAAGAGCTTCCGTAAATAAACCAAAACAACTTATTATCTTAATGTCTGAATGGCACAAAAACAATTCTCCAGCTACTTCAGGCGATTACATTCAAGTCAGAGGAAAGTAGCATATGCTCCCCTGCTGTTGCTGCCTGCACTCTAGCAGATGAAGAAACGTCTATTTGAAAGCACTGCAGATTATCCTTGCCACTTCTTTTATCACAATGTTTTTTTTTTCTATCACTATTATAGGTAACTTGTCATTTCTCTCTTCATTTTTAAAGGATTTTTCCTCTCTAATTCAGCAAACTGACATAAAACTGTGGCATGTAATGAAGAAAAACTCCCAAGTGGTAGTGTTGAACGCTCAATTGACTGTAACGTTTTTAACACACATTTAAAATCATACAAAACCACTGTACACAAATGTTTTCCTTCAAACTTCTTTTTACATGTACTGATTTCAAATATTGGGACAATTTCAAGAACTGACTGAACCAAATCCATTCTAAGCTACTATGGCATACAATGAGGGAGCATTAAATTCAAATATCAACCAATGCTATGGCAATTGCCAAATTGTGATAAAGTGTAACAAAAAGGATTTTTCTTCATTACAGGTGAAGGCTTTGAAGCGAAGAAAAAGAAGAAGAAGAAAGAAAAAGAAGCTGAGAAACAGGAAGCAGTTGCTGACAATGTACAAATGGATACCTCAGTTACTGGTCAGTAAAGTGTATTAATTCTGTGCCCTGCCATTATTGAGGAAAATTTTTATTTTTTCATAAATTTTCCTTGTATTTGATAATGTCGGTCAAATATTTCTTTAAATCTGACCATATTGCAATCTGTATATATCTTTTTCAAAATAATTGCAGATATGTCTATTTACAGTAATTGTTAAAAAAGATACTTAATAAAATTTATATATATATTATAAATGTGAAAATAAAGTAACACTTTAAAAAATAACTAAATAACAATAACTAAAGAAGTAGAAAAAGAATAAAACAGCTAAATATTCACAAAATTATTACTCACTATATATTGAACATCTAGTGTTCTTCAAAGGCAAGAAGACTAGTGAAGGTGGCAAAACTAAATATTGTATATCAAAGGTAAGGTAATGCATGGAAACAGATTAAACAAGCAACAAGAGCGAGAGAGAGGGGAGAATATAAATATATTAATACATAACACTTAAACCTGATTGTGTATATGAGCTTTATGCAAAAATATATTTATTTATTCATCCTTTTGATCATTTTACATGATATAGGACATGTCCTAGAGCTACATTTGCTTAATATAATATTAATTTATAATTAAAATAAACAGATATTTAACATGGGATATAAATTTTATTTACAGATCTTAACAGAATGAGTTTGAAATTTTCAAAGATATTTGCATCTATTATTTTTATAAAACTCTCTTAACTATAAATCAATGATTAAGTGGCAGCTTTATTAGCAAACTTAAATTTATGCAACACAAAATCTATAGTTTCTTATTAACTTATAATCACATATTAAGAGATATCTAATATGAGATGCATGTTATTTACAAATAATATTAAGTTAGTTACAGTTGATAAGCTCTGTCTATATACAGTATAAAATCACTGATATCTAACAGCTTTCTGAAACTCACTTTGATGAAAAAGGCATTGCTCTTGCATTTTCAGAGTTTGAATTTATGCAGTGCAGATATTTCTTTTTACAACAACAATAATAATAATAATAATAATATAGCTGCCATCTCTCTGTTTCTGGGCAAACTTTCAGAGCTATGAGTGAGTAATGCATCAATAAGTGTTAAATTAAATGCATTTTCAAAATCCTTCAGTGAGAGAGAGCATGTTGGGTAACTGGCAAGGAAGACTTGAGGAATGTCTATGATTGTTCATACAGAGAAAAATAACAGTTGAAGTTAACTGTTTTAAAAGAATGTCACAGTACTTAGTTGGTTGCCAGTGACCATTGGGGACGTTGATATATATCATTTTTCCCTAGCTTCTCAGTAAAGAGCTCCAAAGTAGTTTTCATTTGTTTGTTGCTATCCTGTTACCTGCATTTAGTAGATGTTCTTTGTTCAAGATAGTATTCATGTCCTTACACAGTGGGCAGTGTCTGTCCTTGATTAATTTCATCCTGAATAAATGTTCTCCAAGCAATCATGCCTAACAATTAAGCGGAATTGGGCAACTCCAATTTTTCTTGGTTTCATTAAAAAATGTTTGAAAGTTTTTAGATCTTCATATGGTTTTCCTTTAAGTTTTAGTTTGATATTTTGTTGTTTTTGTTCAGTTATTAATTCTTTTATGAGTTTCAATTTAGAGGGAAGTTCTAGTTCAAAAGTAGTATATTATAGTAAATATAGTAAATTATAGTAAAATATATTAAAATATAGTAAATATAGCAAATTATAATTTTATGGTGGTTCATTTTTTTTGCTAACGTATCAGTGATCTCATTCCCCTTCAATCATACATGGATCAAATTTCTTTCTGTATATCTGATCTGGATTGTATAATATAGTTTTCTTATTTCATTTATAGCGTATGTTGGTGGGTAACTGTAATTCATTATACTTTGTAATGCTGCTTTAGAATCACTCAAGATAACAGTTCTTTTATTTATGTTAGGTCTATACAGTAGATTTTTTAAAGCTGCTCTAATGGCCATTATTTTGCCATCAAAATTGTTAGCATACTGTCTCAAAGGTATATATTTAGAGAATTCTTTGCAGTATATTCCAAAGCCTGCTTGTCCATTTTTAAGAAATCCATCTGTATACACACTATACCATGTATCAGTTGGATAATAGTTGTTTAGTGTATTAAGTGCTGTCAATCTTAATATCTCAGGTGGATCATTCTTCTTGGAAACCATTGTATCCAGATTTAGTTTCACATTGATATCTATATATTGTAAAGGATCAGTTGATATAATGATAGGTTTAGCGCTTATTTTTAAAAGTTTGTCTAAATCTTCTTTCTATATGTTTGGTCTTGATGTTGCACCAGTTCAGCATTCTTCAAAAGAGTTATCTGTGATATTTTTGATATAAGGTTGATATTCCAATTTTGTTCTTGTTTTGAAGCATTGGTGTAGTTTCCTTGAAGTGAACAGTCCTTTTAACCTGCCAGTGTAGCTGTTAGCATGTAAAGCATTGTACAGGTGATAAAGTTCTTGTGATAGATGTTAAGGTTCACAGAGGAATGAAGTCCTGGTCAGCCAAATTGCACACCATGACTCGTTTTTGACATGGGCGATGGTTACAGTCCTTACGTAGATAACGGTCATTGTGGGTTTTGTGTCTAAGGGAGCCATCTTATCTTCCTTTCTGGTGACTAAAATATCAAAAAAGACCAGATTTCTGCCCTTCTCTCTCGTCATTGTGAACTGTATTTGTGGGTGTAGCTGTTGAGGTAGCATAGAAAATTCATGAGGGCTGTTTTCCATAAGAAATGACTGGAGAACTGCGGTAAAGGAAGTTCTTAAAAAAAACTACATATAGAAGCTACACCTGGACTTAACTGACTTTCCATGGCATCCATCAGTCTGTAAAACTTTTGATCCACTGAAAGTAATTGGTTGTGAAAATATGTTGAAAGAAACCAGCAGTGTCATCTGGAAAAATCTGATGTATAGGATTAAGCACTTCATTGACTGGAACCTTGATAAACAAAGATACCATTCAAAGCTAACAAGAAGATTGTTGATCTGCAGAGTTAAATTCTTCAGTTTTTCAACAAAATGAGAGGAATCCTCTATGTGCAAAGCTGTGTCGCCACATTCATTTGAAGCAGAATGGAAAGGGACTTCCCCAGCATATAAGTAGGTGAACCAAGGCATTTACAGTTAGTCCCAGTAGAATATCAGTCTTATGGGCTTTATGAGCCATAAAGTCTTGGTGGCAGAGCATCCATATTTCTGATTTTGAGCTTATTTTTCTTCGAGATTGAGGAGTTGTTGAGGTTTTTTTTTTTTTTTTTTTTTTTTTAGCTTTTTGAAGAATGCATGTAATCAGATCCTGAGGCAGTTTTCTGTATGTAGCAGGTACTAGAAGTCTTGTATTTTTTTCCAGTGGTCACTGGTATTCAGGATTGCTGTGGCATTTCCTTTGTCAGCTGGCAATATAACAGTGCCCTTGTTTCTGTATAGCTTTCTCAGTACACTCTTTTATTTGCTTGCTAGATTGCTCTTCAGCTATTTATATTGAGTAAAGCAGAAAATAAAAATTGAAAACTAATCCACATTGCAAACTTTCTTAATGATCCAATTAACATTCCATTAAAAGTTTCGAGATCAAAATATTGTTCACTTCAGGAAGATTTTTACATTACAAAAGTTTCACTTTGAGCTAATTTAATTCCATTGCATTGTAATTGTCATCTGTAAAAATGGCACAACCAATACTTAAATTGTTGTCTAATTCCAGAATCAGGCAAGAAAAAGAAAAAGAAGAAAAAAGTGCAAGATGAAGAGGAGGGAGAAACAGTTTTTGGTGCTGAAGCGTCTTTTGAAGTAGCTGACACTGTTCCAGAAATTGGAAGTGAAAAGAAGAAGAAGAAAAAGAAAAAGTCAAAGTCAAAGGTTGCTGAAGAGGAAGACGAATGACAGTGATATTGGAAATAGTATCCATTCTCACACAATGCGCCATATTGATTTTGTTGGTTTTTATAAGGTACTTGTAATAATGTACATGAACTTTTTCTTCTAACAAAATATATACATGCTGTTTACTTGTTTAATTAGCTTTTTTTATTCCCAGGACTTTTTAGTAATTTCAGCTTGCAAAGTTTTGGGGTTTATTAAGTCACCACACAGCACAGAGATAAATAGATGCCATGTCAGGATGGTGAAATTACTGATAACTAAAACACTCTTAATCACTGATGGACAGATGGAGATAAACTAACTTTTAGTTTGTCAAAAGAAACATGTCCAAGTAAGTGGAATAAAACTAGTGAAATTTGAGTGACTTCCTCATAAATAATTTGTTATATAACTTTTAGTTTGCTAAATTTGCTATTATATAGTAATTCTACTCTCTACCGCCACAAGTGGCCAAGGTCGTAAAGGCGCAGACTCATGAGCGGAAGGTCTGGAGTTCGAATCCTGCCAGGACCATCCTCCCTGACTGAGGTTTTTCTCAGTCCTCATAAATGGCAAATACCAGGGAGGTACCCTAAAACTTAGGCCTGGAACGATTCCTTCTTTAAAAATAAATCCTTTCCCAAAATATCATTTCATCTAGTGTATCATCAGTGTCCATCGCCTATGGCGCCTCTGTAGCAAAAATGGTCATTAAACACTATTCATTCATTCTATTCTCTAAGTTTTAAAAATGTTGGTTACCAAGAAGATCATACGAAAGGCTTATGAATATCATACCACAGGTTTACTGTAGACCTGTATAAAAATCATCCTGAAAATGAAAATTAAAAACTATTTGATTAGAGTTAAAAAAAAATATCCTTAGTTATACGCAACTTTGTAGAATTTCTACAATGGATAACATAATTAAGTTAAATGTTTTAGCTAGTGAGTCCATTACACACTCTTATTTCTCCACTAACCAATGTTTATTGGCTGAACATATTTAGTTGATCCTTTCCCACATGCTCTGCTGCTAGATGATTGATGGGGAATTCATTTTGCATATTGGACACTTACAGCTGTTTTTCAGCAAGAGGTTTCAAAATGTTGTAATCAATTCATCATCTTTTGGGATTTCAAAATTCATCAGGCTATCTTATTACAGTGGAACCTTGATCTGTCATTCCCGGAACCATCGTTTTCCCGGATGTATAATTTAATTTATGCAGTCCCATGCAGTAAATAAAACCAGCATTCATCGTTCCTCTAAGTATTGTTTTCCCATATTATTTGTTTAAAAAGTTCAATCCTAAAGAAATTCTATATTCAATTGTTTTCAAAATGGAATAGTTAAGCAGTAATTGTCGCATGTATAGAGTTCACGTCACACTTGATCCAAGAAAGCATAACTTGACATCCTTATAGTTGCCGATACTTTTAGAACCATGCGGGATGATGATGATAGCTGATGCACCTTGCATCTTCTCTGGACCGACTCCCTGGTGTTGTCAAGCTGGGATCTGGGAGCTTCTGGCCACTAAGTGACTATGTATTCTGTACCATGTTGTCTGTTCACACAGGGATGGGACTGCATACTAACCAGTTTGGATGTCTAGCATAGAGTGAATATGCTTTCTGCACTAGTCTCCATATGGTGTCATTAATGTACTCGAGGCCAGAAGTTCTATGGAGAAATACTGTGGAGAACTTAAAATCACTACCAAAAATTCTCCTTAAGACGATGTTTTGTGCCTTTTGCAAAAAAGAAATGCAGAATGGAGCTGTGTAGTCCCAAACCTCACTTGCATACATCATTACCAGAATAACAGCGTTATAAATTTGCAAACTGATGTGAATTGAAACAACAAAATTGTTTAAAAATTGGAGACAATTTTGAAATGGCCGCTCAGGCTTTTGCACCTTATGCTCACACATGGGTCTGGAAGGTCAGTCCAGGATAACCCCAAGGTACTTGACCAGGTTTCTCCAGGAAATAGTCTGGCCCTGCAAACTCAGAACCCCTGGATTGGCTGGTCTGCTGCTCTTGGTGAGAGAATTGCCTCGCTCTACTCACCACTAACGTGCATGCGCCATTTCTCACTCCATTCCTCCACCTGAGTAAGGTGTCGGCAGAGTTAAGTTAGTGCATACTGATAAGTAGACGTACTATATCTTGTATGAAAATCTGACATGTAAACAGAGAAGAGTATTAGTGACAAAACACTCCTTCTGGTAATTGCATCTATGTCATTCTTGGTCCAATCTTTGATCTTCAACTTTGGCACAGAACAGGCTGTTTGAGAGAAAACTATCAATTAACTCTATAACTGCATATGAAGCCCAGCTCACATGAGCTTATAAATAAGCCCAGCATACCAGACAGATGCTAGGGAATACAATTTCAATGTCAAGCAGCACAGTGGCAGAGAACATGCGCCGCCTGAATCCCAATTTCAGCCTTCTCCACCACTCATACTAATTGCTGACTGGTCAAGTGTTTCAGTTTGCAGCTTGTGTGTGTCCATATGGGCTGACTCGTCTAGCGAACCAGGTTGTTTGCAGCTCCTGGCCACTAGGAAGCTACATCTACAATCATCTGCATGTTGGCATATGTCTGTAAAATGTAGTCTTAAGGTTAAAGGTACTATGGAAAGAATGTAAGTGCTTCCCCATACACTTACGGGCGGCTGAAGCACTTAGTTTGGCTCGTTCGCTTATGCATGATGGAAGGCATCTGGCGTACCATCCAAGTGTCCACTATGCTCAAAGCAGCTTAACTTAACCTGAGGTTCCTGGGGACCCGCCAACCAATTGGCAAGATGTCAGTTTGGGTTTTTTCAGTCTTTGCTCTACAGATAATGGAAAATTTTGTGTAACAAGCCTGCATAATCAGGGGTACTTTAAGCCCTTTAATGTCAATCTGGATGCAGTACCTATCTGGGGATTGATCAAGCCCAGCATTATAATTGCTGAACACCCTTATCAGTGTATTAGGATGCTGTGCAAATTGATTTTATCCCTTATGGACATGCTTCCTAATAGTTTCAAGGATATGTTCCAGGCTAGAAGTTTGCTGATAGAAATTCTTTGGTTTAAAGCCACACTGGTGCTCTGGAATCAGCTGAGTTAAGAGTGACTCCAGACAGGCCAATAATGTTTGTTCGAACACTTTGAACACCATGGGGAGCAAGCTGATAGGCCAGTAGATGGAACAGTGAACTGGGTCCTTCCCTTATTTAAAAAAGCAAATAATTTCAGCTTTTTTCCATGTTTGTAGAAATACTGGAGATTAATGCATCAATTGAAAATTTTTATAAGGTGGAATATAGGCCACCTTGGGAGTCAGCTGATAATGAGGAGAATGGGCCAGAGTTGCTGTTGCATCAGTTTTTATACCTACAAGGCAGTGGACAAGCACATTGTCACATGTGGCATTCAAAGTGTTGATGAAGTGGGAGAAGTTGCAAATGTTTTTGATACCTACCTTTATAGCTAGAGGAAACATGGGGCTCCAGTCCTGAGTGACAGCTGAGAGATTCGAACTCCTCCCAAATGGTAGCGAAAGAAGTGGACTGGAGCAGCAAACCAAAATGAAAAAGGCATCGCTATGTAACAATGTAAATGTTGCAAGTGTTATTTTTATGTTAAACTTAACGTGACCTATGCTTTATTCTCCATAACTTTCTGGCTATAATATGTTCCTCCTTATTACAAAACTGAGCTTTTCACTTTTTATCACCTGTTATCTTATTGGAATTCTCAATTAATTCATATACACACACACACACACTAACCATAATCTAACCTCGGGTATATCCTAGAAACCAGTGGACCCAGTGATTTGCAGCAATGAGCTACAGCTTGACAGCCTGTGTTGCCTTCTTTTCATAAATATAAATTGATAGGGGATTGTGTGCTACTAAGTAGGTGGGTAAATCATTGTAATGGTGGCAAATTTCCTTATTTCCAGCAAAAAAAAAAGCTTCAGTACATAAGGATTCGAGCTGACTACCTTCACATTTACAGCACAACGCTCTAACCATCTGAGCTATCATGCTGTTGCACTTAAATACCTTATTATGTACCTGTATCTGTGGAAGTAACACTACTTTTGGCTTTCTCAGCTGCCACTCGCGATGGGAGCTCCAGACTTCCTCAAGCAGTAAAGATAAATTTTTTCTGAGGTAGAGGGATAAGATGATGCAATAGCTGAAGCCATGCTGATGTTTGCCGAAGCTCTGAGAGCATGTGAAACTGTATGAGCATATGCTATGCAGATGACAATGAGGTATGGATTATAGTGAGCAAAGGAATGCAATGAATGTGGAAAATTTGTTTCGCGTAAAAAGAAAAGCAGCAAAGAAGCAAATGTCATTTAACAACCTTTTTGAAAGAAAGTGACAAATGTTTTGAATTTTGTTTACTTGTTTTATTTACATACGCTCTTTAACTTCTCAAGTCATCAGCATCCCATTCAATTCAGAGTGTGAAAAACCAATAAGTTTTGCTTTCAGACTTGAGATTCTTTTACATGCCGTAAATCTACAACATGGGACCCTCGGCTTTACTTCTCTTCCAAAGGAACCATACTTATGAATTTTACACCAAAAAAATCCAATAACCCTGGCCGAAATTGAACCTGCAATCTTGGGTCTGCAAGGCCAGTATAGTTACCACTAGACCAACAACAAAGTATAAAGTATGTACAAGGTAACATGTTATATTGACACAAAATAAAGCTTTTGCTTATATAGTGGCTTTATTAATTTTGGACATGATTTAAGCTTTTCCCGTATTTATTGTTTTCCCCCATTCATTATTTATTAAACCTGGTCCCTTCAGAAACAATGCATTGAGGTTCTACTGTATTTCTTTATGTAGATGTTTTCCCATAATCTAAGTTCCAGTGATCAGTGTGCCGATGAATCATCTGTGGCCAAGCATTTTTGGGAAATGAATCATGAAATAGAAAAGAAATAAAAAATGTTAAAATCAGCCATAAATGCCGAAGATACAATTTTAATAACCTGTCAGTCAACTAGCAGTCAAGAATGGACAAGGATTCCCAAAAATGTTCAGCCAATTAACAGTAAGTGGAGATATAAGAGTGTTATCAACTCACCAGCTGAAACATTTAATTTAAAAAATATCATATTTTTTATTCTTGATACAACATTGAACAATTTGAGCTTTAGTAATTTATGTTAATGATATTAAATTGATCTATTGAGGTTTGAATTTAATTGAGCTAATGCTGAAATTTCTATTCTTATATTCTGGCATCTTAAAGCCAGAAATCGTGTAGTAAGTCCCTGCATTTCCATATTTCCATACAAATAGTTTATATGTAATTAAAATGTAAATTGGAACTTGCACACTAAAGCCAATCATATAATTGATATTATTGTATGACTTAGTTGAACTACATGCTCTTAATGCTTCACTTACTTATTAAGCATGCTTTACTTACAAGTGAAGTGTGTGTAGTTTAACTAAATAATACAATAATATCAAGTATATATATTAATTGATATCATAGTATGATATCAATTAATATGATTGGCTTCACTGTGCAAGTTCCAATTTACATATAAGTAAGTATATATATACTTATAACCTCAACCTGAGGTTATATTGCCACTCCATTGTCAACAGCTTTGTAAGTACAACATTTATATATATATACTTTATTGAGATATTCATGTAATTCAGCATTGCAAACACAATTCTTCCAAACAGCTCTGAAAAACTAGTAAAATCAGAGTTGACTGATCGTTTCTTTATCTCAAGATCTGCTTCAGCTTAGTTGAAATTATGAAGATCACTCTGAAACTTTTTAGTACAGACCACAAAAATGTTTTGATTTAGTTAAAAGTTTTACAGTTAATAAAAATATTTTCCATTAAGACATATGCAATTTCCCCCCAGGTATAGTGGTTAGTACTGCTAGCTGCAGTCTGGGAAATCCTCTGTTTAATTCCTGCTCCCTACTGAGAAATTTTATGAGATAGGGAAGTCTGTAATGGGGCCATCCAGCCCTGAGAGGTCACTTGGGAAGCTGCCTGATAAAGAGGTAGCATCCTTTTAATCTCAAAAGGATAGCAAGCTGCTGGTGTGCTGATTAAGTACCCTTCTCTGTCAGTGAAGTCACAAGATGAAGGTATAAAACGCTACAATTGTTACAGCTGGCCCTGGTCCTTGAAGAACTGTTGAACTAGGGAAATTCTTCAAGCCAAGCTTTTTATGAAAGGTCATAGTCCCTATGTAAGTCCCAATGGCTTTTTAAGGCGATAGCAAATGGTGTCAATGAAGCTTTTGTTTGATTTAAGGGAAAAAGAATACATCACATGGGAATAGATCTAGAAAATAAGTGGGATTGGGAATCACTTTGCATGCTGGTGTGCCAAGAAATCGAGAATTTTGGCTGCTGCATGTGCAGAAGCAGGTGATCTGGTCTCTATTTCACAAAAGTATCCTCTAATACATATAAGTGTATTGATACAAATCCTTGTAAAGTTTGGAGTTGTAACTTTCTGTTACACAAAAGAATGTGTAACACTTGTACAATATTAGTAAAAAATTATAAGTGGTGCTATATGAGAGCAAGATGAGGAACAGCTGTTTGCAACCTTGAATGAAGTAATATCCACTCCTTAAGAATAAATTTGCATTTCTTAATGTACAGAATGAATTATCATCATCTTTCTTGTTATATTAAACTAATATTTTTCTTAGAAGTAATGATCTTTTAAATATTTTATTATGTATAGTTTTAAACATTTTTGTAGTAAAATATAGCATAATTTAGCAATTTTTTATGAGGAAATCACCAAATTTCATTAATTTTGTTCCTCTTACTTGGAATGTTTTGAAGGATGTCGCTCTGTAGATTTTACAAATATAGTGATTAGGTTACTGTTTGGAAGATGAAAATTTATTAAATTTTATAACAAATTATTTATGGGGAAGTCACTCAAATTTCACTAGTTTTATACCACTTACTTTGACATGTTTCAAAGGCAAATTTCCTTCATCGTCAGCAAGGTTCCACTGTCAGCTTTCCAGCATGGTATTAATGTCGCTCTTTGGACTCTATAAACTTTTTGATGATTATAAAATCCAAAGAGCAACATCTTAATACCAAGCTGGAAAGCCAAGAGTGGAACTGTACTGACGATGAAGGAAATTTGCCTTTGAAACATGTCTAAGTATGTGGAATAAAACTAGCTAAATTTGAGTGACTTCCCCATAATTAATTTGTTATATGATACTGTATTTCACTGTGAAAATCCCAGACTATTCAAATTTTACTAAATTTTCTTTGTTTTTGTTTCCCCCCAGACTGTTAATTCTATGGGTTTTTGAAGAATCTTTAAGAGTTTTGGTCCATTTTGAAATTGTGGTTTTTGCGCCAGAAATAGTATGCTCTTGCTGATTTCTCCATGATGTTTATTAAATAAATGAAGTCTAAAGAGTGACTTCTGAATACCACACTAGGAAGCCATACATGCTGATGATGAAGGCAACAGCCTTCAAATCATATCCAAGTAAGTAGTGGAACAAAATTAGTGAAATTTTAGTTTTTTCCCCATAAAGAAAATGCAAAACTCTATTAAATACTTCAAGCATAATACTTCACTTTGAGAAGATGGTTCCATATTTCCAGCATTGTTTGTGTGTGTGTGTGCGTGCGTGCGTGCGGCGCCCACATGAGTCCAGCTCAGCTTATTTTCTAGATGCACTCTTTAATATTTTATACATCGCTTTTGCTGATGATTTTGCCTATTAGGCTGATTTAGAATGTATTACTTTGATATCAAAGGGAGAAGTATTGATAGTTTGTCTTCACTGCATGGATTATCATGTGAATGGGCATTTATTAAAAGAGCAGACATCCATTATACTAAACTTTTCACTGTTAACAAAAAACCGAAGTCTATCCATATTTTGCAAGTTTCTTCCCTATTATCCAATTCAGAACATACAATTTTCCTTTATTACAATGGTCATTGATTTCAATCTCTTATATTGAACAAATTGACACTTCAATTACACTTGGAAACTTTCAGACTTGTGCCCTTTTAACTACTGTTGGAACAAAAATACAACTGACATTAATTTTAAAAATTTATTTATTGGTTTTTTAATAATTTTTGAGACTAAAATTTAAAAGATGAAACTTGAAACTGAAAGCCTGCATAGCAAACATAACATGTCTCTAATTTCCCTGATCTTCAGCAAGATATATAGCAGCTGTTTATTCACTAAATAACTACAGCACTCTGTAGAATGTCCATATAAAATTCTCAGTAGCTCTCATCCTTAATGAATAATGAATAATTTTGTGAAGGGTATCTCTATTTTCATTTTTAAGGGTAGGTTACCAGTAGGATAGCTTACAATTTTAGGTAGTTCAATAGTTGTTTTAGGCTAACATTGAAGGCATATTTGATTACATTGTTTACGAATGGTAATGCTACAATATAGCCAGGAGTATCTGAGCCGTAAATGATGTGCTGTGGTGATTTATGCCAAAATAAATTCTCCCATCCCTTCATTTTGGTGAACTTTCAAGAGAAACAGCTGTTCTCTTATAGAACTTGGCATACTAATATTTAAAATGTATGATTTCAGTAGAACTGTTATCTTCTTTCACTGTGAACTTTCGTGTAGATCAACTTTCTATTATTAGTTCTGATAACTTTATAGTATACATGAAATCTTCCTGAACTTTTTGGCACTATTCAGAAATCTTGATCACAATGTCCCCTTAGAAGAGAAAATGTGCTGAATTGTAAGAACTTTTTTGCCAAATGTTAGAAGCAGCTTGAACAGTGGGTGATTTTTATTCTGTCCAATACATTTATCATTGCAACTGGATTCTTCAGTATTGTAATGTCTCGGTGCCGGCAGAGTTATGTGCTAGAGACTTCATTGACAGAAGCCAAGCAACAGCCAAGGGACATTCAAATGGCCAAGCAGTAAGCCAAAGGACACAAGGATAGGTTGGTCACATATGTGTTGAAACATAATGTCAACTCCTTTCTATTAAGAGTTTATTTACTGAAGAATAATGAAAGAGATTACACAACAAATAGAGTTAATGAGAAACTCTCTAAGTCCCAAGAAGAATGGCAAAGGAGTTTGAAAACAAGGACTCCGTAGCAAAGAGGCATGTACAGTTGTAATATCCTACGTACTGTATGTTGTGTGTGCCCCCAAGAGATCATTTCTGGGATATTATATAGTCCTTCAAGCTACAAGGATGGGTTGAACCAGACATGTGAATAATTAAAGGGTGTCTGGCTATACTTGGCAAACACTCCTAAATTGGAAGGCAGTAGTTGGATCTGGACATTAATGTCTGGCTGTGTGAGAGCAATTCATTTATCCTTCCAAAATAAATATGCCAACTCACTTAGTTATTTCTGCTTATTGTGAGATCAACCGAAAGGGCATGGTTGTCAGAACCTTGTCTCTGTACTCTTCTAAAACACTTGAAGTTGTAAACTTATCTTAAGAAGCAATAAAAATGTGTTGGAATAATAAGCATATGAGAAAAGGGGATGAAAAGGAAATGTATTAAATGTGGAGAGGTTAAGGGGGGGTTAATTGAAAACATGCTCTGAGGTTTTGAGGAAATTCAAATATAAGAATGCTTAAAATATTGAGGTCAAGGGTTTCTTCTGCTTCAGAACATTAGGAAAATGTTAGATGCTGGGATGAAGCAGTGATGTCAGTGGCGTATAGTGTATGTGACAGTAAGAGCAGGCACATAATTTTGTTAATAATCCCACATAAATGAACAGACTTGATAAAACAAAGTTATTTCATTATATAAAATTTACAGTAGTTGTGTGAATTAGAACTTATATAGTAAGCAAATCATATAACTAATTTTTGTATGGCTGAGTCAAACTGCACTCTTGTAGTTTCATATACCTTTTATATCTAGAACATGTTTCTCAGATCATCATCTGCTTTCTTAGCTAATTGTCGATTCAGTTTGAGTGTGTAGTATGATTCAGTCATACAATAATTGAATTAGTTTGATGTATTTTATAGTTATATTCAAACTAATTGTGAACTGTTATAGCGAATATTGTAATAGTGGACGAACAATCCTTCATGCAACTATGTGGCTGGTCAGCTAGTGACACACTTTCACTCAATATGCTGTATTGCATCACCTAACAAACATGTACTATATGTGAAAGATTTCAACTCACACTGAAGCCTCATGTAGGGGAAATATATGATATGCCATTGACAAGCAGGGCTGAAAGCACTAGGAATCATATGGAATCTCCTGCAGTGGAATCATGGAATCTCTTAACAGCTGGCCAGTCCCAAGCAACAGTGGAGTTCACTATGCACTTGTGCCTCATGTTGAATGTAATATTTTTATTATTATTATTATTATTATTATTATTATTATTATTATTATTATTATTATTATTAAAAATAATGTGACCTACGTGTTGCCCTGTGAAAAATGAATTAATGTTGTATTTGTATGCAGGTAAAATATTAAGTTTGGCGGCCTAGGCTCACCTTCTTTTGGTAAATATAAATTGATAGGGGCAGGCAAATCATTGTAATGAGGGCATTGTTAAGTGGGTGAAATGTTGTAATGGTGGAAAATGTGCTCTTATTCCAATTTGCAACTAATTCATATACACACATACATAACCCTAATGCTAACCTTGGGTAAATCCCAGAAACTGGTGGATCCAGTGGTTTTCTGTGGCTCGCTACGGCCTGGTGGCCTATGCTCGCTCTTTTTTTGTAAATGTAAATTGATAGGGGCAGATAAATTACTGTAATGCTGGCAAATTTCCTTTGATTGCTACAGAAAAAAAAATTGGTCATCATCAATTTATAGCAAAATCTGTGCATGATGCTATGTTACCAAGTAAATCATTTTAATTCTACCAAATCTCCTTTATCCAGTAGAAAAAAAATAAAGAAAGCATCGGAATGATAGGATTCAAAACTACTATCCTCACAACTATAGCATGATGTAACCTCCTGAGTTATTGTGCCACGCTTGTGAAGCTTTATATCTAGCTGTAACTGTGCAAGTCACTACCTTCGGCTCTCTCCACTGTTGCTCAGGACTGGTCAGCCTCTTGGAGATTCCATATGATTCCTAGAGCTTTCAGCGCTGCTTGTAATGACAAATAAATATAGGCTGGCACAGCATATAGCTGCAGTTGCATCAAGCATTACTCACTCTGTATAATATTAAATTACCTACACCCTTCACCAACTGTTTTGGCATCTATATTCTTTCAAGAGTAGTTTGCGTAAGCTTCTCCTCTCAGTCTTGCTTGATTGTATAACATTTCTCTTATAATTTTGAGAATTGGCTTTTCATTTTCTTCCACAGAACATTCACCTTTTTCTGATGCTTTGCAAAATTTGAAATGTACAACAGTGCAAATTCCAAAGAGCATTATTGCCCTTCATCTAATGGGTGATATGTACTGCCAACTCAGTTGTACCTGTAATTAATTTCTTAAAAAAGCAGATGTCCAGGACATTTGGCATTTTAACAAAATACCAAGGAAAGGATAGCATTTTGAATGAATGAAAACTTTATTTCTACATAATTCTCTTACATTAACTGTACACATTATACAACAATGTTAGAGTGCTTGTCATTTTAGCATCAATGCATTTGACTCCCTAGTTGTCGGTCCTAGTGGTGTAGTGGTTACCATACTTGCCTTCTAAATCCAAGATCAAAGGTACAATGGATTTTTTCGGGCGTAAAAATTCTAAGTATGGCTTCCTTCAAAAGGGAAGTAAAGCCGTGGGTCCCATGTCATACATTTACGGCATGATAAAGAACCTCAAGCCTGAAAGAAGCAGCCTCTGAGGAAAATTTGTCAGCTGTTTCACACCCTGAATTGAATGGGACACTGATAACCTGAGCTGTTAAAGAGCGTCCATAAATATATCAAATCGACTCCCTGGTTGTATATGCAATAGATCCTACTTCCTACTCTCTACCCATTCCATTACTCTCACGTAACTATCCTCTTCCTTTACTTTATTTCTGGTCCATGCTTCATCAATCTTAAAATACGTATTTTTGAAAATCACCAATAATCCCCCTCTAAGTACTTATTTTCTATTTCTTCCAAATAAATTGTTCTAGGTTTCAATTTTGCTTTTGTAACTCTTTTATCTGATCCTGAATTTTTATCACCTCTCTATTTCAACCAAACTCCCCATGGGCGATGCCACCACACTCAAACCTCTTGACCACTGACTAGCTGATTCCCCCCATCCACTTCTCTCCACCATATCATTAACCCCACTCAGCTGTTTCACACTCAGTGATGTCCTCGACACACTTGTTGCTATATAATCCTCTATTCTCTCCTCCTAGCTGGTTGCAAGTTGTTCTATCATGTTTTTCTTTTGATATTCTTGTATATAATTCAGTATTTTATTAAGACATATCCAACATCACTGTACTACTATGTACTAAAGCAGTCAACTGGTTCAATAAACAAACAAAGATAATAGGAGAATTCAAAAAAATGATCTTCTCCCACATTGCTAACTTTGTCATATTTCTTGTAGCCTTCAATAATTTTATTTCTCTTGTAAGCTTTTTGGTGTTTTGTCCAAATAATATGTTGCAATCACTGATTTCCCCACCTATTTATATTGAACATTTCTGAAATATGTTTTGACATCGTTTCTAAATTCCTTTTTACTCTCTCTATCTAGATTTGATCACATTCCAAACAATTGATTTTATAAACTGACTTCTTATGGGATAGGTTACATTCTTGATTGCGCATTCAAAAGATTTCCAATGTTTTATTTAATTGACAATAAAAATGCTCATAAATCTGTTTACCCATGTATAATAGCTTCAACCTTAAACCCTACCAGCATGCAGTCATAAACAGCTTAATTCATATAGGGTTGTTCAATAAAGAATGGTCACAATTTTACAGGAATAATTTATCACACTGGAATTTAACTTCATAACATTTTGTTAACTTAATGCATAATGTACACATGATGGTAGTTTCATTATTGTCACTTTCAGTTCCTACCTGTGAGAGATGTGCAAGCTAAGACATATTCAGTTTTCATAAGCAATCTGAACATTTTCCCATATGTTTCGTCCACTGCAGTTAACATCATGAGTGGTGTGCTCAACATGTAACCTTCTCAAAGACACGGCAGCAACTGACTCATTTATCAAATGTGTGGCAGTACATATAGTGAGAATGCCTGTGCTATGAGTTCCCTTAACCAAGCAAGTCAATCAGTGTTTAGTTCCACAGATACCCCAACTATATACACCACCACACATCCAATAAATGAGTTAGTTGCTGCCATGTCTCCATGTCTCCAAAAAGATTACATTGATGCTAACCTCCATAGCTGTAAACAAAGCATATGGGAAAATTAAAGGAAAGAGTTCCAGTGGACAACAGCCTCACAGCCCAAAAGACTCAGTTTGCTTAGTTGACCTCAGCCGTAAAAGCCTACTTTCTTCAATGTTCAGTTCTGCCTACAGGAAAATGCAGGTGACATATAACAATAGGCTGCTCTGAAATTCTGCTTTTGTCTCACAAAATCTTCAGTAGAGGTCTATTCAATGTTACAGCATACCAATGGAGAGTTTGATCTTTCCTATAACATGGCTCATTGATGGTTTAAAATATTTTGAGGCAATCAATTTCAAAGGAAGGTGGAAATGGCACACCAGTTGTGCTCTAAGAAAAATAAGGCTTTTGTGTGCAGGTTTGCATGCTGCATTAAAGATGATGTTATTGGAAAATGCTGAATTTCTTTCGAAGGTAATCACTGCTAATGAAACTTGGCTAATCATTTGAATCCTGAGATCAAACAGCAATGGTATTGAAATCTCTATCATCACTATCACCAAAAAAAAGCAAAAGTAGTTTCTTCTTAATGAATATCATTGTATGATTCAGTTGAACTACACACTCTTAAAGCTTCACTTACTTTTCATAAATGTATGGAACCGGTTTCGAGAACATTTTGTTCCCATCTTCAGCCATGCTGAAGTTCAACAGTTCAAGTTTAAAGTTTGAAGTTCAACAGTTGAACTTTAGCATGGCTGAAGATGGGAACAAAATGTTCTCGAAACCGGTTCCATACATTTATGAAAAGTAAGTGAAGCTTTAAGAGTGTGTAGTTCAACTGAATCATACAATGATATTCATTAATATGATTGGCTTCACTGTGCAAGTTCCAATCTACATTTAAGTAGTTTCTTCTGCTGGGAAAGTTATAGCCATCTCATTTTTTGATATTTAAGAAATGGTTTACCAGCATGTTGCATCTGCAAACACAACTGTAGCTGGGCAATACTACAGAGATGTTCATGAAAACTCTGCAAGGCCATATAATGACACACTCACAAAAGATCACATTTCCCAAACAAATTTGATGCTGCACATCACAAATGTTATTACTAAATATCTCACGCCTTCATGAATGCATTTTCCAGTGAAGGCAGAGGCAATTCTTAAATCTAAAAATGATTCGAACTTATCTTTGAAGACTAGCAGAAATGCTGGGACAGGTGCATTGAATCCAACAGGTACTACTTTGAGAATGATAAAAAATTATGAGGATGAGTTATGTTGTCAAAAAAAAAGTATGATCATTCTTTATTGAACAGTACTCATAGGTTGGTCAACATTCTACTCAACAAAGGAGAATACGCATCAGAATACTAATACATTATCAGCTAATCTTAACAATGGTTTCAACTGTGCACTAGGAGTTAGGAATGTTTGCTAAAGTTATAAACATAAAATCTAACATTTTGTTTACTAATCTAGGGATTAGTATCCATAGCCACCTATTGACATTAAAGAGCTAGATTATGTAAATATTGTACTTACGAAGCTGTTGACAATGGAGTGGTAGTATATTTTAAACTTAGGTATTCATTTTTTACACTACACTCCACTCACATAAAAGTAAGACGCATTTCTGGAGAATCTCTCCCATCTTCAGTTCCTGTGGTGGCCTCTATTGGTTGAAGTAGGAAGTTGCTGAGTTCATCCATAGGAGGAAACTTGAAATTCATTAGGTTTTCTCTATTTTTTAATATGAAAATTTTTCCCAAATGGATAACTCCAATGGGTTGTGAAGATGTTTCAGCAGCACCAACTTGACGACTCATGACTGGCGAGTCATCAAGTCGGTTGAAGATGGAGATGATGTCTCTTCGAAACCGTCCCTCCATATTTAAAAGTAAGTGAAGCATAAGTGTTGTGTTAGACGACAGATTAATTATAATTTACATTGAATATCATAACATAATGTTAGATGGTATGGAAAAAAACAGTCTTTTTTTGTTCATGAAGGGAAAGTAATGATATGATATTATATGTTTATTATTATTATTTATTAAGTGCTAAGAAAATTACATATACAAACTACATCAGGGCCTCCACCTATCTGACCCAGGTCATTTTAGGTGTGACCCCTCCCAATTACAATTGTTTTTACCATAATATGTTTAATTCTATTACATTCTTCTAAATACAAAATAATTTAACAAAATACAAAATATCCGCCTCTGTTTAGTCAATTCCCAGTCAGCAAGGGGAAAGTAATAGTAGACTTAAACCGCCACGGGTGGCCGAGGTCGTTAAGGCACGGACTCGTGAGCGGGAGGTCCGCGGTTCGAATCCCGCCAGGACCGTCCTCCCTGACTGGGGTTTTTTCCAGGTTTTCCTCAGTCTTCATAACTGGCAAATGCCGGGGAGGTACCTAAACTTAGGCCTGGAACGCTTCCTTCCTTAAAAAAAAAAAAAAATATCCTTTCCCAATTTATCATTCCATCTCATGTATCATCAGTGTCCACCGCCTGTGGTGCCTCAGTAGTGAAAACGGGCGTTAAACACTACCCAAAAAAAAAAAAAAAAATAGTAGACTTCTTGCTAGTTGTATCTGAATGGGGTTTTCCTTTTCCAAAATTTGATTTCAAACAAAACATGTAGACAAGTGTGGCAAGGCAATGAACATTTTCAAAAGAAATTACCCCTTGAAGACTGGGCAGAAAGTTACATCAGGCAAAACACCATCCTGTGTACAAGAATTGCATGATTGTGCAAAAAAATTAATTTTTAAAATAAAATTTTACTTTTGCAATTTTTTCCTGCAAAAATAATAATTCTTTTCATTATACAATGGCCAACTCAAACCATGTAAAATACAGATGATGTTGACGTTTTTATGTTTGGTGGATTGATTTGAGTTATCCACTCAAATCAATGCATTTTAAAAATGCTTGATTTTACATTGTAAAATAACTTTTAATGGTATTTTAGTTATTATATTTTGTATGTTCTAATAACATTTATGTTTTTACGAAAAAAATCTAAGAAGCCAAAATTGCATAAAATGCAGTCAAATTTAGACAGGTTTAGTGTACCAATAAAATATTGTGTTTTTCCAAAATAAATTTTTAAAAAAAAATTGTATTGCATTACAATTTGAGTGCCCCTTATAAATATAATAATGATTAGGAGTATGAGAGCCTAAGGATGATTTTTCAAATGATTTCTACAGGAATTTTTTGCTTGTTTGATACAAATATAAAATAATCAACATTGAATACCATCTTGTATAATCACTTGGCTATTAATGTTTTAAGGAAAATGTATGAGCAAGGACTAAAACAGTAAAAGAGTCGAAGTTGGTATTAAGTTTGGAGTTACGTACAACATGGAATGTCATCTTAGTGATGTCTACAAGGAAATTTAATGGAAAGGATAGCTTTGTACATTTTTGGTCAATAATTATAAATGTAGTTCTAATTTGGCAGCAATGATGTAGTAATCCTGTTGAGTAAATGATAAGAAAGAGATAAGAGTCTTCATTGATAAGATAGGTATTAGAATGTGATTCATATTTTCATATCAACTGAATGTAATTTCAGTGTTATTCCATTTATGAAACTGGATTTAGATCATTCAGGTAATATGTGCAGTTAGTTTTGGTCTAGGGAATTTGTGCTGTTTATAGTACCATTTTCAAAAATTCTGGGTATCCAGTACATCATCCATGTACTTTATAGTTTGTGACTAATATCCTTTGAAAATTTGAATAGCTATTCTTATCAGTGATAATTAAATTCATATATATTAAATTAAAAATGTATTAAAATATTAGGGGCTTTTAGAAATTATTTACAATAGTAGTTTTTGTACCTTATTTATTATGCAACATGGTTTAATGTACAAGGGATATTTCAATATACTCTCTTCAATGTCAATGCACTATTGCCATCTTCCTAGTAACTTCATTATGGCATTGCAAAACCATTATTTGCGAATACTATCACTCATGGACAGCTACCCAAATTTCCTCATTGTTGCCAAATAAGGCATAATCTAACGGAACTAGAGCTGATGAATATGATAGGTACAGCTCAACAATGAATCCCAGCAATGACAACTTTGCAGTCATAGTGTTACTGGTGTTGGGCTGCTAATTGTCATGTTGGATTTTTTTATATTCCTCATAATAAAAGAAAAATCTATGATCAACAACCTCAACACCTGAAGCCGTAGTGGCTGCATAAAAAGAATGTATTTGCAACCTATTAAAAGGACCATGGCATTGATTTTGTTGATTTGTTTTATTTACGGACGCTCTTTAACATCTCGGGTCATCAGCGTCCCATTCAAATCAGGGCGTGAAACGGCCGACAAATTTTGCTCAGAGGTCTCTTCTTTCAGGCTTGAGGTTCTTTTTCGTGCCGTAAATGTACGACACGGAACCCACGACTTTACTTCCCTTCCGAAGGAAGCCATACTTGGGATTTTTATGCCCGAAAAAAATCCATCGATTCTGACCGGGTTTGAACCCGCGATCAAGCAAGTATGGTTACCACTACACCACCAGGACGGACAGCATGGTATTGAGCATTTACGAAATGGTTTGAACGGATGACACGTTATATACAATGTAATGGAGAATACTTGAAAAAATGCACGATCAGTTGACATTTTTTAAAAATGTTATTGCTTTCATTCTTATAATGTAAAGTACTTTTCATGTCTTCAAAAATGTCGGCCCCTTCAACTCTTTTAAATATAATAATAATAATAATAATAATAATAATAATAATAATAATAATAATAATGGTCCAATTTTAAACATAGAAACTGAGTTTCCTTTCAATAATTATTAACAAAATCAAATTAAGTGATGGGATATTTTCAGTGCTGCCAATTAAAAAGATCGAAGTTTCAAACTGTGATTAAGAATTATCACTACAACCTGTGCGAAGGCTAAATATTTATTATCCCGTCCAGTATTGTTTTGCTTTAATGTACTAGATAGCTCAAACAGACCAACCAATTAACCACTGTTACAGTTAACAATTCTGTCGCGTCTCCATTATTCATTAGCATTTGATTAATATTGCATCGTGTACAAACACTGGGAATTTTAAGATTATTATTTACTGAATGCATCTTCTAGTCCATAACTGAAATAGTCGGGAAACTAAATTTTCAACAGTTTATGAACCGTTGACGACACATTACGTGGTTTACCTGTATTTAAAATCGTTGAAATTCATGAACTGGAAATCACAGTAAGCTGCGATGAATTTAGGGGGATACTAAACAAGCTCAATAAAGCAATGATCGATGTAGCCTTTTTTATTGGGTAGCCTGTGACTGAGATACCAAATTGAACTGGTCAAGTTACATAAGAATGGAAATATGCGTAGCATTACTTCGAGGTCAGCTAAGGGAGCGAATGTGTTTTGCATTTTAAAATATACCACTTGCCCAGCAGCAACAATCCAAATATATTCTTCTCCATTGAAGCTTTAAACGCTAAAGGTGATGGTTTTGCCGAGAGAGGCTCCTGCTTGCTCTCTCTTCAGTCTTGCCTGTTTAACCGAGTGCCCTTCTCCAGTCAAAGTGAGAACTGATTTAGTAGTAACAGAGTGAAAGAAGAGGCATGAATTCAACTAGCGAGTTGAGCAAACCGTGTGCGGCATTTCGGAAGAAATTTAAAAGGACTTGTCGAAAAACTCATCCAATTTAAGTGCCGTTATCGTCACAGTCATCACAGAACGTCACTGCAGGTGCGGAGGATGTAGGTTCGAATCCTGCTTTATTCAAGCAGACTAGTGTTTAAGATTCTTTCCATTGCTTCATCAACGTGAAGAAAAAATATCAGGTAACTCATAGCATTTCTGGTACCAACACTCCTAAAACGACAAAAAGTTTCCCCAAAACTGAAGTTTTTAACGTTTTTATTCAATTGGCTAATTAGTTGATATGATTTTAGATGTAGAAAGCCCCCAAACACTCTTGGTTAGGTCTTATTCTGGAAACACTTCATTAGTTTAATAGTCATAGTATAGAGCATATATGTTTACGTCATGGCCTTTGGCAACATGTCTAGGCTTTTATCGTAAAAAGAGATTTTCTTAATATAGAGACTAAATATCTAAAAATAGATAAGACCGGTATCTAGGTCCCCCCCAATTACTACTACTACTACTACTACTACTACTACTACTACTCTCTCTCTCTCTCAAGCAACGTAAGTAATACATTTATTCGTAAACAGTTTAAATCCGCTGAAATTAATGATATTGAAAGAAAATAAGTACGCTATTGAGATAATATGTATTTAACAGAACTGAAATTACGAAATAACATTTGCATTAAATAAAATATATTCAAGAATGTTCTTCGGACACATGAATTCAAAGCGCTTATACATCCGTAAATGAATCGAACGGTTTCAGCTTATTTATTCTCTCTCCTTAACAACCAACATATCCACCTTAATAACATTAGACTCCTCTTTAAGCACCGACAAATGTACATATTTTATTCAAATTGAGCACTCGCTGTTTTGGTTCAGATACTAGTAACGGGAAAAACAAAAAGAGTGTCACATAAGAATAATAGCGATTTACATAATAAGAGACTAAAGTAGAATTTTATTCATGAATGGAAAGTTTATCTCCCGAAACGTCAGATAATTTTCACTAGTGAATAAAATCTTTAATTTTCGTGTAGCATACAATGTTTTTCCATTACTAGGTATTAAGTAACATTTCAATGAAAATAATGTGCAAATTGAATTAAATATAACGTACATTTGTCATTGCTTAAATCAGAGCCATTGTTGTTGCTAAGAATAATGTTCGTTGTCATGGTTATACGGAAAAACGGTTAGAAAGATTCTGAAGTTCTTTGTGAATATATGAGCATGCCGAATGAAAATGTTAAAAGAAAATTATATACTTATACCGGAAAATATTTTTAAATTATGCCAAAGGTGCTGTTTCTTTTGTCCCAAAAAAAGCCACTTCGTCATATGAAAAGGAATTAATGTGAATGCAGGGAAATTAAGCGCGTGAAAGGAATGTTAATTTAAATGCTATGTTAACTAATTATTGTTTACTTGGTTTTATCTGTTAATAAGTACATTTTGCCTCAAAAGTACACTTATTCTGCTGCAATTCTCTGTAAATCAAAATGGTTTTCGAATAAAAACATTGCTTAGGTTGCCAAAGACGATAAAATACAGACAAGTTTAGAGGTTAGTAGAGGAAAAACAGTTTTCGTGAAAACAATACTGTGCTTCCCCTCAGGCACTAAATTTTCCACTTACGACAATCTAAATTTACTGCCTTATAGTTAGGCGGGCATTTTAGATAGTGGTAAGATCTATTTTGAGATCATTGTTTTGGACACAGTGCTTTTATGCTGTGTTTGCTCAAGTGACATAGGACTTGTGTCTAAATGCTTAAATATAGAGAGAAACAAACTAGATGAATGCCGGTTGTTAACAGTTTGTTTGGTAAATATCTTGTAGGTGTTTTTTTAAACAAAAATTGTGGTGGTTATCGGCAAAAATATCAGACGCGGAAAGGCATATACGACCGGAAGGTCAGATTATATTCACGCCGCAAACCGGCAACTATATCTCCGCTATCGCGAGTCACCTTACTGTCCGAGGTCACGTGTTTCTGCAGTCTTAGTACAGATTCAGATGCGGATAGTTGCCATTGTAACGTTGGTGTATTGTGGGCAGCTAGCGAAACACGCACAGAGGTAGGGAATGGCTCAATTCTGCCTGCTGTCTGCAGTAATCGACGAGAGGGAGGGAATTGGCGAGAAACTGCACTATACATAAAAAAAGCAATTTTTGGAACGCTTTACAATTATGTAGGTAACTTAAAGTTTCAATAATACTGCTCATCTTCCATAACTAAAATGTAAAACTAAGCTAAATTTAACTCTACTCCACAATTATTTTACAAAGCACGCAAACATGTCAGAGCGAACATCAAGAGGCATATGTGTCAAAAACTCTATCGGGTTTCTTTTTTCTTCTTCTTCTTCTTCTTCTTCTTCTTCTTCTTTTCTTCTTCTTCTTCTTCTTTTTTTTTTTTTAAGTTGGATTCTGCAAGTCTTACATCTAATTTTTTCAAGGGTAGCAAGAAGGTTGTTTTTAAGTAGATACCAAAATTGTTTCACATCTCTTTTCTTAATTGGGGTGGTAATTTAAACTGTTTAAACGAGTCATTCAAAAAGTATTATTTAAATGTTTTTCTTTTTCCTCTCTCTGAAAAACAATTACAACTACCTCAAGAAGAGCAGAACGTTACCGGAGAGTATTATGCTTCACTACTGGATCAATTGAAGGATGCTATTCAGGCTAAGCGTCTACACCTTGCGAAAAAGAAAAATGTCTTTCATCACGACAATGCACTTTCACACATGTCTGGGATTGTTGCTGCAAAACTGTGATTGCGCCCGCAAACCAGAAGGTATTTGGTTTTTGTACTCGCTCGACCTGCACCGACACGTTAACCCCGAAAAGACGCTCCGCACTTCCAGCCACCATTGGTCGCTCCGCGAAAGCCCTTCTTCCAAATGCTTCCACATCCGCCATATTCGCCGTATTAGGCTCCCAGCGATTACTTTTTGTTTCTAAACCTGAAGAAATGTCTGGGTGGACGAAGATTCACATAAAATGATGAGGTTGAAGCTGGTACAGACGCTTATTTTTCACAATTGGAAAATCTTACTTTAGTGAGGGTATTTAAAAATTGGAAAATCGTTGGACTAAATGTATTGATTACAAATTGACTACGTTAAAAAAATTCTCTTAAATCTTGTGTTTTCTCGGTCAGGCCGAGAACTTTTAGAACGCCCCTCGTACGTGGAAAAGTAGTAGTAGTAGTAGTAGTAGTAGTAGTAGTAGTAGTAGTAGTAGTAGTAGTAGTAGTAGTAGTAGTAGTAGTAGTAGTAGTAGTGGTAGTAGTAGTAGTAGTAGTAGTAATAATAATAATAATAATAATAATAATAATAATAGAAGACAGTTACAATAATTGAAATATTAGATACGATAGGCTGAAACTATTTGTAGAGGTCAACCGTTTCTGTTCATGTACATATTACATGGTTTTCCCCGTTTGGCAGCGTTACTTTTCAACATGATATCACCAATATTCAAATTTGGACTAGTAATTAGGAAGTAACTCCTGGAAGGTCATGACTAATGGACTGCCTGCTGGAACATCTCCACGCTTGTACTCCGTTGCTCTTTGGGGGAGTAGAGAGATAGTTATATGGAGTACGCGTTCAGATAGTTTCACATTGCGTGTAATTTATGACAGTTTTAATTATTCCAATTTACTTGTTTCGGGTATAACTTTAATAGTAATACTTTGTAATTTATAGATTTCTCGTTTTTGTATGCGATAATACTTATTGTCGAATTGCCTAAAATCAGAAGTTTCGTGCTTACATGAGGTCTAGACCTGTTATCCCAAAATCTAATTATAATACAATTATGCAATGCAAAAAATATATATTGCTGAATTCAAACTGTTGGTCAACATTACTAGGCAGGATTCTAAATAGTCTATAATCGTATATATTTGGTCTTTTCAACAATGATTCTGGCCGATTTTATTATATGTGTGTGTGTGTGTGTGTGTGTGTGTGTGAATGCAGTTATATTTTTCTTGTTTTATATATACAACAAGAAAATGCATTCACATAATTGGTAATTTCCTTTGAACTCCCTTCTTTAGAGGAACCAAGCTTGCCATTTTATGCGACAATATAAAAAGAAGGAATCTTTGTATCTCAAAGGCAAGCATCGTAAGAGCTGCAATGAATATCGAAATGTGAATTGGATGTGTGTGTGTGTGTGTGTGTGTGTGTGTGTGTGAATGCAGTTATATTTT
Source organism: Metallyticus violacea (assembly GCA_030762175.1). NCBI lineage: Eukaryota > Metazoa > Arthropoda > Insecta > Mantodea > Metallyticidae > Metallyticus > Metallyticus violacea. The sequence goes on along the minus strand of CM060832.1, from coordinate 21,398,755 downwards.
TCTTGTTTTATATATACAACAAGAAAATGCATTCACATAATTGGTAATTTCCTTTGAACTCCCTTCTTTAGAGGAACCAAGCTTGCCATTTTATGCGACAATATAAAAAGAAGGAATCTTTGTATCTCAAAGGCAAGCATCGTAAGAGCTGCAATGAATATCGAAATGTGAATTGGATGATCGGCGATCACGCTTCTTCGTAATGTTAGGCATCCTCCCACCTTGAGCGTTTTACGTCATTAGGTAAATAGGTCATGGTTTACAGCTGAACTCTAATTGGTACGTCAAACATTTGAGATAAGCGGTCATCGTAGTAACTCCTACCAAAATAAACTTGAAAAAAAAAAAAACAATTATTGCTCTGCTAGTTATTCGCCTTGTAATTCGTAGAATGCATCTTTTAGAAATATTAAAACGTTTGCAGTATTGAAAACATTTAAAGATCAAATTTGTTATTTTTATTGTAATTTTCATCTTAAATATGAATTATTATTGTAAGAAAATTCAATTGTTACTAACGGACCATTCTAGTTTAGCGAGGGCATATATTATCTTATTTAAATTTTATAGCAATAATATCGATGTAGTCTTAACGGTAGAGTGTGGCTTCTCACAGGATGGAACCGAGTTCGATTTTCTTTGGCTTAGTTTTCTGACTTCCCCCCCCCCTCTTCTTTCATGAGTTATTTCCTCTAGGAAACTTGGATCACAAAATCCCCTAAACTCATTAGGCTGGATTATCATACATCATCTGTTGTTTATACTAAATCTCAAGGTTGCAATGCCATGATAATAAATAATTACACAATACAAGGGCGGGCCATAAGTTCCCGGTCTGACAAAGTTAGGTAGGTGGCAGAATAAAAATACACGTATCATTTTTCAGTGTTATCTCCCTTTACTTCAATACATTTCTCACATCTCTGGACTAACATATCAATCTCCCCCCTCCCCCAAAAAAGCGCTGTCTTTAATAAAATACTGGAAAATAGCGTCCTTCATTATCGTTCGTGAATTTCTGCCCTCGAAAGGCAGATTTCAGTTTTAAAAACAGGAAATAGTCGCTGGAGGCAAGGCCTGGGCTGTACATTCGCTGATTCAGCACCTGGAAGCCACTTATATTCATAGCAGATTTTGGATTGGCGCAGATGAACTCCTCGACTGAGCATTTCACGCCTTTTTTTCCTTGATGGCACTGCGCATTTAATGCAGTAGCTCAGCATAGCACTTCCCAGCCACTTCTGTGTTTCTGTCTTTGCAATCTATCATCAGAACTTCTCTGCAGTCCCAAAAAGTGTCGCCATGATGGACTTGGCATTTCTAAGGAGAGATTTACCCTTATTCTGCGCGCGTGTGTGTATTCATTTTAGGTGCCATTAGGTAGATTGATGGAAATTAGAAGACATTTTTCAAAAATCTATCCATTGGTACAACCGCAATTTCTTCGGAATTCTCTAAGAGCATGATCATCAGACTAGATTTTATCGCAATTCGGAAATCTAGGAATCGACATATCATTTATAAGAGTATTCATAAAAACTTACTATCACAAACTTGGTATTGTTTATATAGGTGACAACAGATAACGCAACTCCACACAGAGAAATGTTCTGCAGGTCGAATATTTCAAATCAGAAATCCAAGCCTCTACGAGAGTTTGAAAAGATGGCCTAAGCTAACCTTTATTTTGAAAATATAAATATTATTATTTAAATAATTTCCACCGATGTCTATAGAGTAGGCCAAGGTATTTCATTTCGTCAAGAAAAGTTGGTTTGTCAAATGCAAAAACAAAATTTGATGTCCATGGGTTTGGGATCAAGGTTAATTGTACTCAAGGTGAACTGGAGATGGTCGGTTGCTTCAGAAATTAAGTTCAGTTTAGAACAAAAAGAAACAAACACGTCGTATCCAGTTGGCCTTGCTTGCCACAATTTTTTAGTATTTATACAATTCTGAGTTATCTTTGCAACAAATAGAAAGCCTGGCATGTAACCTTGATACAGTCACTACATGGGTCTGAATTCCACACTACCACCCACTTTAACTTAACAATGACGATCACCTTGACGCATATAAATAACGTCCGGTAAATGTCTGCATTCCTATGTTATACCGCCAGGGGTGGCCGAGGTCGTTAAGGCTCGGACTCATGAGCGGGAAGTCTGGGGTTCTATTCCCACGAGGGCCGTCTCTTTTTCTCTAGGTTTTCCTCGATCCTCATAAATGGCAAATGCCGGAAAGGTACTCTAAAACTTACGGATGGAACGCTTCCTTTCTTAAAAAAATGTTTCCTATCATTTCATCTCATGTGATGCCTCAGGCGTTAAACATTATATATAATAAAAATAATAAGTTACGATATAAAAGAATTTATAAAAAATTACTCAAAGATATAAAAGTATGTTACAAAGCTTAACAGTAACTGTTGCCTTGACGTGTTTATAATGTCTAGAAAATATTTGAATTCTTACATTACATTAGAAGGGAATATTACCTAAAATAACTCTGTTATAACGAAATGTCTTCCCATAGAACCAGATCTTAAATCTGGTAACAGAAAGAAGTCAATAGGGGCTAACCTGGGATTATGGGATTATGGCAGATTTAATTTCGAAGCTCAAGTCATGCACTTTTGGTGTGTGGGATGGTGCATCGTCCTGTTGAAAAAAAAAATGTTTTAAGTATACTAATCTTCGCAAATTTTCCTTCAGTTCATTTTTCATACACCCAGTAATGAAGCATAAGGCTCCTGTGATATTTCCAATAGTTTTGACTGCCGCTAGACCCAGCCATTTAATGGCATTTAATTTTTGAAGTTTCATCCATTGTTACGAATCGACTCAAAAAGCCATATGAATTGTATTAAACATTTTTAGTCGGACACCAAATTGAAATGCCATTGTTGGTCCACAGTCAACAATCGCGGCGCCTAACGCGCACAGAGCATTTTAGATGTAGTTTTTCGTGTTAAATATACACTCATTCAGTTGAGATACCTGAAAGTCTCATCAGCTTAACATCACTAAAACTCAATGGAATTATGTTCTAGAAATTTACCAATTTGACACCAAAATAAAGCGACATTTGTCGGTTCGGGTCTCCGGCCAAGGTAAGGCTCAATAATTATAGTGAACTTCTGTTCAACAAGAGGCAATTGGGCTACTACCGTGCAGGAAAACAAGGGCAAAATGGCATAAAGAGGCCTGTCTACTGAAGATGTTCTCAAAATTCTAGGAGAGATGTTCAAAAAGGAGGAGCGAAGCATTTTGTTACGTTATGACAATATTTTGCTTACACGGTCAGTTCAACAATTTCGTTTCTCGAGAAAACACTAGCCTAAATTCTTGACATGATACAATGCGACTGCTGCTGTCTCCAGCCGTTTATGGGGTTTGTTTACGACCGTTACTCGATATTCCAATGATAACACTGATAAACTCTCCCGCTGCAGTTGTAGTTCTGTCTATTATTAATCCTAGACTGTATTGTCTGCTGTCAGATGAGAATCTCTATCGCTACATTATCAAAGGCGCCGAGGAAAATGTGGTGACGCCATTGTTACATACTTAAAGTAAGCTGGTTGGGTACATCATGAACACGGCGATTATAACATAAAGCCATCCTTCAATAATGTACTGTGATCCTTCTTTGCTGTGCTTTACGGGCATATTATAACTCGTATAAGACTCGGCGAGACCACCCCTGGCTTAAGTGGACACTTGATTTTCCAGCCCGGAAGAAGCCGTTGCTGAAGAAGAAGAAGAAGAAGAAGAAGAAGAAGAAGAAGAAGAAGAAGAAGAAGAAGAAGAAGAAAGAGAGTTGAATGTATGGCTGCTTTCATTGTTGATTTCAGGAATATTGCTATGAAAAAGTGATACAGATATGGCAAATTTCTTATTCGTCTTTTAGGTATATCAAAACCGAATAACTCTTGTAATTATTATTCAGAACCTGAATGAAATTGTTGATAAAATGGCATGATTTTAAATTGCAAATATACTCTAAATACTAGTGCTGCACTACTAAAATACAACGGCTCAGAGCGTGTAAAAGAGTTTCAAAAGAGCCTGACATCCATCTTAAAGCGAGACCACAAACATTAAACACTATTCTCGGGATGACGCACGAAAGCAACCATTTTGTGAGCTATTTTATACACCAATACAATTCTTGGCTGGTTGTAGACAACACAAGTGCAGTAAACGACTTAAATGAATGTAATTAGACTACAATTGTAACGCATGTTCAAGAACAAATGACGCTTAGAAAAGCTCATCAATTATATTACAGAAATCAATTCGTTTGCGTTTCTGCTCACCTCATATACTGCAAATTAGTCTGATGTATATTTTTGGAGAATTAACACTGACAACACGTAAACTTTCGCAAAAGTTGTAGTCAAAACAAAGGTGGGTAGACTGGAGTTAACGTGCATGACTCTGCAGTTGAGGCTGTGCTCTTTACTACCAAATGGGACGCCGGCTTCCTTAAAGAGATCACAAAAGGAGTTTTAGCTGACCTTCCAAAGAACCCAATTAAGGTTGTACAATACATCAACCCTGTGGGTAGTGAGAGAGAAGGGGGCCTGCTGTCAGTTTAGCACGTTATTAAGGACTTCTTAGCTATAATTTGCTCTGCCCATTCACAAAAGAAACTAGTGCTAAATTTTCATATCCGGAACAAAACAAGAACCAGATGTAGACTTTTGCGTCTGGCATAGTTACTTTCATGTGGTGCTTGTATGTGATCACAGACGTTCAGGTATATAGTCCTCATACGATAAGACTTTATATACAAAATATTAATATATTACAAAAAAAAGATTGCAGTACATAGGCAATGTCTCGGATCTCACTGAGTGACAGGATAACTCCGTTCTGCAAGATGTTGTCGATTGAATTATAAAGACACGTATTTAAACTACTGTGATAATTTACACAATTTTAACTGACTGTAAGTATAAATGATGAGTACCTTTTATTCCATAACAGTTATTGTGAAATACAGGTATTTATTTTATGGTTATTATATCCTGAAATTTGACTTTTATAATTGATTTATTTATGGACGCTCTTTAACATCTCAGGTCATCAGCGTCCCATTCAATTCAGGGCGTGAAACTGCTTACAAATTTTGTCGAGAGGCCTCTTCTTTCAGGCTTGAGGTTCTTTTTCGTGCCGTAAATTTACGTCACGGGACCCACGGCTTTACTTCCCTTCCGAACCCTTTACTTAGGGTTTTTACGCCCGAAAATATCCATCGATCCTGGCCGGGTTTGAACCCGCGATCTTGAGTTTAGGAGGCAAGTATGGTTACCACTACACCATCAGGACTGACAATAATAATAATAATAATAATAATAATAATAATAATAATAATAATAATAATACATTGGAAAATGCTGACATGCTTCCTCTTACCAAGGCAACTTCATAATTTGTATCGTTTTGCACCTTCGGTATATTTCTCACTAAACTTGATTTTTATAATAGTTCCTTGTTACTGTGCAAATAGTCAAACATACATTTGCATGTAAAATATCCGTACAAGAATAGGGGACCTGTATTAAAAGGTGTCAACCCCTTTCAGAAAAGGATATTGAAAAAGGAATGACCTTCATAATTATTTCACATTCAGTCAAAACTGAATGTGAAAAATAAAGTCACCTTTATGATTTATTTATTATTAGTCACTAGTTCAGGTACAGACATGAAGACTTTTATCGTCAGTTTCATAACTAGTTAGTTATAATATACAGTTAACAAACAGTATGAAATAAAAATGAAAAGCTTAATAAATTAAAACAAAATAAAACATAAAAATAGTATACAATTTTAAATCTAGAGAATCATACAATGATACTTTTGGAATGAAAAATATGATGAACAAATACTCACAATAAGTGTATTAAACTGTTATTTCAGTAAGTAATAAACAACTTACAAAAAACAAGAAATTCTTTACCATAATAGGCTAGAAATAAAACTTGTAGATTAAGGTGCATAAAAAGAGTATCAGACATAGATGATAAGATGCTAATGTAATAGAAATGATAGGATACCTAAACTAAAAACAAATTGATAAGAGTTTTTGTGCTAATAGAGCTTTTCAATAAAAAATGAGCACAATTTTTTTCCAGGCATAATTTCTAACACTAAAAATTTAACTTTCTAATATTTTGTTAGCTTAATGCATGATGTACTAGTTTCATTCTTGTCATTTCTATTTCCCACCTATGAGACTTGTACAAGTTGAGAAACATTTCCACCAACAGCAAAATGGAATGAATGAATAGTGTTTAACGCCCGTTTTTGCTACAGAGGCACCACAGGTGATGGACACTGATGATACATGAGATGAAATGATATATTGGGAAAGGATTTATTTTTAAGGAAGGAATCGTTCCAGGCCTAAGTTTAGGGTACCTCCCCGGCATTTGCCATTAATGAGGACTGAGGAAAACCTGGAAAAAACCTCAGTCAGGGAGGACGGTCCTGGTGGGATTCAAACCCCAGACCTCCCGCTCACAAGTCCACACCGTAACGACCTCGGCCACCTGTGGCAGTCAGCAAAATGGAGGTGACATGGAATGGATAATATGCTGTTCTAAAATTCTGTTTTTGTTTCATCTTCAGCTGAGGCATATGCAATGCTACATTTGTTCTTCCCTATTACATGGTTTAAAATGTTGAAAGAGGAGAGGCAATTGATTTCAGAGGGAAGTGCATCCAGCACTCCAGTTTGTGCTCTAATGGAAGTAAACAGTAACATAGCTGCTGTCATTATAAGAGAAGTTCATCAAATAACATTAAGAACATTTTAAAAATTTTGGAAAAAAAAATGCTGGATGCCATATTATTAACTGAAAAAGTTTCACATGAGATATGTTTTGCATGGTGGGTTCCAAGACAGCTGATTCTCAAACAAAAGGACATTCACATGCAATTTTTCATGCAATTGAAGATGATATTGCAAGAAGATGCAGAGTTACTTTCAAAGGCAATCACTGCTGATGAAACTTGGCTACATCATTTCAATCCTGAGAGAAAACAGAAAAGCTCTGTATGGAAATCTCCATCATCATGAACACCACAAATAGCAAAAGTAGTTGTTTCTGCTGGAAAAGTTATGGTCATATTATTTTTAGATATTCAAGAAATGGTTTCCAGCATATCATACCTACATACACAACTGTAACTGGGCAATACTACAAAGATGTCCTGACAACTTTGCAAGATCATATCATACATTTACATAGGCCACATTTCCATGAAACAAGCTGGATGCTGCACTAAGAGAATGCACAGTCGTACATCCCAAATGTTATTGCTGATATCTCATAAAAATCAATGTGAAGTGTGTCCCTCACTCTGCCTATAGTCCAGATTTAGTTCCATGTGACTTTTTCCTTTTCCCCAAATTGAAGAAACACTTTGTGGGAGGCATTTTATAACATCAGAAGCAGTGCAAAGGGGTTCTGAAGGACCCTGTCAAAAATTGTTTCCAGACTGGCAGAAATATTGGTTCAAGTGCATTGCATTCAATGGAGATTACTTTGAGTAAGATCATCAAAATAATGCATGTAAGTAAAGTTATGTTGTCAAAAAAATATGATCATTCTTTATTGAACAGACCTAATATCACTTTGAATAAAAGCAAATACTTGTTTTATGCATTAATCATTATATAACTAAATATTGTACTTACAAAGCTGTTGACAATGGAGTGGTAATATATCCTAAACTTAGGTATTCATTTTTTTACACTAAACTTCACTAAAGTAAGATGTGTTTTGGGAGAATCTCTCCCATCTTCAGTTGCTCACCAAACTGCCATTACTTGAAACAATGGCTGGACACCTGGATCTTTCTGTTTCAAGTAACAGCAGTTTGGTGAGCAACTGAAGATAGGAGAGATTCTCCCGAAATGCATCTTACTTTTATGTAAGTGGAGTTTAGTGTAAAAAAATTAATACCTAAGTTTAGGATATTATATAACTAATTCATGTATATGTAGCAAACTTGTTCACCAAATCTATAAGCAATAAAAGGAAGTAATAAATTAAAGTAAGAACAATTAAAATAACAAGGATAAAAAACAAACTTCTTCCCACACCCTACATTTGTGAATTATTTTAAGGGAACTCAAAATAAAAATATTTATGATCATCTTTGTTGCTTTCTTCTATAAGAGTAGACAGTTACAAAGCTAAATAAATTGTACAGCTGCATTTTACATTTGATTTTTCAAATGTATGTAATTCTAAGTAAAATGCAGAATCAAACAGCATTGATGCTATTTGTAATGCAACAGTCCACATTATTGGGTAGATGCTAAAATAATACATGAAAATAAGCAATGTCCAGTATGACTAAAAATTTATGTTTGAATTTTCTTCATTAGTCATTTCTTTATACATTAATGTTATGTAGAATTTCACTTTATGCATGCATATCAGTGGATAAAATACAACTTTATGCATTCTAGAAAAATACTTAAATATGCTATATTTACGATGCTAGAATTTTTTAGTCTTTTGAAATTCAGTACTCATAGAAGATTTTAAGTTTGGGAATACATAATTTTTATGTTGATCTTATATTGTCATAGTCATCATCCCTTTAGTTCACAAAAGAGCTATCCACTCTATTGCTGCTAACATTCCCAATTTAGCACATTAACACATTTAATAAATTTTATAGTGGTGGATAATTTATTTATTGCATAATATTCATAATTTTTATTTGAAGCCATTCTTATTGAATATATTATGGTTATTGCTCTGCATTATTGTTTATTTGTTCCCTATATATTGTTTATCTTCCTGCCACTTATTTACTAACAATACAGCAGTCTTTGTTATGGATTTTCACTTACAATGGAAGAATACAAAATAGATTTAATTTCTGGTAAGTTGTTGTGTCTTACCAGAAATGTGTCTTGGTCTCATCACTAGAGATATAGCCCTTAAGACAGATTTGAACCAATCTAGCATTTCATGGTTGCTGAAGGAATACCAGGAAAAAGGAAATATTGATTGATTTAGAGGAAAGAACAGGAAAAAGGGTTTCTACCAGTAAACAAAATAGAATAATAAAAAGAAATGCCGGAATGATCATTGCCTGTCATCTTCAGAAATAAAATAAGAATTGAAAAAGATATGTAACATCTCAATAAGCAGCAGAATATTAGAAATAGACTCCTAGAAGCATGACTTCCACCCCATCACCCCAGAAAGAAGTCTTTGCTGACTAAAGCAATGCAATAAAAGCACCTACAGTTGGCAAAAGAAGGTGAAGCTGGACATCAGATATGTGAAATAGGGTAATATTTTCAAACAAGTTTAAATTTAACTTGCATGACAATGATAGGAAATTGTTTGTGCATCACAAAAAGGGTAAAGAATTGATGCCTTCATGCATAACACAAACAATGAAGCATTCACAAGGACAAATGATCTGCCGATAAATTTCCACCCATGGAATGAATAGTATTTAATGCCCGTTTTTACTACAGAGGCACCACAGGTGATGGACACTGTGATACATGAGATGAAATGATATATTGGGGAAGGATTCATTTTTAATTTTAAGGAAGGAATTGTTCTAGGCCTAAGATTAGGGTACCTCCCCAGCATTTTCCATTTATGAGGACTGAGGAAAACCTGGAAAAAACCTCAGTCAGGGAGAACGGTCCTGGCAATATTCGAACCCAGACCTCCCGCTCACAAGTCCGAGACTTAATGACCTCGGCCACCCGTGGCGGTTTCCACCCATGGATTAGGTCACCAGGACTTCATAAGGAATACTGTAAATGCAGATGTCTACTTATGCATCTTTGAAGAGAAACTAATGATCACAGTATGATTAATACCTGTATCATAATGGAGCAAGAGTTGTGTTGATGCAAATATTGCCCTACATTTCAAGTAAAATCTTTCCTCAGAAAAATGTGTGTAGATGCTAAAATGACCTGGCAATAGTCTGAATCTCAATTCTATCAGAAGGTTATGGAGAATGATATTGCAAGGAAGAAGCCAAGGAATGAATGGAAACTGTAGGAATCCATTTTGCATGAGTGGTTTCATGAACCGAATAAAGAATAAATTAAAAATTTACTTCTCTCATTAACTAAACTTTGCCAAGTGGCGACTAATATGGTGGAATAATAAAATATTAGTGGCAACAATGCTTTCATATAATACAGTTCTGCACTTCCAGAAGCGGAAAATGTAATTATTGTTTAGGCTAAAATAATTATATGTTTCTAACAACATTAAAGAAAATATTTTAAAATGATAAATAGATGATTTCTTTCATGCTCCTACATTATATTATTTTAGAAAGTGTGAAATCCCCAATAATATAGCATTTATTCAGAAATAAGTAAAGTGAATAAAGGAAAAAGGCATAAGAATAGTATTTCAATTCATTCTTGATAGAGCATAGGAAAAAACAAACCAATTTATCACAATTATTCCAAGGTTAAAACAAAAATGTTAAAATATAGAAGGTGATGCAATAAATTTTTCCACCATTCTACAGTTGTACTATATGTATAGGAAGGACAATGTAAATATTTTCATTATTGATCACTGTCCATAACCCTTTATACTTTTTTTTTAACTGAATAATTCTCAGAGAATCTAGTGGATAACATTTTATAATTGATAATCTCTGCGAGTCGGAATATTAAAACACTCTTTTTGGTTTCACTTAAATGAGATTTTACTCAGGACATATGTTTCATGGAAATGTTTTCTACATCATCAGCTGTTCATGACTAATGGACCATTCATAGAAGGTGGGTAGGTAGGAATCCAGATAGACTCTTGTGGTCTTGTGATGAACTTAAATAAAGTGTTGTCTGTTTCTCTTGGATTGATCAATCCAATATCACACAAGGAAGCAGCATTCAACAGCATGATATACAGTTTAATAAATATACCACTGAACAAAGAAGAATATCTACATATAATAGATGCAGCTAAATCTAATGGGTTCAACAAACAGATGATTAACCACAAAATCGAAAGATTCCAAAAACAAAGAAGAATTAAACAAATAACAACTCAGTGATTCAACAAAGGACAAGATTTTTAAAAAGTTTTCTTACCATTCGTCAGCTAATAAGAAATTTCAAAAAATTTTTAAGCAGTACAATATTATCTTAGCACCTCAAAATAGATACAGTGTAAAAAATATATTGAAATTAAACAAAATCGATTCCAGGCCCAAAGAGGAAAAATCTGGTATTTACCAAATTAATTGTCAGGATTGTGAAAAGATGTATGTAGAAAAGACAAAGAGAAATATAGGCATTAGGTTGAAAGAACATTGGAGAAACATCCGTTACAAACAGATAGATAAATCACTTGTGGCAGCACATTTCCGAAATGAAAACCATGAAATAGAAAAAGGCATAAAGTTATTAAAAACTGTTTAACAACCAAAAGAACTAAATATATGGGAAAGGATTTACATAAAAAAAACATGAGCGTAACCTTATGAATTTTGATATCTCAGAAAAAGACAACACTTTATTTAAGTTCATCTTAAGACCACGAGAGTCCACCCGGATTCCTGCCTACCAACTTCTACGAATGATCCATTAGTCATGAACAGCTGATGATGTGGAAAACATTTCCATGAAACATATGTCCTGAGTAAAATCTCATTTAAGAAACCAAAAAGAGTGTTTTAATATTCCGACTCACAGAGATTATTAATGCATGCTTCACTATGTTCGATTCCAAATTGAACTAATATTGATTTTATAATTGTTTACCTCTAAACTTTAAGCAATAGAATGTAAATCAGTTTTCTTTTGTTCTAAGACAAACATGCTAATTATGCTTTCTATCTGATTAAAAGATTTTAAATTATCCTATGTGTATAAAATACTGTACACATATTCTGTTTGATTGTATCAATTACATTCTAATTGTTTAAAGTTAATGAATCAGTATCATTGTTGTTACTATTATTATTATTATTATTATTATTATTATTATTATTATTATTATTATTATTTGTGTTATTAGTAATCAAAATCAAACAGTAATTTTAATTGAAATTCCATCATAACCATTTTAAATTTTCACAGTGTGGGATATGAGCAAAGCATTGTTAAAAAAAATCATTATAGACATTTTAGATAGATACATCGATTATTTTATAATTAACACTTTTAACAAACCCATGTGGTCCATCTATAACTGTTCTGTTAATGGTTTTCTTAGTCTTCTAACATGTGATCTGTCTTGAGGTAGGTGAGGTGTCCTCCCTTTTTGCTTTTCTATCCTCTAGATAATACAAATTTTAATTTCTTAAAATTCTTTCAAAGATGATATCAGATTGTTTTGTATTATGAAAGTCTGTCTTTTTTATTAATATTAGTAAATTGTTTCATAATTTCAAATTTAATCATTATTTAAATATTTTACAATACAAAATACTTTTATTTTATTTTGGTGTCAATTTAATATTTGTCGTTCTTTTGTTTATAGCTATTGATGACTACAAATGGCAGCTAGAGTACAGATATGGTTTCTTAGTGTAGTTATTTATGTGGGACAGATAATCTGTCATCCTACACATCTCAACAGAACTACTGTAACATATTCAGACAGTGTATTTCATCAGTTTCCAACAGAAAAACCCTCTCAGATTGAAAGAAATGTTCAGGAACATGTTTCGCTAAGTGATGCAAGATACAACAATTTTCCTGATCCTCAGTATACTCCAGTTTCTGTGATACCTCTCTCCAAGACCAAAGAAATGTATAAAGCAATTCCAGAAGATACAGGTTTAGGGATACTTGACTATGTAGATAGTAACTTAAGTGTTCAAAATGAATTAGCAACAAATAGTTATGATGGTATGGAAGAAATGAATGACCATCATCATGGAATTCATGTTGCCAGTTGGAGATGGGATGAAATAGGAGTGTTCTTTACATTCACTGTGTTTATTGTGGTGACTGGACTTGCAAAAGTTGGTAAGCATTTCTGTAATACTGGTTACTCTAGCAGGAATTAATGGCATACCCTATTTCATGGGAAAAAGAACTTATTTATTATAATTATTTTTTCTTTCTAAGTTCAGATAGTGGATCATCCCTCAGAACATAACATAAAATGTTTTGAACTTTTTGTTTAACTTTTACATTTTGGTATAAATTTTCAGTTTTAGAACCCATAAAAGTATATTTTATGAATTTTAATAGATCACTTAGGTATGATGTAATACTTATAAGATTATTACAAGGATCCTGTAAGCATAGTAAGTTAGGTACTTTTAAAATATTTTGGATGAAGAAGTTTCTGTCTGCAAAGTGTAAGAAAAGGGGTGGTATCTGTAATCACAGGCAAAGGAATGCAGTTATAATTGTGATGCTGAACAATGATTGAATATACTTTTAAATTGAATCATAAATTTCTTATATGAAGATTTTTATTACTGGATTGAATTAAATATTTTAGCACATATAATATGTAATTCAATATGATTTAAAATTAAAAAACAAATTAATTCATTTTCAGCTTTTCATTATGCTCACTGCATATCAGCACATATCCCTGAATCATGGTAAGTTTGTACATAACACTACTAGAAACTTAAATACCAACTGCTTTTTTTTGTTTTCATTTGTTTTAAAAATCTATTTGGGTGACTGTTTTTCTTAAGTATAAATGGCAGATTTCATATTCTGATATTGCCACCATTATTTTCTATTAGAAACAACAAATAAATAATAAAATATTTTTTCTGTAAAATGATATTAAAGACTCATTCAGTGCACAAAACTAAATAAATGCTTTGAAAATTTTAAATAATTTCACAATTTTCAAAGTTTTTCTATAATGCTCCAAAATCATAAATTTTTGTACAATTTGGAAGGAGAAGAAAAAGCATATCTTATTGATAATTATTAAATGTTATTTTTAAATAATAATAATAGAAGAAGAAGAAGAAGAAGAACAAGAACAAGAACAAGAACAAGAACAAGAAGAACAAGGAGGAGGAGGAGGAGGAGGAGGAGGGGAGGAGGAGGAGACAGGGATGGAGGATTTGTAAATTAAATCTTCAGAGCCTCTGATCCCCAATAAAGTTTCATACTAGTTCATTACACAGTTACATTTAACTCTTCATGCAAAGTTACCATCAAACAGTTTCCATTTTGAGTACTTTCTATCCTTTGCATGCTTTCTCTGTTCACTTTCATTATATTTAGGGTTTTCTGAACTTCTTCTTTGTGTTTATAAATAATTTTTGCCTATAATTTAAATGCATTCTTAATCATGTTGATTAAATAATTAAGTGCATTAATTGTTTACTTCTCCATGATATGTTACCAGGAATACTGCCATTTCAGTGTCTGTTTTATAAACAATAATTTAAAGCGGTATGCAATAATTTTGAAATAAAAAAAGCAAAACTGAAATAATAATAATAATAATAATAATAATAATAATAATAATAATAATAATAATAATTATTATTATTATTATTATTATTATTATTATTTCAGTTTTGCTGAATTATTATTATTATTATTATTATTATTAAATTATTTAAGTAAAAATTTAAACATTAGAACGTTGAAGACAAAAATACATATATTTTCTTGTAAATATAATCAATGATATGCTCTCTTGTGGGTTACAATATTTAAAAACACTATTTCTGACTGCACTTACTGGACAGTTGTTCAGGACATGTTTTGTGGACCTTGTAAACTTCCTCAGCTGTTAAATGACTGTTGGAGTTATTTTTAATTAGTGGTGAGACCATTTAATACTCTTATGCTCCACTTATTATTGAATTATCAGAACATGTTTCACAGGCCTTGCCCATATCATCAGCTGTGAGCCGATTGCCAGATTCATTGATGTTGGATGGGCTTAGGGTAGCTCTCATGGACATTTTTTGAACTTTTGAATTAATTTGTCTTCTGTTGGGACCTTGAAGTTCATAACCTTATCTTCATATTATTTTTTTATAAATGTTTTTCCCCATATTCCCAGCTCCAATGGTCTATTTATGAATTTCAGTAATCTGACCTCCATTTCTTTATCAAGATTATCTCTCTAGAATTGATATACAACTGCCGATTGTATCTGATGTTTTTGCAGTATTCCTTTAGCCTAATTCCAATCCTTTTTGTTATGCTAATATATACTTTGTTGCATTCCAAGCAGTTGATCTTATTGATTGATTCCTGGCTTCTTCTCCTCAGGTTTTCTATCACTATCATTGGATTTGAGCAGATTATTCAGGCTGAATTTGTTCACTAGGGACAAAGTTATACCAAATTCTCTGGATATTTTCTGGAATTTTTTGATGGCCCAAGGATGATAAATAAATTTCTTGTGAATGTAGTTTCTTTTCTTGCTGTCATGGTTGTAACCTTTTTAACCTCTTCTTTTGTTTGAATTTCTTGATTTTCTTCTCCACAATTTCTTGGTCATACCCATTGACTTTTACTATTTGTATTGTGAGAATACTCTTTGCTGTATTGAAACTCATTCATGGGCATGTTAATAAGTCTGTGTGCTAAGATGTTGAGAACTGCATGTTTGTGTGCTGTGGAATTGAAACTACTGGCCTTTATATAATTTTCAGCCTGAGTGTCATTTCTGTATATTCCAAATTTCAAATTTCAAATTGTTGCCTGTTCTTATAATCTTTAAGTCCAGGAAAGGAATCATGTTGTCTTGTTCTGTTTTAGATGTGAATTTAATTTCTCTATCTTATAGGTTCAGCAATTTCAAAACATCATCCAAGTGTTTCTTATTACCCACTGGATGTTGAGTACACAGAGATTGAAGTTGTCAAGAAAATTGATTATTTAGGTGTTAGATTGTCTAGCAATGGGAAATGGAGCGATCAGAAAAGGAAAGCAGGAAAAGTAGCCATGAGTGTAATCAAATCTTCTGTAAACAAAATATCAAATATGCAAGTAAAATGGTTAGAGAGAATATATGGCTCAATATTGGAGAGCAAAATGATATATAGAATAGAAATTTGGAGGCTAAACAAAGAATGGAAAGGGATAAATAAGGGATAAATAGATTATTTTGTAGAATTTTTCTAGCCTTACCTAGATCTTTGCCTAACGAGGTTGCCCTAATGGAACTAGGAAGATTGAGCTATAAAAGTAAGGTTATAGAAAGAGTATTGAAATATTGGTATAAAATAGGGAGACTAGAAAAGGAGAATATCATTAATCAGTGTATGGTAGCACAAGGAAAAATTAAGGGGAGGGAAACTTGGTTATCTAAAATCCAAAATATCCTAAAAGAAGCAGGCATGGGATTAGTATGGTATGAGGGAGAAAGATTGGGTAAAGGATTTAAAAGAGATAACAATTAGAATTGGGATATTTAAAAACAGGAAATATGGACAAATCTTAACACCAAAAAATCTCTGAAATTATATAGTAAAAAATGTGTGGAGAAGAGAAAGATATATTGAAATTTGTGATATGGTAGGAAGGTAAGGGATGGCATTGTTTAGAACAGGAGTAAAATATTTAAATGGATTAAAAAATGAATGCACTAAGGGGATATGTTCTATGTGTGAAGAACCAGATATTACTTGGCATTGTACACTAGAATGTAAAAAAACCAAGTTTTGGAGGGAACAGTTCCTATTAAAAAAGTGGGAAAACTTAGATGAAATAAGAGGTAGAAGAATTTTAAATTTAAAATCAGATGAAAACATTAAGGAACTGGATAAATACATAGGCAAGGTAGGACAAAAATGGTTATGGGTGTAAAATACTTACAAAAGATGCTTGAGAAATGGTATAGAATTGTCAGATAGTGAAAGAAGGATGAAATGAATCGGGGAGGGAGTGGGACTAGTTATCTAGCATTAGTTAAACAGATCCTTATACACCAATAACCAGGGTGTTAGTGTGTATAAGGTCCTAAAGAATAAGCAACTCTCTAGGATAGAAATTTGGCCAAATGGGTTTAATTAAAAAAAATTGGAAATATAACTTAATATTGTATTGAATGTATGAATTATTTTTAATGTTGTGTTTTGTTTTTGGTTGGATCGGAGCCCGGTCCCCTGAATATTCCAGTAGGTAGCTGATGATGAACCGGGGACTGGAGGGCTGAGCTAATCAAATTGTAATAAATTTTGATTGAGGTTAGTGCCTTCTAGAATTGCCAAAGGCACTGTTCTTAATTGTTATATTTAAAAGTAATGTTTTTTTATTTGTGTTTATTTTGGAAAAAAAATTCTGTGTATTAATGCATGAGAAATAAATACTAGTACTCTCATCTCCTATTACCCCACTGCAAGGATGTCATCCATATATCTGTGCCAGAATTTAAAAATGTATGGGAATGATTTTGTGATGTGCATTTCTAAATCACTCATATATAAATCAGCCAAAGATGGTGATAATGGATTTCCCTTAGCTAAACCTCCTTTTTGTTAAGAAATTCACATTGAACTTGAAGAAATTCTGATTGATGCAAACTTCAGTTAGTTGGATGTATTCCTCAATCTCCTCATTGCTGGACCAACTGTGGGATTGTTTGTTGTAGTTGAATTGGTAAATGTACGAGTTGACTGGTGACCTCACTTGAATAAAGAGCTGCCTGCTTCCATGATGTAAAAATTCATTAGGTGTTTCTTGTATTTTTTTGTGAATGCTTTCCCATATGTTTAATTCCTTTGATTTTTGAACTGTTTTTAATAAATTTATGTTTTTTTCTATCTTATGATTTTCATTTAAAAAATTGCATGCCACTGCCAACTTTCTATTTGATTGTAATTGGATATTTCTCCAATATTGCCTCAACCTTAGGCTTTTTCCCCCACTGATGATAAAATCTGGATTTTTTTTTTGTTGGGCCCAGAATCTGTTTTGTTTCATTTTAATACATTTTTTATATGTTTCAGTTTTGGGGTATTATGATCTATTTTAATCTTTGAAAATTTTTTGTATTTTATAATTGGGTAGAATGTGAAATTTTTAAAAATGTTTCTGCTTTTATCACATATTTGTGATTTGTTTTGTTCTTTCTCTGTTTTTGGAATTTTTAATTTCTTTTGTTCATCATCTCTTTACTAAATCGTTTGACTTAATAGCTTCTATTGTGTGTAGGTATTCATTCTTGTATTCTTTTTCTGTTCAGTGATATTGTTTACTATCTGATATCATGAGCATCTGTTACAAACAAATAGAAAAATCAGCAGTGCTATCACATTTTTGAAATGAAACCATTAGATAGAATAAAGCATCAAATTATTAAAACAGTTTAATAACCAAAGAAATGGAACATAAGAAAAAGGATTTACATAAAAAAAACACGAGTTACACTGAATGAATTTGACATCCTAGAAACAGATAAGTTTGTCAACAGCTGATAATGAAAGCAATTAGCTTCCAAAACATGTCCAGTGTTATGTAGGTAAATGGAGTTAGTGTGAACAGTTTGAATATGTTAATGTAGGATATATTATCACTCCATTGTATACAGCTTCATAAGTACAATTTATTCAATTAAAGATTACTCTTTATAGAGTCAACTCATACAACTACCAACTTAACTTCAATGAACAGTCCTTTAACAGCTCAAGACGTGAAAGAAGGACAATGAAACATGTCCTGAGTAAATCTCCAGTAAATGAAGCCAGAACAAGTATTTTTAATTAGTTTAACTCACAAGAGATTACTAATGTGTTCCTTGCTGTGTTAAATTCCAAATTTAATTAATATTGAAATATGCATTTTGTTTTTCTTTCCAGTCTCATGATAATTGTTGGCGTATCAGTTGGTGCAATCATGTAGTAAGTTGTTTTGAATCTATATTTCAATGAAATAGTTTTGTACTAGTGACAGAAAGTGTTCAGAAATTAATTTTGTTCTCAATATCATCTTTGAACATATACCAAATTTATTGGGTTAAATTTTTTGTTCTATCTTTGTTTATATTTAAGTATACACATTCTTGATTTCTTCTACTAGAGTTTTAGCTTCTTTGAATGTTGTTTTGTTTGAACACATAGAGAAGGATTTAGACATTTTAATCTTTTTTAACTAGAATGTCTATGATATGCAATAAATAATCTGTTAAACAATAATCTGTTCACATAAGAAAGCTGTATGGTAAAATTATTGCTGATAAATTAGAATATGTCTTATGCTGTATTTGAAGAGAGATCCTTTTTGTAAAGTATAATTTAGGAAAACCTCCAGCCCTGAAGATTAAAACATAATAATTCTAAATAAGAATGACAACATAAGCGCAGAGATCAGCAGAAATAGAAGTTTTGAGCAGCTGTATCAGTAGTGACACAGAGGGATTATAATGTGCATGAATATCTACTGGTATAATGTGCATGAATATCTACTGGTATAATGTGCATGAATATCTACTGGTATAAGGTGCATGAATATCTACTGGTATAATGTGCATGAATATTTAGATACTCTTTCACTTAGAATGTATATTCAGGTTTTTTGTATACAAAAGAGCATATGGAATATACAGGTTAGGGACTATGAGGATAGCTCATTCAGTCATACAGGGTTTATATGGGGCAGAATTTTTTTGGTAAATCAAAGCTTACCTAGCTCCACTCCTCCAAATAAAAGTTGCATAATGAATGTCAGTTTGCAGAAATCACAATAGGCCATAATTTTTTTTTTCTTCTACAGAATTTTGAGATTTTTAATAGGTACTTGTAGTATGTTAGATATTTTAGTATCTAACTCTATGAATATGTTGATTCAAACTGAATTTTGCAAATTCATCACACCAAAACAAGAATAAAAGGTCACATAATATATTTGGAGTTTTTATAGAAGGTTGATATTTAACATATATTGAGGTACAATCCAGCAACTTAAATTTATTACATAATAATTAAACTTTTTCAGACAATCAAGGAATGTTATCACTACAAGTCTAACTATGCTGATGTGGCCTAGATGGCAATATATTGCCAAGGAGACTTGTTTACATGTGTTCTAACTTACCTGTGGGTATACCTAAAGTCATAATTTAGCAACAGACATTACAATGAAGAGGCACTTCATTGAAGCTTGTAGAAACCTGCAAAACTATTCAACACCTGATTGGGGTCTTTGAAAGATATGACAATCCATATGCTGACATTCTGTGCATGTTTTGAAACAGATGGAGAATAGCATTAATGCATCATTGTAAATGTAATGCAAAAACTAGGCTTTCTGTTGTCCCCATAGATAAGAAAGGACAAATGTAAACAACCAAGTCTCAAATGTTGCCATATAGGATATATCAGCAAAATTACCTGTTTCAATAACATCAATTGATTATCTGAAACATTTAGCTGTTATCTATAACAAACTTTTGGTGTATTGTACCTGGAAACATATTAAAAGTCATCTTTCATTATGTCATAAATGAGGCATTTCCAAACATATGTTTAGGTTTTTTTTTTTTTTCTTGTTTCAGTGTGAGAAACTTGCTGCCAGTATTTCTGTTACATTCTGTAGATATACTCCTAATAACTTTACATAATTTTCTTCTCTATCAGATATATGTACTTGGTTACAGTGGGAATATAAAAATGTATTCTGTGCTCATTGTGAGGCACTACAGGCAAACTCTAATCTGTCACAGATTATATGTTCATTTTATTAAATATGGGCACACTTTATATTGTTGTTTAAACTTTATTTTATAGTTAACCCAGTTAATTCATAATACTATATTAAAAATAATGGTTCTTTAACTCTCATCTATATTTTAATATTTACAGCATGTGTGGAGTTCCATCACCAAACAGTGAAAAAAACAAACTAGTTATGGAACCTGATGATACAGATCATTTCATATTACCTACATTTACACCTCGTTTATTTTTTCTGATTCTACTACCACCGTAAGTACAAATCAACTTAATGGAATTTCCAGAAAGGCTTATATTAAAAAAAACATTTATCATTAATAAGCAACTTACAAAGTGTCTTGATATAAGATTTTTAAGTTTATTAAGAACTTGTATTGCATATAACAACCATCATTTATATTTTCATGCAGGGTGGTGCTCGAATCATCTTATTCATTATATAACAGAGCATTTGGTTACAATGTACAAACTATATTAATGTATGCAGTTGTGGTAAGTATTTAATATATTTACTCTCATATTCCTTTTAACATAAGTGCTAGGAGTGATGACTAGTAATTAGTAAATGTGTATAAATTTGGAATAGCACAAAGATCAAATAGCACAAGAATCATACCAAAGTAACAGGCAACAATTGTTTATATGCAAACCTGCAACAGGAGAAAAATGGGTGTATTACGGTAGGTGGTATCATCTCTTGAATGACTAGTGAGCAAAGCTTAAAGTGGAATGTAAATGGAACAGGGATGGTTTTCCCCATTTTATTTGTACACATAATTATGAAAATACACCATGAGAATACAAATATTTTATAATGTGAAAATACACCTATATCTGTCATAAAATGTATTTGTAGTTTGCCATCTGTTATTTCAACACTAAATTCATTTTGAACAACAACTCAGACATGATATTAACAATAGAAATATAACAACTGGTCTATTGAAGACAGGCTATTGTTGATGCCACATTGGAATGGGATGACATGGATACAAGATGAGAGGACAAATTGTTTTCAACATTATAATATTTATTACAGCCCTTAAGAATACGAAAATGAAGCTTGTGCCATATCAACATAAGTAGCAAATGTTTGTCGGAAAAGTGATATTGATAATAGACAACCTGATTATATATAATTCAAGTGGTATGAAATAAAGAAAATATTTTGAAACCAACACATCTATCTATACACTTATAATAATACAAAGAAAACTTTTGGAATGATGTTAATGATACTAAGAAGTAACGGGATGCTTTTAAGCCATTTAGAGAAGAACTGGGATGCCATCCCACTACGTCCCACCACACCTCAAGCACTGCCTGTACTGAACTTCCAGATAATCTTATTGTGATTAAAACTGAGATTTTGCCCACATTATGTGACATTCTTCTGAGTTGCTCATTTATATATCTGAGAGCAAGGAGAAAATATCACCATCTTACTTTTCGTTGGTATGAGCTCTGAGTTGTCCAATGGATGCATGTCTTATAAATAGTGTTTTACAGACATTGTGGAACAATCTGCTATCATATCTGTTTATATTAGTTGGTTCTTTGAATATTTCTATGCTTTCCTATCAACGTTTGTATAAAACGAAATTCTCAATTTCTTTTATTGCATGTTTGCTTAAGTTAAAATTTGCAACCTTAAATATTTTCAATTCCAAGCATATGCATCCGCTACTGTTAAACTCATTTAAAATATTCAAAGTTGCTTCAAACTAAAGTAATTCATATATTTTTAAATTTATCATAAAAACATTTACAGATTTATATTTCTTTCTAGGGAACTGTATTCAACACATTTACAATAGGTAAGTATACATTTTTTACTTTATTGAAAGGAGTAATCCTAATTACCTTATATTAGGTCTTAAGTCACTTTGCATGTATATGCATTGTTACATTAATGATGTTTCAGTTTATTTTCTTTACCAGGACCACTTCTTTATCTTCTCTCTGCATTTGGTCTTATGGGAGGCATATATTTGCATCCTGAAGATACCGAACCATACTATCTAAGGATGACAGAATGTATGGTGTTTTCAGCACTTATTTCTGCTGTTGACCCTGTAGCAGTTCTTGCTATTTTCCAAGAAATTGGTGTAAATGAAGATCTGTACTATCTTGTATTTGGAGAATCTTTACTCAATGGTAAATACTTAAGAGCATTTATTGTTAAGATTACCAGATATCCCAATTTTCTGGGGACAGTCGCTGAAATTCCCAGTGATCATTATAAGATGCTTTTACGTCAGTAACATTCCATGAGTTTTTAAAATTTAACTCATTATTTTTATGAAATACTCAGAAACCACATTCATTTATGGTTTCCTTTCACTGTGCTCTCTGAAAAGAAGAGAAGTTTATTCCTTCAATTAATCAATTTATAGGATCTCTAGAAGAAGATGGTTCTTATTGTGCATCAGAATTTCTCAGTGTCTCTTATGAATTTTATAAAAATGCTGTTGAACTCAGTGCTTGGGGTTGTTCATACACAAGATAATCCAATCATGGAATGCATACTACTTATATCTGCTCCTGAAAGACAAAACTTTGAAAAAAAAAACTGCCATTATTGTCCATTAATGTTGATGACCTTGATATGAATGAAGATAATATGTTTGACAAAATTTCTTACATAAAATAGTTTATGACTTCAGAAAAGATAGCAAAGTGGAATGAAGAAAATAGCATCTTTATTCTAAATGTCATAAAATATTAAAATTCTTCATTAAAAAAATTATTCCATATTCACAACTCAAAGCTCATTGAACTATTTCTGTGTCTTTCTGGAAGTAATGTTTCAGTGGGGAGAGTTTCCTCTTCAATGAATATGATATAAATGTCCCAAAATTCTAAAATGAATTTAGGAATTGTTCAAGGCATGCTTGCCATCTTAATAAATTTAATATGACCTGCCGCAAAATTAGGATCCACATAAGGCCTGCTCAAGAAAATTCACTCTTCAGAAAAGAACCATGAATAGTAGAGTGAATATTTTCAGTCATGTAAATAAAATGCATATTTTAATCATTTAAAATATACATAAAACTATATATAACCAAAGGATAAACTAGGATGCTGTGCATTACAATAGTAGTTTTTACTTATGCCTATATCTGTCCCCAGAAATTGAGAAAAACTCTGGTCACCTTATATTGTGGAGATTCTTATTGTGACAGTTTGTAGGTTATGAAAGTTGGCTAAGACTACTGCAAAAATGTGTTACACTTATGGAAAATGCTGAGATGGTATCTTGTAGTTTATTTCTACATCATTTGAGTTGAGGACTCTTATCTTTACATGCAGTTTATTTCTACATAATTTGAATTGAGAACTTTTATTCTTATCTTATCTGGGCTTAAGATCATATAAAACTCATTCTAAGGGTATGTTGTGCTACCCTGTACTTTTTGCATTTTTCAAAGGGAGCCACAATTAGGTTTTAAATTAATACACTTTTGAATATGATGGCATTGTTGTATACATATTTAGTGACTCTTGGTCAGTATGTTCTACAGTTTCATAAAGTGTAGTTAAATTAAATATACCTTTGAGTCTTGATGATTCCATAAGAAACCATTTTGCAATTTACAATTATTGTTATGTAGAAGGGTTATAGAACACATGAACAACATTGACATGTTCTATAAGCTGTAAGATAGTTTCAGAAACACAGTATTTACCAAACTTTATTATCTAATGTGGGAAAAAAATTTACTGGTATTTTAGCAAGTAGATAACAAAAATGGATAGGTCAATATAGCATACTATCTGAATATCAAATGGAATTTTGTAAAGGAAGAAGAACAACAGACAATATATTCAGTTTGAAAACTTTAAGAGATAAATGTTTAAAAAAACAAGAGAGAGAAATTATACTTGGCTTTTGTAGATTTGGAAAAAGCCTTTGATCAAATTGAATTGGGATCATCATGATATAAATTTGTAGATAAAGGGGTCAGTGGACACATGATAGAGACTCTAAAATCTTTATATAAGGAAAATACTTTTTGTATCAGATAATCAGATATGAGGAAGGATTAATAACAGAGAAGTAAGACAAGAAAAGGGATTAAGACAAGGATGTAAACTAAGTCCAGTTCTGTATAATTTATATATATATATATATATATATATATATATATATATATATATATATATATTGATGATATATTGCAAAATATAAAGGAAAACAACAATTTTATGCCAGCTATAAACAACATCCAGATTCCCAGTTTATTATTTGCAGACAATTTAGTAGTTGACTGGATTATAGCAATTGGCCTAAAACCAGTCTTGCAAGAAATAGATAAATATTGCTCAAAATGGTGCCTTAAGGTGAACCAAGATAAAACATAAATTCTAATATACAAGAAAGGAAGGAAGTGGAATAAACATGAAAATTGGAAGAAGGAAAACAAGGATTATAAGGTAATATATGATTGCATTTATTTAGGTATAAAAATGGATGGAGGGAGAAAATAGGAAAAGCTAAAAAGATTGGTATTAGCAAAAGGGAAAGCAGCTGTGTCAATTATAAAAGGATATCTTTTTAAAATACCACAATTGGAAGTCAAATGACTGGAAATAATATATAAGACAATGGTCAAAGCATGAATGCTCTATGGTATCAAAATTTGGGGAATGGAAAATTCTTGGGAAACTGTGGATAATATACGCTGTTTATTTTGTATAGAAATTCTCGGCCTACCAATTGCGGCTGTAAAAGAAGTTACCAAAATAGAAATGGGAATGGCTACAAGAAAAGGTTTAATTATGGACAGAGTTTTAAAATATTGGCATAAGATTCTAAACCTACATGAAGATAATCTAGTAAAGCAATGTTTGATATATCAAGAATCATTTTAATTAAGGGGTGAATGAGTAGTTTAAAAAATATTTTAGAGAACAATGGACTAGGATATATATGGAGGAAAAGAGATACAAATGTCAGAGGTTTTTGGAAAGAAGCGAGAAGACATTTTGAAGGTATAGACATATACAAACTATTTAGTAATTTAATTGGGAATACATCACTGGAATTTTATGTCAAGATGAAATGGGCATGGGAAAGAGAAATTTATATTGATAAAGCAAATAAGGAAGAAAGAGAGGGTATAGCATGGGTGAGAGCAGGCATGTGGAAGTTAAAAGGTGAAAGAGGAGATTTTACACAAAGGGAATGCCCATTATGTGGAGGGAAAGAAGACTTAGAACATACAGTGTTTGATTGTAAGGAAATTGAAAACTGAGAAATGAACTCATTAAGGTAAAATTTAAAAGGAATAATAAAACAACAAAGAGAACATTCATAAAAGAGTGCAGGAGTATGTGTCAGTATTTATTTAAAGTTAAACAGATGTGGAAATGGACAGTGAAAGAGAAGAAGAAAATTCACACAAATAATAGTATAGAGTTAATAAAATAATGGTATATACAGAGTAAGTTTGGTATTATTTTGGTACCTGGGGTCGGGTCAGAGCTGGGTCCCCTGGAATTCCAGTATGCAGTGCTGATGACCCCGGGGACTGGGATATGATGCATTAGAAGTGAACAATTGGTATCCTTAATTATCTAGTGAGTCGATAATCTTATGCTCCACTTACTGTTGAATTATGCAAAACTAGTTCAACAGGCTTTAGCCTGCATTCTCGGTTGTGAGTTGACTGATATCCTGTTTATTTGGAATTTAGATTAAGGCATTAGTATATCATTAATTATTTTAAAAATTGTAATTGTGAGGGGTACATCTAAAATGGCCTGGGCCAGATAGATGGAGGCCCCTTGTAGTTTGTATTAAAATAAATAATAAATAAATATACCAAAAGTATGCTGGTTCTGTATGCTGTAGATTCACATCAGCCAGAAATTACTATTTTTTTTAATTAAAAATATCTTGGGATATAGCCATTCAATGGCTATTCAGATAAGAAACTAGCTGGAATTGGTGTGCATAGTTAATATGCAAATGGACATTCAGAATAAGACTGAAAGAAGTAAATATGAATTCACAAAAACCTGCCAGAGGGCCAGAACTAATTCCACAGCACAAAAGATCCTGACTTCAAAACACCTCAGGGCATATGAATTGGACACTACAGCAGTGGAGCCAAGCAATGCCATTAGCTTTGGTGTATGTACTGAGCTTGTTTCTATTGGAAATGGAGCTCTGATACTATATCAAGGTATTTTTGTATGCCCCTTTGCTTCCACAAGCAGTAGCTTATGCTTGAGAACTACTGACCCCATAGTGTTTGGTGCATGTTGCAGTTTCATAAAGCAGAAATGCATGAAATCTAGACTTTAACCCCATCTATCCACTGTGGAATATGCTAGGACATCACATTCGTCAATGATTTTATCACTCACAGGAGACCTACAGGCAACTCTTACTCAAGAATGACTTACAGTTCAGTAAGTCAGCATTTGTACCCAAGTTTTGAATATACTAGCCAGAATGCAAACAGTTATTCAAATCATGCCAGTTAAAAAGTGATAATACTGTTAAAGAGTGCAAAATTATCTATTGGCTGGTTTAATACCAAGAGTGTAGCATGGTTTGAAAGAATTTATTCAGCTATGATTGAATCGAAAATGATGTATGTGAATGAAATTTGGGGAATGGAGAAAAGATGGGAGTATATCCGATCATGTTCATAGAATATTTTGTAAAATGGGACTACTGAGGTAAGTTGCAAATAGGGTAGCATTAGTTGAATTAAGAAGATGGCAGGAAAGATATGATAGTTAAACATACATTAAAATATTGGTATAAGATAGAAAAAATGGAGGAAGGAGATATAGTTAAAGACTGCTTACAGACACAAGAGTAAAAAAATGGGAAAGATGTTGGTTATTTCAAATATAGAAAATAGGCCAAGAGATTGGAATAGAGGATTTAGATAGACAACAGATAATCAATGGACAAGGATTATGGAATAAAGTGAAACAAAGAATATAAGATATTGAAAAGAAAGAAATATGCAGTAGTTTACAAGATAAGAGTACCTTGAAATACTATAGGAAATTTAAGAAAGAAAAAGAGGGTTGGATGTATAGATGTTTGTAATAGAAGGAAAAGGGGAGACTTACTTGGGGTAGAGCAAAAATAGTAGGGCTAAGTGGATTAAAAGTGAGAAAGAAAGAATGTCCACTATGTGGAAAATAGAAAAGGATCTACATTGTATAGTTAAATGTTTTGAAACTAAAGCATGGAGAGAAGAAGTATGAATTAGAAAATGGGATAATTTACAGATAGGAATTTTGACATTAAATATTTTTGGAATTGGCAGCAAGGAGTTTTTGAGAAAATTTGTTAATTATGTAGGAAAGGTAAAATAGAAGTTATAGAAGAAAGTGATTAAATTAAAGGAAGAAGATATTTATGGAGATAATATTGAAATGAGTAGTTAGTGAAAAGTAGGATCTATAACATGTATAAACAGAATTAATAGTATAAGATCCTAAATAACAAGCACTCTAAGAATAGTTATACAAATTGTAAATGTTAATGTAAAAACAAATGTAGAATAAAGCATTCATTTACTAATTTGCACAAAAATTATCATAAGTAGCAGTTAAAATGTATTAGCAATTATCTCAATTTAGTCATACTCATAATTAAGCAGCTCAGCTGATGTGGTTGATAACATACATTATATTTAAAATGATACAATATGTTCCAGAAACATTGTTCCAACTTAGGAAAATATAGTAAGTGAAGGGTGTAAATAAGTTACCCATAGTGTATCATTTTAAATATAATGGCTTCACTGTAGACAGCTTCAAAAATTATACATATAACATACATCATGTTGCATTCCAGTTAGTTCATTTAATGCCTGTGTGAAGTAATAGGTAATGACAGTAATTTAGATCACTAATTTATAAACCCAGTTTCAAATGAATATTGATTAATTATAAAAGCACAAAATTCTTGCTTAATTCTTTGAAATAAAAGAAAACACATATAGAGGTTATTTATGCTTCATATCAAGTGAAAGAAATGGATAGATTACTGGCTTCAGCTAGGCTGAACAAATATAACATGAAATGTGAATTTAATGCCTAAATTCACAAAAGTATTTAAATAGGTTCATAGTATTCCCAGTACAAGCAGCATATTACCCTTAGAAAATTAAGTCTGATATATAAAATAAAACATTAACATAACTGACAAATACAAAACTAATTTACAACAATAATTTTTTTTGCAAATCGTTCATAAATAATGTTAGTTCTATTTTTAAATTTTTTGCCCTTCTTAATTTTTCCTGATTGTGTAGTATAGCATATCCATAAGTGATATTAGACTGTGTACTTTTTTTTCCAGATGCAGTTACAGTTGTTTTGTATACAACAATGGTGACATTTTGTAATATGCCAAGCATCTCAGGAGTGCAGTATGGTTTGGCATTTATAGCATTCTTTACAGTTAGCTGTGGAGGAATAGCTATAGGCCTTGTTTTTGGTCTTCTAACTGCCATGATAACTAAAACTACGCAGGAGTGCAGAGGTACTTTCAAAGATCTATGTTCAAATAAAAATATTATAAATTTTATTTTAATTATGCAGAAAACCTGGTTTCTTTGGTATTTAAATTCTGCTTTTGCAGTTTAAGAGTAGCTAATATTGTAAACTTTATATTTAAAGCATTTCCTTGCCTTGAGAATACTAGATACAGTGAACATTGTTGATTAGTACTTCATTTTCTGAATGTCTGTAAGACATTACAGCAGTCAGTACAGAAAATGAAAAATAATACTTTTGAATAACTTTGGGTACCTTGGAGTTTAAAATCATCACTAGATAAAATATTTTAAAATGCTTAAAATCACCTTTTTGTCCTCACTTTTAATGGACAAGGAAACAGACCGAGTTAAAAACATTTAAATTATTAGTATAGTGATTCAAAATTTAAAAATTCAGGACATGTTTTGTGAGACATTTGCTCACATCATCAAATGTTTACTTTTGGTTTAACACTCCTAACATTTCACTTTCAAAATTTAAAAATTCAGGACATGTTTCTTAAGACCTTTGCTCACATCATCAACTGTTAAACTGTTGGGCAAAGATCATGAGCAAAGGTTTCATGAAACATGTCCTAAATTTTTAAATTTTGAGAATGAAACATTAAGAGTATTTTATCATTATATTAATATTTCAAATGTTTTTAACTCAATCTGTTACCTCGTTCATTAAGAGTGAGGCCACAAAGGTATTTTTAAGCATTTTAAAATATTTTATCTATTGGATTTTATACTCATTTTCACTATGTTGATTCCTGAATACAATAGAATTGGAGCCTTGGAATTTTCTTTGCTTTATAATTTTTCTTCGTCTTTTTTTTTTCCCCCCCAAACTTTTCTTTTCTTCTTTATTTCATTATGTATTTTGTTCATTGACCATGTATAAATGCATGGGCAAAAAAGAAACAAAATAGGCCTATTTTTGAATTTAACTAAACTTTTGACTTAAACAAAACCATAGGGATCAAAACCATACTACAAATTTAATCATAAATTTAACAAAATTAAATTACTCAAGTATGTGACTATAACAAAGATAATCAGAACAGCCGATGAAAGGTATCGACTACAAAAAGGAAATAAGAATCTTTTTAAATAACCTGTTGCTATCTATTATTTTTAATGTTTTCAAATGTTTGTTAATTAATCTCAAGTCTGTCTATTATCTGCAAGTCTTTCGTGTGTAGCCTTGCAATATTCTTGCAATATATAAATCCTCTCTTTGACATATATTATTATCGTGACATCAAAATGTAATCTTAAATTAAAATAGTTTTAATTTTATATTTTTTTACTATTTTAAGTTTGTGCAAAAAATGGAAATCTACCTAACATCTGAAATACCTCTTTCCATAGTTAAATCCCCCTTATTCTATTAGAATTTATTAAATATATTAATTGACCCTATACAACATCAGGACAAGTTTGGGGGGCAATTGCTCCCATCATCAGCTGTTGACCTACTACTTGTACTCGATGCAGCAGCTGGATTCCAAGGTTCTTCTGTGCTTCTAGCGGTCTCTGATGGTTTGAAGGAACTTGCTGGGTTCAACTGTGGGTGGAACATCAAAATCCATGAAATTTTTCCCCCAAGTAGATAGCTCTATTGGGTTATGAAATTCTTTCTGCAGCTTGGTCTCTGGTTTAATTTCATGATTTTGGATCCAAAAGTGAGCTGTCACTGCTGATTTGTCAATTTGTTTAAAACAAATATTCCTAAATATGTTCCTTTATCCAAATTTCTAAATTTATCTTAGTTTTTCCAGTGTATTTTTTATTACAATCTGCACATTTAATTTTGTAAATTCCTGATTTCTGTTCTATTGGCATGTTGTCTTTTACTATGGAGCCTACTACATTTTTTATATTATATTTGTTCTTTAGGGTTAACTTTATACCATGTTCTTTGAATATCCTATTGAATTTGTTGTGGTTAAGTTGGATGATATGTGAACCTTTTGAATATGTATCTCTCCTTGATGAGCTTCAATGTTGAAACCTTTCTTATAAATTTTTGTCTTTTAAATTTATTGATAATTTTTATTGTTGTATCTTTGCTGTATTAATTATTAGTTGGTATTCTGTTTTGTACTAAGTTCCTGTGAGTGGGATGTTAATTATTTGTGAATATTGACTTTTAAAAATACAAGTATAAGAGAATACTCCTTTTTATTCATAACACCCAATAGCATTGGAGCATCATTGGAATAAATGAATTGACCTTAAGGAAAATTATGTTGAAAAATAGAAATAATATTGAAGTTAAAAACTTGTACCTTCATTGTTAGGCTGAGAACTTTTCAGACTGTCCTCATATGCATTTCTTATGAACATTTTAAGTTTAATTTGAAGCTCTAATTTGAAATATTCTTTTATTACTTCACTTTGTTCACTAGCTTTTAATCTGCAAAGGTATCTCCGCAACAAGCATGAAAGCTAATTCAGAAGAAAGCAATGTGCCATATTTATGTATATTTTTCTTCTCATACAACAAATACATAATCAGTTTTTTAATTATTTTTTTTATGGTGTTTAATGCCTGGTTTTACTATTGAGGCACCACAGGTAGTGAACACTGATGATACATGAGAAGAAATGATATATTGGGAAGGGATTTTTTTTTTTAAAAAAGAAAGGAAACGTTCCAAGCCTAAGTTTAGAAGGTGCCTCCCGAGCATTTGCCATTTATGAGGACTGAGGAAAACCTGGAAAAAACCTTAGTCAGGAAGGATGGTTCTGGCAGAATTCAAACCCCAGATCTCCCATTCACGAGTTTGCATCTTAACGGCCTCGGCCACCCATCGGTATAATCAGTCTAACAGATATAATGTTATAATAAGAGATTTAATATTGCTATTCAGTTGCTTCGTTGTGGAAAAAGACAACATAATATGGAAAAGTCCTAAACAGCTTTTTTTTGAACAATGTTCTTTTTCATTGTTTTTATTTTTCATCCCATAATTTTATAGCTCATTAACCTTTCCTTGTATTCCTTAGCTTCATAATAGGTCTTCTTCCTAAACATATCCTTTCTCTAAATCTTTCTTAGGTAACTATCATCTACAACTTCTTACAGTTATAACTTCCTTAATATGAAAGTGGAATGCAATAAATGAATCTCTAATATTTATCCATTTTTGTTTTGCTTTGTGGTCCACTTTCCTTGTGCTTATTTTTGTTTATTATGTTTATTTTCAGTTGTAGAACCTCTAGCAATCCTTGGTGTTGCTTATTTATCATACCTCACAGCAGAACTATTTCATTTTTCAGGAATTATCAGGTATGTCCAAAACTTTCTCAACTTTACCACAGCCAACATAATAAATTATGTGTAGGATCCATTGAAATGAAATGTTTGTATTTTTTTTTTTTTTCAGTATTATAGTGTGCGGATTGGTTCAAGCTCATTATGCATTAAAAAATATATCCCAGAAGTCTTACACAACAGTGAAATACTTTACAAAAATGCTTAGGTAAGTATATCTGATAATCAGTAACACATTTTTTAAAAATTATTTGATGACATAACAATTGAGTGCAAAACATAACAAACACTACAAAATACAAACAAAAAAATAATATTTATATGTGGTTTACCATAGTAAACCACATATAAATATTATAGCATCTTTAAAACTTCTAAAATAATTTTGTCTCTGCTTTTTTTAAATGTGCCCTTATTTCTCCATTTTGTATTGGGTTTTCATTTTATTTTTTCCCACATGTGAACCAGGTCTGAAACTGGCAGGTCACAGCTGCAACAATGACAGTTAAGGACTTATACTGATGCAGATAAGGACAATTAGAGCATGTTTAGGCTCAGAACAGTGAGGATTGCTCTGCTATTGTGTTTCATTTCTCTGTTTAGGCTTAGGTTAGGTTTTTAATTTTTTTTTATTTAAGGATGCTCTTTAACATCTACAGTATTAGTGTCCCATGTAGCTCAGGACCTGAAATAGTCACTCAATTTTATTCAGAGGCCTGTTCTTTCAAACTTGAGGTTCTTTTTTAGGCTTGGAACAGAAAGTAGTTACTGTGTTATTGTGTTTCATCTCTCTGTTTAGGTTTATTAGGTGTGTGCTTTTTTTTTTTTAAGTATGTTCTTTAACATCTCCAGGCATCAGCTCCCTCAGGAAATGAAATGGTCATTCAGTTTGCTCAGAAGCCTGTTCTTTCATGCTTAAGGTTCTTTTATGTGCAGTAAATCTTATGACACATGACCAACAGCTATACTTCTCTTCCAAAGGAGGCCATACTTAAGATTTTTATGCTGTAAAAATCCATTAACTCTGACCAGTTGAATCCATGGCCTTGGGTCTACCAGGCAAGTATGGTTACCATTAGAACACCGGGATCGTCATTCCTCTCTTTGCCATGGTTCAAAATTACACAGACTCTAATATAATAATATATAATTAAGTGTAACAATATTGGCCAAAGAGTGTATTATTCCTTGAGAACCCCCCCCCAAAAAAAAACAATGGGCATAATCTTCCCAAAAAAAAATTATTTTTACCTTCTTTGGTGCATTTTCATCACTTGTCCATTGCTTTGACTACCACTTTAATACAGATGTGTAACTATAAATGTATGTCCACAATCACAGATCAATGCAAATTGGAACTAAGCATTGCCAAGCACCACATGGAAATGTTCTTTTGCATGCATTTTGATTCACAAATAAACAGCATAGCATCCAGCCCACACATAATATTGTTATAAGCAGTTTTTTAACAGTATACTATGCACTCATTCAGCTGAGATACTATAGTTTCACTCAGCAGTTGTTCATTATGGTATAATACTTATGGGATTTTTCTATGGTATTCATTCATGGCAATCTCAATTGGCCAACAGGAGAATGCCTCATCTTCAATGCACACATAACCACATTTAATATCATTTATCCAGAAATAACTCATCTTCACTGTGGTGCAATGTACTCAAGAACTTCATTAACTCAGCTGTAATTTTCACAGTTGTCCACTTCCTCAAATAAAAGTGTTTCATTATTATATAGAACTCATTTTTTCTCACTTTTTTTATGGTGGTTGTAACAGTAGTCCAAAAGATAGCTATCAAACACATACATTTTGCAATTGGCTTAAACATTGTTATTATGTATTGAGCTCATTTGTTATACTATCATCAAAAAAAATTACAAGAATATTGCTTGCTATTAATGATGCCATATAATGAATTTTTAACCATTTCTTGGAAACTTATTAAACTTTTCAAATGGACCTCATACATCTACCACAGTCATATGTAGCAGTTAGATTTGATTATTTATCTAGAAAAGCTAAATTATGAGATATTTAATTAAAGTTTTCCATTCTTTTCAATTTCCTTAATATGAAAATATATTAAATGCTGCAAAAGCCTTTGAATATGTAGTTATAAAATGTATATTTTTATACTAAAAGAACTCATAGTTTGAGATTTAGGAAATATGTCACTCATCCAGAAATTTGATGTAATACTTTCAGTTCAACAAGTGATGCCATTATTTTCCTCTTCCTTGGCATTGTTCTGGTCAGTGATCGTCATGTGTGGCATACAGGCTTTGTACTTTGGACACTTTCACTGTGCTTTGTTGCTCGTTTTGTGGGTAAGTATAGATTGTCAATTGACATACATTTTTAATTAAAAATTCTATGAGATTGTTATTCCAATTGCATAGATGATCTCTTTAAGATGAAACAACTTAAAAATTGCTTCATGCTTAAATAAGGACCTCAGTATTAAAAGCTTTTGTTAACAAAACATTTAAGATAAATAAAAAATATTATGAAAATGAACAAAGAAAATGGCTAATTTTCTGTTTTGAAAAGGATTGGATATGAGTTGCAAGGGTGAATCAAATGAAAATTTTAAATAAGTAGTACACAACTCTATCATTTTTCTACATATTCTTATTGCCTTGATGTTCAATGCAAGATCTCCAGTGTATACAAAGTACATGGATTGTTCTAATAAATTCATTTGGTTGAGTGGACAGCCACTCATGCATTGCATGGTATATTTCTTCATCAGATCAAAATTTCTTTCCTCCTAATTTGAGAGACCCAAACATGTAGTACACTTGAGACAAGGTCTAATGAGTACCCAGGTTTCATCTTCAGTAATTATTCTTGCAATAAAGCCATCACTTTATGCTTCAAAGCACCACAAAATTTCTTGGCATGCATCAACATATTGCTGTTTCAATTCTAGAGTGAGCTGGTATGACACCACCTTGCAGATACTTTCTGGAACTGGAGCACATTATGAATAATGTGGGTGCTGAGCAATGAATGACTAATATTAAAAGTTGCAGCTATTTCATCCACTATTACATGATGATTTTCCATCACTATGCTTTCAATTGCTGCAATAGACTTTGGTGTCACAACTCAGTGTCCCTAATTCAGGCAAGCTACATCTATCATTGAAGTCATTTTCAAACTTCCTACTTCATTCTTATACTTGCTGCTGTGATAAACAATGCATCACCATACTGTACCTTCATTTGTCAATGGATTTCAGTTGGTTTCATACCTTCACTGCTGATAAAAAGAGTGACAGAAAGTTGTTTCTCTTTTGTGCATGTTACAAGTGGTGCAGCTATCTTCCTCTTAAATAAAGATGATATAGACAAATGTCATGACATAAGTAGGTATACTCAAAACATGCATGATAAATATTATATATAATTCTGCATAATTTTGTTAATAGTTTCCAGTTAAGACAGGCTTATATTTATAACATCTATATTCATTTATAAATTTTACTGCATATGACAACTTAAAGTCCCATTTTCTTATACAAAAAGTTGGGAATCTAGAAAAAAATTATAAAGAATGATGCAATAATAAAATTATCCACACTGTATTTTCACAAGAAATATTAATCTGCAAAAACGCTATATATAGTGAATCAGGATCTCTGCTACAAATTCAGAGGAGAGATAGACATCACAATGAGAAACATTTTTTATTAAAAAAAAACCTATGTTTTCTGAGATGGTATTCAGAAGTTAGGCCACCCTGTTTGTTCAGAAACTCTGACAAATTTGGAAAATAAATGGCTAACATAATGAAGAACATTTTTTGTCAAATGACCTATGTTCTTTATGTGTTTTTTGGGAGGCATACGCATCAAAGGAAACACAGATGTTAGGGACATTTAACAATTACAACATGATATTATTAACTTAATCTGCAAGTACCCCTGGAACAGATTACAGAATGTTCAAAGTGTCTGCATTGAACTGTTTACATTCATT
Source organism: Metallyticus violacea (assembly GCA_030762175.1). NCBI lineage: Eukaryota > Metazoa > Arthropoda > Insecta > Mantodea > Metallyticidae > Metallyticus > Metallyticus violacea. The sequence goes on along the minus strand of CM060832.1, from coordinate 21,362,300 downwards.
ACACTGTCATAGCAGTGCTTGCTGGACCTGTGTCACATTTGATCAAAAGCAGAAAATATTCTCCCAGCTCATGTCTTGTTCCAAAGAAAAAATCTAGAGATGCTAAATCTGGTGGCTGTTTCCTCTAGCCTACTCACAACACTATCATGTCATTCAACTCAGAAAAAGCATAGACATCCATCATCAATGGGTGCCTGCAATAAACTGCACACACATCAACTACATACAGAGGTACATGGCAAGGACAAGGAAATGTCACATGGTTTAATGATGGAACCAGTACACATAAACAAACAATAGTGTACAACTTCTAAACAATGTGTCAGAGAACATAGGTTGTTTAACAAAACTTCTTCCTCATTGTGAGATCTATATCTCCTCTAAATTTGTTGCAGAGGTTCCTGATTCCTGATTTTTTATTTCACTTTTTAATTCATTTAATTGTCCTTGTAACCCACACAGGAAAACAAAAGATTGAATGTCCCAGGCAAAGATGGGCTCCTGTTTTGATTTTGTCACATATCAAAAAAAGCCTAACACTTGTTGATAATGACAATGAGGTGATTGTTTCCACAATTTGGAAACTAGATGTTTCAATTCCCTGGCTGCCTGACATTGCAAACTCTTGGATGCTGCGGCTTCAAATTAGTGATATTTTAAATTAATTTACATGATAACCATCCCCTCTATTGAAAACAATAATATTCTAATAATTCTTAATTAAATATGGACAAACTCAAGGTGCTACATAATTATCCAATAATTTTTCTGAAAAAATATTTTTTCTGAGAAAACTATAAGATTCCCACCTAGAATATGAACAATATTTGCATAGAAAATTTTCATGTTTATTTTACTTCCAATCTGTATATATCATTATATAGATATATTGCAAATGAGGTGGTACCAAATTAATAAATGTGAATTTTCCAGGTGTATTCCTTTTAACAGGAATAGCAAACAGGTTTCGAGTTAAGAAAATAAATTTACAGGAACAGTTTATCATGGCATATGGAGGTCTACGAGGAGCTGTGGCTTTCTCCATGGTGGAAATGCTTAGTGAGGACACTGTGAAGCCACATAATGTTTTTGTGACCACCACTCTCATTGTCATTTTATTTACAGTTTTCATTCAGGTAAGCAACAGTTCTGATAATTCTAAAAGTATCATTCATTTCATCAACATAAACCTTCAGATGTTGAAATCCTTTTTTGTTGTGGGCCATTATCACAAAAAAAAAAATATTTTCCTACTGCTGTCACATGAGATGTTCACTGCTCTCAGCCTCTAATATTTTCTTCTAACTTTCACGCTAATACATGTAATTTGGGGAAACATGACACATTCATATTTTGATGTACGAGAGGCACATTTCCTGAAGGACATGAGTGTGGCACTACTCCCTAGCCTGTGAACACTGGCTTCATATTCATTGTTCTTTGCCCAAGTGGATGCATCTGATTGTGCTGTTATTACAGGGTCCCCTTGAGCTATATACAAATAAGAATGGACAGATAAAGGGAACCTATAGCACTTAGACTCATGCCTCTTTTGCTTGATTTTGTCCTTGGAGAAAACTGGAAAATATTATAAATAAATTACAGTATGACTAGACAGTGAACAAGGTGAGGTTCTATTTGAGAAATACTAAACATAAATTATATGCATGATAACATCATTATACCTCTTCAAAATTAACAAAACATTGTTTGCTAGTCATCCTGAAATCCATCCCATCAAATACCCTGCCATATCCCCAGATCTCAATCCAACAGAACATTATGGACCATTGTAGTTCGTTATTAGGACAATAGGAAAGAAAGGGCAATGGCTGCTCTTAGAAGTCATGTAAGAAAGGCATGGAAAAGCATCAGAAGGCACCCAAGAATTAGCCCAACTCAAGTCCAGTCCTTGATGAAGTAATGCTGTGGTTGAAAGCAGAGGATGGTAAACTAGACATTTTTTATTTTTTATGTTAAAATTTCTGTTAATTATTTCCATGTATTTTCCTTCCCATTAATCCTCTCTTTATTTAGATAAATCCTTTATTTCACTTTACATTATTAGGCAAAGAAAGCCTATGTATTATTTACATTAATTTTCCTTTCCACTGTTACACCATCCTTATTAACAAGAAATACGCATTTTTACATTGTTACTAAGCAACAAAAGCCTTTTATTCTTTCACATTTATTTTCCCTTCCACCTTTATCATATTATTTCCAAAGTAAGCACAACTCAAATATATATTTGTCATAGCTAAAGAAAGATATTTTTCCTTTGCTCAGACCCTTAAATACAAGGTTGCATTAAAATCTTTAACCTCTTATGCAGGTGATGCATTTCTTTTTCTTTTTTGTTTTGTTTACATTGGATACTTACTCAGTATATACAAATCTATCTTGGTGAGCAATACCGTGAAGTACATTAGTGTTCAGGAGTATCCCATCAGACTTGACAATGATGAAATAGAGCCATATCTTGGGGGGGGGAAATGGCTATTCCATTATGTGAAAGTATTGGACGAATGTATCATATCTTTCATGTGAATAATCAGTTGAATTGGTCCAAAAGTTTTGTCATTGAATACAAAAACAATATGGATAATTTTGACATTATATAAACCTGCTGTCATTTAGTATTCCTGCATTATGCAATGTAATTTTCCTATATAGGTGCATGAGTGTGTTTCATTTGTGGGCATGAAAAGTATTTATCTCTGCAGAATAACTCATCCATAATATGCAGCAGTGAAAGGATTTCTTCTTATATACAGTTAACAAATGTAGTTTTATTTATATAATTCCATTACATTTAATGACTTAATCAAGTATTTTATAATCATGATAAAGAAATCTTAATGTTTGAAGTTCAATATTTAATATTTATGTATTTTTTTATTTTAAGTTCCCATCATGGAAATATGTAAAATGCTTTAATAATAATAAATGCAAATACATTCATGTTAGCATTATTAACAACTTAATATTATTTGAAGTCTCTGATATAACATTGCTATTTATAAGCTGAGAATTTAAATAAATATGTTAAAAATATAAATTTAATCCAGCAACATAAATATGTATGTTTTAATATTATACAAAATAAAATGTTGGTAAACTGTAATACTATACTTTACTTGTAATTATTAAACAGGACATGTTTCAAGAGCTGTTGCTTCCATTCTCAGCTTAGACCACCTGTAGCTGAGAATGGGAGCAAGGACTCTTGACATGTCCTTATCAATAATTACTAGTGAAGTATAGTGTTATGATTTACAGATGTTCTATTTTGTATAATATTGTTTTACTTTGCAATTATATTACAAACATACCTTAATATTAATGATGGTTTCATTAGCAGTCATTATGATCAGCGTCATGAATGATTAAAATCCTAAATGCCTTAATATGTTTATCTTTTTTGGTATTATGACAGTATGGATTAAATTATATATGTTTTGGTCCTATATAGTATGTACAAATTTCAGAGATGTCAGGTAGTCACAGAGAGAGGCTGCATAGTTGCAGAATATTTTTGGAATCCTAACTTCATTAATAATTAAATGTTGATAATTTTTTTAACATTATATTCAGGCTTAACTGCTCTTCTCCAGATATATCTTTTGAAAATTATTTTTTTGGAATAAACACTCAGAGAAATTTAGGAAGAATATGATCTGTAAAGAGAATTGACAAAAATGTCAACCAGTAACAAAATGTTGGGTACTAAATATCAAATATAATTTATATCTGTAACCAATGTCTTTCATGGTCATCTTAATCACCTATCAGACAGTGGGATCAAAATTTATAGTTCAAACTCCTTGCACATGTCAGGAAGAAGTTGTATTACAAAAATGGATTGTGTATGTCAGATAGTCACACTTGGAATTACTCTGCTAGAAATATTAAATTACTGATATTACTTGACTATGCTCTTCTTCTTCATTCTTTTGTTTATTTCCAAACATAGCATAGATTGGGTAAAACTGTTTATTAAAAAATAGTTTTTGTGTGTTGGCAGGGCAGTACTGTTAAGCCACTTGTGAAGTTGTTGCGCATTGCAAAATCTGGGGAAGAAACAAAAACTGTAATCTTGCAAATTACAGAAAATGTAAGTAGTTCATAACATTTTAATAATGTTAAATTGAGCGAAGTATTTTTATTTTCTTTTACTTTGCAAATAAAATTCTCTGGTCTTACTTTGTATTAAAAAATGTACCTAATGAATATTTTAGGTGATGAACACCATGATGGCTGGCATAGAGGAAATCTCTGGAGTGCGAGGTGATTTCTATATAAGGGTAAGAGAATGAAAACTGGATATCCACCATTAAAAGTATCTGAGAATCATTTTCAATATGTTCATCAATGTATGAAAGCCATTGGAAAAGTTTGAGACATGATGTTCTGCCAATAGATGTGCCACAAACTGATACATTAATTAAAAGCTTCTTTCTTGCATACCTGAACAATAGCAGTTAGATGGATTCATTTCAGTTAGCTCTGAATGTGTTCAAGTTATCTGGGTGTTAAAACCAATAAGTATAAAATGAAGCTTGAGGGGGAACATTTTGAAATTATTTTGTTTGACTATAAATATGGATTAAATTAGTTAGATATGGTCACTTGAGCACTGACATAGGCCTTTGGAGATTTTTCTCCTTAATGTCTCACAGCTTTTTGCTGATTCAGCAAATTTAACAGAAGAAAAATGATGGAATATAAAATGTCATATGGAACTAAAATAAGGCAGATTCAGAGAGGATGCAAAAATTTGAATTTAGTGCATGTGTCCAACTGTAATATAGTCTTAGGCATACTAACAGCATCACCACTAACAAAACTAGGAATATTGTACTTACGAAGCTGTTGACGATGCAGTGGTAATATATCCTAAACTTAGGTATTCATTTTTTTACACTAAATTCCATTTAGTTACATAAGAGTAAGATGTGTTTCAGGAGAATCTCTCTTATCTTCAGTTGCTCACCGAACCGCCATTACTCCAAATGGAGTTTAGTGTAACAAATAAATACCTAAGTTTAGGATAAAACTAGGAATATTTAGTAATATGGTCAAAATTATAAAAAGAACAATAAAGTACTGATATAGAATAAAGGGATTGAATGACCAGAATATTGCAAAAATATGACTACTAAATCAATAATAAATAAAGGGTCATGGATTATATGTACAAGGGTGGTCCATAAGATTCCTGCCTAGCGGATAAGGATTATCACTTTCATAAAACCCTTATCTAGTGTCATACCTTATCTGTTAAGTAAATAATTTCAGCTGTAACTTCTGCTCTGCTGTGTTCAGTTGTTCAGAATTAGTTGCATAAAGAAGGCTATGTGAAGAAGATTGTGACATGTTCCAAATGGAGTGTTGAGCAGTTATTAATTTCTTCACAAAAAAAGAACTTACTCCAAATGAAATTAAACAGTAATTGGACAGTGTATATGAGGAAGCATCCCCCTCATATTCTACCATAAAAGAATGGGGGCAAACTTTTTTGAATGGGTCAAGAAAGCATTGAAGACAAATAGCATGCAGGTCAGCCCTTGGAGATGCTCACTCCTGAAAACATCACTCTTGTGGAAGGAGAAATTATAGAAGACTGTTGGCTCATAGTTACAGAAATAGCAGCAAGGTTGGACCTTTCTAAAATAACAGTCCTTCAAATTATTCATGAACATTTAAACATGACTAAGGTTAGTGCAAGATGGGTGCCTACACTTCTTTCCTCAGTCCAAAAGTAGCAGTGAGTCATCTGTTGTCAGACATTTTTGAGCTCTGCAGTGGCAACAAGAGAGAGAGAAGTTCTGCCAACCATTATTACAGGAGATGAAACAATGGTCCTCTACTATGATCCCTTGTCCAAAAGAGAATCGATAGAGTGGTGTAAACCTGCAAAGCACCCCCTCTAAAGTGGCAACAAGAGAGAGAGAAGTTCTGCCAACCATTATTACAGGAGATGAAACAATGGTCCTCTACTATGATCCCTTGTCCAAAAGAGAATCGATAGAGTGGTGTAAACCTGCAAAGCACCCCCTCTAAAGACCAAGGTCACTCAGTCAACCAAGAAGATCATGGCCACAACCTTTGGGACTGTGAAGGAATACTCTTCTGTGACTTCAAGGAAAGGAACACCATAGTAAATGCAGAGTACTATACTGGCCTATTGCACAGATTATGAGCTTCCATCAAAGAGAAAAGGCAAGGAAAGCTGTATGGTGGTGTGTGCCTTCTTCGCGACAATGCGCCTATACATAAGTTTTGAAGGTGGATTTAATTGTAATTTTTTGAAGATTATTAAAATGATTTGAGCTGTTGCAAAGAAAGCTGTGAAGAAATGTGACTTCAAGAAGATCAATGATCTACCCTACAGCCTACATCTAGCTCCCAGTGACTATTTCCTATTCTCAAAACTCAAGAAGGATTTTCAAGGAAGGAAATTTAAGTGTGACGAAGAAGTGATGGATGCTGTTTATGCCCATTTTGCAGACAAGATTCCTGACTATTTTTGTGAGAAGTTTATTGCAATAAAGGGTAACTATATTGAAAAGTGAAATATAGTTTTTGTCTTTATCATACCTAGAAAATGGTTAGGCCAGAAACTTATAGACCTACCCTCATATATATGGTGCAAAATACTATGGAGTAATAGTAATAGTAGTAATTTATTGATCCAGTTGATTGCTATAGTACATAGTAGTACAATTAATGTTAGACATGTCTTAATAAAATATTGATTTATATACAAAAATATCAAAAGTAAAAAACATGATACAATTAGGTATATATAATAATATCAAGGTAAGTACATAGATGAAATACAAGATCATTTTTACACTACTACGACATAGTGCAATTATGAAATAGTTATTTATCATTATTTACAAGGAAATCTTGAATGCAGAAGTAGTCCTTTAGGAATAGTTTGAAACTTTAATCTTGTTGTATTTCCTTTAATTAGTTTGGAAGGTTATTGTATATCTTTATGCCATAGTGCAATATACTTCTTTGATATAAGGAAGTATTATGCTTATATACATGAAAGTTTGAGTTTCGTCTTGTATTGATAGACTGCTTCATTCTTAATGAAGGGTGAATCTTTATCATTAATAGTTTTATGGATAAACATTATTATTTGAAATATGTAGGTACAAGGAAGAGGAAGAATGCATGTATATTTTACAAAATGGTTTACATGTTTTCTTGGACTTGCTCCTATCATGACTTGAATTACCTTAAAAACATCTTATTGTTACTTGTAATCAAGAAAAGTAAGCTTAAGTACTTTAATTATTTATAAATAAAGTATTAAGTATCTTAAATACCTATTCTCATTAATAATGAGTGATATTACTCTCTGTTTTCATTTCTAATAAATGCTATTTTAATTATTTACTGCCTGTTTTCAGTATTTTAAGTGCCTTTTTGCCTGCCTATTTTAACCAAAATAAATACCTGAACTTCTGGGTTCTGCATATAGGAATATTGAAGTGGCCTAAAAGGCTAGTTTGCCAAGCATTTTCATCATTATTCAACATTTGCATATACCTAAGGCCAGTGCAGGATGGGTGCCTTGTATTTCAATTTATTTTCATCCTTTTAAGTACATTTACAGAACATGTCACTATAACCTATTTAAATTACATACAAAAGTTTATATAGCTATTCCATATTTAAATTCCTGTATACTATAAAATGCATTTTGTATTAAATCTTTTTATGGTTTTCATTAATTCTGTTGTTTGGTTTATGTTCTTTATTTCATTCAGCAGTTTATTGAATAATTTGTGTCCTATGATTTCTACTGAGCAGTTAGTCGATGTTCCCCTTAGTGCAGTTCAGAAGTAATCATCATATTTCTCAAACCATAAGAATGTATATTACAGTTTTTTTTGGTGTCTTTTATGTAGGTTTTATGCTTCCATATATAAATATGCATGGAGCAGTTAAAATTTTTAAATTCTTAAACAAGCTTCTGCACATTTGTTTATTATTTATCTTGCCTATTATTCTGATGGCTTTTTTCTGCAATTTTAAAACTTTCTTCATTTCTCTTTGTGTAATATTCCCTCATAGTGTGATGCCATAGCTAATGTGGGAGTATATAAGTGCATAATAAACTTGTGTTTTAGCTTTACTATCCATTGTCTTTATAAATATTGTACTTAACGAAGCTGTTGACAATGGAGTGGTAATATATCCTATACTTAGGTATTCATTTTTTACTTTAAACTCCCCTTACTTACATAAAAGTAAGACATGTTTTAGGAGAATCTCTCCCATCTTCAGTTGCTCACTGAACCGCCATTACTCTAAACCCAAGTAAAGGCAGTTCAGTGAGCAACTAAAGATGGGAGAGATTCTCCCGAAATGCATCTTATATTTATGTAAGTAAGTGGAGTTTAGAGTAAAAAATGAATACCTAAGTTTAGGATCCATTGTCTTACTGATTTGTTTCATTACATATATGCCTTTATTTATTTTTTTGGTAATGCGTGCCACATGGGCTTTCCAATTTAAGTTTTTGTCATTGATCATTCCAAGAAAGTTTGTACTATTTATTTCAACTATATTTTCCCTTTCTATTGCTAATTTTATGTTGTTCGAATTGCAATTTGTTAATTGAAAATTTATGCATGCTGTCTTTTTTGCATTTATCACCATATCTAGGTTGGAGTAGTGTTCCTTTATGAAATTTTAAAATTGAGTTTGCCCTATTTTCTACATGTTTAGCTGTCTGGCCTCTAATTATGACCATCATGTCATCAGCGTACCCAATTGCTATGCCTCTCTTTGATTCTATTAGTTCAAATATTTCATTTATGTATATTAGGAACAGGAAGGGTCCTAATCTTTCAACAGTTCAAATATGAGTGCATGTGGTATGTTGTGAGATGTGTTTGAACCTGTGCTATGGCAACAAGAGGGCAGTATTGGAATCCATCATCATAGGCAACAAAATTGTTGACCTCTGCTATGACCCTCCCATCAAAGAGTTCATCTGCTACACAACAATGCACCAGTCTACATAGCTTTTGTGGCTTCCAGCTTTATCTACTGTACAGCTCAGACCTTGCTCCAGCAAATATTGTGTATTTTTAAAACTTAAATCCAATCTTCACGAGTGGAAATCAAAGTGCTAACAAATTGAAGAATGCTATTTTCCAGAAAGCTTCAAACTATTTTTTTTTTTTTTTTGGAGGGATTTAAATGTTAATCCAGAGTTGTGACAGGAGTATAGGGAAATTACATTGAAGAATAATACCAATATTTTTATTTTATCACCTACACAACAATCATAAGATCATAAACTTATGAATCTTGTAATAAATAAACATTAAGAAACCATACAAATTATATAGACAATCATATGAGTAAACAGTGGAAATGTCAAACATTCTAAGTTCATTTTCTAAATTTTACAGGATAAGTAAAAAAACTACACAATCTGTTAGATTTAACATATTACACCCAAAATCATTATGAACATATTTTTTTAATTACAAAATTATTTTGTGTAACAAAGCGTTGCCAAAAATATAATGGTCAGGGTTCTATGTGTCATATGGTGGAAGAGTCAGTTTCAACTGCCATTCAAGCTTTTGTTACGTTTTATTTCAGGTTTTATAGATAAATAATAACAAAAATAGCTTTAATGATTGGCAGGGCAAAAATATAAAAAGTACTATGAAATATGTACAAGAATACAAATCTTCATGTTTACCCCTAACAACTGACAGGAAGTTTAGTTTTTCAATTTTTACTCTCTGTGCTCTTCAGGAAGGAATAGTAACATGGACAAGAGATTTTGTTTTTTTAACTGCTAAAAGGGGTTGATGTTTCAGACAAAGCACAGGTTGCTTATATATCAACCTGATTTTTCTTTCTTCTAAACTTCAAAAACACTCCACCCTACTAATGGTGGGTAAGTTCTTTTAATAGATATTTGAGATGGATGAGAATGAGATACTATAAGAATTGTGCATTGTGAAATGTTATACTTATTTAATATTAACAGTGAATCAGCAATACTCTCAAAATCAAAGTAATCATTTGACTACATTGGAACTACATGAATAGCTTAAGTTAATCTACAATCCTATGTAATTCTTTGAGAATGAAGGCCTTACTTACCTTTCTTCTTTTTTCTATAATAACTAAAGCTCTATTGCAACGAAGAAATCTATGGCCAGTTACTAAATATTTCTGTATTATATTTTCCCTTAAAAACGAACATCATGGCATGGCACTTAGAACACCAGATGGCAGCATAGCACAGCATTTAGAACTGTATTATCTCTTAACTAATATTTCAGCTACTTCATCTGTATATAGGCACTTAGAACACAACTGGGAAGCATCTGGGCACATAGAACATACTTTTGAAATAAAGCTATTAAATTTAAAAATGGTGCTTAGAAAGTATGACATTTCTACTCTTCAAATATACCCTTAGTTATAGGCCTTGCCTGATCACAGATGTTTTGTGTACTTCAGTCAATGAAATCCATACTTCTACCTCACTTTCCCCCTTGTCTTGTCCTTAATTTATCTTCCCTGCCAGTTTCACAACACTCTACATTCATTTGAGAACATGATTATACAGTGGACTCTAGGATAATATGATTTTATCATTTGCCTCCTTCCAGAACTGTAATTCATGATTTTGTGCAGAAAATTTTAATCTTTAAATTGATTTAAATCTATAATATTACCAAACAAAATCATTAAAAGTATAAAGGTAACATTAGCAATGAAATTATACACAAACATCACATTGGACAAACTTAATTGTGTCCATCAGAATATATTTTCCCAATATAGTGCTTGTTAAGCAGAAGAAGGATAACAATTCCTGCATTTTCTATAAAGTAAGGTTGTACACACATTTCAGAAAGTAGAGTTGAAGTGCATGCATCATTGGCCACAGCCTACATAATAGCCACATGAGTAAATAAACAAAGTCCAATCTTTCACTTAAAGTTCAGGAACCTTATATATTTACTTTTAATATTATTTTATTTTATAAAAACCAATTTTCTTAATATGTTTTGCTCTTTATACTTTCAGAGGAAATTTGAGCAAATTGACACACTCTACTTACAAAAATTGTTTCTCACAGAGGGCTCAGAAAATGACTTGACAAGGCTGTATGAGAAACTAACACTTACGTAAGTTCTGGTAATCTCTACTAGATCAATTTATCCCAGTGCAAGTTCACCAAATTATTTTGCATTACATAAGTATTCTGAAATTTTTATTAAAGGCAAAATATGAGAAGTCAATAATATAGAATGATGCTTTTATTAATTTGTTCTTTGTTTCCAAACTTCAATCTACCTCTTCAGTTTCAACAGTGCATCATATGGCAATGGTGACACTCACTTTTATAATTAATGCAGACTGGTACTGGATCCATTTGTATTGTTAAGTGTATTTTTCATTATTTTGTATTAGCCTAAAAGAACATCAAAGGACTTTGCAATTTTGAACTATTTTATATACCATACACATTTTGAATACCAGTATGGGCCACCAAGGTTGCTAAGGAATATGAGGTCTGATGTATGAAAACTATGGACTGTTCTCCTTAACTGGTTTTCTTTTCCAGGTTTTCCTCAGCCCTTATCAATGGCAAATGCCTGGGAGGTACCCTGGAATATTTCCTTGCTAAAAATATTCCTTTCTCTATTTAATCATTTCATCTCATGTAACATCAATGTTTAACTGTGATGACACAATAGTAGCAACAGGCATTAAACACTGTTAAAAAATGCATATACACACTTTCTGCTTTCATAGTATATATGAAACATGTAAAAAATCTTAAGATGCTCTTTGTACTTTTTTTAAAATTCATGTGCTCGAAAATTATAATTTTGCTTCATATTTTTAATTAGCTTAATATGAGAATAGAGGAGGGTCAGCTGATTCATTCTACTACAATGTCTTAAAATTCAAGAATTATCTTAATTTTTAGTAACACTAATTTAAAATAGTGAAAATTAAAAAACTTAACACAATTTTTAACTTTTTTATGCATTAAAATAGTGCTGAGAGTAATTACATTAAATGAATAAATATTAAAAACAAAATGAAATTTTGTGAAGCATTTTTATTTATCTTTTTATTTTTGTTTTAACCAGTCACAGTAATTTGAAACCCACAATCTATTAGTTTGTGAATTTAAAAAATTTCTTCTTGCATGCCATTCCAGGGAGCACTTTGCACATCTGTATGGTCCTGTGACACTAGTAGAAGAGAAGAAGGCTCTTTTGCTCCATGATGAGAATGCAGCAGCTGCAGTATTGCCAGATGAGTTGACTTCTCCTCGACTGAGACGCACATCAAGTGCAAGAACAACATATCGCATATCCAGTCTCTTTCCTGGAGTGGAACTACGGCAAAGAATAAATTCAGTACATGACAGCCCTCTTGGAGATTCCAGGACAAGTACCAATACTTTGAACAAGGCTTTCCGCAGTAATCCATATCAAAAGGTTTCATCTTTACTAATAATTTATAATATCACATCTAATGACATTTTCTAATTAAATAGGTTTTAGTTCCTTGCCAGAAATGTCTATAATGTCACCTGCCTATGTTGTTTTATCATGTGAAAAAAGGCTAAAAATCTAATCTTACCTTCTCTTATTGCCAGTTTACTTCAACCACAAACTCATTATTTTTGCTTCAAAATTTATCTTCGTGAATTTATAACAAAATTTGTCAAGAACTCATAAGTGCTGCAAGTTCTGGCAAGGTACCTCAGAAATATATTTTAATATTCCACTCTTGCATAAATATACCAAACAGTTCATAAAGCCTGGAGTTTTACTTTCCTTTATCTATTACAATAGGCACTGTACAATTATTGGAAAGAAGAAAGTACCAGGTTTTCTTTCTGATGATCTCATAACAGGAGCAGTAGCCATGCAGGATTATATCATGCCATTGATAAAATCACAAGAATGATGCAGAATGAGATCTAAGAATAAAAAGTAAAAAATCAAAGCTAGTAGTATTTAAAAAAGATCAAATTTAAGAAAAGATGAGAGATGGTTTATAAATAGAGACCAAATAGATGTGGTGAAAGAATTTGATTATTTGGGAGTGAGATTTACAAGTAACAAAAGATCAGAGGTGCGATCTATATGTTCACAGGCCAAAGGTGAATTAGCAATGAGCTGTTAGAATAAGTTTTTAATAAAGTTTCCACATTGCCAGTGAAATGGCTAGAAAGACTATGTGAGGCTATGGTAGAATGAAAGATAATGTATGGAGTAGAAATTTGGGGAGTGTCAAAAGGATGTATAAAAGTTGATGAACATAAAATATTGGCACAGATGTTTAAAATTAGATAATAACAATGTAACTAAAAGAATGTTTTAAGTACTAAAAGAGATCTATTAGGAAGAGAGAGTTGTTTAGGGAAGTGGGAAACTATTAGAGGAAACTGGAATGGAGATGTGTGGTTTTTTTATTTATTTATTTATGGATGCTCTTTAACATCTCAGATCATCAGCATTCCATTCAATTCAGGGCATGAAACAGCCGACAAATTGTGCTCAGAGACCTCTTCAAGGATGTGTGGTGACTGAGTAAAAGTAACATCAGTGAATTTTGGAAAGAAAAGAGACAGAGGGTAAAAGATATAGAGGAGCAAGAGATTTGGGTTATCTTTGAGGATAAAAGTTCTTTAGATTTATATAAAATAATTAAATGAAATTAGGGACGAGAGAAGGATATAAATAAATGTGATTAATTCAGAAGAATAGGACTTGTACAGATGCATACAGAGTTATATTAATTATTTGTGTTTACATTTGTGTACATATCTGCTAAAAATGGGGAAATTGGGTTATTTATGGCCAAACCATTCCATTGTGCCTCTGAATGAAAAGCAAGCTTGGTTGATACGTTTCTGTGAAACTAAGGGACTCCATTATTATTTCTTCAGGTTAGGAATATTGAAGTTAACAATTTTTTTAGAATAAAGAGCAACATTTTTTGGGGATGCTAAGAAACAAACAGACCATATCAAAAGAAACCAGCAGATCCCTGTAATCACATTTGATACGATACCTTTACAACTTTACTGATTTAATAAATGCACAAAAGACCACCATGGTCTAGTGGTAGGGTTTGTAACAGCTAATCCAGAGATCCTGGGTTTGAATCCTGGTCAGTCAAGCTGTCTGGAGAAGGGTGTTTTCTCTCTCTCTTACACTGAGAAGATGAATGCTGCATAGCTTTAAAGTGTAAGAACTCCAAGTTCATTTGCATCAGCATTAATTCATTTCATTTATCCATATAGACTTTTGCGTATAGTATCCACTTTCACTAACTACAGATGTTGCAAGAAGACCAATGCAGTCAAAACATAATAAATAAACAGTAAAAAATGGATAAAGGTTACTAGCTAAAACCAAATTAACTAAAATATATTATTGAATTTACAGAATGCATATTGCTGTATACTTTATGTAGTAAAATAAAAGGAAAATATAAAGAGAGGATTAACAACATTTGCTTTGGTTGATTAGGTGTTCTTTTCCTTGAGAGTTACGCAAATGCATTTCTGAAACTGAAAGCACATTTTAGTAGAAAGGTTTTCATATCACTTTTGAATTTGATAACTTTATTTACAAAGTAATTTAACTTATAGTACAAGATGAGCTCAAATTTTTGGCTAATTAACCTTTTGAGTTTACAGAAATAAATGAACTAAGTCATTTTTGAACATAATTCCCATTCACTTCATACATCTATGAATTAACAACTATATGCCTTTCAAAAATAATTCAGAAATTTTATATGTAAAATGTTCCATTATGCTTTTTCACCTTATCATCACTATTAAATATCTTTCCCCAAAGGGATACTAGATCTGGACTGTAGGTTGGTGTTTGCTCCAGCTATATGGACTGAAGCATTGTCACATAATACATGAACATGATAACTAAACATTCATTGCCTCTGCTCTTTCTATAACATTATGTAAAATAGTGTGGAATCCCAAAACGTTGTTACCATGGTCCTATTGGCAGTCTGGATAACCTTGAATTTTCTCAATTGTGCTTTGCCTGGCTTGTGTTACTGCATGGTTTCTCTTTTGGAAATAGAACCATAATAAGAGAGGTATTCAAAAAGTTTTGTAAGTGTCATCTTAAAGTCCAAGCTAAAGACTGAATTCGAAAGTTTATCCTCATAATCCTTTAAAGTATGCTCCAGTTGTAAATGGGCAACCACTTGTCAAAACATTATGGTACTCAGATTGAGATATTGTAACAGAGCTGAATTTATAGCTTGAGCATGGTCCTGCACCCATTTAAAAGTTTTTCCAGCATGCAAGATTTTACTTGATGAAGGAACAACCAGAAGTCGCATGGCGCAAGGTGAGGGTTGTAGGGTTGATGGTCAAGCAACTGGACTTTGGAGACTTCCAGTTTCCTCAAATTTGCAACTGTTCTGTGAAGAAAAGCATTGTTGTGCAAAAGCAACAGACTTGAAGCTCCTATCTTTGGATGCTGCCAGCTTAGCTCTTCAAATAAAGGATCCAAAATATAAACCACATAGTGCCATAGTATTCTGCATTCATTGTTATTCCTTCTGGCAGTCAACAATAATGGTCTTTCATAGTTAAAGAAAATAGTGAACATTTGCTTCAGAGAACAAAAATCTTGTCAAGGTCTTGGATCATTCTCATTTACTCATACACAGATCTGAGGGTGGTATAGTAATAAAACCAACTTTCATCATCAGTGCATATATCTGTCAAACATTTAGGACCATTTGGTGGAAACATGTTAGCAGTTCCATGCACATTTCTTTCTTCTCCTCACCGCCACAGGTGTCCAAGGTCGTTAAGGCATGGACTTATGAGCGGGAGGTCTGGGGTTCAAATCCCACCAGGACTGCCCTTCCTGACTGAGGTTTTTCCCAGGTTTTCCTCAGTCCTCATAAATGGCAAATGCTGGGGAGGCCTGGAACGATTCCTTCCTTAAAAAATAAATCCTTTCCCAATATATCATTTCATCTCATTTATCATTAGAGGCCTGTGGTGCCTCTGTAGCAAAAACGGGTGTTAAACACTATTCATTCATTTCATTTCTTCTCCTCTTCTCTTTATTGGTTAGGGAATGTGAAACCTATTTGGCACAGATTTTTTTCAGTTTTAAATGTTCATCAAGTATACTCTGTCAATGCTGCCAACACTGATACCCACTTTTTGCTTAGCATTTCAACATCAATATACCACCACGAGTGGCTGAGGTCGTTAAGGCACGGACTCATGAGCGGGATGTCTGCGGTTCGAATCCCGCCAGGACCATCCACCCTGACTGGGGTTTTTTTTCCAGGTTTTCCTCAGTCTTCATAACTGAGTCTTCATAACCTAAACTTTAGGCCTAGAACGCTTCCTTCCTTTAAAAAAAAAATATCATTTCACAATATATCATTTCATTTCATGTATCATCAGTGTCCACTGCCTGTGGTGCCTAAGTAGTAAAAACGGGCATTAAAACTACTCAAAAAAAAAAAACCATCAATATGTTGATTTGCCTCCACTCTTTGAATTGTTTTCTCGTTCACAGCTTTTTGAAGCCATCCAGAATGAGGGTTGCCTTTCAAAGTCTCTTGCTGTTCTTCAAATGATCGAATCCATCTTTTAACAGTATCAAATGAACACTTTTGATCACCATGAACGACTACTAAGTCCTCAAGGATTTTTTTGCTCTTTCACCTAACTTATAACATGTAAAAATGTAGAATGGGATTTTTTTTTTAAAAAAATTATGCATGATTTTTCACCAGCTATTGTCTCTATGACAATGAATTCCAGTACTTCTTCCAATTATCTTGGCAAAGTTACAGGATAAATTCAGCTGACAATGTTGCTTCTGTATTGCAGAAGGAAATCAAAACACCCAACCTGCACTGACCACTATGTGAAGTTTCTCATGAATGTTTTGAAAGCTGCTTATACAGAAAGAGCCCTAACTTTGCTGAATTTTTTTTAACTTCAAATGCATTTGATAAAGTAGTTCCTTCTCTTTAAGAGAGACATTTCTTAGTCACTTTCACAGGCTAAGAATCTTTTATGTTTTCTATTTCAAGATGAATCTGTTTAGTCCATTCCTTCACTACAGAAGGACAAAGTTCCCCATAAGATCCACCTTAATCAATGTTTGATAAGCACTTGAAGAAAACCTTTCTTTTTTGAAGAACAGTGCAATATTCAATTTTTAATGTTACAGTAACTTAGTATACCTCTTGTTGGTTAAAAAGTGCCTCCAGCTAACTGCTCTGCTTTTTTAGCAAAGATGGTGTGCTGTCTCCAGTGATATTTTATAACTTGTGTAAGTTTTGTATGTCTGATATGAAACTTTTTGAACTTACCTTATATGTTATGTACTTTAGTTTTCATGTTTTTGGGCAATTTTTACCAAAATAAATGATTTTCAAGGCATAAATGCAAATTAAAGAATATATTATCCAATTTTTTAAAATCATTAAAATTCATTATGTTTTATTTATTTTCTAATTTATTATTGTTAAAGCTTGTTTTGGATTCTAAATTTCCACTACTCAAAAATATTACTTTATATCTTAGTTTTCAACAGAAATAAGCAAACTAAGCAGCAAGAAGAGTCACATTATAATGGAATAGTCTCTTATCTCATGCTTTATGTGTGGATACCCATACACTCACTTCTCAAACCAGGTATCTACAAGATAAACATGACATAATGTAAATCATACTTCAGACAGACAAAAAGATCCATTGCCATATGTTGTAAAGAGCATATCAGGAATTTTTATCAAAAATTTGCAATAGCTAAGCACAGCCACAGACTACCATGTTGATTTTGACAGTATAGAGGTCATGAACCATTGTGACAGTTCCTGCTGGAGAACCATATATGAGAGCATAGAAATATATAAAGAGCAAAAAATATGAATCAGGGGAGGCAGCCTTATTTACAGTTGATATTAACTGAATGCGCTGCAATTGGCTGCCCAGCAAGTGGAGAAACAATCATCCCCCCTACCTCTCAGCTGACCTATAAATTGCTGACAATGCATATGAACTAAGGAGAAACTCATTAGAAGATATGCAATATGTTGGCCAATCCAAGCCTTGAGACATAGCCCTGACTGATGAACTATGATGAACTCTGGCCATGGAAGTCTACCATTAATATCATGTCCTGATCAAGGGTTGCTGAGTTCGTTTTTATGGGGGGGGGGCAATATAAAATGATCATTATTAACAAATTTTTGTTAGAGTAAGTTGAAATGAAAATTCCCATATTTTAAGGATAAAATAACCACCATGAAATGTCTCCTCCTATCATATTGATGTTGTGTTATTTTTAATCTTATCCCTACCCAAATAGATCATCCTGTAACTCTAAAATAGATATTTTACTTATAAATTGTTTTTAATTCCAGTTCCATGAACGATACAATCCAAATTTGATTGATGATGATTATCAAGAAATGAGTGATCAATTACAACAGCGTCACATCAAAGCACGTCGTATTACTTACATAGCAGCTTGTGCCAATCGTCAATCAGCATCATCAGTACCGCCGGACTCACCAACACTTATGGATGAGTTTATAAACCCAAGGAGGAAGATACATTCAGGTCAGTAAGGGCTCAGATTTCAGGTTTCTCTATATTACACCCCAATTCTTTCATATGCCTTGTCATGTTATTTTGAGAAAAGCTTAAAGATCCTTGATTGAAAAGCATAAATGATTTATTTATGTATTTATTTATTTATTGCATCAAATGGATTATGTACATGATATGAGACATGTCATTGCTAATAATGAATTATAACATTAAATAAAGGTTTAGAAAATAGCATAATCTAGTATAATATAATATTATGCAATTGTTATATCAATAAATCTATGCAGCAGAATAAAATAATATGAACTACCATATATATAATACAGTAATATTATTTAAATTACCCTCATATATATATATATATAATATTAATGAACCATAAAAATAAAGAAACACTATTAACAATGTAACAAATTAACACTAATTATAAAAGTAGATAAAGATAAAACACAGAGAAAGAGTCACACTTGAAACTGCTATATTTCGAACTACTGCGAGTTCTTCAATGGCAAGAAGCTAGACCATTGAAGAACTCGCAGTAGTTCGAAATATAGCAGTTTTAAGTGTGACTCTTTCTCTGTGTTTTATCTTTATCTACTTTTATAATTAGTGTTAATTTATATATATATATATAATGCATTAGCTGTCAACAGACTTATGTACACAAGTTTCTAACTTTGTTAAAAAACTATAGTTTTACAAGGTGTCATGTTATACTTTTACAAATTAATAAAATGTATGCATTATAGCCCATGTACTAAAATAAGCCATCTTCAGGATTATTTCCTGTACACATAAAATCAACACTCAAAAGTATTATCAACATCATCAACAACAACAACAACAATAATAATAATAATAATAATAATAATAATAATAATAATAATAACATATACTATATATAATATTATTACCAAGATTAAAATATACCAAAAAAATTATTTGTCCCTAACACACCTACTTCTATAAAATATACCAACCTTATACAATATTATAATCAAAACAAATAGTAATGAAATTACTATGAAACTTATACTCTATAGATAAATGCATATTCTGCATGTGTGCATTAATATGTTTCAAGCCTCACCAGGTCTAAAAAGTTGATCAATATACAATTTCATTATTAAGGTTTTAGGCACATTTTACATTTCATCTTAATACAATGAAAATAATATTACAGATTTGCATTAGATTAGACTTATTTATCATCCATAAATCACACACGGAGATATGGGACTATTCAATATATTTACATACAGACACACACACACACACACACATCTGTATGCGTGTGTCTGTGTATGTGTTTAGTGTGTCTCTAAATTAGATTGGCAAAACTTTATGATCAGATAGATAATTGTTTTTGAAACACTTTTTGTTAAGGAACCCATGGTTTGGAAAAATTGCTGTAGTTTTGGGCTGGATTTGTAACATGTAGTTATGTTATGTTTCCTTAAAGGTTGGCTATTTTGTCTGTAATTCCTTTAACATATGGCAGAACCTCAGATATTATGCTCTTTCCTCTTTTCTTGAAGTCTGATCCTTCTATTTCATTGCTCTCTATATATCTGATGATGAATAGCCATTGGCATTTGATGTAATATAGAGATGTCATAGCTCATGGATTAATGTGCTGGGGTCACATATGCATTAGCACTATGAATGCATTAATAACTGTCTCTTAATTGCTGGTAGATGGTGTGACATGACATGTAGATATCAGTTTGTATGAGTTGGTTTTCAATGTACTGAGGCCCTAAGGTCATCTTCTAATGTTCTCTCTACCAATACATTTAGGAATGGAAGAGAGCCATTCTGTTCTATTTTCGCCAGTTTTACTATTAAAATGTGGCAGCACCCAGAAGCAAATTTAACAATGGACACAAGCCATGGAAATTTACTATTCACATGTTTCAAATAGATTAGTTTTATGCACGTTTGTGTAAACTGCTCCATTACATGTATTATATGAATGAATTTCAGTGTTCTTTACATGGACCAGTGTTTGTTTAATATATAAGCAAGATAATATTAATATATAAGCAAGATAATATTAATAATTTAAATGATTAATAATTTAAAATGATTGAGTTGAATTTGTAACACTTACATCACTAATATTTTAAAAAAGGAAAACTAAGTTTCTGGAGCTAATCGCTCCCATCTTCAGTTCCAGATCGACTGCCAGGATTGTTCTTTGTGGTGGTTTGATTTGCCTCTGGTGGTGGTTTGGATGAACTTCTGTATTAAGAGTCATTTGGTGGGATTTCAAAGTTGAAAATGTGATTTTTGTTCTTCCAGATATAAATGTTTTCCCAAACTGTAAGTTCTGTTTTTCCTGTAATATTTTTAAGTAGTTAGGGATTCCTATTAATATTAAGTTGTTCCTTCCAAAAATGCCCAGCTACTGCTGATTTTTCTTCCTGTCTTTGATTTATGCTCCTGATGTGTTCTTTTGCTCGTGTTTTTTATGTTTCTTTTAGTCTAAGTACAGTGAAGAACTCCTCTTCTACAAACTTGATGCAGGATTTCAGAATATTTAGCAACAAAGTAGGTTGGTAATTGCATTACACTGAAATATCTTGTAATTTATGTTTGTTTATTGGGTACTATAGCAGCCTTCTATTACATTGCGGTGCACCATAAATGTGCACATAAATGTTCTCCTTTCCTTCCTCTACACGCACCCCATAGGCTGCAGTCTTTACAGAAGCAACAATAGTAATTTTCAAAATATGTTTCTGTGAGAGTTGGTAACCCTAATTAAGACATCTATAGTTTAGCAGTCTTATGCACTTTAATTGGATAGTCTTTTATTACAATTCCATGAATTATTTTTTTCAGCAATATTAATCATTTAGAAATTGCTGTATCATGTTAGGTATAAGACATTAGTTGGAAAGGAATAACCAGTAATGTAAAATTTGGGTCACAGCCAGGATTTGAACCATGGATCTTTGGCCTTCCATGCTGACGCTCCAACCAACCGAGTTAACATGTTCTCCTCCAAGTATGTCTTTCACCTAATTCCATATATCCTGGAGACCTCTCTAAGGTTTTCTCTATAATTAAGAGATTTGACTCCTTAATTCTACAAGTACTGTAGATCCAGGTTTCTAGTTTAACCACGTTCTATATAGGATTAATTTATGTTTAGAAATTATTCTTTCACACTAGTCATGTAATTTCAATTGGAAGACAAAGCACACTTTATTTTAATTTGCATATAAAAGCACCTTTAAATTCTTTTATCCAGAAAAAATAGTCTTTAATTTAGGTGGAAAGTCCCAATGAGTTTAATCCAACATAGTTTTAATTTATGTGACCATCCACTTCTTCAAATAAAAATGTTTTTATCATTGCATAGAACTTTTTATGACAGATGCAACAGTAGTAGATTCAGATGACTGCCAAACTTTGTAGTATCTAACTGAAACTAGGCGTTAAAAATGCTTGCCAAATGCTTGCCAACAATGATGCCACTTAATAGATTTCATTTTAATAGATTTTTACCAAAATTTTCAAATGATTATTGTACTCTGGCAGATATAAGAAATCAAATTTATTCCATTTAATGACCCACTGTATATGTATCACATGTACATTGACATAATCACTGGTAGATATGTATTCTCTTTCAGACCTTGAAGGTTTCCTGCCACAGGAATTGGAAGGTATTGATGCTATATTAGAAAGAGCACAACAGCGCATTATTAGACAGCGCTCTCTCTCAGGTAGCAGGCCCAGTGGAGTAAGAAAGAAGTGGTCTTTTTCAAGCACTCCTTCTCCACAACTGCAGCAGTCAGAACCAAAATGGCCAACTGTAACTGACAAAGGTGACAACAATAAAACAGTAGTTCAGCAAGATGCAATACTGCATGAAATTTCTGAGTCCGAAGATCCTCTGCTATCTGGAACTTCCACCAGTGAAGATGCTGCAGAATCCAAAGTTTGACAAAACATGCAAGAAAGACTTAAATAGTTGAGATGTAAAAGTTAGTAAGTTAGCAGATCTCTTGGTTATACACTTCTAAAGGCCTCATGCTAGTGGAGTAGGCCTCTCAAGTCTCATAGACCAGTGGTTCCCAAATTTTTCACTTGCAAACCCCTTTCATAAAGATCTGAGCTGAGAAAACTATTTATTAATATACAAAATATTTAACAACCTTAAATAAATTATGCAATTTTTTAAATTTCACTATAAATGGAGTATAAAATTTGAGTGATTTCCTCTTTAAAACAATTGCATAAGTATACCTTATTTCACCTTGAAAATTTTTGTTTAAAAAATTAATCTTAAAGTTACTGTAGTTATGGTAAATAGGCCTACTAGGATTCTCCTTCATCTCCTTCAAAAATTATGTAATAATGCTCAAAATATTGAAGCTACATAAGTTCAAATAATTATATTTAAAACATTAAACCTGAAATTAAATAGGCAAGTTAATAATGCAATGGTATATTTTTGTATCTTTAAATTCACATTTGTATACTTCACACATTTTAATCCAAACCAGATACCGAGAATGACTTTTTTGATATTATTGTATGTAGTGACAGAATCCCTGCAGGCTTAAGTTATACAGCTATATAATAGTTTCAATACTTAAAAAATAGAGTGCATCTCTCTCATTGAATTCCAAATGAAAAGATGATAAATATCTTCTGTATCTAGGCACACATCTCCATATCCATAATTAGTCTTCTCCTTATAATGGATAAGGAAATTACACACTGTCACTAAATATCTAAACACATGCTTTCATTTAGAAGAAATGAAAACAATGTCTAATTGACAGTGGCTACAGTTCAATATTCCAGGTGTAAATTGTAATAATAAATAATTTCATGAACTCCCAGGAGGTCAGCGAATCACAGTTTGGGAAACATTGTCTTAGACAATATATAAATGCATTTCTGTTATAAATGCAATGCATATTTAAAAGTTTTGCATTTTTGAAATACATCAGGTATTCTCATGCCTTTCAATACCAATGTAATTGGGTATTAATGAACTGCACCACAATAATTTCACAGACAATAGAGGGATGTTAAACAGGAAATTTGGGATAGAAAGGTCTATGGCCTACAAAGAAAACCAGTGGAGTCATATGATGATATAGTACCTGGAATTAAAATCAACAAATCAATGTTAAAGCAAAAGCAGTAAAATTTTGCCAAAGAACATTTTCAAACATGCTTTGCAAGTAAAGAAGTCCTGATTTCCAATTGTCAGCATTTTTAAGATTTAGTACTATAAAAAATTCCTAAAATTTTAAACTGATTATATGACAGTATTGCACTGAAAAATTGTTAACTGATTTATTGTGTTATATAGCTTGGTCTAGAGCAATCATCATCAAATTGTGCAAATTCAGGCAGCAGGTAACATTAGTACAACTGGGTGCTACTTGGGCAGTACTTATGTTGCTGTTGAAAGAGTGAGAAGTCTTACTCACCAGTACAGTGCACTATTTATGCGCAATAATGGATAGTTTAAAATATCTATATCTGAAAATAACTCCATTTATTCTAAGATTTGACCATCTTCCCTTTGTGTTTTTCTAGTTGGGAAGAAGTATTTTTGTTTGTAGACCAGAGTGATTTGGCTAAGTGCTTAGAGTGTGACAAGGTTAACACAATTAAGAAGCATAATTTACTATGAATATGAAAAATGTACAGGAATAGAGAGAACCATAATGATAAAGCAGCTGAAAATAAAACACTATTAACGAAAATGGACAAGACAACAATGATAGCAAAGAGGTTGAATGTCTCAGTTTTATATATGAGTGTTGTCATCAAAACCACAATTTTTGTTTGTTCAAAAGGAATGCCTTGCTATTTTAAAGCATATTATATGAATGTAAAAGTGAATATGGTTAAGTGTGGTGGTTAACTCTGGTAAACATCTAGTAATATATTGATTAAATGGGTAAAATAGAAGAGTTTGCATACTTTCCAAACTTCAAGATGAAAAATAGATCTTTGATCTGCTTTCTCGGTTGATATAACAAGTCACTTCAATGTTTTTAATGTTTCTCTTAAGAAATGACTGAATTTGGAGAATATGTCAAGGTATGAGTTTAATTTAAGATTCTAGGATTTGATAAAGTTGGAAGCCCATTTCAGTATTTTCTGTTGGCACTGATAGTCTCCTAAAGAATTTAAACTAGAGCTTATAGATCTGCAATATGAAAGTGCAATGAAGTGTATATTCCAATACAACAAAAGTCTGCAAGATTTTTACTTAAATTTTTTCCCCATTCACCATTTCCATGATTATACAAGTTAGTTCTGTGTGAACAGTTTTTCAATAATGAAAATGTCACAGAAGCTAACATTCTGTTACCAATTTAAAATGTATTCATTAGTTATGTACAATACAGATTAATGTTCCAAATATTGCAAAACTATATCGACAGAAAAGAATGCAAACATCACAAAGAATGAACAGAGACTAACCTTGTTGATATGCAGAATACAAGAATAAACAGCTTTATGGATAGAGGTATTGTAATTTAACATAAGATAATATTCAATATATGTACAATAAAATGCTATTCAGTAAAATTGAATGCGAGATAACCCCTTTTTATTTCCACACATTAATATAAGATACAGATTTATATTAAATGTATCTATTATAGGGAATCTAATAATATGACCACTTCTAGCAAAATTTCACTGGGACAGAGAAAGTGCAAATATGCATCATGTGAATGTTGAGTGGGCAGCAAGGCAAATAATAGTGACATCACAGAGCTTTGAATTGAGGCTGACTCCAGTTTCCATCTGTTATTATTATAATTTAGAAATGAAGCTTCATTAGTGAGTAGCATACTAATCATTTAGAAACTTACATCAGAACTTTGAAATTTGAACAGGTATATTTTTAGATTTCAAATCTCAAATTGTTAATCTAAGACCCCTCTATAATCTCTAAAATTATTGTAATGTAGTCCATTTACAACCAAAAAACATATTGCATTTAATGTATCCATTGATTTTATAAGAGTAACAATAGTTAGAGGTTTTATTCTGAGATTTTGTGCATGATATTTATTTGGACATAGCTGACAATATAAATAACAATAATTCAGCCTAAGGCTAGGCATAAAATAACAATATAGGGATACTGGATATATATATATATAGATACTCCTATACCCAAGTTTGCGGGTTCGAACCCGGGCAGGACTGATGGATTTTTTCGGGCGTAAAAATCCTAAGTATGGCTTCCTTCGGAAGGGAAGTAAAGCCGTGGGTCCTGTGTCATACATTTACGGCATGAAAAAGAACCTCAAGCCTGAAAAAAGAGGCCTCTGAGCAAAATTTGTCGGCCGTTTCATGCCCTGAGTTGAATGGGACGCTGGTGACCTGAGCTGTTAAAGAGCATCTATAAATAAATCAATCAAAAATATATATATATATATATATATATATATATATATAGATACAATAATGAAACATTTTATAATGATATTTAGTGTCCATTTTTATTACTGAGACACCACAGGCGGTAGTAATGAAACATTAAATAAGTATACTGTGGCAGTAAAATATCTGCATTAAGTTACTAGGACTGAGTGGGGGTGGCTCAGAAGGTAAATCTCTTGGAGCCAGCCATTCTGACATTGGATATTATTTTTATTGGTTTCCCCGTGTCATTTAAGCAAATGCTGGAATAAATTTTTCCTTCCCATGAATGTTCTACTCTCCCATTTCATTCTGTTGGTTCTCTTACCTAATCAAAATTGCCAGGGCAAGGTGAGTTGGTGCAGTCTGATGGTGGCTTGAGCTTTGGAAAGGATTCTGCCCCAATGTTGAATATGGGAGCATCTCTTCTGAGGGGCCTGATGTTGTTCCTGATGGTGTAGTGGTAACCATACTTGTCTTCTAAACCCAAAATCGTTGGTTCAAATCCAGCCAGGATCAATGGATTTTTTTGGGGTGTAAAAATCCTAAATATGACTTCCTTCAGAAGGGAAGTAAAGTTGTGGGTCCCATGCCATACATTTTCAGCATGAAAAAGAGCCTCAAGCCTGAAAGTAGAGGCCTCTGAGCAAAATTTGTCAGCTGTTTCATGCCCTGAATTGAATGAAATGCTGATGACCTGAGATGTCCATAAATACACCAAATCAACAACAAAGGGGCTTGATCTCTTTGAAGGAGTGCTCTGCCAGCATTGGAGTGTCCTATCTGGAAGCAATATTACAGACCCTCCATGTCTGTGCCTCACTCCCATGGACCGCAGCAACCCAATATCCCTCCCCTCATCCCTTGGAGGTGCCCTCACTAGGGATATTGGCACAAATAGCCAGCTCTTGAGTAAGGCTAAAGTATGTCAAAATATCTTCTATTGATCCTAATAATCTAATGCAGTCCCAGTTACTACATTATATAATTATGTTAAACAGTCTAAAACTTTTGTGTAAGGCTTCCAAATTCTTAGTATTTATACATTTAGTTGTAACTATGGTTACCAAAGTATTTTATGTAGCTAAAATCACATTCTGATGGTGTATGTGGACACTTAAACTTTAAAATATTTACTCATTTACATGCATGTTACGTATTGGTTCTTACATGAATGTGTAGATCAGCCAATGTGCCTACATATATAGTAACTGTATACCTTGATTAAATATTTAAAATGTTACTTGCTAATTACAAAGGTAATTTAAAAGTTTTGCACACTGAACATACATGGTCCTTAAATTTTTGATTTGCATGCCAGTTCTGAGCAAGTTAGGTGTAGAAGTAGCCAGAATTTTGACTTTGTCAAAATCAGTAACATAGGGATTTTTGTTGCATGAATATTTATACATATTGTTATATTGTATCTGCCACAATAAATAAATCTAAATTCCGCATAAGTCTGATGTGTTAATTTAATCAGGTTTCACCCATGAAACACATCACAACTGCATTATAGTAATCAACTCCTGCTTAATGCAGTGGAATTCTGTTATTTATGGGTTTAATGAATTGCTTAATTTTTTTATAAGTGCATGAACTATCTTAATTATATGCTTGCTGAGAATCCTTCCCATTTTATGGTGGTCTCCTTAAAATGGTATATATGACTTCAAAACATGATGACCTCTTTTCCTGGAACTGGTAAACATATCCACTCCCCAACCATCAAATGCTTAATAGAAATAAGTAGATCCCAGCATTGTCAGACCTTTAAGAGGTGTATGGGCTTCAGAGAACACATTATGAAAAAGGCTGTGACATAAGCCTTCAAGAATTTACAACTAAGCAAAGTCCTGCACATAAGAGCAGTTAAGTAGAGAAGGGGATGAGGGAAGGTTGTCATTTATTTTACTAGTGTCTAATGCCCATTTTAACTACTGAGGCATTATAGGCGATGGACACTGATGATACATCAGATGAAATGATAAATTAGGAAAGGATTTTTTTTAAAAGTAAGAAAGTATTCCAGGCCTAAGTTTTGGAGTACCTCCTCAGCACATGCCATTTATGAGGACTGAGGAAAATCTGGAAAAAACCTCAGTCAGGAAAGAGAAATCTTGGCTAGATTCAAACCCCAGATGTGTGCACCTTAATGACCCCAGCCACCTAGGGCATTGAAGGTTTTCATTTTAATGTTATATAATAACTTTAAAGCACATTTTAGCCCTTCTGTTGAGCTATTTTCTTGCAAATGTATGCATTTCTTTTCCTGTATATAAAGTGCTTGGAGAGTGCTGTTTTTGCTGTACTTTTTTGTTGTAATGTTTTGAATAAATGTTGTAATTGTGAGTGAAAGTTCCACTTGTCAGATACTGTTAAAGCCATGTGCATCCAAGTATTTAAAACAGAATTTTTTTTGGATAGAATGACGGTATTATGGAAATATCCATTTTACCAGTCATATTATCAAAACTGGCCATGCTATTATTATTTATTATACTACCCATAGAGGTTACTGGAACCTGTTAAATATAGTCATATTTCACAGAAAAATAGTTATCTTTGTACACATTCAAAATGCAGGCCTAACTTAATAACCATGCCCTATTTCATTGTGTTTCTAGTGTTTAATGTGATGGCTTTTGTCTAAAGAGTAACATTGTCATGAGATTGTCATGAGATTGTCATGAGATACCTGGTAGTTCTCCAGTATTGCCATTGTAACTTTTGTATGTAAAAAATTGAGCACAACTATAAATATTTGCTTTTTATCATATTATTAGGAATATCTCAAAGTGCCTTAATTAATAAAGTATTTAATCTCACTTTCACACCCAATCTCTGTTACCATTAAACATGTAGGTACCAAAAGAGATTGCTGAGATTAGAACATTGTTTTCTTGATTGAACTGATATATCTCATTCCTTACATATATCATATCGATGTAACATAATAAGCAGCTGGATAATTGTAATCTCAGTTCCAGGTTAAAAGACAGTCAAATCTTGTCCCATGCTATACACATTATAAACTTTTAGATATGTATACAAAGCTGCAACAAGAATATGTAAACTTTATGCTATGAACTATTTTACTATTTCATTTTTAATAGCTTCAAGAGTAAAGTTTATATTCTGATACACTTTTTGCAGTATAAATACCTACTCTTCCAAAGTACTTAGCAGCACAACTTTTGCTCAAATTTCAGTACCATTAGCCATATATAGTAACTCCAATAAGGATAAATTTCAGTAAGTATTAATTACTTTAGGTTTAAAATATTTGGGTAAATAGATTCCTTTACTTATTTCATTAAAGATATAATCTCAATACAATCAGACTAAAACAAAGGGTTGTTTATGTACCTACATAATTGTAAAAATATATGATTGATAGAATATATTAAGTTGTGTTCAGATTATATGCATTAAAATCAATGGCATAATAGAGAAAGATTGGGCATCCCTGCAAAGTTTAATCTGGTCGCATGTCTTTGACCATAGGAAATATCAAATTTGATAGGCTGACAGGGCCTTGGAGGAGTCCTAGGTATTAAAATTTGCCTATTTTATTATTACCCATTGGTATTATTATTGTTGTTGTTGGTGGTGGTGGTGGTAGTGGTGGTGATAGTGGTATAGGAAATTGGGAAATAAAGTAGTATTATTTTTTAGATGCTGGATACATGGTACATGCTTACCTCTAAAATGTGGCACAGGCACACTATAATACATAGAATCCTTAAGGATTATTGGAAGTGGCTAAGACATCTAGTATTCTTAGAGGCAAAAGTGCCTACTACTTCACTCATGTCAGTTATTCATGTTCTCACTCTTGATACTCAAAATACTGAGTGCTCTTAATTGTGCTTATGTAAAGGCACTCTGTAAATATGTTTTTATTAATTTTAACTTTGAAAAGGATTGCTTAGCTGACACAATAGTTACAGGCAAAGAAAGAAATAAAATGAAAGTGCAAACATCTGGTAAACTTGAAGCTAAAGCATAATTTTCAATCAGTGAGAGGTGTGCCTATTCTCATTCAGATGAAAAAAACAGGTCTCTTACAATTTTAATGTATTATTTCTGAATTAATAATACAGGAAGAATCTTAAAGTTAGGTATTCATTTTTACACAAAACTCCACTTACTTACATAAAAGTAAGTGGAGTTTAGTGTAAAAAATGAATACCTAAGTTTAGGATATATTACCACTCCATTGTCAACAACTTCGTAAGTACAATATTTATATACAGGAAGAATCTATTTTCACTAATTTTGAAACTGATCTTTCAATCTCTATTTTTTCTCTTTTGCATACCACTCAGATGTTCATAACTAATTTTAAGTGGCTTCATTTTGAAAAGAGAAAGAAATAGGATTAAACAATAAGCATAAAACAAAAAATTGAATTACTAAAACTAGGCTATTTTTAGTCCAATAGACCAAAATCAAACACTATGTTCCACTTCTACCACAGTACTATGTACTAGACTTGATGTAATATCCAAGCCAAGCAACACTGATCTGCTTCAATAATACTGAAGCAACGAAAAAATAAACCAGTACATTGACCCTTCATGAATGTAACCTAAATATGCATTGTTAACTGCTCACAGTCAGCAAAATGACAGGCTGAAGTTAATTTTCAAGGCTCAGTTTGCTCAGTTTGTTGACTGTACTTGCATGTAAACCAAAAGGTGAATTCTTTTTCTTTTACTAATTTGAATGTGTTTTTTCCTCCCATCATGACAACCTATTTACATTCCTTTTATTTTTCCAGTTATTATTTTCAAAATTTTCTTTTTTTGCGGGCCCCCTAGGATCTCAGCTCCCCATTGTGGGATCTGCAGGGCCCTCAGTTATGCTCCTGATTAAAATATTTTAGTTAGGTATATTACTAACTATATTGCTTAAATTTTACATCATTATTTCACTATTTCTCTCACAACTTATAGTTATGGTGTCTTCAGCATAAGCTATTATTTTATTATTGAATGTAGTTGGAAAATAATTTACATACATGCTAAATAGAAGTATACCTTGAACACTTTTGTGATGCCCTCAATACAATTTTGAC
Organism: Metallyticus violacea; assembly: GCA_030762175.1. Taxonomy (NCBI): domain Eukaryota; kingdom Metazoa; phylum Arthropoda; class Insecta; order Mantodea; family Metallyticidae; genus Metallyticus; species Metallyticus violacea. The sequence continues at coordinate 21,331,125 of CM060832.1, read as the reverse complement.
AAAGCCAAAACTGGCAACTTCCAGTAATTATTATTAAAGGAAGAGTACTGAAATATTGATATAGAAAAGGGAACCTAGAAGAGGAGTATATCATCAATCATTGTTTGGTAGCACAAGGAAAAATTAAGGGAAGAGAAACTTGGATGTCTAAAATCCAAAATATTCTACAAGAAGTTGGCATGGGCTCAATAAGTTATGAGAGGAAAAGGATTTTGGAAAGAGATAAAAACAGAAAATATGGGCTAGTCTTTATGTCAAAAAATCTAATTATATAGTACACTAAAAATATGTGTGGAAGAGAAAAATATATTGAAACTGTGATAAGGCAGGAAGAGAAAGACTGGCATGGTTAGAACAGGGATAATATATTTAAGTGGGATAAGAAATGGATATATTAAGGGGATATGTCCTATGTATGAAGAACCAAATAGTACTTGACATTGTATATTATAATGGAAGCAAACCAAGTTTTGGAAGGAACAGTTTATGAAAGTGAAAAAACTTATCAAATGAAATAACAGGCAGAAGAATTTTAAATGTAAAATCAGATGAAAATGTTAAGAAACTTGGAAAACACATAGGCTAAGTGAGACAAAAATGGTTATGAAAGAAGAGCAAGACAAATGGAAAAACAACAATGTCTATCTAGGAGTGAATATATGTCCCCATTAGATACTCAACTTGGTGTTAATTGTAATGGAGTATGGAAGGAATGCAACTCCATAAGTGAAAGTGGTGATTAAGTGGGAAATTTAAACATTTTAATAGCAGTAAGTTTTCATGTAATGAGAATATGGAAATGTAAATTGTTTACTTTAATTTTAATTTTTTTGTGAAAATTGCATGAAATTGGTTATATTTATATTTTAAAAACATTATATCTGCATATAAATTAGAAATTGGAAGAAATTAATTCATTCATATAAAAGGAAGATTCTGGAAGTAATTGAAAATGGAAAATATAAAAATAACTTTAATAATAGAGACAAGTTTTCCAAGATAAGCCCCACCTGGACTCCCCTGATAGAAAGATTGAGCAGTGACTGTGACCATGAAACTGCCAGGTTTTTCAAGGCTAACTACAGGCAACTGAATGCAATCAAAAATTATTTAACAATTGTCCCAAATACAATATGCAGACAAAGATTCACCTCCTCATCTGATTGTATGTCTGCCTTGATAATAGACAGTTGCAAATGTCTGAAATGTCAGCATTTTATACTCATGAATTTTGTACACAACATTCTCAACTGAAGTTTGGTTCCAAATGATGCAAAATCAGAGTGATGACAGTGCATATGTACTTAGTATATAGAACTTTTGAAATTACCTTATTAGTTAGCACATATAATTTTACTTAACTGTAAAATTGGAACTTAAACACAGTGAAGCCAATCATATTAATGGATATCATTGTATGATTAGTTGAACTATACACTCTTAAAGCTTCACTTACTTTTTATAAATGTATGGAACCGGTTTCGAGAACATTTGTTCCCATCTTCAGCCATGCTAAGGTTCAACTGTCGGATCATTCGTTGAGCTGTGGGAATGTAAATTCTGCTCTGGTGGCGGTGTGATAAACTTGTAGTTTATGTTTTCATCCCCGACAATGTCGAAGTTCATTATGCTGTTTTTGTATTTGTAGATGTAGATTTTCTCCCAGGTTGCTAATTCCGTAGGTCCTTGTACTGATTTTAATAATTTTGTTTTATTTATTATGTCGTGATTTTGTGTCCAAAAATGATATGCTACTGCTGATTTCTCTATTTGCTTGTACTTTATGTTCCTGAAATGTTCCTTTAACCGTGTGCCAATGTTTCTCTTTGTTTTCCCTATGTAGATTTTTTCACATTCTGCACAGTTTATTTTGTAAATACCTGATTTTTCTTCTTGTGGAATACTGTCATTAACATTATCTATCAGCAAATTTTGAACATTAAATCTATTAATCGGTGCCAACCTGATATTAAAATCTTTAAGAATATTCTGAAATTTTTTTGTGGCCCATGGATGATATGTGAATTTTTTAAAAATAAGTTTATCTTTTTTTGCTGAAAGTGTTGTGGTTTCTTTGATATGTTTTTGTCTCTTGAATTTCTGCACCTTTTTATGTACTAGTTCTTTTTTAAAACCATTTTTAACTGCTGTTTCTTCTATTTGTTTGTATTCTTTAAAATATTCTTCTTTGCTAATTTGTAGGTTAACTAGTCAATGAGAAAACTCATTGACGATGCCTTAAAACTTCTAAATATTCAAGATAAAAACATTTCATTTACATACAAAATAGAAACAGATAACATGCTGCCATTCCTGGATATTAAAATAATGAAATGCCAAGAAAAACTTAAATTTGGAATATACAGAAAGAATACACATGCAGATAATCACATCAAAGCTGACAGTTTAAACCCTACAGCACACAAACATGCAGTAATTAACAGTTTAACACACCGGCTAGTTAACCTACAAATTAGCAAAGAAGAATATTTTAAAGAATACAAACAAATAGAAGAAACAGCAGTTAAAAATGGTTTTAAAAAAGAACTAGTACATAAAAAGGTGCAGAAATTCAAGAGACAAAAACATATCAAAGAAACCACAACACTTTCAGCAAAAAAAGATAAACTTATTTTTAAAAAATTCACATATCATCCATGGGCCACAAAAAAATTTCAGAATATTCTTAAAGATTTTAATATCAGGTTGGCACCGATTAATAGATTTAATGTTCAAAATTTGCTGATAGATAATGTTAATGACAGTATTCCACAAGAAGAAAAATCAGGTATTTACAAAATAAACTGTGCAGAATGTGAAAAAATCTACATAGGGAAAACAAAGAGAAACATTGGCACACGGTTAAAGGAACATTTCAGGAACATAAAGTACAAGCAAATAGAGAAATCAGCAGTAGCATATCATTTTTGGACACAAAATCACGACATAATAAATAAAACAAAATTATTAAAATCAGTACAAGGACCTACGGAATTAGCAACCTGGGAGAAAATCTACATCTACAAATACAAAAACAGCATAATGAACTTCGACATTGTCGGGGATGAAAACATAAACTACAAGTTTATCACACTGCCACCAGAGCAGAATTTACATTCCCACAGCTCAACGAATGATCCGACAGTTGAACCTTAGCATGGCTGAAGATGGGAACAAATGTTCTCGAAACCGGTTCCATACATTTATAAAAAGTAAGTGAAGCTTTAAGAGTGTGTAGTTCAACTAATCATACAATGATATCCATTAACATATAATTTTGTTACTGAAAATCTTCAGTTCTTCTGTTGATGTGCTTCTGATGAATGTTGTGATGTTACCTTGAAGATTTTGAAAATGGGTTTTCTTCATATGGTTTTCTGCAGCTCTCCAACAATCAAAACCAGGCGATGCATGGTCTAGTGAGTGATCAGGCCAAAGACCTTTGTAAAGCGATCAAGGGCTGTATATATTATGAGAGTATTAATATTGATAGGGGTAAAGAAAGGCAAAGAAAAAGAGGATTAGAGGATGTTTATAATAGATCCTTCACTGCATACTCTGTTTATGCCATATATTGTTGCAATACTATAAATATTCATGTAGAATTTCTTTAGAAGAAAGGAATAGGTAATTTAAAAGAATCCTGAAATATAATATTATAAAATTTACAGAATCCTATAGAATTATGAATAAAAGAAAGGAATAATATAAAGGAATGTCTGAAAGATAATCCTATGCCAGTAAACAAACCTTTCCATTTGGACAATTTTTTTCGCTATAATCTTTGGTAATCTAAGAACTTTTCTATATAACTTCCTATGTACCAAATCCATCATTTGCCAATGTTTTCAAGTCTCCAACTTCAATGCCATGTAATTTGCTATCATGGATTCATTCATTGATATATTTATTTGGTAAAATAAATAAATGATTTAAGATCATTCTTTCTCATAGAATGTAGAATATAATTATGGAGATGAAGGAACATTCATTTACCATATTATGCACTTTTTCTAATCATACATTAACCATTTCTGATGCTTTATAAATATCCTGTACTACCTAACAGGGCCTCTTTTGCCTTTGCCAATGCTAAAGTCTTTTGCTTCTTCAATTAATTTTAATTCCTTCATAAAGTATGCAGCCCTTGATCACTTATTAATTTTTATCTTCTTTTGTGTTTGCTAAATTTTCCATATTTCTTAAATTACATAATTTCCATAAATTATTGCCATCATGTTTTTAACTGTATTTATATTTTGAAAATCTAATAAAGCTGTTTTTTTATACCCCAATAATAGAATGTGTTGAAGTACAGCATAAATGTCCATGGGATAATTCTTATACACCAACTGTAACAATAGATACCACTATGGGTATATACTCTATTAATTATATAGGTAGCAATTTCTGCAAATTGTAAACAATAGAGTTGTTTCCAAAACTCATAGAACTTATAAATCAGACAATGGAACATTATGATTTATATGCTATGCTGAAAGACAAGAGTGTGCTGTTTATTTACCAGATGTAAACAAAACTTTGTTAAAAGGTATGTACACTAACAAATAAAATATAAAAAGAGACTTATAATTGTTATATGCCTCAGGAAAATAACAAAAGAAAAGTAAATGGAAAACTGCAGTTAATTATAAATATTGAATAATTACAGTAAAAATTGCTAAGTTAAGGTTGAGGTTATGTACCTTCTGCTAAAGTTCATAAGGGCATATTTATTTCTTTAATTACCTACTTTTTAATTATATGCACTTTTGAAATGTGTGTAAATGCTATGGGATCAACATTAGAAGAGAACCATTCTATGCTAAAGAAACTTGTACCTACTATGATACTTAAAAGGCTTATGATAAAGGTTTGATTTAGTTCAGAGGTTAAAGTGAGCAAGCAACATTTTATATAAACAGGCACATACTATTGTTCTATTTTCATCTGATGCTGCAGACTTTCTTAAATATATAATTTTTTGCAAGAATAGGGTGATTGTTTAAGTAAAATATATTTTGCAACATGTAATATTATTCACTTTTTGATAATATTTTTTATCAGATAGTTTGTGGTGAAAGCTATGTGTTTCCAGCCTTGTAACAACATGATATAAGTTCTTGCTGAACCTGTCTATCATATGCCAATATCTTATATTGACAATTGTCCAAATTTTCCATGTATAAAGATGATTTTTTTTTGGGGGGGGGGTTCTTTATAGCAATGATATTATAAGTTTTGTATTGTGTATTAGCTTTAAAATCTGTTCTTTATTTTTCTTTACTATAAAATGTTCGATGTCAGCTACATACCAGTTACCAATATTCCCCCTATCCTGAGCAATAATAGATCTATTTTATTTTGGTTAACAATAAATTTATTTTTTGTCTCATTACACTAGTTTATTGAAGACTCCTACACATTTTTATTTTTCCTGAAGGAAGAGGCCTTTGAGCAAAATTCTCGGGTTGCCCTGAATTGAATGGGATGCTGATGACCTGAGATGTTAAAGAGTGTACGTAAACAAAACAAATAAAAAAAATGCTTAGATATGTTGTTCATTAAATTTTCAAATGGATTTTATTTTCTATATAATAGAAGCAGGTATGCAAAAACTGTGCTGCTTGTACTTTTTTCATTTATTTATGTGTTTATTTGCCTATAGATTTCTAAAACAATTTTCAGGCATGGTTCATTAGTAATTTAAGTTCAGTTGTGGAACATATATGAATATATTCAACTATTAGCTCATTCAATCCACAAAGCATTTGCACACTTGGACAATGGAGATAAAGTGATGGGACTCTTTCTGATTTATCAAAGACATTCGACAGTGTATCTATCAACCTATTATTGATAAAAATAGAAAACTATGATATAAGGGGAAAATGCTTGAATGACTAAAATCATGCCTGACAAATTGCAAATAGTGCATCAGGATACAGAGTAACATTGGTAGCATTATTAAAACATTTTCATCTGATGCTGCAGAGTAAAGTATGGGGTACCTCAAGGTTCAATTCTTAGTTCTCATTTACATCTTATATGTGTGAATGATATTCCTCAGTAAAGTCATTTCATATGTAGATACATCGCAACTATTTTGGAATAAGACAGTAGAGAATGTGAAATTTAATAGCAGACTCCTCAACAGTTCATGATGATATATCTTGAAAATAACAATCTAAAAATAAGAAATTTAAACAGCCATTCCATGTAAAGTAAACCTTGCAACTGTATTTTATAATAGCAAAACACAACTTCTTTCTAAAGTCATTCAAACATTCTGAATGCATTCTACAAAAGTTGGGAATGTTGATATGATTTTTATTTATGCTGAATGTTGCCAAGTAAGATCAGCAGTGCAATTGTATTCTGAAAGATGCTCTGATTATACCAAACCTTCATGATATGTTTTAGCTTGCTTTGTAATAAGTCCAAATAAAATTTGACAAGCAGTACTATCCATACGGAATCAATTTGCTTATATCAGTACCAAGGGTGACCATTTTGAACCCATACAATGATATAAGCCAGTTACTAAAATGTTTGATCTGTTCCTTGATACAAAGTATTAACTTTGACTTCCTAGTACTTCAAATTATTGTATAAAATATAGTGAACTTTTGTAACAGTGGTGTCAATTATTAACATTTAAGAGAAATTGAGTCGTGATAGTAACATACACGTAGCCCACTATCACCAATATTGGCAGACATTTTCATGAGTGCATTGGAAATTAGAATAGTAAATAGTTTCCCTTGGATATTTAAGACTTGGTACCGTTATGTTGATGATATTTTTGCAATAGTACCAGAAAGACACTTGGATGATGCACTAAAGTTGCTTAACTTACAGGAAAAAACAGTTAAATTCACTATGGAGAGAGAATGCAATGAACAGTTACCTTTCTTGGACATTAAGATAATTAGAAAAGAAAATCACCTAAATTTTGGCATATACAGAAAATCTACACACACAGATAATTACATTAAATGTAACAGTTTTAATCCAGTTCCCCATAAACATGCAGTTTTAAATAGTCTTGCATACAGACTGGTTAATATTCCAATGAACAAGGAGGAATATAAACTGGAAATGAATAATATAATAGATATAGCTACAGAGAATGGCTTCAAACAAGAAGTTGTACACAAGAAAATAGACAGAGCGAAGAAGAAAAAGAAAATTAGAGACAACACTACACTTACTCCTATCAAAGAAAAAAAACAGGACATACAAAAAATTCACATACCATCCATCAACCTTTCATAAATTTCAAAAGATTTTAAAAGATACAACATTGTTCTGGCTCCAAAAAATAATTATTCCATTAAAAATATCCTTAACTCAAAACAAAAAGAAGATAGCCTACAAGATGAAGATAAATCAGGAAAATATCAGATGAACTGCAATGATTGTGATAAAGTTTATATTGGAAAAACCAAAAGAAACATAAAAACAAGAGCTAAAGAACACATTAGGAATATAAATCAAAAACAAGAAGAAAAATCGGTGGTAGCTTGGCACTTTTGGAAAGAACAACATAACATTAATAAAAACCCCAAATTACTTAAAAATATTAAAGGAAAAACTGAACTTACAGTCTGGGAAAATATCTATATTTGGAAGAATAAGGATAAAGTTTTTAATTTCGAAATCCCGCCAAGTGATGTACTAATACAAAAGTTCATCAAACCTCCACCAGAGATGAATCGATCTATCACAAACAGCGAGGCCGGCAGTCGACCAGGAACTGATGATAGGAGCGATGGCTCCCGAAACTAGTCTTCCATTTAATTCAATTTTAGAGGTGTGTATGTTACTATCCCGACTCAATTTCTCTTAAATGTTAACTTCAAATTATCCTCAAACATATATATTGTATACATCTTCAAATGCACATTAAAAGGTAAATAAAACATATAAATTCATTTACATTAACAAAGTTGCCTTCCACAATCCTTGACACCTCCATCTATGAATAAACTAACAATATCACATTATGTTCCCCCTTCAAGCCAAGTAATTTTTGCCTAAAGAATTTTCTTCTATCACTAAAAATGACTGTTATTCAGGTAGTCTGATTCCAATGTTTTATTCTGTATACTGTAATGATTACAGAATCATTTTCATGCTACTCCATGTACTGAATTGCAATACAGTACAATAATAATGTACTTAGGTACTCTTAATATACTAGCCTTTAATGATATTTAAAGAAAATCATGTTAACTATTGAAAAACAGTATAGCATTTAAAGACCTTAAAATATTCTCATTTTCACAATTATCTTTAATAAATATAATTCATTTTGAAAAAAGAAGGAAACAAAAGAACCTAAAAATATTCAATATCCATCTTTCGGTTTAGGAAAAAATGCTGAATAACCACAAGGTATTTTTACTCAACAGGATGGATAATATTCCTTCCATTTAAAATTGCTATTTTAATTAGTAGCTAGAAAAGAAAGAGGTGGGTATCAAATTGTCTCTTAGGACTAGCCAGCATTTGAAAATTGAATACCTATATGAAAATTAATACTTAGAAAAGAAGAATCAATAAATCATTAAAGAACAATACATCTTGAGAGTAAATTCTTCTTTATTTGCACTCAATATTTCATTGTTTTACAGTTTCATATTAGGAACATTATACTTTGGAAATGGTTTAATTAAAGGCTATATGCAAAATATAAATTAGGAGATTAATTAAAATTGTATAAACTCTTTTTAACTAACTTGAAATACTAATTAGAAATTGTACAGTGAAGCTAATCATATAACTAAGATTGTTATATGTTTGAGTCGAACTATGCACTCTTATTGGCTCTACTTATTTAAATGTAGAACATGTTTTGCAGACTATCATCCACATTGTCAACTACTGGATAACTCACCATGCTGCTTTGGGGATGCATATTGTGCTGTGGCGGAGGTGTGATGAACTTTAAAGTTTATTAACATTTAAGAGAAATTGAGTCGAGATAGTAACATACACACCACTAAAATTGAATTAAATGGAAGACTAGTTTCGGGAGCCATTTAATTCAATTTTAGTGGTGTGTATGTTACTATCTCAACTCAATTTCTCTTAAATGTTAATAATTGACACCACTGTTACAAAAGTTCACTATATTTTATACAATTTAAAGTTTATGTTTTCATCCCTGGAAGTGTCAAAGTTCATTAATCTGTCTATGTATTTATAAATGTAAATTTTCTCCCATCTCCCTTTCTATAGGTCCCTGTGCTAATAATTTAAATAATTTTACTTTTTCACTATTTATGAGGTGCTACTGCCAAATTTCTATTTATTTGTATTTTATGTTCCTGAAGTGTTCTTTTAACCATGTGGCTCTGTTTCTCTTTATTTTCCCAATACCTGTGCACATCTTATTTAATGAATATCTGCAAAAAAGTCTATATTGTGAAAAACAATGGAAAACATAGACATATGGTTAAAAGAACACTTCAGGAACTAAAACACAAACAAATGGAGAAATCAGCATTAGCATCTCATTTCTGAACAGAATATCAAGAAATAGTGAAAAAGGCAAAATTATTAAAATCATCACAGGAACATACAGAGCTAGCAATGTGGGAGAAAATTTACATTTATAAATACAGAGACAGATTAATGAACTTTGATACTTTCAGGAATGAAAACATAAACTTTAAGTTCATCACACCTCCATCAGAGCGGAATATGCATCCCCAAAGCAACATACTTGTATTAAATTATCAGCAGTTGACAGCTGGGAATGCAGATGATGATCAGTGAAACATGTTCCACATTTAAACAAATGGAGCCAATAAGAATGTATGACTCAATCACACAACAATCTTAATTATCTTTTCAACTGGTTACCCTAAACTAGAAAGTTGATTCTTTTCATATTTTGCACTATGTATTCTTTATTAAAAAATTTCTATTTCTTGTATTGTTTGTCATTTTTTACAATTCATACTTTTAAATTTACCTACATAATAAAGAATTTGAAAATTCAATGAATGAAACAATAAGAAACATACATAACTAGGCTAAAGAAAATAACAAGTTCATCAACTTGTCAAAAACAAATTACCAGTAGTGTCCATTTAGATAACAAATTGACCTAACAAAAAACTACACAAAATATACACATACTGAAGAGGCTAGCAGAATAAAATGGGAAGTGCAGTAGATACTTTTGTAGACATCAACTCCTGTAAAATATTGGGAAAGGGAGGGAGGAAGGCAATTTCCCTCTGTAAGATTTGTAAATGTACACATCAGATATCAAAATTCAAAGTTTGCAAATGCTCACTCTGAAGTAACTAAAAAGTATATCTCTATTAATAGTGTGCATTAATAAGCAGACAAATTAAAATAAAAGTAATAAGTTTATAATATGTAATAAACTGAAATAGCTCTAATATTAGATTTTGTTTTATAAAAATCTATGAACTGAAAACATGCAAATTCATAAAAACATTTTAAGAAACTAAAAACTTAAGAATTACATATTTTAATCAAAGTTGTGAATATCTGCCACCATAACTTATTTCTTCCGATGAATTGGTTGGCTATGCCAATGAGAACCAAAGAGATGATCATGTTTAGGTGGCAGTTTAAAATGTTGATTGCTTTAAGATGACAATAATCTGTCCTGATGATCTTTAGTAGTTCTTCAGCCTTCTAAGACTCAAGCATTTTCTTTCAGCTGTACTAATTGAGGCCAGAACAGTTTGACAATTTCTGTAAACCGCCACGGTGGCCGAGGTCATTAAGGCGCAAACTCATGAGTGGGAGGTCTGGGATTCGAATCCTGCCAGGACCGTCCTCCCTGAGTTTTTTTCCCAGGTTTTCCTCAGTCCTCATAAATGGCAAAAGCTGGGGAGGCACCCTAAACTTAGGCCTGGAACTTTCCTTCCTTAAAAAAAAATCCTTTCTGAATATATAATTTCATCTCATGTATCACCAGTGTTTACCACCTGTGGTGCCTCAATAGTAAAAACAGATGTTAAACACCATTAAAAAAAATGTCTGTAATATCATCACTTCTATTCTTGATGAATTGTTAAATTTTAACTAACAGATGAGAAAAAACACTTTCAGATCTAGACAGAAGACATTGAACTTAAACATCAATTATTTAAAAAACAATTAGCCAGTATATATCTTTAGGGGTGGTAAGGCAGTGAATAACACTTTCAGAATCTAATATTTTTGGAGTGCCCTTTAGCACGTTAACTGTGGTCCTTGTATGTGAAAAGAATAGACACTTCTTATAATTTCTTCCCAAAATGTGTCATAAGTCTATCTGGTATATGAGAGGGTATCAGCCAGATACTGAATCATAGAATATGCTCCCTGAAAACTAAGTATATTTATTCTTCCATAGAGCAGTAAACTGCATCAATGTGACAAAATATTTTACATAACATAGATATATGTATACACAAATTAAATTAAATAAGTATATTTGAAGACAAAAATCATTTGTTTTAGAACCTATTACTGATGAGTCTGCTCCTAATTATTTTCAAGAAACTAAATCAATTGTTCATAATTGGAATGTATTGAATGGTCTTATGTTAACTGCTTGAAGAATGAGTGTCTTTGGGCAAATTCCTTACAAACAGATTTATATCCTTTATCAAATTTAGCTCATTCAAACTAAAAATTAAATAATCTCTTCCGAGTCGAAATATTTAGAACACTCTTTATGGTTTCACTTATATGAGATTTACTCAGGACAATTGTCCACATCATCAGCTGTTAAATGACTATTGGATCATTCATAGAAGTTGGGTATGTAGGTATCTGGGTTAACTCTGATGGTCTTGTTGTTGACCCTGTTGGTCTTGTTATAAACTTGAATAAAGACCACCAGAGTCAACCCAGATATTTACCTATCCAATTTTACAAATGATGGAACAGTAATTTAACAGCTGATGATGAGGACATTTGTTCCATGAAACATGTCCTGAGTAAATCTCATGTAAGTGAAACCATAAAGAATGTTGTAAATATTTCAATTCAAGATTCTTAATGCACATTTCATTGTTTTTGAGTCCAAATTGAATTAGTATTAATTATATATCAAAGAAGAGCATAAGCTGTTCAAAATATAGTAAAAATTAGGTATTTTATCTGCTTCTGCTTCTTTAGTTCATTGTTTTAGTTACATTGTTCCAAGAATTACTCTATTTTTCATTTTTATTATATATTATATTCCTATATCCCTATCCTTGGAAAATATTCAGGATACTCAGCCCTTCTGGCTCTAGGAGTCAGCTCCTTTGGTTACTTTAAACCATACATATAAGTCTACTTACCAACAAAATTATGTATGCATCAGAGGTGTAGGTAACATCCAAAAACACAACAATGAAAAAGTTAGAAATAATACAAAAGAAAATGCTCAGACTAGTTACAGGCTCAGTGATAACTACAAACTCCACAATAATGAGAATTTATACAGATGATTCTTCAATCTAAAAAGATGTGATGTGCATGAATTTAGCAGCATTGTTTAAAGCACTATACTTTTCTATCCCTGTAGGCTGTACCATAAAAACTAGCTACCCAAGCAACATTCATGCACAACAGTTCTTAGGAAATGTTATCTATCTGATAAAAGTCAACCAACTACCTCTAGCAATAAACCCATTGTACTTCCAACAATACAACATATCTCTCACAATTTATCATATTGAAAAGAAACATAACACAATGGAACCTCTATTCATCATTTTTGGAGAGACCAGGTTAAAACAAAAATGGATGCGGGGAAACGATAGATTCCAGAAGTGCATAAATAGTGTTCAAAAATAAATAAAACCAACAAAGAGCAAACACTATATTTTGTGTCCATTTTACATATTACCGCGTACATATTTTACAGTTTGTGGTCGGTTCTAGTAGTCTAGTAGTAACCATACTTTCCTCGTAAACCCAAGATCGCAGGTTTAATTTCAGTCAGAGTTGATGAATTTTTTCTTTTCGGGCGTTATCCTAAGTATGGTTCCTTTGGAAGGGAAGTAAAGCTGAGGGTCATTTGTCATAGATTTATGGAAAAATTCATCGATCCTGGCCGGGTTTGAACCTGCGATCTTGGGTTTAGAAGGCAAATATGGTCACCACTACACCATCAGCACCGACTTTAAAAAGCTGTTGCATTGGTTCTAGCAATATATATATCTGTTTTCTGTCTTGTATTATATGATTGTGTATTGCATCTTTTGTTTTCAAACTGTTTGAGGGATCATTTATAAATAGCATTAATATCTCATGGATGTATATACATCCAATAGGAAGAATTTTAAGGTTTTTAAACAGTCGATATGTGAAGTGATGATAATGATAGGCAAGCATGTTTTGAACATGATAAACACATGCCTAATAATGGAATACCAAAGAAAGTGGTCAATTATAGATTTCATGATGAAGGATCATTGAGGGAAGATCACTAATAAGATGGAATTATTAATATTCAAAGCTGCAAAAGGCAAGTTTTGCCCTAATTTTATTATATTTATGATGATGATGTCCTGTATATAGAAAAAATTAAAAAGTAAATAATATAATTCTAGCATACTTAATTGCTAATTTTCAACCACACTGAGTAATGACTATGCGTTAACTTAATTTCATTCTTCATTTAAGTGTCAGAATTTCACTGTACAATGTAAGCAACTAGCTAGTTTCATTATTTTTTAATCTCACTTGAAAGACAATTGTTTACATTACATAATTATACATCAATTAGAAAATATCAGATGTTCAATACATTGACTTCCCATAGACAATTTAAATCAACAAAATTTTTCATCTTACTATTAGTAGAGCCAGGATTTATGGCAAATCCAGAAGTCACTAGCTCACCTCCTAACTAAGTGTATGTATTGTCAAGACTCTCACCTTTAGTATTCCATAAGAGAAATGTCTCCGTATTATCTTAGCCAAAATAACATACAAAATTATTCAATTAAATAATCTAGATAAATGTATAATATATGAAATGTATTATATCAATAAAATAAAGAAATAAACAAAGAAATAAATTGACATAAAATCATAAATTCTAAATAAAAATATAACATAATAAAATTGGTTTCCATCATACTATAATCCATAAGTTGTCTGTAGGGTTAGAACCCCAAAATAACAACTCTTTCATACAACAAACAATCTTCCTCTCTTCTTTAGATTGTAATACACTAAGCCAATTTTTATGTAAAGTCGAAAGTAAGTGGAAATGTTCAATTAATAGGAAAAGTAAAGAGAATAGTTGGTTTTAAAGTAGATTTTGACTGACTAGCAATACAGTAAGAGTATAATTGAAATCATTTTATGATATAGTCGAACTACACACTCTTATGCTTCACTTACTTGTCACTATTGTAGACCGGTTTCGAGAACAGTTGTTCTCATCATCAGTTCAAATCTCCGACTGCTGGATAATTCGTTGTGTTGTGGGTATTCTGCTCTGGAGGAGGTGTGATGAACTTAAAGTTTATATTTTCTTCGCCGGAAGTGTCAAAGTTCATTAAACTGTCTCTGTATTTGTAAATGTATATTTTCTCCCATGTTGCTAATTCTGTAGGTCCTTGCACTGATTTTAATAATTTTGCTTTATTCACTATATCGTGGTTTTCTGTCCAAAAATGAAATGCCACTGCTGATTTCTCAATTTGTTTGTATTTTATGTTCCTGAAATGTTCTTTTAACCTTGTGCCTATGTTTCTCTTTGTTTTCCCTATGTATATTTTTCCACATTCTTCACAACTTATTTTGTAAATGCCTGGTTTTTTCTCCTGTGTCCAGTAAGAGTAGTTTAAAAAGTCTGATACCATAGTTCAGCTGGTTCGCAGTTAGACCCCACATTGGCATTTTCTTGCATGGACTCATGGTGCTCAAGCACTCCACCATTTTAAAACATATTAAATAACAGAATTTGGTACTCATCCTCTTTATAGTAGATACTGGAAATACTGCCCATTTTTCTCAACATATAATGCATATCTTCTTAGGAAATTATCACTAGCATGCATTAGTTCCTCACCATTAATAGATTTTTATTTTGGATGTTTGTTTTAAGTTTCTCCATTGCATGAGAGTTAATTAAATATACTCTTTTTTTAAAATGCCCCAAAGATAAAAATCACAAACTGTAAGATCTGGGTAGTAAGGAGGAATGAAAGAAGTTTTTCTTCTGTGAGCACACAATGTTTTCAATCTTTTTGGTCAGGCACAGAACCTGTTTCATTAAATTTCTATACCAACTTTAATAATGATTTTCATCTGGAACTGGGCTGTCAGGAAATTTATGCCTAAATGTCTGTCTAGTTCTGTCACATGACTTTCTGTACGTGATGTATACCTTAACGATGAATATGCTATGACACAGTGAATGTCTCTCCATTGCACAACCCTACTGCACTATGTAATAAAATCTCATTCTTGACTGCACAATACATCAGCCCAGCTCTGCCAAAATTCCACTTCCAATTGATTGGAAGAGCAAATGACACCACACATGCCACAAGGGGAATCTAACTGATTAGAGGGTGAGTAGGTCCTGTGGTTGTTTGATCTAAGTTGTGGAACTTTTACACTGCTCTCACTGTACAAACATGGAGGAATTTGTAGTCTATAAAAGTATAAGCTTGAAATAGATAAACTTAAATTTTTATGCATATTAAAATGTCCAGGGTCAAAATCAGATGTAGATACCATGTAGTTACCATGTAATGTTAACTGATAGGAGGGGGGAAGATAAAATTAATTTATTTGAATTTTTAATGCTTTTATTTATAATCTTTATTTTATTTATATATATTTTTTGACCTATCAGTGGATATTCTTATCATACAAATAAATGAATGTTTCATTTGAATGATTTTCATCCATAAATAACAGAACTGATGCACTTTTGATAACCTAGTAACAGTCTCTGGTAATAAATATTTTTACATAAAGATATTGCTGTTAATACTAATGGTGAATATGATTATGATAATGATAATAGTTTTACATCTAGAAAGTTTATAATGAGAAGTTTATGTTACAAAATACTTGGTGTAGTTGCCTTTAAAAGTTTATAATAGTATTTGTGGCAGATTAGATTTGATGAAATACTGTATATTTACGAATCTAAGTGTAGTCAAATATAAGGTGTACCAACTTAGCAGAGATGAGAAATGATGGTTTGAGGGGAGCAAAATGGAAGTGATAAAGAAATATTATTAATTTGGGTCAAGGCTAAATAACAATGAAAAATGGACAGAACAAAGGGAAAAAATGTACTAGGCAAGGGAAAATTAGCTATCAATAGCATAAGAGCAAGCTTGAAGAAAATACCAAGCATAAGTGTAAACTGTCTACAGAGAGTATATACGACTGTAGTTGAATCAAGAATGATGCATGGGATAGTAATTTGTGACAGAAAAAGACTGGGAATGTATAGATCAGATTCGTAGAATATGATATTGGGATCACCAAGAGCAGCACCCAATGCAGTTGCTCTAGTCGAATTGGGAAGGATGGCAGGAAAGAATTAGTAATAAAATATATTATGAAATATTGGTATAGGATCCAATTTTTGGAGGAATGAAATATTATCAAAGATTGTTTTCGGAGGCACAGGAAAAATCAAAATGGGAAAGAAGCTGACTATTTCGATTAAAGGAAATTGTACAAGAAATTGGAATGGGCGAGCTAGCCAATATACAGACTACAAATGGACAAAGCCTATGGATTAAAGTGAAAGCAAGGATTGATGACATATAGAAACAAGAAAAAATATTGTAGCTTAAGGGATAAGAGTACTCTGATATATAGAAGTTTTAAGAAAGACTGGGGCAGGGAAAAATACATCAGTGTATGTGCTAAAATGGGAAGGGAGGGCATGGGCAAGAACAGGGACAATGTTGTTAAGTGGTGTAAAAGTTGATAAAGAATTGTGCCCACTATGTGGCAATGCAGACAAAAATTTGCATTGTATATCAGAACATACTGAAATCAAAGTATGGAGAGAAGAAATATGGAACATGAAGTGGGACAATTAGCAGGCAGAAATTTTAACATTAAAAATCTTTGATACTAGTAGAAAAGAATTTTTGAAACAGTTGAAAACCATGTAGGGAAATTTAAGAGAAAAGGGGTGGAAGGAAGTGATTAAGGTAAAGGAAAAATGTAATAAAGAAAATAAAGAAACAAGGATGGATAGATGACCATTTTAGGGAAAATAAATAGGAATATCTATTAAAAAAATGTATAGTTAAAGAAAAGCAGGATTCAGGTTCACAACAAATTGGTGTTAGTTGTATAAGATCCTGAAACAATAAGCACTTCATGAACAATGAAAACAATGATAACACTTAATTTTACATCTGCAAAGTTTATAATAGGAAGTTTATATTACAAAATAACTGGTATAGTTGCTTTCAATAGTTTGTAACAGTATTTATGGAAAATTACATACATTAGATGAAATACTGTAAATTTCCAAATCTAAATGTACTCAAATATATGGTGTATCTCAAAATCAAAGATCTTGAAGGTTAAAATGTTTCAGTAAACGATATAAGTTTTGTATTTTGTCCTCTGTATGAACAGCTATAATTTATTATTAAACCATCTCCAGCAAGTGTGCATTTTTGATACCATATTACATCATCTGTACCAAGCATACATTGTTCAAACTCAAGACTAAGAGATCAACAGGGAAAAACATTTTATTATTCCTTTTTGTTTGTTATATACCAGCAATTGAAAAATATGTGTTAAGAAGCTAGAACTATACATAACTTTGGAAATGCTTATTTTTTTATATGAATATAAAGCACATCTTAATTTTGGGCAGTTAAAATTGAAAAAAAAATTTATACCTTATATTTGGAAACAGAATGTTGCCCAAGTGTTTTCTGAGGGGGGTTAATTTGCTTGAATTAGGTAGGATGGGGAGGAAAGGATTGATTATAGAGAGGGTAATGAAGTGTTCGTATTGTATCTTCAATTTGGAAGCTCAAATATATTAAAAGAACATCTGAAATATCAAAAAGAGGTCTTGGGAAGGAAGAGTTGGTATGGGGA
This sequence comes from Metallyticus violacea, assembly GCA_030762175.1. Lineage (NCBI taxonomy): Eukaryota > Metazoa > Arthropoda > Insecta > Mantodea > Metallyticidae > Metallyticus > Metallyticus violacea. The sequence goes on along the minus strand of CM060832.1, from coordinate 21,313,038 downwards.
GGTGGGGAAGGTACTAGCAGAAATAGATTTGGGGGTTTATATGGAGAGTAGGTGAAAGTAATGTTAATGGATATTGGAAGATAGTGAAAAGAAAGATATTTGGCATATTTTAGAGGATAAAAGTTCTTTGGTCAAAAGAATTAAACAGAATTAGGGACGAGAGAAATATATTGAAATTTGTGATCAAATGGGTAGAATGGGTTGGGCGTGGATGTGCACAGGAGTAATACTCCTGAAAGGATATAGAGGAGAGGATAATGATAGATGTAGTACATGTGGGGGAGTGGTCAGTGTGTCCCATTATTTATTGGAATGCGAGAAAGTCAAATGATGATGGGAAAAAGCTTGGGACAATAAATGGGAAATGGGACAATTTACAGAAGAATTTAGTTTTAAATAAAATGTTAAGTAATAAGAGTGTAAAAAACACCCAGAAAATGAGAGAGTGTTTGAGTAAAGTTAAGGAGAAGTGGGAACAAAATAGGAAGAAAGTAAAAAGAAGCTTTCTTACAGTCATATAGCCAATTGGTTAACATGGTAGGAAAATGTATTTTGGAGGATGCTGCTAGGATATAGAGTAAAAAGAGTAGGCTAATAATATATATAAAGATATAGTTGATATTGTAAATTGAGGGTATATTGTTGCGACAAATTAAGTTAATTATGGAATAAATTCATTCATTCATATTTGGAAATATATAATACTAATTATTTTTTATTATTGATACAGAGAAACTATTTCTTTGTATCAAATATTTTTGCAATATTTTTAACTTTTCCCTTGGATTGAATTGGATTATGTTCTTCAGGCACTGGTTTCTCCTGATGCTTGTAGCCGAACATGTGTGGACTGGAAATGGGACGCTGAGCCAGAGGTTTCTGCTGGTTATGTGCTCGGAACATAAGATCCACTTTTGGATCTTTAAGATTTGGGAGAGATGGTTTTGACATAAACCTCAACACTCCACGTGCTTCCTGACCAAAACTGTGTTTTCTCTGTGAATGTGAAAATTTAGCCATCTTGGATTCAGGATATGGTTCCCCTGGCCACATCAGAGAATGTGCCTTCTTCAGCATTTTCTCATCCTGCATCACAAAGAAAAGCAACACTAAAATGTAAGTTGAAATGCCCTAACATTTAAAATAAATTGTTTAAAAAATGGCTTGCTCAATATTATAAATATTTGTGTAGAACAAATTGTGTCCAAAGCTACAGTCCCATGTGAGCAAATAGGAACACGACAAGAACATAATACATTTTATACTATTTTGCAGTTATTCACATAATACATAACTTTAATCTGTGCTAATAGCTAATATGTCATCCTTTTTGTTTATAAGTTACTTTATGTGATTTTGTATAGATTTCACAAGCTTTGAGTACTTATTTTTAAAGTTTATCTTCATGAAACCATGCCTTCTAGAGACTATCATGTGTATTTTTGTGGAACAGTTAAGTTTTGTTAGTCTCCTTTTGCAAATAGCCCACAAGTTTTCTATTGGGTTAATGTCCAGGGAGTTGCCTGGCCACTCTAACACAGGAATATTGTTCTTACTGAAGAATTAAGGAGTCAAATCTTGCTGAAAAATTCTATCACCATCTGAAAATCTCTTCTACAGCTCTCCAACAACTCTCCTATCCAATATTTAAAGCATTGGTCAATTTCATCATCCCGTCGATTGGTACTAAGGGTCCAAGTCCTTCATGCGTAAAACACACCCTAAACATCTTCACAGGGTGTTTTACAGTCTGTTGCAAATGTGCTAAAGTTGTGGCCGCATTATTTACTCAGAGCACATATTGAACCCTCTCCCCCTGCACTTCAAAGTGACTCTTGTCAGAGAAAAGAACTTTCTTCAAGTATTCCATTGTCCAATTCTGATGATTATGTGCACAAGAGAACAAAATATTTTAAAAGACCATTAATTACTATACCTTTTCTATCAACTCTTCCTAATTCCACCAATGTTACCCCATTTGATGTTGCCCTCTGTAATCCCAAGTTTGTTGTCATGGAAACATTTTTTTTTAATAGCTGCATTAGTATGATTTTTTTATTAAATACTCTCTCTTTCTATGTTCACATACCCATATGAACATTAATTCTAGTTATTAAGGTTCTAGAAGATTGCAGTCTATATTCGGCAGTGGTAGTGGTGAAATTGTGCACCCTGAGTTTGTGCTGCTGTCAGCCACTGGTGCTGCAGAGACCTCTACCAACTGGTGGAAGACCTAAATGATTCCTACAGCTGTTAAAAAATATGGTTATCTCTTTGACCATTACCAGCAATGATCTACTGCTGAAATAGTTGGGGGGACAGCAACATTTTAAAAACTAGAGCTATGCATGCCATATCATATAGATGTACTTGCCTTCAACCAATCATGTGACAAAATTGCTGGAAGAACTTTTCGCTCATACACAGCTACCTTTAGCATTCCTTTCACCATGTCTTGGGCCAAAGCACTTATGTTTCCCCATATTGCAGGTGAATATGACACAAAACCTGTCATAACATCACTTGCTCGTCTAAATGGAGGACACCCACTCAAACTGAAAATAAATTAATCTAATTAACTAAATGTTTTGTAATAATCTGATACAGCACACAACAGAAAAGAATAGACCTGCACTTCTTTGTCATTCTAAATTTTCATTTTTACGAATGTGTTCATAGCACACTCCTAGCCAGCAAACATCAAACAGATTAATTAGTAACAGTATTCTTATAGCTTGTGTTTTGAATTCAGGTGTTTGGATTTCTTATCTATATCAGTAGTTATTGTTAAACATCATTGTTTATTACTACCAATTTGTATGTAGCTACTGGTAATTTTTCCAGTACCTCTTGATATTTATGTTATGTTAAAGTGTCACTGTGTACAGAGGTGAGAGCTTATTAGAAGAATAATCAGCAGAGCCTGGAAGTTCAGGCATTTATTTTGGTTCAAATAGGCAGGAAAAAGGGACTTAAAATATTGAAAATAGACCAGTACTATAATTAAAATAGGCATTTATTAAAAATGAAAACAGAGAGCATTTATCACTCATTATTAATGAAAATAGGAATTAAGATACTTAATAATTTCTTTGTCACATAATTAAAATACTTAAGCTTATTTTTCTTAGTTACAAGCAACAAGTTGTTTTTTCAAGGTATCAACTGTCATAATCAGCCACTTGTCAGATAGAACATTTTTAATCATGGAAAAGAATATTCTACTTCCACTGAAGTTATTAGAGCATATTTAAAACAAGCTGTTTCAGAAGGACTCATACTAGTTACAACAGAACATTCACCTTTCAGGACTTCATACAAATGTTGATCAAAACAAAGTAAAGTAGTTTTGAATAGTCATGGCAAATGAGCAAAAGATATGCAGTGGTTTCTGGTGCAGTTCATTTTCTGTTTATGCATTTATAGAGGAATCAGGTTAGTATTTCTCTTACTTCTGTATTGAACACATTGGAGCGATAATTTATTGCATAGTTGTACTGCTCTCATCTTTCTTGCTTGAAACTGTTTATTACAATTATGCAGCTGAGAAATTACCCCCCACCACGAATTTCCTAGAATTTTCTCATGCAGATCAATACAAAATTATTTGCCAGGACTATTCAAAAGTACAATACTTCTCTCATTCTCTCTCTATTTCCTGGTATTCCTATGTCCAAGATAACTATGCCTTCCTTTCACTAATGAAGGTTCTTCTATTTAAAGAGCTTAAGTGAATGTGTTTAGGAAAAAGTTTTTGATTGTTTGAAAAGAAATAAATGTATTACAATATTCTCAATAGATATATTTGTAAGGAGAAGATGTGCCATTTAATTTTTATAACTTTTTTTCACTTTGATATATTGAAATTCTTTATGTGGTTTTTAAAATGCACAATTAATCACAGAAAAAAATCCATAATGATCCAAAAGAGGCAAAAAAAGATTTTAAAATTTAAAATAGGTAACAGAAACCAAAATATGTGGGGGGGAGCAAAATAAAAACTGACCCTACCAACTGCAAATGTAGGAAACATGTTCATTTCTATTTGACTCTTAAATATATCCACCCAAACAGAAAGGGCATTTTGCCTAACTTCTGGACTCTGATAATCAGCTTTTGTGTTGAAGATGCTGCTAATAATGTTCTTCTGATTCTGATAAAAAAAAAGCCACAGATAGAGCAGCAATAACTGCAAAGTTTAATTATGCATAATAAAAAACAGCAAAAACAATCAAGGAACAGAAAAATCTACAAGAGAAATACTAGACATAAACCTATAATTTAATTTCATTTTGCATAATTTATTTATTTGGTTATTTTATGGATGCTCTTTAACATTTCAGATCATCAGCATCCCATTCAATTCAAGTGTGAAACAGCCATTTACTTTTGCTCAGAGACTGCTTCTTTCAGTCTTAAGGTTCTTTTATGTGCCATAAATCTATGACATGGAACCACAGCTTTACTTCCCTTCTGAAGGAAATCATACTTATGTCCAAAAAATCCATTAACCCTAGCCAGGATTGAACCTGCAATCTTGGGTCTACGAGACTAGTATAGTTACCTCTAGACCACCAGGACCAATCCATTTTTCATTAATTTACTAGGTTGACCAGAAAGATTTTTTCTTATAACTGGTATCTTAGCATAACATAAAAACAAACAACAAAAAAGTATTATTCTTCAAAATGTAGGGCACCATTTTGACTACTTTCATACGTCTCTCTGCCAGCTTCAAATTTATTGATGATACCAATACTTGGATTTAGAGGCAAAAAAAGCTCTAAACATGTGATGTTGACATATTCAAGAGTTTCAAACCACCTTCCTTGAAGAAATGTTATCATGGACTGAAAGAAACCATAATGGGAAGGCACAGCATCTGAGTTGTATGCTGTATAAGGCAGAAATTTTATTCCTTTTCATTCCTGGATGAAAATTGTCCTGATGCAGTATAGCAAGCTATCTACTTATTACAGCTAAGTAGCATAGAGTGCCATTGACTGAAACAAACTATAATCAGAAGGCACAATATTTGAGATGTGTGCTGAGTGAGTCAGCAGTTTTATTCCTTCAAATTTCTGGATTTTATGTTGGGCCATTCTTGATCATTGAACATGAAAATTGTTTTATTGCAGAAAAGCAAGCTTTCTATTTATTAAAGTCAAGCAGTATTGTCTTAAAGCTTCATAAACATTATGCAGTTGTTTACAGTACAATTCAGCATCAATTCCACAACCTGTGGGACCTGCTTGAAATAGACAACACTTTCAAAATTGCACCAAAAGCAAAGTGTAACCTTTTTCCCAAAATGACCTTGACAAACCACTGACTGAATTTCTTTTCCATAGGATATCCTTTGCTTTCTCTTCTCAGAATTACAAAACAAAAGCTATTTTTCATCAAGTGTCATAATGCATTTCCAGAATTGGTTGTCATAGGGATTTTTAAGAAGCTGTTTACAAAAGAGTCTGAGCTTTGATAAGATCATATAGATAGATCTACACTTTAACTTTCATAGATTATGTCAAGTTGATGCAGCTGCATAGCTGCTTTTATTTTGGAATCACTAACTTTTCTACAAGCACTGGCTCTTCAAGTGCAGTATATAGAACTTAATTTTCTTTAACTGAATGATGTCCAGAGCATGGTTAATCTTCAGGCTAGTATCTCCATCATTGAATTGCCTGAACCAATCCAATGCTGTTCTCATCTTACTTACTTACATCTTTACCTTCTATCTGACATATTAATTCATCTACTGACTTAGTAACTTCAACTTATGTATTCACTTTTTTACACTTTACTCCATTCATTTACACAAAAGTAAGACGCGTTTCGGAAGAATCTCTCCCATCTTCATTTGCTTACTTTTTTACATAAGTTGAAGTTATATTGCCACTCCATTGTCAACAGCTTTGTAAATACAATATTTACTGACTTAGTGCTCAAACCTTTTCGCCAAAAGAATCTAAAAAGAATGCAAACTACTATGTAGTCATTGCACATTCTTTGTTAGATTTGGAGAATATATATATAACTTAATAAGTATGTTTAAACTCATCTTAAGCTATTATTTAAAATAATACCTTCAGAAATATAAATAGATCATCTGTTAATTAAATTATTGTATGACTGAGTTGAACCGCACACTCTTGTGGCTTTAATTTTATATATATATCTGCATCCTCAGTTAAAATGTTGACTGCTGGATGAGTCACAGTACTTCCTTGGGGATGCATATTTTGATCTAGTGAAGGTGTAATGAACTTAAAGTTCATGTTTTCATCTCGGAAGTATCAAAGTTCATTAATTTGTCTCTGCAGATTTTCTCCCATGTTTCTAGCTATGTGGATTCCTATGTTGACTTTAATAACTTTGTTTCCCCCTTCCCCCACAATGTCATGGTCAATGAGATGCCACTGCTTGTTTCTTCTTTTGTTTGCATATAATGTTCTGAATTGTTCTTTTAACCATATACCTGATATAGATTTTTTGCATTCTGTGCAGTTTATTTAATAAATATCTTTTTCTTTTTTTTCTTTTTTCTTTCTTCCCCCATCCCCAATGGATTACTTTCATTAATTTTGCCATTCAGGAGATATTTAGTATTAAATCTGTTTTTTTGGTGGTAATCTGATATTAAAATATTTTGAAATTTGTGCACAATCCATGGGAGATATATGAATTTTTTAAAAATTATCTTATTTTTTCTGCTCAAAGTATTGTGCCTTCTTTAATCAGTTTTTGCCTCTTGAACCTCTGTATACTTCTGTGAACTAATTATTTGCTAAATTCATTTTTAATCACTGTTCTATTTGCTTGTTTATATGTTCTTGGGTTAAATTCATTAGCTTTGATGTGATTGTCTGGGTGCATGTATATTCTATAGATTTCCGTTTGCATTGATGTTTTATTATTTTAATGTTCAAGAATGGTAGCATGTTATCAACCTCTGTTTTGTAAGTGAATGATATACTTTTATCTTGTATATTCAGAAGTTTTATGGCATTGTTAATGTGTTTTTTGTTAACTATTGCAAATATATCATTAACTTATCTGTATGAGATTTTAAATATATATGAGAAATGCTATGTTAATGTGTTTTTAAATCTGTTTATGAAAATGTTAGCCAGAAATACAAATAAAGCAAATGGAACAAATCTTTGACACTTCCAGGATTGAAAACATCAACTTTAATTCATAATACCTCCACCAGAGCAGAATATGTGTCTCCAAAGAAATACTGGGTATGATCCAGCAGTTAAAAATTAGCTGAGGATGCAGATGACAGTGTGCAAAACATTTCTAGATATAAACAAGTAAGTAAAGCCACAAGAGTGTGTAGTTTGACTCAGTTATATAATAGTTTAATTATATGATTTACTTCAAAGTTCCAACTCATACTTCAAATTAATAGATCATCTTGTTGCCTATTGCCTTAGAGGCAAACAAAGAGCCCATTTACAGGAAAAAAAATTCTGGTCAACCTAATATTTTCATATGAACATTCTATGAACTTGCATTACTGCTAAAATACAGGTAATTATGTTATTAGGACATAAAACCTCTTTCCCTGCAATACCCCTGAGCTGGGTCTATTCTTTCCTCTAATTAGCATTATTTATAAGCAAAGTGTTAAATGAATCATACACTACATACCAATAAAACAGCACTACTCCCATGCTCCAAATGTCCACCTCCTTTGTATATGTATAGTTTTTCCGTGCATTTGCTGCATTTACCAGAATCTCTGGTGCCATGTAACCATAAGTACCCACTAAACTATTCATAACAGTATTGGGTGTCAAAAGTTTAGAAACACCAAAATCTGTCACTTTAATCAGTGTTTCTTTTTCATTAGTAGAGAGCAAGATGTTTTCTGGCTGCAAACAAATAAGGAAAGTTATAGTATTTATTAGATAAATTCTCTCACAAAATGAAACACTTTTTGTCATTGAATTTAGAGAAGGAGAAAATGGTATCAGATATTTTCCTTGAAAAGAAAATATTGTGGCATATACATTGTATATATTTTTTAAGGTTTGTTAATATTGTATTGTAGGTGGGAAAGTAATTGGTTATTTTGAAATGATGGTTAGCAGCATCAACAGGAGTAATTAGTAATTTATATGAGGAGACTTCAGTTACTGTATTCTGATTGATGGTTGATAGCATCCCTTCCCTAAGAGAAGTGTGGAGACTATTTGAATAAAGGAGTAGTTGAAAAGCAATTACTAAAAAGGACAGGAGTGTGTCAGTGAATCACATTCCTTTCTTCCATCAAAGTCAGCTCTCCATTATGTAATAAATGTCTGAATACCAGTTATACAGTCGCTGCATCTGTTATTTTACCAAATTCCGAAGGAATATAGTTATATCGGTTGTACTCATGAAAAGATTTTTGAAAAACTTTTTCAAATTTGCATCGATCCTACTTACTAGGCACCAAAAATGACAATGAAAAAAAAATATATATGATTTTTCTAAACAAAACTTAGTATACAGCCATCAATTAACAAATGATGCATCAAGTTTGTTAACTAGCAAAATTGGACCATTGGGGGTTGGGAGCTAACCTAAAGTCAAAATTTAAAATTCAATCTAGTGGCGGAATTTTTATTTTTTCTCAACAAAACTTGAAATAAAATAATCAAAATAGTGTTTGAAAATCAGTGAAATCAAATTATTAGGAGGGGGGCTTACCTGAAACCGAAAATTTAAAAATCTCTCTAGTGGCATCAGTATTTATTTTTTTGCAATGAAACTCAGTTTATAACATTTAAATAAAACAAGAAAAATAGTTTCTGCAAGTCAGGGAAATCAGACTATTAGGAATGGAGGTTTCCTGGAACCCAAAATTTAAAAATCACTCTAGCAGCACCAATATTTGTTTTTTCTTAACAAAACTCAGTATATTCCATTTAAATAAAATAATAAAAATAGTTTCTGAAAATTTTGGAAATCAGACCATTAGGAATAGGGGCATAATTAAAAACTGAAATTTAGAAAGCACCCTAGTGTTTAATTTTCTCTCCATTGTTTCAAAATAAAAGGACAAACTAACTCAGCATACAAACTGTATTTATAATGACACATATGTTTTATATTTAACAAAAGCATTGTTGTGAACATATTACTGTGAAATATTAATCTAATATTTTGTGAAAATTATATTTATATGTATGAGTGCTCTGCAATAGCCTTCAGAATTTGCTAAGTTTATGCAGCTTCTGGGTGGTGGACTTTTTGAATAATTATAATGTTATAATAAATATTATAATGTGATCTATAAATTATTGGTGGGTGATTTAACAAAATTCTTATTTTAATCATAACCAAGCAAGTACATAATGCTAGTTAGTCACATCATGTAGGGTTAGGCCCTCATATCAAGATGTTGTAAAAGGAGGTACATTTAGTCAAAGATTTGTGACAGTATAAAAGGCTATAAAAATTAGTATATTAAAAGTCTATTAAAAAACACTGGTATATTAAAGAAAGAGCATTACAAATATTGGACTTAAGTTAAAATTTTGTCTGTTCAAGTTGTTGTTGATTTGGTTTATTTATGGATGCGCTTTAACATCTCAGGTCATTAGCATCCCATTCAATCAGGGCATGGAACGGCCAATAACTTTTGCTCAGAGGCTTCTTCTTTCATTCTTGAGGTTCTTTTATGTAAATGCCGTAAATCTATGACCTGGCTTTACTTTCCTTGTGAAGGAAGCCACACTTAGGATTTTTACATCCAAAAAAGAAGTCCATTGACCCTGGCTGGAATTGAACCCACAATATTGAGTCTCCGATTACCACTAGACCACCAGGACCAACTATTCAAATAGTATTTTATGTCTTGAACACTAAGCAGGTCACAGCCATCAGTGCCCATTTTTCTCCTGTATACATCTTAGCTCATAGAAAATGTGGGAATTGTCCTTCCTTGACTAAACAGGCAGGTGGAAAAACTTATTTTGATTGATAATATGGAATTGACACCAAGAAAGCAACTCTATTATTATGCAAATACCTTAATGTCAGCTTCAGCTAGGTCCTTCTGCAATTCAGAACTGATTTTACCTTGCGGCTCATCTTGCTGTTCATATCCTAGTGACTCTTTTATTTTCACTGTGTCCTGTCCAGTTAGAGCTAAATGACCCAGTTCAAATCTCATTTCAATTATTTTATAGACTGTATCCACTAACTTACACTTTTATGAGATCTCTCTCTCTTGTAAAATGAAATACAATATATAACTCAATAGTATAATGTTGGCTTTCAGAAATGTGGCTAAAGTACAGATGAGCTGTAAAGAAACCATTTTTGATAGTAATTGAGCAAATAAAGAAGAAATTGTTAAACTGAGTCAGAAAAATTGCTGTTGCGTACTCCAGGAAAGCTGTTTCCTGTAATAATAATCATTTTTTTTAATATGGATGCCAGAATGCAGCATGTGCAGATTTTACAATGAAAAAACTCTCCTCTAAGCATATTTATCTTAGTCAAACATTCAGACAAGGAGGCGAAATATAATCTGGGGGTTATAATTGTGTTGGTTCTTTGATTTCCCATGAAGGAATGATAAACAGTGAGAAAAGTACCAAGAAAGCACTGTTTGAGCTGCTGAAACTACATCCTGAAAGCATAAGTTGTTTTGAGCTTCATTCAGTGCTAAATACACTAACCAGTAACTATCATAAATTAGCCACCAGATTAGTTATGGATTCAAATAGGTTAATTGTGTTGCTTAAGGTGCTCTGAAATGTCTCTCCAACATTAAAAATAGTGCTTATAAAGTGCACTTTCTCACAACCTACCAGGGCAGTCAATTAAGCATGATCATACATTTTCTTTTGCCAACATACCTTTACTCATTCTCATAATTTTGATGATCTTTCTGTACATTTCTGTTATTAAAGAACTGCTGGAAATCATTTTTTGACAAATATTTCAGAATCCCCTCTGTAGCTTTTTACCACTGCTTCTAACGATGCCACTCATGAACATGTTTTTTTCAATTTGGGAACAAGAAAAAAGTCACACAAGACTAAATCTGGACTATAGAAAGGGTGAGGCACACACTTCACAAGATTTTTATACACAACATTTGCAATGTTCAGCAGCACATTATCATGGTGCAGCATCTAGCTTGTTGCATGAAAATGCATGTGACGTGGCCTTGCAGAGTTTTCAGGAAATCTCTGTAATATTGCCCAGTTATAGATGTAAGTAGGTACAACAAACTAGTACATCATTCCCTGAATATCCAAAAATCAGATAACTATAACTTATCCTACACTTATGTATTCAACTTGTTTACACTAAACTGCACTTATATTCTAAGACATGTTTCGGGAGCAATCATTTCCAACTTCAGTTGTTGAACCGACTACTGTGACTCAAAATGGTGGCTGAATACCCAGATGCTTCTGTGGCAGTGTCTGGTGGTTGTTGTAGGAACTAGCTGAGTTCATCCATAGGAGGAAAATCAAAGTTCATTAAGTTTTAATTATTTTTTATGATGAAATTTTTTTTCTAAGTGGCTGTTTCAGCACATTAATCTCTGATTTAATTTCATGATTTTTGGTACAAAAGTGAGCTGCTACCACTGATTTATCAACCTGCTTAAACCAAATATTTCTAAAGTATTCTTTTCCCTGAATTTCCAAATTCCTTTTAGTTTTTCCAGTGTATCTCTGATTACAATCTGGACATTTGATTTCATAAATTCCTGATTTCTGTTCTGTTGGTATGATGTCATTTACTGTGCAACTTAATAAATACTTGATATTATATTTATTCTTTGGGGCTGTCATTATTCCATGTTCTTTGAAAATCTACTTAAATTTGTTGGGATAAGTTGGAAGGTACGTGAAACTTTTGAATTTATATCTTTCCTTGGTGTTCCTCAGTGTGGAAACTTTTCTTATCGATTTTTGTCTTTTAAATTTATTGATAATTTTTATTATTGTGTCTTTGTTGAAACCATTGGTTATAGCTGTTTTTATAATCTGTTGGTATTCTATTTTGTACTCTAATTCTGTGAGAGGGATGTTAGTCTGTGTGCCAAGCTGTAAAATACTACACATTTATATGGAATGGGGTTTAACTATCATTTTTATGTAATTTTCTGAGTTTCTTTTCTGTGAATTTCAAAGTTCAAACAATCTCCATTTTTTATGATTTTTGAATCTCTGTCTCTTCTCTCTTCTTCTATGGTACATTATATAGATTTATATTGTAGATTAAAATGTTTCAGAATATCTATTGAATGTTTTGCCAGTATTATTGCAAATATGTAGTCCACATACCAATACGATGTCTTGAAAATTAAAGGGAAGGCTCTGGTGATGTGTATTTCAAAGGAACTCATGAATAAATCTGCTAGAAGTGGAGATAAGGGGTTTCCCATAGCTAGGCCCAAATTAGTGTAAGTTGAATACATAAGTGTACTACTCCATTGTCTACAGCTTCGTAAGTACAATTTATTTGACTAACTTTCCCAACAGAAGAAATCACTTTTGCTTTTTTTTATGTTGGTGATGATGGAAATTTTCACATAGAGTTTAGCTTCTTTGCTCTCAAGATAGAAATGATGAAGCCAAATTTCATCAGCAATGATTATCTTTGAAATAAACTCCACATTCCTGTAACATCATCTTCAACTGCACGCAAACTTTCTTTTGTTCGGCAATCAACATCTTGGAACCCATCGTACAGAAATATGTTTAATGTACAACTTTTCAGTTAGCAATGTGTGGATAGCACCCAATAAATTTGCACAATGTCTGAAAGTGTTCTGAATGTTATTTGAGATACTCTTCCACAATGATAGCAACTGCATTAATATTTTCTTCAATTAGAGCACAAACTGGAGTGCTGAGTCCACATTCCTTTGAAATTGATAGTATCCCCTCTTTAAACATTTTAAACAATCTTAAAGTTATGCTATAGAGAAGAACAAACTCTTCACAAGCTCCTGTAATACTGCAAAGGCATCAGCTGAAACTATGTTGAGACAAACGCAAAATTTAATTAAATGTACTTACAAAATTATTTCAGAGTAGCATATTGTTCATTGCATATCACCTCCATTTTGCTGTAGGTGGAACTGTACACGTTTCAATTTGTGTACCTCTCATAGATGGGAACCAGAAGTGACAACATTGAAACTAGTACTATGCGTACATTACTCAGTGAGCTAACAAAATATTGTAAAGTTAAATTTGAAATTTTGCCTATTATGAAATTATAATCATTCTTTATTGAGCAGCCCTCATATGTAGAGTTTGGTGCTAAATTTTTTTCCAATTATTTATGAAAGTTTTAAAAATAACTTAACACAGAATTTTTTTTTATTTATACTTTAATTAGAGAAATATAATTTTTTTATATGCAATGTATTTTTAGTATACTTTTATGTCATTTTCTATATGAGAATTTTAAAAATTAGTTTATCATAAAAAAATACCATGTTAAATTAAACACAAGCATAAACATTCAGAAAATTTGAAGCAAACTTTGTGCATTAAATTCTGAGAAAACATTCATTTTGTATAATGAAAATAAAATTTTTGGAATAAAATGATAATGTTTAGAATACCTTTCAGTGCATTTCAAAACTGCCACAGGTGGCCAAGGTCGTTAAGGTGCAAACTCGTGAGCGGGAGGTCTACGGTTTGAATTGCATCAGGATCGTCCTCCCTGATTGAGGTTTTTTCCAGGTTTTCCTCAGCCCTCATAAATGGCAAATGCCGGGGAGGTACCCCAAACTTAGGCCTGGAATGTTTCCTTCCTTAAAAAATCCTTTCCCAATATATCATTTCATCTCATGTATCATCAGTGTCACTGCCTGTGGTGCCTCAGTAGTTAAAATATGCGTTAAACACTAATAAAAAAAAAACAAACAAAAGCGCATATCAACCACAAAGGTTGGAGCATACACTTCTTCTATAAACTCCTAACTAGAATAACTAGAGACATCTAAATGTTTATAAAGTCATATATTTAGAGGGCCACATCATTTTAGTTTCATAAAATTATCATAATGTTTCTTTTGAACATAATGTTTGAAAAGAAAGACATTTGTTAGTAGTTGAACACCTAATTAAGACATGCCCATGCAGAACATATCCATTATTTTTTTTTCTTCCCCAATTTCTGACACATTTATCAGTTAGAAAACTGCATAAACTATATATAATTAAAAGAGAGGAGATTCCACAGATTTTAATACCTAAAAAAAATAAATAAATTAATTAAAATTGTCTTCTACATTCATGTATTAAACATGTTTATACTAACTCCACTTACATAGCACTAGGACATGCTTCAGAATCAATCACTTCTATCATCAGCTGTTGACCACTGTTAATTTGGTGGCTGGATCCCAAGGTGCTTCTGGGGCACTTTCTGATGGTTCTAGTAGAAATTTGCTGAGTTCATCCATGAGTGTAACATTGAAACTCATTAAGTTTTTTTTTTCCTATTTTTTAAGATGGAAATCTTTTGCCAAAGGGATAGTTCCATTAGATGGTGAAGCTCTTTCAGCAGTTTATCCTCTGGTTTAATTTCATGGCTTAATGTTAGCCCTAAAGACAAAATATAATATAAAAGATGTATTAGGCTGCACAGTAAAAGTTGGTCCTGGTGGTGTAGTGGTTACCATACTTGCCTCCTAAACCCAAGATCGCGGGTTCGAACCCGGCAAGGACCGATGGATTTTTTCAAATGTAAAAATCCTAAGTATGGCTTCCTTCAGAAGGGAAGTAAAGCTGTGGGTCCCGTGTCGTACATTTACGGGAAATAAATCACTCAATGCACAGTAAAAGAAACCATATCAACAAAATAGAAATCAGGAATTTATGGAATCAAATGTGCAGATTGTGATCAGAGTAACATTATTGGAAAACAAAGAAATATTTGGAAATTCAGAGTAAAGAACACTTTAGGAATATTTGTTTTAAACAAATTGTTAAATCAGCTGTGGCAGCTCACTTTTAGATCAAAAACCAAGAAATTAAACCAGAGGCTAAACTGCTGAAAGAACTTTCACTACCCAACATAACTATCCACAAGGGAAAAGATTTTCATCATAAAAAATAAAAAAAATTTAATGAGTTTCAATGTTCCACTCATGGATGAACTCAGTAAGTTCCTATTAGAACTATCAGAGAGCACTGCAGAAGCACATTGGGATCCAGCGACCAAATTGAGCAGTTGGTCAACAGCTGATGATGAAAGTGATTACTTCCACAACATGTCCTAGTGTTGTATAAGTAAGTGGATTCTTCATTTTTACCCTTTCTGGAGCTTCTTAAGAAGCGCAGTAGGAGAATATTCAGTAGCATACAGTATTCAACCAAAATTGGTGTTCATGGAAAATGAGCAATGTGTAGCTTTTACAAAAATTGTTATGCCAAAAAAGTAGGTAAAATAGTAAATGCTAACATCTACTAAAACTAAACTTAAATGAAAATTAAACAAAATGAAAATACCTTTGAGAAAGCATATACGGATCAAACTTCCTCTTCTTACCTTGATATCTCTGTGTACTATATTTTTGTTATGCAGATATTCAATGGCTTTTGCTAGCTGAAAGAAAATTAGCTTCACCTGGTCTTCATTAATCTGCTTATTTGGCTCAATAAGTTTGCTGAGATCACCTCCCGGCATTAACTCCATGACAATGTAAAGTTCAGTGGCTGTACTCACATCTTGTACTATACTAATAACACAGGGCTGACAACATGAGAGAAATTAATTAGCAAACACATAATAATTGATTAATCAAAAAGCAAAAAATACATATATTGAGCAGAATATCTTATAAATAAAATATGAACACTCTTTAACAATATAACAAATTATTATTTAGGAAATTGGACATGTTTCAAAGGCTGTTGCTTTCATCTTCACCATTGTTCCACTGTCTGCTTCCCAGCGTGGTATTAAGATGTTGCTATGTGAATTTTATGAATTTAGTAATGAGATTACTATTTTAAAAGTATGAAAAGTAAGTGAAGCTTTAAGAGTGTGTAGTTCAACTGAATCATACAATGATATCAATTAATGAGATTACTATTGTTTGGGGGATCAAAATGAACCAAATTTTTTTTTTTTTTTTGCTTATCAATATATTTTCCCCAATTGTTAATTCTATTGGTTTTTAAGGACCTTTTAAGAGTTTTGGTTCCTAATGGAATTTGTGGTTCTTTTGCCAGAAATGGTTTGCTATTGCTAATTTTTCAATGTATTTATATTTTACATTTCTCATGTGTTCCTTAAACCATATAGATATTTCTTTTTGTTTTGCATATGTGTTTCATATTGCAGTCTTTACAGCCAATTTTGTAAATGCCTGATTGTTTTCCTGGTAGAATTTTGTCTTTTGTGTTGGTTTTTAGGATATTTTTAAACTACATTTGTTTACTGGAGCCAAAATGATGTTTGCCTCTTTAAAAATCTTTTGGAATTTTCAGTGTGCCCATGGGTGGAATGTGAATTTCTTATACATATTATCTCCTTTGTAGCCTTTTAGTGAGGTGATATCTTTTATTTGTTTTTGGTTTTTGAATTTTTCTATTTTGTTGTTGACCAGATCTATACTGTGTAGCCATTTTTCTGTGCTATATCTATGAGTATATGATACTCTGAATTGTATTCCATCTTGCTTATTGGTAGGTTTATTAATCTGAATGTGAGGCTATTGATTATGGTGAGTTTATGTTGTTTTGGATTGTGCCTGTTGTTTTTTTATATAATTATCTGTTTGGGTATCTTTTCTCAATATGCCAAATTCCAAATTATTACATTTTTTATAATTTTTATATGCAAGATGGGAAGAACCTTATTGTTTTCTATTTCCATTATGAATTTAACAATGCTGTCTTATAATTATATAAAAAATAACAGCCACAATGCAAAACAACATAAACTCGCCATAATCATAGTCTTACATTCAGATTAACAAATTACCAATTGCAAGACAGAATACAATTCAGAGTATCACAAAATCATAGATATAGCACAGAAAAATGGCTACCAATATAGATCTGGTCAACAACAAAAAATCAGCTAAAAACAAAACTACATGAAATATAAGGAAAAATTGGTTTAATTTGATCTCCCAAACAATAGTAATCTCATTACTAAGTTCACAAAATCCACAGAGGAACATCTTAATAGCACACCGGGAAGCAGACAGTGGAACCATGCTGAAGATGAAGGCAACAACCTTTGAAACATGTCCAAGTAAGTGGAACAAAATTAGTGAAATTTGAGTTGATTTCCTCAATAATAATTTGTTATATTATACTATATTTCACTGTGTAAATTCCTGCTATTCAAAACTATTCTGTAACAAGTTTTCATTTTTAAATTACATCCCAGTAGTGAATAAGTTCTAATGCCACCTCAATTGTCAACTAGGGCTGGGACAACCATCTTGGGAATATAATCATTGTAGATTAAAACTGATGCCAGAAAATAATAGTTGTAGTTGCAGCACCTCTCTACTGTTGCATTCTTCACTGCACTAATGCTAGTAACTGATCAAGAGTAATTTCACAATCTGTTCATGTGCAAAACTGCCAGTGAATCTGGATGGTAGGAGTAAACAGTATAAGAACATTGTGTGTGCACAACTGTTTCAGCAACAACCATTGTATAAAAGCAACTGTTTTACCAAAAATTACCGCATACAGATAGCAGAGGGCATTATGATAGTCCTTTTGCAATGTGTATACTGATAAAAATCAGCAGACTACATTATGCTAGATGATGAAGATGAAGATGGCGATGATGGTGGAGCAACAGTGGAATGAATGGCAGGAGAAACAGAAGTAATTGGAGAAAACCTGTCCAGATACTGCTTCTTCCATCACAAATCCTACTTTTTATCACTGGGAACGAATTTAGGCCACCTTGGTTGAGGCAAGCAGCTTTGCCACTCAGTCATGGCATTACCCTATGTTCAAATAGTATCCTGAGTTGTTAGTGTATAACAATTCATATTATTTGTATGTTCTTGTTCAAGCCTTTGGTAAACATGGCTTTTAATGCCTTAACTTATCTTTACCTTAGCTCTCTATGGTAAGAAACTGTTACTTCAGATTACTTATTCTGGTTTTATGCCAATAAAAAAAAAGTTATTGGATTCTAACTTTCCATGCTGAATTTCATTACACTGACCTTTTTTAAATGATCAAGCACTATGATCTTAAGAACTACTGTACCAGAGTATGGATGATAGATGATAATTTGGCCAATGATTTCAGTGGACTTTGTGGCCTAAATTTTCCAGGAGTTCACCTGAAAACTGAGTGAAAACATCTGAAAAAAACTTGTCAGGAATCTACCTCAACTGAGAAATCAAAGCTGGGCACGCTGCATTGGAAGCACAAATACTACTGCTAGACTACAGCAATGGTAATTACCAGAGCATGGAAGTTCAGGCATTTATTTTGGTAAATTTAAGTAATTTCAAATCAACTGTCATAATTACTGTTTTGAATTGCACAGGATTTTGCAATGCCAAGGTGGCTGCCTGCCTATTTGAACCAAAATAAATGCATATTTGAAATTACGATGGTGCTTGATTCTTCTGTTTCATTGTAAGTTTTTTTCACTTATGGCCAATATAAAAAGGAAACTTCTGTTTTGTGCAGAAATGTTTTTCTTAATATTTTAAATAGTTTTTCGGTAATTCCTTAATTAGAGCTAGGATTGTGTCAGCATAATGCTAGAGCACTTTAGGAATATTCAACTTAAGGAATATTTGGTTTAAGCAGGTGTATAAATCAGCAGTAGCAGCTCACTTTTGGACCAAAAATCATGAAATAAAAACGGGAAATTAAACTGCTCAAATATCTTCACAACCGATTAGAGTTATCCACTTGGGAAAAAATTTTCATATTAAAAAATAGAGAAAACCTAATGAATTTCCAGTTTCCTCCTATGGATGAACTCAGCAACTTCCTACTTCAACCAACAGAGGAACACCAACATCACAGGAACATCCGGTTGTTTAGCCATCGTTTTGAGTAATGGCGGTTCAGTGAGCAACTGAAGATGGGAGAGATTCTCCCAAAAGGCATCTTACTTTTATGTAAGTAAGTGGAGTTTAGTGTAAAAAATGAATACCTAAGTTTAACAGAGTAATATCAAAACATGTCTTATTTTTATGTAAGTGGAGTTTAGTATAAAAAATGAATACCTAAGTTTAAGACAGTAATATCATTCATTAATAATGAAAATAGGTATTTAAATTACTTAATAATTTCCTTATCACATAAAAAGTGTTTAAGCTTATTTTTCTTCGTTACAAGCAACAACAAGATGTTTTATCAAGGTATCAACTGTCATAGTCAGCAGCTTATCCAAGAGAACATTTTTCATCATGGAAAAAGAATGTTCTACTTCCACTGAAGTGATTGCAGCATATTTAAAACAAGCTATTTTGGAGGGACTCATACCAATTACAACAGAACATTCACCTTTCAGAACTTCATGGAAATGATGATCAAGACAAAGTAAAGTAGTTTTTAATAGTTCTGGCAAATGAGCAAAAGATGTACAGTGGTTTCGGGTATAGTTCTTTTCTGTTTATGCATTTATAGGGGAATCAGGTTAGTATCTCTCTTACTTCTTAACTGAATACATTGTGAGGACGGTTTATTACACAGCTGTGCTGCTCTCATCTTTCTTGCTTACAATTGTTTGTTACATTTATGCAGCTTAGAAGTAACCCTAACACATTGTCTTGAGCAGATCAATATAAGATTATTTGCTTAGGACTATTCAAAACTATAGTACTTCCCTCATCCTCTCTATTTCTTGATATTTGTATGTCCGAGGAATTGTGCATTCCTTTCACACTAATGAAGGATCTGCTATTTATGTATAACAAGATTCTCATTTTGTGAGGTGAATATACCATTTAATTTTTATAACTTTTTTCACTTTGATATATTGAAATTCTTTATGTGCTTTTTAAAATGTATAAATAATTACAGAAAAAAACCATAACTTTTCAAAATGGGCAAAAAAAAAGTTTTAAATCTTAAAATAGGCAACAAAAGCCAAAATAGGCGCAAAAAAAAAAGGGCAAAATAAAAACTGACCCTACAGATCCCAAATATATGGAAACATGTTCATTTCTATGTGACTCTTAAATATATCCACCCAGATAGAAAAGATATTTTGCATAACTTTCGTGCTCTAGTCATTATACTGACATAATCCTAGCTCTAATTAAGGAATTACCGAAAAACTATTTAAAATATTAAGAAAAAAATTTCTGCACAAAACAGAAGTTTCCTTTTTATATTGGCCATAAGTGAAAAAAACTTACAATGAAACAGAAGAATCAAGCACCATCGTAATTCTGGTAAATTCAAGTAATTTCAAATCAACTGTCATAATTACTGTTTTGAATTGCACAGGATTCAGAACAGCAGAAAACTTAGAAATTATTTCTTTTTCTCTTTGTTTGTATTTCTGGAGGAGTTTTATATACATGGTGACATCTGATTTGGTATTTATGACATCAACAAATATGAAAAACACCAATCCATTATACTTCAACAGAGTGCATTTTAAGGCCTAATAGCAAAATTGGGAATAATTTTAAACTTACAATACTATGAATAAATACTTACATGCTTTATATTTTTTAGTATTTTTCTTTCTGTAGCTGTGTATTTCTCAGGTATTTTGCTTTTATTTATAATTTTTATTGCAAGCCTATTACCAGTATTCTGGAAAAAAATAAGTAAAATCAATCTACTTCAAGCATAAATGTTTTATAACTGGTTTGATTTATGTAATGAGTTATTCTATATTTAATCACCAACTGATGCCTGGAGGAGCCTAGTCTGACTGTAGTGATTTGAAAACATAATGAATAACACTTTTTTCCATAATGAAAGGATAATTTGATACTGAAATTTTTTTTACTCTTATTTTAATGAAATGTAATTACATTTATATTTTAATTACTGTTAATGTATGACTTTAAGATTATTATTTCCCAGCAAATTTATAAAATTAAATAGTATAAGTGCATGAATTTGAAAAGAAGATGTTAAAAATCAAAGTTTGGAGCAAGGATATGAACAAAAAGCTTAATATGAATGAAGATGATTCAGATCAAAAAATGCATTGCTGTGATTAGTTTCAATGCATGGTACATGAAGAGGAGGAGTTTCTTGGTAAAGTTGGTTGGTCTAATGGAGCATAGTTTAAACTAATAATACAGTAAATCATCATAATTATGTTTATTGGGCTCCAAGTAATCTTTGCGCCCATGTGGACAAGTGTCAATTTACTGGCACTCAATGTCTGAAGCATACCATTATCCAGGGGTTTAATTGCACCTATTCTTTTTTGAAGGTACTGGCCCAATATATCTTTAAATTCTGCAAACAACCATTTTTCTGACAATTTGGGCACTGCATGTGAATGAATTACTTGCAGCAAGATAGTGCATAACCATATTACCACAAGAATGTAAGAGCTTACCTTGATTACATTCTGCCAGTATATTGGATAGGACAAAGTGGTGCTTTATGAACCCTGTAAGTCCCCCTGGACTTTAACTGTGGGGAACCCTAAATTATGTGGTATACTATGTGAAGAAGCTGCAATATTTCACATGGTATGAATTGAAATTGAAATATCATGCAGAGAAATCCTAAAGGACACTATCATGCAGTAGTTCATGACATTTAAAAATATCTGGATGCTAATGGTGAACAATCTTATTTGACAGCAGAAGTCAAACTGATTTAAAGCTCCTCTTTGATGTTTTCATGTATATGGTAACAATGTTTTAAATATTTAATGTTGAAATGTGTATATAATTTTTGAACCCCTCTGCATTTTTTTTCAGGACTGTCGGTAAAAAAAAATGGTATATTGCTCAACTTAGTCATATGATGACCCTCCATATCCTCCCATAAGAATGAATGGATTTATTTCCACAAAAACAAACAACATTATAATTAACATATTTCCATTATTTCACAATTAACCAAATACTATTATAAATTCGAATTATGTTACCAAACATCACTATATTTATATATTTTAATGAATGAATTTTATTTCAACAAGTAACATTACAAGTAAATTTACATTTTCCCCCCTACATTTATAACTAGTTTCATAACTTCATAATTTATATTAATAAAAAAATATACATTTTCAATAAATTAGTTTTGCTAATTTAACTGATTACTGAACCTTTGTCTTCAGCTCATCAGTAGTTTCCTTCTGGAATATTCGAAAGACCTGGGGTCAACTGTTCTATTGAAATTGAAGTTTATTAAAAATTTTGCATGTAATAAACAAAAATAATGTCTCCATAATTGTATAAGTATGAAGTTCTGGTAAATATAAACAACATATGTAAACAAAATTAATATATTTATTTATTTAGTACCAATTATATGATAAACTAGCTAACATACATCTTACAGTCTACTCAAAAGTTACCTACCTACATTATTTCCAGTTCCAATATATCATAACTCCAGGTTGTTAAGTATATTGGAGGCCAAACCATAATCAATTTCATCATTTCCATTTTTATGCTAATAATTAAATTTTTACTAATCCCATATATATAAACTCTCTTCTCCTGTACTCCTTTTAATCTTCCTCAATGTTTATTTCTAATTTTGTCCAAGTATTCTCCCATTATTTTTATATTTTTTATCTCCTTTAATTCCTAATATCTTCTTTATTAAAATGTCTCCCTCAAATTTATTTCACTTCTCTTTCCATGCCTGTGGTCTCTGCCAGTTCATTTGCTCACAATATAATATCCTATGGTACTCATTATCAGATTCACCATATATGGACCCTTCATTCCTACAGATATTTTCAGTTCTCTTAAATTCCTTATTCCTCATCTGGCCCAAACAAATCCTTCTCTCCCCAATTTATCAAAATTTCTAAGTATTGTTCTTTCCCCCAATCTCTTTTTATCTTGATAAATTTTCAGTGAACTCTTTTCTCTAAAGCTTACAAAGATTTCTTGATTCTCAATATCTTCAATTCATCTCTTACTTCTTTCCAAAACCCCCTATATTTATATTGCTTATTTACCCAACTATCCACCATACCAATTTTTTAACAATATTCTGTGTTTCAAGCACCTTTACAATTTAACTTCTGTGCACCAAAACATTCCTTGACAATTTCTCCATCATCTAACATATTTATTCTATAAAGGTATTTCATTCTACCTTTACTAGTTGACCTACCCAATTCTACCAAGGCTATGTTATTAGGTGACATTCCCAGTAATCCCAGTATTAGTTTACAAAATGATCTATTTATTAAATCCAGGACTTCATTCATCATTTTCACCTCCACCATGGTGTTGTATATCCATTCCATCCATTTGACACTAATTTCTGATATTTTCCTTAAATATGCCCTTATAACCCCCATAGAATTTTTCCTTTAGCTAATACTAACTTTCTCTGATCATTCCAGTTACCATTAGCACTTGACCTTGCCCCAAGATAATAAAATTTCTTAACTACTTCTATTTCAAGCCCATCTAACCAGTATTTCTCATCTTTTCTGAATTTAAAGCCCTTCTTGAAGACCATTACTTTGAATTTCCCTCCCAAATGATGACTTTTCATCTCCAAAAGCGTTCTGAAGTTGTTGAGTACATTGTTTTGGCATCAATGATGATCCAAAACTATAAAAAAAACTCAGCAAGAAGGTCTTGTCAACTTAAATACATTAATTTGATAGACTGTTTACTTCAAAAATAGATAGCAGTTAAACTAGAAAATATTTTTTGATTTTAAATAGGACTTGTCTTGAATTGCATTTTATTATCAAAATAAAGGCAACCTAACTATTGATCTACAAACCAGTTTGCAGAAACTTTTGGTGTAATCTGTATACAGATGGTGCTAAAAAATGTATACAAACTTCAAGCAAAGAAAAACTGTGTTAACATAACAAAACTGAATGTATACAAACAGAAAATGATGAGCACTAATCATCTTAGACTTTTATAATTACAAGTTGCTCAAAATGCCCACCATCGACATTGTTACACTTCTGAGTATGTTGAACTACTGATTAAGCAACATTTGCGAAAGTGTCATAAGCAATTGCAGCACATGCTGTTTTAATTTCTTCCTGAAGTACTGCCAGTGTAGCTGGTTTTCTACAGTATACAACATCCTTAAGAGTTCCCCATAGGTAGAAGTCCAATGGAGTTAGATCTGGAGAATGTGGTGGAAACTCAATCAGACCTCTTTGTCCTATCCAGTGCCTTTGTGAACACCCCATATGGTACCATGAGTCTCAAATTTGTCTCAAATGCATGCAATTGTTACTTGCATTGGCGGTTCTGTTCTGTACACATATTTTAATTGCCTTTGAACTTCAATGATATCACTTCAAAATTGCTTTCCACTGTTCAAACAATAATCTTGACTCTGTTTTGTTGTTGCAATGTTAGCACAATGCAATGTAAGTCACATCTGTTTACAGTATCATACGATAATCTTGGCTTCATTTGTTCATTGTTGATTTACCTGTTATGTATGTGAGTTACATCTGTTTACAGAACATCATAGTACACATTGCTGTTGTTTTTTGATCCAACTTTGAAATATATTGAATAGGTATCTACTGTGAAAGTGTGTATACTTTTTTTGGCACCCTCTGTATAAATGCACTTTCCTCCCAGAGCTTGAAATTTTTGCTGCTGCTCACAATTTCAAGAATCAATTTAAAGCTATTTTGGCAAAATTTGCCATGTTGTAGGATAATTGAAGAGTGGAAATGTTAAACATTCTAAGTGCCATATTTAAACTTAATTGTTTTATTTATATGTGCCCAGATGCATATTCCTAGTCGTGCTCTAAGTGCCAATGCATGGATGAAGTAGTTCAAATACTCATTAACAAATAGTGCAGTTCTAAATGCAATGCAATACTATCATCAAGTATTTCCAAGTGCCATGCCATGACAATATTAGTTTTTAAGGGAAAATATTTGTAGTTAAGTAATATTTAGTAAGTGACCATAGCTTTTGAGTTGGCATAGAGGATTTCACTATTTTGGGGAAAAGAAGTAAGTAAGGCCCTCATTCCCCAAGATTTACATAAAATTGTAGATTAAGCTAAAACTATAAATCTTTTCATGCGATTTCAATATAGTCAAGTGATTTCTTTAATTTTAAGAATGTTGCTGATTCACTGTTAACATTAAATATGTACAATATTTCAAAATGCACAATGCTTAAAGTTTCTTGGCCCCATCCACCTCAAATAGCTATTAAAAGAACTTATTCCCTATTAGAAGGGTGGAGGGTTTTTAAAGTTTTAAAGAGAGGAAAATCAGGGGTTGATACATGGCAACCTGTGCTTCATCTGAAAGGTCAACTCTGTTTATCAGTTGAAAAAAAGAGAGAATCTCATCCTTGTTGCCATTTCTTCCTTCCTGAAGAGCACTTGGAATACCAGACGATAGTATTGCAAGATAATGAGAAATGCACTATGTTATTAATGAGTATTTGAACTACTTCATCTATGTAAAGGTACTGATTTTAAATCATCATTGATGCCAAAACAATGTACTTAACAACTTTAGGATGCTTTTGAAGATGAAAAGCCATCATATGGGAGGAAAATCCAAAATAATGGTCTTTAAAAGCACTTTAAACTGAGAAAGGATGAGAAATGGTGGTTAGATGGGTAGCAGCAAAAAAGCTACTGAAAGAGATCCAAGAGTTATTGGTAAACTTTTGTATAATAAACTGCCACTAACAATTAAAAGTCAAAAAGGAAAAAATTTCAAACAGAATTGAAAACTGCTTAATAGATAAATGTATCTACAGGATAAATGAACTGTAAATACATATATAAAATATAGTTCAATATAATTGTTTATAGTGCATATAAATAAAGATACCCCATTGTTATATGAATAAGTTTACCTCTTGTATTAAATTGTTTGGTTTAGGAATGTATTGTTATTAATGTATTATCTGACAATGACTGAAACTCAAATATAGAGTCTATGGTCTGCAATATGATGATGATGATGATGATGATGATGATGATGATGATGATGATGATGGTGGTGGTGGTGGTGGTGGTGGTGGTGGTGGTGGTGGGTCTGCATTATTATTATTATTATTATTATTATTATTATTATTATTATTATTATTATTATTATTATTATTGTTGTTGTTGTTGTTGTTGTTGTTGTTGTTGTTGTTGTTGTTGTTGTTTCAACCCCTTAGTAAAAATGAAAACCTAAACTCTTCCATCAGTTGTGAGGAGAAAATATGAGATTGGTATTCTTGTCCATGTTTCATAATACATTTTAGTACTTTTGCCCTTAATAACATTATATTGCATCTTCCTGCTAATCATTAATGTTATTTTTATAATTATTTTCCTCTAAATCCTGAAATAAAATGTAATCTTATCATATAGCACATAGAATCTCCTTATTATCATTAATTTCCCTCCCTGTCCATTGTATTTTTGGCAATGATTTGTTATACAAAATAATTTTATAGTAAAACAATGTGTTCACAATGATTTTGGGTGTAATAAATTAAAAGCTAACAAATATGGGTAGTTTTTTACTTATCCTATAAAATTTAAAAAATGGTACTTAGAAAGTTTCAAATTTCCACTCTTTAATTAATGAATTAGTGATGTTTTAACAATATTATAAATAAATTTCACTTACAATACATTTAAAAAATTACTTTTATTCCTTGCACAAGGATATTTGAGGATACCCTTATTTCATATTTGCTTCACATGGCACATTTAGGTATGAAATTGAAAATTTCAAAGTTTTCAGAATTGGTTCAGAGCTTATATCTTTTAATGGAATAATGTCATATGCTGCATTTAAAAGTATATTATTACCTTTTCATAGGCAAGGACAACTTTTCCAAAACCACCACTGCCAAGTTCACTGGATATTAGGTAGTTGTTACGCAGTTCAACTGGTAATTTTGAAGCAGCTTCTTCGCAAGATGCTTTGTCCAAGAACTTAAATACTAAAACATACAGAGAATATCAGACATCTTCCCAATATTATAGCTCATTATTCAGCAATTTTTAATTGTCATTTTGGCTTTTAGTACTTTAGGCATAGAGTTAAGATTTAAATAAATGTTTCATTTGATACAAGAAATTAAATTATTAATCTCTACTGAGTCAAACTATTTAGAAGTTTATGGCTTCACTTATTGGAGATTTACTTAGCACATGTTTAATGCTCCCTCATCCACATCCTCAGCTTGTTAAACAACTGTTGGATCATTTGTTGAAATTGGGTTGACTCTGGTGGTCTAATGATAAACTTCAATAAATAGCTGTCTACTTCTGGGATGTCAAAATTCAATAACTTTTGCTCAAGCTTTCTATGTAAATCCTTTCCCATATGTTTAATTCATTTTGTTGTTGAACATTTTTTAATAATTTGATGCCTTTTTCTATTTCATGGTTTTCATTCCAAAAATATACTGCCACGGCTAATTTTTCTATTTTTTTATAATGAAAGTTTCTCCATTGTTGCTTCAATCTGAAGCCTATACTTCTCTTTGTTTTTCATATATTGATATTTTCACAATCCTGACAATTAATCTGGAAAATTCCAGAATCAACCCAGAGTCAACCCAGATACCTATCAAATCAATTTCTACAAATGATCCAACAGTGGTTTAGCAGCTGAGAATGTGCACAAGAATGTACAAAACATGTCCTGAGTAAATCTCCAATAAGTGAAGCCATAAAGAGTGTCTAAATAGCTTAACTCAGAAGAGATTATTAATGCATGTTTCACTGTGCTAGATTCCAAATTTAATTAATATTAAAATTAAATTATACTTATGTTTCATTTGACATTGATAGCTATATTTTGTAAATGATTATCATTTTCATCATTGACTTACAAGGTTTAGGCCTAAGGCTGTTCCAGGTGATGATGGACCATGTGAAATAATTGAATTTTAGCTAGAAGAATAAGTGGTTAGCCCATCACTTCAAATGTTGTAAATGACCAAATGTGCAAATGTGAGACTTAAATTATTGTTGTTCTCTTACTCAGATTTTTTTTAATAGCATTTATAGCCAGTTTTTACTTTTGAAGTATCACAGGCAGTGGATACTAATGATATATGAGATGAAATGATAAATTGAGAAAGGGAGGAAATGTTCCAGGCCTAAGGAAGGATGGAAGGATGGTCCTAACAGGAGCTGAATCCCAGATCTTCCACCCATAAGTCTGTGCCTTAATGACCTCAACCATTTGTATCGATCTCTCACTTGGCATTTCATGTCTTGGCTACTAGGACTACCACAGCCAGCATACTTCAACTCTCATCTCCCCCTTGTCGCATCCTTGAATGTCATTCTCTGAACCTACTCCCTGCCAGTCTCATGGCAGTATACATTCATTTGTGATGGTAGTTAACTATAGAGCTACACATAATGCAATGGATTAAATCTTCAGAGCTCTCACTTCGGTAAGTAACAGAAATTATATGTTCATCAGCTCTCACTAAGTTTGATAATCAAAATGTGAAATATTGTTCGCAGATTTGTTTGCAAGTACCCAGGAATTGTGAACCAGTACATCCTACAATTATATGAACAGAGACCCTCACTTTCTTTCCAAGAATCTGGATTATGTAGCTGACTCATTTTCTATCAGTTCTGTCATTCCTACATTAAAACCAGTTCATGTACACCCTTTTACAAAAAAAATGAGTTATCGCCAGTTTCTACATATTGATTAGAGAACTTCAAGGATTCTTTTAATTAAATGCTGTATTCACAATGCACTTGCAGCAACTGGCACACTGAAGTGGGCGCTTTGCCTGTAAAGATAATGGTCATAATCATAAGTATCTGGATACAGAATAGTAGAATAGAGTAGTGGTGCCTGAACAGTTAAGAAGGCATTGCTCTTCTGCATAACTCCTGGGACAATTGTTTTATTTTTATTATTGGTGTTATAAGTGTATATGTAGAACTCATATTTCTTTAATATCATATTATATTTTGACATATCATTTGTGTTTTATGGCTTTACCTATGCCCAAACAAAAATGTAATCACAAACTAATGTATTCTTCATAAATCACTAAAAAATTACTTGAACAGAATTATTTATATTATAAAGTGAAAACACACAGTAATAAACACAAATTAATATCGAGTGTATGGACCCTCAGCATGTATAACTGCCCTCAGTCTTTGGAACATAGATGATATCAAATTTCTACAGTAGTGTGGACAAGAGGCTACAACATCCCAGGCTTCTTTATTTGTGGCCATAAACAATATTTTGTATTTTGTGAATGTGCAGGGAATGTGTAGAGCATATTACATTTAGATAGAACAAATACTGAAGGAAATATTATGATTAAAATGTAAATTGGAACTTGCACAGTGAAGCTAATTATATTAATTCATATCATTGTATGATTCAGTTAAACTAAAGTGAAGCTTTAGGAGTATGTAGTTCAACTGAATCATACAATGATATCAATTAATAAATATTATGATATTTATTATAATATACATAATATATTAACGGTAAAGTTGTTGTGTATGGAAAATAATATTACAAAACTAATTTGTCATAATATATTACAAAGATTTATTAAAAAAAAAATCATGCCGGAGGTCAACCTGCACTCTTAAACACTGCATTACCACACACTCAGCCCAGAACTAACAGAACACATATACTAAACAGCATCTTTAGTGCATGTCATATAACACAACTTCTGCAGTGGCTACACAGCCTTGTGAATTGTGAGCTGTAAGGAGTACAACTTTGAAGAATTTTGCATTCAGGAGATGGCTCATTTTTTTTGTCAAAGAGTGTACTTTCCCATTCTCCTGCTTATGAATATCTTGATACTGAAAAATCTGACTGAGCCAATGATGTGTTGAGACTATGGTAAGCATCAAGTTTCCTTCCCAGTGAAAAATATTTGATCCATCAGATTTTTCATTCCATACTTGATCAGTACTTCATTCTGTTTTTGTTTTGTTTTATTTGTTTGCATTGGTCTTCTTCTGATGTCTGTAGATTGTGGGCTGAATACTGTAGGTGTAATTCTGTAGTAATGAATGAAATTAAATTAATTAATGACGGTGCAAATAAGTTTGGAATCCTTGTGCCTTAAAGATATTTGGCATTCACCTTCTCAGGATAAGCAGCAACTGTAAAATGCTTACCCAGGCAACTTGATTTGACCAGGATTCAAACATAGAATCTCTAGATTAGTAGTTGCAAATGCTACCACTAGACACCACAGAAGTGATCTCATACCTATTTGTTCATTCCTTTTCTATTGTCTCTAATCATCCATGTAGTGTCAATCCATAAGCTTTAAGATGAGTCAGCAATTTGAACCCAGTAATTGTCAAAATATAATAAGTAAGCTATATTATCAGGTAGCTCATTGAGCATCTGTACTATTGGAGCAACAGATTTACCAAAGTATTCCTCATATTTAGCATATGAACTTTTTCCTTGATAAATATTAAATTTTATAAGATAGCCCAAGTAAGTATTCAGACATGATACTTAATAGCTTACTGTGAAGGCCCTCTAAAAATATTGTCAAAATCTATTTACTCTTCGCATTCAAGAAATTCCAGGTTTTCCTGGGGAGCTATGCCCCTTTCAGAAACAATATAGGATAATATATAACCAATACAAACTCACTTGTCTTCTTGCTATAGAAGGACTCCACGAGTTTGAAGTATAGCGATCTCAAGTGTGACTTTTTCTTAGTGTTTTATCCTTTTCTACTATTATAATTACTGTTAATTTATATATATACATATATATAAAAGAAAAATAAAGTAAGCTATTAACAATGTAACAAATTAACAGTAATAATAAAAGTGTTTATCCTATTCTGCTTTTATTATTACTGTTAATTTGTTACATTATATATACCATTCCATTGTCATCAGCTTTGTGAGTACATTTAATTGAATACAGGATAATATTATATTCAGTATAATTATGTAATAATCTTCTAAATAGCTTATAAATTGTACCATAATAATAATTATGCTGGTAGAACAACATTAAAAATAACATAAGTAAAAACATGCAACATAATGTAAATGTATTTTCTTGCACTTAGATTGTTCATAACAACACAGTACATTTCAAATGAGTAAATTGCAATATGAGCAGAAACTTACAGTTTGATTTCATAAAACAATGAAAATTAATCATTTCAAAATACTTTAAACCGATATATTTTATAAACAAAACATAAACAAAATGAAAGTTGTGCCACTACAAGTTACTAAGGGCAGAAGCATACATTTTGAGTGAACAGAGTTACTAAACCATATTTTAAATGGCCTAAGTAATCGGCAATTATCTCCAGAATTATACAAAGTACTGGAAATAAATCCAATAGAAAGGGTAATCTATGATCACATGAGTACACATTAATTAAAAGGTTAAAGAATTAAGAACATTGCATGATTGAGTGGAACTACGTGCTCTTATTGGCCCCACTTACTTACTTAAATGTAGAACATGTTTTAAACGCCGAGTGCAGGATAATTGTTGTTGCTTTGGGAGTGTGTATTCTGCTCTGGTGGAGGTGTGATGAACTTAAAGTTTATGCTTTCATCCCCAGAAGTGTCGAATTTCATTAATCTGTCTCTGTATTTATAAATGTAGATTTTCTACCATGTTGCTAGAGCTCTATAGGTCCCTTTACTGATTTTAATAATTTTGTTTTTTTCACTATGTCATAGTTTTCTGTTCAGAAATGAGATGCTACTGCTGATTTCTCCATTTGATTGTATTTTATGTTCCTGAAGTGTTCTTTTGACAATTATTCAGCAGTCAATGGTTAGCTGATGATGCAGGCAATGGTCTGCAAAACATGTTTTACATTTAAACAAGTAAAGTGCAGCCAATAAGAGTGTGTAGTTCAACTCAGTCGTACAGTGTTCTTAATTACATGATCAGCTTTACTATAAGTTCTAATTAGCATTTCAGGTTAAAGGATCTTTAACAGTAAATGCAAAATAACATTTAATGAAAACAAACAATTGTTCACTGTATTCCAGGTTAGTTAAGTGTCTAAAGTGCTTAATTTTTTACACTATCCAAAACTGTGATTTTTTATATAATAATAAAATAATTCACTACTGCTCTAATTATTGTTGTCCCATCTTAAATGTTTATGTTTGAGAACATGAATATATTGGTAGTAATTCCACCAAATTTCAGAAAATCAAAGAAACTGTTTTAGAGAAGAAAATAAATGCATACCTTGTCTTTCATTATTTTTTTACTGTGATATATTGACATTGTTAAGGAACTTTGATATCAGTTTGAAAAGCATTTTTATACTTTTTAATATGAGATAAAAATCATTCCTCTATGTTGTGCACTTTACGAGAAATAATACAAAATGTTAAATTCTGCAGTTTTTATAGCATTCAACAGACATTTTGGACACATCCTGTATCCCTATCTGCTTATTCAAACTTGATAACAATTTGCAATAATATGTTTTACTTTCCAATGAACAATTACACAAACTTTTACAAAAAAATTTTGTTTTATGCGTATGTTGTTTTTCAGGAATGACTCATAGGAAAAGCTCTTTTGGAACTAAACAGCATGCACTTTTTTTTATAAAGATATCTCTACTTACCATTAAGAGAACAGTTTCCTATGGCAATCTGTGCATTATGCTTCAGCACAACTTTCTTCCCTGAACTAACTTTGGTGCCATCGATAAATGTTCCGGTGTCACTGAGATTTTCCAGGTACACTATATGCTTTTGTCTTGTTATTTTGAAATGCTCCTTTGATATTAAATTGAGTTCATTTTCTTTCAGGTGAGAACTGTCAATTACATAACTGCAATGTGGATCTTTACCCACAATGTGTTTCTCTTTCTTCAACTCTGAAATACAAAATATGTTGGTAAGTAAACCAGAATTTCAATGGATAAAGAATTTAGTATAGGGTCAAGAATTTAAAAATTCTAGGGAACTAAAGTCAACAAAAACGTTATGTGATGTTTCTAAGTAATATTTTTACTGGAATCAGGAGCACCTGCAAGATTGTTTCCAGTCAGGTGTACAGGATCATTTTCAGAATTTCTTGGCTAGGAGATCATTATTACAAGAGTCACTAGATAAGTATTGAGGCAACAAATAATAAATGCTCATAGAAACGTTTTCTTTACCCCAGTTTCTCAAGTATTCTCCCTGGTACTGTATGCAGCGTTCCATCCTCTGAGACTATTTCTGGAAGCATCCATGCCACTCAATTTCCGGCACTGCCGTTAACTCCTCCTCGTATGCTGCAACCGTTTCTTCAGGGTTAGAAAATCGGTGACCAAAGTCTTTTCTTCACAATAGGGAGTCGGTCCTGGTGGTGTAGTGGTTACCATACTTGCCTCCTAAACCCAAGATCGCGGGTTCGAACCCGGCCAGAACCAATGGATTTTTTCGGGCGTAAAAATCCTAAGTATGGCTTCCTTCGGAAGGGAAGTAAATCCGTGGATCCCGTTTCGTACATTTACGGCACGAAAAAGAACTTCAAGCCTGAAAGAGAGGCCTCTGAGCAAAATTTGTCGGCCGTTTCACGCCCTGAGTTGAATGGGACGCTGATGACCCGAGCTGTTAAAGAGCGTCCGTAAATAAATCAATTTAAAAAAATCAATTCACAGTAGGGGACTCAAAAAACCAAGATTGCGGGTTCAAACCCGGCCATGACCGATGGATTTTTTCGGATGTAAAAATCCTAAGTATGGCTTCCTTCGGAAGGGAAGTAAAGCCGTGGGTCCCGTGTCGTACATTTACGACGCGAAAAAGAATTTCAAGCCCAAAAGAAGAGACATCTGAGCAAAATTTACCGGCCGTTACACGCCCTCAATTGATGGCCTGAGATTTTAAAGAGCATCCGTAAATAAAACAAATCAATCAACTGTAGGGAACAGGGAGAAATCGCATGGTGCCAGGTCCGGACTATAGGATGGATGAGTCATTAGTTTTGCCTCAGTTCCTTGCAGAAAATCCATTAACGATGTGAGTTGATGTATTGTCATGATGCAACAAAATTCCCTTTAGTCCTTCCTGTCTTTGGACGCCGTTCTTGGATTTTCCGAAACACTTTCGGAAGGCAAACTTCTGTGTACCATTTTGCAGTAACAGTTCTCTGATTTTCAACCACAATGGTGGACACGTGATCACTTTAGAAAAGAAAGATCCAATCATTTTCTTTCCCACATTCCTTGGCCTCTTGACTTTGACGGGTGGTTGGTCATCAGGGAAACCCAAATGGAGAACTGGCGTTTAATTTCTGGATCAAGTTGATATGTCCGTGTTTCGTCACCTATAACAACGTCTGAAACATGGCGGGACTTTCCACAGTTAAATGTTTGCAGCATTTCTTGGCGTCATTCCACCCTGTGAAGCTTCTCTGCTTCAGACAAATTATGAGGTGTGGTTTTTTTTTCTTTCCCTCCCCCCCCCCCCCCACGAGGGTGCTCATGAAGGATGATTGAAACACTCGGCGAATTAATTGCTAATGCTTGTAGGTTAGTCTTGGATCTTCCCTGATTATTGTTTCCACAGAAGTGATGTTCTTCTCAATCACTATTTGCCATTCTTCTCTTCATCTTTAAGAGATTGTCGCCCCCGTTTAAATTCTCCAAACCAGCGGAACACAGTAGCACGTGTAGGAGAAAAGTCCCCTTCAAACTCTCAAGGGACTGCGTTTCATTTGAAACTTTACAAGATCATCACACGAAAATCTCTCTCTGAACTTCCATTCATTTACAAGAATGTTCACATTTTCCAGACTTAAAACATAAAATGCAGGAAAATGAATAACACAACAGAGTTTCCTGCTACCATGGCAACGCCAATAACTCAACAATTTCTACCCAGAAATAATTCTTTCCCTAGGGGTGGCCAATGTTCCGTGTCTCGAAACTTATCTAGTGACCCTCGTATTAATATTATCATTGCTGTTGCTATTGGTAATGTGGTAGTACCAACAATAGTGGTGATGGTAGAAGTGTATCGACTCTTGCATATTATTGTGAACGTTACAACCTTAAGACAGACTTAGAAGAATGAACGAAGAATAATTCTGAAAAGAGGTACTAAATATGGGGTTTCCGAAAATGAATACTGGGGTTTCATAACATTACGATGAATTATGTATTATGTATAATGGATTGAACGTGGTTTTAATCAACTTGGTAACTCAAGTAGATTGAGATTGTTTCTTTTTCCCCTGTCATTTTCGTCATCGTCATAAAGTAATTGTTCTTAAATTTATAGTTTTCTTGTTATATGCCGAAATAAATGTATTGAAATTTAATACAATCTCAATACAGAAGTCAATCAGTCTGCATACAAACAATCAGGATAAAAGTGTTCCGTATATTTACTGATCAAGAACAAACTGGTGTGTCTTTTGGCTGGTGGAACACAAGTTAGTGATTCTGGTGCAACATTGATTCAGACGAGAACATAACAAGGATTCACTGCATAAAAACAATATCAGACGATGCTACAGTTTCAGGAGACCGATAGTGTGCAAAAAGGAAGGCCTTGAACATCAGAATAAAATTTTGTAAGAATCTGACGGGTCTGTGTTTGGAGTCCTCAGAAGTCCATTGTGCACCATTGTTTACAGTTAAATCTTTTCTAAGTCAATTGTGCATAACGTCGTGCAGAAGAGACAGAAGTTACATCCCTATAACATTCATCTCTTGCAAGTAATGAAACCACAGGACAAGATGTATAGGTTTGAATTTGCTGTTCGTACCCTACAAAGACTTGATGATAACCCATGATTTCTAATTAAAAAAAAACCCTCTTCTTGGATTTGGCTGCATTCCATTGTAAATAGCACAATGATTGAATTTGGGGTTCGGAAAATCCACGTGTGTCACTCAAATACATTCGAAATTCTCCAAAAGTCAGTGATTGGTGGGCCTAATTTACAAGACTGTGACCTATTCTTTTTATTTGAAATGAACATCAACTCCATTATATACTGCAGAACCTTCTTTTTTCCTCAGATTGAACAAATGAAAACGGACGGAGCTCAGCTGCAGATTATCTTTGAACAAGATGAAGCGCCGACCCATTTCGCAAATCGTGCGTGAGAAGAATTGAATCATCGATTTGCAGACAGTGGATTGACAGAAATAGACCTATTCCAGCAAGTATCCCTTATTCTTACTCCATTAGGGTTATGTCCAGTATGAGATTTGCGGTGAAAGAGTTGACATTCTTTACCACCTTAAGTA
The DNA here is from genome assembly GCA_030762175.1 of Metallyticus violacea. Lineage (NCBI taxonomy): Eukaryota > Metazoa > Arthropoda > Insecta > Mantodea > Metallyticidae > Metallyticus > Metallyticus violacea. Next base: position 21,276,689 of record CM060832.1, on the reverse strand, counting down.
TATAATCAGAGAAACAATTGTAAGCATTACTCCAGACTTCCTTCAAAGTGTGGACTGAAACTCAATCTGTTTGAGTCATTGGATTAATTAAAAATACTTTTAATCCATAACACACAATGCATAATAACTTCATGAAATCCCAACCATTAATTCTCGGAGACCCTATTATGTTATTGTAGTTGAATGCGATTTTAAAGAAAACCATTTGTCGCTTTTATTATGGTATTAGTTTCTTGTCATTTGCCACTAGTTATTTAGGAATTTATGAACGTGTTTCTGGCGACCAATAAAGATTTATTACAAGGTTTCTAGAATATGTGCTTACCGCTCGCACACTGCAGCTGAACATGGCTCCGCTTCTTAAAACTATAGGCTTGTACGGGTAAACATTCCAAATGACACGATTTAGTTCCAGTACTATAATGTTTCTGATTTCATTTCCTATGTTTTCCTCCAGTTCTTCCAATATGTGAGGATTTAGGCTGTACATTGCCTTTCAGGATATCCCACAAATAAAAATCACATAGATCTGGAGAGCAAGAGGGTCATATATACCAGTACTAATCACTCTTATCTTCAAATACTTCTCTACTTTTACCCATGGACTTCTATGCTGTATGAGCAGTGGGGGGAATCGTGTTGAAATCATCCATGCGATTTCTCTTTTTCCGTCAACAGATTCAAAAAATGTCAGAAGAAAAGTTGGTACCCCTCTCCATTTACTATCTGCAAGCAAAAACCCGGCCCGATTATGTGTTGTGAGTGTTTACACGATCGTTTTGGTGGAACACGCTTCGTCTGATAAGAATATAAGCTATGGATCGATTGACCCTTCAGTCGTTGATGAAAGAAGTCACTCAAATAAGACAGATGCTACGGGATCTCCTTGCCGTATACAATGGACACGTGTACATATTATAAGGTTTGAGTTTTAACAATTTTGTTGCCTTATGTACATAAGACAATGGAACCCCAGCTTGTTGTGCTAAGTTCGGTAATGCTTTTGTTTGTTTGTTTTTGTTGGCAAATGTTCAAAATCTGTGCCAATTTCTTTTAATTTGTCTTCTGTTAAAATTGCACAAGATCGTGAATTGCAGTTCTATAAGGAGGCAATTGCCAGGGAATTTGCAAATAAATTCCTAAAGAGCTGATGCATATTTATAATAATATTTACACACAAAACATCTAAAATGTTCCGGAACGAATATAGACTGGTGATTGCTGGGAAGTTCAAGGACAGGCAGGCGGCCATGAGTGGAGAGGGGAGCCGGCCTTGGCCGAGACGTAAAACCCCATGCGAGCGGTATGGACATATTCTAGAAGCTTCGTATTTGTGAAAAGATTGAATAATACTTATGTATTACTAAAGTATCGAAGCCCTAATCAGAGCTATCCATCGGTACCAATATTTTGAGTATCGAGAACGCATTCCTAATTATTCCAATTTAAGACTATTATATATTTGCAATTGTTTGACTGTTGAAACTACGTAACAAAATCTGAATATATGAAATATATATGAATATTTCAAATATCAGTAAAATATAAACAGGAATGCTGCTTTTTGCTGTAATTTTGAACACATTTACAAAATGTACCTCTTTAATAGAAGTCTGTGTCAATGTTATTGCTATAGACCGCTTTTTAAATGAGTGTTCAAATATATTGAATTTTTGTGAGATTTGATAACGTTAAACGGGCGAAAGGTAATTCACCAATATGGCCACCATAACAAGTAGATCAGTTTACAGCCAATGAAAGTTATTACATTTCTGCCACAATTTGCTCGCAGTTTAAAAAAAGAAGAAATTTAACTATGGGGATCAAATTACAGAAGTATAACTGGATAATGAATGGAAAGAAACTGTAAACCATCGGGAGAAAGATGAGATAGCAAAGAATCGAAAAACAAGCGACAAAACCAGAAAATGGACATAAGTCAGAAAGACAATTGTGTTTTAAATTGTACAAAATATTCTAAAACCAGCCTCTCCGTACACATTTTTACTACCTAGGTTTTCCTCATTTCAGGAGTGGGTAATTTTCAACCCATCATACCATACTAAAAGAAGAATGAAGTAAAATGACTCACCTAGAGATTTGAAATTATCTTTTACTGGTTGCAGCCAGCCCCAAATCGGATCGTTCTTCCACATTATCCCTTGCAACAAATTGAATCATCTGATTTCTTGTGAAAGAGTAATCTAGTCTGTAGCTAGGTACCTGTTGGCAGCTGCGTGTATTATCTTATCAGAGATTCCCCTCTTTCCATAACAAATCACTATCAAGTATTCCCCTTTCATCACATATCCAGATTCGCATAGAAATTAACATAACGAAGGCTGTTGTCATCAAAAGAGAAGCATGTATTTTGAATTGTAATCGGGATATTTAGAAAGCTGGAATAATATTAGTTGTAGCAGATATTTCAATGTTAATAGATATAAAATCCTTCTGCAAAAGGAAGTATCTGTTATTGTTATGTCTTCGACTTCATGTTTTATATAATATTCTTTGTTTACTGCATGCTCCATTACTATAATAAGTAGTAATACTACATGAATTGCTAACATTTCACCTTAATACAATTTCTTTACACCATTACATTCTTATTCTAACCTAATCGTCATATTTTGAAGATAGTCGAAATTGGTACTATATGCGAATGCCTTTACATTAATTATATTAACATTCTTAGTCAAGTAATCGGTTATGTTATTTAAAAAATTTCAATAGTTATAATGTTTACAATTTAATATCAATGGTCATTTCTTTAGACTATTTCAATACTACCCCCTGTTATAGCATATTAGTTAATTTGTGCCAATTTGAAAATTGCCACTTATGTAATTCATTGTTTTGTTGTAGTTAAAGTTGCTTACATGCGATTTTCGAACTGTTATTTTCTAATTATTTTGGGGGATCTGCCGCAACTAATGGCTAACAACATAAATCTTATGACCATTTTAGCATAGAGGGTCGAATTTTGGACTCTTATGGGCATTTCTGCGTAGAGGATCGCCAGTTGTAATCGCAGTAGAAATTTTAGGGAAATCGAGGCAAATTGGAAGGGGTGGAGCTCTGTCAAAAACAAAACCTACCTCCGGAGAGCCTCCAAAATTACCAATTTTCGCACTACTTTGGTAAATATCTCACCAAGTAACGCAGATGTTTATGTGCTGCCCATATTCGGAATGCTGTAGCCCAGCTCTAACATTAGGGCATATCATATTTGCTTACTTTTGTTTACGAAGTATCGAGTTTTAAATATCAAAATTACTGCTCTATAGACTCGCCATTTTATAGGGGAAAAACTTTTCTTGTCTAATTTTGGATTCTTATGGCCATTTTCGCATAGAGGGTTTCTAGTTGTTTTGCTGGTAGAAGGTTTAGGGCTATCAAAAATATTTAAGGCTTGGGCAGGATTCGAAAATGAGATACCTCTTGAGAGCACCAAAATGACTGATTTACAGACACATTTTGGTGAGTTGATTGGTTTATTTGAGGACGCATCTCAGGTCATCAGCGTTCCATTTAATTCAGGGCGTGAAACGGCCGATAAATTTTGTTCAGAGACCTCTTCTTTCAGGTTTGAGATATTTTTTCGTGCAGTAAATGTACGGCACGGGACTCACGACTTTACTTCTCTTCCGAAGGAAACTATACTTATATTTTTACCCCCGAAAAAATCCGTTGAACCTGCAATCTTGGGTCTATTAGACAAGTATGGTTATCCCTACACAACCAGGACCGACATACTTTGGTGAATATTTCCATACCACAACCGTAAGGATTTTATTTTGCGCACATTTTCGGAATGCTTGGGCCCATCTCCATATGCAGAGCATATTACATTCTTTAGTTTTAATTTACTAAGTTTTTTTTAGCCATGTTTGAAATTGCGAAAATGCCCGTCTATTTTACTTGCCATTTTTATGGAGATCAGAATTTCATTTTGAATTTTCGATTATTATGGCCATTTCTGCACAGTGTTAGACTTGCTAATATTTTTGAGATGAAAAGTCTCGATGTGAATTTCCGATTCTTATGGTCAAATCTGTGTAGTAGGTAACTAATTGTATTTGCAATATTACTTTAGGGCAAACAGTTCATTTTTTAGGCGCAAGGCAGTTTCAAACATGAGACCTTTCCCCTGAAAGCCCCTAAATGGTCATTTTTAGGGCCTACTATAGAATGTAGTGAATATCTTCATAACAATATGATATATTTTTCCTTTCTTCACGCATTGGGAATACTGAGGGTGAGGACCATCTGCACAGCACATTGGAATCTTTTGTTTTAGTTACTTTGTATTTTAGGTGGAATTGCAAAATGTATCTACAGATTTTGTTAGGTTCAGAATACTGTTGTTTTAGCAACTAGAAAACAAAATAATGTTGTCACAAGAAACAGGTAAACTTCTGTATCTCAAAAGAGTTTATTGGGACACTGACAAAAAGGCAGAAAACGTGAGACAGTCCTGGTTTTGTGTGACATCTGGTCCCCCCTATCATTTCGTAGCCTGTAACATTGCTTATGTTTTCCTACATTTGACATTTCACATATCATAAGAACAAACAGACATTTGAAACATCTTCTGTATCAGTTTGAGATTAGAACTTTTTATAATTAAAAAATTACCAAAATTTTAGTTAATTTTGTAAAAAAAAAAAAAAAATATTTATTTTGTTACAGTTGGCAGAATATTAGCTATTAAACAATGATGTAGAGAAGTTGATTGTCTTTAAATGTGGTAAGAAGCAGCTGATAGTGCCAGAAGAATTTGAAAAAGTGGAGTACTGATGATGGAGAACAACCTTCCAAACTGCAGGAGAGGAAAGACATCTACCAACAATTCACATAGGCATGTGTTTTTCTTGATGAGAAAAGTTCAGATTGCATTGGTGACATGGAAGAGAAATAAACATTTATCACTGCCATATATTAACAAATGCTTTTATTGTTTACCTTTCTGTTCTTTCCCACTTAGAGAAACAGAAAACTGATTGAAATAGGCAATTTTACCTCAAGAAATTAAGAGAGAAAAATCTCTTATTTTAGCTTGTCTGCATTTTTCTGCACTCTTTTAATGAAAAGAATTCTATATTTGCCTCCCCCACCATGCCAAAAATTACTGCAAAATTTAGCAAAAATAGGAAACAGACAATGATGGGCTAAGATAGGCAATTTTTCTTTGCAAAAAAAAAAAAAAAAGTGGAAAAAGGCAAATATAGGCTAAGATAGGCAGCAAAATTAAGTAGACAATGGTATAGGCTAAGATAGGCAATTTTTCTTAAAAAAAAAAAAGTGGAAAAAGGCAAATATAGGCTAAGATAGGCAGCAAAATTGAGTAGACAATGGTATAGGCAGTTTTTCTTTAAAAAAAGTGGAAAAAGGCAAATATAGGCTAAAATAGGCAGCAGACAATGGTATAGGCTAAGATAGGCAATTTTTCTTTGCAAAAAAAAAGTGTAAAAGGCAAATATAGGCTAAGATAGGCAGCAAAAATAGGAAACACAATGATGGGCAAAAACATGGGAAAAGGCAAAGATAGGCTAAGATAGGCAGCAGACAATGGTATAGGCTAAGATAGGCAATTTTTCTTTGCAAAAAAAAGTGGAAAAAGGCAAATATAGGCTAAGATAGGCAGCAGACAATGGTATAGGCTAAGATAGGCAATTTTTCTTTCAAAAAAAAAAAAAGTGTAAAAGGCAAATATAGGCTAAGATAGGCAGCAAAAATAGGAAACACAATGATGGGCAAAAACGTGGGAAAAGGCAAAGATAGGCTAAGATAGGCAGCAAAATTGGGAAGCAGACAATGGTACAGGCTAAGATAGGCAATTTTTCTTTAAAAAAAAAAGTGGAAATAGGCAACTATAGGCTAAGATAGGCAGCAAAATTGAGTAGACAATGGTATAGGCTAAGATAGGCAGTTTTTCTTTAAAAAAAAGTGGAAAAAGGCAAATATAGGCTAAGATAGGCAGCAGACAATGGTATAGGCTAAGATAGGCAGCAAAAATAGGAAACACAATGATGGGCAAAAACGCGGGAAAAGGCAAAGATAGGCCAAGATAGGCAGCAAAATTGGGAAGCAGACAATGGTACAGGCTAAGATAGGCAATTTTTCTTTAAAAAAAAAAAAAGTGGAAATAGGCAACTATAGGCTAAGATAGGCAGCAAAATTGAGTAGACAATGGTATAGGCTAAGATAGGCAGTTTTTCTTTAAAAAAAAGTGGAAAAAGGCAAATATAGGCTAAGATAGGCAGCAGACAATGGTATAGGCTAAGATAGGCAATTTTTCTTTCAAAAAAAAAAAAAAGTGTAAAAGGCAAATATAGGCTAAGATAGGCAGCAAAAATAGGAAACACAATGATGGGCAAAAACGTGGGAAAAGGCAAAGATAGGCTAAGATAGGCAGCAAAATTGGGAAGCAGACAATGGTACAGGCTAAGATAGGCAATTTTTCTTTAAAAAAAAAAGTGGAAATAGGCAACTATAGGCTAAGATAGACAGCAAAATTAAGTAGACAATGGTATAGGCTAAGATAGGCAATTTTTCTTTAAAAAAAAAGTGGAAAAAGGCAAATATAGGCTAAGATAGGCAGCAAAGTTTGGAAGTAAGCAATGGTATAGGCTAAGATAGGCAAATTCTCTTTGCAAAAAAAAAAGTGGAAAAAGGCAAATATGGGCTTAGATAGGCAACAAAAATTGGAAAAAGACAATGATGGGAATGCTAGGATATATTATTAAATAAACAATAGACATTATTATCAACAGTTTTATTGTAATCACAATTTAGTTTTACAAACATCTCAGAATGTTCACACTAACTCTATTTATACAACATTAGGACATGTTTCTGGGGCAATCGCTCTTATCAGCTGTTTAATGACTACTCATACCTGATGTGCTGCCCAGATTACAAGATGCTTCTGGCAGTCTCTGATGGTTCGAAAAGGAACTTGCTAAGTTAATTGATGAACTCAGCATGTTTCTATTGTAACCATCAGAGACTGTCAAAAGCACCCTGCATTCCAGTCACCATATCAATTATGAGCACTCTGTCAACATATTGCATTTAAAACATAATTTGTCACAGCAGCAGCGAACGTTGTCATTATGAACATTGCATTGGTTATGTATGCACATTTGTAGATGCCATAGGATGGTTGATCAGCTTCTGGATGGGGCCCTTTAGGTGAATAAATGTGTTAAAATTTCCACCTGCAAATATAAAAAATTACTCTTGTTAATTTCTTTTACTAACAACAGAGAGTACATTTTAGAGATAATATTTGCACATTCTGTATAATCAAGTAAATCTTCATGTAACTATGTAGTTTTAGGAAATTCCAAAGGAATGTTGCCTATTGCAGTTGTACCCATGAGATTTTGAAAAATTTTCAAACTCCATTGATCTACAAGGAATCACTAATGACAGGAAAAAAAAAAATCAAATGATTCAAGGGATTCTTTTAACCAGCAAAATATTACCAATGGGGGGGAGGGGTGGTGGTTAAACTAAAAAAATTGCTATGGCAGTACCATTTTTTTTGTAACAAAACTCTATATACACCATTTAAATAAAATAAAAATAGTTTCTGTATACCAGGGAAATCAAGCCATTAGAAATAGGAGTATACCTGAAATAAGAAATTTTAAGAACTATTTTAAAGTGAAATTTAAAATCAGTATATCCATTGAAATGAAATAAGAAATATAGTTTCAGAAAATCAGACTATTAGGAGGGGGATTTACCTGAAACCCAAAATTTAAAAATCATTCTAGTGGCATTAATATTGGTATTTTTGCAACTAACTCAGTACATAGCATTCAAATAAAATAAGAAAAATAATTCTTGAAAGTCAGGAATATTGAACCATTAAGATTAGGAGAGTACAAGAAAACTGAAATTTTAAAAGCACTCTAACGTTTAATTTTCTCCCTACTGTTTCAAGATAAACAAATTAATCAGCATGTAAAATATATTTATATATATTTATATGCTATTTATCAAATGCATTGTTGTGAAGATAACAACTGTGAAACATTAATCTAATATGTATATAAGAATTATAGTTGTACGTAAGAGCGCTTACTACAATAAAAATTAAATTAAATTTCAAAGTCACTTATAATCAGTGGAAATTTCGATTGTATATTGTTGATTATACATATATATTTTTTTAGTTCATTATAATTGTTTCTAAATGGTAAAATGTTTGGTTTATTGAAACATATGAACAGCTTCTTCTTAAATACACAATGGAATTTAAAACTTTCTGTTATCTTTCTCTATTTTAGTGAATGTTGTTGATTTGGTTTATTTATGGATGCTCTTTAACATCTCAGGTCATCAGCATCCCATTCTATTCAGGGCATGAAACGGCCGACAAATTTTGCTCAGAGGCCTCTTCTTTCAGGCTTGAGGTTCTTTTTCTTGCTGTAAATGTACGACACAGGACCCACAGCTTTACTTCCCTTCCGAAGGAAGCCAAACTTAGGATTTTATGCCTGAAAAAGTCCATCGATCCTGGCCAGGGTTGAACCCGCGACCTTGAGTTTAGAAGGCATATATGGTTACCACTACATCACCAGGACCGACTTTAGTGAATGTAAAGATGATACCAAGGGCTTAGTTCAAAAACAAGTTTACATTTAAACATGTTTTAAAATTTAAATATTTATTCAATTTGGAGTCAAACACAATGAAACATCCATTAATAATCTCTTCTGAGTAGGATATTTAGAACACTGTGTATGGTTTCACTTACATGAGATTTGCTCATGACATATGTTTCGTGGAACCTTTTCCATATCATCAGCTGTTAAACGAACTGTTGGATCATTCTCACAGGTTGCCATATATCCTGACAAAAGACATGGGTTGTGGACCTAATTTTTTAACGATCTGTTTTTGGAGTCAGGATACTATTTCCCAAAATTTCTTCTATGGATTTAATGCATTTATTCAATGGGACTCTTTTTACTTTGACAAATTCGTCACTATGCAACAAATCATGCATCCTTTGCTTTTAGTCTTCTTTATCTAAAATAACAATTTTTTATTTTTGTGAGTTTTGTGAGTTGAACCTTAGCATGGCTGAAGATGGGAACAAAATGTTCTCGAAACCGGTTCCATACATTTATAAAAAGTAAGTGAAGCTTTAAGAGTGTGTAGTTCAACTAATCATACAATGATATCCATTAATAATTTTGTTACCCATATCAGCCTTTGTGTAAGTCACATCTTTTTTATTAACAGCTTTTGTTATTTTTGATAAGATCTTGGCCCAAAGTTATTATTTCTTATTTCCTGTAGTATTTTTTCCAGAGTTTTCCTAACAAAATTTTTGTCTGTTATGTTTAAATTCTCTATTGCCAGTTCTATATCTGCTATATACTCATCTAAATTACATGAGAAACCTAGACATGTGTTAATGCCTTTGTTTAGAAATTCCATTTCTTCTAAGTTAAAACTATTTTTAGAGAGGTTGATGACATTGAGATTAGGTTTGGGAATAATGTTTAAATTATAATAAATCCCAGCCATTATGTATGTTCAGAAATTTATGCATACAATTTAGCCAATTGCCTGTTAAGAAAATTTAATACCTTACCAAAATACAAAAGTCAAAATGTAAAGAATTCATCAGAATTAATAGATAAAATCGGATATGTAAAATTAGAAAAGAGGGATTTGCTAGTTTGTTATAATGTGGTCTCTTTGTTTCCTAGCATCCCCATGGAAAACCTAATAAATATTGTAAAGAAATGGCTGACTTCAATAAACCTACCTGGAGAAGTCATAGATTAATATCTGAACCTTACCAGAATTTGCATAAATCAAATCTACTTCACTTTCAGAGGCAATAGTTATACACAAAAGAAGAGCCTAGCAATGGGAAACCCACTTTCGCCATTCTTGGTGGATATGTACATGAGTTTTTTGGAAATAAAATTAGTTGAGGCTTTTCCACATATATATAAATGTTGGTACCATTATGTGGATGAATCTCTTTGCTATAGTAAATGAAAAATGGAAAGAGGATGCAATAAAACTACTCGATCTACAGGACAGCACTGTTAAATTCACTATGGAATTAGAAAACAATAAAGTTCTTCCTTTCTTGGATATAAAAACTATAAAAGATGACAATAAACTGGAATTTGGCATATACAGAAAACATTCCCATACACATAAGTATATAAAAATAACAGCCACAATCCAAAACAACATAAACTTGGCATAATTAACAGCTTCACATTCAGATTAACAAACTTGCCAATAACCAAGACAGAATACAAATTGGAGTACCAAAAAATCATAGATATAGCACAGAAAAATGGCTACACAATAGATCTTGTCAACAAGAAAATAGAGAAATTAAGAAAGAAAAAACAAATAAAGGACATCACACTAAAAGGCTACAAAGGAGATCATATATATATAAAAAAATCACATTCCATCCATGGGCACACCAAAAATTCCAGAAGATTTTTGGAGAGGCAAACATCATTTTGGTCCCAGTAAAGAAATTTAGTTTAAAAAAACCACTTAAACACCAACACAAAAGACAAAAGACAAAATTCCACCAGGAAAGCAATCAGGCATTTATGAAATCGGTTGCAAAGACTGTGACATGAAATACATAGGAAAAACAAAAAAAAAATATTACCATACGTTTTAAGGAAAACATGAGAAATGTTAAATATAAACACATAGAAAAATCAGCAGTGGCAGACCATTTTTGGCAAAAAAAAAACTATGAATTCCAAAAGGAACCAAAACTATTAAAAGCTCTTCAAAAACCCATAGAATTAACAGTATTGGAAAATATATTTATAAACAAAAACAAAGAATTTTTGATTAACTTCGATCTCCCAAATAACAGCTACCTCATCAATAAGTTCGTTAAAGTCACACAGCGACATCTTAATACCACAATGGGAAGCGGCCAGTGGGACCAAGCTGAAGATGGAGGCAATCGCCTTTGAAACATTTCCAAATAAGTGGAACAAAATTAGTGAAATTTGAGTGATTTCGTAACAATAATTTGTCATATTATGCATACAAATTTACACAAAAATAGAACATCCATTTCAGGGGAAGCCTAAAATAAAGGGGCTTGACTTGGAGCATGTGCCAATTAGAGTAATACTCAAGTAAATTTGTCTTGATCAATCGTCTCATATTTGAATGGTTGTATTACTTTACAGCTGTCTTATCGAATATGACATTACTATCCTATAGGTATAAAAAGGGAATCTCAGGAAGTTTCCGGACCTGATTAAACTGTTTATAATATATGCTATGTGGTAGCCTTAACTTTTATTTATAATTCAACATAACTTCTATAGCCTGCTATCCTTACAAGCCCTAACAATGAACATGAAGGGAACATGTGCCAATAACTGTCAAGGAGTCCAGATAAGAATCTTACCATGCATAAATTTATTAAAATTTAAAAGCTGTTTAAACCAAAACAGTCATAATAGACTTACACTAACTTTAGCAAACAATGATCATTCTCAAACATTCTAATTTAATTAAAACATTTTTTAAAAAAAGAAACTAGTTTTTTTTTAAAAAAATATATGGAACTAACACAGTGAAGCCAAATCATATGAATAAAATCATGTGATATATGTCGTACTTAACACCCATATTGCTTCACTTACTTGTGTAATATTTGGAACAGTTTAGTACGACATATATCATATGATTTTATTCATATAAACATTCTAATGTTGATTTGTGGAATTTAAGAGGGCTCCAACATCTTCTAAAGACAAAGAGAGAAGCAGAAGAACCTGGACAACAGTGACTGCACAAGACAACACTGCTATAAAGAAAATACTGTAAGTTCAAGTATGATTCAATATTCAATTTAGCATTTAAAGTATATTGTGAATTTATTTATTTGTATTATTTAAAGATGCTCTTTAACCTCTCTGATCATTAGTATCCCATTATTTTCAGGGCATGTAATATCCAATAAGTTCCAAATATTTCAAGGGAAAAAATCATCTGTACAGATACGGATAAATTTACTATACTAGTTCCGAAAAAAGCCCATTTTGGGGCTTTCATGAGGGAGGTTTCATATTTGAAACTGCCCCATGACTACAAATATGCACCGATTACTCTAAGCATATATGACTACTATAAGAATTGGAAGATCGACATTGAAATTTTTCATCACAAAAAAAAAAAATGGCAAGTCCAACAATTTTGAAATTTCAAACCTAGTTAAAACTCAAAGTAAGCTACAAAATAAGATGATGTGCTCAGCACATAAAGTTCAGGTCTAGCATTCTGAATATTTAAAGAAAAGAAAAACATGCTGTTTGGAGAAATAGTATGTCCAAAAAATACATAATTTGGGGCTCTTAGGAGGGAAGTTTCATGTTCAAAAATGCCACACAAATATACACCGATTGCACTAAAAAGTATACTGGAATACAACTAGCAACCATCTCAGCATATATGACCTAAGAATAGGAAATTCAACAATGAGATTTTTCATCCCAAAAAGAAATGACTAGTCTTTAGAATGGCAATTTGGAAATTTCAAGCCTTACATTGTTTATCGTTTATGCACATGGCGTTGGTACACGTGCACAAACGATAAACAATGTAATTAATCTCTCCAGCTCCACATTTTCAAACAAAGAAATTCAGTTCTTAAACAAAGGCCTCAAAACATACGTAGATTTTTCGGAAAAAATAGAAGAATACGTAGCAGACATCGACATAGCCACCCACCACCTTAAAGATAGCGAAAAATCATTTGTTACGATGAAATGCAAAAACATTTTGGAAAACATAAAAAACGAAAATAAATGGAAAAACTACAGAAGCACATTAAAAAAGTTAAAAGAAAAGCCAGTAATATATACAAAAGCAGACAAAGGAAATAAAATTGCCATTTTAGACCAGGAAGAATACACAAATAGAGTTGAGAATATGTTAATGGGAGAAGCCTATAAACCAATAGAAAAGAATCCACTCAACCGATGCACAAAAAACTTGAGTAAAACACTAAACGAAGTGAATATACTGTCCACTACAGAAAAAATGAAAATCACACAGAGCAACCCGGTAATACCCAGACTTTATGCACTCCCAAAAATACACAAAAATGATAACAGCATGAGACCAATAATTAATAACATAAACTCACCCACATACCAACTAGCAAAAAAAACTGATCAACATTTTCAATTCGTTTAAAAAATTCCAGAGCTTAAACATTAAAAAATCATTTGAACTAGTTGAAAAACTTAAACATAGCAAAATAAAAATTGGGGATATAATGGTGTCATTCGACGTGAAAGCCTTATTTCCGAGCATTCCAATAGAAAACCTAATACAAAGTTTAAAAAAATGGTTAACATCTATAAACTTAAAATCAGAAGAAGTAGAAGATTTGCTGAAACTAACCGATATTTGCATCCAACAAAACTTCTTCAGTTTCAATCAAAAATATTACCAACAAGTTTCTGGCCTAGCTATGGGAAACCCTTTGTCTCCGTTTCTGGCAGACCTTTTCATGAGTTCCTTCGAAGTACATATCACCAAAGCATTCCCATTGATCTTCAAGACATGGCATAGATATGTGGATGACATATTTGCAATAATACCAAAAAAACATTGTACAGATGCATTGAAACTCCTTAACTTACAACACAAATCTATACAGTTTACCATAGAAGAAGAGAAAAATGGATGTCTCCCATTTCTTGATTTAAAAATAATAAGAAATGCAAACAGTCTTAGCTTTGGAATTCACAGGAAACAAACACACACAGAAAATTACATAAAAAATGATAGCTATAACCCCATCCCACATAAATATGCAGTGTTTCACAGTTTAGCACACAGACTAATCAACATCCCATTGACTGAAACCGAGTACAAAATGGAACATCAACATATAATGAAGACGGCTATAACCAACGGTTTCAACACAGACTCAGTAACAAAAATCATCAATAAAGCTAAAAGACAAAAATCGATTAAGGAAGTTTCCACATTTAAGAACATTGAAGACAGTTATAAATTCAAAAGTTTCACATACCACGCAATTTACTACAACAAATTTAAGAAGATATTCAAAGAACATGGAATTATGTTAGCCCCAAAGAACAAATATAATATAAAAAATTTAGTACATTGCACAATGAAAGATACCATCCCTACATTGGAAAAACAAAAAGAAATTTAGAAATTCGAAGAAAAGAACATTTTAGGAACATTAGATTGAAACAGATAGACAAATCAGCAATAGCAGCTCATTTTTGGAACAAAAATCACGAAATAAAACCAGAAATTAAATTACTGAAACAACTTCACAACCCAATAGAACTATCCACATGGGAGAGAATTTTCATTTTAAAAAATAAGAACTTAATGAATTTTTATTTTCGCCGCTGGATGAACTCAGCAAGTTTCTACTAGAACCACAAGATACCACCACAAGAGCGAACGGGCGTCCATCCCCCGTTTTGAACAACGGCATTCAGTCAACAACAGCCGATGATGGGAGGAACCTCTCCCGAAACTAGTCCAACGTTTTAAATAAGTAAGTGGAGTTAGTGTAAACAACTGAACACATTAATGTAGTATATATAGAATATTATTTAGGTACATTACACACACCATACTCATGTCAAAATGTTTATCACTCTCAAATTTAACATATCAAAGAATGCAATGCGCTCACTGTGTAGCACCATTTCAGTCATATACGATTTTCATTTGTCATTATGCATTGTTGATTTTCATTTTCACCTTGTATGGAAACCCCCATCTTTTAACCAAAATATAACCAGCAAGAAATTTCTCCTATTATCAGATTAACTTTTATAGTAATAGTTAATATTATACATACCCAAATAAATCACCCTATACATATCATCTAACAGAAGGAGAGACTGCAGTCCCTATATTGGCAATGTTAAATTTGGCAAACTTATGTATTTTTTTCTCAGAAACTATTAGAGCTATAAGGATTAAATTTGATGGCATAAAAAGCATACTTACTACTTATACTGATATTTTTAGTAATGATGGATAAAAATTATGTTCACAGGAAAAGTTTTAATTCTGGCTAATTATTTGTAACACTTTGGGTCATGAAATTAATTTTAATCTTTAGATTTGTGGTTCAGCATTGTTATAAAAATATCAGTAGATATAAAAATGCTTCTTAAAACATTGTATGATGAAAATATAATGTTGAGAAAACTTATTTGCACTAACCTCAGTATATTCCTGGGCCATACTCAGGATCCTCATAAGCCTGTACCTTTTCTCTACCTCTCTTAGCATTCCTCTCAGCTTGCGCTCTTTTGTAAAGTCTCTTCGCTTCTAAGGCTTCCTTTTTTTTTGGTGAAACTTGTCCATTATGACACACTTTTCTGCATATTTTGCCCTGGTTGAATGATAACTGTTCAAGTTCCTTACTTTTCCCTATATTACCATCATTAAATGGAATAACTGAGTCATAAACCCCCATTTTTAACACCTATAATTCTACAAAAATAGTTTTTGATATTTTAATCCATGTAATTCTATTGAAACTTTAGTTGGGATTTTGAGTTCATCCACATAGACACTTTGCCAAGAAGTTCACATCTGCTAGACTTCTGAAGATTCGCTTTATTACTTCATATACTGCATAATGCAATGAATGGTTGTGATGATATTCCTCACCTGTTACTAATGAATGGATATATTTGCACCATGAATGTTCACCTTTTGGGTATAAACCATGGTATGGATTTGCATAGGTTGAGCCTTGTTAAAAAATATAGCCCTCTATTGCCAGCTTTATTTTGCCTATGTTATTAGTGTTGTTTCTTATAACAATGTCATACTGTATTTGCAAATTATCAATTTCCTTATCTATGAGCCTTCCTTTACCAGAAATAGTTTTCCGTTTTCCAGCTTTTTTTCCAGAAATTTCTTTGCGAGGATTCCTTAGTCATAGTTTCCATTTGTTTGTGCATGTGTGTTACGTATTCTAATGTTTGTATCTCAGTGACCATATGGCTTAAAACCAATTATGTATCTCAGTGACCATATGGCTTAGAACTATTAGACTTAGAGCTATTTCATCTCCCAAATATCTTAAGTATCTCACTCCATGCAAATTTAATGATCTATTAAAAATATTTTTTGCACCTTTAGGTTCCATCTCTCCACTGGTAGGTACCTTCAAACCTTTTAACATATTCACTGTTTCCTGATGCTTTTTAATTTCGATTTGTCTTTTTCTATGCACATTTATAGCAGTATTCACTTAACATTTCCACATCCATGGTGTTCTAATTTTCATTCAGTACCTCTTTCACTGCTGTACTCATACTCTCCATTGCACTAACCTTCATTGCTTCACTGATAAATTTAGTGTAATTCTGGAACCTAATTGGTCCTTTTGGCAAGTCCATTACTGCACATTATGTTGCATTCAAAATAATTATCTGGTCATTTTGCTTGTGGAAGTCAACTTCCACAATTTAGCACCAATCTAGATGCAAGTCCACTTCTAATTTTCACAACCTCAAAGCAGAAAACATTGTCCGATTTGCAATATTTACAAAATATAAAAGACGACAAGGCATTTGTAAGCAAGCTAATATTTAGTATCACATTTACGTCTTCTAACACTCCACTGCTGTTCCCTTATTTTTAGATTACAATCACTTAACTTTCTTCTAAAGGAGTTGTACAATTATCACAATATTAGGTGAATAATTATTTCCATCACTTGACTCCAACCTAACAGGTAGTGATCTGTACTGCTGTTGTAAGTTAAATCTGTGTTGTCTATAATATTTTCTACACTATTTACACCAGCAATTTGTGATAATCTGTTTCTTTCAGGGCATCCTTTTCTTTTCTTGAATAATTTTTAATATCTACCCATTTTTTTTAAATCTTTGGTAACACGCGCTGCTTCTTATTCATAAAGAAAAAAAAAAAAACAAGTGCTAGTAAGTACACAACAATTAGTAAATCAGAGTGACCAATATAGCTCATATTGTATGTAATTTCTCTACAAAATTACATGCAACCAGGCAATAAAGTTCAGACCGGAAAAGGAGGCGTAACCTCAGCGCAGTATGCCATTTAAACTTACATTTAATAACTTTAGAAGCAAGATTCAAGCAAAGAAGTATATATTCTGAAACTACAGTAAAATATCTAAAAAAATTTTATTTTTGGCCAAATTTGATTACAGTTTCCCCTTAATGACCCCACAATTAAGGTTCGATTTTGAATGATAATGAAATCAGTTTTTATATTCAAGCTTATAGATACCCAGACTATAACCGATCCTCCTCCATGGGCAAATAGGCTGATACTCTAGGACTGAATTTTTCTCTTTATCATCTCTAGATACACTTATGGCTATCTGAACTAGTAAGAAGAAATGGGACTCGTCAGATAATAGCAAAGGATGTCAAGTGTCTTAATTGGTAATCAAGGGAGGAGGGCACAGAGTGGCAGTTTGTCCCCCTCAAGACTTTTAAAAGCATACATTTATATTTAATAGCCAAAACAATGATATTTTAAAATGAAGCATTTAAGACGAACATAAGTGATTCACATATATTTTCTTTGTTATATAGAGTTTTAAAAGTTGCGTTGTTTAATAGATTTTTCAAACTTGGTAAATTTTAATCATCTACTTTCAAAAATATTCAGCAGACGCCCTTGTTGGCATTGAATATGGCCTCTATTGCATGATGCCTTCTTGTCAGTTAGGTATTAATTCCATTAATACCTTATAGTAACGGGTGCTTTTTCCTTTGCGGGACCGCTCCACGCGTAACAGCCGATCAGTTGATTGAAACAGTTACCACGGTGAACAGGATTCAGAAAAACGGCAGTTATGATTATCGCATAAATAATTACAACTTAAATTATATATTCACTCACCATTATTCAGCAAGAAGATGCTGAAACTGCCTCCCTTCATTTTCCATACATATCTGGTACCGGCTTATGAAATTAACCAATACCCTCTGTAGTTTCCTTTGAGAAATGGAAGAAATTTCTTCACGAATGTTACTTTTCAGTTCATCTAATGTAAGTGGATTTGTCTTGTACCTTTTTCCTTTAATGCCCCCCCCCCCGAAATAAAAATCGCTAGGCGCTGAATCGGGGGACTGAGGGGGCCAAATGCTGTTAGTGATGACTCCATCGTTGAAATTTTATGAACTTGCATGCAAGGTGGCATGGATTGAACGTGCCGTTACGAAAGTCGCGAACCTAGGTTACCTCACAGTTAATTCACGAAAGAAAAAAGTTACAAAATATTCTGCATTTATCTATAACTGTTGTTTCTTCAGTTGTTCTATATTCTCTCGCTGCTAATGGTGCACCATATATCTATCTTTTGATCAAGCAGGGGGTTTCTTGTGAAGCAGATTAAGTTTTCCTGAACTTCGATATCCGTTGTTTTGCGAATTAACATACGCACTTAGATGGAACCAAGATTCATTCGTAAAGAAAATTAAATTTGGGTAATTTTTTTTTTCTTCGTGCGCACTATTCAAAACCGTTCCTAGATGCAGGGTCACCCGGTTTATGTTCTTGCACTGCAGTAATTTATAGGTTTTAACCTCAGTAGCTTTGTAGCCATTCGAACAGGGGAACAGGAAATTCTGGAAAGACGTAGAAGTGATTTTTAGGGGAACTTTCCAGGGCATGTCCAATGCTATCTACAGTTTCTTCTGTGAGCATTGTACGTGGCTGTGTACGCTTTTTTTAAATTATTTTTTAATCAGGAATGCTTTCCGTTTCACCAAATTTATTTACCTATATGTAAATTGAACTTCGACTTAGAAGTTGAATATCAGGAAATCTCTCTAGAAACTCCCCGGTGCATCATGAGCTGATCCTGCACGCACATACGAATCGTAAATATATTGTCTTTGGGAAATAGAATAGCTGAATTGAGCCATACTAACACAATTAATACACTGCACACTTCTAATAAATACTTATACACAGTGACACAATAAAAAAAGAACATGTTTGTACATTCCTAGAGTTAAATTCGTACTGGCCTCCCCTCCAACTCCCCGGCTGACTTTCGTGCGTAGAAACGAACACTATCCTACATGCATAAAATGTTGTCTAGTGTTTTAAGATCTAGGCGATTGGAAAGCATTATGCATGGATTTCTTTTTATCTTCATAAATGTGGCTTGAGACAACAAACATTTCTGGAAAAATTACAGAGAGCTTTTCCGGGCTTTGCTCCTTCAAGTAAAAAAAAGCCATACTAGTTTGCAGAGTTTAGACGAGTGTATAATGCTTGGTGTTTAACGCCGGTTTTTGCTACAAAGGCACCACAGGCGATAGACACTGATGATACATAAGATGAAATGATATATTGGGAAAGGATTTATTTTTAAGGAATCGTTCCAGGCCTAAGTGTAAGGTATCTCCCCGACATTTGCCATTTATGAGGACTGAGGAAAACTTGGATGAAACCTGTCAGGGAGGACGATCCTGGCGGGATTCGAACCCCAGACCTTCCGCTCACGAGTCTGCGCCTTAACGACCTCGGCCACCCGTGGCAGAGTAGTTTGGAGGAAGAACAATCTTAAACATGAGCATATGGGGCCTCCACCAATACAGTCACAGCTGAAAACATTGCTCAGGTAGAACTCATAGTGAAGAACGATGCACAACTGACTTACAGGGAGATAGAGGAATGTTTGAACATTCATTTGCCACAGGTGCCAGAAATCTTGCACAAATATCTTCACAAGAAAAAGCTTTGTTGTCAATGAGTAGCCCACAATCTCACATAAGACACAACGCAATAAGAGAGGAATGGTGCCAGAAAATTGTTTGTCATCAAAAAGGAAATCTGCACTTTGAGTCTTTTCAAATAACAGTGAATTGATGAATTGATTTATTTACGGACGCTCTTTTAACATCTCAGGTCATCAGCGACCCATTCTATTCAGGGCGTGAAACTGCCGACAACTTTTGCTCAGAAGCCTCTTCTTTCAGGCTTGAGTTTCTTTTTCGTCCGTAAATGTACGACACGGGACCCACGGCTTTACTTCCCTTCCGAAGGAAGCCATACTTGGAATTTTTACGACCGAAAAAGTCCATCGATCTTGGCCGGGTTTGAACCCGCGATCTTGGATTTAGGAGGCAAATATGGTTACCACTACATCACCAGGACCAACAAATGACAGTGAAGGTTAAGCAATGTCGAAATACCATATTGACACCATTTCACTCCAAGAACAATCACTGACAATTGGTATGTTACAGTTTGCCTCCCCAGGGTCAAACCCCAGGCTCACTGCTATGGATTTGGCTTGCAAATTGGGGGAATAAATCTGCATGTTTCTAATGTTTGTCGTAGATCTCCAGCAGTTGCAAAGATAGCCTGCAGACCTATAAAGAAACATTTTCTAAAAGGAGAAATGTGCAGGAAATGTCTCATGTAGGCATATAGTCATCAGAATTGGGCAATGGAATTCTGGAAGAAAGTTCTTTTCTCTGACAAGAGTCACTTTGAAGTGCAAGGGGAGAGGGTTCAATATATGTGCTGAGTGAATAATGAGGCAACAACTTAGCACATGAAGAACTGGGACCCTTAGTACCAATCGATGGAATGATGAATCTGATCAGTATATATATATATCTCCAAATATTGGAAAAGAGAGTTGTAGAAGGTTTCCAGATGGTGGCAGAATTTTCGAGCAAAATTTGGTTTCTTGGCATATTTCAAAGAAAGTGAAGAAGTTCTTCAGTGAAATCAACATTGTATGTTAGTGCGGCCAGGGAACTCCTCAGACATTAACCCAATAGAAAATTTGTGGGTTATTTGCAAAAGGAGACTCACAAAACTTAAATAAAAGAACTTAACTCATAAAAATTTGTTTATTACACAAAAATATGCATGATAGAGTCTCTAGTTAAGGTGTTGTTTCATGATGAACTTAAAAATTAAGTGCTCAAAGGTTGTGAAATCTATGCCAAATCATGTAAGGCAACTTATAAAACAAAAAAGATGATTAGCTATTAGCAAAGATTAAAGATATGTATTAGATGAATAAACACAAAAAAATATAATATGTGTTATGTTATTGTTGTGTCTGATTAATTCGCATGGGACGTACATTCTCCATAAGCTTTTTAAAACTGTTAGAAGATTTTTTTTTTAAAAAAAATTAAATAAAAGAGAGTTTTCACTGAAATGAACAATATATTTGTACATAAAAACACAAGGTTATAAAATAAATAGTAAAATATTACAAGAGGAATCAAAGTTTTTCAAATTACAGAGATTTACTTTTGCTATACAACCTCTTTATCCAGAATAATTGCCAATATGACAAGATCAAAATGTAACATACAAGCCCTACTGGTACAACTTAACTGAAAAAACAACATATGTTTACATAATAAAACTTAAAGTATCAGTCGTTTTATAATTAAAACTGTGTTATAACAACACACATCACTGGAATGGAAAATGCTCTTGATAACAAGACAAAGAAATGTTACAGTGATGTTATGCAAATAAAACAGCATTTTTAATAGTATTTACACTACTCATCTGGTACATAGCAGAAGTTATATCAGTCAGTTTCATGCTTTCTATGTATATTTTGTAAAACTTTCATTTCATAATGCAACATCTCATAAAATTCTTTATATTGTTAATTTGTTTATAAGCTCTAAATTTTTGAATAGACAGCATTAAATATTTGCTCAATAATTTAAACACTGATTTATGCTAAGCAACAGTGACTTTCATTTGTTAGCTGCCAAAAACCACACATTATCTCATCTTGATCCTTCTTTATGCCGCTAAGCTGCAACTGTCCTTCAGCAAATAAAGCTACCATAAGTGTTAAACCTGAGTCAATATACACTTAGCTCCTATAATTTGCCATGATGTATGAAATGTTTCAATTACTTTTAAAATTGTAATTAAAATAAGCATTTATTGATCTAGAAAACAACTTTTATATTCCAGAAGTGCTAGGTTCAATTCTTAAATTCAACATGTTTTTTCTCTGCTTTAAATTAAATTCTTGTGGCAAATACAATCTGAGCATATGTGCAAGATTCAGGATCCTTTAACACAAAATATAACTTGGTATAAAATGCTCATTATCACATTTCTCATCCAATAGATAGCAAGCATCACAGTGTATATTTTGAGATATTTTAGAGAGTGAGGCATGTAATTTTTCCAGTTGTATTATATTTACTGCAAAGAATAGAGAAATATTTCTTTGAACTATGAGGAGAGCAGGCTATTTACAATATTTGTACATAATGTTCATGGTAGGTTAAGGTATGAAACAAAAATGTTCTTTAATCCCTTGCATCTGGCAATAAAGTCATTAGCATTCTTGCTTTCTAATACTTCTGTATTATGCTATTCTCTGTATATAATGATCCACGGATCTTTAGATGATGTTCGTTCATACTTTCTTGGGTGTTACATAGGATGGTGCCTAATTAAAGTGGGAGTTAAACACTATTCAAACAAACAAGGGAGGAGGGGGCATGATGATGAAGTTAGAATCCTAGTTGGCATAGATGGTTTGCTACACAATCATGATTTGTAAAGGCTGCAACTGCTGTTTTCCATGTCCTTGTAGGATTTCATCCATGTCTTCAGTTTATAATGATGTATATTAGATTTGATAATAACCAGGCATTTTACTGCTGCAAAGGGGCTTCTCCTGAGTGGTGATTGAAAGAGAGTCATTGAACTTTGTAGTTCTCCCGGCTAGTTGCAATGGACCTGCTGACCAAAGACAGGTATGTCGTCCACACAGAATGGAGGTAGTACATGGGTGAAGTAATTTGCTTATCTTAAAAAACTGATGCCCAAATAATATACCATAACCAATACACCTTGAGATGGTGCCCTGAAGTACAAAATTCTGGAGGTAAAACAATCCTACAATTGGATCTCTGGAAATTAACAAAAAAATCTCATAAAAATAAATCCAATCAGACAAAACCTGTACATTCTGTTTTCTTAAAGTAAATAGCAATAATTAACATTTATTAAAAATTCTTTATTTTATGAACAGCTTCCATATTTGCTAGTGTTGCCAAGTTAAAACACAGATATTGTTTGCAGTGTGTATGCATTTTTAAGATGATAAATTCATTGATAAAAATCTTAGATATTTTAATTGCTGCCAGAGATAATGAAGTTTATCTCTAGTTCAGTACAGACATATAATGTCATATGTATTTCTTACTATCTTGTAGATAAGAATTGATGTTGCTGTTACTGCTGGAAGATAGTACTTTTTCTATATCACATTAGATTTAATAATGACATTATTATTTACTAACAATTGTTTTTCATATGAACCTAGAACTTCTTTAGACATTTATTTTTAATATAGTTACTTAACATTGTTATTAAAATGCAATCCCCACTCCAGACTTTTCAAATGCAGAGAATCCTCTTGTTTTAGAACTCCTTTTGTATTTTATAGTCCTACATCATGGCAAATTTAAACTGTCTTTACCATTACTGTGTTCCAACATTTATAAGCCTCTCCTAACAAATAAAAAAAAATAGCATGAATTTATTTCTTAGCCACTATTCTACAATAAGAGATTCATTAGTCACATTCTTCCACACACAGACTCAAACTATTCTGTGACATGGCAGTGAGATTACAATTTCTTTACAGATCAAGCATCCCCAACCACAGTAAATTAAAGAGCAAAAAAAGGGAAGTATATTAGAAGAAAAGAGAGAAGCTACGTTTACATGTTGATAATAATATAAGAAATTATTAATTATTCCTCTGTTTTGCAACATTTACCAGCATTTGCTTTTACAACAGCATATATTTAAAGAAAGATAAATGTCTTATAGACATGAATGCTCAGTGGTTAGAGTACTAGAATAGTGAGTAGATCAATGGTTCCAGTCCCTGCAGTGATCTCAAACATTTTCTATTTGATTCTGATTAGGGGAGGGAAAAAAAATAATTGCTGCATTTTACTGTTCTGCTTTTCAGGTCAGAGTATTATATATCTCTGATGGTACAAGGAGTTGATCATATCTATTTTAATTTGTCCACTACTGTGGCCAGGCAAGAAGAATTTGCTTCCTGCTCAGGACAATATCTAGGTGACACATGCATTATCTCTCACTTAAAGATGATTTAAGCCCATTAGCTGACCATGAAAATGTGCATTAAAAGAAAAAAAAAATTAATTTTATACATATATTATAACTTAGTCTGGTAACCAGTGTCTATTTCAAATAGTAATTAGAGCATTCATATTACTAAAGGTTTCATTGATTACCATTTGTGGTAAAGTCATTCAGAAATGAATTGTATTAAGTATTTTCTAAGTACAATAAAATCCCACTTAACCAAACTTGCTTTAGCGAAAAAGCTGCAAAAAAAGATTTTATTTTCTGAATCCCACCTTAAATAATGTACAAATGATAGCTGCCCTTTTAGCATTGCAGTAAAATCTGCTTTCCACACTCTCAGTGTACTAATTATGTTTCGCAACCTACTAGCATTAGTTGAATGAATGAATGAAAGAAAACATTGTTATAATCATTAAAAAAAAAAAAAAAAACCCAACTACAACAAAGCAGTGAGGAGAGTAAAAAATAGTATTATTTTACGAAATGATGCAGCTGATTAGATTGCTTAATGTTTCATGGAATAAAGTAGAGACTGAATGCCTGCTGACATTTAAATCAAGCAGTGGTGCAATATAGCTGCTTGCAAACATTGCCAGAAAAAGAAACAAAAGATAACCGATTACTGTAAGATAAATCTAAAATAACCTTATTTTTTATAATATAGTTAACATTACACTTTGCACAAATTAATACTATATTTAGTTTCCACATTTTATGTGAAAAAACTTGTTATTCAAAATTGCTTTATCCCTTTTATTTCAGATAAATGGGATTCTATTGTGGCAATTTTCCTGAAAACTTTTAACAGAATGTAACTTAAAAGCATGGAATTACTTTAAAGAGAAGTGAACTAGATAATTACTACACATTTTGTTTTACCAAAGCAAATAAAATGTATACAATTTTTTAAATGTATGTCAACAAATGCTGATGCATGTTTGAAAATATTACATAAAGAATATGATTTGTTGACAAATATTTATAAACTTTAGTGTGTCCGGTTAAGGGTAACATACATTTCATGTTAAACTTCTTCCCTTTTCAGATCTTTAGCACAGAGGTGCCTTTTGTTTCAAATGTCTACTTAAAGCTGCCACATTAACTTTATAACAGATTTGATACAATATTTACAATATTTATTCATACTAACATATGTTTTCTCTAATACCAGAACATTTGTTGCTTATATGCTACAAACCATGCCTTTCCTGATGTTTCTTCAGCCTGTTATTCCTATTTGTTCCTAGCAGTTTCAAATTACTACTCTATTAAAATGTCCAACTGCAGACTAAAACAAAAATCTCTGAGTTATACAGTCAAGTGCGAGCTATTGCCTTTTCACTCTATACAGTTCTCAACTCATTGTACTTATTCTTGTCTTTTCCCACCCAAATATGCCAACTATGCCTAAGTAAAAATAAGATAATATCTCATAGTTCATACAAAATCAATTATCTGTTTTGGGAATTCCATGTTCATTTATTAAATAGTACTTTAACTGATTTCTGAAAACAACTTTAAGGGTGCACTAAATGCATGATTTATTAATGAGCATATTATCTAATAGTTAAACACAGCAAAACCTTGTTAACATACACTCATTAAGATGAATAAATATTTGGTCCCAGCAGGAATATGTTGTATCTTATGCAAATATGTACATATATTGGTTATCATGAATTTGGGTTAGTATAAATTGCAAAATCCTTATAGTCCATTGCATCATTTGCATTGTTAAAATAACCCAAACCTTCTATGCTTTTAGTTGACCTTTGTTAAATATACATAACTGTAGTTAAAAGTAAATCACTGTCTAATTAATGTTTATTTGGGTGTTAACTAGTTAGTGTTAGTAGGTTAATGTTATTTTGGTATAGTTACTTCAACAATCATGAATATCATATTTTAATTGACAAATTCATTTCAATAATGTGCACTATTTAAGAAATAGTGAGAAATATTCAAGATCAACAACAGTTTCCTCTTGAGCACAAGATGTCTTCGGGTTTTTTATTCATTCAGTCACAGAACTTGTTTAATTAAACTTCTGTACTATAATCATTTTTCATGTTGGAACCAGGCTGACGGAAAAGTTATGCCTAAATGCCTGTCTCACTTGAACATGAATATGTGGCAATGCAGTGAATATCTCACCGATACAGAACATCACTGCACTATTTAATGACTGCACAACACAAATGCCCAACTTCATTGAAATCCCGCTTGCAAATGATTGGAATGGTGTTGTGCATGCTGCATGGGAAACCTCAGTGATTCGAAAGTGTACCTAGACCGCTGAAACTTTGCACTTGACAGTTACCATCAGCTCATGTAATGTTGGCTATGCTTCGGTTGTGACATTGCTATACCTAGGCCACTGAAACTTTGCACTTGAAAGTTACCATCAGTTCATGTAATGTTGGCTATGTTGCAGTTGTGATTTTGCAACAGCAACCACTGTTTAACAGCTGGTGGTGTAGCTTTTTAATTGTCTCATAAACATATATTAAATGCATGTAAAGGTTTAGGTATCACTTATGAATCTCTCCAAATGACTTCTTTGCGACATTTTCTAACTACTATAAATTAACCATTTCAATTACCCAATAACCCAATTCAAACATGTGATAGAAATCAGCTGCACACACAATAAGAAAAGCCGGCCACACAGCAGCTTCTACTTCATGATTGACTGTCCAATAATGCTACTTTGTAATTGGTTTCGAAAGTGCAACACATAGCATTCCTCATTTGTTAATCTGAATTGCCAACTGAAATGGTAGCTGTCAAGTGCAAAGTTTCAGTGGCCTGTGTACAAGTTCGTTGGTTGGACGATCTAAATTATAGGATTTTTAAGTTGCTCTAACTATAGAATGCAAATTTAGGATTTAAACTTGAATTAAATGTTAGTGATTCATCTCAGGATCTTTAAAGGAGGTCGAAGGACAAGAAAATTTTTAGAGCTGCTGATATAGATGAAAATGTTATATTTACTCCTGTGGTGTGCCACAAAGTGTGACTGGGATGCAAGAATGGTTATCAGAAGAAAGAAATGAAGATATCATTCTGCCTACCAAACAGAAAATTTTAACTGCCTTGGACAGAACATATTTGCTCCTGTGAGTGATAGCAAAGCACATGTAAATTTTTCTTTAGTAAATGATTTACAAGCACCTTTACTTAAGTTTACTTTCACTCTCTCATAAAGCCTTATAGTAGCCTGTAATACAGTAGAAAGTATGTACATACATAGTTGCATTGTAATCCTAAAATTTGCAATCTTTTTAACATAAAATATGGATTTTGTTTGGTCCCTTGGAATTTGTGTTAACAAGGTTTCACTGTACCACATTTTGGCAGTAACAGTACACTATCTCATTTCTCTTACATATTATACCAAACTTAATATTGCCATGATAATAGCAGAAAAACTTGGAAGTTGATTTGAAAGTTGTACATATTTGTGGGTTGATTTCTGTGGAAACCTAACAATATTATATCAAAAGAAAATTGGAAAGAGAGTAAAAAGTTTGTTCAATTTCATCTGCTACTCATAACATAGACTTTATCCCCATGACCATTCACCAAGCAGGTGGCCCAGGTAGTGAGTTTGGGGTTCACATTTGGGATATCCTGGGCACAAATTCCCTGGGGCCGGCCGGCCCTTCTGACCTAGGGTATTTTAATGGTTTCCCCTTCCCATTTCATATCATTTTATTTCATTTCAGGCCCCTTTCAGGATCAGAATGCCAGGGCAAGATCAGCTGGCACAGTATGAAGGTGGTTTGTACTTTGTAAAGGTTTTTGCCCTGGTATCTGGAATGAAAGCATACTTTCTGAGGGGCTCAAAATCCTCGGGGTGTTTCACCAGCAACAGGTTTTCTATCTGGAAACACCCCATTTACGTTGATGCTTCACCATCCATGAATTCCAGCTGCTCTGTTCCCCCTCACCTCATCCCTTCCTCCCAGAAGTGTGTCTAATGGAATATGCACAAACAGTCAGTCATGTGCAAAGATGATGTAGCAAAGCATCCTCTTCCATCCTTAACAATTCAACAATCCATTGAGGCAACTTGAATTCTTCGAGTACTTGTGGCCCAGATTTCATTTTACGATATAATTTTATATCCATGGTATATAAACTCAGAAGGGGAGATTCACAGTTGTGGTCAAATAGGGTACTGTAGCTCATATGGAAGAACATAAGCAATAAGTGAAAATATATTGTTCAACTTCTGATTAAGCCTTTGAATTTTTCCTACAAGACTCTGATTCCACACCAGATCTTAACATATGGCTAAGGTCTTGGGTTCAAATCTAACCACAGTCAATGGATTTTCAAGGCATAAAAATTCTAAGAATGACTTCCTTGGGTAGAGAAGTAAAGCTGATAATCCCATTTTTATGGCAAATCTTTAAGAGCCTCAAGCCTGAAAGAATAGGCTTCTGAGAAAAATTTATCTGCTGTTTCATGCCCTGAATTAAATGGGATGCTAATGACTAAAGATATTAAGGGCATCCTTAAATTAACCTAATAATAATGATAATAATAGCAAATTATTATTATTATTATTATTATTATTATTATTATTATTATTATTATTATTACTTTTAATATGCTATTACTTTTGGAGTAAAAGGATTTTTAACATAAATATATACATACTTTTCCATCATTGAAAAGCGAAATAACAATGTATAACAATATTTTTGCCTTAAATTTATTAAAAAGAAAAATATATCTTGCAGCACTATATTTAATTAACTGTATTTGGTAGGCATAGTCTCTACAGATTACTAGATGGTGTTTATAAATACATAGTTTTGGAAGTTTTATAAGTAGGCTTACCTTATTTTTTTGGGTCCAACCCAGGACATATTTTTGAAATTATTTTAAAAGTTTTAACAGTTTACTGAGACATTACACTTTATTTATTCAGTTCTATTTTTCACTACACATGACTTTTTTTATACAGTTTGTTTGTTTTTATTACTATGAAATTCACAAGAAAGTTCTGAAATAATTTTAACATTTAGCAGATGATTGACAGAGATACTGAAAATCTACCCCTTTCTGCAGACCAAATATTCCCCATAATGGAAAAAAAAAAAAACTCTCAACTGGAGCAGATGTCCCAGGCAAAGACAATGCAAACTCAACCATTTTAGAAATATTACAACACAAAATATCATCAGTCTTTTGAAACACCTTAAAAATTGCTTTCCACCTCTCTTCAATAGTATCTGGCATTTTTTCCAGGACTTGAACCACAACCTACCCTACCCTATCCTATCTCTGTCAAAATCAACATTATCATTTGCTCCAAGATCAGCTGAGAAATGCACGGCAGTAAGAGAATGTTTAAAAATGTGATGCCAAACATATAAGACTAAAATTTACAAAACAAATCCTCACCAGTCATAAAATTCTAAACCCCGAACATTACCCTAGACAGCATTAAAAAACCAGGACTGCCTGGGCTAATCCCGGACATATGATACGCCTATTTACAAGACAATAGGAAGTCCAAATTGTGTAATGTAAAGTTGCACACAATAAAAAACATGCTTATGCCCATATCGGTACTGTAAAGAAAATGAAAATACTAAAGAATTGGAATTTTAAAATAGTGTTCCCGCTAAGAAACCATTACTGGTCTAGAATCAATAAGAAATACTAAATTGGGCAAGAAGCAATGAATGACAGACTGTTAATGGACATTTACCATTGATATTTGTTTGAGCTATTTAGCATAAAATGCTGTCAGTTTGTTTAATAGCTTTAGGAAAATGAATAGTCTCAGTAGATGTTCCCTATGGCAAAGCATGAAGGAAATTTCAATCATGCCCTAATATTATTTTGCAGGTAAATGAGGGACCACAAACGAAGAAAATATTCAAAATATCAAAATTTTATTTTAAAAATTTATAAAAGTGAAAGGAATTTAAGAATGTGGTATGACCCCCTCAATCCCCACACTGCCATCCACCAACTTAACTTTGACATAGACAATTAAAGCTATTTCTGCATAATTTTACAAAATGAATGGAGGAAGATTATGGAATCCTAAAATAGTTTGCTAGAAAGCATGCCTTGAGTATGCAGAGGAATGATCAAAGATAAAAGGGGAGTGATTTTAAAGAAAAAATATATAAAATATATTGATTATGGCTCCACTCGGCTGGTATTTCTTGAAGACACAATAAGCTCCTAGAAAACTCCAAATCTTTCATTATATATATTGTTTAGACAAATTAAAACTCTTTAAAAAAATACATTTTAAGCTTTTATATGCTGAACTGAGTGGGTTAACTCAGATGGTAATGCTTAAGACTTTGGAAGGCTCAGGATTCAAATCCCTTGGAGCCAACATTTTGATCTTGGGAGTATTTTTCATGGTTTCCCCTGGTTGGATACTTCCTTTCCAGAACCAATCTCCCATTTCATACCATTTCACTCCGAAGTTCGGTTGCAGGTTAGAACATGTCAGACGAGGCAGACTGGCATTGTGTGGCATGGTGGTAGATTTGAGCTTTGAAGAGTTCCTATTCTGGCATCTGGTAGATTTTGCTTAGAGGCCCCCTTGGTATGCTTCCAGTAACTGTTGTGGCTTCCTCAGGCCTGCAGATGTTTTGGGACTTACCATCTAAGGAAATTTTAGGAGCTACAGCTAAATTCATGAATCACTGTCCCCAGATCTGGCTATCCAGTATATCCCTCATTTTATCCCTTTCATATTTCCATAGGGGCTGAGGTTGTTAAGGTGCAGACTTGTGAATGGGAGGCCTGGGGTTTGATTCCCACCAGGACCATCCTCCCTGATAGGTTTTCTTTTCCAGGTTTTCCTCAGTCCTCACAAATGGCAAATGGTGCTGAGATACCCTAAACTTAAGCCTCAAAAGAAATCCTTTTCCATTTTATCTTGTATCGTCAGTATCCACCACCTGTGATGATTCAGTAGTGCTTTAAATATAAAGTGGCTCCATTCAACCATTCTTATTTCTATTGCTGTGCTTCAACTTTCTTAAATAACTTCTTTTTTAAAATGATGAATATTTGAATATTTTAAAGTGCTAATGAGTATTTTTTTTCAATTTGCGACATAGTTACATTATCCAAACCTAGAGGTACATCTTCAGTACAAATGAAAACACAAAGGCAATATTTACTATCTGGTGATGTAGTTTAATGAAAGCAGAAACTACTGCCATGGGTGGCCAAGGTTGTTAAGGCACGAACTCATGAGCAGGAGGTCTGAGGTTTGATTCCAGTCAGGGCTATCTACCCTGGTGGAAATATTTTCCTCATTCCTCATAAATGGCCATTGCTAGGGAGGTATCCTAAATTTAGACATGGAATGTTTCTTCCTTAAAAAACATCCTTACCCAATTTATGGTATCATCAATGTCCACTGTCTGTGATGCCTCAGCTGTGAAAACAGGCATAAAACACTATTCAAAAAAAGGCAAACTCAAGCAAAATAAGTCGTTGAAATTGGAGCTATACTGGCATTTACCAAGCTTGAGCTATAATTTTATTTACAATGAATGAGCAAAAGATACATCACACTCAATGTCACTTCTTGTAATCTGCAGCTGAACATTTTTTCCTTTTCTATTTCAAGTATTAAGTTATTACATTTCACACTATACATTAAGTCATTACATAGTAGATTTATGTTAACATATCAGTTCATAATCAAAAGACTTCACATTTCTAACGTAGACACAAAGCTTAATAGCATATGAAGGCAGAGCATGCTACAGGCTGCATATATTATTTCTGCCCAATGGTTTTGCTAGATATGGTACATATTTGTTATGTGTAATAATTGAGAGAGCAGCATTTCTATTTTATGCTCAAGAAAATATTTAAGATATAATTGCAGGAATATTATAATCAAAAATGGCTTAAAATTCTGAACATGTTCATATAAGTTTCTGGTTTTTATGATCTATAGTTAGTAAGACATTCATTGTTGATTCACACCGAATAAATGCAAGAGGGTGATATAATGCTCTTTCAAGATGCATATGCAAAAAAAGTCCTGCATTACAACAGTATGTATTAGTGTGTGACTGTGTTACTTGTGCTTAAATTGTCACCTTTCTAGTACAAGACATTAACATGAAGTGTTGTGCAAAGTAGGAAAATATGTATTACTTTTTAAAAAAAATTATTGATAGAACAAGTGTTAACTTTTCATAAAATTAAGGATTGATTTTGAGGCTTGCTCTGATGTGCAATTCCAGTTCGTACAAAACTACTTAGTCTGGCAATATCATTATACACAGGGATTGGCTGACCTTCACATGACTTGACTTTGATTTGGTATCCATCATTCCATCCTGGAATACTGGTACTTTCTATGTTGGAGGTTTTGATTACCAAGAAGATTTTAGTTATGCTTATTTTCTTAAAAAAAGACAGTGACAGATGGTAGGTCGATCACCTCTGACACATAGCTAAGTATTACTTAGGCTGAAACAGCTGATAATTTTGCCCAAGAACCTTTTTTTTTTTTTTTTTTTTTTTTAAGGTGGAATTCTTAGCTTGCCTATGGCTTAAAATCTCTCCCAGAGGATTTGTGCTCAACATTTTTATGTCCTGGAAATCCATTGACCTCAACTGGAATTGAACCCGCAAACCTTCAGTTCAGAAAACAGTGCACTACCCATAGACCCCCAGGACCAACTGAATTTTCATATGCTATTAATTTCTGCATCTACTATAATGTCCAAAAATGCAGAACAAAGTCTGTATGAACTTATAGTACATTAGTTTCTTTGATTCTTTTTGAAAATCTTCTGTCACAATGTATAATCAATTTGTTCCAGTTTTCCTTTGAATTGAACTGTATCTCTCAGTTCTGCAAGATCATTATAATTTTCAACTCAACATTTAGATATATAAGTGTCACTAGTAAAATTTTAAGAAACAGTCAAATAATTTTTTGTATAAAAGTTGCTATCCTTGCTTTTATTTGCTTGCAACAACAACTTTAATTAGCTAACAAAAGGCTATAGAGAGAGCACTATATTGTACTTTTGTATTATTTCATGAATTATATTCATAATATTTTGGAAAACCTGCTCTTTCTTCTAAAGTTATTCAAACTTGAACAAGTACCTTGATGGACAAGACAAAACAGGGCAAGAATTAACTACAGTGATGTAAGAAAACACTGCACACATGAAAAAGTACTGCATGATGGTATTTTCATGTAATAGTAATACCTGATGCTAGAAGGATGGGTGTATTAAGAGGAGGAATTTGTAGGGATTAAAAGATAATGATGGAATCCAAGAACTTTTTACAACATGCATTAATAATGCTGCAAAGCCAATGGAAAATCTCAAAGATTTAATCATGCTGAATGTACCGTATTCTGATTAAAAACTGAAACTTCCTTATGGGTATGCAGACAAGCACAATAAATGTACCTGAACAGCAGAGTGAATGGAAACCTTATCACAACATGATGTAAACAGTTTGGAGTTCATGGTTCCATGCACCCTCTTAGATGGTGCATTATTAATATAGTAACATTTCAACTTCCATATTTGCATGTATTTCTTCCATTTTTTCCCATCAATCACTTTCAGCGGTTCCTTGTATATTTTTCAGAGTTGCCAACAGTAATATAAGTACACCATTAGCACCAAGTAGGAAGCAAATAGAGACTGTTATGCCACAGGGAGTTAGTATACCACCGAATCCTCCAGTTTCTAGGATTACTAGAAGTTAGCGGGTGTATATGAACTGATTAGTAAAATGGTTAGAAAGAGAATATGGTTCAACAGTGGATAGCCGAATGATGTATGGAATAGAAATTTGGGGTCAGGTGGATGGAAAGCAATTATTTTTGTAGAATTTCCTTACCTTACTTGGATCTTCACTAACAAGGTTGCTCTAATGGAACTAGGAAGATTGGGCTGCTATAAAAGCAAGGTAATAGAAAGAATACTGTAACATTGGTATAGAATAGAAAGAGTAGAAGAGAAGAATATCATCAAACAGTGTTTAGTAATGCCAGAAAGAATTAAGGGAAGAGTAATTTGGATATATATAAAATCTGAAATATTCTACAAGAATAAGGGGGAAAGATTAGGTAAAGGATTTTGGAAAGAGATGAAACAAGAATTGAGGATATTAAAAACATGAAATATGGGCTAGTCTTAGTGTTAAAAAATCTCTGAAATTATATACTACACTAAAAAAAAAAAGATTGGAGAAGAGAATGGTACATTGAAACCTGTGATATGGCAGGAAGGGAAAGACTGGCATGGTTTACAACAGGAGTAATATGCTTAAGTGGGATAAGAAATGGATATATTAAGGGGATATGTCCAATGTGTGAAGAAATTGATCTTGGCATTGTATTTTAGAATGTAAGCAAACCAAGTTTTGGAGGGAACAGTTTCTTTTATGAAAGTGGGAAAATGTACCAAATTAAATAAAGATAGAAGATTTTTAAATTTAAAATCATATGAAAATATATAAAACCTTGGAAAATACATCGGGAATGTGAGATAAAATTGGTTATGAAAGATGGGGAAGATAAATGGGAATAACAATGTTGATAATGGCACTATTTAGGAGTAAATATTTATCCCTATTACATGCACAACCTCCTGTAATTGTAATGGGGTATGGAAAAAATGCAACTCCATAAATTGAGGGTTATTAAGTGGGAAATTTAAAGGTTTTAACTGTAGTAAGTTTACATGTACTGAGAATATTGAAATGTATATTGTTTACTTTGATTATAACATGTTTACCTGTTTGTTAAAATTGCATGAAATCAATTCTATTTATATGTTAAAAATATTATATTAGCATGGAAATTGGAAGAAATATATTCATTCATATAAATTGATTAGAAATTTCCATTTTTCCAGCTTTACCCCTTACACCTTCTGCTGTGCAAGAAATATCTAGTATATTTCTTGCTGTTGGTGCTACCATGATGAGCTGCTATTTTCTTCTTCAATTTCAGTTATAAAACTTTATGCACTTTTTTGGGGTGGTGGGCGAGTTACAGCTTTCAATTCATTCACATCATCTCCTAACAATGTTTATATTCACTCTACTGTTATTCTAGGTAAGTTTAAAAGTTTTACTTATGACATATTTACGTAAAAGTTTCACCAATTAAATAAGTCAGAAATGATGGGAAGAAATGCCAGCTACATTTGAGAGTTATAAATGTTGGCAAGTTTCAAAACATAACGGTACAGTTGCAATGATACTTCTGTGCCACTGTCCTTGAAGTGAAGCAGGTTTAATTATACTTGTATATGCTTATCAGCTCAGTTGGGTATCCAATGAATGTAATGACTTGGCTCACAATAAGGCTGCAGGATCACACAAGTCTGTATGATTTTCATTGTTTTTACTTTTTTGTGCTATTCTTATTAAACCGTTCAACGTTTGAGGCATGTCCACTCTTATGGCACTAGCAAATTGCAGCAATGTTGCCTTATATAGAGAGCATTTCTTACCGCTTATTAAATGAAACATGAAATGCCATATACCTGGTACAAATATCTCATGACTGAGACACAAATGGTTAGGATATAGTGTCAAATTTTTCTGAATGT
This sequence comes from Metallyticus violacea, assembly GCA_030762175.1. Lineage (NCBI taxonomy): Eukaryota > Metazoa > Arthropoda > Insecta > Mantodea > Metallyticidae > Metallyticus > Metallyticus violacea. The sequence continues at coordinate 21,240,879 of CM060832.1, read as the reverse complement.
GTAAACAAGAATTATATTTCTACATCAGGTTAATTTCTTTCCTCAACTTTTTAAAAGTAACTGGCAACTGTGTTTATTGCTGAATTACATAGAATTTGAAATAAATTATGTTTTATGAATTCTTTAATATTATGGTTTGACAGTTTGATGTTGCATAGTTCATCTCCTTAAAGAGGAGTATTTTTATTAAAAATATCCTAATCAAAGAAATAGACCACTTCCTCGGTCTAGTGGTTAGCATTGCTGACTGCTGCCAGGGAGGCCCAGTTTTGATTCCTGGTACCTACTTAGGAATTTTTCTAAGTTACGGAGGTTGGAATGGGATCCTCACAGTCTCATGAGGACAATTGGTAACCTCACAAAAACTGCATGATAGGCGACTGGTGGGTGCCAGTATGCTGATCACATTCTCCTCTGCAATACTGCCCTCTATCAATGAAGTCATAAGACAGAGGTGGAGGGTGCAGAGGTTGACAGCAGGCCAAGACTCACCCTGGGCTGTAGCGCCAAATGAGAAGAAGTCAAAGAAATAAAATGATCTTAGCCATGCGTTAACCAGTACAATCTGGTAGCATATCTCCAAATACTTCCTGCATGTACTAAGCAGTGAAGTGATACATTCAGCGTTCCCTGCTAGACTGAAAATTTGTACTTGGCAGCTTAGGTTTGCTCACTGGGTCTCAAACAAGGGCATATTTAAATCACACATCTCATAACTTTATCTCCATATAGAGTTATCATATTTGATCCCCTGGAAAATTAAAGAACAGCTACTGAATCTTTCCATTGATAGCCATCACAAGTTATAGCCTACTACAGCAACCATTGCATCTTTTCCCTATGTCTTGCACATTAATGGTAGAGGGCAGTATTGCAGGAAAGCATGTGATCAACACATTAACACCCACCAGTCACCATCATATGGCTTTCTAGATTAAAGGGCTCTCTATCAAGCAGTTCCCCATTTGTCCTAATGAGACTGAATGGACCCCATTCCATACCTCCCTAACTTTAAAAATGTCTCAGCATGTACTGGAGATCAGGCCTAGGAATTCCCAAGCAGCAGTCAGCAATGCTAACCATCAGACCTAGGAGGCAGTCCATTCATAGTTTCTTTCACAAATCTCTTTCTGGAGTTTCAAGAATAATGAGTAAGAGGCATCTTGTAATATTCTCATAATCTTCCTGAAAGCAAGTAGGAACAAACTGATGGTCCCTCAGTCAGTGACCTAATTTTGTTTCCAAACTTGAAAAATAATATTTCACAACAATTATCATACTGGAAATCCAGTTACCACTAATGAAATTGAAATTCTAATTTAAAGATAAAAATGTGAAATGTAATTAATTGTACTTAATGACTGTGTCTAAAAACTTTTCCAGTAACTTCTAAAAACTTTTCCAGTAACTTATATAAAACTACTACAGTACTTGTGGAAGCACAAGCTATATCTAAAAGTGCTCAAAAGCAAATTTATAGTCAATTAACTCATCACTGGCAAGATTTGATTTTATGGCAAGATTTCAATTTTTTGTAATATAATTCTTAACTTTAAAGTTACACAAAATCTGAAAATTTTTACTAATTTGTATACTTTCAAGGGTGAAATATGAAAGCAAAATTTAATCCACAGACATCTTCAATGCATTAGAATCTTTCTTCTGCTTTCATTATTTATCTCTGCTAATATACAATTCCAAAAGAGCAAGGAAACAACTTAGGCTCCATAATAGTTCAATGAAAGCTTGTTACAGCTTGACCAAATCTTAGTGCCATCAGTTAAAATATACAGACTGTGGCACCAATAGTAAAACTGAATTTGCATACAGTCACCATACTAGAACTCAACATTTTTTATAGCTATGATTGTTTGAAATCTACTTCTCTTGATGTTGATAATAATTCTGACTGAATTTTCAAACAAATAAGCAATGGATGATCATTTACTACTAATTAGAAACTGCATATATATATCTTCGGTTTTTGTGCAAGAAACTAACGGTACAACCAACTGAAGATATTTTAACAGGTTTAAGTCTTAACATCTAACCAGTATAAGTAATGAACACATTTCTGTTCTTTATATTGGTATTTAGTTATATATAAAGCAGTCCATCTGGCAAGTGTCTACTTGTCTATGGCTGACCCAGGTTTCAGCATGGCTGAGAGTAGGTTACCCAAGTTAGATCCTTTTGGATACTCTTCTATTCCTGTACACACAAATACATAACAACAGACTCTGGGCTCATTTCACATTTCACTCACACTTCCAGACCTATGGCAGTCGGCATGTAACGCTTAAGCTTTAAAAAAAAAATTTAAAAAAAAACACTGGCACAAGGGCTATTCCATGCAAAATGTTGGAGTTATAACAAATAGCTGCTTATTGCAATGACACATCATTTACAATATGGGTTTATCAAGTACTGAACTTTAAATCTGCCCATAGTAGGATTTTATGAAAAAAGCATTTATGGTGTCGCAATAATGTTTATAACAGCAAATAGAACACTGCCATCAATGAAAATAGATCTAAGTTTCAATATAAATTCGATTAGGAATGGTTATAGATCTAAGCGTTTGATGAATGGCATTTTTTTTTACTACAAGTCATGGTAAAGATGTAGTAGGTATCACAAAGCAACTAGCAGCACATGCAAGTCTACAGGGAATCATGATAACATTTCCCACAGAATTGTATGCGTGGGCAAAATTTTATGTGGAAGAAATTTTGTTTTCCTTTAATTTAAATATATAACATGAAAATGAGCCCATTACTTAAATAGCTCCAGATTTATAGGTTTAAAGAGGGTTTGCAGAACATAACTTATTTATAGCTAGCTTATTTTTTAGCGTTCCATCTTGAAAGTTGGTCAGTATAAAGAAGAGATTCAATATAATAGAAACAGAAATATATATAAAATCAAAAAAAATTCCACTTCAATCAAAAGGTTTGATATTATGTTATATTATTATAAAACATGTTTAATTTATTTTCTCAACAATTTTTTAAATGTTGCCAGTTTTTAGTGCATGTAAACCTCTACATACCTTTCATTCATAACACATAAAAATATAGTTGTGACCCTTCATGTGATCAGCAGAAAATATTTAACGCATGCATGTATATGAAAACCCCCATATTTCTGCGGGAGTGGCAGGTTCTATTAAAATCATATTTCATACATGATATTCACAGTTAGATGAGTAAATATTAACACATTTTGAATTTATGTTTTTCAACATATTGTTTTGCATGGAATGCCCCATAAACTCTGAAACTGCAATCCAAACCATAACTTTAGGCAATGAACTTACTCTTTAGCAGACAGTCTCAAAGATGAAAATTCATTCAATGCCCTTTCTTATCCCTTCAAATGCTTAATACATTTCCCTCATTCTCAAGTTCATTATTTTAGTGCCATTATTGTAACCTCTTCCTTCTAGTTTAACAATAATTTAAAAAAATGCTTTTAACAGAAACACGGCATTAAAATTAAAAACATTAATTCCACTCTATAAAGTCAATAAATGTAATTCTTTTTAAAGACAGAACAAAAAAAGACTTTTTCATGTTATGAAGCAAATATTAACTTTTATTAACTATGATATGTTAAGATCATTTCAATTTTTAGATTAGTAAATCAGTCATTACATTGTTTCCTTTCACCTCAAGAAAAAAAAAAAGAGTATTTTAATTATGCATATAAAATTACAATGCATAAAGATGAACAGCTTTTCTGGCAGTGTAAATTAGGCAATTCTTGTCAAAATGTGCACTAGGTGCAAGAGATATTGCATGTTTTTAAAAGAAAATATCTAACAACAGTCAAAGACTGACAGAACATTAGGCTTCTCCTATTGCAATTATCTTCAATTTAAAACAGAAATAAGAGAAAAATTGCCCTCACTAACTTAGGCTTTCTATGTATTGGGTAATATAACTTCAAACACAGTAAGTAATAGTGATGTTTCAAAAATACAAATACAAAATTAGTTATATCAACATAGTTGGTCAAGTTTTTAAGGTCTGTCTGTAATAATAAACTCTCCACAATGCCTTAATGTACGTATTCACCTAATGAGTGAATACAGGTCCCACTGGAATGCCTCATTACCCTGCATGAGCCCAAAAATGCAAATCCAGTGCATTTAGTTCAGGTGAGCATTCCACTTTCATCTATCCACTACTCAGAAAACCTTTGATTCAGGTTCTTGCAGGCATTGATAATGAAATATGTTTGCTTCTCAATGAATGGTTAGTGTCAATTTCAGCCAAGACATAGCATTATTTTTTAAGAAGTCTTTACAGTTATTTTCTTTGAGGAACAATATGAGGCTGGTATTCAAGAGGTGGACATTTTGAACATTTAATATAAGATAATGTATTTTGAGGCATAGGTGTCTGCTATCCTGAACTGTTCTAGGACTTGAGGATTACCATGGTAATAAATTCCCATCCTCAAAGATAGCCAAAAGTGCCTTAAAAGCACTTCTTTCCAACCAGGTAAAATCTGAACTGGTATGAGAATCCCTAAATGCCCTGGCATCTCATAACAGGCTTGAACTGCAGTAGGTGTCCAAGTATAATGGGAATGAAAAATAGCAAACCTGTGGTTGGAATCATCAATACTCATACTGCTAAGACTGCAGCAAAAATATGTCTTGGGCAAAAGCATTAACTTAGGTGGCAAATCTATCCTGAACAAAAACAAGCTAGGATATTCGGGCTAGATTCAAGCAACACTCTTTCCTAATCTCTCCTTAAATTGGACAGAAGAGGAATAAGGAAAGTAGTTGCATTAATTACTAAACATGGTTACTTCAGGCAACATCTATGTAAAGTGGGACTCTACAAAGAGGAACCCATTTGCAGATTGTTCAAACAGGATGAGGAGACTGCCTTGCACATCTTGTTTAATTGCCCATTCCTGGTAAGAAACAGACTTACTCTTTCTATAACCAGGGAAGACCTGGGAATGGGTACCAAAATACTGTAACTTGTTCAAGGAACATGTTTTGGGAAACAGTGACAATGTTTCTTCCTATTGGATTGCACAATAAGCCTTTTAAGCTGACGTATTGGAGGTTGACAAAACTCTAACAAACCCTCCGTTATCTAAATCTAATTTAAGATAATGTACCATAGACAGACCATAAAAAGCAAAAACCAAGAATTTCCAAATCCATGCTAACACAAACTACCTTTATTATGTACATATGAGCAACTAATTACTGAAACCATACTGTGTATTCTTGACACATCTGGTATGTCATTTGGTACAATGCAGGATCTATGCTCTTAGTGTTAGACTTTGCTAGTCAAAACAATCTCAACATAGCAGTGGTATAAGATAAAACTAAAGGACCAGTCTTTACACTTCAGATGATCAAAATATTAATAACACATGTTCCATGAAGAATTACACATAAAAGACAATGTCATCTTTTTTTTTTTTTTTTGAGACAGATTACCTTGGTGGGATGTATTTAGATTTGTTCAGTCATTAAAATTTTCAATTATCTCTAGAATGTCAACTGCCACAATTCAATACAATGTTACGAAGAGATGTTTTGAAAAGTTTTGCCTCCTATGCAATTATTTTAACAATATATGAGATATGGACTTGAAACTAATGTGAAAATAATGTGCAATTTATTGATTATAACAATGACCAGCAGCACTTTCTGTAACATCATGCATATGCAGAATAAGTGAGAAAATGGCAATGTATATAAACATGCAATTGAAATAATGAGCTGCTATAGAATTCCTCACAGTGGAAAGTTATGTGCCTGTGGATATTCATGAAGAATAACTTCTGCCTATTGGTAATGCATGTGTGAACGTGAATACTGTCAGAAAGTGGACATGGAGTCTAAAAGGCAACAATTCACTCCATTACTGATCTACATGATCAGGCTCACAGTGAATTACTCATAACAGACACAGAACCACAATATCAAGCTATACAGCCTGGATCTTGCACCTTTCAATTTCTTCCTTTTTCTGAAGCTAAAACAGTATCTGAAAGGGAACCAGTACATCATTGATTTATTATTGATGATATTTTCATCCTCTCTATCCCTAAATTCCTTTTTCTTTTGTTTCAGAATTTCTGGCTATTTAGTAGAATTCCAAATATCTCTTCTCAATTGCCTGTCTTGCTTGTGAAATTGCATTAGCACTGTTTTATTGTTTTTATAGAAATCTCTGTCAAACCATTTCTGCAATGATATATAAAACATGCCATACTCTGAAAAGTAATGCACATTAAGGGTCATCTTTTACTATGCATTTCATAATTTAATTTAAAGGATGGTGAGTTAAATATTTATGATGATGCAAATGAATCTACAGGAAACAGATATATCTCACTTAGACAATTTGGCATCATTACTTTTATCAGTGCTTCCCGTGATATGTTGTATATTCTATATATACTTTTAATGCTAATGCAATTGTTCTTCATATTTCTTCAAATTATTTGGTTTTTTAATCATACATATCTGCTATTCCTTACAAATCTAGAAAATAAAACAGTCTCCAATCTGGAAATAATGACTGGTCATAGGCATCATGGGAAATCTAGGAGGATCAATTATTACTCATTCTTATTCTCTGGATCTCAAGGCAACTTTGTTAATAATTCAGACTCTATTAGTGGAAAGCTAGTTTCGCAAACTTTTTACTGAAGTGCATTGTTAGAACATATCTTATTAGTATATCTTGTGGATACATGACTAGACATAGTCTCTTAGTACTTAGAAGCAAATATAAAAATGCAAAGTTGAGATCAGTAGTATAACAGTACCTACCAGCTGTAATCAGTACCAACATTGTACACTGAAACCTCAATCTATTGTTTCCAAAAGTATCAATTTTCTGGATCTATAATTTATTTATGTAGCCCTAGACCTAATTTAATTATAAATGATCGGAATAAAACTCACATTAATCATCCTTTGAAGTACAGTTTTCCCGGTGTGAGTTTGAATATTTTTTGTGTTGCTTTATATAACTGTTATCAATTGATTATAATTTTTTAATCATAATCATTGATAAATTTCAACAAGTACAGTACAATGTTTCTAAAATATACTGTTGCAAGGTACACATTTTTTTCCTATGTGTGAGGTGACAAGGCACTGCTAAAATCAGTGCCTGAAGACAAAAGATGCATCATAGCAGCAAGTGTTTCCAATGAAGGGACAGCACAAATAGAAATAAAGATGCATAAGACAGAATAACAGACAAAGCTGCAAATAAATTGTCGCAGCAAGGAATTTCATTTTTATTATACACTGTAAGCTCTTGCAGTATACATGCAGAGTGAAAAGGACATTAAGTTTTATTGTTACTGAATAATAGTGCACTCTGTCAAAAACAAAGAAACTTGATGAAAGATCTAAAGGTTAATTAGAACAAGGATATCTTTGATGGGAGGGGGATGTGATTCCCCTCACTATTTTTATATTTTAAAATATATGAGCACATTGCTGTGTTTTAAAGGCTTTCTTTCATTTTAGTAAACAGGCATTTCCCTCAATTTTAACATGCCAGGGATGCTCATGTTTTAAACCCCTTTTACCATATATTGTGTTCCCACATTATCATTTTGTTTTGCTTACCATGCAGGAAATAATGGGTCAAGATTTCACTGTATCAATGTACTCTATTAGTCACCATCACTGCATCAATGATATAATAATCTCCATTATTTTGTATATAAAATATGCAATAATTTCTTACAAATTGCAGGGTTTCAGCAAACAAGGAATGCTTTCAGCTCGAATTAGATGGAAATTTTGACATGATTTTCATTGCCATTAAAGTTTCTATTTCTCTTGGCAGTTTTTCATAATGAATCCAAAAATGAACATTTATTGAAATTAATGAGTGGTGCCCTATTTTAATGTGGTAGGTTTCCCAAAACCAGCTTATTAACAAACATGTATCTTCTTTCATTTTTGATGGACCTGGAGGTGGTGCATTTCAATCGCAACATACACACAAACACAAGCACGCATCATATAATAATATGGCTATTGCTAATACATGTAACAGTCATGTTATGTAATCAGCGTTTCTTTCAAATAAGCCCCACTTTGTGGGAATCCTCAGGTAGTAGAGTGAATTTCTACATACATTAGTATGAGAGTAGAATTTACCATGCACCAGGCAGAAGGAAAATGATTTAACAGCTAGCTCAGAGACTGCGTATGTGCCTCATCCGACGGAATAGCAGACAACACGATGTTAATCCACTACCAGCCTTGGCTAGCTCCGACATGCTCAGGGTCCTTCTTGCAAAGTCCACACGTTCTGCAAATACCTAAAAAATGAATAAGAAACACTATTCTTTGCTTCTATTTAATAGCAAAGTATTTTATGAATTTGACAATATTACACTGGTAATATGAAGGTGGTCTGAAAATGATCTCAACCTCAATCATAGGTGACCATACAATGGATAAAAAATTGCTTTTTCTGTCTTGAAACATTACTTTGCTATTCCAAATAAAAAGTTAAAACTATTATACTTACAATTGGTACAATTCAGGGCTTGAAAGAATGAAAAGTATGTTAATAATTCTTTAGGACATGCATAAAAAGAGACCAAATAATTCAATTTTAAAGTAATAAACTATCGGAATCAGTGCAGAAATGCCATGGCAAAAAAATAAACAAACAAATAAATAAATAAAATGATGATGATGATGATGATGATGATGATGATGATGATGATGATGATGATAATTAAATAATCAAAGGTTAGTAGAATACTCTGAAAATAAATGCAAAGTAGCATGGTTCATCATAAATTACTTAACAGGTAAAAGTAGCAAAAGTGGTATAGATGAAAGAATAACTCCTGATGATTTCAATATAATTTTTTATGCATACAGTTGAAGATATAACTTTTCAGGTAAATTCCTGTACAGATAACAGCAATTAATTTCATAATGATCTGTAACAAGTGAAAGAAAAAATTATTATTTTGTAGAGGTAGCATGTGGTGAAATTGGACAAGTTACCAAAAATCTTAAAAAGCTCAAAAAGTAGAGATATCTATGACATTTCCAATGATTTCATCAAAGAAATAATATAATACATCCAAGTTTCATTAATCTTTTGTATCAATAAATGTTTCAATGAAAGTGTTTTTCCAAAAGTGTTTATTTTCAAAACTAATACTGATATACAAAAAGGAGCAGCTATACACTCATTTCACTAATTCCTACATCATCAAAAATTATTGAATGGTTGCTAAAGAACCAATTATAAGATTTTTTTGAAAAAACATAATTTATTTTTCAATAATCAATTTGGATATTACAGAGGGAAATCAATCATACTGGCAGTTGATGCATTTATAGAAAAAAATCTATCAAGCTTTTGAGGAAGGTAACTGCACACAGGGAACTATTTGTGATCTAAGTAAAGCTTTTGACTGTGTGCAACATGATATTTTGTTCAAGAAACTAGATTTCTATGGGATAAAGGAACAAAATTTAAATACATTTAAGTCTTACTTGTAGGATTGCACACAGCTAATACTATATGGAGAAAAGTACTCTCATATTGTTGGCTTAAAAATTGTTGTTCCACAGAGCCCAGTGCTGGAGCCACTAATTTTTCCGATAATGATAAATGTATCAAAATGTAAAGTCATTTGTTCAGCACCAATAAAAGAAAAAACTGGTTCCATCTACAGGAAAACTTATGGCATAATCTTCTGGGATGCTAGGAATTTTAATAATTATCTTCAGAAAGGTAAAGCCATGACTGGAGAATACTATTCCAATCTTTTAAACAAATGAGATTAAAACAAACAAACAAAAATCTACTTTGAATGAATAAAAAAAATTCATCAAGCATTGCAACTGCACTGCAGCTTTTGAATGCAATGTACAATTAATGTCTATGTTAAACCATAAACTATTTAACATGATACACGGGGACCACACAGAATGAATATAGCTTATAATATGACTTCAGGGTAATGAGAGAAAGAATAGATTCCAGAACTTACCTAGCTGATACCCTGAGAAGACTTCTATTCAGATCATACCTACATGAAGTTTGTTGATATTTGAGTTTTGTTTGAAGAAAATCCTATATGCTCATAAAAATACTTGCTGCATGTGGTTGACTTAAAAACAAAATTTAAACTCTGTCCTTTAGATATTTTATAATACAATTTTCATGATTAATTCAAATCACAGTTAATAAACAGCTGCATGAACACAAAACTAAGTCAAAACTCTATCTACTTACTTTGCAAGATTCAGGAATTTCATCAGGAGAGCGATGGACAAGTGTTCCATTTATGTACAGAACATTTGCTGCAATATCTTCTGGTACAGTCAATGTCTGATAACTAAATGTTGCTTCTCGTTCAATACGCTGCAAAAAAATTTAATAAATACACATACTTATCCAAATATGAAAAACAAATATGTTGAATTAAAACTATGCAACTTCATGTTTTAAGATAAATGTCACTTAGAACACAAAATATTGGCATGTTTCTAAGCAATATGATCACAGCTACATTTGCATATTATCATTCTTAATTACTTGCTTGTATACAATCTATGAGATTCATATAATTGTTTTTCAGCTAGAATACTGAGCATATGAAAATGTTTATTAAATCTAATAAAACATTAAAAATAAATTCATACATTTAAATGTACACAATGAGCTTCAATATAATATTATTCAAATAATGTTGAATATTAAGAGTTCATCTAAAGAAAGGAAAGAGAGCAATTTAATATCAGTGCAGAAACCATATAGCTAGCCTCATCTCCATCAGCTAGGAAAAAGATATAAACTTGGTCACTCGGTACCCAATAATTGACAATGGTTCAGAAGGCAACATGAGTATCTTGCATACTAACAGTGAAGGACCCGGTTTCTCACAATTGCCTGTGTACACCTGCAAATGTAGTGTGACGAGGAACAGTTCTGCATAGCATCAGTGTGCCGGATTATCCTGGACAGTCCTGGTTTTTTAGTGCTGTCCAGGGTTGCAAAAATGTCCGAGGTTTGAGAATTTTGTGATTGGTTAGGATTGTTTTTTTTTTTTCAAGTCTATATGTTCAGCATCAGTTTTTATACATTCTCTTACAGCTGTGTATCTCTCAGCTAACTTTGGAGCATATGCTGACGTCGATTTTGATGGAGGCATAAATTGTTGAACCAGGTAATTCAACAAAGGGTAGGTTGTGGTTCAAGTTCTGAAAAAGTATCAGATACTATTGAAGAGAAGTGGAAAGCAATTCTTAAGGTGTTTCAAATGACTGACATTTTATGTTGCAAATTTTTAAAATGGCTGAATTTGCAATGTCTTTGCCTGGGACATCTGCTCCAGTTGAGTTTTTTCAATTATGGGGAACATTTGGTCTGCAGAAAGGAGTACACTTTCAATATCTACTGTTAAACATCTGCTAAATGTTAAAATTAATTCAGAACTTTCTTGTAGTGAATTTTATGATATTATTAAAACAAACAAACCATTGCAAAAAAAGTCATGTCTGATGAAAAATACAACTGAATAAATAAAGTTTAATGTTTCAGTAAACTATTAAAACTTTTAAATAATTTATGGGTTGGATCAAAAAAAATATATGGTAAGCCTAGTAATATGTACCAAAAAGTAATGCAGGAAACAAAAGCTGAGACTGAATTGAGCAGTTGTTCAAGCCTGGTGCCAGACCACATTGAAAATATGCACTACAGCAGTAAGTTGTGTTTTGTTTGGAAACGATCATAGATTCATCCTGTATTTGTTCTTTGGGACTAACATCACATTGGAATTGTTAAGTAAGTTGGATAATCCTGAAACTTTTGAATTTGTGTCTTTCCTTGATGTTCTTCAGTATGGAAACCTCTTATAGATTTTAGTGTAAACATGTTTAATACAATCTTGTAAGGTATATTACCACTCCATTATCTACAGCTTTATAAGTGCAATTTAATTCAAGAAAAACAAATTAAAGTTAGAACAGAAGTTTACTGAAAGAGGTTCAGTGATTGATCAGAAAAAATCTCAGAATGCTCATCGATCCTTGATGGAATTGTGTGATATGTTTCGTCTAGAATTACTGGCCTCATTCCCCAGATCTTACGAAATATGATTTTTTTTCTTTTGGTGGACACTTAAATCATAAGAAAATAATGCTGTCTTGCTGTACTATGTATCAGGAATTTTAAACTATTCATACTGTGTTAATGACCCTATACAAATCAAGACTTACTTATAACTAACCTTAAGTACTTCCTGAGCTGCTTTGCCTGCTCCAACACATATAACATCTGGTCCAGCCATTGATACAAGTGCTTTTAGGTGCCGTGATTCAGCAACCTGAAATTATATAAAATTTAAACAAGTTTTCTTTCTATTGAAACATCACATAACAAATGCAAGGTCAATTCACTGTTAGCACATGCTGAAGAAAAAAGAAAAATTAAGTATTTAAATTAAACAAAATACTCAAGATATGAAAGTCACACAGGTAATGCCAGTTCTTCCAATCTACTGCTTTTCTGGAGCATAAGCTGCACAATGAAGACACCAAACATCCTGTTTAGCATTATTTAATTAATAGCAAATATCAGAAGATTATTCTTTCTATTTACAACTAATTCATGGACTAAATAATTTAAAGAACAAAGTAAAACTGGTTTTAGTGAGAAAATAGTTACATTTACCTACATATGCTTTAATATTATCCATAAAGTTGTGCACAAAATATTTGCCTTATAACAAATATTATTAGCAATTATTCAATATTTGCAGTTTTGAAGAATGCTACTCAGTTTCGCTTTGTAACTGGTCTTTATTTCACCACAATGAAACAAAGTACTGAAATCACAGTTCCAAGAATGTTAACATTTTATTTAGATTTCTTTTTTAATTAACTTTTCTTTTCTAGTTCAGGACTGATCAACTGAAACTCATTCAGGTTCATAAATATAAAAAATACAATTACAAACTAAACACAAACAGAAGCAGCAATATTTCAGGAATAAAAATGAGGCAGTGTTAGGAGAAGTCATTCTGGGGCTTGAGGTGCACATCCCCCTGCTTCACCAAGCTTTGATACTATCCAAAAAGAAGGATCATGTTGCTGGTGAAACAGTTCTGCAATACGGTCTTGACTTCATAACTAAAGTTGCAAGGTGAAAGCTCAGGCTTTGGCCACTATGCACAGAAGGAAATTGTCACCATCTTCCTATTACCAGTACAGACATTGCAGACACAAAACTCATTCGTATTGTGAACAGACTTTTAGACACAACAGTTTCTTCTCCATAGGGCATGGAAGGTTGACCATTTGTTGATGACCTGTTTGAAACATGCATGCCTGATCCTCCACTGTTGTCTGTAATATACATTTCTCACCATATATGTGGTGATGAATTTCACTCGCTGATAGCCCTCCACTGTCAAAATTTAATCACAGCATGTTGAACCACTTTTGACACCATATTTGCTCAGCATCCGTATAGCCAAATGACACATGGCAACTCACCTCTTCCTAAGGTATTATAATCTAAATACTTGTCTCTTTCCCCATCCCCAGTTCCTGAGCAAACAATAGGGACTGGGCAGGTTTCAGTTGATCACATTTCTTATCTCATGCAAAGTAATTATTAGTTATTAGTGTGGATGCCTGTTTGACCTGAAAAATTAAGATAAAATTTGTGGATATCTTCATTCTGTTATCATTAGTTCTTTGAATGCAGTTAATTACAATTTTTAACTTCTGGGTATTCAAATCATTTTCTTGCTCTTTGCATTATTCCTTCTTCCGCTCCATATTTCACCTAAACTGCTCATTTCTAAGTTGTTTTGTAATGCACTGATCCATCCATTTCTAAAATTCTCTCTTGATATTTCAGACATTGCATTAAAACATTCCCTTCTTCTATTCTCAGAATTCTCTTATCAATATTTTAAAACATTTCCTTAATGAGATTTTCCTGGCCCCATGACCCATTTATATATAGACCTTGAGCTGCTGTTGATATCTCTCCTCCCTCCTTTACATTTCATTAATCAGATCTATTTTCCACTCATTTTTAAGATTACATATCTCAATATCACAAGCATTTTGGCTTGCCCCATATTATGGACTCTCTAACACTTAATGTCTGATTCTGGTGCCTGAAAATACTACTCGTATTATGTTTTGATACCAGATTTTTCAAAATGGCATAATACTCATAACTCAAAGAATTTGTAATTAACATTAAAATAGCTATCCTTGCATTAGAAGTATCAATGCTTCTCCTAGTTTAATTTTCCTCCATGAAACAAGCTGCCTATTCTCCTGCTAAGGATTGAGGCACCCAATGAGAATGTTTCCTGACCTGAAGATGGTCCTTCAATATGAATTTTTTTAATAGTGTTTATTGCCTGCTTTATTACTGTGACTTCTATGCCTAAGTTTAGGGTACCTACCTGGCATTTGCCAGTATTGAGGGCTGAAGAAAACCTCGGATAGGGAGGATTTTTGCTGTCTTGGCCTTCTGTGTCAGTCCTTTAGAATGACACTGATTGCTGTTGATTCAATGTCAAGCTTTGAATCTCAGTATTATCAAGTTGAGGAACCTGTGTAAGCAACATTTATCAGTTTCAATTGTTTCTGCAGTTATGGCTATGTGACTGCAATCTGTGCAGACTTCATCTTCAAATGATTCCTGATCTCTATAAAACTTTACAGCACAAAAAAGAACCTGAAGTCTGAAAGAAGAGAACTCTGAGCAAAATTTATTGGCCGTTTCACACCCTAAATTGAATGGGATGCTGAACAAGTCAAATCAACTACAATTGAATTCCCATGAAATCAGTTGTAACATTGTAATGTGCCAAAATGTGTGTGTATGGCTTCAAAACATCCCTCTTTCAAATGAAAGTAGTTTCATTGTTTGCAGATTTATTGTTTAATCTTAACCAAAAAGCTTTGGAGAGACCTCCACATATATTTTGTTAAAAAAACATTGGATGTTCCTTCTGGTTGAAGATCCGGTTCAATGGAAGAGTGAGCCACTGCACCAAATTGGACCAGGGCACTATGGTTCTTCAAGGAAAGAAGAAAGGGAATAAGGAGGAATAGCTACAATTGTGAATGGTACCCAACGCTTTTAAAGTGTTTAATGCCCATTTAATAGTGTTTAATGCTAAGGCATCACAGGCAGTGTACACTGGTGACACACAAGCTGAAATAAATTGGTAAAGCATTTTTTATTTGGAAAGAAACATTTCAAATCTTAAGGTTCCTTAAAATTTGCCATTGATGAAGACTGAGGAAAACCTGGAAATAACATCAGTTGCAAAGGACAGTCTTAACAGGAATCAAAACCCAGACCTCGTATTCATGACTTTGTGCCTGAATTACCTTGGCTGTATGTATCTGTACATTGTAAGATAAAAAATATGAGCAAATACCAAATTTGGAAAACCTCAGAAGCATTTTCTGACATTGGGTTCACAACGTTGCCTTCAGTTCAGTTTAAGTTATGCCATAAACAGGAAAAGTGTTTGCTCCGACTATGTGTTTTGATGGCTGAGCAGATAAAAACATGTTTATTAATAAGAATTCCTAGTCATTATACTTGAACTTTTTATTTTTTAGATTTTGCAGTATAATTAATAATTGATATAGAGAAATAATATATATTTTATATATGCTAAAACACAAAACACAAATTAATCTACTTCGTTTTCAAAATAAATGCCACATTAATAAATAGATAAATACTAAAGTAAAAAATCAAAAAATCAAAAAGAGAATATATTTATTCTCTTTATTTCATTTCAAAATAATTACAAATTTCCCATTTATTTTGAAAATAAAGATTACTTTTAGCTCACGTTGTGTGAGCATAAGCCTTTGCAATTGAAAGCTATACTGTCCTGTGCTCACTAAACATTATTTTTCTTGCATAGAATAACAAATAAAACAATTTGGCATGAGCAGGGTTCGAACTTTGGCAATTGTCATTACTCGACACCTGGTTTTAACCACTAGACAATCAATGTACATCTGCCATGGAGAACTTGATGTGACTAGGGATGAAAGAATGTGGCTAAACTTTAAAAATTCCACATGAACAGACATATCATGAATAGAGTACTGAGCCAAACAAAACTTAGACAAATTAATTAGTCGAGAGCTTGCTGTCCTTTTTTTTTTAAGTGTACCTATTTTGATTATACTTTCTCAAAGTAGGAAGAAAAATTTAACAAAGGCATTTTTATTTAGTATTGTGAATCCTTACCTGCTGCTTAGGATGCAAACATATTACCACCTGATCTGAAGCCACAAACATCTGACATTTCTAAATAAAAAAAAAAGTTTAAGGTCAAGAAAATATTTTCCTTTTATACACCTCAGAGGACCTTCCCAAATAATACAATTGCAAATACGGAACTTTTTCACAGCATACCTGGGCTACTAGCTTAAAAATCAATATAAAAAATGTACCACAATTAAGAATAATTCATTGTAGATTGATCAAATAAGTAACATTTGTCTTCGAACATTCTTGCTCCTTCACATCAATACAAAATATCCTAAACCGTAACAAATTTCAGAATTTTAATTTATTTTTATTAAGTGAGTACCATAAAAGTTTAATTCATTCAAACATATTTTGAAAGTTAATTATATATGCAATTAGCATACATATATATAAACATGTAATTAGTGATGGTAACATGCCATATAAGTTTAAGAGCAATGATTTTCAAAACCAACGTTTTAAAGCTGATAATTGTCAAATACAAGTAAGCTTCCTAGTAATATATTTACAAGTGCAAATATTAGTTACATATTTTGTATAATATAACCACAAAATATCTTGTTATTCATACACTTGCAACAAATCAAATAAAAAAAATTGTTTAAATTCTCATAAAAAAAAAAAGAATTATAATATTTACACACTGTTCTACTTTATTAGTATTACTTCAATTTACATAAGCACATTCCGAATACAAAGAAGACAATGCTACTGTTTCATCACATTGCTATCTTTGCAGTTTAGCTAAGCAAACATTAAATGGTATCATGCTGAATATCTCTCAGTAAGGAGTAAAACTTCATGCCTCTCGCAAAAGCTACAAAAGTAAAGATATCAATAATTACAAAAGCAAGGAGGTTAATTCATCAAAATTAAGGGAAAAAATATATATTACACATAAATTTACCTCATGCTTACAACAGCAGTACAGCCCCATTTATGCAGACATCTTGTAAACTCCTAATTCTCCTGATAATAGATAATATCAATATTAAATACTATGATTAATTTATATATATTTTACCAATGAGTAACATTATATAATAATTACAACTTGTGTTACCTTCTGACCTGTTGTATAAAGTGCATTTCAAATAGAAAAAAAACTTTATTGCATTTAATTAAGATTACTATATGATTGAGATGAACTACACACTCTTATTGGCTCCACTTACTTGTTTAAATGTAGTACATGTTTTGTTAGCCACTGTCTGCATCATCCCTAAATGTCAACTGCTGGATAATTCATTATTCTTTGTGTATGTACATTATGCTCTGGTGGAGTTGTGACAAACTTAAAGTTTATGTTTTAATTCCCAGAAGTGTCAAAGTTAGTTAATTTGTCTCTTGTATTTATAAGTGTATAAATTATTAAAATCAGTACAAGAACCTACAGAGTTAGCTACATGAGAGAAAATTTACATTTAAAATACAGAGCCAGATTAATGAACTTGAGACACATCCAGGGATGAAAACAAATTTTAAGTGCATCACCTCCGTCAGAGCAGAATATACTACCCAAAGCATAACAAATTATCCAGCAGTTAACAGTTAGTTGATGATGCAGACAGTAGTTTGCAAAATATGTACTACCTTTAAAGTACTGCTGGGAGCTGGAGAGATGGCTAGCAATGTACGTGGGGAGAGGGCTTTATCTGCCAAGAAAAGCATTATGCACTGCATGTATATCATCATTTATTCAAATACTTAAAAGTTGGTCCATCTCTTTGTGTTAACAAAAGCAGAATATTAATAGTGAACAGTTGGATGATATCAACACATTCCTCAGACAACCAACCCAACTCTCCAGTTCCCAGTAGTAAGTAAGTAAAGCCAATAAGATTGTGTAGTTCGACTCAATGGTCTTAATTATATGATTAGTTTCACTGTAGAGGTTCCAATTAGCATTTCAAATTTATTGCATTTGTTACTTTTTTAAGTATAAAAGCTGTAATTAGAGCAAAACCAACATAAAAATGATGCACCATTTATCCAGAGTTAATTAAATAATTGAAAGATATTAATATCCAAAAGTGAGCATCGATGTCAATTGAAAATATTTCATATGAACATACAGATAAGCCAGTGGCTTGACGTAACATTCTTGAAACTGTAAGCAATCTCAATAATAATGGTAACCCTGAATAATATCACTGGTGTAACCAAAGTAAAAATTATATTTAATATGCATGAAACTATGCTCCAAATTATAGGTTGTAGTTTTTCACTATCAGTTGACTTTGGGTCATGCAAGGAACAGGCTACTATCACATAATGTACACAGCTTCTCATTTTGGAATTTATCATGTTCTCCACTTTGACTCAGTGGGTTTCTGAAAAGCTGTACCTGTAAAAAGAGTGAACATTAACAGAGATCGTTGAATTTATCTGTACAATTTCTAGCACCTAATGGTTTTATCCTCAATAAATCTTCAATCATACAATTGTAGTCATTGCTGATTGATAATGGCATTTCAGAAAATGAAAACATCACCAATACATTCAACAGGACAATAAAATCTCAAGAATTAAACCATTACTCGTGCGCACATTTATACTGTGATAATAGGGGAAAAAATGTTTTATGGGGTCTGGATGAAGGATGGGTTAATATCGATATAATAAACAGGTTTGTGGATTTGTTTTATTTATGGATGCTCTTTAACATCTCAGGTCATCAGTGTCCCATTCAATTCAGGACATGAAACAGTCAATAAATTTTGCTCAGAGGCAAAAAAATCCATCAATCTGGGGGCAATGAACTCACAATCTTTGGTCTACGAGGCACATATGGTTACCACTAGACAACCAGGACCGACTAATGAATAGATAATTTTATAAACAAATCCTGGGTCTTCCTAACTCATCACCTAATGAAATAGCATAAGTGGAATAAGGGTGGTAAGTTAATTGAAAGACTTTCAAGTTTGGTGTTTTGAGAATAAATTTATCTACTTCCCAAGCTTGGGCTGTGGTTAAATGAATTATAGGGATACTGATGTTTCGCCAGTCTGCATCTCTTGGCCAGCAGATGACTAAAGCAAAATTCCACTCCATTGTTATTAATAATATTCATTTTGCAGAGGAGTCAAGCTGAGAACAACTGCTGCTCTGATTGGTCAATAGCTTACCAATGTGCTTGCACCTGTTATCTCCACTGTACAAGGATCACCCATCCATGGGCCAATCATGCTCAGTACTGTTTAACTATAAGGTGGGAAGTATGAACAATCACATCACACAGAAAATTCCATTCACCAAAGTAAAGCAGCAATGATCATTGTTGGCCCATGGTCTGATGTTCCCCATGGGAATAACAGAGAGGGTAACAGATGATAGGACATTAGTAGACTATAGACGAACATGAGCAGCAGCCATTCTGTTGACCCTGCCCCCAAATGAGTATTATTAATAACAGCACAACAAGGTTTAGTTTTATTTCGTTTTATAATCTGCTGATTAAAGAACTTAGATCAAGAGCGGATATGCCCTGGAAAATATCAAATATAGACTCTAGTGAAACATTGGGATTCCTACTACAATTCATTGTACCACAACCTACTAGCCGAGAAATACGTAATTGAAAGAGTTTTGAAATTTTGGTTTAGAATAAGGAATTTAAATGATGGAGTTCTAGTAAAAGAATACTTACTTAAAAATTGAAGGAAAGTTGGGGAAATAAATTATAAATTTTTAGAAATAATTGGAACGGTGATGTGTGGAGTTCAAGACAGTATAATGTTAGAAGGATTTTGGAAAGAAGTAATTGGTAGAGTTGAAAATACTAAAAGGCTAGAAACAATAATTAATTTTAAACATAAAAGTTTATTGAGCTGATTTATAGATATAATAGGGCAGGAAAAAGTATGTGGATTCTGTGATAAATCTAGTCAAGATGGATATGCATGGATTAGAACAGGTTCTGAAATTTAAGGGATTAAGAAAGGATAATAATGGAGCTACATGTTCATTTTGTGAAGAAATAAGAGATTATACTTGCACTGAATATTAGAATGTAAAGAAACAAAAATGTTGAGAGAGGAAATATGGTGTAAAAAATCAGGATAATTTATATAAAGAGAGGTATTACGAGTTATGTTGAATAAAAGAAAAGTTAATAGCAGTTATATTTTAAGTTGAGAAGAAAATTTATGATTAACTAGGATAGATATGAATATAGAGAGTAGATAGGGCTGTCTTTGGGAATCAGAGGGTGGAGTCCTTATCCTTGTATTGTTTGGAAATAAATTAACTCTTACATTCTGCATGAATCCACATGGAAAACTATTCTTTCAAATGTTTATAGGGGTTACTGCTTGATATGGTGCAATGAGTGCTATTATATATTGCTTAAGGTTGAAGTGCATTGCTTACAGGGCAACTTGAAATCTACTGACAGCTATTGCTATATTGTGCCCTCCACACTGATTTGTTCCTTATTATACTTATTAACACTTGTTTAAAATATTGAACATAACTGTATGCTTGAGTTATGAGATTCGATACAATTTTTAATATGTAATCATTGCTTACAATGTTCAAGTGCATGCCATTCCACTGGTATGAGCATTCCTAATCCAAAAATCCTATAAAATGCACAATATCTGATGTGCATAAATGGAAAATTTCACATCTCACATCATATGACAGGTTGCTGTCAAAACAGAGAAGTAGCGCACATATTATGTAATTCATTTACTGAAAACCAGCAGTGTTTGCAATTTATTTTTTGTTCCACTTAACCTGTGGTTTTCTTCTAAATACCAATTGTAATCCTTATTTAAAGAAAATAGTTTTGGTTAGTTAGGCTTTTTTTTAAGCTCATGGCACCACGATCTTAAGATCTATTGTATCAAATGAAGAATGCAAGATGATAATTTGGCCAAATGAGTTCAGGGAACTTTATGCCTAAGCATCCTAAGCATTCACCTAAAAGAACTGAAGGAAAAAACTGAAAAAAATTCAGTTAGGAAACTAACAAAACAGAGAATTGAACCCATACTGTCACATAGGAAGCGTAAACAAGAATAAAAATGTTGACAGAGGGTGGGAAAGCAGGAGTATGGGTGAATATTTAAGAACAGAAAGGGGCAAATGGATTAGGAAACTGAAGAGAATAAAAGAGAAAAAGTACATGAAACAGAGCTCTAACTCATGTAAGGATCTGGGAGTCATGACATGTTAGGGCCTTGAAAAAAAGTTGGGTCAGCCTCAATTTAAGAAATGCATTAATCATTTGTTGTATTTTTTGTAATGAAAAATTGAAATAAATATTCTATTTTAGTTGTCCATTTTGTGATATATGGAGTTCACATGTGAAATCTAAAGCACCTACCAATGCTGATTTCCTTGTACATACCTATTAAAATTAAAATTTTCTTGATCTAACCTAAACTTTATTATTCAAGCATTTATCTGGAATTATTGGTAATTTTAAAATTAATTCACCCACAGAAAAAAAAAAACAGTTTTTTTATAGTGCTGACCACTTAATTTGCACTGAAGAAATTTCATGAATGCTGTTAATCTGTCCAAGACCATTTTAATTACAATTGAAGTCCTCAAGTGCATTTTTCTCATAAGCAATATAGAATCCCATGGAAAATGAATAGCTAGTAAACTGTCCTAGTAGGCTTTAATGACAGGATTTTTTGAAGAATTCACTGCTGACAGGGGAACACATCAACAGTTTTTCTGCCTGGAAGATATACTGCTGCCCACTTTTTGTCAAAATTTATCTCAAGAGCTCAAAAGATGTCTCATGATTCAAACTGATAGATGTAGCAGACAATAAGAATGCTGGAGTTAGTAGGATCGATTTTCAAGGATTCCCATAATTTATTTAAAGTTCCCAAAAGAATAAAGTATCTCCCAGTATTTAGCTGCAGTATAATTTTTCCATATATGCCCTGATTCCCAAAGGCAAAACTCTCTCAAAAAGTTATTATTTATATTTAATATGTGCAAAATGTTCAAAAACTGTAAGAATTGACATATTGTGATATTCCCCTCACTCCAAAGCCATACTAGACATTATGATCAACTTTTCTCCCATTCAAAGATATTGCATTACATATCTGCAAATATTTCAAAATCTAGGATTTAAAACACTTTTAGTTAACGACATTTCAGTTAAAGAATGTTCAAAAATATCAACAATTGGAAAAGAGTGTTTCCTGTAACACAATAGACATGCACACATCATACTATAAGAAATGTCAAGTTCCTAAGAGTTATTACTTTTTAATGGCATTATAACTGATTCACTTAAAAGAGGAAATTTTCACAAAAATCATTACAAAATAGTTCATTCTAACAATAAAATGGTTCCACATTCATGGAGGGAAGTGATAACATGGCATAAAAACCGATAAGTGATAATGTGGATGCAGCCCTTTCATTATACTCAAACAATATGTAGTAAACTAATGAAATATACATTCTGGGTAAACTAATCATATTATAACTACATAATAGTAAATTTTGGTTATTGTATTGACCTGAATTTCTGATGTGCGACCCAACTTTTTTGGATCATTCTGTATAATGCAGTAATATTGAACTTTATGTTCATTTTTTAATCATAAATTTACAAAAATGATCTCAGGGATTGATAATGAATGAATTAACATATTTAATGTATTTTCCCCTTGTTTATTTTTACCCTCTAGATTTTTTTGCATATGATTTGCAAACATTCCATAAATCCAGAAAATGAATTTGCTAACAAGAATATTCAGTTTCTGATACCATATTTCTTAGTTAATTTTTTGGACATACGGTTTGGTTACCCCTTCAAATCCTTACCAAAAAAATGAACTGGTGCACAAGAATGGTCAATTTTGCATACATTTATACATATATTTTAAGGCTATTCAGTCGTGATATATAGGTGTTTAAGGTAATGAAACTCACAAGATTTAATGCATAAGTGAAAAAAAAATTAGGGATCAGAAGACTAACATGGAATTTTGTTTATTCTGGTACCAGTACAAACTAAGTAATCCAAGAGACTGGTAGCAACAATGTATTGTGTCAGGGTACCGGTTATACCTAGTACAGACATAATTATAACTGACTCTTTGATATATGAGCATAATTTGAAATGTTCTTGAAACGAAGCAAAACATAAAGGCTGCCATATTTCAGATTGTTCTTATTTCCCAACATAGTCTCTCTTGACAAGCACAACCAATGAGGTTCTAAAGCCTTTATCCTATCACAGATTCTTCCAGGTCTGCTAAATACTCAACTGATGTTTTAAGAACTTCATTAGGTGGAAATTTGTTTCCACTAAGGAATTTCCTCAGCTTTGAGAAAAGATGGAAGTCTAATGGAGACAAGTCTGGGGAAATAAGGCAGACATGGCACCAAATTATGGCCCAGTCCATTATTTTCACCTGTGCAATGATATGAGTGAGCATTGTTTTGATTCAAGATCACTCTCTTCTTTGATAAACCCAATCTTTTCTGGCATATTTTAATCTTTAATTTGTCCACAAGGTTAGTATAGCATGCTCCAATAATAAATGTTCCACTAGGAAGATAGTCAATAAGTAGAATACCTTTAACACTCCAGAAAACTGACACCATAAACTTTTTAGCTCACTTCACACTTTTAGCCTTCTTTGGTGGTGGAAAATAATTATGGTTTTATCGTTTTGTTGCTGGAGTGTAGAATCCCCCCCCCCCTATTTCATCACTAGTTATAAACTAATGGATAACATTCATTGGATCTCTCTGAAAACACATCAAACTTTGCTCTTAGATTTGCACTCTGATCCCCTTTCAATGAGGTGTCAAAAGCCACAGTATCCATCTTGTAGACAATTTTTTTCAAGCATAACATCAAAGTATTAAATACTTCTTCATCTGAAATTCCTTTAGCTTAAGCAATTTCTAACTCTTCAGTCTATAATCCTCCAACATTTTGCTTTCATAATAGCATCTAAACTCAGTGAGTCACTTTGAAACTGTTGAAAATGATAGCACAGAGTTCCTTCAAGTTTATTTGCACTGCACTGCAATAAAAAGTAATGTAATAAGGGACAAACCTCAATGGCTTTTGTTTCCTTGAACTAGATTACAACTATGCAGTTGCATATTTATGTTACGTTAATAATATATGTGCAGGGACGAAAATCCATATCTTTCAAGTGTTTCAAGGCCGACAGCCAAAATCTCAAGATCTCACAATCTCTCCCAAATGAAAGTGAATTGTGCTCCGCTCTTTGTACACATGTGCAAATCACAATTAAAAATGCTCTCTCGCAGCACAGGACCTTGCTTTCGGAGTATCATATAGGATCTTTTCTGACATTACATTTATGTTAGTATTAGGATTACTGCTTATTTGCAAAATAAAATTAAATAGAACAAAACCCAGTTAAAATAATAAACAAAATGTTATTTCCAATTAGACGATGTTTGGCTGCCATGACATATCTCATTGTTCTTCAAATGGCACATCATAGCCGATGTATTTTTGGTTTCAAAACTAATACATTACGAACAAATGTTACATTGGACATTCTTTTCTGGGACTTCTGTTATATATTCCCTGGACAATAAATTCGATACATTACGAGCACAAGCTATTCACTGAATGAGCTGACTGGAATAAATTAGATCTTCTACTATTTTTCTTCCACTTGCACATGTCTATGATGCTATTCGCTATACATGGAAGTAATAAACACCTCTTCCTCAACTGGTTGGCCAAGACATCACAGCATGTTATTACTCTCAGTGTAACATATTTCTTTTTGCAAAGGTGTCAAAAAATTCTTTAGCTTTTTGAAGTATATGCTCCCATTTCCCAGCTCTAGATATGCATAAGGAAAGTAGAGCATCAGATTTCGCTCAACAATCTCTTCAGTACATGTTTAGTGCTAACAAAAACAGAAGAGAATGCAAATAATTTATTCATTTACTCTTCATTTATTAATACACCCCCAGAAATTCTTAATATGACAAATAATAAATATTCATTGTTTCTGCTCACTCTTTGATGTGCAAAAGTAACAGTGACAATGCTGGAGAATTACCAGGGCCCTGTTCTACAAAAGTATGATGTAATACATTACAAATATATGGACTTGTAATTTGTGGTAATCAGTAAAATTCCGTTCCACAAAAGGTTTCTGCTAACTTTACAACTCCATACTTACAAATGTAAAAGTGATTTTTGTTGTTCTGTTCCATATAAGTATTAGTATTAGTCAGGCACTGGCAATTTGTATAAATTTCTCTACAAGTGTAGGAATATTGTTAACTTCAAATACTAGCACAACATTTATTGTCTATTTAATGATTTTGGGAGTCAGTTGACCGAAATATGTTAAGTATTTGCAAAAGGGATGATAATGATGAATTGTAATATGTATAAAGAAAGAATAAATAAGTATTTGTATACAATAATAAAGTTAGGTTAAGTGCAATTAAAGTATGGCTTATGGCTTGATATTGGTGTTTCCTGTTTCAAATGCGTATTTCAGACCAGTATCTTACTTAATGTATTTTTAAGGTTCTTGTTATATGCCACTAAAACAATTTCTTTTCATCCTTCATTCTCTTTTAAAATAATCCCTTCTGACACAATTTTATCAGTTTTTTGCTTATATTGAGAATGTGATTTTCAAGCAATATAAACAAATATAAATGACGTAGTGCAATCAGGAAGCTTGATTCTTTGCCATCTCTTGACAACTGAAGTTCATTCTCCTAAATGTAGCCTTAGGGGATCATCATCTCAAAGCGAATTATTACACTTGAATATTGATTAATGCACGATAAAGTATTTAAATTATCATTACATCTGGAAAAAATACAAAACTCATTTAGCAATAATGACAATAATCAGCTTTGTACATTAAAAATACCTAAGGAGTGGGTTACAACCTAATTCAAGATATGGCAACATATGGCAAACAACTGTTCCTCCATCTTGCTCTTATATGACATTTCTTGTAGCTTTTTACTAATACTTTACAAGTGTTGCATTTCTTTCATACTTTACAAGTACTTGTACTAATAAACTTGTGTGTATTAGACCATACTTTTGTGAACTAGGGGATCTGGGTAGTATGTACCGTTTTAGACAAAAGTGACAAAACTAGACACTTAGAACTCGATGGGATGGGGCAGGGTCATTACGGTTTGTTCTGCATTTTACATACTATGAATCTTCACTGAGCTAATTGTATGCATTATTGCACAGCTGTTTCTGTGGAAGAGGGTAGATGTTGATATGATAATTGATTTGAAACTACTGCTGCAATCTGCGGGTCATTTCAAGAAATATTCAACCGATCTTCGTATGCACCTATTATTTCATCTATTCATTTTTCTGCATCTATTAATTATTGGATTCCTTTATCTCCTTCAGAATGGTATATATTGTCTAAAGTTTCATTTTCAAGTAGTAAAACAAGTAAAAAGAAGGGAGGAAAACACACCTGTAAAAGCAGTATACCTTATTTCTGATTTAATTTTTGATCCCCTAATAATGCTGATAATGTTGATAGAATGAACATATAGGAACAGTGCTACCATAAAGCAACATTTGGATAAAACCATGAAAATATTGAAATAGTTTACTATTGTACCACAGCTAACTACATTTTATCTTAGAAGTTTAATTACCACTAATATATGTTGACACTTTTCCATCTCAAAAAACTACTTTCCACATACAAAGACTCACAAAGTATATCTCAAAATCTGTTTCTATTAAAACTGCTGCACTAAGTTCAACTAAAATCTAGCCAACTTTTTATTACTTTTCAATAAAGAGCATCATTTAACAAACTTTATAAGAAAACCTTCTATTTTATTTTGTACAGAAAATGTATCTTTTTTCTGCCAAAATTTTATCTGAATAATACAGAAAGTTAACAAAAAAAGGGTACACATACACACAAGACAACATAAAACACATAACTGCATGCTATTAGTCAATATTATATAAGGGGTCATCACCTGGTTTATACTACATTATTGTTTAGCTGTTTCGTACATTGAGTTTATTATTATTATTATTATTATTATTATTTGAAAAGTGTAATTATTTCTACATGGAATTTAGATATATTAATTCATTCAGAGTTCATGTTTAAATTAATGACATCTATTTAACTGGATGAAACTGAGACAGTAAATATAATATGAAGTATGTTCAAAAAATATTCAATCTTTAGGCCATGTCTAGGAAAGCTAAATTCCTAATCATCAGAGTTCATGTTTAAATTAATGACATCTATTTAACTGGATGAAACTGAGACAGTAAATATAATATGAAGTATGTTAAAAAAATATTCAACCTTTAGGCCATGTCTAGAAAGCTAAATTCCTAAACACCTTCATACCAAGCTCTTTGTAACTCCACATATGTAGTCATATGGTCATACAATGAGAAGTGAAATAGTAATTGGCCTGCCTAACAATGAAAAATTTGGTCAATGTTTTCAAAATAGCTTTTATTTTTTAACAGTCCCCTGATAGTGCAATACATTTTGTCGAATGAGTTTCCAATGCCTTGATTCCATCATGAAAGATGCTTTCTTCTAGGTGTGCCACTTCCTTAGTTGAAAATCTCTATCCTCCCAAGAAATTTTTGAGCTTAGAATATAAATAGAAGTTGGGGGAGCAAAATCTGGCGAATAAGGTATGGGTGCAGAAGCAAGTCATACTTTGCAGTAACTCCAGTGTGCAGATGTGCATTATGATGCTAAAGTATGATCTTCTTACATGCTAAACCTGGCCTCTTTTGTCAGATATTCTGGTGCAACTGTTCCAGAAGGTATACATAATATTCACCATTTATAATTTGCCTTTTCGAAGAAAATTGATCATCAGAAACCCTTTTGCATTCCAGAAAACTAATGCCACGACTTTGCTAACTGACTTTACTGTTATTGCTTTCTTTAGAGCTGGACAACTGAGTTCTGTCCACCGTTTCAATTACAGTTTTGTCTCTGGGGTATAATAATGAACCCATGTTTAATGGTGATGAACTGACTCAGAAAATCCATTTTTTTTTTAAATGAGTCAACGCTCTTGGGAAGCTTGCACAAAGTCTTCTTTTGTTCAGATGTAAGTAACTACAGTACTCATCTTGCTTATAGATTTTTCTTTTCTAATTCTTCAGAATTATTTTCACTCATTCCTTTTGTAAGTTTACCATAGTGCCTATTTTGCTCAACTCAAGTCCTTTATCTACCAGCACTTATCATGGGTTTTTGTGATCATTTCTTCAGTAAGACCACTTTTTGTGCATCCAGAGCAGCATTCATTTTGTGTGCTCTTATGGCCACATTTTAACTTAGTCATCCAATTTTTACTGCTGCACATGATGGAGCACTTTCCCCTAGTACACTTTTCATCTCTTCAAAAGTTTCACCTTCAAGTCTTATAAATAAAATGATGTTCAATATTTTTAAACATTTTGACAGCTATTTTATCATTGGTATTTGGACCAAACTATACTTCCACCACCTTTCCAACCTGTGCAATGTTTCGTTGATTGTTTAGGTATCATATACTTTGCTGGGACAACTCAAAGTCAATAATTATTTGGTATTCTCGTAAGAAGCTCTGCCTGAGCTACTGCATTCATTTCTTCTTAATATCAGATAATGAATATGGTTTCAACATGATGTGGCACCAGCTCATTTTGAGAATGAAATATGTTGTCATGCTAGAGCTACATTGGCAATCTGGATCGACCAGCCACAGTGGGCCCTTTGTCTGGCCACTATGCTCCCTTAACATTACTCCCACTTGATTTCTATGTATGAGAACATATAGAATCTGTAGTTTATAAAATTCCTGTTGATTCTGAAGATCTTATCAAGTCTGTGCAATAGATGAAATTGGCAAAATGTCTTTGAAAGGGTATGAAAGAGTACAGCACATTGATGCACCTGTTTGTCTAGAATTCAATGGATGTTCCAGCACCTGCTATAGTGATGAGATTACAGCAAATTAATGTGTCCATATCACTAATTTAACTGAACAAGTGTTCAGCTGTGTTCAGTCAGTGATGCACTGAAAAAATAACATTGCAGCCCAAGGGTTCCCCAACAAAAAATGTTATCTAACTGATCCTAAAGTTTGTCCTAATTTAGAGACAACCTGTCTAAGACACAGGCATACAAGATTCATCTATAATACTGCAGGAAATGTTTTGGCAAAATTATCACTATATTTTTCATAAACACTTTAACTACCCCTCAATTGGCTTTTGGTTCAAGATTACATACTGCAATGTATTCTTATGAAAACCAGCAAATTCTTAATACCAAATGACACCACGTGATACAAAAGTGGTGGCTAATTGGCATTCCAAGGTCTTTGATTCACCCAACAAATTTCTAATTCACAAAGTCATTTCATTTCCAATTTGACATAGGAGTAACTCCATTTTGCTGCCGAATTAAAGACTACTGAATAATAATCCCAGTTCAGGTAATTTCACACATTTCTAAACAAGTTGTTACGTAACATTCCTTGGAAGGATTAAAAAAAAAAAAAGGCAGGCCTATTAATCCAATTTTTAAATTCCTCCTCAGAAACACCTGGTGCACTGCACTGCACTCTTCCTCCCTTACTTCATGAAGATTTCTGCCAAACATATAAACACAATTATGATGCATCCATAAAGTTTGAAATGGACTTCATCTGTCCATTAAAGTGACTTGCCAAAAATCTGAATCTGCTTCATTGCAGATTACTAATAATTGAATTAAATTTATGTATCATAAATGTCTTCATATGGTTCAAGATGTAATGGTTTGAACTTTACCTCTTTTAAGATCCTCTACAAGCTCCATTTTGAATCACATTCAATGGCTTTCTGGTTGATTAATAAAAACTTGATACAAATGTTTCAGCAACAAATGACATATTCTCTTTATTATGAACAGTACATGGCCAAATAAGTGTACTTACGAAGCTGTTGACAATGGAGTGGTATATATATAAACAATGTATACAGTTTTTTTCACACTAACTCCATTCACTTACATAAATTTGGAACATATGTAAGTGAATGGAGTTAGTGTGAAAAAAACTGTATACATTGTTTATATAAGTACATGGCCATTCAAACCTTGGTGTATCTGTAATGCTTTCCATTCTTTCAAGTTTGGAATTTACTTTTTGCCAGTGTTAAAGGAAACATTTCACTACAGACAATGAATTTTAGGAGTGTCCTTATGATGCTTTCATTACATTTAGAGAATATGCTATTAAAAAAAATAGTTACACAACAAAAAACAGCATTACAGCATACACAACAGGTGACTGAAAAAGAATATGCTGTTGTCCAACAGATAATACAAACAAAAACGCAAGAAATTTCCCTGCTGAGAAGCTGTGGTGGTATGCAGGAATATTGTCCGGATTTTTCGTTCACATTTGTGGTGAACATCTTTAGTGGTGTGGTCCTGGTCTTCTGACTGAAGGTTTAAAAGCAGTGACTTTCACCAAGAAGACCATGCCACTGAAGATGTTGAGCACAGATGTGAATCAAACGTCTAGACAGGATGATTCTAGCATGCCATGGCTTTTAAGCCTGGAAATTTCTTGCAGTTATGACTGTGACTCTGGCCTGAATGCCTACACTTATTGAATTAATACAAAATTACATGAAAGCCTACACTTATTGAATTAATACAAAATTAAAACTAAGCAAATGTTAAATGTCTTTTATCAATTATGTAATAAAAACCAGAGTTTTGCAACATTTGTATATTGTTATCAGTAATGGTGTTAAGCATTTCTGTTTTCAGCATTAGTTTTGTATTTCTGCTCCAATGCTTACTTTAAACTAACCATCAGGACAAATGATATGACAGGTAATACAGTTAAGTTATGCATATCTAACAGAGTTCTGCTATGTCACATATAACCTCTATAGAAATCTAAACCAGAAATGATCCGTTCCTACTGCAGTATTAAACTGTCTCTTGTGTTATCCAAATTAATTACTACAGAATTTTTCCTTTAATATCACATTTTTCCTTTCTACTATATAATGAATTAATAAAAAAAGTAACCTTCAAGCCATCCACTGTACTTGTTTATAAGAAACAAAATTGATAATAGAAGCAAGAAAGATGTTACAATTTGCTGGGTTAAAGAAAACAAAGTAACACATAT
The DNA here is from genome assembly GCA_030762175.1 of Metallyticus violacea. Classification (NCBI taxonomy): domain Eukaryota; kingdom Metazoa; phylum Arthropoda; class Insecta; order Mantodea; family Metallyticidae; genus Metallyticus; species Metallyticus violacea. The sequence goes on along the minus strand of CM060832.1, from coordinate 21,209,392 downwards.
ATATGCAGCTTTGATGTATATCCTTTACATTTGGAGCAGATCTGAAATACAAATTCTCTTAAGTTTACAGTCTGTTGATTCGATGGTACAATACCACAAAGGTTACTGGGATGCAGTACTGATTTTCTGTCAATGTTATGCCCTACTTACTTAAGCGAAACACTTTAACAAAGATCCTGTGTTTAAAGGGCAGAAACCATAAGGTATTGCATCTGAAAATGTTACAGTATCATCTGAAAATAAAAGCAAATCATTCATCCAGCAGAAAATCCATTAACAAACAGCAAAATGAATGCTGGGATAAACCGAAGGTAACTTAAAACAAATCTTCATTCACTGCTGTTCATTACCATGCTCTTCACAAAGATGGTTCCGCTCCTAGGCATGCGTAAATAAACAGGCACATTCAACAAGTCTACAGGAAGCATTGTGCCTGGGTGCTGAGGCGGGAAACAACACAACTCTGCTGCAGCTGCTGTCAGCGAACAACCAGCCCCACACACCACACTCACAACCTCACATTCTTTCTGCAAATGACTGTGTCCTATTTACATTATGCTGCATGGAAAAGTATGCATGTCCCATAATATAAACCAGTTCACCTTAGCAATTCTAGCAATAGAATTGTTGGGTTATTTGTATAAAATAATTACATAACTATTAAAATTGCAAATCTCTTGCTTTCTCTTGAAACTTTTTTTCAGAAAATGCCTAACTAAGTTTCATTATTATCACCATCATCATAGTAATAATGCTGTCACATCCAGAAGATATTCACATTTAGCATAAGATGATGTTGGTCACCAAAGATAACATAAGTATAAAAAAAAACTTGTGCATGTGTAAGAAATGTTCTATTGATAAACGAATGAAACAATTGGACTTTCCATTCTGTTTTTCACTGGTTTTCTGCTGCCATTACACTAATGAGATCTAAGACAGAACTGATAGATTTTATATTTATACTTAATTTTTGTAGTTATTTTCTTTCCTTGAAAATGACAAAAATCCAATATTTTTATCCCAGGTGGTTCTTTAAAGCAACATTTTTCAACCTCCTTTAAAGAACTTACTGTAGCAGCTTAAATCAGCTAACATAGTTAGGTTATTTGAGTTACAGGCTAACAGAGCACAGCTGTGTGTTGGGAAAAGCAAGTAATCAAGGCCAATCATGCATGTACATGTGGCAGCTTGTCAGCTAGCTTGAGGATAGCTTTGTTGTTTGATACTTTTACTGTGTTAAATTGTTTTCATTAGTTAAGTCATTACATAAACACAGTTTTGAAGAATCAAGTTTTTATGCATGATACAAATGCAAAAAAAATATTTGCACAGAGATAAACAGTTTTGAAGAATCAAGTTTTTATGCATGATACAAATGCAAAAAAATATTTGCACAGAGATAAACACAGTTTTGAAGAATCAAGTTTTTATGCATGATTTAAATGCAAAAAAGATATTTGCAGAGAAGTGGCAAGGCTATTCACAAGAAAAATATCCTAGTAATCGCATTCCATGTAGAGAAACTGTTTACCAACTTGTTAAAAAATTATTCTCTCTATGACAAGAAACATGTTTCAAATAATTCTTATGAAATAAAAATTAGATGAAATACAGGAACACCAATGCTGGCAATCTACTGCCACTGAGGGATATCATTTTCAACATCTCTTATAACACAAGTTAGCACTTATTATCATCAGTTTTAAATACAGTTTCTTTTTACCCTTTTAGTAAAAATATAAATACTGAAATATAAAAACAAAGTTTTTAATTATCTAGTCAGTCGATTTGATAATCTTATGCTTCACTTACTGTTGAATTATGCAAAACTAGTTTCGCAGGCTTTTGCCTGCATCCTCAGTTGCAAGAAACTTTATATGCAGTGACTTTCCCCTTTTTTTTTTTGCAATGACTGCACTTCTCCGGTAAGTAGCTACCCTCAGATGGCCAGTAACTCAATAACTTCACTGTACATATGCTTTTGATTTCATTCCCAGCCTTTTGTTATTTATAGCACCCTCAGTCTATTCTTTGCATTTGAAGTGAATAGTGCTTAACTCACATGTGTGACAAAGTGATTTGTATCAGTTTTCATTCAGTTCAGGAAAATTTACTCATCACTGTGTTGCATATTCTTGGAATATGCCATAGAGCAGTGGAAGAAATGTAACAACAAAGGTCAACACACAATTTGGTGGCATGAAATCTAATGGATGACAAATATATTGAATTTGTAATTTCTCTGAGTGGGAATAAAGAGTCTAGTGGAAGCAATAACAGTACAGCAGAGGATGGAATAGGGATTGGGCCAGATTACATAGAGAAATGACTCACAGTACAGGTAAGTTCCACTTTTTATAAAACCTGTTTAACTTACGACCCTTTTAACTTTCCTTGCTTACAACTTACTAATTTTCAAAGACATGCAGTCTTAAGGGCAATTTTCATTCTGCTGTTCATGCAATAGTTTAATGTTTCTCATTTTTAATTTGGTGAACACTTTGTGCAAGTACAACAGTGGCTATAGTGACTCTAGCCACTATAGCCACCAAGTAGGTGAATGGATTTTGGGCATAAAGTTTCAATTAAAGATACTCAAAGTTTGTTATGAAAATTGAAAATACTATACATTGAATGTCTTAGGCAAGGGTACACTGGACAAGGTTAGCTGGGGAACCCTTTGTTAAAATAGCTTACAAGGGAAAAAATCAATAAAATACTCTTTCCTACTTAACAGTGTCCTATTCTACTAATATAATTTATTGAAAATCTAATAATTTGCACTGATTGCTGGAGACTTTCTACACATATGATTAATGTTTGCAACCACTGTCATGTTTGAGTTCACATTCATTTAAGGTGTCACTCAGTTACCAAGCTGTTGTACTGTACTATTGTCACTATGAATGCTTGTATTAATTTTTTTTGGTGTTGTAATTCAAATATGTTGTTCTTTGAAGTGGTGTTGGTTTGTTAGTTGAATGATATATAATTCTAATACAAAGAGATAAAGTTTACTAACATGTTTTTTAAACAAAAACCACAGATAAAAATAGTGAAAATTCAAGTACATCAAATTCTGAATTAAATTGAAAAGTATGACAGTCAAAGATTATGAAAATCCTCTTACATGATGAGTTTTGCTTGTCCCTCACAACAATGAAGGTCTAATGCAGTGGCAAGAAGATTCCTTGCTCTGTGATGTCATACTCCCGGGTGATCTTGCCCACTGCCCAGAGATATCTGTGTAGTAAGCACAGCATCCAGAGGAAGCCCTGAGAAGCTTCAATTGAACAGTGATGGCAAGGGCCTATGCTTGAATTGAGTACATATTATTCTTCTGAGCGACTATAGCAGCAATACAAATTATTTGTAATTGACTACAAATTTCAACCCATCGCAGAGGGAATAACAATACATTTTTATGAAAAACACCCACAGTTAAACAATGTAATAAAATTTTTTATTTAATTATATAGGCATGAAATACCTAACTGCAGAGGCATATGATTACATAAAATTGGCTACGAAGCTGCTTTTGAACAGTTTAAGCAACAGTATTACAGTTTTTTTTCCGTTCTGAAAGTTGAAAATAGACAGCTTGTTTTCACTCTCTCTTGTCGAGATTTTTTTTCCTCTTTTCTTCCTCACTAGTTTTGTAATATTTGGAACCACAGTCTGGCTAACCAGATCTGAGAGTTGGTTTCTATGTTTGGTTTGCAGATCTTCATACAAGAAAAGAACTGTTCACATACGAAAGTGGATCTGAACATGCTCAGCATCCTGGCAGAAAATTTATGCAACTGACGAAAACCTAGTTTGGGGGAAATTTCTATAAAAGGAAAACAAATCCTTTTTGCTTTGAAAGTCATCTTTTATGTCAATATCCACTGAAAAGGGGTTGCAAATGTGTAGATATCAAACTGAAGATTTACAATATCTTGAAATATGGTATTAAATTCTTGACTTTGTTCTTACATATTTATACATTAGTTATTCATGTAGATATTGGGTGATATAATGTAGGCATCTTTGGAAAATGTGATGTGTCTCTGAGTAAAGTGATTCATCCATAAGTTTTGCTTCGAATGCCATAAGTTTACCTTACATTTCAATAATTATCTGACCTCTGCCCTGAAATGAGAGGTTTAAGGCATTTAAATGCTCAGTTAAATTAGCTAAGAATGCCAGGTCACAAAGTCAATTTTTATTTAATAATTCCAGAAAAGGCTTTTTCTGCATGTCTATGAATGCTGCAATCTCTTCTCTCAGTTCAAAGAAGCACTCCATACCTACAACTGCTCAACCAGAGCACTTAACAGTGATGTAAGTGGCCCTGTTAACTGTGGCATTACTTAAGATATGATTTAAATTGGCACGAGTCAAAGTTTTTGATCTAATGGTATTAGTGGCCTTCACAATTACTCCCCATAACACTGTTAAGTGTTGCATGTTTAGCATACAGATTCTGTTGAGGTATTATGCAGGGCACATCAATTATTTCATGAGAAGTGTTGAGATCTTTCAGTTTGTTATTTAGATAAACAACCTTTTAGGTCCCAGCAAAGATGCTGTCCCATCCATTGCAATGGACACAAAATTGAATGAAGACAATCCAACATTTTCAGTTTGCTCAATGTTTCTGAAAATGTCCAATACCTTTGTTATATCTTTTAGTGAAATAAGGTATAACAGTTCCTCCCTTACATGAAGGTTTTCTTCAACACTTCATATGAATATGGCCGGTTAAGCAGTATGCAAAATATCGCTACTGTCATTTAGTGCCAGTGAATATGTGATGAATTGTTTTGTAGCTTTTTAAGCTGGTCATGAACACTATCGGCAATATCTTGGATGCAGTGAGTTACAACCAGTTCTTGGCAATAAACTGATGGATTCGCATTCCTGTTTTGTTAGGGAATAATCTCTGCTGTCACGATGACAAATGTCCTTGGCAAATTTCCCATTGTTAGAGGAAAATATGGTTCTTTCTTACAAGGGTCTACCCAGGACCTCTGGATTTGTAGGCAGACATGCTGACCATAAGATTATAGAGGTAATCTTACTTGATGAGACAGCTCTCACACTAAGTCCTGGGTTCAAAGCAAAAGTAAGTTAGGTTCTAAAACTCAGAAGGTACGTGATAACAGTGATATTTTGACTGTTGGTACAATATTACCATATTATTACTGTGCAATAACCAGTTCCCTTTTCCCGAATACGTATCTCTCTGCAGGTTACCACATCTCTTTCTCTATCTCTCTCACTCTCACATTCTATTCTTTTTTTCTGCAAGTACTCTATTAAATTATTATTTGCACACTCCTGGGTCCTATTCCACAAAAGTACAGTCTAGTACATACAAGTGCATTAATATAAGTCCTTGTAAAGTATGGTCTTGTAACTTCCTGTTCCATGAAAGAAGTGCAACACTTGTACATTATTAGTAAAAAATTACAGGTGAAGTCATATAAGAGCAAGATGGAAGAGCAGATGTTTGCCATATTTGCCATTTCTTGAATTAAGTTATGTACACACCTTAGAGACTTTTAATGTAAAGATCGGATTATTGTCATTCCTGCTAAATGGGTCTTGTATTTTTTCTCAGATATAATGAAAATTTAAGTACCTTATTATGAATTTATCAATGCTGAAGCATAATAATTCACAGTTGATGATGCCATGTGGCTACATTTAAGAGCACCAATTTCAGTCGTTGAAAGATGGCAGAAGAATCAAGCTTCCTGATTGCTCTCAGTCATTCATTTTATTGATCCTTTTGAATCATTTATATTCATTTATTTTACTGTTTGACAATCACATTCTCATTATAAGCAAAAAACCTGAGAAATTTGTGTCAAAAGTGATTATTTTAAAAGAGAATGAATGATAACTGATTATTTTCGTGGCACATAGCAAGAACCTTAAAATACATTAACTAAGATGCTGATCTAAAATATGCATTTGGAATGGGAAATGCCAATGTCAATATTAAGCAGTATTTTAATTGCACCTAACCTAACTGTATCATTGTACACATATACTTATTAATTTTTTCTTCATACATATTCCTAGTTATCATTATAATCACTTTTGCTAATACTTAACACATTTGGAGCAAATGGTTACCAAATTCATTAAAAAAATAATAAACTTTGTGCTAGTGTTTGAAGTTACCAATATTCCTACAATTGCAGAGAAATTCTGTGAAACATGAAAAATGAAAAATCACTTGTACACTTGTAAGTATGTAGTTGTAAAGTACAAGTGTAGCTTGTACTTTACAATTATGGAACAGAATTTTACAAATAACTACAAGTTACAAGTCCATACACTTGTAATGTATTAGGCCATACTTTTGTGGAACAGGGCCATGGTCTTACATAGTTCATAATGAATATGTCTGGCCATTCATTTTATTTCATGCATAGCATTTCAAAAAAACTCTGAATCTATCAGTTCTCCATAGAATCCATATTTTGCTCCCCATTATTTCTGACTTTTCTCCATTGAAAGGCAGAAGATTTCAGCCTATGAATATGATCAAGATGAAAGGGACAATATATAACTGCAATCTCAAATAAAGGCTTAGCAGAAAATTCTGAAAGATGCATATGAGGCTGTGGCGACTTGAATTCTCACAGCAAGTACTTTGAAGAAAACTTGACACCATTATGATGGATAAGTTAATTGTTTTTTAAAAAAGTAAATTTTTATATTACCTTCTGCTTACTGCTGAATACTTACAATAAACTAAAGGTGCACAGAGAGTTTAATTTTAGGACGATATTATTTTCCATGCAGCACAATAAATATCCTAATAGTGTTATGAGAGTGAATGCCCCAGGAAGTAGTCTAAAAAAATTGTGCAATAACCAAATTTGCTGTTCTTTGTCATGAGAAGAAATTATAGTTAAGTAATTCATTAGCAGCATCACAACCAGAAATGGTTAGGGGTTTTAATCCCTCTATACTAAAATCATTTCTGCTTGAAAATTGCTACACTAAATCCCTTGGAATACATGTATGTAATGTGCTAATTCTAAACATTAGCATGTTTCTCACGCAACTTCTTCAGTTTTTTATTTATGTATAATACTTGCTGCATTTGATGTGATGCTGGTGTGACCTTGATGTTGGAAAGTGAGCTCTGCTAACAAACACTAACGCTAAACAAATATTCTGTTACTATGTACTTCAAACCCAATCATATCAGAAGAGTTATGTACTTATTCTATGAGGTGCTGTTGTGATAAAACACAACAAATTATTTCCTCAACACCTATAAGTGAAGATAAACATTTTGCATCATTATGCATTTCCATTTAGAGTATTATACAAGAAAATTTAACAAAAAAGAAGGAAGGGGGACATTGTGTGTACAAGAGAAGAGTCTTGGTTTCTACTTTTCATGAGGGTAAAGTGAACAGTTCTCAGCCTTGCAAAGAGAAGGCTTTGATATCAATGAATTATTTTTTTTCATGTTGCTACATGTTTGCAATAACTTTTAGTAAATTGTCAACTTGATCTAGCAAATAGTTTTGTTTGTAAGGCTGTTGAAAACAGACATGTAGCCTTTGTTTTGTTCAAATGGAGAAACTAGAATACCATGCACTCATAAAATTCTTTGTTTTGGAAGGTTTATTGCCAACAGCAATTAATCCAAAATTGATGAAGATAATTTTCAACTGTTAAGAAATGAGTGGCAGAATTTAAACATGGCCATACTTCTCTTGAAGATGATCCACATGAAGAACATCACAAAATTGCAAAATCGAGAAAGTGCACAATACGGTATTGGACAACTGGCAATTAAAGATGCAGGAAATAGCTGATGCCACATGCATATGAGAAGAATGTTACATAAGTTTTATATGCAGAACTAAAATGAGAAAGCTTTGTGGAAGGTGGATGTCGCATTTGTTGAATGCTGACCAAAAGCAAATGCGAAAACGAATTTCATAACAATATTTGGATCTTTTTTAAAAGAATCCAACTGATTTTGTGCACCAATTTGTTACTGTAAATTAGACATGGGTTCTCCAGAAATGAAACAGCATTCAAAGCAGTCAGTGAAAGCCAGTGGCCCTGCACGTTGTCATCTGCCAGAAAGGTTATGGCAAGTGTTTCCTGGAATGCAAAAGAGATTTTCTTATTGATTATCTAGCAAAGGGTAAAACAATAACTAGCAAATACTATGCAAGTCCTCTGGACCAACTGGATGAAAAAATATGTTAGACGAGGCCTAGAATGCAAATAAAAAAAATTATAATTTAAAAAAAAAAAGCATCTTCATCAGGACAATGCACTTGCCCACAAAGGAACCCTAGCAATGGGAAAACTGAAGAATTTAAAGTACAAATTGTTGAAACATCCATCCCACTCTCCAGATTTGGCATCTTCTGACTTGCAACTATTCCCACATCTAAAGAAATTTTTGGCTGGAACAGTTTTGCATCCAATGAAGAGGTTATTGCGCCATAGTTGGATATTATTGCAGACTCCCAGTTTTGCACTTCAGGGATGGAATCTGCCCATTGGAAAAATGTTGAACAAATTACACTGACTTCAAAAGGGACTACTTAGAAATATAAGTGCATTTTTGACTTAGAAAACAACAGTCTTGCACTGCCTGGCCAAGAACTTTTCACTGTCCTCATAAGAACATTGAACATTAAAAAGAACCTGACATCTCTTGCCAAACAGTAACTAATTCAAACTGCTTGCAGTACTGAATGCTAAGATTGCATAAGCAAATATGATTTTTGATATCTGAGATAACAAAAAGATCTAAAGGGCTCTTAAATCCAAAGTTGGTATGATTTGGAAACATTCACAACTTCTGACATTACTAGTAAATATTTTGTGGTACCAATGCTTTAACCTCAAAATCAACAATAATGGCTTGATCACATTAGCCAAGTGCATTTCAAATGAAAAAACAATAGAAGATAAATAAAAGCTTAAGGGTTTACCCAACTGCTACATCAGCTGTGAGTCTCATGCCACTCAGTCAGTGTCATTTGAACAGTACGAGAAACAACAAATGTCTAATTCTAAAGTAATCTGTTAAGAATACTAAATGACAAATACCATTCATTCAATGCCACAGTGAGTGTTTATTTATGATTTTTATGTTTATACTGAGTTCACTCATGCTATTTGAACAGAGACACCCAGATGATAAAAGTTCTAAGTCATAATTTATCTGTAACCACACAACTTAAATGAACTAAAGAATAACATCCGTCAAATGACCAAATTAATTTTTCAAAGGGAAATAGAAAAATAATGCTAATTTCAAAAGCAGATGCCATTAAAGTGTGGAAAATGAAGTCAGGAAGTTCCAGCAACTCCATGTGTGACACGGAATGAATGCGTATATTTTCAAGTGTATTAGAATTTATGTGGCTGTCACTCTAGTGTTGCTACCAGTAACTCTAGTGTATCCCAACTGGCCAATGCACTCTCCGTTACCATATCAGTCATCAGATAATTGGATAACTGGTATAAATGTTGAGATTGAAAGTGTATTATCTTTTAGAAACAAAGCTTTATTTATGCATCACTTTGGTTTGGTTAACAGTAAATTTATAAGAAATGACCCAATTTGCAGAAGAAAAGATAATTTTTCATTATGACATTGCATCTCTTCACAAATGTGTTTTAGCAATAGGAAAATATGAGATTTGAAGTACGAATCATTATTGTAGCCACCCTACCCCCCCTCCCCCAGATTTCGCTCCCTGACTTCCTTCTGTTCCAAAACTTAAACTTATCCTGCTGGTCAGCATTTTTCATCAAATCAAAATATTTTGCAGCTGTAGAAGATAATCCCTCCAAAGACAGGATAATTGCATTGGAGTATCACTGGAATAAATATACTGACCTCAAGGGGGATTATGTTGAAAAATAAAATTAGGCCGAGAACCTTTCAAATTGTCATCATACTACCATTCAGTCAATTAAGTCAAAAAAATTCCTAGAACACAATACAAAAAGTGTATGGAACAATGAGGCCAAATACACGAAATTCCAGCATTATGAAAATGACATTTGAAAATGGGAGAGTCTTCTTTCAGATAAAAAGGTGAAGTGCCGATGCTAAACATCATATTATAAACCATAGCATACTGACGAAAGCTACTGATTGCCTTAGTTACTATTCATGCAATGGGATATGTGGCAAGAAGAATATAAGAATGTTAGCAGACTGTGGAGTAGAAAGAAATAAAAGAACAGGCATGTATTTAGGAAAGGTGCAAGAAAAATTGCATTTGGAAGGATGTTTAAAATATGGAGTAAGAGTTGTAAGGTTAGTGCAGAATATTATGATCTAAACATACCAATAACCTGTAAAGTTGGGTATAACAGATCCTGGATTAAAACTGTGCTAGATTATTTATGAACTGGATTAATGCACAAGTTGGTTGGAATTCATGTATACTGTTAAATTAATTTTATAATCAGTTTGTAATTTAGGAAGACTTATAACAGTGAAGTTATTTTAAATTAAGATGTTTGGTTGGATTTTTGATCTGGAACTTAATTAACTTTTTTATATTCTGGGTATGTTTAAAATCACTTGCATTCACCCTCAGATGCAGTTGAAGAAATTAGCTGGGAATGAATGCAAGTGCATTTGAAATATGTCCAGAATATAAAAAATTATTGAAATTCCAGCATCAAATACCCAACCAAATATCCTAATTCTAGTTTATGTTGGTCCCTGGACCAAATTACTAGCCATTTCTTGTCCAAATCATCATCATCTAGCATCACACCAATAACAAATGGAAATGCCTTAGAAGAAGAAGTTTATAATGTTGACTATGTAGAGAAGTCAATGATAAACAAAATAAATTCAATTCAATACCATTCATTCCCTAGAAAAATCGTCAAGTATTCCCAAAAAAAGAGAGACAGAACAATGTTTTGTATTATAAAGTCTGTTCTTTTCTATGCACTTACAATTTACAACACACAAAATCAAATACGAGACACAAGATGGCAAGGATTACAGAGAGGCAAAACAATAATGATGCTTAACAAGCAAAAAAGACTTTCTCATTATGTATTACCAGGGACCTTTCATGTCATTTCTCAGAGAGCCCAACACAGGATTTCAAAAGTTTTCACTGTCACAGGAGTACACATAAAAAAATTATGTATCTTGTAAGACAGTGTCAACTGTACTCTGTCTCAGCAAATGGAGCAAAATGAGTCATGATCTTCAACATAAAAGACCTTGCTTTGGCATAGGTAATTTTCAGTTTTCACCATTCCACATTTCTGAGAGCTCCAATAAGTAAATAGTGCACATATGTACACAATCTGCAAAAAGTTAATAATATTTCTGCCTTGGCTTTACCCTAAGAAGACAAATGACAGATAGCTCTCAAGTATATAATACTTGATGAATTTTGATTATTTTGAAAAATACAAACTCTTGACATTTTAGAGAGGATAAAAATAATTACTTAAAGACTTTTCAAAATATAGATCATATAGAAGGTGATAAACAAAACATTTTCCAATGGAAATGCAAAATTAGCAGCTTAAAAAATATCATTTCCCTAAGCCTTGACTGTTTCGTACTTATAGTGCTGTGTGTGTGGGGTGGGGCGGGGTGGGGTGCCATGAGCAGGTCTGAAGGTCAGCTTGCTGTCAGCTGCTGGTGGGTGCCCCATGCTCCCGATCTCTTTCTGCTCAATGGTCTCCCCATCTCACCTGTAGTGTGTCAAGGTCGAAGCTGTCATCAGGGTCTATACAAGGCCTCACCTTGACGGGTGTGCAGGGGAACTCTGGGAATGCTGCCGCTACAGCACGGGCACCTGCCTCATTTGTCCATTCAGAAAGACCAACGAAAAACTCCCGACCTGCAACCACAGAACTTTCTTCAGCTCTAGTTTACTTAGGATCACTATATTTAAAAAATTAAATGTTTTTTTATACAGTGAGAAAATTATATGGCTTGTGCATTAAGCAAAACAAGCACATAGGCATAAAATTAATAAACGAATAAATAAAACATTATCATATCGAATCATATTGCTTGCTGGGGAAAGATCATTAAGCTGCAGATTTCTGCCTAAGTGCCATTTTACAACAAAATATTGGCATTTAGATTTCTATCTATTTTGTGAAATGTGTAATATGTACATTCTATAGTGTCTATAGTTTGCCTATTTTACTTGTAAGTGTCCATTTAAATTATAAATGCCTAGAGCTAATGTAATAATGCATCTATTTATTGATTTTTTTTCATAAAGCTTATCTTTTACCCCAGAGTGGATATGTCAAACTGTTTTTTTTCTAAAACCCCGCTTATTGTCATGCACTCTCAACATTGCTGCTTTTTTGTGTCTATGCTGATTGTTTTTATTTCAATGCAGTTGATTTCTGTTTTTCTCCTCACTTACCTCTGAGAGCATGCAGCAAGACCTGGCCGCAGATACTGTGCCTTATGCTGGGTCAACAGTCTCTTCACTGGCCAGACTGCCTGCCCTCTACAGCCATGGTCTCATCACAACACCTCTGCAGATAACATCAACATCCATCAGCACAGCCTATCATGACACAACCTCAGGCACTGCCATGCATAAGAATTTGCTGAGAGAGGCCACTTCACAACTCAAGACCAACTTAGCCTAGCAACTTCACTACCTACAGGATAACATCTTCAGCTGAATCGCCAAATTCTTGACAAAGCAATCAACTTGCTCACCAATCAGATTGCATCTCTTGCCTTAACTCACTGGAAGATGTTTTTATCGAGAACCATGCACTTCAAACTACAGTTATAGCTCTAAACACACAAACCCATGGAATGTCCGAAACCATAGTCCACCAAAACTCTGACATACTGCGACATATGCAAGAAGCAACAACTGCTTCAATATCACGTATCTCAGATGTGACTGGTGGAGGTGATTCAGCATCTTAGTAATATAGAAACTGCATTACAAAGCATCCACTACACAACAAACAGCAGCCAACCTCATGAAACAGATTTAAGAATTCAGCAACAGAACAAACTAGCAAGTAGCCAATTCTCTCACCACTTCCAGGAAAGATACCATGCTTCAACTCACAGATCTGAACTGTGAGAACAACAATTGGCCTCCATCATCACGCCTATAGAGGAGTGGACAATGACCCATGACCGTAACACAGCCAGAACCAGGACAACCAGCCTTGCAGATCCTGTGAGGCACATACCATCAGCCACATCTCAAAGAACTGTAACTGCAGACAAAATTCAGTGTGTAAGAAATTAATTGATGAAAAAAGACTGGCAGTTCCTAATTCACCACTATACTAAGAGAGTGCAAATGTGCTACCTTACCATCCCACTTTACTTCTTCCTCAATCTACTTCCTAATTCACGGTATTAGTTGAAAAAAAAAATAATAAAATATAACAATGTTGTATGGAATAATCCAATGTTTGCAGTGTTTTTCCATGAGTGTATGCACACATCTCCTGCTGTTCACGAGACAAAGTCATGCTACTCTGGCTGTTAGTATGGATCTGATAATGGTTGAGTTCAGTTCAGTTCAGCACAATATGTATTTATTTATGATTCATATGTGTTGACTCCATCAACTCATCAAGTTCAAAAGATGATTTGAAAAAACATTTCCAGGTGTAAAAGTTCCAGACCAACAAGAATCCATAATCTTTATAATAAACTACAAAACAATCATTTCTGGAGCACTGAGAAACCTGTTATTATTCTGAAGGGCCCCTCCATAACAAAAAAATTGGTTATGGTTCACTATGAGCAGAGAAAGAATTAAACCGCTATTTTTTTTCCAAGCAACAGTTGATTTCCCCATATGCACGAATATAATTTTGTCTTCCTTTTTTTAGATAATTAACTGACAGGGCACACAAGTTCATCTTTTTTCAACAAGATTCTGCCACAGCTAACACAGTGAATATTTTGATCAAAGAAACTGAAAAGTGTATTTCAAAATAACAGTTATTATTAAGGATTGTGGCCCCCTTGGTCTCCAGACATAACCCCTTGCAACTTTTATCTCTGGGATAAATTAAAAATATTGTATTCAAGACAAATCTATATACCCTGGAAGAATTGAAACAAAACATCTGGCAGGAAATTGCCATCATTACTTAACAAACTACAGTGAGTGATGAATATTTTTTTAAAGAGGTGCCAAAAATGTTTGCCCTCCCTTTCATAAAATTTGTTAAATAAAATCTTTTAAAATATTTAAGGAAACTGTTCGTGATTGTATCAATGCCACTCTACAATAAACACAAATTGCAACAAGTGCCGCTCTTGCCTATAGGCAAAACATTGCAAGTTGGTTCATAATTCATGGAGTTGCTCTGTAGCATTCCAATGATACTCTTTTCTGCCAATCATCTTCATAGTGTTTACAGCCACTCTTCAAATCCATATTTTGTCTATAAACAGATTAGGCTACAGAGCTAAGGACAGTTAAGATGTGTGGATGTTAACCTATTGCAAAAGTTAATTTGGCCTGCTACTATAACTGGCACCTGTAATAATTAATGATGGTACATCTGCTACCATGGATAGGAACTTGCCTTAGCATCAACAATACAGTATAGCTGATCCTGAATTTTGCCTAGGATTCCAATGTAAACAACAACAGATTTCTGCATTGTAGTCACAAACTATAACCGCCTCCCTCTAACGTCATGTACCCTAACTTGCATCAGCTTATACTGATATTCTGTTACTAAAGGAATTGTTCCATCTCTAGTTGTAACAACTCACATCTTTCATTGTGATGACTGCACATGGACAGCGGTCACAACTTACCGAGAGCAAATATTATTTCTTTTGTGTTAATTACTGTTATTACAGACTACTTGTGTGTGCCAGTGTTATTACAGTGTGTTAGTGAAGTAAATTTTACTGTGCTTATTTTATTGATATGCTATCACTAGAACAGAGAATAGCTACCTTACTGTAGAGGATTTAAAAATATATTAGGAGCAGAAGCTGAAAGAATTACAGCTGCAAATGAATGCAAATTTCATTAAAAGGTTTTAGAAGTGTGTAACTGCAGACAGATATTTCAAACATTCTTATATCAAAAAATTAATACTTATTATGTCCTGGACAGGTCACTAAGTCAAAGATTGAGATTCGAAGCAGTACACACCTGCATCTTCTCAATGCTGCTGTATGGATGCCAAACCTGGAGCCGGACTGAAGCACAACAGGACATCGAAATATGCCAACTAAAGATGGAATGAAAAATACTGAGAATATTGCTCAGGGACCAGTCATCCAATACAAATCTAATAAAATGTCAGGACTACCAGATATAGCTGAACATGCATACAGACACAAATAAAATGGAAATGGGGGGGGGGGACATCAGCAAGACCGCAGAACTCTAGATGGGCACATATTTCCAACAAATGGGGTCCACACATCATCTAAAGGGAAAAAGGCAGATGGAAAACAAGATGGACAGACTCCTGCTATAAAAACGTCAGAGTACACTAGATAAGCACAGTATGTGACAGATATAACTGGAGAGACCTGCAGAAGACAATGAAGCAAGAATAAATCCAAAGTTGTGCAGCATCAGTGCAAAAGTGTATGAAACATCATTGTGAGTCAACATAATTAAGATGCCGTCTTTTTCAGACTGGATGGCCACCATACACAGAGTGTACCTCAACTCAAGTGTATTAACTCACCACTTAGTATGAGTTCCTCTTATAAAGGAAGCCTTAGTCCTTAACAGAACATTGCGATTTCATTCATTCACTCATTACGAAAACTGTGTGCATGTTACTATTTGATCAAAGATATGCATATAGAAATGTGAGGGGAATATGACTATCCATTGACTGAGCTGGCAACTATGGAACCTTGATCCTGCACAGCTTGAGTACAGCTACAGATACTGGCCAAAAATAATTCTCTATATAGATGTTTCATAAATAAGTGTGTTAAATTTTGATGTATATTTTTGTGCATCTGTTTTATCTCGTTACAAGTGAAATATTATGTTATGATAAAGAATGTCTTCAAAAACCTTTCAACTTTAACATTTCACTCAAATTAACAGTTAATTATGGGTGTATTTTGGCTAAACTACATTAGAATAAAATGTTTACAATCTATTATTCTATTCTGCATAATTCTGCAATAGTAGTTCATCTACCCTTTCTGCATATAGGTGAAGAGAGTTCTGGTACCTGTTTTAAATGCCTTTTTGTCTGCCCAGTTCTATTATCTTTGGTAGCTAATATCTCCAGCCTAATGATTATTTCCCGCATCCATGCACTTGTGAAAATATTTAAAGTTGAACACAAAAAAACTGTACAAAAATCTTTATTAATATACTCACTTCCAGCATGTCACCACAGATTATAACTTCAAATTTATGTTATATTGAACAAATATTTTGTTAAATGGTAGGGGTGGCCAATGCTGAACCAAATAAAGGTTTCCAAACCTATGGCTTCATTATTAAGTGGCAGACACCAATCCAGAGTGTCATAACATAGTGCCATCGATTAATAACGCAATGCGATGCTATGCTTTGTTGCTGTGATTTGAAGGTATAAAATAACCTGGATTAGGCTTAGCTTGGCCACCCATTATATATTATGGTTAATGTCATGTTCTTTGCTATGACCAGTGATTTTTGCGAATTTTGCTCTAAGGTTGTTCTACTACAAATAGAACTGCCAGTAGTGAAATGGTAATTACCTTTTTTCATACTATTAGGACTATTTTTTCTATCACTTGCAAACATTTTATTGGGGTAGTTATTTGACACAATTGATACTCTTATGATGCCATAATATACAGCTTGTTTCCAGAAAATGCATACATACACCAAACCTGTTACATCTTAGCCATTAAGATCAGATATGGTTAAGTTTAGCATTAGGAAGTGGTACTGGTATTACTGCAAATAATTCTACATAACTATAGAAATATATACACAGACATTTAAAGTAAAAGTGTATGTTTCTGTTCATATGCCAAACAGAAGATATAGTAAATCTGCCACAGACTGTTTTTATGATTTCATTAGTTGTGTAATTTTGTACATTAGTCCTTTTTTTAATATTTTGAAAAATCTAATTTGTAAGACAAATTTAAGCATTATCATTAATTTTTTGGGGCTAATGAATGATTAGGTTGTTCAGCAAAATGCTAGTTTTATGTACTAAAACCTTGTAATCATTACCTCCATCACATAAGCATTCTGATGTAATCATTTATATAATTTTGTGTGTCAAGGTTCTTTTAGATTTCTAATTGACTCAGTTTTTATGACTAGCATTAGGAGGGTTGTGAATGCATCCAGAAAAGGCCATAATTCTTTTGCAAATGGATCAGTTTCCTCTTTGGTCTCTTCCTAGTTCAAAGGAAGCAAGTGCTGAACTGTGTAAACTTATGGTGATTTGTGCTCTGAGGAAAACAATTCTAAAGGGCATGATATGGTTCTCACTTTTAGTTCTCATACACGCAGTCTAGTCATAAACAGAGTCACACATTTTTTTGTAATTTAAATATGGTTAGAAATACATATTTACAGTTCCTCCAAATTTGAAACTTAAAATCATAAAACTGTACAGAAAGCTTTTGGCATATTGCTGTACGGCATTTTAGAGATAAGCATGTTCGCTTCATAAAACAATTCACCCACCCACAGTTTAAACTCTTGTTTCAGTATACCAAGAACTTCAGTCTCCTCTTTTGCTTTATTTCTTATGCTGTCACAAGTTGCCCATTCTTCCTCCTTTCATGTACGAATTCCAAAACGTTTTCTTCAATTTCAGGATGTCTTCCTTTGCAAGGACCAGTGAATTTCTTCCTACTAGCTTTAGCTGCAAATAATGCCAGTTTCTGTTGCCAGCACAAGCAAATCTTGTTCTCAGATACAATGAACTTTCATCCTGCCTTTCTGATACCACAACACATTACTTTATATTGAAAGTAACATCATAAGATATTCTTCTCTATTTGCCCTCCATTTCATGACTACCTGCTATTCGAATGCTGTATGCAATAATAGGTCAACAACAAATGCAACGGAGCCAAGAATTTCAGCAATGCATAAACGATAAATTTGAATAAAGTTACCAGTTCACTATGGAACAGATTTGAGTAAATATGATATTATAATACCTTTAGCATATTACACTTACATGTATCCATATATGGCACCAATCAAACCTCAATATGTCCACCTTTTGTCTTTACACAAGTCACCTACTGCAGTAGCACTGATGGTTTATTTGGGAAAATCTGCCACTGCTGCAATCAAGGAGCGATTTGAATTGTAGGGCACCTCTTCTTTCAGATAATCCCCTCTAGCACTTATCACAGATTGTAGCCCAGAGAATTGAGAATTGAAATCAGGACTATCAAATGAACAATGAGCAGTGAAGGTGAAATTGGGCACATTGTCCTCCAGTCAATATTTATCATTCTCTTCTTATAAGCTGGAACAGAAAATCTTGCTGGAAGCTCTAGAATTCATTGTAAAACATGCTTTGGTTCAACAGCATTACAAGAGGGGACCAGGACACTTTCTACATATACTTTAGCACTGATTTTTAAGCCTCCTTTTTTCTTCTTTCAAAAATGAAGCCTAGTGGAACCCTCTTAGCTCACCCCTCAACTAAGCCATGGCTGAAGAGGGGTAATAGCCTCTCTGAGCTTTGGGAACCCTTTGGCTTCTCAAGAACTTGAAGCATATCCCAGTCATATTGGTGGTTAAAACTCTCTTCAATTGTGAACACTTTTTCATAGTGAGATAATCATATGATATTCAATGTTGCCATACCATTGCCGGAGTTGTCTCAATTTCAGTTTTCTCTCTGCTTCTTCAATTGTGGCATCAAAAATGTTCAATACACCACAGTAAGCTCCAAGGTCTGCAATATAAATCTTGGACATCGATCATTGTGCAAAATTCATTTAACTGCTTCCAGATGGAATTTTGGTGAATGTGAGCCACCAATGGTTTAATAGTTGCCACTGTTTATACAATGTGAAGTTCATCAATTCTTGAGCAACCTTACATGCTGCCAGTCACAGCGAATATTGCACTGTCCAAAACACAACATTCAGAGGTGTTGTGTAATTCCCAGAGGTGACTTTCCAACACTGTGCACAGAAATTATAGCTAATCTTTTTTCATATTAGTCCCACTCTATGCTAAAAAATGAAGATACATGCTTTCTCTTTTATAGTTGAACATACAATTTTCAATATTGAGTTCCAACGCAAGTGTGGTTGATGACATTGACAACTGATTGCACTGTACAAGCCAAAAGTTTGTGATAGAATTTATGGCTAATTAGATACATTGGTCATGTTATGGTATGGGATGTTATAATCAAATTGATTTAGTTTTTGATGAAAATAGCAAATCATGCTACAGGTTTATTTCAGGATATTTCCAATCATGTAGCAAAAGACTGTTATGTTACATGTTGCTTATATGATTGTAAACATGAAGAGTTAGCGGCAACAGGTTTAGAGCACTTTATAGTAAATCATACTTCTAACTTTGTCCATCCATATTCAAGGTGTGCATGCACCACATAGAATATATATAGTATGATGGTGTAAAGTGGAAGAATAAAGTAGAACTATCTATTTACCTATCATTACATTTGTGATGCTCATGTGTTCAAGAGCATTGTTCATTTATCTGTTTGTCAAAAGACATTGCTTCCACATTTTTTCCATCTTTTATACCAGTGGCAATGATAGTGGTGTTAGATGTCACCAATGTAGGATTTTGGTAAATACATATTCCATTTGGCATATTAACAAAAAAGTACAATAAGGTCAATTTGGTTACGGAAACAAGAGGAAGTACACATAGTATAAACATTACGCCTGTATTTACATATTTACAATTTATATAATTTGGATAGCTAATATGTACATATAAGTGTATGTCACAGGAACACACAAGTATATTGTAAATCCTGCTGACATTTCTAGTATGAGGAAAATTATCACCTCTTCTTGACATTTCAAGACACAGTGAGAAAAAGTACTCTTACATACTTCTGCACTTCCAAATTTGCACTTTATGCTGTTACTTTTCTTGTAGCTCTAGTTTATTTCTCTATTTTTTTTTTAATGTCCACTGATATGTCTAGTTATCAAGACACAATATATTAAACAAGAGAGTCTTGAATGAGCAGTGGTAGCAAGAGGTAGTGTGTGCATGGTGCTCCATGCAATATGGAGATAGAAAAGATGGATTTGGTATCAGGCCATAATTGGGAGATATATAGGTAGAAGAAAAAGATCAAAGTTCTGACAATAAACCATATGTTGGTGATACTAGCCATGATGCTGGTCATTGTGGTGTGGAAGTGAATCTGTGTCCTGAAGACATCAGTCAAATAATGGGTATGTTAAAAAAATCATCTCAGAAGATGTAGTTGATTTTAAGACAAAAGAAAAGAGAACTGAACTGAATTGAAATGGAATGAAATTGGAAAATAAAGTAGAAGTAGTTAAAGGAATATTACAAATATGAAGGCTGAAGTGAAAAATAAGATAGATTATAACAGAATATAGTGGCTATTCAAATTTGGCTGATATAACAATAAGGATAATAAATAAGATGGGGAAGTTTTTAGGAAGATTGAGCAATAAATGGATAAGATTTCTTTGCTTCCTCTTGGTACTATAGCTCTCAAATGCAGTAACTGCTGTTCCTACACCTTCACTTTGAGACATCATTCACAGAGAGCAGTATTGCAGACGTGCATGTGATCAGCATTCTTCAGTCATTATCACACGGCTTGCTACATTCAAGGACACCACCTTTCTGTCAGGCAGCTCCCCAATTGACCTCACAAAGCTGAATGGACCTCATTCCAGACTCCTTAACTTAAAAAATTTCTAAGCAGGTACCAGAGAATAAATCTGGAACCTTCTGTACAGCAGTTAGCAATGGTTACCACTAAGATCAAGGAGGAGATGCAAAATATATATGGTGATTTATTTTAAAGGCTCTAATCTCCTGGAAGTTAAAGTATATGACAGTCTAGTATTTAGTAATGTTAGTTCTTTATGTTTAATTGTATTTTATAATTTTTTCTATTATTTATTGTATATTGTATAATTGAACTATGTTTGGGATAATTAAATATATAGCTTTAGGGTGAGTGGAGAGACTTTTCTGGAAATTCGGGAGGGCCTCCCCATTCACAAAGTGTATGTAAGAATGGAACTATGGTTTTCGGAATTTAGCTGAAGACTCTGGCCCTAGCTTATTGGTGTAACTAAATTTAAAGTGATATTTGTATTTAACTTACTAAAATTTTGTAAAATTTATCTATTAGTTAAAGTTGCAGTAATTAATACACAAGTAAACAACCCTCATGATGCTCACAGTAAATAATTGCTGCTCCATATTGTCCAACTACAGAGGGTTGTTTATTTCTGGGAATGAATTTCAATTAAAAATAATAATGTTGGGTCATCCAATTATTTGATTACCAACACAGTGGCAGCTGAATGCATTACTCAAGATCACCAGGTTTCACTAATAAGGGTGGGTGGGAAGTTTAACAAATCCTGTTGGCCTTGAATCTTACATCACTCTCAGCTTTATTTGAACAATGAAAGAAATAACAATGTCTAAACCTACAATAAAGTCTTCTAAGAGTACTAAATGACAAATACTAGGCCTAAATTATTCTATTCCATAATGATTGTTTACATGTATGTGCTGAGTCCGTGTCCATTTGAAGAGCAATTTGTAAGTGATTTTAAAGTTGTAATGTGATCCATAAATTAGTAGTACACACACACTTTAGATGAACTAGAGGATAAAATAATGCAGATGCCAGAAATGCAGAGAAAATTAAGGAAGAGTTCCAGCATTTCCTTGCATGACATATGTAAATACATAACTTTTAAGTGTATTACAATTGAATATACTGTCAATATAGAATAGTAAGTTTTTGTGAACTAATCACTCATATTTCATCAAAATATTTCCAGAAAAATTTGCATTAATCAAAGTAATTTCACATTCATAGGCAATATTTATACACAAAAGAAAGGCCTACCAATGGGCAGCGCACTCTCACCATTCTTGGCAGATATGAGGGTAGGTCCATAAGTTTCTGGCCTTGCCGATAAGGATTATCGCCTTCACAAAAGCCTTATCATACCTTATCTGTTAATTAAACCATTGCAGCTGTAACTTCCGCTCTGCATGTTCAGTTGTTCAGATATAGCTGCATAAGGGCTATGTGTAGAAGATTGTCACATGTTCAAAATGGAGTATCCAGCTGTTAAGTTCTTCACAAAATGAAATTACTCCATGAAATTAAACAGCAATTGGACAGTGTATAAGGAGAAACATCCTCCTCACATTCTACCGTAAAAGAATGGGCCAAACTTTTTCAATGGGTCGAGAAAGCATTGAAGACGAAGAGCGTACAGGTCAGCCCTTGGAGGTGCTCACTCCTGAAACCATCGCTCTTGTAGAAGGAGAAATTATGGAAGCCCGGCGGCTCATAGCAGCAATGCTGGGGCTTTCTAACACAACAGTCCTTCGAATTATTCATGAACATTTATACATGAATAAGGTTAGTGCAAGATGGATGCCTGGATTTCTTTCAAGGAGAGCTACCTCACAACAACAAGCCTTGCACACAGCTTTTGTTGCAAAGGAAGCTATGAAGAAATGTGGTTTCTAAGAGGTCGACCATCTACCCTACAGTCCAGATCTAGCTCCCAGTGACTATTTCCTCTCCTCAAAACTCAAGAAGTACCTTTGAGGAAGGAAATTTAAGTGCGATGAAGAAGTGACGGCTGCTCTTTTAAGCCCATTTTGCAGACAAAACTTCTGACTATTTTTTTTTGGGGGGGGAGATTGAAATGTTAATTCAAAGATGTGAGAAGTGTATTGCAATAAAGGGTAACTATACTGAAAAGTGAAATATAGATTTTGTCTTTATCATACCTAGAAAATATTTAGGGCAAAAACTTATGGACCTACCCTCGTATGTATAATAAAATTAGATGAGGCTTTTCCACAAACATACAAATGTTTGTACCATTATTTTGATGATATCTTTGCAGTAGTAAATGAAAAATGAAAATAGGATTTGTTAAATTACAAAACCTACAAGACAGCATAGTTAAATTCACAATGGAAATAGAAAACAACAAGGTTCTTCCCTTCCTGGATATAAAAATTATAAAAAATGACAATATACTGGAATTTGGCATATTCAGAAAAGATACCCATACAGAAAATTATATAAAAAACAACAGCCACAATGCAAAACAACATAAACTTGGCATAATTAACAGCCTCACTCACATTCAGATTAAGAAACCTACCAATTAGCAAGACAATACAAATTGGAGTAACATTAAAATCATGTATATATCACAGAAAAATGGCTACACAACAGATTTAGTCAACAAGAAAATAGAAAAATTCAAAAACAAATAAAAGAGATCATATATACATTCACATTTCATTCATGGGCATACCAAATATTCCAGAAGATATTTAGAGGCAAATATTATATTGGCTCCAGTAAACAAATGCAGTTTAAAAAGATTTGCTAAAAACCAATACCAAAGACAAAATTCTGCCAGGAAAACAATAAGGCATTTACATAATTGGTTGCAAAGACTGCAATATGAAATAGATAGTCAAAATAAAAAGTAACATTACCATACGGTTTAAGGAACACACAATAAATGTAAAATATAAACACATGGAAAAATCAGCAACAGCAGACCATTTCTGTCAAAAGAACCACGAATTCCAAAAGGAACCAAAACACTTGAAAGCTCTTCAAAAACCCATAAAATTAACAGTGTGAGAAAATATGTTCATAAACAAAAAAAAAATAATTAAAATTTGGTTAAATATTTCCCAAATAATAGTAACCTCATCATTAAGTTCGTAAAATCCACAGAGTGACATCTTAACACCATGCTGGGAAGCAGACAGTGGAACCATGCTGAAGATGAAGGCTATTATAGCCTTTGAAGCAAGTGGAACAAAATTAGTGAAATTTGAGTGATTTCCTCAATAATAATTTGATATCTTATATATTTATTTTTTGTATACTATTATTTCAGCAGCTTCCACATGCAGATTTACATAATCAATTATATCTTATGTTAGGAAAAACAGGTCTGAATCACCTATTATATACTCTATTTGATGTCTTAAGTAAGCCGTAGCTATGCACTTCAGTTTTGAATAAACAAGGTCTATGTACAGCACAATACCCATTTTTCAATCATCATTAGGGTGCATATACATTTGACAATTATGTTGTGCCATTTGCATGTTCTCTGTAGTCACTAAGTTGATCCTGATGGTCTAGTGGTAACCATACTTGCCTCATAGATGCAATCGCAGGTTCAACGGATTTTTTGAGGAGTAAAAATCCTAAGTATGGCTTCCTTCAGAGGGAAAGTAAAGCCGTAGGTACTATGCTGTAGACTTATGGCACGTAAAAGAACCTGAAGCCTGAGAGAAGAGGCCTATAAGCAAAATTTATCGGCCCTTTTGTTCTGATTACCTGAGATATTAAAGAGTATCAGTAAATAAATCCAATCAACAACAATATGTCACTAAGTTGCAAGAACTGCCTACGTTTAGCAATAATTTTTCTCATTTTATGTCTCAAAAGAATAAGACTGTAGCTAGCAGATGAAATAATTGCATAGGTAGAGTAATTGAAATATTTTATTTTAGTCCCCTGGAATTCCATTAGGCTACCAATGATAAACCAGGGACTGGAGTCTGATGCAATCAAGGTGGGAATTTTGTATTTTGTTTAATTAATTAGAATTTAGATAAAAGATTAGTATAAAATCATTATTGTATTAAAGATTTTTGTAATTATGAAGGGTTATACCTAAAATGGCTTGGGCCAAATAGTTGGAGACCCCTTTGCAGTTTGCATTTTCCTTAGCATTTCTATAAATTTCAATTTCAAAAGAGCAAAGAACTGTTCCAACTATACTATCTTCCAATAAATATATGGAGGGTTTACATTTACACAATCTATTTATGTCATAAATTTATTTCTCAACTTACCTGCAGTAGACATCACGAGTTTGAAGAGGAAAACTGATGTGTGATAATACTGAGTCTTTAGCAAAAAAGAAAAGGAAGAAATGTATACTATGGATAGGTGAATGTACTTAATGACAAGACACACTTAGTGCTTTTATGGGTTAATTTCAGAATTGAAAAAAGAAGATTCAGTTCATTTTGTGAACTTAATGTGAATGCTGCCAGAACATTTTTAAAAATTAATCTGCATAGTTGGACCATTTGCTGTAATACAAGACACCAAATTCAGAGATGCCATATGTGTCAAGAAAGGCTTGCAGTACTTTTACATTTAAATACAGTACAAAATATATAATTATATTAAATTTAATTTTGTGTCAGTACTAATAGAGTGAATGAATTAATTAATTAGCTAGCGATTTAATACTTTTATGCTCCACTTACCATGAATTATACAGAACATGTGTCATAGGCTTTTGCCCACCTCATCAGCTGTGAGTTGACTGCCGGATTCATTGTTGGCTGAATGGACTTGATGTAGCATAAGTAAATGGAGCATAGAAGTATTAAATTGACTCACTAGCTAATTAAGAATGTAATGATATACTGAAATATTTATTATGACATTTTGTTTAAATTTATTATTCTTATACTCCAGTCTTAGCTACTTATTTAAAATTCTTAAATATACTATCTGTGAGTTGACTGCCGGATTCATTGTTGGCTGGATGGACTTGATGCAGCATAAGTAAATGGAGCATAGGAGTTTTAAATTGACTCACTAGCTAATTAAGAATGTAATGATATACTGAAATATTTATTATGACATTTTGATTAAATTTATTATTCTTATACTCCAGCCTTAGCTACTTTTTTAAAATTCTTAAATATACTATCAGTTTTATGATACCAGAAATGTGTTAAATTCTTATTGCTTTGAAAGAGGATCATTTATCAGCAAAATCATATGACTGAATTTCATTGATTATAGTTTGCTGATGATACATTTGAAGTATTTAACTCATTAGGGATTAAGAATTTATTAAAATTATTTAATAAGCATGAAGGAGAGAATCTTCTGGATAAATGTCAAGGATTGTTTGCTCCATAGTATATGAATGGGTTTATTCTGATCGAAAAGACAAAGGAGATATGGAGGATTTGGATAAGCCTTATTTCTTAAAAGTATTTCCTATTCTTTATTTATTTTCAATATTACTAGATGAATTTCTCTTGTCACCTTCTTTCTTAAATATTCATTTGTACTTCGCATTTCTCATTTCAGATGCAAATGGCTTTTGCAATTTCCTTGAAAGATTCCATCTTTTTCACTCTATCTCTATACACTTTAGTTTTAATATCCCAGATTTCTGGTTCAGAATGATGCAAATTTATTAATTGCTGAACATCCTATTGAAGCCACTATTTTTTGTAAGTCATCTTTGTGGAATACAAGCATGGCAGTATCTCAAGAAAGCAATAAATGTCTGAAAAATAATAGCAGTTCAATTCTAGCAGTAAGTGTTGAAGCTGGAAATAGTTGCTCATCATTGTTTACATCTCTCCCAAGAGACACCTATTGGTAAAATGTTGTAGCATAATGATAAACAGTTTCAGATATATTCTTTAAGGTTTAAATTTGCTCAGGCTATAATATATGTTAAGCCTAGCATTACATGCTTTCCGTTGGCCATCTACAGTACAAGAATGTTCCTTGATCAGTACCCCTCTTCAGGAATCTGAAGGTGCATCATTGAAGAAGCATCAGGAGATTGCATGGGCACATTGCTGAAAGGTGTAGCTTTGATACCTACTTCATTTCCTCAAAAAATATGAGCTCAAATCATAAATATGAATTAATGCCTTATCCTGAGGTACCCAAACCTGAATTAGAGTTTAAGTTTAGAGAATTTACTTTGACATTTTAGCAACGTACTGAATAGCTGTTAAAAGTCATATATTCCTTAGAAAACATTTCCCTCCATTCAGTTATCCCTTTTTCAAATTAAATTATACACCTTCAACAGTAGAAAATTGTACAGGATTTGTTGTTGCAGTTAAAATAGACAAATGCCTCATCTACAGTAACAACAAATTTTAATTTTCTCCTGTCAGGTAATTCTCATACAACTTCTTACAGTTTATGTGACGTTTTGAAATGAAATGTAGCAATAATTTGTGTGTCCTATTGTGACTTCTTTCAACTTTGAATAATAGGGTTATCACTTAAATGTAAATTGGAACTTGCAAAGTGAAGCCAATCATATTAATTGACATCACTGTATGATTCAGTTGAACTACACACTCTTAAAGCTTCACTTACTTTTCATAAATGTATGGAACAGGTTTCGAGAACATTTAGTTCCCATCTTCAGCCAGGCTAAAGTTCAACTGGATCATTCATTAAGCAGAGCTGAATATACATTCCCACAGCTCAACAAATGATCCGACAGTTGAACTTGGGAACTGAAGATGGGAACTAAATGTTCTCGAAACCTGTTCCATACATTTATGAAAAGTAAGTGAAGCTTTAAGAGTGTGTAGTTCAACTGAATCATACAACGATATCAATTAATGGGGTTATCAGTTTTTAAAATTATCTTGCAATATCTGTGTGACTAAAAGACTTTTCTCATAATGACCAAAGTTTGGCAGTTGCAGATTGTGGGTTTGCTTATTTCTTAACTTTGAAATTTATTTGATTCAAGCCTTTCCCTTTTAATTTAATGTGCAACTTGATTTCCACCAGGACCATCCTCTCTGAATGAGGTAATTTCGTGGTTTTCCTTAGTCCTTATAAATGGCAAATTCTGGGGAGGTATCTTAAAACTTGGGCCTGGAATACTTCTTTTCTTTAAAAAAAAAAAAAATCCTTTCCCAGTATCACTTCCCTGTGATACCTGTTGTTTAAAACTTTACTACTTACATACTTCTAAGAGGGTTGTTCGGAAAGTTTTCCACCTGAGAAAGATTTTTACTCAATTTTTTCAAGATTGTCACCTTTAAACTCATCACACTTAGATCAAATTATTCTACTTCTTTATACCTTCAGAATAATACTAATAATAATACTACTAATAATAATACTAATAATAATAATAATAATAATTTTGCTAACTCTGCAACATAAGCATTTCTGACCACCTTTATTTGCAGTAAATCTTTGTCAAGCAAGCCATTTCTTTAGATTTGGGGGGTGGGGGCAATTTGGGTGAGCAGCTATTTGAAACATAACTTTGTAATTGCATTGAAGAAATATGCACTGGTATAATGTCCTCGTGGAAAAAAAAACAATTTTTTTCCTTTAATAAATGCAGGCATAAAGACATTAATAACAACCATCAATTGCTCCAGCAATGAATACTCTCTGCCTTTTTCTAGACAGTCTATGTGCACAATGTCCAGAGTATCCCAGAAAACACTGGTCATCATCTTTTCTGCTAACAGAACACATATGACCTCCTTCGAAGACTTTCACCCATTGTTTGAATTGCTGCTTAATCTCTGGTATGTAATGTTAATCCATGTTTCATCAACAGTGATGTAACATTGCAGAAACTTAGTTGAATTCCATTTAAATACGTTCAAACATTTCTGAGAAATATTAATTAAGGTGTTCTCCTGGTTCACCATTGACCAATGCAGCATCCATTGTGCTGAGAGTTTTTTATATGCAAAGATATTTCAACACAATCTTCTAAGATCTTTGTAATACCAGCAAGCTCACATACCTTTATTTGTCAATCATTTAATATGGCATTCATTTTTTGGGAAGCAGTTCACCATGTTTACTTTGCTCAACAATAGCAACCACACAAATAAAAGAACATGTTTGAAATTTCACTGTATGCCTCCTAAAGGATTATACCTTAAAATATCCTTGTTTTTTGATATTACCAGTACCATTTCTGTCAAAACTATATTTTATAAACCACTGCCATATAATAGAACAATAACTGCAGTTTGCATTGGAAAGAGATGTGATGTAGTCCTTCCAGAATGATTTAATTTTCTTATACATTGTTGAGGTTGGAACTTACACAAATGCATTTTCAATAATGACTAGTTTAGTTCCTAGAGAACACAAGCAACTCTTAGCATCTCAATTCTTTATTACAGAAGAAACAATTTAAAAACTGCAAGTCTTAATAAATCATATTCAAAGAAGTGAAAAGATTAAAACCCTTACCATTAAAAACACAAATCATTTTACTCTCCACTGTTATTCTCTTTTTCTTAATCAATTTTACAGTTGTACACTTTAAGACAAAAAAAAATTAGCAGTGTGCAGAAACCCCATGTCCTACAAGGAAAAAATTGAAAATAATTGATGCTGAGATCACAATGCTGCCTTTGGTTTATGTTGAAGTTATGCTATAAACAGGAAATACTTTTTAAACAGTATTTAATGCTTGTTTTTACAGCTGAAGCATACAGGTGGTGGACACTGATGACAAACAAGATGAAATGATAAATTGGGAAAGGCTTTATTTTTAAAGGAAGGAGGCATTTCAAGCCTAAGTTTAGGATACTTCCCTGGCACTGGCTATTAATCAGGACTGAGGAAATATCTGGTTAAAATCTCAGTAAGGGAGAACGTCTCTGGTGGGAATCGAATCCCAGATTCCCACTTACGAGTTTGTATCTTAACAACTATGATGCCAGTAGCAATGGAAATGCATTTGCTCAGCCTATGTACTCTGATGGATGAGCAGAAAAAAGCATGTGTCTACCAATAAGAACTACATTAAGTTCAAATACTGGTTTGCTTTAATTTTTTATTGATTAGATTTTGCAAGTTAAATTAATGTTTAATATACAACAATAATATATATTTTAAGGGACAAGATGCAGGGTTTTTCAAAAGTAATGCAAAATTGATTTTACAGGTAGACGGAAGATTTTAGAAAAAATGCAGACACATCAAATCTTATTTCTTAAAAGAATTTATTTTATGTCTACGCAACATTTTCATAATTATTGTTGCATGATCTATTACATCACCAATATACAACAATAATATATATTTTAAGGGACAAGATGCAGGGTTTTTCAAAAGTAATGCAAAATTTGTTTTACAGGTAGACGGAAGATTTTAGAAAAAATGCACACACACCAAATCTTATTTCTTAAAAGAATTTATTTTATGTCTAAGCAACATTTTCGTAATTATTGTTGCATGATCTATTACATCACCAAAGAAAATTTTAAATTAGAGCCAATGATTTATTATTTTCCCATTTTCTATTACAGAACCTTCATTTATTTTATTTATTTATTTATGGACGCTCTTTAACAGCTCAGGTCATCAGCGTTCATTTATTTTATACAAAAGTGTATGTTATTATGACAGCAATATTTTTATCACTATAACATGTTTGTTTGCAAAAGTCCTTGAATTAAAAAACAAATGAAAGTGTAGAATGATAAAAATGAAGACACTACCAGAAAATGTAAAAATATCATGGGTTCTGATTTAAAAATGTCTATAATGACATCATGGCTCATTAAACAATGACTATGGAAAGGTTTTACATTTGTAAACAAATCTTTTAAGAAATAGGATTTGAGGTATCTTTGAATTTTTTCTAAAATCTTCTATCTATAAACAAATTATGCATTACTTTTGAAAAATGTGTATTTTTTAAATTATGCTCAAACACAAATGTAAATTAATTCATGTAATTAAATTAATAATATTCAATTTCAAAATAAATACCACATTGATAAATATACTAAAGCAAAATACCAAACATAGAATTGCTTTTATTTCATTTTAAAAATAATTAATTTCCTATTTATTTTGAAAACTACCTATGTGTGTATGTGGTGCATAGTGTGCATGCATATATAAGACAAAAAATTTAATGCTTTGAGCCTGCTCCCTGCTTTTGTGTCAAAAGTGTACAAACATCTTTCTTCTCCAAATTAACAATGAAATAACTAAAACATGGTGACAGGAGTCAATCAAAGACAAGGACAGAGCAGTTTCAACAGTGTTGAAATGATTAGCCATTTGAATCTGCTGCAATGTTTGTTTCTTTAGAACTAAATAAGCGATTTTTATGAGGTTGTAGAAATGTCTCCTGGAAACAAGCAACAAGTGCTTTTAAAGTCTATTGTGAGCATTAAATATGGATTTACTGCATATAACTTTGTTATACAGGGTAGAAGGGGATCTATGACTTCTATCTTTAATAGAAGATTTTTCATTATGAATTGAAAAGAAAAAGTCCAGTACCTTTTGTCCATTTTTAAGTGGTTTTGATAAAATGTAGCTAATCGGTTGGTTTTTTCCCTTTCATATCTTTCTTTCTTTTTTTTTTAGGCATTATTGAAATTTGGAGTGTCTTTTTATTGTAATAATAAGAAGAAATTTGCACTAACATACATAGAGATCATTTTGCTTGGTTGGTTTTCATTGCATTTGCAATATTTCCTTACTGTAAGCAGTTTCAGTTCTGGTGGTAACCATACTTGCCTCGTAAACCCGAGATCATGGGTTCAAATCCCGGCCAGGTCAGGCATAAAAATCCTAAGTATGGCTTCCTTCGGAAGGGAAATAAAGTCGCGGGTTTCGTGTCATAGATTCTGGATACTGGGACTGTAACATCAAACTTTTGGAGTTGGTGTTAAGAGGAACATTGCAGATGAAGAAATAATACAATTAATGGAAGTTCCTGGAAGAAGAAGTTTTGATAGAGCATGCACATAGGTATTTCACTGGACCGTTCTGAGAATGCTTACAGAAGAACTGTTGCAGCCTTGTCACATCCAGCAAGTCGACACATACATGAACATACTAAAATACATACACTACACATTAATACAACCCAACAAAAATTTTCAGTAAATATTTAGGCCAGAATTATAGATATGTTAATCAGTCCATGGATTCTTCTTCAGCATTTGACAGGAGCAGTTTATCTCCAGTTTCTTTAAAATAAATTCTCCCAGTTCTGCTTGAGGACATTCTTTTGGCAAGGAGATGGTTAATGTGAATTTTCCTCCATATATAAGTACAGCTGTGTGTCATCTATATATAAAACCTACTCCCAATAATGGATCAATAAGATGGCCACCATGATTTCGAAACCTAAATCTTTTAGATTTCTTCCTTTGGAGTGATATAAAAAACTACAGTATACTCCACTGCAGTACCTGATGCTGAAACTTTGTGAGAAAGAACTCTTTAGGCAGAAGAAAAAATATAAAATAATGCTGATGTTCTGGGCAAGGGTAACAAAGGTGGAGAAATTTATGCGAAGCATTTATGATGGCAGGAGATGCTTACCACCAAAGCCTTCCCTTTAATTTTCAAGGCATGGTATAGATGTGGAAGATATATTTGCAATAATACCAAAAACATTCAACAGATGCTCTGAAACTTCTTAATCTACAACATAAATCTGTGCAGTTTACCATAAAAAAGGAGAGAAATGGCTGGCTCCCATTCCTCAATTTAAAATATAAGAAATTCTGAACTTTGGAATGCATAGAAAAGAGACACACACAGAAAATTACATAAAAATAATAGTTATAAACCCATTCCACATAAATATGCAGTGTTTTACAGCTTGGCACACAGGATAATTAATATCCCACTCACATAAACAGAGTACAAAATAGAATACCAACAGGTAATTAAAACTGCAATAACCAAAGGTTACAACAAAGACAAATAATAAAAATTATCAACAAATTTAAAAGACAAAAATTGATAAAAGAGGTTTCAACACTGAAGAACACCAAGAAAACACAAATTTAAAAGTTTCACATACTTACCATAACGAATTTAAGAAGATGTTCAAAGAACATGGTATAACGTTAGCCCCAAAGAACAAATATAATATCAAGAATTTATTAGACACCATACCAACAGAACAGAAATCAGGAATTATGAAATCAAATGTGCAGATTGTGATCAGAAATACATCGGAAAAATGAAAAGAAATTTGAAGAAAAGAACACTTTGGAAATATTCATTTTAAGCAGGTTGATAAATTGGCATTAGCAGCTCACTTTTGGACCAAAAATCATAAAATTAAAGCAGTGGCTAAGCTACTGAAATAACTAATGGATCTATTCACTTGGGAAAAGATTTTCATAATTAATAATAAGAAATACTTAATGAATTTTCATTTTCTTCCCATGGATGAACTCTAGAATCATCAGACACTCACCAGAGGAGCATCCTGGTATTGCACCACCAATTCGAGTAGTAGTAGCCAAAACAGCTAATGATGAGAGTGAGTGCTTCCGAAACATGTCCTAGTATAGTGTGAACATGTTGAATCCATTAGTGTAGGATAATGCTGATGTTCTAGGTAAACATAACAAAGCTGGAGAAAATTATATGAAGCATTTATGATAGAGGGGTGCATATTTTGAGCATTGCATTTGAAGTGAAGCACCATTAATTCACATGCTCCAATTTTTTATGCTTTCATTCAAAGAGTACTGTTTCATAAGTTGTTTTAAATAATGGACATTTTCAGATGAAATATAGTACGTATCTATGTAATATTACACTTTTTTATGAAAAAATCATTCAAATTTCACTAATTTTGTTCCACTCAATTAGATATGTTTTAAAGGCTGTTGCCTTCATCAATAGCATTGTTCCATTGTCAGCTTCCTAACATGGTATTAAGATGTTGCTCTGTAGATTTTATGAATTTAGTATGATGTTACTGTTGTTTGGAAGATCAAAATTAATTAAATTTTCCTTGTTTTTGTTTATGAATATATTTTCCCACACTTAATTTTTGAAGAGCTTTTAAGAATTATGGTTCATTTTGGAATATATATATATTTTTTTTGTCAAAAATTGTATGCTATCACTGACTTCTCCATGTGTTTATATTTTACATTTCTGTGTTCCTTAAACCATAAGGTAATATTTCTTTTCGTTTTGCCTCATATTTCCTATTGCTGTCTTTGCAACTGATTTCCTAAAAGCCTGATTGTTTTCCTGGAAGATTTTATCTTTTGCATTGTTTTTATATACATACATATGAAATTCACATTCCAGCCTTAAGCACACCAAAAATTTCAGAAGATATTTAAAGATTCAAACATTATTTTGGCTCCAGTAAAACAAATGCAGTTTATTAAACCTCCTAAAAACAACACAAAAGACAAAATCTGCCAGAAAAACAATCAAGCATTTATGAATTAAGTTGCAGACTGCAATAGGAAATATGTAGGCATAACGAAAAGAAGTGTGTATATACGTATATAAAATCTCCTTTGTAGCCTTTAAGCATGGTAATTTGTTTTATTTTATTTTTTTTTTTTTTTTTTTTTTTTTTTTTTTTTTTTTTTTTTAATTTTTCTATTTTCTTGTTGAACAGATCTACTGTGTAGCTAATTTTCTGTGCTATACCTATGATGTTTGGTACTCATATTCTAGAAATTCTATCTTGCTTATTGGTAGGTTTGTTAATCTGAATATGAGGCAATTGATTAATGTGCAATTCAGCTAAACAAATCTATTAATAAGCAAGATACAATGCAATACAAGATAGAATAGAATAAAAATATGAGTACCAAAAAAATAATATGAGGCTGTTGATTATTGCGCAAAAAAAAATAGATCAATTTAGTTCATTTTTATCTTCCAAACAATAATGACTTCATCATTAAATGTGTAAAATATACTAAGCAATATCTTGATACCACACTAGGAAGCTGATAGTGCAATCATGCTGATAATGCAGGCAATAGCCTTTGAAACATATCCAAGAAGATGGCACAAAATTAGTGAACTTTAAGTGATTTCCTCATAAATACTGCAATATTATACTGTTTCATTGTTTATGTAAGCAAGGAGTTTCCAAACTTTCAGTTGATTTTTTATGTTATTATTCATTCTATAGGGAAGTGTAAAGAGTTCCATTTAAAATATGATTTCTAACTTTCATGTTTATATTATTACGTGTTTAACTTTTACGCTAAATAATTGCTTAACATTATTAATCTTATACCAAGAGAACCAGTTAACTATCTTAACAAGTTTCAGACATTGTTATGGCAGCTATGTAATCCAAAGATTAATAGCATATAGTTTCATAAGCATTTCAGTTTACCATTAACAGAAAGTAGGCAAATTCCTGCATTGCAAGAATGTACAAAATAAAACTGATTATCTTGGGAACAATTAATAGAGGTATGGTAAAATTTATTCAAACAAAAATGTTCAAATTAATGTTTTTCATGTTAAGAGGAAAGTAATAGGCTCCCTTCCATTCTGTATATATTTTGAGCAAGAATATAGAGAAAAATGCTCAAACATAAACTACATCACTCACCAGTGAACAGGACATCCCCTCCATCTAATTTTGCTGATTCATCACTGATTTCAACAATTGGCATGTCCAATTCTTTCTTCAGCACTGCTCTTATAGTTTCCACCTACAAGAAATTTTCATTCTATTACAAAAGGGAATTTGAAAATAAAAAGCCACAATTCCCATCTATTTATTTAACACATACATATGCTATATTATATATCCATATATGTGTCCACATGTTAAATTTACCAAAAGAAAAGTTTTTACAAAATTGTAAAAAATCTTAAGAGTCAATGTTTCTTTTAGGCAGCAATTTGTATCTTTATCATGCACATAAAAATATTCAATAAAAAGGAATTAATGGTTAATGGATGATTTAACTTGCAGAATGCTTTCATTATTATTTGCCTGAACTTCAGAGGGTTGTTTGCAATCTCTGGGAGTGAATTTTATTTATGCCTATTTTTTACAAAAAAGCCATATCCCCCACCTATCACAATCTATTTATGCCCCTTCATGTAAGCTAAAGCTCTGTATCTCAATTCTTACCAAAGAACATTTACTTATATTTCTCCACTTCTTCTTATAGCCTTTCCACCACCACCTATCTAACCTTGCCATAAATACTGTTACAAGGTTTTAATTAACTAACAACATATTTTAATACTTTTTCATCTGTTTTTATATTTTGTTCTTTTGTGTATTCCAAATAATCAGCACCAATCATTCTCAAAATGAATCGCTTTTGTCCTCACACAGGACCAAAGTCTCTCTGGCCACTCATATGAGAAATGTGCAACTGCTGACTTCAAGAACAGCTTGGAACTCTCTCAATATTACAGCACCTTTCTTGCAGCCCTTACCTCAAGCACTTACCACAGTTTGTAGTCCAGGAGGTACAAATCAGGACTTCTGAAGGCCAATCATGAGCCAAGTCTTAGTCTAAGTATACCCTGCCTTGTGAGCTGGAGCTGAATCTTGCTGGAAGCTCGAATGAACATGTTCAGATTCTTTGATTCAGGTTCTAATAGAATGATTTGGTACATTAAGGCGGTTGTCCTCAATCCCTTTTGACAAAAATGGTACTTACTGACATCAACATAGTTCGCCATTACTGAGAAAGAATGGTGTCTTCTATAGACCTTCTGTATTATCTCACAAGTTTCTCATAAAGTCAAAACATTTACTCTTTCATTTTAACAATTCTAGTTTTCTTTAATACCGAATACTTTCTCTTGAACAAAAACCATTAGCCAGTGACCATTGTTATAAAACACTGTAGCATTCATTTGCATCTCAATGCCTTTGCTGTATCAGTTCTGCATTTAAAAATTGCCAAAAATTGCCCAGTATTATGAAAAGTCCCCCCCCCCTCCTTCCATTCCAACATCTTGCCTAAGCACTCTGATACTGATCATTTGGACATTTTCATCTTGCGGGCTATCACTGTTTACTTACAAACTGGATTCCTCCAAACATAAATTGCTACTGCTTTGACAACAGCTATAGTCCTTACAGAGTGCAAACACCTGAATCTTGAATGGACATCAAGAGTACTGGTTTCTGTGAAGCTCTGGATGGTGTGGTGCACAAATATCCTAGTGAATTCCAGGTTTAAAAATTTGAAAAATCTTTCCTGTTATTTTCCAACCCCCATCATAGCAACATGGTTCTCATAATCTCCAATGGCTTGATCTTAGCAGGAGATCCGGGGTTTGACTCCCACTAGGACCATCCTCCCTGACTGAGGTTTTCCTCAGTCCTTATAAATGAAAAATGTTAGGAAGGTGCCCTAAACTTAGGTCTGGAATGCTTCCTTTCTTTAAAAAAAAAAAAAAATCCATCCCAGCTTATCATGTTATTTCATGCTCATCAGTGTCCATCACCTGCGATGCCACAGTAGTTAAAAAAGGCATTACACACTATATAAAAAATCTCCATTCAAATTCAAATAATGTTCTCTTTTTGCTGCATTTGATATCAACAATTAAGGTGATAATTTCTGGCAGCAAAACTGTTACTGATCACCAAAACATCTGGCAGTTCCTTTCACAATTTTGTAAGAGTATTTATGGCAACACTAGGTATAGTATAAGGATGCCTGTTTCCCAATACTCTTATCAGGAGATCGATCAGAGAATCATCAAGCAATTAAATGTGAATATCACTGAAACGTATGGCATGTATTTCTATGTCCTACTCCATTTCCTGTTGTAATTTGAGGACTGAACCATAAATATGACTCAATACTAATGTACCCACATGTTTGTTATATTACACCATACAGAGCCAGGATGATGGTGTTGTAAATTGGAATCAGAATTTCAGTTTGATAGTACAGGGCATTGGCTTGCGCATTTTAGTAACATATAAAAAATCATTTTCTCACTTAAACTGTATAAATTAATATCAAAAATCCTTAAGAAAAAATTTCCTGCATTCACTGTATAATTTTTCGAACATTTTTTACCCCTTGGATGGTTGTAAATCATAAGGATTTTGTTGCAGTAATTAAGATATGCCTCTTTTAAAGTTATCACAAATTTCCATCTTTCTATTGCCAAGTGATTCACAAAATTTTCTACTATATGAGTGGCATTATGAAATGTGACAAGAAACAATTTGTTGTACTCCACTTTTTGACTTGTTCTAACTTCAAACCTTTGATTGATACCAGTGTTGACAGTAACTAAAGATGCCTAATTTACACATATTGATTGGGCCACAATATAAACCAAGGTAATGAATTTCTTCATAATTTCTGCGGTGTTGTTAGCCACGGTCACAACCCTATTTGTTAGTGTTTTTTTTTAATTAATTTCATGTTAGTATTTCCCATTTATTCAACACATGGTTAATCCTGTGCTTTGACACAGTTGAACAGAACAAGTATGAGAATTAGCTGTGATGTGGCTCTCACAAAATGTTAAATTTTCTTAGACATTGATGTTGCTCAACATTTTTCAAGTTTACTTATCTAACCTCGACTGGTTTAAATAAATATTGTACTTATGAAGCTGTTGACAATGCAGTGATAATATATCCCAAACTAAGGTATTCATTTTTTACACTAAACTCCATTTACTTACAAATGGAGTTTAGTGTATGAAGAGTAAGTAAATGGAGTTTAGTTAAAAATGATTACCTAAGTTTAGAAGATATTGACCGGTTTGTCTCACATTCGCACCTGCATAGCTGTGCCACTATTACTGTTGCAAATTATTTCCAGAAATTGCAACAAACCAACTTCACAATATGTGGTTTTTATTAGTATCCATTAAGATAATTTTTTTTAGATATTCTGCAAGCTATGTAATTGAAAATAAATCTAACCCCCTTACAAGTGTAACTGTGGTTTTATTTTTGCCCTATTTAAACTCTTTAGTTGTTTTACTGCAACAATGTTTTTTTGAAATGTTTAAAATTAGACTAAATTTGAAAACATTATAGTCTGAAAAATCTTGCACTTTCACAGAACTCCATTAAACTGGCATTTTGCATGCTTAATTGATTTTGATATAGATGCGCTAAAGCAAATAAACTGATAAGAAATCCTTCTTACTTCCAACAAAATTATTATATGAATAAGATACTGATATAAGTAAAGACAACACCAGTCATAACCATATGATTAAGATATTTAGCAAAATTAGTTGCCAGCATGTTATCTTTATTTGTAATACAAATAAAGATGAATATAATTTCAACAAATATTCATGAAAGTATTTTGTTTGGATAAGAAAAGAAATGCATGCATAATATACAAACTAAAAGTAAATTGTAAATTAGGCTAGACATCACTCATATTTCATTAATTTTTAACAACTTACTTGGACATGTTTCATAGTTGGTTCACAGCGTGATTCATTGTTCAATGCCAATGTTATTCATTCCACTGGACAATGATTGTTTTAGGATGCAAAACTGCTGAAATCAATACCACTTGACCACTGGACAATGAATTCATGCTGAGAATGACGGTAACTGTCCAAATAAGTTGTTGAAATTAGTGAAATATGAGTAATATCTAATTAATTTACAATTTAATGTTACATTTCACTGTGAAATTTCCCAAAAATTAAAAAACAACATTTAGTAAAACTATAAGTACTTCTTATTCTGTTAGTCATTGCCGTGAATTAACTTATTTCAAAACAGATCATTGCATAGAGTCATATGTTCATGATATGTATGCTCTAAAAAGAAGTTAGAAGATATATGAAAAGAAAAGGTAGTGCAACATATAATAAATAAAAAATGTGAGCATTAAGGACAGAAAATAGGTACCTATAGGAGTGGTAGAGAAATAAAGAGAGCTTTTAGCATGTAGTAGATTAATGCAAATAAGAAGCAAACATCAATTACAAAGGAATAATGTACAAAAAGAGTGCATGTGAAAAATTATCTTTCCAAATAAGAGAATATTAAACCTTTGCTTGCTACCTGACTGAACTGTTTTAGCATCGCACAAAGTGACAATAAACCCATTAGATTATGCTGGTTATGTTCATCACAGAAGAAGGTGTTCTGCCCATTAGGTTCTTCGTTAGTTGTGTTGGCAATTCTATTCCTATTTTGTTTGCTTCTTGTTTGCTCAATAGAATGCATCTGAGTGCTGATTTCTTTTGTAGCAATACAAAAGATATTCCACTGCATCAATCTGGTTCGCTCTTACAACTCACTTGTCAAAAATCAGTCCACTATTAACAAAAGTTAGGTTACATTTGGTTAAGTAAGTTCAAGATTTCATTTTGAAAAATTACTCTTTCAGATTTGAATGCAACAAGTTGCTAATTATTTAATGAGAATCAATCTAATTGTATCACATAATGCAAATTCTTGTTATTTATTCGATACCTCTTCAATAAATTGGTTAGGTTAAAATTGTATCACATAATGCAAATTCTTGTTATTTATCCAATACCTCTTCAATAAATTGGTTAGGTTAAATAAGCTTAATAGTGCAGCTTTCAATCCCTAAATTTTTTTTTACTTTTTAATTTCTAACTTCTAAACATCAAACTGATTAATTTAATTATGTCAGTCTATAATACCACATAATTAACCAAATCTCTATTACCAAATTGTTTCACTACCATTTGTCAACCTGTATTATAGTTGATAGATGATATAGTACACTAAAAAAAGTAAACAGACCAATACATATTGGGATTGGAAATACAATGCTTTGGTATCAAATGCTAACAGAAATATTAAATTTGCTTTTTATTAATTTTCATTCTGCAATTTTTAGGGGTGCATTCTGCTTACCGAACATTGAAAAATTAGTTTTTTTGCTAAAGGAAAATAGCAAAATAGTTATTACAATATCATTTCAATACCTAATTGGTGAACATATACAAAACTAAAACCCGAGCGTATAAAGGAAAAATCCATGGACCGCTATCTTTTATTTTTCTTTTCGGGTAACAATGTTATCACCCCCTCCTCCCATAGTTAGCATCAGCGCTATGAGTTAATATGCTAATTCGAGCTAGCAATGTATGACATCATCGCCAATAGTGCATTCGAACGGACTTTATTACATCACGTATGATGTCATATGCCGCTCTCAGGTTGACGGGAGACCTGCTGCAGGTTAACGCACAGGAACGCCCATTCTATGTTCCCAGGATTATAATTATACAACGTGAAACTCGATCTGTGAAAGCATGATCTACTACAGTGTTACGTTACAACTTGACGGAACTCACAACACCTTATGTCTCTTCCTAAAGGGAAAGATTCGCCCGTGTAGCAAAATAGTTCATGCATGAACCTAGTGACCTAATTCTCACAAGGGTGCCAATTCATGCCGACTTTGACACGGTTACTGTGTCAGAGGCAGTTTGCTGTCCCTAGCTAAAAGAGTCAACGTGCTAAAGGATGAGGGCCATTATTACCTCTTTCATTCTCGTTGGCGCTCCTGGGCGTGTTATTAACGCGATTCCATTACAAACCACTGCGGTGTCCTCCACGAACACGCACTCCGGCAGAGACTCGTCCGGGGGAAGCTCGATCACATCCAGGCCAAGCTCGCGAAGAAGACGCACATAAGCCTCGTGTTGTCGCTTCGCCTCCTCCAGTTCTATTTCGCCCCTAGTCCGGAAGGACAACGGGATACGGCACACCACTGCATGCGTGAATTTTAACGACGCCATATTTCCGGGCAGCTCCGCCGCTGCAAACAGCTGTCAACGCTACCAACCAACAAATGATTCGTTCGTGTATTATTTCTTTCCAGTGCAGCGAAAAGACGGGCCGCGGCGCATGTATGTCTCTCATTGGTCAGACTCCGATGCGCATCGCCAATCGTAAACACGTCTGGAAGCTACATGTAGTCTGGTTGGCTGTATGCTCAACGCGGCGCGCTATGTCGTATATGATACTACGTGTCTATTTCTGTGCCTTGAGTACCAAGCACTGTGATGAATATTAATACTTCATGCAAGGAAGATAAAGCTACATTTTGCATCTAACAGTGGCGTATACAGAATCTCGAAGCAAAAGTAACATAAAAAGTGATAATATTTCAATTATGCCATGCTCATGGTACACATTTGTTTTTATTTAAATATTTATTTAAATATTGTCACTTTGCATTTAGGTGTAAGTCTGTAGGGATGAATGAAATGAAATAAATTAATAGTGGAGCAAATAAGCTCGAAATCCTTGGCTCCTTAAAGCTGCTGGCATTCGCCTTCCCAGGGTAAGAAAAAACTCAAAAAAAAAAAAACCCTGATATCGGTTTCGAGCCTAGGACCTCCGGATTAGTATTTGCTACCACTTGACCACGGAGGTGGTATATATATATATATATATAATGTTTAAAGCCCGTTTTAATTACTGATGCATCACAGCGGTGGGCACTGATGATACATGAGATGAAATGATAAATGTGGAAAGGATTTTTAAGAAAGAAAGCGTTGCAGGCTTAAGTTTAGGGTACATCCCCGGCATTTGCCATTTTTGAGGACTGAGGAAAACCCCGAAAAACCCTTAATCAGAAAGAACGTTCCTGGTGAGAAAGTAACCCCAGGCCTCCGCTCATGAGCCCGCGCCTTAACGACCTCGGCGTGCGCAATACACGTTTGTGCATAGCAAACTCCACACGCTTCCAAACTTGCAAGATGAAAGAATGTGTAAAAAACTAATCACAAAACACTCGACCGGCAATGCTAATTGTTTATTATTATTATTATTATTATTATTATTATTATTATTATTATTATTATTATTATTATTATGGTGTTTAACGCCCTTTTTTTACTTCTGAGGCACTACAGGAGGTGGACACTGATGATACATGAAATGAAATGATATATTGGGAAAGAATTTTTTTTAATAAAGGAAACGTTCCAAGCCTAAGTTTGGGGTAGCTCCCCGGCATTTGCCATTTATGAGGACTGAGGAAAACTTGGAAAAAAATTACTAAGGGAGGACAGTCCTGGTTGAATTCGAACTCCTGACCTCCCGTTCACGAATACACGCCTTAACAACCCGTAGCGGTTGTTTTCTGGAATCGAAGAAGATATAGCATAAGATTGGCAGCCAGCTATATATGCGGAAAACAGGGGTTCGATCCCTGCTTGTGTCAGCTGCCTGCCCGATTTACATTATACTCGTAAGTTGAAAATATGGTCGTTTTGAACACATTCGTTCCCTAGAGACATTACTGAGCACAAAATCGTTAATTGTGCACAGTCACCAGTGAATAATCGTGATATATGTTAAAAATTAACAAACAGTTGATAAAGAAAGTACATGTTAAAACATATCTCATATGTCCTAAGCGCTTTGACAAAAGTGGCAATTAAAAGTCAACTTTGACACAGTAAATAGCAAAAAATTAGAAGATACCTGCCTATAATGAAGACATCAATGAATTTCCCAGACTTGCTCAGTTTTTGTAAAATCAAAAATGTTGCGTTCTTGTAGTAATTTTAAATTTAAATGTTCTAGAACCTGTTTCATTGCATCTTACGAGGACCATTATTAAAGTTTTGAGATGAGGAAAAGTGATTTTTGACCCACTTAAAGGGAATGTGGTATGTAATAGTCCAATTCCTTATGAGTAAAACTGTACCAAGGAGCAACCCTCCCCACTCCCGCATTCCAGAGTGTGAGGGTAAGCAACACCTCCCGTGCACAGGCAGCCAGTCGTTACGATGGAATAGGAGAGAGAGCATTTTCGACCTATGATTCTTTTTAAGTATGGTTTTGTGAGATTCAAAGCTTCGAGCGCTTGCAACAGGCCTTTGTGTGCCTTGGTCCATCTAGGGCAACAGTTTACTACTGGTTTGAGGAATTTAAAAGGACCAAACTCATTGCAAGATGAGGAGAGAAGCAGGGCGTCCGGCAACGACAGTGACTGAGGAAATCATTGTCGCGGTGGAAAAAATAGTATGCGAAAAGAATCGCATTGACATTTAAGAACATAGAGGTAGCCTTCCAGATAGGATCGCCAGCAGTATAAAAAAACTGCACGATCATCTTCTGTGAGGAAGGTTTCCTGCATTTGAGTGCCCCGCAATTTGATAGATGCACAAAAGCCCACCTCGTCGAATGGTGTGAGGAAATGCTGCAGAGATTCGACGGAGGAAGCTCAAGGTGTGTTTATGATGTTTCACCGGTGATGAAACATATATTTACCAGTTTGACCCTGACAACAAACGACAGTCGGCAGTTTGGATCTTTCCAGATTGCGATCCACCAACAAAGTGTTGGGAAGAAAATAGTGACCTCCCCCCCCCCCCCCCCCTCAGGAGGAGCAAAGGATGGTTACTGTTCAGTAGTACACCACGGTCTGCCTACCGAAAGTTTTCGACAAGCTCCGAGAACGCCGTCCAAGGACAGGACTGAGCGGGATCCTGTTTCATCACGACAACATCTCCGCTCACACGGCTGATATCACCATCCAGTTCCTGGAGTACACAGAAGTCAGGCTCATGACTCATCCTCCCTACAGTCCTGACTGACTCCATGCGATTATTTTCTCTTACCACCGGTAAAAATCGAATGTAAAGAAAGTGATTTTTCCAGTTCTGAAGAGACTGTGGCTGCATATTAAAATGAATTTTTCACCCTTGAGGAAAATGGATAGCCAAGGGTAAGTGGTTTTCGAAGGTGAGAAAATGAAAAGAATATGGTGGAGAATACTTTGAAAAGATGCAACATTTGGAGTTCCAATTTGAGAATCTCA
Source organism: Metallyticus violacea (assembly GCA_030762175.1). Lineage (NCBI taxonomy): Eukaryota > Metazoa > Arthropoda > Insecta > Mantodea > Metallyticidae > Metallyticus > Metallyticus violacea. The sequence goes on along the minus strand of CM060832.1, from coordinate 21,164,816 downwards.
TTTCGTAGTGGCCTTGCATTCCCTTTCCGGCACACACACACACACACACACACACAAACAAACTCTCTACTTGTTCCTAATAATCACATAAATTAATACTATATAAATTTTAGCAATAATATTTGTGTAAACAGTAAGAGCATCATAAAATTATAATTGGATGGACTGATTTATTATAATTTTTGTACACACGTCTATATGTATGTTACAGTGCATAATCTGTTATTATTATTATTATTATTATTATTATTATTATTATAATTTGTAATATTATTTGTCACGTAGATGAAGGCAAAGTTCTGTACAGAAAAGTATGATGAAATAAATTACTGTAATAAGACACCTCTAACTTTATGTAAGCCAATACTACTATTGAACAGGAATCCATATCTCGTTGGTTTAGCCTCAAATCGTTTGCATGCAAAGAAGCCTCTGTAAACTCTGCTCAAATAACTTTCTTCTACAGTCCTTCTCTGTTTCCCTTGCTTTGATCCCTTTGCACCTTTTCGTTTTCTACCACGGGCTGTTTTTATGAACATGCAGGTGCAACAATGCGGGTTAAGGTCGTTACGCATATTCACGAATAGCGAAGCTACCGGATATGAAACGCCACTGATATCTCTCGAAGGCCGACAAAGTGGCTTTTGAGAGGAAGTTAGAGGCGTCCTGTCGTTTCTAAGTAACCCTGCAGAATTATCTGCAAGGAATGCCAACAAGCCCTTACAGCTGCTCGAGAGAAATAGGTTTAATTGTTTCTAAACACAAAACTCTGGCTTTTATGCTGTGAGAATATATTTTGGAAGTTGAGAACTGCGCAAAGAAAGTCATTAGTTGCACACTTTGGAGTTTACAAGTATCGGGTTTTGAATAGCGATAAGATAAGTCAGTCAAGAATGATTCGCAGGCAGAGCTTGGGCATTAAAGGTTGTCAGTTGCAGGCCAGGGTTCCATTTCCCGACAAGATAAGTTATGGCGGCCCGTACAAATTGTTATTTAAGGGTTTTCTATTTTGATAGTCTAGAAAATTTACACTTTGCAGTTACACGTGTAATTCATAGACTTTAATATTACCAAATCCTTTAAGTTTCAAGATTAATAATTTATTTATTGTTAACAATGGGTGGTTGAGATTAATACCTAGAATAACATCACAATGTAATTCTAGATATTCATTTATTTATTACAATTTTAAAATCAAACATTGTATGCGCGTGACCCAGTACAGTGAGGTTATTTGAGTTACGGGCCGCCTGAGCGCGACTGCTTACTTTGGAAGTGCGCATTGAAATAAAATTAGCTTTCTGTAAATCAGTTTCTAGTTCAAAAATGGCAAATGGAATTAAAAAATTAGTACAACTGCCTCAACTTTACTACGGCCGCACGTAAATTTTGGTTAAAAAATACACCTTTGAAAAAAAATTGAATCATCTCTTGATCGCTAAGTCTCTCCAAGTCCTATTCGTTACAGAGCACGGTTCACAAGGTAAACAGTCAAGCTATATAGCCACTGCACCTGTTGTGCTATACGGCATGCACCTGGAAGCCACATTTCCACTGAGGTGGAATGGTAGTGCATCACACCGCATTCGGACTTCACGTTCTCCTGATCTCGCACTTCTTAGTTTTTTTTGCATGGGAATACGTAGTTTCACAAGTGTAACAGTCAAAATCTACTCTATTGACCATTTAAAGGAGCGTATCAGGTATGCGTTGCTCAAGATCACACCTGCAATGCTAGGAAAGGTGTTTCGGTGCGTTGCTGGGAGTAAGGTGTGGAAGTGCGGGTGGTCATTTGGAATAAAATTAGATGGATTATGTGTTACTGTGTGTTAGAATTTACATTCACCGTATTGGTTTGAATCTAATGCCTGTTTTTTTTTTCTCCAGAAAAATAGATCGAGACTTTATAATCATCCTGTATTTCCTTCAGCATTTGTTCTAAATGCAATATTGTGCACATGCGTTCCCTGCACATTCAAGAAGGATAAAACTGGCTTAAGGGTATAAATTGAAGAAGCCTGGGATGTTACAGCGTCTCGTCCACATTACTGTAGAAATCTGACATCATCTATGTCCCGAAGATTGAGGGGCAGTTATACGTGCTGAGGGTTTATATACGATATCAATATGTATTTTCTCTTTAGAAGATAAATGTGTTTGTTTATGTATTTATTAAGTTATTAGTAAAGAATACCTTAATTTGTGATTACATTTTTGTGTTGCAACCGTTTCTTTTCGTCACGGTCACAAGCGATCAAACGTCGCAGATGGCAATGACCTATTTTGCTGTTTCGCGCTCACAAAATCGCGGAATCGGGGAGAAGTAAATGTGTTATTAGAAGAACTCTTTGTTGACTGGATTGATCGTCGTGTTTATTTTCCCATGGTTATCTGGATGCCTCTTGGTGCGCTGCTCTGGTCGCCGTCGTTAATTGGGTAGGCGAAGCATGCGGCATCTCGCGTGAGATTCTTAAATTTTAAGAATATACGGACATTACGTTGATGTGCACCTGACGTCGGAATAAATTACTATGATTTATTGCCTGCTGACAAAGACTGCGTGAACGGCGTGCCACACTGCGTGATACCACATGAACTGCATCTGAGTGAGCTAAGCGACTGCCTGTAACTGTGAACAGAAGTCTGGAACTGCGTAAAATGTGATCTAGCACTGAACTCACCTGATTCACTTGTATCTCATTTTGCACTCCACTCACCTACACTGCTGATTTGCAATCTATTAAAGCGTCCCTTCACGAGGAAGCTTCCCCTTTTATACTAATTTCAAAATGTCACAACGTGGTCCTGAGAGTTCACGGAATCCACAGAAGGGAGCTCACGGGTTACTGAGCCTTCAAAATTTTCAAATAGGTGAGCTCTTATTCTCTCATAAACGCTCATTTTAAACTTTTCAACTCTTTTGTCTCTGATTGGCGAGTTTGTGGTCATCCAATGTGAAAGTGAAAGAAATCCATTCTCGCCACACCTGGTTTACCGTCTCCTTAGGAATATCCAATCGTCCCTACGGAATTAGTATCTTCTCTAAATTGCAAACAAGATATTGTTATAGCCTGTCTTTGCCATGTGCACAATTCTATTGTTATCTCGCGTCTCTCACCGGGGGCTCAAATAGCAACCGCACCAAGCTACACAATATTCTACAAACACTTGCTCTTTACAAGGAATTTTCTTACATATTCATTATTTAACTTATAGAAAATAATTAAACAATTGATATCAAATCTCTAGTCCCCTACTCTCCCGTCTGAATTTATACCATGTCTGCTAAATATTAATACCAGAGTATGTTTCATGCTATTTACAACATACGAGACATTAAGCAATATAAATTAGCTATAATTTGTTCGAAGCGCAAATTTGTTACCTTGTGCGGTAGGGAGCGGAAGATCGTGTATGCATAGATAATGTCATAAAACTCAAATGATCGTTAAAATATACTATATACACTTATAAAACCAATAATAAAAATAAACAACATTATTGTGTGGGGATTTGAACACAGGATCTTAAGCTTTTTAAACTGCTCGGCCACCACTATTCTACCCTAACGTTTTCCTTCCAGATGCTTATGATTGTGATCATTACGTTTGTAGGCAAGTCGCCCTGTGCAGTGCACTCGCTGCATGCCCTTGTGAATACAGCTTTTACGAGCGTTCCCCAAGTTCTTCGAACGATATCTGGCGTTTCTTCTTGTTCTTGTTCTTGTTCTTCTTCTTCTTCTTCTTCTTCTTCTTCTTCTTCTTCTTCTTCTTCTTCTTCTTCTTCTTCTTCTTGTGTCCAGGGATTTACATTGAATAAGTTTAGAAGTACAGTCCCTGGATCTGAAAGATCGGTTAGCTGAGCAGTATGATTGGCAAACGCTCCTTCAACCTCTGCTAATTTCATATCTCTTTCACCAAAACTTTCACTTTTAAAACATTAGTCAATACGGTGCTGAAGATGCACTTGCGTGCAACATTCTTCTGTGTTTTTCATTATTTATATTTTGATACATTCGATCGCCTCCCCCACCTCCAATTGCTTATATGAGTAAATGCACACTTTTTGCATTTTTAATAGACATTCCTTCTAAAGGTCACTATTAAAAACACACTCCCTTTTCGGCAGTAATATATTATTTTCAAGCGTTTTGGCACTCACAGTTTATAAAAATGTTTTAGTACTTCACAAATTCACAACACAATACTCTCTTCTACCAGAGTCACACTTATAATGAGTTTCTTTCGACTGAAGCACATGCTTTTGCAGTTTTCATTATTGTATTCATATAAAACAGAGTGACTGTGATTAGCTATCATCTTGCCATAGAGAGCGCAGAGCGGCGCGATTCAATTGTCGGCTACATCAATCTTTTACTATACTTCCCCAAGCGAGGACCTCACATTGTTGCATTATTAGAAATATCGTAAACGGCATTTTGCCCCTTCCCTTATATTTAAAAACAGACGGATCAGAAACTAAAAAAAGGAACAATCCCGGATAATACGGGATGCCTGGTCATCTTATATTAATGGTAAGTTTCATATGTGATATCAATCGTAGTTCTGTGTATTATTAGATTTTAGTGTTTATTTATTTTTCATTATTGCATTCTGCAGAAACCTCCCCCCGCACCCAAATCAGCTATTAATTTCATGGTTTCTGTTTAAGTAAGAAATGTGTATTATTCTATTTTCTCAAACTATAATAACAAAAGTTGCGTATTATTATTATTATTATTATTATTATTATTATTATTATTATTATTATTATTATTATTATTATTATTATTATTATTATGTACCCGCTGGATAGACATCTGCTATAAATAGTAATTCCAGTTTCCCCGCTGCAGTCTCAAGGGCGGCTAGGACAGCGGTTCCAAAATTGTGGGTCGGGACCCCTAAAGGGGGTCGCTGGATTCTATCTGAAAAGGGGGGGTCGCGGTGGATATGGGGAAAATGCTTTTATTTAAGAATTTATCCATTTTCACGTCCGTTTTTATTAAGAATATTTAACTAACTGTTACATTATGACAGTTATACAGCAGCGCAACAATAGCTACTGCGATTGAATAGATGTCACATTGTTGAAGCGTGCATGAAAACTTGCAAATTAGTTATTATTAAGCAGCGAAGTGTTTGGAGGGGTCGCCAATAATGTCATTCTCCAAAATAGGGTCGTGCATGCAACCGCTTGGGAACCGCTGAACTAGGAGGTTGCTGGTTGGTGCTAACCCCAAAAAGTCAATGTTTAATTTCCTAAATTTATTGCTTAATACGTTTTTATGCGCAAAGATGTCTGTAGCATACTCCTATCTTGAGCCTAATATTTGTATTTACGGCTACTATCTGTAGGGGGACTCGGTGCAGCTTGTGAAATACACACACAGGACAAAATAAACAAAAAAAAAAAAAAAAAAAAAAGGTATACACTTTTTGTCAAATGTTCACTTAACTTTTATGCTCAATATTTGTCCACTAAACTTCACTAACGTTGAAAATGGAAGCGATATTATTGCATACAACTTAAGTTCATCCTAAAAATAACAAAACAAACGCTCAGTATCTGCCCCTCCCCTCTTTAGCCTTAATTATAGCCGCCATTCTCTGGGGTTTGGAATAGAGTTCTGATGTTTCTTTAGTTGATATACTGTATGCGCTGTATGTGGACAAGCTATGTCGTGCATGAATATGAATTCATTTCCAACAAATGGAGTATTGTGCACGACATAATCGGCGAGAGCCTCGTTGATATATGGTGAGCGTTGAGGCTACTGTTCTCCATGAACACTAAATCGGTTCGGACCTCCTAGAAAAACCATCACTACACCATCCCGAAACCTCCGCCGAATGTTGTCCTTTCGGAGAATGTGTACGCTGGTAGACTCTTTCCCTACCACTTGGAGATTTCAGAGAGAACCTGCATTTATTCGAAAGCACAAAACTTCACTGCTGCATAGTTCATTGGGCGTGGTAAAGAGCGAACTGCAGATGGGCTAATTCGTGCTCTCTGGCCAGAACTGATAAAGTAGCAGGTCGTCGTGACTGAAGATCTTGTTCTCCAAGGCGTCCTCTCTCTCACATTACCACCTCGCACGATTCCGAACTTCAACAGTTGTTGTGTGCCGGTTTCTTAGAACCTGGGAGTCTTCCCTTTTCTGCCAGATCCAGGTCTTCGAATAACTTTATGTTTCTCGGAACCTTTTCACAGCCTCTTGTACCGTGGTGATTGTAGCGGCTGCATCCATCATCCATCAGGGCGACGGTCCTGGCAACGTCTTCAGTACTCAAAGGCATGGTTTCAACTGAACGTAGTAATAAACTGACAAATAGCCATTGTTGTTCGTTCCAAACAGAAAGAGCACCAGTTTTCAAAAGGAAGTGACGAATAAAGCAATAAAACAACTCGTATTCAGCACGATAACACCAAGTGGGATAAAACGCATTGTTAGCCTATAATGTAGCGATAAGAAGGGGCCAGGCATTCAAACACTAGCTAGTACATCCAAGAAAATAATTAACCACATTTACCAATGGTAAATATCCACATCACCCAAAATGAAATTTAAGCTTAAAGATTACCAATTTGTGTTTGTGTGTGCGTGACTGTGAGTGTATTTTGATCGGAGGTGTTTTTTTTTTTTTTTGATTGATTTATTTATGGACGCTCTTTAACAGCTGAGGTCATCAGCGTCCCATTCTATTTAGGGCGTGAAACGGCCGACTAATTTTGTTCAGAAGCCTCTCTTTCAGGCTTGAGGTTCTTTAACGTGCCGTAAATGTACGGCACGGGACCCACGGCTTTACTTCCCTTCCGAAGGAAGCCATACTTAGGATTTTTACACCCGGAAAAAATCCATCGGTCCTGGCCTGGTTCGAACCCGCGATCTTGGGTTTAGGAGGCAAGTATGGTAACCACTACACCACAAGGACCGACATCGGGGGTGGTGAAAGGAAACGGTAGTAGTAGCATTTTGTCTTCAAGTAAAGATGTTATATAGTTATTTTATTTTTATTTTTTTTTAAATTACTGGTGTTTAACGCCCGTTTTTACTATGGAGGCATCACAGGCGGTGGACACTGATGATACATGAGATGAAATGAAATATTGGGAAAGAATTTCAATTTGGTCATGTGAATATTAACACATTCTCATTTCACTTAGGGATACGTGCACCATTGCTAAAAACCATTTCCCTATATTTTTTGTAGTTAACCGACAATTGAACTGTATAAACTTGTAAACAATCCAGAAGATTTGGAAAATATCGCTTGAAATCTGAGTTACCGATGACGCAGAGGAAAATACATTTCAAAATCCAAATGGAAGTCGTTCGGCACGCTCTCGTTTGTTTTCGTGTTCATGGTTGTTGACAATCTTACTTCCTTCATCAGCACACCGGATATAGAAACGCAGAGCCTGGAAGGGAATTTGTTTATTGCCAAACGAAATCCAATTTACATGAACTAGTTCTCTTTCCCCTGCACACGCACATAAGCAAACATTCACGCACATCCGCACTGATTTTAGACTCGACGTTACGCCATCGGGTCATCGTATAGGAAGTTTATTGTGGATAGATAAAAATAGCATGTACATGAGTATTTCTCTCTCGAAACATTAACCAACACTGTTCTGAACATGTAGACTGCTAGCGATATGCTGCAAGCTAACTTTATATTGTTTATTCATTTTAGAAAGTCTTTAGTCAAAATCATTCACTTTCATATTATTTTGTTTTCGTTGCTCTTTGTTTCTGTGTTATTTTTTCGTACCACAACAAAAATAAAGTTACGCCGAAGTAGCTATATTTTAAAATTGTTATTCGTGACTTTTAATCGCGGAGCTTTTGCTGTTGGTAATAGTGTGAGACAGTTGTGTAGGCAGAACTTACTGCATTGTTAAACGCTTACACTTTTAATTAAAAGTCTTGAACATTAAAATGGTTACGTACGTTCAAATAATAACGAAGGTGGCAATGTAAAGGACATTAATTGATAAGAAATTACATTTCTCTTTGTTCAGCATTTTTAATTAAAGATCACTACCGCGATCTAGTGGAGCGTTTGTGCTTCCTACGCGGCAAGCCCGGGTTTGATGCCCGATTAGGTCAGTTTTCAGTTAAAAATTCGGGTCACTGCAATTTCATAGTCGATTTTATTTAAATTATTGAAAAGCCTAATAATTAGATTTGGTATTGTTGCTATAAAAATGTATTATTTTTTCTTTGCTATAACAAATGTAAATAATATGTTTAACTAAAATTAAACGGGCATTATGCTTTATTTTACATATTACTAGAATCCCGTTAATCCGAATCGAATCTCGGTAAATGAAGACCATATAACTCGTTGTCCTTTTGAGTGAATAAATTCGCTTCTAGGTGCACGTGCGGTGTTTATAGAGTTGTATTCAAAAGGTACTGTACTTTCTCTTATTGGTCATATGTGCAGGCTGCAAAAACGCACAAAATGACAAGAAACTGATACGCACACAACCTCTACAAGGAGAGCTTTCAGTTTCTCAGGGAACCCTGGACATCCATGGTACTTGTGGCTTGCTAGAAATGCGGACCAGACATCCGAGCCTCTCCAGGGAGTCCGCATAGGCTGGACTCTGTGGGACATTGGGTTCCCGCTATTCAAGAATAACTGAAATGCTGCAGCGTCATGTCAGAGTGGCCAGTCCCAAAGGAGCTCGGGTTACCCACCTGCAGAGATGAGAAGGTTGATGCTAAATTAGGCCGTATTACCAGTGGTACTGATACCCTAGACGGATTGCAAAGGCGTGAGTCGGCAACGTATCTGCTTCAACCGTAAAGTTTTGGCAACTAAATACCGGCCAAGGGAATGTCTCTGGCGTGTACTTTGCTGGGCCCGGGAGGGATCTCATTGAACAGCACAAGTGTATAACGTTTCACTTTAAAAGAGTTTTGTTGATTTGTTTTATTTTCGGACGCTCTTTAACATCTCTAGTTGCCAATGTCCCATCCAATTCAGGACGTGAAACGACCGACAAATTTTGCTCAGAGGTCTCTTCTTTCAGGCTTGAGGTTTTTTATCGTATCGTAAATGTACGACACGGGACCCACGGCTTTACTTCCCTTCCGAAGCAAGCCATACTTAGAATTTTTATGCCCGAAAAAAGCCATCGGTCGAGGCCGGAATTGAACCCGCGAGCTTGGCAAGTATACTTTAAAAGAACTCTTGATTTGTAGCTCCTCCACTTCTTATATGGCAACAATAGAGCTCTGATCACGTGCACAAAGGAAATAATGTTCATACATATTATTATTGTACTCTTAATTATAACAATAATTTCCAATAATCCGAATAGGCACCGGTCCCAATTAGTTCAGATTAGCTGGATCCTTATATATTATGCTTTTTATTCCTATTTTTTTAAAATTATTCTTTATTGTGCTTTTAACATTGTGCTTTTCTAGCCCCTCCACTAACTAAAATCATATTCAAGATATCAACCGCACGCCTAAAATGATATTATGCTTTTTATGCTTTTGGGTTGGATCAGTAATGTTGTTAGATTTACATTTGAAATTTAAGCATATGAAAATTGAGCCTAAACGTAAAATAATTCACTGAGAAAAATGGTGATTTCTTGCATTTTAAGATCTTTTTAGACGCAGTTTCTAATTTCATTCTTAGTTTATTAGTTTTTATCTCTAGTACCGTTTAATTTTCAAATCTGGCTTTAAACATATACATAGATCGATACAAAATTCATAATGGATGTCTCGCTTCCTTCTCTATTCCTTCTGGGTTTTTAACTGCCACGTACAAATGTTCAGAAAGCTACGTTTTCTTTAATCTGTCTGCGGTAGCTACAACGATTATTTCTCCTTATTAAACTGGATTTTTACGTGACCAATTCAAGGTCATCTGTGTGTTTTTTTCTGTGTACATGCATGGGTGGTTGAATGTCATTTTTAATATTTTTGTGCGACCACAGTGTCGAAATTTATCGAGAGACATGGAGGAATTTAAACAATTGAAAAAGAAGGCAATACATCAGGTAGTTCGGAAAATACAATCATAATTACCATCTCTCCAATAGGGAATCAACTACCATTTGTTGTAATTTAGGCTAATGGTAATGCATTAGAGAATTCGATCACATTAATAAAAATCTATCCGCTTCCTAAGCTATAGGGCGTGGACTTGCTTTCCGCTAGAGTTTAGATACATGAAATGTCCTACTCAGAGAAGACGAAAGCTGGGTAATGGAGGCTCCATTCAGTCGTGCGATAGTTTTTAGGTTCAAGGGTCATTTTGTAAATAATGCATAGTTAGTAGTACTGCGAACTGGATGATGCAACGCTAGTGAAAGTTACATCATTTGCAGTTGAACACTTGAGAAAGATGTACGTGTGTTCATTTTGTCTGTTTGTGGATAACAAGAGCCAGAATTGGAGCCTGCAGGTACGTCGGGTACTGTGACTGTAGAACATCAAAGGTTGTACATTAAGACTGAAGCTTCACAGGGTAAAACCCAACAGAGACCCACAGTGCTTTGGGTGAAGTTTGTTTTGAGTTCACAGTGAACTGCAGTACAGTTTCTCGTTGTGCTAGTCGTTTTCGTGTTGGCTGTATCAGCATGGACGATGACCCAAGACCAGGAAGACTGAAGACATCAATAGATGAACGTAGTGTGAAGCTTGTGGCGAATGTTCTTTAAGAAGATCTTCGTGTGACAAGGGAGGAACTTTCACAAGCTACGGGGATTCCACCAGCATCCATATTCTGCATTTTGAAAAATGATTTACAGAAGAAGAAAAAATTGTACACGATATGTGCCTCACTTCCTAACTGTTGAACAAAAACAGAAATGCAAGGACATTGCAAACTTTCTAACATAAAGATTCGACGTTGAAGGTCAAGCATTTTTGTGTCGAATTGCTGAAACGTGGATTACGAGCCAGAGTTGAAAGGTTCATCTTCCCCACGACCAAAATTATTTCGACGAGTGCAATCAAAGGTCAAGCAATTGATGATATTTGCTTTTGATCACCAAGAAGTCAGTAAGACAGATAGTCACCTGTGAAAAAATGACACGGCGGTGTTTTTCGTGACTTCGTGCAAAAACTGCACAAAACCGACCTCAGTTGCTCGAGCTCCTTCATGACAACGCTCCCCCGTACCCCGGGAATGTTGTGACCAATAAGCTAATAGAAAGTGTTACCTCATCCGTTCTACATGGGCTCACCAGACTTCGACTTATTTCCAAAGTTTGTATATATATACATTTGTAAATGTCGTTTTCTTTCTCTGGAAGAGGTTTCTGCTTCCGTTACTCGAGACGTCGACAAATGGACAGAAGTGGTACTTTGAATGGAATAGCACAACTTTCCAACCGCCAGCATTCGATAAGCAGAGAAACTGTACTGAAGGCTGTAAAAAGATACTGACAAAAAATAAAAACCTGTGTACATTATTTATGAAACACCCTCGCATTTGGACCGCTGGTGAGTGCCCTGAAAACTTCTGAAGAAGACCAGTCTTTGTGTGGTTAATTATCGATATTTCGCTCAACAAGTGACCTTCTCTAGGGCGTTTAAATGCAACGTCGCTAGTTTACCACACAAAGACGGGCCTTTTCCGGAAGCTAAAGATAATCTGCCATATAAATCATGGAAGACATTTTATGTTATTCAAGCAACACTACCAGTCGTAGCAAAGCGTTGTATTGTACCACTCATTGACTTTTCGAGTTGTCATTTCAATTCCTTGCATCATGCCTCAACCGTTTTGCTGCATCTTTTCTGAACAAACAGGTCAAAGCTTAAAACGACTCCGGAAGCTTACAGTGAGCCAGGCAGTATATGTGCACCATTAAACTGTTCATCATGAACTATACATAGTCTATACCAAATAATAAACGAGCCCTCAAGAACCTGCAATTCCAGAGAAGTCTGCATCTTATTTTTCCTGAAGATAATGTTTCCGTTCTTTGTTGTTGTTATTATTATTATTATTATTATTATTATTATTATTATATCGTTAATTTTTGCCAAGACGAAATCACACATTATATGATAACTTTGAAGTGTTTATAGATAGTTTTTAAGATAACTTTGGAACACTTGTAATTGTAACGTAATTGTACTCTACTGATATACAGAGTGATTTATATAGAACTTGACACATTTCTTTATTTATTTCAAAACGAATGATGCTATTCACAGCTTACTATACCTAAAATGTAAAGTACCTCTATAGAAAATGTTGAACATGTCCTCCCTTCTGCATAAGGCATAACTGAACACATTCCATGTTACTGGCCACTCGTTGGAGAACTGTATTGTCGATACCATTAATGTCCTGTGTAATGTGTGCTTCAGATCGTCCAATGTCTGAGGGTGTGCAGCGTAAACTTTGTCTTTTAAGTAACCCTATAGGAAGAAGTCCAGGGTTGCCAAATTAGGAGCTCGGTAACCACAGGTTCTTGAAGATTATCCGGTCGTCAAAGAAAATTTTAATTAGCGCCATGGATGGGTGTGATGTTTCGCATGTGGCGCCATCTTGTTGAAATATCCATGACCCAGCTCTATATCGTTCAGTTGCTCAACAAACTCCAAGAAACCACTACAGGTGACCGGGTCGTTAAGGTGAATGGGAGGTCTGGGTTCGAATCCCAACAGGACCGTTTTCCCTGACTGAGATTTTTCCAGGTTTTCCTCAGTCCTCATAAATGGCAAATGCCGGAGAGTACCCTAAATTTAGGCCTGTAACGTTTCCTTCCTTAAAAAAAAATCCTTTCCCAATATATTATTTCATCTCGTATATCATCAGTGTTCACCGCCTGTGGTGCCTCAGTAGTAAAAACTGGCGTTTAACACCATTAAAAAAAAACTCCATGAAAATCCGGAGGTACTCTGCAGTGTTCACAGTCTGGTCAAAAAAAAAAAAAAATGGACCCAGTATCCTCTGTGCGGGTATTGCGCACCAAACCCTGACTGTAATTTGGGCATGGGTGTTTCATAAATGACACGTTTTGGATGACCCAATAGCATGAGTTCTGTGAGTTCGCATAGGCACATAAATGAAACCATCTCTGAATCATGTGATGGACAACATGCCAGGACTTTGCACGATGAACGCCGTGTTGAGTTATGTCGTCTTTTGCAGGAAGGAGAACATTTTAAACATTTTCTACAGAGGTTAACAATCTCCCAAGATATTCTACATTTGAAGTATAATAAGTTGTGACTAGCATCATTCCTTTTGAAACGAAGAAAGAAAGAAGCGTGTTAGTTCTGTATAAATCAATGTAAGTTAGACAAACATATTTGACTGGACAGGTGTTTTCATTTGCAGTTTTAAAATTGGTATATTGTTTATTAAATAACCGATACGCGTCCATACTCTCTGCACACGTCAAGAAATCTTCTTAATCAAAGAAAACTTTTTGTGGTCAGCCGGGAATTGAATCCAGAATCCCAAATACAGAATGCAGGTATCTTACTGAGTCCCATTTTAAAACTGCAGTTGGGTAGAGACGTGAAAACATGTATTCAGTCATATATGTGTATGGTTAATACATCAGTATAGCGAGTACATGGCAATTATAAGTGTCGCAAAGTTAACTTAAAAATTATCTATAAAGTTATTACAGAATAAAGAAAATGTGACACATTCCAAATTGCTACTGAGATCTCCCAGGCCAATCTGGGATGTTGAGAATATCTTAATTCCATGGTTTGGTAGACTTGATCTCTATGAATTCTTGTTTCCATGAGTCTTGAAACAACTTCTTAATGTTTTGCCGGCAGGAATAGCACATCATCACCTTAATTTGCTCAGTAAAACACAAAGTAGGAGTACAAATAAAGTAATAATAATGCATAGCTCGTCCAGAAACCAATAAACAAGCAAATGTGTTGTCTACGGAGATAACAGTGACATCAGATGGAGATTGAGAAGTAATACGAATGCAGAGCACATTTTAGAAGCAAAGACGCCAAGGCAGAAAGATCAACCAGAAGGAAAACATGTCTAGGGGTCACTGAAATTAAAGATTAAGTAGAACATCACATTGGTTAAGATGGGTACTGCCGATATACGTCACATTCCATAATACAAGATAATGCAGGTATCTCTGCAGGTGATTTCTGTCTGTCAGTTCTTGCTGGTGACATGGAATGACTCATTACCGATCCCAATTCGATGTGCATGCTTGCACAGGCAATTTAATTTCGTTTTGGTATTAAATAAATAAAAAAATGGGAAACTGACTATTTTCTTGAGGAAAAAGTATTTACTTGAATCTAATGCGCACCTTTTTATCCAAATGTTGTGGTGCACATTGCATTCGAAGGTAAATACGTTCCGAAGTTCACCGGTAACTTCATTCAAATTTATCGTTATTGCGTCATAATGCATTTGAGCAATTCTCAACTGCGTTACATTTATTGTTGGCCTATTATTGCATAGAGTGCTTGAATAGTAGGTAGTTATGAAACGGAGCGTAACCAGAGAAGAACATCTTATGATGCTCCTTTCAAGTGTAAAGTAATTCTTTATACTGAAAAAATGTTAACAGAAAGACAGGAAGAGAGTTCAATGTAGCTGAGAGCAATGTTCGCTTGTGACGGTAACAGAAATTGACATTATTTGCAACTAAAGCTAGTAGGAAGTAATTCACTAGTCCTCGCAAGGAAAACATCCTTAAGTTGAAGAAAAAGTTTTGGAATTCGTACATGAAAGGAGGAAGAACGGGCAACCTGTGACTAGTGACACTATAAGAAATAACTTTTTCTTCTTTGACCTACGTCAACTGTCCTGACAACAACACGAGTGATGGATTTTGTCCTACGTGCTCCAAGATGTAACAATAGTCCACTTATAAATTCTGTGTTCTGATCGTTTTATGAAGCGGACGAGCTTATCTCTGAGACAACATAAAATACAATATGCTATTTTTTTTAATGATGTTAAGTTTTAAATTTAGGGTGCACATTACATTCGATGTCACATTAGATTTGCGTAAATACAATGGAGCAGGTTTCTCTCGAATTGCAGCGGCGTTTGTACCGCATATCAATTTGTAACTTAACTGGAATTTCAAGTCTATTTGAAAAAAAAAAAATGTACGTTTTCCTTACAGTTAAAGTTTCAAATCATGAATGTGTAACTTCTACGTTTAACAACTGTTCGTTAAACACAAATACTGAAATTTCATGACTTACTCTCGTATAAGTTTATATATAATGCCAGATGTAAAATTTAACACTTAATCCTAGTAAAAAACACACGATGTTCGTGTTTTTTTTTTAATTGGAAATAAGTCGAAGTCTGTGAGCACATGTCTGGACTGTAGGACGGATGAGGTAACACCGCCTAATATATTATTGGTCACACCATTCCGGCTGTGTGGGAGAGGTTATCGTGGACATCCTCGAGCAAATGAAGTCTGTTTTCTGCATTTTGTGTAGTTTTTGTATGAAGTCACAATAATACACCAATATGACACTTATTTCACACGGGACTCTCTGTCCTACTGATCACTTAGTGATAAAAAGGAAAGATCATGAATTCTTGACCTTTGAAAATAACTGGTTTATTTTTTATTCCATCCAAATTCACACAGTAATAGCTACAGTCCAGGTTGTTAGGGCGATTGAAAACAAACACATCTCTAAAAGTTGAGCATTAAAAGGTAGGGGTATATTTGAAATTTAAAAGTGGAGGTGGCTGGTGTGAGGGGGTTATATCTAACATTTAATCAACATTTGTTTATATTTAATTTGAGTGTTTTAATTAAATTTATTTTAAATAGACAGTTATTCAGCCATACGAGTTTTAAATGAAAATCTTATATTTGTAGTTTATAAATTTTGAACGGCCTCTAAAACAAAGAATGTCACTTAAAATAAATGCATATTTACATATATTTCAGTTTTTCTGTATCATTTAATTAAGCGAAAAAGACACTTCCTAATGAACCTTCTTCAATTAAACAATGCAAGGAACAAGTGCACAAACATTTATACATTCATTTTTTGTAAGGCCATATTTATAAATTTATCAGGAGGTAAAATCTGTTGCATAAGTCCTGCAGGAGAAACTTAAAGCCTTGGCTCCCATGTCGTACACATACGGCACGTTAAGTAACTCCATGCATGAACATAGAGGTCCCTGAATAACATTATCGGCGGTTTCAAGTCCAAATAATATCTTATTTCCCCGTCAGTTGATGTTAGAGGCGATGGACTTTCAGCTGTCCCTCTGCCATCTGTAGGAAAATAAGGTTAACTAAATTCTATAAATAAGGTTAACCAAATTCTACTTGCTATTTGGGAGATCCATGTTCCCGGAATGGAATGACGGGTAGTATTATTTATATAAAGTAATGATGCAAATAAAGATTTAAAATATCCTTAACTTTAGGAAAAAAATCAGAAGAGACTATTAAGTATTGTCCTTTATAAAATATCTAAAATATAAACATTAAAGAATATGTAAAGTTCATTGGATTCTAGAACAGAACATTAAAAAAAACTACATTGTTGATTCATATAAGCTAAAATTGGAACTTTACGCACTACTGCATTTCCTCCTTCTGTTGTCTCTCTAGGGAAATAACGATTTTTTTAGTTCGGTATTCCCACTCGTTATTCTGAACACGATTTGAAACCAACCAGTACTGTACATCGGGTGTTCACATGATCCTATGGATTGATAGTCAGGTAATCCTTCATTTTATAGTGTGATGCCAAAATGTACGTACTCCGTAACCCTGCAGTGGGCGTGCGGCGTATTTTCTTTCCGTTATTGCAAGCACTGATCTGCCGATCTACCTTTCAGCTACCCACTCACAAAATCCAGTGGAGCCTGTAATTGAACCGCCGCCAGTTTTTCATTCAACCGTTGTTGTACTAAGTTATTGTTACACAAACGTGACAGAATAAATTTTAATTTAATTCTATTATTTTTTCAGATTACATGTGTTTGCAATATCATATTTTATTACACCATTACGTCACCCTTGATTGTAAATGTGAAGGGGGGGGGGGAAGAGAAATAATAATTTTCTACGAAGGCTGCTCAACAAAAAAGGATCACAATCTTCTTTTACAACAGATCTTTACTCGTCTTCACAATTTTGATGATATTTCTTAAAGTAATCCCCATTGGATGTATGCACCTGTCCCAGCGTTTCTGCTAGTCTTCAAAGACATGCTGCAAATAAATTTTTGACAAGTCCTTCAGAATCACTTCCGCAGTGTCACAGTGGACAATTACATAGAAATAGAGAGAAAACAGAAAACATACGCACCGCAGTTCCACATAAACTAAAATGCGATTAAGTAAGTTTAAGAATACCTTGTAAAAATAATAATTCGTAGTAATGGTATTTACTATTAAAATAAAATAATTAATTATTCCGTGATGTCACAATACAATAAAACATAGCGAAACACTATAGGCGTTTTATATGAATAGCATATGCATCCCGGACCTTCTGTTGAACAAAATCCCAGGAGAGAGCTAATATATCAACTGGGCTGAGTTCAAGGCTAGCACGCACAGTAACGAAAACTATATTTGCTTATTTGCAAAGGGCGCAAAATATCGCCTTAAAGGAGAATTTTTAATACATATTTTATGTTTTTCCATGAAGCTTCTGTCTTTGAGTACGTCATGGACACCATAAGGAGATTGGCGCAGAGAACATCACTCTACGCTAGCCACCCTAACAGGTTGATACGCGCTCTTGGAGACTACAACCAAGATGACCATACGAGCACAAAGAGCCCCCCCCCCCCCCTTGGTTTGGTACAAATTTTCGGTAAATTAGTCTTTAAACCTTCTGAAATAAACCCCCACTGATACCCCGTGAATCGGTTGACGAACTCCGGCAGTCCCAAATGGAAGTACAGGCCAAATTAAGCCGCCTTTGACACTTGGATGCGTGGCCAGGTGCCCTTCCATCGCATGACAAGCTACACTACGTGTGTTGACTCAACTTGTAAGTGCAAGGGGCTGCACTTATATCCTTATCCCTAACCACCAGCCACCCAACACAATAACAATGCCTTGGTCAGCAGACCAGAGAAGAGGTAGACACTTAGTGGTCCGGCGCTACCCAGAACCCAGCTCCATAACAACAGGGAGTCGGCCCGAAAACGAGGACGACGACGAAAGCTCTACATAAAGAGTGCCTTCACCTTTCCCTGATAGAAGTTGAAAAATCACTACTATGCTTGTGTAAGGCAGGCTGATCCTTCAAAAATATTATTGGTGTCCCGAAATCTGGGCCACAGGCGGCGCATTATTTCAAATAACAAAACATTTCAATTCACCAATATAAAATTAATACATACTAGCTATATTATTAATATTGTGTACGCTCAGCCCTACAATTTAATTGGAAGCTTCCCCCTAAGAATCACTAAAGAAGTTATATAGTTAATATAATTATTTTGCCTTTTATAAATAGAATAGGCAGAGTTCCTAACAGAGTTACAAAATTTGCAAGCAGAATTGTTAGTAGCTAATACAAAATGTTACAACTTTGATACTTTTTTCTCTCTCTCTCCCTTGGACCGTGTTCTATTTGAGCGCTGAGGAACTGATTTTCGCTTTCAACTGAATGTTGACCGCATTCTTTGCCCACTTCTTCCTGAGTTGCCCGCATCCTGCAGATGACGGAGATATTGTGACACCCTCACAATCTGCAATCTCTCCTCGAGGGTACTCCACACACAAACGTGTAACACGAGTGTAACAGGGCGCAACCCCTGCAAAGGGGTCGAAAAGACGATTGTTGAAGAGATGACAATGTTATAATTGAAGGAGGAAATAAAAAAAAAAAGCATGCCTTTATGTCTGCCTCAAGGTCGGTACTACCCCGATCTTCATATGTTTCGGTTAGAATGTTATTAAAGATCTGAAAACTCAGCAACCTTGAAACTTAGTTACGTGCTGTTTAAAACATCATATTCCTAACTGGGGCACTGAGTGACATCATCATGAAAAACAAAAGACGCGCGTGAGGTGTGCCTTTGCCAAGACTGACCAAGCAGGGCCCTGTACTGTAATACTTATAAAACTGATAAATGTTATAAAAATTGCTCTAAATGAGTGGACGCGAACTGGCAGGAACAAGTGAATGAGTTTGGAAATAAAATTCCATTACAAACCGCTGTGTGAACTTAACGGCACTGTTTATTAGAATATTCGGGAGTTAAAGAAATTTTGAGATATACAGGTGCGGAAAACAATGTGCAGAAGATTGTAGAGTAGAAAGGCATTATGAGATCAAGAACATGGGGGTCATAGATGCAATATAATAACAGGAGCGCTGCATGATCACAACTGAAATCTGAAATTATGAAACATCTTCATTTGCTAGTCAAAATTAAATGTAACACGACAAATGTGTACTACTGTCTCAATTAATGCGTACTGGTACACAATCAGAAATTAAACATTACACGCGCGTACTTAATATGCTGAATGGAGAAAACAAAATGTTTTGTGCATACTGTAATTCATGTTACAACATGTCCTAAAAAGTTCTGACTGATAAATAAAATTTTGCTTCTTAATGTGCAGTTATAGAGAAATGTATAAAAAATATACAATTCTTATTGCTTAATTAATGTCAACATGGCGTAACAAATGCTCAACATGACAATTTCCATGCTGTGATAAGAACCGACGTGTAGTTTGAAGCACTTCTGCAGTTGCCATTATATGGGCTGTCGGTCCTGGTGGTGTAGTGGTAACCATACTTGCCTTCTAAACCCAAGGTCGTGGGTTCGATCCCGGATTTTTTCGGGCGTAAAAATCCCAAGTATGGCTTCCTTCGGAAGGTAAGCAAAGCCATGGATTCCGTGTCGCTGAATTGAATGGGACACTAATGACCTGATAAGTTAAAGAGCGTCCGTGAATTAAAAAAAATAATAAAAAATCAATTGGTGTTTCATAAATTTTGCTTTTTATGGTGCCCCAGAAGAAGAAATCCAACAGTATCAAGTGAGGTAACCATAGAGGCCACTGCTTCGGTCCACCGCGCCCTATCCCTCTGCACTAAATGTTCTGTTTAGATGATTTCTGCCTGTAAGTGAAAAATGTGCAGGGACGCCGTTAGGTTGGAACCATTCGTTTCCTAATTTCAAGACCAGCTTTCGGTATTACCAGTAGGCTTCAAAACACAAATGCTGCATTGAACATCAGTCACACCTAGCGACAGTGACTAGTACTGTACAAGAGTCTTTTTTTTTTAATGTACATCAGACACGACACAAACAAATTTCGCAATCTGAGGCTCTAACATGGTGGGTTTAGTGTTGACGCACGTAACGCAGTAAAAAATCGTGTTCCTATCCTCAAAATGCTTACTATTAATTAGTTTGATGGTTGTAAGTTTGCATATTGTAACTATTCCACTGTAGGTACATTACAGTTTGCATCACCAGGATTTTCAGAACACTTACAGAAAGAAGACTGAAGTCTCATTTGTGCGAATTGTTACAAGGCCTTTGCGCACAGCGCTTTGAAAACAATGACATTTCTGTATGAATCGCGAATAACCATCCTCCCTGTAATCAATCTATATCTAGTTCCTTACAATTTTTCTTGTTTTTTTTTTCCTCCCATCCATCCTTCCTTCCTTCCTTTTTTTTTCTTTTCGTTCTTTTTTCTTTCTTCCTTTCTTTTTTTAATTTTTTTAGCGAACTTCAAAGAAGTTGTGCCCATGAAGAGATTTTTGAAATTTTTTTCTAAGCTCCAAAGTTTCCTACTTAATATGTTCCAAAAGTGACAATGAAATATATAAATATAAATGTGTGTGTGTGGGGGGGGGGGGGGGGAGAGCTGGAGAGTACTTTGAAGGATTGTGAGGATAAGATTTCGAATTCAGTACTTAAATTGTACTTTAAGTGACACTTGCAAAACTTTTTGAATGACCCTCGTACGATTCGATGCAAAAACATTTCTCCTTGATACTGTTATTGAGTCAAAATCCTCTGTCACACTCATACATGCAGTCCTTTTTATCTTCAGTGAGAATACGAGGAACTCACCTTACCGAGATTTTTTCGGTAGCCTAAGTCATTTGTAATAATGCACTGAACACTTCCATAACTTTTCCCCAACCTCAGGAGCAATTTTGAAATCCTTAAACGTCATTCACACTCGATAAGGTCCCGAAGGTCGTTCGTCCAAGATCGACATTTTCTACATTTTCTCGTCCTTTTCTGGAACGTTTGCGTTCATTGCGTCTTGTCTTTAAACTGTGCCCTTAACCTTTGCAAATTTTCGGCCGCGTAAAAAACTTAGTAATAAAGAATTGCTCGAATATGGAACGACTGTGCGAGGAGAACCAATTTCCTTCCCTACTCCTGAAACCCGAATACAATACGTGAATGTGTTCCATGTTCCCGATTTTTCTGTATTACATTATTGCGATTTTCTGTATTCTGGGTTAAGCTCCAGATTACAAAAAATAGCAAATCTTGTTTTCATATATGCTAAATGCTGACTAAGGCACTAACCTCCTTCCTCCTATTACACATGTGAATCATATAAAGACCGGGCCTTTTGTTTTAGGCTTGTGAGTATTACGGCTTAAGATGCGCCTTAGCCCTTGTGCCATGTCAAATGTGCGTGCTTATTTTATCTTTTCTGAAATGCTTAACGTTCTTAAGCAATGATCTGGCAATTTTTCTTTAGGCGTCAGAGGGAAAACAAAATGCATTTAAAAACGAATAATTTCTTGCGGTTAAACTGTTCTAAAAACGCAATTGCATTATCGTACCTTTATTACTGTTGAAATAAAGCGAACTTGATGTTTAGCACACATAAGTCTATACAGTTAAAATGTACAATAGATTTTTCATCCAGAAGACTGGAGAAGATGGTCAACTTTCTTCATTTGGAGTCTTTTTTGGTCTTGTACATGCCACGTGTTTCTCTCTTCATTGATTTTTCCACTTGAATCTCTTAAGACCAGTAATTTTTTCCCTCAACAAAGCACTGACACGCACCGCATTGAATTCCTCGACTGCTGAAATGATTGCCATATTAACTTCTTGTCACAAAAGACTCGCTGGAGCATTTACCCCCTTCACATTGGGTAAGCTTTTATTGACATTTTGAGTTTTTCCCTAGCTCAAGCACTATGGTGAGAGTGTAACTTCCTATGTCTACCAACATTGATATTTTCAAACTAAAATATCACTATATATCATGATGTGTTAAGGTCTAAAACCAATCATGCCCACGCATTAATGGTAATTTAGAAATTCAGTCTTTCTTAAATCTACGGCAGCTGCTAAATAAAGAACGATCATCGTTTTCTACAGGTAAAATTTCTCCAGAATTAACTTTATTTTTTGTTAGCTTAATGCATAATGTACACGTGGTATTATTTTCATTGTTGTCTCTTCCGGTTGCCACTTGTGAGAGGTGTGCCAGTTCAGAAAGGTTCAGTTCCCCCTACAGAAAAATGGACGAGCAATACGCTGCTCTAAAATTCTGCTTTCGTCTGCAGTATTTCACGAGACTTACTATTCTTCCCTATAGCACAGCTAGAAGATGGTTTAAGATGTTTAAAGAGAGGAGGCAATCAATTTCAAAGGAAAGTGAACTCGACGCTGCAGAGAAAACATTGAACACCGCTACTGTCATATGAGGGAGGATCGTCGAATAACATTAGGAGAATTTTCCGAAATTCTGAAATTTTCACTGCATGCCACCTTTGTAAATGAAAAGCTGTGCACTAGACTTCTTAGGCACGTTGTGCTAATTTTTGAACAAAAGGATGTTCGCATGCATTTGAAGATGCGGTTTCTTTCAAAGGTAATCACTGCTGATGAACATTATATCGACCCTGAAAGCAAACAGCAAAGCTCTGTGTGGGAATCTCCATTGGCAACATAAAAAAGGGAAAATTGTTGCTTCTGCTAGTAACGTAATGGTCATCTCATTTGTCAATATTCAAGGAATGGTTAACCAGCATCTACTGGACACCAAGTGTAACTGGCAATACTATAAAGATGTCTGAAAAATCTGCAATCCAATCCAATTTCCTATACAGATTAAACATGAAAGGTTAAAAATCACTGATAACTATGAGCCAGCTACGTTATTACCTTTTACTGAGTCTAAAGAATTGTCTATTTTAACACCCCCTTCTATTTATATCTATACCTGTTTAAAGGCATTGTGGAAAACGCAGACTGGTGTAGTGTGTTTGTTAATTATTTGTTGAAAAAATTGTCTTTAAGAAGAATAACCGCTGATGGCGGTTGGTTGTCAGAAATTTCCAGAAGCAAGTCTTGTATTTTAAACTGATTGGTAGTTGGGAGTTCTCCCAACTCTGTAGCAAGTAGTTGATAACGCTAGAAAAGAAAAGAGTCCCAGGTCAGAAACGTGCACTTGTAAAATCATGTCTGTAATGTAACACTTGTTCTTTTACAAGTACATAATTTTGTCCTCATACTTTAGATATCATAGAATTAGGCATTTCAGAAAAATAATAATAGATAGTACACAGCATTAAATTAATATTTCACATTTGCTATCTTTACAATGTTTTTGTCCAAAATAAGACATATGCACCGTTATAAGTTATTATGAGTTAATTTGTCCTTTTTTAGCATTTGAGAGAAAATTAAACGCTAGAGCGCTTTTTAAATTTCGATTAAATTTATAATGATCGATTTCTGTAATTTTCAGAAACTATTTTCCTTGCCTTATTTAAATAGTTTATACCGAATTTTGTTGCGATAAAAAAAAAACAACAAATTAGATCTACTAGAGTGATTTTTAAATTTTAGGTTTCAGGTAAATCCCCAGCCTTAATAATTTTATTTCGCTTATTTTCAGAAACTATTTTATTGTTTATTTCAATGGCACATACCAAGTTTCGTTGAGATAAAAACAAAAATTGTGGCCGCTAGAGTGATTTTTTAAATTTTGAGTTTTAAGATAATCTGCCACTTGTAATTGTCTGATTTCGCTGATTTTCAGAAACTATTTTTCTTAATTTATTTCAATGGCATATACCGAGTTTCGTTGAGTAAAAACAAAAATATGTATCATCTATTCCAATACTAATGGTGGTCCATTCTGTTTCTGAGCTTTGTTGCGTTAATAAGTGCACCACATTAATAGTTGGACGTTTTGCATTACATGGTTTAGTAAGTGTTATTTAGTGTTTAGCTACACACACACACACCCACATCCACTTATTATAGAGATACAAATAATGAATGTATCACAACAATGAAAGGAAAAACTATGCCTAGTGAAGCAAGAGATAAGGGGGGAAGTGATCGCTGCGTATGATAAGAAGTCGAGGCAAGGTAAGGCAGAACAAAATTTAAAACTTACGTGTGTCCCACTATACCCGGTGTTCCAGTGAGAACAATTACCAGAATAAGAAGCCGGCGAGTCCAGGAAAACATAGAAATAGACCGGAGATAGGAAAGTGAATTTGGATGATTTTGACAAGAAAGTGCTACGGTGCTACGAGATGAATTTTATTTATGAGAAAGGAAGTCCTGCGAGTAAGCAGAACAGATAGAAATTCCAGATAGTGAATACCCAATTATATTTTATTAATTCGTTATTAAGTTAAGACATGTTCAACTTTTAACTTAAGCCTTAAATAGTCAATGTTTTTAAACGCATATCACGGGACAAGCGCTGATAAATATGTGTTTACGATACGGCGCTATCCATGAACAATGTTGTACACTGACACCATTGCTTATGGGCGCATTCCTCTGACTAACCATCTCTCCAGCTCCCAGGGTATGTTCCTCATGATGTATTTCCTTTCGTTCTCCCAAGACTCCAAAAATTGGGTGACTTTTTTGACGTTGGAACAGTTAAAACCAGTCGTACAAATATGGTTAATTCCGGAAGAATTAGTAGAAATATCGATATTATCATAATCCTTTGGAAATATTGGGGGAGCTTGCTTAGCCCTCTCTACGAAAATTTTGCGAGGGCACATGCACTTCCGGCCTCTAGGAGTCGGCACTATTCTTCTGAAGAAGGTTGGATTAATGTAATCGTGCGATAAGAGTAAAGGAACAATTTTGGGTAAATTATGGGTTACTGATGGGCGTCATTAAACTTTTGGGTGGAACCTATAGTAGCCCCACTTTCATTATGGGTGAGCGGTATTCGTTTGTAAGCTGCCAATCACAATTTGCATTATTGACTTGTAAAAATAATCACTGCAGTTATAGCGCGGCAAAGTTCTGATTACAGACAGCAACAAAGGTCATCTTTTAGATGCTGCTCTTCCGTAATGAAAACGAGACGAGATTCGCCATCATAAATTTTCACAATAAATTACGAATTAAATTATTACCTTGCAATTTCTGCCGGCGATCTTTGTTAGTGTGAACAAATGATAAGCTATCTTCAGTCCTAGTGATCTAGTGGTAACCATACTTGCTCGTAGATCCAAGATCGCGGGTTCAATCCGGGCTAGGGTCCATGGATTTATTTCCGGGCGTAAAAATCCTAATTATGGCTCCCTTCGAAACGGTAGTAAAGCCGTGGGTCCCGTGTCGTAGATTTCCGACATATAAAGAACCTCAAGCCTGAAAGAAGAGACTTCTGAGCAAAATTTATCGGCCGTTTCACCGTTGAATTGAACGGGAAGCTGATGTCCGGAGATGTTAAACAGCGTCCGTAATTAATCTGCACGTTATTAGGACAAAAAATTGAGAAGAAAAATGTAAATATCTTGCATACTTTGTGTGGTTTTTCTTTACAGTAGTACTGTTCTTTAAAATATCGTATTTTTTGCTGTCTATATTACATAGTTTAAGCACCTTCTTTTGACTTTTTTAATGCTCGAGCATACGGTGCCTACTAATTTATTTCTGTTATACCATATTTTTAAAATTGAGAGCAATAACTAGACATTACCGAGCAAAATGATTATATATTTGATTTCAGCACGCATTAATTATAAAATAAAGCAATAAAAATCAGATGAGTGTAATTTAATATTGGTACTTTTTCTTAATACGCCTATACGAGGCTTCTTTATAGCGTATTCAATTCAATACGATAAATATTAATATACCAGCGAATTACCCTAATGTCCTATTTGATGTTATATAAAAGTGACTATCGCAGGGCAACAAAAAAAAAAATCAATAAAAGCCTCTCTTGTTCAGGAGAAATTCGAGCACGAAACTCTACAGGTGACACTAAAGACGAACGAAAGAAAGTAGACTCAGCACGCCACTGATAGAGGCTCATGAGCTAAATTAGTACGGACGGTTCACTTGATTATATGTCAGTTCGTATTGAAGAGTTTTTCTGTCACGTTCCATTGTATAGCTTACAGTTGAAGAAACGGACCTTCTGGCTCGGGATGACGTGGTCTGTGGAATGCAGAAGCAGTAAAACTCCTTAGGGGATCTTGATGTTGCGTGTCGTGGAGGCAACAAACAATGTAAAGAAAGACCTGGTGCTGAAACCAACACCATTTTGACGTGTATGTCTGGTTGTACACAAGATTTTCAATCTAAGTTAACAAAATATTTATATATCTTGGTAATTTGCACATCTCGGTGTGATTTTTTTTAAATTTAAAGTAAGTTATTTGTTATATTATAGTTCAAAATAACAGGAAAATACTATTATTAGAGAGTGTGCAATACTTTTTACGTAAAGACGAAATAATAAATTAATATTATATGAAAACGTCCATAGCAAATAAAGAAAAGATATCCTACATTTAAATACGTCAAAAAGGGCACATCAGTACTTGAGAGCCGTTCCATTCTTTCGAACTCGTGTCGTAACCACATTACATTAGTTAGGTGATAAAAACAAAATAAGCTTATAGTTCCGTAAACAAAGCCTTCTAAAATGCGGCGGTTTCACAAAGAAGGCCATGCCCGCTACTATTATACCATTCATACCGCATGTGTAGTCCACCCGTGACGGCACTGCAGGTCAATGACAGCGCTAATCATTACCCCCCCCCCCCACACACACACAAGCCATTTCCTTCTTGACTTCTCAAGGCTCCACGTCCTTAATCTGTCCACATCGCTGTTAAACCTGATTTAATGTGTCCCTCTCCCGAGGGCATGCAATTAAAACACAAGAACAAAGGCGGATGGCGATTCGTTCGTTCTAAATCTAAACTCTGATTCACAGAGAAATGAAGAAAGTGCGAGTATTATTCAGTTTTCATTAACTAATGAATGTTTCTTTTTTATTTATAAAACTTTATGTTTAATTGTTTGACGAGAAGAAAACAAAGTTTGAAGTTCCTTCTCTGGACGAGCCCGACCAGAGGGACAGTCATTTTCAAAGTCTTTTGCCCTTCTTCAAATACTTGAATCCTCTTGCAATGGTACAACTAAACACATTTGATCACCATGAACAGCTACCAAGTCCTCGTGGATTTTTTTTCGCTCTTTCACCTAGCTATAGCGTGTGAAAAAGTAGAATCTAAAAAAAATTTTGGAAATATTCATGATTTTTAACAGCTATTGACATAGGACTGAACTCAACAGACTGTACAACAGTGACTATACAAATTAAAACGTGCGCTATATTTTAATAGTTTAACGTCAATTGGTACATTTTTTTGTAGACATTGTTGTTTAACAATGGATAAGCTGGCTGCAAAACTTTTTGAATGTCCCTCATAGGCACATCCCAAACACTCAGAAATATTTCATCAGCTATTTGTAACTCGATCCTCGCATATAATGTTTACACAAACCTTGATGAAGTACTGAAGTAGCTGATAGAGATCGTTTTCCACACCTTCTCCCACACCATCCTTGGTGCTGAAAGCCATCTATCAACTTCGGGGATTTTAACTAATACTGTTTGTCCAACTTATATAGGTAGAAATCGTTAGAAATTTCATCAGCTTGTCCTTTCAAACACTTATAAGAAACCAATCCTGAATATTCTAGTTTTCCTTTCTTCTGCACAATTCGCATGACTTTACCTCTTCCGCGCAGTGGCATGTCTGTGCTCAGTTTCTTCACAACTGTTGGTTGTCCCCTTTCCAACATCCTTCAACAACGCTTTTATTTTTCTCCCGACTTAACATTTAGAAGTAAAGGCAGGAAGAGATCAACGATGGCATTGCAAACAGGAACCCAAACGTAACTTCATATGTAATGCTGGTCCAGCTGTTCTAGTGGTAACCACACTTGTCTCGCCGACCCAAGATCGCGGGTTCAATCCCGGCCAGGGTTTGTGGATATTTTTTCGTGCGTATGGTTTCCTTGGGATGGGAAGTAAAGCCGTGGGTTCCGTATCGTAGATTTACGGCACGTAAAAGAACCTCAAGCCTGAAAGACTATCTCTGAGCAAAATTTATCGACCGTCTTAAAATTGAATTGAATGGGAAAATGAGAGTTGTTAAATGAAATGTCCTTTTTTTTTTTTTTTTTTTTTTTTTTTTTTTTTTTTTTGGGCAGTTGTACAAATCGACCTCCTAAACCCAAGAAGAAGTTTTGTTATCTGTCTCCAAGAAATTAGTGTCCCTTACATCCACACTATCTTGTTTTGTAAGTGTTCATGCATTATTTTTGCAGCAAATATCTTATCAAAGATGTCCTGAATTTCATTATCACTTTGAAGCATACAGAGTGCTCTAATTACGCAAAATTCCATTGATTATATGCCACTTCTTCTAAACACTCAATCTTTAAAGGTTTCGAGAGTAAAATTTTCATCAAGATGATTCTGGTTTTTCAATATCAATTAATTAACTCTATCTGGTTCTGTTTGCATGTCGATTATGATAGCCATTTCACAGTATTACTTAAAAACAGTGATACCATGCCTTTTCCATTTCGTTGACATTGACCACACACACTCAAATATACCAGGGTAGGTTCATAAGTTTCATAAGGATTATCGCCTTCACAAAATCCTTATCTGTTAAGTAAATAATTCCAACTGTAATTTCCGCTCTGCTGTGTTCAGTTGTTCAGTTATTGCTGCATAAAGAAGGCTATGTGTAGAAGATTGTGATAAGTTGAAAATTACGTACCGACTATTATTAAGTTCTTCACCAAAAAAAAAAAAAAAAAAAAAAAAAAAAAGGATTTACACCAAATAAAATGAAACAGCGATTGGACAGTGTATGCGGGGAAGTATTCCCCTCATATTCTACCGTAAAAGAATGGGTCAAATTTTTTTCGAATGGGTCAAGAAAGCATTGAAGACAAAGAGCGAGCAGGTCGGTCCTTGGAGGTGCTCACTCCTGAAAACATCGCTTTTGTGGAAGTAGAAATTGTGGAAGATCGGCGGCTCAAAGTTACAGAAATAGCAGCAAAGTTGGGCCTTTCTAAAACAAGAGTTCTTCGAATTATCCATGAACATTTAAACATGAATAAGGTCAGTGCAAGATGAGTGCCTTAACTTCTTTCCTCAGTCCAAAAGCAGCAACGAGTCATTTGTTGTCAGGCATTTTTGGAGCTCTGCCGTGGTAATGAGAGAGAAGTTCTGCAAACCATTGTTACAGGAGAAGGAACTGTGGTCCTTTACTATGATCTCTTGTCCAAAAGAGAATCAATGGATTGGCGTAAACCTGGCGAAGCACAGCCTCTAATGGCCAATGTCACTCATCAACCAAGAAGATCTTGGCCACAATCTTTTGGGACTGTGAAAGAATACTCTTCATAGACTTCAAGGAGAGGAACACCACAGTAAATGGGGAGTACTATGCTGGCGTACCTCACAGACTACGTGTTTCCATCAAAGAGAAAAGGCGAGGAAAGCTGAGTGGTGGTATGCGCCTTATTCACGACAACGCGCCTGTGTATACTGCTCTTGTTGTGTAGAAATGTGGCTTCAAGGAGATGGACCACCCACCCTACAGCCCATCTAGCTCCCAGTGACTAATTTCCTCTTCTCAAAACTCAAGACGGACCTTCGAGGAAGGAAATTTAAGTGTGACGAAGAAGCGATGAATGCTGTTTATGCCCATTTTGCAGACAAGACGTTTGGCTATTTGGGGGGGGGGTGGTTGAAATGTTAATTTAAAGATGTGAGAAGTGTATTGTAATAAAGGGTAACTACATTGAACAGTAAAATATTTTTTTTGTATTTATCATACCTAGAAAATGGTTAGGTCGGAAACTTATGGACCTACCCTCGTATGTCTATCATGTTACATTACATGTTCTTTTAGTTCCTTTGTCTGTACATCTTGAACGTTTATGGTCTTTCTTAAATTGTGCTTTATGAAGTACAGTATATTATTCGGCATTAGAACAACATTATCTAATTTGGTAAGTATTTTTTGGATTCTTTTCTATCAGTTTCTCAACATCAACAATGTCAAGATGGTAGACCTTTCAATGCGGCGGTAGTACAATGAATGGTTCTTCTATTCTCTGTGTTTCCTTGAGCTTTTGTTTCTTTACACACCACGTCAGACGAGCAAAGAACGGAGAAGCACAGCAGAGAAGTTTGCGTTTGATACTGCGGTTTATGTGGCTTTAAACAGGTAGGCGTTTATTTTGCGGTTACAATGCGTTAATGTTCCGTAAAAACCTATAAGCATTAAAAAAGCTGAGTGTAATATATGTGCAAACGGACCTTGGCGCATGTGTACTTCTATTCCCGGCATTTGAAAGACTCATTCACTCTACTGTGGAAAAGCAAAACTGATGATGAGGATTTCACAAATGTATCCCTTGGTTCTAAGGGGGTTTTTGAAGTTGCTGTCATATGGTGAAGATCCCACATGTTACAGAATGTTCTTCGACAAGTGCTTGTATTTAACAAGCCAATAACTCATTATGTTTGAAATAATTAGGCTTTCGTGCAAGGGGAACCATAACAGAGAGCAGAACGAAGAAATGAGGTGTTCAGTGCACAAGCGGTGTAACTCCATCTAGGGCAGTTTACAGATAAAGGCTAGTTTTGAAAACTGACACACGAAATACATGAATACACAATATACAGAGTGACCCAAAGAAATATGACAGTTTTCAGAACCTTCTTATGGGACACTCGTATAGAATTAAATAAAATAATCTTTCAAGGAACAAGTAGCATAATGGAATTTATTAATCTGAACTGAAAAATTGCAAGTGACCCAATGGAATATGACGGTTTTCAGAACGCTGCCGTTTCTAGCGATTTTGCATTACAGTTTGGTATGGTTGCTATGTAACTATGCAATTTATTCTGTCCATTTAGTAAACAACAGTGTTGATAATTGGACTTTTGAAAAACATGTATTCGTTGTTCTTACAAGATTCAATAAGTCAATCTCCTGCGTTCAGAGAAGATTTAGTATAGAATTTAATATGCCAGAAATGCTAACAACGCTGGACTTTCAGATGGATGATAATGATGAAAATGAGTTTTGGTTCCAGCACGACGGTGCCACAGCTCACACTCTGCGGGGCCTGTTTCCCGGAGACATATTTTCTCGATTTGCTGATGTTGCCTGCCCATCCTGATCTGACTGCTGCAGACTATTTTTTCTACAACAGGCCACGGATCATCATGCAGTTAAAAGAAAACATAATTGGGAAATTAGGGACATTGATCATGTTTTATTGCAGCGAATTATGGCAAAATTTCCGAGCCGATTATACGCATGTGTTCGTTGTCATAAAACGCACTTAAAAATGTGATTTTTAAAATAACAAGTTCAGAATAATAAATTGCATTTTGGTACTTGTTCCTTGAAAAAGTATTTTTATTTAATTCTTTAAGAGTGTCCCACAAGAAGGTTCTGAAAACTGTCATATTCCATTGGGTCACTCTGTATAGAGTATTGTGAATTGCAATCTATTCAAAAGCTATAATAATACCTTTTATGTAGATGGCATAAAATAAATATGGGTTTGCTTAGTTTATGTACCGAATAAATTAATTTAGACGTCTCTTCCATAATACTTCATTTACACTTCTCAAATGTGTAGTACAGTAACAAAACGTAGCCTCATCATTCTCTTCATCGGAAATCTGGTCTTTTGAACCCATTAACAAATGAATAGAAGAACATGATGCAAGTTTTTGAAATATGAATGATACAAAGCAGGAATATAAATAAGATCTATCATGTCCATTTTCTTTGCTGTTTTCAAAGAGTCTAGTCTGGCAGAGAGTCTCTTGTTTCACTGATGGCAGATTTTGTAGAGGTGTTTACAGATATCAATTTCATGGAATTTAGGCTGAAACTCTCTTTGAACTTAATGATAAACGGTTTTGTTTTCTCCACTGCGGCTATCTCACTTTCAGTCATTGTAACTGTTGTCTATCAATAGTTCTTTTTCTAACCACTATATGGTTTAGTAGCTCCTTTGTGGACAAAAATTCTTCCCTCTTCATAACATGCAGAATGTAAGGATTCTTCTTTCCACTTGTTCTAACAAATCTACCAAAGTATCAGCAGAAAACAATGTATTGTTTCTTTGCCACTAGGTAATTCAATTAAGCCGAGGTGTGCATCGTTAGGTAGGAAGCCATGACCTGGAACCATGAACTTGCGGTTTATTACTTCCACTTTCATGTCTGAGTCATGCAGTAATTTTAACATGAAAACACAAACATTGTAACTCCTGTTTAGTCCTATTCACGAATCAGAAAATGCAATTATTATTTTACATTTTGGTGCATTTTCTTTTAAGTGTTTTATAATACACGATGCAATGTCCAATAACCTCGGCCTTCCTCTGTATCATCCAAAAAAAATCCTAAGTATGACTTCCTTCGGAAGGGAAGTAAAGCCGTGGGTTCCGTGTCGTAGATTTACGGTATGATAAAGAACCTCAAGCCTGAAAGAAGAGGTCTTTAAGCAAAATTTGTCGGCCGTTTCACGCCCTCATTTGAATGGGACGCTGATGACCTGAGATGTTAAAAGAGCGCCCGTAAATAAACAAACAAAAAAAACCTCTAAAAACTCCATTTGTAATCTGTTGAGATTAAATCCTCAAAACGAAGTACTTCATCACAGCTCGTATTTTCCATTTTGTAAAAAATTTTAACACTGGTTTGTTTGCACGATCATCACAAACAAGTGACACGTTTGAAACTTTACAGAACGCCATCTAAATAGTAATTTGGCCATTTTCACGACATCTCTGATTCAGGCCGAGAACTTATAGAATGCTCCTCATGCATCACTAATTAGCAATACTGAACGGAGTAGGTCAATTTAACATAAATTGGTGCGCTAATGAGTTAACTTGGCAAAGCATATCGCACGTCTAAAAGGTACAATGTTTGCGGTGAACCATTAGGGTGGCCGAAAAGACGAGAATCATATTAAAATGAAAATGCTATACTGGGGTGCGGAAACCAACATGGAACATTCAAAGAAAGGGCAGCTCTGTTTTTCTCGTATGCAGCAAGTGTGAGGGCGTGTGTTTCTCTTTACTGACAGCACCCCCGTATTATTAATATCCTATCCGGGCAGAGATTGCACTTTTAATCCATCTATGAAATGAACTTGAAAGCCGGCGGCAATGGACTATCTATCGATCGTGAGGCCGATTGCCGTTCGAGCGCTCGGGACGACATCCCTTGTTGTAATATACCCGCAGCAAACAATTTCAGGGAGACGACGGGATCGAGCAAACGTCCATCCCTTCTCAATATTGCATCGGAATCGACAAGGACCTCCAGACACGAGACTGACAACTCGGCCTTTACGTTTTCTGTTTTTAGATATACAGAATGTCTTCTTAACGAGCCGAACTGATTTTGTCGACAGAGATTCGGATATTGAGTTATTATCATTGATAAAAGTTCTAGCGGTTAGATTTCAAAACATAACAAGATAATAAGCTTAATCGTGTTTAGAGCCCTATTTCCAGGTTTCAACTCTTAAAAGAAGTTTCCTTTTTAAATGAAAAACAGTAATCTCAGTTTATATCAGCTGGAGTAGACATTAATATTAACATGATTATGCAATTTCCTAACCTTTACAAATTTTCTCATCATTACCAAAAATCACATTCTCTATCCCCAGTTCTGACCACAACCCCAAGGAATGTGAAATAAGTGAAACACAAGTATAACATTGGTAACTTTGTGAGACAAAATCTCTCTATCTCAGTATGACATAATTTATTTAAGGGCCGAAATTGTAGCATATAAATGACCACTACAACGATTTTCTGCTCACAGACTTAAACTCTAACGCAAAGCTACTGCGTGTTCATAATATGTGTATACGTTACATCTGCGATGTGCGTTTGTTCGCTCATATAACACCCTCCCTCGATATGCTGTCTTGGTTCCGCTTGAAAGACGGAAGAAATATTCATTGTCTCACATTACTTTTCAAAAGTATCCATACATCTTCTCTATCTGATTTATCTTCCCGTTTTCACAATGTCTCCCTGTCATAACCTAAACGCACGCTCTGAAACCCGGCACGTGCTTTTATTATATTGCATCAAACATCACTTTACTTTTTCATTCACCGTAATCACTGCCCATCTTTGGAATGCATTGTCATGAGATGTCAGAGATTGCCAAACTTTAGGAGCACTTTATAAGAAATTGTTTAATATTATTAGAAATACTCGATTACCCTACATTTATATTCCTTATGTTACAATACGAGAATTGACTTGTTTTATCCTGTTGTAGACTTATTCATTCAAGCATTGTTATTACTATCATAAATGTTCCTATCTCGTTCATAGTATTGTTAGAGTTCTTAATTTTATGTTTTGCTAATATATTTATATCCACTTTCAGGATTTACGTAGGTTGATATATGTATAAATTGTCATTGTTGATGCTTGTTGTATATTCTTCTTTTTATTTTTTAATTTCCCCTTCTTAAGTTAATATTTTTCATTATTCATATTTACGTAATACCATACATTTATTTATATATGTCATGTTTTACATTGATTTATGTGTACGATTATTGTCCATGTTACTGTTAATGTTATGATTGCAATATTATTCCTATAACTTAGAGTAATTATTAATAGATTAGTACAGCGGAATTAAAAGCCTAATGACCTTAGCTCTACCAAAATAAATAAATAAACCAAACAGATACATTAAACTGCATTGGATTGAAGGTCGGAGAAGGAAGGGCTAAGGTGAGGGAGATACCGGGCAGTGAAGCATGGACATAGGTGGATCCCTAACATTGTTTCCGGATAGAACATCTCGACATCGGTAGAGTCTCCCTCCAAGGCGTTAGAACCTTTCGAAAGGATCGCTTGCATGCCTTCCTAATGCGCAAGCCACCGTCGCACCGCACCAATCCGCCTAGTCCCACCACTTTCGACCCTATAACGAACCAACGGAGTGAAATGATATGAAACAAGGGACAGCGGAAATTTCGTGCAAAGGTAAAATCCATTCCAGTGTTCGCCTAAGAGACATAGAAAAACACGACAAAATCCAATGTCAGAATGGCCGGCCCCAAGGGCTTTAATTCGTTTTTCTTCTTACTATCATCTTAATATTTTATTGTTCATTTTCATTATTCACATTTAATTATTCTTTTTCATCTTGTTACTGTTCATGTTGTAACAGTGGTATTGTCACTTAAACTCTTCCCAAACGTTACCGCCGGAACCCTCCGTCCGATAAAAAACACATTAAGCTGTCATTTCTTCCCCTTCCTTTGCCTCTAGGCGTGGGTTCCTTCAGCCAGTTTCTATGCTGGTCACTGTCCAACGCCATTCCTCTTAATTCTTACACAGACTTTCCATGACTGGCCGCATTCTTCTCAATTTATAGTCTCCATTCTAATCTCGGTCTTCTAGCACATCTTCCCCTTCTGGCCTTACTTCATAAATCTTTCTTGGTAACCGTCCTCAGTCATTGTTACCAAGTGTTAAATTATTACTTTCTATAGTCTTTACTACAAGAATATTTCTAATGGCGCTACGTAGGCCACTACGAAAAATTTGAAACGGGTCAAACTGGGAGTGGGTACACTCACTCCGACTGTTGCATCTTCTCAAAGTACTCTCCACTTCTCTCTATACAGTTTCTCATCCTCAAAAATTTTCACTTATCAAAGCGCCCGTGCCACACATTTTCCTCAAGGATGAAAGTTTCATTTCCAAATGCAGTCACAGCCTCTTCAGGACTGCAAAATCGCTTTTCGCACATGCGATTTTTTACCACTGGGGAAAGAAAATAATCGGCGTTATGGCATGGCGTTCTCGGAGCTTGTCGAAAACTTTCGGCAAGCAGACTATGACATACCACTGAGCAGTAACCGTCCTTTGCTCCTCCGGAGCAATTGTATCCACATAACCAATTTGGGGGGTGGGGAAATGTGGCAAAATTTTTTTCCCAACATTTCTTTACTTTCATTGGTACATCGTCATCTGGAAAGCTCCAAATAGTCGACTGCCGTTAGGTTTTCCGTTCAAATTGGTAAATTCATCACCCGTGATGACATCAGAAACACGCCTTGAGCTCCTTCCATCGATTTCGGCTGCATTTCTTCACATCGTTCGAGGCAGGTGCGTTTTTGTGCCTCTGTCAAATTGTGCGGCATCCAACGGGAGGAAATCTTCCTGACACGAAGGTGATGGTGAAAGATTTTTGATACTGCTGGCGATCCAACCTGGAAGGCTATCTCGGTGTCCTTAAATGTTACGCAATTGTTTCCTGAACCGTTTTTCCTCTGCGACAATGTTTTCCTCAGTCACTGCCATTGCCGGACGCCACTTCTCTCATTTTGCAGAGCATTCGTCCCCTTTTAAATTCCGAAAACCAGCGGAACACTGCTGCCTAGCTGGTGTAAAATTCCCAAGATATTCTAAATATGTTGGGGATGATAAAACATATTCTAAATTCCCTTTTGATTTGAAATAAATTAAATAATTACTGCCATCATTACATACACTCTAGCATGATATGGTCCTGCAACAACTAGCCATCATCAAGAACCTGCAGCTATTCACGGCAAATGCGGCCTGAGGAGCCAGCAAATATATCACAACAGAACAGCGCTACCAAGTACTCATAATTTATCTACCGTCAGTGCTTATGTCTTTGTAATTTTGAACGTATGTGTTTTATAAGGGTTTACAGCTATCCACCGCGCACGCCGCATCAATGGCTTTACTGTTACATAATGATGCTCGCTTAATCTTCCGCTATAATATGAAAATAATGTGTGTTTTGACTACGGCAGTCCTCCGCATGCAATACATGTATCCCCCTACTGGCAGCTATGGTAAAAATAAATAAATAAATAAGACTATCTATTCTCAAACATTACCATATTTCCTAACATTTATCAACTTTAAAAGTTGTAACTAAAATACCTATAAGAAAAGTATTTTGTATGTCAGCATTACATTTTATCCCCATAATTATTGATCAATATTAAGAAAGGTTTAATATGCAGGTTAAGTTTGCACTTTTTAAAAGACGACCCTTATAGTTTTAAACACAGCACGTGCATCCAAATACATACATAAATCAGCAAGCTCCGAGAGCTGTTGAATTTCAAACAGAAAATGTTGCGGGAGAATTGTCATACATTAGTTTTAGGTTTCACATACTGCAAAGCGTACACAAACAATGAAGTGCACTCATAAATAATGGAACTTTAATGTAAAACAGGCATCAATAACAGCATTTTTTCCCGCTCTCTAGGTTAGGCGGCCGGCCATAAAACATGAAGAACGTCTGTTGTAACAGAACAACAATAATGGAGTGCTGCAGCAATAAAAGTTCCCGGCAACAGATCTTCCTTTTTATACCGGATCCAGTTTTCATTTGTAACCAGTGGAACTCTCAGAGACCGCCATATTTCAACAGGCGCGGCTATAAATGGTAATTCCCAAAGAGAATCCTACAGGCTACAGCCTATACCAGGCTTGTAGGCACATTGTTTGCAATTTAAAACTGTATCCGTTGCTAAGAGTTGCCAACTTTAGAGAGAGATTAAACGTTATTATGAAAAATTGTCTTACTGTTTTTGTGATGTGCTTAGATATAATCGCAAAGCTATTCTTACTCAAAATATATATCCGTACTATGTCTGATATTTTAATAAATCATAAAAATAAGTGCACTGTCGAAATATAATGCCCTTGACAATCCCTCTACCAGAAACATTAGAAAGTGAAGCCCAGCACTTACTACTCTATACAGAAAAAAGGCGACAGAATAGAATTAACTAAGTCTAAAAATAAAATTAAAAAATAACTACTTTAAAAACAGTTTTTTGAAAAGTTTGAGTACAGGCGACGAGGCTTTAAAAACAGTTTTTTGAAAAGTTTGAGTACAGGCGACGAGGAAAAAGGCGTTCAGTAACATCTGAATATGCATGCATATGAAGTCGAATAATCTAAAAAAAAAATAATAATACTTTCATTTACTGAAAGTATTATTATTATTATTATTATTATTATTATTATTATTATTATTATTATGTATTAAATATTATTTCAAATGACTTCATTTAAAAATGTTACTGTTTTAAAAATGAGTCAAGGGCTCAGAAATATATAAGTTTGGTTTAAAATAGAGCATTAACGTTTAACGGGGTCGAATTTATATAAGTATAATACGAATCAAATTAAGGAAATGTTTTAAATTTCTCTTTTGAAAGTTGATGCGACGGGTGAGAGTTACCAACAGAGGAGGGAAACTTTTGCTTCATATGTCTGAAAAAGTGCATGTTTTTACATCAGTTCATGAATGATTTATCAATTTTATATCAGTGGCGGTTCGTTACACATATTTTACATTTATACAGTGCGATCAATGATGCCCCCCCCCCCGACGCAGGGTTTTTCTTATGAGCGAGTCCTTACTCGTTTACCCTGACATGGAGGGGGTAGCAAGCCTGCTTGCTTACTTGTTGACCTTGCTGACTGTCGTAGCGGTAGCGCAGCTGTTCCGGGGGTGTGTGTTGTTTGTTTCTTAATTCGACAGTATTCATTAAGTAATTAATGCCTCGTGTATTTACAACGGCACACCGTGTCTTTATGTACGATTCATATGTGTTAACTTAGTAGTGAATCATTGGAACAATTTTTTTAGCGTTCATTTGCTTCTGTTATTTATATGAATACCATACTAACTCCCTTTTTTCAGAAAATTAACCGACAGGGACCGTCATTATGCGTTTTTTCAATAGGACTGTGCCTCTATTCACATTGCGAATAATTTCATGAGAGCAATTCTCAATGTGTTTCCACAAGGCAGAGTTATTAGTAGGAACTTGTGGCCCTCTTGGTCCCACGATTTAACAGCCTGCGATTATTAGCCGTGGACAAGACAAACCCGCACACCATACAAGAACTCAAAGATGATATTCGTCAGGAAATTGTTCGGATTTCTCAACATGAACTACAGCGAGTGGTGAATAATTTCCTAAAGAAATGCGAAAAACGTGTGGAGAATGAAGGCGGGCAATTTCAACACCTCGTTTGATAATTTGGTCAGTAATGAGCTCTTAAATTGATTTGTGTTGTTGAGTGGTTGGTTTGTTTTATTTTTTACCCTCCCGCAAATGACAGAGATGCGGCTGGCCGGCTTGTCCACAAGCAAACACTCTGGGGAAAACAACTGATCGCACCGTATTATCTGAGCTTCGGGCCGTCTGGGCGCTGCAACCGGAAAAGGGGAGACAGAGTCGCCGCGCGTAAAGTTGGTATTTTTATTTTAGTATTTATATTTTCAATGAAAACATTAAATAATCATGTATTTAAAACTGATAAGACCCCTTAACCTGGCTATGATAAACGTTGAAAATGATGCCCCTCAGCAGCAACACATTGCCAACATCTGTGTAGGAAATTCCTGTATTTTATCTATTTTTCTTCCGTAAGAACGCAGTGGCTTCGGAACACTTTTCCTGTCATTGAGGTATCCTGTTTCTCGTAACTTTTTAATAAGCTGCCAAACAGTTTTTCTACTTGGAATACGATTGTCAGGATATTTTCTTGCGAATCGTTTTTTTTTTTTTTTTTTTTTATTTATTTATGGACGCTCTTTAACAGCCCAGGTCATCAGCGTTTGCGAACGTCATTACCACTTATCTACCAGATGTGATTTTCTATATTCATCGTATATAAAAATCGGTTCTTCAAGAATATATGTAGTGAGACAAATAACGAAGAACAAATATAGCACCACTTAAGGAACACACAATGAAAGCAACATGTAACACACTTACGAACAATAACTCGCTGAAAAAACCTCCCTCAAAGTAACTACCTATAAGCTGCTACCTGCACATACACTATAAGGCCTTGACTGGCTTCTCCCAGTACACAGTCGCGCTCTGCAGGCCCGTAAACTCAAATAACCTCACTGTATTAATTAAGTTTTGCGATTTAATAGTGTTAAACAATTTATTGCACAAGTCTGATAAACGTTCGTATATAGATGGATTTCAACGTTGCACCCCCCCCCCTCCAATCCAAGTATATTCTTACTCTCGTAATGAATTGCCTTAGACTTTTTCCAAAGTCTTTCATCGCCGAGAATATCAGGCAACTCAATTAAAAAAGGAAACAAAAATTGCAGAGATATGTTAAATGATACGAGTCAAACAATCTTATATGTATAAAAACCTCAGGTTTGTAAACGGGAAAAATGTAGAAATCGAATTTCATATTTACTATTAAGTCGTTCAGTTTTTCTACGGCTTCTTGTAGACCTTATTGCATAGTCCAGTTGAAAATAAATTTTATAAATATTGCTTAGATCAGTGAAGCAGTAGGAGATTTAGGGTATCTTCAATATCGTTTCAATAATACAATTACAATGATTTTTTTGAGGGGGACTGTTAAACAAATATCTAACATTAGAAGGTATTAAAAGTCAGAGCGTTCTCTTAAGAAAGTTGTGTATTTAACTATACTTTTAATTATTTGATTTTTGGTTTTGTTGTTTTTAGGCTATTTTCTATTAAGTGATCAATTTTATTTGGGGGTGGGGGTGGATATAATGTGCTGTCCATGGTATCGAAAACTGACAATAAAGATCATCCTCGGAATAAACAACAGCATGAATCATTAGAAGACTAAAGAAAAGGCGGTGAAGAACATTGTCAACAAAGTTTGGACTCTGTTCATGAATACTGCAGAACGTCTAACGATGAAGAGCGGATAACCATGCAGAAAGTTCGTCGGTCATTGCCATTACATCTCCTGTGGTCCCGTCTCACGGAAACGAAAAGTTTTGTGTGATGTGTCGCTGGTTTAGGCGACGGAGGGACAGACGCCTGTATGTCTGCAGTTCCAAGCTGTGCGTGCCGGTGCTGGCTAATCAATAAGATGGCGGCAGACCGGTATCATACGCGGCCATCAGCTGAACAGGAAACAACTTCCGGTGCGCAGGGGGCCATGAAAATTGCTCCGCATTTTAAACTTCCTCTTACAAAAGGACACAGAAGACTGAGCGAATCTTTCACACGGTGTCTGTTGAAAGACTAAACTGTTAAAAGCAATTTTTTGTAAATATTAAGTCCCTATTTTGTCACTTCTGCAGCATTAACTTAAGTAGAAGCGGCTAGTGTGACTTTTTAATTTTCTCATTCAGACAATGGGCTCCTGATGAACTAATTGCTCCAGTTTAACAGCAAGTTGTTATTCTTCTATTAATGCGGAAAAAATGTGCTTGGAAATACAAAAGGAGCACCCATGAAACAAGAGAAATGAATGCAGGATAATATCAGCCAAGTTAAATATGTCAAATCAAAGTAGGGGGGGGGGGGAATAAGTCTGAAATTTGCAAAAATTTAAGAAAAGACAAGTACAGTTCTGTATGAGCTGAGAAAACCTTCTAATGGAGTCTTTGCAATAACAAAACTGCATTGAAAACATTTATTCATAAATCCACATGCTTAATAATTTGTTAAAATTTGAAAATTGAAACTGAAACTAGAAATGTTTTAAGGACAGCGAATGTATAAGAAATGCCTTAGTGAAAATTACACGTCGTTCTATTATTTTCATTATGCAAATAAACATAAAGTTGGGCATAATTAAATGCACATTATGCAATGCAAAACAATTGTGATAAGACTAATAAAATCAGAAATAATTCTGTTCCAGAAAAAGCAATTTACATTTTTGAGAATTTACAGAATTTTGTATTCAAATAAATAAAATCATGTTCAAACCCAGCAGAGGTCGGTAGATTTTTTGGGGCGTAAAATCTGGAGCGCAAGTATTCCGGAAGTTATGGGTCCCATGTCGCAGATTAAAGAACTCAATAACTGAAAAAAGAGATTCCTGGACAAAATTATCCGTCATTTCACGCCCAAGTAATACCTTAACAGTATACTGGATGACACTTGAAAAGATGGGCTAACTATCTATACTTCTGGCATCTGCAGATGCCTAGTGTAGCTAAATTAGAATGATACGATCTTAGGCCTAATTCCTATAATGATGATGATATATCTATTCAGATATTTAAAAGTTTCAAGATGTAAATATATTAATGTTTTTATACTGGTACAATTTATGATTGTTTATACGCAATAAAACAATCCTGTTATACAGATAGATCAAGTTTAATAAATCCCACACAAGTACACACTAAAATAGAAATATTTTCATAGGAATGCATTTACAAATGCTATGATAGACAAAAATGCAAATATACGGTTGTTTGCTTTTGCGTTATGTTTCAACTTCTAACGTCATCTGAGTACACTGTACACCACAAAAGAGAAGTTGCCGAACAATTAGGGGTAAGATTTAAACACATGACTATTCAAAACAAAGCAAAATACACTTCTGTTGTCGACAGCGTTTTTTCCATTTTTAAGGAGGCATGTAACTCTTATTTAATTGTTTACCCTCTTCTGATGTTAGAATTTACACTCTCAAGGATTTACAAGCCAATGCCGGCGAATCGCTGTTGGGGAACTAAACATCTCTGTGCACATATTGAGGGACATCCTGAATGTCAGAATCGCCTTGAAGACATCACAAACACAGAGAGACGTACTTACATAGAAGTAGAATGCAGAGATAAGGGAGAGGAATTCATGAAAAGAAATACTAACCCGGATTGAGGACATCTATGGAAAACATCAGTCAGATTAGTCGGTGGCAAGATTTTAACCTAGGACCTCCCAAATGCGAATCTCCTGAGTCGGTGCAAGCATGTAAATGTCACATTAAACATAGGATCATTCGAACCAAAATACATATTATAAAGTCCATTTTAATGCATCCAAAAAACGTCACAAATATTTAATGAACGTGTAGTTGTTAAAGGCAGTGTGTTTCGGTAAGCAGGATAACTTGAGGATAGTTCCTCAGACGGTTAGTGTTGTTAAATCCATGGGACTTGGATATAAAACGAACAAACTTATGTGTCAAGCCAAAATAATGGGGGTAATACCTACATAATGTCCCTAATTGATGAGTAACACTTTAAGGGATTAAATACAAGGAAAATATATGGATGGCTCAAGCGGTAATGATTTCGAGAGCTCTGGGTTCAAATCCCTTGGAGCTGGCCATCCCGACTATTCATGGTTTCCAATGGTTGGTTATATTACAGGATCCAAAGTCCAGGGAAGGTATGGGCTGATGTTTTGTGCGGTGGCTTGCGCTTTGGGAAGGTTTCTGTCCTAGAGTCTAGTATGAAATATGAGGGGCTCGATTTTTTTTATTGATTTAGTTTATTTATGGACGCTCTTTAACATCTCAGGTCATCAGCGTCCCATTCTATTCAGGGCGTGAAACGACCGACAAATTTTGCTCAGAGGCCTCTCCTTTCAGGCTTGAGGTTCTTTTTCGTGCTATAAATGTACGACACGGGACCCACGGCTTTACTTCCCTTCCGAAGGAAGCCATACTTAGGATTTTTACGCCCGAAAAAATCCATCGATCCTGATTGGGTTTGAACCCACTATCTTGGGTTTTGGAGGCAAGTATGGTTACCACTACACCACCAAGACCGACTGAGGGGCTCGAGGGAGGGAATCCTTCACCGGTGTCGGGGTGTTCTATCTGAAAATATGTTGGGAACCCCGTCTATGTTCGTGCTCCACCACCCGTGGGTCCTGGTCTCCCTGTGCTCCCTTACCATATCCCTTTCTCCTAGAAGTGGCGTAGATACAAACGGCCAGCTTTTGAGGACGACTCTGAAGCATCTAAGTTTCCTCTCATGTCACTACAATCTAATATCCATATATTGTGGGTTTCTAAAGAATGCATAACTTTAATTAAAACTAAATCCGATCTCTGAGAATAGGCTCGAACACGCCAATTCTCACGTTTTGAATTTCTTTTCATAAAAACCGGACATTTTATCGTTATAGGCCTGTAAGTTATATTAGATGCTACATTTTTCACGTGTTATACTACATTCTATTTTATTTCATATTACCTAAACCGACATTCAACACTTCATCTTTTTAACAGAAGCGGTGTTACTATGACTACAACATAATTTGTTGTTAAGTTTAATTGATTTTTGTGATGAACAAAATTTGATTATTAAAAATCAATATAAAATATATTCGTAAGGGGGGAAAAACTTTCCAGAACCATGCATAATTCTCTGATTAAAGCTGAAAACTTTTAGCTGTATAATTATATAAGTATAAAATGAATTTATTTGTACATT
Source organism: Metallyticus violacea (assembly GCA_030762175.1). Classification (NCBI taxonomy): domain Eukaryota; kingdom Metazoa; phylum Arthropoda; class Insecta; order Mantodea; family Metallyticidae; genus Metallyticus; species Metallyticus violacea. The sequence continues at coordinate 21,120,261 of CM060832.1, read as the reverse complement.
ATTTATATAACTACAGAAATCACGTATTTATTACATTCATTACGGACTTGATTATTTCAGTACCTTGTGCAATACTGAGCATTGGTCTATAGCTCTACCCACAGCTACAATAATTCTTCAAACTACAGAAAATGGGGCCACTCAAAAAAGTTCGTTAAGAAACAATCCGTTTCCATATTCTGAATATTCGTGCCTTATTTCGCATTCAAATCGATAAATGTGTGTGTTAACAGGTTAATAACAAATGCTACAATAAACTAAATGCAGACACAGAGAGCACTCTTTATTCCGTTTTTAAACAACTCCATATCTATATAAAAAAAATTAAAAATCCGATATTCCTGGACAAAAGAGCCACTTTATTTCTAAATAATACCTTTATGGCTTAGCATCACATTAGATGGTAATTGAGGCAACAGATTTAGGCCCAATCGCTAAACTGGATGGCGGTGCTATATTAAAAATTAACTAATGGCATTGTAATTTTCACCACAATGAAAGTAGAAGTTGTGTTTTCTTAAAATATATCAATTCCAAAACATACAAGTCGACTTATTCACGAGTTTTCTCAGAAATGCTTAATTTCATTTTAATTAAAATCAGGTGTAACTTTTCAAATAGCGTATAACTGGGTTTCCGCGGAAGTAAACGTTCTGTAGATTGCAAAATTGCCATTACATCTCTATTGTACCTGACTCTACTGCAAGAATTGGCTAATGGCGCACTTCCATCATTTTACCGCATATTTGCGAATTCATGAACACAATGCTGTACCAAAATGTTGGAAGCAGAGCTGCAGATAAGAGATGGAAAACCCGAACGGAATGGTCTCACACCCAATCTCACTCCATGCGGCTATTTTATGAGATTATGTAAAGAATTAAGTGCAACTGTGTTTAGATCTATGCAATACGTTAGTTAGTTTATCATATTAATAAGTTTCTGGCACATTTGTACACATCCATGAGCTGTAGTATATTACACTCGAGGTCTATATATGCATATAATTTTTCTTTTACATAACTAGATACCTTACATAATAACGTTTTTCATACTCGTTTCAAGTAGATTATTTCTATTGTTTCTAATGCAAACATTATTGTTGTAATATTTTGATAATCGCTTGTCGCTAATATGAAACAAACTCTGCGTGTATTTAGCTAGAAAGCTTATTTTTATTTTATTCCGTTATGACTAAACGTTATACGTTAAGTAAATCGTGATGTGTGAAAATAGCCTTACCTTCTGACATATCAAGACAAGCCGTACAATATCTCTGATTATAATTAAGGTCTTCTTTGTGCACCATTTGAGTATATCAATTGTATTTCCAGGCGTGTTCCAGCCTAATCCCTATCATTAACTGTTTTCTGCGTTGTTATTCTTTAACTAGATAACAATAACATGTCTTACAATGAGCTTGAAAGTATGGACTTCAAAAGAATATTCTGGAACATTGTATGTTAGTTTTTACACAATGAAGGTTTAATTTAGAATTGTACTGTTACCAACTTAGGAAGCTCTGTTGTCATTTAAATTGACATGGGAAAATCTCTATTGAGTCCAATTCAATTCCCACTCTGCACATTAAAAGTATGCGAGCTGCATTGGTGTCAAATTATAACTAAATTAAAACAATAATTCAAGTAAACAAAAAAGTAAATTATTTGCAAAGGTATAATTAATGATGGCAGATTTCAACTATAAATATCTACCTTCCTCTGATGGGGTAAACTATCCCTCAAAGGAAGTTTTTACGTTACGTTTGCCCCTTGATAGGCCTGATACCACTTGGGTTAAGTTAGGACGAGCGAAGGCAATACATCGCATATTTACTTCCCGGCACGAGATGACGGCATTGAGCCAGCCACATCCTTGCTGCATGTAATCCCCATACTTCTCAGATTATGAAATGTTAGCAAATAAATCAGCTAAATCTACACATATGAAGAGGTTCATTTATCTCCCTCCCCCAATTTTAATGCAATACTTTTTAAAACCTCTACTTACTGTTAAATAAATTGCCAATTTATATTATACTAAAGAAATTGGTTATTTGATTGAATTCTAATTTATGTGGGGTTTCACTGTGTGTTATTTTTAACATATAATGTATTGTTATAATCAATGAAATGGGGAAAAAAAAAAAAAAAAAATATAGCAACGTTTTTAGCTTATACATCTAGTACACATGTACACTAAAATCAGAATTTTAGATCATATTTTTATTTGAGTCTTGACACTCTATATTCTCCTTTCTTCTGTTTTAGTAGATATGTTAGGGATCAAAGGTTAGTTACAGTGTAGACAATATTATTCTCATTATCACATACTGCATATATAATTATATGTATGATATTTATGTCAGATCATTGTTTTGGTCTTGATTTCTGCACTGCAGTAACTCAGTTCCCAGTTTTAATTCTTAAAAAAAGCAGTACCATATTTCAATATGTGTGTACCTGAATGTATTTCCATAAAAATGGTAGTACTAAAGCTGTCCTTATATTTCCATAACCACACTCACTTTCCTTTAGAATTCTATACCCAAATTTTCTGTTTCAATCACCCCTCCAGTTTTAAGCATTTAGAATTGCAACTGCACATGCACTTATAAAATTGGTTGAAATGGTAGTAAAACCATTAGCAACTATTTCAGTAATTTAACATTTAGTTATTCAAAACTACGGGAAAGTACTTTTTACTTTTGCATTATGCTCTGGTACGAGTGTGAAACAAATTTCAATTTATAATTGAAATCTTTAAATGTAGGATACTATCATTTTTTCTAGACTTCCGGGCACAATGGGGATAATGTTTGGGAATATGCAACATCTGATAAATCTATCTTAATAGAGGAGAAACTTGCTTGGATTCTTATGAAAGTTATAACAGAAAGCTGCTGTTTGAAATCTCTATATTCAATAGCAATAATGCAAGATTTAGGTCTTTTGTCATATCTTTCATGTGTGTTCCATTAAGTTAGTCAGTTCTTCAGCAAAATTACAGAACTTCATAGCAAAGTTGCTAACACTCCACAACATAGAAATTTAGGCTTGATAGAAAATATAAAAAGCAAATTATATTGAAAATAATGCAGCAGAGCAATGGTTACATCTCTATTCAGGCACAGGTGATACGAGATTACAAAATGAAAGAAATGTTGGGACAAAGTTAAAGCCAATGAACAAACATATATGCGACTCAAAATTTAATGAAAAAAATTAACATATAAATAAATAAATAACATTAAACTTGCTTTAATCATCATTCAAAACTAAATGTGATGAAGAAAATAATTTTGCACAAAGCAATATTGTTATGGATTAAAAAAAACACAAGAGCAATTTAAATAATTCAAAATTTAGGTTCGGCCGAATGCGCATTATGCAGGCTACTAGGTAAATCCATGATGAATGAGAAACATGTAAGCTAATATATTTTGTAACGAAGTAGTAATGTGATTGCATTATATTGGTTATCTGAAGCAATACAAGCCGCCTTGTGCCACTGGATAGAAAGACTCAAAATTACTCATAAAAATAAATAAAATAAATTCTCACGTTAAAAAGTAAAATTCAGAATTATCATTAAATCTGCTAAATGCAGTGAATTAGGAATAATATAAGGTTTGTTAAAAAGTTGTGAAGCATGTGCAAAAACAAAAATTAGCACACAATGTACACATTATTTTAACATCAAAGTATCCTTCTTCACAGTGTACTGATTAACTCTTGAATACCAGACAAAAAGCCAATATATATATTCAGCTGTTGGGAGAAGTGTTATTTTTCCAACTGTGTGTAGTAGTTGCAACATGCTCAGTGTGAAGAAGTCAGTTTAAAGATCATCAAATGCACCTTCCTCTCCAGTTTTGAAAATCTGCTTCATGCTGTTTCATACTTTGGTAACACATGTGATCTATAATTGAGAATGGTGAAATACAGTCTAAATTAGTTTAAGAACCACAAATTTTAAATATAAAATTCAAATGATATTTCAGGAAAGCCAGGTTAGCTGAACTCTGCAAATCAACATTGTTTTGATAAGCATTGCAAACAATTTTTATGCAAAAGCTTAAATGCTTATGCAATATGTCATGGTTCTTCAAGACTATGAAGCTGTTGGGAGAAGTGTTATTTTTCCAACTGTGTGTAGTAGTTGCAACAAGCTCAGTGTGGAGAAGTCAGTTTAAAGATAATCAAAATGCACCATCCTCTCCAGTTTTGAAAATCTGCTTCATGCTGTTTCATACTTTGGTAACACATGTGATCTATAATTGAGAATAGTGAAACACAGTCTAAATTAGTTTAAGAACCACAAATTTTAAATACAAAATTCAAATGATATTGCAGAAAAGCCAGGTTAGCTGAACTCTGCAAATCAACATTGTTTTTGATGAACATTGCAAACTTTTTTTGTGCAAAAGCTTAAATGCTTATGCAATATGTCGTGGTTCTTCAAGACTATGACTGAAAGGAATAATGATAATTCAAATTGAGTGGAGTTTGCTAGTAGGTACCTAAGGTTATCTTAAAATTATCTTTTCAAAGTAAGGGAAAACTTTGAAAAAACCTTGTACAAGAGTTTGTTTTGTCAGAACCAATCAAATTGTTATTGCACCTGATGACTCTTTATTTCCCAAATCATCAGTTTAGCCATATAATGCTGCTTTTGCAAATTGGTGACTTCAGATAGAAAACAATTAACAGTATTACCACTATTAATGATGCTTATATTGCCTTGGAGAATTGCTATAATAAATGGAATTCCACAATTTTGTTCACCATAATTGCTCAAGCACCGTATAACATTCACTCTGCCAAAGCTCGAATTTTACTTAACTTATTACTTAATCTGAGAACTACATCTTTCTGCCTGAATTCACATATTTTACTTCCAAAAATGATTACTGCTGATTAACTTTTGCATTAGATTTGTTTTGATCCTTTAGCACATGTGCCAGAGTATAGGTAATATGGACATTTGTTACTTCCTGCACTTTCTGTCATTGCTGTTGCATGGCACTGGGGTGCCAAAATATAGTGCAATAATTTTTAAGGTATGGAAACGATTTATCAGGCTTATGGTTAAATGACCATAAAAATAGTTATTACATTGTCAAACAAATACATATCTTAACTGTACCATATTTAGGGAGGAAAACAAAAAAAACATAACTTTCACATAAACTCTCAAACATATCATTACAATACCACAACAAAGAGAAGTATCTATTGTAACCCATAACATAACCTATATAAAGAAAGCCTTAATTATATGAAATATTTCACTATATAGTACAGTCTGCCAGATTCACTTATATACTACTTTCTTCGAATTGTTCAATAACTAATTTAAGCAAGTTTATGCATAAGCATTCTCTTTTTAACATGTAGGAGTTTGTAACTGTTAAGAGATATTTCAAAACAACATTGTACAAAATCATTTGCTTTCCTTATAACAAAAATAAAATATATGTAGATACCATTCATATGTCTCATGTCAAATGTAAATTGTCTTGGTGAATATGAAAATGAAATGAAAACTTATGTGTCAAAATTTGGGTTATCTCCAAGAATGTTGAGGCCAACTCCCAACCGATATTGGCACAAGGATGGACCTAAATGAGCTAGACAATTTAGGATGAAATGCAAAATCCAGTGAATACATATCCATGTGCAGCAAACATTCCTCCAAACCAAAATTAAAGTCCCTGTAATTTGTTAAGAGTATATGGTAAGCCTGTATGTTCAATTGTTTGGGTTGGATGATACTGTAGTTATCTTAAGGCAAGACTACATTCTTGCTGTATATAACCACGTGATAAATTGTGTTATTTGTATTAGTTCCAGTCTCTAGAAAGTAATCTGCGATATAGTGGTTACCAAAAATGCACTAAACTCAAATTATGTTCATCTTCTAAGTGATGTATTAAAATATAAAAGGCTATTGTTGTTTTTTTTAAAAAAATGAAGATATATTAGATTAATTAATTAAATCAATTATATTACAATTTCTATTAGAGCTATGAAGTATTTACGAGAGGCATTCTAAAAGTTCTCAGTCTGACCAAGAAAACACAAGATTTAAGAGAAATACTTTCCAAATTTTTAATACCCTGAGTAAAATACAATTTGTTCCAAATATAAAAAATAGCTCTTTCTCAGCTTCAACATCATTTGATATGAAATTTCGTCCACCCAGCCATTTCTTCAGGTTTGGGAACAAAGAGAATTTACTGGAAGCCAAATCCAGTGAATATGTCGAATGTGGAAGCACTTGGAAGCGAATGTCATGCAGTTTTGCAGCAACAATCCCAGGTGCATGTGAAGTTGCATTATTATGATAAAAGGGAACTTTCATATTTAAAAGCTGTGGACATTTAGCTTGAATAGCATCCCTCTGTTGGTCCAGGAGTGATGCATAATACTCCCTAATGATGATTCTGCCCTTCTGAGGTAGTCTATAAGCACCACACTATGAGAATCCCAGAAAACCATAGCCATAACTTTTTCTGCAGATAGAAGAACCATTTTTGCTTTCTTTTAGTGATTAACCTAAGTTTCATTTATTGTTATGAAATGGGGAAACTCACTGAAATTGCATTTAAACAACACTATTGCAAAACATTAATTTGAAATAGTGAATGTTAACAAATTCAGCACCCATTGAGCAGAGCTTTCTAATAACCAAAACTTCATGTAAGATGTAGTGGACACAACATATGGAGATGTTTACAATGTCATCCAACTTGTATACCTTCAATCAATCATAGAGTATGGTTTGTGAACATTTGTCACAATCTCGTTAATCATAGCAGTTTTGGGATGCCCTGAGCATTCATCATCTTGAATGGAATGATAGCCGTGTCCGAAATTCTCGCAAAGTTAACCATATTTATAAGATTTGTTTTAATTGTTCCAGCATTAACTTGTACAGTTGAAATATCATTCACAAGTCTTGAAATGCTGAAGATTTATTAACATAATGAGTGAGACAGAGCTATCTTAATGCGATTCCTATTTTAAACTGCAACTGAAATATAACCAGTTCTTGGGATCTGAATGGTATAGCCTGCCAGTTCATCAGAAGAAATGTGTTGCAGTGATGAGATGATTACCAGGCTTATGTTTCTATAGTTTTATTTTATAAAATGTTTTTATTTATTTCCAGGTTTTGAATTTATAGTAGTTGTTTTGCCTTGAAATATTTCCATTGATTTGCAAGTTTTCATTTTATAGATTTTTTTAAAGAAGAAAAAAAAATATGTATATATTTATATATTGAACAAATATGTAGATTTTATTTCAGCTTATTACATATCATAAACTTTATTTTGTATGCTTATTAATGCATAAAATAAATAGAAGTTTTTTTTCTTTAGTTACACCGAGGCAAACATTTACAAACTTTGAGATTTGGTTGATGTTGCTGACATGTATGCTTACAAATCTCACAGGGTTTGCTCTTGGTAATGTGATGTGAGTTGCCAAAACTTACCCCTAACTACTCTAATAAGTGCAGCAAGTTTATTACAAAATAAAATGTTACATGAAAATTGTCTTCACACTATTCAAAGAACTGCACCTCAAAATATGAGAAGCAATATATAGCCGTAGATTCCACAGACAATAACTAATGCTCTTAGGGGGAGGGGGAAAAAAAACACAGCTTCTCACCCAATATATATTGATGACACTCTACTGACTCTCCTGGATAGCACCTATGCTTGTCTATACGTGTTATTAGATAACCAGGTTACTTACAGGGATGTTGCTATCTGCTGCCCATAGTCCTTTACAAAAAAATCTCATGATTACTGCCCCAACCTTTTCCAGTTTCTCATGCATGAATATGCAACACATTAACATACATACTTAAAGGCAAGTGGCTTTCATAATTTGAGTGCCTCAAAATAGGTCAAGATTGATCTGAATGCAGTGAGAATGATGCACACCAAGACATGGAGCATTACAGTAATGAAATGGCTTGTACATTTAGCAAAAGGTGGTCTGGAATGACTTTTATTAGACTTGAACTTGTACTGGTCTATCCAGTAGTGAAGCTTGGCTTTTTGTATAAGATGAACTGAGACATTAAACATCAAAATTAATTAAAAATGTAATTTATGTTCAACATTCCATAAAATGCCTCTGAAATTTATTTATAATTACACTTATATAATATTAATGAATAAAGAATGGATGTATTGCTCAAAGACTGCTGGAGGAAACTTAATTGGATAGTAAATCATCTTACAGAACAGGATCAACTGTATCAGGCTAGGCAAAGCTGTCAACTCTGCTTATTTATATGATTTATTTATGCACGCTCTTTAACATCACATGTTATTAATGTCCCATTCAATTTAGGGTGTGAATCAGTCGATAAATTTTGCTAAGAGACGTCTTCTTATCAGGATTGAGTTTCTTTGCATGCTGTAAGTCTACGACGTGGGACCATGCCTTAACTTTCCTTCTGAAGGGAGCCATACTTAGGATTTTTTATGCCCGAAAAAATCCATCAATCCTGACCAGGTTTGAACCCGTGATCTTGGGTTTAGATAGCAAGTGTGGTTACCACTACACCACCAGGATCGACAAATATTACAGAGACCTTTTAACAAAGTTATAAGAGGTCATCAAGACAAAGTGCCACAGGAGATGGCCAAGGCAGTGCGTGTACTTTCCGACACATGCTGTTGCTTTTTACCTATAAAATTCTGTCACATCCCCCATATTCATTCAAAATGGCACCTAGTGACTTCTTTCTCTTTCCCCACAAAAAGAGCCCACTGCATTATATGGAGAACCAACTTCATAACTGAAGCTTCTTCTTTCACTGTAATAACATAAACTTTATTGACCACTCCTCATAGCAGAAGAAACTACTTTATCTTTACTTTGAGACTGAGGCTGTTCACAAAAGTTAGAACTCACATCATTTGGACTCTATATTCTCTTCAGCAACTACAACATTTTATCAAATGCATTTACTTCTAATGGAATAAAAGTCAAGGTGCTTGACTTACCTTTATAGTTTAATATCTCTGGGATTTCAAAATTGGGCAAGATAGCCACATCTTATACAACTCAATTTAAACTCCTAAACCACATATGTTTTAACCAATGATACTGTATTCTTTACAGACTTACGGTACTTTTTCATTTCATTTCTCAGATCTTCAGAGATCTCCATCTCTGACATGAGCAACCAAGATCACTAAGGCATAGATTCATGAATGGGAGATCTGTGGTTGAAAACCTGCCAACACTATCCACTTTTGACCGAGGTTTTAAGGTTTTAGTCCTTATCAGTGACAAATGCCAAGACAACATTAACCTTAGGCCTTTAACATTTCCTTTGCATAATCACAATCCAAATCACCATTTCATTATGCATATCATCAATATCCTTCACCTGTGAAAACAGATGTTCACACTATTTTAATTAATTCAGAGATATACACTTTATTCAGTTTCTTTTTTCATTCTATTGGGTAGAGGGAAAGCGTTTTCTCAAACCAAGCAATATAGTCACTAACAGCATTGGAGACATCCTCATTCAACAAACACTTCTTTTTCACACCAAGCCAAATCTTCAGAGCAGGAAGAAATTGCTATGGGCAGAGTCCAGGGAAAAGGTAGAGAAGGAATCCATTTGAACCCATTCACTTTTGCCATTGCAAATGTCAATATATAGGTGGCATGTTACCCTGGTTAAAGAACATTTTTGTGCCCCAATCTTAGTTATTTTTCTTTTGATTCATTTTTCAAATGGTCCAACAATAATAGGCTTCTGTTATTTTTACCTTTTCCAGAGTCTACCAAATTATTCCTCAGGGATCATCCATAACAGTCACCATTTTTAAAGTTGACAAAATGTTCTTTTGTCTTTTTTGGCATAAACTCACCAGTCTGTTCATTGCTCTACTATTTATTACACCGGCTCAACTCAGTTGCGTAATGGTAGATGCAAATTTTGTTCAGTCACAAATCTAAGCAAAAAGTCCTGCAATTGATATTGAACTCAATGTCTTTTGACATGAGATTTTAGATCCAGTCAACAATCCATCACAGTGAACATGGACAATTTCCCAGATATCAAGTCAGTAAAGAGACATTGTACAAGTTGGAGTAAGAGTACCCACTGTCTGAATAACCATAGCAAATGTTTCATCTCATTTCAACATTTGGAGTTGGGCAAACATGCATATTCAAAATTGAATGTCAGTAAAACATAACATTATACTTCACTTTTTGTATTGTTTTGCTTCACAGTTTCTATGTCTCCCTATATAAAATGCATTGCTTAACCTTCCACATTTGGTAACTATCCGTGATTCTTTACATTGTTACTTTATTCCTTCCAATTCATACGATATAATAATGAAAGTAAAGTAATTATGTCCATTTAGTCATAGCACCTGAAAGAGTCACTATGGTAATACTGTACTCAGATTGGTAGTCCATGCTACATTATGACATTGATAAACTAAAAGTTACACATTTATTTTAGAGGCTTTATTGTTAGACTACAGACTGCCATTTATTCCATATTTGATTTACCATTGCAAGCTGTCAGTCTAATCGGAAAGATGTCAAAGAGAAGGTGGTAAAAACTTATATATTGTCATTAGTTTTTTAGGTGCCTAAAAGGAACAAGACAGTAATTCTTTTGAGCTCAGAATATTCTGATGACAATAGTGGTGGTAAAGAAGATAAGTTCAAACCTCATATAATATTACATTTCACTTCATAACAATTGATAAAATGATATATGAATATTTCTGCTGTAAGACAACTAAATGATGACTATTTCTATTGTTCATGAATGTAATTGTTATAGCAGGAATAAATGCATACATTATTTGGAAAACAAAGCATCATGAATGGAAATGTTCTGCTCATGGCCAAACAAGAAAATTGTTAACATTTCGGTCAAGAACTAATTAGAACACAGCTCTAAACACAACTGCAGCAATGACAAGAGTTGTTTAGAGAAGGTGTAATAACTGCATCAGCTCAATCAAGATTATTACCTCCTCTGAAACATGCTTCAAATTTTGGCCAATGCAAGATCTGCATAGGAAGAGAGACAGAAAATGCAGGGAAAAACATAACAAGTATCAGAATTTGTATGTCATGAACATTCAGACACTAAAAAATAAATGTGTAATAATTGTTGTGAGTAAACTAGGCAGAGACCAAGATTCCAGTAACATTGTTTTCCATTGTGAAGTAACAATAATAATGATATTGCTGTATTATGTAAAATAAAGTGTATTTTGAATTATGTTCATATTATTTGTAGCTTAAAAAATGAAAATAACTAACACAGCAAGATTCCATTTGATTTCCATTATTGAGTAATGTTAATGTTAATAAAACTGAAAATGCTGTATTATATTAAAACTGGGTATTGAATTATATTGAGTATGTACTTGTAACTTTAAACCATGAAAATAAGTTTAACACAGATTTTAAGCTGGGGTACATTTGTATCCCACTTAGTATTCTTTGTGTTGGCAGACCTTGGTATGCAGAAGGTTAAAGGCTAAAGTGAAAGTTATCAACCAATGAAAATGTTCCATGTTAACTAAAATATGATTGAAGGATGTTAAGAATACAGAGTTTACCTATTTATCTTTTTGTACATTTTTGGAAAAAATAAAAGAATAAAAAAAAAAAAAAAAAAAAAAAAAAGAATAATAAAAAATAAAGAAATAAGTCTTGAAATAAAGATGCATAAATTATACCAAAAATTAAAAAAAAATACATGTTATAATTTGAACTAAAGTAATTAGTATTTATAATATATACACACACACACACACACACCTACATACTGCGGATTGATGAATGCTTTTACTCTTACCTTAGTCATCAATAATTTCAAGCTCACCCTCCAACTCATTTGTTCCATCATCACTGACTGTGGAGAACCAGTCACCAAAATGAAGTACAATATTTATAATTAATGTTAGATTGGAATGAGAAAGTGTGAAAACAATAATGTAAACAGTAGATTTAGATTTATGCTGAACTTTGATTTTCCAAATGTGAGCTTATAAGCATTGTTAACTGCATGGCATCAGATTTATCACTATGCTTGATTGCTTAACTAGCTAGGGTGGAAGGTGGATTCTGGCTTAAAAAAAGGTGGAGGGTTACAATTTGTCACAGCAACAAAAAATTATAAGACGAGGGGCCATAATGTTATTGCACATTACAGTCATAAATGGACAGTCATCTCTGAGAAAACAGGAGGAAAAAGTTTAAGGGGTGTCTAAATTATAAGATGGCCAAAATTGCACCAATAAAAAAAGGTCAGTTTTAAAATTAATATTAAATGGCATTTTACTGTTAAAATAATTAATTACATTATTCCAACTTATAATAAAGTGAAATACTATTTTATAAATTGATATTGCCTGGATCCCGTCCTTTTGTAGGGTTTCAAGCTGTACAAATCTCAGAAGAGGATAGATATGATTAAATAGGCTTGAGACCAAGGCTAGCCTACACAGTAACAAAAGCTCTATGAAAGGTTCTCTTCACCTCAAGACAGCAACTTAGGAAAATCACTACTATGCTTGTGCAAGGTGGGAAGAGCTTTTAACTGGGATGGGAGTTCTTCTCACTCAAAACTGTTCAGATTGGCAGCCAAAATATCTTAGTGTCTCATAATGTCTCTCCTGTGAAAGTAAATTGTGCTGCATTCTCTGCATGGGTGTGAATCACAAATGATGTAAACATTGCTATCTCAAAGTACAACCAAGTGCTTTTACAGGATTGCAATATTAGTTTAATCTTTTCAGAGTGTCATATAAAAATCTTCCCTTACATTACATTTGTATTAATATTAACTTACTGTTTCAGTTTCGACAGGAACTTAATTGTAGGCTCTTGCAGGTTAAAAGTTTTAGCACATCTTTCACATGCTTTTTGTTTATAATGGTGAATATATCATCTATATATCTGTGCACTAGTGTAAGCACTATGGAGAGATTGCTGAAACAGATTTGGAGTTACATGAATTACACTTAAAATTATAAAAATCATTAAGACACTGCAACTTGGGAAAATTTGGAAAGAAATGCCTTTGAATTTATCAGTTTCTGAGTAAAAGAGAAAGCCAACTGAAAGAAGAGAAAATTTAAAAAATTATATAAAAAAAAACTGGTGGATAGGAATAACATTATTCCCAAATCTAATCTCAAAGTTGTCAATCTCTATAACTCAGAAGAATTGGAATTCCTTAACAAAGGCATTAATGCATGTATAGGTTTCTCGCATAATCTAGATGAGTATATAGCAGATATAGAGCTGGCAATAGATAATTTAAACATAACAGACAAAAATTTTGTTAGGAAAACTTTGGAAAAAATACTACAGGAAATTAAAAACAAAAACTTTGGCCCAAGATCTTATCTAAAACTAACAAAGGCTCTGAATAATAAAGACATGATTTACACAAAGGCTGATAAGAGTAACAAAATTGTTAATTTATATAAAAAGACTCTAGCAAAGGATGCAACATTAATTAAAAATTAAGTGACGAATTTGTCAAAACAGACCTATTGAATAAATGCATTAAATCCATGGAAGAAATCTTGAAAAATAGTACCCTGATTCCAAAACAAATCAATACAAAATTATAGTCCACAACCCTCTTTAGCCAGGATATATGGCCTTCAGAAGATCCACAACCTGGGAGAAGTAAGAGAGCAATTATGAACAACATAAATGCTTTGATCTACTGTTTAGCAAACTGGTTATCATTACAGTTCCATTTAGTGTCTAAATTTGATAGCTTAATTTTAAAATACTCCATGGACCTAATCTTTAAAATTAAAGATAAAAAATTATCACCGAATGACGCACTGGTTTCTTTTGATGTCGAGGCTGTTTCCCGCATACCACAGAATAAATTATTAGTTTTTTTTTTTAAATAAAATGGTACTATCAGCCAACCTAACAGAAAAACACATTGAATCCACTAAATTGTGCATTAATCAAGCATTTTTTTTTTTGTATTTGAAGACAAATTCTTTGAACAGAAAGCAGGACTAGTGGTGGCAGTGCATTATCACCTTTCCTAGCTGATTTATTCATGAGCTATTTTGAGATGCACATCACTAAGGCTTTCCCCCACATTTTTAAGGTTTGGCACAGACATATAGACAATGTATTCGCCATTATAAACAAAAAGCATGTGGAAGATGAGCTAAAACTTTTCAATTTACATAACTGCTTATTTGCAAAACAAAATGAAATAGAACAAAACCTAATTCAAAATCAAATTCAATATTGTTTGTAGTTAGTTTATGCTTGACTGATATATCTCTTGGCTCTTCAAATGCCACGTCCGATGTATTTTTGCTTTCAAAACTAATACATTGGGAACAAATGTTACATTTCCTTTCTGATACTTTTGTGAAATATATCCTGGACCATTATCTTCTCTTGGTAGTGTCGGTCCTGGTGCTGTTGTGGTAACCATACTTGCCTTAAAAACTCAAGATTGCGGGTTCGATCCCGGCCATGACTGATGGATTTTTTTGGACATAAAAATCCTAAGTATCGCTTCCTTCGGAAGGGAAGTAAAGCTGTGGGTCCTGTGTTGTACATTTATGGCGCGATAAAGAACCTCAAGCCTGAAAAAAAGAGGACTGAGCAGAATTTGTCGGCCCTTTCATGCTCTGAATTGAATGGGATGCTGATGATCTGAGATGTTGAGCATTTGTAAACAAATTGGGTCATCTATGTGTGCTAAAAATATAATATAACTAAATTAAATACATCACAAGGGTACAGATATTTCCCATCCACAATAACATGAAAGCTTAGAATCAAAGTATGAAATGGCTGATTCTGCTATTCGCTTTGTTGGAGACTGGGTTAAATCAGATCTCCTAACACATTTGCTCCGCTTGCATACATGTCTGCTATTTACTGTGCATACTCATCCGATTGGCAGAGATATGCTCTCAGTATACTGCATAATGTTTGAAGTGTGCTTAGTCTTCTCGAGAAGCTCACGAGACATGTTTCTTGTATAAGGTATTGAGAGTTCTTTAGTTTCTAGATATGTATGCTCTCATTTCCCTTCCCCACCTCTGACCATACTATTGGTGAATGGCTATTTACATTATTTCAAATTATGAAATATTTAAATCCATCAATAAAAATTAACACAGGGGATCAGTACACTAATTTTTAGGTAGATTCAATTTAAGAGCTATGGACACTGCCCCTTCTTAAAAGTAGACTTGAACATATTATAGTACATATTCTTATGACAATTCTATGCGGACTTAAAACAAATTAGTTAAAACATTAATTAAATAAAGTAGGAATGTTAAAACAGAGTTCTATTGCAACGTTTTAACCTATTTAAATTAATATTATATAGCTTTTTGCTTTTGACTATTTTCTTAGGGCAGAAACTTTAACCAGCCACAGATGCATGCAGATAACTATGTGCTATGACATCGTTTCCAAATTACTAACAGGTAATGTATTGAAATGAGATTACATCAGTGTGAAATAAAGATATTTACTTTTATTGGGATATTTGTTTAATTACAGCTTACAAATAAAAGAAACAAATAATAATAAAAAAGAAATGCTGAATTACAGCAATGAATTCAATGAAGGTGATATCTATGAATGTACAAGTTCAAACTGAGTATTTTTTTTTCCATTTCAATCTTTGATTAACTGAATGACAGCTTGGTGATGGTGGAGGGGGAGGGAAGTCAGAGGATGCAAGTGATGTGAAAACTACCACGACAAAGCAGTTTGGGTGCAATTCAGCAACCCGTGATATGCATTTTCGAGTTCTGACTGCTTGTTTTTTTTCTCTCTCTCTCCTCTGGGATAGGGGGTCTCATTTAGCAAGCACCGCCTGCAAAACCAACTCTATCTGCTTTCCGTTCAACATACAAGTTAATATTCTCATACATATATATATATATTTATAATACGCTTTAAACTTTCATACTCTTCATGCCATACTTATGCTTTTTTTTTTTCCCATTTTCTAATATTCATTTTTTCTTAATTAATAAAATCTTAGTAAGTATACAACTATGCCTACTCTATTAATAAAAACAAGCTGAAATGGTAGGGAAGAAAAAAGGTTTTTCGCTTTTACTAATTACTGTATAATATATAAACATCTCCGATGCAATTTTTTTAATAACTTTGTTTTTATATTAATTTGTTACTGAGCTGCCTCGGACACCTACAAAGGGGAGGGGAGAAAGTTCTGGCATGTGAAACAAATGTCCTGAAATGTTTTCGATGATCATGTTCCCATTTGTAGACATTTTCTGCTTCTACAGAGGTGGAAAAGGGAGACATTAAAAGGAACATGCAAATGTTTTGTACATTTGGACCACTGTCCATGCTGGTCCCTTGTTTTGGAACACACTTTGCTCCCCACTGTTTTGCACTATGCCCATCCAGTGTTACCAACATTTCCCCTCTACATGGTTATCACCACCTTCCCCAGTTCAGCTCAAAGAGTTCCCATCTTGCTTCTTCACGCCGACACACACATTCTTCTTCAAGTCTTTTTTTTTTTGTTTTTTGTTTTTTTTTCCAGTTCTTAAAATAAATGCTTTCTTATACCTAATAAACAATGAGATACTTTCATACATTTGACAAACAATCACTCAACCACAAGAACTCGTCATATGCAGCACACAAAAAATTAAGCTCAATAAATGCTAAAATGGCATTAACATGGCCAGGATATTAACATAGATATGCAAGGATGTCCCATGGTGTTTCCATGAGAAATCCCCATATCTCAAATTACAGTGAATGACAGTTATCTGCAGGTGGGGACATTTTAATAGAATATATTTATATATATATATCTTTATATGCATATGCCTACTTTAGAGTATTTGCACAATTTCTCTCTGCTCCAAGCAATTCCCTTGTCAATATGCTTCCAATTTATCTTCCATGCCACATTTTGGCTCTCTCAAGCAATTCACACTAAACAATACTCTTCCTTAATGCAGTCGTGGTAGCTATTTTTTTTGAGCCAAGTAAATGTCTATTCACTTAAAAAAAAGGAGGTACCTATTTTTTTCCAAAAATCACTCAATTCCAAAATTGCAGTTACATTCTAGAAACACAAAATGGACTGTATTTTCAAAATGCCTTGAACATTAAAAAGGCATAATGGAATGAACATTTTGAATACAACTGTAGGACAATAAGACATTTTTTAAAAGTTTTCAAAAGGGGTGAACAATTCTGTAGTGGAATAAACTGCTTCTACAACTTTCTGTACTATTGAGACATATATAGAAAACTTTTTTTTCTTTTTTACAAAAAGCTACACAAATAACCTTCGAAATATGTTTTCTTAAAAATTCTTATATAAAATGGTTTTGTAATTTCTCCCCTTGTTTTTTCGCACCAGATCAAACTTAGGAAGCTGTAATGAGCTGTGGCTAAGATGTTGGCAGCAATGACAATGTTTTGTTGGTATCCATGTTGTCGTTGTTGTCATGTTGTGCCACACAAAGGTGAGATTAAGCAACAGGTCACACAACACATGTATACAGTCAGACATCAAGGAGTGGGGGAGAAACGGGAAAATGGCACTGCCCCACCACTTCATTTCGCTTCTTTCTCTTCTTTCTGCTTATTCTCTTCTACCTCTTTCTCACCTTCTTTCTCTTCCTTTTCAGACTGCAACAAAAACATGTTTATCAATTTACTATTTAGTTACTTCATTTTAATTTTTTTACAGTCTGGTCACAGGTTTGACAGCTTTGCACAAAGTTGGCAGCATTGTTTGCTCATTGAAATAATGTTAATGAATATTTAACTGTTTTCTTACTTTGTTTAAAGCTGTTAACACAAGTGTATTATAAACCATTGTAAACTAATTGTTAAAAGTGGCAATAATAAGTTCATAATACTTTCACTGTTAGTATTTGTTATGCCCACATTAATGTTACTGCTCCTAGTATTTGCTCAACTATTTTCTGTAGATAAGAGTGCAATACTTTCCAGTCTCCTAAAATCTCTGTACTTAAATTTTTCCCACCAACTATTTCATCATTAATGCAGTCATAATGAGGTATAATTTGCTACTCAAACTCTGTAATAATGTCATCTACTTTCCATATCTTTTTTTTTTAAGCCATGCACATACTCCATGATCAACTGTATAGCCAAGTCTCTTTACTTCAGCAAGAGTAAATTTTTCATTTTACAATTTCACTTTTACAAAAATAGTTGGGCCACCTCATTGCCGCCATAATCTATTACAGTGATACCTGCTCATTTCAAAACCTAAATATTCCAGAATGGTTCATTTTGGAAAAATTTATTGGTACTGGTGAAAACTGAAATAATCTGTTACTACTTATAATGGGGACAATATTCTTGAACACTCTTTTTGAAGTAAGCTATATTTTGAAACATTCTCCTGGTGGCTAAATCACAGACACTAAATACGAGTAAGCATTCTAGAAAAAGTAATGCACTTCAAATCCATCTTTAATATACCAGACACTACAGAAAACTTCCAGTTTAAGAATCATGACTGTTTAGCAAGCCATCTATACAAACTAGAAATTCTAGTTTCACCATTTGCAGCACTCAATAAGAGACGAATTACGGTTACCAGATGACCTGCGATACTCTATCTATAGTACAGAAGTATATTGGAAAGCAAGAATGCAATGACCATATTGCTTTTAAGGCATTAAACAACATGTTTTGAAACAAAGTAGTTTCACAGAAACAATACATGAAACATAAAAATTGAGCATCTTTACAACTGTATGTGAGGGATTTGGTAAATAGTTTTATTGCCCTCTTGAATAGGCAGAAGTGCACTTCAGTGAATTTCCATTCACATCACACAAAGTACATCTTGTTGTACATAGCTAAGCAAGTGGTGGTCTAGTGGTAACCGTACTTGCCTTGTAGACCCAAAATTGAGAGTTTAATCGTGGCCAGGGTTGATGGATTTTTTTGGGCATAAAAATCTTAGTATGGGCTCCTTTAGAAAGGAAGTAAAACCATAGGTCCCATGTCGTAAATTTATGACAAGTAAAAGAACCTCAAACCTGAAAGAAGAGGCATTTAAACAAAATTTAACACACATTTCACACTGTGAATTGAATGGGGCACTTATGACCTGAGATGTTAAAGAGTGTCCATAAATAAATCAAATAAATAATGGCTAAGCAGACCACAAAATCCTGTCTGTGATGTGGTGAAAGTTATTGAATTAAAATATACAGAGAAATGAATATAAGTAAATAATGTTAAAGTACAGGATGATTCAAAACGATGGACACACTTTCAGCAGACTATATTTCCTGAGCTATTGTTATATTTTAATTCTGTAATTACATTTGATTACACATACATGGAGATTTACAAATGTTTAATAGGGCCCTTTTGCTGCACAGATATCAAGATGGTAGTTGAATTCATCCCATACTCGACGAAGAATGTCTTGCATCACAGAGTTCACCATAGCTGTGATATGGTTTCTTAGGTTATTCAAATTTTTCAGGAGAGGTGGTATGTAAACTGCATCTTTCATGAACCCCATAAGTAGAAATCGCAGGATGTGACATCAGGATACCTGACAGAAGTGCCAAGTCTTCCTTCCCTGTGCAGCCTATCCATCATTGAGGTAAAAATTCATTCAGGAAGCATCAAACATTCAGACGCCAATGGAGTGGAGCTCCTCCCTGCTGGAAAATGTAATCTCCTGAATCTTCATTCATTTGAGGAACAAACAGCTTTGCAGCATGCTATTAATCTTCTTCCAGTAAATGTCTTTTCCCCAAAAAGAAAGGCGCATAAACCTTTGTCAATGATAAGGCACCAAACACATTAATTTTGGGACTGTCCCACGCCTGTTCCAGTGTTACACGAGGATTTTCTGGCCCCCATATCCGAACGTTGTGCCTGTTGACTGTCCCACTTAGGTGAAACATACTTCACTAAAAATTAGACAAGACAAAAACAATTTATCTTCCATGTTTTGGAGCATACGGTCACAAGTTCTACATTCTTTATCTTATCATTTGCGCAAAGAGACTGTACCAGTTGTAGATGGTATGGTTTGTACACTAACCGATGCCTCAATACATGCCAAATAGTTGTTTGTGGTACTGTAAGTTCCTTACTCGCTCTAGGAGTTGATTTCACTGGGCTACATGCAAAGCATGCTTGAATGTGCTTCACATTCTCCTCTGATACATGAGGTCAGTTTTACTCTATAAAGAGAGCCTGACTCGTCAAATTCTTTATTCCAATGATAAATGCTCTTCCTCATTACAGGTTCAATGTTAAACCTATGCTGAAACTCCTTTTTACTGAACTTACGAATGCAGAAAATCTTAGGTTGCATAGTAATCATTTCACTTACAACTGATGACACAGTACCTATGCGGAATAGCTGATGATTCAGTGTGGTACTGGAGCGCTCTAGTGGTAGTATTAGCAAATTTACAACATCCACTTTGAAATATACTTGACTGCATTCAATGTACAATGTAAAATGCAGGAAATATAGCAGATTTAAAGTGTGTCTATCATTTTAAATCACCCTTTATAATTTTAACAAAAACTTATACATAACACTTTGAAAACTTAAGATTGTATCACTAGTGGCTTGTGAGCTATATGTTGATATGAAAAGAAAACACAAAACAAGCAACAAGCTATTAAGAAATAACTATTATGGGAATGGTTTGTTCATGCCTGTTTCCCGACCTATTCTGTGGGCCCAAACTCTTTATCAGGAAGAGGAGACAGAGACAACTGGAATTTAAAGTTTCCAAAAGATGGCTAGAAAGCCTCAGAAACAGAAACCATGCTGCTGATAAGGACAACAGCCTTCAAAACATGTCCAAGAAAGTGGAAAAATGTTAGTGAAATTTGAGTGATTTTCTAATAAATAATTTGCTATATCACATTTCACTGTGAAAATTCCCGCTGTTCAAAACTAATTATTAAAACATCAGTTTATTTGAAAAAGTCATAGATTCCAAAGAATGCCATGTGGTGACAAGAAACAGCAATATGGAGAATGTACAATCAATATTTAATAATTTTCATTTTGATGCATTCTTGACAAACTTAAACCATTAATTAAACAGTTCCTTAAATATAGAATCAAGAAAAAGTTAATATCTGTAGATATACACATCATAAACATTTGCCCAAAAGAAAACCTAATGCCTACATTTGTAAACAGGATAGTAAAAGAAAACAAAAACAGCAAAACTCAATTAGCAGCCAAAAAGAAAGTTTTGGAAATAGAAAAAACAAACCAACAAACCATTACAAAGGCATAAGTAAGTTGGATTTGAAGACACATTATGACCTACATACTAGCACCTTAATTAGGCACAACCTAATGGAGAAATTTTGAGCAAAATATTTTTGAGACTAGAAATGCCAGAGTAAAACAAAAATCGGGGATAAAAAAATTAGACAACCTTAAGACAGAATTAATAAAAGAATAGAATTAGGGAAGAAAACCAAAACAACCCAATACAAAATGTCAAACTGGTCAAACAAGCCCTTTTCAGGAAAAAAATTAAAACCATTAAATGTGGGTTTAAACTCTTGTATAGATTACTCTCAAAATATAGCAGACATCGAAATAGCACAAACCAGATGAGGAAAAAAATACCATCAGGTCAGTATGTGGAGAAGTTCTAGACAGACTAATAAAATAAGAAAATAACCAAAAAGACCATATCATAGAACACTCAGATTTTTAAAAGAAAAAGACTTTATTTATAGTAGTGCTGACAAAGGAAACAAAATAGCCATAATGACTCAGATAGATTATGAAAGCAGCAAGTACAATTTACTAGCTAGCTAAGATTATTAAAAATGAAAACTGACCCTATTCAAAAATATATTAGTAAGTAAATTATTAACAAAAGTAACCATTCAAAGCCAGGAGAGAAAAAAAAAAATGATCATACCCGACAACCCTAACACACCCAGAATTTATGGCCTAACTAAAACACATGAATCTAGTAATAAATGAGATTTAAAGTAAATGCAATGTATTCAACCAGATACAATTTAGCCAGTTGTCTTTTAAAAAAAAATGTAATACTTTACTGAAATACAAATAGCATAAAAAATCATCAGAATTAATAGACAGAATCATGATGTGAAACTAGAAAACAGGGACTTGCTAGTTTCTAATGATGCGGTCTCTCTGTTTACTAGCATCCCTAAAGAAGATATAATAAATACCGTAATACCTGGTGCAGTAATAGAACAATATCTGAACCCCATTCAAAAATGCATTAATCAAACCTACTTCATATTCAGTGGCAATATTTATATACAAAAGAAGGGTCTAGCAATGGGGAAACCCATTCTTATCATTCTTTGCAGATATGTACAAGAGTTTCTTTGAAATAAAATTAGATGAAGTTTTCCACATATATAAAATGGTTGGTTATACCATTATGTTGATCTCTTTGCTAGAGTAAATGGAAAGAGGACGCAATAAAACTTCTCAGTCTACAAGACAGCACTGTTAAATTCACAATGGAAATAGAAAACAACAAGGTTCCTCCCTTCCTGGATATAAAAATTATAATACTGGAATTTGGCATACTCAGAAAAGATCCAAAACAACATAAACTTGCCTAATCAACAGCCTCACGTTTAGATTAACAAACTACCAATAAGCAAGGCTCAGAGTACCATAAAATCATAGATATAGCACAGAAAAATAGCTACACAATAGATCTGGTCAACAAGAAAATAGAAAAATTCAAAAAGCAAAAATAAATAAATAAATAAAAAATAAAAGACATCACCACACTAAAAGGCCACAAAGGTAATCATGTAATGATGATTTGGTTTATATACTGATGCTCTTTAATATCTCAGATCATTAGCATCCCATTCAGTTCAGGGGGTGAAATGACTGATAAATTTTTCTCAGAGGCCTATTCTTTCAGGCTTGAGGTTCTTTTAACATACCATAAATCCACAATATGGAACCCATGGCTTTACTTCCCTTCTGAAGGAAGTCATACTTAGGATTTTTATACCCGAAAAAATCCATTGATCCTGGTTGGATTGAATCCACGCTTGGGTTTAGGAGAAGAATATGGTTACCATTACACCACCAGGACCAACTTCCGTCATGTATATAGGTAATTCACAAACTCCCATGGGCATACCAAAATTCCCAAAGATTTTTAAAGATGAAAACATTATTTTGGTGCCAGTAAACAAATGCAGTTTAAAAGAACCTCCAAAAATCTATCATAAGACTAAATTCATCCAAGAAAATAATCGGGCATTTATGAAATCCATTGTGAAAACCAATGTGAAATACACTGGCAAAAAAACAAGAAACCCTATGTTTCAAGGAACATTAGAAATGTAAAATATAAACATATAAAATAGCATATTATTTCTGGCAAAAGAACCATGAAAGGAACCAAAACTCTTAAAAGCTCTTCAAAAATCCATAGAATTAACAGTGTGAGAAAATATATTCATAAACAAAAACAAGGAAAATTGGTTAATTTTTATCTTCCAAACAACAGTAACCTCATCAGTATGGTTGTAAAATCCATAGAGCAACATTCTAATATCGCGCCAGAAAGCTGACAATGAAGAAACCATGCTGACAATGAGTTCAACAGACTTCAAAACATGTCCAAGTAAGTCAAAAAATTTTAGTGAAATTTGATTTCCTCATAAATATTTGCTATATTAGGCACAAAATTATCTATAACCAAATGTGTGGGGAAGCTAGTGATGTTAACAGATCTCTTGTTTTCAAGTGGTAGGTAAAACTGAAAATATTTTGTTAAAGGAATTTCTAAAAAATTATGTATAAGTTAAGTATCAAACGGGAATGAGAAAGTTCCTAAAGATTGTTTTCTTTGCACAGAGAAAAAAAATGTCGAAAGAATGCCTTAATATCTTTCTCTGCTCTTAAGATACTGTAGATTAATTAATGGTTTATTTTAACTTCATACCTGACTCAGAAACCTGCCCAAAATAGAAAAAAATATTGGGTTCAAATCCATTCTTTGTTGAATAGATTTCATTGTATATGACAATCCTTTAAGTGTGGGATTTAGCTTTGCAGTGGAATTGTTTTCCATGATTTGTTTGCTTGCCGACTTCTCTAACAGATACTTTTAACTAGCCTCCTAAAAGATATTTTACATGGGGGACTAGAACACCAGCATTTTTATGAATATTTTGTTTTCATAGGCGACTAGAAGATCAGCATTTTCAAGATTTTTTTTTTTTTTTTTTTTTTTAAATGGGAGTGCAAGCAGCTTGACAGAAAAAAATATCAATAGATCATGCTGTTGGGATATATTGCATCTCTTCCAGTCTTCTTCTTGCATAAGTCCTATGATAAAACAATTTCCTCATTGGCTTAGAAGTACACAAATTAGTGCTCATCACTTATTATTACCCACTGTACCCAACTTAAATCAGAGCTATCAAATGATAGCTTATAGCAGTCCAATTGAAAGTTTAAACATCTTAAAAAAATTGAGTCGAGATTGTAACATACACACCACTAAAATTCAATACAATGGGGAGACTAGTTTCTGGAGCCATCGCTACTATCATCAGTTCCTGGTCGACTGTCGGCTTTGCTGTTACAAAAGTTCACTATATTTTATTTAATTATGTTGCTGGGTTATGAGTTGAGGGATAACTGAGTGACAGAGAGAGGGGGGTACTGCATGGTTAATGAGGCTCCATACCACAAATGTATTTTCTGTTGAAACAAAGGTAGGAAAACTTCAGAGTGCCAAGTTTTTATGCATTAGCAGCATGCATTAAATTTTTTTTCAAATATAGGCTTCCAAATTATAGTAAGATATTGTGATTGCAACCAATTACATATTTACAAAAAACCATCATCCACATTCAAATTCTTGAGGGTAATAATGTTTTTAATTGATTGACAGCACTGAAAAGTTAAACGTTGATAATTAAAGTAATAAAGGATGTTTGTATTAATACTTCACAGTTTATGTATTAATAGAAGGTGTTTCAGGAGCTACTGTTCCCATTTGATTAAGAGTTAGCACAATATATGCAAACTTCTGACAATTCCAAAATAATACAAGTTGTCCATTGGGTCAGATATAAAAATTCATAACCCTATTTGGGGGGGGGGGTGAGATCTCCATTGTTAATTTGTGTGATTACCAGCAGTCATTCAATAATTTAGTATTCTTGTGAAGTTGTGGCTTTAGGTCCAAAAATATACCTGAAATGCTGATTTCTCCACTTACCTAAAATTTCTATTCTTTGGTCCTGATTTCTAAATTTCTTTGTCTTCTGCTTATGTATGAGAGCTGTTCAATAAATAATGCTTTTTTGACCCGTGTTATAGGGAAGAAAAAACTTTCCATAGACCTCAGTAGAAGATTTGTTGAGAAGAAAGCTAATTTCAGAGCAGCATATTATTCATTGCCTGTCCCCTCCATTTTGTTATGGGTGAAACTGAATGTCTCAGATTACACACCTCTCACAGGCAGGAACCGGAAGATGCAATGAAAACTAGTAGTATGCTTATATCACACATTAAGCTAACAAAATTATGAACATTCTTTATTGAACAGCCCTCATATTTTAGCAGTTACATAATATGATATATGTAGGGTTTATTATGAAGATACTTTGAGCATAGTTCAATTTTTTCTTTGATGCTGCTGGCAACTACCTGCACAATGGGTCTTGATGAGTTATTTCATTCAGATAATGAAACTGAAGGGGTATATGCTGTTCAAAGCTGCAGTTAAGACAATGTTTATCATTATAAATGTTACAGAGTATGTTTTCCTCCCTCCTAACAAGTGTGCAGAGAGCCGGGGAAAAAAGAAAGAAAAACAAAGAAGGACAAAAAAAAAAAAAAAGGGATAATTATAGTTTTAAGTAAAAACTATCAGAAACCCAACATTACTAGTTATGTGCTGTGTAGGAACTCAGACATATATTGTTATCCTCCTTGTGATTAAACATATGATATAATGAAATTAAGATTATAAATAAAGCAACAATATCCTTTAATAATCTAATAGGCTGTTTGCTTTTAATGTAGGTGCTTATTATACACTATTCACACACCTTTTCTATCTCTTTCTCCATTTCCTTCTCTATTTCTTTGTCACCTTCTTTCTCATCTTTCTCCTTTTTCTTCTCCTCCTCTTTTCCCTTGTTTTCCTTTTCCTCTGGGGGTGGTTTGGGCAAATGAGAATTCAGATCCAGTGTCTTGCAGATATCCTCCCAGTCAGGGAAACACCTTAAAAAACAGATTTTAATATTCCCGTTTTTAACAATTCAGAAATCAAACAGTGAAACATGCATAAAATCTCTTCTAGTTAAAATATTTAAAATAATTAAAATATTTCAACTAGAAGAGATTTTTTAATATATTATTTTTGGAAGGAATAGGCTTTTACGATTAATGTAAATTGTGCATAGCTTTTCTGGAAAGAAATATCATGGAGACAGCAGCTTTCTCTGGGATCCAGTCTTTCCAGAAAAACCCAGAAACAGTATTTTTTATATTTCCAATATACTTCAGATTCTTATTTCTAAAACCTATCCTTTGCTTATATTTACAAGGATTGTCTGAAAAGTTCTCAACCTCGAACAGAAATGGCAGCACTAATGCAGTAATGTTTTTGCATTTAGTTGGTAGATCTGTTATAAGCATTTCTAAAAAATTTCAAGTCTTTCTATATTGTTGCTTGTTGCATACAGCTATCTGAAGCACAATATTTATTTATATTTGTTGATACAGATCAAATAGAGTGTCATGCAGTTATCAAATTCTTTGTAAAAGAAGATTTGACACCAAATCAAATTCATGTTTATGGTGGAGCTTCACCTTCATTTTTGATGGTGAAAAAGTGAGCTGCTGAGTTTAAATGTGAATGCACCAGCCTAGAAGACTATACATACAAAGGATGCCCAAAATGTGCTACAACACCAGAAATGGTTAAAAAAAAGTGCAACTGGCAAGTCCAGCTGCGTGAAAATGCTGAGAGTATAGGCATATCTGCATCAAGAGTTGGGATCAGAAAGCTTTGCGTAAGATGCATGCCAGATGCTCATAGCAGATCCAAAGAGAATGTGAGTGAGAAAAACTCTGAGCAGTATTTAGAGAGACTGAACAAAATGACTTTATTCGCACATTCATTACAATGGATGCATCTTCATACACCAGAATCCAAACAGCAGTTAAAACAGTGGACAGAAGCTGGTTGTTCAGCACCAAAGAAGTCAGTTCCATCAGCTGGAAAGGTCATGGCATCAGTGTTTTGGGATACTAAGGGTATTTTGCTGACTAATTATTTTGAAAGGGATAAAACAATAACTGGAGAATATTGTTCTGATCTTCTAACCATGCTAGATGCCAACATTTGAGAGAATAGACCTGGTTTGCAGAGGAAAAATGTCAACTTTACCAGGAAAACACACCTGCCCACAATCGTGTTTTGGCAATTTCAAAACTGAAGGATTTGCACTATGAATATCTGCCCTATGCCCGGATCTGGCATCCTCCAACTTCCATCTCTTACGTATAATTCAAATATGCCAGTAATCTTTAAGACATATTCCATGTTTTGCATCTATTTTAAACTTTAATTTGTACATGTTGGAATATTTTGCATTCCATGTCACAGATGTATGTTTTAGAATATAAGGCAACTTTCTATATGCACAAAACAAGAAACATAAGTATAGCAACAAGAATAAAAATTTACCTAATGAAGATTTTAAGTATGCATAACACACAAGCTTTTACCACATTTCCAATTAATCAAATCTTAACTGTACACAACAGGAGTCTTTTGTAACATTGTTAGACAATTTAAAATGTGAAATGAAGGGAAAATGGTCAACATTTCTCCACAAAAACATGCTTTAACTAACTTCATGCTGCACATTGACTTTCTAATGATGAAGTGTTTCAAATTGATTCCTTATTCGCCCAGACTTAGGCCTTAGTAACTTCCTTCTGTGCTGAAAACTAAAAATATGATTGGTGGGAAGAAATTTTGTCAAATAAGTACATAATTGACACTATCAGGATAATTTTGCATACTTTGATAAAATTTATTTTTCAGAAAAAAAACAAGAGATTTTCTAATAAGATTTATTAAAACTTAGTTTTTTTTAAATAAATAGGTAAAAATTGTTTTACACAGCTGTAATATTTTTGGAAGTATGCATATAAGCACAATGCAGTTTTTTAGTTTAATCTTCACCTATTTCATAATGTGTAGGAAAACAATTGGAAACAACTGAACAAAATTGCTTTTCATTTTCATGGCTGATTATAATAATTTTGCTGGTGAACTATATGACTAAAATTTGCATTGTAACAGTGAAACTTTCTAAAATAACATTTAATTGTATTTCAAAGGTTCATGTACAGAAGTATTTTGAATATAGAATATGTCAAGTTTTACATTCCATAGTTTGCATAAATTGTTTAAAATTATACACATTGCTTAATATAATTAATTCAAATACATGTTATACAGGTCATGAAATATATGTAATATTTTAATGTGAGAAATGTATTATAAGTACACATCGATATAAAAATTAAAAATTTTAGCAATTTGTATTAAAAATACCTATTATATGCCATACCATGTCAAAATATATTGAATTTTATAGTTTAACATATATTAATGTTATCAAAGAAAAATTATTGTTCATTTATAAACTCTTTTACAGAATAATAGGCATTGTTATGCAGGTATTCTTTAAGAGCAGATATGTATCTTTTTTCATCACCAGATGATAATTATCCTAATAATAAAAATAATGATATTATTTCAAATAGTTTGGTAGAGTATTATTGTTTGGTTATATTCTTTTTTTTTCTTTTTTTTTTTTTTTATTGATTTATTTATGGATGCTCTTTAACAGCTCAGGTCATCAGCGTCCCATTCAACTCAGGGCATGAAACGGCTGACAAATTTTGCTCAGAGGCCTCTCTTTCAGGCTTGAGGTTCTTTTTTGTGCCGTAAATGTACGACACGGGACCCACGGCTTTACTTCCCTTCCGAAGGAAGCCATACTTAGGATTTTTACGCCCGAAAAAATCCATCGATCCTGGCCGGTGGTTATATTCTGATAACACTGGATTGCTGTCTACCACTTAGAAATAAAGTAATGCAGATTGCAAATCCCTTGTTTGACTCAGCATTTGCCATCCCATCCTAATGTTAAGAAAAATGGAATAAGTCTTCTTATACAGAATTGCAAAGATGATAATTGCCTGATTAGCAAAATTTTCCACAAATGGGATAAACAGAAATGAAACTGTAACTCACCTCAATTTCTATAAAACTGCAATAAATTACAAGCAATTTTAAGACATGTTGATTTTGTACCACTGGTATGTAATTAAAACAGTAAGTGTGTTTAAATAGATTAAAACCTCCAACTCCAGTTTACAATTCCCAGTACCTCCAAAAATATAATTCCTGAAGAATTCTATGTTCAAGTGTTTTTCAAAATAGAAATAAAATCTAAAATTATAGACAAACAGGTCCAAAAAATACCAAATTTTACCACAATTATATATTATTAGTTTTTCTCAATTTTTGAAAATTTTTTGCTTTTGTGCTTTTTGGAGACAGGTTTATGAAAATAGATAACTCTTGTTCTGCAATTCTGTCATATTGGAATTATATCTTTTTGCTTTCCTTTTTAAGACATTATGTTTTATATACAGCTTAGCAACAGAAGATTTAAAAAACAATTGAAATGCACAAATATGCCTTCAGTTCAACTTATGTGCTTCAACTGATTTGAATCAAAGGGCACAGAATCCTAGTCCACCTACTAAAGTGTCTTTCTGCATATCATTGTTATTTTAAAATCGCTATTTACTTTTATAACAGTTGCATTTCTACAAACAAAATATTGTTACCTTTCCTTCATCCTGTTCACGTGACCCACCAGGTTGGGACAGCTCTCCTGCATGTAGTCCCTCAAGGAGTAAGGTACCTCCTTATCAATGAAGTAAATCTGAGCCAAACTGGCGAATGCTACTACATCCAACTGAAAACAAGACAAATGGGAGTTACATATACTGTTACAACATACAAAGCCATCCATCACTTAGAAAGTTATAATAGCAAAGAAAATCTAAGAGTTATTTTCATTATTAATTCTAGGATTATTAATTAGAGGGTAATCTTAGGATTTTCCATTAATATTACTCTATGGCTCCAAACCACCACTATGCATGTTTATACAAGACAACTTAGGTTTTCTCAACCATTATGCATAGTATTTTTAAAGAGTCCTAAGTAAGATGCAAAATTTAATTTCTGGCTATTATTATGTCTTTTGTTTTAGAAACTGCTTATGTGGTTCCATGTATAGTGTGTTTTGAAAGATTAATATCACACATCGAGCACATTGAGTATTGAAACTTTTAATTAAATGGACAAGTCAACCACGACCTTCACTAGTTCCTACAATACCTTAGTATTTCCAATCCTTAATTTGTTTATATTTTCTGGTTAACTGTAGGTGCACAGAGTGATGTACATTTTGTTATACATTATTACAGTGTTGCACTATGCTGCATATATCTGCCACAGGTGGCCGAGGTCATTAAGGTGCAGACTTGAGAGCAGAAGGTCTGGGGTTCGAATCCTGCCTGGACCATCCTCCCTGACTGAGGTTTTTTCCACGTTTTCCTCAGTCCTCATAAATGGCAAAATGCCAGGGAGGTGCCCTAAACTTAGGCTGGAACCATTCATTCCTTAGATATATTTATAAAAAAAAATTCATCTCGTGTATCATCAGTGCCCACTGCCTGTGGTGCCTCTGTAGTAAAAACGGGCATTAAAACACCATTCATTTTTTACTATGCTATGGTTGTTCAATACAGAATGAGCATAATTTTTACAGGCCTAATTTCTGGTGCTAAAATTTAATTTTTCAAATATTTTGCTAGTTTAATGTATAATGTACATGTGGTATTAATTTCTGGCTCCAGCCTGTGAGGTGTGCAAGTTGAGACATGTTCAGTTATGCCTACAGTAAAATGGAGGGGATATGTGACTAACAATGTGCTGATCTGAAATTCTTTCGTCTCACAAATTTTCAGCTCTGGCCTACACAATGTTACAGGAGGCCTATTGAGAGTTTGTGTTTCCTTACAGCAAAATGTTTTACATAAAATGTTTAAAGAGGGGAGGCTATCAATTTCAAATGAAGGTCCACTCAAGTTATTTAGTTTGTGCTCTAACAGAAGAAAAGATTAACAGTGCTGCTGTCATTGTGAGAGCAGAATCTGGAAAACATTAATAATACTTCAAATAATTCTGAAAATTTAATTTCAGTGATTACCACCCACATATTGGTAAATAGAAAGTTCACACAAGATGTGATATGCATGGTGATGGGAGTTCCAAGACACTGATTTCAAACAAAAGGACATTCATGTGAAAGTATGCATATAGTTGAAAATATTACGGGAAGATGCAGAGTTTCTTTCAAAGGCAATCACCGCTGATGAAACTTTGCTATATCATTTTGAGAGCAACGTTCTATGTGACAATCTCCATCACCAAGACCCAAAATAAGCAATGACTAGTTTTGCTGGGAAAGTTATGATTATATAATTTTTTGATATTTAAGGAATGGTTTACCAAAATGACATACCTACAAACACAACTAAAACTAGGCATACTAGAGAGATGTCCTGAAACTATACAAGGTCATATCAACATTTGTAAAAGGCTACATTTTCATGCAACAAACTGGATGCTTCACCATGATAATGCATGGCTGCACATTGCAAATGTTGCTAAATATCTCACAAAAAATCAATGTGAAGTGCATCCCTCACCCTCTCTATAGCCCAGATTTAGCCCAATGAGACTTTTTTCTTTTCCCAGAATTGAAGGAACACTTCTGTGGGAGTTTCATCATCAGAAGCAGTGTTGACTGTTGTGGAGGCAATTTTGAAGAACCTGTCAATAATGGTTTTCAGCAAGTCTTTGAACTCTGGCAGAAACACTGGGAGAGATGCATTTTTTTATGGTGTTTAATGCCTGTTTTTACTACTGTGGCACCACAGGCAGTGAACAAATGAAATGAAATGATAAATTGGGAAAGGATCATTTTTTAAGGAAGAAAACATTCCAGGCCTAAGTTTTGGGTACCTCTCCGACATTTGCCATTTATGAGGACTGAGAAAAACCTAGAAAAACCTGGAAAAACCTCAATTAGGGAGGACGGCCTGGCAGGATTCGAACACCACTCCTACCGCTCACGAGTCCGCGCCTTAACGACCTCGGCCACATGTAGAAGTGGACAGATGCTTTGCATCCAATTGGAACTACTTAAGAGAAAGATCATCAAAATTATGATGTGTGAAGGTATGTTGTTAGTTATGATCATTCTTTATTGCATCACCAATATGATGATTCAGCTGAATAAAAAGGAATGCCTATACAAGATGCATTCCATAGTTTTCAGCTTGACACATTAGGCAGTCAATAGTATAAATGTACAGGTATCAATTTTCAGTATAATCACCCTCTATTTCAATGTTTATTTCACATCTCTGGATTAACATTAACTCCCCTAAAAGATGGGGCAGAGAAGCTGATACACTATAATAGTAACAAATGTAGTTGTTATTATAATAATAATAATAATAATAATAATAATAATAATAATAATAATAATCCCTAAGCACCAATAACCAGGATGTTAAGATGAAATGGAACCATGTAGGCTAAGCAACTAAGACTAGCTCAAAATTGTAGGTATGTAATTTATTATATAGGACTTTTATGTCACTAGGCTATGTATTAGAATGATTATTAGGGGTGGTGATTTTTTGCAAATGTGATATAGCACAATGAAATGTAAAATTGACTATACTAAAATACAATATAAATGCGATATAGACTTTTTTTTTCAAATAAAACTTTTTTTCTTTGATTTTCTTCTGGAAAGTGAGCAGTTTGTACATCCTTGGAATGTTTTAAGACTCACTTGACCATCACCATTCTGGAATGGAAAAGTAATCCCTCCTGGGAAGTGTAAACCCTTCAAAACCTCATTGTCCTACAGATGCACATTTTACAGAGTTTTGTATCTTTCATTCCCTTTGCTAAGTCAAGTCAACATGGGCTAAAATGGTCAGGTCGAAAGTATTGATAAAACAGCAGGCAGATAATTATAAACAGGAAAGTTTTTATATTAGCGATGGTGAAATTTTAATGTGTAAATTGTGTAATCAGCACCTGGATTGGCAAAAGAAGGATGATTTAAGATAAGCATGTCAAAAGTTCGGGGACATGCCAATGCAAAAGATAGTTTCAACAATAAATCAAAAGAGGAACAATGTGGGATAAAGCAGTGCAAGC
This sequence comes from Metallyticus violacea, assembly GCA_030762175.1. Taxonomy (NCBI): domain Eukaryota; kingdom Metazoa; phylum Arthropoda; class Insecta; order Mantodea; family Metallyticidae; genus Metallyticus; species Metallyticus violacea. The sequence goes on along the minus strand of CM060832.1, from coordinate 21,086,801 downwards.
CATCCTTCAAATCACACACAATAAAAGTGAAAAGTGCTTTTGTTCAAAACACAGTGAAAATGTCTTTTTGCAGACATAACACAAAGTGGATCATCCAGCTTTTCGGAAGTACTTTAAATTTAATAACATCACTTCCCCATTTACACTTTAACAAAGACATTAAACAATTAATATAAATAAACTAAGAACTAAAAAATTAAATTTAGGGGTGTAAAATAACACAAAACTATGTTACGTCCCCAATATTAAAATGATTATTTATTGATAATTTTTATTTCACATTAATGTTACTTCAAGACATACTTGATTATCAGAATTAACTCCAATTATATTTTTCTTCAAAATGTTATAAAATGCTAAATTGCAAATATATAAGTGCTACAAAATGCTAAATGTACAAATAAAAATGCTAAATTTCTGATTTTAAAATGCTAAAAATCACCACCCCTAATAATTATGTATTCTGTTTTGTATTCAACTGAGGAGACCTTCTTCTAGATTCTGAAGAGGAAAATGAGGTGGTGTCAGGCCCTATAGCTTGGGCAGGAGTGGAGCTAGAACCTTCCAGATTATCCAAAAACCTGGGACCCAGTAATTGCAGAATAGTTTGATTTGTTTGTTTCATAGAAAACATAAAACTGTTATGATTATTTTCAATCAGTTGTTTATTATTTAAGAATAATTCAAACTGTTATTAATAAATTTTGAATTGGAAGGTAATGTCTTAGGATTAATTGAAATTTTGTAAAATTGTTGCAAAATCTGTGTAAATTATGTATCATTTGAAATACTTACAGTAGTAGGTTCATCTCCAAAGAAGAATGGTTTGTCAGCAAGCATGTCAGAGAGAACCTTCAGGTCATTTTGTCCAAATTCAATTATTTCCTCTGGCTTATGAACACCCATACCTTGTGCCTTAACTTTCTTAGCTCCCTGTAACAAAACCATTTATTCATCACAAATTTGGCAATTTTGTGCAAAAATATTGTTTAACATAAATATTCACAGACTCTTCATTCAGACTTATAGTAATAAGGATTTTACTAAATATAGATTTAAATGTCAAGAATTCTCACAGTGAAAGACAATGTAACACTAATTAAACTATTTTATAAGGAATCACTCAAATTTTGTATGGCAGAATTTATTCATGCATAAAAATTTAGAAAATTCAATTAAGAACGTTGTATGATTGAGTCAAACTACATGCTCTTATTGGCTCCACTTAAGTGTTTAAATTTAGTACATATTTTACAGACCATTGTGTGCATCCTCAGCTAACAATCAACTCAATGTTACTCTCGACTGATACAATGATCTTAATTATATGATTGACTTCACTGTACAAGTTTCAATTAGTATTTCAAGAAAAAATTTTGATCTTCAGATCTTCAGATCTGCATATCACATGGAAAACTTAGCTTAAGGTCACAGCTTCAAAACATGGTCAAGTACAGTCTGATGATCAAAAGAAGGCAAGTGTGGGCTAAAGTGCAAGAGGAACTTGAACCCTTTATCTGCACATGTAGGAGTGTATGTGGGATACCCAAGCTGCCATATGGAGGATCTCAAGGATGCCTGCTGCACTTTTAGCCATAGGCGAGTATCTGACATTTTATTTTTATCGACATGAACATTAATGAGGAAGATAGAAAATGTTTACGTAACACATTCCTCTTACTTGCCTTCTTCTAATCATCAGACTGTAAATTGGTAAAAATTGATGAAAATTGAGTGATTTCTTATAAAATTTGTATAAGTATTTTATTACACAATTATATCCAATATCAAAATACTTTTTCTGTTATAGATTCATTTTTTAGTGTTTGCGACCTAAAGTATTTTAATTTTCATCTGAACGACCATCAAATTTCCTATTGCTAAAAAAATTATTTGTAACAAAAATTTATTTTCTTGTAATGTTTAATTGCACTTCTGAAAAAGATATGAATTTGCAGATCTTATAAAAGAAAAAAATGCATGTAAAAAAAACAATAGATGTAACTATAAAGTTCTAAGACTGGTCCTACAAAATTAAAAAGATGCATCCATTTTAAATGTTCTCTCTTTCAGTAGTGACAATTTCTTTGAGTTAATGAGTTATAGCTCATTATTAACTCAATAGCACTTTTCCTGATCTGTGGTCCTATAAAGGACATAGGACAAATATATGAAATGTTCTCTAATAACTACGTAGATTGAGCAGCCTGCAATTGAATGTATTCTAGTTTAAGAGCTGAAATATTCCAGGAGACATGTCTGGAGCTCTCTGCATGTGTAGAATTAAGTAACGACACCATCAGTTTTACAGTGCTACAAAAATTATTATTATTCCTATTAAAACTGTGGAAGAAAAATAAAACAGATGACTAGATTTATTTCAGATCTATATATAATACAAAAAGTTATAGTGATAAAAAAATTTAATATAAAAGTATATTAAAACAGTTGGATGTATGGATGTGAAATGTGGAATGCTCTCCTTTGTTTTCCATGAAGATAATCAATGCGGCCATAACTGGAACCCCGAGATTAACATAGATACACTGGGCATGGAAGCTTATGAATTCATTTCAAAATAAACAGTGCATATGTCTAGGCAAATTTGCAAAGAATGATACTTCAGGGTTGACGTGTAAAGTTCTGAAAAAGAACATTTTTAAAAAATGGAGTCGAAATTGTAACATACACACCACTAAAATTCAATAAAATGGAAGACTAGTTTCGGGAGCCATCGCTCCTATCATCAGTTCCTGGTCGACTCATAGGAGCGATGGCTCCCGAAACTAGTCTTCCATTTTATTGAATTTTAGTGGTGTGTATGTTACAATTTCGACTCCATTTTTTAAAAATGTTAATATTTGACACCACTGTGACAAAAGTTCACTATATTTTATACAATTCTAAAAAAGAAGTTTAACAACATGGACGGACAAGGTCGTTGCAGACTCAGGAGTGGGTTTGGGTTTCGATTCCTGCCTGTGAGATTTCGATGTTTTCCTCGGTCCCCAAAAATGGCAAATGCTGTGAAGGTACCCTCTATACTTACACCTGGAATGCTTCCTTCCTTAAAAAAAAAATCCTTTCCCAATTTATAGTGTCAGCTCATGTATCACCGGTGTACATGCCTATGATGCCTTAACAGTAAAAACATGCATTAAACACTAATTTAAAAAAGTATGGGAAAAGAAGTTGACTTTGTTCTTATTTTACAAGGCAATTTAATCCTGTAGTAAACCATTCCCAAAACTGAATAATGTGACCTCATGCATATTAAGAAAAAATTTATACTCAGCTTACTGGAAGACCAACCTTGCGAGCAAAAGTGAACTTGAAGAAAAAGTTGAGGATGCCATTTGGTATTTTTGTGCCAAGTGCATGCTGCAGATTCATTTTGTAACCCTTGATTACATTTTCTGGATACTTTGTTCTCCACCAAGTCACAACCCTGAAATAAAAAATGGTACACACTTCATGAATCTGAGAGCACAAAGGATGATAAACTTCAATTACTACAGATATAAATACATTACTAAAGTGAAATATCTTGGTAAATGAATGTCATTTTGAGTCACTGATCTAAGTAACAAAATGTTATATAATCAACATGCACATAACAAATTTGGATTTAGCAATTTATTTCAAAGTTATATTATATGCATTTATCTGAATTTCAAATCACAGAATAACATACATGTTATTTAAAGCAATATTATTATAACTAACACTTTTGAGAAAAATTACATTACAATGTCCCCTATCATTTAGCCTCATATTAACCTAGTATAATAAAAAAATTGTATATGACCCATTATATTTACATAACAACCAAACATGAGTGTCAAAGTATTGTAATTACAAAAGTGGCTGAATTTTTTTATTTATTGCAGCAATTTGCCATTTGTGACAGGATAGTAATGTTCTGAAATGCCTATACAATGTTCTTAGTTATTTTTTTCATTTCTGCACCAGTGTTAGGAATATGGCCATAATTTGGGTTTATAGCCATTTATAGTGGAGTTTATTCCTTAGTTTTAATTTAGTATTTTATTTCCTCTATATATGTATCTACATTATTTTATATTGTTTAATAACCACATTAAATTAAAAAAAAAAATGTCCCAAATAAACCAAATTATCTGTTTCTACCATTTGAGAGAGATCTAATGGAGTACAGGAAAAGGAACATTTATTTGACTGTATCCTGCAATTATTTTTCCTGGACTTGTTCTTAATAGCAACACAGCCAGGAGTCAGGAAGGGATGGGTGCATAGTAATGTGGGAATGTGTGTCAGCACACTCGGTCAATTGGTGATAAAAATGCTATGTGTACATTTTATGAGTTATAATTTAGATATAAATAAACAAATAAATTTAAGATGCCACTTTTTAATAGAGTGAAAATTTGAACATACAAGTGCTCCATTAGAATTTTCACCACAAAAATAGCTGTCGCACTTAACCCAAAAGCAAGAACCAATTGCTCAGTGTTCTACAAAATTACTGACATTTTGTTTAGAAGTGCAAGCTTTAGAGCCCATGCTTCAGAGAATACATTTTTGTAATTGTTTTTTTCAGTTCATAAATGACTGCATTTTAGATCCTCAATATTTTTCAGTTACGAAGCATGGTTCCACATACATACCAGAGTTATCAAAATACTCAGTGCTGGCCAACACAAACTCCAGGACCCATTAACAAGAGTATGTTACATGATCCTAAGGTCACTGTGCAAGTACCCATAGTACAAAAGAAATTATTAATTCTATATTTTCAATTTATTTATTTGGTTTATTTAAGAACACTCTTTAATACCTATGGTCATTAGCATCCCATCCAATGGAATGATGATAAATTTTACTTAAGAGGCCCCTTCTTTCAGGTCTGAGGTTCCTTTTTATGCCATAAATTTATAACATGGAACCCACAGCTTTACTTCTCTGCTGAAGAAAGCTAAATGCCCTAACAATTCATTGACCCTGGCTAGGTTTGAATCTGTGACCTTTTGTCTATGGCACAAGTATGGACACCACTAGACCAACAGGAACTTTTTCAAGAAAACATTAACACCTACCGATACATAGTCTTCATTTTTTAAGTTTTTATTCCTTTCAGTGAACTGAAGAACGAATATATGGCACATTCCAGCAAGATGGGCTAATGCTCATACTGCTTGAATTTTAATATCATCTGAGGTCTTTGGCCAGAGGGTAATTACTGAAGAGTATGGCTGCTTGAAATTTGTGAATATTAGATGAAATGCAAAACATGAAGGGAAAATGCCTAGAAAATAAGTTGGAACCTATAAATCGCCCACCTCATAGAAAACCGAATATTTTCAGCATTTCTTTGAAAGGTTAAGCAATTTGGCAAGTTTACTACAGTTAATTGCAATATTGTTAGTCTACTTATTTAATCTTATTCGTTTATCCAATTTAACGGTCTGTAACTTTTTATCGATCGCGTGCAAGCCCTTGTGTGGGATTTTCCGATGTGCAATGCCGCCGAAAGTGAGCCCAAGAAAAATTATGGGAGATTATATAAATGAAAAGAAATATCAAACTACTCTTACAACGCCACTACACTTGCTCAAAAGTTACAACAGCACAGCTGTTACAAAACATCACAAACTTTGCAAATGGCTGTTGTACGACTGTGACATCTAAAATATCACTTCGAATATCTCCTTAAGCGATCACACCGATGAATGTTATTTTTATATGACGGTCCTTCATTGAACACATGACAATACTTATGACGTATAACCGTCACAAGTTTCGGAGACCAGGGAAACATTGAACCTTTCACCTTCCGACGAAGTAACCAGGTTCACTTCATTGTCACGCGATTTACCTTCACCAAAGTCTCTCCTCAATTCTTGGAGATTTGTTCAATGGCGCGGTTCGCTGTCAGACGACTATTTGCATCAAAGTCTCTCTTCACTTCATGGAGATTTGTTCAATGGCGCTGTTCGCTTCATCAAAGTTTCTCGTCATTTCTTGGAGATTTGTTCAATGGCGCGGTTCGCTGTCAGACGACTATCTGCATCAAAGTCTCTCGTCACTTCTTGGAGATTTGTTCAATGACGTTGTTTGCTTCATCAAAGTCTCTCGTCACTTCTTGGAGTTTGTTCAATGACGCTGTTCGCTTCATCAAAGTCTCTCGTCACTTCTTGGAGATCTGTTCAATGGTGCTGTTCGCTTCATCAAAGTCTCTCGTCACTTCTTGGAGATTTGTTCAATGGCGCGGTTCGCTGTCAGACGACTATCTGCATCAAAGTCTCTCGTCACTTCTTGGAGATTTGTTCAATGACGTTGTTCGCTTCATCAAAGTCTCTCGTCACTTCTTGGAGTTTGTTCAATGACGCTGTTCGCTTCATCAAAGTCTCTCGTCACTTCTTGGAGACTTGTTCAATGACGCTGTTCGCTTCATCAAAGTCTCTCCTCACTTCTTGGAAATTTGTCAAAGTCTCTCTTCACTTTGAGATTTGTTCAATGCAGTGTATTGATTTTTAATTTGCTTTATTTAAGGGCGCTGTTTAACGTCTCAGGTCAACAGAGTCCCATTCAATTCAGGGCGTGAAATGACTCAGAGGCCTCTTCTTTCAGGCTTGAGGTTCTTTTACATGCCGTAAATGTACAATATGGGACCCATGACATTATTTCCCTTTCGAAGGAAGCCTTACTTAAGAAAAAATCCATCGACCTGGCCGAGTCTGAACCTGCGATTTTGGGTTTAGTAGGCAGTATGTTTACCACTACACCATTAAAGCTGTGCATCACGGCTTCATGCTGTTTTGTTGGAATACCCCATATTTATTTTAAGGACTCTGTTTATTTTACATTTACCGACTGCCAAGTAAGGAATTGCCGTCTTTAGAACATAGTGCTGCCACAAGTATACAAGTTCATTGAAGTTGGGTTGACGGCAAATTAGCGCAAAATGAGGTAGGGATGTTTATATCTGCTTTGTAACTAGCGATGGCTTTATTATGTTTATATCCATAAATAATGCAGCCTATCAAAGTTGCTTTTATCTTCTATACTATACACGGCAGTGTCTGCGCTAGTGTTATGCTATGGTGGTGGGGAAGGTACCAGTATTTCCCAGTGCTCCCACCAGAAGCAGTTCGTCAATAAGGGCCAAATGGGGCTAGCCCCCGCTCCCTCCAAACAAAATGTCATAATTATTTACCATTTTCTTTTTTTCTGGTCAACTTTAAAAACAAATAAATGCATGAAAACAGCGAAGTATAACTAATTAATTCTAAATTGTATCTTACATAATAAGTCCATTTCCTCTCCACTGTAGTAGTGGTAGCATGCGGGTTCTTCGTTAGCGAGAGAAGCTTATGGACCAGCCCGGAAAATTTTACGCTTTAAACTTATACCTTCATGGGCCAGCAAAGATTTACAAGGACTTATATTTGTCTTCCTCCAAGATAGGTTAGCCTTTCTCCTGCTTATTTCTGCGTTCTCTTTGGCCAGCAGGAAGACGGTCCAGGCCAGCGCTCGGTATTCTCTCCTCTCTTATGAACCAGATAAGGGGTTATTGACCACGCATAATTGACTATGGGTTGTTTTTGCACATTGTTTGAAATTGGGTAACTTGTCAATGGAAAGTTGACTTTCACAGTTTTAACTGTTAAGTTACAAAAAGCTATAGGTATTGAGGCAATGAATAAAGTGGACCTTTTTCGTGCCTAAGTTTAACTGTTAAGCTGGAAGTGAAATGATTTGGATCTTACAACCGAAAGTTAGAGGAGTTTACATAGCAAGACGCGCGCGCGCACACACGCACAAGTTAGCTGACAGCGTGTGAAGAAATGTATATTGTCTATAGGAATAACATTAGAAAAGAAATAGAAAGAGCAAATTTAGTTTCTGTACTTGCCGACCAAAGGACAGATATTAAATGCATGTCACAATTTGTTGCGATATTATGATACATCAATCGCGGTAAACCGGTTGAAAGATTCATAAAATTCATTGCTGTTTCTAAATTGACTGCAGAAGGCTTAAGGTGTACTTTAACAGCTGAATTAGAAGCGTTCCATATAAACCGGAAATTTATAGCACAAACGTACGATGGCTGTGACGTGGAGTATAATTTTTATTATAAGAAACCTTTGGGTGCCATGTAGTTATGCCCCTGGCCCATCTTTCTACTGGGGCTACGAGCCGCCACTGGCTCCCAATAAACATCGGCAAAAGCAAAAATAAACAGGCAATACACGTTTTAAACACTGTATTTGTAACATTTTGCTTTCACGTGCAAAATGGATTTTATTGTTAAGAGCTGAGAAAGTAACGGCTACACAAGCTACACTTACCACACAAGATGGTTCTCGATCATAGAGATCATTGCGTGAGCAACATTCTTTTGGTCATTGTTCAGCCCAGCATCCAGGTCCTTTTCAAAGCGCTGTCCCAGCTCCTTCAGAATTATAGTACTATCAGCAATCTCCTCGCCATTCAGCTCGATGAATGGCAGCTGGCCCTTTTTTGAGCGGAATTTCATCTTGTGGTCAACATTCTGTAACACAACATAACAAAGCTGTCAGTGGTGTTTTCAGAGACACTCACAAATAAGTGAAATGTATAATGGGGTGAATAATATTTACATATTGAACAGTTGTTCTTAATTTACAAGGGTAATGAATTCACAATTATGCGGAGTGGTTTTTGCACTTCTTCAGCCCGGAGGCCAGAAGTACAACGTTATGTATATCTTAATTACAAAGCCTAACCTGCCAATTACAAGAATTGATAAATGAAACAGAATTTCGTAATAGCGTCTTGTCAAGGGATGTCGAAAATAATGAAACATCTACATTTATGCTGAACAAAAATATCTGTGTACTGTTATCGTCAAATTTTTACGGCACTGTGACTATCAATAATATTCTTCTTCTTTTTCATTTGGCGCTACAGCCCGGGGATTCTAGACCGAATTTGGTACTTCCCGGGTCAAGTGAACTCTTCAAATACTTTCAATTAAAAAAAAAAAAAAAAAAAAAAAGCAAGAGTGTCTAAAATGAAGTCCAACTTCCTGATCAGCAAAATACCCACTGATTAATCATACGAGGGTGAGTGTTATAGGTAATCATAACAACCTGAAAACGTATACTGTTCAAACGCTAGCAGAAAATGTGTGTAAAGGAAAACGTTCAGTACATGCCCTTTCACAATGTGGTAAGAAATGTTCAAGTTACCGAAACAAATACTTCATTGAAATTGGTTTATCAATAAAGAAATTTTGGAAACTGGCTGGCCACGCACCACTGCGCTGGTCAATGCTGTGCGTGAAATCCACTCCGCAAGCAAAAAGTTTGACGGAAACATCTGTTGCCACAAGCGGCGACGGCTTGCGGCAGCATAAAACCACGATGCACAAACTTTACTACTGCTAAATATAGATCACAAGCTTCGAGAATCTTAATAGTTAGTATGAACACTCTTTTACAACAGAGAGAGAATTTAATAAAAAAAGATCGTAGTAATGCAGCTATTTAAGTTTCGTTTTCATGTCAACGAACTAATCCATGACCATCACATTAAAGTCTGCAGGATGAAGTCTGTCTCTACAGAAAGCATTGTGTATCTCCTGTTTTGAAATTACAGTTTGACTCAAATTAATACTTGAAGTTGGTCTCTTCTCAAAGAAAAATGCTTATATGTAAGTTTTGTTTAGTGTTCATTTTATTTACACGCAATTAACATAAAACGAAATAAAGTACCTACTTTACGAATTCACATGAAACTTCATTAGCCTGACTGCCTTCAACAGCAGTCGACTACTAACGACTAATTACACTAGTCAACAAATTCAAACTTTTTTTCTGTGTCTGGTTTGAAATATAATGATCCCACCTAAATTTGGGGTACTGAATTCGGTGGAAAAAAGCATTTCTTTCTATTAAGTCACATTTCCTAGATACACAATACTAACACACGCGCGTGCTAGATAGAGAATGTGGAACACTTCGATTATTTTAATTGCATAGAACAATTACATTTACAACTAATAAAGATTTGGACCTTATTCTGAATTGTAGAATTCATTTGCAAAATTACTTTTTCCTTATGAGATCACGGTACATAGATACACAGCATAATTTAAAAAAAAAACACTGCTGGCGAACATTGGCATAATTAAATATAAACAAGAAATGCAGACTCAGAAGGGAGTAGTGTTTTTCTAGTTCAATATACAGGGTGTTAATGAGCTATACCGACAATTTTACAGCGTGTAGAGATGTATATACCTAAGCAATTTCAGATAGGCAATGTATGTCCACAACTAAACATACTGCAGTTTTATGGTGTTAAACATTTTGGCTTCAAATGCTAATAAATCGATGTTAAAGCGAAGTCGGGTGAAACATAGTTTACAGTGTCTTTAAAACTGCCTTGCGAGCATAGAAATATCATTTTTCCTCAGCTCGTTATCAGCGTTTTCAAGATTTAATGCCCTAAAATCCCTCAAATCTCGAACCAGTCATGTGACAGTGCAAAGCTGAACATCCATTAACTGCCTACTTGCATTATGTAGCCTATTCTTTGCTTGTGTGGCATAATGCATAACGCAAACGCTGATGTTCTGCAAACCGCGGTTTCACTTCTTGGCATGGCGTTAAGTTTATATTTTTATTACATATGAAATGTTGCGATATGCATACTAAAGAATTATCAATGAAATTTACTTAATGCTTTCAAGTTTTATTTTTCTCAACCATGTTTCTCATGTATAACCAACTATGGCTAATAAGCTTACTACTAACATGATGCCTAAAACTTGATTTATCTAACACATACTCAGGACACGATTATGATTGGTATGTACAATAACAACCACAAGGGTTGTAATTATATGAATTGATATGTTAAGATATAAGTTTATAAACTGAAACATTCACTTAAAACATAGGCTAAAAGCTGTAAAACAAACAAATTAAAAAAAGTGATGAACGAGAGTCAAACTCAAAAACAAATGACCATCTCTTCTTACTCGAAAGCAAATGTCATAACCATGGCGCCAGAGTGATACGTTCAGAAACCTGCCTTCGTTATTGTTTCGAGGGAAATCTTCATTAGTCAGTGGCGTACTGGCGCTTTATAAACTTACAGCCATAGCTTCGAAATTTGAACAGATAGGCAATATGTTTAATATCCCAGTATATGTGGCAATGATGCAGAAAGAGCTAAAATTTAGTTCACAACACAGTTGCAATTTTACTCTCTAACTTGTTTTGAAAAGTGTGCCGATGATGTTCTTCTTCGGTATGGTGTTTCATCACACTCCTTAAGAAGACACCAATCATCGAAGGGTTCTATTGCCCTTGATAACAATGTTCCGCTCATCGCTTAGGGCGCCCAACTTTTCCGTGAACAAGTCAAGGTGTGAATGTAAAAAGTGAATTTTAAGCGGCATTCTACACCCCGTTCTTGTAGTAGTTCTCCAACAGATCGTTCACTGAGGAAACATAATTATCTTTTATATTGCCCAGAAAGCCAGTAACAATTGCTTTGTAAAAGGATCAAGCAGCTAATTGCCGATTTGTGAGCGTAGTATCAAAGATTCGATTTTTCCATTGTTTTCAGATTTGTGGTTCAACAATATGCCTTCCATCCAATGACTGTTTTTAGAACTTCACTATAATACTTTATTTTACAAAAAGTAGAGCGAACAAAAATATATAAAATGTAAACAAAAGAACAGAGAATAGCAAAAGACTTAAAAAAAAAAAAAAACCTCAAACATTTACGTACTAGCATATTTTAAAAGACAAACTTTTCTCTTCAAGCAGCCAGAAACTTTCTCCTCGACCCATTCACTAAGCTCTTTAAATAACAAAACCTGCATTAGTAAAAGGAAGGCACGGTTGCCTTGGATACGAATACCAGGAAAATACAGGATGAGGGACGTACTGTAATATTAATAATCCTGGCGAATGACCTATCCATCTGCGCGGGACAATTCTGGGAAATTTGTGGGGGGTAACTTCTCAGCTGCATAAATGTAACAAACAAATGCAAGCGAGAAAGAGGAGAGCGGTACAGTTGTGCAATAAACCGCCCCTACAATGTGTTACACTCAAGTAACAGAGTTACTAACCTGATTCCCCTATAAACGCATAGATAGGAAATGAACTCTCCAGAAACCATTGCGCATCTTTTGTTCATTAGCCAGGACTATTCAAAACTACTTTAATTTGTCTTGATCTACATTTCCATGATGTCCTAATAGGTGAATGTTCTGTTGTAACTGGTATGAGTCCTTCAGAATTTGGTTTTAAATATGCTGCAATCACTACGGTTGAAGTATAACGTTCTTTTTCCATGATGAAAAATGTTCTCTCTGACAAGCGGCTAACTATGACAGTTGATACCTTGAAAAAATATCTTCTTGTTGTTTGTAACCAAGAAAAATAAGCTTAAGTACTTTAATTATGTGATAAAGATATTATTAAGTATCTTAAATAACTATTCATAAATAATCAGTGATAATTGCCCTCCGTTTTCACTTTTAATAAATGCCTATTTTAACCAAAATAAATGCCTGAAATTCCGGGCTCTGGAAACCACTATATGCATGTAAATATCGCTGGGGACCTATTTACATTTGCCGGTATATACGTGTGCATCAAGATTTGATAGTTTTCTTAGTTTTGTCTTTTATAAAAGCTCCTTTACTGCGGCACATAGTAGAAGAGAACTTATGTCTATTTTACACAGAATAATTAAAAGGTTATGCCTTTAGGAAATGCAAGTTAGATGCATAGAGCGACCAATTACCAGCATTTCCCCTTTATGCTCCAACCCTTCTCCGAGCAGATGTCACGAGGAGTGATACAGAGTGGTGGAAATATTTAATACTCTGCTGCACCAGGTGTTAAAACGGGTAATGTGCCGAAAAACGAGAGGGCACAGTACATCAAAACTCTGCGCTTCGCAGGTAATTTCAGAAATAGAGGGGGAACGCACACTGTGCTGGTCAGTTTGTCACATTATCGTAATATGAGCAGTCTATTTAACTCCATATTAGCGAAACAGAAACCGCACATGAGACAACGATAAAAGGTACACTGCATTTTGCTCGCCCGGTAATAAACTCGGAATTTGACCAATAATCTAAACGTTTTCATGAATAACGCGTATGGACCAATAAAGTCATACAACAGGGAACCTTGTAAATTAGTAATGCTTTCAAAAAAATACCCAAAATGACTTGTTACACTTCCAAATAAGTGACATAACTGCTGATAGCACACATTCCATAAATGTGTATATGACATAATTAACATATTTAAACAGAGAAATACGTCAATTTACTTATATTTAACTAACTTCCCCACGGAAAATACATATATAAGGCTGATTACTTTCCCTAATAAAAAATAATGTGCCAATATTATTTTGATGTTCTATCACAGTAACACATATGCTTGTCATGTAGGATCGAGCGAGAAGTTTGTTTTACTTAAGACGTATGCATGAAACCTCTCCTTCTATCGGTGCAAAGTTGCCGAACTGAAGTATGGGTGACTGAACGTTGCACAGCAGTTCCAAGAAAAACACTACACTACTACAACTTCACGTTACAGCAAGAAAAATTCGAGTCTGCTGGAGCGGTAGAGCTGCAGTCTCGAACGGGAGAGATTCTTTTCGTGTAACAGCATAAATGTTGCTTGTATTATTATTATTATTATTATTATTATTATTATTATTATTATTATTATTATTATTATTATTATTATTATTATTATATTTTTTTTTTTTTGTTAAACGAAACGTAAAGTAATTATACATTGTCCTCCGTAGCTTTCTGGCTGCAATATGTTGTTTCTTGTTACAAAATCGAGTTTTTCCATTTTTACCATCCGTTTTCTTATTGAAATTAACAACCAATTCATATATACACACACACTAACCTTAAAGTTAACCTCTGGTAGATCCTAGAAACCGATGGATCCAGTAATTTGCTGCGTGAGCGTAGGTCGTCATTATATCTATTGTATATTGTAATATGTATTTTTGCTGCCTCTTCGCCTGGTGGATTTGAAGAGGATGTCTCATTGCCTTAACCCTTGCCAGAGTAAATAAATAAAACTTGAAATAACACTAATTACATATGTAATATGTTAGACAGATGTTCAATAACTATCTACCCTGGAGTGAAAGCAGTAACGCTGTGATAAAAATTGTCACAAAGAAAACGAACAAACTGAAGGATATCTGCGAAAGCATGTCTGCAGTTTATGGCAACACTGCCCTAACATTCTGTAAAGCTATGTTTTACAACAGGCAGTTTAAATGCGGTACTGAGTTTTTATCATATGGCTCTCATGGAACTGTTTCCACACATCTGGATGTCATGAAAAGTTGGATAGTGAAAAATGGTTCCCAGAGTTTGACATTATATCGGAGAGTTCCGGAGAATTTTGAGCACAAAGTGGATCAACGCTCGATGTGTGGAAGCGAGACTAGGATGTATCACAGTGATTTTTATTTGTAATGCATAGAAGCACATGATTTTCCCCACCCCTAAAATGTTAATATCTAAAAAGTCTGCAGGAAAGGTCATGGTAACTGTCATCTGGGATGAAGAAGGACTGTTGCTCACAGTGTTCATGCCATCCAAGACAAGCACAGCTGGGGAGAGCTATACTAACACAATGATCGCTTTGTGAGAGTGCATCAACATGAAAACGCAAGAAAAACTCACAGCAGGCGTGCCATTCCTTCACAACAATGCTCCAGTGCACTTTTCAAGAAAAGCGGAAGCAGGCATTCAACAACATGGGTTTCAGTAGCTGAACCAGCCATTACTTCATGTTGGAGTTTAGAATAAAGTTGTCAGAGATTTTTTTTCAAACAAGGCAGGAAATCATTGAGGTTGTGACGTCCTTATCTGCAACTGAACATCCCCTCCCCCCAAAATTAATAAAATATGCAAAGTTGTCAATGTGGTAACTCGTTTCTTTTCTACTTGAGTGGGTAAATTATTGAATGCCCCTTATATATTTGATTGACATTGGAGTTCATAATAATTAGAGACAAACAATTCCTTCGTTTGATTGCTTTGGTTTATTTACGGACGCTCTGTAACATCTCAGGTCATCAGCGTCCCATTCAATTCAGGGCGTGAAACGGCCGACAAATTTTGCTCAGGTCTCTACTTTCAGGCTTGAGGTTCTTTATCGTTCCGTAAATGTACGACACGGGACCCACGACTTTACTTCCCTTCCGAAGGAAGACATACTTAGGATTTTTACGCCGAAAAAATCCGTCGGTCCTGGCCGGGTTTGAACCCGCGATCTTGAGTTTAGAAGGCAAGTATGATTATCACTGCACCACCAGGACTGACAATTCCTTCGTAAACAAGATATCGCGTATGTTTGATCCGAGAGCATTACACATGACGGCAGAGTGACGAGGTTAGAATCACATTCCATACAGCAACAGGGACGAAAGTGAGCGAATCGAGTGTAGTGTGTACCTTGGGCAGCTGTGCAACGTTCAGTCAACTATACTATAATTGAAGCTTCGGTAACCTCGCGTACATAGAAGAGTTTTCATGCTTAATGACATACCTTGGCACTTAAGAAGGGCGTTTTGGATACCCCTTCAATCCTAATACCTGTAGTTAGAGAGATGTAGAATCTTTCCTATTGGGTTAGGAACTGTATCTCCTAGAATATTATTGTAATTGTGACGTTCTTTGTTCTTCCAGAGTTGCACAGTCTGCTGTTCACACAGAAGCATGTGGGATTTACACTGTAGAGTCCCATTGACCGTAGCTGTTTCTGGAATTGTTTGACCAGTCATCATTCCAACAGATTTCCTGGTTTACTTTCCATCCCTAATCAATAGTTCCTTATTCATCAGGGTCCTAATGGATGTTTTAACAAGTATTGACCGGAAAAGTTTTTTCCACTTTATCCTATGCTCTTTCTAGGTCATTAATACACTGCGGTTCTATCAGTTTTATTGCTAATATGGCAGAAAGGTTCCGGTCGTATGAAGTCAATCTTTTGCCAGTTTATCTGTCACTTTGCCCTGGTGCCAATCATCCAATAAAGTTCTAATCCCTTGTATACTTACAGCCCTGGCTGAGGAACGAATTACAACACAGTTTATACACCGAGACACCTGCCTTAAAATTATTTTTAATTTAAAATGTTATGCAAAATCGAAGCAAATTGTCATCCATCTTCAGGCTACTGATCAATTTCTAAACTGACTACATACGAATACAATAGTAGAAGCTGCTGTAAGGCAGAGAATTTTCTCAGAAAACTATTGTGAGAAATACAGCACATTATATTTTAATAACATTGCGCTATTTGCACAGCTTTATTCATTACGTCCCAATAGAATTTCCTTGAGGCCGGAGCCGTTCCATTGTGCATGTTACTTCTACGAAACGTCGTCATGGATACATCATTCACAAGTTGTATTACTTTCATATTAGTTAGCGCAAGGTCTCAATCGTGTAGATCGATAAGCGTTTACATTTTTCTTTCAATAAGACTGCATTAGCAAATTACGAGTGATCGCAGAGATATTTCGCATTTTAAATCATTAACAAATAACACAAGAAACATTAACTGATTAAAACTATAGATTCTACAAGGGAGATAACTTGTCTGCCTTACCCAAGAGATGGCGTGCAGCAGCAATTGCTACTTGTTAGCGGCGTGTCTACAGAAAATGTAACTAATGTACATGATGAAAAACTACGCTGTAATTATCCTTAAAACGTTGAACACCCATCTGCTGCACCAGGGGGCTCCAAAGCTACGTACAGAAATTCTATACCGTTGCTTTTATTTTCTTTAACGAGGAATTTTAAATAATCAATACATTGTGTCCTAAAAGCGGGTGTAATGTTGCCCTATAACGTAAACCAGTTTTTTTTTTTTTTTTTTTCATAGTGTGGTTCGCGAACATCCCCGGGGATATTAATACAATTTACACCTAGAATATCTTACTATCCTTCGTGGATTAACCGCCACAGGAGCCGAGGTCGTTAAAGTGCGGACTCGTGAGCGGGAGGTCTGGGGTTCGTTTCCCACCAGGACCGTCCTCCTTGACTGAGGTTTTTACCAGATTTTCCTCAGTCCTCATATATGGCAAATGCGGGACGCACCCTAAAATTAAGCCTTGAACGCTTTCTTCTTCTTCTTCTTCTTCTTCTTCTTCTTCTTCTTCTTCTTCTTCTTCTTCTTCTTAACGAATCCTTTACCAATTTATCAATCTATTTCCCGTTTCAACAGTGCCCACCGCCTGTGGTGCCTCTAGTAAAAACGGTCGCTAAACTACAAAAAGAAAAAAAAGAAGAGTGGATTGAAAATATTGTTTTCAGTTCTGTGAATTAAGGCATGTGTTAATGTTTAGTAACAAGAAAGTTTCCTTAGTCTGTTGTAGGAAAACTTTGAATATGTACAAGATGCATGCCAGTTGACGTATAAACAAAGTATTAGAAGATTATTTTCCACTTTTGTGGTTCCTGACTTCAAAGCTCTGTGTCAAAAGCAAGCTACAAGGCAAGGCCGGCGCCTCTCTCCACTCACGGCCACCTTTCTGTTCTTGAATTTCCGAGTAGTCGCCAATCTACATTCGTTTGCGGAGACTTTACAGTACCTACTTTTATGTGTAAACGCTATTACAAATATGCAAAGACTTACAGTTTTAACAGAAGTCAAATAGAACGAAATCGGTGCAAATCTTGAACGTTCCCAACAAAATCACTACCGAAATTAGCATAAGATGGGGTTTATTTCAGTATCTTCTGCACAGACAGTAACATAATTGCTAAAACGCAAGCCGTACAAATTTACACGTGTCCAAAGTCAACGATAGGATGATCCCTTAGCATGTGTGCATTGTTGCGAGTGGTTTCTTTCATCAGTGATTGAAGTGATTAATGAACCCACAACTTGTTTTCTTTTCAGACACGGCGTGGTTCTAAAAAAACTGTTGTGTGCGACCGACTGTGGCATGTCCAGTTCCCGAGAAGTAAAAGTCCATGCGAGCAGTAAGTACATATTCTAAAAAAAAACTCTATTTACTAATCTTTTCATTTGGAATTCAGTAAGAATTCATTATTTTATTTGAAACATTGATTTCCCTTAACTGCGTAAATGAAGCATGCATTGAATTCTGTCACTACATAAATATTTTAATATAAAAAATTCTCGGTGTTTGGTTTAGATTAAAAGAAGTGAAACAAACGTGCGATTTTAAAGATGGAAAATATGCTATTGCATTATTAATTTACCTATTTAATTTCGGATTTAATGCTTGGAATGTAAAACAAGTGTAACAAATTTAAACTTTTGTAGTTTCACTATTTTAAACTATTGAAATTATTCGAGGGGGAGGGATCCTTGGGTAGACCTACTTATTGTAACAGCAGCAACGTTAGGCTAATTTAAGATTGTTAAAAAATTTTTGAATAAGAGGTTTTCTCAGTTCAGATCTTACGAAGGGCGTTCAAGAGTCAACAAATTTTTGGACATTGATGCACTAGGCCATGAATCAAGACATTGCACAGCAGTTTAAATTACACGGTGCATTGGGCAAAACAACACATGTCAGCAGTAGAAAAATTGTACTGGCATCTGTCAAATATGGAATTTCCATAAACCAGGTGTCCGCATTCTTACGTCAAAAGAATTCTCACATTAAAAAAAAATGCTGTTCAGAATGGGCATCTTGTGATCTGTTCTCGTAATTTTTTAGAGCTTTGCATACGTAACTAGAGTGAAATTTTGGGATTAATTACCACAGGAGATAAAGTCTGAATCTTTATTATAATTGTCATAACGAAATGGAATCTATGAAGTGACGCAACCCACGACGCGCTGCCGAGAAAATTCACGCCACTTGATTTACCTCAGGCAAAAAAAAGCTCTGAAATTCTCGTTCATTCTCAATTGACTTTTAAGGAAAGAGCAAACGAAGTCATTGTATCCGCCTGCTTTATTGATAATGCCCCAGTGTTGTGGATCTGAAGTGAAATACTGTCTGAAACGCACCCTACAGTCCAGATCTAGCACCAAGCAACTGCACTCACCGAGGGAAGATTTTTCAAGTTGTGAAAAGTAGCTTAATGCAATATTTTTCATATTGTTATTCATGGATACGAAAGCGCATTGAAATAAATGAGGGTTATACTGAAGAACGGCATAGATAATTTGTTATCTCAAAATATTTATCAAACCGAAACATTATGTACGCCATGCTCTGTCCTAAACATTAAAACTAACGAGTGGACAAAAAACGTTGTACAAGTTTAATAGTTAAGTCTTTATATCCGCGTTCCCCATTCCTCTGCTCTGCAGCATCACAAAAGCCAGTACTGACTGACAAAGAGAATGTTTTATCACACCTTACATCCCATGGCAGCGGGAAGATACTTTGTTGAAAAATGTAACTCTTGTATCTCATCGGGAGTAGGATCTCAAATATTTACAGTCATTTTTTGGTTCTTTGCGTGTAGGATGTGCATTTCATTTCTGATGTCCCCTATGTCTGCAGCGCCCTGTTTCACTAACTTGTAACTTGTAGTTATTAGTAGAACTGTGTTCCACAAAGGTTTATTCTACACTTGTACTTTACAACTCCACTTTTGTTGTGTTGCACAGGAGTATTAGTATCAGTCATGCTCTTGTACTCGTAGCTTGTATAGATTTCTGTTCAAGTGTAGGAATAATGAAAACTTCAAATATTAGTGCAATTTTATATACAGAATGTCTCTAAAATCAGTTACCAATTTTCTTAATTTATTACACTAAAAACTACAAATTATCAGTTTTCATTTGTATGTCATATTAAAGAGGAACTCGAATGGTTTTGCTTTCAATGTTTGATTTCGCAATGAGAACCACGGTAACTTGTCATACTGTTTGGAGCATGTCTTCAGACATAGTGTTGGCAACTTCTTCAATCCTAGGCTTGAGTTCTTCTAGATTTTGTAGTAAAGAGCACATACACACAATCTATGATATATCCCCATAGGAAGACACAGGAACTTAGATTTGGGGGATCTGGGAGGCCAATTTTCGAAACAGTTATTATTCTCTGCTCGTCCAATTTAGTGTTGAGGTAGCTCATTGTCCAGAAAATCACGAACTTCGTTATGCTGGAACAGGAAATTGTCGGAATCTTCTTGCATTTGTGGAAACAACCATTGCTGTATTATATCCAGGTAAGTATATCCAGTAAGTGTTTTTGGTGATGATGAATGGTCCGTAAAGTTTCTGCGACGACACTGCGCAGAAAACGCTCAAGTTAAGTGTTTCACGCTCATATACCACGAATTCATGAGGATTCTGTTGACTTTGCCATGTCGCTTCGTCACTAAATAGCATGCGATTCATGTAGTCATCTTTTCTATCCATTGTTGCACTTGGATACATAAACTCATAACTCATTTCGTTTCAACTGTTGCAAGAACTTCATACACAGTGTCTTACGTGGTACTTGCAGCACGCGGAATGCTCTACGAACCGATTTTTTCGGACTTTTTTGGAAGCCTCTCTCACACGGTTAACGAACGGTCTCTTCACTCATTGTTGAACGGCCACTTATTTTCTTAGGACACAAGCAACCAGTACTGACAAATTTGTCAGGCCAGGCGTAAACTGACTTCCTGCTTGGCGCTTCTTTGCCATGCTTAGTCCTGAACTTCCGTTGCACATCTGTAGCACTCTTACATTTATAGAATTCCACCTCACAGAAAGCGCGCTCTTCGCCAGAAGTCGCCATCTTTACAAAACGCCAAGTGCGGCGATTGCGGGAACTACGAAGATTGGCGGTACAATTCAAACATAACCATTTGAGTTCCTCTTTAATGACATATATGAGAGCTGTTATTTGTAGTTTTTGTGTAAAAAATTAAGAAAACTTTAACTGGATTTTAGGGACATACTGTATTTGTAATAATGTAGGGAATTATTGACCTAAACATACGAAGCAGTAGCGAAAGCGATGATAATGAAAGGAGTAAGGATGTGTATAAAGAAATAATTCAATATTTGAGTACAATGAAAAAAAATTACATTAATCGCAATTAAAATAAACTTATATTACTAACATTTATTTTTCCTGTTCCATTTACATACGAGGATAGGTCCATCATTTTCCGGCCCAACCATTTTCTAGGTTTGATAAAGACAAAAACTTTTCACTTTTCAATGTAATAACGCTCTATTTACAATACACTTCTTACATCTTTGAATTCACATTTCAATCCCCCCCCCAAAAGAGTCAGAATTCTTGTATGCAAAATGGGCATAAACAGCGTCCATCACTTCTTCCTCACACTTAAATTTCCTTCCTCGAAGGTCCTTCTGGAGTTTTGAGAAGAGGAAAGAGTCACTGGGAGCTAGATCTGGGCTGTAGTGTGGATGGTCGATCTCCTTGAAGTCACATTTCTTAATAGCTTCCTTTGCAACAAGAGCTGTGTGCACAGGCGCGTTGTCGTGAAGAAGGCGTACACCACACTCAAGATTTCCTCGCCTGTTCTTTTTGATGGAAGCACGCAGTCTGTGCAGTAGGCCAGCATAGTACTTCCCATTTACTGTGGTGATCCTCTCCTTGAAGTCAATGAAGTGTATTCCTTCACAGTCCCAAAAGAAGGTAGCCATGAATTTCTTGTTGCCTTAGTGACCTTGGCCTTTAGAGACTGTGCTTCGCCAGGTTTACGCCACTCCATTGATTCTCTTTTGGACCGGGGATCATAGTAAAGAATCATAGTTTCATCTCCTGTAACAATGGTTTGCAGAACTTCTCCCTCGTTTATACGGCAGAGCTCCAAAAATGCCTGACAACAGATGACTCCTTGCTGCTTCTGGACTGAGGAAAGAAGTCTAGGCACTCATCTTGCACTAACCTTATTTACGTTTAAATGCTCAGGAATGATTGAAAGGACTGTTGTTTTAGAAATGCCCAACCTTGTTGCTATTTCTGTAACTTTGAGCCGCCGGTCTTTCATAATTTCTACTTCCACAAGAGCAATGTTTTCAGCAGTGAGCACCTCCAAGGGCCGACCTGCAAGCTCTTCGTCTTCAATGCTTTCTAGATCCATTCGAAAAAATTTGGCCCGTTCTTTTACGGTAGACATGAGGAGGATGTTTTCCCATATACACCGACCAATCGCTGTTTAATTTCATTTGGAAGTCCCTCTTTTATGAAGAACCTAATAACAGCTGGATACTCCTTTTTGAACATGTTACAATCTTGTACACATAGCCTTCCTCGTGCAACTATATCTGAACTGAACACAGCGGAGCGCAAGTTACAGCTGCAATTATTTACTTAACAGATAAGGTACGACACCAGATAAGGGTATTGTGAAGGCGATAGTCCTTATGGGCGAAGCCGGAAACTTATGGACCTACTCTTGAATTTCATCCAGAATTTTAGTTTACGAGAGAAATTGTGAGAATGGCGTGAAAAGAGATCATTTTAATAGAGAATGAGGCAAGAAAAGAGATTATTTTCTTGACATTTAGAAAGAATTTAGTGTTTTAATAACATTTATTTTTTTAAGAGTGTTTTAATTTATTTATGGGTCTCGAACATAAAATGGTTTGGAACTACTGATAATAGGTGTTACATTAAAATATTTTTACGTAAGAAAGAAAAGACCTGCCTTATTAAAAGCTGTTCAGATATTGAAAATAACTGCCACAAAACCGTCTAACAACTTGGTCAAGAAAATAATAAGATCACGCGTTCATCTTTTGTTTTCTAAGCAAAGAATATTGAACGGAAGAGAAACAAAACACTTCTCACAACAAGCCTAATTCAGTGGTATATATTTTCCTTAGTCTTGTAGAGATTAGTTTTGAAATAAGAGATCTTTTGCCGACAAATATATATATAGTTATTCAAAGCGAGCCACGAAAAGTAATTTTGTAGTAAAGTTACCTGCAGTGGCAGCCGATCAATGTGGTTTTTCGAACTGAAATAGGAAAGGGTGGTAACAAAGTATTTCTCGGGAGTGTTGTTGCTATGGGGATGGAGCTCGTGTATTGATCCACTTCTCAACAAGCACCCCACACGTGCCGCTACGCACCCACCCAGCCATTCATACTTTCACTCCCTTTTATCGGTTTCCGATAAAACTTCTTATTCCCTCCCCCTTCTTCAACCTCAATTATATCAAGATTTTCTTTCGCATCACCGGGGATCAAAGGGTTAAAGCGACTACATCCCGCTAAGTCCAGACGCCAGTCAAAAAGCGAGATTTTTATTTGCAGTCCAACGAAATGCAATAAAAATATAACAATGTCATATAAATAGGTAGAAGAAGTTTATTTTGAGCACTTAAGGCACTTTATAGCTTTGATTTATTTGTAACAAGTACATTTTCATCTTCCTAGAATTCCTGTATTTTATTTCTTTTTTCTTCCCTTCCCAGTACAGTCCTTCTAAAATATTTTCTCTCGCTGCTCTTGCGACATCAAGACACTTTTATCACAAATCTTTCTCTCTTTCTTTTCCCAGGTAGAACTTACTTTAAATACTTCTATTCTACTGAGAACATTGCAGAATATTGGCCGTTGTATGTCCCATCTGAGATTTTGCGTATTTAAGAGGGAAAAATAAGCCACTTTCCTGTCCTTAGCTGTTGATGCTGCCGAGGAGAGCCAAATTAATTTTCAATGCCTTTACTAATCATACTTTGTGACCTAACGGAAGTCTTTTGACATCTGGAACAGCCTTAAATATCAGAAAAAATGTGAAAATATGTTTCTTGTTTAGTTTTAAAATATTGTCCATGCAAAATCAGGTTATCTTGTCCATGCAAAATCAGGTTATTTGAGTTACGGGCAGCCTGAGTACGGCTGCTTACTGGCAAAGGAAAAAGAGATATGCATCGCCGCGCGTAAAGTGTATTTTAATTTTAGTACTAATATTTTTATGAAAGCATAAAATGATACTGTATTCAAAATAATAATAATAATAATAATAATAATAATAATAATAATAATAATTATTATTATTAACATGTTATAACACATGTTAAAAATGATGCCCCTCAGCCGCCATACAGATACCCGGCACTTGCATAGGAAATCCACAGAGGAAATTTATCTCGAGCATATAGTAAATGGTAAGTTAAAATGTCAACCATCGCAATTTGTTTACAATGCAAAAATGTATCTCTATTTGCAATAACTTTCAGCACATTCTATACTCGCTTTCAGAGTGGTATTCAAAATGGCCACTTTAAGCTTAAACACAGATTTGCAAACGTCTCAACATAGCCTGTTGTACTCTCTCGAATATTGCAGCTCTCTGTCTTATCTACTTACATTCTTGTTCAACGTTCTGTCTTAAAAGTGTTTCGATGCCCTCAACAGCCGTGATAGCACGATGACTTCGAAATATTCAATCAGTTAGAAAACGAGGCATACGACTATTAATTTTGAAATCGCTAATACGAGGTTCACAACTAAAGTTTTGAGACACGTCAGATTGCGAGTGGATAGACTCACTCCGACTGTTGCATCTTTTAAAAGTACTCTCCACCACACTCTATACACTTTCTCATCCTCAAAAAACACTTATCGGAGCACCCCAGCCACTCATTTTTCTCAAGGGTGAAAAGTTCATTTTCATATGCAGCCACAGCCTCTAAAGGACTGGAAAATCAATTTCTTAGCATGAGATTTTTTCACCACTTGGAAGAGAAAATAATCGCATGGGGCCACAGGACTGTAAGGAGCATGAGTCACGAGTCTGGTTTCTGTGGACTCCAGGAACTGGATGATGTAGCCATTTGAGCAGAGGAGTTGCTGCGGTAAAGTAGGACCCCCCCCCCCCCAAGGACGGCTTTCACGGAGTTTACCGAAAACTTTTGGTACACAGACTGTGGTGTGCAACAGAACAGCAACCGTTCTTTGCTCCACCAGAGAAATTGTGCCCACATTTTCTTCCCAACACTTGGATTCCCCTTCATTTTCATTGGTGGATCGTCATTTGGAATGATCCAAACTGCCGACTGGTTTAATTGGTTAATCCACGTTTCATCATTCAGAAACACACCTTGAGCTCCCTCCGTAGAATTTCTGCAGCATTTCCTCACACCATTTTGACGCGGGTGCGCCTTTGTGCCTGTCAAATTGTGGAGCACCCAACGGGAGAAAACCTTCCTGACACGAAGATTACCGTGCAGGTTTTTAGTACTCCTGGCGATCCAATCTGGAAGGCTATCTTGATGTCTTTAAATGTTAACGCGATTGTTTCCGCGTACCCTTTTTTTCTACCCCGACATTGTTTTCCTCAGTCACTGCCGATGCCGGACGCCCACTTCTCTCATCTTGCAGAAAAAATTGGCCCCTTTTAAAATCCGCAAAATAGCAGAAAAAGGTTGCCTTAAATTGAGCAAGGTCCCCAAAAGCCTGCTGCAAATACTCAAGTCTTTGGGGATTATTTAAACCACTCTTGAATTCTCAAAGAATCACATCGCAAACATGCTCTCTCCAGCTCCATCGTAATGACTGGCTCCCAGTGCACGGGAGGGATTGTTTACCCTTGCACTTTGGAATGCAGGAATGAGAAGGGTCGCTACTTGGTACTGTTTACCACGCACCACATTCCTTTTAAGTGGGTCAACATTCACTTTTCCTAGTCTGAAAACTTTTGTAGTGACCCTCGTATAAAATGTTACCGACAGAAACAGAAAATTGTGATGTGCACCACATACGGCGAATTCCAATGTGAGACGTCCAGTAACTCGTTTAAATGTGTGCACACGCGCTCAAAGTATGATTGTATTTATTTCAAGTGATGTAAACGATTCAATCAGTGTGTCGGTATCCGTTTTTGCCCGTATATTAATGTTCAGTTGTTGCTGGTTTCTTCATTGAAAGTTGCATAAGAATTTTGATCTGCCGATAATGAAAAGTCCATATAATAGTGCAGTTTTTTTTAAGCGGGTTTGGAGTTTATGGTTTCACTTTCTAAGTTCTGTTTCTTGGTATTTCGAACTATGACATTATAGTTTCTCATTTAACACTCCTGTATTCCTAAATTTCTTAATTGACTCTACTGAACACTTGCCTCGAGGTTATTATCAATATTCACTCGACTTGCATTGACATATTACCAGAATATGTGATATTTAAAAACCAAGCCCTTTCTTAGCAATGTAATTGGTGATATAGGTGAGAATGGTAAGACCTGCGGAAGTACCCCAGTCTGTTTTCGAGCAAGGTTCACTGGTCTTACAAAACAGTTTGAAATATATTTGTGTATTATTCACAAACTCTGCTCAGGGAGAATATCAAATATCCGATTTTTCCGTTTTCTCAATATCTCTACTTTGTTCTACAATTTCTTTCTACACTAGAAATTGAACAAATCAAAGAAAAACGAAATTAAATACGAACGATGTAGCTGTAAGCAGAATCGATCTGTGTGTGATACTCTAAGGGAGGGTGCAACAAAACAGCCGACATTGTGCTTTCGCACGATACGAGAGCAGCTGTTGCGATGTGCATATGTTTTGTGCCATCTGGGGCCAGCCATTGCAGTCCGGCCAACATTGACATCATATTCTGCTTCCGGGTGCTTGCAATACAGTCAATACTGTATCTTAATTAAGTTGCTTCAGTAAACTTCCTTATTTTGATGAAATTGGTAACGGCTCGTCTGTCTGTTTGTTTACCTGATCTGTTATTGCACTGTCCTCGCTTGTTTATACTACGACTTTGTTTTTCTTTAATTATTCGCAGCTTGCTTTTAACCTTGTTCTTTCTCCGCTCTCTTTCTCTAGCACCGCTACATCTGCTTCATAATTTTAATTTTCTTTTCATTTATTGATCGTATTAAATTTATTTCTTTTTCTCCTTCTCTTTCCACTTCTTCTCCCCTTTTTCCAAAATCTTCCTCGTTTCCTTCCATTATTGAATAAATTCAAATCCAAAGATAAAATAAATAATTTCGCATATAACGGCAATCAGATATTTTCTTGAACGGAAATAGACAATCTGATTCGGGATGTAAAATTGCACTCAAATTTAGTCACAGAACCCTCATGGTTATGAGGGTTCTGTGGTATGTCATGCATTAACCCTTATTTCTTCAACCACTTGATTTGTCTCTTTAGGCAACTCTCCAATGCTACCGTATAAAGTACTAACATTGCATTTCATTGAGGGAAACAATTTTCAATCAACTCTACCCTTCTAAAAGGCACGACGACAATTTTGGCCACAAAGCTTTCAATCTTTAATTCTCTTTTAAGGTAATACCGATTAGAGAAAGCATAAAAAATCCAACCTTTCCCACTGCTACATCTCATAAAATAACAGCTTAAAGACTTGCATTCGTAAAATCCTGGATTCAATCCTTAGTGCCAATAATTTTATTCCTGCCTCATTTACTTTTGTCTCTTCCTTAACGTGTATCAATCCTCCATTTAATATATTTGCACTACAACATCTATTTTTTTTTTGTAAAACGATATCTATAGGCCTAATAGTTTTAATGCAAATGTACCGTATTATAATAAAATTGTCTTTTAACGAGTATAGATATATAGATGTCGAATCTCTTAAAATAAAACATTTGAACAATAAATTTTCAAGCACATATTTGCTGAACAAAACGCTTTCTAATACAAAGGCATTCATTTAGAGGAAGAAAATCTGTTTTATGCACATTTGAACGATTTCCCTACAAAGGCAATGAGAAATGAAATTATGAAAAAATTGCTATTAATAATATATTTAAATGTAATTTTCAGTTTATTTCCAAGATTAATACGTATAAAAAATTTCGCTTAACCTTGCAGATCATAATTGAATGCAATTACACCCGAGTGTTCCAATTGTAATTTGACAAAATTATTTTAACGAAAGTTCTACTTGATACAACATAAAAATAACATTCGGACTTTTTTTAATTATGCAATCAACCGATATTTTCATTTTGTTGTTTTCCAAGCGCAAATTAGTAAAGCATAAATTTATTGATTAAGTCCTTGTAGAAATGTTATATTAAATAAGGCACAATCACGCTTACAGCATGTCTGCTATGGTCTATCATATCACCTTTTTTTTAAAAAAAAACATTAACACTAGTCTTTTCCTGTTCGAAACTGATTTAAATATACTATACATTTATTGCATTAAAACAAACAAAATATTGAGTAATAACCTTCACATAAGCGTATCTCTAAAATTTTCTTTACATATCATGTTTCTACTTTGTGTGCGATACACGAAGCAGATTACACAAGTCATATTGTTAACGAGTAATGCAGATTTTAACAGTAAAACCATGTAAGACACTGTAGTCAAAGGGTGATGATCAACTTCGCTCAACTAGCCGCCAATTCTGTGATTTATTTTTCTCAATTTGGGGATAAAATTTTCTCGTTTGCCATTATAAGAAAATGTGTTAGTAGCAAATTAGGGCCGAGGGACATTTTACGACATAATTTCAAGGATATTAAAGATATAATTCATAAACACATCTTGTCCAAAAGAAAATAAAACCCACATACTACACTCGTATTATAAGGACGTGTCCTTTTTCAGCTGTTTTAAAGAATCCCTAAGGAATGTATCTTGCGGTTGTACCCATAAAAAGATTTATAAAAACTGTCTTCAAATGTCCATCGATTTTATCTACTAGGCACCAAAAAGACTATGAAAAAATACGCACATATATATTGCAAGTGCTTCACACCTGTTTGTGTAAACGCTCTAGCGGCAGCAATTTTTGTTTTTGTTTTTTTCCTCAACGAAACTCTGCAATGCCATTAAAATAAAACGAGATAAACAGTTCCTTAAAATCACGGAACTCAAAATATTAAAATGGGGGTTTACCTAAAACCCTCGCTCTACTGGCAGCAATATTTCTTTTTGAAACGAAAACTAGTTTTATACCATTTAAATGAAATAAAAACAGTTACTAAAATCAGGGAAATCGGATCATAAGGAGCGACGGTATACCTGAAAACCTAAAGCAATATTTTGAAAATCACTCTAGCTGCCACAATTTTTGTTTTTCCCCAACGAAATTCGGTATATGCCATTGAATAAAATAAAAATAGTTTCTGAAAATCAGCGAAATCAGACTATTAGGGGTGGGGGTTTAACTTTAACACACATTTAAAAATTGCATTAGAGGCACTAATTTTTTTTTCGCAACCAATCTCTGTACATTTAAATTAAAAAAAAAAGTTTTTGAAAATCAGGGAAATCGGATCATTTGAAGTGGGGGTATATCTTTAAGTGAAATTTAAAAAGTGATCAAGCGGCACCTATTTCTCTGCTCTAGCGCTCTATAAATAACCTTCACAAATTCCACTTTTTGAGGAAATCGCTTAGTTTTCGTAGCTCCTGCATGAGGACCTTTTTTCGCTTCTATTTTATTGTGCGTTTTATCTATTTATACGCTAATGATGCTGCAAATGTTACGAAATGCATTTGTGCATCAGGGTGATATCACCAGGATAAACTAACAACACATTTTTGCACCGAACTGTTTGCACGAGTTAGCAAAACATTTTTAAACAATTAAGTATTTCTTTGGGAACAAAGCAACTCAATTATTGTTTACATTTATAAAGTTTTAACAATATTTACACAGTGCTCCTGTGGAAAGTGGAACTGTAGCGACCCATGATTAGACAACGACCCCACACGTCTTCAGTTACAGTAAACAATTATAGTTTCCGGTTCGTCTCTTCTCGCAAACATAGAGCGAGCAGGCCTTTGGACACCCTTGAGTGGCCATGTGTGCTGCCGACTCATTTGTGGTTGACACTAGGCCGCAAAAAAAAAAGGGACAAGCCAGCCTTCGTTTGATGTAGACTTCAAGTAGCGTCTGTAACAGGCACAGTATGCAAAGCCAAGCCAGATTACAATGTTTTCCCAGCTACCCGTTTGTTTATCGCCATAAAAACGTGTAAATATTGTCACATACTATGCACACAAGTTGAAAAACGGCTAAACCCTTCTTTAAACTTTTATGTATACACGCCAGTTTCAAGATACTGTGTTCAGCTTTTGACATACTGCGTCAAATTTCACGAAAAGACGAGAGGTAATTGCAATTTTAAACATATTGAAAATTTAATATTTTCCATTTTTTTTTTCACGGATTTATACACAGAAAATGAAAAGGAAATATATATACATCTTTTGACAAAAAACAAACAAATACATAAATAAAAATGAGTTTTGAACGCGAAACTCTTCTAAGTCCCACGCGTTACAGCGCGCGATTCACAAGGTAACCATCAAGGCTGCGTAGTCACTATAGCACTTGTATATGACATGTAGACACTGTCTAGTATGTGTATTTTGTGGCAGTGATGCCGTAGTTAAGAGCGCAGATTTGCCTCCTGGCATGAAGCAGCCTTTTTAAGGAACTTTTGTAACCTATGACAAATTAGTTAAATATATTGTTTCACGCACGCACTAGCTCAGACGGTTAGAGCGTCATGCTATAGTTGTGAAGCTAGTGGTTTGGAATCCTCAAGTCCACATTATTTTAAGTGTTTATCGCCCGTTTTTACTACCGAAGCACCACAGGCAGTGGGCACTGATGATGCACGAGATGAAATAATATATTGGGAAAGGATTTTTTTTTTAAAGGAAAGAAACGTTCCAGACCCAAGTTTAAGGCTCCTCTGACTGAAAAAAAACCTCAGTCAGGGAGGACGGTCCTGGTGGGATTCGAATCCCAGACCTCCCGCTCACGAGTTCGCGCCTTAACGACCTCGGCCACCCGTGGGGGTATACTTTATATATGTACAACAATATTTCCTTCAGTATTTGTCTTATCTAAATGCAATATGCTGCACACGTATTCCCTGCACATGCAAGAAAAACAAAAGATGGCTTAAGGTCACAAATTCAAGAAGCCTGGGATGTCTCTCGTCCACACTGCTGTAGAAGTCTGACGTCATCTATGTCCCTAAGATTCAGGTCAATTAGTCGGTCCTGGTGGTGTAGTGGTTACCATACTTGCCTCCTAAACCCAAGATCGCGGGTTCGAACCCGGCCAGGACCGATGGATTTTTTCGGGCGTAAAAATCCTAAGTATAGCTTCCTTCGGAAAGGAAATAAAGCCGTGGGTCCCGTGTCGTACATTTACGGCACGAAAAAGAACCTCAAGCCTGAAAGAGAGGCCTCTGAGCAAAATTTGTCGACCGTTTCACGCCCTGAGTTGAATGGGACGCTGATGACCTGAGCTGTTAAAGAGCGTCTATAAATAAATCAATCAGGTCAATTATACATGCTGAGGGTTCATATGCCCGATATTAATTTGTTTTTATTTCTGTGTGTTTACTCTTTAGAAGGCAAACGTTTCTATTCATGTATTTATTTAGTTATTTATAAATAATATGTTCGTTTATAATTACGTTTTTATGCATAGGTAATGTATTAAAGCTTAAATGTTTAAATATAATATTATATTAAGGTAGCATAATGTTCTACATATACACTTATAAAACAAACAATAAAAAAAAACATAAAAGTGTGGGATTTGAATCCAGGAGCTTACGCAAAAGAGAAATTCCTTCTAAATCGCTTGGCCACCTCTGAATCCGCGGGCCATAGTGTGAGAACCACTGTGCTATACTAAATATGGCCAAGAGCAAAATCGGGCCATTAACCTAATAACTGTGAAAATTTGGAACACAATCTATATGAAACGTTGCATAAGAGGCGCTTAAAAATTTAATAATATTTATATCAGGTGTATCACAAAATGAATGCTTCAAATTTAGACTACACTCTGTAAAAAAAGGGGGGGGGCAATATTTCTGCCGAGTATTCGCGACTTGCAATTGAAAGTTTTGGTTTGTCTTTAGTCACGCACAAGTTCAGAATTCTCTACCGTGCTCCATTTCATCGTGAAACATTTTCGTTCTGTTTACTTTGGGAAAACAGCTTTTTCTCATAGCCGTGGTTCAGTCAGACAACCGCCAGTGGGCGTGTAGACTTGTTTATTTTACAGCATTTAGGCTCTAGGGGGTTTTCCTGCTCTGACCTCGTAGTGGCCAGGGAGCAAAGTTTGTTTTGCTTTGCTGTCAGCGGGACAGAAATTCGGCAACCATGTGCGCTTGGTGGTGTTAATGACCAGTGATGAAAGACGTGTAGGGTAATTCTGCAAGAAAAGGGAAACCGCAGCGCAAGGAAGAAGCCTTGGAACACCGGAACATGCAGCTGTGCAGAAGAAACCCTCGCAATGCATATTACATCCCTACCTTTCTAGAAACACGCGCAAAATACTGTTCTCTAGTAGTCTCTAGAACCCTTTAACTTGTAAATTTTGTAAAGTATCTCCCTCCCAACTTTTAATACCTTCGAGTGTTCAACCATCTGTGCCAAAATTTATCTTTGTCACACACTCCCTGCCTGACGTGATTTGATCCCCTCAGGCAGTTGGGAGTTACCGAAAATAGTGCGTATTCTCATGCTCTAAAATGTTACAGGGGGGTGCGGGCATGATTTTTGTTACTCCAATATTAGACAGTTTTTCGAGTTCACATTGCATCCCAGATTTTATCCTTAAACGCCTCACATGATAAGATAGTGAAAATACATGGGTCACTACAATAGTTTTGAGACACGTCAAACTGGGAGTGGGCACTCACTTCACTGTTGCATCTTTTCTCCATCACACTGCACACGACTTCAAAAACCACTTATCAAAACACTCCTGCTATTCATTTTCCTCAAGGGTGAAAACTTCATATGCAGCCACAGCCTCTTCAGGGCTGCAATTTTTTAACGCTGGTAAAAAAGTATCGCATTAGGGCCAGGTCAGGGCTGTAGGGATGGATGAGTCACGAGTTCTGTGACTACAGAAACTGGAAGATGTTAGGCATGTGATGAAGCAGGACACCCCTCAGTCCTGTCCTTGGATGGCGTTCTCGGAGTTGGTCGAAAACTTTCGGCAGGCAAACTGAACAGTAACCGTCCTTTGCTCCTTCAAGGGGGGCCATTTTCTTCCCAACACTTCTGCTCCTTTTCACTTTCGTTGGTGGATCGTCATTTGGAAAGATCCAAACTGTCGACTGTCGTCATTTGATCGCCGTATCAAATTGGTAAATCCACGTTTCATCACCCGTGATGCTATCAGTAATACGCCTAGTTCCCTCCGTCGAATCTCTGCAGCATTTCTTCACACCACTCGATGCAAGTGCGCTTTCTGCCTGTCAAACAGGAGGAAACGTTTCTGACACGAAGAGATCGTGCAGGATTTTTGATACTGCTGGCGATCCAATCTGGAAGGCTACCTTGATGCCCTTAAATGTTACCGATTGTTTTCGAGTCCCATTTATTCCATTGAGACTAATGATCTATCTTTGCGAAATTCTAGCGACATTCATACAAAAGAGGAGTTTAAAATTTTGTTCCGAAGTTTGTGTATTAAATATAATATACATGCAAGAATATATAGGTATACATAAAGACGTGCTTGCGCAGAGAACATGATGACCTTATCCCATAAATACTAGGTCAGAGAAAGCAATAACATTTGGATTAATTCAATTAATTCAAAGAAACTAAAACTATTCAGAAAAGTAAACATATCTGGACACTGTGTTGAGTACATGGAGTAGTTGGTTCAAAGCTGTCAAATACATTCATTCTTATTTACATACCCTGCATTAATTTTTCAAACAATTGTCACAAAAGTATGTTTCAGTATCAAATTGTTCGGTAATGGAAAAGTTCAGATTTTAAAGTTGGATAATGCCAAAAGTAATGTATAATTTTGAACTATTTATTCCAATCAGTTAATGTGATCAAGCAACAATAAAAAGCTTTCTTTAATTTATGACAAAGTACGGAATTTGCCCAATTTTAGATCAGTTTGACATTTTGGTTAACGGCATGCCCTTAAATATACGATTATCTTACAAAAACATTGAAATCACACATCATACTCCATGTATTAAAACTGGACCTTTTTGATTTGCCAGCACTGTATTGAAACACATTTGGGCTTCTTGTTCATCGATTGAAACAGAAAGGTATTTATCACAATACAATTAATAATAATGATAGAAAACGGTTGATTTTACCAAGTAAAAGCAAGAGAAGTTATTATTTGAGATAATAGGAATAATAAATTAGTAAAAATATACATATTTTATTTATTTCCAATCTAGAAAAGTTTGTTAACTTTGAAGATGTTGTAAAAATGCTTATAAAATTAAAACGATAAAATAGGTCATATATCCCGAAAAACACAAAGGGTAATTTTCTTTTCGCGAAATTAGGGCGGAAAAAATCGAAAAAATACTACTTCACGTTATTTGTATTTCAGTAAAATTGAGATTTCTGTCGGAAAGTTATCAGGAGGTGTAAAGTTTAGAAGCTTAGCCGCGCCCTCGCGTCCTCAAGACAAGGTGCATGTTTCAGTGCAAGTAGTGTGTCAAGGACGGCGTTGTTTTGGAGCGTTACCATGGTCCCGAGGTCCCGATAGCGTGTCCTGTTACGTGTGACCCACTTAGGACAGTGGTAAAGCTTGTCCACATCTCATTATCTCTTGCATCCAGTCCCAGAGGAGTTTTCTTAAGACACTTAAAGATGGTCCCAGGGGAATCTCAAGACATTCCAGGAACCCTGTAGAGACATGCAGGTGGTTCTTTTTTGTTTGTTTATTTATGGACGCTCTTTAACATCTCAGGTCATCAGCGTCCCATTCATTTCAAGTCGTGAAACGGCCGACAAATTTTGCTCAGAGGCCTCTCTTTCAGGCTTGAGGTTCTTTTTCGTGCGGTAAATGTACGACAAGGGACCCATGGCTTTACTTCCCTTCTGAAGGAAGCCATACTTAGGATTTTTACGCCCGAAAAAATCCATCGGTCCTGGCCGGGTTCGAACTCGCGATCTTGGGTGTAGGAGGCAAGTATGGTACCACTACACGACCAGGACCGACATGCAGGTGGGGGGGATGTGCGGGGGAAGTATGTGCAATGAATTTAAATAGAAAAGGGTTGAAAAATAGACACTTGAAACAAATGGTCTCGGAATGCTGCAGACATTACTTCCAAAGCTATAAATCTAACAGTGCTGATAACACAATAGCTTACTTTTTATGTTTGCTTCAGTATAACCATCAAGTAAGGTAATCGTTCATTAAACTTACCTGATGTAATTTTCAAAGTCTTACCACTTTCTCCCTTGTATACTACGCCACAGTGCGTGAGTTGCGGTTACATTAACTGCAGCCTCCGCCTATGAATGTAACCTCGTCAATGGCTTCATCTACATTTAACTGACTATAAATATGTCACATCGCAACGCAGCTACCACGTTGATTTATACTGAAGTATTTGAGACTATTCGTTCCAAGCCCCCGCTCTAATTTAAGTTCTTTACTCAGTTTTTCCGCAGTCTGCATAAACATAAAAACGGGCCTTTTCTCGGCGTGCATATGAATTTTTAGTGAAAACTCTTTCCTAGAGGGTCAGTGAGTAAAATACATATTTAGGTTACGAAAAAAGTTAAAACACCTAATTATATCGTGAAAACATCTGCTGAACACAAATATTTAAAATGCTTTTAATGCTATGATTACAATAACAAAGTATTTGACCAAAATTTAGCTGTAACTGGCTTAGTGGATAGGAAAACTCGTGAAAAAGAATGCTAACGTTTTCTACCAGCTGATTCTAGTTAACATTTACAAGTAGTAAGTTAAAGGTATCTAGATCGGTCATGGTGGTGTAGTGGTAACCATACTTTTGTAGATTTTTTGTACATTGTACATTTTTTAACGAATTCTCGTCAATTTAATGCCTTCTTTCATAGTACTTATGACACCATTTTATCGATGGGAATTATTAAATATTAACTAATTCATTTTTATTGATTCTGTGATTATGTATTCTGCAATAATACTTTCAGTAATATATACGAGGTTTCTTAATATTATCGCAACATTCAGTTATAAGTGAATATTTAATACTGTAAACAATATGATGTAACCGTTGCTATGACTATTTCACTTATGTGACGTAATCATAAAGTCGACCAATAAAATGAAATAAAATTTTGAATTTTGACCAATCACAGGCCGATATCACAATGAAATTATTGAAAGGTTTACCAAATTCCAGTACCGCGCGAAGTGCATTTGTCTTCTGATCAGTGTAGCCAAGTCTATACTCCCCTCTGTAACTCCTGAGCACGCAAATTGTATGTTTATTCACTCAAACAATAGTTTTTTGCGTATTCAACCAATCTGAAATCATTTTGTAAATTATGTAACAATAAATGCGCAAGAAACCGTAACTTGTAATAAACACCTTGTTCAGAATGGTAGAACGTTTTCTTTGTTTTGTTTTTCTCGGTTGGCATTGTAAATCGGATTGAAAATTGTTACAATCGCCTTTGTTACAATCGACTTTCGTCTATTTCAATCTCATGGTTTGTGAATAGGTTGGTATTCATAAGTATAACATTTTATATTAACATTTTGTTAATATTTTGTACGCGAACTTGAAATAAATATTACTTTTATTCTTATTCTATTCATGAAATATTCCTAAATCCGTACTTGGCTCTTCTTTATTGGCGTTACTGAGAAATCGGCATTCTTCTGTTGTAAGGTTAAGTACACATTTATTACACTTTTGTAAGCCAAGTTTAGGGGATTTATATTTACATTATTATTTTACTCGTGAAGTAGTCATAATAAATATTACTCGAGAGTCTGAGCTTTCCAGATCAATCCCAGACCCTCTTGTAATATTATTTTTGATAATTTTATGAAACTAGCGTTATAATGTAGCATTTTCTAGATGATATTGGCAAACAATAAAGACTATAATTCAGGTATACAAATTAAAATTACTTCCCCAGTAAATGATGAGCCATTTTCTGCATGTGAATTTAAGCTGAGGCCCACCAGAATTTTTTCAGAAGATATACGCGATGCACTGTAGCATTAACAGTTAATTAAAATGTCTATTAATAAGACGCCTGTCTACGGGAAACAGTAAGTCTC
Organism: Metallyticus violacea; assembly: GCA_030762175.1. Taxonomy (NCBI): domain Eukaryota; kingdom Metazoa; phylum Arthropoda; class Insecta; order Mantodea; family Metallyticidae; genus Metallyticus; species Metallyticus violacea. The sequence goes on along the minus strand of CM060832.1, from coordinate 21,049,787 downwards.
AAAAGAAAATGTTAAAAACCAGTGGTCATTAAAAAACATAAAGCTGTTTTTAAACCACCAACAGAAATGTCAGCCTTCTAAAGATGTGATACGGTAATGAAAACTTTCTCCGTCGAGGCTCAGTGGGGTCCCCCCCTCTTGCCACTACTACTGCCTCCGATTTACAGACTTTAATACAGCAGAATTCTATTAAAATATCAATGCAAATGTTTCCTATTAGCAAAAGATAAAAGAGGAAATGAATTTATGAGAGGTATTTCAGCAGTGCTGCCAACTTTTATACGATCGTAATAACATTACCGCCTGGAGCAAGGGTAAAATGGAGACTTTTATGGAAACTGCTTTTGCTTGTTTGCTTCATTAGCGCCATTCAAGCAGCCGGCAAAAGAGAGTGGAAAACAATGCGGCTCCAATGAGTTATCTGCAGTGGCGGATTCAACAACAGTGGCGGACTCAGAATAAAGAAAAATGATTGGAGGTAATTTTGTGAATTGCTTGGGAACTCTTGCAGTGCGTGGAGTACTTTACAAAATGTTGAACCTTAAAGCAAGTTTACAGTCGATTAATAACGTTTGAGGAATCCGTGAGAAAGGAATTTCGATATCGATTCACATTCTGCTCAGCCCTCTCCAATTTCACTCTCGTATCGGAAAGCGAGAGCTTTACTTCAGACGCTGATGGCTTTGTAATTCCATTCACCTCAGCGTTCTCGGAAAAGTTAAACGGCAATGAGAGCATTTGCTTCGAGCAGTTTGTAGTACGCGTTTTATGTGAATACTAACATTTGTATGATGTGCAGTTAGAAAACGCATTATGTTTATTTTAGTTTTTTATTAATTTTATACTTTGAATGTTTAAGTGAGCGTTATAACGTTGTTTATATTCCTTAAAGCTGGCAGAAAGCTTCCTCGCACCGTTAACATATTTTAAAAGATATCTAGTTACAGAATTTTCTTTTACTTCACTTCAAATTTCTAGCGATTATTTACAAACTGTGAAAATGCGTTATACTGTCTCATTTTTTGAATTTGTTTTAAGTTACGTCTTTCACTTAAGCAAGCAGTACAGTGCAAGACGATTCTCAAATATGGAAAATACCGAGCGGTGAGGCACAGGCGAAGACGGGGACGGATAAAAACTTATCCAAGGCACAAGCCACCGCAACATCGCACCAGCCCACCTCGCTTGGTACTTTTAACCTTGCAACAGAACCAACGAAGAACACAAAATAAAGGCAAACTATGTTACCGATTCGGATCTATGCACTATAATAAGCAACTCTGTAATGATAACAAGAGCACATGCAGAATTTTGGAAGCCATAAAAAATAATACAGCTGTACCAACACGAATGACAGAGGTCGTTAAGGCAGGGGCATGTGAACAAGAGATCTGTGAGGTGAGAATTTCCCCGGCAGAACCGTTCTCGTCTCAGCTTTTCTCTAGGTTTTCCTCAGATTAATTGCAAATGCCTTGGGGAACGCTTCCTTCCTACATAAATTTCATTCCTTAATTATCACTTCATTCCACGTATCATCAGTGTTTACCGACTGTGATTCTCAATAGTGAATAAGATATTTACTTTATGAACAATTAGAATGATTCATCATAACAATGACTACCAACCTGCTAAGACTGTTGTAATTGTAAATCGGTTAGTGTTCGTGGAATTGACAAGACATAATTCACTTTTGGTTCGTTCCAACAGATAGATTTAGTAAAAGCAAGCTTTATTATTAACAGTCTGAAAGAGAGGTAAAGCAAATTCTCTTCCCACAGAATAATCCAAGACATAAAACATCGCCCCAGCTACCAGGGGAAAAAAAATTGAAATTAGGTGGAAACAGATTATCACACCTAGCACATAGCCCTCATCTTGCACCTTAGGTTTTACTGTTTCGCCCTGATTACCGTTCTCTTGTTTTATCAGAAAGATGACTGGAGGCCCGAAAAGCCTTTAATATGTACAATCGAATCACTATAGCATAAAGTTATTTCTGCTACAGGTATTTATATTTGTTTTTATTTCTATCCCTATATTTTAAAAATTTTCTACCAGAGCGAAATTCGGAAGTGGTGAGCATTCCACGCTAGTTGTTCGTATGCTATTTAAGATACTATGATTGGTTCTTTGGTACACTATTTCTAACTGCACAAAGGTCTTCGAGAGATTTCTATTTTTCTCTTCCTCCTGTTACTTTGGACCACTGTGGACCTACATGTTCCTTGAAGAGGTTTGACTATCTTCTTTTGGGTTCTGCTCTGTGTCTTTTTTTCCATCCGTGGATCCCGTGAAGAAGTTGTGGGTTCACCTATTGTCCTCCATTCGTGCGACGTCGCTGCGCCACTGTCATTAGCTAACTTAAAAGTATTCAGAGTACCAGGTACATTTTGAACGACCTGCAAGTTGGTCAAGCTGGATAGTCATGAATGGCCCGCGCCGCTACGGGAAATACGCATTCCCGTCCACTTCACTTCCTGTGACTGCATCGCAGCACGTGTGTCCTTCCCTGGTATTTCATACAGTAGAACCACTTCTCCACTGTGGCTGCATAAGGATAAGTACGGATTCCCTGCTATTTGACATCTCACAGAGAAACAGTTCGTCCTCTTGTGAACAGATTTAGGGAAACGGGGTCTGTTCTGTGTGCTAAAGTATGCAGAAGTTTTGACATTATAACAGCACTAACACACTACATATAACACTGAAACATATGGTCTCTCAACGTACAGCACAAAGACTTCGCGTGAGCACACGGAGAAGCACAAAAGTGGAGGGAGAACAGAACGCGTTAGAAACATGCCAGACAAATTTTCGTTAAGCCGGCCAAGTGTCTAAATAACGTGTCTGTATGCATGTATATTCAGAGCTTTCATTTCGACATGCGGTCAGAGAGAGAGTGTGTGTGTGTGTGTGTGGGGGGGGGGGGGTTCATCTAACCAGTAATCACTATTACGGGACGCATGGTAAGTTTTCAGTGTTGTCACTGTTACTTTCATACATAAAATAAACTATCAATATTTTATGTTTCTCGTATTAAGAACATCCGAGGGTGCCTTACTTAATTAAATAAATAAATTATATACTCTCATTTCCATCCTATTGCACATACTGAAAGAAGTTCCACAGAAATGACAACGTTGTTTTCCTTAGCGACTACTGAAGCACCTCATTCCCAGGCGCATCATATCAACATAAATTGATAACTGTAACGCCTCAAGGCTTATCCCGTACTTTGCTTTGAGTAGGTAACAACGGCGTGTAATGTTACAACTGTCACGTGCAATAAACTTTTCAACTACAGGGAAGCTGCCACTCGACTTGGAGTTCCGTCTATTGTTAAATTCTGAACTGCTAATAGTTGATGCGAAAATGTTATTGGTGCTTTGATTTGTTTTATTTCCGGAAGCTCTTTAACATCTCAGGTCTTCAGCGTCCCTTTCAATTCAGGGCGTGAAACGGCCGACAAATTTTGCTCAGAGGCCACTTCTTTCAGGCTTGAGGTTCTTTATCGTGCCGTAAAGTAAGACACGGGACTCACGGCTGTATTTCCTTTCCGAAGAATGCCATAATTAGGATTTTTATACCCGAAAAAAATCTATCGACCCTGGTCGAGATTGCACTCGTGAATTTGGATTTACGAGGCAAGTGTGGTTACCATTACACTTCCAGAACAGAGCCTGTATGGGGGTGAGCTAAGGAAGAGGTGTACAAGAGAAAACTACATAATATGGCTGAACTGGAAGGAACAATATCCATGAAACTTTTTGCAGGCAGCAGTATTGAACGTACCAAATGTGGCGAGAATGCTGGAACTTATGTGGAAATTTAACAGAATGACAAGCAAAACCTCGAGCAGGAGTGTTTCTAGTAATACTTGTTCTAAACATTTTGGTTAATAAATAAAGAAATGAAGCAATTTAAAAATAGATTGGAACTTATCATATACTTTGTAGGATGGTACTCTGAATACAGGCAACTTTTTTCAAAGATTCATTTTTATCACAGGATACAGTTATAATGTGAAGTTCTTGTTGCTAAGCATGTTAAAGTCAACTTTCAACATTATGAAACTGGTGGATCTGAGTACACACTTGCCAACTGACATCCCGGCTCTACGGCACAGACTCACTTCCGGTTCGACTGTCAAATGGGGCAGGAAACAGGAACCTACCTTTCAGCAACATCCTAGTGAAATCATCTGATGCTCTTTAAGAGCGCTGGAAATCAACTACAGCGGTCTACAGAAAGTTTGTAAGGGACAAATGAACATAAACCCTTCAGATAAACTATACTTCGATAAAGAAAGCTTTATATACATATTGGATATACGACTTTTTTGAAGATAAAATAAACTAAAATTTGTTGCCAGAGATCGAAAATGCCTTAAAACCTTAGTTGACACAACACGCCTAATGAATGTATATGGTGTAATGCGCTGATGAGCATTTCCATGCAGTCACTTGGAAAAAAATTAAAGTGAAACACTAAAACATGGCAGGTTTGTTTTTAAAATGACAATTAACAGTGCGAGCTCTGCACTAATAAATACGCCACAGAGGAAATTGTGCAGATAGGTTGGACTTGGTGTGCTAGTCGTTCATTCCGCAACCAATGGACACTTGAGAAGTTGTGAGCTACCAAAGAGCTCTATTGAGAGCTGGGAGAGGGACCAGATAGCTGTGTGCCTGTAGAAATCTAAGAAAAATATGTTATTGAAGATAAATGCTGTTGAAGACGAAACAACACGGGCTTTCCACTTGAGTTTTCCAGGTGTTGGTTACCGCCGTAATGCCACAAGCTGCAGTTTTCACACAAGATCCAAACGGGCAGTTGGCCCGGATAACACAGCAAAACAACACACCCAAGTTCAGCTGTAAATCCTCATTTGTCCAGCAGGAATTTATCATCCATCTCTTTCTCACTTGCAGCAACTGACAAACCTCGCTGTAGTAAAAATCCTCAAGCAGGGTAAACCTCTGGCCGAGCTACGCAGTTTGGCTTGGCGTGCGGAATTCCCATAAACCCACCGGTACATGTGCAAACTATCGATCTGTTCCCATCCGGGTGACCCAAAGTTGTCCTTCCACGCAATGGAACTATCTGATCCAGCGTTCGCCATCACTGCCTTGTACCAGCGCTCTATTTCTGGATCCCAATAAGTAGGCCACAGCAACCTTCTGGCCTTCAACGATACAGGTGGTTCAATTCTTTTAGTCAGGATCACGAATTTCGTTTTAGCTGAGATGGATGGAGTGTGTTTCTTTCAGAAGCTTGGGCAATTTCTTTGTATTTATGACTTCTTTTCTCGAGACGTGGCAACGTTGTTGTTACAGCTATATCGCTTGTTACAGCTATATCGCACATATTGTGAATTCCATTTGTTTGTCCTCGGCACATGCACGAATATGATCCCGGTAGTCGTCAGCCAAGAGCGCAATCCCGCTCTAGGTCGTTGCTATCAGCGACTGGCAAAGCAGAATACGCCAACATTTTATAAATCAACACGAGAGAAAAGAGTAGCATTAATTAACCAATAAATGTTAATTAGTATACGCTATTTTAAGTTAAAAATTGTGAACTAGAAAAAATGCTTGCCTTTTCAAATACGATTGTTTCCGTATTTGGCGAAAGATTAATTACTACATTCTGTAAAGCTCGTTTCCTAAATCTAAAGCCAAGTAATTTTTATTTGGGAAATTGCATAAATTATTAGTCTATAAAAAAACCCGCAGACATTAAATGAATTGTAAAACAATATATGACACAATTTGGAACAAAAGATTCTCTCGCAGCGAATGGAAAATGTAACATTTCTATAAAACAGCAGCATATGTTAATGAAAAACCGATTTTCTTTCCACAGGATAATTTAAGACCCCAACATCACAAAACTACTAGAAAAAATTGAGATTAGATGGAAACAGATTGCCACACCTACCATACAGCCCTGGTCTTGCACCTTAGGTTTACTGTCTGTTTCCCCACGACTCCATTTCTTGTTTTATCAAAGACTGTCTTTAATGTGCCTGGTTCAGTGCTGTTGACAAGGTGCCTTGAGGAAGTTAAGCAGGATGCCTGAAGTGCCCCGAAAGATCATCAGCTTGCCCACAGATGAAGCAGCTTCTTAACCACATAGCGCAGTTACGTCTGTGATTTTTTGCTTCTCGCTATAAAATCATACCGTTCATCTTTCTCTATTTGAAAAACTTTCTTATGTGCACATTTCCTGCCGCTGGTGAATCCAACGACCCCAGTTGTAAACCGTCTTCTGTGCAGGAGCAGCCGGAGACTCCCTGGATGTTTCCACTGTGCCACAACTTTTACCATTTCCTTTTCTGCTACAAGAACACTGTCCTTTAGCTACTCACTCTGCTTAAAACCGCCATCTGAGATAAACAATAATTTTAAGATTGTTGCATCCAAATTTTGTCGTGAGGTAGAAAACATTTAAAAATCTAAGATAAAAAAAAAAATAATAAGACCTTCAAATGAACGTACCCATAAATTGCGCAGCACTGGTAAAACACCGCTATTGTACATAATATCCAAACGCACTCTGTTTAAAAACAACGGAGGAAAGAAAAGCTTACGCTTAATTTCTCTAAATGTACAAAATTCATTTGTTCACGATAAAGAAGAAAAAAACCCACTTTGAGGGAGATTGATTGAATTGATTGATTGATTTATGGACGCTCTTTAACATCTCAGGTCATCAGCGTCCCATTCAACTCAGGGCGTGAAACGGCCGACAAATTTTGCTCAGAGGCCTTTCTTTCAGGCTTGAGGTTCTTTTTCGTGACGTAAATGTACGACACGGGACCAACGGCTTTAACTTCCCTTCCGAAAGAAGCCATACTTAGGATTTTTACGCCCGAAAAAAATCTATCGGTCCTGGCCGGGTTCGAACCCGCGTTTTGGGTATAGGAGGCAAATATGGTAACCACTACACCACCAGAACCGACAGGGAGATTGAAGTTACCCCTATAGGCATTAATTAATTTTTAAATTCAAACATATTTGGCAACAGCGCAATGTTTGTACGAACTATTTTCTATTTTTAGAAAAGTAGAATTCTGAACTTTAAATGGATATGTCTTCCAAAAGCCTATTTGGATATGAACCGCAATGGATTACACAGATACACTCTGAAAGCTCTGGAAGGCCAAGCGAGTTTTGCTTGGAAACAAATAAAAACAAGGCGACGACGGAAAACGGTGTATTTGTTGCTTTTGTTTGCATGTGATTTCCTCGCCAACATTCCCGCCTCTTCCTGTTGGCTGTGTTTCCATTCACTGGCCTGACACACCTGTCGCCCCAGGTATTTTTATAAATTCTCTCTTCTCCCTCGCTTTCCAGCCATTCACGGCCAACTAACAAGAAGTGGGTCGATACTTCTAAATATATTTAGTGGGTTAGAGAGCACAACCAGCTTGCAGCAGACGAGAGTTGCTGCCTTGTTTACATAGGATGACATTGGGGAATAAAATTTCCGATACACGTCTCATTTAAATATGTCATACAGCCCAAGACTACTTGAAACAACTTTCGCACTGCCTGTTGCAACATCACTTTGCCTTTCCATTAATTTAAGCAGAAACCTCAAACCAACAAAGTTTAATTCAATAAATTGCATGTTCTTACAACGGAAACTCGCAGTGAGGAAAGCGCAGTTCCAGGACACTATGCACTCGCATTAATCGCAAAATACTCATATGCGTAATTTTTGTATTACCACCCAATAATTTCAATTAAATTTTTGTCAAAACCCAATTTTCAAAAATCAGGTAGTTTTTTTTATTATTGCTTTCCGTCTAGAAGTAATATTGACAAATAAAATCACAGATATTTATAGGAAGTCATATTCGAATCACAAGCAATCCCAAAAAAAAACAACTTTGTATACATTCTGGTAGTAATACCAGAGCTAATAGTACACACGTTTACTTCCCACCCAGCTTCCTCAGTTACAGCATTTCTTTTTTACAAGTCAGATTTTATCAATATACCGAAAGGAAGTTTAATTTGTGCTCAAGTTCGAAGTGCTAAACAACTGATGGGGAAAATAGTGATATGCAAAAGTTTGTAATAAGGAGGCGAGTAAATTTGTTTATTTTTTTATTTATTGTGCGTACTTTAGTGGAAGTCATTCTAATGGATTTTTTAAATTGTGTTTAACGCCCGTTTTAACTACTGAAGCATCACAGCCTGTGGACACCGATGATACATGAGATGAAATAAGACCGGGAAAGGAATCTTTTTAAAGGTAGGAAGCGTTTTAGGTCTAAGTTTAGGGACCTCCCCGGCATTTTCCATTCATAAGGCTTGAAGAAAACCGGGAAAAAAGTTCAGTCAAGGAGGATGGTCCTTAGTGCTATCGAACCGCAGACCTCCCGGTCACGACTTCATGCCTTAACGACCTGGACCATCCGTGGCTAGTTAATTGATAATATATATATATATATATATATATATATATATATATAGAATTATCTTGACCCATATAATTTGTGATTTTTTTTTAAAAAAAAAGTAGTTTTATAATGCCTAAATAAAATATTTTGTCAGAATTCATATTCATGTATAAAATGCAAGTATTTCTTTCTCAACGAATGCGACAATGACATAACGTGATGTAGGAATGACACCGAAGTTTGACATTCGTTGCTTGGGGACTAAATAAAACTAATTACTAGAGGGTAAGAAAAAATGTACTCCGGCGAAAATAAGCTACAAAATTTAGCACCAAAGTTGACTTCTCTCACATCTTCTGAAGGGCACTGTTTTTCATTGAACAAAAACATTCTCACTGGTAGACAGTACAGTCTTGGCAGAAATCATGAAGAAAATGTATGCAGTGTACTGCCAAAAACAGTGTGGTGTACGACGCCTCTTGTAGCATTTTAATGTATAAAGATTCAAATAAATTAGAATGTATTAGTTCTTTCGGTTTGAATATGCTAATATTTTGATTTTAAAAATATTCGTGTTTTTTCACATTTTATGGTGGTGGATTTCACATTTGATCCAAAAATATCTCCATAATTTACCGTTCAATGATTAATAAACGCAGCAGAGAAATTCACATCTCAATAATGCCCTCAACACGTGCCCCGTGCAACGGCGGCAACTTCTCCAACAAATGTGTGTTGTGGAGAAGTCTCGCTAATAGGGGTTTCAAAGAAACTGTTCAGGTGAAACGTATTTACATTTTAATGCTTTAAATGGCCAATGCAGACCTACTAAATGTCTTTGGGCAGCTGATAGTGATACTAAATTTGCAATGTATTAAAACGGTCCCATCAGACTTGGAGATTGCGGGTTTTTTAAGCTCTCATACAATCTCGCAAGACAACCTATACCGCAATTGTTCGGTTTCAAGTTTAAGATATTAGTAATTTCTATCTGCACCATTTAATGTACTGCACACCTTTTCGTTGTATACACGACCTTCTAGTGTACAGGGTATCAAAATAACTGTCGAGGTACTGAGAAATTATGGTTTATTTTTGGAGAACATAATGTTTAATTTATACTGCCATAAAGGCCATAAAGGCTTTCTCTTCCCTCAACTGGTCTTAAAACCTAACTGTCTATCCCTCGTCACCAAACTCATTTCTACTCAGCCTCATTCAGCGTGTCAGTTTCCAGAATCAGAAACTCCCTTCCTCCTGAAGTCAAAGACTGTATGACAATAAAGATTTTTAAATTGTCATCTCAACTCTAGGAATCACAACAGTTTGTCTCATTCTTCCTCTTATCCCCTTATACTCTACAAAAATTATTGGAGAATAAATGGAATTTTAACACCAACATATAACATTTAGCAGTCTAATATTTACATTCCTTGATTAATTTGCCTTTTATGTATCTTTAAATAACTATGTGTTATTTTTCTATATTTTTGCTGGCTCTTCGCCTAGTTGAGAGGAAGAGAAGGCCCCATGCCCTTAACGTTTGCCAGGTTAAATAAATAACTATACAGCAAATAAGTGTCATGTTAAAAAAACATGGTATAAATATTTGAAAGAAAATTTAGTTAATTCTATTAAATAATGAGTTAATTTAGATTACATACGAAGTAATACACACGTTAAAGTCAATATAAGATAGGACATTTAATATATTTAGAAATAAGAAATATTAGTATTTTTTAGATAGAGAAGTATTTAAAAACTGCTTAAATTTTATAATAAAAAAATTACGCCAACGGATAATTTGTTTTGAATTAAAAACATTCGATAAGCAAATTGATAGTTTCGTTATCGGATATTGTGCAACAATCCTTCACTCATTCAGTGAAACAGATTCCAGCTTCTGGTAACAGAGACAGTGAATAATGCAAAGTTGCCTTGGTAAATTGTTCTCATCAGCCTGTTACTCAAATCATGATGTATGATTAGATTTTGTGGAAGTCAAGTAAATTTAGAGTAGAATTTGGTAACGCAGGGTTATATAGCTCGCGTAGTGTTGAGCAGCAAAACACGGGGACACATAAGAGTATAGCTGAGAAATGAGCCGGCAGAGTGCAGCTACATAAAGTCGGTCACAAAGACCTATAGTGCATGTACAGGTAGTAACTTATATTAATTTCGAGCGAGGCTTTGTCTGCTTATACGTTGGGGTGTTACTTGGGGGTTTTCATTTTTGTGTAAATTGTGGTTAATTGTTCATTGTTAGTTATGCCACTGTATAAACAAAGCATTTGAAGAACGGGTTTTATGTACAATACATGTGTAAAAACGGATTCTTGCAAAGAAGCGGTAAGGTAATTCGCAGGAAAATATCCTGACAATCGTATTACAAGCGAGGTAACTGTTCAACTTGTTCTGTTGCACAAATGAGTATCGATATTAGTTGACAGTAATCAAAAGTGCGAGAATTTGTATTAGTATTACTTTCAGTTTATCCAAGACGGAAATGATTCGCCTTAGCACTGCATGAAGCATAAGATTATTAGCGCAGCTTCGATGGGAAGATAAACTCTGCGGCTCAAGCAGTTACGCCTTTGACCACCAGGTGTTACTAATTGCAAACAGGCTACTGCACAATGGAGACGGGGTGTTAAGAAGTGGGCGTTCCTTTGCGTCAGATGCTCCTGTTCTGGTCACACAAGAGCATCTCGTACACAAGATTTAAGTGATTTTTTTTTCTCACCAAGGATCAAGTATCTGTCCCCATTTTGCTTTCGACTATTCCGAATCTACAGTGCGATCAGTGATGCTTACCCCCGTGGCGAAGGGTTTTTCCTATGAGCGAGCTCCCACTCGTTTGCCGCGCTGTGGAGGGGGTAGCATTCCTACTACCTTGCCCACTGTCGCAGTCGTAGCGCAGCTGTTCCCGGGTGTGTGTTGTGTTGTTCGTTTCGTAATTATACAGTATACATAAGGTGTACTGTGCCTCGTGTGTTTACAACGGCAAGCGGGTCTTTATGTACGATTCATATGTGTTGACTCAATGGTGAAAGAATCATAGGACGAATTTTTGGAGCATACATTTTATTGTTACTTATGTGAATAGCATACTAATCCCCCCTTTTTCAGAGAATTAACCAACAGGGAACGTAATTATGCATTTTTTCAACAGGACTCTTCCACTGCTCACACTGCGAATAATCCTATGCCACAATATAGAGTTAGTAGTATGGATTTGTGGCCTCCTCGATCGCCCGATTTAACAGCCTGATATTATTACTCGTACTTCTGGGGTAGATTAAAAATGAAGTGTACAAGCCGAACCCGCACACCAAGCAAGAACTCAAAGATAATATTCGCCAGGAAATTGTCCGGGTTTCTCAAAATGAACTACAGCAAGTGATGAATAATTTCCTAAACAGATGCCAAAATATGCGGAGAATGAAAGCGGGTAGTTTCAACATTTCATTTGATAATTTGTAAGTAATGAGAATCTAAATTGGTTTGTATATTTTTTGCACGGTTGGTTTGCTATATTGTTTTACACTCTCGCTAATCACTGAGACCCAGCTAAAGAGCGGCGCGCTCGCCCATAAGCAAACACTGCGGAGGAAAACAAAACTGATCGCCTTTGTCAACTCGTTGGATCTATCGTAGCAGAATGACAAAAGGCACACATGCTGAGCACTTATAAATGCACGTTAAAACCTATAGAACGTTTTGTTACCAGACTACGGAACATTTGTTTTCAAGCTTCAATTGTAGTGCGTACTGTTAAGTTTTTGAAACTGCAACAATAATTTTGAATAGTCCTCTATAATGCGAATTAGGTACATACACTTAATCGTTAATTGCTGCTTTTAGCTCATTAAATGCCTTTAATTTAAAGTTGTTTCTGCCGTACAACTCGCATTTAAAATTATTTTCCCATTATTATTTTCCGAATTTCTGCAGCTCTGCTTCACAGTCTACTAGTCGCGCAATACATTTTGGTTCAACCCTTGATTCCATCGCAAAAGATGCTTTCCTCGAGCATCCAAGAGAGATTTGTCGTCCTTCTCAGTTGAAAAGCTCCGTCCTCCCTAAAAGTTCTGAGCTTGGAAATAAATTAAGTTTAAGGGAGTCAAATCCGGTGAATTAGGAGGGTGCGGAAGCAGCTCGTACTTTTAAATCATTGATCATCAGACATTCCAGCTGTTCCAGTGTGCGGACGTGCATTATTCTTAAAAAATTATCTTCTAGGCGTTAAACTTGACCTATTTTGGTTGGTTCTTTTGGAAGATATTGATAATGAGAAACCTTGTCAGTTGAATTTACTGCCTTTGTAGCTGAGCACTGTGCCCTGTTTCGATCTCTGGGGTGTAGCTAACTTTCATCTGTAGAATCGAAGCTGAAAATCGATTGATACGATCCAGAGTTTGTACTCGGAAGGCTTTTTTGACTCGCTATGAACTTTTTCATGCTTAATTCTTCGTTCCTTTAAGACTTTCCATAGTGGCAATTTGAGCTTTCTGTCTATCAGCAATATATCGTAGATTTTTTGTGATCATTTCTCCTGCAGTGAGACTTCTTGTGCCTCCAAAGCCGTGTTGATTTTGTGTGTCCGTCCGGCCGCATTTAAGTCGATGAAAGATGAATGTTATATTTTCAGTGCTGCCTACTAAAAGACTGAAGTTTCAAATCGGAAAAAAATTAAAGACTATTTATCGTCCCGCCCCCTGTTGATTATAACACTGGGAACGACAACGAAATTAGCTGTTCCCGTTTCAGATAAATGTCTTGAAAATTTGCTCATTTATTACTGCGAGTTTTCTTCACCTTTAAGTGTGTACAAGGCTTCAGCGAAGGTCTGATTCAGAAACTATAGTTTTAAAGAATGTACCAATTTAAATTTAAGCCTGAATAAAGCATGTACGTAACAGACCACCCCGCAACTTCTGCTAAGAGCCCTTGCACGACTGCCAACTATTTGCACACATTATATAACGTTAGGACTAGATGCGTACAGAGTTTGCAGTTCTAAAGTGATAAATCGCGAGTGACACAAGGAAATGTTTTGTTTTACTGTCTAACTTAAGTTCAACACAAGAAAACGAGAGGGACTAGTTGTTCAGTTTCCCGGGAAACCAAGAAACAGCCGGAACGTGAAGAGTAGCGCCCCTGGCGTTGCCATGGCGACACGCTGCACGCTGGCTGGCCTGGGAGATGCAGAGGGCAACAACCCCTGCCAATGTCGATATGTCTCGCGGGACGGGGGTGCGGGCTGACCCAGCACACGAGTCCTGTTGCGGTCTGACCCGCCCAATTTACTGCACATCCTGGGTTCCTTTGCTGGTCACATATGTGCCAGCATCCCTATGGGCGCTCCTTCCTCGGAAGTATATTCTTATTCCCTCACCCCTGCAAAGGGAGAATGAGGATTCCATATCCATTGAAGTGCGTCTGCATAGAAACATGTGGGGACAAATCAGTTCGTAGTTAGTCAAGTTTTCCTTCCATTGACCTACAGGTTGAACCTCGCGACCTTAGCGTCCCAAGACGCGGCTCTCTTACAATTGAGTGTGTTGATGGCTAGAGCTTCGTGCATCGCTCAGTTGCTGCAGATGCAAGCCTCTCATTCCGGAAACAACAGATTCCATTAAATTAAAAGAAAAGCTCTTTAAGAATATATATAATTGTTTATTCCAACTAAAAAAAAGTATTTTGAATTATTGTGTCGTTATAGCTTTTCAGCATGAACAATACGAAACAAGTTGTAACCCCGAATAAATTTAAGGAAGTTTTGCAACTGCAGGCAACTCATGGAAGGTTTTCTCAGTGCCCATACAGGGTCATTTAATTATGCCCAAAACATGTTACTACAACTAGAATGCATTATCCGAAGCAAATAGCAGCATGGGTGATCAAGAGTTATAAACAGACAGCAACCCGTTTTCATACTTCCAACACAGTTTATTTTCATTTACCTTTCTTTTAATGAATTCCTATGGATTGTAGCCATTGCGGTTGTATACATAAGGTTTTTGAGAAAAAAAAAAAACTTCAAATCTCCATCGATCGATACTACGCACCGAAAATGACATTTAAAAAAAATATAATACATGCGTGCGTGTGTGTCTGTCTGCGTCAACTATCTCTCTAGCTGTCGCAATTTTTGTTTTTTCTCAAAGAAACTCGGTATATGCCATTGAAATAAAAAAAGAAAGAATAAGTTTCTGAAAATCAGTGAAATCAGACTATTAGAAGCAAGGGTTTATCTGAAACCCAAAATTTAAAAATCACTCTAGCGGCACCAATATTTTTTTCCGTCACGAAACTCGGCGAGATCGAATCATAAGGAATAGCGGTATACCTGAAAACCGAAATTAAAAGAGTGAGAAAATTTAAAAACCGTTCTAGCGGCATCATTTTTTTTTTCCGCAATGAAACTTGGTATAGATAATTTAAATAAAACAAGAAAAATGGTTTCTGAAAATCAGGGAATGCGGACCATAGAACATGCGGGGTGGACCTAAAGCGAAAATTTAAAAATGGCTCTAGCGGCCGCAATTTTCATTTTTGCTCAATGAAACAAAATAATAAAAATTGTTTCTCAAAATCGGTGAAATCAGAATATTAGGAGTGGGAATTTACCTGAAACGCAAAATTTTAAAATCACTCTACGGCACCAATTTTTATTCCGTAAAGAAACTCGGACTATTAAGAGAGGGCGGTATACCTGAAAACCTAAATTTAAAGAGTAGGGTTTTGCCTGAAACCCAAAATATAAAAACTGCTCTAGCAGCACCAATAGCTATTTGTTTTTTCGCAATGAAGCTTAGTACATATCATTAAAAAGAAAATAAGAAAAAATAATTTCTGAAAATCAATGAAATAGTCATTAGGAGTCGAGGACATCTGAAAACCGAAATTAAAAAGCGCTATGTGATATCCTTCACAAATTGAACTTGCTGAGGAATTCGCTTAGATTACGCTGCTCCTGCATGACAGACATTTTAAATCTTCTACTCCTTCACTTTCCTGATTTATTCTCTTCGATATGTAGATAACACGGTATGGTAATTAGAGGGAAAATGAAACAAAATGCATATAACTGTGTAAAGGTGTACAACTGAAAAATAAAAAATTCTTGGCAGATAACATTCCTTTCTGGAATTACAACAAATTAGTGTTTTTGACTTGCGTTCGCAATCGAGCGCAGCGCGTACTGGGTCAAGGACACGCCAGTCGCAGTTTGCTGTTACAATAACAGGTATTATTTGTCAACTTTTGTGTTATTACAGTCTGTTGGTGTGACTGTTGTTAATAATAATGTGTTAAAGAAGTAAATTTTACTGCAGTGCACTGTATTTGCTGAGCGGGTTGCCTTAGCGGGCGGGACTCGTGTTCGGGAGGTCCTAGGTTCAAACCCTGCGACTGACTGTAGTTCATTTTAGGAAAGGACAAATACCGGATTAGTTTCTCTGCCATGGATTTACCTTTCATTTCATCATTCATCTTCCTTTCATCTGTATATTTATGTCATCGAGGCGGCCCGGATATAAGTCCCTTAGTGTGTATATGCACTCTACGAGTCTTAGAGTATATAGCTCCGTGAGGGGCTACTAACCTGGGCAATAGCGAAAGAAGAAGTATGCACGATAACAAGCTCATGTTGGCAGATGAAGGAAGAATAACGGAAGCAGGCCTGTAAATATTAAAGTGTCAGAAATGTGCGAAATAAGACTACACAATTTTGTCAAATAATTGCTTAGTTGGGGAAACGTTAGCGCATCTGCCGCGAGTATAAATGCTATGCAGCGGTTGGTAAGAAACTGATTCACCGTGGATGCTATTTTCTCTTTATGGCTTTACCCCGTTTTTTTACTGCTGAGACATCATAGGCGTTGGGCATTAATGATATATGAGATTAATTAATGATAAATAGGGAACTGGTTTTTTTTTAAAGGAAGGAAGCTTTTTTCAGGCCTAGGTTTAGGGAACCTCCCCAGCATGTAATTTATGACAGGAAAAAACCTTGGCGAGAATCGAATCCCAGACCTCCCACCTTCACTGTGCGCGACTTTATCCAGTCTCTGAGAGAATATAACACACAAAAGTTGTAAACGTTATAAAACTCTACAGTTTTAACAATTTCCCTAGAGGACTTTGGGATTTACTCCTTCCAAAAGACCAATACACGCAGTCTGGTCAACCTTGCTGTAGCATGTCAAAAAGTCGCAAGAAAATGCAACACTGAGATCCTCTGTCAGTGTCCTTGAAGGAAACTACCTTAAATTGGTGTTAAAAAGACCAATCTACCTTCATGCCTGCTCACGCCATGCATGCAAACAGGAACATAATCCGATATCGTTTTAAGGACCTTGGAGGAAGTGCCAAGTTAACACGCGGGCTCCGCCTCAGCGGTATATCAGGAATGTCGCGTAGACACCTGTCCTTGAGCCTCAGCTGAAGGAAACGATGCCAAATCACACCGTGCTCAATGAATACGCCAACATCTTAATAGATGAGCTTCTTCTGTTTTGTTTCAGGTGTAGCTTTCGCTTGTTCTCTACCAAACTGGCGGGAGACAATAACGACTGGCATTTTCTGCTTGTTACACACCCTCCTTGTCACTGTCGAGATATCTGCAAGTTCAGAAGCAATTTCATGGCTCAGCTGCGTTAGTAGATGAGCCTTGGAGCAGTCGCTACGAGTCCTTTGTAGCGAGAGACCATAATAAGAACCGGATACGAAAAGGATAAAGTCAACAATGCAGCAATAAAGCACTATGCAAACGCAAGAGATCAAGAAGAGAGAATTAACGAAATTACTTAAGCGGTGCTGCGGCTGAGTAGGCAGTTTCATGTTCCGTCTTCAAAGATCTAATTCGATTCCAACGGCCACAGACACAGTGTACGCTTTTGAGTTTTCTCCTGCCAATATCCCCCTATTATTGCACTAGATGATGCAAAATGCTAAGTAACTAAGTCACAAACACCTGAACAGGGGCTGAGGTTTGAATCTCGCTAGGACCGTTTTCTAGCATTTCCTCTATCCTTAACCTGGGATGTAACCTAAACCTAGGCCTCTTAACGCATCCCCCGCTAAATATTCATTTGCATTTATCACATTATCTCATGCATTCCAGTGCCCATTCCCTGAAAATAATATAGTAGTAAACACGGGCATTAAACTCTATAAAAAAGAGAACACTACTAGCCGATTGTTATATTCTGGCGTTATTAGATATCAAAGGAAGAAAAATTGGGAAAGCGAATAGAGGTCATCAAGAATATAAAAAAATATACGGACAAACATCAAGGAGAGCAAAAACAATAAGAAACCCTAGAGGCAGAAAAAGAAAGCTTTGGAAGGGAAAGGGCAGACAAATTCGTATATGAAGGCAACGGGACACACCGAGAAGACCATCAAGATATATATAAAAACACCAACGGAAATAAATACGTAAAACTACTTTGGAAAAGGGGAATGCCGCCGGAAAGTTAAATAACAACGGGTATGGAAAATGCACACAATAACTACAGAAAACACCAAGGCGAGGGAAAACATGAGAACGAAAATCTGCAGGTGAAGGACGGGCATATATTGTGAGGAAGAACATTAGGAAACAGCTAGAAGAAAGAGAGTCAGGAGGAAAGGAAACAGCTAGAAGAAAGAGAGTCAGGAGGAAAGGAAAATACAAAAAACACCTTGTGGTAGGAAGACATCTAGGGCAGCAGTCTTCAACGTTTGGCCCGCGGGCCAGAAAAAGCCGCAGAGCTCTCTGCCGTGGCTCACGTCCTTTTTAAGAAGTAAATACTTTAAATAATAATTTATATGCTGTATATTTTATAAGTATAACA
Organism: Metallyticus violacea; assembly: GCA_030762175.1. Lineage (NCBI taxonomy): Eukaryota > Metazoa > Arthropoda > Insecta > Mantodea > Metallyticidae > Metallyticus > Metallyticus violacea. The sequence continues at coordinate 21,031,529 of CM060832.1, read as the reverse complement.
ATAATATAGCTTAATTGCGCGCGTGCGTTATTGAAATTGTTATTGTGGCCGGTAACTGTCTGACGGATTGAACACTCCCTGAAGTGGTACAAAGAAAAGCTTACTTAGAGAAAGTAATGCTTTCTTTATTAGCACTACAGCTGCTGATAGGTCTCCTCCCATGAGGCTATTCTACCGAGGAAAATTTAATTACATCTATTTTTATGCACAGGACACAGTGACAGGTGATAAACACATGAGATACATCGCAGCATGCAGCGGAATTAACGAGATGTGTGTAATGGGGGTGATTTATGGAAAGGGAATTAATTTAATTGATTGGTTCTCAGGGATAATGTTGTTCCTTTCCCGACGATATTATTACGCTGAATTATAGTTTTGCCTCCGCTGAGGCTCTTCTGCTGGATATTTTAATGGTCTTCTTGACACTATAGGGGAAGGAGTGAGGAATGAGCCAGGTGGTTAACAAGAAATGTAGTGTTATGATATGTAACACGATTTATTATCAAAGTTTGTTCCTCTTAATGAGACATCGTTACTCCTTGGAGAATTTCTTGGGCAAAATGTGCCACTTCAGCACTAACTATGGCGATCACTTTGACGCCCTAGTGCACATTAATAACTCTACAATACCCTACTGTTAACTCAATAAAATAGGTCAATATGTTGACTAATTTGATACAAAGATAATGCTTAACTTGATAAAGACTGATCCTGAACTCCACTGAACTCGACTAGCTCTGAGACGCAGATGAACTCAACTATAAAAATATAAGCTTAAATAATCGTGGCAGTCCACCAGTCTTCCTGGTGCTCTCTTTGTTCTTTAAAATATGCTTATAGATAACTCCAAAATATTTTCTTTCATCTTCGCGTTACTATTGGGTAATATGTTCCCTGCGGTCCTTATTATTTTCCTGATTGGCTGATCATGTCTACGTGACTCTCAGCATGTCATACATATATACCGTTAGTTTCTACCCTTCAATTGGTTATCGACCTGTCATTTTATCCTCGTAGCTAGCGCATGTTTTATTACCTCTCTTTCTTTGCCTCATATAATAACAGCAAAGCTTTCAGACACTATACAAAGGAATTTCTCCAGGAAATATGGTTCGCCGTTTTGCTTGGTCATTATACAAACATTGTTTATGATGGCAACAGGTTTCTCTGTTTCGGTTTACAGGTCAAGACAGAAAATAGGGAGTATTTCCACCCTTGTAAGAAAATTGCACCATACATAACATTTCAATACATACACAGAAGATAAAAATATGCTACACTCATGGCTATAATAAGGAAGTTACATAACATTAATATAATTAATTTAATTGGGGTGGAAGCTCATAAATTCCACCTCAAAAGTATTACTTGGACGTGAAAAGATCAGAAATTTTATCCAAGAGCCCCCCCCCCCAAATGGCGTTCTTTAGCATTCATAAACGTATAACACGAGATTCAAGGCTTATGGACCCTCCTGCAGGACCTCATTCGGGATCGAACCCACGCACCTGGAGTACCCGAACGACTGTGTTTCCTAAAACCAGGCAAATCTAGGGGAAAGACAAGAGCGGAAAACGGAAGAAAAGCAAAAGACATGTACAGAGGGCAAGGAAATGTCAGAATCGTACACCAAGGCGAAGCAAAACCATCGGGAAAGAAAATGTTGATACGCGTATCATAAAGAAAAAGGCAGATATACCCAGCCAGCTACAGGACGGAAAGTTAAAGACTCATATCAAAGAAAATTAGATTAAAAAGAGTGGAAAGCGGGGCAAAAGAAAGCAATAAACGTATAAAAACATCCAGTTGTCAAATAACCGAAAAGTGTGTCTTATTATTTACTGAGTGCGAATTTCAAATTTCTATGTGCATGCATGGCGGAGCAAAAAAACTGCATCGCTAGAGTTTAGAATCTCTTCTTCTGGTACCTAGCTTAGCACAAACGTTAGTAACTCTAAAGAAAACGCATGAGAGTCGTGTTATTTCACACAGTTTTAGAGCACAAAAGATATGGGGAGGGAGGTCATGGAGTTTTTTCCTCCACTGCAGGCTTGCCTAATATGAGCAGATTTAACGCTTTGCTAGCTGTCCCATATAAAACCTGCATTAAATTGTAGAGAAATTTATTATTTCGCAGCGGAGTCCCTGGTAATGATCCACTTGTACCCAGAACGCCTTCCCCGTCTCATTAACGGCGCCCGGATGCACAGCACTTCAACACTGCAGCAGCACGCTGAGCGGGCCGTTTTCTCCGCTCTTGAAACAGATCCAATACTAGCCTTGGGTTAATGAAGTTAAAACTGCCATTAAAAGCTAAGTACAAATATTATCTGTTGACTAAACTGCTGCTAGGGCGCACATTTGAACCTATCCCGCGTGTTATAATCGGCTTTTCAAACAGTTGCGATACTTCTCCATTCATTTCTAGTTCATATCATCAATAACCAGGACTAGAGCATGTTTCGGCTTCAGATGCTATAACTGTTGCACCTGTCATTTGACCGACCTTAACGCATTTCTATGTCAGGGTATAGTAAACTAATACTAAAACCTCCGTGCTGTCATTTACACCCTCCATATTAATTATACAGAATGACGCAAAAGTAACTACTCGCTTATGAATTACAGTTAGCAAAGGATTTCCTTTTGTTATGTAAACTGTTTCTCTTCTGCATTAATGCGCCGTTGGAGTCTACCTGGAATACTCTGACACACACGCAAACAAGTTGAAGCCATCCTCAAAATAAACAGTCAGTTCAACAGTTCGCGGTTTCCTACCATATACTACGTCTTTAACCATATCCCAAAGGAAGAGACATTGGGGTAAGATTAGGGGATCGTGATGGAAATTCAATTGATGCATGACGCCAAACACTCTTCTATTGAAAACGTTATCAGCGTACGTCCGAACTGAGGCATAATGCGCAGGAGCTCCATCGTGCTTGTCAAAGTTGTCCAAATGCATGATCATTCCTGGTGTAACCCCTTGAAGTAGAGTCAATTACTTATTACCATCGAGATTTCAGTGAAAATGCGGCTCAAGTGTCAATACTGCACCCCACACATTGACGCCAGGTTGATTTATCGCTTGCTCCAAAACAACATGATACTTTTATGTGTACCAATAAGTTACACGTTCCAATACTTAAAGGTGGCCTCATGCGACCATACGGTGTTTCGAAAGAAATTGGGGTCATTTCGATACTGATCAAGCATAATCTTAGAAAACTGTAGGCTACCTGTCTGTATCATCTTCCAACAAACCATGTGTCAGAGGTGGAATATACACTTGAACTTCTGCTAATACAGTTTCCTTTGGTTTGATCGACATGACATTGCTGGAAATAATACCAGTAAGTGTCTTGTGAATTTCCTTGGAATAGTTGTGATATCCAGAGAGATATCAGTTAATTTTCCTCAGCCCATTTTGTCCTAGTCCGATCACTGGAGGTGCATTCAAAACTAGGCCTTCAATTTTAACTTTGTGAATGACATTGTAAACAGTTTTACGTGATGGTAGATCTGACTCGAAATGTTTTTTCCATTACCCCAACACAGCACTTAAACCTCGTTGGTAACCGATCTTTACAGCAAAAATCATTTCCTGCTTCGTTAACATTTCAACTGTTACTGATGAATCATTTTCTGTTTTGTGCTCTTCCCAATGACAATATTACCAACCTAGAAACAAGCGTACAGAATAGTGGAACACAAACGAAGAAGGAAAAAGTTTTGAGCCTAACATACAAAGAATCATATAAACATCTTAGTAACAGCGGGCGAACTACCTGTTAAAAAATTGGTTTCGAATGTACGTCAGAAATGTAAGCGTACCAACTTTCTCCTGTGCGGTGCACATTACCCGAAGGTGGAGAAACTTGTCGATGACCGGTTACTACTTGTTGCACTATGAACAACAACATTTGCATTTTTACAGTTAAAGAACTGGGAACAATATAGGACGAAATAAAACAACCCATTTTACTGTGTTATATTTCATCCTGCGGGCAATTGAATGACTCCAGTGGAGGTGGCGGAGCGGTCTGGAAAGTATATCTGAAAGAAATGGCTGATCAGTTCATTTAAACAAGCACTTAATTACACGTTAAACAACGGACAAAGAGGTTATATCATAATTGTTATACAGTAAGTGAGTGTTCTATGCTAATAACATCCTATTTCCGTAATATTATAGTGACGCAATTACACTACTTTCGAATGACCATTTGACTAGTTTCTCGCAATCGCCGTTTTCTTGTAAATAACTACACTAGCGGTTGCTGAACAGGATGTCGGGATGTTTCTGCAACCAATGTAACTTAACTTAGGCCTGAGGCGCTTCCTTCCTTAAAAAATCCTTTCCCAATATGTCATTTCATCTCATGTATCATCAGTGTCCACCGCCTGTGGTGTCTCAGTAGTAAAAAAGACCCCCCCCGAATAAATAAATAAATAATGCTATTAAAACCCTTTCTGGTGTTTAAACAAACTACATGTCGCCAGTACGAGCGGCAACACAGAGAACGTTATGTTCCAGTATAAAGGAAATTATTCTTCATGTTCGCAAAATAAATCTTGCGCCCCTACGGGCGAGGCCACATTCCAGGAAACCTAATAGAGACTTCTGCAGAGGTTGGTACATACCGGTGCGACCTTGCACGCAGGCACACTTGGGGATGCCAGTCCACGCATGCGCGGAATGTGACCTCTTAATAACAATCACGCATTGAGCAATCATTTAAATGGCGTGTACATTCCTCAGTGTTTAGGTAGTGGACATCGCCCAAGGCGCTCAAATCGGGGCCCGCAGTCGCCGGTTGGGTAGCGATTAGCCTCATACAGAAGTGGAGGAAATTGCTATCATAAAGTTAATCGATTGAGTGCTGCAATAAAGGCGTGATTCAATGTTTGTATTTTCTATCATTGCGTAATGACAGTGTGCAGACTTTTACAGAGAGTTTAGTCATTAACTTTTTTAAATGCCTAACGAGTGTTTTTTTTTTTTATTCCAACTTGTTTCATTTCCATTTTCATCAATGGATCAATAATTTTTTATTGTAATTTTTGTTTATTACACTTAACTACATAATCCCAGTTCAGTTTCAGTTTTTATTGACAAATAATGTTCCGTTGCTAAATATTTTTGAAGGTATCATCCATTAAATTAATGGAGATAAGTCGACGAGCCTTTCAAGCCCATCATGATTTATTTTAATTTCACTGACGCCCAAACAATGCATCCAACAAGTGCAAATTATTTCTGGAGATTATGGGCTATTAGCAAGGACTTTGTACGACGTACTTGCATCAACATCGTTCGGTTACAAAAATAAAATATATTTGCTGTGTGTAAAATAATTATGTAATTACCTACGCCTAATTGCGGGCATTTGGTAAGAATTTAATATCCAGTCTCAGCCAAGGCTCCAAGACATGAATGGAGCGAAGGAAACCATGCAAACGAGTCCAGGCTCCGTAGCGTCTACGGTAACAATTTATCTTTCCAGGATACGGGAAAATGTCAGAAAAAATATGTACACAGTCAAAATATTCCAAACGGGAATCGAATACGAACATCTTTGAATGCAATAAAAATAATAATAAAAAGGACCTACTAATCAACTTATCAATAATTTGTCTGATGAATTCAGCTTAATTTGAGAAGCTGAGAGATGCACACGGATTGAATGGAGCGAAGATCCAATCGAGGCCGGCCAGTTTTCACTTTTGACATAACAGGAGACATCGCATGCATTTATTGTCACGGGCCAGGAGTTAAACGGCAATCGGCAGAGTGGATCGTCCCAGTAAAAGCTGACTGTAGGATGACTGCTTCATTCTTTCGTCGCTCTGGTCTGTGTGCAGGCAGTCTCTCATTCGTGTGCCTCAACATGTTGAAAAAAGTGAGTCAGCAGAATAAATGTGAAATTAATGACTCATACCTCCTACAGCCATACTTTGGCACCATGAGACTTCTTTTTGTTTCTAATCATCAATGGAAATATGTGAGAATTTCGTCACTGAATGTGCAATGGCGGTCCTCAACGAGCTGGTGTCTGAAGTGCTTTTAGAAATGTAGAAGTAGTGCTTTGATGGCAGGTTCCACGTAATGAAAAAGTGTATTGGATTTCAAGAGAAACATTCTCAGAAGCAATAACGTCGAAATAAAAAATAATTAGTTCTATACAGAGTGATTTATACAGAACTAACACATTTCTTTATTTATTTCAAAACGAATGTAGGTAGCCACAACTTATTATACCCAAAATGTAGAGTATCTTTGGGAAGGAAGGACGGTGCTGGCGGAATTCGAACCGCAGACCTCCCGCTCACGAGTCCGCGCCTTAATGAACGCTGTGTTGAGTTATACCTTATACAGGAGGGGGGGGGGGCATTTTCAACATTCTCTATAGATTTGAGGTATAGTAAGTTGTGGCTAGCATCATTAGTTTTGAAATAAATAAAGAAATATGTTAGTTCTATATAAATCGCTCTGTACATAACTTCAAACACTGGTGCAGTTTTTTTTTTTTTTTTTTTTTTTTTTTGGTAGAGTAGGCTGAAACACGAGTCGAAATTAATGGAATTTCTAACTTATGGTAAATATACCACGAAAATGGCTCTGTAAAGCTATCATAAAATGTTTCTATGTTCATTTTGGCTTTTAATTATTAAGAATATAAGTGATCATTTAATTAAATCAAGTGAAACACTTCTTGAAACGAATTTCTGGCGTTTTACCGATTTTTTACTGTCCCTTTCTCCGTAATCTTTGTAAGATATCGCGCTGTTTTGCCGAAATTGGCAATCACGTAGAAAGATGGAAAACAGTTATAAATTAAGAGTTGTCAATCTAACATATAGTCCGCGGACCAGCATTAAAGAATTTAAGAATGGGGTTTAGGTATAATAAGTAAATTGCATTTACTGTTAAAATAATCACATCATTCCATATTATAATACAACCGCAATGGCGAAATGCTAAAATTTAAACTGATATCGCCTGCACCGCGGTCTTTCTGTTGGGTTTCAGGTCAGAGAAGAGGAGCCTTCACAACCAACACGTCACGAAAGATCCCCCTTTACCTTTCCCTGATAGGATACTTGTACAAGACAGAATAAGCCTTTGACCTTTATTACTGGTGATCTGATATCTCAAGTCATAGACAACGCACTTGTTCAAATAAGGAAATGTTTCATTCATCAATAAAAATTAACACATACCAGAAAACACTAATTCGGCTCAGCGTTACAACCTTGAATGATGCTTCGCCCCTGGCTTCAATTTTGTTACTGGTCGTTAAATAAGCACCTGTTGTTTATCTGAATTTTTTTATAAGCTGCGATGTTTGCACATTAGAAAAGTGAGATAAGACTCCTGGACAACTGCAGACCAAAAATCTTCAAGTTGGTGCACATGTGACCGTTATATCCTGCGACCACGGCATTACACGACTTTGTGCCAGAAAGAGAATTAAGATAAGTTTAAAGCACAGCTTCGTGCTAATGAGTTTTCTCAGAAATTAATTCCGAGCAGTGTGCTGGGCACATCCTGGGGTGCAACGTGACTTCATTGCTCAAGTTGGCGGCACGTTCTGCGCCGGAAGGAAGCAAAGGATGTCTCCTGGAATACTGAACAGCGGCGAATACGGAGCAGGCGCTAGGAGTTACCGCCCTCACATAAACCTAAATTTATACTTAGAGCAAATTAACTCTTTCTCCATTACTCTACCGCAGCATCTGAACGCCATGTGAATGTTAGAGCGCTTTATGGCCGAGGGCAGCGGTCTCTCTACTCCCAACAGGATATCTACAGTAATGTCAAATATGAGTGAAACTGTTCATAGCATTTGTAATAATGAGAATTAACAGATTCACCATCAGCAAATCAGGGTCTTGCTGAAACTTTTAGCTCTTTCTTTATGCCTTAGGGTGCATATAATGGTGCGTTTGGTTCAATGTTTAAACGACTGGCATTTTAATAGTTGAACACTACAAACATGTGTAAGTTATGAGCAAATTTGCTTTTTAAAAGGTAAAGGCCAAATTTGACAGGCCTTAGAAGTCTCTCTTGATTTTTTATCATTATCTTGCAATGTTTCTGTGACTAATACAATTATTGTTAAATGCAAATATTTCTGTCTTGATTGGCTCATTTTCTTTTTAGAGTTTTTATATTCAGTTCTTCCGTTTTTATCATGTCACAGTGAAAGGTACTTTTGCTCAGGAAACCTCCAATATTGCTGCTTTGCCTTGTCCTACCAACAGCACTCCATGTCATTCATCCCTTGGCAGATAGATATACCTTACCTGGGTGTTTTGATCGGGAGGGGGGGTGAGAAGAGGAAAAGTTTCTGTCATATCTGCCTTGAAACCTTGGCATTAGGAAGATGGACAATGCTCAAGGTATCACACCACGCAAGAGAATCAAATTCAAGTTTTGTCAAGAACTGGAGATAAAATTAAAAGAGAAATTAGCAATTTTGTTTCCAATAAGGGCGGGCAAATGTGATAGAAAACCGGTGTTAACTTCAGGTTTAAAACTTGTATTGGTCAGACAACAGCTGAAAAAATCGCAGTAAGACCTCTACTCAACTACAGGCTGCTGCTCTAGAACATGGTTGAGCAGTTTCATCAAACACGGCGCAGCAAAAGACACTTTCAGATCGGATTGAAAGCAAAAGCAGAAACTAACACCCACCTGTCAAGTATAAAAGCATTAAAATGTTCATACATTGTGTTTATTTTCAGAAACTCACTTTGGAATTTCAAAATGTTACTAACATTTTTTCTCCCAATGACATCTTTTGGTATTCCAAGGAATAAACCAAAAAGTTATTACTTTAGTGATGAAACAATTGCAGTAATTGAAGAAAGTTCACAGTACTCTGAGGCCAGGAGAAGCATTAAATTCATGCTGTGAAGGGAAATATGAATGCTAAACGGTATTCAGAAATGGTAACAGAGTGCATTATACCCATGATGAAGAGTGGGTTCCATCTGGAAAATGAATGTTCATGCACGATGGTGCTCCATGCCACAAAGCGAAATGTGTAACGAATAATTTTAATGGATTTGTCATTCCTCTATTTCTGGTAACAGCCCAAATATGAATCCCACCGAGTCTGTGTGGAGTGTACTGAAGAAAAAAAAACCAAAAGTTTTCACTCAACAACCGAGAATACAATTTTATCAGTGTGACAAGTGATGAAGTCCAGCACTGGGTTCTGTGACTTAGTTTTCTTAAAAGTGAAGGAGAAACTATGTGGGCCGGATTTTTCATCGATGGTGATGCTAATGATGCACATTTTGAGGCTGTGGACATAGTGGCATAAAAATGCGACAAGGAAATTTTCTAAAACCGAATTGTAAGAATTAACAAATGCATATTAAAAGCCATTAGGACAAACTTCGAACAAGCCTGAGTGTTTTTGAGAACAGCTGAATACTTTCAGCATTCCCCACATGAACAGACTTCAATGTCACAAAATTAAACCCAGCTGATAGATTGTAACATCTAATTCGCATTAATAAATAGACCATAAAATGTAATGAAAGAAATATTTAAAAATATTTTATTGCTCTACCTATGACAGAGGAGAACTGTGCAAAACTCTCAAAGGACAATGATAAACCGAGAGTGCATTCAAATACAAATCAATAAAACTATGACTTATTTACTTTACGTAAGTGTCCCACGTTTTTACCGTCGTAAAAGGCGAAATATCATGAAATGTTTCGGTTACTCCAAGCTACTGCGAAGAGCGCCATGCTTCATTAGCCCATCACGTCACGAGTGAGAAATCTCTACCCCAACACAGACGTAGTTGGCAATAGAGTTATCTGAAAATAAGACATAAATCGCAGCAAACGCAAAGAACGTGCAGTGCAAGTTGAACAAGTTGGCGTGATGTGTTGGAAAGCAGGTTTCATATAACCCATCCCCCCTACCAGCTTCCGCCTCGACTTGCTAGACATATGTTGAGGACTACAAACTTGCTCCTACCGTTACATTCAGGACAATAAGGCACACTTGAGTAACGTGGAGGCCATCTAGTGCATGGCCTCCATCTGCATCAACGTTGCAGTGGGTAAAGTCCATGAGGTTTCATTACAGTTAGCTTCTGTATAGGGCACACTGAAAGTTTCTGCAAACTGAGGCGTGTAGCAATAAATTAAGACTGTCTTTTGTTCAGTCTCTAAGATAATGCTCTTTACAATTAAAAGAGGGGGAGTCCATAGCTTTGCTGTTGATATTTTTAAGTTATTAGTTTATCAAATTAATGATGTTTGACGAGTTTAATTAGACAGATGATGCTAAAGTAATGTATCCAGCAATCACAAAATTATATCGAAGCTTTTTTTTTTTTTTTTTTATTTGGTTTATTTAAGGACGCTCTTTAACATCTCAGGTCAACAGCGTCCCATTCAAATCAGGACCTGAAACGGGCAACAAATTTTGCTCAGAGGTCTCTTCTTTCAGGCTTGAGGTTCTTTTACATGCCGTATACGTACGACACGGGACCCACGACTTTACTTCTCATCTGAAGGAAGTCATTTAAGATTTTTACGTCCGAAAAAATTCATTGACCCTGGTAGGGATTGAACCAGCGATCTTGGATCTACGAGGCAAACATGGTTACCACTACACCACTAAGACCGACTGGGGAACGCTGAGAAATTTAATTGGGAATGGACCACCAAACAAACAGGGCGTAGTGTGTGTCGCACCTTTTCCATAGCTCAGAAACACACACAGCTGAACTCAGCATTGTAAAATCAGGTATATAATAAATGCCATAATATAATATAGTGATGAACCGCCTCTATGGTCTAATGATGGTGTTTTCGGCTACTAATACGGAGGTCCTGGGTTCGATTCCCTGTCAGATCAAGATTTTTTTTTTTCGGAAGAGAACATGAATGGCTTAAAGGCACCAAAGACTCGGAGCTCATTTGCGCCATCATTAATTAAATAACACATTTAAATATATAAGGGTTTTAATTTTAAACATGTTCTCTCATCGGCACATAGTTTCTCCTAATACTTTAGATGTCTTAGAATTAGTTATTTTAAGAAAAGGAAACAAAATCAATACACTATTTTTAAAAAATAATTCGCAGTTATAATCTGCAATACGTTATTTTACGGCAATGTGCAATAAACATTTGATTGGTGTATTGAGAGCGGGAGTAAAGAGATAAAAGGCTATCAAATCATACACTAATTGAATCAACAGCCACATTTTACTAATAATGCAGTTCAAAGGGTTGGCTGTACTCGCAATAACCCATTAACAAGGACTTAAACTGTGTGGTTATTGATCCACTTGAGAACACAGGTTCCTTATCACGCCTGTACGGAATTACTGCTGAGATTTACATATGTTTTGTGTACGTTTCAACACATCTGGAATTATAGTGTGGACTTTCCTTTTACAAAATGCGCAATGTGGAAGTTTACTTGCGTGGGACACACACACACCAAGCTTTCGTGTTACGACAAAACCCCAGATACTTGAATAAACATTTGATGAAAATTAGTTCAAGGCAAGGCGAAGCGGAGGGAGTGCTGGTGCTTAAATTATGAACCATTTTCATGAACGGCCCGTCACACGACGCGATATAAGCCCTTCACAGTTGACACACCCTGAAAGTGTCGCTTGTCTGACAGCCCTTCGCATTGAATTCTCGCTCACTCCTCGTGAACATGCCATAGCCTGTTTTCCTAACAATTGAACTACACTCTTGTGCAAATTAATGTGATCAAAAATATTATACTCTATTTTTTAATTATTTCACAAAAATTTAATAACCAGTGCTTTTAGTGTTTAATGTACCTACTCCTGGCCTTAATTATAATTTTCGCTCTATTGGACATAGGATCAAAAAGTTTCTCATATGTTTCACTTATATCTGGCTCATGAAATCACACTTTTATCGCAGCACAAATCGTTTTTTCTTTGGTGGTGCAGTCATTTCTTGACAATCGCCCAAAGATCCGGTGATTTCCTGGCCAGTCCAAACACTGAAAAACACTTTTCGCGATGAAGTTTTTAGCATTCTTTGATGCATGAAAAGGGGCAAGGTCTTATTGGAAAACCAGCTTTTCAATGTTCAATTCCTCTGGCAAGTGCTGGGGCGGTTCATTTCTCTAAAATTGGGATGTATTTGTTTCTGTTCATCAGTCCATCAAAAGGAATCAAACATTTAGTTTGAATGAAAAACAGCCCATGACGATACAATATCTTTTGTGAAAACTACCGTCTGTTTGATGTACTTCGTCGAGATTTCCTCTCCGTTCCTTTTACTTGCATGCGAGACATTCAACGCCCGTACTTCAATGACTTCTCCACTCTTATGTCTAGTTTTGATACTTCTATAATGTCAATCTATCTTTTTTTTTTTTTTCCCATAGAAAACGTTAATATCTATTTTATGATCGGTTTTCGAGCTTTCCTTCCAGATTCTAGAAGTCATCTATTTACTGTTGAAGCATCGATTTTAACCTCTGCAGCCTCCACATCTTTTTGTAAATCAAAATTGTTCTAATTTTGCTGGTTCTGATTTGATAGCCATCATCTCTCCTGAACGTTTTTCATTTTCGACTATTGTTTCCTTTGAGGTGAAACATCTCATTTTCCCTTCTAATTCATTAATAATAGCACTCAAAAGCACTTTACATTCACCTTCTGTCCGTGTACGAGTAATATTACTAAATTCATAGAGGGTGATGGACTTTCTCTTCTTATCCATTATCAAAGTGATATCCACTATGAATAAAAATGTTCTTGCTAAATAAAACGTCAAAACAGCTTGAAACACAAGAAAAGTACAATCAATATAAATAACTACAATTAGCTATCTCAACATTGGGTATCAATAATGTAGTGTAGAAATGCAGGGAAACAGTTGAATAACTTATAAAACTAAATTTAGCTGCTTGATCACATTTTGCACAAGACTGTACTTTCTATGAAGGTTCTTATCGAGAACGCTATATAAACAGATAATAAGATTACTGCTTATTACTTTCAATGCACTATTTTGCATCATTGTTATAACGCATACAGTAAATAATCGTTTGATACAACCCTGAAAATATATTTTAATGCTGAATCCCTAGATCCTACGTGTCAATCTCAGAATTTCGGGGATGCTCATTCACAAGTTCATGCCTGGAGCTTTACCTGTAAACGTAATGGTCACAATCATAAACATCTGGAAAGAGAACGTTAGGGTAGAGTAGCGGTGACCGAACGGTTTAGAAGGCTTTGCTCTTCTGTATAAGCTTCTGAATACAAATTCCATAAATTGTTTTTGATTATTATTATTATTATTATTATTATTATTATTGGTTTTATCAGTATATATGTAGAACATCGTATTATCTTAATATCATATAACGTAGCAACGAAGTTTATGACATCAGTTATGCACACAAAAACGTAATTACAAACTAACGATTCTTTACAAACAACTAAATAAATACATGAACAGAAACAGTTATCTTCTAAAGTGAAAATATACAGAAATAAATACATATTAATATCGCGTCTATGAACCTTCATGTATAACTGCCCTCAATCTTCCGGGCATAGGTGTTATCAGATTTCTACAGAAGTGTAGACGAGTCTAGAGCATTCCAAGCTTCTTGAATTTGTGTCCACAAGTCATATTCTGTCCTTTTTGCATGTGCAGGAAATGTGTTGCATTTAAAGAGAACAAACACTGAAGAATATATATATATAATGTGTTAATGTTAAAGCTTGCTGAGTATGGCAAACAATGTTACGAAACCAATTTGTCATAATATGTTACAAAGGTTTATTTAAAAAAACGTGCTTCATGCTGGGACACGAACCTGCGCTCTCAACTACGGCATCACTGCTCACTCTGCCACAGAACTAACAGAATACACATACTACTAGGCGAGAAATTAGTTTGTGATTGACACTTGGGAAGCGTTTATGCTGGCAACAGGCTCGTCGTATCATTGACCATCAGGTAACAAAACCACATTTTCGTCAGAGGCATATCATCGGCGTTGCAACAGTTCACAGTTAATGGAAATTACGCAGTAATAACGCGTTTTCAAGAGATGCGTGGAAATGTGAAGACATTCTAGAAGAAATAGTGGAAAGTTTTATAATAAACCTGGGTGTCTACAGTGATTCCATTGACGGTTATAGTGAACACAATGAAGTGGAAATCGACAACGAAGAGGAGCAGGAAGAAGAACATGATTATGCTCTTGGAAAGCAGCGGTTGGAGAAGGACAGCGAGTGAAGGGGTGTAGCAACAGTGTGCTGGCGTGGCCATGTGGCAGCAGAAACGCTAATCACATAATTTCTCGCCTATTATAGACAGCGTCTTTAGTGCAAACCATATAACACAACTGCTGCAGAGAGTACACAGCTTGCTGGTTACCTTGTGAACCGCGCGCTGTAAGGAGTAGGACATAGAAGAATTTTACGTTCAAAAGATTGGCTCCCCCCCACCGTCAAAATGATATTTAACTTTATATTCCCCAGGCCACTTTTCTTTTTTTCAAAATATAAATGTTTCCGGCAGTCATATTTTGCGATCGCCATGAATCCTTTCCAACTCTTTAGACAGGAATATCACAGAGCGCCTATTCCGGAAGGAGGTAGGTTCGACACTGTTTTCGAAAAGGCAAGGGATACTCGCTGAATTTTCAAGTTCCACATTTTTTACGGATTTTTCTGAAACTTTTACGGCGATTATATTGCAATTAAATTATTGTGTATACCAAATTTCATTCAAATTGGATGTTTTGTGAGCTATAAATTATTTCATAAATTTTAACACTTAAATATGTCGCATAATCAAATGCTCCACGCCTCTCATGGTGTTAGCCATGTGTTTTGCACATCATGGAGTCTCCCTATTTCTCCAGTTGAAGGAAACCTCTTCACAAATATTGTACAGATGTGCATCCTTTGCAGGAGCGACGTATTTAACGCTTGAATTATTCCCAGAGCACATTAGAACAGAATAGCACTGTTCTAGAACGTTTTTACGTTTTTTTTTTTTTTTTATTGTATCCCCCATGTTGCAAACTTTAACATTTTCTTCACTCTGCATTATTTGAAACTGTTTCTACAGGCCATTTGAGGTGCTATGAGGAACAGATAATCTCCTCACATTTACTTATTCCATAAATTGTTTACAAGATGTTTACGCTTATTTTAAAACCTCTGAAATTAGTAAGAATTTAATGTGGTTTTGAAAGACCCTTCTCTCACCATTGTGGTACAGGAGACTAATTTCAAAGCCTGTTGAAAGGCTCAGTGTGGCAATCGATTCAACGCCGTGCTGCTCACGTCAGCTCGAGGTGACATGGAGGGTTGTTTAATTAGACCGTTCTGAGTGACACTCTGCTCTGGTTAAACACTTGTACAAGGCAGGTAATCAACAGGGTCGGTCTTCACGAAAAATCTCATTTAGTAGCGATGTATTGCCCCAGAGCCTGCAATGGGGTTTTATTGAGAATACCTCGTTTTAACCACCTGCGGCACACTGTTTTAGAGAGGCAGTGTTATTATCCTTTTAGTTGATTGTAATACAATATATTTTCGTATATTTTGTATTAAGTATTAACTATGCTAAATATGTCGTTTTATTAAGCATTTATATTAATTTTGAAAATTATAATTTCTCCTACAGGAGCTGTCAAATTTTGCCGTTTTTTGCGCGCATCCCGTTTCCTTAATTGAGAGAGGAAGCTTTGATTTTCCTTTCCCTTTTGCTGCAAGTTGCTTCCAGGTGCAGAAAGAATCACCAGTTTAGGGGTGCGTTGCACTTGTTCGGATTTTCAGTTGGGTATTTAGTGACCCAGGTACCTATAGTGTATTAGGGAAAAAATGCAATTTGTAAAGGCTTTATTTGACATTATTAATCTGAATCGAGGTACATTTTGTAATTTCTTCCCAAGGAATGTACACAGGCTGTCACAGCAACAAACCACACTATTAGGTTGCTGCATACCTTCAAGGCGTTACGAGGATATTGTTTGTCGTTTATCATATCATTCGTTATTTGGGGCGGTGTGCTTGTAAATACAATTTTGCATGTTTGAATAAGGAGTGTCAAACGGAAAAAAAAACCGCACATATTCTTTTTGGGTTTAATAGAGGAGCAAAGACTGCGGAGGCGGCTCGAATATGCGAAGAATGTTATTGTAGAAAGCACGACAATAAAACGGTTTTGTCGTTTCAAAGAGGCCACTTCTTCAGGATGACCATCAGGCTTTGATGAAGACCTTTTGAACTCTTTAATCCATTATTATCCAAGTATTCCATGGGCAAAGTTAAAAAACCCGGATGTGTGGGTACCGCACGCTTTAAGTGGGATGTGCATCTCTGCTTACTCGTTATCAGTTAGTTATCGACCATTCCTATCCAAGATTATTACTGATGAAGATAAATGGTGTCTCTGTTTTAAACGCCATAAAATGGAAATATTGACTGAATCCTAACAAAAAGCGACACCCGATGAAAAAGTTTCTGTTCATCCGCAGAAGTGAGGATAATTGTCTGGTGGGATAAAGAAGACGTCATATATTACACATTGCTTCCCAGGAATCAACCATAACCTTGTAATTTATTGTCAACAACTCAGATGCCGCAAATGAAGAAAAACCACTGAGAAGACTGCATCAAGTGCTGCAACAATACGATAATGCACGCCCACACTTCGCTAACATGACTAAAGAAGCTATCCATGAGCTTGGTTGGGTGTAACTGAACATCCCCCATATTCTCCAGATCTCGCATCTTCAGGCTTCACCTTCTCCGTTCTCTATTCAACAATCTTCCGTGGAACTACTTCGACAGCGAAGATGCTTTACAAACTTGGCTTGAAGACTTCCTCAGACGTGGAACAAAGAAAATACCCGAGCATTGCTTTTGTTTTATTTGTATTTTTTTTTTAAGGATGCTCTTTGATATCTATTGTTATTAGCGTCTCATTCAATTACGGACTGAAACTGCGGATAAATTTTTGCTCAGAGGCCTCTTCTTTGAAGCTTGAGGTTCTTTTCGTGCATTGAATCTACTACATGGGACTTTACTTTACTTCCTTGTGAGTCTTGCACCCTAAAAAGTCCGGTGTTAGTCGGGTTTGAACCCAGGACCTTGGGTCTACGAGACAATTATGGTTATTAACTATACCACAAGGATCTACTATACCAACATTGAAAGTCACAGAACATTGGGAATAATGCTGATTAATTACTATATGCAATTCATCAAAAAAGTTCATCACAGCAGAACTTTTGCACGAACCTGATTATTTTGGCAAAGTGTAGCGTATATTTCTCTTAAAACGAAAGTTTTAATTATATTTTTATATTTGTAATTTGCTGGGTCAAGAATGAATGCATGTTACCTGTTGAATGCATCATTTCAAGATTTAGTACTTGAAGTTTCATGATTTAAAGTTTACATAATGTAAAGATTTAGCGTACTATTATTGTTGTATGTTTTCTCAAGCAGTTTAATTAATTACTCTTTTTCATAATTCGTTATCATTCAAAATTCGTCCATAGTTTTATTGCTCAGGAAATTATTGTGAAGTGTTTCTATCACCACTATTCTCCCTTACTGTCCAGTCATTTTCTACGACTATAAAATGGAATTTTCCCCAGCAAGTTCCAACCAAGAACTACCAAGACATTCACGGGAGTTTGTCGCTTCCAAATCACTTGAAACATGCAGCAAAATATAAAGGGCCTAGAAGCACAGAACTCAAGGCGCGCAAAAGTTGTTTGCTAACTGTACTCCCATCTGAAAGGAAGTAGGCAGCACAGTTCTTTATTTACCGCATACTCGTTGTTTGTTTAGTGTGCAAGAAGATGAGCGGTACGTGTATTCGTCCAACATCAGAAATGGAAGCGAATAAAGAAGAGGAGCTGTGTGTGTGTGTGTGTGTGTGTGTGTGTGTGTGTGTTTTAAATATGTTTATTTACTGCATGCTCCATTACTATAATAATTAGTAATACTACATGCATTGCTGTCATTTCATTGTTAAATGTTATCCTTAAATACTATTTTTGAACACCGTTTCATTCTTATTCTAACCTAATCATATTTGAAGATGGCCTAAAGGTTATATTTGAATGCTTTTACATTATCATTTTCAGTCACCACATTTCCTATCCTATTAGTCAATTTGTGTAATTTGAAAAATGCCAAAATTTATACTGTTTACAAAAGTTTTAAACTATTTATTATATTTTAGAACAAGTTCACTATTGTCTATTGGTCATCGCCTAGTTACTTTTGCTACATCTTTCCGAAATATATCTCGTTCTTTCTTCAAAATTTTACAGTCCCACAAGATGTGTTCCACCGTTTGTATACCCTCCTGACATATACATGATGGGTTCTCTGCTACTTTGAAGCGATGAAAATAGGCTCCAAATTTCCCGTGTCCTGAGAGGATGGCTGTAAGATTGGGGCTTAGAAGGATGTTGGTTTTTAGCCTTCTAGCTACAGATGGAAAACAGGATTTTGTAATCGCTCCGTTCGTTGTCATTTGCCACTCTGTTTCCCATAGTTGCTGACTTTCTTCTCTTAATTCATTCGGGATGAGTTGATAATTCACTTGCTTTTCGCTGCTGCTTCTTTAGCGAGTCGGTCTGCTATTTCATTTCCTTCATTGCCGATGTGTGCTTTAACCCAAGTAAAATGTATTTCCCAGTGTTCTGATTTTAACTTCTTCCTTATTCTTTCACAGAGGTTACCATGTTTTGTGTGGTTGTTAATTAAATCTAATGTAATTCGACTATCCGTGTGGATTGCTGCTGTTCGTTTGTTGAAGGTTGCATTTTGTATATTTTCCAACTGTTCCAGGGCTCTCAAAATGGCGAACTGATCGGCTTGATTATTTGAGCATTTTTGGTGCAGCTTATACCGTAGTTGAACTGGTATATTATTAATATACATTATTATTCCTGCCCCTACACCTGCCTCGCTTTTGCTGCCATCAGTGTATACTCTTTGTCATTTTGTTTCTCCACTATTTTAGGTATATCAGCAGGGTGAGGCCATTCCCTGTACGGTGTTTCACTGTCTACCGCTTGTCCTCCATTTATGATTGGTCTTCTCTCGATTCCTCTTGTGAAGTTGTATAATTTGGCGATTTCTTTGAGTGCTATCGTTACTGAAATTATACCTGTAATAATACAGAGAGCTTCGTTTGATGTTGTCCTAAACGCCTTGGCAATTTTGATGTTTATAATTCTTTGTACTCTTCTCAGTTTCCTTGCATTGTAAGTCCGCTGTATAGCGTCTATCCAGACAGGTGCCCCGTAAGAAAGAAGGGGCAGAATAGCTCCATTGTATATTATTCTCAGCACTTTAGATCGTAGCCCCCATTTTATTTTGGCAGTTCTGGATAGAGAATGTATGAGTTTGGTACATTTCTCGGTTACATGACTGTGTGCGCGCGCGTTTTTTTTTTTTTTTTTTTTTTTTTTTTTTCCCGAGGTTCATCGTCGCATGTCGTGTACGACATGTATGGCACAAGATTCTTAAACTGTCGCTATCATTGCAAGATGACCCTCACCCAGGACAGGTCTGCCATCTTACCCTGAAAAATCGACGGCTTACAGTGGAAGAAATTTGTGTTCTGTTGGGGCTAGACCATAGTACCATACACGCCACCTGCAATACCAAACAATTTGCGCCTAGTGAAGGGGTTCCTCCGTCAGTACGTTATTGCTAGGTAAATACGTCGTTAAGTTTTAACGACGCGAATGCATACCACTAAATTAACTACATATATGTTTATGACTCGTTAGCGCTAACGACGCTTGGTGCAACACAAATTTGACTTAACGTGCCAATATTTATTTAACGCGCAGTTAAATTAGTAACGAAGGTTTATGAAACCGGCATCGGTGTATAATAAAGAAAACTAAGGACCAAATAGATTGAAAATAAAATGATCACAGCCTTTTCTACAATCCTAATAATTACAATTTTTCATACCTAAAGTTGGGCGTGGGCGTGACAGTACAATCATTTCAAGTGCACATAGCAAATATTCAGTAGGCTAATTAGATTTGTAAAGCCAGCTCACATTCAAACCTTGCAGTATTCGGCCATCATATGCTGGACGAGGGATGGCAGCATAAAATGTAGTACCAGTGAAAATCTGCTCAGACTCCGCGTTGCCCGTTACATTTTCCACCTTTATTGCTGTATGCTATATTTGTATAGTGAGATAATTTCAAGTTAAAATCTAGCAGAATGCGGCCGAGACAAAATAATCATGGCATAATGCATGTGCAAGTTGCAGCTTATAGTTAGTTTCAGGGATGTTTATCAGCCCGTTGTCCGTTACTGGTACTTTCGTTGCATGTATGCCACTGTGCATGTATTTGAAATTCTTGCACAGAGGTAGCAAGATCAATCTCAAGAAAATATACTGGTAATTGTATTGCACACAACCGTGTTCTTACTAAAAGTTAGAAGAAATCAGAAATTTCCTATATAGATGTCGGCAATGTATTGTCGCTGAGGGGCATCATTTTCAAAATGTCTTATAGCTTACAATGCTGCTTATTATCACAGTTTTAAATACAAATCATGCGGAGACTGTTTTTCCTTAGTGACCAGCCGCGCTCAGGGAGCCCGTCACTGTAGAAACAGAACCCAAAGCAAAAATGAGACACTAAGTGCAGGAGCAAATAAGGCACACGAGACAAAACTTTTGAGGAACCATAAAAACGAAACACGGAACAATTTCCAGAGTGAAAATGCACAAGCAATTTTTCAATTCCGCTTCTCCAGCAACAAGTTGGGAAATCGCTAGCGTCGTGGTCATTGCGAAGTTAACTTACAATAAACAATACAAATGATGTGCTTATGACAGCCAAGGGTTTCTGAGCTATGATAATTTATTCAACTACATATAGCGAAAACAATTGCCGTTCGCGCCAGAGTCTACAAAGCTGTGTCATTTCCCAAACAGCGGTCCCGCCCAGTTGCATGTGCAATTCTTTCATGTCCACTGCCCTCTGACCTTTCCTCTTCATCTGCAAGGAATGCGACATATTTCCAGAGCAGTGGGTCAACCTCTTGACATTTCACTCATGTTCTGTGAACCTATAAACCACGTTCATCTCACTAAAAGAATGTTCAACAGTTTTGGAACAAATTGTGCCACAAATGCAGCAATGAGCTCACCGAAAGGAATGTACCGGCAAGAGTGTATGTTATACTTCATGTAGGAAAATTTATGTTATATTAATAGAAGGCGGGATTTGAATATTGTAGTCCCAAAAGGTCATAGTGCAGTTTCACAGAGCATTCTGAAAGTGTCGTGATGTCATCATGGTACTGTCAGAAATAATACCCCCGTCTCTTTCTTGGGGGAAAGGGTTATCAAAATTATTAAATGAAGTTGTGTTAGTCCTTGTCATTGTCCTTACAATTCAACAAAACTTGTTTGGGCTAACCTATAGAGGGGTTGCTAATAAAAATTACACTTTAAACTAACAAAACAGCTAAACTGGACATACGGACATAGCCAGATTGGTAATTTTGTGTAAAATATGCTAAGAAAGAAAAGCAAGATATTTCTGCTTATCAATTATTGTAAATTTACATGATTTTTATTACAAGTTTGGTAACATAGATGCCTGATGACAACGAAACCAACAATGATAAACTTCTAGCAGTTCTACCAGATTAAAGCATCAAGTAATTATTAAAATGCAAATAATTATGTATTGCTATTTCAAGCATTATATATTTTAGTTTTGTTGTTGGGCTATTGTTGGGTGAAGACGCACATAATTTGCACTGCGATAAAACAAAGCGACGGCAACGTTGTGCAAATACTAGCGACTCAGAGGCTGTAAGCCAAGATGCTTCCAAATTGAAGAACCCTGTAGTCCCTACGCCAACAAAAATTCCTTGGTCATACTATTTTTCATGTTCCAACCATTCTTTCACATAAACTGTTTAAATAAGCAATTTTGGGTGGCCACCCTACAAATCTAGTGCGCCCTGCTTTCACTTCGCCAATCCTCTAACACAGCCCAGAGCTCAATGTTTCAACTTTTCCTGAAGTTCACTGTAGCTAAATCCACACATTTAATACATTTTCATCAGGGTTTCAAAACTCTCTGCTTTAATTTTAAGTCCCAAATGTGAGGGGGTGGTTCAAAAAGGGCAGTTTGTATGGTATTGAACCTCGCCCTCAGTGCACCTAACAAGCCCAGTTCCGAACAATAGTGGCTTCCATTTTCGGGGAGATGCCGGGCAGAGAAGAAAGATAAACGTGCCTTCTCAACGAGGGCTAAGGATCTCGAAGAAAAGAGCTTTGCATTCGCTCAATGCGTGATGTAACAGTTCGACGCAGACTCACAATGGATCCCATGAGATTACTTTCGTCTGGAGGTCGTTTCGGTAGCAGGTATATCCGGAAACCACCGGGTGTTTCGTAAATAACTTCAACTTTCTACTTTGCACAAATTACTACTCCACGCAGATCAAGGAATGTCTTCAAAATAAATGTTTCAACTTTTCCTCCAATTTCAGCTATTAGGAACTCCTGCACCGTACACTATCTTACCACACAAAGCTCAGTAAATTATGAACGCTTCCGTCTCGTTCAGTCATAAGTGGCAGACCTTTTCGGGTGATGTGCTAAATTTAAAAATAAATGCAAGAAATGCAAATCAAAACATTACCTACGTGTATTAATTTAAAATTCTTACTTTAACACAAATAAAAACCAGGGGAAAAAACTATTTGGCATAACTTTACTATGCAAATTATAACAAACAGGTAAACTGTTAATACAGAGCCTGTGATCCATCAATGGCAAAAACGGGCGTCAAACAACTAAAAAAAAACTGACGTTAATGCCAATAAATATCACTCGAGAGTCTGAGCTTCCCAGGTAACAATTTCCTCGCAGCTGTTGGTAATCTGCCGAAACCACACCTAGCAATTTGTTTATAGTTAAATTCTAGACAGCCTAGACTGAAGCTAAAACATTGTGCTGTTATATAACCTCTAATGCTAGATTTCGA
Organism: Metallyticus violacea; assembly: GCA_030762175.1. Lineage (NCBI taxonomy): Eukaryota > Metazoa > Arthropoda > Insecta > Mantodea > Metallyticidae > Metallyticus > Metallyticus violacea. The sequence goes on along the minus strand of CM060832.1, from coordinate 21,008,452 downwards.
CATTTCTCAAAGAAAAGCATGGCTATGTAGTGTGGTAAATATTTTTTTTACAACTTTTGATAAAATAATGCGGCTAAACCCTGAAATGAAGATGAAATTAACGCGTATGAAGGAGGGGTTATCACAGCATGATGTTCGCATGGAAAGTCATAAAACACATCTTGCTTCATCCACATTGATTTAAACCGACCAGGGTGGCAGAGGCCGTTAAGGCGCGGACTCGTGAGCGGGAGGTCTGGGGTTCGAATACCGCCAGGACCGTCCTCCCTGACTGAGTTTTTTTAATAGGTTTTCCTCAGTCCTCAGCCAGGGAGGTACCTAAACTTAGGTTTGAAAGGTTTCCTTTCTTAAAAAAAAATATCCTTTCCCAATATATCATTTCATCTATGCATCATCAGTGCCCACCCCCCTGTGGTGCCTCAGTAGTAAAAACGGGCGTTAAACACTATTTCAAAATGATTTAGAGTGATTGCAGTTATAGCCAATAGCATTTTGCTTACCCTGATTAAAATCTCTAGAATGTACATGCAAAGTCATTTTACTGTGCTTACCATAACCTCCCATTTCGACAATCTCGAAAACGTATGGCGTAGCGTTGACAGCCAAGAGGAATCCTTCCGTCCATGCGCGAATGCTCTGCATTATGTTCGTTAAAATGCTTCCAATGATTGCTATGGCTTTTGCGGAAGATTCAAAGAGTAAAGGGCGGATAAAAATTGCTACATTGAATTCGTATATTCGGAAATTTGTTGAATGCAACTGTTTGGAATGTTGAACGCGGACGCGTTGAAATCACAGTACATCGATTATTGACATTACTAGAGTGTTAGAAAGTTTCAGATTTTGACAGGAATCATGCGACTATCTTCTTACAAAGTTAGAATCTGCTTGAAACCTCTTAGCAAAGACGCACACTTTCCACTGATATTATACAAGACTCCATGTCCCAAAAAGGTTCGTGTAGGTATGAGCAAGGTCGATACTAATTGTGTTTTTCTCCCACACTTCACACAACTTTTAAACTTTGGTCTTTGAAAAGTTTAGACCGCGGAGAAATTAAAGAAAGGGCGACAAAGCAGCTAACGTTCCCGTGAGATAACTTTGAACTAGGCGCTATGCTACGTGACGTTTTATTAAATCCCTGGATACTTTGAGGAGATTTCATGTCAATGCAGAAGAGCGACCAAACGGCCAGTGTACAAGCGAAACGTGCATAGCACTGCACGCGAATTTAATCAACCCAAAAGCATTAAGAAAAGACTCGTTGCTTCTCTGACAAACTTTCTTGTGTCAGAATGATATTTCTGCTGTGTCACGTTCACTAGGGCTGTGAAGATTAAGCGCCCGAGGTAGAAAGATGAAAATGTACAACACCAAGTTTTTTCGTGACAATGTCATCTGCATCACACAGGCCTCCAGCTTTCAACTGATATCTTTACATTCAACGAGTTTTTAGCACAGACGGAAAATTTAACACCAGACCTTCAAGATCTAGATAATGTCTAAAATAAACATGAAAGTATTTAATCAACATTCTTTATCTTACAATACAACATTAGTGCGGAAAATTACCAAAGGGGAGTAAAATACCGGGCTTCCAGGATATGTCCTCACCGCTTGCACGGGCTTTCAGATCGGCTCCCCTCCCCATGCATGGCCGCCTGCCTGTCCTTGAACTTCAGAGCAGTTACTAGTCTACATTCTTTCGCAGACTTCAGAGCAACATGTTTTTGTGTAAGTAAATGTTCTATAATTACAGATCAGCTCGTCCGGTTCGTGATGAATTTATTCGGAAATTCCCTGAAGGTTGCCTCATCCCAGAACTGCAGTTCACAAAATCTAGTGAATAAATTTTGATACTACTGCTTCAGTGCAAAACAAAACACACTCCACGACGTACAGTTTTAACAGAAGACAAATTAGACTTGGCACATACGTTCGCCAACAAAATCACTACCGAAATTAGCATAAGTTTGGGTTTCAGGTCTTCTGCACAAACATCAATAAAATTGTTAAAACTAAAACATTACAAGTTTACACGTGTCCATTGTCTACGACAAGATCCCGTTGCACCCGGTGACTGAAGGATTAATCAATCCATCCACAGCTTATGTTGTTTCCAGACAAGACGTGGTTTCACCAAAATGGTCGTGTCAGAGTACAGGTTTACCCGTACGAGCGGTAAGGACATGCTCTGGAAGCTCTGTACTTGTTTGTTTGAAAGATGTGCAAGTGATTTTGGGGGCAATGTTCCGAACCAATGTCATCTTGATATTTCTTCCGTGAGAACACTATGCTGTCTGTTCACGTTTCTTAGACTGAACACTGCAAATGGTCTGAAATTTACTGCAAATATTATGAATTATTGTACGGCCTGGAACTCATTCACCCAGGAATCTTTCTTTAAATCGCCTTTGAACCTTTTTTTCTTTCTTTTTATTGATTTATTTATGAACGCTCTTTAACATCTCAGGTCATCGGCGTCCCATTCAACTCGGAACGTGAAGCGGCCGATATATTTTGGTCAGAGGTCCATTCTTTCAGGCTTGCGGATATTTGCGATCCGATTCCGAGGGCCCGTAATTCATACAGAGTTAAACGGTGCAGAATCCGGACTGTATGGTGCGTGAGATTGTTCACTGAAGTTTTGAGTTTTCTTTTCAGTTTTTAGAATGAAAAAGTATTTCACATATCTCTGCCAATGAATGCTCAAATAAGTTGTGTACTAAGTTGTTTGATTGTTATTTCAAATGGGCCGCAACAGATTGTTCCATCTTTTTCTCCACGATAGACCTTCACCCCATTTAAACCATTGCCATGTATCCACACACATTTTTTTCCGAATCTAGATGTTTGTGACGGTCTAATTTTCACATAGGTTAAAACCCATTTGCTTCTGTTTGTGAGACATATCAATTTTGAAAGCTACACTAGGCAGTGTAAAGGCTTGTATGCCTCTCGTACAAATTGAAATTTTTGTGTTTCTGCCACATTTTGATCTGTTTCTGCATAGCACCTTGTAGCTCACACTGTGCTGTTCTGAACATTTACCATTGAATTTTTTTGCACATATTGAAACATCTCGTGAACTCTTGCACTCTGTTAGAATCAGAATATTAAGATGTAATCGCGTCTGGATCTTGTTATTTAAATGACACTGTTATGCTTGAGAGAAGATGTCACCTTCGCCTGTATAATGATCAAGACCTGCTCAGCCATTCATACCAGAGATCGTAGACCGCTGAATAAGCAATGCACTTGTGCATGAATTTAGAGCCTTCTCATTGGAATTGATTCCACTGGCGTAGGAAGGACACTACAGCTACCTGCTTCAACTTTGTGTTCCGCAGCGCAAATGCATAATAAAAGTGACGTGGATTATGTATTCCTGACACTGCATCATGACGATATGACCGACACGGATAGTCGAGGTCATTAAAGTATGGACTCGCGAGCAGGTCTGCAGTTCTGATTACCGCCAGGACCATCGTAAATGCCGGAGAGGTACCCAATTCCTAATTTATAACTTAAAAGTAGTTATATCTTGTATCAACAGTGTTCATTGACTTTGACACCGTAGTAAAAATGTATGTTAAACACTATTGAAAAAAATATTCGAGATGAGCGGCTTCGTGCCCAAGTTCAATAAATATAAACGTCTGAAAACAAGTACAGGGGCGTTTTATTATTAAAATACATGAAAAAGTATATCAGTCTAAATTGTATACTGCATACCACGCTAGCCTACTGCTCTTTTATTCGTGGGGTTTAGGTAAGTTAACACCAATGTCTGCAAAATCCAAGTGGATGCACAAGAATTCAATTCTTTTAAAATGCCATCTGAATATTGCAGTTCGCAACACATTATGTATGTGTGTATATATATATATATATATATATATATATATATATATACACACAGGTTCTGAAAGGATACAAAATTTGAGCCAGTCAACAGCGCCTGGTGTTTCTAGGAAGGCTTCTTAATCTTAGAAACGTTTCTCATAATAAGGGTAACATGTTACTCGTGATGGTAATCGCTGAAGAAAGTATCCTCTCTCGTTGGGGAAATATTAGTGAGGTTACATCTTTTGAATCATTTATGAAAATATTCACATGGCGACTGTCGGTGCAAAGTGGGAGTCTCAATTTCTTTACACAGTTCAGATGAAACTCTGTGCCCGGTTTATGACTTCTTTCCAAAAATGATTCCACAAGTCAGAGCTCTTTGTTCAGCAACAGCATCATACGAATTTCCTTTGAGACCGCCGAGGAATTTCCTTGATTGACTTCAAGGGAAAAAAGCATCAGCTTGATCTTAAGAGTATTCTGCTTTTCCTGCACATTATTCACCTACCTTGTGGTAATGCTCCAGTTAATGAGATTACACTTGAGAAGATAACAGAAGATGGAACTCACTCTACAGGACAGGTAGAGTACCTGGTGACTATAATCTCTTTTCTAAGCGGAAGAACAATTCCTGGGAAAAACAAGCGTTAAGAAGGTAAAAACTACTGATGTGAAATTAACAGGCCAGGTCAAGAACGAAAACTCAAAATGTAAACCCTGTATCGGAATGTCTCAAGTTCTCCCAAATGATCTGTAGGGAGCAATTGGCATTAACATTTGTGATCAGACTTAAACAAGTGAACTTGAGATCAAGGACACACATACGAATTCAACGGCTCATACCTTGTCATAGACGAGTTCATGTTGTGAATGCGCAACTACAAGACAACTGCGAAGTCATCACTGGTGCAAGGAAGGTACTCTTCATTGACGAGAATTTCGTCTTGCAGATGCTGCTGGGCAAGAACGAAATAGTTTCGACTTTTTAGCCATTGTAGAAGGGGATCGCCTACAGATCTCCTACTGGATCTTGCACAATGATCCACATTTAAATGATCTGCTGGCCTTCGAAAATTTATGAGTTAAGGTAGAAAAAGAAAATCTAATTGAAACAGCACCCTAAAAGTTTGTTACCAAATTGTTGAAGAACGCCACAATATATAAGAAATAAGCTACTTCATCACGCTGTGTAAATTCATTTCAGTTACCACATCTTTAAAAAGTTGTTACCTTTTTTGGCAGTGAAATTTCAATCGCGTAAGCAAATGGCTCTATGCCAGAAGCATTCTACATTTGGACCATCAACGGCTTTAAAATAGCACCCTGCTCAATTAAAGACTTTGGTACAACAGGCGGAAGGTGACTTGCCATCTAGGAAGTAACAAAAGAACTACGTTATCAAAATCTTCTTGTGAGAAAGAACTCGAAAAGTATGATAACCTGCTGAAGGTCGGCGCTGACAGACCCCGGAAGAGGGATGAAACATCTTTGGTCGAAGCTCTGCGTGCTGAAATCGCGAGGGAAATGGAAACTTCTGTTGACCATGTATTCAGAAATAGCACAAGAGAAAATGGATACAGGTAGTTTCGTCCTTGGTGGCTGCGGTTGTCTGAAGCATAATCCGGGCAGATGTTAATCATGTAGTGGGGGTATTACAGATGGAACTACCAACTCTCCGCATTATTTATTACCTCAGCTCCACATGGATCTCCACAACTTGATAATGATCCTCAACCATCGCGCGGTTAAAGACGAACTTGGAATTTAAACATTCATCAGGTATTCTAGAATAGGCTCAAGGCAAATCATCACAACCTACCGAATTTAAACAAGCTTATTAAAGAGAAGAAATGCTGTAAATAATGTAACTAAAGTACACCATTCTTCCTTTGTTACAGAGCATGTTCTCTGAACACTATTAATCGGGGAGATCCTTTTCCGAAGATTATCCTAATGTCTTCACATTGCAATTAGTTGTATAACTAAAACGAAACATGACTAACATTTACGATACACAGTTAATTTTAAGCGTACGATTGCTTGTTTTTCAGTGTTCTGAAACCTTGTGTTCTCTCCGTCTGTATTTATCGTACACTTTACACTACCAAAGTCATAAGAATAAATATCCTCAAGACTTATACATAACTCCGTATCGCTACAGCACTCTTTGGAATTCTTCCGTTACCGTTAGATACTGAAGCCGCAAAACGCCGCTGTCTGTAAGGATAAGTCCGATTATTCCTCCATGCGCACGCGTAAACTATCCTCCCCCCAATACTCTATTACATGATATCGAGTTTATCGCTTGGCGCGAATACCCAATTGTTAATGCTAACAAAAACAATCCCCCCTATATGCCACCATCTCCCACCGGGCCACCTTAATCGACGTCCTCGGCGATTACAAAAATTAGGTTTTCAGGTATACCTCCCACTCACTGATTTTCGTAACTATTTTTTTCCTATTTAAATTGTATATATAGAGTGTTGTAAATTTTTGGGGTCAGGCAAACCCCTACTCATAATATTCTGATTACGCTGATTTTTCTTGTTTTATTTCAAAGGCATATAACGAGTTTCGTTGAGGGGAAAAAAATTGCGGCCGCTAGAGCGATTTTAAATTTTCGCTTTAGGTTAACCCACACCTCCAATGTTGCAATTTTGCTGGTTAACAAACTCTATTATTCGTTTGGTTAATTGTTCATTATATGCAGAGTTTCGTTGAGAAAAAAAAATTGCGACCGCTAGAGCGTTAAGACGCATACAAAATGATATTTCATAGTCCTATATGGTGGCTAGAGAGTAGCATCGATGGAAATGTTTGTTTTAAATCTTTTCATAAGTACAAGAGCAATGTCTACTACATTTCTTCGGAATGTATAAGGAGCAGTAAAGTATTAGGAGCAGTACCTTTCCTAAGGGGAAGAAGAAAAGATAGATCGTTCTACACTGTTTTCAAATACGCAAGCCTACGTTTTAGTTCTAAGGTTGACACCTTTTGAAGTTGAAATATTTGGACATCCATTATTATATAATTTGTTGAGGCTGGAAGGGGCGTTAAATTCTACTAGAATACTTAAACATAAATTTACTTTTAATTTTTCTGATGATAAATACATCTTTTTCGGAATGTGTATTTTATAACACAAAAAACCACTTCCTAAACATTAAAGCTTATTTCTCAGGATAAAAAATAGAATGGACAGTTCTAATTTTCCTATCAAATTGCACGCTGTCGTAGAACCTTAAATCTTCTAAAAATTTAAAACTGGCATCTCAAACATGAACATACAAAGAAAACTCCTCTGAGTTGCTTTATTAAATGTGCCATAATTTAAAAAGCAGGGAAATTGGATATTTCCTGCAAATAACAGTTAACAAAGAATTTAAAAAAGTCTGGACAATTTTTTTTGGCAATTTGTATGGATGCTGGATATCAGTGATAAATTCTGGGCTTTGTTCTCATCACAAATACAGAATGTCAGCAGATGCGCAGAATAAGACGCAAAATTTCCAGCACTGTATGCTGTACCCAGGCAAAATAATTAAGTTATTCACTGCGGATTTCCCAGTATCCCGAGTGAAACAAAACATCATTGTTCCTGCCGACAAAAGCGCTTTTGTTTTAACCATTATTATTCTGTCTGCAGGCTATTTCCGGCTTTTATTCTGCCTTAATCGCCACGTTACCCCACGTAGTTTATGGTTATTATGCAATGCTTTCTGTTTTCGCAATTTGCTATAAAATACTTAAAAACTGTTGCAAGCACTCGATCTCTCTTGCACTGCAGACTTTGTGTTAACAACAATTTTAAGACTTCTATCGGGCATATGACCGTCATAGCTTTCGCTACAACATTTCGCCGCTTATCTTTCAGATAGCCGAGTGATTCACGTCCGTAAATGCGACTTTAAACTTCATAATGCATGCATGAATCATTCGCGGAGCATGCCATTCCATTTGGAAGAATTCTTTTCCCTTGGCACTTGCAGAAGTATAGGAACTTTTGTTAATGTTTATCCTCCGTTTTAACAACGAAATCCACTTCCATACAGATATAGTGATATGGTGTCTTTTTTTTAAACATTTTAAAGTTTGGGAGCATCCAAGTTGTGATTGATACAACAAACTTTTACAACCCGTCGAATTTCTTACCTTTACTATTTGCTTCCATGGTTTTCTGGCATTCGGAACATAACTGCGACATTTCCTAACTCATTTACGGAAACTATTTTACAATTGCTGCATTTCTTAGCTAAGTTTTTATAATGCTATGGAGTGTTTTAAAGCTTTTGCTTAAACTAACTCTCTTGATTTTTATAATATCCTAAATTGCAATTCAATAATACATGTTCGACACCTACCACAATGACATTCATGCCCTAGAAAAGTTGTACCAATAGTATGGTAAATTAAAAACTTTTCAGATTCATATCAATATGTAATACAACAATGTTATTCCCAAATGTGTTATATTATTTAAATTTTCTGAAGTTGGACACTACCTAGAGATCCAATTTTTAGGCCACCCACTCCATTCCCTCTTTCTTCAAGACTTCCATGCAATGCAGAACAAAATGAATCAAGTTTTAAAACACTAAAATAATATTACTGAAACAAAAACATAATATTTTATCTATTTATTTTGGGGTGATTGAAATTTCATTGGAAAAGTGCAACTTCTAATGAACAAGTAAAAAATAACTATTAGTCAACGGAGATCTGAAAAATATTCAGAATGACCTACAGTTGTCAATGGTACCACCCGATCAGTTTTGTTTTGCCTATGGGCGAACGGCTCGTTAGCCGGCCACCCGGGTCTCGGTGATTAGCGGGAGGTAAAACAATAAAATGAACCATACAACAATACACGACTATTTAAGAGGCCCTTTACTTAACAAATTATCAAATGAGGTGTTGAAACAGCCCGCCTTCATTCTCTACACATTTTTAGCATCTATTTAGGAAATTATTCATTGCACCCGCTGCAGTTCATTTTGAGAAAACAGGACAATTTACTGACGAAAATTATCTTGAGTCCTTGGATGGTGTGCGGGTTCGTCTAGTACACGGCATTTTTAAATTTACCCCAGAGTAATAATCGCAGGCTGTTAAATCCGGGGATCGAGGGGGACGCAACCCCTACTAATAACTCTGTCTTGTGGAAACACATTGTGAATGTCTCTCATGGTATTATTCACAGTGTGAGCAGTGACATAGTCCTGTTGAAAAAATGATCAGGCTAGTTGTCGCTTAATTCTCTGAAAAAGCGTAAGTATGATATTCACACAAGTAACAGAATCAACTGTATGCTTTAAAAAATGGTTCTATGAATCTTTCATCTCTAAGTTAACACAAATTAATTATATATAAAGACAGTTGTGCCATGGTAAACACACGAGGCATAATATACTGTCTAATTAAGAAACGCAGAACACAACACACACCCGGGAACAGCTGCGCTACTACTCTGACAGTAATACCAATAAGTAAGCATGCAGGCTGACTTGCTACACCCTTCATGGCGCGCACACTAGTGAGGGCTCGTTCTTAGGAAAAGCCCTGCACCGCAAGGGGAAGATAGCACTGTAGTTCCAGGCTTATTCAACTGACATCTTCACTGGGAACACCTGTACAATAATATCAATACCCCGTTTGGCGAAGGGTTGTAAATAGTGTATGTAATGCATACCTGTACACATGTTGGACAATGAAAAACATTAAATACTTGATAAAGAAAGTTATGCAAGTAACATGAGAAACACTATCACTTTAGGCTGGTTCGAAGTAGACAATGGGGTTTAAATGAAGTCCAGAGCGTGGAAGATGGATGGCCGTAATAGGCCTAAATAACCGAAATTATTCAGTGTACGATATGGTATTGGAGGATCGTCAGCTATGAATGAAAAAATTATCATAATACACAATTCTAAGTAAAGTTTAGCACCTTCCAGAGAAATCCAATAGATTTTATGCATAATAAATTTCAAATACGACTATCAGTAGCGCAGTGAAAATTATTAAAACACCCTGATTCTCCACAGCTAAAGAAAAGTTCAGACTGAATGGGTCGGGAAATCATGGCTTCGCTTTTCTTGGATCCCGCTTATTGTCTACTAATACTGGAAAAAAATATGCTATCTTTCTGGGCTGAAGAAACCCTGGTATATTAAATAAAAAAGTAGTCTTTTATCCAGACAATGCTTGTCACTCGTGAACTATTACAAAAAAATAAAACACGATTTATTTTTCCATTTGCATTATTCATCTAATATGACTCTAGCAGACTTTCTTTTCCCAAAGCTGAAACATCGCTGACTGGTTGAGAGATTTTCCGCATTAGCAACTATTGAGCAGTGCTTATATCTTCTTCACTATTGAAGGAACTGACTTTAGTGATGTAAAGGCTTTGAAACGCCAGTGAGCATAGTCGATGAAATGTTATGCGGAATTATGTTGAAAAATTAGAAACGTTTTAATAACTAATTCCTTTATTTTATACTTCATTCTGAGAAATATTTAAATTACCCTCGTGTATTCAAAAACCCCATATATTCATTGCATCTAGATATATATAAACGGTCCGGCTACTATGTATGCCTATGATTATGAGAAGGAAAGAGCCGAAGAGAACGTAATACCCTTCAGCAATGGTTTTGCACCTTCATAACCTGCTCCGAGTTCGTCAAGAAACAACACTGTTCACATCAACAATAACAGAACCTCAGCATTAATGTTTTGAGCCTGTAATCCCAGAAACTGCAATGTTACCATCCCGTTTTTTGTCATCCCCGCTTAAGTTGGTAGCACTTGTTTCCGTTCCGGCAACACGTGTGCACCTCCAACCAAACTGGTTCTGCAAGTCTGGAGCGACCTCCAGCAACATCCTCGTATCACATTCCACTTCTCCATCCCGAATTTGGCTTTTAGAGGTAAATGGCGTTGTCTCTAAAACTACGCGTCCAAAAATAGCCTCGACAACATAAGACTCGCTCCAAAGGTCACGACGTAAGTATACCTGGGGCAAGGCAATTCTCCTTGTGGTGGGTCAGGGTTTCTGGCGAAAAGCAGATCAGCCGTTTCCATAGAAACGCAACAACTCAATTACCGACCCATCTTAGCTTAACACTCTTCTCCCAGCGCGGCGGATCCAACATTTTGTTTAGCGAAGGTATTTACGGTAATAAACAGGCTAGCAAGTGCTCAGTACTTCCACACAGCGAGAATTTAATAATTAGTTTGTTTTAAAATATGTTGTCAAATATCCCGTTTACAAAGTTTCTTTAAAGAAGAAAATTAGCTATTGCCAACAATTACCTGAAGCTGATCTGCAAAATACTGCCGAGCTTGCCCAGTTAATAACAAACAAGTAACCAATGAAATCGAAAATTACTTTCTTGCTAAAACGTGCACCCGCAAAACTTCGTGTGAAGATGGAAGTACCCTTTTAAGGTTTAACCATCTTCCAGCCGCCTGCAGCAGTACAATTCTGACACGCTAACCGCATCCGGCCTTTTCCATCAACACGCGCTTTCAGCAGAGGGTTCATCTGCGTTTCTGATCCATTCACAAAATACAAGAGACTGTAGAACAAAATTATCTTCTGATTCTAAGATATACATCGCACGGTAATGTGCTTTTCTCATTAATTACTGCTGAAGTAACATGGCATTAAATCTCACTGAAAACTCAGAACCTACAATGCCCCTTCCTGATGTTTCAACAATGGCGTACAGTAACACAAATGCAAAAGCAGGAGTCAATGTAGGTTTCTGTAACACTTTCAACGAACACAACACAATAACTTTCGGAATTAGACACTAACTCTTTGTGCAATGCCCATTAACATCTAGCTATTTAATACATGCATACGTAATACATGCCATCGAGCTTCCTCTGTAAGAACTTTGCGTTTTATTTTCGGTTTCTAACGAAGAAAGATCCCGTGTGCCTAAATTTATTCACAAGATCACAAACCGTTTCTCTGTGAGGCGCACGAACAGCAGGGGATCTGTAAATGCCATTACAACACCATAGCGCACTATAACACTGAAAAACCTGATCTCACAGCGTTTCAACTTTAGTGCAGCACAAACACTTTGAGTCAACATATGGAGAGGCGGCGAGTGGAAACAGGGCCGTCCACCTTCCAAACAATGGCACTGTAGATGCATAAGTTTTTTGGCCTTACAGAAGAAGATGGTTTTCTTCTACAAACCTTGTGAAATGTAATACAACTAAGAGCTTATTCGCTCTCGAAACATCAGTTGTTCATGTCATTCTTATTTCAATGTTGAAATCTAGCATTGAGCAGTAATGAAAGAATGCGCTTAGTGATAATTATAGTGCGCTTTTTCTTTTTAAATTGAACTGTGGAGATATGGAATAAACTTTGTGTGTGTCTGGTAGACTCTTGGAATCTTGTGGAAAAAGCATCGCTGAATGATAGGCGCTTGAAATGAAGGAAATTCAGCAAGATAGGGATTTCATAGACATGTGCAAAAAGGAGAGGCAACAGATCAGTCGTCAGGCATTTTGGAGCTGTCCCTTGACAACCAAAGGAAATCACTGGAATCCACTGATAACTTTACTAAGTTACCTTGAGTGGTGTAAGCTGGAAGAAACCTCTACGGAATCCACTAGGATTTCCGCGACGATCTTTGAGAATGTAAGTGAATTCTGCAGTCTGATTTGACAGAAAGCAGCAATAATAGAGAGTCACTACTCCAACACTCCATGCTGTGAAGAAGTGCGACTTCAAGGACATTCCCCACCCACCCTAGAGGTCAGAACATTCCCACTGCGACTATTCAACTCATTTCGACCCTTCAAAAAGCAAACACCCAAATTAGTTCCGGGACTCTGTTTATTACCATTTCGCATTATTTTAAAACAGCTAGACGTCGCTCTTCTGACTAAAGACGGATATAAACTTCAATACGGTCTTTAACAACTGATTCCACCTTTAATTATGTATTATTAATTGTTATAGTCTTTACGCAATTAACGCTGCTAAGCTAAATGCAAGAAATAAAGTTAGTTTGGTGCCAATGTAAAGATATTTATGAAGTTTTCTGATTCAGAAACTGAATTTGATATCGAAAAAATGTCCCGTTAGTTTGCCTGAAGACAACATCGTAAAGAATCGCCGAATTTAGGGAGAACTTAACGGAGAAGAACATCTAGTGCTATCAGAGATAATATACAGCTCAGTTCGGACATGACCAGGGTAGACTATGCAGGGAGGAAAGAAAAAAAAAAAAACTGCCCGAAGAGTTGTCAGTTGTTTCTGATCACACATATTTATAATATTCGCTATTACCGTCGGGGCTTTACTAGGGATTTTTTTCTCTCTCTTATCCCTAGATGTAATAAAACACGACATTTATTTGAAAAGTGCTAATATGAAGCTCAAACAGTGCCATTAAACATGAAACAAAACCTTAGGGAAATGTCCACCGCTTTTTGATACACCTTCACTCTGTTGGCAAATGTTCAACGACTTGAGAGCCAAGTTCCGACTGAATTTCATCCATGACACGTCTAATTTCTGCCTTGAGTGGAGGGATTGTCCACATAAAAAAGATTTTTCATACTTCCACAAAAAATGGTCACACGATCTCTGTAGCCAATTTTGATTGCAGTTGCAAGAGAGGAAAATGTCCCACGTTGCAAATGATCCTTGCTCTTGTGTTGGTTCCATCTTAAAGTTGTTTTAGTTTATTTACGGACGCTCTTTAACATCTCAAGTCATCAGCGTCCCATTCAACTCAGAGCGTGAAACGGCCGACACATTTTGCTCAGAGGCCTCTCTTTCAGGCTCGAGGTTCTTTATCGTGCCGTAAATGTACGACACGGAACCCACGGCTTTACTTCCCTTCCGAAGGAAGCCATACTTAGCATTTTTACGCCTGAAAAAAATAATTGATCATAGCCTGATTTGAACCCGCGATCTTGGGTTTAGCAGGCAAGTATGATTACCACTCGATCTTAAAAGGATGTATGTGAAGATCTTTTGTTAAAATTCGCTGCTAACTGCTTCTCGGAATGGTTAATTGTTGAGAACGGCGGCGAATCGACTTCATTATGCTCGTAGCAACGCTCTGTCTGACGAGGGCAGCATTCTTTACCCATCATCGAGAACGTCCAGGTGATATGATGTTCTCTATCTTGTATTTTCAGATTTCCTTACCAATCTGTTGACACGTTCGGTGGATTTCGTCTACCAAAAAATTACACGAAGTCTTCAAACGGTCTCTGCCCAACATTCACCGTGCTTAAAAGGCACTTTCAGAATTTGGACGCGCCGATCCTTCGTGTATCGTTTCGTTTTAGCTGATAACGATACACACCAATGACAATGGTTAATCGCAATACAAACACGCAGGCTGCTAAATTTCAGGTCTGGCAACCTAACAAACCGACAGATGCGTTCAATTTAAAAATTGCGTAGACATTCTATAGACACATGCATTACATATCTAAGCCAATACGCGATCATGTATTCCCTTTAGGGGAATGTTTTCGTGGTTGGAGGACAGTGTTTTTTTGCAGGAATGTTCTGGAATCTTTACCTTAAACGATATTGTTAGCATATATGACGCGACTTGCTAATTGTTTATTACCGGACTACAACAACCTTGGAGCCATATACAAGTGGCAACATCGCGGAGTCTGACTGCGCTTGCAAATGACTTAAGTGACCCTGGGGGCGGCACAGGCATTTCCTGGAGCAGATCATCTAAGATATATTGGCATACTAATCGACCACTCTTTCTACAATTACTCCTCAATGACGAATTACTTGCACTTTCACTGCAGAAAAATCTACACTGCAACTTCGTCGTTATAACCTGTCCAAGGGATGACAGCTCTCCACGTTAACTTGGCACTAACGTCCACTAATCTGGCCAAAAAATCTAAAGCCTCTTAAAGTTTACCTTTAACGACAAACATTTCACATTCCATTGCGGCTTTTGCTCGATGTTTTTTGAATGACAGAATTCGATCCTTAAAGGTATTCTACCTGAAGATGTTACAAAGGAGGGTTGCGTTTCTAACTCGAAAACATGACGAAAGAGGGTTCATATTTTCTCTATATGTACTCTTGCACATTTTGAATCGCCCTTCGCGTGATGAAATCTGAACCTGACGCATCAAGCAATCCTTTAAACGCAGGACAACCAGTATTATGAATTATTGTAATAATCTAAACATTGTTCGTAAAATTTATGAAAGACTTATACAAGCGGAGACGTCAATACAACTATTTCCTTTATAGAACCGCGCCGTGTTAGCTAAGCACTCATTATATGACAAAAGTTATCACTTAGACGTCATTGTGATGGAATCTTACGTGACTGGTAGCCATTAAACTTTTAAATGACGTTTTGTGAAGAGCCTATACTTTTTCGTGCAAGCTCGATATAACTTATCATTATGAATGTTTCTAAATGTTTAGTTTACATAATAATGCTAAATAAGTAAATAAAGGCTCGAGTTATCTCCTCAAAATAAAGAAAATTAGAAGTGCTTAACTTCAATTTAATCAGCTACGTGTTTGACATTTTTGTTTTATTACATGCTTACAATGCTTGTAGCCAGATGGTATCTATTTTGTCAATTCTATTGCGACATACTCCACTGAATTTCTTACATGATGATTTCTGAGGAATTAAGTCAATTAACTATTAGTACGGAATCACGATAATGATTAGTTTACACAAAGAGCGAGAATGGCTATTGCGCAGTTTTCATTGCTATTTTTATATTAGACACGCCAATAACTGGTGCTTCGAGTTGGAGAAGAGTACTTCATAAAATTAACGTATAGGAAACTATTACCACGTTTACATTTCAGAATCAATTAGATTTGAACACACTTTCCGGATTGAATTTGAATTCCGTGCTATTCCTATGCAAATGATGTAAATTTCTACACAAGCTTTCATGTTAACTCCCCTTACTTAATTTTTTTATGTTGGATAACCTACCGGATAACCCATTTAACAAAGAATTAATTATTGATTCAAGATGTAAAATTTCGAAAGATAAAAGATACAGAAAGTTAAATGCAATAAAACAATACGCATGCGTATTTTGTGGGTAAATGTGAAATACCTAATTATTGATTTTGTGATATAAAATGACTACGTTGCTGCTCATTAACTTACTCAATTCCATTCCCAGTTTATAATAGGATCGAACTTGGCTCTTGAATCCCCGTTTACATACACATTTTCAATTCACATCGTTTGGAGTCAGGCATGTAAACTAGCTATATGACATCTGTAGCCTCTCGTGATAAACATTTTACTGGCGCCAACTCTTAACAATGTTATTGTAAATGTTAACTTACTTGCTGTTTCAACTAAAAACTGCCATCATTTACAATAAATACCGGATAATAGTACTTAATTCGCAGTTAGTATTACACATCTTAACCTGCAAACAGAAACAAACGACGAACTCCTACCGGAAATTGGAAAGAGGAAGTGAGCGGAAATTTCCAATAATGTTTATACTCGCTGCGCAGTTGTGGCGATTATTTCCTGAAGACATGAATATACAAGATATCGATTGTCGGGTTACCATTATCAAAAGTATATCCCGACTGCGATGAATGTTGTGTCAGTTTCACATATCAAATTAAATCAACTCACCGCCCATATACCGCATGGATCAGCAGAAAGACAGCTTACCTGAAACAAAAGAAAACAGTTGTGTTTTTAAATTCAAGCACAAAGCTAATTAAATCATGTTTCGAAAACTAATATATCCAAAGTTACAACAAATTGCTGTGTATGTTCATTAATTAGACGACAAAATATACCTAACACGTTTTAATACATAGTGTTGTAACGAACCCAATTTCATTTATCAGTGAACTTTGAAAAGAAATTATAACTTACTACCCAGCTAGCCTTTCGTTATAAAGGATTAACTCTTAGGCTCGGCATTACAGTTCAGACATATGCTTAGTTAGGAGCTTAAGCTGGAACATATGCTACATATACGTTTTACAGCGTACAAATTGAATGATAAGTTTCGCTTGATTGACTCTTGGCTTAAGCTGAGGAGGAATATAGTTTAAGTTAGGTTATTATTTTATGTCAGAATGTTTTCGGAAGAAGAAGATATAAGTGATGAAGAAGTTCAGTTTCTTATACCTCAAATTAAAAGGATAAGAACATTTTGAACACTTCAGATCATTTTAATTTATGGAGCGATTCTGAACTCTACGTGAGATTTAAATTAGCTAAACAGTCGGCAAACATGATATTGGAAACCATTGGAGATGAAATAAATCATGCAACATGCTGGCAGTGGTATTAGTAATGCAAAATTATCACATGGTTGTAATTTATTTTAGAAAAGAATACAAAAATGTTTAATAGAGATTTTCATTATTTCAGGATCAAGGCTCTATTTCTTTTAACTTTGAGGTTAAACGCACCGTATAATTTCTGCAGTGGATCAAAATCAACAGCGAGCAGAGTGGCGAAGGTTTCCCATCATACAGAACTGTTGAGAGAAATATTTGTAACATTCCCTTCAACACATGAAGAGAGAGTTAAAAATAGAGAGAAACTATGCAGTGGCAAAATTTGCTATCCCTTTTTGTTGCACATTTCCGAAATAAATATTATGTTATATTATAGCCCTGTACTTTATTTTCTTAACTTAGCAAAATCGTAAACAATAAACAAAAAAGATAAATGTTGAATTAACTGCCCATGCATTATCACCTTCAAACAATCAAACAATATTCAAACTGTATCAAACAATATTCAAGCTAAAGGTGTAACTGTAAAACTCGAGAAGTTTAAGCTGAAGCTAGGGCTTAAGCTTGAACAGTAAGACTGGCTTTAATGGAATACAATACTAACACATTTAATGCACTTAGGAGCACTTTATAATAGTTTCTGACACATGCTAAATATCAAATCGTAACTGTCATTTTAGAATAGCATCCCTTCGTTTACTTTTAGTACCAACACATCGTTATAGTTGTATTGCTAACACGTGCAGCCTCAAAAGCCTAAATATATCTCACATTTTCTCTAGACTCAAATAAATAATCACTTAAGCGGCACGCGTGGCGCTATTCTCTCTTCCAGTCAGTTGCGAGCGGGATTTCGACTGATGTGCAGTCGAGAACGAGTTTTCATTAAGGGGACTGGCCTATGAAAAACGTCAAAAAAATATTTGCATACTTTTATATTTATATAGCGAAATTATAACGAACTTATTTTTCTCCATGCGATTATATATATTGCCCTCTTCACAGGTAAAGGCCTCCTTAATATTAAAAGACATTTTTTTCAAAATTGCTTTTTCTTGCACAATGGAAATTCAAATTGTTCCTTTCGGTACTAAATTTGGCCAAGTAGCTTGAAATTTTCAAAAGGGGCTTTTACGGCATGGGTAAATAAAAGTAGCCACAAAAAAAGATATTTGCTCGTATAATATTCCATTTATATTTAAAATTACAAGAAATTCCACAAAGTAGGAGATTTTTTTCCTAAAATAAAACTTAATACAAATAAACTTCATGCAGATAATTTTTCTGCGCGTGTTGGGAACACAAATCTGCAGCCCCCCCCCCCCCCCGTTTGAAAACTTGCAAAGCAAGGCGTTCATCAAAGTGTCAGGAACCCTTCATTCTACGGTATTTGCCTTTTCGTGTTAGAAATAAATAACCTAGGTAGAGATTCCTTTGTTTACAACAAATATTTTAATATCACATTTAAATTGGTGTGTTTATTTAATTCCCTATTATCTACCTATGCATGCGAAGAAGTGCTGGCTAAAGCACCGTGCCCCGCGATATCCAAGGTCAGGAATGTGCAGTGTGTGTAAATTCCACGGCCTTCTAAACCTTGCATTGTTTTCTACGGTGCGAATGAGTCTGGGAATAAGATGAATATCTTCCGTTCCCATGACTACACCTGTGGCTATCCTGTTACACACATAGACACGGCTATTGATTTCAAGATGGGGGTTACAAGGGGGTTCCAACCAGCAAATGGACCTTTTTATTTTTTAAACGAATCCCTTTACTGCATGGGTCAATATTTGCTAGTATGTCTCCTTAATTTAAATTTTAAAGTTACTATCTGCTATTTGTATATGGTTTGCGGCCATTTTGGAATACCCTGCATATGCAGTAAACTTCACATTATATATTAGAATTAATCATTTTAATTAAGTTCCTTAGTAAAAACAAAGTCCATAATGTAAGTCCTGATGTAGAACCAAGATATCAGGATGTAAGTATTGCAGAATTAAAGAGTCCATAATGCACTTAGTTTAAAAATAAGTTTAGCGTGGTTTTTGTTTTAATCTGAAACGATCCTAAAGATTAAAGCTTATGCTGAAATAGCCTTCTAGATGTGATGCAATAAATCAGAGGTTATGGCCATATGAGAAACATGGGCAATTGCCATAGTTTCATACTGACAAAAAACATAAATTTTGAGACTATTTCCATTTTAAAGTAGCAATTGATGGAATACTTCAGGTTTATTTAGAGTTGCCTACATGTAGTCATGTCATACCGCCCATATTCTTGTACTCTTGTGTTTTAAAATTATAATTCTTAAGGAATAACTCCCAGATTAATTGGGAGAGGTGGTCATAGCATTTTCGTGATATTTGGCCACACATCAAATTTCCATTCACTTTCTACAAACTTTTTCCTGTTGTTGAACTATGCACACGTGAAGCGGATAGTGTCCATGAACATTTTCTGAAATATCACAGTGTGATTAAATGTGGTATTAACTAAATGAGGGTCCTACACTATACTGACGGATGCCACAGTTGTGGAAATGCAATATAAAAAATCTTACATGTTATTTTCCGAAAAATATTGAATTAAAATATTAAACCCCGGATGAAAACTTAAAAAACCCTTCCATCTGTCTGTTATCGAAATACGAAACACATTATATTCAACTTCGCTGTAATACCCTATGGCTGTGCGACATTCACCCATTGAGAATGACAATTTATTTTCAACCTATGATTTCTGAACTGATATAGCCTGATTAAAAAGTCATGCAGCAGCTCGCCACACGTGGTATCCCCAAGCTACAGGAATGCTACAGACCTCATTTGCCATGCCTCAAACCCTCAGGAGCTCCAATCCAATTTTAAATTAATCTATGACCTCAGAACGGAATGCAAGGCGGGCTCTGGTACTTGCCGTGGGAACGCTTTCATAAATCTTTCCAAAAAAAAAAAAAATATTATATCCATTTAAGATGATTAAGCTGTGTGGAGCGGGGGTTGAGTTCAACAAGTAAAAGCACAGCACCCCTGTTGCATACGGGTGGGGCCGTAACTATCGATCCCTCCATTGTAACTCCACCACATCTTTACGTAATTACATCCTGACAATAATAGAGAGCCCCACGTCACCCCTGGCCTCCTTTATCATCAGACTTAACCTCATAATAAAGCAACAACCACTGTAGACTATTCGGCCGACCACATTCCTCCGCACCAGCCAACATAGTTAACCATGCCACTCTAAAAAGGCACAAGCACTTCTCTGTCAAAAGGCATGACAAAAATGCAACCCGTTTTAGTGCGTTCAAAATCTCTCTTCTTCGATTTTCTTATCTAAAAATGCTGAAAGCATCCATTCACAGTGGAGTGAGATTTGATACCATACAATAGTAATCTTGGTTCATTTAATTTAAAATGGCTGACGGAGTGTATAAATAATACACCTTGACACTTAAGCCACAAGAGTTTTCTGTGCTCTCCTTTAATCCTAACTTTGAAGTTTCAGATCTTGAACTGCAGTAGGATCTAGATCCTTTCCCACAAGGTTAGGAATCAGATCTCATAAAGGATTGAGTCCTAATAGAGATGTTTTTGTCTTTCCAGAGTTTCACTCTCCAGTAACATGCGTTTTGTAATTTCAGACTGTTCACATTGACGGTGTGGGATTTTCATTGCAGAGTGTCATTGTTCGTAGATGATTCTGGAATATCCAAAATATTCCAATAGCTTACGTGCTTTGTTTTCTATCACTACTTAGTAGGTCCTTTAAGTCAGGGGTGCTTCGGATGTTTTAATGCGAATTTGACCTACTTCTTGACCAACAGTTCAATCTAATCAAATGTTTCTTGATCCTTGTAATCTTAGTATACCCTGTATAAGTAAACTCGACACAGAATGTGGCAGATTTTAAAACTTTTAACGGATGCTGAAAACTGATTTCCTTAATACTAAACACATTCTAGAAATTAGGTAAAATTGTTGGGCATATTTCAGAACCAGATAGAAATCAACACGTTTCCATATTTTAAAGTTTAATTTTTTTTTTTTTTTTTTTTTTGCCTGATTTGGAATATTATGGGGGTTTCAGCGATTATTTGCGCATTTTAAAAA
This sequence comes from Metallyticus violacea, assembly GCA_030762175.1. Classification (NCBI taxonomy): domain Eukaryota; kingdom Metazoa; phylum Arthropoda; class Insecta; order Mantodea; family Metallyticidae; genus Metallyticus; species Metallyticus violacea. The sequence continues at coordinate 20,987,197 of CM060832.1, read as the reverse complement.
GCAAAGAATTTCAATATATTGAAGTGAAAGAAGCGATATATTCTAATTGCATGTTCACCTTACAAAAATATCATGAAATACATTTATTTCTTTTCAAGCAGTCAAAAACTTTCTCCTCAACCTATTCACTTAAGCAGGCTCTTTAAATAGCAGAACCTTCATTACTGAAAAGAATGCAAGGTTACCTCAAGCATACGAATACCAGGAAATAGAAAGGAGGGAAGTATTATAGTTTTAAATAGTGTTTGCAAATGTCCTTGTATCGATTCTTCTCAGCTACATAGCTGTAACAAACAATTGCCAGCCAGAAAGATGAGAGCGGTGTGTAATAAATCGTCCCTACGTGTTCAGTACTGAAGAAAGAGAGATACTAACCTGATTCCCCTATAAACACAAACAGAAAATTAATTATACCAGAAACCACAGTGCATCTGTTGTTCATTCGTCAGGACTATTAATACTTTACTTTGTCTTAACATTTCTATGCGTGCTAAAATGTAAATGTTCTGTTGTAACTGGTATAAGTGCTTCCGAAACAGCTTATTTTAAATATGCTCCAATCGCTTCAGTGGAAATAGAACGTTCCTTTTCCATAACGAAAAATGTTCTCTCTGACAAGCGGCTGACTATGACAGTTGATACCTTGAAAAAACATCTTGTTGCTTGTAACCAAGAAAATTAAGCTTGGGTCTTTAATAATCTGATAAAGAATTTATTAAGTAGTTTAAATTGAGTTACACCTTTCTGTCTTTGCACTTTTAATAAATGTCTATTTTAATTATATTAGGATCTATTTTCAGTATTCTAAATGCCTTTGTGCCTGCATATTTTAACCAAAATAAATGCCCGAGCTTCCGGGCTTTGATGACTAATAAACATTTCATATTCGCAGCGCCATATTCTCTCTTTCCGATTCTTGGATTGAAGCGTGCTGTTGGTACTCGGAGTTCAGCAGTGCTGTTTTCACAAAACATTTACTTCCGCAAATGTTTTCGTCACACAGAGAGCAATCTTCCAGCCTTCCCACGCATTGATAGCGACTCATCGGCGGGTTGACCCCAGTTCTCGATTAAAAACTTTGGGTGTCGATTCGCCCCAAATTCAGATATCAGAAATCAAGAGCTCAAGATAAAGGGAAATCAAAACTACAAGTTCAGTATTATAAGAACATGGATGAGGAAATGGCGGTCAACCATAAGATTAAGATGGAGAGTGCAAAGAAAAACGTGTTTTTTCATGGGTTACAATACAGACGCTTGCTTACCTCATGGATGTGAATGCACTGAAGGTGAGGTGTACTTGATAAGCTCTCATCTCAAAAGATTGTCAGTTAACACTTTGGGAGCGGTGACAATATTCTTGTACTATTTGCCATTATCGTATGACGACCCTCCAGTGGAAGACATGACAGGAACAGAGCGACGAAAGAATGAGACCATCTTATTAATGCTTTGGCTTCTTTTCACTTCTGTTGCCATATTTTCTGTTTCATATATTGGCTACCGGTTACAGTGTTAAAAACAATTTTCGATTCAGTTTTTAAGCGTTTACTTGCACTAGTCAATACAAGTTTATGCTTCTATCAAATGTTGTACAATCCGTCGAGCACACAGTAAGAGGATTATGAAGGATCTTATGTGTTGAACTCCTATCTCCAAAAACGATCAAATCGGGCGTAGATGATTCGATTATCTCTTTGTATCATTTGAGCATAGCGTTGATATTTGTCACTGGTTTGTAGGATGTCGATTCTAGCTGAAATAGTTTATTACGTACTTCCACGTCTGAATTCCGCAAATCAATCATACATAGTCCATGTTGGTGGTTCTTCACGAGGTGCATTCAAGTTATAACACGTCCTATTTTTTTCCTCGGGATTGGAAAGAGACAGAAATATGCAGTTTGTTTTAAAATACGCGAAAACTCGACTTAAACGCGTGACAGAGATGGTAGCACTGTATGGCACACGGAACTCTAGCGGCAGTGGCAAGAGTGAGGACTATTTTTGATACTTCAAAATGGCAATGTTTTCATTACAAGAACAGCGTGTAATAATTCGTTTTCTCCATTAGCCTGGTTTGACACTGATTGAAATTCATTGCCAGTTGAGTGACACATGTGGTGATGGTGCCATGGATGTGTCTAATGTGCGTTCATGGGTGCGACAGTTCAAGGAAGGCAGATCGTCATGTGACCACAAGCCAAGGCAATCTCGGCCTCGCACAAGCCGATCTGACAACATGATCGAGCGAGTGGAGAAAGTATATTCATTGTGTTCCAAAGGGCACTAAGGTGACAGGTACATCCTACAAAGATATTTTGAAGAAGCTCCTTCCAGCATTGCGTGCAGAATGGCCGGAAAAGGCTGCAGTGTGATCTTTCACCAAGACAATGCTCCAGCGCATCGGGCGAACGTGACGCAACAATTTCTTCATGAAAATATCTTTAAAGTGATTCCTCTGGCTCCCTACTCACCAGGCCTGGTTCCTAGCAACTTTTGGCTGTTTCCAATGATGAAAGACACTCTCCGTGTTCGCACATTCACTAGGTGTGTCGCTATTGCAACAGCGATTTTCCAGCAGTCAAAACAGACTCTTACAGAAGCGTTTGCAGCCGCCATGGAATCATGGCGTCGACGTTCTGGAAAATCTGTACGGCTGTATGAAGATTAAGTCGAGAAGTGACACACTTTTCATGGTTCTCGCGTGATCAGTTATTGAGGGGGGGGGGGGGGGGAATCGGAGGTGTTATAACTTGAATGCTCCTCGCACCTCCAAAAGCATTTTGAAATGGATACATTGTTTTAGAGTCGTGAGGTTTTAGAATGTTACAAATTAACAGTACTAAAGTCTTTTCGAAATAAGTTCATTAATTTTATACTGTTAACCTCAAAAATACGTACACACTAAACTAGGTACTTGCAAACAATGAGATCGCCTCGCACATCCTGTTTAACTACCCCTTCCTGATAAAAAAAAAAGATATTTTTTTTACTCTGCGATCAGTTTTGTTTTATCCCGGAGTGTTTTGCATATCGTTAGGCGATCAATCCTAAAACAATACACAAAACCAATTTAAGAGGATCATTACTTGTTAACAAATGAGGTATTGAAACTGATCGCCTTCATTCTCCACACATTTTTGGCATCTCTTTAAGAAATTATTCATCATTCGCTGTAGTTCATTTTGAAAATCCGGACATTTTATGACGAATATTCCCTTTCTGAGTTCTTGTATGGTGTGCGGGTTCGCCATGTACACAGCATTTTTAAATTTATCCCATAGTAATAATTGTAGGCTGTTAAATCGGTGGATCCAGGGGCTACAAATCCCTACTAACAACTATGTCTTGTGAAAACGCATTGTGAATTGCTCTCATGGAAGTATTCGCAGTGTGAGCAGTGGCAGATTCCTGTTGAAAAAATGCACGATCATGCTCCATGTTGGTCACCTCTCTAAAAATGGGGTTAGTATGGTATTCATATACGTACCAGAATCAATTATAATCTAACAACAACAAAAAATGGTCGTTAAATTCTTTCATAACTGAGTCAACACATATGAATCGTACATAAAGACACGCTGTGCCCTTGTAAACACACGAGGCATAATACTCTTTATGTATACTATCGAATTAAGAAACGAAATACATACCAGGGAACAGCTGCGCTACAATAGCGAGTTAGCAAGGTCAACAGATAAGCAAGTTCATGCATAAGAAAATCCCCGAAAGCATCAACGATCCCACTGTATAACCAGGGAAGATCTAGGAACGGTACTGACATTGGAACCAAGATATTGCAACTAGTTCAGGAAACAGGTTTTGGAAAACAATGAAAATATGAAAAAAAAAAAAATTATAAAAATGAAACAGAAATATCTGGAATTAGCCTGCTCATTCCCCCCCCCCTCAAATTTAGTAAATGGTATTTTTGTACTGGTTCTAATTTCTCAAATAGCGTTTTTCTATAAATGCCGGACATGTCAAGTCTATGTATATCTTACTGTGTTCATGAAATAACGTATTTTATTAATATCTCAATATTTGTTAAATTTGACGTCTGCCCCACTAAATGAAGATTCTGTAATTCCAACGGAGCTAAATGTCACAAAGCATAGAAAATTGTTCAGGGATAATTTCTACGACTAAATCAACATAGTTCAAAAATTGTAATAGCCCATTTTTCTACAATAACAATGAACGCTCCATTACTCTCTACAGTTTAATGTTGATAAGGCAACGAAAAACAGAAGCAGAGTTGTAACAAAAGTACAACTTGATGAAAATTAACAACAGAAGGCATACAGGGTGGTAGTGACGCCGCAACAGGCCAGTGTGTGGGGAAGGAAACCTGTTCCACTACTTGCAGCAGCCTCCTTGATGAGTCAGCCCGCAGCAAGCGTGACTAACGGCCTTCTCTACTTCCACTTGTCTGGAAAAATGATATGTATAAAGCACAAGGGTTGGGGAAACATCTCTCTTGATCAATAACACCACACGACTTGGGGTGTATGCTATTGACAGCACCCCTCCCATGCACGCAAATCGAAAAGTGTCGCTGAGCTGGCGACTGCTTCTCCATCGACTTGGCGCCGCTGCAAATGACCCAACTACAAGATATTTTTTGTAGTTGTTGACGTGAATGTTTGGTATGTATACCTTATTTAGTCACAATGGAGCCAGCAGAGAATGCCATTTTAAGACATCTTGCTTTTACGCGCAGTGTCTACCATCACCATACAGACAGACCTTCAAATGCACTTTTAACACAAACTTATCGGCATTTCAATCAGCTTTCTTAAATCTTTTCAACACAACACCCTTTTCTGGCCTTGTTGGCAGCACTATAAGCCATGAAGGCACGAATTCATTTTAGCCACAGAAAACCTCATTTTTGTTGTTGCATATGTTGATTGTGCAACATTGGATTGTAGTTTTAAAATGTATAAATATCTAAAACAAAAAATCTAAGGCCCCCCCCCCTCAAAAAGAGTACGGAAAATATTACCTACTCGTAATTTAAGTTAGCATCGCGTTGTCTGGTATTGACATGGAGAATCTCAGAAATCATCCGGTATGGATCTTTAACCAGACGCCAAAAATTACGTATTTCAATCCTTTACACAGGGTCCTGTATCACAAAAGTATGGCTTAACATATTACAAATGTACGGACTGGTAACTTGTAGTTATCAGTAAAATTCTGTTACACAAAGGTTCTACTACGCTTGTACTTTACTACCCCATACTTGCAAATGTACAAGTGAATTTTGTGTGTTCCATTCCACAGAAGTATTAGTATTAGTCGGGCACTGGAATAAATTTCTATACAAGTGTAAGAACATTGGTAACTTCAAATATTAGCACAAAATTTATTACCTTTTTAATGATTCTGGGAGCCAGTTGACCTAAACATGCTAAGTATTAGCGAAAGTGGTGATAATGATGAGTAGGAATATGTATAAAGAAAGAATAAATCAGTATTTGTGTTCAAAGATAAAGTAATGTTAAGTGCAAATATAATAGGCTTATAACTGATATTGACGTTTCCTGTTCCAAATGCATGTTTCAGACAAGCATGTTAGTTAATGATTTTTTAAGGTTCTTGCTACATGCCGCGAAAATAATGTTTCATTAGCTTTTAGAATAATACCTTTTTGCACAATTACTCCAGTTTTGTTGTTTGTTTGTTATTTTGTTGCTTATAAGAACGTGATTGTCACGCAACATAAACAAATAAATATAAATGATCATATAGGTTAATAAAATAAATGACCCGAAAGCAATCGGGAAGGTCGATTCTTCTGCCATCTTTCGACGGCTGAAATTGATGCTCCAAAATGTAACCTTATGGGACTGTAGTCTCAAACTGCATTATTATGCCTAAATATCGACAACAGTATTTAAATTATAATTATATCTTAAGAAAAAAAAAAACTAAACCCATTTTGCAGAAATAATGATGATCCGCTCCGTGCATTAAAAGTCCCTAAGGAGAGGACATAGCCTAATTCGAGGTATGACAACGTATGGCAAACAGCTGCTCATCCATCTTTCTCTTATGTGACGTAACTTGTAACTTTTTACTAATACTTTACAAGTGTAGCATTTCTTTTGTGGATCGGAAAGTTAGAAGCTAATACACTTATATGTATAAGACCATACTTTTGTGAAACAGGGCCCAGGTAGCGCGTAATAAATTTACCTTTCTTCCTTTTTCATGCATTTCCAATTTTTCAGCGGTTGTCCCTTTCGGGTCCTCACGGATTTAGTTACACCAAGCACCATTAAATATTAAAAGGATAAGTGGTCACCCAGTCGCTTTAAATTTGCTAAGGTATTACTTCGGCGTGAAATGGACGTATAGAGTACAGAGTTCTTTAAAGTCTCGCAAATCTCCCGAGTACTTGAGTTTGAGAATGCTGCGTCCACAAAAACCAATCGACCTCAACCTTGGGTCTATAGAAGAAAGGCATTTATTTGTTAAAAATTCATTTAAACGACGTTTATGTTGCCATAATTTAAACCTTTCGCGCCTTGGTGCCCTGACACTGACAACTGGGTCAAACTCGTTAAGTGAAACGTTGAAATGAATTTCCATCAATTAAAATGTCAAGAAACAGAAGCATGTCACGGTTTTCTTTCTACTGAAAAACTGATATTTTCGCAAAATTCCTTAGAGATAATATAAAAATAAATTAAGTTTCTGTTCAGCATGCGGCCAGATGTTAAAACTATCGTCCATGTGTCTGATTTTTCATTGGCTGTGCGTAATGCGTTTTCCTTAAAAATGTTATTACAGGGCTCAATAGAATGGGTAGTCCATTCCTTTGCTCATAAAGGCTTCCTTTCCATTGCAAGTGATGGGGGGAGGGGGTAACATGATTCCTTCTGGTTCGAAATGTGGTCGTGTTGATATGTAGTACGTAAATTCTAGGTGTTCTTTTTTTATTTGTTTATTTACGGACACTCTTTAACAGCTCAGATCATCAGCGTCCGATTCAGTGAAACGGCCGACAAATTTTGCTCAGATGACTCTTCTTTCAGGCTTGAGATTCTTTTTCGTACTGTAAATGTACGACACGGGACCCACGGCTTTATTTCCCTTCCGAAGGAAGCCATACTTAGGGTTGTTACACCCGAAAAAATACCATCGATCCTGGCCGGGTTTGAACCCGCGATCTTGGGTTTAGAAGGCAAGTATAGCTACCACACACCACCAGGACCGACCAGGTGTTCTTGATAGACAATCTAGTATAAAGCAATTCAACATTAAGGCCACTGTCTTTGGCGATAATCTTATACATGATGATGATGATGATGATGATGATGATGATGATAAATGCCTGGAATGATGATCTGCTGATTCTATAAATAGTTCCAGTAGGGAAACAAGATGAGCTAATTTATAAGTGGATGATGAATTAAATGTTTAACAAACTTATTACATCAGTCATTATTTATTTATTGAAACCATACTGTTAACAGAACTTACTGCACATTGCATAGCAAAATATCGCTATGGTCTGAACTATATACCAAGACTTGTTCCACATTGGGTATCGAAAAAAAATTAGTAACCCTGTTTACAGTATGTGGAAATTAATCGAAAACATAATCCTTAAGACAGGACTATACGCATTTCGATAGGTAGTGTACAAATTTGTTTTTTTTTAAAAAAATTGTAGCGCTTTCACGAAACCCAGTGGTGCAGTTTTATATTTAAAAATCCTTTAATTCAAGTCTTATATTCTTTAATTAATTTGGAAATATAAATACAAAAATAAACGGAACTGTTCTCTATTTCTTGTTCTAAAACTTTTTTTTTTTTTTTTGGCATTTTCACGAACCCCGGCGATGCATTTTATATTTAAAAAATCCTTTAACTCATGTCTTATATCCTTTAATGAAGTTCAAAAAATAAATATAAAAATAAATGTAACTTCTCTCAATTTCTTTTTCTAATGTAAGTAATATATTATGCCTTTTAAACAATAAAACAATAAAAATACAATATAAAAATAAATATTTTAAAATAATGCAGCATAGAATTGCTAACTTCTGTCAATAAGATATTTAGAACATTAAATAGCTAATATTTCATTACACTTAAGTAAAATTGTAATAAAAATTTATATTTCCGAAATTGCTGCAATTATTTTTGCAAAGAGCAACAAACACAATTAATACATTACAAAATGCCATCTTATATATATATATATATATATATATATATATATATATATATATAATTTTACTATCGGTTTGCCTTTGGAAAACATAAAAAGGGAACAATTTAGACAAAATGATTAAAATAATATATACATATTCAGTATAGAAGCAATTATTTTTAAATTTTCCAAATTTTATAATTTTTTAAAGAATTTATTATACCTATAGTAAATAAATGTTTTATTCCCAATACCGTGCACATTAAAAATAAAATATCGAGACAATTGCTGGAGGTTCAAAAAGTTTACTTATTTGTTAAAAAAGTTAATAGATTTAGTAATGTTTATTTTTTTTTTTAATTCTTATAGTTTTCTTAATATAACTTCTGAGCTGAAATTTAAAAAATTCTGTTAATTGCTGTAAAAAGTTGTTAAAATGATATACATCACTGAATTAAAAAAATGAAAACATTGCCAACATGAAAGTTATCTCGTTCGATATATGTCGATTGTCATCTGTTGCTTTCTTAAATCTTTTCAATATTTCTACCGTATGCTGTTTTCGTTTGAAAGAGTTTTAGAATTGGATATTTATGATGCACGAGGATTTCATTCGTTTTAAATCCGCTCGCAAGCTGGCTGGAACTGCTCAAGACCGTTCAACTCTGTTTATCTAAACCTGGCGATGCGGCCCTCAGCAATGACGCTTCGCTTGTCAGCTCCGGTTGAGTGAAAAAGCGTGTCACCGGTCTGTCCTTGTTTTTTAGAAAACATTACAAGTTCACGGTTACGAGCAAGGATATGTGGGCGGGCGCGTTGTGTACAAATATGTCACTCTGGCCATTTCTCTACTTCTTCGTATTGCACAGCCTATAAACACGGCCCTCGGGCAGAATTCCACGTCGGCCCACTTCATTCAACTGACATATTGGTCATTATCATGGCTAGCTTTCTCCGACCCCTTGCTATCATATACGACAGTAGCTCAATAAAAACTGACATTCTGAACACTTATAGTGTACTTACAATATATTATAATGACATGCAAAACACCGGCGAACAGCCTCCGTGGTTTAGTGGTAGCTTTGCAGCTAATAACACGGAGGTCCTGGGTTCGATCCCTGGTCAGGTCTAGCTGTAGCCAAGCTATTTTAGTAAGGCTATTTTCGGAGTTTTTCCTTACCCTGAGATAAGTGATAGCTTTTAAGGTAATCCGGGAGTGTAAGTCCAGCAAATATTGCAGCAGTACACACTTTGTGCTGTATCTCAGAAACTTATAATCCTATCAATATGAAATTTAATGAGATATTAAGAATACTTATGCTTTGTAAATTTCAATGCATTAATGAATATAAAAAGTTTTTAAACAAAAATAAATCTTATCTCCCGATAGCTTAAAATTTTGATATAAATGTGCATTGTTCTCAGGAATGGCTGGACTAATCTTGTTGAAAATTTGCAAACACCTAATGAATTCAAATGTGAAGTGTAGTAACTAGAAGATTCACTATTAGTCGATAAAATCAATACCAATAAAAATGTAAACATTTTCATTTTTTTGCAAAATTTGAAAATTAATTTCGTTTGAAGAAGCAAACAGCATGGATATATTATTCAATTCTCGGACTAGATGTTGTCTGCAGTTAAAAAAAACAAACAAACAATTATACCAAGTTCATAAGAAAAATAATTATATCACTGTGTTTTCAGTCTTTTGATAAGATTTTATTTTGGTTTAACTTTAAAAAAAAAACGTTCATGTGCACTAGAGATTAAAATTTACAGAGCATCTTTGGTTAAGTTTTCTTAACATCTCTCAAAATGTTCATATTAATAGTTTTATAAATTTCTGAGATACAGTGTAAAATGTATGCTGTTGCATTATTTGCTCGATCCCTGGTTATCTTCAGTCTCCAAGCACTCCAAACTCATTTCTCACCATCATTAATTTATTTAATTTCATTCATTCTTATAGATGTACACCTCATTTCTCACCATCATTAATTTATTTAATTTCATTCATTCTTATAGATGTACACCTACACACAGTATTCACGTCCAACCAACAGACATCGCGAGAAGACCAATGCAATCAAAACGACATAAATAGCACATTAAAAAAAAATACCGTACCACTTACATCCTAATTATTTATATCACGTCTTTTTGCACTTCAGATCAATTGTTATTAGAAATTGAAGAAAAGTTGAATCAAAACATTTTTGCTACGATAGCACATTTCAAATTCTTGATTAAAAGTTGATAAGTGGTTTTAATTGGAGAATTTGCACGGTTTCATTTCTGGGTGTTCTGAAGTGAAATCACGTGTACTTCCCTTTAAAATAAAATGAAATTATCTGAAACCATAATCATCAGAACTATGTCTATGCATTTTTTCTGTTGCTGTTAATATTTTGCGATAGGACGGTTCCACATTAGGGTGGAAATTAAAACTGAATCTTGATTTTTTAAGTTTGATATATTTTAATTACTGTGATATAGGTTATATTTTGCCGAACATAAATTGTAAAATAGTTATTCATTTACAAATTGAAAAGATATCATATACATGTATATAAATGATCATCCCAAAGAGGAAATTATAAAGGAAAATTATAGCAAATGTGTAAATTATTAAGAGAAAAGATTTACGGAGTAGCCCATATAAAGCGATTCAAACCAATGCCTAATTCACCAATAAACCAAATGCTCACTTATTCTGTAAAATATTACAGGAGGAACTTTCATAACGCAGAGGCCAAAACTTAAGTGAGCCCCCTTATGGGGTTTGAGGGTAACCTCAAAATTTTCAATACAATTATGACATACTTTTAAAATATTTAGAGCTAATAAATCAATGTATTGTTTTACGTTTTTTTTTTTTTTTCTAAAATTAAATCTTGAGAGGTTAGTGTGCTTTTTAATAGCGTTGAACGCCCGTTTTTACTACTGAGGCACCATAGGCAGTGACACTGATAATACATGAAATGAAATGACAAACTGGGAAAGGATTCTTTTTTAAAGGAAGGAAGCATTTTAGGTCTCTATGTCAGTATCCCTCCATAACATTTCCACTTATGAGAACTGAGGAAAACCTGGAAAAAACCCAGTCAGGGAGGACGGTCCTGGCGGAAATCGAACCCAAACCTTCCGCTCACGAGTCCACGTCTTAGCGGCCTGGACCACCTGTGAAGGTTTGTTGTGCACTTGAAACGAAAAATTAAGAGTTTGTGAATTTAACTGAATCATTCAAAACTGCACAGCAATGTAACCGAATACACCATTACCTGTCAACTTAGATCAGCAGCATATGCGGCTTGTAAGGAAAATCACTCTACAGTACATTGGTATGCAAGCTAAAGCAACAACAATTTGAGGAGTAAGGGAGATGGTTACCTACCCCCCCTCCCCCGCTCTCAAGGCACCTGTGTTTATATGAATCGTAAATCATAAATAAATCCCAGAACTCTACTACGTACCGCATTGGGTAAGTAATTTGTATAAGCAAGGCATTAAACAGTTCGGTTTCTTCATAACTGCGCACTCCTTGTACCTTTCACATCTACTGGTTTCTTGATAAAAACTGTACACTGTGATACATTTTTGATTAGCTCTTGGAGATGGCAAGTATATTCTTGAATAAAATGTATATGGCAACATTTAAAAAGAGAGGTTCTATTTTGTATTTCCTACATTAATGGATATACAAAACCCTCAGCAACAACTCCCCCATGACGTTTAAACAAATTTTCATTGGACGTATCACAAGAAAGTTTGGGTGAGCAAGATAAATAGCACACCCCATATATCTTCTAATTTTCTTTATATATTTTTTTTCAAGGTACTACTAATTTGTAAAATTCTTTAGTGTTCAATTTCATATGACTGACTCCTATATAGACTTTGTAGATTGTCGGTTCCGGTGGTGTAGTGGTAACCATACTTGCCTTCTAAACCCAAGATCGCTGGTTCATATCCGGCCAGGATCGATGGATTTTTTTCGGGGCGTAAAAATCCTAAGTATGGTTTCCTTCGGAAGGGAAGTAAAGCCGTGGGTCCCGCGTCGTACATTTACGGCACGTAAAAGAACCTCAAGCCTGAAAAAAGAGGCATCTGAGCAAAATTTGTCAGCAGTTTCACGCTCTGAATTGAATGGGACGCTGATGACTTGAGGTGTTAAAGAGCGTCCGTAAATAAATCAAATAAGAAGACTTTGTATAACTATAAGACACTGGAAATAACATATTTTGATTTAGAAGAAAAAGTTTCTTTTTTCAGCTAACAGTATAATTATGATATGGTGATTAAGTATGCTGTAAAAGCCCAGAATTACATCATCATCTATGCTATGTGATTACTTCAATTTTATACGAGTAATTTTTTTTTAAAACTGTTGAACTGTTTAAAAATCCAAACCTTTTCTACTTTCTAGTCCCCTTAAGTACATGATTAATTAATTATATTGTATTTTTTCAGGCACAATACAGTTGCCTCCATTGGTAACCTTTTCTCCAAGCGCAGTTTACCTTGGAAGCATCCAATAGGTTGCCTTACACTATTTATAAATATCCCATTAGTAGAGTGACGATGATAACCTGCTATTCTTGGTTCTATTCTGCCCAAATAAGCCATTCCGCTGGATACTATGGTCCGCAAAGTCAAAATTCTCTTTAATGTAAAAACCAAATAAATAATAATAATAATAATAATAATAATAATAATAATAATAATAATAATAATAATAATAATAATAATAATAATAATAAGCCTCTGCTTATTCCAGTAGTATCGTTGCCAATATCAAAATCTGATAACGAAATGTCGTCCCCCTGCCTTCCGGTATCCGGTGCTTTGTGCAGTGCAAGTTTACTGGCGATTGCTTGTTGGTCGTTTCAAGGGCTCGGTTTAGTCACTAGAGCAGACGCCCGAGGCGGTCCAGGTGTGCGCAGTGGTCAACTCTCGGCCTCCTCCACAAACAATGGACTACACAAAGAAATGAACGGTTCATGTTGCCCCACTACTTCCTACCTTCAACAGATTCGTCTCTTGCCTGACCTGAGAGATGCCACTTGCTCCCATACCAAACCTCTACGTTCTCGTGAGCAAAGCACGTACCATAGTGCAAGAAAACATAACATATTACTACCTTAAGAGTTACCTAAATAAAATAGTTTTCGATTCTTCTATAATTAAATTCTCCTCTTTATTACACCCTCCAATCTTCCTTGCCACACCTGTTCTCTCCATTTTTTGGTTTGCTCACAATGAAATATACAATTCAAGCCATTATCTAATTCAACACACATTGGATAATATTCGTCCTTATCTACACTCCTTTATTCTCTTAAACCGCCTGTGGTGGTACCTCAGTATTAAAGACGGTCGTTAAACATTTAAAAAAAGTTCCATTTCCTATTCTAGTGAAAACAAAACCTTTCTTGTCCGATTTATCACAAAGTTCAGTGTATTTCTCCCTACCTCAAACTCTTTTTACTTTTCGATAAATGTTCAATTAACTTTTATCCCTTAAACTCGAAAAAACTTGTCTTTCAATATCTTCAATTCGGGATCTTACTTCTTTACAAAAACCCTTATTTTGATATTTATTTATCTAAACCAATCATCCATGCCTATATTTTCCAAAATCCAATTTATCTTGAGAACCCACGATCCTTTCCATGTAAGTTGTTGCTGTTCAGAAAAACACTGACAAATCCACTTTCTTCTCATATCCATTCTGTACGAATTTTTCATAATTGCTTCTACTCTATTGATAAACTTAGTCGTTTCTACCAAGACAACATTCTAGTAGAGGCAAACATCCTTGATTACAAAAGGCTCTATTAATTATGTGTACATCTTTTAGCCTTCACTGTGTACTACATATTATTTCCAGTCATTTAATGCCAATTTCAGTTATTTTTCTTAAACAAGCCCTAATTATTCCAAATGTCATTTTTTCTTTAGCTAATGAAATAAGTACAGCTACCATTAGAACTCATTCCCACACCCAAGTAATCCCCAATTTCTCATCCTTTCTAAATTTATAACCCCCCCCCCTCTTCTTGAAAGCTATGATGTTTGACTTTTTATCATTCATTTTAAACCGTATTCTCTATAATAATTATACATGACCTCTATCATTCTTCTTAAACCTCCACCCGATATAGAGCCAATAACCAAACAACTGCAAACAATAAAGCTGGTATTTCTTTATTAATTACTGGTGCATGTAAATTGTTTTTAAATCGACCCCATATAATATTATCAATAAAAGTTTAAACAATGCTGGGCTCAGTGCTAATACTAATCATCAATTATATTTATTAATACGTAAGGTTTCGCGGCACAAGTTTGTCATGGTAAAAGTTTTTGGGATAATTCATTACTCACTAAGGAGGACTTCAAGCTTCTTGAAACGTTCGATGCATATTATCAATTATTATTTAAGCTTCACGCGGCACAATCCGAAAAAAAGTTTCCATGATGTAACCAATGCCCATTTCTGAAATGCATTGTCACGGGATGTCAGAGACTGCCAAACTTTAGGAACATTTCACAAGAAATTGTTTAATATTTTAGAAATAATGAATTACTCTAAATTTAGATTCCTTGTGTTATAATACAGATATTTGTTTTATCCTGCTGTGGAATTATTCATTCTATTATTGTTATTACTATCATAAATGTTTCTATCCCGTTCATAAGATTGTTAGGGTTTTTAATTTTATATTTTGCTCGCATACTAATTTCCAATTTCATTATTTACTTGTTGATATTTGTATAAATTGTCCTTGTTAGTGTTTGTGTTTGTATTATTATTATTATTATTATTATTATTATTATTATTTATATATTAAGTTATTTATTTACGTCATGTTTTACATTGGTTTATAAGTGTACGAAATTGTCCAAGTTACTGTCAACGTTACGATTTAATATTGTTATAGAAAAGACCTAATTGCCTTAGCTCTGCCAGAATAAATAAATATTTCATAATATTAAACATACTTAATGTGTAATAGATATCTCGAAAAAGCTCAAAGCATTTAGCTTATGCACAGAAAACACTACAATATCAAAGTTTTCGCCAATAAGCTTGAAATATCCAAAGACTGTGTTGTGATTTGGTTATGAAGGCACACTGCGTTGTCCAATTACGAGAATTCCCATCATTCTCTGCGCCAATCAACAGTTCCGGCGCGGATTGATACAAAATTTATTACGTTCGTTTCCATAGTTACAATATACACAAAGTTATTTAGAGGAATAACAAATGATAAATACTACGGTATTGCATTTTAAGCTGTAACATAATTTAACTCAGAAACGTTATTTCTCAAAGTGTTTGACGATTGCCATGTTCTGTTATATAAAGCACACATAGTGATGTCTTGTTTTCTTTTTTGCTTTCTACATTTCGTGATACGGTCTCGTGCATGCCAGGGACCTCTCTTCTCAGTCATGGTCAATATTGCACAACTCATCAGCGAGTTTATCGTATTTGTAGGCCCATGAATCCGAGTTAAAACGTTACGACTTTTCAGGAGAAAGTAAAAAATAAAACCACGCACTTACAGTCGCTGAATGTTTCACTGTTACCTACAGCCTTGAGCAAGCCAGTATCCATACGACTGGGCTCTTTTGTCCAAACTGCACTCATACAATACACGCGATATCCTCATGGCCAACTGATTAAAAAAAAAAAAAAAAAAAAAAAAAAAATCTTGTCGTTGTGAATAATGGCATCAAAGGAAATTTGCGATTTAAAAATTGGGGTCATACATATATCTATAAAAAGGTTCGTCACGCAGTAGCTGCGAAAACTAAGCGAATTCCTCACTAGCAGAGTAACTTTGCTATGTGGTATTGGGGGAAAAAAATTAGAATTCTTGCAATCTATAAGTATCACAACAGAGAAACCACATTTTAGAATTAATACTATTACTGAGATTAAACCATAAAAAGTAATGGTATACTATTAATTAAATGAAATATATGACCACTGATAGACAAAGCTATACTGTGTGGGTATTTTTAAACATGTTTATGAACTGAACCCTAAGAGATCTTTATATTCACTAAAACATATAGAAATAACAGAAAGTTTCCAGTTACATTGCGCATTTAAGATGTTCATATGTTTCATTAAAACAAAAACATGTTACTATTTAAAAACATTTACAATGTACAAAGCAAATATACGAATCAACAAAAAACAACGAAAGTTTCATCGATTTTCATTGACTTTGAAATTGAATTTAATTATTGTTGTAGTAAAAACTTGGAACGGTTATGATTTGGTTCCACTCAGTTGATTGATTAATTCGCAACGGATAATATGGTTGTTCCAATGTAGGGGGGATGATGGGTTCTCAGGGTAAATTTGGACTGTTTTTAACGACTTGAAAGTCGTTAGGGGGGGAAGGAGATTGTTCGGTGTATTAATAAGTCCGGCACTGTTTGAACATTTACTTTATTTAATAACTCAGCAGGTTACTTCCTGACGGCTCGTAGCTGACCTCACTACACACTTAGACTGACTTTAGAAAATGATTTATACTGCCCTCAACTGAACTTTAGAAATGATCTAGACTGATTACTTTCGGATGACTCGTATATTTCTGATTCCGTATATTTCTTTCGCGTCTCTCGTATGATGTCCCTGTTTCTCTTGAATGTCTGAATCTCAATCTGCGAAGGTCTGAATGTGCGAGAGAATGTCCGAATGTATGAATGACTGACTTCTGCGAGTGTGTGTATGTGTCTCCTGAGTGCCCCTCTGACTTCTGTACTCTAGTTTTTCTACTACATCGCCACGCCTTTCGCTAAATTAAATTCCCTCGTATTTTATCTATTTCTGTGTTATATGTTCATATTGGCTATCCTAAAATTATTTATTGGTATCTAAGTTCTTCTGATTCGTTAACTTTTATCCGAAGACCATTGGCTAGAATTATTCTTTCCCCCCCTGATCTAACGTCTTCCCACGAACTTGAACTTTCCCAGAACAAGCTGTCATAAATTTCGGTACTTTCCTTATATTCTGATTTCTATTGAAAATCTTTTGCCTTCCTTAGTTTGTAGATTCCTAAATGTTCCTAGAGATTAAGCACGTGTTTTCGGCTTTCCTTTTATAAAACATTTTCGTCTCCGTTCTGTCATTTTCATTTCCTCTTAAATTATTGCTACCTCTGACTTTGTTAAATACTGTCCCGTTACGGCCACATGTTTCTCTTATTGTCAACTCCTAAGTATTTCCTAGGTAGAAGGTTCGTGACCTAACAAAAGATAGTTTATCCTTTCTTCAGCCTTGTCTAAGGAGCGGTCAGTGAGTGGAGTCGGGTATACATATTCGTCTTTCTCACATATTTTACACAAAATGTATACAAAACCGTTTTGTAAGTTACAAGTTACAAATTATTTCTATTTCGGATACCTATCTCTAAAACATTTCTTATACCTATACATAATAATTATCCTTATCAAATCTAATGCCTTTATAAATATAGCTCTGCAGCCTTTAGATATTAAATTAATAAAGGCAGCATTATTTCCTGCTTCAAACTGTAACACAAACGTTTTCTGAAGGTTATTACAGAGCGCTCTTACATATAAATATAATTCTAAAACAATATTTCCTTAATATTTCACATATGCTATCATCACAATAATTTTGTTAAATATAAAACATATACATTGCTAAAAATACAGTTTATATGCTGAGTTAATTTGTCCTTTTAATTTAAACCAAAGAGAGAAAATTAAACTTCTTTTTGAACTTCGGTTTAAACGTATTTCAATATATTCCCGTATTACTAAAAACCTAGGTTTCAATGATTTTCAGAAACTATTTTCTTGCTTGACTTAAATTATATATGCCGAGTTGTGTTATGAAAAAACAAATATTGGTGCCGCTACAGCGATTTTCAAGTTCTGGGTTTCAAGCAAACGCCCCCCTCCTAATAGTCCGATTTCACCGATTTCAGAAACTATTTTTCTTATTTTATTTCAATAGTACATTGGCCTTTCCTGTTTCATTGCATATTTCAATCCAGCATCCATACAGCCGAGGTCTGCAAGGCGAGGATTCATGAGTGGGAGGTGGGGAGTTCGATTCCCAACAGGAATTGAACTTTCCTCAGCTCTCATCACAAATTGTAAATGCAGGGGACTCAAGCCTGGAAAGTTTCCTTCCTTAAAAAAAAAATTTAAAAAAATTAAAAAAAAAACTTTTCCAATACATCATTTCGTCTCATCAGTGTCCACCGTCTGTGATGCCTCAGTAGTAAAAACGGACGTTAAACCCTAATTAATAAATGTCTTGCTACATGCAACGAAAATAATTTCTTTCCATTTCTAATTCTCTTTTGACGCTATTTTCATCTTTTCCCCCCCTTATAATGAAAATATTTTTGCCAAACAATATATAAGAATTTATATAAAAATAAATGATCAAATGGACCAATAAAATAAATGGCTGAGCGCAATAGGGAAACTAGATTATTTTTCCATTTCTCAACGATTAAAATTGATGCTGCTATATATCCATATGTGATCGTAGTCTCAAATGAATTACGCTTGAATATTGAATATTAATAAATTCATAATATCATAATAAACTATTTAAAATATAATTATTTCTGAGAAAAAATAAAATACTCATTAGCAGGAATAACAATAATCCGCCGTGTACTTTAAAAAATATAAATATATTACTAAGGAGCGAACATAATCTAATTCAATGTATGGCGACAAATGGGAAACAGCTGTTCCTCCATCTTCGCTCTTATGTGACTTACGCCACTTGTAACTTTTTTACTAATAGTTTATGAGCATTGCACATTCTTTCGTGGATCAGAAAGTTACAGGATCATACTTTTGTGGAATAGGGCCCAGGTCGTCCAGTTAGCTAACTAACACAGATTACTCAAGCAGAATGCACAACCACATGCATCTTTCGCTAGCCGGTTTGCGGTTCCAGTTTTACTAAACCGCCCTTTAGATCAATGTCAGTGGTACAGAAGGTTCAAATGCCCTATTTTGCATATAGGTAGAATGTGCTTCGCATCAGAGAGGCAGATACAGTGCGGGGGAGAAAGTGAACTTCACTCTCGTCGGATTGGGTGTGTAGGGACGATAACGTTAAATGGATTAGGAAGGCAAGTAAGTCTGAGCAGGAAATACTATCAGATGAGAGGGTAGATCGGGGTTCATAGCACATCCTCATCCTGGGTTTCCGTAGTCAGGGGAGCTGTGTTGGACAGAGAGAACAAAACTAGAAGACTCAAAAATACTCAACTTTCAAGCATTTTTTTCTTTCTCGTTTGCATTTCTGTAGGAATATCCCTTTATTATTCGCTTTCTGGTAAGTTATGGTTAATTATGAAACACAATGATCTTTAGTAATTAGTTTACCTTAATCTCAAGCGATTATTTTATTTATTTACTGCTATTATAATGAAATGTTTTTCAATGGTAAATAATGCTCCTTTATTTCTATTTAAAGCAGAGTTTTTACGCGTCATTCCATACTCTCACATATTATAAAACATACTATTGTTTAAATTAAAAACATGTTTTATTTAAAATTTAACGCTTGGTACCCATAGGCGAAATTCGGTCAAAATCATTAAAAAATTCAATTTTTTATTATGAAGATTACCTCATAATTTTGATTATCTTTCTCAAAGTATTGAATGCAATGCACCTGCTACAGTGTTTCTGTCAACACATGCTGAAAACCATTTATTCACAGGTCCTTCAGAATTCCCTCCGCAGCCCTCACCAGCGTTTCTAATGAAAGAAAATACAACCACGAAGGTGCTTCCTAAATTTAAGGAAAAGAAAAAAGCCACACAGGGCCAAATCCGAAAAAAATAATTTCTCCCTGTTATAAACATGCTGTTTAATTACGAGGCATTTCAATGCACGTTTAGATATTTTATGTTATAAACAAATCCCGGTTACATTTTACAATGCCCCGAAAGATGCAGTTTTTATAAAATGTCTTCCAATTTTAATCAGAAAGCCATTAAAAATGGCAATGGTTTTCATATTACTTTCATCGTTTTTCTCAAAAGTATTAGATAATTAATGCCATGTAAAAATGTAATATTAAAATTTTTGGAAAGTATCCTCAGATAACCAGGACAGCAGAGAGAGAGAGAAAAAAAAACTGTAATGGCAGTCTGTTTTCTCAGCATCAACTTAATATATCATCATCATCATCATTATTATTATTATTATTATTATTATTATTATTATAAAGCATCGGAATTTCTAAGCACTAAAACAAGAATGAAGTGCAATGAAGTTGTGTTGGTATTGATCTGTAGACAACAAAGTTGCAATTAAGTCCCGAGTTACAAGTCATTCTTCCCCCTTACGTCTGTCGCTCATCAGTTGTTAAATTTGCGGCACGCAGGTTCTAGCCTGTGTTTAAGTGCCTTTAACTTCAAGTTAATTGCTTACGAATTCCTGTACATAATAAATTATTATTGTTATTGTTATATTATTATTATTATTATTTGTGCATCCTGTGAAAAATTAGCACATTAGTATAATATAAAGTAAATAAAATATTTTAATAATCATTAGGGTATAAACATAAAATTTTGACCGTGTCTACCATACAAGTACAGTAGCCTATGATAAAAATTTGAAGAAATTTCCTTTGTAGGGTACCTTATAAATTAAAGCACGCAATTAAAATCTGAGTAAATACGTTTTAAATATTTGTAAAATAAGAGTCAGCTTTCAATACTGTATATTAATCTGTGCTCTGTACCTATACCGTATTCCTGGTTCATATGTAGGGTGGATTTTGTCCACGTTTGTTATTGGACATGAAATTTTGAATTTATTGAGTTTTCTTATAAAGAATATGCTTTGCAAAGTTTAATATAACTATTTATTTATTTAAAACTATGAAAACTTTTATATTTATAGAATAGGATAAATGTTGCAAAATCATTGCCTGCATTTACTTCTTTTAATGTGAAAAATCATGAAAATAGTGCATTTGAACATAACTTTCATTACACAGTCTGCATGAATTATTATTACACACGATAACATGACAAACTGAATCCGGTTGGTCCTTCTCTTTTTGTATTTAATTTATTTTCCCTGCAGCAAACTGACATGTTTATAAAAGCTTCAGCATTTGAGTTAGAAATCACTAAGTTATATAATAAAATATGCTCAATTCGTTGATTTTTACCAAAGACCTGGATGAACGTAACATGACGAGCACTTTTTTCGTTTTTCAATAACGAACTGTTAAAGCCTATCTGAGATTCGCCACAGCTATGCTGTAATCCGCCACTATGGGTAGGAGCAGAAAGCGCATGATCCAATCAAGAACCATCACCAATCCCGACTAACCGCGATGACAGCTAGTCCTCTAAAGGAAATGGCCTTTCAACTTTCGGTTTCCAGACATGAAGAGAGAGGAGGAAAACCTTAATGTCGTTTCCTGCACGATCTCAACCCTACTGCTCTCTAACGTTCTCTGACACGATTTGTCTAGTGGGTAAACGTCACTTAGTAAATCTTATGCAGATTTTAGGAATGTTAACCATGAAGATGGGTCAAGAAACTGCTAAATTCATGACAATCTTTCTTTGCTATGAAGCAGTCTCCAAAATGTCCATCAGGCAGCTAAATGTATGCATAGTGACGATCTTATCCACACTTTCGGTAAGATATAGTTCTTATAGATCTTGTGCGAGCGCTTTTAAATAGTATTTAATCTTAACTAGTGGCTTTGATGAGGAGAATTTCAGTAACAAAATAAGATCAAGATTGAAGAAAGCACCCAGGGCTTCTTAGCCGTACTTAATGTGTCCTATATAGCGCTATCTTGAATACATAACGTCCGAGTGAAATCACAAGTTCCTTGACAGAGGTTTTTATTACGAGCAACGTAAGACGTTTCCACTGAGAGACAACTGCTGAACACATGATCCACCGTCAACGATGCGGCATATTGTCGAACACTGCCAGAACATCCAGTATTGTTAAGTTCTGCAGTTGAACGATAACGCCCTTACACATACCCAATGTACACTCTGCGACTGTTTCACCAGCTCAGAAAGGTTAGTCATTTACATCGAACACTGAGATCAAGATCAGAGTTTTATTTACGGACGCTCTTTAAAATCTCTTGAAACGGACTTGAAACGGCCGGTGAATTTTGGTCAGAGGCCTATTTTTTCAGGCTTGAACCTCTTTTTCGTGCCGTAAATCTACGACACGGGACCCACGGCTTTTCTTCCCTTCCGAAGGAAGTCATACTTAGGGTTGTTACGCCCGAAAAAATCCATCGATTCTGGCCGCCTGGCACAGCAGTTTCGTTTGTCAGTAGCATCATGTGCGAGCAAGAGGTGCATTCGTTCATTGTGCCATATGTGAAGTTTCACAGAAGGGTGAGAAACTGTGAAAAATAAATCATCAACGTTGAGCATAACGAATACCAGCAGTGTGACCGGTTTTGCGATTTCTAAAATAGCTTCTGAGGTTGGGATAAATTAGGGAAACACTCAATCCATCTTTGATTACGAAAAGTTTTCCAAAGGCGAGTTTGTCGAATTCTCACTAAGGAATCAACAGGCTGTTGGTGTGCAAGTGTATCGGAGGCTTTTTGGTTCAATACCGGAATTAAGAAGAAATGTTCCAGCAAAGATGAGTAACCTGCGCTTACCACTGAACTCCTGAGTCGAAGCAAGCGAGCCTCGAGTCGAGTGCTTCTGTCAAAGCAAATAGTCTCCTGTCAGCTAGGAAATTTTTCTCGATAGTTTTCTGGGACTTTCGGTGGGACTGCAAAGCTCTGGAAAACTCTTCGCTTTGCGATTACCGTACGTTTGGACTGTTAAATGAGGCATAGGGATGTCGATGATTCGAGAATAATGAGGGTGTTGAAGCATTCGTGTTTTATACTAGGGACAAGTCATAAATCATGGCAATTTTTTTTTGAACAAGGGAGAACACGAAAAATCAAAGATATATGATTGAAAGTATATGGCATTTACTGCCAAGTAGAGCCAACAACGGAAGGCTGGATGTGGACGGCCCTCGTAGGGAAGCAGCAAAGCACAGGCAACCGGACATGATTGGTTTATGATGACATGAGCAAAATTTACACACAACTACTTGCACAGGGTTGCAAATCCGTCACAGGACGGGTCTTCCAGGTAACCCACGGTGTTTAGCAGGCTTCGAAGTTGTCTCCAAGTACATCGACGGTTCGTTGCTAGCGAAGGGGAAGCCGCTGAATATCATCTGCTGCACATGAGCCATCTCGGGTTGAAATGCTCTCAAAATTTTCGCTTTGTTAGTACAACATTTCCCACGCAATGGCTGTTTCATTTTGCGGATGAGGTCATAAACACAGGGACTGAGATCGGGCGAATATGGCGAGTGCGGAAGAACTTCCCAACCCCACTGCTGTATAAACCACTTGACACTGTCGCGTTATCGTGGAGAATATTAGCGTTATTTGGTGCATAAGGCACGGCGCAATTGTGACCCAAAAAACCCTGTAATATCCGGAATTCACAGCGATTTCCTCATGCATTGGATGACATACAGTTACCTAATAACTAAGCTAATTGACATGTATATGACTATTATGGCCACCATTCCTGACCACTGTCGCTCATTAACTGAACTTCGGGGCGTGCTAAGGCATGCAGTTCCGCTCACATACACCAATCTGGTGGCTTCATTGGAAAGCACATTCCATACACTTTCAATCATATATATTGGATTTTTCGTGCTAGCCCTTGTTCGCAAGAAAAAATAATTGCTATGGCTTATGACTTTTCCCTGGTAAATTTTCAGCAGTCTGCATTCTTCACATTTGTCTTTCATGTATGTAACTTCCCTTCAATGTATTGCGTTGCGTGCCGTCTTGAACGGTGCCATAAGTGGCACAAATAGAGCGAATACTTTGCTTTTGCACTCCAGCAAAATTCTAGGAAATGACCCGATATTATAGTACATAAATTTTGCATTTCACATTGTTTTTTTTTTAAACATAAAACATAATGAATTTAGAAGTAACTAGTGTTTTAGGTTTATTTAGGCACGGCCATGGCAAGACGACAATGCTCCTGATAATAATTTAAGTGTTAAACAGAGAGATGGGAAATCGTCTTTCCATGCGTGCAACAGTGATGCATTGACAGATATTTCCATCTACAAGTTTCTGTTTAACTACAAGTTAACGATAAGACAATCAAACATCCGGTGTGTGACTCATCCGACGCCCAGACCGAAACAAGTGTCTCCCATGAAGGTACATGCATTTCTCCCGGACAAGTTTGGTCGGACCGGTTTTCACGCAATGACATCATGCCAAATGAATGCTCTCAAAGAAAGTGTTTGCATAACGCGGTTACTAAGTATAGCGTTAGGGTAGGCTGGACCTTTCAAGGCCCTATTAAATAAAACATATGAATAGCGATCGGAACAAATGAAGTACGATTGTTTTCTTTTTATCATGGAGCGCTAAGCCTACTTTTTGAACAGTCAAAACAGTGCTGAAAGACAGCTGTATCTAACCATCGAACTATTGCCTCGAGTACAGTAATTAGAACTCACTAGATGGGCTTGCTCATTGTTAATGAGCATACGAGTGTCATCTGTTTCCCTATTGCAGAAAAAATATTGACCAGCTTCATGGTCTAGTGGTAGAGTTTGAGACTACTATTCCTGATATCGTGGGTTCGAAACCTGGCCAGGTCAATCTGTCTCGGTAAGGTTTTTTGGGGAGTTTTCCTTACTATGAGAAGGTGAATGCCAGACAGCTATAAGCGCCAAGGACTCTGAGCTCATTTCTGCCATATATAATTTATTTCATTCACCCCTACAGTATTCAGTCCACAATCTACAGAAGCCGCGAAGGTCACACTCGTTGCCCCCCCCCCCCCACAAAAGAGCAATTTCTTAAAAGCAAAATTCTTCTAGGTCCTACTCGTTAAACACGCGGTTCACACCAATGCAGCAGCTGTGCTACATGGCATGCACCTAAAGACGCTGACTAGTATGTGTATACCCTTAGTTCTGTGGCAGAGTGTGCAGCGATGCCGTGGTTAAGAGCGCACTTTATTTTAATAAACATTTATAACATAAACCTGGGATGTAGGCTCTCTTCCACACTACTGTAGAAATCTGATATCTATACCCCGAAGATTGAGAGCAGTTATACACGCTGAGGGTTCATACGCCCGATATTAATTTGTGTTTCACTTTAAGATAAGGTTTCTGTTCATATATTTATTTGTAAAGAATGGGTTAGTTTTGGTTACTTTTTTGCTCTGCGTAAGTGATGCCATGAAACTCAAATGATAATATGACAGGACAACATATTATTCTACATATACACTTATAAAAACCAAAAATAAAAAAATTAAGCAAAAATGTTGTGTGGAATTTGAATCCAGGAGCTTACGCAGAAGAGCAAAGCCTTCTAAACCACCGATACTGTACCTTAACGTTCTCTTTCCAGATGCTTATAATGCAGTGTGCCAGTCGCTGCATGCGCATTGTGAATATAGCGTTCATAAGAATCCTCAAAGTTGTCCGACCGACACATGGAATCTGGGGATGATCCCCCCCCCCAAAGGGTGTACAACTCCTAAGCTCTTTCCCCACATAACCACCACCATTCTTCAAGCTTTTTTTCCGTATCTTAATACCCATTATAATTATTAGATACATTGTACAGTTTGCATAGCTATCCGTTTATTGCCGTTTTCACTTCATCATTTTCAATTCGCTGGTCTGCAAGGTGCTTCTTGCTTTGACGCAAAGATGGAAATCACTCCAAAGATGCCTTCGAGACTTAACCATCCATTCAGGGAGACTCGGTATGCATGCTTCAAGGGTAAATAGCTTCCAGCAAGCGACTGACCCGGGCATTGGCGTGTAAGCCCTACAAATAGTGACGTACATATGCGAAAGAGTTGATAGCTCGTAGTTGATTCCACGCACAGAAGCGTCCGCTAGTTGTTCATTACGTGTTGTCCAGTGTTTTATGTTGTTATATTTTTGATTTATTTATGAGCGCTCTTTAGCTTCAGTTCATCAACGTCCCATTCAAATCAGGATGTGAAACTGCCGACAAAATTTGCTCAGAGGCCCCTTCTTTCAGGCTTGAGGTTCTTTTACGTGCCGTAAATGTATGACACTAGACCAACAGCTTTACTTTCCTTCCGAAAGAAGCCATATTTAGGATTTTTACGCCCGAAAAAAATCGATCGACCCTGGCCGGAATCGAATGCGCGATCTTGGGTGTACAAGGCAAATATGGTTACCACTACACCACCAGGACCGACTGTCCACTGGCGATAATGCACTGAACGGAAAGAGTTTCCTTAATCGTTTATAACATAAAAACCTGCCACAGAAAACTGCCATTTTTTGTACAGCGAAATTACGGAAGTGTACAAACAGGGCGAAGTAACAAGTATCTAGCAAAGAACCATGCACCGACTGCTTGTGGTTTTTATCTCTGGGTGTAAAGCTACAAAACAAATACACGCCTTGGAAGAACCAAAATTATCAGTGATAAGTACTTGTAGTCACAGAAAGAGAGAGACATGGGTGGATGTTAGCAGAACTGACAAAAATGTGTAGACTGCTATTCTGACAACGGAGATATCCGATCAGGCAAGTAGATCTCACCTGGGTTTAAACCAGTGAATTCTCAAATAGATGCCAGTCTTTTGTCCCACTAGCAACCCCGTAGCTAACAAAGAGCAAGGTGTGCTGGTACAGAAACAGGCCAAGAGAATGTCCCTGCACCCAAAAGGTTCAGGTATTCCGTTATGAGCACGCTACATTGTTAATATGTCATCTTTTGTGACGCGGTTTGCTTGAGGGGACTCGGCTATCTGGTGCCGTGGAATTTGTTGCTCTTCAAGTACTACCAAGAAAAGAAGGAAGAAACGTTTTTCAAATGTTTTTCTCCTTCCTCTTTGTTGTTGCTTCGCCAAGATATTCTGTTTCATGGTCTGGATTCTTAGTTCAGATCCTTTCCGACCTACTTTAAATCTATTTCGCGCTGGTTATTTTCATTGGTAAACTAAAGTTCTTCACGAATTGCAATTTTGTGGTGCTCGCTAGTATTTGAAGGATACCCCACATCATGCCCCTTATCAATGTGTACTTTTAAACAAGTCCTTATGAGCGAGAACTGCCAGTAGGAATCCAGAATGAATTTTGATAAACACAATCCCTTCGATATAGTTGCCACGTTTTCCTCTCAAACAACCGAGAGCCATTTCAGCTTCCGCCAGAGATGGCTTTTCAGGTGCAGCAATCTTTTACTCTGCTAGATATGATAAAGACAAAAACTATATTCCACTTTTCAATATAGTTACCCTTTATTGCAATACAATTCTCACATCTTTGAACTAACATTTCAATCCTACCCCCCAAAAATAGAAGCCTTGTCTGTAAAATGCCCTAAACACCATCTTTTCTTCGTCACACTTAAATTTCCTCCCTCGAAGGTCCTTCTTGAGTTTTGAAAAGAGGAAAAATGTCACTGGGAGCTAGATCTGGGATGTAGGGTGAATGGTCGATCTCCTTGAAGCAACATCTCTTCACAGCTTCCTTTTCAACAAGAACTGTGTGCACAGACATGTGGTGAAGGCGCACACCACTCAGCTTTCTTCGTCTTTTCTCTTTGATGGAAGCACGTAGTCAGTATAGTACTCCCTATTTACTGTGGTGTTCTTCTGCTTGAAGTCAATGAAGAATATTCCTTCAGTCTCAAAAGATTGTGGTCATGATCTTCTTGGTTGACTGAGTGACCTTGGCCTTTAGAGACGATGCTTGGCCAGGTTTACACCACCCCATTGTCGCTCCTGGTGGTGTAGTGGTTACCATATTTGCCTCCTACACCCAAGATCGCGGGTTCAAACCCGGCCAGGACCGATGGATTTTTTCGGGCGTAAAAATCGTAAGTATGGCTTCGGAAGGGAAATAAAGCCGTGGGTCCCGTGTCGTACATTTACGGCACGAAAAAGAACGTCAAGCCTGAAAGAGAGGCCTTTGAGCAAAATTTGTCGGCCGTTTCACGCCCCGAGTTGAATGGGACACTGATGACCTCAGATGTTAAAGAGCGTCCGTAAATAAATAAATCAAACAAAAAAAAAGTTCATTGATTCTCTTTTGGACAAGGGATCATAGTAGAGGACCGTAGTTTCATCTCCTGTAACAATGGTTTGCAGAACTTCTCTCTCGTTGCCACGGCAGAGCTCCAAAAATGACTGACAACAGATGCCTCGTTGCTGTTTTTGGACTGAGGAAAGGAGTCTAGGCATCCATCTTGCACTAACCTTATTCATGTTTAAATGTTCATCAATAATTCGAAGGATAGTTTTAGAAATTCCCAACCAAATGGACAAATAAAATAAATGACCAAGAGCAATTGAGAAGCTCAATTCTTCTGCCATCTGTCGAAGACTAAAACTCACGCTCCTAAAGGTAGCCATATGTAACAGTTGTTTCAAAGTGAATTATCACGCTTGCATATTCATAAATACATAATCAAGTATTTAAATTATCATTATATCTAATAAAAATACAGCAATGACAATAATCCGCTCTGTAAAAAATACGAAGAAAGGACATAAGCTAATTCAAGGTATGGTGACGAATGGAAAATAAATGTTCCTCCATCTTGGTCTTGTATGACGTCACTTGTAATTTTTTACTAATACTTCCTTATGTAGAGGTAGGGCTGCACCAACTTTTTATGTCACGAGCCGCCACTGGCTTTAGTCCATAGCAGTTTAGAACAAACTGCTCTTGAGAGTGCTTGCGAATGGCGGCTTATCAGAGTTTATCGGTGTTACTGTCTTTGACACGCTGGTGGTTAACGAGGATACCGTGGCAGTTATACTGCAGAATTCAGTTTACTGCTATAAGCGATCACTTTTACTTTACACAGTTACAGATACAAAGGTGTCTCTTCACCACCAACCGCTATCGTATTTCTGAAACCATGCTCCAGATAGTGCCCTCCGAAAAACCACATTTGACTATAACTCCACGTAGCCCAGAAGCTGAATTAAGGGCGTTCCAAATTAACGCTCAGAACCTCGGTCGTGACCACAGTAATTGAGACCTGGCAACTGTTGTGGACAGTCAAACGTGACACCTGTGTGACCACAGAACTACAATAATATGAGCCGGAGTAGGTCACACGGTAAACATCATGTCCTGCTAATAGCGTGATATGACAAAGGTTCCCCAAACTGTCAAGTGTTCTAAATAAGTGTCTTGAAATTTCTGGCTAAAACTTTTCCAAAATCCCATGATTATTTCTTTCAGTGAAGCCAGAGACGGCTCGTGACCCTGTAGAAGGGTGGACCAGGCATGGGGGAAGATCGTTTATCAAGACTTGTACTCCTTTCCGACAAACTGCAGCGACACCACAAGTTTGTACTATAAACTATTCTGTTTTATATGGAACTCTTCTAATTTACCTGTTAAAGTACGTCTTAAGCCTTCTGCAGTCAATTCAGAAACATCAATGAGTTTTATGAATATTTTAATCGGTTCATCCCCAATGATTTATCGTAATATCACAACAAATTGTGATATGCGTGTATATCTGTCGGTCTATGCAGAAATTTGCCCTATTTCTTTTCTAATCTAATTCATATAGACAATACACGTTTCTCACTTCATCATATGCTGTCAGCTAAGATGTTTTTTTTCTCAAACCAGCACAAAAAAAAAAAAAAAAAAAACAATTTTGTGCCGTTAAACTGAGTAAGCTGCTATAGCTTTCGTTGATGAGGTCCAAATTGTTTCACTTCCAACTTAACAATTACACATAGTCTTCCATAAAACGTTCATTTTATTCATTACCACAAAACACTTTCTTGTAACTTAACAGTTAACACTGTGAAAATGAACTTTCTACTGACAAACAGCGAGGAAGTCACCCAATTTCAAACAAAGTGCGAAAACAAACCTAAAGTCAGTTATGCGTGGTGTCATTAACCCCTCCACATCTGGTTAGTAAGAAAAGAGAGAATACCGAGCGCTGGCAATAGGCCGTAATCCTGCTGGATTAAGAGGACGCAGAAATAAGCATGAGAAAGGCTAACCCATCTCGGAGGAAGACAAATATAAGTTCTTGTAAATCTTTGCTGACTTAAAGCGTAAAGGTTACCAGAACAGAAATTGTATTTTTTTTTTAGGGGGGCTGGCTCATTTCTACTGACAAACCACCCCTAATTGAAGCCACTGTTGAAATTTAAAGGTATAAAAATTTCTAACAAGTTTAAATTTCTTCTACCAAGAACAAAACATCATTAATGCCTAAATCTCTATCCAAACCTTTCAAAAATTTTGTTTAGTGTTCATTACCTCTTCCATTTATTATGAATGATCAACATTCATGAGGATCGAAAGACTCATTTGCCTTTAGAGTACAAAAACAAGTCTATATGCGATGTCTAAGTATACTCTGCATTGCAGCCGAGTCTGGTGATTTGACGCAAACCCAAGTCTCAAGCCAATGGAGGGAGGGAGATGAACGTCAGCCCTAACGGTACATCGCATGTCTCCGGGGTGTGTCCAATTTATTCTTCCTCCGACTTATCTTCTGAAAGGCAAGGGAGGGACAGGAAAAACCGAGAGATGTCACCTGAAAATGCGAGAGCATTTCTTTCAACCGTTGTAGTTTTTTGTGCTGCTCCTGAATTAAGATAAGAGCGTCTCCAAGGCTTGCCAACAGCAGCCCCCATCAACATTTCTTTCTGGATGAGATACCAGTTATGACTACCGCATCCTTCAGCGCTGCCAACCACAGTATCGTCGAGCACGGTTCTTGAAAATAACTGCCTATTATAAACACTGCTACAGAAGCAACAAAGTCACGAAAATGTTGGTGAGAAGAGAGTTAAAATTTCGGAGATAGCAGGTTAAAAATGGTGTGTTGAGATGTTTTTCCTCAAGCCAGAGACAGAATGAATCGTTTCTGACCTCCGATATCGCCACCCTTAGTCGTTATGTTTACTTTCTAGTAGCGAAGCGTCATCCGTCCCCGCCCCTTGCAAAGAGATTACAACCCTACAAATTATACGCTTTATTTTTTTTTTTTATTCAAATTAAAGGAATATGTTGCATATAAATATAAAAGTATAATAAAGTTAGGAGAGTTGGCAAAGATGGCGTTAGAATTCCACTTGTTCAAAAACTTTCAACACAAAGGTAGGAGGCTACTGTGATGGCTAGAGTTGAGATTGACATTTTAATCTACGCTTAAATTGTATTATTGTCTGACAATAGGGAGGGAGTTCCAGATTCTGAGAAGTGAAACACTGAACCAAGGGAAGCAAATATAAGTCATTTTGAATTTAAGTGAAAGATGTTCAGGCATTAAATTTTTTTGCATAGTCCTGGCGAAAGACTTTGTATCGATCTGCGCGAGACAATTCTAGGACATTTATGGAATATCTATAGTAACAAACAATTGCAAGCGAGAAAGATAAAAGCGGCACAAATGTACAATAAACCGTCCCTACAATGTGTTCAGTACGGGTGTACATAGATACTAACCTGATTGCCGTATAAACGTATGAATAGAAATTGAACCTGACCAGAAACCACTTTGATACCTTGAAAAAACATCTTATTGTTGCTCGTACCCAAGAAAAGTAGGTTTAAATACTTTAAATTGTGTGATAAACAAATTATTAAGTATCTTAAATACCTATTTTCATTAATCAGTAATATTACTCTCGGTTTTCAAATTTAATAAACGCATATTTTTTATTATATTGCTGGGTATTTTCAGTATTTTAAATGCCTTTTGTCTGCCAATTATAACCAAAATAAATGCCTGAAATTCCGGGTTCAGGTTATATTGTTATATATTATCAGCAGAGTATTAAACCTTCCGCGACCACTCTAAGGGTCCTGGCCCACAGTTTTGGAACCGCTGCCCTAAAGGATCAGCATATTACGTCATACTTTATATAAAATAGATATAAAATAAAACGATATGGAACAAAGTATGTTAAAATTTTAATTTTAATTTTCTGGCCAATCTTGGTAAAATAAAACTACCCTGTACTGCACAGAACCTCAATTCAATTTGCCAACGGCTGGCAGATGTAATTACAGAAAAAATTAGTTAGGTCAACGACGAGCGGAAAGTCTGAATTCTTATAACTGTAAATGTAGGAACCTCTGTCTGCCAGATGACGCATGACCCATTTGATGATGCAGCAACAATGCGATGCCCAGCCGTGATTATGTGTTTCTGGTATGTTAAACAGATGCATTATCATGCAGATATAGCTATGCACATTAATAAATATCAGGTTGAGACCAGCCTGCCTAAACTTTTAAAGAGAAGTTTACAGTCAGCTGTTTGTTTATACGTGCTAATTTTCTCATGTCGGTTTCAATGTTCCGTCGTTTGTTTTTGCTTAGTTCCAGCAATCGCGTACGTCTGGCGAAACCAAATTTAGCGCATTCCGGTATATGTGCTAAATCCAAGGGGTACTAGCTGCATATTTTAAGAACTAATAAGAGCGAAATTTAAATTTAATTAGCCATTTACCAAAAATAATGAGTGAAATTCGAAACTAACTCAAAATTAAATTCTTCAAGCACTATGGAAGTAACCTCCCCCCAAATTCTAAGATTATCTTCAATAATACCATCAGTGCTGATAATTTTGAATAAATTAATGGTTAACGTGGAAAATAAAACTTAATTTAAAACTTAAATACTTAAAGATTTACATTTGAATAAGACATTGAGCGGAGTAGCCTCGAGCCTGCATACACCAAAGGCTACGGCGAGCCAGATAATGAAGGAATACTACCAGAGTAGAGTAAAAAAATGTATTATCGCCATCCAGGTTTGGGTAGTGGTGGCTATTTTAACGCCAGTGTCTATACACCTGTGTCGTGCGAGATGTAATCTCTGCAACAAATAAGTATGATAATCGTGGCATACGTTTGTGCCTGGGAGCGCCAGGATTTTGCAGCTAAACTTTCTAATGTTGGTGTTCCTTCAAAGAGCTGTGGAAAAATGGCGAACAACGAGATACGTTGGGCCCGATCTTACACCTGTTGTGGTCACACATATTCAAGTACGGATGCGCACAAGTCCCACTAGACCGACACGTAATATGACGAAACAAATGCATGGAGTTTTCTTTTTCTTAGGTTACTCTGAATTGTCAGTATTTAATGTCTGGCCGTATATAACTATTTTAAAAATTTAATAAATCATAACAGTCAAAAAACTATCATCCGAATCGTAACTACTGTGAGACCGGTAATATTTTACCCCGCGACGCGAAGTTTTTCGAGTCCCCATTCGTTTGCCACGACGTGGAGCGGGTAGCAACCATGCCTGCTTGCTTACTTGTTGACCTTGTTGTCACAGTCGTAGTGCAGCAGCTTCTGGGTGTTTGTTGTGTTGCTCATTTCTTAATTTAACAGTATACATAAAATGTTTTATGCCTCGTGTGTTTACACCAGCATAGCGTGTCTTTATGTACGATTCATGTGTGTAACTCAGTGATGAAAGAATCATAGGACCAATTGTTTTTACCATACATTAATTCTGTTATGTGAATACCACACTAACACCCCCACTTTTTTCAAAGAATTAACAGACAGGGAGCGTGATCGTGCTTTTTTCCCCAACAGGACTGTGTCACTGCTCACACTGTGAATAATACCATGAGAGCAATTCACTATGTATTTCCACAAGACAGAGTTATTAGTAAGGATTTGTGGCCTCCTAGATCCTTCGCATTAACAACCTGCGATTATTATCTCTGGTGTAAATTTAAAAAGACCGTCTACAAGACGAACCCTCACACCATAAAGAACTAAAACATAATATTCGTCAGGAAATTGTTCCGATTTCTCAAAATGAACTACATAAAATGTGTAGAGGATGAAGGTGGACAATTTCAACACCCTCATTTGAAAATTTGGTAAGTAATGTGCCTCTTAAATTGTGTATTGTACGATTCATTTGTTTTATTGTTTTACCCTCCCGCCAATCATGAGCCGCTCGCCCATAAAACACTCCGGGGAAAAAACAAAACTGGTCGCACGGTGTTATAAGGTGGCTCCAAACTTATGGTTGACACTGTGCTTTAATTTTTGGGGGTGGGGAATGGGTAAAATTTGAGCATTTTTTTTTATCAATAATGTGTTTTTCACTTGTGTTTGACATCGTCTCTGTCCTGAAGTTTCATTTTGATATCTACAAGCAGGGTTACTAGCCTGCTGAAGCTGGAGGTAATATCACAAACTCGTATCCACCCCGCTCCACGTTATAATAACCAATTACCGCGACTGGGTAGCCGCTAATTTCCAACCGGGCACCAGCCTCATAACGACTATGGTCACCTTGGTGCTGCCACCGGGTAAATTACCGTCCCACACGCCCGCCCTCCCGCTCTCTGGCATTGCCAACAGATGCCACCAAAATAAATATATAAAATTCTGCGGAAAAAGAAATGCTTTAGTAAACGCAGAGAGAACAAAACTAGCGTAGGCGAAAATACACTTTTAGCTTTTGATTTCTGGACTAGGTTTCTGTGAAAAGTTACTAGCATTGATGAAAAATGATAAAAGAACTGCTCTCAAGAATGTTTTTACTGCTTAGACATTGATGATACACGAGATTAAATGACTAATTAAGAAACTACAAGTGTTATTTGTTTTTTTAAAGAAAGTATGTAAGGTCTACCCTTGTAATGTTAAATTTACTTACTTCAGTTACCATTTTCTCAAGGACCATTAAAGCTAAATTAAACGACATTTTCACATCATACAGATGCACATAATTGAAATTTTCTCGTCTGTTTTCACTACTGTACCATGACTTTGAAGCAAATTATAAATTAATTTTAATTATTTCCTTTTTTTTTTTTTCCCCCTATTTTTTTCCCAAACTTTGTCCTAGCTCTAACATAATAAATCCACATCATCAAAATAATAGCATGAATAAGTGGTAATAACTTATACTGACTCAAAAAAAATGGGAAACTTGTTTAAAAAATGTAGTTTTTCAATAACTGCAGCCAAAAAACACTTTTTACAGAAAAACTAACTTTTTGAGGGGAACCAGCTAAAACCCCTCTACATTGTAAAAAGGATGATGTTATGGAAACAAATGCTGCCAATTTATGAAATACAAATTTTTGTTATCATTCAAAACAAACCACAGCCTTCTAGAGCAAAAAATTCCTGAAATATAGAATTTTAACTGAATAAGTGCATGCGGGAGGGGGAGAAAAATGGGGGGGGGGGCGGTTCTGCAGTGACATAATTACAAGTGTATTAAAAATATTTAGCACTAATAAAAATCATATCAAAATAAACAAAATTCCAAATAGTAAAATGGTACAAAATATAATTTTTGACCCACCACCTTCCCTTAAAGGAATGAAGCACTCCATGCCTGAGTTTAAGGCACCTCCCAGGTCATTTGCCATTTACGACAAAGGAGGGGAAGAAAAAAGAAACAAAAATAAACTGTTAGGGAGGTCAATGCTGGCGAGAATCAAACTCCAGAGCTCTAGCTCATGAACCAGTGCCCTAACGACCTCAACTGTCGGTGTCGTCGTGGAAGAGTGAAAAGATACAAGGTCAAGAATAAGCATGGAGGGGTGGGAACGGAGAACACACAGGTATACGACCCATTCTTCTGAGGAAACCTGTTACTGGACAGAGATATAGTGGTCATTTCCACAATTGAAAGAGGGCATGTGTAACAGCACAAACGAACACCCAATGACATCCATGATTTTTTTTTTAAATATCTTAAATGATGTGCTGCTAGAGAGGTGGATTGATCGCGCCTGAATGATAACATCTTAGTAGTCACCAAGATCTCTGATCTAACTACCTATGACTTGGGTTACATAAAAGATCGATTCTTTCTATTATAAAAACGGTGGAAATGTTGCAAGTGTTTGATGATACGCCGCTTCTAACCTCTCACCTAAACATGCCTATCGCCTGTTCTGCTTTCGATGCAAGGATAAAATAAAGCTTCCATAAAGCTCGTTAAAAAGTTAACACATCTCATTTGTGTAGTCGCCTCCTCCTCGCAGTTACTATCGTCTACAAAATTTGCACACCACTATTTTCAAGGACCCGAAACAAACTGAGATATAACGAAGTAAAGGGAAATGTTACAACCAGCTCTAGGACACCAAGTGGAGCAAATGTGTTATTGTCGAAGCTTAGCAAATGATTGGACAAGTAATGGAATTTATTGCAGGGAACTATCACAGTAGTCCTTTTGTGTAATGCTTTTAGCCAGCTGTATGTGGAGAAAGAGTTTAATATCACCTTGATGTCTGCCATGTAATACAAGTGGACCAATGATACACATTTTATATGTGAAAGAGCACCAACAGTGACATTTTAATTTATAATCATAGAGGATGTTTGTAGATGCCCTGATAATTTTTTTAAGCAAATTCGTGGTTAAAAGTAGTAGTCTTAAGTCACTTCTTACTGTGGTTAAATTGAAAATTTGATTCGGTAGGAAGAGGATTTCGTGGAATAAAGTCACGACCAAACAAAACAAACAGAACTTAATGGTTGCACTTTAGAAACAGCATCTTTTTTTATCAAACAGTTCAAAGCACCCTGTAATGATATGATACGAAACACAGATCATATATATATATATATATATATATATATATATATATATATATTATCCCCGGTTGAACCCATTGACATCCCACCACTGCAATCTCTCACAATTCTTGCACAATGGAACTAAATTTTCACCCCCTACTTTGGTTGAGTTATTGAACTCCTTCAGGTCAATCGTCTCTGCTCCCTATTACGGACGTAAAACACGTGTTTAAACAAAAATCTCTGAAGAGGCCTCGAGACCTGGTTTGTTCAACGTCGTACTTGAGACAACAGGTAGGCAATACCGTGGCCAGCCAAGGTCGCAAGGATCGCGTGGGTTTGAGTGAGGAGTTTCGCGTTGAAGAAGGGGTACCAACATATATTCAAGTGCAACGGCCTAGTAGTATGAGGGAGCAATCAGAAGAGTCTATGTTCTGTTGCACATATACTGCCTAATCTCTACCAAGAGGTGTTGCTACCACTACATATCAGCTTATAAACAATCGGAAATAAAATTAGAGCTGTTAAATTCGTAAGGGCAGAGAATAATTTTACTTTACCGATAAATTTGAAATGAAGTACCATCCGGTTCCGCTTCCAGTAACAGAAAGGCATATTAGGTTTAATGTATAAGAAATATTCCAGCAGGTTTTGTTGGTATCAGGTGTTCCATTCTTGAACATGTTTTCAGTTACTAAAGAGATATTTCAATTATGCTAATTTTCTTTGAGAGGGAAGTTCATTGTTCTGGCGACAGCTGACAGGGAACTGCAATTTAATGTAAAACGGTGAGGGATATATTTTTTTATGTATGAAGTACTCAACATCAGACTCATGGCTTAAAAGTTCAGAAGGCTTGCGCTCAAGATTTTCACGCCCTGAAAAACCAATTTACATCGGCAGAGTTTGAACCCGCGAACCTTGGGGTACATAGAGCGCCAAGGCCGATCGGGAGGTATTAACATATAATACATTTGCATAAATAAGGATGTAGTAACAAATTTAACACACTTTTACGCTAGATTCCTGTTCACGATACCCTGCATTGTGTAAAAGGTATAAAAATAGCAATATGGCCATTTCCGAAATCCTTTCAGAAGAATGCAAAACATTTAACACTTTACACAGTTCAAGTTAATAAGAAGTGGTACCACTAGAGGTGAGAAAATCGTCAAGTGTTTTAGCATAGCGGTAAGGGATTGTTTATGAAGGATCCTACGGCGCCACAAGCCCCACTGCTTCGTATATTACTTCGGAAACTAGACTAGACAGTTCTCCTTCAGTTTGGAACTTTGATGTTGAAGCTTTGTGAGTTCAATTACCCCAGAAATCAAAAGTACAAGCTCAGGAACTTCAATTTTCACTTCGCGACGCAAAGACTCGAACTCGAATCTGTAATATTGTGACACTTGTAGTATGTTATTCCAAAAGAAAGTGTATTTTAAAATCAATATTGTCTTTGTTTTCGGTTAGGTTTTGGTCTGTGGATAGGTTGGACAACCCTAGAGGTGAGCGACAATAAGGCATTGCACACTTAGCTTACGGCACTAAACGCAACTCATTTATATGCCACGTTGACATGACATTGGTGTAAAATCCACCGCCAATGCAGGGGATCGAACCTCGGACCTTTATTCTATAAAGGCCCTTACCATCTATCCTATATAAACAAATGATTTGAATAAAACCTTCGTTTACTAACAGACAAACTGTATCCATTTGTCCAAAAAAATGTGTACTTTTATTTCGGAACTCCAAATTTTATATTGTAAATATTTTTTTGAAAACATCGGATTTTACGACTTTTGTGCAATTTATAACTAAAAATATTTAAATGCCATCTTATAACTTTTCCCCTTCATATTGTGTTAAAGCGAACATATTCGTCATATTATTCATGTCAACAAATGTTTTCCTTTCTTAAAAATGTGGTCATTTAGAATCTAGATTGAACATGCATTTAATTAAATCCAGGGGCGAAGCATCCATTAAGGCTGTAACAGTATATCATACGATTCAATGCTCAGACTGCTTTGCGCAAGCGCAGTAGTGATTTTAGGCGACTTGTCAGGGACAGGTGACGGGAGTCTTAATGAAGTACTCGTTAATGGTGCAGGCTAGCCTTGGTCGCATTCCATTTTGTAGAACGTGAAGCCCAACAGAAGGACCGGGATGCAGATTATATCAAATACAAATATGTTACTTCGCTATTTTTATTGTATTGTGGTGATATGGAATGATGTAATTACCTAACAGTAAATATAATTTTTTTAAATCTCATTTTCAAACTGTCTTAATCGTAGTTTACGCTGGACCGCTGTTGGTATGGTTGGTAACTCTTCATCTATAAGTCCTTTTTTTCTTTCCTTTTCTATGTAACTAATAACTGCCGTGCAACGGCGAGGCATGCCACTAAAATTACTCATAAAGGTAAGGTAAAATGTTTAGTGAAACATCAAGAATTCATTTCAAGAGTATTTTATGCAAGTACATAAAAACAGAAACGGACTTAATTTAATAATCACTTATATTGTTGATATTATAAAGCCGTTTTCGTAGTATAAAATAACTTTAGATTTTCCCTAACATAACAGGTATGAGCTTTCCTGTAGGAAAAGCCTTCGCCACTGGTAAAATCAACTATTTGTCCGGAAAAAAAAAATGGGGCAAATGATCTATTTGTAAAGTTTAGAACGAAATTTTGTTGAGCTCATTTATGGAATTTGAAAATAAAAATTGAACAAATAACTGACACATTTCATGAATATAAGTAGCAACCACTTTTATTTTAATTTTCTCAGTTATTTAAATTGGATTAAATTCTAAACTAAATGGTTTATAGATGTACATTATTATAAAATAATTTATTTCCTTCAATTATTAAAAACAAAGCTTTATTTCTTTTAGATGTTAATACCAACACAAAACAAAGGAATTGAAATAAATGCTGTTTTAATGTAATTATACACAACAGTATAACGCATGTGGACGTTAGCCGCTATTACAATGAATGCTAGCATATTTAGTAATAAACTAAGAACTTTTCAGGGAAAATTACAACTATTTTTATGGTGTAGCACTATGAATATTTATCATTCTCTAATTGAAGAGTCTAATCGGCTCGATATAAGTTTATTATATTTGTTTTGCTTATATAAGTAAACAAATGAAGACTTTTCTTCTCATCATGCGGATTAGTAACTAGGCAACCTGCTTTTTACAGTCAATGGAAAATTCAGGTGCTCTCAAGAGATCCGCCGCATTCACCAGACAGTCCTGTAGGGTAAGAGATAAAGATAGCCTATAGTGTCCCTTAAGGGCAAAGGCCTCTTAATTAGTCGGGAAAGCTCGTTTTTTCCTAACGTGGTGAGCTATTCCACGCTAGTTGTTAGTATGCTGTTAAGACACTGACTGATTTGTTTTTTTAAGGGAGTTTACAGTTACTACTGTGTGCATATTGCTCCACAGCTACTCCTATTCTTTGTATTTTTTTATTTAAGAATATCTACAAATATATTTGTAATTTCACATTAATAGAAAGTTATTCGCGTTAGTATTCAATAAAGCAGATTCCTACAATACTCGTAATTTAATTGAAATGTACATAATTTAGGATGTTTACGTTAATGAATATCACAGAATACGCATTATTTCTCTTTTCCGTGTCAGAAACCAACACAAAAGTAAATATACCTTCGGAGACCAGTTTGAACCCCGGACCTTCACCGCTAAAACCCTGCGCGCGCACAGTGCAACACGAGTTATAACACGCAGAGAGGCACATAGCAGCCAATTTGGTCGAAATCTATTCGACGCAGAGGACAGTGTTTACGCCGGGATTGTACTGCTACTTGCCCTTACACGCCGGACGGAAATCACTAGCACAACTCGTGCAACTCCTGCTGCTGGCTGGTTGACTGCCTGCCAGCAACTGAATTGCACTAGTAGCAAGATTTACACTATTAATTTCGGTCCTGTGTGTGCGTAATCCCTTGTAACAGTGTAAATGTTATTTGTTAAAAATAATATAACCTATACATTGTCCTATTAAATATAAATTCATACGGCACTATTAGGCATGAAAAATATTATACCAGTGGGAAATCTGCTCTTTGAACGGTTTTTTTTTTGTTAAAATAATTTATCCCATACGTTGTCCTATTAAATATTAACAGGGCTTTGTCACGTGGGTAAAATATAAAGGTGGAAAATCTGCTCTTTGATTTTTTTTAAAAAATTATGTAAGTTATGTGTTCCTGTTACATATAAATTAACAGGGCATTGTTGCGTGGGTTAAATAATATTAACGGTGGAAAATGTGATCTTATTCAAATTCGCAATTAATTCATACACATACATACACTAAACCTAACGCTAACCTCGGAAAAACCCTAGAAACCGGTGGACCCAATGGTTTGCTGCGGCTCGCGACGGGCTGACGGCCTACGCTCGGCTCCTTTTGGTAAGTATAAATTGGTAGAGACGGGTAAATCACTGTAATGGTGCAAATGTCCTTTGATTGCAGCAAAAAAAAAAAAAAAAAAAACCGTCAACGTCAATTTATAGGC
The DNA here is from genome assembly GCA_030762175.1 of Metallyticus violacea. Lineage (NCBI taxonomy): Eukaryota > Metazoa > Arthropoda > Insecta > Mantodea > Metallyticidae > Metallyticus > Metallyticus violacea. The sequence continues at coordinate 20,945,791 of CM060832.1, read as the reverse complement.
CATTCCGTTCGTGATACTATGATAGGGAGTAAATCATACTTGTGTCGAATCTCCTTTAACTCTGGCAGGGAGGGGGAAGCAGGTGGACGTGGCAACTATGGTATGACGCTCTAACCGTCTGAGCTATCGTGCCATTCGTAGCCTTACTATCTAGCTAAAGCTGCGCAAGCCACTACTTCCGGCTCTATCGGCTTCGCTCGGTACAGCAAGCATTGCAGAACGTTGCACTAGTATTTTTCGTCCAGCGTGTAAGGATAAATCTTCCAAATCGGCAGGATGAGAAGATTCACTTGCAACATTTTTGCTGGTAAATGCAACATCATCGAAACAGACAACAAATGTTCGAAAAAAATTTAGTTTACACTTTTTAAAGGGATTTTATAACAATTACCGTTCATCTTTGGGGAAAATTGGAAATATACCGTAGCGCTTGTCAGTGTACATATTCTCCGCTGAGCGGTCCTATTACATGAGGGAAAGGCTGATTAGAAAATCAACTAATGGAAACAACCGTGTTCCCGTACTTATACCATTCTTGAACGCATTTAACAAAATTCTAAAATCACATGTGCATGCGCTGGAAAACCGTCGCCCCTATAAGGGCCAGTTTTTAAGAAGGTGCCAACATTGGAAGAAAATTACTAATAGAGTAAAATATTAAAATCCCAAATAAGAAAAATATACAAATTCAGAAGAAATAGAACAGTAATGATTAAGTGTTCTTAGACACTGTGATCTACAGTGTGTCCGTAAAGTCATGGTGCAGTTTTTGAACGCTTGTAATGACTAAACGAAACGAAACCAAAGGATGATATACTTACGTGCAATACATTGAAGAATATGCCCAAGAGTTTCTGAAGATAAATTTCAATTTTGTGCGCCGCCAGATAATGACGCAACACAACAGTTAAGCCAATCACGTCATTTAGTCAAGATGTGGGCGGTGCAAAGGAAAGTTCAATGCGTCCTGCAGCTTGCAAACTTTGAATCCGTGACACGTGTTCATCGTGAATATCGCCGCGTGTACAACGAAGAGCCGCTACATAGGAATAACATTCACCGCCAGCATAAACAGCTGAAGGAAACCGGAGGCATGCTGGGCCAAAAACGTTCAGGTAGGCCTTCGGTTAATGACGAGTCTGCCCTTAGCTAGTGGCATATTCTGAATGGAAACATTTCGAGCGTCTTGTGAAGTACAGCTTTGAGTTTTAAACCCACAGAAGTTAGAATTTTATTTGCAAAAAAGAATTTAGAGAAATGCCAAGTTTATGCAGACACACGTTAAAAAAAATTAGAGAAATGCCATTTCATGGAGACGCGTTTAAAGAGAGATAAGTGAAAAAAGTATAATATATTTATATATTTAAAACAAAATAGATGAACATAGCGAAAGTGCCGAAACATAACTGACGAATTCTGAAAATACATGGGAATGGATGCTGACATTGGAACCAAAATACTGTAACTTGTTCAAGGGACAGATGAAAGCGCCTCTTTCTTTGGGGTTGCACAATAAGTCTTTTAGTCTGACGTGCCGGAGGTCGTTTATACTCCATAAAATCTCCACGCCATCTAGTCAAATCGAGCAGTTTTCTTTTTTCATTAGATTTTCATCTGCTGGCACAGATCCAACTAACATTCGATAAAAACAAAATTAATTTATTTTAGCGTTGTTTTCCCTTGGATTAAACTACCTGTGCAAGTTTGCTGCACAAGTTCGGACAATGTTGCTTCAAGCGCGTAAGCTTTCTATCGACAGTTCCGTTTTTATTCTCCCAGTCACTTCTTCCTTGATCTGTGGGTCATTTCCCTCCATATGAGTGACTTTGAACTTCTTTGTTTGAATACGCCTGGCGATTAGGCAGTGCGATGCGCAGAACCAGAAATTAACGAGATGTGGGCCTCTCGGTGACCCTGAGTACAGCCTTCGGATTCCAAGCTGGCCGCCCTCCACTCGCTGCCACTAGACAAAAGCTACGTTCGTCCGTACAATGTTTTGTTTGTCGCGCCGTGGGAACACTGCTGTTCAACCTGGGAAAGCCTTTCACTTTCTTCCGATGATATCATTAAAACCATCTGACAGCTATAATAAGCAGGCGATAATCAGAACTGAAGCCTTGAAATTAAAAATAGTAAAATGAATATTTTGGTAAATTATGCAACAAAACTCATACCGTTCTTTGTTTATATACATATTCTGCTTTTACCGCTGGTATACCAGCAACCCAATTATATATTCCTGCAGTGGAGGGTTACAATATACGGGTAGCATTAAAAGATGCATAAACAGATAAAGTGCAAGTATCTATACGAGGGACGTATTGAAAGTTCCCAGCCTGATGAAGAAAATGTAAGATATACGAGATTTTTTTTTCAACATATTCACCATGTAAATCAATATAGTTAGTCCAACCTGTGAAAAATAAGCATCTATCTCTGCTTCAGCTTCACTAGTTGACGTGAATTTTCGTCCACCCAACCACTTCTTCAGGTTTGGGAACAAAACGCAATCTCTGGGAGCCGAATCAGGCGAATATGGCGGATGTGGAAGCACTTGGAAGCGAAGGTCATGCAGTTTTGCTGCAACAATCCCATACGTGTGTGAAGGCGCATTATCGTGATGAAAGAAAACTTTGTTTTTCTCCAGGTGTGGAGGTTTAGCCTGAATAGCATCCTTCAGTTGCCCAGTAGTGAAGCGCAAGACTCCCTGGTGATGATTATACCCTTCTGAAGTTAGTCTACGAGCACCACACCATGAGAATGCCAGAAAAGTCATGACTTTTCCTGCACATGGAACCATTTTTGCTTTTTTGGTGCACGTTCACCTGTTACCCATTGTCTGGACTGCTCCTTCGTCTCTGGCGTGCAGTGATGAATCCACGTTTCATTTACTGTTATGAAACGTCGGAGAAAATCACTGAAATTCAGTTTAAATAAGTCTGAACACTGTCGAGCAATGTTCATTCGAGTTCGTTTTGGTCCATTGTTTACAAAGCGGCACCCATTCAGCGGAAATACCCAAAACTTCCTGTAGTGGACATGGCCTATCGAGGTCTTTGCAATGTCAGCCAACTCACATACCTTCAATCTGCGCTCATCAAGTACGGCATTGTGAATTTTTGTCACAATCTCGTCTGTCGTAGCAGTTTTGGGACACCCTGAGCTCTCAGTATCTTGAATGGAGCAAGACCATGCTTAAATTCAACTGCGCACTTTTTCGCCGTCGAAAACGAAAGAGAAGAATCCTCTAATGTGGAATCTTAACTGCTTTTGTATTTCTGTTAGGGTTAAACCCTTCAAAACAAAATACTTTATCACAGCCAGTACTTTATTCATTTTGTAGAAAATGATAACAGTTTGTTTGCACGATCGTCACAAAGAAGTAACTACACTTAGTGTTTTAGCATCTTAAGAGCGTGCAATCTGAAGGATGAGACTCAATAACTATTATTGGCCACCTTTACGACAACCGAGTCGGGCAGAGAGCTTTTAGATCATCCCTGGTGTATTCAGCACTGTGAATCAGATACATTCACCGCTGCGATCCACTTATATAAATGAATACCAAAGTGAAAGGAATAAAAATGCTCGCATCCTTTTCACACATGAAACATATTAGGCACAATGCTTCCGCGCACAGTGTTACAAGAACAATGCACTTTTAAAAAGAAAATAATTCACCTGGCATCCACTCTCGATCCCCGGCGACTTTTTATTTCCGCGAGGAAAAACTGTGGGAGCAGAGTTTCTTCTGATATGAAATCATTTGAAGCATATATGGGAGTTGATGACAGTGTGGCAGGAAATATTTAATAAGTGCTTTGTAAAAATAAACAAATACACAAATGTAGATGAGAAGTAAAATGAAAAATTAAGCTTTAGGGGACGGAGGGAGGGGGGGGGGGGCAAAATCTTTCAGTGTGTAATCCGCGGATCAACAACTTAAAAACGTAAGCAGGGGTACGGTTTCCAAATATGACACATTGCAAAATGTGGTTTAGATAACTTAATGGGTTCTACATTGATATATGGTACAGACATACTATACATGTATTTCACCAAATGCTATAAAGTTGAGAGCACCCCGAAAGAGCAGCTCCGGCACTCGCATTATTAAGAAAGAATGCCTTTGATTTTGCTCAGTTCAACTGCAATAGCCTTTGCACTTGTGGCCGCAGTGAAATATCAGAACATATCTTTTGATCATATTGCATTTTGTACAGTGCCAAATTCGAAAAAATAGTTTCCCTTACCTGTTGATTTTATATATTTATGCACATTATTTAACATCTCAGGTAATCAGCGTCCCATTTAATTCAGGGCGTGAAACGGCCGGTAAATTTTGCTCAGAGGCGTCTTCTTTCAGGCTTGAGGTTCTTTTATACGCCGTAAATCTACGACATGGGACCCACGGCTTCATATCACTTTCCGAAGGAAGCATACTTGGGATTTTTACGCCCATAAAAATCCATCGATTCTGACCGGGATCGAACCAGCGATCTTAGGAGGCAAGTATGGTTACCACTACACCACCAGGACCGATCTATCTTACCTAAAATTCTCCTTCCTCATTTATTGAGCTGTAACTTAATTGTCTCAGTTGTCAGACGTTACACTTTTGACTTTCTACTCCCATGTTGCTGGGTTATTGAATCCTAGGCGTCAACTGTATCAAGACTTGGCAGTTCTGTTAAAAGTTTTAGTTAAACACTAGTAATAGTCGCATAAACATTGCCATATATACGTACAATCATTTTATACATTTATTCCCTCTATGCAGGATAGTTCCACTCGTTTTCGTTTCTATGTCATATTTTAGAAAGGAATAAGTTTGTATGGAATTGGAATTATTCCATTTCACGCACGAAGTACATTGGTATTTGATGTGCGCTTTTAAAATTTTCAACTTATTATTTTCAATAAATAATGCAGTCTATCCAAAAAAGATTTGGTGCTACGGCCTTTATCAAAACAAGTTAAATGAAAAAGGCTTCTGTAAGCGTTCACGGCTTGTTACCGGGTAACCCTGTTAGTTGGAACATGTTTTTCGCAAGAAGACAGCTGATATAGGAGATTGCACAAAAAGTGGAAGATATTGGGGGTGTGAGAGACAAATTGCTTCTGAAGAACTTAATTAGGCTGGCAATCGGTAGCAAAATCGGGACCCTCGAGGAGGGCAAATGGGACATTGGCTGGAAAACACTATTAGCCGCCAGTATCGGCTTCAACACCGCTAACGCTATTTGCCTCAACCCTTCCTCAAGAGGCATTCAGTCGAGAGCTACAGCCGGCATCTCCTGCTCAATTCGATTTCCTTTACCGAACCGCACCGTCAGCGATTTTCTTTAGTTGCGCCCCGAAGACTAGTGCTGACGATGTCAAACAAGGGCCCACCGTGCCTCATTATCTGCAACTGTTGTAGGGAACCTCGCTGATTTTTTTTTTTTTTTTTTTTTTTTTTTTTCCCTGAAACAAAGCTGCAAGCGTATGGGGAAGTGCAGAATTTTAGAAACAGGAATTTAATTCTGGAATCTCTTACCTGAGAGTGCAAGACAGGAGCAAACTTCTAACCTCAGCATGAAGTATGCCATTTCTAGAATTCTTATGTATATAACTTCAGTCAGGGGCGGCCTGTCAATATGCCCCACCCCCAAAGAAAATGCCAAAAGTCTTTATCCTTTTCTATTATCCTGCTTAACTTTTAAAACAAAACAAAAAAATGCAAATGTATAACCTTTTAGTTCTTAATTGTATCTTACACAATAAGCGCATTTCTCTCTATTGCAGTGGCGGTAGAGAATGAACGAATGATGTTTAACGTCTGTTATTGCCACAGAGGCACCACAGGTGGTGGACAGTGATGATACATATGATGAAATGATTAATTGGGAAAGGATTTCTTTTTAAGGAAGGAATCGTTCCAGGCCTAAGTTTGGGGTACCTCCCCGGCATTTGCCATTTATGAGGATTGAGGAAAACCTGGAAAAAACCTGTCAGAGAGGACGGTCCTAGCGGTATTCGAACCCAGATCTCCCGCTCACGAATCCATGTCTTAACGACCTCGGCCACCCGTGGCGGTGTTGCGGTAGTTAGGGAAGCTTATGGGCCAGTCCGAAAAGGTATACGCTTTAAACTTATACCTTCTTGGCCCAGCAAAGATTTACAAGGACATACATTTGTCTTCCTCCAAGATGGGTTAGCTTTATTGGTGTTTATTTCTGCGTTCTCTTGGGCCAGCGCTCGGTATTCTCTCTTTAGATGTTGAGAGGTTACTGACGCCACACGTAAATGACAATAGGTTGTTTTTGCAATTTGTTTCAAATTCGGTGACTTCCTCACTGTTTATCAGTGGAAAGTTGATTTTCACAGTAATTACAAAAAAGCGTTATCTGTTTTGTGACAAATGAATAAAGTGCACGTTTTATTGAAGAATCCATTATCTCCTTTAAGTTTAACTGTTAAGTTGGATATGAAACTAATCCAACCTCATCAACCCGAAGCTATAGAAGCTTATTCAGCAAGACAGCAAAAAATTAGTTTTATATATATAAGAAAAATAAAAATAAAGTAACGCTATTAACAATGTAACAAATTAACAGTAATTATAATAGTACAAAAGGAAAAATCAAAAAGTCACACTTGAGATCGCTATATTTCCAACTCGTGGAATCCTATGGCAAGAAGACAAGTCAAGTCTTGTCTTTGCCATAGAAGAACTCCACGAGTCCGAAATATAGCGATCTCAAGTGTGACTTTTTGATTTTTCCTTTTGTACTATTATAATTTGCTTTTGCGTGTTTTGCTTTTGACTTCTTTACTATTTATCTATTATTCTTTTAATTTTATTTCTTACTTTCTCTGTGTTTTTAATTAGACTTCATTGTTTAATACATCTAATACAATGACATCTACTTGTCTTCTTGCCATAGAATGACTCCACGAGTCCGAAATATAGCGATCTCAAGTGTGACTTTTTCTTAGTGTTTTTTCCTTTTGTACTATTACAATTACTGTTAATTTGTTTTATATGTGTGTGTGTGTGTGTGTGTGTGTGTGTGTGTGTGTGTGTGTGTGTGTGTGTGTGTGTGTGTGTGTGTGTGTGTGTGTGTGTGTGTGTGTGTGTGTGTGTGTGTGTGTGTGTGTGTGTGTGTGTGTGTGTGTGTGTGTGTGTGTGTGTGTGTGTGTGTGTGTGTGTGTGTGTGTGTGTGTGTGTGTGTGTGTGTGTGTGTGTGTGTGTGTGTGTGTGTGTGTGTGTGTGTGTGTGTGTGTGTGTGTGTGTGTGTGTGTGTGTGTGTGTGTGTGTGTGTGTGTGTGTGTGTGTGTGTGTGTGTGTGTGTGTGTGTGTGTGTGTGTGTGTGTGTGTGTGTGTGTGTGTGTGTGTGTGTGTGTGTGTGTGTGTGTGTGTGTGTGTGTGTGTGTGTGTGTGTGTGTGTGTGTGTGTGTGTGTGTGTGTGTGTGTGTGTGTGTGTGTGTGTGTGTGTGTGGTTTGAAGAAATTTTGACTAACGGCGAGAAATGAGAAACTATCTTGTCTATAGGAATGCGATTAGAATAGAAATAGAAAGAGAAAAGTTCCTTTCTGTTCACGACAGATATTACATGTCGTCGATTTGTTTTATTTACGGACGCTCTTTAACATCTCAGGATATCAGCGTCCCATTCAATTCAGGACGTGAAACGGCCGACAAATTTTGCTCTGAGGTCTCTTCTTTCAGGCTTGAGGTTCTTTGTCGTGCCGTAATCTGCTACACGGGACCCACGGCGTTACTTCTCTTCCGAAGGAAGCCATGCTTACGATTTTTACGGCCATTAATTTGGCGACATGATCGGGATTGAACCTACGATCTTGGGTTTATGAGGCAAGTATGGTTACCACTTACACCACCGGGACCGACTCATTATTACATTATTGTGATACTATGATGCATCATTGGGGGTAAACCGGTTGAAAGATTCATAAAATTCATTGCTGTTTCTGAACTGACTGCAGAAGGCTTAAGGCGTACTTTAACAGCTGTATTAGAAGAGTTCTACATAAACCAAAAGTTATAACCCTAACTTATGATGGCGCTGCAGTTATGAGAGAATGTCGATGAGTGAGTATTAAGTTTTGATAAAACCGACCTTCACTTACGCCATTTTTGTGTCATGTAGTTATGTTCCATCCTTATATAGTGATAGTTAATTGTTTACATGGTATCTTTTCCCTTCCCTCAAGAATATACACTTTTCATCTTTCAAGCTGTTCTGTGTTGTCTAAATCTGGTTTTCTGATCAAGAAAAATTGTCTTATCACCTGTAACAGTACCTCTCTTCCCTTCCTTTCGACATCTACCTTTATTTCGTTACCTGAACACCCTGTTCTTACTTGTACAAGAACCAGATTTACCACAATTATTAATGCATCTATTTCTTCACCAATCACACAGTACATTTGTAACTTAATTTTGTTTTAACATTTCTTCCACTGTTCTACGCGGTATTCCCAGAATATCCGGTACAAAAGTCAAGTGTTTAGCAAATGTGATGACAGTTTGTATAAAACACTGCCCATCTACCAGCGAGACACCATAAACTCTGAGGGTGCAGTATACAACAAAAGCGTAGGAATAAGGGGGTGATTCAAGGAGTGTGAAAGTAGGTTGTTATCTTTAAATAACCGAAATGCTGTGTTTTATGAAGTCCATACATTGTTGCATTACGTCATAGCATCTGTTGAAATAAGAAGTGCATATTGAATTACAACTGGCCTAAAGCGCATTTGATTTTGCCTCAGAAAAGTGAAGGCTACACATTTTCAGTTCGTTCACCAAGCCTGTCTACGTTTATAAAGAACCTCTTAGCTAGCTTACGCCAAAGTCTTTAAATGCGTTTAAATTTAAGTTAATCAAGAAGTGAGGGCAATAAAACTTGTTCAAATCGGTTGGTCGAGCTGAAAAGAATGATTAAAGAATGTCCCTTGCGAGAAATTACGCAAGGCCTATTTAGCGAAAACTGGAGCAGTAACTGTAGAGATTAGGACAAATTTTAGTTATCAAACCTCTACTGTACATGTGCAAACTCCTGTCGAAAAAAAAAAAATTGAGAGTATTGTGCACAATCAAGAGGAAGATACGCTTCTCTTGAGAACAGCAAGACTCTGTCTTCTGGGAGTCGCGCTGCAGGTGCGGGACAAGTTACTACAAATGTACTAGGGCTGTTAACACTTGTGTGTTGTCGCAGCTAAATGCTAACCTCATTAGTTGGAATGTGAACTTGTATGCTAATTCACACGTACCAGACCTCAACTGTGCCTTGTTTTCCTAACTTTGACAAAATCTTACCCGCATGAGTACCTTGTGGTCCCAAGGGAGTCAGTGTCGGCAGCAGCAACTGTAGCCAACTGTGGTATGGCCGGAGACTGAAGCAGCTTTTATCGCTGCCTATAATATATGTTACAGGCATTACCAAACGTTGGATCGCTGTCTCAAAAGGTTTACATAATTATTTAAGGGCGAGAAAGAAATGCCCCAGAGACAAAATACTAGGATTTCCACTCTGTTTCTGAAGTCACAATAGACGATGAAACATGAACCTATCAATATCATTCGGAAACAAAGTGTAGTCATCCGTGTGGGTCTTTTCAGACGAGACATACCCCCAACAAAAACCAAGACAGAAAGCGGTGTGGGGAAGTACCTCTACCCACACCGCCAATACTAGAAAATTTCTTGGCGAATGCTTCTGTGAATTCTGCCATCCATCTGCCCCACAGTCCTAATTTGGCACCTTGAGACTCCTTTCTGTTCCCTTTAGAGAAGAATTGACTGCGAGGGAAGAAATGTTCAAACCCCGAAGACCGCCATGAATAACCGAAGTCGTTAAGGCGCGGACTCGTGCACGGAAGGTCTGGGGTTCGAATCCCACGAGGACCGTCTTCTCTTCTTTTTATTTTCTTTCTTCCAGGTTTTTCTCAGTCCTCATAACGGCAAATGCCATGGAGGTACCCTAAACTTAGGTCTGGAAGGTTTCCTTCCTTAAAAAAATTTTTGCAGATTTTATTATTTCATTTTATGTATCAGTGTCTACCGCCTGTGGTGCCTCAATAGCAAAAACGGGCATTAAACACCATTGAAAAAAACAGAACATGCTGTAGCATCAATGGAGACAATGAGTAGCACCATTGCCTTGGTTCTGAAGATACGAAGAGGTCCATAAGTTTCCGGCCTAACCATTTTCTAGGTATGATAAAGACAAAAACTATGTTTCACTTTTCAATATAGTTACCCTTTATTGCAGTACACTTCTCACATCTTTGCATTAACATTTCAACCCCCCCCCCAAATACTCAGAAGTCTTATCTGCAAAAAAATCATAAACATTCATTACTTCTTCGTCATACTTAAATTTCCTTCCTTGAAGGTTCTTCTTGAATTTTAACAAGAGGAAATAGTCTCTGGGAGCTAAATAAGGGATGTAGGGTGGATGGTCAGTCGATATCCTTGAAGTCACATTTCTTTACAGCTTCCTTTGCAACAAGAGCAGTGTGAACAGGCGCGTTGTCGTAAAGAAGCCGGAAACCACCACTCAGATTTCCTCGCCCTTTCTCTTTGATGGAAGCACGTGGTTTGTGCGGTCGGCTAGCATAGTATTCCCCATTTACTGTGCTGTCACTCTGCTTGAAGTCAATGAAGAGTATTCCTTCACAGTCCCAAAAGATTGTGGCCATGATCTTCTTGGTTGACTGAGTGACTTTGGCCTTTAGAAATGGTGCGCATGAATGAGCACCTCTAAGGGCCGACTGCACGTTCTTCGTCTTTAATGCCTTCGAAAAGTTTGGCCCATTCTTTTACGGTAGAATATGAGGGGTACGGTTCCCCATATACACCGTCCAATCGCTGATAATTTCATTTTGAGTAAGTCCTTCTTTTGTGATGAAAATAACAGCTCGGTGTTCCATGTTGAAGTACGACATAGATAACGCTTTTGTGAAGGCGAAGTCAGAAACTTACGGACCTACTCTCATAGAATACTTTGAGAAGAGGTAGTAGCGAGCCTAAATAATTTTTAATTTTTGAAATTGCAAGTGCATTTCGTATTTATGCTATTGTTTAATACAATAGCACGTTCAACCAAGTATTGGTCATTTTCAGTAAGCAACAACTACATTTTTGCATCCATGTCAAATACAGAAAGCCAGTATCTCTGATGCAGTTCTTGACGTTTCAAAGTCACATACATGCAGTAAATACAGCCACGGTTTACACTGCCAACCTGCAGAATGTCACGAATTATGTATTTGTTGCTACAACGCAGCTGAGTAAATTTCCTAGAGAAATATGTTCGCAATTAATGCCAACAAATTCAAGAAAAAATACCACCCAACAACCGTCACTTCTTGGAACACGTACAAGATACCATGCATCTGAGTGGGCTATCGTTCCTTACTTGAAACAAGTTCAATTTTGGCACGCCTTGCTGCAGAAAATGCGATCTGCTGGATTACTTTCTCATTTTCGAGGACCTAACACAGCTAATAATTGTAGAAAATTTATTTTACAGAACTACTTAAACAGTTCTGCCCTATACAGAATTATGAGCACCCATCCTGTCTTTACATAGTCCTCCTAAAATCCAAATTTCCTTCTGGCTTAATTTCTATGAAATCGGAAATACATGAAGAATAATTAAAAATAACAAAACTCCAGGTTCGGGAGTGGTCCTAATAGTGTTCACTAAACAATAAGACATACAGAGACGTTAGCTTGTGTTCATTTATTTTATTTTTGATTTGTTTTTAATTTCTCCAGAAGATTTAAGAGAGAGAAATAACGAAATAATGTAAATGTGTGTTTGTTATACTAATATATGCGTTTAAAAGATATATATATATAAAAGTTCCCCCCCCGCAGGAGCTTCGTAAACTAAGGGAATTCCTCAGCAAGTTGAATTTGTGACCGTTATTACAGAGCGCTAGAGCAGAGAATGTACTAAAACAAGTAACACTTACGTTTACTTATAAAATAACATAATTTAATATATCGTGATTTATATTTAATCCCAATTTTAGCATAGCATAAAATGTTCTGACATTTAAATATAAGAGATCGCAAATCACTTTCTTGCCCAGGGGGGAAAAAAGTCCGTTTTGGTTGTCCAGTGGTAACCATATTTGCCTCTTAAGACCCAAGATCGCGGGTTGGACTCCGGCCAGGGTCAATGTATTTTTCGGGCGTAAAAATCCTAGGCATGGTTTCCTTCGGAAGGGAAGTAAAGCCCTGCGTCCCGTATCTTATATTTACGGCACATAAAAGAACCTCAAGCCTGAAAAAAAGAGGCCTCTGAGCAAAATTTATCGGCCGTTTCATGCCCTCAATTGAATGGGACGTTGATGACCTAAGCTCCGTAAATTAACCAAATCAATCAATCGTATAGGAAAACTAATAATCTTAAGTTTATTTTTCATTTTTATTATATATCTAAAACAATTAATCAGTTTTTATGATTACAAAACCAATATATGTATTTTATTATAGCACCGTAACACTCTAATTTGTTTGGGCAAAAAAAGAAGAAAAAGAAGAAAAAGAAGAAGAAGAAGAAGAAGAAGAAGAAGAAGAAGAAAAAAAAAAGACCGGTAGAAAGTTATTTAGCGTCACCACTAAATTGATACAATTTAGCTATAGCGCTTTTTAAACCTTCCAGTGAATTAAATCTTCAAAATTCTACCGGCCAAACAGATTTTGTTTACAGAGTACTTCTTTGCTGATTTTCTTCTGGAATTACTTAACATCTTTAGTTAAGTATTCTTAATATTTCACAAAATTTTCATATTGATAGCTTTAGAAGTTTCTGAGCTACAGTACAAAATGTATATGCTGCATTATTTGCTATACATTTTCTGGTTACCTTAATTCCAAAACTGCACAGACTGTTCATCATATCAACCGTATGACAGATACTGGATACACTTTTACGTAATGGATGCACAAGAAGGTCAAGAGTTTGTGCACTTTAAACAATTTTTGTCCACAATTCTTTCGCCAAAGGTGTTAAATAAAATGTCCGATTGCTAGAAAAAGAAGTTCGTTTGTCATCTGTCCCGAACAGCTGACAAGCGTTTCTATGCAACAATTTCCCAAACGTGCTGATGTGAGCGTAGATATTCTGACATCGACACTTGCGCCTTCTAAATATAGTTCCTGGAAGTTTCAACAAAGGCTTCAGTAACCGGACTGAAATATTCGTGGAAGGATCTAAACGTGCTGCCATTTGAAAAGCCTGAATACAGTATGTACATTGTAACCGTCCATGTCGGTTCGCAATTGAAAAGCTTGATTCACAAAAGCGTAAAGAGAATGAACAAAAAAAGGCACTGCAAACAGAGAATCTGCTGTTCATAGAGGTACGTAAAGAACGCTGGCGGAATAACAGTTATTCAACGCGGGTTTTCACCACATATGGATAAAATTTCAGTAATTAAAATTCGAAAAAGAAAGTCATAATCGAAGTTCTAAATTACAGTCGTGCGAACTGTCATTACATCCAATTAGAATCAATTGTTAACAGGGTAAGCAATTGTTACGCACTTTCCGGTAACTACTGCATATAAACTAATCGTTCACTATACATATATTTTAGATGCAAGATCGCGGGTTCGATCCCGGCCAGGTTCAATGGATTTTTTCGGACGTAAAAACGTCCTGAATTGAATGAGACACTGATGATATGAGACATTAAAGAGCGTCCGTATACAAACCAAATAAATACGGGTTATCGACAAGTTCCTCCGCACTCGAGTGAGGAGTTTCTACTACTACATTTCTGACATTCATTCCCTCCTTCGAAACCAGCTTTTTAGCACGTAATTCTTCAGTCATTGCTACGGTTTGTACTTTAGAGCATGTGCTTGCTTTTGTGGTTAAGTGAACACAATAACCATATGCTCGGCGTGTGGTCAGTCATCGACACAAGGGCTGCGGAGCAGCCTCAACACAAACACATTTACAGTCGGTTGAAGTATGCGCAAGGAAGAGTTTCACATGTTTACCCAAGTAGTTTTCGAGTTAAACGAGTTCCAACAAACAGCTGATGCAAAATGATAATGAAAATGCATTCGGGTTACGAGAAATTCTTGCTTCAAAGAACTTATTGTGACCTTAAGTAAACAAAAGTATTTGGTTCTGCAAGGGTAACACACAAGTTGAAGTGGATGATACATTCTCAGTGAAAATGACTTCGGTTGCAGTTGCAATGTTATTATTATTATTATTATTATTATTATTATTATTATTATTATTATCATCATCATCGTCGTCGTCGTCTGGACGCTCTTTAACATCTCAGGTCATCAGCGTCCCATTCAATTCAGGGCGCGAAACCCGATAAATTTTGCTCCTCTCTTTTTTCAGGCTTGAGTTTCTTTTTCGTGCCATAAATATACGACATGGAACCCACTGCTTTACTTCTCTTCCGAAGGAAGTCATACTTATGATGTTTACGCGCGAAAAATTCTGGGCGGGATTGAACCTGCGATCTTGGGTTTAGAAGGCAAGTATGGTTCCCACTACACCATCAGGTCCGATAAGGCTTAAAGAAAGAGCACTTGTGTTCAGTAGTATAATGCGTGCTAAAATGGAATCCGCAGAAGGCAATGACAAAACTTTTGATATCTGCTCGTATTTGTATGTCGTAAAGACGAAACTGAAATCCGTTTTGCGATATTATCTAAACTTCGGAAATAATAGCTGCGACTACGGCCGAATGATTTTAAGAGCAGAATATTACAACTACGAGGATATATGTTTTCAGTTAGTGTTGACTGCTAATTAGCCTGCATGATGGGAAAACATTAAGCGTTTGTAGGCATAACAGCCGATCCCAACTGTTGTAAAAACTTAGAACATCACCTGATGCTCTTCTCTTTAGCAGCACCTTTATGTAGTGTGGTCCCCCGTATCGCTGGTAAAATGCAAGGTTGCTTGGCTATGACAACACAAGCTCTCGTATTTAACTGTGGGATGCTTTCCAGGAAAACAGGAAGCCAGCTTATTCATGCTTTCCTTTCTTTCTGTCGGCAGCATGATAAAACACTTGTCAAAAGTCGTGACCTTGGTCCAATGGCTTCCAGAGCACAAGTCGATAAACAACTGGCACGAGTAACAGTTTCAGCTACAGGGAGTTTTATCAAACCATTCTATACGAAATTAACTGTATATTTACATGTGTGTAAATAAAAAATAAGGTAACACTATTAACAATGTACCTAAAATAACAATAACTAGAAAAGCAGAAAAGGATAAAACACTACTGTGACTTTTTCTTAGTGTTTTACTCTATTCTAGTTGTTGTTATTGATAATAACTAGAAAAGTTACTTAGCTGGAACTTGAGGATTCTTTTTTTAAATCTTGAAATGTTTCATTAATTGGTATTTCAAGTCAAGTAAATTTTCATGAAATGGAGCGCAAATTCGTTAAGGTGATTTTCTCCACCTGTACGGAACCGATATTCAAATTAGGGTCTATGTCCAGGTAATCTCACGACAGACAATTCTGTTATCGCTATGCTACTGTAAAAGCAGCACAGACAGAAGGGAGGCAAGACACGTCTGCGGTTTGGCCAACCCTAGTCCCCAGCATCTTGAAAGCAACGGACGAGGGGGAGTTTGATGAATTAACAAGGGTGGGGAGGGAACAATGTTGGTAGGGCAGCTGCATCACCTCCAAGTCATTACATCAATTGCTAATACAATATCACCGGGCTTACACATGCGATACCAACTCACGCTAGGGCTTTCCGTAATCATTCCAAACCGGCTGACATCTCCAGCCTTCGTCAGTTTGCTATGCGCCGCGCGGCGACGGAAGGCGCCGGTTCCGCATAAATTACTTAGGGGGTTTCCCTCAAGCTAAAACACCCTTGTCGGTAAATTTAGATACTTCTACTTCCAGAGCTCATATTTAGTCGTAGAGATCAATTTGAAATACTTAAGAGGTATCTTCGATTTGCTAGAGACAGCGAGTATTAGTTGATAGTATTTTTCTGCAACATCATAACTTTTTAACTGCGCAAAAATTAATATTTTTATGATTTATCCTTCTACACTGTTTCATATTTTCTGAAACCACCGCCCTATGGAGTGTAGCCTTTCTGCACAATAAATGCAGGCAACCCAGAAACACTATATTTACCATGCCGCAATATAGGTGTCGATAGTTGAACAATTTGTGGAATATATGGTTTGTGTGTTAATTACATCACTTTAATTTGTAGTTATCTGGTTTATTACGGGATTTATATTAGGAAATGAGTTAACATTTGTCTTTTTATTAACTTTAATATTGATTTAGTGAAATCACATCAAGAACGTGTTTAATAGGACGTTATAGTACCACATGGGTTGCTCTTGTATGTCTTAATTGTGGCAGTGCACTGTATAACACTATATTTAAATTTCCTAAATAATAGTATTTAAAGGACGAGCGGATAAATTGTGTACTGTGTAAATTTTGAAGTTAATGATGAAAATAGTGTGTGTACTAAACATTTCGTACCAAACTCGCGATTAGGGAGGACATTTTCCGATCAAATTTCGCTAATCTACCACGTGGGTTAGCAAAGAAAGGAAAGACCCGAAAAAACGTATGAAGCGGGGTTTGGATCGCGATGAGAGTTTTAGTAAGCCTGGTATTATAACACGCTTCGACTCGTTTGCAAGTGAGGTTATGCAGAGACAGGTACACTGGTAGCGAAATCGTTCATGTTGTTGCTATTAAACACGCGAGTTTGTTGCAGTTACCTATCTTTTACAGCAATTTATAGCTAGAAGTAAATCAACAGTACCGTGCTAGTTTTTTTATTAAGTTAATATTGATTTAGTGAAAGCACACTAGGAACATTTTTAATAGAAAGTGTTTAGTACAATATGGGTTGCTCTTGTATGTCTTAATTATAAAATTGCACCGCATAATATCATACTTACATTTCCTAAATAGCAGTAATTAAAGGAGTAGATAAAGAGCATACACCGTGCAAGTTTTGAAGTTAATGATGGAACTGCAGTGTGTATTAACATTCCTTACTATAATTTGTGGTTAAGAAGGATATTTTCATTGTGCAATTTCCCTTAATCTACCATTTTATGTGACAGTGCGGCTTAGCAATGAAAGGAAAGATCCGAAAGAACGTATGAAGCGGGTTTAGGAATACACTGAAGAAAGTTTAGATGAATGGTGTGAGCAGGATATTATGTTTTGACTCCTTTGCAAGTGAGATTAAGACAAGACAGATATACCCGTTTATAACAACTGCCAAGGAAGATTATCTCTTTTTAATTAAAACAGACGATGATAAATATGGTACCGTTCCAACAATGTTAATCAGTTTTAAGGTGTCCAGTAATTTGGAAGTTATTGTATTTTATAAAGAGTTGTGCCTGCCTGTAGAGAAGTTTATAATACATATTTTATATTTCGTTTACATATGAGAAATGTTGTTTGAAAATATTTCAGATAACTTAAAAATCATCGAAATATTTTCTAAGGATAAATGCCATCTTGTAAACATAATATTGCGTAAAGTTTCTTTTTTGGTATTGGCAGTAATAGGCTGCTATTGGTAGCCGTTTTTATCCGTATTGGAGTGGCATAGCTCTGTTTGCAAAATTGTGAATATATTTTTTTCTTCAAATCTAGTTTTGATATTTTGGGGTATGTATTTCGCAAATTCTGCAATCTCCCTTGCAAGCAGCGCGGTAGCGTTCGGACCTTTCACTTTTATAACGAGCTACACATGGAGCTGTTGGCCTGAGCAGAGCTGAGCGAATCACAATGTTGAAATTGATTTAAAAAAAAAAAAAATGTTGCTGCAGATGCGTCCGCAATAATTCTCCATTGCCATGAAAGTTGGAACAGTCTATGCGTGTAGCAGGAAATGTGGTTTTTCCCTACAATAATAATTAAAGTCACTGAGCGTTATCTGGTGCACGTGTGGCCTATAAATATGAGTGCAGTAACATGGGAGGTAGTGGTCTCTAGAGGGTTGTTTTGGCGGTTCTCTGGTCACGCCCATCCCGTGGGTTATGACCTGGCTGGGGCATCGCATGATATCTGCATAGATACGTATATCGTACTATTTGATTAGCTTAATAGGACATTGCCCAGCTGAGATACCCTGGGTGTTGACTGGCTTATTATTAGTAGAAATGCAACTGTCCAATTCCCACAGATAGTATTACAAAATGTTAAAATTGTTTCTGAAAGTTCCAAATCTGCAAGAGATTAAAATGAAAATACAGCGTCACTTTTCTCAAACATTCTGACGAAAAACATTTGGGACGTAAATACTTCCAGCGCAAGTCTTCCAGGAGGGACCTAAGTCGCAGGTACCGTGTCATAGATTTACGGCAAGTTAAAGAAATGCATACAAGAAAAAAAGTAAATGCGGAAAGTTTCGGTGGTTTCACGTCCAAGCAATACCTTAGTTCCCTGTTAGATCACGCTATTAAGGTCACTTGTCTCTCTGCCATCTGTAGGAAAATAAAAACAGTTGAAAGTTTTCATTGATAATTGAAACTCCCTTATGAGAGACGCCCATTAATGGAATGGAACGACAGGTACTAACAACAATGAAAAATGTGTGCACAATAGCACCTTTCGCTGTAACGAAACTCGCCACTGTGGTCCAGCTTTGGCTTAAAACGTTCTAATTCAATCCTGTGTTTACGAAGCCGTAACGAACACATCTGTAACTGACGATATGGGGATACCTCAAGCTGATAGGGCAACATATTTCCTTGCTGGAGGGACCATGTGCGTTTCTAAGAAGCAAATGATGAGGGTGCTGCCCCCAAAATAAACCATCTCGCCCTACTCTTGATTAACAACGCACGTGTGACGGAAATAACTCAGGAGCGTGTTTTTTGTAGGTCTGCAGGGGAGCTGTGTGCTCAATGTCACTGAAACAAATAGACGGTTGCACGGGAAAAACACTGTGCTGGAATCAACAGCCTGTAATTCTCTACGTCGTAAATGTTTCGCTGGATACTGTTTTAATAACTACATAAATAATCACCTAAATATTGAACGATTCTTACACTAGCTAAGCAAACCTCCAGAGGTGTTACAACCGAAATGCTAACGAGGTAATAAAAGTTTGATATAAGCAAAATAAAATTCAGCGCAGACAAATAGCCTAAGGGTAAATAAGCCTCTAAGGGAAACATAAGAGAAAAAAAATAATAAAATCTGGCATCTTCGCGAGTACGTGTTCATTCTCTCTTCTTTCCGAAGAGGGATAAAAAGAGAAAAGCACAAGAAAAGGGTAAAAATAAAATGTCCGAACATTTCCCATTTTTTACAGCTGGCTGGTGTGCCCGGATTACCTGCAGTGAAATAATACAGCAATGAATACAAAGAAATTAACATCAAAAACACTATAACATAATATGTCCATCTCATTATTCTATTAATTAAACCAATTTCACCTAACAAGTTTAATGAAGGAGGAGCAGCCATATAGAATTCGTAAGGAAGGAAAAGCAATAAAAATTAAAATGATTGCGGGTAAGAGTGTTCAGAAAATCTCCTGCTGCAAACTCTCATAGCCTAACAGCAACTCTCGACATTCAACTAGATGAGCGGGTTATCTATGAAACCCTATCGCAGCAGAATTCCAATGAGAGATTAGCTTAGCCCTAGCCACATTTCCGGTGGAGAAGAGACACCAATAATAACCTAACATACTTTCTTTTTAATATTGTTGAACCCCGTTTTTACTACAGAGGCATCACAGGCGATGTACACTGATAGTACACGAAATGAAATGATATATTGGGAAAGGATATTTTAAAAGAGGAAACGTTCCAGGCCTAAGTTTGGGGTACTTCCCCGGCATTTGCCATTTATGAGGACTGAGGAAAATCTGGAAAAATCCTCAGTCATGGAAGGACGGTCCTGGCGGGATTCGAACTCCAGACCTTCTACTCATGAGTCCGCGCCTTAACGACCTCGGCCACCCGTGGCAGTAATGTGCATGTGTTTAGATATTTATTAACAGGGAATCTGTTATAAGGACAACATTTTGATTGTGAATACCAAGCTAAGGATGTTAAAAGTCAAATAAATTTTATCCTCTGTGGTTTCCGACTTCAAAGCTCTTTACTATAAAAACAAGCTACTTACTAATCTGTTCATTTGAAATCCATTGAGAACGATGTACGGTTTTGTTTTATATATTGAAACTACTTTGTAACTGTATAATTTAAGCTCGCGTGGAATTCTGTTACCACAATTTCAATGTTAAAAAAACTATTTTCAACGCAGGTAAGGTTTAGATTATCTTGCATGCACGACCCTTTTTTGAGAGTACATTACTGGCGACCCCCCTTTATTCATTTCGTTGCTTAATAATAATAATAATAATAATAATAATAATAATAATAATAATAATAATAATAATAATAAAAATAAAATTGCAAGTTCGCAAGGACGCTTCAATGTGACATATTCAATCACAATAGCCATTGTTGCGCTGCTGTATAACTGGTCAAAACAGCCAACAACGTTCGTTCTTATTAGTTAAACATGCTTAATAAGAACGAACGTTAAAATGGATAAGTACTTTCTCCATATCCACCGCGACTCACAAGTTTGGGAACCTTGA
Organism: Metallyticus violacea; assembly: GCA_030762175.1. NCBI lineage: Eukaryota > Metazoa > Arthropoda > Insecta > Mantodea > Metallyticidae > Metallyticus > Metallyticus violacea. Next base: position 20,925,150 of record CM060832.1, on the reverse strand, counting down.
AGTGATTTACTTAAGGTAAGCAGGAAGTGTAAATCTAAACATATAATGCAGCATATACATTTTACACTGTATCTCAGAAAATTTTAAAGCTATCAATATGAAAATTTTGAGAGACATTAAGAAAACTTAAATAAAGGTGTTCTGTAACTTTTAACCCTCTAATGAGCATAAAAAGCTTTTTAACAAAGTTTAAACCACAATAAAATCTTGTTAAAAATAATGAAATCACTGTTATATATAATGTTGCATTTTTCTTATAAATTATTGGTGGAATTGGATTTTTTTAAACTTAAACTGCAGACAACATGCTATCTTGGAAACTAGAATAAAATAGGTATTGAGTTTTATCAAGTAATAGTGATATTTTGATCTAGTGATCAGCATGGCTGTCTGCTGCCTGGAGGCCCGGGCTTGATTCCCGGTACTTGCTTAGGAAATTTTCTAAGTTAGGAAGATCTGGAACGGTGTCCACCCAGCATTGTGAGGACAATTGGGAAGCTGCCTGATGGAGAGTTGGCGATCTTCGATCTAGTAAACTGCGGGATGCGGTGAGCTGATCACATAAACCCCCCTGAAATACTGCACTCTACTAATGATATCATGTGATGGAGGTAGCAGACGCAGCGGTCGTCGCGGTAAGCCGAAGATGCACACAGGGCTATGGAAAACCAGGCTTAGAAGAAGAAGAAATAGTGATATTTAATTACTTTTACTTGCCACACTTCACATTTGAATTCATTATGTGTGTGCAAATTTTCAACAAGATTGTTCCAGCCAATCTTAAAAAAAAATGCACATTTAAGGAAAAAAAAAAAACTGTCAAGTTATTGGGAAATAAGATTTATTTTAGTTTTGAGGTGCATTACAGAATTAAAATGCACAGAACATCTTTAATCAAGTACTCATATCTCATAAAAACTTCACATTAATAGCTTTATAAATTTATGAGATACAGTGTAAAATGTATATGCTGCACTATTTGCACTTCCTGGTTACCTTAATGGCGCTCATTAAAATCCCGGGTCATCAGCGCCCCGTTCAATTCAGGGCGTGATAAATTTTGCTTAAGAGACCACTTCTTTCAGGCTTGGACTTCTTTTACATGGACACTTTCGCAAAAACGTTGCTCAATTAGTAGTTCAACGTACTCAGAAGTGTATCGACGCCGATGATGGGCATTTTGAACAACTGTTGTTAACTGTAAAAGTCTAAAATGATTAGTCCTCATCATTTTCTGTTTGTATGAACTTTTTGGCACCCTGTGTATATAAACACCAGTGAAATTGATAAACTAACCACAAAACATTACTCGAGACAGACTCGGCCAAGTTCTGACATTTATGTATGCTGGCTCATCTTGCACGAAGCAGGCTGTTTTCAAAAAACATTCGCATCTGTCTGGAGGATGAACTCAAACTCCCTTTTACCTCTCCCAGAGAAGCCAGTCGTGCTTGCGGAAAATCGCGGTTGACACAACTAGCACCTGTCGAGGATTACGGGCAGGTGTTTCTATCTACCTGTTCCAGATGTTCAGGTACAACCTTTTTTTAGGTCTGATCCATAGCTGACAGTACAATTTTGGGATCTGTCTTTTCTGGTAGAAAGTAAGCAAGCATAAGGTAGCTTTACAGCAAGCAAGGAATATAGGAGAAAGCATACTAAAGCTCTGGCTGGCCAAAAGAGTGCAACGTCGTATCAAACTGAAACCACATTACACGAATACTATTTTATTAGGTTTATTTAAGCATGCTCTTTAAATTTTATGATCAATAGAGTCCCATTCAATTCAATAAATGAAACGGCCGATAAATGTTGCTCCCAGGTCTCTAATTTCAAGCTTGACTTCTTTCACATGTTGTAAATATATCACAGTGCACCAAGGGATCCTATACTTGAGATGGCAAAAGAGGTGAGATGCGTTGAGATGTATCTGCCACAAACGGCACTCATATGCAGATGTATTAGAATTTTAAAATTTTTGAGTTTCTGTCTCAAGGTACAAAGTGTATTACTTTTTGAGATGAAATTTCTTCTTTTTCACTTGGATTTTCTTAGACCCTCCGTAGTTTCAAGAGGATAATTAAAGACTTTATTACGGTAAAAAATGCCAGCAAAAATACCTACAAAATTTAGAAGAAATGAAAATTTTCGTACCAATTGTCATAGGAACTTGGGTTTTTATCTTTATCGCCGTCTGAAGTTGCTGGATGGCAATTGTCATAGGATACAATATATAGTTGTACTATCTTAAAACGTAAACTCTTTTGTGGGCTGACCCGAGTCCTCCTGCTCTCTCCCAAAGACCCTTATACGAATGCAGGAGACTGTGTTGTGTTTCTTGTGTCCGCAGGTAATGGAGTAATTAAGCTGGAGTGTTGTCCGGTCAGGCAATATCCTGTACGCCGTTACAGATCAGCAAACACAGCTAATGAAAACGCCCCAGTACGGGGTTGAGGGTTCCCCTTCCCACAGCAATCGGAGCATATCGCCGTCTTGGCGGCGACGGCACTCCCAGCCTAGCAACCTGCGTGGGTAGCGGCAAATATCCGTACCTTTCTCTAGAAACTTTTTTCTCAGCTTGTCTCTCGAGAGTTACAAACGAAACATTTGCGAGTCTTGGGTTCACGGAACCAATGGTTGCTTTTTATATTAAATGTTAAAAACTAATTTTAAGACATTTATTTTAAACACTGATTTATCTGCATACGTTCAGAACTTTGTTAGAATCTTGTGACACGAAATACCAAGGTTTCCACTTTCAATATCAACGCAAGAGTTTGACTGGGAATTTAAGTGACCTTCAGATTTCCGAGGACGAATGTGGGGTTTCCAGGATCCAATTTCAAATAATCACCTTTTGCCTCCAAACTTCGAATATGAAATTCTCAAGGTTCGAGAGGAAATGTGGATACCTCTAGTTTTAGAGTTCGTACAAGGTAATTTTCAGTTTCCTGACTTTAAACACGTATATCTAGGCTCTCGATTTCGAATTTGCGCTTTTTCAGGTTCCCAAAATTGAATATGGGCACTTCCAGGCTCTCAATATCGAGCAGTCAATACTGGAGTCCCGATTTAGAGAAGTAACACGTCCAGGCTTAAAAGACGAGTTCATACTGGGAACATTAAGCTGTTAGCATTTTAATATGTGCACCCTCCTCTTTCACCATGGCGCGACAGTCCGATATCGGGACCTTGGTCTGCCGTAATGACCACTGCGTACTGTACATACGTCTTGCGACATCATTGATAGAGGGCAGTACTGTAGAGTAGCAATGTAATCAATATGACGGCATCCCAGCAGTTTCTTATTACGCGGCTTTCAAGATTGAAGAACTCTCTCAGTTTATGAGGGAGCTTCGCAATAATTACCCTCGCGAGGCTAAATGGACCCAGTTCAAGAGCTCGGTAACTTAAAAATTCCTAAGTAGGTATACCAGGTATCGAACCCCGGATTTCCCGGCTAGAGTTAGCAAATATATTTTCAAGATCCCGAATTTGAACAGAAACCGCTCCAGGAACCCTAGTTCGAATATGTGAATCCCAAAACTGTCTCCAAACACAGGGAACCTCCGGAATCCCAAGAACAGAACCTTAGGTCACCAGAATTCAAACATAGGGATATCCAGACTCTTAAGATTCGGACTTGGACATTTAACGGTCCCGAGCTTCAATTTGGACACCTAAAGGCTCACCAATTCGAACTTTGAGATCTTCAGGTTTTTTATACTAAATAAGACAGCTTTCACGTCGTCCCATTTCAGACTCCAAAGTGCCAACATGTTCCCTAATGGTAGTTTCAACATGGGCAGTGTCACTTCTCTATAACACAAACCTGGGCAGTTAGGATGCCCTCAATGTGTGCATCCACACCCGAATTTCCCAATCAATTGAAACGCGAAACACACACGTAAGTATTCAGGTTCCTTATAAGTTCGTATTAAATATATTTCTAGCACTGTGGTGCCTTAAATGAACATTTCATTCATTCTGGTGCTAAATTAGCGAGTCATCGCCATACGGGTAGTTCCTACATATAGTTCACCTTGTTCTTCTTGCTTCACATCTAGACAACAGTACAGTCACGAAAACATTTATATGACGCAGATTAAAGAAACTTGCTGTATTTTCATGAATCTCCTTAGGTCATTATCGGACCTCTTTTAACGCTTCATCTGGCATTCAACAGAGCCCAGGAAGATGTTACAAACACGGCGTAATTCCTTCACTTGCAACATTTTAAACAGAGATGTTAGTTGTTTGTACATGGGAAGTTCTAAGTGGTACATTATGGGGCTTGACAGGACCAAATATACCAGATAGACACCAAACATCTGAGCGGCTTAGATGAGAAACAGACCTCTCGCAGGGAGCCGACGCTTAAAACTTCCTTTAATAAATGTTAACAGTAGTACTGTGTTGTCCAAATGGTCCCTTGTGGGTGGTTAAGAACCACACAACTTGGTCAGTGTTTAAATGAGTGACGCTACTCTAGAGATTCCAAAGTTTAAAACCCAACGTTAAAAATGTTTAAATTTCATTAGGCCTTCTTGCCTTTTAACGTAACCAGGAAGTGTAAATCTAACAAATAATGCAGCATATATGTTTTACACTGTATTTCAGAAACTTATAAAGCTATCAATATGCAATTTTTATGAAATGTTAAGAATACTTATGTAAAGATGCTTTGCAAATTTCAATTCTCTAATGCACATAAAAAGTTTTTAAACAAAAATAAATCTTATTTCCCTATAACTTAAAATTTTGACATAAATGTGCATTTTATTCGGGGTTGGATGGACCAATCTTGTTGAAAATTTGCATACACACACAATGTATGCAAATGTGAAGTGGGGTAACTGAAGTATTTAAATATCACTATTAGTTGATAAAAATCAAATGAAAAGCGTTTCAATTTTTTTCTATATTTGAAAATTAATTTCTTTGCAAGCAATTAGCATAGATGTATTATTGTAGTTACCAGAATAGCATGTTTGCGGTTTAAGTGTTAAAAAACATCCAATTCCACCAATAATTTACAAGAAAAATGTATTATGTCAGAATGTTTTCTTACCGCCACCGGTGGCCGAGGTCGTTAAGGAGCGGACTCGTCAGCGGGAGGTCTGGGGGTTCGAATCCCACCAGGACCGCCCTCTCTGACAGGTTTTTTCCAGGTTTTCCTCGGTCCTCAATGACAAATGCCGGGGAGGTACTCTAAACTTAGGCCTGGTACGTTTCCTTCCTTTAAAAAAATCCTTTCGCAATATATCATTTTATCTCATGTATCATCAGTGCCCACCGCCCGTGGTGCCTCAATAGTTAAAACGGGCGTTAAACACTATTCAAACAGTGTTTTCAGTTTTTAACAATATTTTAGTTTAGTTTAAAAATGTTTAAAAAATTTACGCGCATTAGAGTATTAAAATAAACAGTGTAAAATGCATATTATTGGATTTACACTTCCTGGTTACCTTAAATGACATTTTCCACTGTGCCACTTCTAAAGACAAGCTTGCTGCCTCTCCTGCGTTCTGCGAACTGTATTTTGCATATCACGTAACTGAATCATTTTTTTTTCGAAAGGAAGTCAAAAAAATCCCCACACTTATAATCACTTAGATGTTTTACTGTAATTACATCTTTCAGTCTGCCAATGTGGCATGCGATTTACTTCGGTTGTCAAAATTGCACTCACAAGGGAGCTAACGAAAGGAAATCAGCATTTTAAACAAGTCGAAAACACAACTTCGCATCGTGGCATCTGTCTAGCAATAAATAAAACACGACAGCACGTATGGATTTTTCTTCCTTCAATTATATATTGTTTAAAAGTTAAGATTTGATTTGAGAAGTGCATATTTTCGGTGCTATTGTAGTCACTTGATCAAGGAGCATGTTGGCAATAAGTAGTAACACTGTAAGAAACGTATTAAATATATTTTATTCAATAGTTATGTACCCGTGGTGAAAAAAAAGAAAATTAATAATCTCTCGGAGCAAAATTCATTTAAGTCCTACTTGTTATAGCGAGCGGTTCATAAGGACTTGGTGCCCAGCAGTTGTGTTAAATGTATGCACTAAAGACGTTGTCAAGTGTGTGTGTTCTGTTAGCTCCGTGTGTGCAATGATGTGATTAAGAGCGCTCGTTCTCCTCGCAGCATGAAGCACTTTTTTTAATAAACTCTTGTAAGACATTATAACTAATTAATTTTGTAATATTGTTTGCCATACACAGCAAGCTTTAATGTTAACATATTATATATATTATAATATTTCCTTCAGTATTTACTATATCGAAAAGCAATATACTGCACACACACATGCAGGACAAATTATGGCTTATTAGCACAAATTGAAGAAGCCTGGTTGCTGTACCTTGACCAGTTTTGTTCCCACAAATTAAGCATAGGCATCCTCGATTCCTTTAGCAACAAGATGGGGCACCACCGCACTGGCTCAAAAAGGTGGGGGAAAGACTGGATAATTAGTTTTTCCTGGTGGGTGGATCGGAAAAGGTGTACCAATTCCATGGCCATACAGATTGACCGACATAACTCCTCTTGACTTCTTGTCGTGGACAGGGTGTATGCGACAAAAGTTGAACAACTGCTAGAGCCCACTGAGAATGTCATTGTAACCGTTACACCTGAAATGCTTCAATGCACATGGAAAGTAATTGAACATCGGCTGGATATGCTTCGTGTGACTGGCGGGGCACATGTGGAAATTTTATGATTTACACATACAAACTTGATGAGTTGTTATTGATTTAGTTCATTTCAATATGTCTATTATTTTGAGAGAAATAGTGAAATGAGAACACAATATTTCAAATGGGACATCCTCTATTTAGTGCCGATATATCTTATCGCTACATACCTGCAGAGTCATCCAGGTGCATAAGAAAATTCAAGATTCCAAGGTAATTTCCACAAATGCAGGCTTTTTCTTGTCATTATTGTATATTTTTTGCAACGATAAAAAATAGAACATGGGTGAAAGCATATAATATTCAGAAACACAGCAATTTGGAAAGTGCCCGACCAGTCTCCCTGTTCCATTTTTTTAAATTTGGCCCGCCTTCCATCGTTCATTCGACACAAAAGGCATCCACTACTGAGGTGGAGCTGAAATCAAATCTCTAGACGCCGTAAGGCAAAAGCAAACCATGTCACGAACTCTCATATGAGGTTACATGGAAAAACGAAAAGTGTGCACCGCAGTTCACGTGACATCACGCGAGTAGGCAGGTAGTTCGCACTTCACGCCTCTCGTTTTCTATTGGAGCACGCACTTCGTGAAAAGATCATTTGCACCAGGTGTACAAAAGGGTGCAGCTGCTTACATAAAGGGAATGCTGGATGACCAGAGCTTTGTATAGTTGTTGGCGTGTTGTGAATTTATTCGTCAACTTTTATGAAACAGGGCCTTGGCAATCGTAAACTCTGCCTTCAAGTTTTTTTTTTTTTTTATTATTTTTTTAAATATACCTGGACCTAATACCTCGGCCGTGTTCCACTAAAGATTGACCTAATACATTACACGTAACATTTAGGAACATCAATTTCAGTCGTCGAGAGATGGCAGAAGAATCGAGCTTCCGGACTGCTCTCGACATTTATTTTATTAGTCCATTTGATGGTTAATTCTCGACATTTATTTTATTAGTCCATTTGACAGTTAATATGTATTTATTTATTTATATTGCTTGACAATCACTTCTCATTATAAGCAAAAACTTGGGAAAATTGTGTCCAAAGAAATTATTTTAAGAAAATGAAGAATGAAAATTTGTTTTCGTGGCATGTAGCAAGAACCTTAAAAATGCATTAACTAAGGTGCGGAAGCTGTACATTAATTGCACGATGGTAGGTCCATAAGTTTCCGCTCTTGCCGATAAGGATTATCGCCTTTACAAAAGCCTTATCTTGTGTCATATCTTAAGTAAATAACTGCAACTATAACTTCCGCTCCGCTGTGTTCAGATTTAGATGCATAAAGAAAGTAATGTGTATAAGATTGTGACATGTTCAAAATGGAGTATCGAGATGTTATTAAGTTCTTCACAAAGGAAGGACTTACTGCAAATTAAATTAAACAGCAATTGGACAGTGTATATGGGGAACATCTCCCTCATTGTACCGTAAAAGAATTAGCCAAAAAATTTAGAATGGGTCGAGAAAGCATTGAAGACGAAGAGCGTGCAGGTCGGCCCTTAGAGGTGCTAACTCCTGAAAACGTCGGTCTTATGGAAGACGGCGACTCAAAGCTACTGAAACAGCAGCAAGCTTGGGCCTTTCCAAAACAACAATCCGAATTATTCATGAACATTTGAACATGAATAAGGTTAGTGCAAAATGGGTGCCTAGACTTCTTTTCGCAGTCTAAAAGCAGCAACGAGTCATCTGTTGTCAGGCATTTTGGAGCTTTGCTGTGGCAACGAGAGAGAAGTTCTGCAAACTATTGTTACAGCAGATGAAACTATGATCCCCTACTATGATCCCTTGTCCAAAAGAGAATCAATGCAGTGGCGTAAACCTGTCGAAGCACCGCCTCTAAAGCCCAAGGTCACCCAGTAAACCAAGAAAATCATGGCCACAATCTTTTGGGACTGTGAAGGAATACTTCTCATCGACTTTAACAAGAGGAACACCACAGTAAATGGGGAGTACTGTGCTGACCTACTGCACGGACTACGTGCTTCCATCAAAGAGAAAAAGCGAGGAAATATGAATGGCGGTGTGCGCCTTCTTCACGACAACGCGCCTGTGCACACAGCTCTTGTTGCAAGGAAGCTGTGAAGAACTGTGGCTTCAAGGAGATCTACCATCCACCCTACAGCCTAGATTTAGCTCCCAGAAACTATTTCCTCTTCTCAAAACTCAAGATGGATCTTCGAGGAAGGAAAGTTAAGTGTGACGAAGAAGTGATGAATGCTATTTATGCCCATTTAGCAGAGAAGACTGACTATTTGGGGGGGGCCGTGAAATATTAATTCAAATATATGAGAATTGTGTTGTAATAAAGGTTAACTATATCGAAAAGTGAAATATAGTTTTTGTCTTTATCATACCTAAAAAAAATTGGTTAGGCCGGAAACTTATGGACCTACTACCCTTTTAACTTTATCATTGTACACAATGTTATTTATTCTTTATACATATTTCTACTCTTTATTATATACTTAGCACATTTATGTCAGCTGACTCCCGAAATTATTAAAACGATAATAGAAGTTTGTGCTAGTATTATAAATTGCAAATATTCCTGTACTTTTTGGAAATTTATACAAATTACCAGTGCCCGAAAAATACTAATAGTTCTGGTGAACAGAACAACGAAAACTCACTTGTGAGTATGGAGTTGTAAAGTACAAGTGTAGCAGAAACATTTGTGAAACAGAATTTACTAATAACTACAAGCTAAAAGTATGTAACTTGTAATATACTAGAGCGTACTTTTGTGGAACAGGATCCTCCTGGTAATTATGTGCAGTTTCTATGAATTATCGACGCCGAATATATATACCGATTCTGGACACCTGCTCAGACACCCAAGCAACAGACATTCCACTCCTGATGAACAATTCCTCACTTTGTTTTGCATGTCCATCCAAGGCCGCGTGTACATCTGGACAATGTCAGGCTTGTATGAGCACCACCAGCACCATCTGGGTGGCGGTGACACGTTGGGAAACTCACTTATCACTAGTTAGGCGAGGCAGCAACGGACGTAACCCATTCATCTTGCGAATAGGCACGCGCTGCCCATGCAAATTTCCTGAGCGAGCGTGCGCCCGCGTCGATGATTCACTCTTAAATTTAGACGGCCGAATTCCAGAGCTTATTAACTGGGGCTTTAAATTCCTGAGCGTTTTTACATCGCCATTCATTGTCATCAGTAGATGCAGAAGGTCACGTGACCCCCGACCGCTCGCAGAACTATTGCGCGACCGCTTAGCCAATATTTGGTGAGATGCTGCAGCCAATTGCCTTATTCCTCTCGATCACTGTAGTCTTCCAGTTGAAGCTCTTCTGTTTCTGGTAAAATGGGTGGAAATATCTTCTAATTTAGGGGTTACGGGTTTTTTGGGCTCCGCGGCAGTGGGTATACCTATTTTCTCAGTACATTATACTGAAATAATTATGCAACAAAAGCAAGAGAAATATCACGCTTAGGGGGGAGGTAATAAAGAGGAAACTACAATGAAAATATATGCCAAGCGCTCCCATGCTTAAATCCGGGTAATTTGACAATCCATTGCACATTTGTGGGCAGCTGGACTTGACATTTTAAACTAAAACAGCGTTTAAACACTTCCGAGTTCACAAACGTTGTCAAGGACATTCAGAAAATTAACTCTATTATTTTTACCAAATACATGTGCACATATTGGGCTTATTTTCTGGTGGGTAATGCACGCCGACGGGGCCTTCCTGCAATAAGTTCAACCCACCTAAGAATGGCCGTTTTCACACAAGATGCTTGGGCAGAAAGCTTTCCAAAGCGCAAGCCACCGTCATATCGCACACAGCACCAGCTCAAATCGCCTTTTATTGTAATACAGTTAACAGTACGAAATAATACGAAATGTGACAGTAGTAAATTCGTGGATGGATCCGTCCAAATTAACCTGAGCGATTTTACGATTCATATGTACACACTTTGGGGGGCGGGGGAAGAAGCCATCTCTGAACGCAAAAATTCTCCTAAGTCCTATTTATTATAGCGCGTGGTTCACAAGGTACCCCAGCAAGGCTGTGTAGCCACTGCAGGAGTTGTTTATATGGCATAAAGACATTGACCAGTGTGCGTTTTCTGTTAGCTCTGTTGTAGAGTGTGCAGTGATGTTGTTAAGACCGCAGGTTCGCCACCCGGTATAAAGCACTTTTTAAATAACTCTTTTTAACATATTATGACAAATTAGTTTTGTAATATTGTTGCTCATACACAGCAAACTTTAACGTTAACATATTTCCTTCAGTATTTGTTCTATCTAAACGCAGTCCATCCTGATGGTCTAGTGTAACCATACTTGTCTCATATACCCAAGATCGCAGGTTCAAACCGGCCAGAGTCGATGTATTTTTGGACATAAAATCCTAAGTATGGCTTCCTTTGGAAAGGAGGTAAAGCCGTGGGTCCCGTGTCGTACATTTATGGCACGATAAAGAACCTCAAAACTGAAAGAAGAGGTCTCTGAGCAAAATTGATCCGCCGTTTGAGGCCATGAATTGAATGGGACGCTGATGACCTGAGATGTTAAAGAGCATCCGTAAATAAACCAAATCAACCATATCTAAATGCAATATGCTGCACGTGCAGGAGGGCAAAAGATGGTTTAAGGTCACAAATTCAAGAAGCCTGGGATATTTTAGCCTCTCGTCTACACTACTGTACAAATCTGATACCATCTATACCCCGAAGATTGAGGGCAGTTATACATGCTGAGGGTACATACGCGATATTGATTTGTGTTTATTTCTGTGTTTTCACTTTGGAAAATAAATGTCTCTGTTCATGTGTTTACTTAGTTATTTGTAAAGAATACGTATATGATTACGTTTATGTGTGTGCATAGGTAATGTTATAAAACTCAAATTATACATTAAAATATAATATGATATTAAGGCAACATAATGTTCTACATATACACTTCTCTCGCTCACCGTTACTGCCTAACTTTCTCTTTCCAAATGCCTATGATCGTGATAATTACGTTTACAGGCAAACTGCAGTGTGCAGAAGCTGCATGCGCGTTGTGAATATAGCGTTTACGGGCGGCCCGAAGTTCTGCGATCGACACGTAGAATCTGGGGATATTTTTTTTTTTCAAGCAAAAGGGTGTACGTCCAGAATCAGCACGTGCTGTAGGTGGATTATTCGAAATGTTAGGTTTGTTATTTACCACAGCTATCTTAGCACGTTACTATAAACTATAAACCAACGATGTCAACAACAGTTTAGCTGACTGGTGTATCCCACGAAGCTCGCGATTCCTGGTCGTTAGTCTTGGCAGACATTGCAGCTGAACTGACCGATGCTGGAAACTCACAATCAGGTAACACAATATTTAAGTGTGAATGGATTTTTTTTTAAATATTTAGAATCATTTTTGCCTTAAAAAACTGTTACACTGATTTAGAGCCAAAAATAAACTAAATTAATTTTTCTTTAACCCGCATTATATGGTTTAAATGAGCTATTTTCAATATGTAATGTCAGTAATAAAATCACAATTACAAGGAGGAAAAAAAAAAACTCTTGCTTAATTCTTTGACACAAAAGAAAACATGTGTGGAACGGGATAGATTAACGCCTTCGATTAAGCTCGGCAATTTGTTTTGAAATGCCATAAGATTCCATTTAAATTTGAAGACAAGGTATAAGAGACCTTGATGCATGTAGTGAAATAATTCAGTTTAGAAGGCTCGTTCGACTTTCATTCAATAGACATGCTTAAACATGAATATTTTCATTTGCTTTCCCATTTTTCTACTTTTAACATCAAATCTGCTTCAATAGTGTCTTGTGTTCTTTTATTTATTTATTTATTTATTTATTTTTTTTGAACTCTCCATTTAATGTGTGACTTATTGAGATTTTTAAGGCAGTTTAATACTTGCAAATATGCAAAAATTAAGCCCCAAAAATAATTTTACAAAATGTAAAAAATGCTTAACATTATGGAACGAACTTGAATTGTTCGTGTATCAGCTGATCAGCCCTACATGTGCCTAGTAATATGATGGCTAAGTAACTGACTGGGTACCAAATAGAACTGGCTTAAGATAGGAGTGTAAATTAAGTCCGGCAGTATTAAGTCTTTTTTTTTTTTTATTTGTTTTATTTACCGATGCTCTTTAACATCTCGGGTCATCAGCGTCCCATTCAATTCAGGGAGTGAAACGACCGACAAATTTTGCTCAGAGGCCTCTTCTTTCAGGCTTGAGGTTCTTTTTCGTGCCGTAAATGTACGACACGGGACCCACGGCTTTACTTCCCTTCCGAAGGAAGCCTTACTGAGGATTTTTACCTCCGATATAATGCATCGGTCCTGGCCGGGATCGAACTCACGATCTGGCGTATAGGAAGCAAATATATGGTTACCACTACACCACCAGGACCGACAGTATTGAATCTGTTTATAGATAAGTTAGTGGCAAAAATAGGGAGAGATAACAGACATTGTGCATCAATTAATAATAAAGAAATTCCAGGTTTGCTTTTTGCGGACGATTTATTAGCACTTGGAATTACGAGTGGAGGTTTAAAGAAAGCGTAAAAAGGGAATAAACCCGGCAGAGATGGTGGCTAGAGAGGAGTGAATTTAAAGTGGTAATGAAATGTGATTATTTGGGGCTAAGGCTGAACAGTAATGGAAAATGAACAGAACAAAGGAAGAAAGCTCTAGGGAAGGGAAAATTAGCTACCAATAGTATAAGAACATCTTGAAGAAAATACCAAATGTGAGTGTAAGCTGGTTGGAGAGAGTACATTGGCTATAGTTGAATCGAAAATTATGCATGGGATAGAACTATGAGGGATAGAAAAGGGGTGGGAATGTATAGATTAGATTCATATAGTAGTCTGTAAAATGATATTAAAATTACCTAGAGCTGCACCGAATGGGGTAGCCCTGGTGGAAAGCTTGGGGCGCAAGAAAAAGGAAAATGGGTAGGTAGATTAAAGAAAATCGATACAATAGAGAGGGAGAGAGAGGAGGAGGAGAGAAGAATAGGAAGAAGAATAGGAAGAAGAAGAAGAAGAAGAAGAAGAAGAAGAAGAAGAAGAAAAAGAAGAAGGTTTGGGAGAGCTAGAAACTTTAAAGTCACAAAATGGGCAAGGCACATGGAATAAAGTGAAAGCAAACATTGATGATATAGAGAAACAGGAAATATTTGGTAGCCTAAGTGATAAGAATACTCTGATATATTATTGGAGTTTTAAGAAAGAGTAGGGCAAGGAAAAATGTATTGAGATTTGTAACAAAATGGGTAGGGAGGGTATGGCATGGATAAGAACAGAAACAATGATGGTAAGTGGGGTAAAAGTTGACAAAGAATTGTGCCCACTGTGTGGTAAGGTAGACAAGAACGTGCACTGTATTAGAATATACAGAAACCGAAGGATGGAGAGAGGAAATATAGAACAAGAAGTGGGATAATTTGAAGACAGAAATTCTGGCATTTAAATTTTTTAGAATTAGCAGAAACTTTTTTTTTGAATAGGTTTGGAAATTATATAGGGAAAAGTAAGAGGAAAGTGACAAGATAACAATGAGGAAAGGTGATCACCTTTAGGGCAGTATTTGTAAAGTTCACCTGATAATCTGTGTAGTTAAGAGTGATTTAGGATCCATGGATAAAACAACCAGGGTGCTAGATGTATTACAAGGAAATACAGCAAAACCGTAGTTGTAACGTGTAAAAATAATAAACATTCATTCAACATGATGGCTGTCTGTACAATCTCAACAAGGTTCACAACCTCAGAACTAGCTGCACGCTGAGGCCAGCGTAAACAAAAAACCGTAGCAGGCACGAGCTCAATTGGAGCAGTCCAAAGTCTTTTGGAGGAAAAAATATTCAACCGCAACAAAAACAATTGTGGTTAACCACAAGTACACAATGAAAGGGCACATAAAAACTACTACAGAGCTATCATTCATGTTATGTAATAAAAACCACTCAATTTTGTATCATTCACCCCAGTAATGTCTATAAGGGTCACTCTGTTAGGTACAGTGCTATATAGGTCAGCATTTCACGGCTAATTTAAGTGCAATTTCCAGCGGAAACGGGGTGGTAAAAATTGTTCTAATGAGGTAGTGCTGCAGGCCAATAAAGGCAACACCATGCCGTCTTTGACAACTGCTGTTCCGGACCGCATCTTTACTTTCTCTTCTGATAAAAGAGTTGGTTTACTGGTGTTCATGGATCTGTCAACAAATTTGTCTGAAAGGAGAAAAACAGTAGCGCCAAGCAAACTCCTTATGTACAAAAAGGGACCAGTGTTAGACAGTCGCTTCTTAACGAACAGTATGCTACTCTAAAAGTTCTGGGGAAACCCAATATGGAAGAGTACAGCAAACATATGGCGATATGTTCTGCCACAATCAACCACACTTCTGTGATTCAAAGGATGAGGGGTGATTCAAGCGGTCTAGGTGCTCCAAACACTGCAGTGAGCCAGACTATGATCAACACAGCTGCCGTCATTTTTTTGGGAAGATCGACGAATAATAGTGGACAGATCGTCAAACATGTGAAAGATTTTCCATGGTAGTGCGCCCACCATTTGGGTTGATGAATTACACACAAGGCGTTTCTGTGTCAGATGGCAGCCGAGATTGCTAATGCCTAAACAAAAGATGGTGCGAGTGGATGTCTGTCTGGAGCTTCATGGCGAGGCATACCTGAATTACATCATTACAGATGTGGAGTCCTGGCTTCACCATTACGATCCCGAAAACAAACAGGCGACCTCAGTCTGGAAATCATCTGGTTCTCAGACATCAAAGACCAAGGTTGTTCGGTCGGTAGGAAAGTTTATGGTGATTTCGTTTTTAGACTATCGTGGAATGGTTTGTCAACATGAAGTCCCTCCCCCAACTCATAAACAATGGTTAATGGAGGATATTGCAAGGTTGTTTTGAAAGCCCTGAGCTGCATCTATCTGGTTGGCGCCTTTGTCACGACAATGCACGCTCTCACGTTTGCAATGTTGTGCTCGGACATTCGGTTGCGAAAATAATATCGAATGTGTGCCTCACCCTCCAAACAGCCTTAACCTAGCTCGTGTAAATATTTTCTATTACCTCGTCTCAAAAACAATCTGCATGGCCGCCTGTTGTTAAGTCGAGGGCGGTTCTGTCAAAAAACGGTTTCTAGCACGTTTTACAGGACTGATAGATCAACTAAAATTATAGAGTAATATTTTTATTTATTTTTTTTATTTTATTACCGCACTCTCTATAACATCTCAGGTCATAAAAGTCCCGTTCAATACGGGACATACATTTTGCTCAGATGCCTCTTCCATTCAGGTGTGAGGGTCTTTATCGTGCCGTAAATGTACGACATGGGACCCATGGCTTTATTTACTTTCCGAAGGAAGCCATACTTGGCGCCTTGTACTGTTAATTATTATAATTAATATTTTATGCTCTTTATATAATTTTAAAGTAATGTTGCTATGATACTTAGTACTATTATATAAAGTTACACTAAAATAAAAAGGAAAATATTGTAAATCTGCATTTATTTGGTCATTTATGCCTTTAAATTTCGTAAACAAGTGATTAACAACTTTAAAAGGGGATTCGCCGTGAAAAGTTCGAATCACTGGTTTATGGCATACATTATTCAAATATTATGGTGATTGATTCAGAGGTAATTGGGGGGGGGGTCATGTTGGTTTCCATCTACCCAGATATAACATGTTATTGAAATATAAGGACATTAGATTTATTAACCCTTAGGTTACTAGTGAAATTACTGATGCTTTTCTCCGCGGCGCGCAGTGTTTCCTATGAGCTAGCCCCCACTCGTTTACTGCGCCTTGGAGGGTGTAGCAAGCCTGCCTGCTTGCTTACTTGTCGACTGTCGTAGCCGTAGCGTAGCGGTGTGTGTATGTGTGTGTTGTTCGTTTCTTAATTTGACAATATGCATTAAATGTATCATGGCACGTGTGTTTACAAAGGCACAGCGTGTCTTTATGTACGATTCATGTGTTAACTGAGCAGTGAAAGAATCACAGAACCAATTTAATTATTCATGTGAATACCATACTAATCCCTTTTTACAGAGAATTAACCGAGCGTGATCAGGCATTTTTTCAACAGGACTCTGCCACTGCTTACACTGCGAATAATTCCATGAGAGCAATTCACAATATGTTCCCACAAGACAAAGTTATTAGTAGGGAATTGTGGCTCCCCTCTGTCCCCCGATTTAACAGCCTGCTATTATTATCTCTATGGTAAATTAAAAAAATGTCGTGTACAAGACGAACTCATGCACCATACAAGAACTCAAAGATAATATTCGTCAGGAAACTGTCCGGATATCTTAAAATGAACTATAGCGAGTGATACATAATTTCCTAAAGAGATGCCAGAAGTATGGAGAATGAAGGTGGGCAGTTTCAATACCCCATTTAATAATTCAGTAAGTAAAGAGACTCAAACTGGTTTGTTTTATTGTTTTACCCTCCCGCTAATAACAGAGATATAGCTGGCCGACCTACGAGCGGCGGGTTCGCCCACAAGCAAAACTAACCGCACGGTATTTTATGAATACTATATTTTTTCACTTTACCGTTCACTTCCTCATTTTTATATTTCCGTTCTACAGTTTACGCGTTACAAATATCTTAAGCTTTATCCGCTGTTCTGCATCTCTACTTCTTTCTTCATCCTTTCGGTCTTTCTACTCAGAATTTGGACTACTATCTGCAGATCGCATTAAATATAGTTTCCAACTAATATACCAGATCCGATATAACTATATAAACGAGTACACTAGGCTAAAACACCCACGTTTTATTACACGTACTGAAAGGAAGCAGAACTTCTGCAATCCAAGGCTTCCCTTAGTAATTGGAAGGGATCACGTGAGCTTTAGAATGATATTTTTAGTACCTCGCATGCAGTGGAACAAGGGGAGCTCACCCCCTTTGTTGTTAAATAGGATAGGGCGTTCAGAGAAGCAGAAGGAGCCCGGCATCGCGTTGTGCTCCCGGCAACTGAACCCAGAACGTTTGCATAGCAGGCTTGAAGATAACGAACGACATTCAACTTGACATGACTAGCACATCAAATTCGGAACACTCTTGGGATTATAATTTCCGCATGTGTTGCAAACCTAACCTAACCCAAAGTCTTGAGAAAACTGACAAAAAAAAAGTGTCGGAAGAGTTTCCATTAACAGTAAATCGTAAACAACCAACATTTTCCTGAAAATTACAAAAATAAAACTTTCTCTCTTCATGCATTGTGTGGCGAGCAAAAAAAGTCCAATAAAGGTTAATTTTAAGTCAAATTGTAACTGTGTGTAATAAGTGCTCCCATTGCCCTTGGGAAAGGAAAGTATAGAATTTATTTATTTTATCTGCTACTTCTTGAATCTTCTTTAATGGATTAGTTAGTTGTTTTATTTACGGACACTCTTTAACACCTCAGGTCATCAGTGTCCCATTCAATTCAGTACGTGAGGCTGCCGACAAATTTTGCTCAGAGGCCTCTTCTTTCAAGCTTGAGGTTCTTTTACATGCAGTAAATGTACGACATGGGACCCACTGCTTTACTTCCCTTCCAAAGGAAGCCATGCTTAGGATTTTTATACCCGAAAAAATCCATTGAACCTGGCCGTCCTAGCCGAGATTGAACCCTCGATCTTGGACCTATGATACAAGCCTGGTTACCACTAGACCACCAGGACAGACTTCTTTAACGGCGAATTTGTAAAGGAAGTCTATACTTGGCAGCAGCAGGCTGTTAAGTTAAAGTGTAGTATGCGCTAAGTAAACTCGCTACGATCTCTTTGAAACCACATGGCCCGACATTTCAACTTCTTCCGTTTATGTTTCCCGGTCAGCATCGTCTTTTCTAAGCCCAAGATCGCGGGTTCAAACTCGGCCAGGATCGATGGATTTTTTTCGGGCGTAAAAATTCTAAGTATGGCTTCCTTTGGAAGGGAAGTAAAGCCATGGCCCCCGTGTCATACATTTACTGCACGATAAAGAACCTCAAGCCTGAAAGAAGAGGCCTCTGAGCAAAATTTGTCGGCCGTTTCACGACCTGAATTGAATGAACGCTGATGACCTGAGATGTTAAAGAGCGTCCGAAAATAAAATAAACAATAATAAATTATAAGCCTGATCGCTGGAACAGTAGACAATCGGCAAGCTTTGTTCCGTATCGCAATCTATTTACAGATACTTTCAGGTAACAGCTCTCGCTACATGAACCCTGTGGCACGTGCCTTCATGAGAATGAGTGCTGTGTTGTCACGCACAAGATAACGTGACAAAATATACGGAGTATTAAACAAATCGGCATACCCGCTTATATATTTCTAATAAGTTGTAATTATTAACAAACTGTTCTTACCTTCTTCAATGGTCCTCATCCTGGCTCTCTGCAACGCCGGTCTATACTGGGCATGGTGTTTTATGTTGCAATATTCCCGCTCTTTCTTCATTGTGTGCTGGGTACAAGGTGACCATAACTATCCATGCATTTTATCTACCCCTTCCCTAAGCACCTCACACACACTTGCAATTAAGATTCGGCGTTACATTATTTTTATACAAGTGAGCCCAAACTAGTTCAATGGGGTTAAACGAGAAGTGATATGGTGGGAGTCTGCATTTCGTGACCTTTAGATTTGGCAAGATCAACAAATGCCAACTGTTTTGTTAGGTTCGCTGTTTTGAACCGCTTCAACACTACTGCTTTGGGACAGGAACATTGTGATATTGCATAGTTTATGCAATCTTTTACAGGAGTACATAAGGCAGGACATTTGACTATTGTCTAAGAGTGGTAAGGTGCATTGTATAATATAACACAATGCCTATTACCGCCACTGGTGGCCGAGATCGTTAAGGCGCGTGAGCGGAAGTCTGGGGTTCGAATCCCACCAAGACCGTCCTCCCTGACTGAGCTTTTTTCCAAGTTTTCCTCAATCTATATAAATGGCAAATGCCGGGGAGGTACCCTAAACTTAGGTATGGAAAGTTTCCTACCTTAAAAAAAAATTCCCAATGTATAATTTCTTCTCGTGTATCATCAGTATCCACCGCCTGTGGTGCCTCAGTAGTAAAAATGGGTGCTAAATAATATTAAAAAAAAAAAAAAAAACATTGCCTATTATTAGGAAAAGTTTGGAGCAAGCGATTAACAAACCATTTTCAAAAACTTAAGCGTTCATATCGTCATGATGACCAGCTCTAGCGTCTCCGATGTTTTTGGCAGACCCAACCCTTCACTTCCACCAGTATGAAGTACCATGATGTGCTTTCCTCTGGACACTGGAGCCTTTAGAACACAGACACATGTACCGTCAATTCTGCTCTTTCTTATGACGTCATGGTGTGGTACTACGTTTCGTTCAAATAGATTACTGGACATCCTTCAGAGTGCAATTATTCTTGTTCTATATATTCATATC
This sequence comes from Metallyticus violacea, assembly GCA_030762175.1. Classification (NCBI taxonomy): domain Eukaryota; kingdom Metazoa; phylum Arthropoda; class Insecta; order Mantodea; family Metallyticidae; genus Metallyticus; species Metallyticus violacea. Next base: position 20,904,976 of record CM060832.1, on the reverse strand, counting down.
TCAAAGATGCGATTCTTGCAGATTCCATAATCGCTCTACTTTTGTGGAGTGTATGATAACGAAACACCAGATGCTTCAAACGTCCCGTTACATTTGTCTTCTCATAAGGAAAATTGCTAATACTTTTGAGACGAAGTAGCACTTCCTGAAGGGTTGATACACGGCCCTTGTTCTAAAAACTATATATTTCACGGCGGATCAGATCGCAAAGAAAATAAAATTAATATACCCCCCCCCCCTATTTCCTCGTTTTTTCCACGTTTTGCACTGCCTTTCGAATTAGGTTGCTAATTAAGTTTCAAAATGTTCACAGTCTCTGTAATTTTCCCCTTAACTAGTTTGTTTTTCAAAACATATTCATAATATAAGAAGCACCCATCACTTTGGCATTAACACTACTGTTTGATCCTTGTTCAGGTCCTAAGCCGTTACCACTCGCCCCCGATTCAAACTTCCAGTTCTATATCCGAAACTAGCGCTTAAACCTCCTTCCCGTGGCCTGAACATGTTCACCTGTTTATCGTTCGCAATAAAGTGACTACAAAAGCACATGGCAACATTTAACCCCGATCCCTTTTGCTTCGTTATCGTGTTTGTATTATAAGTGACAAAGAAACCTCACTGTGGTGACAGGCAACTGTCTACCATTCTAGCTAACAGACTTTTACTTAAATGATGATGATCGGTCAATGAAATGATTTTATCGCTCTAAATTACAATTACTGTTACAATTTTATAATAGCGAAGATAAAGAAAAATTATAATATACAGTACAGCATTATATAAAAAAATTCCTCCCACTGACTTAAGGATATTCTTCCGCAGCTCATTTAATGTTTATACCACGTGTCATTAAAGTCGACTTTGCCCAATCGCTGCGGAAATTACAGACAGACAGGCAGGCCGGTCGGAAAGCCGCGATATGAGCTGTCAACACAAAGACCCCCACTATGCCTCAGCAAAGGAAATGGCGAAGTAGACACTAATCACCCAAACAATTTCTTGAGAATGAATCACACTGCCCCTCACAGAGCCTCAAAGAGTTCCTGCTGGCACCTGTCACACAAACGTGCGCTGAAAGCCATGTTATGCATCTGTCAAAGGCTTGATGCAAAATTCTGCTCATATCTTCACGAAATGTACGCCGTATTCGTTACTGAGGAATCTCATTTTCTATACTGCACCCGGATGACATGTGCGCTCTAACAAAAGGTGTCAACTGTTTGGTTGACCGCATCGAGAAAGCAAACTTGTCAAGAAATACAAAGAAAACCTCCAAGTGGTAAGAACCGTGAGAAAACAATAATAATGATTATCACAAAAAATAATAGGTTTGTATTTATTCAATTCAAATGAACTATGGGCAAAGGATTGGTGTAACAAAATCTGCTCCCGTGGTTACGTGATCATGTGTTTAAATTCACAACACTTAGGCCCTAGGTTTTCTTCACCTCTCCATCATTTTTGTCTCTCGGGGTTAATTATTGCGCCGCGTGACAACTTGAAAGTGGGAGCGGCCATATTTAAACCAACGTTTGTTACTCAGTTCGTGCAAACTCAAAAGGTAGCAGCAGTATATTGTATTCGATACATGGTGGCTGTGGACATGGATCAGGAAGTTTGAGAACTTTTTCCTGCTTAAATCTGTAAACAAACGCTAAAAATAGAGAAACATGATTTCGTCTTAATAAAGTATTCCACCACACTCGCCCACAAACCAAGGCGAAGACCAGCAAACAATATGACGAATCTGCACACTCTTTCAGTGTTTCAGGCGCCGACGAGCACAAGCGATGAGTGTTGCAGACGTTCTGTACCGGCAACGATTTACGAAATTATTGGGAAAAATCCACGAAATTGCGTTAAGCGACCTGATATTGAAAATGCGGGAGATTGGGCATGTCTATACATGGATACTTAATATTTTGCACAATCATTTGCTAATGAAAAAAGTCTTGTCATGCAAGAGCTGAATAAACTAAACGCATTCCTAAGCATGCCGAATTTGTGAATGACACTACAAAGCGCTATTTTTAAAATTCGCTTTTCTGGTATAACCCCACTCCTAATTATCCTATTTTCAGAAACTGTTTTTCTAGTTTTATTTTAATGGTATATATAGAGTTTCGTTGCGAAAAAACAAATATTGGTCCCGCTAAAAATGATTTTCTAAATGTTGGGTTTCAGGTAACCCCTCACTTCTAATAATTCGATTTCACTGATTTTCAGAAACTATTATTTTATTTCAATGGCATTTATATAGTTTCTTTGAATAAAAAACAAAAATTGCGGCCGCTAGTGCGATTTATAAATTGTCGCTTTATGTTAATCCCCACTCCTTAAATTTCGGTTTTCAGATATACACTCCACTAATAATGATCCTATTTCCCTGATTTTCCAGATTATTTATTTTTTTATTTTATTTAAATGGTATATCAGTTTTGTTGCGGAAAAAAAAAAACAAATATTGATGCCGCTCTTGGGTTCCAGATTAACTCGCACCTAATAAGGAATTGTTTCACTGATTTTCAGAAATCATTTTCATTTTATTTCAATGTCATATACAGAGTTTTGTCTAAAAAAGCAAAACTGGCCACTAGAGCGATTTTTAAAAATTTCCTTTTAGGTTAACCCCACTGTGAAGGGTCCAATTTTGCTAGTTAATAAACTCGATGAATAGTTTGTTAATTTATCGTTATGTACAGAGTTTAGTTTACAAAAAAAAATTGCGGACGTTAGAGCGTTAACAGAGATATATATGCATATATAACGGGTCATTGACAAGTTCCTCCGCATTCTGGTGATGGGCACCGCACAGGAGAAAGTTGGTACTTTTACATTTCTGACATCCTTTGCTTTCTTCGAAACCGGTTTTTAGCAGGTAATCTGCCCAGTTGCTTAGGTTTAAAATTTCGAATGTGCTGGCCTTTATGGTTAAGTGAACCCAATAATTATACGTTCGGCGCGCAGTCAGTACTGCCACCCAATGGCTGCGGAGCGACTTCTCGATGATCTTATGTATATATTTTTTTTCAGTAATTTTATTTATTAATTTGTTTATCCTGGCAAGAATTAAGGCCATGGGGTTCTCTCTTTCTCTCTACCAGGAAGGAAAAAAAAAAGCATTAAAAATGCAGAGTACATATACATACTCATATAACATACAGAAAAAGTAAGTATAACATTTTAAACAATTGTTAATAATCCATGAGTGAATATGGAAGATATATGAATTTTATTTTATTCTATTCATGAAATAATCCCAAACCCGCTCTTCTCTATTGGCATTATTGACAATCGACATTGGTTGCAAGATGGATTGAAAACGTTAAGTGTTCATATTACAAATGTACAATCATTACAATTTTGTAAGCCAAGTTTACGGGAATTATATTTAAATTCTTATTTTATTCGTGAAATTGTCCTAATAAATATCAGTACATGGTCTGAGCTTTCCAGATAAATTCACTCACTACGTTCGTGAATTCGTCGCTATCTCGGATCCTCTTGTGATAACTTATTTCTCTTTAGGCTCATATATATATATATAATATAAAAGAAAAAGAAAAATAAAGTAACACTATTAACAATGTAACAAATTAACAGTAATTATAATAGCAGAAAGTGATTTTTCTTCTTGCCATAGGAGGACTCCAGAGTCCGAAATATAGGGATCTCAAGTGTGACTTTTTCTTGGTGTTTTATCCCTTTCTGCTATTATAATTACGTTAATTTATATATATATATATATATATATATATATAAAATACACACACACGATCTTGAACATCTCAGGTCATCAGCGTCCCATTCAATTCAGGACGTGAAACTGCCGACAAATTTTGCTCAGAGTCCTCTTCTTTCAGGCTTGAGGTTCTTTTTCCTGCCGTAAATGTACGACACGGGACTCACGACTTTACTTCCCTTCCGAAGGAAGTCATACTTAGGATTTAGGCTCATCGACTGCTTTAGTTTATACTGGTGATTGCAGCGTTCAGTGCAGTGACGACTAGTGGCCACTAGAAGGCTGGGCCAGGGGCATAACCACATGACACCCAAAATGGCGTGGGTGAAAGCTTCTTTTATCACACTCCCTTCTCGACATTCATAAATACAGCGTCATTGTACGTGTGTACTATAAACGTCTGGTTTATATGTAGCTCTTGTAATTCAGCTGTTAAAGCAATTCTTAAGCCTTCTGCAGTCAAATTAGAAACAGCAATGAACTTTGTACATCTTTCAACTGATTTACCCCCATGGATGTATCGTAATATTACAACAGACTGTGACATGCATGTGTGTGTGTGTGTGTGTGTGTGTGTGTGTGTGTGTGTGCGTGCGTGCGGTTCGTCGGCCTGTACAGAAATTCGCCCTATTTCTTTTCTAATCCAATTCTTACAGACAATACAGACAATTCTCATTTACATACTGTCAAGTAACATGTCTTTCAAATAAAAAAAATATTTTGTGCCGTCTGCTGAATAAACCCCCCATAGCTTTCGGTTGATGGGGTCCAAATAGTTTCACTTCTAACTTAACAGTTAAACTTGGAAGCAAAAATGGAGTATTCATAAACACCCACTTTATTCATTGCCATAAAACAGATACGCTTTTTTTTCGTAACTTAACAGTTAACACTGCAAAGTTGAGAAAGCCACCCAATTTTAAACAAAGTGCAAAAACAAATCCCTAGTCGGTTTGCGTGGTGCCTGTAGCCCCTCAATGTTTGGTTTCTAAAAAATGAGAGAACATCGAGCGCTGGCAATGGTCCGTCTTCCTGCTGGTCTAAGAGAACGCAGAAATAAGCAGAAGAAAGGCTAACCCATCTTCGAGGAAGACAAATATAAGTCCTTGTAAATCTTTGCTGACCCATGAAGGTATAAGTTAAAAGCGTAAGATTTTCCGGGTTTCTCTCGCTAACGGAGGACCTGCATGCTAACATTACTACAGTAGACGAGAAATGCGCTTATTGTTTGAGATACAATTAAGAACTAATCGGTTATACATCGCTGTTTTCATGCATTTTTAATTTTAAAAGTTGATCGGGAGAAGAGAAAATGGTAAATACTTATGGGTTTCGGGGTGGGGGGGGGGCGGGCCAATCAGGCTCTTATTGACTGGCCAGTCCTTGTTCAGTGCAATATTCATCGCAAGGCATGAATTAAACTGCAAGACTTAAAACAATCTTTTAAAAGCGGCTACATTAAGGAATTTTAAATGCTCTGTATAATTTGTACGCATATTTTACACATTTTATCAAATTTCATATCTCCCTTTCATTCACACTGTAAACACAAACGCGACCTACTATATAGCAAGAACCCATGATGCTCGGCGTTTCCTGGAGATTTCAGTGAATGCATAGCGTGGAGTTTACACAGCCTAACAGGGTTGTCTGAATAACAAAACACGCTCACCGTGAGCCTGTTGTGTTAACGGAAATTATATGACCAGGTGTAAACATGCGGGCTTGCCAGCCACCATCCTTTGTGTTAACACAATATTGTGACGAATTTTGCTCGTAAACACGCCCAGCCGCGTTTCAGCTTTACGTTGCCTTTCCTATCCAACTATAGCGTCAAGAAGTTTGTTTTACCTAAATGTAATGAAACAGTTACTTGTTTCTGACCGCCAAGGCAATGCTTCTCGAGTAAAAGAGGTTTCTGGGACTCCGTTAACCTTCTTTTATGTGTTCAGAGTCACAGTAGAGTTTTGTAGACTGGTATTTTCAATGTGTACTTAGAAGTTGGTAGTCTTACCACGGTATTCAGTAGGGACGGGATCGAATTCTGCGTGCGCATGTCACGAAATTGACTGTACTATCTATATGCTCCTATAGATGCTCTGCATAAATAAAGGGACGTCATAATTGAAATCAAACCGAGTAATTTTATTGGTACTATTTTAATAAAGCTATCGGGCATGTTGATGTGGTTTATTATGCAATTATGCACGCTCTTTTCAAATCTCAAGTCAGTGTCACTCGGTCCTGGTAATCTAGTGGTAAACATATTTGACTCTCAGACCCAAGATCAGGGGTTCAATTCCGGCCCGGGTTGATGGATTTTTTCGGGCGCAAAAATCCTAAGTATGGCTTTCTTCAGAAGGGAAGTAAAGCCGTGGGTCCCATGTCGTACATTTACGGCACGTAAAAAACTCAAGCCTGAAAGAAGAGGCCTCTGGGCAAAATTTATTGGCCGTTTCAAGCCCTGAATTGAATGTGACGTTGATGACCTGATATGTTAAACAGCGTCCATAAATAAGTCAATGTCTCCAATTCAGAGCATGAAATGGCCAATAAATTTTACTCAGAGGCCTTCTTCTTTTTGGCTTCAGGTATATCTACGACACGGGACCCATCGCTTTACTTTCCTTCAGAAGAAAATCATATTTATGATTTTTACGCCCGCAAAACAATTCACCGACCCTTGACGGGATTGAACTCGCGATCTTGGGTCTAAGAGGCAAGTGCCTCTTAGCGCCACTAAATCGCCAGGGCCGACATTAGGCATGTGTATGCCATGGAAATGCAAATAATACTTGCTAAAGGCAAGCATTCCAAAATATTTACTATTGACTCTAAAATTTAACTAATCGAGTTAGTGGCGGATGACGATTATATTGGCACTACACGCTCTTGTGAATTAAAACAAGTGATTGTAAACTTGCACAGGTTACGACAATAATACAAATTTTGATGTTTCATCTAATGCTCTTACCAAATGACCCTAGAAGTTCCAAGCTCACATTTTTTCACCACTGAAAAGTGTTCCATCAAATAATAATTAATAGTCTTACTAAAATAAATAGCATTATCCATTCCTCGTTATTATTATATTAGATTCTATTTATATGTGGTAAAAGCTGCCCAGAAAATGAAAACAGAAAAATTAACTAAGATGTTATTTGTGTACTGGCACGTGCTCTTTTATAATGATTTAATTTATTCAATAATTTTGCAGATCATTCATGTCTCTCTACGATATTCTTCTAGAGCTGCCCCACTTTATCGAACAATGGGGTATGATAAGTTTTTTCCCCTCCTACTGAGGCATCACAGGCGGTCGCGGTGGACACTGATGATACATTAGATGAAATTATAAACTGAGAGAATTTTTTTTTTAAAGGAAGGAAACGTTCCAGGCCTAAGTAGAGTACCATGCCGGCATTCGCCAGTTATGAGTCAGGAAAACCTGGAAGAAAGCTCAGTCAGAGAGAACGGTCCTAGTGGGAATCGAATCCCACACCTCCCGATCACGAGTTCACGCCTTAACGACCTCGGACAGTCTAAATTCGAATATACAAATTAAATTTATTCTAGCCAATTCTTCTTACTTTCTTTCTTTAAAGATTGCTTTACTGGGAGGAGCATACTTTAAATCTTGGACGTGTTACCATTAACACAACAGTGATTAGTGATTTTAAATGTATTTTGAAAAATGCTAAAAACCAAATTAAAAGCTTGTTTTTGTTAGTATTGCATTTTATGTACATAAAAACAAGTTCCGTTTAAAAATTGTCATTTTCTTACACTGAACTAGTATACACTTGACCTTACAAAATAATGGAATCAACTTATTCATTTTTCTTTCAACCTTACATGTTTGCAATAAATCTCAGAAATGCGTCAAAGAGGCCTTGATTTTTAAACCGCCATGAGTAAAGTACATAATTAGTAAATGCTTAAATGAATTGATGGTTACATTCTCTACTAAACTAAAGTGAGTAACACTGATAAAAGTTTTATAGCACTGTACATTACAAAATTTAGTTTCTAGTTTGAAGAGAACTACTAAAATTTCCATGGAAGTTGTCAATAAGAAGTTTATTTGTGACCATGCAAACAATATGCCGACTTCCAATTGGGATTCGCTAGGTGTGGCACACATACACGAAAACCCACTTTTATCGCTATGGGAAGCAGGCTATCTACTAGTCTTGTGAAGCCGTTAACACCGAGCTTCACATGCCCAGGACGCCTGGTATCCATACGACCCGCCACGCTTTCCCAGCAATACGGCTTGCGATTGAAGCCACCGGAAACAGACTCTCACATACCCCGCCCACTCTCGGGCATTCTTTCTCTGCTGGTTAAGCTCACAACTTACAATGACTTATTAGGATTCTAAATTGAAATAAGGAACCCTTGACAGTCGTAGTTAACAGATGCGTGGCTTTGCTCGCTAGAGAACCCTCACACACTGCCGAGGAGCCGACACTTTGCCTACTCAGAGTTAAGAAAAAGCACAGTTTGCGTGTATAAACTACTGCAAGGTGTAGAATAAAATAATTATTTAAAAGCACTGTAGTGAGTGGGGGCGGGGCAAGCGCCAGTTGCTATTGGGGCTCAAGATCATCTTTTGATGGACTTTCTTTATGAAATTTGGTTTATTTTCTTTACTTTTATTTAATTTAACAAGTTTCGGGTAAAGCAGGTTTAAGGTTAGGAACATGCAAGCGCAGATGTTTCATAAATTTGTTAACGAGAGTAAATGTCATGTTTCCCTGTGGGACGGGTGCGTCCACTATCTATTGGCCGGAATGCTTGTTTTGATCATGAAAATAAAAAGTACAAGTATTTGTAGTATTTTATCGAGATGCACGACGACCTGCGGGGATTTATCGAGTTGGGGTGACATGACAAACTGCAATGCGCCCTATTGTTGGTAAGTAAGGCGAGGTTTTAAAAGTTTTATGCTTAAATACATCAAATAGTTATATTATGAATGGTTATATGGCTTAAGCATTGAAAAAGAATTGCTGTACAAACTTCGTTCAGTAAGAAATTAATTATTCACCTCGATCTTTCGTTATGTAAATACCTCACATAACACAAATAAGTAATAAATTTAATAAATTCACGATATAGCCAGCGTTATCCTCTAGTTACGTATGTAGCAATCATTGCTTCCTTGATTCAGGGAGCTAAAGTGATTTTAATTCAGTTTAACAGACTGCGATTCCTTGGTTATCTAATTCTTTGTCGTCCTCCGAATTTGGTTTATATTCTTTTTTGAACATCACTTAAAAATTACTGTGGCATCAAAAATGAATTAATTCATAGTCTCATTGTCATTTCAAATATCTGACATTGTACTACGGCAGTGCTAAATATTCAGAATTTACAACTTTAGACATATGAAACATGTTTTATTAGTTTATTTCATTATAAAAAATATTTTCAACTTTAATTTCACTACATACATTACAAAACCAACAAAAAACATTACGGCAGCACATTTTAAAACGAACTAAAAGTAAGCATACTAAATCTATAACATAAACTCATAGATCAATGGTACATAAAACCATTTTTATTGTTGTAAAATCGAAAATGCTACTTGGGACCGTAAAAGAATTTTATAATGAGAGAGCCGAGGCTGAATTTATTAACATAACTTACGTTAGCTATATCTGGTTGAATTTGGGACAGTCAAATATCAGGTTCTGCTTCGATACGAGATTTGTGTTTTGTTTTAGCACCTGCATAAGCTGAGAAACCCGATTCACGTAAATAAGTGATTGCAAGGGGTAAAAGAATGGTTTTAGCTTTATCAAACATAACTTTAAATTCGTGTTTTAACTGACATCAGAATTCAGATAGTGGCCTCTTATTTAAAAAAAAGTATATTTTATCATAGAATCTGATGTAAAAGCAATCGGGCATTCATATTGTTGCGTTGTCAGAGAGGCTGGGTTTAATACCCAAAAGTTTTCTTTCGTTTTTTCATGGATAAGTGGTTGAAACTATCAAGCAAACTTAGTAGATGAACTTGAAACTGATTTAAATTATTGCGAGATAAGTCCGAATCTAGTTGTTCTATAAGCTGTAAATATTGTTATTATTCACTGATATATTCAAAACGTGATTTTCTTTTTGAACCCTTTCACACTTTATCGCTGCTGCCAAACACTGCTGTTGCTTTTCCATTAAGTGAGAGACTTAAATTATTAATTTTCTGAAATATATCGCCATAATATGTCTATTTTATTAGCCAATGTTCGTCACATTACCTGTCTCCTAAAGCCAAGTCATTGTTAAGCATCAGTCACATGAGTTCTGACTTCAGCCCTCATTTCAAAGAGCCGAGTGAAACTTTTGCCTCAGAGAGCCACCTTATTTCTGTGTAAAGTAAAGATGTGTGTAAACTCCCCATGTCATCACACAACACTTTGAATAGCTTGGCAATTTTAGGTCGCGATTTAATAAAATTAATTAATTAATTTCCCGCTTTTAGAGAAGGTGGCAGTTTCTTCCCAGCAAGGTCTTGACGGTGGAGGACACGGTGGCTACTGCTGCATTCCTTGCTTTTTGTTTAATTATTTAACACCAGATGTCATTCAGTCATGACCTTCGCGCCGTCTCTGCACACATCGACATAATTACCTCATTGGAAAACTTCCATTGTTACCTGCGGAAGGTCAAGTATGCACCTCAATTATTTCTATTAAATTTTTAACAACATAGGACTCATGGCCGCACAAAATTCACAACTTTATTAGCCAACTTCTTTATTCTTCTAATTTCTTCAAGGAACACTAGGAGATGTTTTGCGAAGCACAGTTTGGGAACCGCTATACTACGATGCTCAGTTTGTATTGCCGAATTGAAGTCTATCAACTTGAAATATTATCGTCCTACGGGGCCTTTGCTTAGAAACAAAAGACAGCGATATACGGAAGGCACTGTGTATAAACCCTATAATTGGTACGTTGCGATAACATAAGCCGTCAATGATAGGAAAAAGTGGGCGCAACGTGGCGAAACTTACAGGATATTGTTGCAGAAGTCATCAGGAAGATGTGAGCTGGTCGCAAGCTACTCGCCTAACCCAGGCTCAGTTCGGGCCGATAGTCGGGGCGGAGGCGAGACGGTACCTGACTTACCTGCCAGGATTGTTGAGCTGTTAGGTTCCAAGAAGTATACAACTCTCATCTGTGCAAGGCCACTGCAGCCGTTTTGGATGTGGGATCAGCATGATCACTGTTCCCATTTTCCCGTTTGATCGATCATTGATCTGACCAGTCTCCGCTTGACCAGGAAGGCACTTTGTGCAGCCCGCAGCAATGGTCCCAATACTAGGACTCCGATACCGTAGCGGCTGAACCAAAGCTCTTAGGAATTTTTTTTTTATTATTAATTTTATTTAAGGACGCTCTTTAACATCTCGGGTCTTTAGCGTCCCATTCTATTCAAGGCGTGAAATGACCGACAAATTTTGCTCAGAGGCCTCTTCTTTCAAACTTGGTTCTTTTTCGTGCCGTAAATGTACGACAGGGAACCCAGGCTTTACTTCTCTTCCGAAGGAAGTCATGCTTAGGATTTTAGGTCAGAAAAATCTATCAATTCTGGACAGGTTTGAAAGCACGATCTTCGGTTTAGAAGGCAAGTATGGTTACCACTACACCACCAGGACAGACTGTCTTTGGAAACTGCCTTTTGGTAGCTTTGAGGATGAAGGAGTTGACCCAGGTTTCCCAGGTCAGAACAGAGTTTAAATTTAGAGCAGATTATGATAGTAGAAAGTAAAAATGGCCAGTGGTGGGAATAGATAACTCGTTGCCAACAGCAAGAAACGCACTACATTATTATAAAAGTTCAACATAACTTAGGAATTTGGAGACTCTTGGTAAACCCATGTAGCGGTTAGGTTAGGTTAAAGTTGACAAGTTTCATTATGAAGTTTTATTCGTAATCTTCATTTGGTGGGGGCAAAGGAACACACTATAGTAAAATTATGCAACAGTTTCAAACTCTGAAAAATGGTGGATGAACATAAGAAAATGGTGTACAGAGTGCCCTGTTGAATAGTATGTGGACGTGACAGGGCATCTTGCAGAAAACGGAGGAATGGAAATTAGCTGAGGAGAAATAAACATTTGCAAGATAAATACAACGTGTATAAAAGTAACAGGTTTTTTAATAGTGTTTAACTCCCGTATTTACTTCTTAGGTACCACAGGCGGGGGACACTGATGATACATGAAGTTAAATGATAAATTGGTGAAGAAAATTTTTAAAAGGAAGGAAACGTTCCAGGCCTAAGTTTAGGGTACCTCCTCGACATTTGCCATTTATGAGGACTGAGGAAAACCTGGGGGAAAAAAACCTCAGTCAGGGAGGACGGTCTTGGCGGGATTCGAACCCCAGACCTCCTGCTCACGAATCCGCGCCTTAACCACCTCGGCCACCCGTGGACTTAAAAAACAGAGATACTATTTATGCTTTATATAAACTATATACGTTAGATGAGACACGTGAACGTATCGTAGATGTGAGAAGCAGGAAAAACACTTAAAAACAACATTAATAAGAATACTACATTAAAATAATAATCTGCATCATGGCCTTCTTTACCATCCATAGATGTCCATAATTTTCAACTCAATCTAGTCATTCCTGTAATAGAAGCGAAACTACTGCATCAATATGGTATTGAACAGCTTATCTCATTGCATGAAAATTTAAAATCAATTCAAGTAAAATAATACATCGAAAACACATAAAACACAAATCTTATTTAAGTGTATTAAAATAATTAAGCTTAGAAGAAACATTCTGCACCCCACCAAGCTTTCTAAGTCCTCGGAAAACGATGAAATTACAGCCCCCGGATGCAGCATTCAACTATTCCTAGCCGCTTTGTTGATTATTGTCAGTTTAGACGGCCGTGAAAACGTGATCATGAATAAAACAGGTTGCGGTTCCATGGATACTTATTTCTTATGGTTCTGAGTTTCAAAATCACAAACTAATGTTACTCTTGATGATGAACGAAGTAGAATCGCGCTCTCCATCTTGAAATATTTATTTAACGTAAATTTCGTACTACCATAAATAAAACATAGTATGATAAACATTAAGTTGTTTTTACGGAGTGTTCACATCCGTTTATCAAAAAATGGCAGTTTAGGAACTTGTATAAATAACTTATTGTATATTTCATACACTTTCGCTATCGCCACGGGTGGCCGAGGTCGTTAAGGCGCGGACTTGTGAGCGGGAGGGCTGGGGTTCGAATCCCGCCATGACCGTCCTCCATGACTGAGGTTTTTTCCAGGTTTTTCTCAGTCCTCATAACTGGTAAATGCCGGGGAAGGTACCCTAAACGTAGGCCTGGAACGCTTCCTTCCTTAAAAAATATCCTTTCCAAATTTATCATTCCATTTCATGTATCATCAATGTCCACCGCCTGTGGTACCTCAGTAGTAAAAACGGGCGTTAAACACTAATGAAAAAAAAAATACTTTCGCTACTTTTCTACTTTCGTTGCAAATGCAACGTTAAGTGAATCCGCCATAAGTTGCTGCTTTGACCTTATCAGTTACTTATTATCTCCCTAGCACAAAGCGGGAGATAGTGTTTTGGTCCTCGGATGTATTTATTGCTTATGCTGGTATTTGGAATCTATGACAGTTTGAAAGTTAGGAAGATAACGAGCATTAGTATTTATCTTATGAACTGCCAGGTATTTCATGTCTTGCCACAATCTATTCAGAGCGTAAACGTAAAGTATAATTTTTTTTTTTTTAATTAGAGCTTTCGGTAAGTTGCGGTGGAAGCGAGATCGCGTAGTTTTGTGTCAAATATTACTTAAGAATGTTTCCATATTTTATGTAACGTCGAAGCGTACATTTCCTTTTTCCCAAATAATTTTCGATCTACAAGGAGTTCGCGCAATCTCTTTACCGCAGATGCGGTCATGAAGTCTTTCCATGGCGGTTTCCGCTCGTAAGCGCTTTGCAGCAACAGGAAAATTCGTAATTTGTGGAGAAAAGTGCAAAAGATAAAAACACCCTCTTCATTTTTAACAATCACCAAATTTTCAACTCATTCTTAACCATTACCATTACACAATACCGAAAAGTTCAATGGGATATTTTGGCATTTAAAACTATTCTAATATTCCTGTGACATTTTGAACCTTGAAGATGCAGTTGGCATACAGGAGAATGGTGGGATGATCTAATTTTTTTATTTGGTTTATTTACCGACGTTCTTTAACATCTCAGGTCATCAGCGTCCCATTTAATCCAGGGCGTGAAACGGCTGATAAATTTTGCTCAGAGGGCTCTTTTTTCAGGCCTGAGGTTCTTTTTCGTGCAGTAAATGTGCGACACGGGACTCACGACTTTACTTCCCTTCCGAAGGAAGCCATACTTAGGATTTTTAAGCTCGAAAAAATCCACCAACGCTAACCGGGATTGAACCCACGATCTTGGATCTACGAGGGAAGTATGATTACCATTAGACCAGGAGCGATCAAACGAATGATCTACAGGCTGCGTATGGTACAAAAATACTATTTATACCAGCAGTCTCAAACTGTGGCTTGTGGGCCTCCAGGGGCCCCACGAAACATTACAGCGATGTTAGCTCTATCTTCTTGAATGTATAGATACAAACAACGAATTGGGTTAAAATTAAAGATGACCCAATTTACTATGTGTGTTTATTGAAGTAAAATGAATCAAAATCAAAATGAAGTCAACTATTTATCCGTAGGTAGCTTTCAAACAGACGGAAGTCTCATATTATAGTTAAAAGAAAAAAAAACACTGGCGAACTTTTGGGCTCACTTACAAGAAAATTTTCCAGAACATGTGTTTCCCACTTGTAAAACGTTTTAAGTTTACCTAGAACAACAGTTTCGCTTCCTTTTCATAAGTACAAACCAATAAATACAACAGTCTGTAAAAATCAACTCATATATAGAAACATGCACTAAACTAGACCTAACCTCGAGTGAATCGGACACCTAAGGACCCCAGTAGTTTACTGCGGCTCGCTACGGCCAATGGCTTCCGCTCGACCTCTTTTCGAAGTACAAAACAAATAAAACGGGCAAAAATGTAATTCCTAATCAGTTCATATATACAAACATGCACTAAACTAGTCCTAACATCGAGTGAATCTCATAAACTAAAGGACCCAGTGGTTTACTGGGGCTCACTACAGCCCAATGGTTTCCGCTCGCCTTTTTTTTCGAAGTACAAACCAAATAAATACAACAGTCGGTAAAAATGTAATTCCTAATCAATTTATATATATATATATATATATATATATATATATACATGTGCTAACCTAGACCTAACCTGGAGTGAATCCCAGACACCCAAGGACCCCAGTGGTTTACTGCGGCTCGCTACGGCCAATGGCTTCCGCTCGCTTTCTTTTCGAGGTACAAACCAAATAAATACTACTGTCCGTAAAAATTGAATTCCTAATCAATTGATACACACAAAATAACTGAGGACGTACTGGTTTATTACTTTAATAATTTTATCCCCACCTACTCTGCTGCTATATTAAGTTTAAAACTAGCTCACCAACATTAAAGAGAAGTTTTGAAAGTGGAATGCATTAATTCAAGTTTCAATGAAATGATTAACGTTGTTTATGCGTTTATGTACCTCATTTTAATGTTTTATAATTATGATTATTATTGTATTGTAAGGACACATAAGGGAAAATACTGAGAAACGTGCATATTTTAATTTTCTAAAAAATGTATTAACTTTAAAAAAATTATTTATGTGATATCGCAGAGACTGCTTACACAAAGTGATTTTTCTTAACGAGAACTAGACCACTAGAAAAGCCGAGTTACTGGAAATGTATGTTCTAAGGCCAAAATACAAATTTATTTTGGAAAGGTCCGATCGACCAGTGTTTTTATGTCTCCTGAAATGTTTGTTTCAATACACCAATATGTAATTATTTTCGTAATTAATTTGTAATGTTAATGTTAACTTTTTTTTCTTTCCTCCGCTCAACTAAGGTTTTCCTCAGATACAAATGATGGTAATTATACATTAATACTTAAAAAATAAACAATTTAAATTTGGTTACTACATACTCTTTCAAACACCACCGCTGGTTTACTATTTCAATTAATGATAACGCTCGCCATCATTCAGCGCGGAGTAATGAGATATTTCCTCTACTCAGATATTCAGTTGTTTTGCCTCAAATAGCGGTAACTCCACCCCAGTCGCCTGAGGTTTTCCTCATATTTAAATGAACGTAATTATGTATTAATACCTTAAAAGTAAAAATAATAATAATTATAAATTTAGTTACTAGATACTCTTTCATACAACACCTCTAGTCTGCTACTTATTTTGAAGATAACGCTCGCCATTATTCAGCGCGGAATAAAGAAACATTTCCTTACTCGGTTATTCAGTTTGTCCCAAGCTCTGTTAAGGGAGGGGGGGGGGTAACTGCCCCAAAAAGCAATAACTTAGTAGCTTGCTTCAACTAATAGACGAATGTTGTCGCAAAACAACGTGTTTTCTTTTCTGTTATTAGAAAACTGGGCCCAGCTCTCAAGAACTCCGAGAAATAAGGATATACACTTCTGTTGCTACGGGGGCCATCTGCTTCAATCATCCCTCCGCGACACAAAAGATGGGCGTCGCTCTTAATAGACTAACCAGGCTGGTGCCCCTTTCCCGATTTATGTACTTACTTTGCTAGAAAGCTGTTAAAATGCTGGAAATAACAGGATATTATTTTGATGTGATGTTAAGTCCCATTACGATATAGGATGCTAAGGTTTTACGTTACAAATTATTTTCCCCTCTTGTAACGTGAGCGGCTGCCTATCAACTCTCCCGAGACAAGCGCCTCGTAAACTTATATCAATAAGTGCATAAAGTCCAAATGGGGCACTTACCTCGTACTTCAGGCCGGCAAGCCTGAGCCATGTTTCCGCTTTGAGACAGTAAGGAGACAGCGACGGTAGCAGAGGCGTGCGCGAAAACTGGTACAAGTAAATCACATCTTTCTCATAGTTGAGTTTGTGCACCGCCGGTTTGGGTTGTTGCTGCTGCTGTTGTTGGGCCGGCTGGTCTCCGGGGCTTGCCATCAGAGGTTCCGTAGCGGCCTTCTCTTCCTCCACAGGCTGCTGTTGTTTATTGGAATCGTTTTGGGTTTGCTCCTCTTTGGATTCGGCCGGAACGTTGTTTTCTTCGCTCGCCATGGCAAATTCAACAACTTCAAGTTAACAACGCAAGAAGACCAGACGCTTAACTTCCACCACAAAGCTACGACTTGCCCCGACTGCTTTAGAAGCTCGCGCTTGCTGGCCGTTCCAGGTCTCAGGGAGAACCCAAGCCATGACGTCACTACCGCTCTAGTCAGTTGAGCGACCCGCCGCCGTGCTCGGTGCGCGTGCACCGGAAGAGGGCATGCAGACCCCGCCCTTCGTATCTCGACCACATTGCTCTACTGGTAAACCCGACACTTTTCCACTCATTTTTAAATGAAAGTAATAAATTGAACTATTTTGGCGCCAACCCAATGACCAAATACATGACGTTGACTGCAGGGGTAGCGGGTTCATTTCCACGCAGAGTTTCTGTGGCTCAAAAATAAATATTATAAGAGAATAAAAATGAATATGTATATTACACTGGAACCAAAATTTATATTTTTTAATTAACGTATTTAATATTAAGAACTTTACGTTAGCAATAATAATGACGCTATTTTCACATACAGGGGGTTTCAAAATAATAGCTGAAATTCAATGAAAGTAGTGCAACATGACATCAAAGGCGCCTAAAGTGGAGATGAAAGGATTTTTATTATACTTTATTTTATTTCCTATCTCCGCAGTTCATTTTCTGAACATGTCGCTTTTCTCTGTTTTATATAACATTCAGGTTCACATGCTGGACTTTTGACCAATGCATTTTAAGAACATTGTTGAAAATGTATTAGCTCCTAATTTTGTAAATTTTTGGATACAAAACTTCTAAATTTATTACTTTTTAAGACAGAAGAAAAAAAAAATCTGAAGATTATTTAGGTAATGACGTAAGTCAAAAATAAATTTCTATTATTAATAGCTTCGAGAAAAGGGGAACAGTTGTGTTTTAAAAATGTTAAAACCTAGATACTGACTGACGAAAATGCTATAAAACATTTTTTTAAATAGCCCAGTAAAAAAATTGAGCCATTAGAAATAAAATTTGTGTAAAGTTTCATTCCCATAGATCATGTACTTCCAGAGTATCAGAAATTTAACATGAGGAGATAAGAAATAAAAATACATTTTCCCCTTAAATGACATTTACAATTTTATGTGAAAGAGAAGCTTGTCTGTAACGCTATGTCGCACTTCATTTTTTTTTTTTTCCTAAAATCATGTGTTACCATGACAACAGAATAACTTAGTCCTTGGCAAAATGAACGTAAAATAACTTTTAACACAAAATTATAGAAATAAAGACAAATATTACTAACAACAACTAAAAATATAAAAATGAACCTGCTATTGCGTCTTAGGAAAATGTTTAGAATATACAGTTAAACATAAATTTAATGTTTAAACTCATAGAAACTATTTTAGCTTATGAAGAACCAGTAAAAATTATTACACTGGCCGCTACAATGTTAAAACATTTCATTTATGTTAAAAACATACTATCGAATATACATCACATTTCACATTATTCCACATTACGCTTTGTTTTGAAAACCCCCTATACCTCTCGAAATCTTACCGCGCGCGAAAAAAGAGAGATAAAACTTGGAATATTCTCAGAACACCGACATTACCCTGGGGTGGAAAGAGAGGGAATAATCTACAGAGGTGAACGCCCGTATTTACATTCGAGTACATCCCAGAAAGCATTAATATAAAATGCCAGAATTCGAAACAATTCCGTACGCTAACGCATTGAATGTGAATTTCCGAACTTAAATTTAAAATATACTCGTATATATAAAGATAAATAAAATAAAATAAAAAAATCATGGAAATCGAAACTCTAACATGAAAATTCTGTTAGGAAAAAGTAATACCTAATAATTTATGGTTAACAGAGAATTTACACTTTATGGTAAAGCGTTTTAAAAAAATACTACAGAGTTATAAGTTTAATTTGTCGACTTGCCATGGTTTAAAACAAACAAATTTTGTTGTGGTTAAGACAATGATTGGATCAAAAAAAAAAAAAAAAAAAAAAAAAACCCTGCACAAAAATAACAGGTATTACTCTCAATTCAGATGGTATATTTAGTTCCGGGGCCATGTTTGCCGAACCAAGTGCATTGAAAATATTAATGTTTGTGTCAGCGTTTAGATTCCCAATAGAATAAGTTAATAAGTTACCTGCGGGGAATTTCATTTCTCATTCATAAATCGCTTCACTCACTCTAGAAAAGAAATAACTTTTTTAAATCTTGTAAATAATCCTTTATAAGCTTAGAATTTCAACGCTTTTTTTTTTTTTTTTTTAATATTAGAAATTTAAATTTATTATACCACTTGTGGTTAAAATATTTTTAAAAGCAGGTAAAATTCAGGAACATAAAACCTTAAATTGTTTTAAGAATAATAATTCAAGAAAAATGTTAATACTTAATGTTTCAGAAACATTAAATGGCTTCTATGAATAACTGTGGTTACCATGACAATTATAATTATTACCTTCCCTTTTGACAGTTTAATATGTGAATCACTGTAAATAAATGATATAAGAACATGCATTTCGCATCCGAAACATATGAAGAACGGTTTGTACAGTTTCCAGACTGCTCCTGCATGCTCCGCAATAAAGGCTGTGAATGCAGGCACATAGCACGCGAGTTGGTGCGTGCGGAGCGACACTTCGCAGACAGTGTTTTGACCATGGTGGTTGTGACACACCCTCCATTACGCGAGAGGAGGGGTGCGCGCAGCCCCTAGCTTAGCCCAGACTTGGGTCTGTGTGTCATTGCACGGCGTTGCAATAATCTAGTTTTTCGAAATAATGAAATACAGCAATGGCAGGGCTTAGAATCCTGCCAAGGCGCTTCACCCGAACTACTACTCCAAAGATAGGAAGATAACGAACCTCGTGATGAAACATTTGGCAGTAATATCTGATCAGAATTCTCTTTATCCATTTCAAATGTGTCTATTTTGTTTCTATCTATTAAGAGTCAATTTGAAAAATGTTTATGGATTTTATAGCAAATGTAAGACATTTAATTCAGCCTATTAAATATACATTTTTTTAAATTTGATTTTAAAAATGTTCAAAGTAAAAATACAGCCTCACCTTTACTTGAAAATTATCACAAGTACTATCACAAGAGGGTCTGAGATAGCCGATAAATCCAGGAAAGTAATGAAAGCTCAGACCATCGAATGATGGATGATATTTTTAGGAAGAGTTTATTAGTCTTGTTTTATTTCACGAATAAAACAAGAATTTAATTTTAATTCCCCAAAACGTGGTTTATAAAATTGTAATAATTGTACAAATTTTACAAAATTTACAAAAAAAATATTTTTTTTAATTTTATTACAGAAAAATAACACAAAACATCTAAGTTTATGCAAAACTTCATTGCTATAGCTCTGCTAGTTTCTGAGAAAAAGGTACATATAGTTTCAAAATTAAAAAACTTAGAAAATGAGAAAGAATATATTAATTATTATTTTATGGATATAACTCACTCAAAAGCCACCATAGCTGTATTTTGCATCTTTTTCATGACTACAATTTTTGTCGTAGACCAATGAAATTTTGTTCTATTATTTGGATATATATCGGGTCCTCACCTAACTCTGCGACCCCAAGGTGTGAAAAATCTTGTTGCGCAGGAATGTTTGAGGTCTCACAGTTAGGTGAGTAACCGGGTGTTCTATCTCTGCGATTTTTTTTTTAAATAATTTGATTCAAAAAGAAATTATTCAGTTTTTTTTTTTTTTTATTTTTTATTTTTCAGTCTCTTATGATAAATGTGTACCTTTGATTCAGTAGCCATTTATAGAAAATGCACAAGAATGCGCAGATACATACTACTTTATAATTGCAACATTTTTCTTATCTCTTATATTTTTTTAAATAATTTTTAAATGTGAGCAAAAAAATTATATATAATATCACAAGAGGGACTGAGATGCCGATAAATTTATCTGGAAAGCTCAGACTCTCGAGTGATATTTATTAGGACTATTTCACGAATAAAATAAGAATCTAATATATTCTCTTAAAACTTGACTTACAAAATTGTAATAATTGTATGTTCGTGTTAAGAATACTTAAACTTTTCAAGTCATCTTGCAGCAAACGAATATTGATAGTCAGTAATGCCAATAGAGAAGAGCCAAGTACGGGTTTATGATTATTTTCCATGAATAGAATAAAAATATAGTAACATATATTTGATTATTAACAATTGTATAAAATGATATACTTTGTTATAAATTGTATAAATGTTATACCTACTTACCTATTGAAAAACGGCGAGAATAAAATAGACGAAAGTCCACTATTTCAGTCGCTACCATTAGATTTACTAATACCAACTGAATAAAAAGATAAATGCAGCATTTTTCCATTCTGAACAACGTGTTTATTACAATTTACAGTGGCTTAGGCAGTTACACAATTTATAAAATGGTTTCAAACTGTTTGGCTGAGTATGTAAAAATAATTGTTGATAGTTCTGTTGCTATCAATGCCTTCTTACCGCCTGCTAGCAAAAGTAGTGGTAACCATACTTGCCTCCTAAACCTAAAATAGCGGGTTCAAACCCGGTCAGGATCGACGGATTTTTTCGGACGTAAAAATCCTAAGTATGGCTTCTTTCGGAAGGGAAGTAAAGCCGTGGGTCCCGTGTCGTACGTTTACCTCAAGCCTGAAAGGAGAGGCCTCTGAGCAAAATATGTCGGTCGTTTCACGCCCGGAATTGATGGGTCGCTGGTGACCTGAGATATTAAAGAGCGTCCATAAACAAACAGAAAAAAGAATACAGCAGCCCTTTCCTTCTGTTTTGTAATTAATAAAATTATACAAGAATTCATATTTCCAAACCGAATGGTAAAAAGCGAATGTAAGTTTGCACGTATGTGTTTTAATTCACTTGTCGGCCAGGCATTGAACTTCCTCAAGCAGGTAGTAGAGGGTACTATCGTAGTCCATTTGAGAAGAGTGCGCCGAGAATCGGTGGACTACATTAACGCTAAGTGATGAAGGTGAAGATGGAAATGAGATGATGAATCAGCTACCGAATGAGTAGCAGCGAAAATTTATCAAGGCTTTGCTTCGTCCGCCACAAATCCCACTTTAAGGTCGCTGAAATCAAACCCAGGCAACCTCGGTGGGAGGCAGTAGTAACATATACTTGTCCTTATTACCAGAGCCCCGAAGTTCAGACATCAATTTCCGTTAAAATAGGCAGCTAAAAAGCACTTAAAATACTGAAAATAAACAGTAGTATAATTAAAATAGACATTTATTAAAAGTGCAAACGGAGAATAATGTAACTCATTAATGAAAATAGGTATTTAAAATAGTAATACTTTCTTTATCACATAAATAAAGTACTTAAGCTTACTCTTCTGGGTTACAAGCAACAACAACATGATTTTTTTCAAGATATGAACTGTCATAGTCAGCTGTTTGTCAGAGAGGACATTTTTCATCATGGAAAAAGAACGTTCTACTTCTAACTGAAGTGATTGTAGTACATTTAAAACAAGCTATTTCGGAAGGATTCGTACCATTACAACAGAACACCCACCTTTCATGACATAATGAAAATGTTGATCAAGACGACGTAAATTAGTTTTGAATAGTCCTGGCGAATGAGCAAAAGATACGCAGTTGTTTCTGGATCAGTTCATTTTCTGTTTATGCGTTTAAAGTGGAAATCAGTGGAATCTATCCTACTTCCGTACTGAACACATTGTAGGTAGGTTTATTGCACAGCTGTGCCGCTCTCAGCTTTCTCGGTTGCAATTGTTTGTTATATTTATGCAGACCCACTACAAATTTGCTAGAATTGTCTCACACAGACGGTGCAAAGAAATTCGCCAAGACTATTCAAAACTACAGTACTTCCCTCATCCTCTCTATTTCCTTGTATTCGTACGTCCCTTTCACTGATGAAGGTTCTACTATTTAAAGAGCATAAGGGAATGGGTTGAAGAGAAAGTTTTTGACTGCTTGAAAAGAAGTAAATGTATAAAAATATTTTCAATAGATATTTTTGTGAGGTACTATGCCATTTAATTTTCATAACTTTCTCACTTCCGTTTTTTTGAAAATTAATTATAAGGTTTTTAAAATGCGTAAACATTTACAGAAAAAAATTCATAACAAACCAAACAGGCATATAAAGGTTTTAAACCTTAATATAGGCAACAGAAACCAGTATAAAAACTGGCCCTACGGACCCCAAATGTACAGAAACATGTTCATTTCTATCTGACTCTTAAATATATCCATCCAAATAGAATCTTCAGATGAAATGCTAGAAATTTCATGCATTTAATGTTGAAAATAATTTCGCTTCAAACTTTCTGCCATGGCGGGTCACAGGAATACAAAAGATATCTATATTTGAAACTCTCACACAATACGACAACTCGTTACTGTGCAATAATTTCGCGAGTCTCAGTGCGGATGCTGCAAATTATTCCTGTACATTTCCGCGAACATAAAAACACGTAGAGAGTTGCATAGCAAAGTGAACCCATGCAGAGCGAGTGCGCAACAAAACACTGTCAAGGACGCTAGTCGTGTTTATCCACAGTTGTCTGACCTTGTCTTACCTTTCTGCTGCAACATATCGCGGGTTCAACACCCGGACACCCACGACGTAGCTAAGGGTGCAACTGCAACAGGTACACCGGTTAATATTCTTGTTATTATTCTTTTCCTAAGCCACGCGAGCGGTTTAGAGCTCTGCAGAACCGCCTCAGATTCGCTAAAGCGATCGACTGGCGACCGCAGTATCGTGAGTTCGATTACATGTCGTATTCGGGTAGTTTATTTACCACACAGGATCGCTTGAAATGAATGATATACAGTAAAACTTCTAATCCGGACAGGTATGGTTCAATAAAATACAGTGCAATGTAATAAAGGTGTCCATGATAGAAGGATGTACGTTTTCATAGTGCATACACATAAAGGAAATGACGTATGTATTACACATTAATGCTCAATAATGGTTATTTATGTTCCGTTGCTAATTTGACTTATTTACGGATCAATTCAGGATGTGAAAGGGCTGATAAATTTTGCTGAGAGGCCCCTTCTTTCAGGCTTGAGGTTCTTTTACGTGCCGTAATCTACGAAATGTGACCCACGGCTTTACTTCTCTTCCGAAGGAAGCCATACTTAGGATTTTTACGCCCTAAAAATCCATCGACCCCCGTCGGGATTGAACCCGTGATCTTATACCTACGATGCAAGTATGTATTACACTACACCACCAGGACCCGTCTTTATTTAACTAACTAGGGTATAATCTTGGTAATTGTGACATGAGGAAATGTTTAGCATATTCACTTCCGCTCATGCGCTAACTTCCACTAGAGCTGAGACTGAAAATTGTACACGTATTGCATACAGCGTTTTATACGATTTCAAATTCAAATATTTGTAAAAAGTATTAAAATTTTGCAAAATGTGATGTTATAATGTAGTAGATAAGACGTATCATATTACCCGACTTCTTAGTACCTACTTGTTTCTATGACGATGTTATTTTGTTTTTGTTTTGAAGATGTCAAATGGAAATGGATGCTAATTCCGCAATGTTTGATATTGAAAATGTGGATATCATTCCAGAAGAAATTATTAAAGAAGCTGAGGTAGGTTGGGGGTGTGCCTAAAAACCAGTGGGGATGAAAGCAAATTTTAAAAAATCGCTCTAGTGGACATAATTTTTTAATTGTTTTAAGGAAATAAAATAAGAAAATGAGTTTCTGAAAATAAGTGAAATCGGACTATTAGGAGTTTACCTGAAACCCAAAATTTAAAAATCGCTATAGTTGCATTAGTATGTTTTTTTCGCAACGAAGCTCTGCCATTTAAATAAAACAAGTAAAATAGTTTCTGAAAATCCGGGTAATCGGGTCATTAGGAGTGGGAGTTTGCCTGAAACCAAAAATTTAAAAATCTCTCTAGCAGTACCAATATTTGTTTCTTCACAACAAAATTTGACATATAAGATTTAAATAAATTAATAAAAATAGTTTCCGAAAATTAGTGAAATTGGACCAGAAGGTTCTTGAAAACCGAAATTTAAAAAATTCTTGCCTTTAATTTTCTATGTATTGATTTAAAGTAAAAGGACAAATTAGTTCGACAAATAAACAGTGTTCATAACGTGGCATATGTTTTATATTTAACAAAATCCTCGTCATGAAGATAGTAAATGTGAAATATAGATCTAATATGTGTTTGAAAATGATACCTTTATATAAGAGCGCTCTGCAATAACATTAAGAAAAAGTTTGCATTATATGTTTTAATACAACAAAATTTAAATTAAATTTCAAAGCCAATGAAAATAGATGAAACTTTCGATGGTTCTTTGTTGGTGTATATTTGCTAGTAAATTGTGTTTATAAATAGTAACATGTTTTTGTTTTATTGAAACATATGAACATCATCTTAAACACACAATGTAGCTCGAAACTTTCTGCTATTTCTTTATTTTACTGAATGTAAAGATGATATCAAGGTTACATTTGAAATTATCTAAAAATATCCACACAGTATAGCTTTGTCTATCAGTGATCATATATTTCATTTAATTAATGGTACAGCATTAAGTTTTGTGGTTTAATCTCAACAACAACAAGAGTAAAAACAACAACAACAATCATTATCATCATCATCATCTAAAAATGTGGCTTCTGTTTTGTGATACATATACATTGCAAATATTCTCATTCCCCCCCCCCCTAATACTACACAGTAATGCCATAATTCATTTCATTTCGTTAATTAATAAGGCCATAATTTGATTTTATATTATTTTTTAAAGTTCCTCTACTTTGTGAGGAATTCGCTTAGTTTACGGACTTTTTTGTTTTGTACTGCATCACTAGATTCAACTTGGTTCAGCTTTGGAAGTAGGCGGTTGATCAAGATTTTTCTGACGCACGCACATGTCGATCTCAGTAGAATTAAAGTTATATTTACACGAAAACATGGGTGAAATTATCATCGCGAATGAATGTATACTGCCGTGATACTGGCTAGATACAGGTTGAAAAGGGAATTCAAAGTGCGGGGGAAAGCCGAGACATAAATCATCGAATGAATGCACATATTTATAAACACAGCAATGTATATCTAGTGCAGTATAGTATTTTACCAGAAATAAGAAATTCGATATTTCAGCCTATTCATTGACCGCGGTGGTATTTAACAGTCCGCGTGGAGTAAAAACGCGGATGCTGTAAACAGTTCAGTATATCACAGAATGACGTATTCTTCCTGTAAAATATAGCGGTTTTCCTCAGATAAGTCATTATCCTTGCCACTACATCACCCACAATGCAAATTACATCACCGCTCCATTCTTGGTATTTCTTATCTTTGCAGTCAGACACTTTGCTTGGACGCTTTGGTAGAATTTCTACTTTTATAAAACCGGAGCTGCAAGGCATACACCTTACATAATTCAACCGTTATGGGGATACCTCGATTTTCAAATTTGTTTATCCCATACTTTTACGTATTCAGCTTTATATTTCAATTGTTTATTTTCTATCAGGGAATGTTTTATATCATTTTCAGATACACTGGACGTAGGCAGGGATTCGAAGGTGCTGCCCCCCCCCCCCAAGTTTTCGAAGACTTGAACATGGGTCCAGAATTACTTTATTTTCTTGTTACAGCCCTATACCATATAGGGTGGCCGAGGTCGTTAAGGTGCGAACTCGTGAGCGGGAGGTCTAGGGTTCGATTCCCACTAGGACCATCCTTCCTGACTGAGGCTTTTTCCAGGTTTTCCTAGTCCTCATAAATGGCAAATTCCGGGGAGGTACCCTAAACTTAGGCCTGGAACGATTCCTTCCTTGAAAATAAATCCTTTCCCAACATATCATTTCGTGTATCACCAGTGTCCACCGCCTGTGATGCCTCTGTAGTAAAAACGGGTGTTAAACACCATTCATTCAAGATCAAATAAAAACAAAAAAAACAAAACAAAATATGTGATGAAAGAGCAAGGTGAATAAAGGGAAGAAGAACAGAATACAAGAATGTCCAGAAATAGTATGAGAAAAGAAAGAGTACGGTCGCGTCATTGTCTGTCGATAGATTCTGTAGACAGGGCAGCATTAAGATCGCTATCACTGTCTGCCTGCGCAAATTAGAACCCTTCGACTGGCCGTCTCCTCGCTTCATAAGCCATCTCTGCCCGTGCTTGTATGTTTAGCTTTAATGTCGCCATTATGTGTACAAGGAAAATTTTGTTAGAAAGTTTCGCTTCAGCTGCAACAACCCCTAATTAATATACAAAATTAATTAGCCATTAATTGCTGTTGTTACTATAAACAGGTCCTCTCCAAAAATGACGTAACAAGGCTTAAAATATTAAAACTACACGAGAAATAAATGAATAATAAAACATGCAACATCGATATTTTTAAATGCTTTTTAATTTTACACATTATTATATGTGAATTATTCAAATTCTGAACATTAAATACTTTTCCAAACATTTTACAACCACCCTTATGTATTCGGATATCATTTTAAGTCTATAATTTCCTTTATTGTATCAGCGTGAACATGAATACAAGTTAATCACATTTCACAATGATTTCGTTTTTATCTGTAGGATAACACAAGATAGCACACCTGCATTGTAACACAACAACACGTATTTCAACACGTGTGGGACGAGTGTTTCATCTCTGGCTTGTATCACAGCTTGTAACCTTACGGGCATACTGCGGATCAAGGTATTTAGGTATGGCCTCCCATTGCTCACATAAAGCCTCTGGAAATTCTCTGAGGCTCTTAGGAACACGCTGACGAAGATTTTTTCCCATCATGGGGTTGTGCTGGCCAAACTAGCGCCCGAATTCCTACCTCACGCAAGTGCTGTGTCACAATGTGGGCCACATGTAGACGGGCATTGTCATACATGAAGCGGAAAAGCATTGCGAACATATGGAGCATAGGGGATAACATGCTCCTAAAGAATTTCTCAAATGTACCCGTTTGCATTCAGGGCCCCGTTGTCCACAAAAACCAACTCTGTCTTTGAAACATTGGTACCAGCCCACACCAAATTCAAGGGGTATATCTTTCTCCAATCTGCCTCCATACTCTTTCCCTGCCATCAGGCGATCTCAGGCTGAACCTCGGATCATCCGTGAATAGAACAGCTTTCCATTGCTCCTCAGTCCACTCCAAATGTTGACGAGCATGGCATTCTTGTCGATGTTGCTGGGTAAGCGAGGGACCTCTGGATGATCTTCCAGAAATGAGTTGTGCTTCTTCAAATCTCCTTCTCCTCTACCCAAGCTGACATTGACTCCTGATGCCCTTTGCAAGTGATTTTGAGTTTCTACGGCTGTTGTGTGACGACCACACAAAACTTGCAGCAGCAGAAATTGATTATCTCTGGCAGATGTCATGACATTATTATTATTATTATTATTATTATTATTATTATTATTGTTGTTGTTGTTGTTGTTGTGCGGACTTAAGTTAGTCAGTTAAAGGATAGTTTCAATATTTTAAACTTGTGGTTTTCATTATATATTTACTCATATCTTCTTAATTTAAATTCAGTGAGAAGGATATTTTTGCTTTGGGTAAGGAATTACAAATATTAATAAAGTCTCAGATCACTTTCAAGTCTATTTATAGATTTGTTTTTAAAGCAGGCATATGAAGGAAAAGACCTTCAGCACAAATATATAAGCACTATAGCTCATCTTTTGCAGTTGACAGATTAATTATGCTCACATGTACTTAATTAGGTTGACATATACAGCGTTAGCTAAAAGTTCCGCACCCCCGCTGAATTTCAGTGTCTTGTAAATGAAAAGGGAAATTATGTTGAGAAATAACTTTTGAAGCATGTGGTTTAGTATAATAAAACTTGGTGTGTGGGGATAGCTGTATACCGAAAACTAAAAAATCGTTTTACTGACTTTTTTCTACTTCCATTTAACCGGAAGTAACTCCTATTCTCTCTCCCTCTCTCTCTCTTTTAATGAAATAACAATATAAGTTTTAAGTACTTCTGTATAAATTTATGGTTGCTAAATCAAGAAAACAAAAAAGATTAGCCAATAAAGAACGTTTCTTTTGTTTACTGTGTTTTGCCAGTAATAACATAAACACTCCAGGACCGACATTAGTATAAGCCTCGGAAAGTACTGTGCCGTGTTCCAGACAGAGATACTAGCAATCCTGGCACTGAGATGGGCTATAATGGTAAACATATTGTGATCCTCTCGGATAGTCAAGCTGCACTTCGAGCACTTGACTGTCAATACTTTAACTCCAAGTTGGTATGGTATTGCCTCCGAAAACTGATAGCTCTGTCAGATAATAACTCTGTTGAACTGAGGTGAGTGCCAGGTCACAGAGGAGTGACAGGGAATGAAGCAGCGGGTAAACTGGCTAAGAAAGGAGCATCCAGCCCCTTAATAGACCGGAACCAGCCTCTGGAGTTTGCAAATCCATAGTAAAAATAACAATTAGGTTATGGGTCATAAAGAAACATAAAATACGACGGTCCAATTACCAATGACATTTGCCAGGGGGCCTAATCCCTTACTCACCAAAACGCTCCTGATGCTGGGAAGGAAAAAGTTAAGGAAAGTGGCAGAAATGATTAGTGGACATGGTCAATTTAGGAAACATCTCCAGAAAATGGGACTCTTCCAGGAAGAGCCCATTTGCAGACTTTGCGGCCTAACTCACGAGACTGAGAGGCACATACTCCTCGAGTGTGAAATCCTGAAGAAAAGAAAATATCAACACTTCGGCCTACAACCATATCTAAATATGGATGATCCCCTTATAGAAAGTAAGGTTCTAGATCTTGTCAAGAACACGGAATTTGGAATACTATAAAGGATTTTGGGGTATCACAAAAAAAAACCTATGCCTGAATTGCAGCAGTGCTCCTAAACTCTCTGAAATACCCCTTTCAATACAACTACTAACATAAATATATTTGCTTATGTCCATAAATCTGGCTTCTAATGTGTTGAACAATTCTATCTGATCCTGAGCAAAAGAGAAACAATTCTAATTTTAATTATGGTTGGCTATGAAGACAGGCAATGGTCTCAACAAGAGGCGACGAATCGCAACCCCATTCCACATGCAACAGTGACAAGATCGTAAAGAAATTTACTCATACTGGAAGCGTAAAGGACTTACCAAGATCAGATTGCCCGAAAAGTACAACTGATGAAAATATCTCGTCATTTGTCATTAGAATCAAATATAAGACAAAGTTCCGTGATGAAAATCCTTAAAAGTGCTATAGAACATTACAAAATGCATCTTTTGTAGAAACTTTCAGAAGACAATGCCGATAGAAGAATGCAGTTTTGTGAATCAATGATCAGTTTTTCTTAGACAAATTGTATTCTCAGATGAAGCCACGTTCTGACTGGATTTGTAACAGACACAACTGCTGATACTGGTCAGAGTAAATCCACTATGGATGGAGGAAAACCATAAGCAATATCCACAAAAACATAATGTTTGGGCTGGCATTGTAAGTTATCATAAATATTGTCCTTTCTTCTTTAGACAAACACTAACGGATATTTGAATTTGCTTCAAAATCATGTTAAAGCAGCTATCGCAAATTTGTTTCCACAGCCAGTCAGCCATGGGCTGTCCGAGATTTTTTTACGGGAATTTAACGCCCGTTTTAACTACTAAGGCGGCGTTGCAGAGATGAAATGATAAACCTGCTGTGGTTTGTCTGTAACCCTACAAGTATATGCTGTTGCCAGGGAAATAATGGGGTAAGTTATGCTGTAAATTACAAACTGATGTGGGACACTATATGTATAATAGCAATATTAGTCTGGTGGTAATTAGTGACAATCGATAAACAGCAGTTGCAAGATGTCGGTGCCTCTGAGTGATTATGCCATTCTTGAGCAGTGCTCCATTGTGCAATTTTTATGGGCAAAAGGTATGAAATCAAAGAATATTCATAAAGAAATGCTTCTCATCTTTGGTGAGAAGTTCCTGTCACGTCAAATTGTTTACAATTGGGTGCAAAAGATCTCTGAAAGGCGGACGAACATCCGCGTCAGCCGGTCAACGGAGATTGCCACAGAGGTGAATTTGCAACAAGTTGTAGACTTAATCCGGGCAGACAGAAGGTAACTATAGACACTGTAGTTGCTGCTACTGGTTGTGAACACACTACATGGCCTACCTCATAATACATGGCAGGTTAAGTTTTGATAGATGCCGCGCATGCTGACCCCACAACACAAAATGTAAAGAATGGGTCTGGCCTTGCAGCTTCTCAATTGCTGCTATGATGAAGGATAGGGATATAGTAGCTGCAATTATCACAGGCGATGCGTCTTGGGTTCCCCATTACCAGCCCGAGACAAATGCAGTGGAAACTTTCTGAGAAAGTGACACATCTGCCGGGATTATAATGCTCATAGTCTTCTGGGTTCACGAAAACATGTTACTCATCGCATTCCGGACAAACTTCAACGGAAGCGACTAGGGCTGCCCACCAAAGGCTCTTATAAGACAACGTGCGTCTCTTACTACCAACAAGACAACTGAGACGCTGCGAAATTTCCATTCGGAAGACCTCGAGCATCCTCCGTACAGCCCCAATTTTGCTCCAAGCGGATTCCGTTTGTTCGGCTCTCTTAAATTCATCTTTTGGGTGAACATTTTCCTGACGATGAATCTGTAGAAGTGCAAGTCACTTCCTGGTTCCGATAGCAGCCCAAAGAATTTTATGCTGCTGAATTTCAGGGTCTTGTGGATGAACAGAGAAATTATGTTGAGAAATAAAAATGTTTTTCAAATAAGTACTCTTATTTATATTTAAGTTCTCTATGCATTTGTAACTTAATTTCTTACTCTCGTATGACGGTACATATGATTGCTGTGTCTGGTGCACGTTTTTGACTTACCGCAAACCTCCCCCCGCTCTCTCTCTCTCTCTCTCTCTCTCTCTCTCTCTATATATATATATATATATATATATTGTTATAGATATATGGCCGTTTATGCTATAACGGTCGCAATTTTTGTTTTTTCTCAACTAAACTCGGCGTTTAACCATCAATTAATAAACAATTCATTGAGTTCGTTAGCCAGCAAAGTTATACTATTGAGGGTGAGGGTTACCTAAAGCGAAAAGAAAGAAGAAGAAGAAGAAGAAGAAGAAGAAGAAGAAGAAGAAGAAGAAGAAGAAGAAGAAGAAGAAGAAGAAGAAGAAGTAGAAGGAGCAGGAGGAGCAGCAGGAGGAGAAAAAACCCGCTCTAGCGCAGCAATTTTTTTTCTCGGCAAAACGCGGTAGATATCTTTAAAATAAATTGATAAAAATAATTTCCGAAAATCAGGGCAGTCGGGTGATTAGGAGTGGGGTTATACCTGAAAAACGAGCTAGGTTAAAGCAAAATTTAAAAATCGCTATAGCGGCCGCAATTTTATTATTTTTTTGTTAAAGGAATCTCGGTATATGGCATAGAAATAAAATAAAAAAAATAGTTTCTGAAAATCACTGAAACTGGACTATTGGGAGTAGAGATATCTGAAAACCGAAATATAAAAAGGCGTTCTAGCATTTAATTTTCTCTTTATTGTTTCAAAATAAAGGGATAAATTAACTCAACATATAAACTGTATTTATAACGAACAATGGTTTATATATTTAACAAAAGCATCGTTTTGAAGATTGCAAATGTGAAATATTAATCTAATATGTGTATAATAAATGTAAGAGCGGCATGTAATAACGTTCAAAAAACGTTTGCGTTACATGTTTTTACTAGGATAACCTTCAACTTAAATTTCAAAGCCAATAAAAAAATCTATGAAACTTTCGGTTGTTTATTGGTGACTGTGTATATTTTTTTAGACGTGACAACTGTTTTTAAATAGTAACATGTTTTTGTTTTATTGAAACATTTGAACATCATCTGCTTAAATGTACAATGTAACTCGAAACTTTCTGTTATTTTTCTCTATTTTAGTGAATGTAAAGATGATATCAAGGGCTCGGTTCATAACATGGTTACATTTAAAAATGTTTAAATGTACTCACACAGTGTAGCTTTGGCTGTCAGTGGTCATACATTTCATTTAATTAATAGTGTACCATTAATTTTTGTGGTTTAATCTCAATAATAATAATAATAATAATAATAATAATAATAATAATAATAATAGGTTGTAAGAATTCTAATTTTGTTCCCATAATACCATACTGTAATGCCATAAATTATTTTAATTAAAAAGAACTAATTTAATTTTATATTCTTTTTTATTAAAGTGAGGAATTCGTTTAGTTTACGCAGGTCTTGCACGACGGACTTATTCGTAGCGCTCTACTATACAGTTCCAACAGTACTCCAAATTCTTCAGGGACCCCGGATTATCAGGAACAAACCAAATGGTCCATTAATGACGTTGATGTTGATGAAGATGATATAGGTTAATTAATATTTCCAATTTTTTCTATCAGATTGCAAAAAAAGTGTTTAATCGTTTACTTCACAATGCATGTAGTGACACTCTAAAAACACAAGCTGATTCTCTTGTCTCACAGTTTGTCTTCTCTCTCAGCCCACTTGTTTTTATTGACTGCGCCCTCAGAGTCAAGACATCCACTTTGTTGTTGTCATCAATAGCGGGCTATGTCAAGTCTCTTCTTTCGTAAAGGAGGTTCCTTTCATCGACTTTCTTTCTTTAATCACCCACTGTGTCTGTGTATATACGACTTCTTTTTATGCAAACTACAATCTTCTTATTTCACAGTTTCTTCTGTAACTGCTCGACAATGTCTTGTTAAAGTTTAAGTAACTCCTTTTAACTGACTTTTAACAACGTTCCCATAGCGTTCTGAAGCTGTCTTTCCTGCTATTTTTGTCAGGTGATATTTGCACAGTTTCATGCTATAGTCAATTTGACTTCAAGCCAGGTATGTCGGACAATGGCGACTACCACATTGCGATCATTTCTTTATAAAATGAAGATCAAAGGGACAGAAAATGATTACTTTGTTTTTTACTATTTTTTTTTTTAATGTTTTCCACATTATGATTCTCTCGCTAGAGGCCCCAAACTATTGTTTATAAAAGTAGTGATTTATATAAGAATTCAACATATTGCATTAGCTACCGGCAGGTCAACAATTCACCCAACAAAAGCATTGATACATTCAAACAGATAAGATGCCATTTACGCCACTTCTCTCGAATTTTATGTGTTGTTAATTCTTAGTCTGCTATTTGCTGAAGGAGTGATGTGTTTCTGATAGAGATAGGCGTTTTAGTTTTATTTTGTGAATTTCAAATAAAAACACGTGCTGAATCGTGTGAAAATGTAAATAAACATGAAAGCACTTTCTGCTTGTACACGTTTTCACTCAAGTGAAATAATTGGTGAGCCGAATTTCTAAGCACTAAAACGGGAATGAAACGAAATGAAATTATGTTGGTACTGGACTGTAGGTAATAAGTGAGAGGGGTGCAATAGTTCCCTTAAACTTGTCACATTAGTTTTTGTTTACCTGCCAGGCGGTGATTCATAATACGAGGAGCGTCCTAGAAGTTCCCTGCCTGGCCAAGAAAGCACAAGATTTAAGATTTTTTTTCAACATAGACATAATGTAAATCAATACTTTTAGTCTTCCAAACTGTTTAATATCCTCAGTAAAATAAGATTTGTCCAATTGTGAAAAATAAGCGTCTGTCTCAGCTTCTGATGAGAATCTTCGCCCACCCAGCCATTTCTTCAGGTTTGGAAACAAAAAATTATCGCTGGGGATCAAATTCAGGGATTATGGCGGATGTGGAAGCACTAGAACCTGGTCCTGTAATGATGCGTAATACTCCCGGTGATAGCTCTGTCCTTCTGGATGTAGTCTACGAACATCACATCTTGAGAATTTCAGAAAACCGCAGTCATTTCGGGCAAAAGGAATGTTTTTGCTTTCTTCAGTGCACTTTTACTTGTTGCCATTTCTGTTTGAACTGCTCCTTCGTCTCTGGTGTGTAGTGGTTTTTTTTTAACAGTGTTTAACTCCGTTTTAACTACTGAGGCACCTGAGGCGGTGAACATTGATGGTAGATAAAATGAAATGATAAACTAGGAAAGGATTTTTTAAGGAAGAAATGTTCCAGACTAAGTTTAGGGTACCTCCTTGGCACTTGCCATTTATAAGGCTGAGGAAAACCTGGAAAACACCTTATTCGGGGAGGACGGTCCCTCCCACTCACGAGTCCTCGCCTTAACGACTTCTGTCACCCGTGGCGATGCGTGTAGTGTTGAATGCATGTTTCATACATTGTTATGAAACGTGGGGAAACGCACTAGAATTGCTTTTAAACAAATCTAAACACTCTTGCGAAATGTTCATTCGAACTTCGTGTAAAATGTAGTGGACACGGCCTATCGATTATTATTTTTTATTGAGTAATGTTTAACGCCTGTTTTTACTACTGAGGCACCACAGGCGGTGGACACTGATGATACATGAGATGAAATGAGATACTGGGAAAGGATTTTTTTTAAGAAAGGGAACATTCTAGGCCTAAGTTTAGAGTACCTCCTCGGCATTTGACATTTATGAGGACCTAGGAAAACCTGGAAAAACCTCAGTCAGGGAGGAAGGTACTGGCGGGATTCGAACCCAACACCTCCCGCTCACGAGTCAGTGCCTTAACGACCTCGGCCACCTGTGGCGGTCTGGTCTATCGAGATCTTTACAATGTCAGCCAACTCGCTTACCTTCAATCGACGATCATTGAGTACAGCTTATCACAGTTGGTATTTTAGTTTTATTCATTTTTTTAGAAAGATGTTAACACTAGTTTGTTTACATGATCATCACAAACAAGTTACTACAATTACGCGTCTGAAATTTTACAGTGCGCCATCTAAAGTAGATATTTAACAGCTATCATAGTAATTTGATCATCTTCACGATATCTCAGAGTCAGGTCGAGAACTTTTAGTACATCCTCATGTACTCCTGTCAACGTTTCAGGTAAAATAAACCGATTAATGTGTCCTCAATTACTCCGCTCACACATAAACGTCAAACTGTTGTTGGTGTCCTGTTTCCAAAACTGAATAGGCTTTTTCGTCAGCACTTAATGAATATTGTGAAGGTTCTGCAGTCCAGGCTACCATGATAGATTACAGATGGCTTTGACTACAAACCACAAAACAGCAGCAATTTGTAAAGGACAAAAATTACCTGTGGCTTGACTATTGGTAAACCACAAAAATGGCTGGAAAAAAAAAATTACGGGGAATTGACCACATAGACAAACTTAGCAATTACTACAGTTTCATTTAAAAATGTATTTATTTTATAAGACAATATCCCTCGGCATTGCAAAATAATCTTGATAATAATTTTACTGTAAATGTGCGTGCTGTTATAGTATTTAGTTTCAGTAGATGCACACCACTATATTTTAATGCGGTTCATCTACTACGAAAGAAATCTTAGGGTATCTTATCTCCCTCATCATCGTTGCAGATATATAGCTTTGTTTTTCCTTATCGAATTTACTTCGAGTTTCCAGAAAGAACAAGACATAAATCTAATCAAATTTCGTCTCGTGCTTGATTAAAAGAAAGAGCTACCTTTACTGACGTAGTCGAAGATCAATAAAATTTAAATTCTGCAAGAGTCATGCCTAACGTTTTCAGCTACTTTTTAATACTTCCAGCGGAGGCAGCCCGTGGTGTTTAAGAAACACTTTTACAAACTTTGGAAGCAGGTTCCTCAAGCCAAAACAAGAAAAAATTCATATAAACATGTCAGAAATCCTTATTTTTTGAGTTATTAATGAAGTTATTTAAATAAGAAGAAAAAAGTTCATATAAACATATGCCCGGAAATCCTTAGTTTTTGGATGATTAATGAAATTTTACCACGACAAGAAAAAAAGTCCATATAACCAAATATCCGGAAATGCTTAGATTTTGAGTTGTTATTGAAAGTTTACCAAAAAAAATGTATATAAACAAATGTCTGGAAATCCTTAGTTTTTGAGTTGTTAATGAAAGCTTACCAAAATAAGAAAGGAAAATAATATAAACACGTGTTCAGAAATCCCTGTATTTTGAGTTATTAATGAAATTTTACAAAAACAAGAAGTAAAACCCTACAAATACAATGTCAACTGAAAAACTGGTAATAAATGTGCAAGCCTGTTGCTTCCACACATCATCGGATCAAGGACTGTCGCACCCTTTCAATACTCCCATACGTTATCGAACGGTTTCGCAGGCTTCCGTTACACTTTGATGAAATATCTCTGCATTAGAAATGTCTGCTACATAAACCATTTGTTTTAGGTGGACCTATGGATAAAAATTCAAAGGTTTGAGATCGGAGGAACGTGCAGGACATGGAACTAGTTCTCCCCTACCTATCCATCTGTCATGATTGATAGTCAGTGCATCTCGAACAGTGCGGCTATAAGGTTCTGAAGCCCTCAACGTTTGTTACTGGCCTGACCAACATTTTCCAAGACATTGGTTGGATCCACAGTACATCTGCAGGTAAAAAAATTAATGTAATAATTATAGGGAATATTAAAAGAATTATTAGAGAAATATATGAACAAGGAAGCAGAGAAACAAACAGAGTTTTCAATTCCAAGCACTAAAGTTTGGGAAAGTTTAAAAAACACCGACATTTCAAAATATTTAATTGCAACACAAAATTTATATGAAAATTCTATGGCAAAAACTAAAATACAACATATATTGTAACCAGAATTCCACATTGCCAAAAACTTGCGTCAGGGATCTTGTTTATCTTCAACATTGTTCAAAAGATATCTTGAAGAAGCTTTAAAGATCTGGAAGAAGAAATACGGAGGCATGGGAATCAAAGTTGACGATAGGAGTATCTACACTTTGGAAATTTAAAGATGATCAAATAATAGTAACAGCTAAAGAATGTGATGATCTGGAATACGTGAGTAGAAAGCTCATTGAAGAGTGTGAAAAGGCGAGCCTAAAGTTTAATTTTGAAAAATCAAATTATATGGTAATAGGGGGAGAAAAAAACCTAGTTATTGAAAATAAAGGAGTTATTAAATATCGCGATAGATATAAATACTTAGGTGCTACAATTACTGATGATGGAAAAAATGATAAAGAAATTAGAGAACACATAAAGAAAGGAAAGTTTGCAATCCTGTATTATGGGATAAACAGATTAATAAATAAATGAAA
Source organism: Metallyticus violacea (assembly GCA_030762175.1). Taxonomy (NCBI): domain Eukaryota; kingdom Metazoa; phylum Arthropoda; class Insecta; order Mantodea; family Metallyticidae; genus Metallyticus; species Metallyticus violacea. The sequence goes on along the minus strand of CM060832.1, from coordinate 20,866,762 downwards.
CATTAATTTGTAAATTGATTATTTGAAACACAGCTTTATATGGTGCTGAAACACTTAAAATATATTAAAAATAGATTTTTGGCAATGGAAATGAAATACTGGAGGCGGTCAACAAGGTGTCGCGAAGAGACAGAATCAGAAATGATAAAATAAGACAAAAATGGGAATTGAAAATAGTGTTGTGTAAGGATATTTCAAGAAGACAATACCTAGATATGGTATAGTCACTTAATGCGAATGGGTGAAGAAAGATTACTAAGGATGAGACATAAATGGATTTGCACAAACAAATGGAAACGAAGAAGACCACAGACAACGTGGATGAAGGACATCCCAGAAGAACTAGAGAATAGACGCCTAAAAGAAGAACAATGCTTAGACCGAGAGGAATGGATTTTAGCAGTACATGCCACTTATAGCTGATTATATCATTATAAACGTGATAAACGTTGTCTTGCAGTTTTGTAATTGATTGTCAGGAGATGTTAATACACTGTAAAACTGACTTAAATAATAATTTATAAAAGAAACAACGCGATGGGTCGCCTACTTCTTGAGTGCTGAACAGAAGCAGAAACACAAGAACATTGCAAACTTGCTGAAACAAAGATTCGAAGAACAAGCAAGCATTTTTGTGTCAAATTGTTACTACTGATGAAATATGGATTACAGATTGAGCAAGGGTTGAAATCAAAAATCAACAGATAGAGATTTTTATCTTACCCACGACTATATATATATATATATATATATATATATATATATATAATAAACAAAATAAAAATTAATAAATAAATTAATGGTGATCGTTATCAAAGGAAAGCAAATGATAATCTTCGCTTTTGATCACCAAAGAATTATTATAACAGTCTCGTGTAGACAAAGAATTTCAGCAATGAGATGAAATCAAACCTCCATAACACGCCCGCATATCGGAAATATTTTAACCAGCAAGCTGAACGAATATGAGTGTGAAGTGTTATCTCATTCACCCTATAGACCGAACATGAGTCCGCCACACTTTTACTTATTCCCATAGTTGCAAAAACCGATGCGAGAACGTCTCTGGAAAAGTTTTCTGCCACAGTTACCCAAGCCATTCGACAGGTGAACAAAAACGCTGCTTTGAATGGAATAGCACAGCTCTCCAAATCCTGGGGCTTTTTCACTGAGAAGCAGGTACACTACTGAAGTGCTGTAAACAGATACTGACAAAATAAACAAATATATATGCATATGCATATATTATATATATATGCATTATTTATGAATGAGCGTGTTTGAGAACACTCAAACTACTCCATTTGTCGCCCGCAGTAACTTTATTTTGTTAATGTAACGTGTTGATTATTTTAAGTGTTCTTGTTACTTTCTCATATAGTCTTTTCATTTGTGAAAGTGAGTGAAACTAAGCACATTGGCTGAGATCTATTTTTCTTTCCACTTGTGGCCGGCAATGGGCCAAAATCTAAATTTGTTTGACATTAGGAAGACTTAAGAGATCAAAGAACAGTTTAGCGTGTTTATCTGAAGAACGAAGAAGCCAAACAGTTTAAAGTGTTGATTGTTGGAGTGTCAACCTGCTACACTTTGCGACTTAACTCTCCGGCTTTGCAGCGTGTAGTATGCTTACATTCTCGTGTTTTCTCACAACACCTCAGCAGCATTGAAGGAGGGTTAGTTTGTTAATTACAGTGTTAAAGTTGGAATTTAGAATGGGAAAGGTATTTATAAATAACTACTCTTACTTATTTAAATTGTGCATAACTTACTGAATGCCATACCCGAGTAGAACGATTTATGAGATATATTGTTTTATTATTTTTTAAAACATTTTGGTACCAAATTGAAGGCCACCGAAGCGTGGTAACATAGAATATTAATTAAATGCACAATTTTTAAAAACACAATTCGTAAAATCAACTTACATTGGTTACACTGGTTCCACACATTAGTTCTACTTTGCTTAGTATCTTTTGGCTCGAAACTTTGAATTATAAGGTCAATTTGGCGTCTCGCCAAAACGCTTTCAATTGCCCGCCACGTAGATTATTGATTGCTATGATATTTAGGCTAAAGAAGCTGTAAATATATTTCAGTGCCCTGTTCCGATGAATTTGCGTAAAAACAGGTGCGATAAAAGTAAAGTAACTATTTCACTCATGTGACGTCATCTTAAAATCGATCAATGAAACGAAACAAAAATTTGAATTTTGACCAATCGCAGCCGGATGACGGAATGAAATTGTCGGAAAAAAATATCAAATCAGTTTTATCACGCGACGTACATTTTTCTTGTGGTCAGTGTAGCCAACACTATGCCACCACTATATAATTCCCGGACACGCATTCTGTGTTATCAGTAATTGTAAATTTAACCAACTTAATGTGTATTTATTCAACCAATTGTTTTTGTATATTCAGCCAGTATGAAATCATTTTATAAATTATGTAACAATGTCTGTCTAAGCAACCATAAATCTTAATAAACATATTGTTCAGAATGGTAAAATGTTTTCTTTGTTTTGTTTTTCTCAGTTAGTGTTAGTAAATCTGAAGGTAGCGACTATAATAGTCGACTTTCGTCTATTTCATTATCACAATTTCTGAATAGGTAAGTATTCACAAGTACATATAGCATTTATACAATTGTTAATATTCTGTGCACGAATTTCAAATAAATATTACTTTTATTCTATCTATTCATGAAATAGTCCTAAACCCGTATTTGGCTCTTCTCTATTGGCATTTTGACAATCGATATTGTCTGTTGCTACATGGCTTGAGAAGGTTAAGTGTACTTAATACAAATATACAATTATTACAATGTTGTAAATCAAGCTTACGGGAATTATATTTAAATTCTTATTTTATTGGTGAAATAATACTAATAAATACCACTCCAGATATAATTCACTACTACTTTTGTGAATTCACTGGCAATCTCAGACCCCCTAGTGATATTACTGGTGATAAAACGGAAGCGATGAAATTGTGGTGATTGGATCTGTGATTGTTTGGAACTCCTGGTATTCTTTTACTGGATTGGTCGCTGATTCTTGAGCTAAATATGCAATTGAAAAAACGCTGACAAGAGTCTAAAACACTCTATGACTTTATAGTATTCTACGACCTCTAACCACTAGTTATCGTTCATTTACTTTGTTTCTCATTTTAAAATAATGGCGATAATAAAATAAATTTTAAATTATTTTCTGACAGTAATTTTGAAACAATAAAATATGAAAAATATTTAAAATAAAATATTGAATTTCTAATTTGTATATAAATTATGTTGCGAAAAATAGGGACATTTAAGAATAAGGAAATTTTGAGGGGTTTAAGTTGTAATGTCTAATCCTTCATTAACATTTGAATACAAATAATAGATCTGTATTATTTTTACTTTATTACTTTTTCAGACTTTAACAGAAAGTATGACTACCTTTTAAAAGCAGAAGAAAAATGGATTAATTTTACTTTCTAGTACAGTGTCCAGCCATCTCCTGCCTGAATGACTGCTTCTGCTTGACATGCCCTCTATTATTCAGGTCCTCGGTAGAAATGGCTTGCCACAAACCAGGAAGAATTGTGGCCAGTTCTCCTGGTGTGCGAGAAGCTGAAGAACAACATTCCATGGCTCGCTACATGCTCATTGGGTGACCGTGATGGTAGTGGAAGAGTGCGATTCCTAGTCCTTGCAGCCTGTCAAGTACGAGGTGTGGCGTTGCCATCCATAAATCTGAAGTTTTCATCAACTGCTGCATGAATTTGGACACAGCACTTTCAACAATACAGTTTTATAAATTTGTGCATTCATGTCCTCACGACAGATGTACAGGCCTATACGTCCTTGATAACAAATGTCATCTCAAACTTGTATTTCTCCCCCTCTGAAAGGTGCAACTTCTGGATATATCTCTCGGTGAACACGGCGACTATCAGACCAAATTGGGACTCATCCGTAAATAATGTACTGTACCATTCCTGTTACCAGTCTCGACGAGCTTGAGCCCATGCAGTGTGTGATGGACCAAGAACCAAATGGCATCTGGAACACAAGTTTGCCTCCTGCAGTATAACGACTGATGCTAACATCATTTGCATCGCGTAGTTCACCAGGACCCTGTTTCACAAAAGTTTGGCATAATACATTACAAGTGTATAGACTTGTAACATGTAGTTATTAGTAAAGTTCTGTTGCACAAAAGTTTTTGCTACACTTGTACTTTATTACTCCATACTTACAAGTGTACAAGTGATTTTCGTTGTTCTGTTCCACAGAACTATTAGTATTAATAGAGCACTGGTAATTTCTAGAAATTTTTCTACAAGTGAAGGAATGTACTTCAAATACTAGCACAAATTTGTTATATTTTTAGAGATTTTGGGGGCCAGTTGACCCAAATGTGCTAAGTATTGGCGAAAATGATGACAATGATCAGTAGGAATGTGTATAAAGAAAAAATAAATACTTATGTACAATGATAAAGTTAGGTTAAGTGCAAATAAAGTACGATTTATGATTGATATTGACGTTTCCTGTTCCAAATGCATATTTCAATTCTTAGTTAATGTATTTTCATGGTTCCTGTTACATGCCACGAAAATAATTTCTTTTCATTCTTCATTCTCTTTTAAAATAATCTCCTTTGGCACGATTTTACCAGTTTTTTACTAATGAGAAAGTGGTTCTCAAGCAATATAAACAAATAAATAAATATAAATGATCAAATGGACTAATAAAATAAATGACCGAAAGCAATCGGGAAGCTCGATTCTTCTGCCATTTCTTGACGGCTGAAATTGATTCTCCTATGGGACTGTGGTCTCAAAGTGTATTATTACGCTTGAATGTCGATAAATGCATAATAAAGTATTTAAATTATCATTATGTCTAGAAAAAACACAATACCCATTTTGCAGGATTGATAATGATCGGCTCTGTGCATTAAAAATCCCTAAAGAGTGGATATAACCTAATCCAAGATATGGCAAACAGCTGTTCCTCCAAGTTGCTCTTATGTGACATCACTTGTAACTTTTTACTAATACTTTACATCTGTTGCATTTGTTTCGTGGAACAGAAAGTTACAAGATCATACTTTAGTGAAACAGGCCCAGCTAGTCATCGCGTACTGTACAGAAGGTGTCTTCTTGCTTGAAGAGAAAGGAACCTGACATGTGCAGGAGAGGTTTTCCTTGGTCTTCCCTTTCTTCCACAGTTCCTGTCTCTCTGTTTCTCTCTTGGCAAGCCTATAGATAACGCTCCGAGATACTCCTAGAGCTTCTGTCACATCAACCTGCCTTAATCCACATTGTAACACACCCAAAGCTCAGTACGACTCACTAACGGTCACTTTTCTTCTATTATTTTGTCTTAAATGAGAGAAAGTGTGTTTATTGTCTTGAAAATAATGAATACTCGCTGTTTAGTTATAGTCTTTGTAACGCCGCCACAAATGGCCGAGGTCGTTAAGGCGTGAGCAGGAGGTCTGGTGTTCGAATCCCACCAGGACCATTCTGCCTTACTGTTTGTTTTCCTCAGTCCTCATAAATGGCAAATGCCGAGGAGGTACCCTAAACTTAGACCTGGAACGTTTCCTTCCTTAAACAATTCTTTCCCAATATATCATTTCATCTCATGATCATCAGTGTCCATCGCCTGTGGTGCCTCTGTAGTAAAAACAGGTGTTAAACACCGTTAAAAATCTTTCTGTCTGCACACATTTCATATATTGTCGCAATAACAATAAAATAACAGATGAATGTAGCTCGTGTATTAGTTATTTGAATAAACAACAAGGCTCATTATAATATGTTCATTTCCTGCTATTGGTGCCACTATTAATAATTAAAATTAACACATCCGTAACTTTTACAACGCAGGTTACTATACCAGGAAATATGGATAACTATGGAGAACAAAAGATATATTTTAAATTTCCAAATATGCTTATTTGATAAATACATAATATTTTACTGTAACAACTGAAAATATGCATATTTACATATAAATCTACCTTACAGCCTAAGTCTACTAAGAATTTCCTCGTAATCAACGACTTCCAAAGTTAGATTTCGTGACATTCTCTAGACAATGAGCAGGTTTGTCGTAATCATGCGGCATGATCTGGGCCGTTGGCTGTCAAATAACAGAAGTGTAACCCAATCTGCTTGCCTTGGTAGACATATTCAATATCTGTATCCTTTACATGGCCAGTTGCATTTCTACGAACTCTTTATTTGTACGGACTACCGACCTTCATTATAAGGATCGCATTTCTGACTGCGGAAAACCTGGTGCGCTGGTGAACATGGCGAGCTACCTTACTAGCATCATGGATTGTTATAAATAGAGGCCGGATATTACGTAATTACATATTTTAATGCCACATATTTATGCACAAAGAAAACACAACAAGAGCTACACAAGTAGAAAAAATTTCCGTAACATCATCGTATTGTATTTTTAATTATTGAAGTGGTTTCGGTCTGGATGTCGAAGATGTGGCCCCACAATGGGCGCCAAATTCGAAGTGCTTTCTTGTCGTCGATGTTGATGGAGGCGGCTCGCGGGGGCGGCGTTAATTCGAAATGATCGAATTATGATCAGTTATTACCGGTCGCGACCACCTCGATGTAATAATGTCTGGTAGAGCATCTACCCAAGGGTCCCACTTCGTACCCCGGGTCTTTCAGGGGCCCCAAGTCGACTTTTTGTGCCGTGGTCACGGGGGTGAGGAGATGAAAGGAAATGTTGTAAATCACACGAGTGCTTCAACGCCTAGAAGTGTATATTCATACTGTAGTTTGTAGACGGCCATCTTGTTCGTTACCTCTTTGACGACGAGACTAGCGGGCTTCGCTGAACTGAACTAAAACTCACATATCAGCGACGCTGTCTAAACTGAACTCGAAAGTGCATCTAGCTGTGCGAACTGACACCTCGAACTACGTACACCACCTGTACTGATAACTACAGGTGTGGCAGGAACAATGACCCATTGTCATAAGAACGTAACCTTCTATGCATATGTTAAGGGCTTGGGAATACCGACGAACTGATCCCTTTGGACTGTGCTCTAAATCAGCTCTTACTGTTGTCATGTTTATGGAGTGCGAACTGTAGGTGGCCTACCAGGTGGCTGCTTGTTTTGTCATGAACTCCCTGACCCATCTCGTAATGGACTTCCGTGACGGAGCTTGTCCATTCCAACCGACATCGAAATGTTGCCGAAACAAAAGCTGCGTTCTTACGACACAATCACCACATTTGAAAAACGTTTCAATTGCAAACGCACAACGTTCATTCAACCTGCATTCCATATCGACTGTCAAGTAGTATTGTGCAGCAGAGCAATCGGCCAAGGTCATGTAATATGACATACAGAAAAATGCTTTGAACTGCACAAAGCAATAGTACAAATATTATCTCTCTAAGAAGCCGTGACCAACAATAGTGCGCGATTTAAACTGGATCATTGTTTCTGCCGCAGCTTGTATAAACTGTCTACCTTGTACCCTAGAAAACTGCGCAAACTGTATAATGCCTTCTCAAGGAAGTTTACCCCTTTATACCAATTTCAAAGTGTCCCCACGTGGTCCTGGCAGCTCACAGGGTCCACAGAAGAGAACTCACAGGTTACTGATCCTCCAAAACATTCAAATATTATTGGTGAGCCCTCATCCCCCCATACGCGCTCACTTTAAACTTTTCAACTATTTGGCCTCTGATTGGTGCGTTCGTGATCATCCGACGTCACAGCAAAAGGAGCCATCTTTGCCGACATCTGCTCCTGTTGTATATTTACGAGCTTACGAGCATCTTCAGCAAGTGAGAATACAAAAAAACCTATTGTTCCGATACTTAGTTTTATTAGCTTTTACAATAGAATGACTTATTGCTCGGGGCCAAAAAGGTACGCGTCCAAGTAGCCTGAATACATTTTCCTGATGCATGAAATTTCCTTACTCGTTACTATTGGCTTTTTAAAATATTTAATTATTTTTATCACATTTACTTTCAGGCACGCCGGGTGTGAAGACCTGTCACAGTATTTTGCATAAAGTACACATTTCACAACATAGTACGTTTTAACATTATTGCGTTATTTTTTATCTTTATGTTCAAAGTCGGTCTTGGTGGTGTAGTGGTAACCACACTTGCCTTCTAAACTCAAGATCGCGGGTTCAAACTCGGCCAGGGTCGATGGATTTTTTTCGGGCATAAAAATTGTAAGTATGGCCTCCTTCGGAAGGGAAGTAAAGCCGTGGGTCCCGTGTCGTACATTTACGGCGCGTAAAAGAACCTCAAGCCTGAAAGAAGCATCAGTCGTTTACGCCCTGATTGAATGATACGCTGATGACCTGAGATATCAAACGCTCTCATAAATAAATCAATAAAAAATATATCAGAATTTGTAAAGCCATTGTTAGCCATGGCACCAGTGTATCTTCATTATCGTCTAAGCTGAAAACAACAATTTGTATGCACAGTGCTTACACAGCAGATTGATATCGGTAACGAAAAATATGTTTTAGAAACATTTCTAACGTGTACAGACTCAAGCACAAGGTAATAGGTGATTTTTCCTTCGCGGGACCGGTCTAAACTTAATGCTGGTACCGCTGTGAACGGGACTTAGAAAATTCCCAGATATGATTATCGCATAAGCTATTGCTAACATTTAAAAGGTACATTTACTCACCGTTATCAAGCAAAAAGATGCTGCAATAGCCTCCCTTCGTTTTCCATGCATTTCTGGCATCGATTATGCAATTAACCGTTATCTTCTGCAGTTTCCTCTGAAAAATGAAATATTTCTTCATGAATTTTACTTTTCAGTTCATCTAATGTGCGTGGATTTGTCTTGTGCATTTTTTCCTTTAATGCCCCCCCCCCAGAAATAAAAAAAAAAATAGCACGGCATTAGGTCGGGGTACTGAGGGAAAGTCATATTTCATGAATTACATGCAAGGAGGCATGGGCTGCCTGTGCCATCGCACAGTCCTGTTGGAAAGTGTGAACCTACTACAACAATAATAATAACAATAATAATAATAATTATAATAATTATAATAAATAAGGTCTATCATTCTCTCGCCACTAATGGCACACCACACTCTTTGGTCACGCAGCGATTCCTCGTGATAGACTTTCCTGAACTCCAATATTAGTTAATTTGTGAATTAACATACCCACCTTGATGGAACCAAGGTGGTCTGTCCGCAATGAAAATTAGTTTAGGATCAATTTCTCCATAATGCACACTATTTAAAAATCCATTCACAAAATCTACTCCTGGATGCAGGGTCACCCGGTCGCAGTTCTTGCACTACAGTAATTTTGTACGGTTTTAGCTTCAGTAGGTTTTGTAGCCGTTCGAACAGAAGAATAGGAAATCCCCGTTTGCTGAGAAAAACGTCCAAGTGATTTTAGCGAAATGTTCCAGAGTTACGTAACGTTTCTCCTGTGATTACCTACTGTACGTGACTGTGTACGCTTTTTATCAAGAATATTTTCCGTTTCACGAAATTTATTAATCAGTGAATCGAACGTTGACTTTACGTTTGAATATCAGGGAATCTTTCTTGAAACAACGTCCATACATCACGAACCGAATCTGTACGCAAGCACGAATAGTAAATAAATACTATTCGGGGAGTAGAATACCTCAATTGAACCAAATAACGTACTTAACACTCTGTATTACGCCGCCTAATGAATACTTAATATCCTTTCACACAACACACAAGAACATGTCTGTACGTTCCTAGAGTTACACTTGTACTGACCTCCCCTCCGGCTTCCCGGCCGAGTTTGAAGCGTGAAAACGAGACGAGAACTGTAGAACTCGAGCCAACCGCACGTAGAGCGGTCCCGCAAAGGAAAAATCACCTAGTACTTTTAACTTGTCTTCACAACTTGTGTTCATACTTCGCGAAAAGGTGATCTGAAAGTTAATTGGTTTCTGAATGAACATGAGATTAGCAGAGTTTCAGTAGATGAGCTCAAACGAGATATTCTCGCGATACGGAGCTGGCTTATGAACGAAAGGGGAACACTTTCAACATCAACTCTAATATAAAGTCCTTACGCCAGCTTCTGCCACTGTAGGGAGGAGCATTTTACAGGTTGTTGCTCGACCTGTCCCAAAAGCCAGACCCCATGCTACGCCTGCAATATATTTTAATGACTCTGATATGCTCTATTTTTATTTAAAAACTGGAATATTTTTGTGCATTTAGTGGAACCTTGTGATTTTAAGAAATAATGGATGCCTATGATCGAACCCTTTAGCGCCCTTTGGAAATGGCCATACATCACAGTGAGAACACAGCTTTACGATGTGACTGTCCAGACAGGCTACGAGTGTTGTTAATTAATACCACCACTCCATTTGCTCTGATGACTAATGAGGAATAATCTGTAAACGTTTCTTTGCCGCATAGTTTGAAGACATATCTTGATGCTGACAGGTGCAGCTCTGGGTCATGTGATCCTGGACAGTTTCACCGTTTTATTCTTCATTCCGTCTTCATGATGATTTATGCGATTCTGTTCTGTTGCCTACTGTTTTATCGTTTTTCCTTTGATAGCTAGCGCTGCTGCTTGACTCGTGCGAGTTTTATACGGAGTTTTTCTTCAACCGAAAATGTCTGGCACATTTGGACCTTGAACTATTACCAATCCCGAAGATCAGAAGTTGTAAATAAGTTAACAGCACTTTTATTTTTGTGTGTTTAATTTGTTTTATTGAGGGATTTTGTTTATGGGTATACTGCAAAAGTTACCACCACGGGTGACCGAGGTCGTTAAGGAGCGGACTCGTGAGCCGTAGCTCTGGGGTTCGACTCTCGCTACTACCGTCTTCCCTAAATGAGGCTTTTGCCAGGCTTTCCTCGCTTCTCATAAATGGCAAATGCCAGGAAGGTATCCTAAACTTAGACCTGGAACGTTTCTTTTATAACAAAAAATCCTTTCTCAATATATCATTTCATTTCATGTATCATCAGTGTCCTCAATGGTACCTCAGTGTTAAAAACGGGCGTTAAACACTATTAAAAAATTGCAAATGCTTACCTTTGTGTTCTTTATGGCCAAGGGAGTTATTTTGAGCTGCATCCAACCATCAAATTTCTTTGAAACATCTTTCTTTTTCTCTTTTCCTATTCCGTCTTTATGTCTCTCTTTCGTTATACTTACAGTTCACCTTCTTCCATTATCACTTGTTCTCTCAGTTTCTCTTTCTTCTTCTACGTGCTCTTTTTATCTCCTTCGTGTTAACATTTTATTTTTATTTGCCATCTTTTCTTCTTAGCTCTTATGTTTTTTCCTCTTCTGTCTTTACCAAAGTTCTACGTTGCTTCGTTTTGACAATTGTATTATTTCTCTTCATCATTCTTCGTTACACAGCTTTTCCTTTTCGTTTCCTCCTTCTCTTTATCAACTGATCCCCTCCTCCCCACTGTATTCATTTTCTCCTGCTCTTAAACACTTTTCTTAATGGTTCTCCTATTCTTTTTATTTTCCCTTTTCTCCGTTTTCTCATTCTTTCTCGTTGCTTTTGTTTTTCCTTCATGTTCTTCCTTCGTCGACTCTACCTTATTTTCGTCTTCTTTGATTTGTGCTTTTCCTCCATCTTTTTCTTGTTTCACTTACTTGGACGTTTTTCTATATTCTCTTGTTCTTCCTTCTCCTTTCTCGTATTGAATAGTTTCCCCTTTTCCGCCTTGTATATATGCTTTGTTTTTTCATTTTCTGTCGTCGTTTATCTTCATCTTTTTCTTCTTTCGTTTTCCTTTTATTCTCTGCTCTCCCTTCTGCTTTTCTCCCAATGGTCTCCTTTCTTTTTATATTTTGTACTTCGCCTCTTTTTTCTGCCCTCCGTACTTTCATTGTTTTCCTTCTTATTTTTTTTTTTTTTTAATTTTTGTTCATATCCTTTCTTCGTCTTCTTTTTCTTCTACCTTCTTCGTCTTAATTATTACTTCCCTTCATGTTATTGTTTCATTAGCTCTTTTCCCCCCCTTCTAGTCATAGTTCTCTTATTCTCCTTCCTGTTCTTCATCCTACATCGCTTCTACCTATTTTATTTTTCTCCTTGTTCTGTTGCTTCTATTTCATAACACAGAGTCCTGTTGTATTGACTACATTAACATGTTGTAATGAAGTGAAATCGCCGCCCACAGTATGGGCTGTTTACTTCTTGTTAGGCCTCTAACAGAGACTTCTTTATGAATGTTAGCGGCTACAGAAACGTTGAACCCTTTGCACGTGCCAAGTGTGTGCCAGCTTGCAGCAGGATGGACCTGACGGGGGTTCAACAAATGGGCTCCCACTTTAAAATATGCTAAATAACGGACAGGTTTAATGCTGCTTAACCTCGAGTTCAGTCTACCAAAATTAAGCAGTAAATTCTAATATGACCAGTACACTTGGTGCAGCAACACACCACCATCCTTGGGTCAATAATGCGTTAAACCTGCTCGCCCGCGTCAGATTTACGGAATAAACCGCCACTACGTTACTGGGAGCTGTCCCGAGGGCACCATCAAATACAGTAGAGATGTCTTCTTGCAAAACAATGGCTGTCCAAACTGAGTTACAGTCCGTTAGGCTTCGTCTGGTATACTTTAGTGAATCTCTCGCTTCATACCTAACACAAATTTACACTTTTGGCACATACAGAGTGAGGCATTTATAGAGTGTCGCAGTCATTTTTCTCTGAAACGAAGGGGAAAATCAAAAAATGCTTCAGATAAAATTTGAAGTGCTTTTAGGGGGACATAAGATAGCGGCCCTAACTGGTCCATTCTCAATGCCATTTCAAGGTCAAATTGCTTTTTTTCCAATGGAATGGAACATTTTTTTTCGGAAATGGAAAGAGCATTCAATTTTCAGTATAAAAGTTCTGATACATCTATCAGCTAAGAGTGGTACGTGAAGGATATCGGACAAATAAGACAGCAAATGTCTTTCACTCACTTTCACTTTACTGGCATCAATTTACGTACTCTGTAACAAAAACGAGCGTTAAACACTATCATTCATTCATCCATTCAATTTACGTATATTGGAAAAGTTACCGTTTTGAATTTGTAGTAGAGCCGTTGGCAAAATTCAACACGCTTCTGAAAATCATCCCCAGGAAGGATTTGATGTAGGCTAATGTGATATGGATGGCATTTGTGACGCTTAATCTCCCTCTCCTTTGAGAGATTTCTGACTCACGGTCCAGTTGACGGGAATTTCGGTGAGGATTAACGGCAACTGCAGCTAATACAGCGACTTTCGAATTTTCCCCAGAGTTTTCTTGGTGCGACGCCTCCCGTTTCGGAGAATAAGTTCGCAAGTCGTTGAAAATTTCTAACAGATGGCTGCCTCCTTTCAGGATATCGATCTCCGTGTAAGTTTCAAGCTGCTCTAGCGTTCTTATGAGCTTTGCCATAAATGTAAATCATATCGAACCTCTCGTTGATCGTGTATCGAACATCCATGATTGAAAAACGAAGTGGAACTGACAGAATAACGTCCTTTGAGGTTTGAATTGGCAATTTATTTATTTATTTATTTATTTATGGATGCTCTTTAACATCTCAGGTCATCGCGTGAAACGGCCGACAAATTTTGCTCAGAGGCCTCTCTTTCAGGCTTGAGGTTCTTTTTCGTGCCGTAAATGTACCACACGGGACCCACAGCTTTACTTCCCTTCCGAAGGAAGCCATACTTACGATTTTTACTCCAGAAAAATCCATAGTTCTTGGCCGGGCTCGAACTTGCGATCTTAGGTTTAGGGGGCAAGTATGGTAACCACTACACCACCAGGACCGACTAATTGGCAATGATGAACACTCGTTTGTTTACCGATGTCGACAAATGAGCATCTATGTATAAACAAATGAGTTTTATTCATAGCAATAACAAAATAAAAGAGCGAGAAGTGAAAGTTAGTGAAAAACATTTGCTGTGTTTTTTGTCCATCATCTGTTACCCCTATCTGATAATTGTACTAGAACTTTTAATCTGAAAATTGAATGCTCTTTCCATTCCTGGAAAAGAAAACACACCTTTCCATTTGGCAAAATCAAATTGACCTTGAAGTGATATTGAGAATGGTCACTATCTTATGTCTCCCTAAGAGCACTTCAAATTTTGTCTGAAGAATTTTCTGATTTTCCCCTTCGTTTCCGAGGAAAATGACCGCGACACTATAAATGCCTCATTCTGATATATATATATCTTATTTCTAGACATAACTATTTAGTGTTAGGTGGCGTTATTTAGGCAGCTTACCTTGCGTGAAACTGAAACATCTCACATGATTCTCCCCTCTCCTTTCGCTTTTGACAAAAGTCTTCTTAGGTGGTTTTGCTACAGCCGTTGTTGCCAAAACAGTAAATTTGTGTTAGGTATTAAGTGAGATTCGCAGAGGTATATCAGACGTGACTCTTAACTCTCCATATTTTATATTGGATATTTAATACAACTCAAATAGAAAAAAAACCTGCATTCTGGTCTTATTATGAACGGTTAAATCATTAATGCTATCTATTTTATAATAAAGATAATTTACAATTATTTCCATTTAACTACAGTAGGCCACAAAAATTGACAACATCAATTATACTTGAGTTTCTATTAAAACAATATCCTTCTTCTTATTAGGGCTAGAGCACGTGGTGGGTATTGGTCTGCCGCAGTGACCCCTGCTTCCTGTACCTCCGTCTTGCGACTTCATTGATAGAGGGCAGTATTGCAGGGGAGCACCCGTCGGTCGCAACACCGTAGATCGAAGAACGCCATCTCTCCATTATGTGCTTCCTAATCATCCTCACGAGGCTGGAAGGACCTCCTTCCAGACCTCCCTAACTTACAAAAATTCCTAAAAAAAATACAGTAAATCAAAACCGAACCTCCCGGCCAACAGTCAGCAGCGCTAACCAAAAATAATATTCACTTAATATTAATTAAATAGTTTTAATTATTCTTTTCGGCGTTTTCTGCATATGAAAGTAATAGATGAAGAAGTAAGGAGCGTTATTAAACAAATAATTGCTACGGAGGAGTTGAAGCATTTCAGGGGAGGCGTGGTGAACAATGAAAAATATTCATGAATTTTTTTGTTAGTCAAACAAAACATAAATAAAAAAGTTGTGACAAAACATTTGTGGCAACTTCAGAGTACAGAATCTAACTTTGTAAGCTCTTCCCAGATCTTAGCGGTCTTCTTGATGACACACAAAATCTTCCACTAAATTTGAAAGGTGAATTGATAAACTTTGTTCCAGATTATTGGATCATTTGGCATTCTTGAAAATCGAAACTGTACACTACTCTCCAGATATTCCTTCAGATAGCTGGCAATTTAACTTGACACAAGATTCAATCAAAATAGAAGTGCACTTGCTTCCTGATTCCCTTCAAGAGCAGGCGATCGACCTAAAATGTGATTCTCAATTAAAAGCGGAGTTCCCAAACATGACTACTCAAATATTTTGGTAGAGCTATTTCCCTGTGTACCCACAAGTTGCTACAGAAGCTGCAAGGTTGTTGATGCAGTTTTCGTCAACATTTTTGCTGGTATTACTGCGCTGGCCTAATCAAATCGAAATACCGAGCACGGCTGGATGTTGAGGGTCATCTGAGGTGTGCTATTGCAATGGAGCCAAACATTAAATAACTTTTGAAAGAAAAACAATGTCCTCTCATTATTTGTGTTATTAAGAAATAAAACCAAAGGTTATAACTTGAAATTGTAACTACGATGAAGGACAGATTCGTTTGTAATGAAGGGCTATTTAGCACGTTTAATTAAATTAAAATGTTCTATCAACAAAACATCTTTTCTTCTCATTCGGCCCTACAGCCCTGGGTTGAGCATTTGCCTGCCGCGGCGACCTCTGCATCCTCTAATTCCGTCTTCATTGACAGAGGACAGTATTGCATAAGGAGGAGAGGGCATGTGAACAGCATGCCAACCATCCTGCCGGTTGCCTATCACGCGGCTTTCGTGATCGAAGAACGCCACCTTTCCACCAGGCAGCTTCCCAATTGTCCTCACGAGGCTGAGAGAACCCCGTTCCAGATTTTCCTAACTTAGAAACATTTGTAAATAGATACCGGGAATCGAACCCGGCCTCCCAGTCAGTAGTCAGCAACGCTAATCACTACACCAAGGAGGTGGTCACAAAACAAATATTAGTATTTTTAATATCTGTAATAATTTAAACATTTTAAAATATTCTATGATTTAGATTTACTATCCCTAATAGCACAGTAGAGGTTTATATCAGTAAACCATTAGGACTGGAGTGAGGGGGCGTGGACTAATTTGTGAACGAAAAGGAGGCGCAGGCCCAAAAAGGTTAACCCCTGCTATAGAGGAAGTTTCAAGAATAAGAAAATACATAATTTTATATAGTAGTTCTTTTTAACTAAATTCATAAAACAAAATCTTTTTCTTATTGTAACAGCTTTTCAGCAGCCACATTACGAAAATGCCAAACTTCACTAGTTGTACCGTCGCGGGTGGCCGAGGTTGTTAAGGCGCGAACTTGTGAGCGGGATGTCTGGGGTCGATTACCCCCCTCACTGAGCTTTTTCCCCGGTTTTCATCAGTCCTCATAAATGGCAAATGCCGGGAAGATACCTTAAACTTAGGCCTGGAAATTTTCTTTTTTTAAAAAAAAAATCCTTTTCCATTTTATCATTTCATCTCATGCATCATCAGTGTCCACCGCTTTTTTTAATAGTGTTTAACGCCCGTTTTTACTTCTGCGGCACTACAGCGGCGGACACTGATGATACATGAGATGAGATTATATATTGGGAAATTATTTTTTTTTATGGAAAGAAACATACCAGGCCTAAGTTTAGGTACCTCCCCGACATTTGACATTTATGACAACTGAGGAAAATCTGAAGAAAAAAAAAACCTGTCAGGAAGGACAGTAGTGGCGGGATTCGAACGCCAGACCTCCCGCTCACTAGTTCGCGCCTTAACGACCTCGGCCAGCCGTGGTGATCCCCCCTCCCCCTCTGGTACATTATTGCAATCTAGCATCGTTTTCAGAATTCAGTTTATTGGCGTTAAAGATATACGTGGCGTTATTTGGCTTAGTTACGTTACTAAATCCACAAATAAATTTCGTCCCAACAATAACATCGTTAAAGCTTTACATGTAGCAAATGAGTCTCCTAATTTATTCAGGCAGATCTACTGTTCCACTCTAATAATCAAATAATAATTACATTGAGTTTCAGGGACAATACCATAATTATATCAGACAGTAATAAGAACAATACTCCTACACATATAAATCTAAGTAAATAAATGTGTACTAATCCTAACATGAATAATGAAAATGACTAACGTAATAAAAAGTGAAAAATAAATAAATAAATAATAGTACAAGCAATAACAAAGCATATGCTAATAAACCTATAGACATAAATGCAATAGTATACTGTTCAACGTTAACTTCCAAGTGGATGTCAACAAAAGCAAGCGAAGTTATTCTGAATGACTAACGAGCCTCTTTATTCTCAAAGTTCCGAATGTAGCTCCTCTTATTAAGCAACAATGCCCCATTATTAGAAAAAAATTATGTTCCCTTGTTTTTACTTGTAGCGTTTTATATACTCAGTGGCAGAAAAGGCGAAGAAATGGCAAGCTATTGCATATTTTTTCACAACATTTAAGTTGGGTTTCAAGTCTTGTATAAGGCCCAACTTTGCGACATTACAGAAACGTAACATGCCTAATGCTTAATCAATAGATTTAAAAACCCTTTAGTCCATCCATTCCTTGGAACCTTTCACGAATTCTGTCTAACATGCCGTTAATTTCGTGCGTAAGGCGGATTTTTACAACAATCACTTGAAAGCGATGTTTAAACGTGTTGCTGAGCGTTGTTGTGCCGCGTAATAATTGAAAGCATTCAGGCTTGCCTAGCAACCAGTATTAACGTTCTGAAATGTGTCTAGATGCAGCAAGGGCTGTGACATTAGTGAGGGATGGACGAAGTTTTCTACTTGCTGTCGTCATTACTTACCGTTACAGTAACATCATTGTTAGAATTGAGTCCCGAGCGACAACGAAGACAACCGAACTCTTCAGTCCCGAACAGCAACGGAGAAACTGATGTTGCCTCATGACTACATAATCTGCTAGTAATTATTTTCTTGCTAGCTTAACCCTCACCATGGTAATCTCACTAATGGTGTTTGAAGTTGAATACATAATTGAAATTCTTGTAGCACATTTCACAGTGATAGGCGTACGATTGCTGTCATTTTTAACAGTGTCCTCTTTTGGGACATTTCTTTAGTTTTGGATTCCGCTATTTCTAGCATTTCCTTATTCACACTCCATGCAAACTGTGCACCTCCACTGTAACTCCTCTTAGGGACTGAGGAGTTCGGCTCTCTCCGCTGGCGTTCGGGATTGCTGCTCCAGCAGCTCTAAGAATGATTCTTGCTGCAAGGGTAAGTGTCGTCATCGGCACTTCTTATTCCAATGTACGCAGAACTGTCCAGAGGCTCAGAGAGGATGGTGAGGCTCGTTCATGGCCGTAGGAGTACATCTGATCGCTTGCAAGTTCTTCCCGAGCGGCACGCAAGATCGGTGGAAACCAGGAATCATTTGTAGCATGTTAACATCAGTGAACGAACAGTTAGAGGAAGGCTGTATGATGTGAATTTACAGTACAGGAGACCTGCATCACTGCTGACCTGGGAACACCATATCTCCCGGGTTTGCTCGCACCGGACATAACCTAACTGTGGAGCAATGGAGCACGGATGAGAGCAAGTTCTATTTGAGGGCACCAAATGGGAGGGAGCATGGAGAACGTTATGCACCCTGCACTTTCTCTCCAAGGCCACCTTTTAATGGAGGTTCAGTGTTGATTTGGGCAGGGATCACATTGAAGCAAGAACGGAACTGTGTTCATCGAAAATGGGTCACTGACAGCTCATCGGTACTTCGAGGAGATTCTTGCTGACCTTGTAGTGTATTTGTATCCGTTATAGACGACATTACTTTATGCACGATAACGCTCATTCACACGTAGCCCGGTGTGTTTCTGAGTTCCTGAATGTGGTTGGGATGCAACGTATGGTATGGCCAGAACACCTGAGCCTGATAGAGCATACCTGATAGGGACACGCTTGGGAGACATGCTAAGAGCCGATTCCGCGACTCACTGGCAGATCTTCGAGCTGCACTTCAAGCGGAATGGGAACTGATACCACAAGAGGAGACTGCAGATCTTATCCGGAGCAGTATGATAGATTTATTTATTTATGGACGCTCTTTAACATCTCAGGTAAATATGATAGAATCACAGCTGTAATTAGAACTACAAGTGATAGCACTCATTACTGAGACCGTGATTATCTTACACAAATAGCTAGCTAGAATGAAGTGTTTAACGCCCGTTTTTGCTACAGAGGCACCACAGGCGATGGACACTGATGATACATGAGATGAATTGGGAAACGATTTTTTTAAGGAAGGAAACGTTCCAGGCCTAAGTTTAGGGTACCTCCCCGGCATTTGCCATTGCCATTGAGGAAAACCTGGAAAAAACCTCAGTCAGGGAGGACGATCCTGGCGGGATTCGAACCCAGACCTCCCGCTCACGAATCTGCGACTTAACGACCTCGGCCACCCGTGGCCATTGAAAGTGTAAATCTCCAATATTTTTAAAAAAGTTCCAATGTTTGGCCATGTTTTAAGATTTTTCTGCACTAAAATCAATAATAGGATAGAATTTATATTTAAAATATACTCCTTATGAGTTATTCCGATAAAATATTGTTAAAGAAATTATGTTTTAATAGTTATGTCTTCGTTTCAATAAACACGGGGTTTTGTTTTAAAATGTGTTTAAAAATTAAGTATTTCACTTCCCCCTCTTTTTTTTTCCCTTTTCGCTCACTGTTCAATTTTAATTTCCATCAACATGACAGTGCTTTCATGGAAGCTGCGTAACACAGTCGTTTTCCTGTTTCATGAAGTTCATTATAATCTGCCGCTACAGGGGTCATTGCCAGCACTGCCAACTATACCGGGATTAAAATTACTTTATAATAGACAGCTTGATCATGGAGGGGAAAGTGCGAGTGAGAGAAAATACTTCCCCGCCGCTAAGCCTCGCTGGCTCACTCGTTCACCAATCACAAGCGTGCTGTTGGCATAACAACGCTCGCTGTTTCCACGTTAAGTCCAACGAATCGCACACATGTGCACTGAAGTGTTATTAATACACGTTTAAGCTTTTTGTAGCACGCATCAACCGAGTGGAGCTTGTTTCGTACGACAAAGAAGCAAGCGAAAGATGTTCTTTGTGAAAATAGTGATTAATATTTAATTGCAAAATATTCAGCAAAATTCAGAAGTGAACATAATTTGATATTTCGCACGGAGTGGATGGATAAAGTGGGATTAACGGCTCCAACTTCTCACCTCTCGGACAAGTCGGCTGCTGCGGCAACACTGCTTAGAAACTTCCATCTTAAAATAATTTTAATTGAAGTATAGAGCCGAATTTACGGCAAAATAAAAAATTGTAAAGCCAGAAAAGATCTCAGTGTTATACAAAGTATATAACCATAAAATATTATGAGAAGGTTTTATTATTTTTTTTTTTGTAATTATTATCCTTATTTTCACAATATTTCTGTTATTGTGTTTAATTGTATGAATAAGAAGCAATTGTTCCAATGCAACTGCTGTAAATAATGTTATTTTTCCCCTCTCTCGCTAACATGGAACAACACGAAAAATGTAAGATATACGATTGAAAGTATATGGAATTTTTCGAGTGGTGCCACCAACAGAAGGCTGGATGTGGGCGGCCCTCGTAGGGAAGAAGCAAACACAGCAACGGGACAACATGAGTTTATTATGGCATGAGCAAAAGCTACACATAACTACTTACACAGGGTTGCAAAACTGTCACAGGACAGGTATCCCAGTTAATCCACGGAGTTTAGCAGCCTTGGAACAAGACCAACTACATTTACCAGACCCCAATGTAGGTATCGATAGTAGACAAAGTTGTAGAAATTGTGCTGTTAATTACATGGATTTATTAACTTTATTCGTTGCAATTATGTGGTTTATTACAGTGGTTTATAGTTTGAAGTAAATCATCAGTAGCGTGTTACTTCTTTTGTTTTTTTTATTAAGTTAATACTGATTTAGTGAAATCACACTAGGAACTTGTGTAATAGAAAGTGTTTAGCACTACGTGGGTTGCTCTTGTATGTCTAAATTATGGCAGTGCACCACATAATACTATTTTCGTTTTTTCTGAATAGCAGCAATTAAAGGAGGAGTGCATAAAGAGTATACACCCTGCAAATTTTGAAGTTAATATTGAAAATGTAGTGTGCATTAAACAGTTCGTACCAAAGTGTGTGAAATTGCCGGGAAGATAATGGCGTCGGTTTTCTAGGATGCAAAGGGTTTATTGCTAATTTATTATCTTCCCACTGGAACATCTATCACTGGAGAGTATTATGCAGAATAAGGCGAACATGATAGGATATCATATCCCAATTCATAGATTTTAGTCATTGCAACGAGTATGTAACGGCGAGCATTATCTTGATGACTTCCCTCTTTGATAAACCCGGCCTTTTCCCGCCTATTTTTGTTTTCAATAGGTCCAAAAGGTTTATAAGATATTCGGTAACATTTACGATGTGTTGCGGTATATTATCGTCATGCAGTATCCAGCTTGTTTTGCGGAAATGTGGTCTTTTGCGTGTGACATGTCCTTGCAGAGTTTTCAGGAAATTTTGCAGTCTTGCCCAACTACCTTGTGTGTGTGTGTGTGTGTGTGTGTGTGTGTGTGTGTGTGTGTGTGTGTGCAGATAAGATATTTTGGTAAATCATTCCTTTAGTATTGAAAAATGAGATCATAACTTTCCCAGCAAAAGCAACTACCTTTGTTTCTTTTATTAATATTTTGGCATTGGTGATTGTAGCTTTCCGCGAGGAGCATTGTTGTTTGCTCTCAGGATCGAAATGATGTAGCCAAGTTTAATCAAGAGTGTCCGCATCATCCTGTAACATCACCTTGAATGCAAAGCTGCACGCGAACATCCTTATGTTCGGGAATCTGCAGTTTTGGAACCCATCTGGCACAAACACGTCTCATATGCAACTTTCATTTACCAACGTGTGTGGTACCCAGTGACATTTTCAGAATTTCTGCAAGTGTTCTTAATGTTATTCGATGATTCTCTCTTACAATGATAGCAACGATGTTACGTTTTCTTCCGCTAAAACACACACTGAAGCTTCGGGTCTACCTTCCTTTGAAATTTATTACCTACCTTATTTAAATACATTTAACCATCTTCGAGCTGGGATATAGGGAAGAGCAAGCTCTCCATAGGCCTTCTGTAACACTGCCATGAACTGCTGAAGATTTGTTAAAACGAAAGCAGAATTTCAGAGGAGCATTTTGTTTGTTGCCATTTTGCTGTAGGGGAAACTAAACATGTCTCAACTTGCACACCTCTCAGGGAAGTGACACAATGAAATTAGTACCACGTGTACATTACACGTTAAGCTAACTAAATATTGTAAAGTTAAACTTAAGCGCGAGAAATATATGAATGTAAAAAATTATGACCATTATTTATTGAATACCCCTCCTGTTATATTGTCACGGACGCTATTTTCAGGTGGTAAATATTGGTAAATTGAAGTCATTTAGTTTGATTTAGAAATGTATCAGAATAAGACATAGTTTTTGGTTCACCCATATTTTTACCGTTTTGTATTAGCATGAGATACTTAGTAGCTTATTGTACAGCAGGAAAAGATTGGTTTGCCACTTCCTGTGACAAACCCAAGGGTTTTTCGCCATGACATCAGTTTCCTTTGAGGAATCTGCAAAAGTCACGTAGGCTTCAGGATGTCATGTGTCAATCAGGATGTTTTAGAGTTTTCATGTGTTGCTCTGTGATTGGCTGTTTTACTTCCAACCTAGGGCGGTGGCACACCATATTTGGTAATGCCTCTGGCCCCCTCCCTGGGGTACGGGATTCTATTTAAGATCCTGCAGGTTCCTGCAGGGTAGGGAGAAAGAGAGAGACTCGAGAATAGGTTACGGACCAACTGGTGTGACCGAGGAGCTTAACTCTGAAAAGAGGCCGCCGAGACACATCTTCCAAGACAAGCCCTGACTGGGGCTCAAGGCAGTGAATACTCTTGTTATACATATAAGTCAACAGCTGGATGCTCCTGATGTGCCTGAGTAACTTTAAGTGGGAGGACTTTACCCAAGGGTGTAGCTGTATTAAGGTATGGCTACAATAAAGGAAACTGGCTTGAACCCTACTAACGTTTTATGGACCTGCATCCCCGTCACCTTGTAAAATCCTGGGGTGTGACAATATATACCTGTTTAGCTAAAGTTCTGTTACAAACTTTTGATAGGTATGTTCGGGCGATGAGATAAGACTCTTGCAGCTAAACGTTACCTTATACATTGTTGACTTCAACTGCAGCTAAGTGAACGTGTTAAAGGTTTATCATGGACTGGGGAGAGTATGAAAACCGTGTTGCTGTGACAGCCCTAAACAGGTTCGGAAAACCGTAACCTGAGATGTTTCAGACACGTATGAAGCTGAAAATCAGCAGAACATTTGTGTACCGCACCAATGATGAAATTGGTGATCAAGACCGGTACGTCCGTACTCTGTGAGGACCAGGAAATTGGTGAAAGCAGCGGCGACTCGCATTAGGAGAAATCCAGTGCGGAAACAAACAGTGAAAGCTAGTGAGATGAACATTTCCAGGAGATCAATGTCCAGATTGCTCGGACGAGACCTTGGGCTGAAGGCTTATCGCCGGGGTACTGCACATTTCTTAACTCCAACACTTAAGCTGCAGAGAGAGATAAAATGCAGACGCCTACTTGAGCGTTACGCTAACCGCCAGAATGACAAAAGTGCAGGCCAGGACTTCTGAAGAAGCTCGTGAGATGGTCCCAAAGATACAGAGAGGCCACCATTCCGTCTCAGTGAGGTTTAGAGGGGAAGAGAGCTACGTTGATGTCACAAAGCTGCATTTCTGCCACAATGGATTAAACACAACATTCAGAATATATGAAACAACCCTCCTTGAGCCTGTAGTGAAAGACAGGAACACCGCTTTGTTCAAGAATGGGTACTGGACCTTTCAGCAAGATTCTGCACTAGCCCATAAGGCAAGATCCACTGAACCTTGGCTTAAGAAAAATGTTCCGGATTTCATTGCTACCAAAACTGGCCCTCTAGCAGCCATGACCTCAACCTCTTAGATGGTCACTTCTTGAGGTTATTGCCTGTAAGAAAGGCATCCCAATATTGAGCCTCTCAAGCGATCCCTGGGGTTAGCAGTTGTGTATTTTCCCATTTAGACAGTGCGTGCTGCTATTGATGAATGACCCGATAGACTTGGTCCCCTATCAGGGCAAATGGGTATCATTTTGAAAAATATGTGCATTTAACACAGAATACTTGTGGATACTATTTGCCATAGTCAAATTAAAAAAAAAACAGTAAAGTACATTGTTGCTATTATAGAAAAAAACTTGGTGACAGAAGTTATGGCTAAACTGGGTATGTATAAATATTATTTTATTACCTTATTATTATTACACAAAAAAATTACAACTTTACAAATTTAACTGATTAATTTAAAAAAATATGTAAATACTTGAAAATGACGCTTATTGCCTTTTTATTTACTCTCTATATCACATATTTTAAGTGTTTTTGCCTGCTTTTTTGCATCGTTCGATTTCTCTGGCAAGTGGTAGCACAATTTGTACTAATCACTGGGTCATAAAAAAACAAGGTTAACAGTTGAAACGTTTGAACAAAGATTTGTTTTAAACGTTTTATATATTTACTAAAAACGCCTCTCGTCAATTATAGAAGTAATAACAACGAAAATTTAAAAAAAAAAAAAAAATTACGGTCATTTTTATGTCTACTGATTATAACAACATCAAAAATGAAAAGAAAACAGAGGAAAGTGTCACGATTAAGTGTAATGCTTTTATGAAAACTGTGATTCGTCAAAAGTGCAGGATTTCTTTTTTTTTTTTTTCAGATCAAAACCCTCAACTCTGCACAAAGTTTTATTTGGCATTAACGAATTCTAATTTACTTAATCTAATGGGTATATTAATACAACAATAAATTTTTAAAAATTGTTAATAATGCTGCTCTGAATGTTGTTGTATATTTATTCCTCCAAATTAAGCCCGATAACATTTCTTTAAGAGCTTTTAAATGCTGTATGATAGTCATATGTTTTTCTATAAGGCTTGAACCTCTGGTTATTTTGCACCCATTTGACTACATAGTGTCTTCTTAGATTTTTTATATGATGCCTACTTGGAAGTTTTCCTCGTTTGAAAACAACTGCTCCATTTATAGAGACCTCTGCAACCCAGAACTTCTAAAAAAAAGTGTTTACATGGGAAAACCCAACATGTAACGAGATTGTGAATTCCTTGATTTGAAACAGACGCTCTAAGACAAGTTTTGTACCCAAGCCAACAGTAGAAACAGCTGTAAATGAGGCAGTTGTTAGCTTCAATGTTGGCAATACAACAAGGAGCAAAGTTCAAAGCAAAATGAGAATTGTTCCCTAACTTGGTAGGTGTGTAGAAACATTGCAAAAACTGAAAATCGCGACAAAAGAAGAGAGAAAAGGAGAGCAGTTTGGAGTAAGGATAATGAAGAGAAACGAAATTGTGGAGGAGGAGGAGGAGGAGGAGGAGGAGGAGGAGGAGGAGAAGGAGACCACGAATAGTATCAGAAAACATGTCAAAAACAAATCATATTACAAATTCCAGCAATTTTTTGCAAACTCAGCTTTTACTCTTGTAATAATATAAATTCTGAGAAACCATTTTCTCAGAATGCAAATTATTTAAGCTAAAAATGTGAATTTTTTATTATTTTTTATTTATGTGCAAAAAATCCGAGTAATCAGAGTTTGTTCGCCCCAAAGACACAAGTTAACATGCATAATTATTTCCCCCATTTTAATAATTATACAGGGTGGGGCAAATGTCACTGTCTATTTTAATGAAAAATACAGTGCAAGGAAATTAACACTTTATTAAACCTGCATGATGATTTATTATGTATAAACGCTTCTCAAATTGTTTTCCACCTGTGTCGATACATTTCTGCAGACTATCTGCGACGCTTAGGCAAATACGTCATGTTGTTGTTGTTGTTGTTGTTGTTGTTGTTTCCAAATTCGTGTATTTGCATCGATTTCTTCATAAACATTTTGAATAGCTTCTTTTAACTCCTGAGGTGTTTGTGGTTTGTAGACTTTATCTTTAACGCAGCCCCTAAAGAAAAAATCCTCGGGCGACCTAGGTGGCATTTCTATTGACGCTTGCCTTCCA
Organism: Metallyticus violacea; assembly: GCA_030762175.1. Taxonomy (NCBI): domain Eukaryota; kingdom Metazoa; phylum Arthropoda; class Insecta; order Mantodea; family Metallyticidae; genus Metallyticus; species Metallyticus violacea. The sequence continues at coordinate 20,840,314 of CM060832.1, read as the reverse complement.
ATTACTTTCCCATGAAAAGACTTATCAATATATTTTCGCATAGGTAATGTGGTGGAGCGCCATCGTGTTGAAAGTGCAGTAAATTTAAGTTATCGTAATGCATTTGTAACTCTGGAATGACAGAGGTACATTTCCAGGTATTCCTCTCAAGTTACTGTGCCACCAGACTACTTCCTAGGTCTAGTGGTTAGCGTTGCTGACTGCTGGAGGCCCGGTACCGACTTAGGAATTTTTCTTAGTTACGGAGATCTGAAACGGGGATAACCCAGCCTCGTAAGGTCAGTTGGGAAGTGCCTTATGGATAGGTGGCGTTCTTCAATCACGAAAGCCGCGTGATGGCGACCTGCGGAGTGCTGGCAAGCTGATCACATGCCCCGTGCAATACTGCACTCTATCACTGCAGTCGTAGGACGGAGGTAGATGAAGCAGAGGTCGCGGTGGATAAGGCTCACACCGGGCTGTAGCGTCAGTGAGAAGAAGAGAAGATTGCGCAAAAAAAAAAAAAAAAAAAAAAAAAAAAAAAAAAAAAAAAAAAAAACAAGGTTTGTAACTTCATGATGTAAAAATTCCACCCCAACCAGTTGATTCAGCTGCTCGAAAACAACTTTAAGGTTCTCGGTATACCAATTGGTGCAGTGTGTCTGTTGACGTGGCCTGTTGATATGAAAGATGATTAACGATACCAAATTATCTTAGAAAACAACGCGTTGTCATTAACCCCCATTTTATTTAATATAACCTCACAAAATTGAACCCTACGATTAGGAGCATCTTCCAATAGGTCATGTACAAGACGAGGTATGTAACATTTGAATTTTGCTGCATGTAAAATTCTCCGGACAGAAGTTTTTGAAACAGCCTGTTCACAAGACAGCCTACGGGCAGACGATTTAAGACTGAATAATCGCTTGTAAAACGTTCAGCTTACTTTCATCACTTAATGATGGCCTACTTGACCCGTCGGTCCTGGTGGTCTGGAGGTAACCATATTTGCTTCGTAGACGCAAGATTGCGGGTTCAATCCCGGCCAGGACCGATGGGTTTTTTTCGGGTGAAAGAATCCTAAGTATGGCTTCCTTCGGAAGGGAAATAAGGTCGTAGATTTACGGCACGAAAAAGAACCTTAAACTTGAAAGAAGAGGCCTCTGAGCAAAATTTGTCGGCCGTTTCACGCCCTGAATTGAATGAGACGCTGATGACCTGAGCTGTTAAAGAGCGTCCATAAATAAAACAAATGAACAAAGCTTACCTGACTTGGGCAGCCCGCTACAGATCCAGTCAGTACCCTCAAAACGTTTTCGTAAATTGTGCACTGCCTTCCGTGTTGGTTGAAGAGTGTTGAAACGTTGATTGCACCCACCAATTATTAAACTATAGTCACCTTTGTAATAGATTATTAAAGCAAAAAGTTGTAAACTTCTTCACATTCTTGAAAGAACATCGTCTGTTTGACTGAAAACCAATGTAATCTACCAGTTACACAAGAAGCTATCAGATAAAAACAAAAGACGTGTATTTTAAATAGATACAAACAAAAGACGCGTAATTTAAATCGATGAGAAGATCGCAACCAAATTTATCAAGTTCTGTTCACAATGGGTAGTGACCTTTGACCCACCTGTTTTAATATAAATCATCTATAATAATTTAGAAATGGAATATTGAGTAACCCATTCTTTTAAAAATCAGTAACTCTAAAAATATTGCTAATTACCTGATAAAATAATTAGTAGTGAGAAACGCTTCTAAGGGTTCAAAATTCAGAACGCGTAAGTATTAAAGATGAAATTCCCCAAAAAGACCTCCTGTTCAGAAGTTTTTTGGAATGCTGGGAAAAAATGTCCCTCGATTTTCCCATAATCTGTGTGAAGCTTTCTCAGCAGCTGGTATTCTCCTGTGGAAATTAACCGACTCACTTTTACGTAACTTCTTTGAAAACCATACACAAAAAGAGGTGCCTGAGTATTTAACTATGCGAAAAATGTATAAGATGTCGCTCTAGCAATAAACTATTGAAAAGGTTTGGAAACACGTTAACGACAATTTTGTATGGATATCAATCAATGAAACAACAAATAGAGAAGGGAATTTGATAGTTGCTTAAAAATGAACCATTTATTTTTTTCTACTAGCTGTAGAAGAAATGGAAGGCACAACCAGCTCCACAATCGCAAATAATTTCATTGATCCAGCAGATTTACTATTTCAGTACAAGCGAATATTTCTTTTTGCGATGCTAGATATTATCAAGGCCACAGGTTTAAGGGCTACTCTGGTGCACCATAAACAAACCACCTTAACTATCATCTTCACTGGCACAACTGGGCGTCTAGGCATTAGAAATCCGCTACAACCCGCATGCCGTATTTTATTTAAATGGTATATACCGAGTTTCGTTTCCAAAAAAAATTGGTTCCTCTAGTGCGATTTTTAAATTTTGGATTTCAGATAAACTCCACTCCTACTAGTGTATTTTTGCTGATTTTCGGAAACTATTTTTGTTATTTTATTTCAATGGCATATACTGAATTTCGTCGAAAAAAATTGCGACCGCTAGAACAATTTTTACTTTTGCGCTTTATGTTAACCCTTACTCTTTAAACTTCGGTTTTTAGGTGTATCCCTACTCATAATGGTCTTATTTCTCTAATTTTTAGAAAATTGTTTTTCTTGTTTGATACAATCGTGTGTACCAAGTTTCGTTGCGAAAAAATAATATTGGTACCCCTAGAGGATTTTTTACTTTTGGGTTTCAGGTAAACCCCCCTCCTAAAAGTCAGATTTTGAAGATTTTCAGAAACTACTTTTCCTTTTTTATTTTAATACCATATACCGAGTTTCATTGAGAAAAAGCAAAACTTGTGGCCGCTAGAGCGATTTTATAATGTTCGCTTTAGGTTAATTCCCATTCCTAACGATCCAATTTTGCTGGTTTTTGAATTCGATGGATCATTTGTTAATTGATCATTATATGCAGATTTTCGTTGAGAAAAAACAAAAATTTAGACCGCTAGAACGTTATTAGACAAACACACACACTCACACACGCACACACACATAACAAAAATGGAATATAAAGTAACTCTTGGAACTATGTACCTAAAATAACAAGAACTAGAAATAGATAAAACACTTAAATATGAACAACAGGTTATTCGATATATAGCGGGAATTCAGTGAATATTTAAGTGTTTAATCTATGTATGTATAGACAGAGTGAAGCGTTTATAATGTGGCCATTTTACTCCGAAACGAAGGCGAAAATCGAAAAATGCTTAACAAAATTTGAACAGCTCATAAAGGGACCTAAACTCGTCCTTGAAATGCATTTCCAAATGTCATTTCAAGGTCACTTGTTCCAATGGTTTGGCATGTTTTCTTTTCCGGGTATGGAAATAGCATTCAATTTTCAATATAAAAGTTCTAGTACATCTATCAGCTAGGGGTGATAAATGATGAGATATTGGACTAATAGACAGCAGTTGTTTTTCACTTACTTTCATTTCGCTCTCTTTTGTTTAATTGTTGCTATGAAGGAAACTCGTTTGTTTACACGCAGATGCTCATTTGTTGACATCGATACACAAACAAGTGTTCATCATTACCAATTCCAACCTCAAAGGATATTTTTCTCAGTCAGTTTCCACTTCGTTTCCAATCATGGATGTTCGATACACGATCATTGAGAGGATCGGTATGATTTACATTTATGGCAAAGCTCATAAGAACGCTAGAGCAGCTTGCAACTTATACGGAGATCAATATCCTGAAAGCTGGTAGCCATCTGTTAGAAATTTTCAACGACTTGCGAACTTATTCTCCGAAAAGGGAGGTGTCGCACCAAGAAAACACCATGGAATGAGAAGTGCTAATGGGAAAATTTCGGAAGCCGCTGTTTTAGCTGCAATTACCGTTAATCCTCACGCAAGTGCCGTTCAACTGGAACGTGATTCGGGAATCTCTCAAAGGAGTTTCTTTGAATACTTCATTGTCACATATACCATCCACATCACGTTAATCTACATCAAGCCCTTCATGGGGATGCTTTTCTGAAGCGTGCTGAATTTTGCCCGTGCGCTCTACTACAAATTCAAAACAATTTTTCCAACATTTTATTTGCTGATGAGGTGACATTCACCAACCATGCTCAAGTAAACCCACATAACATGCATTATTGGGCAGTGGAAAATCTAAGATGCTGTGAGAAGTAGAGCATCAGCTGCAATGGTGCATGAACGTTTGGTGTGGCATTTTGGGATTCTATGATTGGACCATACTTCACTGAAGACAAACTTAATGGGCAGATATATAGAACATTTTTGGACCGAGAGCTTCCAGTGTTCCTTGAAGACGTGCCCCTTGTGGACCAATGGTTGTCCAGACTTGTCCATAACCTGCCCGTTCCCCTGATCTCACTTATCCAGACTTTTTTTTTTTTTAATGGGGATACATTAAAGATAAAGTTTATGAAGAAGTATTTACACCTGATAAACTACGTCATTAGGAATGTCTGTGCAAGAACCACGTACGTGTTCATCTATCTATTGAAGCACTTTTTCGGAAATGAATCGAAGTTAATGGTCATACTTTCGGGTATTTACTGAAGTGAAATTGTTTGTAATGTGAACATGACATTGTTTGAATAGTGGTTATAAATGTACAGTACCTAAATTGATGCCAGTAAAGTGAAAGTGAGTGAAAAACATTTGCTGTCTTATTTGTCCAATGTCACATCACCTATCACTCCTAGTTGATTGATGTACTAGAACTTTTACACTCAAAATTAAATGCTCCTTCCATTTCCGGAGGGAAAAAAAATCAGTTGAAAAAATAGTTTGATCTTGAAATGACATTGGGAAACGCATTTTAGGGATGAGTTGAGGTCGCTATCTTATGTCCTCTTATGAACGCTTCATATTTTGTCAAGCATGTTTCGATTTTCCCCTTCGTTCCGGAATAAAATGACCGCGACACTATAAATGCCTCACTCTGTATATGCATCGCTTTAGGTTCGCACCCAGTGCTAATGGTCCAATTTTGCTGGATTTTCAAACCGATGAATAATTTATTAATTGGTTGTTATATACCGAGTTTCAAAAACAGAAATTTCCGCCGCTAGAGCGTTAACAGATATAATTATATATATAATTAGGATCGATGAAGATTTATAGAAAAATGTCAAAATCTTTTTATTGGTGCAACCATAATTCCTTCGGAATTCGTTAGATTGACTTCATTTATCAGCATATAGGTTATCGTAAGGTTAGTTTTAACTGTACATATTTTGTTGCATATATTTGAAATTTTAATGGCACAAATGCATGCATATTTCCTCGATTTTCAGTTCAGTGGAAATCCGGGCCGTACTAATGAGACATGAAAATAGCTATGGCAGTATATTTACATTTTCTGATGCTGAGAACAGGGTTACCAACATCATGTACAGAGAACGGAAGCTGCTGGACTATGACATACACAGTACATGATGAGGAATGGCTAAAAATAACTCGTTGATGAACTGCGTTCCAGTTTTCAAGGCGTTCCTAATCATCCCAACTGTTGCTGTGTGTCTGTAATCGATATAAATCAGCTCGCACAACAATTCGATATATCAACCTCTATCATATATGTCTTCATCTCTCGACTTATGAATGCTTCTGTGTTTATTGAGCCTTCTGTTTCATTAATAATGTGGAAGCATTCAACTCACAGCGGAATAGAAAATTTCCAACCAGTGCAATTAATCTTGAACTTTGAGCTTCTTGCACCAACTCTTGGTCAAGTAAGACTTAATATTTCACTAGCAAACAAAATAACACTGTCATTCTGAAAACGTAGATGCTATTATTACTTTTTTTTGCCCCGTCCAGTATTTAACTGCCAAACATTCCTCTGCTGTTAGTGTCCAATATTGATTTTTAGTGTTATTCTTTTATTTTTTAATTTCAAAATAAACATACGAGAAGGAAAAAAATTCACCCAGGAGCTGCATAAACTAAGCGAATCCCTCACCTAGTAGAGTAACTGTAAAAATTACATAAAATGCAAAGTATACCCTTATTAATTAATAAAATGAAGTTATGACATTACAAAATTTGAATTTTTGCAATCTATAAGTATCACAAAAGACAATGCACGTTTTTATAATTATTATTAATATTATAATTGAGATTAAACCACAAAAATTAATGGTATACTATTAATTAAATGAAATATATTACTACTGGTAGCCAAAGTGCATATTTTTAAAATGTTTAAATGTAACCGTGTTTATGAAGTGAATCCATAATACCATTTTTACATTCACTAAAACAGAGAAAAATAATATAAAGTTTCGAGTTACATTGTGTGTTTAAGATGTTCGTATGATTCACACAAAAACACGTTACCTACTATTTAAAAACAATTAAAATACGCTATGAAAATATACACAATCAACAATAAACAATAGAAAGTGTAATTTTCATTGGCTTTGAAATTTAAATTAAATATTCATGTAGTAAAAACATGTAAAGTAAAAGTTTTCTGAAGGTTATTACAGAACACATACAAATATAATTCTCAAACACATATTAGATTAATAATTCACATTTGCTGTCTTCATAACGATGCGTTTCTTAAATGTAAAATATATACATTGTAATAAATTACAGTTTATATGTTGAATTAATTTGTCCTTTTATTTTAAAGCAATATAGAGAAAATTAAAGGCAATTGGGATTTTTAAATTTTGATTTTCACGTATAACCTTATTCCTAATGGTTTAATTTCCCTAATTTTCCGAAAGTAATTTTTTATTTATTTTATTTAAAAGGTATATACCTATTGAATTTTTTTGTGAAGAAACAAATATTAGTGCCGCTAGAGCGATTTTTAGATTTTGGGTTTCAGGTAAACCCACCACTCCTAATGACCGGATTTGCCTGATTTTTCACAAACGATTTTGCTTATTTGATTTAAATGGCATATGTTGATTTTTGTTGTGAAAAAAAATACTAGTGTTGTTAGAGCAATTTTTGGTTTCAGGTAAACATATATTAATGTCACAAGAGCGATTCCTAAATATTGGGTCAAGGGCAAACCCATCCCCTCTCCGAATAGTCCTATGTTCTGAAAATATTTTTTCTTGTTTTATTTCAGCGGTATATAAAAAGTTTAAAAACTGCTGTCACTAGAACAATTTTTAAATATCATTTTAATCCACCTCGTTTTTCAGGTATAGTCCCACTACTAATAGTCTGATTGCCCTGATTTTCGGAAACTACAATTTATTTTAAAGAAATATACCGCGTTTCGTTGAGTAAAAAACAAAAATACGTTAGGCCCCTCCCGTAGTCTAATTTTGCTGGGTAAGGAAACCGACAAACACAAGCATTTGTTTATTGATGATTATATGACAAGTTCCATTGAGAAAAAACAAAAATTGTGATCGCTAGAGCGGTAACGGGCATATATAAGGTCAGTTGGATAAGCCCTTTCACAAATAAAGATGACTAATCTATTATGGGAAAATATCGTTTTATTTCTGAGCATAAGCTCCTTTTACAGCAATTTTTAAATGTTTAAATGCGATCAGCTCTGCAAAACACGAAATTTATTTCGGCGACAACCTCTTCATTAGATGGTAATTTTTATGATGCTTGCCATTTCCTCGTGTTGGAGAGCAGGAAATAGTGCGAGGGAGCCAAATTTGGAGAGTACGGGGATGAGGAAGGATTTCATACCATAAGTTCAATACTTTTGAGGTCGCAATCACAGACTTGTGCTCTGGCCCGTTATCGTGATAGAACAGAGTCTATTTCTTCGCCAAATGGGACAGTTCTTCCTGACTCCAGTAGTATATCGTAATATTAATTAGTCATAGTTTTCCCCCTTTTAAAAAAAATATTCTAAAATTACGTCCTGGCAATCACAAAACACGCGAGGAGATTGTTTTTTGCATTCTTCGGACAGCTTTCTCCGGTTGCAACTCAATGTTTCCACTGCTTCGTCATTTCCGGCGTGCAGCAGTGGATGCACTTTTTGTTGACTGTCACATACCTTTTCCGAAATGCACATTCTGTGTCGAAGTGACAATTCGTTCTCTTTTCTGGTCAGTAGTTAGCAAATGACGCACCACCCTCTCGTCTATAACTTTTTCATTTGCAAATGATTGTGCAAAATATTAAGCACCCGATCTTCAGAAATGCACACAGCTTTAGCAATATCGAGTACTATTTCGGGAGTCGTTACGTTCGCATCGCTTGTGCTCGTTCAACCACATCTACATTCATTACTGCATTCTAAGAGAAGGTGCGGATTCGCCTAATGTTTCGTCTTAGTTTCTGTGGGCGTTGCTCCTTTTAAAAAGTAATGTTTTATTAATATAAAAATACACATTTCTCTATTTTAGACGCTAGTTTAAAAATTTAAGCAGAACACAGCTCTGAAACAGAATAATAACCATTAATGTCCTCCCTCAATAGTCACCACTTTATCAAGATAACGTTGGAAATAATCCAGTGCTACTTACCTTTGAAGTTTGCACGAACAGCCCTCATACAAAAATAAAAACGTTCTCTTTCACTGGATTAAAATAAACTGAATCTAAATGTACAGTGATGCATATTTAAAAACCTCCATTTACAAGTTGGCATTTGAAGCCATGTTTCCATGGGCAGTACTAATAAAATAAACAAATTCTACACTCGCGCGTCCTACAGAAGATGCTGAAAATGCTGCCCATGTTGTACCTTTAGCAAATTCCGAAGGAATGTACCTATTGCGGTTGTATCCATGAAAATATTTTTGAAAAATTTCTTCCAATCTCCATCGATCTACTTACTAGCACCAAAAATGAAAATTATATATATTTGTGTGTATGTTTGTTCATTTGTTAACGCTCTAGTGGCCGCAATTTTCGTTTCTTCTCAATGAAAATCGGCACATAACAATCAATTAACAAACGATTTATCGAGTTCAAAATTCAGCATAACTAAACAATTAGAAGCCCCCCTTAACCTAAAGCAAAAATTTCAAAATCACTCTAGTTGCGCCAATTTTTGTTTTTTCACAACGAAACTAGATATATGCAATTTAAATAAAATAAGAAAATATTTTACTAAAATCAGAGAAATCGAACATGGGAGTAAGGTTTATCTGAAATCCAACATTATAAATCGCTCTAGCAGTATCAGTATATTTTTTTCGCAACGAAACTCCGTATATATTATTTAAATAAAATAAGAAAAATAGTTTCCGAAAATCACGGGAAATCGGACCGTTAGGAGTAAGGGTATATTGGAAAGTCGAAATTTAGAGTGCGGGCTACCCTTTGGCGAAATTTTAAAAATTGCTCTAGAGGCCGCAGTTTTTATTTTTTTACAGTGAAACTCGGCATATGCCTTTGAAATTACACAAAAAAAAAAAAATGCTAAAAGTCAGAAAAATCAGACTATTAGGAATCAGGTTTATCTAAAACCCAAAATTTAAACATTTCTCTAATGGCACCAGTATTTGTTTTTTGCAACGGAACTCCAAATATGCCTTTCAAATAAAATAAGAAAAAATAGTTTCGAAAACCAGGGAAATCAGACAATTTCGAAATTTAATGGGAATTCAAGAATTGCAGTTTAACCCTTGAATTAAATTACTGTACAAGATTTTTATAACTTTTCAAGCTTTTTTCTGTGCTTTATTAATAGACAGTGGTTATGATGTAACCATCGCACACAAAAATCCAAGTAGAGAAAACATCACAGCTCTTCTTTCATTAGCATGAAGAAATGCAACATTCGGGATGCCAGTGGAATAAAATATATGTTTATTTCCTACAATATGAAAATAAGTAATAAGTAAAACTTAATATGTACATGTATGTATGTATGTATGTATGTATGTATGTATGTATGTATGTATGTATGTATGTATGTATGTATGTACATGTATGTATGTATGTATAAATGTATGTATGTATGTATGTATGTATGTAAGTATGTATGTATGTATGTATGTATGTATGTATTTATTCTACAGAAAATAAATTTGGACAAACCCAAAATCTATTAGGATTCTCTTTAATATGGAATAAATAATGCTGAAGATTTCATTGTCTTCGATTCCTCCAGAAAAGACCCCAACATTTTAGATTTCCCCGGCAGCAAATCATTCCTTCGCCTCTTCTACCTCCACGTTTCCTTAAAATGTTTTTTCATTTTCATCAAATTCCATTATAATTTTAATTAACTTTCATATTATCGAACTACTAAATGATTCAATAAAATCAACAATAGCTAACAATAAACAACCGCGTAACTATAAAAACATATGAACAAGTACTAATCGATTCGATATTTCCAGTTCTTGTTATTTTTAACTTTCCAAATTACAATAAATTATAACAAATTAAAAACAAGTTATATTACGATATGATAGTATGTAACATACATGTTGAAAGGCTCATTGCGATTCTTGCAATTAATCACACTCAGATGCGCTATACGTGTCTTGCAACACTTATATTACAGTATACTATTCTCTATTTTTTCATTTATGAGTTCAAGAATTGACTTCAAATAAAAAATGTTCATTGTTTACAAAATGTTGCATTGTTATTTGTTTTAGCCAACAGAAGATAATAACTAATCATAACATTTAATAGTAAGATATTTAAAATGTTTCGCAACAGTGAAATTAGATGTTCTAATTATTATTTAAACATGTTATATAGGTTTAAAGAGGGCCATGACTTTCCTCTTAACCTGAAAAAGATAGATTTTGACCATTATTTTGTTCCCTGAGATAGCACCGTTTTATTTTGCAAAAACACAGTCATTCAACTACATGCCATTAATTCTGCAGTTGTCATAAAAACGAACGAAAACTTGTTTACAGTTCTCCCGGCGTACAATAAACATCAAGGGATTGTGCACTATGAAAATTAGATGTAACATAATTAAGTATAAGAGATATGGAACAGATTATTTAATGAACATATTCACAGTTACTTACATAGACCGCTGAAAGAGGTTAACAAGCATCCTGGGATTCGATACTCTTGTGTTTGGGAATCTTTTTCGATATATTCCCGACATTTACAGATACTCTGCATTGCTAAATTCCTTCATCTTATAAACTGCCGTCGTTTGTTTCACCTTCAAAGATAAACAAACAGTTGAAATTAGCCATGAAAGCATACGTAGCACAACAGTTGAAGATCGCTATTAAAACACGAATCTGATTCTTGGATCTACAGTGTTATCATGCTGGTGCTGCAATTAACGGGAGGGAAAAAAATCTCTTGCGCTTACAAATTAGGAGACTGCCAAGTTCTAATGAATTACACAAACAATGCGTTTAAAAAATGAACTAACCGTTTACCAACATTTTCTCAAAAACCTCTACAAAATGGCATTAAGCTTGTTTTGTTCATTATAAAGAATATTTTTTGCAAAGATCCCCTTTCACCCTATACCGGGGGGGTTTATGAACTACAGCGCAACAATTTCAGAGCTTTTAGAGGGATGTTAGACTAGCAATTTGAGTTAGGGAATCCATGGTCTATGAAGAAAAATTACAGTTAAATGTGATAAAGAAAATGAGATTAGATACTGGTAACTCAGTGTTAAAGCGAAACGAGGTAAAGTTTTGCCTTATAACATCTTCAAACCTGTTTCGCGAGTGAGGAAATCCCGTTTCAAATAGCTCATTCATCAACGCTTTCAAGATTTAGTGCTATAAAATCTCACAATCCCGGACTAAAACGTTAGTTAAATTACAACTCACATTAGTTTTTTATGATAATTTTATAAGAAACACTTTTCGCCTAATCATATGCACATATGAAACTAGCCTTTGGAGGCTTACTTTAACAAGCAACTATTTTTCCGTAAACTGCCTGAGTGTTAACCGGAAGACACCCAATTCATAGTCACTCTCACATTTCATATGTTGGAAGTTTTAGCTAACAACGTTGCACTCAGGAGAAAATAATAAAACGCGAACTTTCCGCCATATATGAAATCAGAAAAAATGAATAAATAAATAAAATGTCTACCATATTCTTTACCACTGAAATTAGAGTTTTAACACAGTTAAAACACACACACACTTTCTCTCCCACGAAAGAAATGCTACACTGGTTAAGTAAAAAGTTACAAGTGACGTCATATAAGAGTAAGATGGAGGAACGGCTGTTTGCCATTCTGTGAATTATGTTATGTTTACTCCTTAGGGACTTTTTTTTTTTTTTTTTTTTGCATAGAGCGGATCATTGTTCATTCCTGCTAAATGGGCTTGTTTTTTCTCAGACATAATGATAATTTAATCATTTTATTAAGTACTTATCGATATTCAAGTGCAATCATTCCCTTTGAGACGACGGTCACATAAAGTTATATTTATTCATAATGGGCAATGTGGCCGAAAACGATAGATGTCCAGGAAAGATAATACTTATATAATCAGAACAACAAAATTAATCCAGAAAAGAAAAGTTTTATTCACAAAAAGCTCTGGAGGCTGCAGGGATAAAAATCGATGTATCAAAAGTGCGTAGGCGGCTTCCAGAAAACTCGAAGATTGGCTAAGGAAAAGCTGTTGACGTGTCCCGTGAAAAAAAAAAAAAAAAAAAAAAAAGCGATTGGCATGGCTAGAAAATGTCAGACCTGGATACAAGAAGAGTGCAGAAGGGTCCTATTTTCTGGCGAAGTGCTGGGGTTCACATCTAAGGAGATGGAGAGGAAATCTCGCCGAAGCACATCAAATAAGACGATAAAGTTTCCATAAAATAAGAGTGGGGCTTATTTGCATTCACAGGCACTAAATGTTTTATTCCTTTTGACGGAATGATGAACAGCGACAAGTACATCCCAATTTTAGAGAAAAGAGCCGCCCCAGAACCTGGAGAGATTAGCAGAGGAACTGAACATTGAAAAGGCGATTTTCCAGCAAGACTTTGCCCCATGTCATACATCTAAGAATGTCAAAGACTTCGTGGCAAAAAAAAAAAAAAAAAAAAAAAAAAAAAAAAAAAAAAAAGAGGTTTTTAAATGTTTGGTCTGGCCTGGAAATTCACCGGATCTCAACCTTTGCAGAGTCTTTGGCGATTGACAAGAAACGAATGAAAATAATTCATTGACTCTATGCCCAAACAAGTGAAAATGATAATTAAGCTAAGGTGGGCACATTAAATACTAAAAACACTGTTTAGTAGGGAATGATATTGAAGTTTTTTGAAATAATTTTAAAAATATAACAATGTTTTTGTTCACATAAATTTGCACGAGAGTGTACACCAACCTCACTTTTGCACAGCTGTTTATCGGGTTTAAGTGACTGCATCCTTAACTTATGAGTTACTGCTCTTTATCTATCACATGACTTCAATAAACGCGAACAAATTTTTCAATGTGGGCAACTTAGTTGCAGTGTCCTGTCGTTCATGTTAAAGTGCTTGTGGAGCGTGCTGCAAACACTACGAGTCATGGGATCTTCTATTAATCAAAATCACAAAGTGTTAACATCAGATAAAAATAAACAGACCACCTTCGTGACCTAGTGGTAGCATTTGTTACTACCAACCTGGAGGTCCTGGGTTCATTTCGGTAAGGTTAAGCTGTCTGGGTATTTTTTTTTTTTTCCTCGCAGTTTTTCCTTACCCAGAGAAGGTGAATGCCATATAGCTTTAAGGCGCCAAGTAATTCGAGCTCATTTGCGCCATCATTAATTCGTTTCATTCATTCATAACTACAGACTTACACCTACAGTATCCACAGACGTCGCGAGAAGATCAAAGCAATCAAAGCGACAATAAACAAAACACTAAAAACAAATAAAATTAAACTATGTAGAAAAAGAACAAACCTTCTCTAGTAAGTATATAGAAAATCTACAATCTCTGATAACAAAAGCAATCAAAAACATTTTGCGCTTTGCGTTCAACTGTCTCCGAAGATGGTTCCGAAAACTATTATCAGGTAAGACCGCGGGTTCAATCCCGACTAGTGTTGATGGAGGAAAAGTACTAAGTATGCTTCCTTTAGAAGAGAAATAAAGCCTAGGCACTGTGTCGTATATTTAAGGTGTAAATCTACGTAAAAGAATCTCAAGCCCGAAAGAAGAGGTCTCTGAGCAAAATTTATCGGCCATTTCACGTCCTGAGTTGAATGGGACGCTGATGACCTGAGGTATTAAAGAGCGCCCGTAAATAAACAAATAAACAAAAAAAAGCGTCACCTTGCAGAAACGTTCACATTTATGCACTCTACTATTTTCAGGTTGGGTTATCCATACAAATGAATGTACAGACCTAGATGATAGCAATTATTTAGGATAATGGAAGCTCAACAGTATAGGGTATCCTATTTAATTTTAGGAATATGAAGAAAATATATAAGATATAAAAGATTTCTATTTGCAGCACTATAAAGAGCGTGTCTTGATAAGTAACCAAAGTGGCAATTGTGGCTATGTGCTAGTTATATGCTATTTAAGGAGGAGGCGACGAGAGTATTTTCGTGCGAAGATTTTTTACGGTTATAAGTGCCTAGAGGACTTCCAGGGAGCTTAACAGACTGTTCCTTTACGTACAAAAAATAGGACAGCCTTGAAGGACGAGAAACACATGGAGTGTGTAGCAACGGTAGTCACAGATGAAAACATCGCTAGTGTCGAAGCCAGAGTGAAGAACAGTATAGCAGATAGGGAAGTCTCTAAACATCCATTTGCTGCAAGTGTAAGAAATTCTGCTCAAAAGATCTTCATGTAAGGAAGCTATGTTGTTGTTGGGTACCTCAAACCTCACAGAAGGGCAAAAGACAGCATGAATGGAATGGTGCCAAACGTTCGACAATATTAACTCCCAACGTCTGCATGATAAGCTTCAAGTTGACGAAAATATGACCAAAATCAAAGTAGTAGCGTTGGCGATCTAGGTCTTTGCAAATGATGACACCCCCCCCCCCCCCCCAGTGAAGGTAAAGCGATGTGGAAGTGTAGGCCGGAAGTTGTCAGTTTCTTCTCAGCAACCATCCCGCTCTTCAAGAATAAAAAACAGTAAATATCTACTCTTATAGCAGTTTGCCTCCCCACGGTCCTCAGAACACTTAACAGAAATAAGACCGAAGTCTGGGTTCTGGGGATGGTTGCTTCACCACGACTATGCTTCTGTCTTTGAAAACAATGGAATTCCTGTAAGAATCGGGAGTGACCCTGGTGAACCATTAACCGTACGTCCAGATCTGCTCCCTGTGACTTTCATTTGTTTCCAGCTGTAAAAGAAAACTGAAGGGGCCGTCAGTTTGGTAGCCTGGAAGAAGCTGTTGCTTCCTACAAGAGGAGCTTGATGTCATCTCTAAGGAATATGCATGCTCTGAGATTGGATTGGGAGAATGCAACTTCGTGTCGAGAGTGCAGGAGAATACTTTGAAAAGAAACAGGCAGAGTTGAGGAGTTATGTGCTTATATTTAGTAGAATCCGAAAAATTAAATAGGTACTACAATCACTCGATAGTGAAGCACATATCAATAATAGTTTATTTAATGTGACGTTATAACAGTGACGAAGGTTGGTGAAACCAGTCATGAGATGTTGGGTAAGTAACATTTTTTTTTCTTCCCCTGGTAAACTGGCTATGAAGGTGGGCAAGTCAACAAGGGGACAAGTTTGGTCAGATACCCTTGGGATCATATAGCCAACAAAACCACTGGAATCCCGCTCGTGTATGTTCCAACCTTGGTAAGCAAAAGTAACGCTTCTACCTAACAGCATTTGCTTGTTTAGGATCTATGGCCACTGCACAAATGGCATCAACTTCTGAACCTGGAGTTCACATTCCTAATGGTAGATACGCAACTACTATATTAACTTGGAATGCGAATTCCTTAGAAGTCTGGCATGTTTCACATTCCCGATTGCAATCCAAAAGTACAAATTTGGGCAGCTCCGAGTCTGACCTCCAAATGGACGGGTGATCGCTGACACACTTATAAACAAATTTCGTGAGATCTGCACGCGGGAGCTCCACCCTTTGCTTAAAAAAAAAAAAAAAATAAAATAAAAAAAATAAAAAAAAATAAAAAATAAATAAATAAAATAAAATCCATGACAGGTACAAAAAAAAATGGTTCGCCTTTTGTGTTTATTGAAATGTTTTTTAATATTGAAAGTATTTAAAAACATAAAAAATCTTCATTGTTTTCATATTCTGTGGGAATTGTTTCCAAAAGAAGACTTAAAGTGAACATTCTTACCTTTTGCTCCAATCGCTGCCTCCAGACCATCAGGCATGGAGTTCACAAGTGCACGGAGGTCATCCTTAAGAATGGGGGTGCATTCTTTAATAAAAGTATGCCTTCAGATCTAACGGTTAGAAAAGAGAAGGGAATTTAATGTACATAAACATATTGCCGTTTTTGATTTAGAAAGAAAAAGGATACACTTAACAAAATTACTATAAAACATTTAAAAATAATAAAAAACGATGATTTTCAGATGAAATAATAGTCGATAATGGTTTAAGGCAAGGGTGTAGTCTATCCCTGCAATGTTTCAATATTAATATATATCTTACAGAATGTTTCAAAAATAATTTTGCAAACTTTGCTAGACAGTTCCTCACATCAAACCAAGAAAAATAGTCCATATGAACAAATGTTCGGAAATCTTTAGCTTTTGAGTTATTAATTAAAGTTTACTTCAACGGTTTCAAGGTACAATCTATATCGGAAAAAATTAATTTTGTTAAGTAATCGAATAATGTTAATGATACAATCTGCTGATACACTCGTTATATCCTAGATGCCAAGGATGCTTGTTTACATTTGTCATTTGGGTACATTCGGGTTAATCTGTTTCTCTTGTGTTGCATTTTGTGTTTAACCATGGCAGGGTATCCATTTCGTGCCCGTGCAAATAAGAAGAAGAATCATGTAGCATGTTGGGGCTCCAGCACATTTTAGCTGCATTGTTCGAGATGCACTGACTGATATCTATCATGACAAATGGATAGGTAGAAGAGAGTACTAGTTTCATGGCCTGCACATTCCATCGACCTCAATCCTTTGGATTTTTATCTATGAGGCCACCTAAAACAATTAGTTTATGCAGCAGACATTCCTAATGCCGAGACGCTTCATCAATGTTCATGGAAGCCTGCGAAACCGTTCGACACCTTGTGGGAGTATTTGAAAGAGTGCGATAGTCCTTGATCCGATGATGTGTGGAAACAACGGGCTTGAACATTTATTCTGAGTTTCTCAGTTGACATTGTGTTTATTGGGTTTTGTTTTGGTAAATTTCATTAATAACTCCAAAACTAAGGATTTTCGGACATATGTTTATATGAACTTTTTTCTTGTTTTAGTAAACTTTCATTAATAATAGGAACTCCGGATCTACGCTTATATGGTCTTTTTTTCTTCTTCTTGTTTTCGTGTGAGGAACCCGGCACCAAAGTTTGTAAAAGTATTTCTAAAACACTCTATATATGGACGAAATTCTAAGAGATATAATGGAAAACACTTTCAAGAATTCCATCAAATAGAAATGAAATATTGATTCAAAAAACAGAAAATGACTTGCAGAAAAATGTTTTTAAAGTGGGAAATAGGTTACAAAAATATGGACTCAAAACCTCAAACATTAAAACGAAATAGTGGCATAGTGCTAGAACAAGTGCAAAACAAGAAATAAATAATGAAATTGGTAACTTCCAAAACATTTGTGCAATATTAACAAGAAGATTAAAAAGTAAACCAAGAAAAGAAACAAACTTAAAATTTTAATAACAATGAAGATTCCAATATTAGCGTATGGCTGTGAAATATGGTGATAAGAAAAATGAGTGAAATAAAATATATGCGGCAGAAATGAGATACCTTAGTCCTATTAGAGATATACAATAATGGGCAAAATAAACATTGAAGAAATAAGAGAGAAATTCGGCCTTTTTTCAATTGATGACAAAATAAATCAATGTAGAGAAAGATGGAGAAATAATTTGCACCTAAAATGGCATATGATTATCAACCATATTGGAAGATGTAGAGAGACATGAGGCTGGAACAGGGAAATATCCTAATACATGAAGAGATGAGGATGATGTTACAGTTCAAAACTGACCTTAGGTTTTCTCTAGGCGCATGCTGATGTATCTTTCATCTCCACGAATTTTCCCCTCTCCCATTTCATATCGTTTCATTCCGTTGGTTCTGTTACAGAGTCGAAAGTTTCAGGACGAGAGGGGCGTGTGTTGTGTAACATTCGGTAGCTTACGCTTCAGAATGGTTTCTGTCTCGACGCCTGGCATGAAAGCGACCTTTGCACGGGGTTTCGGCCAGTGTCGGATGTTCTATCTACTCTCTATTCACACTTAGAGTGATCCCGATCAAAACAATGTCACGTGACGTGACGTCACTAGCATGACTGTGTGCAGTCAAGTGCAACACAGTATCAATGCACTCAAAGAAAGTAGTTCCATGTTAGCAATCTAAATTTGAGGATGGGTTGAGTAATAAATAACATCTAATATACAAAAAACAATACATATGACTTGAATTTAGTTACTGCTGACTTAGTTGCAAATTGATGAGCTACAACTCCCAAGATGCAGCTCACCTGATTCAGCGGTTGTGTAAACAAGACAAGGCGCAAGCAGTAGTTTCCTTGAAGTGATTATTCTATTCATCAAATCCTCATTAACGCGAAAAGGAGGGTTCTTACGTAGAACCATTACATATAATCTATATCTCTGACTAAATTATAAATTTTAAAATGTTCTTATTACTCTTACATTTGAAATACCCTGGTATGCATCCAAATATTAATTAAATGTTTGCTTTTTGTTTCGAAAATGCTAATTTTATAATAGAATTATAATATATTTTAGGAATATCTAAGCTGCTCTGTAAGGTGAAAGATAAACTAATTAACATACAAATTTTGTTCATTTTAAAAGTTTTACTCTTTATCTCGCCCTAAACATGTCATAATATAGCATTATTTTAATGATTATTGCTAATTCTCTTTCATTGTTGTGTTCAGGTATTAAAATTGTATGTACCGTATTTTACATACTTAGTAAATACGTGATGGGAAAAAATATTGTAGAGATGTTTGTGTTTTGAGGAAAAGAATTAAGAAATTTACAATTAAAATTTACTAGACTCTAAGGAATTCGTAACTAACAACTTTGTAATCATTTAAGTAAACTGCGAATGGATATAGAACTTAAACAAATAAGAGTACTAATTTGAAAAATCTTTATTCCCCAATATAATCCCCCTGTATAATCTTACGGGCTGCTATCTGAATCAAGCGATAACTTATCTTTCTGCAGCTTCATCGTCGGAAAAATGTTCACCCGAATGATGTTTAAGAGGACCAGACAAGTTAAAGTTGCCTGGAGCATGGATGAGGCTTTACGGAGGATGCTCGAGGACTTCCCAATTGAAACTTCGCAGCTTCTCATTTGTATTGTTGGCAGTATGAGGACGCGCGTTTCATGTAAGAGCAACACGCCTTTTGTGTGGATTCCTGGCCGCTGCCGTTGAACTGCCATAAGACGTTTCCTGAGGACGTTACAGTAGAAGTCGGTATTTCTTGTCCTTGAGGCTAGAATGCGGTGAACAGTATACCTCCGTGATTCCAGAAGACTGCGAGGCAGTTGATGCAGGAAGTTTCCACTGCATTGACGAACGCTTTGTCTCGGGGCTGTTAATGATAAACCCAAATCATCATCTGTGACATTTCGGGCTGACATATCACGTCCTTCATCGTGATAGCGACTGAGATACTGAAATATCAAACCCAATTGTTGCTTTCTGACTGGTGAGTTCAGACTACGCGGCACTCAAGCACGGACTTTGTGAAAAGCTAACCTGCCATGCATTATGAGGTATACCATGTGATGCGAACAACCAATAGCAGCGGCTATAGTGTCTATAATTACCATTCTGTCTGCTCGGATCAAGTCTTCCCCTCGATTCAAATTCACCTTTGTGGCCGACGCGGTGTTGTCTTCAGAGAATTTCTGCACCCAATTGTAAACAGCTTGAAGTGACAGGTACTTCGCACCGTAGAGAGGAAGCATTTCCTTATGAGTATTCTTTGGTTTCGTGCCTTTTGCCCACACAAAAATTGCACGATGCGCTGCTCGAGGTTTGTACACTCACTCAGAGCTGCCATTTTGGAATTGCTGTTTTGTTATTGTAAACATAGTTGTCTCGTGTCACCAATTTCCACCGGACTAATGCTGCCATCTAGTGGCAATATCCTCAGACTATCCAAGTGTATAGTGCCCCATATCAATTTGTAACTTTTAATTACTTACTGTTCTATATAAATCTTAAACAATCGAAAATATTTCGTTTATATTATGGTAGCCTTGCCTTCGGCCAAGGAATTTAGAGCACTTACGTGTTTCTTATTTTCTCCTATCCTGCGTTTGTTTGACGTGTCCATCTAACCTTCTTACTTTACAAATAGTTAGTTGTCCAACTGTGTAGATATCTCCTACTGCGTGTGTAACCCCTCATCAGAAATAGCTGCATTCAGATCGTCACAGGTCAATGAACTCAAGAGACTGATTTGGAGAGCTTTGGAAACTTCATTTTGTTCTTGCAACATCCAAACACGTTATGTTTACGTGTTCTTCAAAAAGGAGCTTATTGTTTCGGAACATCCTGTTGCAAAACCAGCGCTAGCGGAGTTGCTTGCATCGGAGCTGACGATACATTGCGGAAGCTCAAAGCTTGTTCACGGTCTACGCATCTTTACAAATGTGGGAGAGAGTTAATGTAAAAATTAGGGTGGTTCAACATTTTTTCGTTAATTATATTTTGTGTATTTGACTACCCCTGTGAGCTGGTACTTCTTTTTTTTAATTTTTTTTGCCATTTTTTTTAAGAGCTGTAATCTATCTAGTCAGCCTCATAAGAACAGCCACAGTAGCGAATCCCTCCTGGAAATCCGAGGTTAAGATTGTCTGGAATGAATCTACGTATACACATTTCTGAAGGGTGTCCTATAAAAGGCAATTATTTATGAATATTTTTCAGCAATTTATCTGTTTATTGCACATGAAACCTCACTGTTGGTCTTTATCATAAAGCAAATTCCACACAAAATTGGATGAATCAGGCGGGAACACTTGCGACTCTCATTTCGGATGTCCTGGGTTCAAATTCCTTGACATTTGTTTGTTATTTTTTCGTAGTTTCTCCAATAAATAAATAAAAAAAAATCCACACGTGCTAAAGGAAACATGGAGGGTAGGGAAGAAAAGTCATCTTGTTTTTCACGCATAAGTCGCAAACAAGCAATGATGAATTCGTTGGTGTGTTATCGTGGTGCCCTCGGAGTCGTCAGAGGACATCTTGGTAATATCATATTCATCCTCCGGCAGAAATTCGTGAAGAACAAAACCCTGAATGTCCAATTTTGACGTTTGAGCTGACGAGCTCCTTTGGGTCATGGTGAAGATTTTACAACCCATTGTGATAATTGTTCTTTCGTCTCTACAACGAAACCACAGACCCATGTTTTATCACCAGTGATTATTCTGTTCATCAAAGTTGCATCCTCATTAACGCGACCCAAAAACACCTGACAGGTCCCGACGCGGGAGTTTTTCTGTACTTCTGCAATACCAAGCTCTTCTGTTAGGATTTCCCACAGAAATGTTAAACTCTTCGGCCATATCTCTCTGTGGACTTTCATGGATTGTCTCATTAATTCTGGCCGCATGAGCGTTGTCAGTTCATCATAGATGGACATCCATGTCGCGGGTCGTCCACTTTTCAACCCCATACGTCACTCATAGCACTGAATACGGCTTCAGATTCTTTCGCCATCTCATTGGTTGCAGTAAAAGATTTACCAAGTTACAAGGTTGCCAAGAAAGTGAAACTCGGCTGAAATAAGGTAACACTGAGCGGTAAACGGAGGGGCCTCTCAAGGTCAAGAACTAATCATCGCTACTAATCGCTTATTGCTACGATACTTCTTTGACGCAGGATTTTCAAAGTTCGGATATTTTTAGCACTGACTTCGTATTTGAAAGAAATTACCTTCACATACTACACGACTTAACACTTTCAACTGTAACTCAGGTTTTGTTCCCGCACCAGGATAATAATGTGTTAATCAACATTTTTTTTTATTTGAACCAACGAAATGAAATCTAACAGGTGTTATCTAATTTTCAAGTCGGGTTTGGTGGTCTAGGAGTGTACTGGAACCAAAACTCGCGGGTTCGAACCTAGCTGAGGCAATGTAGATTCTTCTGGACCTAAAAATCTCAACTGCAAGATGTCCGCAGAGACTCATGCCGTAGATCTATTTCTGGAGAAAGAGAGAGATCCATAGACATATCCGACAAATTTACGTCCAAGTAATACCTTATCTTTGCACTAGGCGCTTGCAATGATGGACTGACTTCTGTAGGTACTTCCTCTGACATATGCAGGCGGTAAGTGTTCGAATGCTAGCACCGTTACGTGGTCCGTCAGGTTCTGGTAACGCGGGTTCGAACCCGGCCAGGATCGATGGATTTTTTCAGACGTAAAAATCCCAAGTATGGCTTCCTTCGGAAGGGAAGTAAAGCCGTGGGTCCCGTGTCGTACATTTACGGCACGAAAAAGAACCTCAAGCCTGAAAGAGAGGCCTCTGAGCAAAATTTGTCGGCCGTTTCACGCCCTTGAATGGGACGCTGATGACCTGAGATGTTAAAGAGCATCCATAAATAAAATCACCAAAAAAAAAAGGTTCTGGTACTTATGAAGATATGCTGATGTACTTAGTATATTGCAAATTATGTTTCAGCTGGGCTCTAAGCCACACTGAAGTGTATTATTATTATTATTATTATTATTATTATTATTATGGTCTATAAACATTCTAGTATGGTAAGGATGCTGCATATGTGCCTAAAACCAGAAGGGTTTGTGGCAAGGCAAGTGTTGAGTGGGTTTATCATGTTATTATGTTTTTATATTAATTTCTTTTTTCAGTGCTCCTTATACTTTATATATATTCTTATACTCTAATAGGTTTATTGTTATAATAAAATTTTATTTGGTTGGAGTAACTGGAAAATAGGTTAACTTTTCTTCGGGGTGAAATTTTCTCCAGTTTTACTCACAAATTCAGACGCTGCTGGTCATTTCATTCGACGCCCAAGAGCTCTGACAGTAGCAAGAGACGTTAGAAGCTGAATATTTTTTTACGGTAGTTTAAGAAAGATAGGAAGTCCGCTAATCGCAACATAAGGATCAAAAGCTGGCTGTCAGCCGTGATTCACGTTGAGTAAACACTGTCGTCCAATTTACTCTTTGAGCTGTTTCGACCGTACCGCTCTGTTGGAGGTTTCGGTCAGGAAACAAAGGCGAAGCAAAAATGTAAACAGAAAATATTAAGTCACTTCAGTCTTTTGTGCTCTTTAAGCCCCCCCCCCTCTCTCTTTTAATTTTGGGAAAGTAATAGTCTAGAAACTACCTCCTTGGTCTTCTGCGGTGGTTGCCAATCGTTTTTGACTGACAATATACTTTACTGATCACCATAATATTGCGACTCACTTAATAATAATAATAATAATAATAATAATATTATTATTATTATTATTATTATTATTAAAAGTGGCATTATAAAACAAAGGTATGCGTAAAAATTCCAACCAACGTATGCTGAGCACCCGATGAAAAAAAGTTATTATCGTTTTTGAAAACTCGCGTATTTAAATTAATGTGAATTCTGCACTTGGTAGGTTGCACAGAGTTGATAGGCCAACAGGTAAATCAACAGCAGTCTACATATGAAGCATGCAACGCTCTGTAAGAAACAGAAGTGTGTTTTACTAGCGCACCAGAGGTCTGGAAAGGGATCTATCTGATGCAGAGGTGGCGAACTTGGAACAAGGGGTTTACTGATCGCGTGCCCTCTATCAGGGAAGTCGTAAGACGAAGGAAGAGGAAGCAGAAGTCAGTGCGGCTGGCCAAGACTCACTTGTTGATTTGTTTTGTTTACGGACGCTCTTTAATAACTCAGGTCATAAGCGTTCCATTCAATTCAGGGCGTGAAACGGCCGATAAATTTTGCTCAGAGGCCTCTTTTTTCAGGCTTGAGGTTCTTTTTCTTTTTTGTGCCGTAAATCTACTACGTGGGACCCTGGGTGGCATATTTTCTCTTCCGAAGGAAGCCATACTTACGATTTACGCCCAAAAAATCCTTACCTGGCCGAGATTGAACCCACGATCTTGGGTCTATGAGGAAAGTACGGTTACCACTAGACCATCAGGACCGACTCCAAGGCACATCACGGGCTGCAGCGCCAATGAGAGGAAGAATGACCTTATACGAGAAAAATTAATGGTACAGAAAGAACATGTGCGAAACAGTTGAGGGCAGAGAAGGCAAGCAATTTATCCCATCTCCCGCTGGAGTAGCTTTATTGTGGAATTAGGAAGGCTAGAATATGAAAGTAAGGGTATCACAATAGTGAACCAGAGAATGGACATTAGATAACAAAAATATTACTAAGTGATGTCTGTTAAATCAAGAGAATATCAAAGTGAAAGGTACTTGGGTATATAAAACTCAAATGCACTGAGATAGATTGGGAAGAGATGAAAACTAGACTTGAACATTTTGAAATACAAGAATTATGGTTTAGTCTTCAAGATAGAAGTTCGTTAAAAATACATAAAGCTTTAAAGAATGAACAAAAAAAAAAAATACAAAGAAAATTATTATAAATTTGCTTTAGAGCTGTATTAATGAATTTAAACAGAATTAGAAAACATCTTTATATTCTGTGGAAAATCGGATAGTAATTAATAAACACAGTGCGATCAATGATGCTTTCCCCGTGGCGTGGGAGTTTTCCTAGGAGCGAGCCCCCTCTCGTTTACTTGACCATACTGATTGCGCAGTCGTAACGCAGCTGTTCCTGGCTGCTGTGTGTTGTGTTGTTCTTTTCTTAATTCGACAATATACATAATGCAACAATATACAACAACGCGTGTTTACATACGATACATCATCTGTGTTTACTCAGTTTTTTTTTTTTTTTGAATAGTGTTTAACGCCCGTTTTTACTACTGAGGCACCACAGGCGGTGAACACTGATGATACATGAGATGAAATGATATATATTGGGAAAGGATTTTTTAATTGTTTTTAAGGAAGGAAACGTTCCAGGCCTAAGTTTAGGGTATCTCCCGGCATTTGCCAGTTATGAAGACTGAGGAAAATCTGGAAAAATCCTCAGTCAGTGAGGACGGTCTTGGCGGGATTCGAAACCCAGACCTCCCGCTCACGAGTCCGTGCCTTAACGACCTCGGCCACTCGTGGCGGTATGTTTTCTCAGTGGTGAAACATAAAGTTGATTCTGTTACTCATGTTTTTCATAGAATTACCCAACACGGAGCTTGATCGTGCATTTTTTCAACGGGACTATGCCACTGCTCACACTGCGAATAATTTCATGAGAGCAATTCACAGTAAATTTCCATAAGAAAGAGTTATTAGTAGGAAATGTGACCCCCTCGGTCTCCCAATTTAACAGCCTGCATCATTATCTCTGGGGTAAATTAAAATCGTCCACGTACAAGACGAACCCGCATACTATACAAGAAGGCAAAGATAATATTCGTCAGGAATAGTCCGGATTTTTCAAAATGAACTACAGTGATTGGTGAATAATTTCCTAAAAACATGCAAATGGAAAATAGAGGCGGGCAGTATAAACACATCATTTTGATAATTTAGTTAATAATGAGCCTCTTAAATGGTTTGTGTATTGTTTTATGCTTGGTTTGTTTTATTGAAAGAAACTCCGCATCTTGCTGTTACATCATCTTCAACTGCATGCAAACCTGTACATGAACGTTCTTTTATTCGGAAATCAGCAGTCTTGGAACCCACCGTGCACAAACACCTCTCATGTGCATCTTTTCAGTTAGTAACGTGCGGGAGGTACCCAATGAAAATTTCAGAGAAAAATTGAATGTAGAGCACAAACTGGAGCACCCTATACACCTTCCTTCGAAACTGATTACTTCCCCTCTTTAAACATGTTCAACCATCTGCGAGTTGTGTTATACTCTACAAGAACAACAAACTCTTCATAGATCTCAGCTGAAGATTTCTTGAGATGGCAGCAGAATTTCAGAGCAGTAATTGTTCGTGCGTGTCACCTCCATTTTGCTGTAGGTGGAACTTGTCTCAATTTGCACACCTCTCATAGATGAGAACCAGGATGACATGAACCTACATAAATTATTCTTTCACACTAACAGGATGCAGGACATAAGTTGGAAAGGAAGAATCAGACTTGAAAAATTCGGGTCACGGCTGGGATTTGGGTTTTCTCTCTAACCAACTGAGCAACCGTATCGTACTCCAAGCTCCAAACCACGGATTTCTCTCGTCTATTTTATACTCCGGAGACCTCCCTAAAAGTTCTACCGTGCGATCAATTTTGTTTCCCCCTCCCTAGTGTTTTGCCTAAGGGCGATCATACCAGTCGTTAGCCGGTTAGCCGGCAAGTCGAGTCTCGGTGATTAGCGGGAGAGTAAAACAATAAAACACAACCACACAGCAATACACAAACCAATTTAAGAGAACCATCACTTATCAAATTATCAAATGAGGTGTTGAAACTGCCCACCTTCTTTCTCCATACATTTTTGGCGTCTTTTTAGGAGATTATTCATCACTCGCTGTAGTTCATTTTGAGATATCCGGGCAATTTTCTGACGGATATTATCCTTGAGTTCTTGTATGGTGTGCGGGTTCGTCTTGTACATGGATTTTTTTTAATTTACCCCTAGAGATAGTAATCGCAGGCTCTTAAATCGGGGGACCCAAAGGGTCACAATTCTAACTAATAAATCTTTCTTATGGAAATTTACTGTGAATTACTCTTATGGAATATGAGCAGTAGCAGATTCCTGTTGAAAAAATTCATGATCACACTCCGGGTCGGGTAACTATCTAAAAAAGGAGATTGGTATAATATTCACATAAGTAACAGAATCAACTGTATGGTCAATCAAAATTAGTCTATGGTTCTTTCACCACTGAATTAACAAATAATATGAATGGTACATAAAGAAAGCCTGTGCAATAACTTCCCTTTGGCAAAATCAATTTTGGAATTTGCAGCGGAATAGGATCCTGTAATAAAGATATCTTGTGTTTCACATTTGTTTTAATAACATTAGATGCAAGTACAATAAAATATATGAGTGCTTTTTTTCCCTTTCATTTTAAGATTTTAGCACCTTTTCCCTGGCCATTGTAAAGATTTTAGGTTTTTTTCGCCCCTAAAACGTAAGTTTTAAAAGCTTAACATTCAATGTCTGGCCATAAAGCAATCAGCAATAAACTCAGCAACAGTGAATAAATAATCTATTTTCCTGGCCCACAATAAATTAATTTTAATTAAACGTCACTTCCATTAATGTACATATAATTAAATTTTATTTATTAAGAACACTTGGTAGAACTTTTGTGTCAAAAATGCATTTTTTTGCTTTATGCATAATATGAAACTATATAGTTTGCAGATTATGCCTATTTCTGTATTTGCGGCATTTAAATAGATTTAAATGAGTATTTAAAAATGGCAGCCTGACTGCCATGTCCCCTTTTCCACTGCTTTCAGATTTTGGGTCAAAAATTAATTTTTGGTCTTATGCATAATATGAAAGTAAATATTTTGGAGTTTACATCCATGTGTAATTTTTGTTTGTTTGGTGAATTTAAATTGTTTAAATGGCGATTTAATTATGTCCAGCACGCTGTTAGACAACACACACGAATAATTTTTGTCATTTGCCATAACTTGCAAATTTTTTATCTTTAAGTGAACTTTTCTTAAAAGCTATAGAAGACAAAGATATGAATTCTTTTGTGTATGGGCAAAACACAAACTGATTTTAAAATCTGAGAGGGCTGGGGTTATTCCCAGTTTATGGGAAAAGTTTGCCTTAAGGTGAAAAATGTTAAAAATTAATATTTTTCCGATTTATTGAACGATTATTGTATAATAACATTAAAGTTAACCAAAATTTAAAAACGATTTATAATTTAGGAATAATTGCTTAATAAGTAGTACAGTGTTCATTTAGAATAATTTTTCAGAAAACTCAGTTTGTATTCTGTTGAAATACAATACGAAAGTTGGCATTATGTCTCTACTAAAGTGTCCCTAAATCATAAACACATTAAATATTTGATTGATTTACGTTAGTATCTTTATTTTGTAAGCCGTTTTGTTATTATTTAATAATAGTCCTTTTAAATGACACGCGAAATTATGCATACTTGAAATCATTTACATGCAATCCATGACACAGTTTCCAGGCATGTGGCTTATTCAACAATCACGTTACAGGTCGTAAAGGAATTCCAGAAGTATACGTTCAAGATCGCGACACGGCTGTTAACATCTCGTTACATAAAATGACTCGGAATTTCACACATTTACAGTTAGATATGCGAAAAATGGACTGTGCCGGCGCCAGTGGCCTACAGGACTGAGGTATGTGACAACTGATAGCTTCGCAGTTAATTAGCTAGGGAAATAATGCTTAACTGACAAATAGGAGTAAGAAAACTCGAATTGTAATGGTATAGAAACAATAAAATATATAGCAAATGTGGAATGGGTAAGCCAAAAATTACCAGTTAGTTTAATCAAACGTTTAAAAACATATATCAAAATTATATAAGGAATACAGCGCTCTTCTTAAAGTGCCTATAAATTATGAATGGAATGTTATCATACAAATTGTGTAAACAATAATTAGATTGACTATATCACTCATGTGACGTCATCTTAAAAATCGACCAATGAAATGAAACAAATTTTTTTAATTTTGACCAATCACAGCCGGATATCGCAGTGAAATTAACGAAAAAATTATCAAACCCGTTTTATCACGCAACGTGCATTTGTTTTGTGGTTCTGTGTAGCCAACTCTATACTTATACTATATAATTCCTGAGCACGCATCACTGACCACTTTTCTATGTTTTCAGTAATTGTAGCTTCAATTAACTTAATGTGTATTCACTCAAGCAATTGTTTTTGCATATTCAGCCAAACAGTCAGAAATTATTTTATAAATTATGTAAGAATGCCTGCCTATGCAATAATAAATCTTGATAAACGCGAAAATTACAATGAAAGGACTAGATATGTTTTTTTTTTTTTAGTAGTGTTTAATGCCCGTTTTTACTACCGAGGCACCATAGGCGGTGAACAATGATGATACATGAGATGAAATGATAAATTGGGAAAGGATTTTTCAAGGAAGGAAACGTTCCAGGTCTAAGTTTAGGGTACCTACCCGGAATTTGCCATCTATGAGGACTGAGGAAAACCTGGAAAAAAATTCAGTCAGGGAGGACGGTCCTGGTGGGATACGAACCGGAGGCCTCCCGCTCACGAGTCCGCGCCTTAACGACCTCGGCCACACATGGCGGTAGATATATGGTGATGGGATATACCTGAAAACCGAATGGAGATTATGGCGAAATTTAAAAATCGCTCCAGCGGCCATAATTTTACGTTTTTTTTAAGGAAACTCGGTATATGACATTAAAATAAAATAAGAAAAATCTTGTCTGAAAATCAGTGAAATCGGAGGATTAGTTCGGGGGTTACCTGTAATCCATTATTTAAATATCGCCCTAGCGGCATTAATAATTGTTTTTAGGTATGAAACTCCGTATGTACCATTTAAATAAAACAAAGAATATAAATCCTGCAAATCAGGAAAATCGCGTCATTAGGAGTGAGAGTTTACCTGAAACGCAAATTTAAGAATCGCTCTAGCGGCACCAATATTTGTTTCCTCACATCAAAATTCGATATATATAATTTAAATAAAATTAAAACATCTGAAAATTAGGGAAATTGGACTATTAGGAGTAGGGATTTACTTGAAAATTGAATTTTAAAAAGCGTTCTTACATTTAATTTTCTCTATATTGCTTTAAAACGAAAACAAATTAATTCAACAATAAACTGTATTTATAACTATGCATGTGTTTTAATATTAGCAAAAGCATCGTTATGAAGATAGCAAATGTGAAATTTTAATCTGATATGTGTTTGAGAATTATATTTGTATGTAAGAGCGCTCTGTAATAAAATTCAGAAAACGTTTCCGTTACATGTTTTTACTACAATAACATTAAAATTAAATTTCATAGTCAATGAAAATCCATGGAACTTTCGATTGTTTTTATTTGCTTTGGACAATGTAATTATTTTTATATAGTAACATGTTTTTGTTTTATTGAAACATATGAACATCATCTTAAATACGCAACGTAACTCGAAACTTTCTGTTATTCTCTATTTTGGTGGATGTAAAGATGATATGTAGAGCTCAGTTCATAAACATGTTACATTTAAAAATACCCACACAGTATAACTTTATCTATCAGTGGTCATATATTTCATTTAATTAATAGTATACCATTAATTTTTGCATCATCATCATCATCATCATCATCAATAATAATAATAATAATAATAATAATAATAATTGCAAGAATTATAATCTTGTTCCCCTGTAACCACACAGTAATGCCAACTTATTTCATTTCAATAATTAATTTGATTTTAGAAATCAAAAAAATAAATTGTATAATAAAAGTGAGAAGCTGGTCACCGAATACCATTTTAAACACTTCAAAGCAACTTTAAACTTGTTTTATCTTTAATTGAGCTATATATGCAAAAATTTCATTGTTGTTTCTGCAACACTACAAGAGTTTTTGATACAGGCAGATAAAAGTTGATACACAAGTTCATGAACATACAGTTAATTAAAATTTGTCCCGCTTTTATAGCAAGTAGCTTTTACGTACTTTAAAAAAAAACATCCTGAATTTTGTTGATTTTTACGTAAAAAAAACATAATTTTAAAATACATAATATGTAATAAAAAGATGCATTAAAGCCCATAATGAATTTGAAAACTTTTATGATAAGGTTGTAATACAATGAGATAAAAAAATTAATTTTATACACCGAGACATATACAAATATACAAGTAAACTTTCACACCGCAGGGCTAAAATAATGATATTCTTAGATTTTTTATTTCTAATGCTAAAAATTATATAAACTTGAAAAAGACCCCATTATTTTAGTGAAAATGACGGATTTTCATTCAATGACATTTTAATTCAGAAAAACTTAACAAAATGAAGAGAGAGGGGGAGGGAGGGAGGGAGGGAGGGAGGGAGGAAGACAGAGAGAGAACAAAAGGGATAGAACGAAGAAAAATGTAAAAAAAGGATGCATGAATGTATAAAAAAAACACGAAAAAGTATAGAACGAACTAATTAAAATAAGAAAGATAAATAAACGAAAGAACGACACATAAAACGGATATAAAAAATGTATGAAGCAAATAAAAAGGGAGAAAGTATATACGAATAGAAAAAGGAAAACAGAAACAATTAAAGCAGGAACCCAAGCAAAGAATTTGCAATTAAGGAGAAGAATGAGAGAAGAAAAGAAAGCAGAAGCCTATAAGAAGGAACATGGAAGTAAAGACGAACAGAAACATAGCCAGACAGGCGTAATTACATAAACAAATAAAACAAGATGAATATGAGAGACTTCTAACGTAAAGAAAGAAGCAAGGGAACCCAGCCGGCCGTATATTGAGGTTTATCTTGTGCTATTTTCTGTAAGAGCTACCAGCCTCCCAATGGATCATAGCAGATCCCACAAAGAGAAACGGTGCGGCACAAAAGCAGGGCGAAGATATCCCTAAAGGCTTCCTCATACAGAAAAGTGGATTCAGTGATGGCTACTGCACGCTCCGGTTATTTTATCTTTTCTCATGTGAAAGTGGAACAAGCTGGAAAGATTGTACTAGGCTCTCTCTATACAGAACATTCTTAAAACTCTGTAGTGTGCTGAAATAGGGAAACATTACTCGAGTCAACATTCCCCCCTATTTGTGTTTTTATTATTATTATTATTATTATTATTATTATTATTATTATTATTATTATTATTAATATTATTATTAATATTATTATTACTGTTATATAATTATTATTATTTCAAACACAAAAATTAATGGTATATTTATAGTTAAATGAAATATATGACATTGACAGATAAAGCTATCGTCTTCACATTCACTAAAATAGAGAGAAATAAAAATAAGGTTGGAGATACATTGTGTATTTAATAAGTTCATATGTTTCAATAAAACAAAAACATTTATTTAAAAACAATTACAACTTACTAAGCAAATATCACAATCAACAATAAACAATCGAAAGTTTCATCTATTTTCATTGGCTTTGAAATTTAATTTAAATATATTGTAATAAAAATTTAAAACGCAAACGTTTTCTGAAGGTTATTACAGAGACACATATTAGATTAATATTTCACCTAATATTTCCTAAACCCAAGATATGGAGTTCAAACCCGGCCAGGATCGATGGATTTTTTTCGGGCCTGATGGCCTGATGGCCTGAGGTGTTAAAGAGCGTCCATAAATAAACCATATCAACAAAAATTCACATTTGTTATATTCACGACGATGCTTTCATTAAATATAAAACATATGAATCGTTATAAATACAGTTTATATGCTAAGTTAGTTTGTCCTTTTATTTTAAAGCTGTATAGAGAAAATTAAACGCAAGGGCGCTTTTTAAATTTCAGGTTTCAAATATACCGCTTCTCCTAATGGTCCAATTTCCCTAATTTTCAGGGACTATTTTCTAATTTTATTTAAATGCTATATACCGAATTTTGTTGTGAAGAATCAAATATTTGCTACCATAGGGTGATTTTTAAATTTTTGGTTTCAGGTAAAACCCCACTTCTAATAGACTCGAATCCCATTATTTTCAGCAACTATTTTTCTTTTCTTTCTTTCAATTTTTATCAAAATGGTATAAACGGAGTTTCTTTGCGAAAAAGCAAATATTGATTGTTGTTAGAGTAATTTTCAAATTTTCGTTTTCAGGCAAGCCCCCATCCTATTAATCTGATTCACTGATTTTCAAAAACTTTTTTTTTATATTTGATTTAAATTGTATATGCCGAGTTTTGCTGATGATAGGGCGCTTTTTAAATTTTGGGTTTAAGGTAAAACCCCTACAAATATTAAACAATATAAAAACAAACATTAATGCCGTTAGAGCACTTTTTTTAATTTAGGGTTATAGGTAAATTTCCCATCCTATTAGTCCAATATCACTGATTTTTTTGAAAAATATTTCATTTGGTTTATTTCAATGGTACATACCGAGTTTCTATTAAAAAAAATAAATTGTGACCGTTAGAGCGTTTTTAAACTTTGCTTTAAGCCCCACGCGGTATATAGGTACCCCACTCCTAATGGCCCGATTGCCCTGATTTTCGGAAAGTATTTTTGTCAGTTTATTTTAGAGAAATATACTGAGTTTTGTTGATAAAAAAATTGCGGCCGCTAGAGCGATTTAATTGTAAAATTTTCCCTTTAAGTCAACCCCCACTCCAATGATCCAATTTTGCTAGTTAACTCACCGGACGAACCGCGCTTCATTTGTTAGTTTATAGTTATGTACCGAGTTTCGTTGAGAAAAAACTAAAGATGCGACCGCTAGAACGTTAACAGAGAGACACACACACACATATTTATGGACGCATGTGTGTGTGTGTGGTTTTTCATTGCTGTTTCAGTGCCTAGTATAAAGAATCGATGGAGATTTGCAAAAAGTTTTCAAAAATCGTTTCATGGGTACAGTCGCAATAGTTTCATTCCTTCGGAATTCACTAAAAGACAAACATTTACTGCAATTCCAATCCACACCTATTAGTTGCCTGTTGTGTTTTGAGTGGTTTACTTAGACTTGAGAATGGAAAGTTTATGTTCTTTAGATATGGTAGTTGTCATAATTTGACTTTGAACAAAAAATTTCTCGTATTTAGTGTTTCTTTATGAAAAAGTTTGGCAGTGACTTCCAACCAAGTTTAACTCGTCTAATCACAATAGAAATACATCCTTCATTCTTATGATGAAAGTAACATATGAGTTTCAATACCTTGCAGACAATATGATAACGTGGGAAAGGGCGTCACAAAGTGGAGTATCTAGTAGGCAAATAATGGCGTGTAGGAAACTGTTTAGCAACCCATTCATACATCGAAATAAGCGAAAAATACACAATAGCAAAACTTCTTTCTTCTGAGAATCGAACCAAGGTTCTTCCCCTTAAATAAGGACCTTAACCTACTGAACCGCCAATATAATTATCTAAGGTTCACGCGGATATTGTCGAGATGCGACCCTGGGCACGCAAGCAAATGAGTGTGTTGGAATGGTGCAGGAGTAAGCGGCCCTGCCGTCACACAGATGCTGGAGCCTGACTCAAACTCCCACATAATTTCCTGCTGGAAGGTTTACACGCCTGGAGCGATATATCTCAAACTGTGACAACACAACATTTTGTTCAAATTATAGTGCCCTTCCAGGTGGGGGGGGGGGGGGAACAGTCTCAACATTCTCGTATGTACACTCGAGGAAATTAGTAGCAGCACGCACGTATTTTTAGTTCTTCTCTCTTGTTTCTCTACCGATATTTATTGCAGATAAAACATTTCATTTATAAAATAAGAAATAATAGAAAGCAATTTTAGTATCCATAACGTTGGTATAAGAAAAGTTGTTTTCTTTGCCACAATGACTGAATATGAACAGTTTTTCTCAATCAGGGTTTCATTGTCACACGTTTGAAGTTTTGAAGAATTAAATAACTAAATTATCATTGGTCTATAAAAGAATTTTCCTTACTGTTTTTAAGGATATATGTAATATGAATGCCCTGTATTCAAATATATTTTCAGTTTTACTCTATGGTTTAAGTTTTTAAACAAAATCTGATCAAATGTAATATGTTATTTTTAAGTTTTAAGACATATAGCTAAGACATAACTGTTGTTGTAGGCTTCATTTTAATTTAAATATTAAGAATAAATAAAAAAATCAGAGCTATGCGTCAATAATTATGCATTTCCAAACTTTTTTCACTATTAGGGAGAAGTTTTGTTTCTTTCTTGTCCTTCACTAGTGCCCCTTTTCAAACACCAATAATATTCAGCCATCATTTACACATCCCAATGACCTTGCTAGTGGTTTCCATTGTTTTAACGTTTTTACGAAACCGTCACCCTGTTCTTCACAGGGAAGCAATCAATAGGCTGTTGAGAAAATTCACTTTAACACTCATAGATTTCTAAAATGTTGTAACATTTCCTCTACAATTTCTTTATAATCCTCAAATTTCTTGCTGTCACTTTTTTGTATGCCAGCCATGCTCGGACATCGACTGAGGAAAATCCTCACGAATCTGGGGGTACATCGAAAATACCAGCTGCTATCTTAGCTTCAGTTTTCTGTAAGAACTTTGTAACAAGCAAGCTGAAATAATCACTATCCTTAATCAGAGCAGTAACAAATTGCTTCATTATGCCTAACTTAACATGGAGAGGGGGAAGAAGGACATTAGAAGGAGAAACCAATGGTTCATACTTCACATTTTTTTTCTCCAGGAACTAAATTGCCCCTTTGTGGTCAATTTTTTCTAGTCCAATGCTGGGATTTAGCCCTACTGGTTCATTCACAAAGTGAACCGTTTATTATCTGTTTAAATACCTCGGAATATTCATTTTATGTATCTGCTCAATTAACAACAATACAAATTATTTTCTATAATACGGATTTCTGAAAAACTGTAGCCCGATGAGTCAGAACGGAGGCTGGTTTGAGAGACTCCATGTGGTAAGGAATCAGAAAATATGAACAGTTTTCATTCAGTAAAAAGTTGTGTAGATCAGTGTAAGATAAGACACAACAGTTTCTGACACTTTTAAAAGTTGTAGCGGGTACTTTGCTGGTATATATATTTTTTTTTTTTCTGTGGGGTGCCTCTCTTGATGTCCGGCAATTGCGTTCCATTTTATTTTGGTCTCTCTCTCTCTCTGTTATAGACATCCGGAAACATCTAAATGGGAGTCCAACAAGGTATTTTAAAGGCATATCACATATTATCTTTATATGACATCAGAACATAGTTCATTATATCACAATAGCTTTAAGTCCTAGTTTGATGTCTGTGTACATGCCCCCCCCCCAATTTAGGTCACCTGTCCCTAATGTAATGAGTTTTTTTTAATCCCGTTTTTACTATTGTGACACCTCAGACGGCGAACAATGGTGATAGATGAGATGGAATGATAAATTGGGAAATATTTTTTTTAAGGATGAAAGCGTTTCAGGCCTAAGTTTAGGACACTTCCTGTCTGCAACTTATGAGGGCTGAGGAAACCCTGGAAAAAAAAAATTCAGTCAGGGAGCAGGATTTTGGTGGGAACTGAACACCGGATTTCCTGCTCCCAAGCCCGCGCCTTAACGAATTCAGCCACCCGTTGCAGTTTTTTATTCTGTTGACTCATTCACACACACACACACAAAATAGAATTTTGTATACTTCAGTTAGAAAACAAGTCACTCTTGAGTCCTCTCACAGATTTGCCATAATATTTTTATACCGAAGATTCTGTAATAATAGAGGAAGCTCACCAAACGGGGCTGCACAAGATGAATTAGGGAGTAAAGGAAATATAATGACAAAAACTCTGAAATATTGGTTTAGGATTAAGAATTCAGAAGAGATTTGTATTTTGAAACACTGTCTAGTGACGCAAGAGAAAGCGAGGGGAGGAAATACTTGGGTTAGTAGGATCAATGAGATTATGGAAAACATTGGATTGGGTATGCTGTGGCATGATAGAGAAAGTAAAGAAAGAGGTTTTTGAAGAGAAATTAAAACAAAGAATTGATGATATGGAAAGACACGAGATATTAGGTAGTTTTAGTAGTAAGAAGTCGTTGAGGGTTTATAGGGGGTTAAAGGGAAAGAGTTATATCGATGAAGGTAACAGGTGGACGAGGGAGGGATAACATGTGCCCGAAAAGGGTTAGTGAATCTGAAATATATAAGAGAGGGTTTGAACATACAGGAATGTCGATGTATGGAATGCAAGATAGTTACTGTCATGCAATTGTGGAATGTAGAGAAACTAAAGAAATGAGAACAAAACTTGGGATTGAGAAGTGGGATAACTTACCAATAGGGGTAAGGGGAAATAAGATGATGAATATGAAAACAAGGCAGAAAATCTTGGAGTTTGGGAATTATTTAGGTAAAGTTAAAAGAAAATAGTTGAAGAAAATAAGTAAGAAATGAGGAACCAAATCTGACAGAAACATAATTTAAGTTGGGTTTGGATTGAGTTAACTTTTTCATGTAAGATGCCTGATAGTTGAGTAACTGCAAGGTTGAAACTATTTGGATCACTTGGTTACACAGTAGGTCTGATTGTATTTTCTCGTATGACTGAGTGATTATAAAAGAGTACTGTGGAAGTTTGTTGTATTATTAAGTAGAAATAAATTCAATTTAATTCAATAGTATGAGGATTTATATAAGAACGATCTCTAACATCTTTGGCCATTACTGTTACATTCAATTCAAGGCGTGAAACAAAAAACTGGCGTGACTAAAAACTCTTGAAACATTAAAAACAAATGACTCGCGGCGTATTAAGATGATAGTAGAAGATTTGTAGGGAAAAACATACTATAAGATATCGCGTTAATGAAACGTAATGCGATGAATATAATAAATATTTGAAAAGACTTTTTATTTTCTTCCCAGTTTTTGGCAGACAATATAAAAAATCGTTTTGATGACTTAGATTTCTCTTCGAATGTAGCCGTGGCCTTCAGACAAATTTGAACGTGTGTTTTATGGTAATATGTCAATTCCTCATTTATGTAAACAGGTAATGTTAAATCAAGTGAAAGACGTGTAGATCATTAGTTAAAGATTTTTGCATCCATAAAGAAAATCCTCAACACATTCGCACTTTAGTGAAAGAGTTTGTGAAACCAGTCCAAAGTATACTGATATCTACGGCTGAATGTGATTGTGGATTTGGTGCCCTGACTGATCAGATAGATCATTTACAAATTCCGACACTTTCAAATCTACTTTTTATTGCAATGAATGGACTTACAGTGCATCGGTGCAGAAAAGATGGCTCAAGTCTCAGTACCACAGTACCCTTGACAAATCAACAACAAATGCAATCTCATTCATCTCGTCTATTCAACTGAATCTCGTACAAAAGGAGACGGTAGCCAACCCTAAGCCAAATTGAAGAACTTATTACGAATTCTTCGTGCAATTTATTTATTAACATAATAAATTCGGAAAAATTCCTCACCTAGTACAGTAACTTTAAAAAATTATATAAAATCCAAAGTATAGCATTATTAATTAATGAAATGAGGTAAGTTATGACATTACTGTGTGGTACTAGAAGAACAATATTAGAATTCTTACAATCTATAAGTATCATAAAAGAGAAACTACATATTATTATTATTATTATTATTATTATTATTATTATTATTATTATTATTATTGTCATCAATGTTGAGATTAAAACATTAAAATTAATAGCCCACTATTATTAATTAAAGTAGATATATGACTACTGATAGACAAAGCTACACTGTGTGGAGCATTTTTATACATTTTTAAATGTAACCATGTTTATAAACTGATCCTCTGATATCTTCACATTCACTAAAATAGAGAGAAATAACAGAAAGTTTCGAGTTACATTGCGTATTTAA
The DNA here is from genome assembly GCA_030762175.1 of Metallyticus violacea. Classification (NCBI taxonomy): domain Eukaryota; kingdom Metazoa; phylum Arthropoda; class Insecta; order Mantodea; family Metallyticidae; genus Metallyticus; species Metallyticus violacea. Next base: position 20,801,593 of record CM060832.1, on the reverse strand, counting down.
GAAGATGATGTTCATATGTTTCAATAAAACAAAAACATGTTACTATTTAAAAACAATTTCAAAGTACTAAGCAAATACAATCGGAAATTTCGTGGATTTTCAGTGGCTTTAAAATTTAATTAAAATGTTATTATAGTAAAATATATATAAGGCAAACGTTTTCTGTAGGTTATTACAGAGCGGTCTTACATACAAATATAATTCTCACATACGTATTGGATTAATATTTCACATTTTCTATCTTCATGAGGATGCTTTTGTTAAATGTGCAACATATGCGTCGTTATAAATACAGTTATATGCTGTAGTAATTTGTCCTTTGTTTTACAGTACAGATAAAATTAAACGCAAGAGCGCATTTTAAATTTTGGTTTTCGAGTATATCCCTACTCCTAATGGTCCAATTTTCAGAAATTATTTTTGTTATTTTATTTAAATGGTATAAACCGAATTTTGTTAGGAAGAAACAATAATTAAGCCTCTAGAGTGATTTTTAAAGTTTGGGTTTCAAGTAAACCCTTCCTAATGGCTCGATTTCACTGATTTTCAGGAACTATTTTCCTTATTTAAAATGGTATATAAGGGATTCCGTTGAGAAAAAGCAAATATTGGTGCTTCTAGGTTAATTTTAAATTTTGGGTTTCAAGTAAACCCCCATCCCTAATAGTCCGATTTTCCTGATTTTCAGAAAACGTTTTTCTTATTTTATTTCAATCGTATATACCGAGTTTCCTTTAAACAAATTTAAAATTGCTGCCGCTAGAGCGATCTTTAAATTTCGCTTTAACCTGCACTCGTTTTTCAGGAATAGACCCATTGCCCTGATTTTCGAAAATTACGTTTATTAAGAAGAAGTTTTAAATATTAAATGGTATGTTCACCACACGAAAATACCTATTGAGAATCATTATTTTCGAGCAGAGCCCGGAAGTTAGGCAAAATGCCTTTTCTATCAGGGTGTATATATTTAAGAGTCAGATCGAAACGAATATGTTTCCGTACATTTGGGGTCGGTAGAACCAGTTTTGATTTTACTATGTTTTTTCTTATTTAGGCTTCTGTTGTCTGTTTTAAGGTTTAAACGTTAAAAGTTCCATCTCATTTAATCAATGCTACTGCAACTTAATATAGATCGTGTAACAATTTTCCCCGAACTGAAATTTAAAACCTTCAGACAACTCGACGATCATAGGTAAACTGTACGTCCCTTTGCATGACTCAAGTAGTGCAACTGCCCCGGCTGGCGCATCCCTCGAGACGAACGCGCGACATTTCAGGGGGCCGTGATTTGGAAACACCGGCAGAGAGCGTGCATGTCACGCACGCCAATCGATAGCAGCTTGTCTGGCCCCCGCCACGCGCCGACATCCTCCGCAGCCCGTCTCGGAAAGTTAAACCAAATATTTACAACGCACGCATTTATGAAATTAAACATTCATCAGACACGCTCATGCCAAGCCGATTTAACCCAGAAAGCAAAAAGTTGATGAAATACGCCATCAACCGTTCCACAAACTATGCCAAAGAAACCACCCTCCTGTGTAATGGTACGTTCCCGATATATCCTGAGGTTCTGAGCTCGAAACGTTATTGGCGATTCAATTAACGCAAAAAGATGCATGGATAATCGTGGCGCCAGCACAATTTAGCAAGAGGGATGACGGTTAACCTTACTTGCAGTGAAAGTAGATTTCTCTGCAACACTATGTAAAGCTAATTTCTGAAATTTCTGACATTTATTTCCTTTAAATAGGCAGACAAAAAGGCACTTAGAATACTGAAAATAGACATTTATTAAAAGTGAAAACCGAGGATAATATTTCTCATTAATGAAAATAGGTTTTTAAGAAGTTTAATAATTTTTATCATATAATTAAAGTATTTATCTTTTTTTTTTTTTTCTTTGGCTATAAGCAACAACAAGATGTTTTTTAAGGCATCACCTGCCATAGTCAGCCACTTGTCAGAGAGAACATTTCTCATCATACAAAAAGAATGTTTACTTCCATTGAAGTAAATGGAGCATATTTAAAACAAGGCAAGAAAAATCGTTTTGAATAGTCCTGGCGAATGAGCAAATGATGCGTAGCGGCTTCTGATCCGAGTTTATTTTCTGTTTATGCATTTATAGGGGAAACTGGTTAGTATCTCTGTTACTTCCGTATTGAACACTTTGTAGAGACGGTTTATTGCACAGCTGTACTGCTCTCATCTTTCTCATTTGCAATTGTTAGTTACATTTATGCAGCTGAGAAGTCACCTCCACCACAAATTTCCTAGAAATGTCTCGCGCAGATCGATACAAGTTCATTCGTTTGAACTGTTCAAAACTACAGTACTTCCCTCATCCTCTCTATTCCCTGATATTCGTATACTCGAGTTAACCGTACGTTCCTTTCACTAATGAAGGTTTTGCTATTTAAAAAAATAATTGAACGGGTTGGGGAAAATTTTTCTGACTGCTCGAAAAGAAATAAATGTATAACATGATTTTCAATAGGTATTTTCGTGAGGTGAACATACCATTTAATATTTATAACTTTTTTCAGTTCGATATATTGAAATTATTTATGTGCTCTTTAAAGTGTGTAAATTGTCGCAGAAAAAATGCATAACGACCCAAAACAGGCAAATTAAAAATAAGAAGAAATTTAAAACATAAAACAGACAACAGAAGCCTAAATAGGCAAAAACATAGTAAAATAAAAACTGGCCCTACTGACCCCAAATGTACGGAAACATGTTCATTTCTATCTGACTCTTTAATATATTTATCCAGACGGAAAAGACATTTTGCCTAACTTCCGGGCTCACCATATTTATTTTCCTTATTGTTTGGATTTGTTTTATTTACGGATGCTCTTTCACATCTCAGGTCATCATCGTTCCATTCAATTCAGGGATAGAAACGGCCGGTAAATTTTGCTCAGAGGCCTCTTCTTTCAGGCTCGAGGTTCTTTTACGTGCCGTAAAAGTACGACACTTGACCCACGGCTTTACTTCCCTTCCGAAGAAAACCATACTTAGGATGTTTACGCCCGAAAAAATTCATCGATCCTGACGTGGGATTGAACCCGCGATCTTGGGTTTGCGAGGCAAGCATGATTGCCACTAGAACACTAGGATGGACTTATTTTCTTTACTTGCTTAAAGCCCCTCATACAGCAATTTGTTTTCCTTAATTTAAAACACCCATTTTACGTATGTATGGATAAAAATAGATGCATATACAAAGTTAAAATGCACCCCACCGCCTAAACAACTTTTGAAGCATGTGGTTCAGTGTATGGGGATAGCCTTAAACTGACAACTACAAAATTATATTAACGAGTTTTTTTTTTATTCCGGGTTGAACTGAAGTAACTTAAACTCTTTTGTTTTTAATGAAATACCTAATATATTTTTACATTTTCGAACTAAGCTCATTAAGAACTTTTCAAAAAGTACTCAAACTAGATATTTTTGTACAAATGTATAGTTTCTAAACCAAGAAAACAAACAAGTGAAAGGAATAATAAAATACTTTTTTATTTATTGTATTTGGTCAGCATTACAATATTTATTCCATATCTACATTGTTTATATTCATTATATTGTGTTTATTGATACATAAATATCTCATAAAGAATTAAATATGACATCTAATGTGTGAAATCTGATGAGCGAAAGGGAAATAATTCTAGACTTAATTATGATTGGCTATGAAGACAGACAACGATCTCATCCCGACGTGGCGAATTTATTTAATGATAAGCATCCGAATCGCAGCTCGTTTCCACATACAACAGTGACAAGGATCGTAAAGAGATTTACTCAAACTGAAAACGTAAAGGACTTGCCAAGATCAGGTCGCCCGAAAAGTGCAACTGATGACGATAGTTTATTAGATGCTCTCTTCCGTGTGCAAGAAAGTCTAAAAGATTTTACTATAAATATATCGTTAGAAAGATATGTTAGCGAAAGTTTCTTAATGGAAATCGTTAAAAAGTGCCAAGGAACATGCTTATAAAATTAAACTTTAGCATGGTTGTTCAGAGGACGATCTCAATAAAAGAATGCAGTTTTATGAATCAATGATTTAGTGCATTAATAACAATCCAGATTTTCTTAGACAAATTGTACTCTCAGATGAAGTCACATTCTGACTGGATGGATTTGGCAACGGACACAACTGGTCAGACGTAAATCCACAATGGATGGAGGAGAAACTCATGTAGTATCCATAAAAAACTTCATGTTTGGGCTGGTATTCGTGATCATATCAATGGTGCTTTCTTCTTTAGAGAAATACTAAATCCAATTGTTTCCACATCCAGCCAACCATGTGCTATCACGAGATGACATGTATTTCCAACCAGATGGAGCTCCAGCTCACTATGGACAGAATGTTCATCAGCACTTAGACCAGATTTTCCCACAGCGATGGATTGGTAGGAAAGGTCACTTTGAGTGGCCAACAAGATCCCCAGCTTTGTAGCCTTTGGACTTCTTTTTGTGGAGGTCATTTGAAGTCAGTAGTATATCAAGAAAGACTCAGCAACTTAGAAAATCTGGAGTATCGAATAATGGAAGTCTGGATAAGGGATTCTATGATTACAATGTCAAACAGCTGAGATCTACCAGTTTGAACATAGAATTTAGACTTTGAGCTAAATTTGTATGAATAGAAATTTACAGAGAGATGCACTTGTCGGAGAGAAAGAATGCAGTAAATGCAACACGTGATGTGGAGGCCGGGGAACCCCCATTATCCCATTACAACTTGACATTTGCCAAGGATAGAGAAGCACATAACCTTCGCCACAGTTCGCACTTCATTAAATATGTCACTCGCGTGGGATCCACCAAGAGGAAATAACCGTCTTTGTATCCCACAGCTGCTCCAAACACAAAAGTACTGCCCTGCCTTGCCATGTGCAGAATCAGATCAAAGAAATCAACCCAAGTCTCTTTGTTGTGTGGGTTAAATATTATTTATTATCATTGACGTCTTTACGTTTGTACATTTTTGTCAGCCCTGGTGGTGTAGTTGTAACCATACTTGCCTCGTAAACCCAAGATCGCGGATTCGAATCCGGCCAGGACCGATGGAATTTTTGGAACTAAAAATTCTAAGTATGGCTTCCTTTGGAAGGGAGGTAAAGCCATGGTTCCCGTGTCGTACAGTTTACGGCACGAAAAAAAGCCCGAAAAAAAGAGGCCTCTGAGCAAAACTGGTCCCTTGTTTCACGCCCTGAATTAACTGGGACGCTAATGACCTGAGATGTTAAAGAGCGCCGGTAAATATAACAAAACAAAAATGTATTTTTACATATTACGATTTTTTTTTTTTTTTTTTTTTTTTAACAATTCCATCATCTACTTCTCTCCTAATTATGCTTAAGTTGAGATCAAAGGCCCTATATTACTAATGCGAAGTTATTCATTTTCCTCAGAATTGCAGATATCTCAGTAAAACTTTTATTACATAATAAGTCCTCATCTCTAGTTTAGAGAACACTTTATAAAAATAATAAGTCATTATTTTATTGTAACACTCCTTTTTTCATAAAAATAAATTATATATTAATATTCATGCACAAAAAGTACTTATACAAATAACTTGAAACTAGAAATCAGGAATGAATGTAATAGTATATATAAGGTATAAAAATTTCACCATTCTATGTTCATTATTTTATGAAAAAAAAAGGTACATATATTATGAAGTTTTCACTTATGACTAAATTAGCGTCAAAGTTAACACAACTAATTGTCAATTTACATACAAATCCATTTCTTGCACCTGCATCTACACACAAAGTAATATTGCCATCACAGGAGACAGTTTCACTGTATTTAAAATACGCCAAGTCAATTACTATATTAATATTTCCTTTGTTGTCTTCAATGCCTTCCATATGATTACCAGATATAGAGGATGAGCAATGCTTGACGCAACCGCGGGGCCGGCGCTATGTCAGCGAAGGCGGGGGGGGGGGATATATACTTCAGTGTGAGTTGAAAAATTGCGCAAGTAGCACACCGCCAACACAGCAGCCAGCCTCGCCGGCCGGCCGCACGACGCGAAATCGATTGCGTAAAGGATCGTTCATCCTGTATGTTTCTTGGTAGCACTAGGGGGAGTTAAGTAATTAGTTCATAATTCCCTGAATTATTCTCTTCAGAAATACGTCTATTGTTTATATTATCACGACTACCATGCTTAATACCTATTTCCTTTTATTTTAAATTTATTACCACTCCTGGTGGATCTAGGCATGATATAGAATTTATTTAAGAAAAAAAAAAAAACGGGATGTATTGCTTGCAAAATTCAAAATAAACACAAATAATTTCCAATTGTTTCATAAATTAAATACACAAGTAGCCATTTCTGTTATTGACATTTGAAACAGTTAATTTATCTGCAAAATACTAAAATGGTTTCAGAGATACTTTCATTTGTATGCAATAGTGCGGGATATTAAAAAAAAGGGGTGTTTAACACATAAAACATATTACGTAATTAAAAGCATTTACAATTTTTTTTCAATAGATGATATACTAAATTAAGCAGAAAAATCCAAATAATTATTTGGAATAAAAAAACAATTTTTTTTTTTCAAAACTTGACCTCCTTAATGCCATTCCTTTAATTTTGTTCACATTCTCTCTCCCTCCCTCCCTCTTCTAGTTTCTTCCCAAGAATCTGTTCTTATTTTAATCTTAAAAGTGCGAGTATGTTTGTACAGCTGGAATTAATTGCGCTAGCTAACGTTTCACAACCTATCATCCCCTCTCTGCATTAAATCTAACCCTACAGCCAATCTGAAGTAATTTCCTTATATATCCAAGATATCGTTACAAGTATCTTCAAGTCTCCTCACCAAGTCCTGAAAATTGGTTTATTCCAGTAGCTGAACTGTACACTTACGGAACGAAAAATAACATACTGGCATAGTTTCTCCAACACAAATAAACGACACGCCTTGGTCTTCCGTGGAAATGTTCCGTTTACGCCTCGTAAAGCGATGCCGGCCTTCAGCCCACAGCCCACAGTTCACGTTATTTTGGGCTCAATTTGGCAGCAAAGAATCCAATCGCTTCTTTTTCTCCGCACAGCTTTCCAAACCGTGCGGGAGGTAACACAGATCTCGATTGTGTGACCTTGAACAGTGCTTCAGTCTACCTGTCAGTGGTAATTAATAATAATTGTAGGTCACGTCGTACTTTCATCAGCAAAATTAACAACGTAAATATAACATGAAATATCACAACTAAAATTAATTTCTAACGATTATTATTTTTCTATATGTACTGTTTAAATTTTACCAGTTGAACAAACGCAAATAAAATTTAAAATTCTTCATAAGAACCATAAGTGGTAGCTTAGGAAGTAGCACTTCATGAGGTCCCGGGTTCAATTCCCATTGGAACGGCCATTCTGCCCTTGGGTTTCTTTTTCTTTCTTTTTTCTCCTTCCTTCGTGGTTTCCCCTGGTCACTTAGGCAAATGCTGAGACGGATATTTTCATTCCACGAATTTTCTTCAACATCGCCCTTTTCTTCTGGGGCGAATTGATCCGGTTTCTGTTTTTAATTTAGTTATTTTATTAACTGTACCAAGACTCTCTTGGTGTTATTGAACTTTTTATCCAACACCGGAAAGAAATTTGCAATTCGGCTGCAAAGAATGTCAATGTAATTAACAAAACTCAAGCAACGCAACAATAAAAGCTACCGTAATCCTAATTTTAGCTATTGAAGGAGGTAATATATAAATAAATATTAATGTTTGTTCACATGAATATGCATACCTTTTTATACCTCTGTGCATTTATTCCATGCTCATTTATGAAGCGGCAGATATAATAGAAAAGAATACTCTACTCAAGTCAAGCACCGTGGCTTTCTGTTATCCCGGTGGGCAGTGGAATTTCCTACAAAAGAATTTAATGAAAGAAAGAAAGAAATAGTTATGCAGCTGGCACTATCCGGATAAAGCTAGAAGAGAGATAGTAGAGCAGACGGGGATAAGTGTAATTAGATTATCTTGTTAGCCATATTAGCGTCGCTTTCCCTTAAGCCCAGGGCACAAATTCCCTTTCTCATCACGCCGTCTGTCCTCTCTTGTTTCCGTACATTATAACGCAGGCCTTGTCCACTAAGTCGATAGTCATCCTCAGCGAGGATCCTCTGAAAGTCGATGTGTGTGGTAGGCAGCTCAAAGTGCAGAATCCTAGGGTATCTGTTTCTGCTGTAGTGACTTCTTCGTTCTACACCTTGAATGTACGAGAGTGCTTTGATATTAAAGAGAATAAACTCAGCCTTGCAATGTACTTTATTCTTCGACATAGAACCCTCCAAATTCAACGCTATGTTTTTCCAGATTGGTGATTCCCTCGTAGAAGTGGGTTTCTTAGAAACCCTCAGAAAAAAATGTCGGTTCTGGTGGTGTAGTGGTAGCCATACTTGCCTCCTAAACCCAAGATCGCGGGTTAAAACCCGGCCAGCACCGATGGATTTTTTCGGGCGTAAAAATCCTAAGTATGTCTTCCTTCGGAATGGAAATAAAGTCGTGAGTCCCGTGTCGTGCATTTACGGCATGATAAAGAACCTCAAGCCTGAAAGAAGAGGCCTCTGAGCAAAATTTGTCGGCGGTTTCACGCCGTGAATAGAATGGGAAGCTGAGGACCTGAGATGTTAAAGAGCGTCCGTAAATAAACAAAATCAACCAATCAGATCCTCAAAATACTCATTTACCTCCAGTACGACCCTCTTCGTTAGACTTGAATATGTGTCCAGCAGGGAAAGTTTTCAGTTTCGGGTACAGATGGCATTCCGACAGAGCAAGATAGTATGTATAATTCGGTATGATAGATCTTAGGCTTTCACGGCCAATGTTATAATTAAAACGGTTAAAAATCTTCCGGGTTATTTTGTCGCAGTTCATGGTTTAATATGCTACCATAGCTGTCACCAACTACTGCGGTTGGCATCATCAGTGGAAGATGAGCCACAGTTTTTGAGTTGCTGAATATCTCACAAAAACCAATGTGAAGCGTGTCCTTCACCCTTCCTATAGTCCAGATTTTGCCCCTTGCCTTTTTTTCCAAATTGTAGAAACACCTTCGTGGGAGGCATAGTCCTTAATCAGAAGCAGTAATGAAGGCTGCGGAGGTAATTCTGAAGGACTTGTTAAAAAATGGTTTCTAGCTTGAAATAGAACAATGCTGGGACATGTGCATTGCATCCAACGGGGACAACTTTGAGAAGAATCATAAAAAGTATGAGGTATGTCATAAAAAATTATGATTGTTATGTATGTATGTATGTATGTATGTATGTATGTATGTATGTATGTATGTATGTATGTATGTATGTATGTATGTATGTATCAGTGCAAGCTTAAACTTGCATGATCTTGTTGAGTTGTCATTGTTAACAGTTGATGAAGATCTATAGAATTTCTAGAAAAAAAATATGTTTTATATTTTAACAGGCTATAAGTAGACGAAAGAGCGAAAAATAATCCACGAGAACTTGGTGGTCGTTCATCCTGATCAAGACATGTATTCGTTTGATATTATAGCAAGATGGAGTTGAAAATTTAAAGAGGAGCGAAAGATTTCGAAAGATGACTTACTCTTTATGACCTCGGATAGCTCTGAACGAATACTAAAACTGAGTTATTATTTTAACACTATTTTATTGCTATTTTTATTACCAACGTTAATATTTATTTATATGTCAAGTGAAATATTTATATATGTTTCATATTTATTTAGAAGTTACACCTTCGAGATTGAAAAACTTATGTGATTTTCGTGTTTTCTTTCTTCGCCATTAAAATAAAATTTCGAGGGTTTAACATAGACTAACCTCTTAAATGTACATTAAAAGCATTACTCTATATTACATTTTGAAATTACTATTCTCAAAATTTCCATTTTAGATCCATATAAAAATAGGCATTTACAATATTCTCAAGATTCTGAACTTTTCTGAATGCTTTTTATTATAAAGGTAACATCTAAATCTACAAATTGAACCTCAATAGTTAAAAATGCGTAATTTAAGAAAAATGTTTTTGAAGATTTAATTTAAAAATACTTTATCCATTGTAAGGTCTTTTTAAAACAATTCTAATTAAAACAAAAGCTGATTGTTAAAATTGTTAAGCTCAATTGTATAAGTTATGATGTAAACATTGCAAAAATACACTTGTAAGAAAACGAACGACAAAGTTACAGGTTTATATAACGATGCTGTTGTATTTTTAACAATATTTTTTACTATATTAATTGTCTTTAAAAGGGAAAACGGAAAGAGGATAAGAGATGGCAAATTAAATTATATTATGCTTAGCTAGGCTACTTTTGTAGACTATTATTATTACCATCTTCACGGATTATGCAAATTGTCTGTTTCAACAACACAGCTCACTCCTTTTACTCTTTCGGCGTCCAACATCTCTCTTTCCTCTTGGTATGCTAAAACATTCCATTCTATTAGGTGATTTAGTCATTTATTTCGAAATGTAGCTATTCTATCATTGATGGAGAATATCTGTAACTCTGCTCTTATTTCAAAAAATTTTAAAAAAGTTTAAATTTATCAATGAATATACATTCTTTTGTTATCCTCGGAAAGTTCATTGGTTTCTGAGCTCTCTGCACTCCGTAATAAAATACAGTAATGTAGGGACTGTCACAACTTTATAAAAGTTCGAGATTTTCTTAAAGTTGGGTTACATTTTACATTTTTACTTGTCCTATACATGTATTTATTTATTTTAGAGCTGAAGCATTTAAAATGAATTATCTGCTCTATAGGTTAGTTATCTAACACAGTGAAACCTCTCTAACCTGAACAGACATGACTGAATAAAAATTGTCCAATTTAACGATGTTTCCATAATGAGAGGGAAGCAAGTTTTCATATACAAGGAAATTACATAATTAATGCTGAATAAAAATAAAACAAAAGTTATTAAGTTAATCTTACTCATGTCGAAACTGCACGCAGAATAAAAGTAAACTTTTGCACTGCACACCTCAACAGTTACTGAGAACCACTCTACTTATTTTAAGCATGCAACTGTTAGCTTCAGTAAGTTTACAGTTATGTACATTCCTTATGGGAAATATGTAGCAATTTTACATTTTGTAAAGAATTGAGGAGGCACATAATAGTTAAAAAAGACCCAACCTTTTCCATGCCACTGTGTTTAATAGCCCATTGCTAGGCATATATATGTCAATCAAGCTCAAACAAGTAGCAGAAAGCCAGTTAGGGGGAAAAACATCCTTTTCATGTTACAGTACTGTGTACTTGCCAATGGTTCATTTACAGCTTTAGAGATTAATGCCAGTCGAGATTAAATAAGTTAGCATAAATAGAAATAGTCCTAGTTACGATTATGAGGAGCACAGAAATTTGTCCGATTTCCAAGAAAAGATGTTCAGTGTAATGAGATGTTCAATGTAGAGGGCTGTCACAATACAGAGGTTATACCGTACAATCTTTGATGTAATTGACAGTTTTTCCCAGAAACCCGCTATTTTTGTTACCAAATTTTGAAATCATTTCAGTCTGCTATCTGTTTCAAACATAAAATGAATATTGTAGTCTGTTGAACAATCACCAGATCGTCAGCATACAACAAAAGAGTTAAAATCTTGTTTTTACTTGTTTTAATTCCTACTTTGATACAATATTTGGTACCCCATCAATCGCGAAATATTGATTAGAATATATCTTTTATTTCAGCTAGCTTTAAGTGAAGGGTTCTGTTTATGAGAATGTCAAGAAACGCAGGAATTTGCTCGGACAGCAGAGAGACCGTTTTGGCAGACAACGGACCTTTTGTTCATTAGGAGGACGGGTGTTCGCCCCGGCCATGTATGGTGGGAAAGAACGACGCTATAATACCGCTAAGGCCGTTGATCTGTAACGTTCAGCAAAACCTGAAATTAGACACTGGACGAATCACCGAGTGGTTAAGCTCAAATAATCAAACGGGTCAATAATATGAGAGTGGCAGGAAGTCACAGATAACCTATGAGGATGTCTAAATTCATAGTGGCGGGAAAATAGAGCGTCCATGCATCACGTGGTAAAGCGTGCTATATTGGGTATTTAAGGATGTGAAATCGCCCTTTCGAGGTCTTTTTGGTTCGTCTACTCCGTTACTCTGGGAACTCTGGTCTGTTCTCGTCATCTTGGTCCTGCGAGTATTCAGCGTTCAGATGTCATAGGAACGCCGATGTATGAGCGTCACTTCAGCTCGACAAGTCTTCCGAGCGGTCAGCAATCACATTGCTAGTCAAATATTACAGCTCCGCGTGTCTGCCCGACGTCTCTTTACTGCGGTCCGAACAGAAACGCCATGGGATGCACTCTTTGTTAAATAAATGACGTCAACCTGCAGATAATGTGTTCTCTGTGGTCGATATAATACATTTAATTCCCTTCACTCAACCCGGCATTACCAGGTCCCGAAAACCAGCTACATCCCTGAGATCGACGTGAAGAGTTATTGAGTGGTGAGCTGGATCATAAACAATCAAACTCCTATCACCATTCTCCCCGCCACCTATAACCCCTTCAAACCTTGACCCTCCAACGCGGGGCAATTATCAAAATTAACCCCCCCCCCATCCTCCCACCAATAACTACTTTAACTTTAACAAAACAAGCTGTTTCCATTTCACAAGTATGTCATTTATATCAACATTAAATACTGTAGGTGATATACTACATCCGTGTCAAACAACTCTTCCGTGTATTCTCTTTCCTTGTATTTATTACTATTTTAGAACTTGTACGTTGATTTTGCACCACACTTATCAGAAATTGAGGATATCCTTGTTACTTCATTATTGACCACAATTTTATCCTATTTGCTATGTCGAAAGCCTTCTCAAAGTCTATAAATGCATTGTGAGTTTCAAGGTTATGCACTGTTCGTTTTTCAAATAATGTTGACAAATAAATATACATATCTATTATTCATCCTATTGGCCTAAAGGCATTTTGTTTCTTTCTATCATAACTTCAGATATGACCTTAAGTCTCTGATTTATTATTCTTGTATACGCCTTATTCATTGTACTCGGAAGCATATCTCTCTGTAGACTATTTCACAGACCTAAAACTCAAAGTTTAATCCAAAATTAATATGTAAAAAAAACTTATTTTTTGATCCTGAAGGTGTACTAACCCTCTTCAGCATAGATTGCTTTCTCTGTTGAAACCCCCCCCCCCCTCCGCGTGTCCCGCACATCCTATTCGTTACATCTTTTCAAACTACGAGAGTAGGTCCACAAGTTTCCGGCTACGCCGATAAGGATTATCGCCTTCACAAAAACCCTTAACTGTTAAGATTGCAGTTGTTAACTTTCGCTCAGTTGTTCAGATATAGTTGCACAAAGAAGGCTGACACGTTCAAAATGAAGTTTCGAGCTGTTATTAAGTTCTTCACAAAAGAAGAACTTACTCCAAATGAAATTAACCAGCGATTGGACGGTGTATATGGGGAAATGTTCCCCTCACATTCTACCGTAAAAGAATTGGCCACACTTTTTCGAATGGGTCGAGAAAACATTGAAGACGAAGAGCGTGCAGGTCGGCCCTTGGAGATGCACACACCTGAAAACAAGCTTGAACGCAGCTGTAAGCATGGCACGCAAACAAATTTTTATGCAAATCTTTATACTTTCTCTTAAATTAATCCTAATTAGCAAATTTAAAATTATGTAACAAATGTTTCATTCTATAAAATCAAATTATGCCATTTTTATTAAGCATTTATTTAAGAATCTGGGCGAAAAATTACAAAAAAAAATATTTTGAACATTGTATTGCCTGGAGCCTTTTGAACATTCAGAACATGGAAAATTAAAAGTGGAAAAAATTAAAATTAAAGATTTAGCTATAGGAAACACGCTTTATTTTTTCTTTCGAATTTCTCTTCCCATACGGTCCTGCAACTATTTTTTTTTTATCTTTAACTTACTCTTTACTATTTTAGGTGTAATTTTACAATTCATTGCCTATCCCTATCACTAATAACTTTTTTTTTTAAAAAAAGTTACTGGGCGTATTTTTCCAGCAGTGACTTCCTCCCTAGAATTTAATGTGAGCTGACATCTAATATTTAACTCACTAATAAGTACAGTCACTGTAATTTGCAATTCTTTACATACAACCTTCCTTATGGGTATACTACTCAACCAAAAGTTATAAAACCCTACGATAAAGAGAGAGTACACATTTTGATCACAGGAGAATAAGTGCAGATATTACATCTCGGAGTTCGTGGATGCTGGTATCCGGTAGTAAACTTAGATAAACAAAATCTTCCTTAGGGCATCTGTTCTAAGTTACGCTTAGTAAACTTTCATAGGTAATTTGTGTTGAGCCTTTAGTACACCTCTCTTCTTCTTCTCTTCTCATTTGGCACTACAGTCCGGGGTAAGCCTTGGCCTGCCGCAGCTACCTCTGCATCCTCTACATCTGTCTTACGATTTCATTGATAAAGAGCAGTGTTGCAGGGGAAAAAGGGGGGGGGATGTTATCAACTTCGCAGCTTTCGTAATCGAAGAACGCGACCTCTCCATCAGGCCGCTTCCCAATTGTCCTCACGAGGCTTAAAGAACCCCCGTTCCAGATAAAATTTCTAAGCAGGCGGCCCCGACAAGGGCGTAAGAAGAAGACAACATATATACAGGATAGATATCTTGTCTTATCACCATTCCAGTTGTTCTTCGTACATCATTTTATAGATCTCTGGCTGTAGATTTGCTACTGTGCCTCTTGTATGATTCCCCTCCAAAGCCTATGGATGATAGAAAGGCTAGCACGAAGAATCCTGGAGACAACGCAAATGGAAACTTCACTCATGCGACTGATTTTTCATTCAGATGTCTCATTGCTCGCATTAGCCTCAGAGAACATAAAATAACAATTTCCTACCACAAATTGCTGCTAAAGCCGGTTAAAAAAAAAGTCAAAGAGCGCTCACTTTAGTTTCAACAGTTCTTGAAACTTCATTAATTTATTCATAAAAAAAACTAAAAAAATCATATCTATTCTAGTTTTAAACATTACTTCAAAACGTAACAACTGACAGTCAAAAATTACGTTATATTTATACGTATTTTGGGGCTTTGATTTAATCATGTGTTCCTCTAATTTTTAGTAGTGTATTTAGAATCTCCCTTAATTATTATAAAGTTAAAAATACGCCCTTATAGATGTTCTAGCTTTATATAGCACGTTGAATTCATTGTCACAAGCTGTTGAATATCAAAATTAATGAAAAGATGGGCTTAATTATGCCACGAGCGACTGACGTGTACTAAAACACTAGTTGTCAGTTCTTAGTAGCATTGACCTCAGATAATGTGGTTCCTTTCGTTTGTAGGGAGTTTTGCCTCTTCAGAAAACGGTGCCTGCTCGCCTCTTTGTGTTATTCCTCTCTTACGAAGAAAGAAATTCTTTCATTGGGGATAATAAAGTACAAATTGTGAGCCAGCAGTTTATTACGAGCATTCTTTCTTCTGGTTACTGCGTGCAAGAAACAGATATTCCTCATTATATTTAAAAATGAACGTTAACTAGCGCAACCCTCCCATCCAAACAAGGCTATTAACAACCTGTCATCATTAAAACAATAAAATCCAAGCAAAAATAAAATTAAAGTTGCTTATATATAAGCTCCGATTAAATATGGGAAGTAATAACAAATGTCGTACGTGACGATCGTACACTTTTTTGACAAATTTGCAATCACATTTTCGCAGACTTGTGGATTAATTGTTGCGATAGCAGTCGGATTTCTTCTTTAAGTTCAGGAATGGTTGGTATCAATTTGCTTAAACTTGAACTTTACAAATCTACAAAGTCACACGGTGAAAAATCACATGACCTTGGTGGCCAATCGCGATCACTGTTGCGCGAAGTCAGCCGTCCATAAAATTTCTTCTGTAACAACTCAGTGGTTTAGCGCGCTGCATGAGACGTGGCGCCATCCTGCTGGAACAACATCTCATTAACATCAAAGCCAAAGTCCATGGCTTCCAACTGATAGCACAAAAAAGGTGTTATCATCTCGCGATAACGTACACCATTGATAGTTACTGCCTGTGGTTACTGCACTTTCGGACTCGTTTTCGAATAAGTACGGTTCAAAATTCCACCACACCAAAGTGCACACCACACAGTCGCTCGTTAGGAATAAAAAAACAACTCGAGGGTTTTCCGTGCCCCAAATGCGAGAGTTCTGCTTGTTTACAAATCCATCTAGGTGCTAATGCGCCTCGTCACTGAAGATGATTTTCTTAGCAAAATCACCACCCGCTTGCAGATTCCATCACGACTAACTCACTACTAACCGGAATGTGATTATTACAACACGTGCTTCAGAGAGCATTGCCAACCCAACGGGAATAAAATGGCGTGCAATTTAAATCCTGCGTTACTTTTGAGACACTCCTTATAAACAGAATGTCGTATATACAGCTGATGTTTGGGTAGATAATGCAGAACCCAACCAAAAATAAACAAATAATCAAATAAAGAGATTATAGTACATAAATGAGGATTTAAAAAACTTAAAAGTTAAGGAACCCCTTCCTGATGCTTAAAAAGCAAGATGAATGCAAAATGACATATTACAAAATGGCTCAATACAGATTAAATATCATAACAGAGAGTAAGGCATGAGTGGATTAGTTACAGAAACTATCACAAATAAGATTTGGTGAAACTAATCTGGAGAGAGCTTACACAAATGAAAGTTAAAGCCAGAGATATTACAAATTTTTTTTTCTCAATTTTGTCTAAAATGCAACCCCATTTTCAAGTATGGTGAGGGTCGGGCTCCTGGTGCTGAGGATTCAGGAAGTGAATTTGATACTTTAAGTCAAGGAAAGAGATGTGCAAGCTAAATGTTGTTGTTTCTTGTGTGATATTAGTGAGAGAAAAACAATTTAAAAGCTATTTTGTTCATACTGACTGCCTTATACGAGAAGCGTTCGTAAATGATTTGCAATAGCGGTGTTTTGCGAATACCACGCAATCTATGGACACATTCATTCATACAGCGATGGATTGATACTAGTATCCTATGCAAATGGTGGATATACTCACTGTGTGTTACATTGAAATGAACAGTGTTCATTTGTTATCAAGTAGAGAAAGACGTGGGAAAGATGAAAGGCGACTATTATAGGCTAAGATGTGGCAGGAAGGTGTCAAAACTACAGAAATCATAGACGTTTAACTGCATTATGTTGTCAAGAAGACCGTTTACAACTGGGTCAATGTGTTCGCCAGTGGCAGGAATCTGCACACAAGAATGTGAGTACTGATCGTCAGTCAACACCGCGGTCTCCCAGGAACATTAAGGTGTGTCTGAAATGATTACGAGTGGCTGATAGGCGCATAACCTTTGATGAACGAGAAGGTCTGACAGACCTCAGCCGCACAATCCTGCACACTGTTATTCACGACGATTTGAATATGAAAAATGTGTACGCAAATTGATTACCAGTAAGCAGGTTATTAGTGAGGTGTCTACCAGACCCTTACCCGGCTTAGACGCAAGATTGAGCAACGGCGAAAGGAGAAGTGATCGAGAGGAATGTTCCTCTAGCATGCGCAGACTCACACCAGCAACACTACGACCGCAAAGTTGGCATCGCTGGGGTTCACTGTTGTGCCGCACCCACCATATTCACCCAATCTCGCTCCGTCTCATTATATCTTAATCGACAACATGAAGGACTGGCTGAGAGGTAAAAAATTCTGCAACAACGAAAAAATTCCGTTACCCACGAGTACTCTAAAGTACTCCCAAACAATGGTTCCGCTGTGCCATAATTAAGTTACCAGGAAGATGGCTACTGTAATGACACGGCTGGTCAAGGTTGTTAAGACACGGACTCGTAAGCGGAGGTTGTCAGGACCGTCCTCCTGAGGTTTTTTTCCAAATTTACCTCAATCCTCATAAGTAGTAAATGCCGGGGAGTACCTTAAACTTAGGCTTGGAACGCTTCTTTATTAAAAGAAAACTCCTTTCCCAATTTATTATTTCATTTTATGTATCAACAGTGTCCACCGCCACCTTCAGTAGTAAAAACGGGCGTTACATAATATTAAAAAAGTGGGGTTGTTGAGGAATATATTGAGAGATCCCAAATGCATTGAAGCATATATATATATTATAAAAATGAAAAATGAAATAACACAATGAACAATGTAACTAAAATAACAATAACTAGATAAGCAGAAAAAGAATGAAACACTTAGAAAGTCACAAATTTAATATCGATATATTTCAAACAACTCATATTCTTCAAAGACAAGAAGAAAAGTGAACGTAGATGAAATAAATATTGAATATTGAGGATAACTTAATGCATGGAACATATTAAATAAGCAACAAGAGTGAGTGAAAGAGAGGGAGGGAGGGAGAGGGAGAGAGAAAGAGAGAGGGGGAGAATATATTAATACTTAAGTGTTAAACCCGGTGGTACACGTGCTTTATGTACCTAACAATATAACTGCCACCTCTCTATCTCTGAGTAAACTTTCAGAGCTATGAGTCAGTAACGCGTCGATAAGCGTTAAATTAAATGCATCATCGAATTCCTTAACAATGAGACAGGGCCTGCTGGCAACCAGAAAGGGAGACTTGGTTTTAACAGAATTCTATGATTGTTCATACGGAACGAACAGGTAGCAAATGAAGAAATGTTAAATTCTCTGGATAAATTAGGGCTGCGGAATGAAGGACAAGGCATTATTAGCGCACAGGTTTTACATTTAGGACGCTGGCAAGTATTTGAGCCTACAACGGGACGAGATAAATTGGAAGGAGATAGAGTGCAGCGAAATATACTTTTAAGGTTAGGGGGTGTTCTAAAAGTAAGACGGGGTACGAATTTACAAAAATCACTTAAAGAAGAATGCATTAATTCGTGACATTCTTTCAAAATAGGTCTGATGTTTTTTATTCCTGGCACGTAAGTAGTAACAAGTTAATGAAGTTTTTGTTGGATATATTCAAACATTTTTGCGTGCAAAATGAATATGTTCCTCTTCCAAATAAAACTTTTAGTATCTGAAATCAATGTTACAGACTAATGCATTTCACGTCAGCACAAGTTCAGCATGCATATTCATACATGCATATTATAGACAAAATAATTGCAATCGTCATTATTTTAATATTTGGCGGCTTTGTTACTAAGTAAAGTTTTATTACGGAAAATCTAATTTCCAAGAAAATATATTTATTTTTTGTTTATTTTTTCAAAATCCATTCAACTGGACTTATATTGCTATTACACTTAATAAACTGAAATGAATTTCCTTGCTCTACTATGCGCTAAGCAGTCTTAATGGGAAAGGTGTGCTGGAAAGCAAACAAATATGCAGATGAGGCAGGAGGTCTTGCATTGTCATGCGAGATGCTGAGTGTTAAGGAATGCTGGAGGCCGCTCTAGCAGAATCCGTCCAGCTGGCAATGCGTGACATTGACGAGGAAGAATCTGGCTGCTGATTACAAAATTACACCAAGCCGAACTAGACAGCTATCCATCATTCCGCACCCACGTGCGTAGTGACTCCAATGTTACGTTTATAAATGACGAGAAAGCTCTAGCATGTCGCGGGCGTAAAGTCACCAGAAATGAAAAGTTTGTTCTGAAATCTTCTTCCATTTTTATATCAAATGAAACGATTATATTATTTTTATTTAACCGTTTTAACATACAATTGCTTTTATTTTACCCAAAGTTGATTTTGCGCTACCACACCAAAATCTTGATTTTGTTTTTGGTTTATTTACGGACGCTCTTTAACATCTCAGATCATCAGCGTCCCAACGGTTGACAAATTTTGTTCAGAGGCCTCTTCTTTCAGGCTTGAGGTTCTTTATCGTGGTTACACTACACCACCAGGACCGACACACCAAACGCTGATATTCCAGCAATGCTGTAATCATAATTTCCTTGAAGAAGGGTTCTTCAACCTCTGTAGGCAATTGGTTTATAGCCTTTGTGATTTCATTATGGGATGAGCATTTTCCATCGAAAGTTTTCTTTTGAGTTTGGAGAACAGCTGAATTCGCTAGCAGCTAGATATGGGAATTAAGTAGACTTTGTACACTTTCACCAAACGGACATGTTGCTTGAAAACAAGAGAAACAGCTCTGTTTTTGTTAATAGAGCATGTCCATGAATATCTTCTAACAGGCTAACTTTACATCCTTCAAGAAATCTGATATAATTTTCTGTTCCTTCCATGACATGGACCAATGAATTGGACATTTATCATGCTTGTCCAGAAGCAATTTCTAAGGGGTAATTTTTCCTTCGCAGGACTGTCCCACGCGTAACGGTCGTTCGGTTCAAGCTGGTACCGCGGTGAACGGCTTAATAATTAACAATTACTCTCTGCAGTTCCCGCTGAGAAATGGAAGAAATTTATTCAATAATGTGATTTTTTCACTTCATCTAACGTATGTGGATTTGTCATGTATACTTTTTCCTTTGATGCCTCCAAGAGATAAAAGCCGTAGGGGGTTAAATCGGAGAACCTAGAGAGTCATGTGTTGTTAGTGATCGCCTGGTGACTGTTGCCAAATATTTCCTGAATTGCATGCAAGGAGACTTGGGCTGTATTTGCGGTTGTAGAGTCCTGTTGGAAAGTTATGAATCGACGTTCCCTGAGTTAATTCACAGAAAAATGGTTGCAAAATATAATTCTTCACATATCTATCACTATTAAATGTTAGTTTAAAAAAAGTGTTTATCCTCTCGCCGCTAACGCCGCACCACACTCCTATCTTTTGATCATGCAGGAGTTCCTCGCGAAGGCTAGGCTTTTCTGAACTCCAGTATCGTTTGTTTTGTTAGTTAACGTATCCACTTAGGTAAAACCAAGATTAGTTCGTAAATAAAATTTCTCCGTCATGCACACTATTCAAAACCCATATCAGAAAATACTCTTGGATTTCAGAGTTACGCGGTTTAAGATTTTGCAAACAGTAATTTTATAGGGGTTTAACTTCAGTAGCTTTGTAGCCTTTCGAAAGAGGAATAGGAAATGCTGAGAAAAATGTCCAAGTGTTTTAAAGGGGAATTCCAGTGCATGTCTAATGAACGTTAGCTAACGTTTCTTTTGTGAATACTGTACGTGGCTGTGTATCGTAAATAAATACTTGTCTTTGGAATATCTGAATTGAGCCACATTAACGTAATTAATGTGTTGTATTACACTGCCTAATAAATACTTAATACGCTGTCACACAACACACAAGAACACGTCCATGCGTTCCTAGAGTTAAACTCGTTCTGACCTCCTCTCCGGCTCCCCGGCCGACTTTCACTTAGACCAAGGGATACAAGTAAAAACATAATGCAACTATATTAGTGACAAAGACTGATTACAATGGCTACTTGCAGTAAAAAAAATTAAAAAAAAAAGGGTTACGATTTTTTTTTGCATAATATAATTAAGAAAGCAACAGAATTGTAAATGTGTCAGAAGATGTTATTAATCACTGAAGTCACCGCCACTGGTGGCCGAGGTCGTTAAGGCGCAGACTCGTGAGCGGGAGGTCTGGGGTTCGAATCCCGCCAGGACCTTCCTCCCTGACTGGGTTTTTTTTCCCCCCAGGTTTTCCTCAGTCCTCATAACTGGCAAATGCCGGGGAGGTACCCTAAACCTAGGACTGGAACGTTTCCTTCCTTAAAAAAAAACCTTTCCCAATACATCATTTCATCTCATGTATTATCATTGTCACCGCCTGTGGTACCTCAGTAGTAAAAATGGGCGTTAAACACCAATAAAAAAAATCACTGAAGTCAATTATCTCAGATCAGATTTTAATCACTTATACCCCTTTACCTCACAGCCTTTCTTGTGTGAGCTTTCTTCTTTCCATTAGGGTTACTCTTGGTGGATGGTGATGCGATCTGTTCATAAACTTTGACTCACAAAATGTCTGTCATCAAATTTAAGTAAGCTAAGTATTTCAACTTTCTTAGAAAACAGTTGAGATAAGATGTAGTTGCTACGAGCAGCGCCCTGCGAACACAACAGAGACAAATGTCCGACGGGTGGCATCACCAGGTTGTTGTTGTCGTTCATAAGGATGCCAGCCTTGGTCCTGTTTTATTATTCTGTGCACTCTCCGGGATTTATTTGCAGTTGATGCGCAACACGTGCCTAAAGTTTTCTCGGTTACAACTTCCTTACAGCATTGACAACCATTGGTGACCTTTGGAACACGTGTCTTGGGCGAGATGTGTATGCAACAGGCGCAGTCATTTTTCTGGTTGGTGAAACAAACTTCGACGTGGTTGTCGCCTCTGGCAATCCTTACATATAAAGAGAAATTTCTCATCTACTAATCACTCATTACTAAAGGGAAGGATTTTGCCCTTTTTGCTTATTTTGTTCCATGCCCAAATAATTTTTAGGTTTTTGTTGATTTAGTTCATATCAGGATAAAGATCCAGTATTTTTACTGGAGATCCGGTTTTTATAATGCGATAACTGTTAGTTTTGGTGACAAGCGCCTGTTCTTGATATATGGGACTATAAATGCCTTATCATTGTTTTAGTTTAAAGGTTGCCGAAACAATAGAAGAAAAACGACAAGCGTATCACAGATGGCTGAATGGAAGAGGATAAAAAATGTATATAAATTGAAAATATATAGTACGGGGGTGGATCATTAAGTGGCGCAAACATTTTTTTTTTAAAAAAAAGGTGTTAGTTAAGACAAAATAATTCATACACAATAAAGCCACATACCTTAGGTACTTTCCGACAAAAAAGCCAAGTCTCTCGTCACAACACTTACGCGTCTACCGCTAAGGATGACCGAGGTCGTTAAGGCGCGGTCTTGTGAGCGGGAGATCAGGGGTTCGAACCCCACCAGAACCATCCTTTCTGACTTAGGTATTTTCCGGGTTTTCCTCAGACCTTGTAAATGGCAAATGCCGGGGAGGTACCCAAAATTTTGGCTAGGAACTTTCCTTCCTTAAAAAAATCCTTTTCCAATATATAATTTCATCTCATGTATCATCAGTGTTCACCGCCTGTGGTGCCTCAGTAGTAAAAACGGGCACTAAACACCATTAAAAAAAATTCTACGCGTCTGAAACTTTACAGCGCGTCATCTAAAGAATGATACTTAACAATTATGATAGTAATTTGCTATTACTAAGTCAGCTCATATATTTGTTCAATGAACTGTGATATTTTTTGCAGATTTTTAGTTTCCTTTACGTGAATAAATTTTTAATCGATGAAAATGGAGAAGAGCTCCCACAAAATTTTATAAATGTGTAATGAATTTTGTTTGGTGTTAAACTATCTTTAACAAAGGGATTCATCACTGCACGATACACAATTTCAATCATTTTACACCACAACTTGTGTTTTAGAAAACTATATTAAATACTATTTGAATACAATGGCTTGATTTTTCAAGTTAATGCTTAAGACAGACGTACAAACGTAAAACATAATTATCTTGTCAGTTGCATGACTATGGCCGAGATTGAGAACTTTTCAGCCCCCCCCCCCTCCGTCCGCATTTTCTAGTAGTGCAATAAATCACATCTTCGGATGCAAGGAAGGAATACAAAGATTTTACAATTAATCGATTTCTTTAAGGCTCCACTTGCAACCTGGAGAACTGGAAAGGAAAATTCAAGGTAAATTGCATGATAAGGTTTGAAAAATCGCTATCGGTCATCCATCATTGCAGAAGGAGATGACCAAATGCTTACGCCATTTGCCAAAAATGAAATTTTGAAGCATTAGACAATATTGGAAACTTATTTTTCCCGAAATCGGTGTTGAGAAGTTGGATTTAGTCAAAAGTCAATCAACAAGTTCTTGATGAAGAAACATTCGGAAGCAAGAGATACATTCGATGAGAAAGTGAGCCATAAATTCAATCATGGCCTCCGCTTTGTTGACTACCAGGAAGAAAAGCGTTCCAAAAAGAATAAAGCAAATTAACAAATTATAATTGCTTATTTTTTTATTTTATTTATTTACGGACGCTCTTTAACAGCTCAGGTCTCAGCGTCCCATTCAACTCAGGGCGTAAAACGGCCGACAAATTTTGCTCAGAGGCCTCTCTTTCAGGCTTGAGGTTCTTTATCGTGCCGTAAATGTACGACACGGGACCCACGGCTTTACTTCCCTTCCGAAGGAAGCCATACTTAGGATTTTTACGCCCCGAAAAAATCCATCGGTCCTGGCCGGGTTCGAACCCGCGATCTTGGGTGTAGGAGGCAAGTATGGTTACCTACCCACCAGGACCGACATATATATATATATAATTGCTCAGGCCAAATGTGTTTACCTGTAGGGAAACAATTACTTGTTCTATTTGATACGAAGGGAAAATGCAAAATTAGATTCTGACTTGATTTTTTTTATAAAGAATTAAAGTGGGTTGTTTCAGTTAAAGTGGCCGACGATGTGGTCCCAAGCTGGACACCAATTTTTGAAGCGCGCTTGTATCGAAGTTGATGTAGGCGGCTCGCGTGATCGAATTATGATTTGTTATTGCCAGCCGCGACCACCTCGGTGTAACTGTTTCTGGCAGACCATCTACCCTATGGTCCCACTTCATACCCGGGGTCTCTCAGGGTTCAGAAGTCACCTTTTTGTCCCTCCTGGTCACTGGGGAAGAGGAGGTGGAAGAATGTGGTGTAAATCACACGACAGTGTCTCGCTCAATTATTCATACTATAGTTTGTTGACGGCCACCTAGTTCGTTACCTCTTTGATGACGAGATTAGCGGGCTTCGCTGAACTGAAGTATAACTCACTTAACTTACGATGCTGCCTAAACTGAAGTCGAAACTACATCTAGCACCACTGAAGTTGCCTACACTGATAACTTGAAAATCTTGAAAGCGTCTGCTACCCAAACTGAAGTCCATCTCCGGACCTCATAACTGCGTGTCTCGCTGCCCAAAAACTGCATACACTGTATTACTTCGCAAGGAAGTTTTCCCCTTTATACTAATTTCGAAGTGTCTCCGTTTGATCCTGAGAGCTCACGGGGTCCACAGAATGGAACTCACATCTCGCTGAGCCTTCAAAATATTCAAAAATTATTGGTGAACTCTCATCCTCCCATACGCGCTCACTTTAAACTTATAAACTCTTTTGTCTCTGATTGGCGAGTTCGTGATCATCCGATGTCAAAGTGAAAGGAAACCATTCTCGCCAATGCCTGATACTGAGGTATTTTTAACGAACTTACGAGTATTTTGAGCAAGTGAGAATATTGTTCCTACTCATACCGCACACTTGTATACGCGTAGCTTTATTAGCTTTGTTACAATAGGCAGCCTTTCGCTGGAGACCAGAAATGTACGTGACCGGGTAGCCCAAATATATTTTCTTGATGCATGAAATTTTCTTACTCGCAGGCTATATAAAATATTTAATAAGTATTACCATTAAATTATATATTAATAAATACATTCACTCTTAGGCACGCGGGTGGGAAGACCAGTCACCGAATGAAGAACAGTATTGAGACACATATGTTACACTCGGCCATCATATATGTGGAAAGAAATTAAAAACAAAATACAAACATCTTGGGATCTTTCTCTGGAAGAAGTAGGTGGTCGAAGTGTAATGGTAAATACATATACTTAATATCTTACTATGACAGAAAAACCGAAATGCCCGATTATTCCATCCCTATGGGCATTTTCGCTAGACTTGTCATTATCACAGTTCATATTTTCTATGAATGCAACGAAGACTCCAATATATTTACTTATTCAGATGTCCCGTTTATCTTGCACACCCGAAAGAAGTTTTTTTTTCTGATGCTTCAAATGAAAAATTGTTCCAAACAAAAGATTTTTAACATCATGGGAGGGGGGGGGGTTCATGCTTAGAGTATACTTTTTTGTATCTCCATTAATGTGAGAGATACGAGATAGTACTTCGCTTTTTTAAATGGTATCATGTACATTTTATTGAAGAAAACGCTTATCCTTTCCAAGAGCTGTTCAGAAATGTATCACGCTGTACTATTTTAGTAAAGAAAACAGTAGATATGAAAATGATATGTGCATGACTTCTTTTATTTAATAGCACTACAATGCGTTTGTTTAACTAAATCATTTAACCTCTTCAATCATTTTTAACAGTGTTTAATGCAGCATAGGCGGTGGACACTAGTGATGCATGAGATGAAATATATATATATATATATATATATATATTAAGGAAGGAAACATTCCAGGCCTGCATTTGCCATTTATGAGGACTGAGGAAAACCTGGAAAGAACCTCAGTGAGGGAGAACAGCCCTGGCGGGAATCAAACCCCTCATAAGTCCGCGCACTAACGACCTCGGCCACCCTTGGCGGTCTCTTCAATAATGAAATCGAATATGCCATTATCTGTCAACTTACATTCTCCGTCGATCAGCAGGATTTCTACTATCTCTTCATGCTGTACATCTTGTAGTCACAATAGTTCAGTGTAACACTAACTTACTCCGATGAATGACTATAGTACACTAACATGTAAGCTAAAGTAAGGACAACTTGAGGGGTGAGGGAAGTGGTTACCTACCCCCCACCTCCCTCTCAGGGCACCTGTGTTTGCATGCATCGGAAATCATAAGCAAACCCCCGAACTCTACTACAGTACTACATTGGGTAAGTAATTTGTACAAGCAAGGCATTAAACAGTTCGGTTTCTTCATAACTGTGCACCCCTTCCACCTTTCATATCTACAGTTTTATTGACAAAGAGATACATTTTTAATGGCTCTCGGAGGGGGTAAGTGTATTCTTGAATAAAATGTACATATTGTCATTTATAAAAACGAAATTCTATCCCATATCTCTATATTAATGGAGACAAAAGGTATAACCTCAGCAAGAACTCCCCCATGATGTTATAAAAAGCTTTGTTTGAAAAAATTTTTCATTTGGAGCATCAGGGAAAAAAAAAGTTGTTTTGGGTAAGCACTATAAACGGGGAAGAGGGTTACGGTATTGAAATATGGAGACTGGAAAGAGAAGGGAAAATTGTGGATGTTGTGTATGGAATGTTTTGCAGGGAAATTTTAGATGTACCAAGCACAACGGCACTGGAAGTTGCACAAATTGAAATGGAAAGAGTGGCAAGGAAACGTATGATTATGAAAAGAGCTCTCAAACATTGACTCAGAATTATAAACTTAAATGCAGGAAATTTGTCAAGGAAATGCTTAGAATTTCAAGAAAAGAGTCTAAGGAGCAATGAATGGAGTAATAGTCTTAGGATAGTTTTGGAGAAGAATGGAATGGGGGATATTAGGAGGAGGAGGAGGGAGATATACAAAAACTATTTAGCGAGATAGTAAGTAAAAGATTTTTAGTATTTTATACAGATAAAAAATAAATGGGAAAGAGAGAAGATAAATCAAATAAAGAACAAAGAGAGAGAGCATTGCATGGTTAAGAGCAGGTGTGTGGATATTGAAAGGAATAAGGAAAGCGTTTTCTCAAAATCTGTCTTCAATATGTGGGGGGAAGGAATTTATGGAACATACAGTGTTTGAGTGCAAAGGTTCGGGACTATGGAGGAAAGAGTTTATAAACGAGTAATGGTCTAAATTAGATAGAAGAACAGTCTTAATGAAGATCTTCAGCAGGAATAAGGAAAGTCAAAAATAAACTGAATTGGCTACTAAGAAATCAAATAAATTGTTGTACCTTGTTTAATGATATTCGAATTCAGATGTAGGTGATTATGGTTGGCAGTAGATTAATTTTTATTAAATTATTGAGCTTGAGCTTGAGATTTTTTAATAGTTTAACTACCGTTTTAACTACTGAGACATCACATGGGGTGAACACTGATGATGTCGGTCCTGGTGGTGTAATGGTAACCATATTTGCCTCCTAAAACTCAAGATCGCGGGTTCGATCCTGGCCAGAGCCGATGGATTATTTTCGGGCATAAAATCCTAAGTATGGCTTCCTTCGGAAGGGAAGTAAAGCCATGGATCCCGTGTCGTACATTTACGGCACGAAAAAGAACCTCAAGCCTTAAAGAAGAGGTCTGTGAGCAAAATTTGTCGGCCATTTCACGCCCGAATGGTTTATTATTATTATTATTATTATTATTATTATTAATTTTTAAAGGAAGGAAGCGGTCCATCTTTAAGTTTAGGGTACCTCCCCGGCATTCGTCATTTATGAGGACTAAGGAAAACCTAGAAAAAACCTCATTCAGGGAGGGCGGTCCTGGCGCGATTCCAACCCCAAATCTCCGCCCACGAGTCCGCACCTTAACGACCTCGGCCACCCCTGGCGGTTTTTTAAAATGTGAATAATATTATAGTGTGCATTTGAGATATAAAAGAATTAGTAGTTTGTAGAAGGTGTAGCTAGCTAACAAAATAATGACATACATAGAGTAACTGAAAACCTTTATTTAGGACCTTGAATTGTATCTGAGCTGGTCCCCTGAAATTGCAGTAGGCTACTGCTGATGAACTGGGGACTGACGCAATCAAGATGGAAATAATTGTATTTATTTAATTATATTATAACTTTGATTAACGTGACAGTATTGCTATATTTATATTTTTGTAATTGTGAGGGACTCATACCTAAATGGTCTGGGCCAAATAAGTGGAGATCCTCTGGTAGTTTATATCTGTATTTTTGTATTTTTTCTTAACATATCATTAAATTTCATTTCATTTATAAATGGGTCACCTGTATACAAATACAACAGATACAATATTAAGACAGCGTGGTTCTATAAATATATATTTATTCTGTTTCAAGTCAACAGCCTTGAGTTCTAAACAAGTCATAAGCCATGGTGCTGGGTGATTAAGACAAAAGAAGAAATGGTGAATAACAAACATC
Source organism: Metallyticus violacea (assembly GCA_030762175.1). Classification (NCBI taxonomy): domain Eukaryota; kingdom Metazoa; phylum Arthropoda; class Insecta; order Mantodea; family Metallyticidae; genus Metallyticus; species Metallyticus violacea. Next base: position 20,772,664 of record CM060832.1, on the reverse strand, counting down.
TTTTTCTTAGTCATCGCCACAGCCGTTTCCGCTATGACGTCAGGATAAGTCAGAGATTACTGCGGTCGGCTTAGAAACCTTGAATGGTACAAATGTGTCACTCCGTTTGCAGTTTTGGAAGAATTGCAAGGCCTTGATAAAAGGCATCTGTGCGTCTGCTTCCGCATTTGAAAGCGGATTACTCGGTGCTGGCAGCAAGCACGGAATTAATTTAAACGCGGGTACGTTCTCTGGACTTAAGAATGTATCAGCCATTCACTGTAGTCGAGAAATTATGTAGCTTTGTTTACTACGATGTCAATGTATTATTATCTGCTCATGTCACGTTATTAGTTAAAGGCTATATGAAGAGCGTGTAAATATAGAGAACTGACATAAATACAATGTGGAGCTGAGCGATCGAGAAATGAAGTAGTGGTCACCTGACGAAGTCATTGCGATACTGTAAGGAAATTAGAGAAAGACTATCACTCTGTTTCACAAAAGTATGGGTCTAATACATTACAAGTGTATGGGCTTGTAACTTGTAGTTATCAGTAAAACTCTGTTTCACAAATATTTCTGCTACACTTGTACTTTACAACTCCATACTTACAAGTGTACAAGTGCATTTACGTTGTTCTGTTCTACAGAAATTAGTATTCTTTGGGCACTGGTAAATTGTATAAATTTCTCTACAAGTGTAGGGACATTGGTAACTTCAAATATTAGCACAAATTTTAATAATTTTGGGAGTCAGTTGACATAAATATGGGAAGCATTAACGAAAGTAATGATAATGGTGAGAGTAGAAATATGTATGAACAAAGAATTCAGTACTTGTGTACAATGAAAAAAAGTAGGGTACGAATTGTCCTGTTCCAAATGCATATTCTAGGCCAGCATCTTAGTTTATGTTTTTAAGGTTATTGCTACATGCCACGAAAATAATTTTTCATACTTCATCCTCTTTTAAAATAATCTTTTTGACACAATTTTCCCAAAATTTTGCTTATAATGAAAGCATGGTTGCGAAACATAATAAACAAATAAATAAATGATCAAATGGATCAATAAAATAAATGACGATAGCAGTGGGGAAGGTCGATTCTTCCACCATCTCTCCACGACTGAAATTGATGCTACTAAACGTAGCTGTATGCGATCGTCGTCTGAAAGTAATAATTACGTTTGGATATTGTATTGAAAAATACAAAGTATTTAAATAATTATTTCTGAGCAGGAATGACAATAATCCGCTCTGTATATTAAAATCCCTAAGAAGTGAGCATAATCTAATTCAAGGTGTGCCGACGTGTTTCCCCATCTTGCTCTTATATGACATCGCTTGCAAAGTTTTACTAATACATTGCACTTCTTATGTGGAACAGAAATTCATAACTACATACTTTACAAGGACTTGTGTCAATACACTTGTAATGTACCGAGCTTTGATTTTTCCTATGAGCAGTGGAGGAGGTAGCAAGCCTGCTTGATTACTTGTTGACTTTGCTGACTGTCGTAACCGTAGAGCAGCTGTTTTCGGGTGTGTGTTGTGTTGTTCGTTTCTTAATTACACAGTACACATAAAGTGCATCATGTCTCATGTGCTTACAACGACACAGCTTATCTTTATGTACAATTCGTATGTGTTAACTCATTGGTGAAAGAATCATATGACCTTTTATTTTTAACATACAGTGATTCTGTTTTATATGAATACCATACTAACATCTTTTTTCAGAGAATTAACCGACCGGAAGCTGATTATACATTTTTTCAACAGGACTCTTCCACTGCTCACACTGCGAATCATGCATGCCTCCTAAACCCAAGACCGCAGGTTCGATCCCGACCAAATTCTAAATATGGCTTCCTTCGGAAGGAAGTGGGTCCCATGTCGTAGATTTACGGCATGCAAAAAAATCTGAAGCCTGAAAGAAGAGGCCTCTGAGCAAAATTTGTCGGCTGTTTCTCGTCCTGAATTGAACGGGACGCTGATGACCTGAGATGTTAAAGAGTGTCTGTAAATAAAACAAAACAACATCAACATTACTGCGGATAATTTCATGAGAGCAATTCACAATGTGTTTCCACAAGACAGAGTTAGTAGTAGGGGTTGCGGCTCCTTCGGTCCCCCGATTTAACAGCCTGCGATTATTATCTCTGGGGTAAACTGAAAAAATGCCGTGTATAAGACAAACCCGCACACCATACAAGAACTCAAAGATAATATTCGTCAGGAAATTGTCCGGATTTCTCAAAATGAACTACAGCGAGTAATGAATAATTGTTCAAAGAGATGCCAAAAATAGGTGGAGAATTAAGGTGGGCTGTTTCAACACCCTATTTGTTCATTTGTAAGTAATGAGTCTCTTAAATTGTTTTGTGTATTGTTTTACCCTTCCGCTATTCACCGAGATCCGCCTGACCGACTAACCGGCTAACCGGCTTATCCATAGACAAAACACAACGGGAGCATGGTATTAGACAATACTATTGTGGAACAGGACCCAGATGTGCTTTTAAAGACATGAAATATGGAGTCAACAGAAGTTTAAGCGACCAGCACCAAAATCCATCTCACATTTCGTAACTCAAAAAGCAGCAGCTCATCCCGGTAAAACCGTGGCAGATACCGAAACAATGTTTTTGCAACACATGCAATGTAAATTGATCACTACTTTTTTGGAGTATGCTGACTTAGGTGTTTTTCCTGGTTTTATCGCCCGTTCCACGGCAGTTGGCGGGTCAGCAATCAGAGCGGTCACTCCCGGATGTATCTGAAATCCACCCATTCAAGTTCCGGCAATTAAAATGAAAGTAAACACTTAGAATATCTCTCTATTGCCCTTAATTGCTCTCTCTGAAGAATGTGTTGCTATAGGTTACTGAAAGAAAGAAATATTAATTTTTCTTGACAGATATTACTAAATATGTTGTACATTTTGCTGGAACTCACGAGTTCTATTGGTACTAAAATATACATAGATTATAATTCAAATAATTATTTAAGCCCAAGTGTGAACGGTGAATTAAAGCTTAAATGTAAGAACACTGAACATATTTTTTGTATTTTGATAAATACGGACGTCAGAGTTTACAAACCGTGAAAAGATCACCAGGGTCGGCGTTCCGTTCACTGGGTGTCAGTCATGCCACTCGCTAAGTAAACAAGATTAGGAATCACTGTGTGAACGAGCAACATTCCTTGATATCACGTGTTTACCAGTAACACATGGGCGGTTTATGAGCAGCGGCAGGAAAACGGAAAACGAAACTGTATGAAGTAAATTATTATAATAATAACAGCAACAACAATAACAACAACAACAACAACAACAACAATAATAATAATAATAATAATAATAATAATAATAATAATAATAATAATAATAATATGCAATCATTTTTATATTCTAGAACGCCAGTTGCTAGAGGTACCAAAGAAAATTTGGGGGAATTTTTAAAACGCCATTCAAAATATTGTTTTATATAGACTGTAATTTGGTATGTGATATTCTCGGCGGTGTGTACGACAGATAAACAGGACGAAAAAGTTCAACTACTAAGCATCTGCCTAATTTGACCTGTTTTCAAGTTATATATAACAGTTCTGTTTCACTAAAGTATGGTATTTTACATCTCCATACTTACAAGTGTGCAAGTGATTCTTCGTTGTTCTGTTCCACAAAAGTATTTGTATTAGTCGGGCACTGTGATTTGTATACATTTCTCTATAAGAGTAGGAACATTGGTAACTACAAATACTAGCACAAAATTTATAACACTGGTCTACACAATTTTTGCTGAATGAAAACTGTTCATATTTTCTGATTCCTTAGCACGTGGTATCTCTCAAACCAGTCTTATTTTATTTCGTTACAGTTTTTCAGAAATCGTTATTATAGAAAATAAGTTTTTATTATTTGTTCATTGAGCAGATACATAAAATAAAGGCTCTGAGAGTTTAAACAAAATAATAAACGGTTCGCTTTGTGGATGAAGCAGTAGGGCTAAATCAAAGCATTGGACCAGAAAGAAAAAAAACTGGTCACAAAGGAGCGATTTAGTTTCTGGAGAGTGAAGTATGAATCATTGGTTTCTCCTTCTAATGTCCTTCTTTCACCACTCCATGTTAAGTAAGGTCTGATGAAGTTCTGAATAAGGACAGTGATTGTTTCATCTTTCTTGTTACAAAGTTCCCACAGAAAACTGAAGCTAAGATAGCAGCAGGGATTTTGGATGAACCCCCCAGATTCGTGAACTTATGCAAAATGAGACCTTTCCTCAGTGGAAGTCCGAGTTAGAGAAGCCACAGCATGGTTGACATATAAAAATGTGACAAAAAACTTTCTTGGCATCAAGAAATCTGAGAACTATAAAGAAATTGTGGAGGAAACATTTTAGAAATGTAAGGTATACAATGAGCGTATATAAATCACTCTGCTGTTCAAATCTACCGAATCATGTGCAACAGAACCGCGCGGGTGACCAAGTTCAAGACGTGGATTCGTGAGTGGGAGGGTTTGATTCCCACCAGGTCTGTCCTCCCCGACTGAGTTTTTTTCCAGACTATCCTCAGTTCCTCATAAATTGGAAATACCGGGATGTGTCCTATGCAAAGGCCCGAAACGCTTCATTACCCCCCAAACACACATATATTATTCCATCAGTTTCCACCGCCTGTGATACCTCACTATTTAAAACAGGCATTAAACACTATTAAAAAACAAGTTCAACGGCGCCGCCGATCAGCTCTAGAACTGACACGGCTGTGGAGCCATAATTGAATCACCCAGTGGTTTTAGCAAACTTAACCCTAATGTGACAGTAGAAGATGCATGCATGTCATTAGTGCGGTCACAATGTGTGTGGCATTGCAGCGGGCAAACAATTTTGATAGTGTTCGTACTTTATTTGAGTTAAAATGTTACATTTATTATTGTTATTATTATTATTATTACTATTATTATTATTGTCCTTATTTTTAAACTAAACAATAATCCAAAGAACACACTAAATGTGATTTTCATTGTGCAGTCTTAATAGTGACTTGAATCATTGAGCAACATACATCGTCATCGTTTCCTTTTATTTCCAAGACTTGACTACGAACTTGCTTTTAGAGCATAAGTATTTTAATAACAACTTTATAAAGTTAATATGTTGATGATCTATATCGTTGACATTTTTTTGTGAATTTCTTTAAAAAATATGTGTAAATTGCCAAAATATGCCTCTATGTTTGGTGAATATCTTATGGTTTTAGTTGATTTGACGCTGCGCTTCACAGATGTAAGAAAGACGTGCTTCTGAGCAGGACAGTTCCAAGAAGTGCGAACTTCCTGAGAAACATCGACACAACTGGTAGTAGATGACGTTAGCTGTACGAACAAGGTCGTTTTAGAGGACATTAAAATAGCCTACGTTTTTTATCAGCTGCTTTGAAACAAGGAGCTTTTTATAGATATAAAATAAGGTGGAGTATATAGGATGATTCTTTCGCTAAATGCCCCAAATACCGCCATAAAAGTTTATTATTTAGATAATGACTTTAAAATGTTTATGTATATACACCTTCAACGATACAAAACAACACGAAAGGCCCTGCGGTATAATAGACCCGTCCAGTAACCTTCATTGTTCTGCGTCACCGCATCTCGTCAGTTGCGACTTAGCGTGTACTTTATTCGTAATTAATGGCAAAAAAAGTGCATTTAAAGCATGTCAAACGGCATTGCGAATGAATTTGATGAAAGATGAGTGTCATCAAAGTTTTGCATCCAGAAATGGAAAAAAGTTAGAGCCAACAGGAACCTTCTCATTCAACATTAAGAGACCTCCACTTGCCTAAAGAAGCAATACTAGACAAAGGAGCTATTATTGGCATTACAGACTTTCACTAGTATTGCGTTATTCAGTCCGCATACTGTCAATTGTGCACTATTTATGAAACGACTCTTGTGTATTAAAATTCGGGACTGAACATGTGCAGAGGCTTCCCTATATTACTATCATGGTATCACCATTAACAACCAGGAGGACAAATAAAGTACAACAAAAACACTGACGAACTCTCCTGCAGCTGTAGAAAAGTTTTTGTGTTTGTCTACTGTAAAATCTTTGACTGCTTTTGACTGAAGTTAGAATATTATTGATGCGGTAAGAAAGGGAATCTATCGCTATGAAAATCGATGTGATAAAGATCAAAGGCTCTCAGGTGAGGAAAACAAGGCGAGTATATCCAAAAAGAAGCTTGAAGCCTAATTCACAGGCAAAATCAGGTTAAGAATGAATGCTGCCACACTCCTTTCCTAACCGCCACAGGTGACCGAGGTCGTTAAGGCGCGGACTCGCGAGCGGCAGGTCTGGGGTTCGAATCCCGCCAGGACCGTCCTCCCTGACTGAGGTTTTTTCTAGGTTTTCCTCAGTCCTCATAAATGGCAAATGCCGGGGAGGTACCCCTTGGCCTGGAAAGTTTCCTTCCTTAAAAATAAAACCTTTCGCAATATATCATTTCATTTTATGTATCATCAGTGCCCATCACCTGTGGTGCCTCTGTGGCAAAAACGACCGTTAAACATCATTCATTCATATATACACTCCTTTCCTTTTGGAACTGGAAGGTCGCTGCCAAAAATAGAGCGGTTTGGAGGCATTTCATACGGAAGGCCCAGCTGAACTAGAGCCATAAAATATGTGTAAATATTAAGGTGAATTTGCAACACAATGAACGAGCCTAAAGAATACCAATTAAGTTCAGCGATCAGATTAATATCAGATCTTGTTTTCACTTTTAGGAGACACGTATGAAGATGATAACTCACAAAAGTATCTACTTGTGTTTACTTTTTGGCCACATTAAGGATCGTTTCCTTTGTTTTAGCGAATTCCGAACTAGTGAAAACTATTGCGGTTATATCCATGAAAATCAGGGCAATCGGACCATTGGGAGTGGGGGTTTACCTGAAACCAAAAAGTTTAAAATCACTCTAGCGGCACCAATATTTGTTTCTTCATAACAAAATTCGGTGTAAACCATTTAAATAATATTAGAAAATAGTTTCTATTAGGGAAATTGGACCATTAGGAGTAGCGGTGCATTTGAAACCTGATATTTAAAAAGCGCTCTTGCGTTTAATTTTCTCTCTAAAAAGGATAAAAGGACAATATAAATCAACATATAAACTGTATTAATAACCATGCATATATTTTATATTTAACAATAGCATCGTTGTGAAGATATCAAATGTGAAATATGAATCTAATATGTGTGTGGGAATTATATCTGTATGTAATATCGTTCTGTAATAACCTTCAGAAAACGTTTGCGTTACATATTTGTACTACAGTAACATTTAAATCAAATTTCAAAGACAATGAAAATGGATGAAACATTCGATTGTTGTTTGTGTATATTTGCTTAGTACATAATAATTGTTTTTAAATAGTAACATATTTATTGTTTTATTGAAATATATATATAGGTCCTGGTGGTGTAATGGTTACCATACTTGCCTTCTATACCCAAGAACGCGGGTTCGAACCCGGCCAGGACCGATGGATTTTTTCGGGCGTAAAAATCCTAAGTATGGCTTCCTTCGGAAGGGAAGTAAAGCCGTGGGTCCCGTGTCGTACATTTACAGCACGATAAAGAACCTCAAGCCTGAAAGAGAGGCCTCTGAGCAAAATTTGTCGGCCGTTTCACGCCCTGGGTTGAATGGGACGCTGATCACCTGAGATGTTAAAGAGCGTCCATAAATAAATCAATAAAAAAAAAATTAAATATATGAACAACATCTTAAATACACAATGTAACTTGAAACTTCCAGTTATATCTCAATATTTTAGTGAATGTACAGCTGATATCAAGTGCTCAGTTCATAAACATGGTTACGTTTAAAAATGTTTAAAAGTACTCACACAGTGTACCTTTGTCTATCAGTGGTCATATATTTCATTTAATTAATAGTGTACCATTAATTTTGTGGTTTAATCTCAATAATAATAATAATAATAATAATAATAATAATAATAATAATAATAATAATAATAATGTGGTTTTTATTTTGTAATACTTAAGAATTCTAAATGTGTGCCCCTTATACCACACAGTTAGCTTAGTTTACGCAGCTCCTGCATGACGGACTTTTTCATTCATAATTTCGTTAGCTTCAAAATCATCTGGAAAGTGATAGTTCATCAACTTAACTGAAAATTATTGACATTCTAAACATGGGCTGTAAATAAAGTAGTGGCAACAGTGCCGGGAATGGGTTATGCCGATTACTTGCGATACGAGACAATTGATGGTCGCGATTGGAGGTATTATCGATATATTGAATGATAAAACCGGTTGGTACGACAACAGAGTTTGTTATTGTGAGTGATTAAATATGGATCACTATTTTTAACTGTTCTAAAGCATGTTTACTAAACTTGAGCAGCGATTATACATAAAAATCGAGATAAATGCACGCCAATGTCATCAAGGGCTACCTGAAGCTTGCGGCAACGATGCATCACCGTATCGGACGGTTGCAAGATGGGTCTCAGTATTTCGTACTGGTCGGAATGAGACGGCACATTTTGCTAAGTCCATTTGTGACGAATAGTGGAATTGTGTGAGGTGTTCTTGCTGTTGGCCATCTGTACGAAAATGATCCATCGATTTTGGACTCAAGTCATCAAATTCTGTGGCACATCCTGAAGAAAACATTCCTCATGCAGCACGCCGGTTCATAATCCAACAGAAGCACAGAAGTGGCATCGACACGCAATAGCTCAACTCCACCTACAGAGATACCACAACGAAGGGTACATATTCCTGCAACGCTTGTTGACACTGACGAGAAATGTTTAAACTAAAGCGCCAGTCTAATGAATGGTCACCAAAAAAGTGCGATATGAACGCTCTAGGATGAAACCATCTGATAATGGCATACGACAGCGAAGTGTTATCAGTATCCATGCCTTACCTCAGGACCTTACCTCAATGAAGCATACTACCAACATTTTCTCGAACCCTTAGTTCAGTTATGCGGGCAACCTTTCATCTTGCATGATAATGCTCGTTGTCATATCGCAGGAGCTGTGGCTGACGTGCTGTAGAGATGGGATAGGGCAGTATTGGAACATCCTCCGTATCCCCCTGTCATGAGTGCTTGTGACTACGACTTGTTTCCATGGTTAAAAGAACCACTTAGAGGCAAGAGGTTTCCAGTAGGACGGTCCATCAGAGAGATCAACAGAAACAGCTTCGCTAACAGCATTCAAGGTTATCACTGACTTGGCAAAAGACACTGGACCTAGCTGGTGATTATACTGAAGGGATATAAATGTATTTTCC